>CM060901.1:721500382-726500382 GCA_030737815.1 Allium fistulosum
GCCAAATATAAATTAACAATCTGTTATTTTGATCAATTCAAGTCCGACATGTGAGGATGCGAATGGTTCGAAATACCGGGTTGTTACACCCCATATCCTCTTATACCGAGTATAAAGGAAACCTATAACAATTCCTTCACCGAGAATTAAACAACCAAACTTTAACTTATTTTAACACTGACATATCATTACCAATTAGTAGCATGTTGTTTATAGTGTTAGATTGTTTTAATACCTTATGTTTCCTTTATTATTGACACAAGTTTCCTCTGCATTTTGACTAAAACAAAACTATTTGATTTTTTGATTCCAAAACTTGCTTAACATCTAAATGTTAATTTAAGATCATATCTTGATAAGTCCAGAAGTTTTATTATCGCTTCCATCGACTTCTAGATATTTTGGCTATGGTGTGCTAATAGTATCGTTTAAATCGTTATTTAGAAGTTTTGTTTCAACATCAATGTGCCAAAACTCATAGTCATATTGTGCGATAATATGTGAGTATAATACAAATGGAATTAAGCACATTGACAAGCGAAATTACTCCACTAAATTCAATGTTTAAAGTCAACGAGGTCATTTTCCACCAAATTTTCTTTTTGCATTTCCAACTGCATTGATATTATTCTCGAATACTCACTTGTGGTTGATGGATCATACTATTTTGAGTACAATTTCCAAAATCAAACGTGTCCAGCCCACGTGGAATTCATTTCAGATTAAGAGCATCACACTATGTAAAAGAGTCCATTCTCTTCATGGCTTATCGACACCGAAGGAGATTGTCATTACGAATAATCCATTTTCTCGTTATCAATAAGAAACTCTTATCTTTTATTCAATGTACAAGATTTTCTATTAGACATTCTAATGAATTGTGTCCTTTTAGGCTTGGTTAAATTCGTATCATCTTTGTAATCAGTTTCTATGTTAGAATCTTGGACAACATTCAAGTTCATCGCACTACCACTAATTTCTCTAGGAAGATATCCTTCGATATGAAGGTGGCTGTAATAGCCCACAAACCCGTACCCCTATTCTGAACGCAATGAAAAAGGTTTCGAGTCCTAATGCGATCGTATGGAGAAGATAGCTTTTTGGACCCAGTTATTATATTGAATTCGATATAAATTTCAGCGCGTTTATATGTCGTACGCTCACACAACAACTCCAATCACTACGAAAATTGAAATCCGATAATAATACACTATTACGGATTCAATGGAACAGGTTTCATCGAATTCCAAGACCGTGCCTCGGAAGGTTATTTTTAAATATATCTAACTTATATATCAAATACACATGTTCATATCTAAGAAAATGCATGGGAGAATTTAAAAAGTAATTGGATCCACTTTTAGTATCATTAGACCTTAAACCCCATATATCTACATGTATCAATCCAAAGAGTTTGTTAACTCTTTTATCGCTCCCACTAAATGGGTGTTTTCTGTTAATTATTTGAGATACAAATCACAAGTATAATATGATTCATAATCAAATAATTAAAAAATAATTTATCAAAGATATGGCTTAGTTCACGAGTCAAAAGTAATTGTTAAATATTTTAGACACTATCTATAATTAACACATTATTGTCGTTATGAAAACAAATACACCACCGAAATTCTAAAAAAAGGATTTACTTCATAATGAATATTCATATTAAAATAAAGTAGCATATATTTTCGATCAAAACCGAAAATAGTTATTATTGCATAAGTAATATTTGGTACATATGAAAATAAATTTTAAAAAATTGATGTTGTGGATTATGAAAGTGGATGATTTTTTGCTTGATGATAACAAACATGAATTTATAGTAAATAATGTTTGTTGAGTGTGATGCAGGTATCTATTATACAATGATGCGAAGTATACAAAGGACAATAGAAAGATTTTTTTAATAACATGAAAAAAGATTTGTTTTGCTATTTGAAAAAGAATTTTCTTTAATTATATATATATATATATTTCTAATATATGAAAATGATTTTTTTAATATATATACACATTCATATAAACAATTTTTTATAATCATAGACACAAAATTTTTTGTTTCAATAAACAATATTTGTTAAGATGCGGTGATGAAGAGAGAATGTTATATTTGAATCAAAGAGGAGTGTTGAATTTATGTGATTCAAATATTTGCCAAAGAAGAAATGAATTAATTAATTGATTCAATAAATCAATTAATTAGGCTATATGTGGAAAGAGAAATGGAAAAGTTACATTAGGAGAGGAAACTAATTAATTAGTTAACCATTTAATTAGTCTATGGGTTATATAGAGATAGAAAAGCTTATGTAAGGAGATTCAATCAACAAAAGAATTTATGGAAACCAACATTGTCGTCATCAATTCGTATAGAAATCAAATCATTGAAATTTGGAAGGCTAATTCTATTTAAACTCAAAAGAATGCTGAGTTCCCACCTCATTAGAAAAAAATAAAGACAAAAACACCCTCTCATCTCTTTTCTTACGTTCTTACTGTATTCACTTTCTAACTTTCCTCCAAAACCCTTAAAACTCCATTCTTCTATCAAATTAAATTCCAAATCCAAATTCAATCTACAAGTTATCAAATTTTTTTCATCAAAATGATGGAGTTTGATGATTCTACTACTACTAATGCTGAGTTTGCCGAGTTTACAGATGCTGTAAGCATTCACATTTTTTTAATTGCAAACGTCGCGGAGGTGGCAAAACATGGTTGTTTCAGACAACCACGCAATGATAACGCTTGCGTATATATTTGATAATTTGAATGTATTTGTGCTTGAATTTTTTTAATTTACAGGGACGGCAAATATTTGCCTAGCAAGCTTGGGATGAACGAACTCAATATGCACAATAGAATTAATTTACTTTGTTTTTTAGTTTTAAGAAAAAACAATGGTAATTGATATTATTGTGTTTGTGCTTGAATGTGTTTGAGAACAATGGCAATGTAAACAATGTAATTTGATCACAACGTAATTTGAATTTGTTTGTGTATGTTAATTTGAATGTGTATGTGCTTTAATTTTTTTTAATTTATGGCGGCGGCAAATATTTGCCATTGTAAATATCTGCCATTGTAAACATTTGCCAGGCAAATATTTGCCCGACAAGCTTGGGATGAACGAACTCTATATGCACAATGGAATTAATTTACCTTGTTTTTTGGTTTTAAGAAAAAAAATGGTATTTGATATTAATGTTTCTGTTTGTGCTTGAGTGTGTTTGAGAGCAATAGCAATATAGACAATGTAATTTGATCATAATGTAATTTGAATATGCATGTGTTTGATAATTTGAATGTGTTTGTGCTTGAATTTTTTTAATTTACAGGGGTGGCAAATATTTTCCATTGTATAAATTAAAAAAATCGTCAAAACATATCACATATGGACCTTAATTGAAAGATAAAAATTTGTGATTTAATGATGAAAATGAATTGAAATCTAATACATCTACTAAAAGATATAACGTCTTTAATATTGCAAAGTAACTTCTCATTATAGCAGATTTTTTAATTGGGAGAAATAAATTTGGGTACGTGAAAAAGGTAGGGGCAAAACTGGAAACAATAGGGGAAACTCGGTAAAATAGGAGGGCGTGTGTGTTTTTTAGGGGGGAATTCAGCATTTTTCTGAGTTTAAATAGAATTAGCCAAGAAAGAAATAATAATTGGGGCGGTTGAGTTTAATATCCCCAACAAATTGAAGAGGGTTTCTGAGATATGAGAACCAAACTCAGTAGTAATAGTATAGTATAGATCAGTTTTCAAATATTCGTATTAAAATATATTTTCAAAAGATATACTCGCAAACCCTCTTAACTCTTTTCAGTACTTGAAAAATATTGATATACTTATCTCAACTATATAAGTATACTCATAAAACATTGCACTTTCAATACTTAGAAAACTTGTCCATATACTTATATCAACGGTATAAGTATATTCACAAATCTTATGAAAGATTTCATTTCCAAAACCATACTTAATTGGGTAAAAAACAAATGTCATTTAAAATATAAGTAAAAATAAAACCCAAACCACTTTTCTCTTTTGGTGTTAAGTATGAAAAGAATACTTCACATACCACCATAATTTAAAATGATCATTTATGGAAATCCGGTCTCATTCTTTTTATAAATCCCTTTTATAAAATTCCTTTATAAAACCCCTTTCTACTTATAAAACTCTTTTATATTTAAAAACACCTTTTATAAAATATCATTTATAAAACTCCTTTTATAAAACTCCAAATTCATTTATAAAACTTCTTTTATAAAACTCTTGATTTGAAATCTTATATACTTATTTCAAATCTTTGGTTTCAAAATAGGACTTAATACTTTCCATAAATGATCATTTTAAATATCACTATAAATACCAAATGTGATTAATCATTCCAATTATCAAAATTGAATCATTTCCCTTTTACAAAATATCATCTATAAATTTATTCTTTTATTTATAAATACCGTTTATAAATCTCTCCTTTATTTACAAAATACCATTTATAAATCTATTATTTTATTACAACATTTTACGTAATACGTTTCACAAATATTTCTATCTTCTTTTAAAAAAAATCATTTAATTTTAAAAGATAACTTCCCTTTTTTTCTTCAAAATAAACATCCGTTATTATATTAACTTTTCTGTAAAATAAATACTTCTCACAATACTTTTAAAACAATTCCAAAAAGGTTTGAGTAAAATAAAAAAAGTACAAAAACTATCTTTAATTAAAATATCACGGAATAACCAAAAAGTCGAATTTAAAATCATTTCCAGAATCAAAACCATTTCCAAATCAAAAGACCAATTAATAGTATTTCAAAATGCTATAACAAGGCCAATAACTACCATAGTACTTAACTAATGTTATTATTACCTTTATCACTAAAAAGGTTCAACTTTTAACATATATCAATGTCACATCCAATATTGCCAAACTACCAAGTTTTTGTAAGTCTATAGGACCTTTATAAATAATGCAACTTATATATATACATACATATATATATATATATATATGGGTGTGTGTGTATTACTAACTATGATAACCAAAGTATAATAATTGAATGTAAGATAAATAATAGAAACGATCACACAAGATATTTTATGCTGGTTCGGACCTCCCGTGCTACGTCCAGTCCCGAAGCTCCCCTTCGGTATTTCCTTTAACCAACTGACCTCGCTTCGCCCAGAGGAATAGGCTATACAAAAGTATATCTCTGACAATCTTATGTTACAAATAACACGATTTTTGACTGATAGTACAAATCTTCCTATGATGTCCTTTGAGTATGTGAATGTGAATGCTTTGAGTTGTAAGAAGTGGTTTAACCAAAATTATATTTTGGTTATTATAGATTGAGAGTATGTGAGCAATGTATATGCAAGAAAGTGTTAAAAAATCGAGAGAGAAAAGGTTCAATTAATTCAAGTTAGTTAATCTCTACATCTCAATCAAAGTAGTCTTTATAGATTCAAAAGGGTGTAGATGAAGAGTTATTACTATTTGAGAAGATCTATTCATTTTAATGGCTATAACTTTTCGATGAAGGGTGATTTCTTTTTTGTCTCAAACAGAAGTACCTTTTCAAAATTTGCAGTTTTTCATATGACAGACGTCTGTGGTAAAACCTCAAACATCTGTGACTTCAGAAAATATTTACCCGAGAATTGTCACAGACGTCTATGGTTTTATCTTAGACGTCTATGAGTAGTAAAATCAGTTTTCCAACTTAATTCCGATGCAAATGAAATAGTGTGTGATCGTGTATGCATATATACTCAAGGTGACCTTAACAATATTTTATCTAAGACTCTTTTACAGTAGAATAACCTTACTAACTGTAGTATGGTCGATAGATCTTCATTTTCTCTTTGAATCTCTATATCTTCGAGCATGGTGTGTAACGACCCGCCATTTTGAACCATTCAATTAGACAATCATCCACACATGTCAGACTTGAATTTGCTCAAAACAACAGATTGTTGATTTATATTTGGAAAAACTTAGCATATACAATAAATAAATCAATCATAGAATCACAGACACAGATCAATATAACAATAAGCAGCGTAATAGATATATAGTAGTTCATGAAGCTACTACAGAACATCAAAGTTTGAAAAAAAATAGAACGAAAATCCAAATAAACAGAAGTCTCTAATACTAAAGCAACTGACAAGTCTAGCAACTGGAAATAACTGAAATGACTGAAAGCTAAATAGATAATAGATGGATCTCCAAGCAAAGCTTCAAGCTCCAAAGGTGAGTCTCAAATGCTGTGACACTCAGTCTGACCCGAGCATAAAGCAAATACAAAACACTTGAGTCAGGATTAACATTCTTATACAAGTAAATCAACTTAACTAAAATATCCAAGTGAAATGCAATATAACTTAAAGGATGTTCGGATTCCATCCTTTAAGGATCCGTTAAACTATCTACATACATAGTACAATACGCTACATAGATAATGTCTACAGTAAAGTAAAATATTAAAATAGCATCAAGGCGTTACCCATATCCCTCTTAACACATTTTTTATAAATGTCGTAGTCTATACAGTACTGTAAACTCCACCAAACTAGAGGGCTATCAAGGAGCACTCCATAGGTACGACACAAACCAAACTCATAGTGGGTGCGATAAGGCATGTGACAAGGCACGCGAAGCAATTCTAGGGTAGGATTCTACCGTTTGCACTCCCGGACCGGTGGTAATGCATAGCAGCTACTACCGCCTACCTCGAGACACACTCCCAAATCAAAGGTGCACCCAATGAAATCACAAAGTAATAGAATGGTATCGAATAAGCGTGCTCGATTGGAGGTGCAACCTCACTTGGCCTGATATAGGTCCTGTTTTAGTCACATCAAGTTGAATCGAGGGAGTCAGGGCTGTGTTCATACCTCAAATAGATGTCGCCAAACCATCCTACTTCGTTCTGGAATTTCCACCATGTGCACAGTTGTTAAAGTGGTTTTCGGTATTAGCAGAGAGTGTGACAATATCTGATCCCAGTCTCTTTAACAACCAAACGCTTATTTCACACCATGTCATTTTCATTTCAAACAATTCATACTTCATATCAAAATATTATATTTATTTCAAAATCATATCACTTTCGAAACCATTATTTACTTCAAAATCATATTCGCTTTAGAAATCATTATTCACTTAAACCATATTTGTTTTAAAATCATAACCACAAATAGGTTAAACCATCATATCAAAGTATTCGCATTTAAATCCATTAAATCTAAATCATAACAGTTCCAACTTAAATAGTTTAAATATTGAAAATAGTTTATATATATTGAAATAGTTATAAATTAAAAATAGTTTATATATTTAAAAAGAGGAAATTATTGTCAAGGATAAAATTTCTCAGTGTTTTAAGATCAAGGACAGACCTTCAGCGTTTTAGCCTCAAGGACAACTTTCTTTAAGTATCAGTTTTTAGGTATCAGTTTGTAGTTATCGGTAGCAGTTTTTAGGTATCAGTTTTTAGTTCGGTAGCAGTTTTGGAAGAATGTTTGTCCTTATGAATAATTTTGGAAGAATGTTTGTCCTTATGAATAATTTTGGAAGAATGTTTATCCTTGTGGTTAAAATATTGAAGTCTTGTCCTTGAGGCTAAAAATATACAAATTTTTGTCCTTTAAATTAATTCCCCTTATTTAAAAATATGTTATAGATTAAAATAGTTTATATATTAAAAATAGTTTATATATTAAAAAATATATATATATAATAGTTTCAAATTAGAATTGTTTCTTCCAGTTTCACAAATCAATTCAAATCAACTTTACTTCAAAATTCAATTTAAATCAATCTCAGTTCAACAATTTAAATTAAAAAGGTTAAAGGTTCAAATTCAACTTCTCATTAAAACCATTTTTAATTTATCGATTTCTAATCCAGGTTTGAACTACAAATTTAAACCATTTCCAATTCAGCATGTTTCAAAGTTTAAATATTCAAACAATTTACAATAACTCAATTTGAAAATTTTCATTTATATTTCAAAATTCAACTTTAATTTAAATTTGACAATATTTACTTAATCATTTTTTATAACATTTAAATGAAATCTCAAATTACAAATTTAAGTCAATATTAAATATTCAATTTCAATTTTATTTAAATTTGAAAATATTCATTTAATCACCTTTAATCAAAAATCTAATTATCAAGTTATAAAAATCATATCTTTACAATCTCAAATTTAGTAAGTTTCAAATCAAATTTTTTTATATTCAATTACCAAACCAATTTAAATTACAAATCAATTTCAATTTATCTTCCAACCTTAATTTATTAAAGTTATTACAAAATCTATTTTTAAAATATTAATATAATTTTAAATAAATACTTAAACATATTATATATACTAATCAAATTTTATTGTATTAAAATTTATTAAATTGAATCTTATTATTAAATTTATTGTATATTAAATATTATTTTATATATTTTAAAAATAATAAAGTTATAAGTAAAATTCTTAAAATTTACATTTTTCAAAACTTAACTTATAAATTTAAAATTTCCAAACATATAATTTAAAAATCTAAATTTTACACATATTAAAATAAAATATTTATATTAAATTTTAAAATCAATACTTATTAAAAACCGATATATTTTCTTTTCAAAATTCAGGAAATCATTTAAAAATAGACCAACGGTGTCCGTATATAGTTTTCTATGTTATGGTCAAATGATAGGGATATTTATCATTTCAATCCACAATAAAATATTTACGGGTATATATCATTTCAACCCGTAATCCCAAAATTTAAAATTCAGTAAAATCGCTTAAGTTTATCATTTCAACCCATAACAATTTTTCCTAATCTTTAAGATCGTTCGGGTATGTATCATTTCAACCCATAGGGATTTTCCTAACTAATAGGAAACTTGCAGAGTGAGAACAATAGAATAATAATAAAATAACATAACATATCAATGATGAGCATATATCATAATTGATAAATTTAAATATATTATATATACGACATGTTATGGTGTCATATATCAATCATAGGTGAACAATTTAAATAATAACATATCATATGCAACAATTTAATTACTAACAAATTAAATTTAACAACATATTTCAATCGTCATTTTATGTGAATTAAATTTACTAAATATAAGAATGTTAATCGTGAGTGATCGCTCACCTTTCGAGGCTAGAGAAACAACAAGAATGAAAGCAACGAACATAAAAACGCGGCGAAACAAAGTAAAGCAAGAACTTGAAATCAATGAAATCAAATATATATATATATATATGTCTATATATATATATTCCTTCCGTCGCTAGCAAATGATGTAACATCCAACGTGAGAAACGATCCAAACCACACATGTAGCTGTACGGATGATGCTCTAGATCTCTACTCCCTAATTTTGCAAGAACACTCCCCGAAAAACAAGCACAAGTTAAATATCATGAATTCAATGAAAAACAATATATATATATATATATATAGACACACACACACACACACATATACACACAATGTAGGAAATGCGGATTACGGATCTTAAGGCAAAATTAACACTAGAAGGGGGTGAATAGTGTTTAATTAATTTTATGAATCTTTTTGAAATCTTTTCAAATTAAATCCAAACAGATGTAATTTACAAACACAGAAACAATCACAGAATCAGACATAGATGCAAATAGTAAATAAAAGCAGTAAAGAAAAGAACACACTGGAATTTTATACTGGTTCGGAGTTACCCTACATCCAATCCCACACAATTTCTTTTGCAGATTTCTTTTCAAATATAATGTCGATATTACAACCTCGATTTCAAGGCCACGAGACTCACCCTCCTGTCTCCGAGTCCAGGGCAAACTCTCTTGATTTAACCAGGCTACAAGATCACCTAAATGATTTATGGGCTACAATCACACCCAATTGATTTACGGGCCACAATCACACCGTTTCCAATCACACTTTGGTAGAGAGAGACTCGATACAATAAAATCTTTGATTACAAATGATCCTATAACTCTGAATAGCACTGAGTCATTGAGAGTGAGTGGCAGAGAATCAAACTAGAGATGATCGAGTTTGATTCACTTAGGATTTCGATAGAATTTTGTTAAAGCATTTGAAATATAACAAAATATTTGAGTGGAGAAGAAGGAGTGAAGAAATGAAGAAAAACTGACTTAAAATTCATTGAAAACAACTGGTATATATAGGAGAATAACAGTCATGTCCATTCATGAAAGGTTATGACGAATAGATACTTCTTTTGAAAATTTGAATTTTAAATTCTACGGCTACCATGTTGACATGGGAGGTAGGGGCATGCCGACATCCCCTAGTATATTTTGAAAATTGATTATTGTTTTAAAAGAGATTTTCTTTCTAAAGTTTGTCGAAACTATCTTAGAACTTTGTAAACTATTTTGAATATACTTTATGATTATAAAAACCTTTGGAAAGTGATCTTACGAAATATAAAGTAATAAAAATTAAATATATAAATATTTTGAGATTAAAGCTAAAACATTAAAACTAGGAGATAGTTTAAAAACAAGAAATGATTTTGAAATTAATATGATTAAAAATAGTTTTTGAATTAAGGCTAAAATATTTTAACCGAAACAGAGATGTCTTTTTAAAAAGATAGTTTTAAAAAAATCTAAAAAAAGTCATTTTGAAATTTTCGTGGATTCCATTCCACTAGAAAAGGTCGTGGGTTCCATCCCACTAAAGAGGTCGTGGGTTCCATCCCACTATTAAAGCGAGAAGGTGGACTCCATTCCTCAATTAAAATTCGAATAAAGATTGAAGTGCTATTATGAAGTTTTAACATAAATCTAGACTCTATTACTTATCTTGATATCTTGAACTCTTGATAATCTTGATACTCATGAATCTTCAGTCTTGATTTCTTCAATCTTAAATTCGTCAGTCTTGAATCTCTATACTATATAGTCTTCATTCTCATTACCTGCATATATATATCCTACATACACAAATATCTAGATAAAGATAATAATATTTATATTTTATAACAAGTCCTAAGGTTGTTGTCATCAAAACCATCATCTCAGGAACTAACATATAATACATGTATATACATTGTCTTCCCATTTTTTTAAAAGAGGAAGAGAAGCTGGCTAGGGTTGCTCGGGTTCCGTTCGGTGGAGTGGCCAGGCTATGGTGGCGGGTTGTGCTACTGCCATGGGTTTGCTGTATGCTTCGGTTCAGGGGAAACAAGGCGGTGCTAGGTTGTGGACGTATGGGCATTGGAGTGGAGAGGCATGGCAGGCAGTGGGTGAGATTGGATATGTGTGGAGCGATGATGGTCAGGTGAGAGGGCTGCTGGTCGATCGGATCTGATGGGGAGGACTGGGGTGTTGTACGTGGCTGCTGTTATCAATGAGCGCAGAGTGTTTGCTTGCGTGGAAAACTGGGCGCGGAAGAGAGAGTCAGGGAGGGTCGTGGGTTGTTTGGTGATGGAGTTTAGGAAGGGAAGTGGATCTGTGGTTGTGGGATGGAAGTTGGCTGGTCTTGGTGGAGCATGGGGCGAAAGAGGTTGTGGCTGTGGAGTTTTGGTCACGTGGAGGTAGGGAAACTGGAGTGGCATTTGTGAGGAGGTCGGTACGTATGGTAAAGGGAAAGTCGAGCAAGGCTATTGGTGGAGAGGGGCCGGTGGTTGCTGACCGGAGGCGGAGGGTCTGAGTTGGTCAGAAATAAAGGCGGCGGTGGGAACTATGTGGAGTGGAGTTTGTTTCGGTGGGCCATGGAAGGGAAGGTGGATGGGTTAGGCGGCAAGGCTGTTGGGTGATCGGCCATGCTTGGGTTGGCTGCGGGAAGTTGAAAGGTGGATGCGGCCATGATTGAAGGAAGGAGAACAGTAGGTTAGAGGAAAGAAGACGAGCCATGTTGGGTTCAGGAATAACGAATGCAAACCATAATATATTCTTATTATTATTTATTTTTCTTTGAAAAGCCAAATCAGAGAGAAGAGAAAGGAAGTGGAGATTGAAAGGACGAACCATAAAATAATATATATTTTTAAACGATGTGAATAGCAAAGGGAAAGAGTTGAATTCAGAGAAATATTAAAAGCTACTGCCTATTGATTTCTCTTGGAAACAAACGGAAGGACACAGAACCCAAAAGGCCCGAATGCGAAACTGATACGGCTGATTGTTTCGCAGATTTCATCGCGTACCGGACACCGAAATACACAAATGAATATACTTGGAGATTGGCACAACGAGATGAACAGAATGGTACACAGATATGAGTGATACAACCCACTTATCAAAACTCGATACTCGTTGCCAAAATGCTGCTAAAACGTCGAAAATAAGATAAACGGGGCTAGAGCGGTCCAAATTTGGCGAAACAAAATATGACTTGTCACTCAAAAAATGTTCAACATTTTTATTATGTAAAAATATTCAGATTTCAAAAGTATTTTATTTCCATCAGTTTAACTGATTTTTAAATTTAAAAATTGAAATTACACAACAGAACAAACCTATATATTTACTGATGAAAATCTGACACTTGCTACGTTTAAATAGACGTATTCTAAATATCAATTTTTCATTGCAAAAATTTTAAAATATATTTTCATGAATTTTTTAGTTAATTACGTTAATTAAATCGTTAAAATTTCTGGGTCATTACACTTCCCCCACTCAAAACTTTTCGTCCCCGAAAAAGAACGAGATAGGAGAATGGAAGCAAACAGAAAGAAAAGATAGATTCAAAATACATAGTACCAGATACAACAGTTAATTCAAAACCATATAAATTTCAATTTTGGACATCTTATTACTTGCATTTATATTGCATATTATTCAATGACATGTTCTCATTACATTCAAAAAATTTCTAAGTAAGTTTTATTAATATTTTTGAGTGCTAATTTAGCACCATACAAATTTACCTTTTATTTACAACATCTCTAATTAAGCTAGGTTTCCTTTGAAAATTTTTATTACTTAAGTTTCTCTTTTATACCTTCAATTACCCATTCACATCAACATTTTAACTTTTTGAATATTTCAGGTAAGTTATATATGTTTTAGAATGCAATTGGGTATTATACAAATAAATTTTATCCTAGTTCAATTGTTTCAAGTTGATTCAATTCCATTTCTCATTTTAGACACTCCAATTATTCAAAAATTTTGCTTTATTTCAATAATTGAAAACTATCACTTAACATAAAACTTAAGAGTTCAATTTCCGGTTTCACTTCAAACGATTTTGAAATAAATATACATATATATATTTTACATCAAATTATACTCAAGAAATTCAAATCAAATACATTTTCCAAAACAAAACTATAGGAAAGCTACTAAGTGGTCTCCCCACTTTGAGACTCAAAAATGAATGTCGATGATGCTGTAGTCATCATCGGAATTATTTTCCAGTGACAAAAGAGGAGAGTACTGACTTACTTCTTTAAAATTCTTTGGAAACAATTTCCATTCAAAATTACTTTCAAATAATAATTTTTTCAAAACTTTGAAAACCAATTTTTTGAAAAGCGTTGAAAATTTAGTTCTCAAATTCTTAATTTTTTTTCATTTCATTTGCAAATCAGATTTATAAACAATTTTTATAAGATTTTATCTCCTTTATACATATAACAATAGTTAATGGTTTAGGAATGTTGACAAAACAATAAATGATAATCTAGTACTATCATTTCTAACAACCAATTCATTTAACTATCTAATTTCAGAAAATTATACTTTATATATAAAATATAATCATACATAAAATTATTTCATTTACCAATTTCGAAAACAACATTGTGTCAGTTTTCTTTGTTCAAGTGTGTTGGAATTCCTATCAATAACGTTGGCCAGATGAATCGATCGAAACCCAAAATTAAAACTTAACAACTCAAACAACACAATATAAAACATTTTTATATCAATTACAAATACGCTCTCTCATAGAATGATTTAAGAATGGATTTAGAACAAGGATAGAGATTCAAATTTAGAGGGACCCTAATCAAGTAGAATTCTAACTAAGAAGACAGGCTCGAAAGGAAAATTAGATAATTAAATTACAAAAGAGAAAAGATGGATAGACTTATATTAATCACGGCGACCTTAATTGGGTCAAGCGAGACTCCATTTTCAGAAACATTGTGCCTAAGAAAACAGACTACATCCCTCCAGAAAATGACATTTAGAAAATTTTGATTTCAACTGATGACTCCTAAGAGTTTGGAGAACAAAGCTCAAATAAGATTCAAGCTCCTTCTCTGACTTAGAAAAGACGAGAATTTCATCAACGAAAACCAGGACGAACTTGTTGAGAACATCGTGGAAAACGCGATCCATGAGATCGACGAAGAAGGCAGGAGCATTGGTTAACCCAAATGGCATGACTAACCATTCATAGAAACCATTCTTCGTTCGGAAAGCTGTCTTGGGAGTGCTCTCCTCAACTACCCAAAGCTGGTGGAAACCGATAGCAAGATCGAGCTCTAGGAATAAGATCGATGTGGAATTCAATTTTCCGCTTAGGAGGTAGAGAAGTGACTTCACCAAAACATCAAGATACTCCTTGACTATCGGGTGGAGTCAAGATCACTAGGCTGAGCACCAAGTGAGAAGATGAAACTGCCTGCATAATCCTGAGGCATTCGACATTTGATCACAAGAGAATTACCTTGGTCATCTACTAGAGAAACGGTTTGGGCTTTGTAAGAGATAACAGCATCAAAACCGAGGACATAGAAATCTACGTTGAATCGATGCCTGTTGTAAAGGAGTTTCACCCCTTTACAAATCATACAAAGGTTAGCGGGACCACCGATGGGATTAGTCACACACAAGGATGAAGTTGCCAATTGAGGTTGCAAGATGAGCTCAAATTTATTACAGAAATCAACAGAAATAAAGCTATGGGATACTCCAGTACCAAGAAGAACAGAACATGATAAGACAAGAATGGATTTCAGAACAAAGGGAATGTTCCAAAATTCAAAAGAAATCCTAATCCAGGAGGATCCTAACGAAGAATTTCAAGCTCGAACGAAGATGATTCTGCAATTAATTTTACTCATTCTAGGGTATTACTACCTTATCTCTAATGAGTTTTTACTGCATATGCTAAGTTTTCCTAAACCAAACCTCTGATACCAACTGTAACGGGACACCAGCCAGTGGGGTAAAGCCCACCGTAGCATACAATGGTACCTGTGTTCTGCTTTTACAGCCAGCCTCTCGACTGCACCAACTTCGTAGGACATGCAGGAGTAAGAGTCATCTGCTTGCTACCAAACCAAATGCGAGAACCCCCTATCATGCTGCACCCGCCAAGTGCATAAGCAGACACACATGTCAGACTTGAATTTTCTCAAAACAACAGATTGTTGATTTATATTTGGCAAAACTTAGCATATACGGTAAATAAATCAATCACAGAATCACAGACACAGAGTAATATAACAATAAGCAGCGGAATAGAAACATAGTAGTTCATGAAACTACTATAGAACATCAGAGTCTGAAACAAAATACAACAGAAACCCAAATACATAGAAGTCTCTAATACAAAAGCAACTAACAAGTCTGGACATAATCAACTGGAAATAACTGAAAGCTGAATAGATAACAGATGGACCTCCAAGCAAAGCTCCAAGCTCCAAAGGTGTCTTAAATGCTGTGACACTCAGTCTGACCCGAGCATAAAGCAAAACACAAAACACTCGAGTCAGGATTAACATTCTTATGCAAGTAAATCAACTCAAGTGAAATGCAATATAACTTAAAGGATGTTGGGATTCCATCCTTTAAGGATCCGTTAAAATACCTACATACATAGTACAATACGCTACATAAATAATGTCTAAAGTAAAGTAAAATATTAAAATAGCGTTAAGGCATTACCCATATCCCCCTTAACACATTTTATATAAATGCCATAGTCTATAAAGTACTATAAACTCCACCAAACCGGTGGGCTATCAAGGAGCACTCCATAGGTACAACACAACCCAAACTCGTAGTGGGCGCGATAAGGCATGTGATAAGGCACGCGAGGCAATGCCAAGGTAGGATTCTACCATTTGCACTCCCGGACTGGTGGTAACGCGTAGTAGCTACTACCGCCCACCTCGAGACACACTCCCAAATCAAAGGTGCACCCAATCAAATCACAAAGTAATAGAATGGTATCGAAGAAGCATGCTCGATCGGAGGTGCGACCTCATTTGGCCCGGTATAGATCCTGTTTTAGTCACATCAAGCTGACTCGAGGGAGTCAGGGCTATGTTCATACCTCATATAGACGTCGCCAAACCATCTTACTTCGTTTTTGAATCTCCACCACATGCACAGTTGTTAAAGTGGTTTTCTGTATTAGATGAGAGTATGACAGTATCTGATCCTAGTCTCTTTAACAGCAAAAAGCTTATTTCACACTGTGGTCATTTTCATTTCAAACAGTTCATACTTCATACTTCATATCAAAATATTATATTCATTTCAAAATCATATCACTTTCAAAACCATTATTTACTTTAAAATCATATTCACTTTAGAAATCGTTATTCACTTAAATCCTATTTGTTTTAAAAATCATAACCACAAAATAGGGTAAACCATCATATCAAAGTATTCGCATTTAAATCCATTAAGTCTAAATCATAACAGCTCCAACTTAAACAGTTTAAATATTGAAAATAGTTTATATATATTGAAATAGTTATAAATTAAAAATAGTTTATATATTTAAAATAGGTTATAGATTAAAATAGTTTATATATTAAAAATAGTTTATATATTAAAATATATATCGAAAATAGTTTCAAATTAGAATTGTTTCTTCCAATTTCACAAATCAATTCACATCAGCTTTACTTCAAAATTCAATTTAAATCAATCTCAGTTCAACAATTTCAATTAAAAAGGTTAAAGGTTCAAATTCAAATACTCATTAAAACCATTTTTAATTTATCGATTTCTATTCCAGGCTTGTACTACAAATTTAAACCACTTCCAATTCAGCAAGTTTCAAAGTTTATATATTCAAACAATTTACAATAACTCAATTTGAAAATTTTCATTTATATATCAAAATTCAACTTTAATTTATATTTAAAAATATTCACTTAATCATTTTTTTGTAACATTTAAATTAAATCACAAATTACAAATTTAAGTCAATATTAAATATTCAATTTCAATTCTATTTAAATTTGAAAATATTCATTTAATCTTCTTTAATCAAAAATCCAGTTATCAAGTTATAAAAATCATATCTTTAAAATCTCAAAATTAACAAGTTTCAGATCGATTTTTTTATATTCAATTCTCAAACCAATTTAAATTACAATTCAATTTCAATATATCTTCCAACCTTAATTTATTAAAGTTATTACAAAATCTATTTTTAAAATATTAATATAATTTTAAATAAATACTTAAACATATTATATATACTAATTAAATTAAATTTTACTAAATTTTATTAAATCAAATCTTATTACTAAATTTATTGTGTATTAAATCTTATTTTATATATTTTAAAAATAATAAAGTTATAAGTAAAATTCTTAAAATTTACATTTTTCAAAACTTAACTTATAAATTTAAAATTTCTAAACACATAATTTAAAAATTTAAATTTTACACATATTAAAAGAAAATATTTATATTATATTTTAAAATCAATAATTATTAAAACCCAAATATTTTCCTTCCAAAATTCAGGAAATCATTTAAAAATAGACCAACGGTGTCGGTAATGACCCACCTTTTTGGATGGTTTAAATCGATAATAAACCACACATGTCAGACTCAAACCATTCAAAAGAGAGGATTGTTATGGAATAAATAAAAAAATAAGAGAAAAGAAGAAAAAAAATCAAAACACAAAATCTCACAACGGAATGACAAAATATAATAATCAAATAAAAAGTTCATGAAGTTGTTTTACAAATAACATTTGATTATACTTTTACAATACAGATCAGAGTTACATACAACAGAAATAAATAAGAATGCAGCAGAACAACATGATGCAGTGAAATAAATATAATAAATAATAATAGTACTAAATCTTCGTCTTCGTCCTCCAAAAGCAGTCTTCGATACACTGAAAAGCTCAGACTGACCCTAGTGAATTGAAAAGACAAAACACTCGAGTCAGAACTAAAAATCTTATGTAAGTTAAATCAACGGTAAATAAATATTAGTGTAACAGCATCAGAGATGTTTACGGGGTTTGACATCTCCTACCCAGTGTCTGACGTGAGTGCAATAACTTAAGAGATGTTCGGGATTCCATCTCCTAAGGATCCGTTAAACTATCAACATACATAGTACAATACGCTATTATAATAGTGTCTATAGTAAAGTAAAGTATTAACATAGCGTTAAGGCATTACCTATATCCCCCTTAACACATTTTATATATTCCCGTAGTCTATACAGATACTGTAAGCTCCTCCATAAACTAGAGGTTTACTCAATGAGCACTCCATAGGTATGCTAAAAACCAAACTCGTAATGGGTGCGATAAGGCATGTGACAAGGCACGCGAGGCAACGCCCAGGGTAGGATACTACCATTTTGCGGATATGGACTGGTGGTAACGACTAGCAGCTACTACCGCCCACCTCAAAACACACTCCCAAATCAAAATCGAGGGGTGGCCACCAAATCAATCACAAAGTCATAATATGGTATCGAAGAAGCATGTCCAATCGGATGTGCGACCTCACTTGGCCTAGCGTGGCTCCTATTTTAGTCACATCAAGCTGACTCGCGGGAGTCAGGGCTACGCTAATACCTTGTACAGAACTGTTCGCCAAACTATCATACTTCATTCTGGAATTTCCACCACGTGCACAGTTGTTAAAGTGGTTTTCAGTATTGGCAGAGAGTATGACAATATCAGATCTCGGTCTCTTTAACAACCAAAAGCTTATTTCACACCGGATGGTTCTTTTGCATTTTCAAAACAGTTTCATAATTAATATCAAAATATCATATTCAATTCAAGCCATCACTTTCAAATCATATTCACTTTCGAAATCATATTCACTTACGAAAACATATCACATTTGAAATCATATCACTTCCAAAATCATATTTACTTTCGAAACCATACTTCCAAAATAGGTTAAACCCTTAATTAAAATCATCATATTTACTCCGAATATGTTATTTCACTAGAAAATATCATTTCAAATCCCAACCTAGATTAACATCATTTAATCATATTTGCTTTTAAATCAAGGATTTAAATATAAACACTTCCACTTTACACGGTCTGAAATTTAGAAATAGTTTAGATAGTTTAAATAGTTTAAAATAGCTTTTAAATGGTTAAAATACTTTAAATATAGTTTTAAATGGATTTTATAGTTTAAAATAGTTTAAAATATTTTAAAATAGTTTAAATACAATAAAATAGTTTAAATATTTTAAATTAGTTTAAAATAAAATAAAAATAGTTTAAATAGGTTTAAGATAGTTTAAATAGATTTAAAATAGTTTAAATAGATTTAAAATAGTTTAAATAGATTTAAAATAAATTAAATGGTTTAATTTGATTAAAATAGTTTAAATAGTTTAAAATAGATTAAAATAGTGTAATAGTTTGAAAATCTTAATAATCAGGATTTTTTTAAATGATATATTTTTAACAGTTTATATTAAAATAATAAATTTGAAATTTATATCAAATTAAACTATTTCTTCCATTTCAACAAATCTGCACCATATCCAGATTTCAACAAAACTAATTTTTCTTCAATTCAAATTCCCATAATAATCATTTCAGTTTATATCGATTTCAAACTCATGTTTGAACTAAAATTTTAAAGTACTTAAGTTTCATAGATTTCAAAGTTTAATTATTCAAACATTTTCAATAACTCAATTTCGATAGATTTCATTTATATTTGACAATTCAACTTTGAAATTTCAATTTAAATCCTTTAAATCATTCATTTAACCCAATTCCAATTTCAACATTTAAAGCTTGGATCTTTCTAAAATCATTCAGTTGATATAAATCAAATTCTATTTTGAAATATCATTTAATAGAGTTCAAAATTTAAGGATTAAAAATCATTTAATTTAACCATTCCGGTGTCCGTATATAATTTTCTACCCTATGGTCAAGTGATATGCATAAATATCATTTCAACCCACAATCCCGAATTTAATTTCAAATCCATGAAATCGCTCGAGTCTACCATTTCAACCCATAACGATTTCTCCCTAATCTATCTGATCTTTCGGGTATGTATCATTTCAACCCATAGTGATTTTCTAACAACAAACTAAGGGAACTTGTAGTGTTATAACAATATAAATATAACATCTAGTCATCCAATATCAACAATCAACATCCATCACAATCACCATTCAGATCAATAAATAAATAACAAAAATTGTTTAATTATTAATACCAGGTATTAACAGGCAATTTAAAATTCAATATTAAATTAAATGGTGATTAAATTCAATAAAAGTAACATTTTAATGGAATGACGATTTAAATATATCAAACATAACCTAATCAAATTTTAATCACATCATAAATTCAATTTCACTAACATAAGAAAATCTAGTAGTTGTGAGTGGGTTAAAACACTCACTTTTGATTTCAAATAGATTTGAAATCCAAAATAAGGCCCAAAATTCAACAGTCTCGGAATTCTTCCAAATTAGTCCCATAATATCCGGAATTTCGATACGATCGCAGCGGAACAAACCGCACGTAAATCCGACCTTGTACGTAAAAGTTATGCATATTAGAACGTTTGCATTCCAATATTAAAGTAAAAATAAAAAAAATAAAAAGAAAAGAGGCGCCATGTATACTTGAACACGCGAAACCCTATCTCCCTCTACTGTTCATCGTGATCATACTGTTCAACAACAGCCGCCACCCTAGCACTTCGATCGAGACTCGCTGCTACCCTCCCCGTCCACGGCCGACCTCCCTATGGTCACGCGACCATCACCAGAGCCCATGGCCGTGGCCGCCGTGCCCAATTCTAAAGCCATTCGTGGTGAATCTGGCAAGCTCTAACACCAAGTAACCGTATGGATCGAAAGCATATGGCCTCCTCTACGCAGCAACACTCTTTGATCGTTCTGAAATCGCCGATCCACCGTCGACTCCGACAACCTAATATGAACGGTCGGGGATAAATTGTTGATTTCTGGCCAAACTAAGAATCAATTGCAAAAACGAATTGCAGATCTGGGTTATGCTCATCGAGAGCTTCGAAACAATATATAATATGATAAGGTTTGGAGAGTTTAAATTTTGAAATTGATTTAGAAATTGGATTTAGGGTTTTGCAATTGGAAAGGTTTCTGCCATTGAAGAAAGGGATAGACAGAAGGAATTGTACGTACTACAATCAGAAATAGAAAGGCTGCTTGGGTTTATAAGAATATATTTATATGAATAAAGCCCGATAAGAAAGAACGAATATATCAAATTGGTCTGAAACAACAATAACGACCTGAAAAGCCCTTTCTGCCTCCGGAACGAAAGTAGGTCATCCCATATATCAAAATAGATGTTTTTGATATTTTTAAATTCAATGGAATATGTTTCAAGTCCTAATTCCATTGTATGAAGAAGTTAGCTTTTAAAATCAGCTTATTTTAAATTGATTTCAATAAATTAATTTCTATGCGTTTCGAGTCCGTACGATTAAACGACAAGTCTGATCGCTACGAAACTTGAAATCCTACAATAATTCACCATTGCGGATCCGATGAAACTGGTTTCGTCGAAATCCGAGACAGTACCCAAAATGATTTCGTCGAAATCCGAAAATGTACCTATATGTCGGGCAAACAACGCTTTATTTATGAAACCAAAAGCAGTTGCTATTGCTTCCATAACTTGTATTTTACTTATATAATCCAAAAGAGTGAGAATTATGTATAAGGGAGATATTTAGGTTGTTTCAATTTAATAACAAAACAAATCAACACAACATACCAATAGTCCCTTGCAAACAAATCCATACAATCATCACATGCAATCAAAGTAATCAACCATCCATCCATCCATAACAACCAAAACAAATGGTTTGTTCGGGTTCAGAAACTTTTAATCGTATAAAATGATAAATAAACTACTAAGTATATCATACACTCAACAGCCTTAGATAGAACTTAATAGATTATTTACACATCTTTATACAGTTAGAAGTATCCTTTCACAACCATCCCATAAGCCAAAACAAACAATAATTTCAAATATCGTTTAAGTTTATTCTTATTAATCTCTTTTCACATTATTTACTGTTCTTCAGTTTCATTCATTCATACAATGTTTATTTTCATTAATTTACATTTATTACTTACAAAATTCATTTCTCATTTATTCATACAATGTCATTTCATTACTTTACATCCATTTACTTACATAAGTTATTCCTATTTAATTATTTAGATCATCCATAATCAATTATTAAAATATTATGTAAGGCTCTTTGCAAAATTTAATTCACAGTTATCATTTAATTTGATTTCCTTTTTATATCAATATTCATCTGTGAATCAAATTATACTTAGAATTTCAACTTTTT
The DNA here is from genome assembly GCA_030737815.1 of Allium fistulosum. Classification (NCBI taxonomy): domain Eukaryota; kingdom Viridiplantae; phylum Streptophyta; class Magnoliopsida; order Asparagales; family Amaryllidaceae; genus Allium; species Allium fistulosum. The sequence goes on from CM060901.1 coordinate 721,523,001, forward strand.
TTCTTCATATCCATTTCCTTCATATATAGCATAGTTCAATATTAAATCTATTTCTAATCATTTCAACATTTTTTGAAGTTATAAGAATTTAATTAATATAGTATTCACTTTTACTGTTCAACATGACTTCAAACATTAACTAAAGTTTATAATTAATTACTTACAACATTCACTTTTTCTATTACAATTAATTAGTAGCATTTCTGATTATTAACTTAAGTTTATAACATTTTGTAACATCAGAATTCTTATTTATTGAAGAAAAAAATTCCATTGAACACTTTCATTACTTAAGTTTTACTTGTATAATATTCCACTACATATTTCTATTTAACATTTCAACTTTTAACATTTTGGTAAGTTATATATATGTTTTATAGAATTGAATTGAATGTAACACAAGTTTATCTTATTCATCTTAGTTAACAAAAGGTTCAATAATTACATCTTCTAAATTTTCATATCTACAAGTTATAAATTTTCAAGTTCTTATATATTCCATTAATCACTTAGCATCGAATTTCTCATTTTTATTTTAAAAGCTTCCAATTATTAAAAAAAAGTTAAGATTTCATTTCACTACAATAATTGAAATTTCTAATTTACAGGACTTAAGAATTAAATACCGGGTTTCCTTTTCAGTCATTTTGAAAATTATATATATATATATATATCCTTTATAGATCAAATCATATTTAGGAATTCAAATTTAAGATTTATTCATCAAAATAGATGTGTAGTAAAACTACTACAGCAGTCTTCCCACTTCGAAAGTCAAAAATGAACGTCGATGATGCATGCACTCATCACCGAAATTATTCTCCAGCGATAGAGAGGGGAGTACCGAATTTATTTCCTTTAAAATTCCCTTTAAAATTTCCTTTAAAACATTTCTTTTAAATCATATTGAAAAATATTTATATTGGAAAATACTTCCATATAATACTAATATTTTGTTCCAAAATCTTTTGAAAACCAATTTCGAAACCCGAAACTTACGTTCAAATATTCAGTTTTGATTTACTTTACTTGTAAATCCTATTTTACAATCAATATTTATAAAATTTCTCTACCTAACAAATAAACATATAACATCCAACCATATCATTTGTAAAAATTATTCTTTTATATACAAAATATAATACTAGGTAAATTATTTCATTTATCTACGTTTCAGAAACAATATTGTGTCGGTCTTCCCTATAAAGTGTTTAGAAATCCCTATCGATACTATAGCATCCTATGTACCGACCAGAATTTATAAAATACCCAACAGAACAAACTAACACAAAACAAAGCATTTTTATAACACTAACAAGTACGCTCTCTTATATATATACACTCAACGACTCATTCTAGGGTATTACTACCCTATCCCTAATGAGTTAGACCCCACAAAGCTAAGTTTGTCGCTAAACCAAAGCTCTGATACAAAATGTAATGAACCACCTTTTTGGATGGTTTAAATCGACAATAAATCACACATGTCAGACTCAAACCATTCAAAAGGGAGGATGGTTATGGAGTAAATAAGAAAAAGAAGAGAAAATAAGAAAAAAACAAAACACGGAATCTCACAACGGAATGACAAAATATAGTAATCAAATAAACGGTTCATGAAGTTATTTTACAAATAACATTTGATTACACTTTTACAATACAGATCAGAGTTACATACAACAGAAATAAATAACAATGTCGTGGAACAACATGATGTAGTGGGATAAATATAATAAATAATAATAGTACTAAATCTTCGTCTTCGTCCTCTTGGCTACACTGAAAATTTCAGACTGACCCGAGTGAATTGAAAAGACAAAACACTTGAGTCAGAAATAAAAGATCTTATGTAAGTTAAATCAACAGTAAATAAATATGAGTGTAACGGCGTCAAAGATGTTTACGGGGTTTGACATCTCCTATCTAGTGTCTAACGTGAGTGCAATAACTTAAGAGATGTTCGGGATTCCATCTCCTAAGGATCCATTAAACTATCTACATACATAGTACAATAAGCTATTATAATAGTGTCTACAGTAAAGTAACGTATTAAAATAGCATTAAGGCGTTACCCATATCCCCCTTAACACATTTTACATATTCCCGTAGTCTATACAGATACTGTAACCTCCTTCGTAAATAAGAGGTTTACTCAGTGAGCACTCCATAGGTACGGTACAAACCAAACTCGTAATAGGCACGATAAGGCATGTGACAAGGCACGCGAGGCAATGCCCAGGGTAGGATACTACCGTTTTGCGGATCCGGACTGGTGGTAACGGCTAGCAGCTACTACCGCCCACCTCGACACAATCCTAAATCAAAATCAAGGGGTGGCCACCAAATCAGTCACAAAGTCATAATATGGTATCGAAGAAGCATGTCCGATCGGAGGTGCGACCTCAGTTGGCCCGGCGTGGCTCCTGTTTTAGTCACATCAAGCTAACTCGTAGGAGTCAGGGCTATGCTCATACCTCGTACATAATCGTTTGCCAAACCATCCTACTTCATTCTGGAATCTCCACCACGTGCACAGTTGTTAAAGTGGATTTCGGTATTGGCAGAGAGTACGACAATATCTGATCCCGGTCTCTTTAACAACCAAACGCTTATTTCACACCAGATGGTTCTATTGCATTTTCAAAACAGTTTCATAATTGATATCAAAATATCATATTCAATTCAAGCCATCACTTTCAAAATCATATTCACTTACAAAAACATATCACATTTGAAATCATATCACTCCCAAAATCATATTTACTTTCGAAATCATACTTCCAAAATAGGTTAAACCCTCAATTAAAATCATCATATTTACTCAAAATATGTTATTTCACTAGAAAATATCATTTCAAAATCCCAACTTAGATTAACATCATTTAATCATATTTGCTTTTAAATCAAGGATTTAAATATAAACACTTCCACTTTACACGGTCTGAAATTTAGAAATAGTTTAGATAATTTAAATAGTTTAAAATAGCTTTTAAATGGTTAAAATATTTTAAATATAGTTTTAAATGGTTTTTATGGTTTAAAATAGATTAAAATAGTTTAAAATATTTTAAAATATTTTAAATACTTTAAAATAGTTTTAGATATTCTAAATTAGTTTAAAATAGAATAAAAATAGTTTAAATAGATTTAAGATAGTTTAAATAGATTTAAAATAGTTCAAACAGATTTAAATAAATTAAATGGTTTAATTTGATTAAAATAGTTTAAATATTTTAAAATAGATTAAAATAGTTTAATAGTTTGAAAATCTTAATAATCAAGATTTTTTTAAATGATATATTTTTAACAGTTTATATTAAAATAATAAATTTGAAATTTATATCAAATTAAACTATTTCTTCCATTTCAACAAATCTGGACCATATCCAGATTTTTACAAAACTAAATTTTCTTCAATTCAAATTCCCATAAAAATCATTTCAGTTTATATCGATTTCAATCTCATGTTTGAACTAAAATTTTAAAGTACTTATGTTTCATAGATTTCAAAGTTTAATTATTCAAACATTTTTAATAACTCAATTTCGATAGATTTCATTTATATTTGACAATTCAACTTTGAAATTTCAATTTAAGTCCTTTAAATCATTCATTTAACCCAATTGCAATTTCAACATTTAAAGCTTGGATCTTTCGAAAATCATTCAGTTGATATAAATCAAATTCTATTTTGAAATATCATTTAAAAGAGTTCAAAATTTAAGGATTAAAAATCGTTTAATTTAACCAATCCGGTGTTTGTATATAATTTTCTACCCTATGGTCAAGTGATACGGATAAATATCATTTCAACCCTCAATCCCAAATTTAATTTCAAATCCATGAAATCGCTCGAGTCAATCATTTCAACCCATAAAGATTTCTCCCTAATCTATCAGATCGCTCGGGTATGTATGATTTTAACCCATAGTGATTTTCTAACAAAAAACTAAGGGAACTTGCAGAGTTATAACAATATAAATATAACATCCAGTTATCCAATATCAACAATCAACATCCATCACAATAACAATTCAGATCAACAAATAAATAACAACAATTGACTGATTATCAATAACCAGTATTAACAGGCAATTTAAAATTCAATATTAAATTAAATGGTGATTAAATTCAATAAAATTTAGATTTCGCTGGAATGACGATTTAAATATATCAAACATCTACCAATCAAATTCGAATCACATCATAAATTCAATTTAACAAACATAAGAAAATCAAGTAGTTGTGAGTGGGTTAAAACACTCACTTTTGATTCAAATCGATTAGAAATCCAAAATAAGGCCCAAAATTCAACAGTCTCAAAATTCGTCCAATATCAGTCCCATAATTTCCAAAATTTCGATACGATCATAGTGGAAAAAACCACACGTAAGTCCGACCTCGTACGTAAAAGTTATGCATATTAGACGTTTGAATTCCAATATTAAATAAAAATCAGAAAAATATAAAAAGAAAAGAGGCGCCACGTATACCTGAACATGCGAAACCCTATCTCCCTCTACTGTTCATCGAGATCGTGCGTTCAACTACAGCCGCCACCCTATACCTTCAGATCGCCGCCTGCACGTCGCATAGCACTTCGATCGATACTCGCCGCTACCCTCCTTGTGGTCGCGCAACCAGCGCCAGAGCCGATGGCCATGGCCATCGCACTCAATTCTAAAACCATTCATGGTGAATCTGGCAAGCTCTGACACCAAGTAACCATATGGATTGAAAGCATACGACTTCCTCTACGCAGCAACACTCGCTCATCGTTTCGAAATCGTCGATCCACCGTCAACTCCGACAACCTAATATGAACGGCCGGGGATAAATTATCGATTTCTGACCAAACTAAGAATCAATTGTAAAAACGAATTGCAGATCTGGGTTACGCTCGTCGAGAGCTTCGAAATGATATATAATATGATAGGGTTTGGAGAGTTTGAATTTTGAAATTGATTTGGAAATTAGATTTAGGGTTTTGCAATTGGATAGGTTTCTGCCATTGAAGAAAGGAACAGACAGAAGGAATTGTACGTACTGCAATCAGAAATAGAAAGGGTGCTAGGGTTTAGAAGAATATATTTATATAAAAAAAAGCCCGATAAGAAAGAACGAATATATCAAATTGGTTTGGAACGATAATAACAACCCGAAAAGCCATTTCTGCCTCCGGAACTGAAGTAGGTCATCCCATATATCAAAATAGATGTTTTCGATATTTTTAAATTCAATGGAACAGGTTTCAAGTCCTATTCCATTGTATGAAGAAGTTAGCTTTTAAAATCAGCTTATTTTAAATTGATTTCAATAAATTGATTTCTACACGTTTCGAGTCCATACGATCAAATGACAAGTCCGATCACTACGAAACCTGAAATCCTACAATAATTCACCGTTGCGGATCCGATGAAGCTTGTTTCGTCGAAATCCGAGACAGTTCCCAAAATGGCTATTTTCAAGTTAATTAAATAAATGATTATTAAATTAATTAAATCGCCTTTTCAATTCAAATTTTATAATTAACTAATTTCATCATTTCTAATTACACAGAAATTAACAATCTTTTTAAAACCAATTTCCCATGTCAAATTCAATGTTATTTATTGCACTAATTATAGTGTTTAATTTCAATTGCAATAAACCAATTATTTATAATTTAAATTCCAATAAATTGATTTGATTTGATTTCAATCTTATTATTCAATCAATCATTCACTTTATGGACATAGTTAACATTGGTTTACATCTTATTACATAAATATTCTACAGTTACCATCTTTTAATTTATATTAACTGCAATAATTAACTACAATAATTTCAGTTGATTTCCAAATCAATTTCAATGGATAGATAAATGAAATGGTAATTAAAAAAATTATTATACTTACAATTTCAAACCCATTCCTATGTTCATTGTTAACAACAAACTAATAAATTCGCATACTACTTATTTTTTTATATTGACCAATTCTAATTATTACGTACAAATTTACCATTTAAATACAACATTTGGTTTATTTACCTATTTACAATTTATAACCAATTCTTATATTTACAATCATTTCAATTACTTGGAATTTTATTAAAGTAGTTATCAATTACCTTAAATTAACATTATTACTTTTCATTCTAGTTATTTTTCTCATTATTAAATCTTAAATAACATATTTTCACAACATTAAATTCCAAAACAGATTTTATTAATGAATTTAACTACGGGTCGTTACAGTGTCCGTATATAGTTTTTGTAACGACCTGGTATTTTGATTCGTTCAAATTGACAATCATCCACTCATGTCAGACTTGAATTGCTCAAAACAATAGATTGTTAATTTATATTTGGCAAAAATTTAACATATACAGTAAATAAATTAATCACTGAATCACAAACACAGAGTAATACAACGATAAGTAGCGGAAATAGATAAATAGTAGTTCACGAAGCTACTGTATAAATATCAGAGTTTAAAGTAAAATACAACAGATATCTGATACACAGAAGTTACTAAAACAAATGTAAATGACAAGTCAGAACAAAACAACTGGAATAAACTGAAGTAACTAGAAAGCTGAGTAGATAGAGACAGATCTTTAAGCAAAGCTCCAAACTCCAAAGGTGAGTCTTAGATGCTGTGACACTCAGTCTGACCCGAGCATAAAGCAAAACACAAAACACTCGAGTCAGGATTAACATTCTTATACAGTAAATTCAACTCAAGTGGAATGTCAACTGAAATACAAAATAACTTAAAGGATGTTTGGGATTCCCATCCACTAAGGATCCATTAAACTATCTACATACATAGTACAATACACTACATATATAATGTTTACATTAAAGTAAACTATTAAAAAAGCGTTAAGGCGTTACCTATACCCCTCTTAACACATTTTATATATTCCCGTAGTCTATATAGTACCGTAAGCTCCACCAAATCGGTGGTTTACCGAGAGGGCACCATAGGTACGGTACAAAACAAACTCGTAAAAGGCGCGATAAGGCATGTGACAAGGCACGCGAGGCAATGCCTAGGGTAGGATTCTACCGTTTTGCGGATCCAAACTGGTGGTAACGCATAGCAGCTACTACTGCCCACCTCAAGATACACTCCCAAATCAAAGGTGCACCCAATCAAATCACAAAGTAATAGAATGGTACCGAAGGAATGTGCCCGATCGGAGGTGCGACCTCACTTGGCCCGGCATGGCTCCTATTTTAGCCACATCAAGCTGACTCGCGGGAGTCAGGGCTACATTTATACCTCATACAGAATCGTATGCCAAACCATCCTACTTTGTTCCGGATTATCCACCATGTACACAGTTGTTAAAGTGGTTTTCGGTATTGGCAGAGAGTATGACAATATCTAATCCCGGTCTCTTTAACAACCAACCACTTATTTCACACCATGGTCATTTTCATTTCAAACAATTCATATTTCATATCAAAATATCATATTCATTTAAAATCATATCACTTTCGAAATCATATTCATTTTTGAAATCATATCACTTTCAAAATCATATTCACTTTTGAAATCATATCACTTTCGAAATCATATTCACTTTTGAAATCATATCACTTTCGAAATCATATTCACTTTTGAAATCATATCACTTTTGAATCTTATTATTTTCGAAATCATATCATTTTCGATATCATATTTACTTTAAATCATAACAGTTCCAACTTAAACACTTTAAATATTGAAAATAGTTTATATATCGAAATATCTATAAATTAAAAATAGTTTATATTTAAAAATAGTTATATATTAAAAATAGTTTATATTTAAAAATAGTTATACATTAAAAATATTTTATATTTAAAAATAGTTATATATTAAGATTAGTTTATAATTAGAATTGTTTCTTCCAATTTCACAAGTCAGTACAAATTCCCATTAAACCATTTTTAAATTTATATCGATTTCAAATCCAAGTTTGAATTACAAATTTAAACCACTTCCAATTCAATACGTTTCAATATTCAAACAATTTATAATAACTCAAATTGATAAATTTCATTTATATTTCAAAATTCAACGTTAATCCTAGTTATATTTTCAAAATATTCACTTAATCGTCTTTAATAACATTTAAATAAAATCTCATATTGCAATTTAATTTAATATTAAATATTTAATTACAATTTTCTTTAAAGTTGAAAATATCCATTTAATCACTTTTATCAAATCAAGTTATAAAATCATACTTTTTAAAATCTCAAAATCAATAATTTCAAATCAAACCTTATTTAAATTCAATTCTAAATAAATTAATTATAAATCAATTCTTATTTAAATTCAATCCTTAAAAAATTAAATTACAAATCAATTCTTATTTAATTTACCTTTCCAACTTTATTTATTAAAGTTAAATAAAAATCTATTTAAGAATACTAAAATAAATTTAAATAAATATTTTAAACATATTATTAATATTAGTTAAATTAAATTTTTATTAAATTTTATTATATTAAATTATTATTAAATTAAATCCTATTATTACTAAATATATTTTAAATTTTATTTTATATATTTAAAAATAATAAAGTTATAAGTAAAATTTTATAATTTACATTTTAAAACTTAACTTATAAATTTAAAATTTCCAAAAACATATAATTTTAAAATTCTAAAATTTTCACATATTAAAATAAATATTTATATTATAATTTAAAATCAATAGTTATCAAACCCATATATTTCCTTCAAACTTTGGAAATCATTTTTTTTCAAAAATAGACCAACGGTGTCCGTATATAATTTTCTATCCTATGGTCAAGTGACACGGATATTTATCATTTCAATCCGTAATTATTTAAATATTTACGGGTATATATCATTTCAACCCACAATCCCAAAATTAAAATTCAATGAAAATCGGTTGGGTTAATCATTTCAACCCATAACGATTTTCCCTAATTTATAAGATCGTTCGGGTATGTATCATTTCAACCCATAGGAAATTTCTAAACTAACAGGGAACTTGCAGAGTGAGAACAAATATGATAATAATATAACATATCAATAACAGGCATATATCATTAGTAACAAATTTAAATATAAAACAGGTTATGATGTCATATGTCATAGGTGAACAATTGCTGATAATGACATATCATATTTAACAATTAAACAACTTAACAATTCAAATTTAACAACATACTTCAATCGTCATTTCATGTGCATCAAATTTACTAACTATAAGAATGTTAATCGTGAGTGGTTGCTCACCTTTCGAGGCTAAAGAAAATAGGAAAAGCAAACAGATAAGCGACAAATCGAAGCAATTAACTGCTACGATCAATTCTGGACAGCGGCGAAACCAAAGAAAAGCAAGATGAACCAGGTTCGATGGAAAACAAATATATATGTCTCCTTTTTCTTAAAATCAACATCCAAATTTGAAACACATTTCAAAATAAAATCTTTAAATATAGATATACTTTAAAATCATTATTATTATAAACATTTATATATAAAGCAAGACAACCCAATGCAAAGATTTCGAAACACACACACACATATATATATTTTTAAATCAATATTAAATAAAACCCATATATATCTTTTCAAAAATTTCAAATATATATATATAGTTTTAAACATCACATACATATCAAAGTTATTATGAAATCTATAGTAAAATAGTAACATAAATTTTACATTTAACATATTGCATATATATACCACTCCTAAGGGTACATATCAATATATATACTTATAAGCTTCAAGAAAAAAAAATTATATATAAAAATTTCAACATATCATAGATTTAATATATATACCATATATATACAAAAAAATTGGAGCCGCTGGTGATCTGAGCTAGGTGTGGCTATGCTTAGCTGCGCTTGGTCGGAGCAAGGAGGGACAAAAGCTTGGGTTGGGTGGATCATGGAAGCCATGGCGGAGCTGTTGGTGTTTGGCTGTTGTGTGCTCCACGGAGGGTGGTCGGGTGACTGGGTCGGCAAGTGGAAGGGTCATCGGAGTGGAGAGGAAGGTGGGGCGTGCTACTGTGGTCAGGTGGAGGAGGTTAGTGAGGGAAGGTTGTTGGTGGGGTAAGGAGAGGCCAATATTACAGGCGGAGGTGGATGACATGGTGATGGCGTATGGGTGATGGGGTGTGCTGCTGCTTCGTGGGCTGTGTGTGTGGAACAAGGAGGCAGTGGCGAGGTGATGCTCTGGTGAGGGGTAACACGGGTGGAGCGGTTGCTGCTGTGGTCTCGGAGGCTAGATCGGTTCGGTGGTTGGGTCTGTCATAAGGCGGAGAGGGGTTTGATGTTGTGGTCGGGTCATGAGGAGGAGAGGGGTTTGATGTTGTGGTCTGGTCATAAGGCGGAGGGCGGTCTGGGAAGGAGATCGGAGGGCAGTTGGAGTACGGTGAGCAGGTCGGGGATGATTATGGAGGAAGAGGGATGCGTAGCAAGTCCGGGCTGTTGGTAACAAAATATTGAAGGAGCGGGTTCTTATAAATTTTGTTGAAGCTTTAATTAATTTTTATTTTTTCAGAGCAGATCACAAAAGAAGGAGAACGAAAGGAGTAGCAAATGAAAAATGAAAGGACGACCGGAAATATATCAAAACCATGGAATAGCATAGGCCAGAAGTTAAATTCAGAAATTATTAATAGCTAATGGCCATTGGAATTACCAGAGACAAACGAAAGGACACAAAAGCCGAAAAGGCTCAAACGGGTACCGATACGGTTAGTCGTTTCACGGTTATTTCCACGTACCGAAAACCGAAACACACAAATGAATATACCATAGAGATTAGCACAATGAGGCGAACAAAATGGTACAAAGATATGAGCGATAAGATCATCCTATCAAAACTCGATATCCGGTGTCGAAATGCTGCTAAAATGCCGAAAATAAGATAAAGGGGGCTAGAGCAATCCAAATTTGGCAAACCGAAATATGACATCTCACTCAGAAATTGATTTACATTTTTATTGTGTAAAAATATTCAGATTTCGAAAATATTTTATTTCCATCAAATATGAACTGATTTAAATTGAAATTGAAATTGAAAGTTACACAGCAGAACTAACTTTCATATTTCTCAATGAAAATCTGTCATTCGCCATGCTTCAATAGACGCATACCAAATATCAAATTTTCATTGCTAAACTTAATGTTTAAATTTTCACAAAATTTCAGTAAATTACGTTATTTAAACCGTTAAAATTTATGGGTCGTTATACTAAAAAAATGTTGAAAATAAAAGAAAAATTTGTATAGTATTTAATTACATTCGAAACATTAATAAACTTACTTGGAAAGGGTTGAATGTAATTGAATAGTATACAATATGAAATGTAGGTAATGAGATGTCCAAAAATAAAATAAAAAATTTCAAGGAAATTTAATAAAATTTGGTTGTAATAATGAACGTTAATATACCTAATTTAGGTTATAAGAAATGTTAATTGAAATAAATTGAATAATAAATAGAGAATGCTATTTAAGTAAATAGATATGAACTTAAGAATAGTTCAAATTGAACATTGAGGTGGAATTAACTTTAGTTAGGTCAAACGGATTTAATAAATGAGTTAAATTAAATAAATTTGTTGTGAAAGAAAAATTTCGTAACAAATGTTAATAAATTGAAAGCAAATCAGTTGAATGAAAATACATTGAATTGAAATCAACCAAATATTAATACAGTGAATATTTATTGATTGAATAAAATGAATTGAAACCAAATTTGCTGAATATAAATCAATTTAAAAATTAATGAAATCTATATGGTTTTGAATTTTATTATTGTATCTAGTAATATGTATTTCTAATCTATATTTCTTCTCTGTTGCTTCTATTCTCCTATCTCGTTCCTTTTCGGGGACGAAAAGTTTTGAGTGGGGGAGAGTGTAACGACCCGTAAATTTTAACGGTTTAAATAACGTAATTAACTGAAATTTTATGAAAATTTAAACATTAAGTTTAGCAATGAAAATTTGATATTTGGTATGCGTCCATTGAAGCATAGCGAATGACAGATTTTCATTGAGAAATATGAAAGTTAGTTCTGTTGTGTAACTTTCAATTTCAATTTAAATCAGTTAATATTTGATGGAAATAAGATATTTTCAAAATCTGGATATTTTTACAAAATAAAAATGTAAATCAATTTCTGAGTGAGACGTCATATTTCGTTTCGCCAAATTTGGATTGCTTTAGCCCCCTTAATCTTATTTTCGGCATTTTTGCAGCATTTCGGCAACGGATATCGAGTTTTGATAGAATGATCGTATCGCTCATATCCGTGTACCATTCTGTTCGTCTCATCGTGCTGATCTCTGTGGTATATTCATTTGTGTGTTTCAGTGTCGGTACCTGTTTGAGCCTGTTTGGGCCTTCTGAGTGGTACGCGGCAAAAACCGTGAAACGACTAACCGTATCGGTACCTGTTTGAGCCTTTTTGGGCTTTTGTGTCCTTTCATTTTTCTCTGGTAATTCCAATGGCCATTAGCTATTAATAATTTCTAAATTTAACTTCTGGCCATTGCTATTCCATGGTTTTGATATATTTCCGGTCGTTCTTTCATTTTTCATTTGGTACTTCTTTCGTTCTCCTTCTTTTGCTATCTTCTCTAAAAAAATAAAAATAAAAATTAATTAAAGCTTCAACAAAATTTATACGAACCTGCTCCTTCAATATTTTGTTGCCGACATCCCGGACTTGCTACGCATCCCTCTTCCTCCACGATCCTCCCCGACCTGCTCACCATGCTCCAACTACCCTCCGATCTCCTTCCCACACCGCCCTCCGCCTCATGACCCGACCACAACATCAAACCCCTCTTTGCCTTGTGACAGACCCAACCACCAAACCGATCCAGCCTCCGAGACCACAGCAGCAGCCGCTCCACCCGTGTCACCCCTCTCCAGAGCATCACCTCGCCACTGCCTCCTTGTTCCACACACGCACAGCCCACGAAGTAGCAGCACACCCCATCACCCATACGCCATCACCATGTTATCCACCTCCGTCTATAATATTGGCCTTTCCTCACCCCACCAGCAACCTTCCCACGCTAACCTCCTCCACCTAACCACAATAACACACCCCACCTTCCTCTCCACTTTGACGACCCTTTTACTTCCCGACCCGTCACCTGACCACCCTCCGTGGAGCACACAACAACCAAACAGTAGCAGCTCCACCATGGCTTCCATGATCTGCTCAACCCAAGCCTTTGTCCCTCCTTGCTCCGACCAAGCGTAGCCAAGCAAAGCCGCACCTGGCTCAGATCACCAATAGCTCCAACTTTTTTTTGTATATATATGGTATATATATATATTAAATCTATGATATGTTTAAAGTTTTATATATAATTTTTTTTGCCTGAAGCTTATAAGTATATATATTGATCTGTACCCTTAGGAGTGGTATATATATGCAATATGTTTAATGTAAAATTTATGTTACTATTTTACTATAGATTTCTTAATAACTTTGGTATGTATGTGATGTTTAAAACTATATATATATATATATATATTTGAAATTTTTGAAAAGATATATATAGGTTTTATTTAATATTGATTTTTAAAATATATATATATGTGTTTCGAAATCTTTGCATTGGGGCTCTCTTGCTTTATATATAAATGTTTATAATAATAGTGATTTTAAAGTATATCTATATTTATAGATTTTATTTTGAAATGTGTTTCAAATTTGGATATTGATTTTAAGAGAAAGGAGACATATATATTTGTTTTCCATCGAACTCGGTTCATCGTACTTTGCTTTGGTTTCGCCGCTGTCCAGAATTGATCCTAGCAGTTAATTGCTTCGATTTATCGCTTATACGTGTGCTTGACTTGTTTTCTCTAGCCTCGAAAGGTGAGTAATCACTCACGATTAACATTCTTATAGTTAGTAAATTTGGTGCACATGAAAGGACGATTGAAGTATGTTGTTAAACTTGAATTGTTAAGTTGTTTAATTGTTAAATATGATATGCCATTATCTGTAATTGTTCACCTATGACATATGACACCATAACCTGTTTTATATTTAAATTTATTACTGATGATATATACATGTTATTGATATGTTATATTATTATCATATTTGTTCTCACTCTGCAAGTTCCCTGTTAGTTTAGAAATTTCCTTTGGGTTGAAATCATATATACCCGAACGATATTATAGATTAGGGAAAATCGTTATGGGTTGAAATGATAAACCCAAGCGATTTTCATTGAATTTGAATTTTGGGATTGCGGGTTGAAATGATATATACCCGGAAATATTTAGATAATTACGGATTGAAATGATAAATATCTGTATCACTTGACCATAGGATAGAAAATTATATACGGACAACCTTGGTCTATTTTTGAAAAAAAAATGATTTCCAAAGTTTGATGGAAATATATGGGTTTGATAACTATTGATTTTAAATTATAATATAAATATTTATTTTAATATGTGAAAAAATTATATTTTTAAAATTATATGTTTTTGAAAATTTTAAATTTATAAGTTGTTTTAAAAATGTAAATTATAAAATTTTACTTATAACATTATTATTGTTAAATATACAAAATAGGATTTAAAATAGATTTAATAATAATAGGATTTAATTTAATAATAATAGGATTTAATTTAATAAAAATTTAATATAATAAAAATTAATAAAAAATTAATTTAACTAATATTAATAATATGTTTTAAATATTTATTTAAATTTATTTTAATATTCTTAAATAGATTTTTATTTAACTTTAATAAATAAAAGTTGGAAAGATAAATTAGATAAGAATTGATTTGTAATTTAATTTGTTAAGGATTGAATTTAAATAAGAATTTATTTATAATTAAATTTGTTTAGAATTGAATTTAAACAAGGTTTGATTTGAAATTATTGATTTTGCGATTTTGAAAAGTATGACTTTATAACTTGATTTGATAAAAGTGATTAAATGGATATTTTCAACTTTAAAAAAAATTGAAATTGAATATTTAATATTAAATTAAATTGTAATATAAGATTTTGTTTAAATGTTATTAAAGACGATTAAGTGAATATTTTGAAATTTTAAATAGGATTAACGATGAATTTTGAAATATAAATGAAATTTATCAAATTGAGTTATTGTAAATTGTTTGAATATTGAAATGTATTGAATTGGAAGTGGTTTAAATTTGTGATTCAAACCTAGATTTGAAATCGATATAATTAAAAATGGTTTATTGAGAATTTGAATTGATTTGCGAAATTGGAAGAAACAATTCTAATTATAAACTATTTTTAATATATAACTATTTTTAAATATAAACTATTTTTAATATAAACTATTTTTAATATAAACTATTTTTAATATATAACTATTTTTAAATATAAATATTTTTAATTTATAACTATTTCAATATATAAACTATTTTCAATATTTAAACTATTTAAGTTGGAATTATTATGATTCAAAGTAAATATGATATCGAAAATGATATGATTTCGAAAATGACATGATTTCGAAAGTGAATATGATTTCGAAAGTGATATGATTTCAAAAGTGAATATGATTTCGAAGGTGATATGATTTCAAAAGTGAATATGATTTTGAAAGTGATATGATTTCAAAAGTGAATATGATTTCGAAAATGATATGATTTTAAATGAATATGATACTTTGATATGAAATATGAACTGTTTGAAATGAAAATGACAATGGTGTGAAATAAGCAGTTGGTTATTAAAGAGATCGGGATCGGATATTGTCATACTCTCTGCCAATACCGAAAACCACTTTAACAACTGTGTGTGTGGTGGAGAATCCAGAATGAAGTAGGATGGTATTGCAAATGATTTTGTATGAGGTATTAACGTAGCCCCAACTCCCGCGAGTCGGCTTGATGTGGCTAAAACAGGAGCCATGCCGGGTCAAGTGAGGTCTCACCTCCGATCGGGCACATTCCTTCGATACCATTCTATTACTTTGTGATTTGATTGGGTGAACCTTTGATTTGGGAGTGTGTCTCGAGGTGGGCGGTAGTAGCTGCTATGCGTTACCACCAGTCCGAATCCGCAAAACGGTAGAATCCTACCCTAGGCATTGCCTCGCGTGCCTTGTCACATGCCTTATCGTGCCTTCTACGAGTTTGTTTTGTACCGTACCTATGGAGTGCCCTCTGGGTAAACCACCGGTTTGGTGGAGCTTACGGTACTGTATAGACTACGGGAATATATAAAATGTGTTAAGGGGGATATGGGTAACGCCTTAACGCTATTTTAGTAGTTTACTTTACTATAGACATTATATACGTAGTGTATTGTACTATGTATGTAGATAGTTTAACGGATCCTTAGAGGATGCGAATCCCAAACATCCTTTAAGTTATTTTGTATTTCAGTTGACATTCCACTTGAGTTGAATTTACAGTATAAGAATGTTAATCCTGACTCGAGTGTTTTGTGTTTTGCTTTATGCTCGGGTCAGACTGGGTGTCACAGCATCTGAGACTCACCTTTGGAGTTTAGAGCTTTGCTTGAAGATCTGTCTCTATCTATTCAGCTTTCCAATTACTTCAGTTTATTCCAGTTTTTTTGTTCTGACTTGTCATTTACATTTGTAATAGTAACTTATGTGTATCAGAAATCTGTTGTATTTTACTTTAAACTCTGATGTTTATATAGTAGCTTCATGAAATACTATTTATCTATTTCTACTGCTTATCGTTGTATTACTTTGTGTCTGTGATTCTGTGATTGATTTATTTACTGTATATGCTAAGTTTTGGCCAAATATAAATTAACAATCTGTGGTTTTGAGCAATTCAGGTCTAACATGAGTGGATGATTGTCGATTTGAACGGTTCGAAATACCAGGTTGTTATAGTTTTCTATCCTATAGTCAAGTGATACAGATATTTATCATTTTAATCCGCAATAAAATATTTACGAGTATATATCATTTCAACCCGTAATCCCAAAATTTAAAATTTAGTAAAATCGCTTGGGTTTATCATTTCAACCCGTAACGATTTTTCCTAATCTATAAGATCGTTCGGGTATGTATGATTTCAACCCATAGGGATTTTCCTAACTAATAGGGAACTTGCAGAGTGAGAACAATAGAATAATAATAAAATAACATAACATATCAATGATGAGCATATATCATAATTAACAAATTTAAATATATTATATATACGACATATTATGGTGTCATATATCAATCATAGGTGAACAATCTAAATAATAATATATTATAACGACCCACCATTTTGGACGGTTCAAATCGACAATAAACCACACATGACTAAAACCATTCAAAAGGGAGGATTGTTAATGGGGTAAATAAGAAAAAAAAGAAAAAAAAACATAGAAACTCGCAACGGAACGACAAAATATAATAATCAAATAAACAGTTCATGAAGCTGTTTTACAAATAACATTTGATTACACTTTTACGATTCAAATCAGAGTTATACATACATCAGAAATAAACAAATTATGCAGCGGAACATAAAATGCAGTGGAATAATAAATAGTAATAATATATTGAATCTTCGTCTTCGTCCTCCAAAAATTAGTCTTCAATACACTGAAAAGCTCAGACTGGCCCGAGCATAACGAAAAGACAAAACACTCGAGTCAGAACTAAAAGATCTTATGTAAGTCAAATCAAAACAAGTAAAATATATATATTAGTGCAATGGTTTCATAGATGTTACGGGATTTCTTCTCCTACCAAGTGTACAACTTGAATATAATCATTTAAAAGGTTTAAAATAATTTGAAATATCAATCTTAATCATCTAATTAAAACAAATCCGAAGTTTGCATTAACTTAAACCCTTCAAACAATTCAATTCCAAATAAAAGTCCAAATTCAAGAAATTATATGGGTATATGTCATTTCAACCAGTATCAAAAATCAACATTTCCAAATCAATGAAAACCGCTCGGGTTTATCATTTCAACCCATAACGTTTTTCCCTTAATCTATAAGATCGTTTGGGTATGTATCATTTCAACCCATAGGGATAACAGAGATATAGACATAAATAACATCCAATCATCCAAAATGTCAACTAATAACATCCATCCAATCATCCAAATATCAACAATTGAACATACAGCACAATCATCACTGAAATCAACCAATAACAACCAACAATTTACTGGTAATCATTAACAGGTATTTAACTGGAAATTTAAATTTCAATATTAAATTCAATAAAAGTAGGATTTAACTTGAATGACAATTTAAAATATACTAAACAGCAACTAATCACATCATAAATTCAATTTAACTAACACAAGAAAATCTAGTAGTTGTGAGTGTTTGCTCACCTTTCATGGCTACGAAGGTGACGATAAAAATGGAGCAATATGGAGATTCCTAGCAAATATCCAAATGCAAAGCAAATCCAACAAATCTTAGACACGAACACGAATCAATAAATAAGTTTCAACTACTTCCATCTTCCAAACAACCCAAGATCCAAACTACGGACAAACCTGAAACTAGGTCATCTTTAAGAAAATATTCGGACCAGAATTGTAACAACCCGCATATTTTACGATTTTATATTTAAATGTTTTATTTAAATATAGCGTCGTTAGTCAGATTTAGGTCCGAAATGTCACTTTTTGCAAACGGTCGAATTAGGACTCGGGACCATTTCCATTAAGTCCAAAATGGCGTTTGCGATCTTTTTGAGTATAAGCATCGATATGTTTGGAGTAAGATGAATTTTGCTATTTTCTAAGTGGGCTTTTGGGTTTGGGTTTCACCCAACTCATCCTATACCCTAACTCAACCCCCTCTCCTCTCCATTCACTCAATTCATTTTCTAAAACTCAAGCTCAACTGAAAATGGGGGAAGAGAATGGGAAATAGAAATTTCCAAGCCCTAGTTTCCTCTTGCAAACTCAATTCTTACTCCAAAATCAAAGAGAAGCTTAGGTAAGCCTTCTTTTCACCTTCTCTATCTCTCTCTCTCTCTCTCCAATTTTAGAAATTTCCTATAACCTAATTTAGGAAATACTTGTTTTGATCTTAGATTGGAGCTAGTAGAGTAGAAGTGAAGAGTGGTTGATCTTTTCTTTGCATTTGAGCTTCTCATCTTTGTTTTTGAGTTAAAAGGTGAGTTTTGAACTCACATCTACTTCTCTAGATATCATTGATGTTAGGTATGAATTCCTAACACTTATTCATGTTCATTTGCTTTTGATTTGAATTGATTTGGTGAACATTTCAATTTTTGGTGCTTTGAAGTCAAAAACTCTAAAAATCATAGCTTTGATGTTTGATCATGCTTTTGGTGGTGTATTGAAGAGCCAATAGGGCTGGGTTGTCGATTGGCATAAACCCCTAGCGCCCATTGCTCGTCCGATCGCAAATTGTGAGAGTTTGCTCTTCATTTTGATAGGCTGAAATACTGTTCCAGTGCCAGTCAGTCGACTGGCCTCTACAGTCAATCGACTGGCTGTAGAAACCGAAAGTTTCTGGGACTGGCTGCAGAAACCAAAAGTTTCTGTTTTCTGCAGTCAGTCGACTGGTCTCTGCAGTCAATCGACTGACTGCAGGAACCAAAAGTTTCAGGTTTCTGGATCAGTCGACTGGCCTCTGCAGTCAGTGGACTGACCTGCTTGTCTCGGCCTAATTTTCCTATTTTGCTTGGTTTCCAATTTTAATCGATTCGTGTCGATTCCAATTAGTTGTTATTGCATATTTGACTTTGATGATTCCTTTTTGATTTTGTACACTGGTTTTTATAAGGAGATCTTTCAAATTGTATTAAAAGCTTGTTTCTCCAACTTATAATTTCTATTTAAAACACACACACAATTTTGCACTTCGAGCGAAGAGGGAGGAGAATTAAATGATTAAATAAAACGCGTGCTATGAACACGTGTGTTTATCTTTTCAGTTAATTCCTAATCTATTCGTTTGACCGTTTTGACCATTGGGTCTGGTTTACCGATGAGATGAGGTGAACTTTGTACTGCTTTGAGTGTGAAATTGACTAATGGTTAGTAAACCGTTTAGTGAGAACGTGTGGTATGGGACTCACGTTAACATTTTTCGGTTTCCTTTCCAAGAGTTTATGACACATTTGCTTCGGTGGTCAGTACTGGACCTATGTGGGTCATTGATTGTCTATGTGGACAATTGCTCCTATGTGGGAGTAGTATTATTATTATGGCTTTGTCTATGTGGACAATTGCTCCTATGTGGGAGTAGAGTCTTCGTGCGTATCGCCTCTGGGCGTGTGATAGCACTAAATTAAAAGACTTGGCATAAAGACTATGTTCTTAGTCCGCGCGACTTTCTGATGTTTTATTATTGTATTTCCCTTTAGTAGCGCCTTTCGGCGATGGTTCTATGGAACCACACGATATGAGTGCGTCTACCCCGTGGAAACTTATATTGCCTACACTGGCGCTATTCTTTGCTATGTTGCATTGATTTTTGGATATGTTTCCATTATTGCTTATGATTGCGGATATGGCGGGTTTTGGAATATCTCCTAAGTGGGAGTAATATTCTACAAACCATCTTTATTACTATTGCATATGCCGATGGGATGAGGCTTATTATTCGACATTATGTGATGTCGATTTCTCTTTGGAGAATTTATTTATTTGCTAAGTGACTACGTTTTCACTATGTTAGTAATGTGGTTATTGTTGCACTTCTCTTTGGAGGAGTATTATATCATTATCTTGTACCGCATTATTATTATCTAGCTTTATCTAACTGATTTTGTTTAGCTAGACTGACCCGTGTATTTTATACTCGGGTCAGACCGAGATGTTTCAGGTTAGGTACATTGGACTTAGCCTATCTTGCTTCCGCATGGACTATCCCAGTAGCTCCCTTTTGTTATAGCTTTTTGTGAAGTCCTTTTTGGCTGTAACTCTGATATGTATTCTTTTGACTCGCCTGTATATTGTGGTTTTCTTTACCACATGACATGTATCATTTTGTAAACTCTGTAATGTATCTGTATATGTGTAAATGTATGTGATGATCTACTGTTCTGTGATGTGTATTACATTTGAGTTTTTATATTTTATTCTGATAGATCCTTCAGCCACCTATGGCTTTGTATTAAGTATTTATTGGAGATGTCGATCCACTTGAGTAAGAAGTGGCAATTGTCGGCGTATTCAATAGATAATTAAGACAAGGTTATAGATGGTCGCTCCTATCCAGCTCTATTCTCCGTGTTAGCAGACGGTGTTACTTAGTAATACTCTTTGCTAATGTGGGTCTCAGAGTGGGGCGTTACAGCTTGGTATCAAAGCTGAGTTCAGAACAAAATATGATAAACATAGAACAGAGACACATATTACGGTACATGAAAGTGTAGTACGAATGTTATGAATCTTTGAATCATCGTGCCATAGGAATTAATTCGAGTCTTCCTACCGTTCTATCCTATTTCCTTTTTATGATGCCTTGTTTTATCAATCATGTTTGTTTGATATTCATTCTGAGAATAACCTTTTTCCTCTTCTGTCTTTTTCTTTCCTTCTTAAAGAAGAAGAGATGGTTAGATTTGGCAGTCCCAGCGCCGGTCAATCCAGTAGTCCTTCTCTAGATGGCGTATTTCTGACTGCTCAACAACTTTTGGATCTTGTAAAGAATCAAAGGTTTATCTGTGCTTTAAGTAAGAACCCCGAAAGGGTTTTACCTCTGAAATTAGAAGTGCCTTTCGATCTGCTTGTAGATATCAATCTTCAACTAGAAGAGGCCGATAAAGAAAGTGATGTTGAAGTTGTGGATGCCAAACAAAACTTCAACATCAACAAGAAGAGGCATATTAAATTCAAAAGCCCAAATCCCAACAAGAAAGGGAAGCTGGCAACTTCGGTAGCAAAGGCTCCAATCCCTAATCGTGGAAGATGCTATAATTGTAATTCTAAGGACCACCATGTAAATAAGTGTCCAAAACCCTTTTCTTATCGCTATTGCAAAGGTTTGGGTCACCGTTTATCTTCGTGTCCCAAACTTCAAAGTAGGAGGGAGGGAAAGCTGAATGTTGCGCAAGTTTCTAGTAACCCTTCTCTTGGTCAAGGTAATTCTCCTTCTATCCTTGATGGCATTAAATTGTTTTGTGATTATCATATTCGAGTTCTTTTGATATGGGTTCATCTTATTATTTTATATCAAAAGTACTTGTTGATTCTTTTTTTTCTTTGAATATTTTGGGCTTGATGACTTCTTTGAGAATTGCGAATCTGATGGTGGATCCGCAACACTCAGTCGTTTCTTTTAAAGATGTCGAGATTATTTTATGTGATCATCCTTTCCAAGCCGATTTGCATGTTATGCATTACTTAGGCTTCGGAATTGATTTTTGGGAAAGGATTGGCTTAATCATTATGAAGCCATATCCTATGTCATGAGCGGACTATACATCTTCGACATCTTCAATCTGCTAAGCAGATTTCTTTTGTTCTTAATGATTTTGATTTCCAAAGTCGGTGATATCATTTTAATTCTTTAAACCTACGGGATGAGGAGAATATTATTTCTCTCGTTCAAGTAGTTTGTGAATTTTCCGGTATATTTGAGCTTGTCTTAGGATTATCACCTAAGAAATCTATTGAATGGTGCTAAGGTCTTTTCAGCTCGACCTTGCCACCGGTTTTCATCAGCTACGAGTTGCGAAGGGTAGCATTCCACTTAACGCATTCCGCACTCGTTATGATTCTTGTGAGTGGTTCGTTATGTCATTCAATTTGACGAACCTTCTACCTTATTTCATCCATTTTGTGAATCAAGTACTCTACGAATATCTCGATTAGTTTATCCTTATATTTATTAATTATAGATGATAATAACAAATTTAAAAATTTGCAAATCTTTTTAATAAGATATTTATAAGCATAATTGGATTTTGTTCTTAAAACGAGCAAAGAATATTTGTAAAAAAATTTAAGAGACATGGTTATCATATATAAGATAATTTTGTGTTGTTTTGCCCATTGAGTGCTTTAAGAATTCTGGTCGATGCGCTTGATCAACGTTATCGATAGGAATCTCCTAAACGCTATGATGAGACAGTCAAACACAGTAAATTCTTGTAAAAAGTTAATTTTTCTAAAAAGATATATATATATATATAAAGTTAATTATAACTTTGAAAGTCTTAGCTTTCGGGAAAGAGAATCGATTAAAGGAACTCTTTTCCGATGCTTTTATTCTTGCGGTTCCCGAAAGGAACCAAGACTTTATTGTTTGTACTGATACTAGTTGTATTGGTTTTGGTGTCATTCTCTTGCAAAGGGAATGTGTTATCACATTTGCTTCTTGACAATTAAAGCTTGTCGAGACTGGAAATGCCATTCATGATCTGGTGCTCACGGCTATTATTTTCGCTCTTAGATTTTGGCGTCATTATCTGTTAGGAGAGAAATTTGTTCTCTACTCCGATCATAAATCCTTGAAATATTTGTTCACCTAGAAGGAACTCAATATGAGGCAACAGCATTGGCTTGAGTTTCTTGCCTCTTATGACTTTGATATCCAATATACCCTTGGTAAGGGTAATCGTGTTGCTTATGCGCTTAGTCGCAGACATTCAGCTGTCGTTTCTATGATGCTTTCCGAATGGGATATTCTTGAGACTCTATCTTTTTGTGATATTCATGATCGAGCTCCATCCTCCGATTCTCCGATAGTATTATTCAGTTTGGAAGCTCGACCCTCTCTATTGGATCGTATTGCCAAAGCTCAGCGGTGTGATCCTGATCTTGTGCCTCTTATTCAGCTTTGTGAGACTGAATCCCGTGATGAGGCGTTGCGGGATTTCAGCATTGATTTTCATAGGTGTCTTCGCAAGAAGAACCGTCTTGTCGTGCCTTCTGATTCTGCACTTAGGCATGACATTCTTGATGACTGTCATCGTTCTAAGTATACCATTCATCCTGGCAGTAGTAAGATGTATGACGATATGCATCGCCTTTATTATGGGGAAGGCATGAAGCGTGATGTGGCGAGTTATGTAAGTAATCACATCACTTGTCAACGTATTAAAGCCGAACATCAGCGCCCTTCTGGTCTCCTTCAGCCTCTAAAGATTCCACTGTGGAAATGGATCATATTTCGATGGATTTCATTGATGGCCTACCTCGTACGAGATCGGGCCATTCTAGCATTTGGGTTATTGTTGATCGCCTCACCAAATCAGCTCATTTTGTTCCTATTAAATCTAATAGGACTGCTTCTTTTTTGTCTAAGTTTATATCAAGGAAATCGTGAGACTTCACGGTGTTCCTAGTTCGATTGTGAGTGACCGTGATCCTTTATTCACCAGTCATTTCTAGCAGAGTCTTCAGCAAGCTTTGGGAACAAAGATTAATTCTAGCACAGCTTATCATCCACAGTCTGATGGACAGACTGAAAGGGTGATCGTATCTTAGAGGATCTCCTCCGTATTTGTATTCTTGATTTCGGAGGTTGTTGGGAGGGTCATCTACCCCTTGTAGAGTTCTCCTACAATGATAGTTTTCAGTCCAGTATCGGTATTGCTCCTTTCGAAGCCTTATACGGAAGGCCATGTCGATCACTTTCATGTTGGTTGGAATATGGGGAGAAGCTTATTCTTGGCCTGGAGTTTGTTCATGATTCTTCTGAGAAGATTGTTCTTATTCGTCAAAGAATGAAAGAGGCACAGAGCCGCCAGAAATCCTACGCGGATAACCGTAGGAAGCCTCTCGAGTTCTCGGTTGATGATCTCGTCTTTATTCGTGTTTCTCCTTTGAAAGGGGTTATGCGCTTCAGTACGACAGGGAAATTGGCTCCTCGCTTTGTAGGACCATTTCCTATTATTGAACGTATTGGCCCTGTGGCTTATAGAGTTTCACTTCCAGCTCATCTATCCGGTGTTCACAACATGTTTCACGTATCTCAGCTTCGGAAGTGTCTTCGAGAATCAGATTCTGTTATCGACTCTCCTTATTTGCAAGGGCTTGAGATCTTACCAGACTTATCTATTGTACAGCAGCCTATTCGCGTACTTGCCTCGGAGGTGAGACACCTTCGGAACAAGGACGTGCCACTCATTAAAGTTCAATGGTCCGCTAATCCCAATGACTGTACTTGGGAAACCAGAGAGTTTATCGAGCGATCCTATCCAGGTTTTCTATCTTTGCTTTGCAATGGTGAGAATATCTTTTTATCTCAAGCTTATTTTCTTTCAATTTTCGATGTAAGTATGTAGTTGTTACAAATTCTTCTCTAGGAATTGCGCGGACGCAATTTTGTTGGGGGGAGATCTGTAACAACCTGCATATTTTACGATTTTATATTTAAATGTTTTATTTAAATATAGCGTCGTTAGTCGGATTTAGGTCTGAAATGTCACTTTTTGCAAACGGTCGAATTAGGACTCGAGACCATTTCCATTGAGTCCAAAATGGCGTTTGCGATCTTTTTGAGTATAAGCATCGATATGTTTGGAGTAAGTTGAATTTTGCTATTTTCTAAGTGGGCTTTTGGGTTTGGGTTTCACCCAACTCATTCTATACCCTAACTCAGCCCCTCTCCTCTCCATTCACTCAATTCATTTCCTAAAACTCAAGCTCAACTGAAAATGGGGGAAGAGAATGGGAAATAGAAATTTCCAAGCCTTAGTTTCCTCTTGCAAACTCAATTCTTGCTCCAAAATCAAAGAGAAGCTTAGGTAAGCCTTCTTTTCACCTTCTCCATCTCTCCCTCTCCAATTTCAGAAATTTCTTATAACCTAATTTAGGAAATACTTGTTTTGATCTTAGATTGGAGCTAATAGAGTAGAAGTGAAGAGTGGTTGATCTTTTCTTTGCATTTAAGCTTCTCATCTTTGTTTTTTAGTTAAAAGGTGAGTTTTGAAATCACATCTACTTCTCTAGATATCATTGATGTTAGGTATGAATTCCTAACACTTATTCATGTTCATTTGCTTTTGATTTGAATTGATTTGGTGAACATTTCAATTTTTGGTGCTTTGAAGTCAAAATCTCTAAAAATCATAGCTTTGATGTTTGATCATGCTTTTGGTGGTGTATCGAAGAGCCAATAGGGCTGGGTTGTCGATTGGCATAAACCCCTAGCGCCCATTGCTCGTCCGATCGCAAATTGTGAGAGTTTGCTCTTCATTTTGATAGGCTGAAATACTGTTCCAGTGCCAGTAAGTCGACTGGCCTCTACAGTCAATCGACTGGCTGTAGAAAACGAAAGTTTCTGGGACTGGCTGTAGAAACCAAAAGTTTCTGTTTTCTGCAGTCAGTCGACTGGCCTCTGCAGTCAGTCGACTGACTGCAGGAACCAAAAGTTTCAGGTTTCTGGATCAGTCGACTGGCCTCTGCAGTCAGTCGACTGACCTGCTTGTCTCAGCCTAATTTTCCAATTTTGCTTGGTATCCAATTTTAATCGATTTGTGTCGATTCCAATTAGTTGTTATTGCATATTTGACTTTGATGATTCCTTTTTGATTTCGTACATGGGTTTTTATAAGGAGATCTTTTAAATTGTATTAAAAGCTTGTTTCTCCAACTTATAATTTCTATTAAAAACACACACATAATTTTGCACTTCGAGTGAAGAGGGAGGAGAATTAAATGATTAAATAAAATGCGTGCTATGAACACGTGTATTTATCTTTTTAGTTAATTCCTAATCTATTCGTTTGACCGTTTTGACCTTTGGGTCTGATTTACCGATGAGATGAGGTGAACTTTGTACTGCTTTGAGTGTGAAATTGACTAACGGTTAGTAAACCATTTAGTGCAAACGTGTGGTATGGGACTCACGTTAACATTTTTCAGGGTCCTATCCAAGAGTTTATGACACATTTGCTTCGGTGGTCAGTACTGGACCTATGTGGGTCATTGATTGTCTATGTGGAAAATTGCTCCTATGTGGGAGTATTATTATTATTATGGCTTTTCCTATGTGGACAATTGCTCCAATGTGGGAGTAGAGTCTTTGTGTGTATCGCCTCTAGGCGTGTGATAGCACTAAATTAACAGTACTTGGCATAAAGACTATGGTCTTAGTCCATGCGACTTTCGGATGTTTTATTATTGTATTTCCCTTGAGTAGCGCCTTTCGGCGATGGTTCTATGGAACCACACGATATGAGTGCGTCTACCCCATGGAAACTTCTATTGCCTACCCTGGCGCTATTCTTTGCTATGTTGCATTGATTTTTGGATATGTTTCCATTATTGCTTATGATTGCCGATATGGCGGGTTTTGGAATATCTCCTAAGTGGGAGTAATATTCTACAAACCATCTTTATTACTATTGCATATGCATATGAGATGAGGCTTATTATTCGACATTATGTGATGTCGATTTCTCTTTGGAGAATTTATTTATTTGCTAAGTAACTACGTTTTCACTATGTTAGTAATGTGGTTATTGTTGCACTTCTCTTTGGAGGAGTATTATATCATTATCTTATACCGCATTATTATTATCTAGCTTTATCTAACTGATTTGTTTAGCTAGACTGACCCGTGTATTTTATACTTGGGTCAGACCGAGATGTTTCAGGTTAGGTACATTGGACTTAGCCTATTTTGCTTCCGCATGGACTATTCCGCTAGCTACTTTTTGTTATAGCTTTTTGTGTAGTCCTTTTGGCTGTAACTCTGATATGTATTCTTTTGACTTGCCTCTATATTGTGGTTTGCTTTACCACATGACATGTATCATTTTGTAAACTCTGTAATGTATCCATATATGTGTAAATGTAAGTGATGATCTACTATTCTATGATGTGTATTACATTTGAGTTGTTATATTTTATTTTGATAGATATTTCAACCACCTATGGCTTTGTATTAAGTATTTATTGGAGATGTCGATCCACTTGAGTAAGAAGTGGCAATTGTCGGCGTATTCAATAGATAATTAAGACAAGGTTATAGATGGTCGCTCCTATCCAGCTCTACTCTCCGTGTTAGCAGACGCTGTTACTTAGTAATACTCTTTGTTAATGTGGGTCTCGGAGTGGGGCGTTACAAGAATATTACTGAATCTGTAAAAGTGACTAACTAGAAAGTTGTTTCAAATTATTTTTTCTCCACTTTAAAAAGGGAATCACTTAAAAGCTTCTGCCTTGAGGAAGTTATGGTCAAAACAAACAGTGGTGTTTTCCGAGTTGAAAATCTGAGTTAAAAAATACTTCTAAAATATTTGAGTGTTTGGCATATCAAATTAAGAAATTTAAAGAACTGATCTAAAAGAAAGTTGAAGCCACTGGAAAAATAAATGAGTTGAAAAAAAGAATCACATAATTTGATGTAACGAGTCGGATTTTTCGCGTTCGTAAATCGACATCCGTACTTCACATTGTACTAGAATGCCGCAGATTCGACCGTTCAAATCTAATTCGCCGGAGCTTATAACACCATTAAGTACAACAACACAGCGGAAGAAAAAGAATATATCAATATATATATCATTGATACGATCACAGATACAAAATCTGATAGAATATGATACAACAGAATGATACAACAGATTCAATATTGTAACATTCCCCCTTCTGACCGCCTCCAGTCGGTAATTAAACCAACTCGAAACGTTCAAAAAGACGAATTGTTATTTAGTTTATAACGTTTAAACAGAATCAGCCACAGAAACACAGAATAATAACAATGAATTAAAACAAATGAATATTTATTTCATTACTATAAATCTTTTTATATACACCAGAGTTTATACAATTTAATACTGATACAGCGGAATATCTTAAAATACAATTTTCTTCTGAAAACTAAAGTGATTCTTTACTCTCTCTCTAACTTCGCTGCTCGAAAATCTTCAAGCTGTAAAAATACTCGGTCTGACCCGAGTATTATATTCAAAAGAAAATAATACACAGGTCGGTCTAATTCAAACCAGCTTATGAGTGCATATAGGCAGTAATAATTTAAATAGACGACAGTCACAATAATTCCCGTCTATCCGATCCTTTTAACAAAGAAATCGGATAATGAAAATTTTAACACTTAACAGTGTTTAACAAAAATCAGCATATTTGAATCATCAACAGAGATAAATAAACAATTTATCAAATCGACTAAATCAATTTAAAACAATTGAAATTGTCACATTAAAAACCATCGAAGTTCGATTGGCTGCCGTACACGCACGCGTGTACGGCCTCGCCAATACAGCATAAAAGATCAATGCATCACGACACAAAAGAAATATCAATTCAAAATTGTCAATTCTGGGTGGCTGCAGTGCACGCACGCGTGCACTGCCTCGCCACTACAGTGCGTAGAAACTGCAAAGGTCAAACCCAAAAATCGGGTTCAACTCAAGTGTAAGAAAAACAAATGCAGCAGTGGATAAGGTTACTCAGTATAAATGGTATGAAAACTGTCTCAAATGGTCAAGACAACTGAAATGAATGATCAAACTCGATGAAACCCCACTACAGATGCAGCATGGCCCACCTAAATGCCCACCCAAATAAACTACATGATATACAAGAGTGCAGTGACTACATTAATGAATATATGCAGAGTCAAGGCCACAATGAAATCACAAACCAAAGGAGTGATACAAACAAAGATAAAATATGTATGCACTGTAAACTGGATAGTGCAACTATCTTACTCACGACCAAAGGCCGTAGTACATCTCAACTCGACTGCAGGTGAGTTAGTGAACAACAAAGCCCAAAAGAAACTGGACTAGTAAACAAAACCCAAGTCAGGTGGATAACCAATGCAACAACTCAGGTCAGTGAGTGCTTCATAAATGCAGACCAGATCAGAGTGGCGACAGAGACAACACAACAAGATCAAGTGAATATCCAGCATACACAATGACAACCAAGTAGTATATACATGAAGTGAAGTTGAAACATAGTCAACTAAATGGAACTGGACATGCAACAACATATTTGATCACAGTGCATACATGAATATCAACATACTGCAGGAGTAATAGGTAAAATTAAACAGTGTAGTAAAACATGCACACTTATATAATTGTATGCAAGAAAATGAACAAACCAGTTTTGAACAAATCTTCACAACCAAACTGATCAGATTTCACTAAGAAATGAATCAGCAACATAGTAACTTCAGTATAACAGTGACTTATATATATATATATTTAAACTTTGTTTTAGAAAACTCTGGCAAATCTGGGTTTTAAAAACTAAATATAACCAAGTGATCTGAATCAAAAGATTTATAAGGCAAGTTCTAAGGTATAAACATGCAAGGACCAAACTACATTTCCAAAGAAAAGAAAGTGTCAGGTCTTTAATATAAGCATGTGAAAATAAGGGTTAGTAATACAGAACATGTATAACACGTCACTATTTTATTCACAACAAAGTGACTTTATACCAAAGAAAAAGGGCAAAGCAAAAGGTGTAAGAAATAAATGTAGCAGAAAAGGTGTGTCCACTTTCAATTCATAAAATAAGACTACAGGCAAGTGAATTAGATAAGGCAAATGTAAGTTAGACATTAGGCATAGATTGACAAAGCTAAACACTCAAAGCAACGGACAAGTTAAGTGACAACTTTTCAATTCACCAAACAAAGAAGGATCATAAAACATTTTTATCAGCTAATGCGTGAATATATATATATATAGCTACACTTAGTTGAAAACTAAACTGACACTTATTTTGGTTTACAACTAATTCACTTTATGTATTTTAAATCCAAACCTATAAATATAAGTATATGTGGGTTTTTTTTTTCTTCCACAAAATCATGCTTGCAGTTTTCAAATAAAATCATACGGCCGAGATAATACAGTGATGGAACCAATGATCATATACATGAATCAGTCTAAATTTTCAAGTATCATTTTATATGAAATTTATCACATCTGAGAAAACAGCAACATCAAAGCCATTTAGAAAAATCAAAGTGAAAGCCGAAGTCAAAACATCGAACAAGATCAATCATCACAAAACCAAGTGTGCATACAACAACAAAAATGCACAAACTTAAGTGACAAAGCATGCAAGGGAGAAATGCACTAAGCAAATGTCACGATGTCACAGTGAAGTCAAAGCAGAGATTCATGAATGAAAAATTCAAATGCGTATATGTAAAAAAAATTTTTTGAAAAGGTCAGAAACACTATCAAAGAAATGGTACCAACTGACTATAATACAAAGTCATGAAATTGCATTCACTAAATCAAGTGACAAAGCAAAACTAACAACATCGAACGAATTCGAACAAGTCGAATGGAAATCGAAATGGTGATACTCAATAATTTCGAACAAGGTTAAGATTGTAAAGGTCGAACAATTCAACAACATAAAAGTGGATGGTTGAGATAAAATTCAACAACTTCAAATAACTCAATCGACACAAAAATCACGAAATCAGACAAGTCATGAAAACCCTGCGATTTGAATTTAGATGTGAGAAATAGAGATTTCTCACCTTAGAGTGAAGAGGTCGCGCGCGAGAAGAATGGAAGTCGTAGCCCTAATTTGAAGACGATGCGAGAGAACGCGAAACGAAGCTGAAGTCCTAGTTGTTCGGAGACGAGCGAACGAAAATTTTTGAGGCCGCCATTTTTTTCTTTCTTCGATTTAGGTTTTAGGTTTACGAATGAAATGAGAGGAGGGTTTCGTGGGTTTAACAGAGAAGGGGAAGGCGTAATTTTAGGTAGAAACAAAGGAAAACTGGCGTCTATTTGCAGAGGAAATCATGGTCTAGGGCATGGGTTTAGGGTGTGGGCTGGTATTTTTTCTTCTTTTATTTTTATTTTGTTTTTATTATTTTTATTTATTTTGTTTTTATTTTCATTAATTACTAATAACTTATGCTATTGAATTTTGTAGATAAAATTTATTTCCTTTTAAACATCATCATTTATATCTATATTGTTTTAACTTGCCTATATCTTATCATATCAAAAATGTAGTGCTTTAATTTTAAATTAAATAAGATAATTTTGATTTTCTTTAAATTCATTCATAAATCCCGATTCAAATTATTATTAAATTTTCAGTAGATTAAATCCAAAAATTTAATCGCAAAATTTATTCTGAAAAGTTGAAATTCGAATCAATTCATCATTCAAATATTTAAAATTCATTAAATATTTTCAATTTGAATTTTTGAAATTTCAGGGTCGTTACAAACTCCCCTCCTTAAAAACTTTTCGTCCACGAAAAGGAAAGGTTGTTAAAATTTCATTAATATTTATACTCTACTCAATTTTTTTTTCTAAGCTCGATATTTATTACAAATAGATGAATATAGGATTCATTTCATTTGTTTAATCTCACTAGTTTTGCTTATCTTCTCGTTTGTTCATTGATTTTCAAAAATCAAAACCCAAAAGTCTTTTACTAACATTTTTTTATTTACAACTCAGATTCAAACTTAAAATTCTTCACGTTAGAGATTTATATAATATATCTCTTCCAAAGCTGTGGACTTTCAAAACATTACAAAGATCCTCTTCCTTAGTTTATTAGGTAGGAATTTTGAAATTTTAATTTCAAATCATTGATTTGCTATTTACAGTCTGAAAATACTTGCTAACTCGAAATTTAACAAGTCCATCTTCGTTCTCACAGACATTAGGCATACGCTGGCCAGGCGCAGGTCTAAAAATCTCCAAGTACTAAACATACTTGCTTCAATTCCCAGTGAAAATACTTTTAAAAATTCTTTTAAAAATGGATATGGAAAGCACGTTCCCCCATGGATTACAGTTCCACCCGGCGGTTACGCTACTATCCCAGTAGAGTCGCTTGTGGCTGTAGATTTCTCATCTCTTAAATTTCGCCATGGTTGTCGCCATAGATTGCAGTACACACGGCGGTTACGCTACTATCCCAGTAGAATCGCTTGTAACCGTAGGCATCTCGCCCCTTAAATTTCGCTTTGGCGCTTAGATTGCAGTTTACTCGGCGGTTGCGCCATTATCCCAATGGAATCGCTTGTAACTGTAGGCATCTCGCCCCTCAAATTACGCTAACATACATCATAATCAACATGATCCCATCACGAGGGATTCTAGTCCAAATGGACATTCCAACTTATGGAAAATTCTACGTAGCTACGAATTTCAAATGGACACTCATCACGAGTTCCAATACCTTCTCCAATAATAAATGGAAGGTACTTTTCCATATCCTCAGTTTAGAAAACATAATACTATACATATATAGTACTTCATTTCACATTTCGTACATATCATACTCATGTAAACCTACATAAGATTTCCATAACAATGTCTTTCTAAACTAACGGTTTTCAAATTTACTGTGACGACCACCCATGACCCCTGCACTGAATCTAGAGATAGTGCGCTGTAAAGTGTGCCAGGCGACCATGGACGATTGTCAGGGTAGATTAAAACAACGGAATCTATCGTATTACTCACAGCGCATGGATAAAATACAATAGAACATATGTATAGTGAAGCTTTACAGAACAAAATGACATCATATAAAACTTCATAATAGTTGAATACAAGCATCCACATAGTCAATACATCAAGCCTCACTACATATCTCTCAGAGAAAACATAACAGCGGAATATCCAGTACATAATAAGAAGATAATATGCAACCCTCAAGCTCATCTTCGATATCAGCATTGTGAGAAGAGAACAGCACCTGTCACCTGCTACCTAGTCTGCCCGTCCCAAAATGGACGAACAGCCCAAGGCAATAGGAATTAAAACATAAAGCCTTGAGTCAGACAACAGTCTTAGTGAGCAGTAAATTAACTAACAACATACCAAAAGAGCATAAAGGAAAAGGAATAGGAATACAACCCTCCCACTCCAACCTCATTCTACAGTGATAGCCCCAGACACACACTAAGCAGAAGCGAACATAGCAGAGCATACAATTTAAAGTAAAGCTACTATCACTCGAGTCAAGGGCGATACTTTCCAAGTACCAAGGCCTAAATCAGATAAGCACCCAGAAAATACCGCTCTTGAGTCCGAATGACGATACAACCAAACATCCATGACTCTGGCTATCACTGTCATCATTGCTTCGATATCACCGTTAATTGAATGACCGGCACATTCTTTCAGCCGTCCGTCAAGGGCTAACGGAAACCCCGGTTCTAGACATAACTCCCGCACGTCATCGCAACCCGTGCCTAGGACTATCGAATCTGCCCAGAGTACTCGACCTTCAACAGTTGGTCGTTGGGACTATCGAATCCTCCCAAACGTACTCTTGCTTAGAGCATTCTAGAACCTTCAACAACGATGCTATCCAAGCCTCCTAGTCATCCTCCTCGACGACTATTCCCACATCCATTCATTATCCTCAACTCGAATCATATCACCGAGTTATCAACATGCTTGGAATGATCCCGTCTGGATTAGACCAAGTCTTCATCACATGATTGCCTCGCTTCATCACATCCTCGCGAAGCCTCATCTCAACATCACATCATCACATCTATGCATAGGAGCTTCATCATCCCGCTACATATGCCACGAGCAGCTTTTCCAATTCAAGAGCCTTTCCCTTAGCTTTTGAATCATCTTCGATCTAGATCTAATCATCAATCATCTAGTTCATAACAATCAATCAAATCAAACATCAATCCAAACAATCAAGCATTCAGAAATGATCTAGGTAGACAATTATAACAATAATGGCATTTTCGTAATTAAAGAGTTGAAAGTCCAATAAGCATGAAAACATGGATTATATCTCTATAAACTTGATGAATGAACTTGCATAGGTTAACATATGATAAAATGGATGTAACATCATCATGGACAATGGATGTATATGGATCTACACTTAGGATGAAGAAAATGCATGGAAATCACTATTTTAACACCAAATCGAGCCAACAATCCGATATACTCCTTTGGATCCGTGTGAGAGATAATCACCACTCACCAAATCACCTAAACAACCTCAAATCAATACGCTTCAGATCTGGACAGCGAAGGATCAAGCTTGATCTATCACGAATCCGCTTCAAACGATGAAATCTCTCTTGAAAAGATGAAGATCTTCAACTTTAACTCTTGAATCTTCAATCTTGATCTTCAATTTGGATGGAAGGAAGCACTAGATTAGAGTGGAGAAAAGAAGTGAAGAAGTGTAGAAGTCGAGCTCTCAAAATGGCAGCACTTCGTCGCTTCAAAATCAGGATCCCAAAAATGAAGAGAAACTCTCCTATTTATAGCTGAAATCCCTATCTCGTCTGCCTCCATGAGTCGTTTACGACTCACGACTCAAAGCCCTACGACTCAACGACTTCTGGCTTCTACGATCTAACCAGACTACCCTTAGCGACTTAACACACATCTGCCTACGACTCATGACAAAACAGCTATCTCCTATGTCGGTTACGACTCATAGCGTGTGCCTACGACTCAACAAAACCCAGATCCCTTACGACTTAACAGTTAACTCGGCTACGACTTATCAACCTCACGACTTAGCTAGGCTACTGGGATACTCGTCTACGACTTATCTGGATATACGACTCAACTACTAAGTCGTCTACGACTTATCAAATTCCACTATCCTACGACTTATAACCTAGCAGCCAACTACTGAGTCGGTCACGACTTAACAAATAGCTGGGGTTACGACTCAACTGGTCAGACGACTCATCAGATAGCCAGGATACGACTCATCGGATAACTTGGGTACGACTCATCAGATAACTTGGGTACGACTCATCACCTTAACTCGGTCACGACTTAACTGTTACAACTTAAGCCTTATCTCGCCCAGTCCTTAAGTCGCGCCTACCCCTTAAGTCGTTCAAACGACTTATCCTTACACCCTTAACTAGCCAAATCCCTGAGTCGCTCCTATCCCCTAAGTCGTATACGACTCACGACCTACACTAAGTCGTTCACGACTCAGGACTTAGCCATTTTCGCCTAAAATCTGAAATGGCTCAAAAACTCTAAAATTCCAAATTCTGTCGAACTTGTCGATCCGTAAAAATACGGGTCGTTACATTCTCTCCCCCTTAGGAATTTCGCCCCCGAAATTCCAAACAAACAAAGCAATCTAAGACTATTCTGTACGCCTACCAACCATAACAATCAGCAAACCATGCATCCAATTCTAGCTTAGCGTACAGAATTCTAAGACTTAGAACAAGTTACAATGTTGTTAGATGATACGACACCTTAGGGCCATACCTTGAAGAGTTCGGGATGAGCTGCTTTCATCCTCTCTTCCACCTCCCACGTACAGTCGTTATCATCATCACTTCATTGTATCTTGAGCAACTTAACTACCTTCCTCCTAAGCTGTTTCGTGTCGGTTTCAACAACACAAAGCGGCTTACGAGGTCTTCTATCGACTGGATCAACTTCGAAGTCTTCACAGCTATCAGCAGAAACCACTGTATTCGAGTCGTGCACATACTTCCGTAGATATGATACATGAAAAACATTGTGCACACCCAACATCTTCTCAGGTAACTCCAACCTATAGGCGAGCTTCCCAATTCGCTCGATGATCGGGAATGGTCCGACAAATCTCGGAGTCAATTTTCCTTTCCTCCCGAATCGAATAACATTCTTCAGTGGAGAAATCTTTACAAAAACCATATCTCCTACGTCAAATTCCAAATCCTTTCGACGCTTATCAGCATAACTCTTCTGACGGTCTTGGGCTGCCTTCATTCATTGCCGAATGATCTCTATACAATCCGAAGTCTGCCGAATCATCTCTGGCCCAATTATCAGCTTTTCTCCAGTTTCCAACCAACATGTCGGAGAGTTACACGGTCTTCCATACAATGCCTCATACGGTGCCATACCAATACTAGACTGGTAACTGTTGTTGTATGCAAACTCCACCAAATGAAGGTGATCTTCCCATGATCCTCCGAAGTCCAAAACACAAGCTCTGAGGAGATCTTCCAAAACCCGGTTGACTCTCTCGGTCTGACCATCTGTTTGAGAGTGATAAGCTGTACTCAAACATAACTCGGTTCCCAAGACTTCCTGGAAGCTCTTCCAAAATCCACTAGTGAACAATGGATCTCTATCGCTCACTATACTCTTCGGAATACCATGAAATCGAACTATCCACTTAACATACAACTCAGCCAACTTTGATGCAGTCCTAGTCGATCGAACAGGAATGAATCGTGCACTCTTAGTCAGACGATCCACAATGACCCAAATCCCTTCATTTCCCGTTCAGGTTCTAGGCAATCCATCGATAAAATCCATCGACACTTGTTCCCACTTCCATGTAGGAACTTCTAATGGCTGAAGCAATCCACTTGGCTTCTTCTGTTCGGCTTTTACCAACTGGCAGTTCATACATTTGGAAATAAAATTTCCAACATCCTTCTTCATACCTTCCCAGTAGTAGGTTCTCTTCATATCCCGATACATCTTATTTCCACCTGGATGAATTGTCAACTTCGAGTGATGACTTTCCTTCAGAACTTCACTCCTCAATTCATCTATATCGGGAACAACTAGTCGTCCTTGCTTCCGAAGCCAACCCTCTCGATCGACCTTGAATCCTTTATCCTTTTCTGGATCCAATCCAGATTCCAATTCACGGATAATCCTGACAAGCTTATCATCTCGCTTTTGGCTCTCACCAATCCTTTCCACAAGAGTGGGTCTTATTGATAAGTTTGCCAACATCTCAGGTTCCAATTCGCATCTAGGCCTGAAGTCAAATCCAGCTAAATACTCGAGACTCTTCCATTCTGAAAACATGGCTCCCAATCCTGCATGTCTTCGACTTAACGCATCTGCCACTGCGTTACCTTTTCCCGGAGTATAAGCTATACCAAAATCATATGATGCCAAAAACTCTAGCCAACGTTGCTGCCGAAGATTCGAATCCTTTTGGGAGAAAAGATACTTCAACGACTTGTGATCCGTAAACAATTCGAATCGAACTCCCAATAGATAATGCCTCCACATCTTCAGAGCAAATACAATCGCTGCCAACTCCAAATCATGAGTCGGGTAATTCCTTTCATGCGGCTTCAGTTGTCGACTGGCATATGCAACAACTTTATCCCTCTGCATCAGCACTGCTCCAAGTCTAGTACCACATGCGTCGGTGTAAACCACCATCTCATCATTCCCACTAGGAATAGTCAAAACAGGAGCACTCGTCAATCGCTCTTTCAGGATTCCGAAAGCTTGCTCACACTTAGCATCCCAACTGAACACTTGGTTCTTCTTCGTCAATCCTGTTAATGGTGCAGCTATCTTGGAGAAGTCTTTGATAAACCGTCGATAATATCCTGCTAATCCAAGAAAACTTCTCACATCAGATGCATTCTTAGGTCTAACCCAATCCTGGATTGCTGCCACCTTAGCGGGATCAACTGCTATTCCATTTCCAGAAATCACATGGCCTAAGAACCTCACTTCACTCTTCCAGAAGTGACACTTCGAAAACTTAGCCTTCAGCTGATGTTTCCGCAAGATTTCCAAAACCATACGCAAGTGCGTCTTGTGCTCTTCCTCTGTTCTGGAATAAATCAGGATATCATCCACGAACACAAGTACAAACTTGTTCAACTGATCTCTGAACACTCTATTCATAAGATCCACAAAATATGCTGGCGCGTTAGTCAATCCAAACGGCATTACCAGCCACTCAAAGAAACCAGATGGTGTCCTAAAAGCAGTCTTCGGCACACTATCCTTAGCCACTCTCAACTGGTGAAATCCCGTTGCCAAATCCATCTGAGAAAACACCTTAGCTTCGTGAAGCTGATCAAACAAGTCATCTATTCTCGGCAATGGATACTTGTTCTTCTTAGTCACCTTATTCAGCTCACGATAATCGACACACAATCTCAACGACCCATCTGCCTTCGTTGCGAACACAACTGGTGCACCCCACTCGGACACACTACGCCGAATGAATCCTTTCTGCAAAAGATCATCAACTTGCACCCTCAACTCCTGTTGTTCCCTAGGCGCCATCCGCCTAAGAGGCATCACAACAGGTCTGGCTCCTTCAACTAGATCTATTCGAAACTCGATCTCTCTATGCGGCGGCAACCATTTGACTTCGTCAAAGACATCCTCGAATCTATTAGCGATCAGCACTGATGACAGTCCATCCCGTGGAACAACTAGCGAATACATGAAGCTCATGAAGACGCCTTCTTCATGCTTACATCGTATCACAACCTTTCGCCCCTCCACATTTTCGACTGTCACTTCCAACCTTTCGCAATCAACCTTTGCCGCATACTTCCTAAGCCAGTCCATACCCAAAATAATTCCGAACCCCGCAAAGTTCAGAACAAAACAATCACAAACAAAAGAGCAACCATGACTCGACACAATCAGACCACGACATAACATACACAAACAAGACGAACCCCCAACTGGATTAGTCACAACCAATGGCCTATCAACAATATCTGGTTCCAAACCTAACCGGTCTACGAGTTCATTACAAACAAACGAATGCGATGCTCCAGTATCAAACAAAACTCTAACTGGAACACCACATAGGAAAAGAGTACCTTGAACAACCACACTCTTTCCTTTCTCTTTAGCAGTAGGAGCTTTCGAAGATGATGGAACAGCTCCCAAAGCATAAGCTTGCACAATCTGCCTATCCTTCCTCGGTTCTGGACAATTCTTCCTGAAATGCCCCGGCTTGTCACAGTTGTGACACTTCATCGGTGCCTTCGGATTCTTACAATCCTTAGAGAAATGGCCCTTCTGCTGACAATTGTAGCAAGTCACCTCGCCTTTCGGCTTCTTCTGGCCATCCTTACCCTTCTGCTGCTGCTGCTTCCTTTTCTGGTTTCCACCCTGCTGTGGTTTAGACTCTCCCCTGGTAACAGCAACAACAGGTCCTTCCTTAGGAAACAGACTCTCATGCCTAAGAGCTTTCTCCACAAGCTTCTCAAATGAATCATCCAAATGATCCACCAACTGTCTCCCAAGATAACCATCCAAGCCGGTCACAAACTTCTCATTCTTCTGATAAGCAGATTCAATATATGACCGAGCATACTTGGACAAAGCTTCAAACTCAGAAACATACTCAAGAACAGATCTTCCACCTTGCCTGAGCTCCACAAACCTCTTGAACAAAACAGACTTCTGAGCTGTAGAAATGAACTTAGCTTCAAATCTAACTTGGAATTGCTCCCAAGTAATCTCTTCTTCCGGAGTAGTGATGGTAATAGGGTTCCACCAATCAAAAGCTCTCCCTTGAAGCTGCCTCGATGCCAACTTCCTCTTAGTTGCATCCTCAATTCCCAAATCACCAAAGATCCTTCTACAAGCATCTATCCACCTCTGGACCTCAATAGTTGATTCTGTTCCTAAGAAAACCTTCCCTCCAAGAGCAGTATAGTCCTTGCACAACTTAGCAAAATCCACTGGTTTCGGAGTTTGGACTTGAACTCCAACATCTACTGCTGCCCCCGGAACTGGTATCCTTCTCATGATCGAAGTCATCATAGCTTCGAACATGGCTGCATAATCAGCAGTCTCTTCAGTAGCACGGCCTTCCCTAGCAGCTGGTCTCCCTCTTCGACTCATTCTCAATATCTATAAAAAGGAATGATCAGAACATCTAGAGAAACAACTGCCTAAAGGACTCAAACTCTACTAAGCTACTATATTATAGATAGTATTCATCCATCAAAATACAATTACGTCTCTCATACGTAGTTACGACAGCGAGCGTTGGGTAAAATCGATTAACCAATGCTCTGATACCAAATGTGACGACCGCCAATGACCCCTGCACTGAATCTAGAGATAGTGCGCTGTAAAGTGTGCCAGGCGACCATGGACGATTGTCAGGGTAGATTAAAACAACGGAATCTATCGTATTACTCACAGCGCATGGATAAAATACAATAGAACATATGTATAGTGAAGCTTTACAGAACAAAATGACATCATATAAAACTTCATAATAGTTGAATACAAGCATCCACATAGTCAATACATCAAGCCTCACTACATATCTCTCAGAGAAAACATAACAGCGGAATATCCAGTACATAATAAGAAGATAATATGCAACCCTCAAGCTCGTCTTCGATATCAGCATTGTGAGAAGAGAACAGCACCTGTCACCTGCTACCTAGTCTGCCCGTCCCAAAATGGACGAACAGCCCAAGGCAATAGGAATTAAAACATAAAGCCTTGAGTCAGACAACAGTCTTAGTGAGCAGTAAATTAACTAACAACATACCAAAAGAGCATAAAGGAAAAGGAATAGGAATACAACCCTCCCACTCCAACCTCATTCTACAGTGATAGCCCCAGACACACACTAAGCAGAAGCGAACATAGCAGAGCATACAATTTAAAGTAAAGCTACTATCACTCGAGTCAAGGGCGATACTTTCCAAGTACCAAGGCCTAAATCAGATAAGCACCCAGAAAATACCGCTCTTGAGCCCGAATGACGATACAACCAAACATCCATGACTCTGGCTATCACTGTCATCATTGCTTCGATATCACCGTTAATTGAATGACCGGCACATTCTTTCAGCCGTCCGTCAAGGGCTAATGGAAACCCCGGTTCTAGACATAACTCCCGCACGTCGTCGCAACCCGTGCCTAGGACTATCGAATCTGCCCAGAGTACTCGACCTTCAACAGTTGGTCGTTGGGACTATCGAATCTGCCCAAACGTACTCTTGCTTAGAGCATGCTAGAACCTTCAACAACGATGCTATCCAAGCCTCCTAGTCATCCTCCTCGACGACTATTCCCACATCCATTCATTATCCTCAACTCGAATCATATCACTGAGTTATCAACATGCTTGGAATGATCCCGTCTGGATTAGACCAAGTCTTCATCACATGATTGCCTCGCTTCATCACATCCTCGCGAAGCCTCATCTCAACATCACATCATCACATCTATGCATAGGAGCTTCATCATCCCGCTACATATGCCACGAGCAGCTTTTCCAATTCAAGAGCCTTTCCCTTAGATTTTGAATCATCTTCGATCTAGATCTAATCATCAATCATCTAGTTCATAACAATCAATCAAATCAAACATCAATCCAAACAATCAAGCATTCAGAAATGATCTAGGTAGACAATTATAACAATAATGGCATTTTCGTAATTAAAGAGTTGAAAGTCCAATAAGCATGAAAACATGGATTATATCTCTATAAACTTGATGAATGAACTTGCATAGGTTAACATATGATAAAATGGATGTAACATCATCATGGACAATGGATCTATATGGATCTACACTTAGGATGAAGAAAATGCATGGAAATCACTATTTTAACACCAAATCGAGCCAACAATCCGATATACTCCTTTGGATCCGTGTGAGAGATAATCACCACTCACCAAATCACCTAAACAACCTCAAATCAATACGCTTCAGATCTGGACAGCGAAGGATCAAGCTTGATCTATCACGAATCCGCTTCAAACGATGAAATCTCTCTTGAAAAGATGAAGATCTTCAACTTTAACTCTTGAATCTTCAATCTTGATCTTCAATTTGGACGGAAGGAAGCACTAGATTAGAGTGGAGAAAAGAAG
This sequence comes from Allium fistulosum, assembly GCA_030737815.1. Lineage (NCBI taxonomy): Eukaryota > Viridiplantae > Streptophyta > Magnoliopsida > Asparagales > Amaryllidaceae > Allium > Allium fistulosum. The sequence continues at coordinate 721,565,502 of CM060901.1, forward strand.
TGAAGAAGTGTAGAAGTCGAGCTCTCAAAATGGCAGCACTTCGTCGCTTCAAAATCAGGATCCCAAAAAGGAAGAGAAACTCTCCTATTTATAGCTGAAATCCCTATCTCGTCTGCCTCCATGAGTCGTTTACGACTCACGACTCAAAGCCCTACGACTCAACGACTTCTGGCTTCTACGATCTAACCAGACTACCCTTAGCGACTTAACACACATCTGCCTACGACTCATGACAAAACAGCTATCTCCTATGTCGGTTACGACTCATAGCGTGTGCCTACGACTCAACAAAACCCAAATCCCTTACGACTTAACAGTTAACTCGGCTACGACTTATCAACCTCACGACTTAGCTAGGCTACTGGGATACTCGTCTACGACTTATCTGGATATACGACTCAACTACTAAGTCGTCTACGACTTATCAAATTCCACTATCCTACGACTTATAACCTAGCAGCCAACTACTGAGTCGATCACGACTTAACAAATAGCTGGGGTTACGACTCAACTGGTCAGACGACTCATCAGATAGCCAGGATACGACTCATCGGATAACTTTGGTACGACTCATCAGATAACTTGGGTACGACTCATCACCTTAACTCGGTCACGACTTAACTGTTACAACTTAAGCCTTATCTCGCCCAGTCCTTAAGTCGCGCCTACCCCTTAAGTCGTTCAAACGACTTATCCTTACACCCTTAACTAGCCAAATCCCTGAGTCGCTCCTATCCCCTAAGTCGTATATGACTCACGACCTACACTAAGTCGTTCACGACTCAGGACTTAGCCATTTTCGCCTAAAATCTGAAATGGCTCAAAAACTCTAAAATTCCAAATTCTGTCGAACTTGTCGATCCGTAAAAATACGGGTCGTTACATTTACCGCATTCATATATATAAGTTCTAAAAACTTACATATTTCATATTCATTACAAAATAGAGGATTTCAAAATTTTCCTCTAAGTCGATTTGGAAATTTAAGGTTATCTCAAACCTAATTCATATTCATAATTCCATTTATTATCGACTTTCACATTCAATTTGGATTTCACGCTTACATCGTCAATTCTCAACACAGAATTGATGTCTATCGATATATAACCTCTGAGCTCGTACGTCTCAGAGAAGGGTGTTAAGCTAAGAGAATAAATTCTCCGCCACCAACAGATATATATTTAATAGAGATCAATTGCTATGTCATCAATTCACAATGTTAGACATACAATCCAAATCATCATCTGAAATTCAAAGCTCAACTTATATTGTCTTTGATGTCGAAGTTAAACACAATTTTAACTCAACGATTCAATCTTTTTGAAAAATTCCAAATTGAACTAATTGTTCAAATTCTCATTTAACTTTTCAACTTCGACTTCAAAAATGAATTTCAAATCATTTATTCCTTACGGAATATATTCACAACATTTCATATTTGGAAAAAAACATTTCCATACTTATTTAAAAATAAGTAATTCACAAATCCATTTATTTTCAACATTTGAAAATATTCGATACCCTTAAATCAAAATTAAGTATATATTTCATCTTTAAGGAAATCATTCTCTTTCACATATTTATTTGAGTCAAAACGAATGTTACGTAAAACATCGTTACGACAACTCAAAATCACTAGTATAGGGGTTCGAAATTTAGATAGATGTATAAATCCCAATACTATACAAAACATTTCCTTTCGGAAATCATTTACTATAACAACAGTGTTATAGTCCACCATTTCCTTATTTCTCGAAAACGTTTATTTCAACAATGAATGTTGAAATCTATGGTTTCGATATTCAATGTTTTTTTAAAACATCTTTTAAAACAATTAACTTCGTTTTAAAATATCGCTTTCCCAAACATGTCCATTTTATTCAATAATATATTCACTGTCCAAAATCGTGAATATACTACTTTTAACAAGCTATAAAGATTTACTTATCAAAATAAGTCATTTTCAGATTTATAAACAACGTTTATAAATTTCATTCCTATTTATAAAGACTTCAATTTATAGTTTGAATTCCGCATACTTTTCACAATATTGGTTTTAAACCAACTTCAAATTTTCCAATATTAAGTTTTCCACTTAACTTAATTCTCTGCAAGTTCAAATTTAAATTCATCACTGAATCTATTAAATTTATTATGGATTGTCATGTTGACAACGTCAAAATTTTCAAATCTAATTCCCATTTGAACTTTGCATTTTCTCTCTATTTCCAGAATAATCCACTAGTTCTTTAGTAAATCATTCATCGACTTGGTTTTCAATTTAATCGCATTTGATTCATTCACATTGGATTTTACTAACATTCATTCATATTCAATTAGTTTACTTTCGCTAATTTATATTCAAGTTAGTTTGCTTTCAATTCAAATCAAATTTGATTCTATTTAGATTTACTTATCTTTCAATTTGAATTCAATTACATAGCTTCCAATTTCCATTAATACAATTTCATTAACACTTAATGAATTTCTATACGATCAACTGGCAACCAATGCACATTTAACCAAATTTATTTACTTTGCTTATATTCAATTTGGTTCAACACACTTAATTTCAATTGGTTTATATTCTAATTCAGATTGAATTCTTATACTCACTATATTCACTAATTCACTTTTACAATTAAAGTTGAATTCCCTTTATATAACTCAATTTCATATTCATTCTTCACTTTATCAATTCATTTTGATATCAAATTCAACCTCATTCAACATTACTTAACTATGTTCCATTTTTATCTTCACTTGCATTTATTTTCACCATACAACTTAAGTACGTCTCAAATTTATTTGAAATTCTATTTTATTTAACTTTTACTAAAGTCAAATTCATCACTATCCAAAATTCAGATTTTGTTTTACTTAACAAAACTGTTTAACCATTTTAACAACTGGTTTTACTTAAATTTTCTCATTTTATAAGTTAAACAACTTATTAAATTTAAACTTTCCAATTCATATTTTATAATCACTTATCTTTCAAGTTTAACTTTCCATCTCAATAATTTATCTAATCCAGTTCAATTTATTTAACTTTCCTTTAGTTAAATTTCAAATCCATTCAAACAATTTTAACCTTCTTTAGATTTGAAAAACATTCTCTTTTAAAGTGTTTCTAGTAACTATTCATATTAAACACCATAAACTAAGCTATGTGTAAACCAAAGCTCTGATACCACTCTGTAACATTCCCCCTTCTGACCGCCACCAGTCGGTAATTAAACCAACTCGAAACGTTCAAAAAGACGAATTGTTATTTAGTTTATAACGTTTAAACAGAATCAGCCACAGAAACACAGAATAATAACAATGAATTAAAACAAATGAATATTTATTTCATTACTATAAATCTTTTTATATACACCAGAGTTTATACAATTTAATACTGATACAGCGAAATATCTTAAAATACAATTTTCTTCTGAAAACTAAAGTGATTCTTTACTCTCTCTCTAACTTCGCTGCTCGAAAATCTTCAAGCTGTAAAAATACTCGGTCTGACCCGAGTATTATATTCAAAAGAAAATAATACACAGGTCGGTCTAATTCAAACCAGTTTATGAGTGCATATAGGCAGTAATAATTTAAATAGACGACAGTCACAATAATTCCCGTCTATCCGATCCTTTTAACAAAGAAATCGGATAACGAAAATTTTAACACTTAACAGTGTTTAACAAAAATCAGCAGATTTAAATCATCAACAGAGATAAATAAATAATTTATCAAATCGACTAAATCAATTTAAAACAATTGAAATTGTCACTTTAAAAACCATCGAAGTTCGATTGGCTGCCGTACACGCACGCGTGTACGGCCTCGCCAATACAGCATAAAAGATCGATGCATCACGACACAAAAGAAATATCAATTCAAAATTGTCAATTCTGGGTGGCTGCAGTGCACGCACGCGTGCACTGCCTCGCCAATACAGTGCGTAGAAACTGCAAAGGTCAAACCCAAAAATCGGGTTCAACTCAAGTGTAAGAAAAACAAATGCAGCAGTGGATAAGGTTACTCAGTATAAATGGTATGCAAACTGTCTCAAATGGTCAAGACAACTGAAATGAATGATCAAACTCGATGAAACCCCACTACAGATGCAGCATGGCCCACCTAAATGCCCACCCAAATAAACTACATGATATACAAGAGTGCAGTGACTACATTAATGAATATATGCAGAGTCAAGGCCACAATGAAATCACAAACCAAAGGAGTGATACAAACAAAGATAAAATATGTATGCACTGTAAACTGGATAGTGCAACTATCTTACTCACGACCAAAGGCCGTAGTACATCTCAACTCGACTGCAGGTGAGTTAGTGAACAACAAAGCCCAAAAGAAACTGGACTAGTAAACAAAACCCAAGTCAGGTGGATAACCAATGCAACAACTCAGGTCAGTGAGTGCTTCATAAATGCAGACCAGATCAGAGTGGCGACAGAGACAACACAACAAGATCAAGTGAATATCCAGCATACACAATGACAACCAAGTAGTATATACATGAAGTGAAGTTGAAACAGAGTCAACTAAATGGAACTGGACATGCAACAACATATTTGATCACAGTGCATACATGAATATCAACATACTGCAGGAGTAATAGGTAAAATTAAACAGTGTAGTAAAACATGCACACTTATATAATTGTATGCAAGAAAATGAACAAACCAGTTTTGAACAAATCTTCACAACCAAACTGATCAGATTTCACTAAGAAATGAATCAGCAACATAGTAACTTCAGTATAACAGTGACTTATATATATATATATATATATATATATATTTAAACTTTGTTTTAGAAAACTCTGGCAAATCTGGGTTTTAAAAACTAAATATAACCAAGTGATCTGAATCAAAAGATTTATAAGGCAAGTTCTAAGGTATAAACATGCAAGGAACAAACTACATTTCCAAAGAAAAGAAAGTGTCAGGTCTTTAAAATAAGCATGTGAAAATAAGGGTTAGTAATACAGAACATGTATAACACGTCACTATTTTATTCACAGCAAAGTGACTTTATACCAAAGAAAAAGGGCAAAGCAAAAGGTGTAAGCAATAAATGTAGCAGAAAAGGTGTGTCCACTTTCAATTCATAAAATAAGACTACAGGCAAGTGAATTAGATAAGGCAAATGTAAGTTAGACATTAGGCATAGATTGACAAAGCTAAACACTCAAAGCAACGGACAAGTTAAGTGATAACTTTTCAATTCTCCAAACAAAGAAGGATCATAAAACATTTTTATCAGCTAATGCGTGAATATATATATATAGCTACACTTAGTTGAAAACTAAACTGACACTTATTTTGGTTTACAACTAATTCACTTTATGTATTTTAAATCCAAACCTATAAATATAAGTATATGTGGGTTTTTTTTTCTTCCACAAAATCATGCTTGCAGTTTTCAAATAAAATCATACGGCCGAGATAATACAGTGATGGAACCAATGATCATATACATGAATCAGTCTAAATTTTCAAGTATCATTTTATATGAAATTTATCACATCTGAGAAAACAGCAACATCAAAGCCATTTAGAAAAATCAAAGTGAAAGCCGAAGTCAAAACATCGAACAAGATCAATCATCACAAAACCAAGTGTGCAGACAACAACAAAAATGCACAAACTTAAGTGACAAAGCATGCAAGGGAGAAATGCACTAAGCAAATGTCACGATGTCACAGTGAAGTCAAAGCAGAGATTCACGAATGAAAAATTCAAATGCGTATATGTAAAAAAAATTTTTTGAAAAGGTCAGAAACACTATCAAAGAAATGGTACCAACTGACTATAATACAAAGTCATGAAATTGCATTCACTAAATCAAGTGACAAAGCAAAACTAACAACATCGAACGAATTCGAACAAGTCGAATGGAAATCGAAATGGTGATACTCAATAATTTCGAACAAGGTTAAGATTGTAAAGGTCGAACAATTCAACAACATAAAAGTGGATGGTTGAGATAAAATTCAACAACTTCAAATAACTCAATCGATACAAAAATCACGAAATCAGACAAGTCATGAAAACCCTGCGATTTGAATTTAGATGTGAGAAATAGAGATTTCTCACCTTAGAGTGAAGAGGTCGCGCGCGAGAAGAATGGAAGTCGTAGCCCTAATTTGAAGACGATGCGGGAGAACGCGAAACGAAGCTGAAGTCCTAGTTGTTCGGAGACGAGCGAACGAAAATTTTTGAGGCCGCCATTTTTTTCTTTCTTCGATTTAGGTTTTAGGTTTACGAATGAAATGAGAGGAGGGTTTCGTGGGTTTAACAGAGAAGGGGAAGGCGTAATTTTAGGCAGAAACAAAGGAAAACTGGCGTCTATTTGCAGAGGAAATCATGGTCTAGGGCATGGGTTTAGGGTGTGGGCTGGTATTTTTTTTTCTTTTATTTTTATTTTGTTTTTTGTTATTTTTATTTATTTTGTTTTTATTTTCATTAATTACTAATAACTTATGCTATTGAATTTTGTAGATAAAATTTATTTCCTTTTAAACATCATCATTTATATCTATATTGTTTTAACTTGCCTATATCTTATCATATCAAAAATGTAGTGCTTTAATTTTAAATTAAATAAGATAATTTTGATTTTCTTTAAATTCATTCATAAATCCCGATTCAAATTATTATTAAATTTTCAGTAGATTAAATCCAAAAATTTAATCGCAAAATTTATTCTGAAAAGTTGAAATTCGAATCAATTCATCATTCAAATATTTAAAATTCATTAAATATTTTCAATTTGAATTTTTGAAATTTCAGGGTCGTTACAAATATACATCAGAGATATGATACAAGAAATAGCAGCGGAAAGAAAATAGATAACACCAGCAGTGGATAGAATATCTCCAATAGAATGCTCCAAGATAAGCAACGTCAGTCCATAAACTCCGAGAACTGAACTAGCTCCAGATAATCTACTAAACCTGAATATCTGAAAACCCCAACTCTAGACTGCTCGTGTAGAAAATTATGAGCACCCAGAGTTTAGGAAAGGAACAATAAACTCCGAGTCAGTCGTGGGACTGGCATGAGTAACAAAAACTGTTTATCTTTAAAACAAACACAACAGAACTTTAAATATTGAAAACCGCAATGCTTTTTGGAAAATGAAACTACCATAAGGCCTCCCGCACACACACACAATGCAAACGCAGAATCGGAGGAGATTTCTCCTTATGATAGTCAAAGATGCTTACTACGCAAAACAAATCATTGGATATTATTACTAGTGCATAGGGCAGAAAACATTTCGAAAGTATAATATTAATCTTAGCCAACATAGACATTTCGAACTATGCCTACTATAGCTACCATCTAAACAGTGGGGCGCCACCATAAGTAAATGGCAGGTTCTACAACTAAAACCGTACAGGTTCCGTATTGGGAAATGGATTTCCAACAAATGGTCAGGCTAAGGAACTTCCTTTCCTACTGCCGAATGGGATCGCCTCTGGCTGTACGTCCCGAGAGACAAACTGCTCTCTGCCGACACAAGGCCGGGTTACCCCTGTAACAGGTAACTCACGAATATGCCATCCCCCGGTCCTTTGGGACCTTTATCCGAGGCCTCGGTAACCAACATCACACATAATAAATAAAGTGTGTCCACATGAGTAAGTATCTGGGCTCCATACCATGATACCACCCTTTTCCAGAAGGAAATGACATACCCTAAAGGGCGCGACCCTCATAACCTTACCGCATATTCATGTTTCGACCATTTCCGGGGAGTGAGGTCTGACGAAGTCTCGTCCACAAAGCTACGCTTTGTCACAAAGCCTTGCTTTGGGTCAACAGATGATCAAAGTAATGATCACAAAGATAAATGATCAAACAATGATCATCACACAGCAACACTCAGCATGTCACATTACCAAATTGGGAGTATATTGCTGATAACCTTCAACTACATAACCTCTGAGCTCGTACGTCTCACAGAAGGGTGTTAAGCTAAGAGAATAAATTCTCCACCACCAAACAGAAATGTATTTGAAAGAAATCGGCTTTATATCTCAAAGTGTATTGTCAGACATGTAACCATACAAGTCTGTTCCGGGTTCGAACAGAACCGAAGGCACTTCCGAAGAAGCCCTTGCAATCCGGGTATTTACAATCCCGATCGAACTTCCCATCACTTAGGAAATCTCTATACCGTAGCTACTCGGTGCAGAGACAATCGATAGGTTATCCTATCGTTTTCGCAAATACCCGGTCTTCAACACCGGTCTTCAAATGATATCCATATACGACGGATCACTATTCGGAATGGGTTATATGACACAAAGGTCCTCTCCCAACTAAACCGAATAGTGAGCGCAATATTTACAAGAAACATATGGATATTGGGATTTTCAATTAAGTCACAACTTAAACCCAAATTTTCTTTTCAAATGGTTTAACAAATTACCATTTCAAATCTTTAAACAAAAAGATTCATTTTAACAACCTTCAATGGTTTAAACAATTTCCACACTTTAATCTTTTAAACAAAAGATTCATTCACAAATTTTCCAAATTAATTCCCATTTCAGTTTGATTAACTCATTAAATCTTTAAAACAAAGATTTAACTAATAGCTTTCAAAACAGTTTCATTTCGAATGGTTTAAATAAACCACCATTTTAAATCTGTTAAAAATAAACAGATTCAATTCATAGCTTTCAAAAAGAATTCATTCATAGCCTTTCAAAACATTTCAATTTCATTTTAAATTTGAAACCTTTCAACATAAATTGGAAGTTCACTTCTCATATGAAAGTTGTTATTATTTGAAAACAAATAGTTTTCGTTTAAGAAAAATCCAATTATATTTGCACGAGTTAAAGCCCTTGAATTATATTCACATTCCAAAATCAATACTTTTAAATTAGTTTAACCCTTATATAACGGGTATAACATCTTTAATCCCTAATTTCAAATTATAGAATTCAATTTCAAATCTTGAATTTAAGTTTAAATCAAATTATTTAAACTTCAAAACTTTATCAAATTATTCAAAAATAAATTTCATCTTTGAAATTACATTTCAAAAGCTTTTCACTTTAAACCCAAATTTCCAATTTCAAAATCAATTGAAATTAAAATTTCAATTTCAAAAACATCAAATTTAAATTATCTGTGACTTAACCGATTTCCATGTGAAATCCATATTTGTGTGTGTAAAGGTGTAGTCCAGGGGTTTAACACAATAGTGCAACATCATTCAATCATCACATATCAAATACAGAAATATAGTTAATAAGCGGTATAAACTATATCGATCATCGTTCATTCAAAGATCATAAATATATAACTTACAGATAATAAATGACATCACAGATAATTAATTACATTCATCCTAGATAAATAAATCATACTAAAGATCATAACACAAATCAGGATGTACACAAAGCATCATATATCAGGGATATCAAACAATTCAATCATCCCGTTAAGTCCAAACATTCACAAGTGAATTTATTAATCAACTGATTAATTTAAATCAGATGTTTCAACTATTAGTCCGGGTTAATTATCATAAGTTGATTACAAATTATTTGAAAATCTTTCTTTCAGAATTTATTAGTTAACCTTTAATTATTAACTAATCATTCTTAATAAATGAACCAATTAATTAATTTTTTTATTATTAATCTTAACTAATTGCCATTATTAAGTAATCTTTAAATAAATTTACAAATAATTAACTCAAATTTCAAATCATCATTTAATTAATTACACATATTAATTAACCATTAATTAATTACCATTTAATTAATCATTAATTAATTACCATTTAATTAATTATCCTTAATTAATTATTGCTAAATCATTTGATAAATCAACCACAAATCATTAATCAATTATCCACTAATTAATCACCTTAATTAACTACATTAAGTGATTATCTTTCAATTATAAATAAATTAATTTAATCATAAATTAATTCTTCTTTAATCATTAATTACATAAATTAATTAATCACATTAATTAATTACCCTTAGTTAATTTAGTAATTAATCCTTTAATTAATCATCTCCATTAATTTATCAACTAATCATTCCTTTAATTATCCACATTAATAAATTTAAAGATAAACCCTTTTATCTTAATTCATTACTCAATTACCATTAAGAATCTTTATTTAATAAACCTTGGAATTAATTATCATTAACAAATGAATTAATTTAAACTTTTAAGTTAATTAACAATCAAAACATCCCTTCTTAATTAACTTTTTAATTACAATATTAAGTTTATTAAAATAAACTTTATAGTGAAGGTAATATATATATTAAAGCACTTTTAACTTAATTAAGTAAAAATAATTTGCTTTATAACCTTTAACAATTTGAAATCTTGGTTTGTATCCCTTTAAAACTTACTCAAAAAATAAACTTTAAAACTTATTAACATTTGTTTAAAAAAAATTATTGAATTATCACGTTTAAATAAAACCCAAGCCAACCCTTATATTCCCCGAGCCTAACTTTGAGCCTCTCACCTTCATCAGTTGCTTCGAGTCAAACACGCGAAACACTCGAGAAAACCCCGAGCAACCCATTCTTCCCCGATTCACTACGACTTCCAGACACACGAGTGATACTCGTGTACGTGCACAACCAAACGCCGCCTTTCCGATCGTCATCACCGTTGCCAACAAGTCGACGTTGACTTCCTTCATCGATCCTGACCACCCATACTATGAATCGAACTTGAACTCGAAATCGAGCACTCGAACGTCAACAGAACCCAAACTTCGATCGAAAACTGCCTCTCGCCATCGATCTCGACCACCAGTTGACTCGAACTTCCAGCCATGGCTTCGACAACCACCGAGCCTTCGTTTCCCAAAGCCTCGTGCCACTCGACGCAAGAACGTGGCCACGACGATTAAAAATTCATACCCCTCGAAAATTAGGTTTTCTAATTGGAAATCTACGCCGTCGTCACCTCGACGAACTGGAACAGCTCCAGTTATTTTTCCCATCACCTACGTAGGCTCCTCCACCTCCACGAACAACCCCAACACCTCCAGATCAACACGTCGCCGGAAATTGGTCAAAATGCCAATTTCGATCATTCCCAAACTGCTCTTCACCCATGATATTAAAAATCACAAAACTTGCGTTAAAAATCCTATCTTCCAATAAGGATCCAAGATATATATTTGAATCTGTAAATTGTTAAGTTCGAATTTATTCAAAAATCAAATTCATACTGTAGAAACCCAATTTCTTGCACAATGTATATTCTTTCTTCTTGAATCTATATATTTTTATTTTATATATATAATTCATGCCCAAACACAAATATTTGTTTTGAAAACCTAAGCTTGATACTGATCAAATGATAAGAGATTTAATTCCTTTGGTTGACTCTATCCTGAGAAACTAAACAGAAGGAAACTACATGACTCAGCACTATTAAATGCAAATTCATATACAGACAGAGTTGATACAAGGAAGATACCAAGCATACAAATCTAAAGATGGATCATTCACTGATTATAGCTAGCTTAAATTTTATATTATGTTTACTCACATGTAATCCTGGAAGTTGATTTTAAACTAAAAGTATAACTTGTAATAATTTTAACAGGGTTTTATCTTCTTGTTACCAGAGATATATACACACTAACATATATATGCAGGCATAACACAAAACCATGTCAGCAAAAAACTTTCAATATGACCACATACAAATCCATGATTCAAACTAACTCAGGTCTAAGATGAGTTTAATCACAGATAAGTATTCAACAGATTAAAACTTTTAAGTTTTAAAAACAAAAGTTACTCACTTTATTTTTCCAGAAAACAGAACTGCTATGCTGAATCTTTTCTTGATCTCTGGCTTAAATTTTTCTTGATACTTTAAATTGAAGTTTTGTTTATGTTTTGAAATAATATTCACTTTAGAGGTTTGTTTAGTTTTGAAATGAACGAATCTGAAATGAAGAAAGGTTGATAAAAGAGTGAGTTTACAGGTAGTATTATTTTGTACAGGTTGATATAATTTTATTTGTACAATGCCAAAGATATTTTTTCTTGCTTTGTCTACTGATGTCTGGTTTGGTGGCTAAAGATGATCTTGCATTAATTATTTTGTACAACTTTGCTTTTTTTTTTTTCTAAAGTCTTTGTTCAACTTGAATATCTTTGATGTCTTCATTTGTTTATAATTGTTGACTTCGGCTGTATAATAGATGAGATGATTGTGATGGCTTCCTTTTACAAGCTTTCACACTTGTATTTTATCTTGTTTGTTTGGTTTCATTTGCAGGTGTACTTGTTCATATTTACCTTTATATATTTTGTTTCTTTTGCTAAGTCTAATTGCTTTATATCTACATGAGATTCTCTAGTCAATATGCTATTGGAATTTGTCAAATTATTTCTAACTTTAAATATTTATTTTATTTTATTTATTTATTTCTATTTTTTTTTCTTTTCCTTAGTCTTTATAAAATTACTTTATAATATAAATTTCTATTTTAATTTTGCTTTACTTTATAATATTCATTTTTATAGTTTTATATAATTCTAGAATTATTTAATATGTTCATTTCACATTTTTATATAACTATAAATTTATTGGAAATATTTGTTTAACATCAACACTTATTTGAATTCTATAAGTATATTTTTATAAACTCAAATTATTATTATTAAACCATTTATTTACAATTTAAATTCAAATCAAAATATATATATACATATATATCATTTCAAATTCACTCATTTATGCTCAAACACAAATATATTCACATATATATAATAATTACAATATTTTTAAATTTAAATGATTTATACAACATTTAATTGACTTCGGGGAAACTGCATCCATTTATTGATTTATTTCACAAATCTTTATTCAAAAATTAATTAATTATTAATTTAAAATATATATAAAATTTGGGGTCGTTACAGACTTCCCCCCTTAAAAGAATTTCGTCCTCGAAATTGCTAAGGAGACACGAAGATAGATGAAAAATGTTTCATCAAATCAAATTGAATATTTATTCTGCATTTGGCTTACCAAATCAGAATATCGATAACAGATACAAGAACGAATCTGTTTTAACACTTCACAAGATACTCGGGTCATCCAGATCTACGAAATATACAATGGCATCGGTTAGTTTGAAGAGATAACTAACCATTCGTAGAATATATCCGGACCCAAAGAATAGATAGATACATGAATACGATTTCAAGACTTTAGTTTAAAACTAAAGTATACCTATCAACCATAACAAACAAATCAACCAATTCATCCAAACAAACAATTTTGGTCTATCAGGAGTTTATGTCCCACATTAATATACCGAATCTCTTCCTGGATCTACCAGAAACTATCGAAGAATTGAGAAGAGACGACGAACAAAATAGATTGATAGAGAAAAGATTGTTTCCTTGTTGTTTCAGGGTATTGACCATTTATAGTCGTATTCCCCTGTCCCCTATCTTATCCTCTTCTCGCACTCATACTTACTATCAGTGGATAGCAAGAGAATTACTGAGGCATTCGAACGGATATCTGAGGAATACTCATTCTAGGGTATACTTCACCCTATCTCTAATGAGCTACTTAATGCGTTATACTCCTGAGCTAAAGTTCAACCTTAGCTCTGATACCAAATGTAACGAGTCCAAAGACAATGGCAAATGGTAGGCTTTGCAACCATCCCAGCCCCACCGTGGCATACACCGGTACCTCGCAAGTGCTTTTACGGCCAGCCTCTCGACTGTCACAACCAACCCATCCCACTCAGGAACATGTAGGGGTAAGAGTCTCCCGTTCGCCACCAAACCGCAAAGCGAGAACCCCTATCATGTTGTAATATAGCAAATGCGATCCATATACGACGGATCACTATTCGGAATGGGTTATATGACACAAAGGTCCTCTCCCGGCTAAACCGAATAGTGAGCGCAATATTTACAAGAAACATATGGATATTGGGATTTTCAATTAAGTCACAACTTAAACCCAAATTTTCTTTTCAAATGGTTTAACAAATTACCATTTCAAATCTTTAAAAAAAAGATTCATTTTAACAACCTTCAATGGTTTAAACAATTTCCACACTTTAATCTTTTAAACAAAAGATTCATTCATAGATTTTCCAAATTAATTCCCATTTCAGTTTGATTAACTCATTAAATCTTTAAAACAAAGATTTAACTAATAGCTTTCAAAACAGTTTCATTTCGAATGGTTTAAATAAACCACCATTTTAAATCTGTTAAAAATAAACAGATTCAATTCATAGCTTTCAAAAAGAATTCATTCATAGCCTTTCAAAACATTTCAATTTCATTTTAAATTTGAAACCTTTCAACATAAATTGGAAGTTCACTTCTCATATGAAAGTTGTTATTATTTGAAAACAAATAGTTTTCGTTTATGAAAAATCCATTTATATTTGCACGAGTTAAAGCCCTTGAATTATATTCACATTCCAAAATCAATACTTTTAAATTAGTTTAACCCTTATATAACAGGTATAACATCTTTAATCCCTAGTTTCAAATTATAGAATTCAATTTCAAATCTTGAATTTAAGTTTAAATCAAATTATTTAAACTTCAAAACTTTATCAAATTATTCAAAAATAAATTTCATCTTTGAAATTACATTTCAAAAGCTTTTCACTTTAAACCCAAATTTCCAATTTCAAAATCAATTGAAATTAAAATTTCAATTTCAAAAACATCAAATTTAAATTATCTGTGACTTAACCGATTTCCACGTGAAATCCATATTTGTGTGTGTAAAGGTGTAGTCCAGGGGTTTAACACAATAGTGCAACATCATTCAATCATCACAGATCAAATACAGAAATATAGTTAACAAGCGGTATAAACTATATCGCTTATCGTTCATTCAAAGATCACAGATATATAACTTATAGATAATAAATGACATCACAGATAATTAATTACATTCATCCTAGATAAATAAATCATACTAAAGATCATAAAAGAAATCAGGATGTACACTGTAACGACCCGATATTTTCAACCATTCGCATCCATTATAAGTGTATAGGTAGACACTCATGCCGGAGTTGAATTGCTCAAAATACCGCGTTGTAAGTAAAATTTGGCAAATCTCAGAATATACAGTAAATAAATATAATCACAGATCACAAACATAGAGTAAAATAATGCAGCGGAAGTAAAAGAAATAGTAGTTCATGAAGCTACTATATAAATATATCAGAGTTACATAAGATATAACAGAAGAAATAGAATACAACAAAAGTCCCAATATAATAACCAAGTAAAAGCTGAGTAGAACAACGGAATTGAAATAGATAGGACATGACAAGCAGATAATCTCCAGCGATTCAAATCTCTAAGAGAGTGGAAATCCAAATCTGTGAATAACTCAGGCTGACCCGAGCGTAAAGAAAAACACAAAACACTCGAGTCAGGACAATATATACTTATATAATGTAAACCAACTCAAGTGAACTGTAATAAAGGTACAAGTAACTTAAAGAATGCTTGGGATCGCCCATTCTTTAAGGATCCGTTAAACTATTTACTATGTAGTAATATACGCTATATACAGTAGTGTCTAATTAGTAAAGTATAATCATGTATAAAATAGCGTTAAGGGGATGGAGAACCTTAACGCGGTCGGATCTTTAAAACCAAAATCGTAGTAAAGCTCGATATGGTAGGTGACACGGCACAACTAGGCAATGCCAGGGTAGATATACCAATTACGCATCCGGACTAGTGGTGACGCATAGCAGCCACTACCGCCCACCTCGAACAACACTCCCAAATCAAGGGTGGCCACCAAATAAATCAGAAGTAATAGAATGGTATCGAAGAAGTGTGTCCGATCAGAGGTGCTACCTCATTGGTCCGTCAATCGCTCCTGTTTTAGCCACCTTATGCCAACTCACGGGAGTTGGGTCCACGTATATACCTTAGGATCGTCGCCACCATCCCACTTCATTCTGGAAACTCCACCGCGTACACGGTTGTCAAAGTGGTTTTCAGTATCGATAGAGAGTATGTCCATATCCGATCCCGGTCTCTTTGCCAACCAATCGTTATTATAACCCGTGGTTATAACTTTTAAAAACAATACTTTACTTCAAAATAAAATATCATTTCAAACCATATCTTTATCAAAATAAAGATTAAATCAATTCCAAACCATTTCCATATATTTAAATTTTCATATCATTTCAAAACTTCATTTCAAATCATTTTAATATAATAAAATATCATATCCTTACAAAACTTCATTTCAAATCATTTTAATATAATAAAATATCCTATCAGTTCAAATCCAAATATTTAACTTTAAATACCTTTTAAATTCAAAGATATCGTTCATTTACTATCATTTCAAATCACCTTTAAATAGTTTATATTCCAATCAAAATAATTCATTTAAACCTTTTAAAAGTGTAATTATTATATTTTCAAATCAATTATTCAATTTCCAAAGTTTCAAACCATTCTGAGTTCGTTTACTAAGTCAAAAACCATAATTATTAAAATTTCAGCCTTTCGCAGCATTTAGAAAAAGCTGTTATAAGTTATACTTGAAAACATTTTTATTCAGCAAAGACAGCATTTAAAACTGCTGTTAAAACTCAGTTTTTAGTTAAATTATAGTTCAAAACAGAAAAGACAGCATTTCAGAAGTGCTGCAGTAACTCAGATTTCAAAACAAAGGTTTTATTCGATTTCAGCAAAGACTGCAGACCACTATAGCATTTCCAGAGAATGCTATAATAGACCTGAGTTCAATATTAGCCTATAAGTTCAATTACAGCAACTACAGCATTTCAGAAATGCTGTAATAGCTCTTTTTACACAATTTTAGTTCAATTCAGAAACTATAGCATTTCTGAATGCTATTAAAAGTCAATTCCAGATTTTAGTGTAATTCCAGCAACTAAATAACTTCAATTTAAAACACATAAACATTTTAAAAATCATATTTTAACATTTAAAATGTTCATTTACATATCATTTAACATATATCTTTTTCACAATAAATTTCTTATAATTAAATCCAATTTTCAACAATTTACTTAATAAGTTTAAGTGTAAAAGTTTCCAATTCTTCACATTTCAACAAATAACTTAACATTTCAAATTTAAATTACCATTTCACAAATTTAACTAAATTTCCAATTTTATTTAGTTAACTTAAACCTTTAATTAAAACCAAATTTCACATTTCCAAGTCAAGTTATATTTTAAAAGATCACTTTTAAACATTCATTTATTTAACCACTTAAACTCATAGAAAAATCAATAATACTTTAATAAATCGCTTAAATTCAAATTTAATCAAATTATCATATTTACCATTTTTCAAATATAATTAAATTTTCATTTTTATTCATATAACTTAAATATCATTTTTAACCAAAATTCCAAATTCCAAACTTAAGTTATATTTCAATAATCCAATTTAACCATTCATTAATTACATTTTTAACTCATAGAAAAATCATAATTTCTTTATTTTAAAACATTTCAAAATCTATTTAAATCAAATTTCATAAATTTATATTTTTAAAAATACTTAAAAATATCCAAAACACTTTATAAAATAACCACGGGCCTGTATATAGTTTTCTAACCTAGGTCAAGTGATACAGATATGTATCATTTCAATCCGCAGTTTAAAAAAAATAAAAATCCGGGTTATATCATTTCAAACCCGCAATCCAAGTTAAATGAATGAATTTGAAAACCGCTCAGGCCTATCATTTCAACCCATAACGATATTCCCTTATTCTAAAGTCCGTTCGGGTATATATCATTTCAACCTATAGTGATTCTAGTCTACAGGGAACTTGCCGTGTGATAAACATATATAAATGAACAGAATACATTATATAACAGTAACGGATGATATAACAGGTGTATAAACATCATATGATCATAACATAGTCAAGTATAACATGATAATATATTTCTACAGATTCACAAGGTGTCAATTTACTAGTTATATAGGTACATATTGTCTGGTGAGAATAACTCACCTGTTAAAGCTAAAGATTAGCGATCAAAACACACAGAATAGTTTCCAGAAAGCACAACAAGCATGATATAGCAAGACTTTTGATTTGAATGAATGGAGAGCCTTGATATTTATCTTGTAAACAATAACCAAACAAGACAATATACACATAAATATTCAACGCAAACAATGTTGAAACAATGAAGATAAGAAGCAACAACGAAATAGATTACTTGACTGTGCTTTAACCATTCAAAAGCTCGAACAAGGGGTTCATTTTCTCAGCCATGATGATGATGAGTGTGGGAGAGACAAGGTTAACTTCCTCGAATACATAAGACAAAACAATATAAGTTTTCAAATGCACAATATGATAGAATAATATAGAATCAACTGCACGAATCAAAGTAGAATTACTTTGCACTTGCTTCCAACAACCTTCGAGTTCAGCCATATGGTGTACTACAGGTCTAAGGCAAAATTTGGATCAGGTTTTGGTTGCCTAAGGGTCGGCCAAACATGTTTAGAGGATAGCAAAAGGTGAGTATGCATGAAACAACACAACAAGGCAAAACAATGTCACTTTAACATGGATTCAAGGCAATTCAAGGCTCGGCCAAGGCTCATGGGGCATGGCCAGAGGAGTGGGGTCCAAGGTAATGACGTGGCAGAGGGTCCAGGTGGTGCTGGAGGTGGTGTTGGTGGCGGCCATGGGTGGTGGAAGGTGATGGTACCAAAACTAAGTCAGCTTGAGTGCATAGGTGATGGCTAGTGCTAGTTTAGATGGATTTTTGTGATGATCTTCATCATGGCTTGGCTTGGCCTGAGGAGGAGAGGTGTTAGGCTGTGTGATGGTCAGAGAAAAGTGGTGGTGGTGGTCAGCCACTGCTTGGAGGAAGGGGAATACAGCTATGAAGGTGGAGAGCATGTGCAAATTCAAGTAGAAAATCATAAAAAGACAAGAAGAAGATAGAATTTTTTTACCTAAGCTTCACAAGGAGAATAGCCGTGATTTTTTTGTGAGAGGAGGAGAAATGAATTTTGTGAAAGTGAAAAAAAAATGCAGCTGAAATGAGTATATTACACGCCCAAAACAATTAAGAGAAGAGTTGGGAAAATGAAAGGTCGGGAGATGGAAAGCCTTAGGAGTTTCAAGAGTTTAAAACTTTTCAAATTTCCTCTATTTCTGTTTAATAAGTTTAAATATCTGAAAATACATATAATTTAAGTTAAAATTCAAAAATGTAACAAATAAAAAATAAAAATAAAAATAAATATTAATTATACATAATTAAATCAAGAAAATAGCAAAAATTGTCAACTAGGCTAGAAAATTTGAAAATAAATGGTATAAACTTTAGAAAATTCATATAAGCTTGTAATATATTTTTAAACATAAATAATAACATAAAATAAAAATACATTCACAAAATAAATAAATAAATATTTAATTTAAATATAATTTTAATGAAGAAAATAGCAGAAAATAAGAAAATAGCCTTTAAAAATAGGAAATCAACACAGTAAACATTGGAAAAATTCTATTATCAATTTAAAAATATTTAAAAGTCAAAATATACATAATATAACATATTAAACATATTAAAATAAAATATGACAAAGAAAATATAATTTATACAATTTAAAATAACAAAATTGCAAAATAAACAATTTATACTCAAAATTGAAATGTACATATCTTTTGCAGTTTAACTCCGTTTTCAACGAAACAAAAAGCAGTGTTCAAGTTATTTCATCTATTTTCATAATAAAAGATAAAATTTAAGATTTTAAATAATTTGAATTTGAAGTTTAAAAGTCAAAGTTTGAACAGTTTGACCAGAAATTCACTTTACAGTAAAATATTCAAATTATACTAGTTTGAACTATAAATCACTTAATAATCAACATTTATATTTAAAAATGAAATGTTTGAAATAAAATAAGTCTAAAATATTTTAAAATAAAATAAAGTCAAATTTAAATAATATACAAAAATCTAGGGTTGTTACACTCTCCCCCACTCAAAACTTTTCGTCCCCGAAAAGGAACGAGGTACGGGAAAGCACAGAAAAAGATAGAATGAAATAAGATTAAAATAAGATGATAAGAAGATTGGAATTACACCTGATAACTATTGTTATAGGTAATTTTAACAAGATGGAGGTGATCAAATCAAGAATATAAGCACGAAAAAGATCCTTTAGAGTCTGAATCTCCCTTTTCACTTGACCGACGGTCTATGAATGGAAAAACAGTGTCCATATCCAGATGAGTAACAAAGATTATCAAAGATTACAGAAAGATTTCTAAATAGACTGGTATAAGCAATAGCCTTCCCATTCTATAACAAGATAAGAGAAATAAGGACAACCAAAAGATAGTTTGGAAAAAACAAAATAAGATACTAAATTTGAAACCATAATGCTTTGAAATCATAACAATTTAGGGATGTTTATCATTTGGAAATCATACTACTAAAATCATAACACTTTGGAAATGTTATTCTAAAAAAACATAATACTTAGAAAATCATAACACCTTTTAAAAATAATCTCTATTTAAACCATTTTAATTCAAGGTCAAATAATATTCATTTTAAAGTTGTAACATTTCTAAGTTCATTCAATTATAAAAATTTCCAAAACATTGTATTTTCAAAATATTAGCACTTATAAAATGCTACAGTAGATATATTAGTATTTCAAATCAGTTCAATTTCAGAAATATTCATTTGGATATCATTTAACTTATGACTTATTAAAACAAACTTTTATGAATGGAATATCCAAATTAAACTATACTTCGTTTATTAAGTCAAAAGTTCACTATTTTTGTAACGACTCGGGTTTTGCCCGCTCGAAAATCAACATACGTACTTCACATTGTACTAGAATGCCGTAGATTCGACCGTTCAAATCCGATTCGCCGGAGCTATAACACAGTAAGTATAACAACACAGCGGAAGAAAGAAAACAATATAGATATACAACATCTGATACAATATCCAAATACGATGATGATACAATGAATATCTATATACATCAGAGATATGATACAACAAATAGCAGCGGAAAACAAAATAGATAACACCAGCAGTGGATAGAATATCTCCAATAGAATGCTCCTAGATAAGCAACGTCAGTCCATGAACTCCAAGAACTGAACCAGCTCCAGATAATCTACTAAACCTGAATATCTGAAAAACCCAACTCTAGACTGCCCGTGTGGAAAATGGTGGGCACCCAGAGTTTAGGAAGGGAACAATAAACTCCGGATCAGTCATGGGACTGGTGTGAGCAACAAAAACAGTTTATCTTTAAACAAACACAAAAGGCTTTTAAACATTGAAATCCGCAATGCTTTTCGAAAATGAAACTACCATAAGGCCTCCCGCCACACACACAATGCAATCGCAGAATTGGAGGAGATTTCTCCTTATGATAGTCAAACATGCTTACTACGCAAAATCATTCGATATTATTATCATTAGTGCATAGTGTCGAAACCATTTCGAAAATATAATATTAATCTTAGCTAGCATACAACCATTATTGTATGCCTACTATAGCTACTACGTTCAATAGCAGGTTACCGCCACATTCCATAGCAGGTAATACAACTAAAACCGTACAGGGTTCGTATTGTTTCTTTGGATTTCCAACAAATGATCAGGCTAAGGAACTTCCTTACCGAAATAGAAACGCCTCTGGAAAGACGCCCCGGATCCTAACCGGATCTCTGCAAACAAAAGGCCGACGCTACCTCACGCTCTAACCGAGCTGTAACTAGGTAACTAACACACGAGTCATGTCATCCCCCGGTCGTTACCGACCTTTATCCGAGGGCCCTCGATCACAAAGCAACAACCACAAAGTATAATAACTGTGCAGCATCCACATAGGTAAAATATCTAGGCTCCATACCATGATATCACCTTTTATCCAGAAGGAAATGACATACCCTAGGGGCGCTACCCCTACAAACCTTTGCCGCAACATTCCTGTTTCGACCATTACCGGGTTGTGAGGCTCGACGAAGTCTCGTCCACAAAACTACGCTTTTTCACAAAGCCACGCTTTGATCAACCAATGATCAGCAGCACTTCGTATGCCACATTACCAAATTGGGAATGTATCACTAGTAACCATCAACTACATAACTTCTGAGCTCGTACGTCTCAGAGAAGGGTGTTAAGCTAAGAGAATAAATTCTCCGCCACCAACAGAAATGTATTTGATAGAAACCAGCTTTACATCTCAAAGTGTAACGTCAGACATACATCCATACAAGTCTGTTCCGGGTTCGAACAGAACCGAAGGCACTTCCAAAGAAGCCCTTGCAAATCCGGGTACTCACAATCTCGATCGGACTTTCCATCACTTAGGAAATCTCTATACCGGCGCGACTCAGTGCAGAGACAATCGATAGGTCATCCTATCGTTCTCGCAAATACCCGGTCTTCACCACCGGTCTTCAAATGCTATCCATATACGACGTATCATTATTCGGGATGGGTTATACGACACAAAGATCCTCTCCCGGCTAAACCGAATAACTAGCGCAATTAAAAATCATATGGATACTGGGGTCTCAGTTAAATCACAGATTAAAGCCCAAAAACTTTTCATTCGAATGGTAAAACAAATTACCATTTCCAATCTTTTAAACAAAAAGATTAATTTCAAAAACCTTCAATGGTTTAAACAATTTTCCACACTTTTAATCTTTTAAACAAAAGATTTAATTCACAAAGTTAACCCCATTCACAAAGATTCATTCATAGATTTTCAAATCGATTTCCATTTCAATCTGATTAACTCGTTAAATCTTTAAATCAAGATTTAACTTATATCTTTCAAAACTCGTTTCCAAAGATTCATTCATAGCCTTTCAAAACAATTCCATTTCAAGTTAGATTAACTCATCCGGTCTTTGAAATCAAAGACTCATTTCATAGTTTTCAAAACATTTCAATTCCATTTCAAACTTGAAATTCTTTCAACACAAATTGGAAGTTCATTACTTATGTGAAAGCTTTTACTATTTGAAAACAAATAGTTTCGTTTCATAAAAATCCAGTTATATTTACACGAGTTAAAACCCTTGAATTAAATTCAAATTCCCAAATCAATACTTTTAAAAATGGTTTAACCCATATATAACTTGTACAACATCTTTAATCCCTAGTTGCAAACCATAGGATTCAATATCAAACTTGAATTCAAATTCAAATCAAAT
The DNA here is from genome assembly GCA_030737815.1 of Allium fistulosum. Classification (NCBI taxonomy): domain Eukaryota; kingdom Viridiplantae; phylum Streptophyta; class Magnoliopsida; order Asparagales; family Amaryllidaceae; genus Allium; species Allium fistulosum. The sequence continues at coordinate 721,588,787 of CM060901.1, forward strand.
TATTTAAATTTCAAAACTCGATTAAGTTATTCAAAATAACTTTTATCTTGAAATTCCATTTCGAAAGCTTTTCATATTAAACCCCAATTTCCAATTTCAAAATCAATTGAAATTAAAATTTCAATTTCAAAAAAAATCAAATTTAATTTATCTGTGATTTAACCGATTTCCACGTGAAATCCATATTTGTGTGTGTATGGTGTAGTCCAGGGGTTTTACACAATAGTGCAACATCAATCATCACAGATATATCGATAAGCGGTATAACCCATAACGCTTATCTTCATTCACAGATTCATAGATAAAATAAATTTATCAGTCACAAAGATTCACTATTACAATTCGATGTGGGTTTCGGATAACCAACTGAAATCCGACTCCCTGTCGCATCGAAATTCAAGTGTCGTTTACGGGTCAAGGGTTTTCATATTCACATAGTAATATATCACAGAAACAGAAATCACAGATATATATATCGCAGATAAGTAAATTACAGATCACAACATAAATCGGAATGTATCACAAAGCATCATATATCAGGGATATCAAACAATTAAATCAATAGAATCCAAACATCCATAAGTTAATCAACTGATAAATTTAAATCGGATTAATTACTTATGAATAATTTATAATCCTGGTTAATTAATATTAATTAATTACAACCATCTTAATTGATTAACCTTTGATAAATTAAGTAACCTAAAAAAAAAATTAATCACCTTAATTAATCTATCCTGAATTAATTGTTCTTTAATCACTTGATTAATCAATCAACTTTGAATTATTAAATGATCCTTAAATCAATCTTTAATAATTGATCTCATTAATTTATCATTTTAGGATAATTGAGTGGTTTTATTTTTTGATTGCTTTTATTAATAAAACCTCAAGTATTTAAGGTAAATCATTCATCTCAACTATCCCCTAATTACATCATCCAATTTAATTTGGAACACTTAGTATAATTTAAATGATTAACTTAATAAGACTAAAACAAGTTTTAGAGTCTTTTAAATTTAAAATTTGAAGTTTGAAACTTATTAAATACTTTTCTTCTAGCACTTCATAAACTAAATCCTTTAATTTCCTAAACACTTGCTAAACTATCAAGCTCAGGAAACTCGAGAGTTTTTTTTCTCTTATTTTTAAAAATCGTCATACTTTCACTTTAAATTTTAAAATCTGTGGGTCTTAAAACCTGTTATCAACTCAAAATAGCACGAGAACATCTTCGAGCCAATTTCGCGAATTCTTCCAGACGAACCCGAGACAAAGCTTCGTCTTCCCCAAACAAAAAAAACTGATACCACTGATACGTGGTGCACATGTACGATCAATCAGATCGTCGCCGACCAACCCTGCTACCCTTAGCACATCATCGTCGATATCCACGAGCCTTCCGACTTCACAAATGTTCGAATTCGAAAACGAATCAAAATCGAGCTCTCTCACTACAAACCCAAACCAACTCAGTTGCCAAACTCAGTCTCGAACTCACCGCCCTGACCACCTGAAATCGCGCAACTCCGATCACACATCCCCTAGCCTTTCATGCTGCTATTCGACCAGGTCCGGTGCAACTCGATCACCCAGAGACGTTGTCGTGACCACATTTCCGAGCTCATCATATTTAGGGTTGAAACCCTATTTCGACTGATCGCCGCTGCCACGGTGAACTATCCTCCCTCCTGATATTTTTGCCGAGTTCGCCGTACTTTCCCCTACCTCCAGTCGAAAACTCGACCACCCAAGAGCTGCCGATCACCAATAATTGCGAAAAGTCCCAATACTGGCCATCCCACAATATCTCTCAAAATATGATTTTAAAATTCGTGATTTTAGTTTCAAAAATTATATCTTTCTAAATGGATTCGAGTTAAAATCTTTAAGTATTAAATTATGATGTTAGGATTTTAACTTATTTTGAATCTTGACTGTAAATTCCCAAATTTCTAGAGAAACTCTGCTTTGATTATCTTTAAACTAATTTTAAAATTTGAATCTTGTTTAAACTAACATCTTTTGTTTAGAAATTATTTTCTAAAATAAATCATAGCAAGGGGAAATGATTTATGAACAGGTTTGATGCCTGTAAGCTTGAGAAGTTTCATTTGTCTGATATTCCACTTCACCATTTCACAGAGGAATGAACTTATAAATATTCACACACAAATTTCATAATAAATAAACACAAATTTATGATTATCTTCATACTTAAATCAAGCAACTAGACGCCTAAGTAAAAAAAAAGTTACTCACCAGATATGGAAGGGAAGAACAGAGCATCATTTTGAAAACAAGCTTTGATACTTTAAAACTGGAAGGTGTTTGAAAGTTGCTACCCTGTTCTGATTTTCTTGAAAACTTTGCCTTGTCAAAACTGGAATGCTCAGTCTCTTTTGTAAACGAGATGTAAACGAGATGAAATGAAAAAGCTAAAGCAGGTTGATAAATAGATAGAAAGATGTTTTACAGGCATTGTTTCTTGTGAACGAAAATGAAAATAGAGAAAGTTTGATAAATAGAACAAAGTTTACAGGTTTGTTTATTTATTTGTACAACCAGGTCAGTGATCTTTTCTCTACTAGGGGGCTGAAATGATCAATGTTGGGTACTAGAGATTTTTACCATTAAATGCTCTGTCCTTATGTCTACACTTATCCTATATTTTATTCTTAGTTTACTTCCTTCTTTTGCAAGCTTAAAGAGATTTATGTATTCGTTTCTTGTTTCTCTTCTTTTTCTTTTTTTTTTCTTTCCTGGTGTTCACTTTATCACCAAAACTATATAACAAACCTTATGTACTAATATCTTGTATTTATATTTTTTCCAAGTGTAGATGCTCAATTTCCTGTACAAACATGAGGACATATTTATTCCCTTTGTCGTGCAGCCTTATATCTAAAAACAAGTATATCTAGTTTATTTCCTTGCCTTCCAGTGTACACACTTATTTAATTCTTCCTGAATAACCTTTGTTTTATACTTTTGGTTTGTAGATATTTTTGTTTTGTTGACTTATTACTTGTCTTATGTTTTGTTAAATTTTTTTTTAGCTATGATATTATTTTTATTTGTTTTATTCTATATATTTATATTTTATAAATTCAAATTATCACAAATTCTAAATTTTTAAATCTTTTATTTGTCTTGTATCCAAAGCATATATTTATCTCTATATTTATTTTATTTTAAAACCATTTATTTAAGATTTAATTTCAAATCCTTATGACTTTATATATTTTCTATTTGAATCGGAGAAACTCGCATTACTTTATTAATTAATTTCACAAATTTAATCCAAAATTTCAATAAATTATCAATTTAAATTTAATTAAAATTCGGGATCGTTACAATTTTACTTAACTCTTAATTTAAAATACCCATTTCATAAATAGATATTCCTTTAATAAGTTACACTTAAAATTCCATTTAAAAACCAAATTCTCAATTATCAAATTTTAGTGATGTTAAAATACATTTTAACTATTTAAATCATAATTATTCACTTTTTCAGACATATCTATTTCATAATTAAAATATTTATCATAGCAAATATAATAATCAAATTTCTTTACACATTTACTCATTTAGACATCAATTAAACTATGAATTCAAGTTAAATAAACTTTATTACAAAATGTCCAATTCAAATGTATTTTTTTATTTTATCTATTCAAAGATACATTATTTATTATACAACACATTCATTTTAGGAAATAACCTTTATTAAAATTCCTAGGTTAGACTTAAGGTTCCATAGTAAATCAAATTTGATTATTAAGTTATTTAAATAAAATCTCTTTAAATTCCTTTTTCACTATTTACCTCTGTTAATCTTTTATAATTAAATTTAAGTGTATAACATTTATTATAACCACTCAATTTTTTTTTATAAAATCCTTTCTATATTGTATATTATCCCATTTCATATTCAACTTCTGTGTAATTTAGGTAAGTTATATTGGAAATAAAATTGTGTGCTATACAAATAAAACTTTCCGATTCAATTATCTCAAGTTTGAATCATTTATCCAATTTTTTTTGATTTTTCCTTTTATAATTGAAATTATTCTTTAAGAAAAAAAAATGTAAGAATTAATTTCCGATTTCCTTCAAACCAGTTGGAGATAAATAAATATCTGTACATAATATGTCAAATCAATTTTAAATCATATATCTATATATAAATCAAATCCTATTTTAGAAGTTCAAATCAATTAAATTCTCAAAGCAACCCTGTAGCAAGCCTACAGAGCGGTCTCTTCACTTCGAAACTCGAAAATGAAAGTCGATGATGCCGCGGTCATCACCGAAATTATTTTCCAGCGACAAAGAGAAGAGCACTAAAATTTTAAAGCTTTAAAATTCTTTGGAAACAAATTTCTATTCAAAATACTTTAAATAATATGTCCTTTTAAAACTTTAAACACAAGGTTTGAAACCATCAGAAATTAAATTCTCAAATTCTTGATTTAAATTCATTTCAGTTCCCAAATCAAATTTATAAACAACTATTTATAAATTCATTTATAGAATGATAAATCAAGGTAAGCTTAAATAAATCGTGGGCAACCTTAACCGGGTCAACCATGACTTAATGAATAAGATCAAATGTGTATTTTTTTCTGGGGTAAATCTACATCCGATCTCAAGAGATAGAGTTTGGAATAACAAAAGATATTAGCATCTAATCCAAGGATAGATATAAATCTCTGGTGAACCGATGCAAATTTGTAAAGGAGTTTCCCCCTTTACCAGAAAATTAGAATATTGGCGAGACAACCAATTCACTATAAAGATCATTCGAAGTGGAGTTATGTGATACTCCAAAATCAAAAGAAGATGAATAGTGAGGGACAAGAATGAATTTTGGAACCGCAGGGAACGTTCCAAAAATTCAAAGGAAATTCGAATCAAGAGGAACAGATTCAAACTCGAACGAAAGTGATTCTGTAAATAAATCTACTCCATATGCTGAGTTTTGCCTCAAAGTCAAAGCTCTGATACCAACTGTAATGACCCGATATTTTCAACCATTCGCATCCATTATAAGTGTATAGGTAGACACTCATGCCGGAGTTGAATTGCTCAAAATACCGCGTTGTAAATAAAATTTGGCAAATCTCAGAATATACAGTAAATAAATATAATCACAGATCACAGACACAGAGTAAAATAATGCAGCGGAAGTAAAAGAAATAGTAGTTCATGAAGCTACTATATAAATATATCAGAGTAACATAAGATATAACAGAAGAAATAGAATACAACAAAAGTCTCAATATAATAACCAAGTACAAGCTGAGTAGAACAACGGAATTGAAATAGATAGGACATGACAAGCAGATAATCTCCAGCGATTCAAATCTCCAAGAGAGTGGAAATCCAAATCTGTGAATAAATCAGGCTGACCCGAGCGTAAAGCAAAACACAAAACACTCGAGTCAGGACAATATATACTTATATAATGTAAACCAACTCAAGTGAACTGTAATAAAGGTACAAGTAACTTAAAGAATGCTTGGGATCGCCCATTCTTTAAGGATCCGTTAAACTATTTACTATGTAGTAAATAGTAATATACGCTATATACAGTAGTGTCTAATTAGTAAAGTATAATCATGTATAAAATAGCGTTAAGGGGATGGAGAACCTTAACGCGGTCGGATCTTTAAAACCAAAATCGTAGTAAAGCTCGATATGGTAGGTGACACGGCACAACTAGGCAATGCTAGGGTAGATATACCAATTACGCATCCGGACTAGTGGTGACGCATAGCAGCCACTACCGCCCACCTCGAACAACACTCCCAAATCAAGGGTGGCCACCAAATCAATCACAAGTAATAGAATGGTATCGAAGAAGTGTGTCCGATCAGAGGTGCTACCTCATTGGTCCGTCAATCGCTTCTGTTTTAGCCACCTTATGCCAACTCACGGGAGTTGGGTCCACGTATATACCTTAGGATCGTCTCCACCATCCCACTTCATTCTGGAAACTCCACCTCGTACACGGTTGTCAAAGTGGTTTTCGGTATCAACAGAGAGTATGTCCATATCTGATCCCGGTCTCTTTGCCAACCAATCGTTATTATAACCCGTGGTTATAAATTTTAAAAACAATACTTTACTTCAAAATAAAATATCATTTCAAACCATATCTTTATCAAAATAAAGATTAAATCAATTCCAAACCATTTCCATATATTTAAATTTTCATATCATTTCAAAACTTCATTTCAAATCATTTTAATATAATAAAATATCATATCCTTACAAAACTTCATTTCAAATCATTTTAATATAATAAAATATCCTATCAGTTCAAATCCAAATATTTAACTTAAATACCTTTTAAATTCAAAGATATCGTTCATTTACTATCATTTCAAATCACCTTTAAATAGATTATATTCCAATCAAGATAATTCATTTAAACCTTTTAAAAGTGTAATTATTATATTTTTAAATCAAGTATTCAATTTCCAAAGTTTCAAACCATTCTGAGTTCGTTTACTAAGTCAAAAACCATAATTATTAAAATTTCAGCCTTTCGCAGCATTTAGAAAAAGCTGTTATAAGTTATACTTGAAAACATTTTTATTCAGCAAAGACGGCATTTAAAACTGCTGTTAAAACTTAATTTTTAGTTAAATTATAGTTCAAAACAGAAAAGACAGCATTTCAGAAGTGCTGCAGTAACTCAGATTTCAAAACAAAAGTTTTATTTGATTTCAGCAAACACTGCAGACCACTATAGCATTTCCAGAGAATGCTATAATAGACCTGAGTTCAATATTAGCCTATAAGTTCAATTACAGCAACTACAGCATTTCAGAAATGCTGTAATAGCTCTTTTTACACAATTTTAGTTCAATTCAGAAACTATAGCATTTCTGAATGCTATTAAAAGTCAATTCCAGATTTTAGTGTAATTCCAGCAACTAAATAACTTCAATTTAAAACACATAAACATTTTAAAAATCATATTTTAACATTTAAAATGTTCATTTACATATCATTTAACATATATCTTTTTCACAATAAATTTCTTATAATTAAATCCAATTTTCAACAATTTACTTAATAAATTTAAGTGTAAAAGTTTCCAATTCTTCACATTTCAACAAATAACTTAACATTTCAAATTTAAATTACCATTTCACAAATTTAACTAAATTTCCAATTTTATTTAATTATCTTAAACCTTTAATTAAAACCAAATTTCACATTTCCAAGTCAAGTTATATTTTAAAAGATCACTTTTAAACATTCATTTATTTAACCACTTAAACTCATAGAAAAATCAATAATACTTTAATAAATCACTTAAATTCAAATTTAATGAAATTATCATATTTACCATTTTTCAAATATAATTAAATTTTCATTTTTATTCATATAACTTAAATATCATTTTTAACCAAAATTCCAAATTCCACAATTAAGTTATATTTCAATAATCCAATTTAACCATTCATTAATTACATTTTTAACTCATAGAAAAATCATAATTTCTTTAATTTAAAACATTTCAAAATCTATTTAAATCAAATTTCATAAATTTATATTTTTAAAAATACTTAAAAATATTCAAAACACTTTATAAAATAACCACGGGCCTGTATATAGTTTTCTAACCTAGGTCAAGTGATACGGATATGTATCATTTCAATCCGCAGTTTTAAAAAAAGAAAAATCCGGGTTATATCATTTCAAACCCGCAATCCCAAGTTAAATGAATGAATTTGAAAACCGCTCAGGCCTATCATTTCAACCCATAACGATATTCCCTTATTCTAAAGTCCGTTCGGGTATGTATCATTTCAACCTATAGTGATTCTAGTCTACAGGGAACTTGCAGTGTGATAAACAGATATAAATGAACAGAATACATTATATAACAGTAACAGATGATATAACAGGTGTATAAACATCATATGATCATAACATAGTCAAGTATAACATGATAATATATTTCTACAGATTCACAGGGTGTCAATTTACTAGTTATATAGGTACATATTGTCTGGTGAGAATAACTCACCTGTTAAAGCTGGAGATTAGCGATCAAAACACATAGAATAGATTCCAGAAAGCACAACAAGCATGATATAGCATGACTTTTGATTTGAATGAATGGAGATCCTTGATATTTATCTTGTAAACAATAACCAAACAAGACAATATACACATAAATATTCAACGCAAACAATGTTGAAACAATGAAGATAAGAAGCAACAACGGAATAGATTACTTGACTGTGCTTTAACCATTCAAAAGCTCAAACAAGGGGTTCATTTTCTCAGCCATGATGATGATGAGTGTGGGAGAGACAAGGTTAACTTCCTCGAATACATAAGACAAAACAATACAAACAATATAAGTTTTCAAATGCACAATATGATAGAATAATATAGAATCAACTGCACGAATCAAAGTAGAATTGCTTTGCACTTGCTTCCAACAACCTTCAGGTTCAGCCATATGGTGTACTACAGGTCTAAGGCAAGATTTGGATCAGGTTTTGGTTGCCTAAGGGTCGGCCAAACATGTTTAGAGGATAGCCAAAGGTGAGTATGCATGAAACAACACAACAAGGCAAAACAATGTCACTTTAACATGGATTCAAGGCAATTCAAGGCTCGGCCAAGGCTCATGGGGCATGGCCAGAGGAGTGGGGTCTAAGGTGATGATGTGGCAGAGGGTCCAGGTGGTGCTGGAGGTGGTGGAGGTGGTGTTGGTGGAAGGTGATGGTACCAAAACTAGGTCAGCTTGAGTGCATAGGTGATGGCTAGTGCTAGTTTAGATGGATTTTTGTGATGATCTTCATCATGGCTTGGCTTGGCTTGAGGAGGAGAGGTGTTAGGCTGTGTGATGGTCAGAGAAAAGTGGTGGTGGTGGTCAGCCACTGCTTGAAGGAAGGGGAATACAGCTATGAAGGTGGAGAGCATGTGCAAATTCAAGTAGAAAATCATAAAAAGACAAGAAGAAGATAGAATTTTTTTACCTAAGCTTCACAAGGAGAATAGCCGTGATTTTTTTGTGAGAGGAGGAGAAATGAATTTCGTGAAAGTGAAAAAAAAATGCAGCTGAAATGAGTAGATTACACGCCCAAAACAATTAAGAGAAGAGTTGGAAAAATGAAAGGTCGGGAGATGGAAAGCCTTAGGAGTTTCAAGAGTTTAAAACTTTTCAAATTTCCTCTATTTCTTTTTAATAAGTTTAAATATCTGAAAATACATATAATTTCAGTTAAATTCAAAATTGTAACAAATAAAAAAAATATAAATAAATAAATATTAATTATAAATAATTAAATCAAGAAAATAGCAAAAATTGTCAACTAGGCTAGAAAATTTGAAAATAAATGGTATAAACTTTAGAAAATTCATATGAGCTTGTAATATATTTTTAAACATAAATAATAACATAAAATAAAAATACATTCACAAAATAAATAAAAAATATTTAATTTAAATATAATTTTAATGAAGAAAAGAGCAGAAAATAATAAAACAGCCTTTAAAAATAAGAAATCAACACAGTAAACATTGGAAAAATTCTATTATCAATTTAAAAATATTTAAAAGTCAAAATATACATAATATAACATATTAAACATATTAAAATAAAATATGACAAAGAAAATATAATTTATACAATTTAAAATAACAAAATTGCAAAATAAACAATTTATACTCAAAATTGAAATGTACATATCTTTTGCAGTTTAACTCCGTTTTCAACGAAACAAAAAGCAGTGTTCAAGTTATTTCATCTATTTTCATAATAAAAGATAAAATTTAAGATTTTAAATAATTTGAATTTGAAGTTTAAAAGTCAAAGTTTGAACAGTTTGACCAGAAATTCACTTTACAGTAAAATATTCAAATTATACTAGTTTGAACTATAAATCACTTAATAATCAACATTTATATTTAAAAATGAAATGTTTGAAATAAAATAAGTCTAAAATATTTTAAAATAAAATAAAGTCAAATTTAAATAATATACAAAAATCTAGGGTTGTTACATACACAAAGCATCATATATCAGGGATATCAAACAATTCAATCATCCCGTTAAGTCCAAACATTCACAAGTGAATTTATTAATCAACTGATTAATTTAAATCAGATGTTTCAACTATTAGTCCGGGTTAATTATCATAAGTTGATTACAAATTATTTGAAAATCTTTCTTTCAGAATTTATTAGCTAACCTTTAATTATTAACTAATCATTCTTAATAAATGAACCAATTAATTAAATTTTTTTATTATTAATCTTAACTAATTGCCATTATTAAGTAATCTTTAAATAAATTTACAAATAATTAACTCAAATTTCATATCATCATTTAATTAATTACACATATTAATTAAACATTAATTAATTACCATTTAATTAATCATTAATTAATTACCATTTAATTAATTATCCTTAATTAATTATTGCTAAATCATTTGATAAATCAACCACAAATCATTAATCAATTATCCATTAATTAATCACCTTAATTAACTACATTAAGTGATTATATTTCAATTATAAATAAATAAATTTAATCATAAATTAATTCTTCTTTAATCATTAATTACATAAATTAATTAATCACATTAATTAATTACCCTTAGTTAATTTAGTAATTAATCCTTTAATTAATCATCTTCATTAATTTATCAACTAATCATTCCTTTAATTATCCACATTAATAAATTTAAAGATAAACCTTTTTATCTTAATTCATTACTCAATTACCATTAAGAATCTTTATTTAATAAACCTTGGAATTAATTATCATTAACAAATGAATTAATTCAAACTTTTAAGTTAATTAACAATCAAAACATCCCTTCTTAATTAACTTTTTAATTACATTATTAAGTTTATTAAAATAAACTTTATAGTGAAGGTAATATATATATTAAAACACTTTTAACTTAATTAAGTAAAAATAATTTGCTTTATAACCTTTAACAATTTGAAATCTTGGTTTGTATCCCTTTAAAACTTACTCAAAAAAATAAACTTTAAAACTTATTAACATTTGTTTAAAATAAACTTAATGAATTATCACGTTTAAATAAAACCCGAGCCAACCCTTATATTCCCCGAGCCTAACTTCGAGCCTCTCACCTTCATCAGTTGCTTCGAGTCAAACACGCGAAACACTCGAGAAAACCCCGAGCAACCCATTCTTCCCCGATTCACTACGACTTCCAGACACACGAGTGATACTCGTGTACATGCACAACCAAACGCCGCCTTTCCGATCGTCATCACTGTTGCCAACAAGTCGCCGTTGACTTCCTTCATCGATCCTGACCACCCAAACTATGAATCGAACTTGAACTCGAAATCGAGCACTCGAACGTCAACAGAACTCAAATTTCGATCGAAAACTGCCTCTCGCCATCGATCTCGACCACCAGTTGACTCGAACTTCCAGCCATGGCTTCGACAACCACTGAGCCTTCGTTTCCCAAAGCCTCGCGCCACTCGACGCAAGAACGTGGCCACGGCGATCAAAAATTCATACCCCTCGAAAATTAGGTTTTCTAGCTGGAAATCTACGCTGCCGTCACCTCGACGAACTAGAACAGCTCCAGTTATTTTTCACATCACCTACGTAGGCTCCTCCACCTCCACGAACAACCCCAACACCTCCAGATCAACACGTCACCGGAAATTGGTCAAAATGCCAATTTCGATCATTCTCAAACTGCTCTTCACCAATGATATTAAAAATCACAAAACTTGCGTTAAAAATCCTATCTTCCAATAAGGATCCAAGATATATATTTGAATCTGTAATTTGTTAATTTCAAATTTATTCAAAAATCAAATTCTTACCGTAGAAACCCAATTTCTTGCACAATGTATATTCTTTCTTCTTGAATCTATATATTTTTATTTTATATATATAATTCATGCCCAAACACAACTATTTGTTTTGAAAACCTAAGCTTGATACTGATCAAATGATAAGAGATTTAATTCCTTTGGTTGACTCTATCCTGAGAAACTAACAGAAGGAAACTACATGACTTAGCACTGTTAAATGCAAATTCATATACAGACAAAGTTGATACAAGGAAGATACCAAGCATACAAATCTAAAGATGGTTCATTCACTGATTATAGCTAGCTTAAATTTTATATTATGTTTACTCACATGTAATCCTGGAAGTTGATTTTAAACTAAAAGTATAACCTGTAATAATTTTAACAGGGTTTTATCTTCTTGTTACCAGAGATATATACACACTAACATATATATGCAGGCATAACACAAAACCATGTCAGCAAAAAACTTTCAATATGACCACATACAAATCCATGATTCAAACTAACTCAGGTCTAAGATGAGTTTACTCACAGATAAGTATTCAGCAGATTCAAACTTTTAAGTTTTAAAAACAAAAGTTACTCACTTTATTTTTCCAGAAAACAGAACTGCTATGTTGAATCTTTTCTTGATCTCTGGCTTAAATTTGTCTTGATACTTTAAATTGAAGTTTTGTTTATGTTTTGAAATAATATTCACTTTAGAGGTTTGTTTAGTTTTGAAATGAACGAATCTGAAATGAAGAAAGGTTGATAAAAGAGTGAGTTTACAGGTAGTATTATTTTGTACAGGTTGATATAATTTTATTTGTACAATGCCAGAGATATTTTTTCTTGCTTTGTCTACTGATGTCTGGTTTGGTGGCTAAAGATGATCTTGCATTAATTGTTTTGTACAACTTTGCTTTTTTTTTTCTAAAGTCTTTGTTCAACTTGAATATCTTTGATGTCTTCATTTGTTTATAATTGTTGACTTCGGCTGTATAATAGATGAGATGATTGTGATGGCTTCCTTTTACAAGCTTTCACACTTGTATTTTATCTTGTTTGTTTGGTTTCATTTGCAGGTGTACTTGTTCATATTTACCTTTATATATTTTGTTTCTTTTGCTAAGTCTAATTGCTTTATATCTACATGAGATTCTCTAGTCAATATGCTATTGGAATTTGTCAAATTATTTCTAACTTTAAATATTTATTTTATTTATTTATTCCTATTTTTATTTTCTTTTCCTTAGTCTTTATAATATTACTTTATAATATAAATTTCTATTTTAATTTTGCTTTACTTTATAATATTCATTTTTATAGTTTTATATAATTCTAGAATTATTTAATATGTTCATTTCACATTTTTATATAACTATAAATTTATTGGAAATATTTGTTTAACATCAACACTTATTTGAATTCTATAAGTATATTTTTATAAACTCAAATTATTATTATTAAACCATTTATTTACAATTTAAATTCAAATCAAAATATATATATATATATATACATATATATCATTTCAAATTCACTCATTTATGCTCAAACACAAATATATTCACATATATATAATAATTACAATATTTTTAAATTTAAATGATTTATACAACATTTATTTGACTTCGGGGAAACTCGCATCCATTTATCGATTTATTTCACAAATCTTTATTCAAAAATTAATTAATTATTAATTTAAAATATATATAAAATTTGGGGTCGTTACAGACTTCCCCCCTTAAAAGAATTTCGTCCTCGAAATTGCTAAGGAGACACGAAGATAGATGAAAAATGTTTCATCAAATCAAATTGAATATTATTCTGCATTTGGCTTACCAAATCAGAATATCGATAACAGATACAAGAACGAATCTGTTTTAACACTTCACAAGATACTCGGGTCATCCAGATCTACGAAATATACAATGACATCGGTTAGTTTGAAGAGATAACTAACCATTCATAGAATATATCTGGACCCAAAGAATAGATAGATACATGAATACGATTTCAGGACTTTAGTTTAAAACTAAAGTATACCTATTAACCATAACAAACAAATCAACCAATTCATCCAAACAAACAATTTTGGTCTATCAGGAGTTTATGTCCCACAATAATATATCGAATCTCTACCTGGATCTACCAGAAACTATCGAAGAATTGAGAAGAGATGACGAACAAAATAGATTGATAGAGAAAAGATTATTTCCTTGTTGTTTCAGGGTATTGACCATTTATAGTCGTATTCCCATGTCCCCTATCTCATCCTCTTCTCCCACTCATACTTACTATCAGTGGATAGCAAGAGAATTTACTGAGGCATTCGAACGGATATCTGAGGAATACTCATTCTAGGGTATACTTCACCCTATCTCTAATGAGCTACTTAATGCGTTGTACTCCTGAGCTAAAGTTCAACCTTAGCTCTGATACTAAATGTAACGAGTCCAAAGGCAATGGCAATTGGTAGGCTTTGCAACCATCCCAGCCCCACCGTGGCATACACCGGTACCTCGCGAGTGCTTTTACGGCCAGCCTCTCGACTATCACAACCAACCCATCCCACTCAGGGACATGTAGGGGTAAGAGTCTCCCGTTCGACACCAAACCGCGAAGCGAGAACCCCCTATCATGCTGTAATATAGCAAATGCGATCCATATACGATGGACCACTATTCGGAATGGGTTATATGGCACAAAGGTCCTCTCCCAGCTAAACCGAATAGTGAGCGCAATATTTACAAGAAACATATGGATATTGGGATTTTCAATTAAGTCACACATTAAACCCAAATTTTCTTTTCAAATGGTTTAACAAATTACCATTTCAAATCTTTAAACAAAAAGATTCATTTTAACAACCTTCAATGGTTTAAACAATTTCCACACTTTAATATTTTAAACAAAAGATTCATTCACAGATTTTCCAAATTAATTCCCATTTCAGTTTGATTAACTCATTAAATCTTTAAAACAAAGATTTAACTAATAGCTTTCAAAACAGTTTCATTTCGAATGGTTTGAATAAACCACCATTTTAAATCTGTTAAAAATAAACAGATTCAATTCATAGCTTTCAAAAAGAATTCATTCATAGCCTTTCAAAACATTTCAATTTCATTTTAAATTTGAAACCTTTCAACATAAATTGGAAGTTCACTTCTCATATGAAAGTTGTTATTATTTGAAAACAAATAGTTTTCATTTAAGAAAAATCCAATTATATTTGCACGAGTTAAAGCCCTTGAATTATATTCACATTCCAAAATCAATACTTTTAAATTAGTTTAACCCTTATATAACGGGTATAACATCTTTAATCCCTAGTTTCAAATTATAGAATTCAATTTCAAATCTTGAATTTAAGTTTAAATCAAATTATTTAAACTTCAAAACTTTATCAAATTATTCAAAAATAAATTTCATCTTTGAAATTACATTTCAAAAGCTTTTCACTTTAAACCCAAATTTCCAATTTCAAAATCAATTGAAATTAAAATTTCAATTTCAAAAACATCAAATTTAAATTATCTGTGACTTAACCGATTTCCACGTGAAATCCATATTTGTGTGTGTAAAGGTGTTGTCCAGGGGTTTAACACAATAGTGAAACATCATTCAATCATCACAGATCAAATACAGAAATATAGTTAACAAGCGATATAAACTATATCGCTTATCGTTCATTCAAAGATCACGGATATATAACTTACAGATAATAAATGACATCACAGATAATTAATTACATTCATCCTAGATAAATAAATCATACTAAAGATCATAACACAAATCAGGATGTACACAAAGCATCATATATCAAGGATATCAAACAATTCAATCATCCCGTTAAGTCCAAACATTCACAAGTGAATTTATTAATCAACTGATTAATTTAAATCAGATGTTTCAACTATTAGTCCGGGTTAATTATCATAAGTTGATTACAAATTATTTGAAAATCTTTCTTTCAGAATTTATTAGTTAACCTTTAATTATTAACTAATCATTCTTAATAAATGAACCAATTAATTAATTTTTTTATTATTAATCTTAACTAATTGCCATTATTAAGTAATCTTTAAATAAATTTACAAATAATTAACTCAAATTTCAAATCATCATTTAATTAATTGCACATATTAATTAACCATTAATTAATTACCATTTAATTAATCATTAATTAATTACCATTTAATTAATTATCCTTAATTAATTATTGCTAAATCATTTGATAAATCAACCACAAATCATTAATCAATTATCCATTAATTAATCACCTTAATTAACTACATTAAGTGATTATCTTTCAATTATAAATAAATTAATTTAATCATAAATTAATTCTTCTTTAATCATTAATTACATAAATTAATTAATCACATTAATTAATTACCCTTAGTTAATTTAGTAATTAATCCTTTAATTAATCATCTTCATTAATTTATCAACTAATAATTCCTTTAATTATCCACATTAATAAATTTAAAGATAAACCTTTTTATCTTAATTCATAACTCAATTACCATTAAGAATCTTTATTTAATAAACCTTGGAATTAATTATCATTAACAAATGAATTAATTTAAACTTTTAAGTTAATTAACAATCAAAACATCCCTTCTTAATTAACTTTTTAATTACATTATTAAGTTTATTAAAATAAACTTTATAGTGAAGGTAATATATATATTAAAACACTTTTAACTTAATTAAGTAAAAATAATTTGCTTTATAACCTTTAACAATTTGAAATCTTGGTTTGTATCCCTTTAAAACTTAATCAAAAAAATAAACTTTAAAACTTATTAACATTTGTTTAAAAAAACTTATTGAATTATCACGTTTAAATAAAACCCGAGCCAACCCTTATATTCCCCGAGCCTAACTTCGAGCCTCTCACCTTCATGAGTTGCTTCGAGTCAAACACGCGAAACACTCGAGAAAACCCTGAGCAACCCATTCTTCCCCGATTCACTACGACTTCCAGACACACGAGTGATACTCGTGTACGTGCACAACCAAACGCCGCCTTTCCGATCGTCATCACCGTTGCCAACAAGTCGACGTTGACTTCCTTCATCGATCCTGACCACCCAAACTATGAATCAAACTTGAACTCGAAATCGAGCACTCGAACGTCAACAGAACCCAAACTTCGATCGAAAACTGCCTCTCGCCATCGATCTCAACCACCAGTTGACTCGAACTTCCAGCCATGGCTTCGACAACCACCGAGCCTTCGTTTCCCAAAGCCTCGCGCCACTCGACGCAAGAACATGGCCACGGCTGTCACGTACCAAAATTTTCGACTTTCGAAAATTCGACATCGATACTCACTTTATCGACTGCCGAGAAATCAAGTGCCGGAAACTCGAATAGTGATGGTTTTAAAAAGAAGAAAAAGGTAGAAGAAGAAGAAAAGAGGAAAAGGATAGAAGAAGAACAGCAGAACAACAACAGAAACAGAAAACAATATCAGAATCTTACATATCGCAGCGGAACAACATATAATAGATAATTGAATAATCTTTAAACAAAGAACTATATCATTTTATACATACATCAATCATCAGAGTCAATACACAACTCAATACAACAAACAATGGACAGTTATATAAACTTGTCCTCATACAGAATACACAGCGGAATAATACATAGTATAGATCATACGTCTCGTCATCCAGCTCGCCACTTGAGCTCCATAGCACTCCAATCCAAAATGACCTGATAACATAACTCTAGACTGCCCGTGTGTAAATTGGTGGGCACCCAGAGTTTAGAAGGGAAACAATAAACTCCGAGTCAGTCATGGTGACTGGTGTGAGATCGTAAAACAGTTATTCTTTAAAACAAAAACAAAGGAATATTTTAAAATAGATTCGCAATGCTTTTGGAAAATGAGACTACCATAAGGCCTCCCGCACACACACACAATGCAAACGCAGAATCGGAGGAGATTTCTCCTTATGATAGTCGAAGATGCTTGATACGCAAAATCAAATCATTTTTGGATATTATTATTAGTGCATAGTGTAGAAAACATTTTGAAAGTATAATATTAATCTTAGCCAACATACGACCAGTATCGTATGCCTACTATAGCTACCATCTAAACAGTGGTGACCACCGTACGTAAATGGCAGGTTCTACAACTAATACCGTACAAAGTTCGTATTGAAGTTTGGATTTCCAACAAATGGTCAGGCTAAGGAACTTCCTATCCACGATGGGTACGCCCCTGGAAAAGACGACCCGAGAACCTAACCGAATCTCTGCCAACACAAGGCCGGGTTACCTCTGCAAAAATAGGTAACTACTGACACGCGTATGCCATCCCCCGATCGTAACCGATCTTCCCGAGGATCCTCGATTCGCAACAAACCACATAATAATAATGCAGCAACTACATAGGTTAAGTATCTGGGCTCCATACCATGATACCACCTCTATCCAGAAGGAATGGCATACACTAAGGGGCGCTAGTCCCTAGAACCTTGCCGCATCCTTCCTGTTTTGACCATTTCTGGGGTGTGAGGCTCGACGAAGTCTCGTCCATAAAGCTACGCTTTCTACAAAGCCATGCTTCGGGTCAAACAAATGATCAACCTATGACCACAAAGATATAAGATCAAACAAATGATCATATCGCAAATGATCAAACACTGATCATTTCACAGCAACACTCAACATGCCACATTACCAAATTGGGAATATATTGCTGATAAATTTCAACTACATAACCTCTGAGCTCGTACGTCTCAGAGAAGGGTGCTAAGCTAAGAGAATAAATTCTCCGCCACCAACAGAAATGTATTTGAAAGAAATCAGCTTTATATCTCAATTTGTAACGTCAGACACACAATCCATACAAGTCTGTTCCGGGATTGAACAGAACCGAAGGCACTTCTCACGAAGCCCTTGCATATCCGGATAATTTTCTAATCGTGTCCAGACTTCCCGTCACTAAGGGTGATAAAACCTCTAAACCTGAGATCAGCCGATGTAGAGTAACTCGACGGTAATCCTTCCGTTTTCAAAAATATTCGGTCTTCAACACCGGTCATCAAATGCGATTCATAACGACGTATCACATATTCGGAATGGGTTATACGACCCCATGGTCCTTTCCCGGCTAACCCGAATAGTGAGCGTTTATTCAAAAATAAGTGTGGCATTCAAATTCATCAAATCACAACAAATACCCATTCAAGGTAATTATTGATAGTCGGTTATTTAACTATCAAAAAAAGATGCGCGACATCATCAGATTCCAAATAATTTTTCAAATTATTTATTCTCCAAAATATCTTTACTAGATATAAAAATATCCACACTTTCGTTTGAAAACAAATTTCAAATATTCACTTTTCAATTTATCTTTAAAAGATAAATTCTCAAAAACGTTTCATTTCATATTGGAAAAGCAATCCCATACTTATTTAATAATAAGTAATTCACAAATCTATTTATTTTCAACATTTGAAAATATTCGATATACTTAAATCAAATTAAGTATATATTCATTTTTTTAAGGAAAACATTCTCTTAAGCACATTTATTTGAGTCAAAACGAATGTTACGTAAAACATCGTTACGACGACTCAAAATCACTAGTATAGGGATTCGGAATTAAGATAGATGTATAAATCCCAATACTATATAAAACACTTCCTTTCGGAAATCATTTACTATAACAACAGTGTTATAGTCCACCATTCCCTTATTTCTCAAAAACGTCTATTTCAACAATGAATGTTGAAATCTATGGTTTCGATAGTTAATACATTTTTAAACATTGTTAAAACAATTAACTTCATTTCAAATATCACTCTCCCAAAACCATATCCATTTTCCTTAAAAATATATTCACTATCCAAAATCGTGAATATACTTCACTAACCAATTTTCAATAATCTCTACACATTTTATTTCAAGAATTATCCACTGTCCAAAATCGTGGATAAAATTCCCTTAATAACCTTCTATATTAAATTCCTCAATTTTGATTGATTTCGAATTTACAAAACAACGTTTATAAATTCTACTTCTATTTTCTAACAACTTTGATTTATAAATCTTCTTTCATTAACTTCTAAAATTCACTTATCAAAATAAGTGATTTCGGATTTATAAAACAACATTTAAAATTTCAATTCTATTTATAAAAACTTCAATTTATAAATCTCCTTTGTTAACTAATTCAATTCATAACTCAATTTTTATACCAACATATTTTACAAAATCATTTCCATTTATAAGTTCACAATTTATAAATTTCTTTTATTTATAAATTCTTAAAAATTCATTTTTACGCTTATAAAAACTCGTTTTATAATACCAACATTTTAGAGTTATAAATATCAATCTTGTACACCTTTTACGTACATCGTTTTTAATAATTCAAAAATTCCAATTAAAACCATTTTATAAATTACTTAACTATCTATTCTAAAAATCACCTTTTGGTTATAATTCAAAAAAAATCTTAACTTTTATAACTTTAAAGTTTTAAACGTTTATTTATTTGAAACAAATCAATTCAAAAATTCAATAAAACGTTTACTTTCAAAAATCACTTTAAAATCCTTTTTAAAGTAAAAGTCGTTATTTTTAAACTTCAAAACTGAATCCGATGATGCAACAACACCAATTAGTCAATCACAACAACAAACATCATATATCAATATGATAACAGAATATACATCAATATCTGTAAATAAATAAATACTGGTGAGGAATCCAGTTGGATCCCTCCAACCTGTTTTCCTACATCCACAGACGTTAGCACAATACCAATTCCACTTCGAGGTGGAATATCGCGGTATATGGGTTTTATAAAAATAATCCGCTTACTAACGGCGCAATAGGGTCTCATCTGCTATACGAGGCGGGAAATCAATCAATCCAATATATACATATGCCAATATGTATATATTGCTATATATATATAGATATATCCTACTATATCTAATATCACATCCAATAGCAATCAAATAAATCAATAACTGCAATTCATTTTTGAGTGAGAAAAATCTCACCTTAGCTTTTTATTTTGCAATCCAATCCAAAACCAGATTTATTTTTCTTCGTTGTATTCGACCTTGTATAAACAATTTACGATTTCATTAATATTTGAATCAATTGACAATAAATTATCATCTGTTAATTTATTTAAACCAATAATTTAATTTTATCGAATGATTTATTTTAAACCAATTTCTTTATAAATACCCTTTGAAAATCCTATTCCTATATATTAAATAAAACCAAATTTCTTATTTATTCTACTTCGTAAATACATTATTTTTAAAATTGACTAGTTGATTCAAATTATTAAACGAATAATCTATCTCCATATTTTTCATAATCCTATATATACATATATCCATTGTAATATAATTTCATTTTAAACTAATATTTTTAAATTTCACTGCATATTATTTTTTTGAAAAAGAAAATAAATTATACCTTTACTGCAAAATGCAAACCCAGGCTTGATCGAACCCTCTACTATCGCCACTGCCGTGAGTACGAACCCACTGCCTCACGCTCGACATCGCAGTCCCCCATCGAACGCCGCGACATCGTCGCCATCATCAAATTCGAACGCGATAGCCCCTATTTCTGCCCTAGCCTCTGAAATTGATCGCGACCCACTTCGATGGCCTGCCGACGAACTCGCCCAACTCCACAACTCCACCGTGCCACTCACGATACCCCCAAATCGCCGAGCTCGACTGCCGTGACCCACCTTCATCTTCGAATCCATCGCGAGTCTCCACACGTTGATCGCCGCCATCCCCTACGCGAGTCGCCTCGACGCGAAACCTCTACGCCTGTCCCGCGAATGCCTGGCCTCGCGATTTCCGATCGCGACCACCAACATTGCGCGTCGCGATCTCGATTTACAGTGGACGACCATTTTTATTTCTTTGAACTGGGGATGGGGCTTTCGTTTGAATGAATTGGGAAGAGTAAGGGAAAATGAAGAGCGTCCATTTTATTTTATTTTCTTTCGTTAGATTTGAACTGAACGGAGGGAGAGGGGCATTTAAAAAACGAAAATGGATTGGTCGGCACGATTTGTTTCGTGATACCAGGCGTGAATTTAGGCGTGAAAGAAGGGAGAACGTGTTGATGTTAAATAATATAAATTTAAAATTTTAAATTGAATTCGCTTTAAAATTTCAACGCATTTTCTAACTGTACTGTCACAAAACAACTCCGATCAATACGAAAATTTGAAATCCGATAATAACTCAATATTACGGACCCAATGGAACTGGTTTCGTCGGATTTCGAGACTGCGCCTCGGACGGCTATTTTTAAATTCGATTCGAACAATATAATTTCAAAACTGATCAAATCACTGAACAATTCAATTCTGAAGCTTTTATTATTTCCGGTATTGTCAATACGAATTTTAAAAGCTTTCGAAATATTTTTCTTCAACTTAAAATTGAAGATTCGAATTTTTATTCAACACTATATAGATTAAATCTTAAAGTTTAATCGCAAAATTCAGAGTTATATCGGGGATTCAAATTAAATCATCGTTCAAATATTTAAAATTAATTAAATATTTCAAATTTAATTTGTTTAAAATTCTGGGTCGTTACAAACTTCCCTCCTTAAAAGAATTTCGTCCCGAAATTACAAGTCAAGAAAAATGGTCCTTAACTCGTCTACTATTTTTCACAATCTAATAGTGTTATCAAATTTTCAAAACAAATCTTTCTACTAAAGATTCGTTATCAATTCAACTAACTTTCCAACTTAAATTATAAGTTCCAAACAATCATTGTTTTACTTCTCTATTCAAATTTAAATTTAAATTCAATTTCAAACTTTCAAAATTTTCTCAAAAATTTTCTAACACTTGAAATTTTCGAAAATTTCGCCAGCGTCTCCTTTGCGCGGCTAATACGGCACGACTACAAAACGTCCCTACGGACTCTCAGATTCAAAAAAAGAAAAGAAAAAGCCAAGCGGCTAGACAAGAAATCATCAAATCTCATATCGAAATTCAAATACTTACCTTTAGTCGAGAAATTCAATTTTATCTTTGAAAATCAAATCCAATTCCTTTATACACCTGTATATCCTACTAGCATAATATCTAGCTACAATATTCAATCCATTTTGCAAATTCTATTACAAAATTTCGATACTTACTTCTTATATCATTTTTAAATTCACTATTGAAGTTACATCATTCAGTTTCGTTCAATTTTGCATTTCACGTTCTCATTTGAATTAAATTTACCATTTCAATTCAATTTGGATTCAATTTCACTTCTGAATATTAAATTTTATCAATTATCTTTCATTCATAACTACATTATTTTAGATTAGTTTCAGTTACTAATTCATCACAATTCCAATTCATTTGTTACTACTCCAAATTTATTTTCAACTTAATAAATTTTCTTTAAGTAATCTTCTCATTCTATTTAATTGATTCACTTATACTTACTTTGATTTAACTTAAAATTCCTTAAGTTAAATTTATTCAATCTAAATTCACAACAAATTGTATAAGTTATCAACTCATTTATTATTCTCATCAATATTTTTATATAGCATTCCAGAGTCTTAATAACATTTTCAAAACCATTTTTGAAAACAATTCAATTTATCCCTTGAATTTTCAAAACAAAACTCAATTTTCCCAACAACTTTTATTTAAAACAATTTGGCAGCAATTCCTCTTTTGGAAACCCGAAAATGAACATCGATGATGTGACGCCCCACCTCTATACCCACGCTAGCCAAGAACACTACGGTGTAGTACTGTCAACTAGCACGGAGAATAAGGCTGTTGAGGAGCGACCATCTATGTAATTGCTTTGTGCGAGCACCGATATGTCAAATAATAAAACATTGCATTTCATCTTTAGAGGAAATCCGACATACCGATACAAACTCAAAGCTACTACACAGTGGCTATAATAGTTTAGGACAATAGATATAAAAATAACACAGATAACATAAATGCGGAATACAGATGGAACGAAAAGTCTCATATATATAATAACTGATATCAGTTACAATACATTTAACACAATACAAATGATACAACTACAACTGTCGACTCAAGGAGTTATATATACAAGTACATTATCGACTAATATACATGAATACATTATCATCTTAAAACAGACACAGACTACTACAACAAGACGAAGACCACTTCAAGTGATATAAAAAGTCTTCATAGCTCTAGCAGCAACCCAAAGCTAAAAATCTACAACCTGTAAATACTCGGTCTGACCCGAGTATTACATTCAAAAGAAAATAATACCCGGATCAGTCTAATTCAAACTCAGTTATTAATGCATGGAAGCAATAATAATCAAATAGATGACAGTCACAATAATTTCCGTCTATCCAATCCTTTTAACAAAGAAATCGGATAACTAAAAATATAACACTTAACAGTGTTAAGCAAAAATCAGCAGATTTAAATCATCAACAGAGATAAATAAACAAATTATCAAATCGACTAAATCAATTCAAAACTGTCAATTCTGGGTGGCTGCAGTGCACGCAAGCGTGCACTGCCTCGCCACCACCGAATATAAAGTCACCACCACAATGAAACTGCAGTGGCAAACAGGTATAAAGACAAAGGCAGGCTGCAACTAAACTGCATAAAAGTCATCAACAGTTCAAGCATATACAGCAATAAAGACGAATTCGAGTACAATCATGAAGCAGAACCAAGTGCAGTTCAACTGAGATGGACAACTCGAGAATAAACATGTACAAATGATCGAGTGATCAATATGGCAACACAGATGTGCAAATGAAGAAGTCTCGAACTCAAGACAGTATGGAAGGCAAAAATACAGAACCAACAAAGAAGATAAAAGGCAAGGCAATGTACAATGTAGACTTCAAGTCAAGTGCACAGCATATCGTGTGCAGCTCAATGCACAAAGATTATGGCACAAGCAAATGAACAACAAGGAAATCAAGCAGTGATCACATAGACAACAAGACCATCGGCATGAAAACAATAAACATAGACCAGACAGTTGAACATCAGAGTACAAATGTAATCAAGTGTACAACACAGTGCAACTCAAAGAACAGTGCATCAATAAACTGCAACTACAATGTAAACAATAACTAGAAGTGTGGATACCAAGTGATACAAATGAAGTGCATAAGCACAACCGGGTCCAAACAGCAATTACATGAGGAGATAGACCAGATCAGTAATCAGATGAACAAATATCACAAATGCAGACAGGCCAGAGTCAAAGTACACAAGTGAATCAAATGCCAACAAGAACAGATGAACATCAGTGTAGACAAGTAGGAATTCAAACATGAAATGGAGAACATCATTGCAAGTGCAACAGGTAGAAGATGATGCAGTGAAGCATGTACAAGGGCAGTACATATATGCAATCCAAACATGTGCAGACTCAACTGTTCGAAATATCATGCTACATGAAAATGTCCAGTAAATCATCTACATGGATGCAAGCATGTATGATTCAATACGATCAAGACAAAATGTGTACAACAGAGATCAAGCTCAGTGCCACAGTAGTCAAAAGCAAGGAGGTATCAACACATCAATGTACACTGAAATGGTCAAGCTACAACATGAAGCACTGCCATACAAATAGCAGTATGACTGGAATAAGTGACACAATGCAGCAAGTAATTCCAGGCATTAAAGTGTGAAACAGATGTGAAGTGAGACCTGAAGTATAACAGTGAACATCATCACAAGTTCAACATCACAATGTCAGGGTAGATGCAGTTGACAAAGAAAATGATCAAGCTACAATATACAGAACTACAAGTAGATGCAAGCTAATTGGGATATGAATAACTACAGCATGCAGTGGCAACAGGAATGAAATGCAACATAAATGCAATACGTCAGGCATGCAATGTGAAGTATTTGTGACGAAGCAAAGTCGAAGTACATCAGAAAAATTCACCAAGTCAAGCCGTGGTCATACAAAAGAGATCAACATCGACCAAATCATATGAACAAGTGCAACAAAGAAGATGGCCAGAGACAAAGCTCACATGAGACAGAAAATCAACACATATGAATGAACAGTGAACATCAATGCATCTAGGAAATCAGATGGCCAGAGACGAAGCTCACTGGGGCCAGAAGATAAGCAGTCAGGTGTTAAAAATCACGTTCAAGAAATCGAATGCCAAAATGCAGTTTTAACAAGAAGGAGAAAATCAAGTTCGAGTTCTATTAGACATGCACGAACGAAGATCAAAGCATTAGCCAAAATCACAGAGACGAAATCAACGTCGTCGAACCCAAACTCATAACAGTGATTATCCACGAGAACAAACATCTCAAAACAATCGAGCATAACAACAGAATAATACTCGAGTATGAATTAGAAGTGAGCAGAACTCACCTGAGATTCGACGAGCGCAACCACTCGATCGCAAGCATCAACATCAAATTCGACAGAGCAGCACTTCTTTTCGCAAGCCCTAATTTTCAGTACGAAGAAACAATCGAAGTCGAACAAAGTCGCAATTTGTTAGAAGATCGAAGTCAATCAAAGCTGCAAATTGTAAGAGATTCTCGAAGATCCACAAAGCCCTAGTTTGGAGATGACGAGACCGCCATTTGTTTCGCTCGTTTGTTTTGATTAGGGTTATCCAAAATGATAAGGGGGATCGGTTTTCACGAGTGAACGAATACAAGGAAAAAGGCATAGATAAACATCACAGCATAAGTATGGGCCACAATTTAAATTTTCACAGCCCACAATTTCTTCTAACCAAATTTTATTCCCTGAATTTCAATTCGATCAAAATGCCAATAGCTATTAGCAACCAGATTAGATCGTCAAGAGGCAATAATTAATTGGGTACGAAATGCCGGGTTGTTACAGACTCCCCTCCTTAAAGAAATTGCGTCCTCGCAATCCTAAGGGATAAGTGGGAAAGAGGTAACAACCATAAGAACATAACAATGTCGAATGCATAAGCAAAGCAAAGGTCAACAGGGAAGTATAGGAATTATGGAAGTATCAGATATAGAATCAAAAGGTTCGACTGATTCAAATCAAAAGAATCAACATCGTGGGGATCAAGGAATCAAAATCAGACGACTATCAAAAGCAAGAATCAATCGAGTTCCAGCATTTAAAAGAAAAGGGAAGCAGAGCAGAAATCACGTACTGCACGAATTGAATGTGAGTAAATCAAATTACTCACCTGAATCGCCAAAGAAAAGACGAAGCTCAAATCTCAAAATCGCAAATATTCAATCATCAAAAACGATAATCGAATTTTCAAGTCGCAAATAGGTTTAACTATCAAAAATGATAATCAAATTTCACAAACATCTGATTATCAAAAACGATAATCAGAAACACAAACATTCGATTAATCAAATCGAAAAATATTTAATTATCTCAAATGATAATCAAATTTCACAAATATCTGATTATCAAAAACGATAATCAGAAGACAAATCAAATATCTAATTATCTCAAACGATAATCAGAAAACAAATCAAATGTCTAATTATCTCAAACGATAATCAGAAAACAAATCAAATATCTAATTATCTCAAACGATAATCAGAAACACAAATATTTAATTATCACAAATGATAATCAAATCTCACAAATATCTGATTATCAAAAACGATAGTCAGAAACACAAATATTCGATTAATCAAATCGAAAAATATTTAATTATCTCAAATGATAATTAAATTTCACAAATATCTGATTATCAAAAACGATAATCAGAAACACAAACATCTTATTATCAAAAACGATAATTAGAAGTCGTAAATATTCAATTAACGAGTCCGGAATTAACCGAAGTAGTAAAAGTATGGTTCCATACTCCTTACTTTTGCTAAATCGTTTAAATCTCTTTATCGTTTCCTTGAAAGTGCAGAATTGTGTGTTTTAAAAATAACATTTCACATTCTCAAACGGACAAGTCCGGAATTAAGCGAACCAGTAAAAGAAAGGGGTCATAGTCCTCGATTTTGCTGAAACGTTTAAATCGCTTCCTCATTCTATTGAAAATGCAAACTGTAATAATTTTGAAAACAATTTTAATTTATATTTTGAAACAACTTTTAAAAATAAGAATTTTGAAAATACGTGATTAAATTAGCAATATCAGTATTGCGGGAGAACCGCTTGTAAATCCATTTCAAAATTGACGGTTACTGAAGTTAACACGTCAAAATCTCATCAAAATAACTGGCATCGAAATATAATACCAAATGAATTTTCATTCATAAAAAATGTCACAAGAATCTTCTCAAAGATAGAAAGGGATATCATACCCTAAACTTGTATTCATAACAAGTCAATAACACATGAATTCACCAATGCACAAAAATTGATAAACATATCAATAGAAATCACGAAAATTGGCGAAGCACAAAATTCCAGAAATCATCACAAGAAATCCAGAAAATACCAGAAGGGGGGGAGGCCTATCACAAAATGGGAGTATGGAAACTCCAAAACACCGGTATCACAAGACGAGACGCTATCTCATGGTAGCTAACCATTAAAGTTTCACACAGGAATGGTCCGAAGACCGTGGGTCGCTATCCCACACGTGTGAGTCGGAATCACACAGATTGAGGTCTAGGCTAACCTCGCAGAGAAAGAGACATCGCACATTTGCTAGTCTAAATCATAAAAAGGAAAAGGGGAAGGCCTATCACCAAATGGGAGCATGAGAACTCCAAAACACTGGTATCACAAGACGAGATGCTATCTCATGGAAGCCATCCATTAAATTTTCACACAGGAATGGTCCGAAGACCATGGGTCGCTATCCCACATGTGTGAGTCGAAATCACACAGATTGAGGTCTAGGCTAACCTCGCAGAGAAAAAGATATGTGTGAGTGGAATCACACAAATTAAGGTCTAGACTAACCAAAAAGCAAAAAGGTATGTGTGAATGGAATCACACAAGTGGTGTCTAGTCTAACCTCGCAAACAAAAAGATATGTGTGAGTGGAATCACACAAATTAAGGT
Organism: Allium fistulosum; assembly: GCA_030737815.1. Classification (NCBI taxonomy): domain Eukaryota; kingdom Viridiplantae; phylum Streptophyta; class Magnoliopsida; order Asparagales; family Amaryllidaceae; genus Allium; species Allium fistulosum. The sequence goes on from CM060901.1 coordinate 721,617,667, forward strand.
CTAGACTAACCAAAAAGCAAAAAGGTATGTGTGAATGGAATCACACAAGTGGTGTCTAGTCTAACCTCGCAAACAAAAAGATATGTGTGAGTAGAATCACACAAATTAAGGTCTAGACTAACCAAAAAGCAAAAAGGTATGTGTGAATGGAATCACACAAGTGGTGTCTAGTCTAACCTCGCAAACAAAAAGATATGTGTGAGTGGAATCACACAAATTAAGGTCTAGACTAACCAAAAAGCAAAAAGGTATGTGTGAATGGAATCACACAAGTGGTGTCTAGTCTAACCTCGCAAACAAAAAGATATGTGTGAGTAGAATCACACAAATTAAGGTCTAGACTAACCAAAAAGCAAAAAGGTATGTGTGAATGGAATCACACAAGTGGTGTAACGACCCGCCATTTTGGACCATTCGCATCCATTATAAGTGTATAGGTAGACACTCATGCCGGAGTTGAATTGCTCAAAATACCGCGTTGTTAATTTAAATTGGCAAAACTGAACATATACAGTAAATAAAATAATCACAGATCACAGACACAGAGAAATAAGTGCAGCGGAAATAAAAGAGATAGTAGTTCATGAAGCTACTATATGAATATATAAAATACATCAGAGTTTACAACAGAAGAGTAATACGATACATCAGAGTTAAACCAGATACAACGGAAGAGTAACACGATACATCAGATACAAATCAGAATACATCACTGGAAGCATCGAATACTGAAAGCAGAATAGATGGCTGGATCTTCAAGCAAAGCTCCAACTCCAAAGGTGAGTCTCGAAAGCTGAACTACTCAGTCTGACCCGAGCGTAAAGCAAAAACACAAGACACTCGAGTCAGGATTAACATTCTTATATTAATAAATCCGACTCAAGTGAAATAGCAATTGAAATACAAGTAACTCAAAGGATGTTTGGAATAACCATCCTTTAAGGATCCGTCAAACTATCTATTATGTAGTAATGTACGATAAGTAGATAATGTCTATCAGTAATATAAAAAGATATCAAAATAGTGTTAAGTCATGGCCCATTCCACCCTTAACACATTTTTATTCCCACAAGCATATACAAGACCGTAGTTTCCCCAAAACCGGAAGTCACCAGAGGGCAATCCATATACTCAAGGTACAAAACAAAATCGTAGTGGTCGCGCATAAATGGAATACAAGTATGACAAGGCACATGAGGCTATACCCAAGGTAGTGATACTACCGTTCGCCTGATCCGGGCTGGTGAGAACGCAATGCCGCAGCGCCCGCAACACCGTGAGACAACACTCCCAAAAATCAAGGGTGCACCAATCGACAACAAGTATAAATAGTTCGAAGAAGTGTGTCCACTTGAGGTATCAATCCTCCATTGGCCCGGCACAGCTCCTGTTTTAGTCATTTCCAATTTGACACAAGTGTCAAGGCTATCCATTATCGTTCTCTTTCTTCAATCATCACGAACATCATTCCAACCACTTCATTCTGGATCATCACTCCGCGTATAGTTATTAAAGTGGTTTTCGGTTTAGATAGAGAGTATACCCATAACCGAATTCCGGTCTCTTTAATAACTTCCGTAATTATTTCACCGATTGGTCGTTTATATATTTCAAAAACCAAATCAATTTCAATTTCAATTCCAATTCGTAAACCAGCATTTCATTTGTCGTTCATAAACCAATTTCCAAAATTTACATTTCAAAACTTCCAAATTCATAATTTCAAAATCTTATAATTCAACTTCAATTTCAAATATTGATTCACGTTCGAATATAAGTTTCCTTTCGAAAACATTTAAATTAATTTAATTCCACATTCAAATCAATTTAACTTCATTTATCGATTTCATTCAATATTCATTAAGTAAATTTCCATTCAAAACAATTTCTATTAAATTTCCAATTCCTAAATCCATTATTTAAATTCAACTTCATTTATATCAGACTTACAAATTAAATTAAATTAAATTCATCAACTCAATTTCTTTAAATTTCAAATCTTACATTAATTTCCATAAATCACATTTTATTTCTCGTTAAAGAAATTCAGTTTCACTTATTTACTTACCTAAATAATTTTCCAAACTTAATTTATAAAGAAACTCCATTTCAATTATTACGAAGTAAAATTCACTTATTCAAAAATTCAATTTCACTTATTAAAGAATTCAATGCAATTTAATCATTAAGTAATTCAATCTTATTTAATTATTAAATAATTCAAAACTTAATTATTAAATAATTTCAAAGTTTAATAATTTCAAACTTAATTCAATTTCCAACTTAATTATTAAATCATTTCAAAGTTTAACTCAATCATTTCTCAAATTTAACAACATTCTTTCATCAATTACATGGTTATTATTTTGTTTCAGATTTTTAACTATTAACATTTTCTTTTCAATAAAATTCAAATTTCAACTTCATTTCAAACAATATTATTTATTCAAATAAAATCTTCGTTTAAATTTTCAAATCAAATTATTGACCAATCGGGTTTTATTTAATTTCCTGTCCTAGGTCAAAATTCAATTTTTGGGTATTTATCATTTCAACCCGATTCCAATTCAATTCAAAGTCAAAACATACAAAGGGAACTTGCAGTGTGATAACTGGGATGGTGTCAAAGTAAATAAACAAGCAATAACGACAATCAATAACAATCCAATAATAAATTCAAATAATCCCGAAATAACCGTATTAATTCGCATTGTTCTTTGTACGAATTAATATAATTATTTCTAGAATCTACACTATCATTTCATGTAGATTAAAGATTATTACATCACGGTTTCACTTGTCATCTATTACAATTTCATACATCATCAATTTAACAACATACATTCAGTGGTTCAAAGTGTAATTTAAACAAATCCTACGTGTCAATAAATTTAACAGTTAAAGGGGTCATATTATACAAATGTCAGTTAATCAAATTTAACATTTAACTATCCTATATCAAGTTCAATTGCATACTATTTATCATTTTAACATTAACAATTTAACGTCCAATATAAACATCAACAATCAATCAATTATCAGCCAAACTGTATTATCATCACATAAATAACTAACAGATAATGGTGTCAGATGTCACAGGTGAACTGATACAGGCAATAGCATATATAACAGTGTAATTAACTAACATCAGCATATCTCAATTGTCGTTTCAATTGAAATCAAATCTAATAAATAAAAGAACGTTAATCGTGAGTGAGTGCTCACCTTTCGAGGCTAGAGAGACTTGACAAAGGAATGAGCTACGAATTCCAAAGCAACGCTAAATAAATACGATTTGATGTAGAAAATAGGCCCGACGGACAAAGCTGATAATAGAAATCGACGGAATCAAATTAGAACCGGAAAGATAAAGATAATTGATATAAGCGAATTTGTTAAAAGCCAATATCCATTTAAAGCACATATATACGAATCAAAATAAATATTTTATTTTCAATGCCTCATATGTTCGACCAACACCAAAAGTTTTAAACTGATAAAGTATCAACACTATATAATAAATTTAAAACAACATTTATTACAAAATTAACATTTATAAAATCACTTGAATCCAAAATAGTATATAAACAAATATGCAACATTAAATACAACAGTCAACACATCTACTAACCTATATACAAGCCCACTCCTAAGCAAAACTTGCCTAACACAAATATCCAGATTCTTCCTTCTATGAATGAACTATACAAATTTATAACTAACAGATCATATATATGTAAACAAAACAATGAAAATATGCATTGACGTACATAAATTAGTTTGAAAACTTTTATATACTAGTATATAACTTCCTTAAAACTATTATTTAAAACTATTGTCAAACCCGTTTCTAAATATCTAAACGCAACTGTACTATTATATGTATATAAATAGCAAATGCACAGTTACATGTAGATTATTTTATAACAAATATCTATATATACTTACATGCGAAAATAGGAAAACTTGACATTTTTTTTCATGTAAAATAAATGATTTCCATTGCAAACAGAATAAAACAACATCCTAGCTTGACCTTTAATTGTGAATATATCTTTGTACTCATCTACGAACTCCATACAACTCACAAAATTTAAACCCTTATACAAACTCAAATCAATAACAGTGACACACTTAAAATAACCTTCACTCTCTTTCTTTTCTCCTCATTGGACTTAAACAGCTTAGCTCTTTCTTTAGAAAAATCACAAGAACTTATACAACTAAAAGAATTATCATCACAATTGGCCAATTTATAACTTGGTATATACTCCTGCAGCATGTCTGTCTCTGTATCTTTTCAGAAATAAAAGAGATCTAGCTTTGAGTTCAAGTGTTATTTCTTGCTCAGGAGATATAGAAAGTGCAGAGTTGAGGTGTGAAATATATTAACCGTTAAAACTTGTATATAAACATTTTATACCAATATTATCAACTGTTTCAACAGTTTACACTACTGCGACAATAATATATATACCAATGTACAGAGAATCAACAAAAAGCAATATATAACAACCGAAAACACATTACCTATATTAATAAAGAGGATGCCGAGTCAAGCTATGGTGATTCAAGCGGGTTCGGGTGGGCCTAAGGTGAAGAGATGAAGGCTTCGGTGTTGGCGGGGTTTTAGGTGCGCCTGTTGGTGGTTGTCGATTGGTTGTCAGACTGTGGGAGGACTGGGTTTTCGACCAATGGAGTTCGGCTGGTGGTAGAGGGAGGCCGTTGCTTTGGCGGTCTATGTGGGCGATAAGGTTGAGGCGGGCGAAGTTAGTGGTGGGGAAGATGGTGGGTCAGGTTTTGGTAGTGGCTGCCTGGAGGGAGGATGACGTGGCAGATGGATTTATGGTGGGAGGCAATCGGCAATTGGAGGTTGTGGAGCTGTTCGCGAGGCAGAGGCGAAGTTGTTGGTGGCGTGGTGGCTTCGCAGGCAGTGTGTGGTGAAAAGCGACTGAGGTGAGGGGTGCGGTGGTGGTGATTGGTCGGCATGAAGGGTAAAGGAGATGCTTGGCAATAAGGGAAGAAGGGCGGACGAAGTTTCAGGCGAATATATGAAAGCTTTACATATATATATATATTTTTTTTTTATTCAAAGAGAAAGGATGTGGGAAGCTGTGAAAGAAATATAAACAGAAAAGGTAAAGGAAGATGAAGAAAATAGGCCGAAAATACATATCATATGCTACACTATGTATTCACAGTTTTTTTTTGAAGAGACCAAATAATAGTGGACCAACGCATAATAAAGTGAAATATAGGGAACATTAACAGTCAATATTGAATACTGCAATAATACATGACAGTTGCCTTTTCCCTCAGCCGTTTGAAATTTGAATACTAAAAGCTAAGGACTGTTGGTTTACACGGTGAAAATTTGAATAGGCACAAGAACCCAAAAAGACACGAACGCGTACCAATACGAAATGCGTTACGCAAAGTGCAACGTACAACGGAACTCCGAATTTGACAATCGAATATACCGTAGAGATCGGCATGACGAGACGATCAAAACGGTATATAGAAATCAGTGGTACGATCATCCGATAAAAATCGATATCGGTACCAGAATACTGCTATTTTGCAGAAAATAAGAACGACGGAGGCAAAGATGTCCGAATTTGGAAAAACGACAAACTGAAATCTTGCTCAGAAGATGGTTTAGAATTTTTCTATGTAAAAATATTTGGGTTTTGAAAACGTTTTATTTTCAACGCTTTTTAACTGATTAAATTGAAGTGAATTTACGCGCGAAATAAACTTTCGTATTTTCGGACGAAAATTTACCAGTCGCTATGTTTAACTAGACGTATCCCAAATATTAAATTTTTATTTCAAAATTTTATCATTTAAAATTTCATAAAATTTCAACTAATTACGTTATTAAACAGTTGAAATTTTTCGGGTCGTTACACTCTCCCCCACTCAAAACTTTTCGTCCCCGAAAAGGAACGAGGTAGGAGAATAGAAACAACCAAAAAGAAAATAGATTTGAAATACAAAATTACAATTAATTTAAGCCATATAAATTCAAATTTAAATTAATTGATATTCAATAATTGATTTAATCCATTTGATTTAACTAAATCAATCTCAACAATTTCTAAATTCATTATCTTACTATCCAATTATCCTCAATTTACAATTTCTAAAACCATAAATTTGAATAGTCTTTTATTATAATCATATTTTCTTTAACAATTTTAAATTCTTCTTTATTCAAAACTATTGTTAAATTTATTCTACTTAATATATCTAATCACATATATTAACCCATATAAATAAATTTAAACCATAGAAGTTCTGATTTAAATTAATTTACATTTACTAATTGCTTTTAAATTCAAGGTATTTTCATAAGTTGATCAATTTCAATTTATTAATTCTTTCAAACGAATTTATTAATTCTTTCAAAACAAATTTATTTCATTATTAACTGAATTTTACTTATTATCCTATCTTACTCTATTAACATCTTTATAATCAAAATTTAGTGTATAACATTTATTATAAACACCCAAATTTTTTTTTATAAATTCAATTTATCTTATATATTATCCAATTACATATTCAACTTCTGAATGATTTAGGTAAGTTGTATTAGAAGGTAGTTGAACAATACACAATAAAATTTCCAAATTCAATTATTCAAGTTTAAATATTTATTCCAAATTTTGGTTTTATTTATAATTAAAATCATCGTTTAACAAAATTTAAGAATTAGATTTCCGATTAACTTTAAACAATTTAGAGATATATATAATATATTTATATCAAATCAAATTACATTTTTAAAATAAAATACTTATATATATAAATCAAATTATACTGAAGAAATTCAAATCAAAATATTTTTTTCTTTTTTCCAAAACAAACCGTAGCAAAGCTACAGAATGGTTTCTCCACTTCGAAACTCGAAAATGAATGTCGATGATGCGGCCGCCATCACCGAAATTATTTTCCAGCGACAAAGAGAAGAGCACTGATTTCACATTTTAATATTCTTTGAAAACGATTTCTATTCGAAAATATATTCAATAATATATACTTTTAAAATTTTAAAAACCAAAGTTCGAAATCACCGGACACTAATAAATTCTCAAATTTCTGAATTAGATTCATTTCAAAATCCAAATCGATTTATAAACCGCATTTATAAATTTATTTAGAATAATAAATGATAATCAAATATTATCATTTCAAACAAACAATTTAATTAACCTATTAAATTTTAGAAAATTTTACTTATATTTTTACAATATAATCAAACAAATTTGAAAACAATATTGTGTCAGTTTGCTCTGCTCAAGTGTTTTGGAAATCCTATCGATAGCGTTGATCAGACGAATCGATCGAAAACCCAAATCAACATCAGCAACTCAAACAACACAATATAAAACATTTTAAAATTAATTTACAAATACACTTCTTTGCTTGACGAAACAGGAATGGATTTCAAAGCAAGGATAGGGATTCAAATTTGATGGACTCAAATTGAAGAGAATTCTGATTTGAATACAAGTTCGAAAGAAAAGATAAGATGATTCAATTAATAGAATCGGGTTTGATAAGCTTATTTAATTCACGGGCAATCTTAACCAGATCGTCCGTAACTTCAAGAATAAGATCGATGCTGAATTCCGAGGTAAATCAACATTCGATCTCAAGAAATAAAATTCAGGTATAACAGGGAATAGATAGCATCGTAAACCGAGGATACAAATATTTCCGGTAAATCAATGCCTATTGTAAAGGAGTTTTGCTCCCTTTGCAAATAATTCGAAGTTTGGCGAGACCGCCAATTCATTATAAGGGTCATTCGAAATGGAGTTATGTGATGCTCCAGAATTGAAAGGAGACGAATAGTGAGGGACACGAATGAAATTTTTGAAACCGTAGGGAACGTTCCAAAATTCAAAGAAATCGAGTCGAAAGGAAGAGATTGAAACTCGAATGAGAGTGATTCTGTAAATACATTTACCCTATATGTTGAGTTTTGCCTAGAGCTACCAAAGCTCTGATACCAACTGTAATGACCCGCCATTTTGGACCATTCGCATCCATTATAAGTGTATAGGTAGACACTCATGCCGGAGTTGAATTGCTCAAAATACCGCGTTGTTAATTTAAATTGGCAAAACTGAACATATACAGTAAATAAAATAATCACAGATCACAGACACAGAGAAATAAGTGCAGCGGAAATAAAAGAGATAGTAGTTCATGAAGCTACTATATGAATATATAAAATACATCAGAGTTTACAACAGAAGAGTAATACGATACATCAGAGTTAAACCAGATACAACGGAAGAGTAACACGATACATCAGATACAAATCAGAATACATCACTGGAAGCATCGAATACTGAAAGCAGAATAGATGGCTGGATCTTCAAGCAAAGCTCCAACTCCAAAGGTGAGTCTCGAAAGCTGAACTACTCAGTCTGACCCGAGCGTAAAGCAAAAACACAAGACACTCGAGTCAGGATTAACATTCTTATATTAATAAATCCGACTCAAGTGAAATAGCAATTGAAATACAAGTAACTCAAAGGATGTTTGGAATAACCATCCTTTAAGGATCCGTCAAACTATCTATTATGTAGTAATGTACGATAAGTAGATAATGTCTATCAGTAATATAAAAAGATATCAAAATAGCGTTAAGTCATGGCCCATTCCACCCTTAACACATTTTTATTCCCACAAGCATATACAAGACCGTAGTTTCCCCAAAACCGGAAGTCACCAGAGGGCAATCCATATACTCAAGGTACAAAACAAAATCGTAGTGGTCGCGCATAAATGGAATACAAGTATGACAAGGCACATGAGGCTATACCCAAGGTAGTGATACTACCGTTCGCCTGATCCGGGCTGGTGAGAACGCAACGCCGCAGCGCCCGCAACACCGTGAGACAACACTCCCAAAAATCAAGGGTGCACCAATCGACAACAAGTATAAATAGTTCGAAGAAGTGTGTCCACTTGAGGTATCAATCCTCCATTGGCCCGGCACAGCTCCTGTTTTAGTCATTTCCAATTTGACACAAGTGTCAAGGCTATCCATTATCGTTCTCTTTCTTCAATCATCACGAACATCATTCCAACCACTTCATTCTGGATCATCACTCCGCGTATAGTTATTAAAGTGGTTTTCGGTTTAGATAGAGAGTATACCCATAACCGAATTCTGGTCTCTTTAATAACTTCCGTAATTATTTCACCGATTGGTCGTTTATATATTTCAAAAACCAAATCAATTTCAATTTCAATTCCAATTCGTAAACCAGCATTTCATTTGTCGTTCATAAACCAATTTCCAAAATTTACATTTCAAAACTTCCAAATTCATAATTTCAAAATCTTATAATTCAACTTCAATTTCAAATATTGATTCACGTTCGAATATAAGTTTCCTTTCGAAAACATTTAAATTAATTTAATTCCACATTCAAATCAATTTAACTTCATTTATCGATTTCATTCAATATTCATTAAGTAAATTTCCATTCAAAACAATTTCTATTAAATTTCCAATTCCTAAATCCATTATTTAAATTCAACTTCATTTATATCAGACTTACAAATTAAATTAAATTAAATTCATCAACTCAATTTCTTTAAATTTCAAATCTTACATTAATTTCCATAAATCACATTTTATTTCTCGTTAAAGAAATTCAGTTTCACTTATTTACTTACCTAAATAATTTTCCAAACTTAATTTATAAAGAAACTCCATTTCAATTATTACGAAGTAAAATTCACTTATTCAAAAATTCAATTTCACTTATTAAAGAATTCAATGCAATTTAATCATTAAGTAATTCAATCTTATTTAATTATTAAATAATTCAAAACTTAATTATTAAATAATTTCAAAGTTTAATAATTTCAAACTTAATTCAATTTCCAACTTAATTATTAAATCATTTCAAAGTTTAACTCAATCATTTCTCAAATTTAACAACATTCTTTCATCAATTACATGGTTATTATTTTGTTTCAGATTTTTAACTATTAACATTTTCTTTTCAATAAAATTCAAATTTCAACTTCATTTCAAACAATATTATTTATTCAAATAAAATCTTCGTTTAAATTTTCAAATCAAATTATTGACCAATCGGGTTTTATTTAATTTCCTATCCTAGGTCAAAATTCAATTTTTGGGTATTTATCATTTCAACCCGATTCCAATTCAATTCAAAGTCAAAACATACAAAGGGAACTTGCAGTGTGATAACTGGGATGGTGTCAAAGTAAATAAACAAGCAATAACGACAATCAATAACAATCCAATAATAAATTCAAATAATTCCGAAATAACCGTATTAATTCGCATTATTCTTTGTACGAATTAATATAATTATTTCTAGAATCTACACTATCATTTCATGTAGATTAAAGATTATTACATCACGGTTTCACTTGTCATCTATTACAATTTCATACATCATCAATTTAACAACATACATTCAGTGGTTCAAAGTGTAATTTAAACAAATCCTACGTGTCAATAAATTTAACAGTTAAAGGGGTCATATTATACAAATGTCAGTTAATCAAATTTAACATTTAACTATCCTATATCAAGTTCAATTGCATACTATTTATCATTTTAACATTAACAATTTAACGTCCAATATAAACATCAACAATCAATCAATTATCAGCCAAACTGTATTATCATCACATAAATAACTAACAGATAATGGTGTCAGATGTCACAGGTGAACTGATACAGGCAATAGCATATATAACAGTGTAATTAACTAACATCAGCATATCTCAATTGTCGTTTCAATTGAAATCAAATCTAATAAATAAAAGAACGTTAATCGTGAGTGAGTGCTCACCTTTCGAGGCTAGAGAGACTTGACAAAGGAATGAGCTACGAATTCCAAAGCAACGCTAAATAAATACGATTTGATGTAGAAAATAGGCCCGACGGACAAAGCTGATAATAGAAATCGACGGAATCAAATTAGAACCGGAAAGATAAAGATAATTGATATAAGCGAATTTGTTAAAAGCCAATATCCATTTAAAGCACATATATACGAATCAAAATAAATATTTTATTTTCAATGCCTCATATGTTCGACCAACACCAAAAGTTTTAAACTGATAAAGTATCAACACTATATAATAAATTTAAAACAACATTTATTACAAAATTAACATTTATAAAATCACTTGAATCCAAAATAGTATATAAACAAATATGCAACATTAAATACAACAGTCAACACATCTACTAACCTATATACAAGCCCACTCCTAAGCAAAACTTGCCTAACACAAATATCCAGATTCTTCCTTCTATGAATGAACTATACAAATTTATAACTAACAGATCATATATATGTAAACAAAACAATGAAAATATGCATTGACGTACATAAATTAGTTTGAAAACTTTTATATACTAGTATATAACTTCCTTAAAACTATTATTTAAAACTATTGTCAAACCCGTTTCTAAATATCTAAACGCAACTGTACTATTATATGTATATAAATAGCAAATGCACAGTTACATGTAGATTATTTTATAACAAATATCTATATATACTTACATGCGAAAATAGGAAAACTTGACATTTTTTTTCATGTAAAATAAATGATTTCCATTGCAAACAGAATAAAACAACATCCTAGCTTGACCTTTAATTGTGAATATATCTTTGTACTCATCTACGAACTCCATACAACTCACAAAATTTAAACCCTTATACAAACTCAAATCAATAACAGTGACACACTTAAAATAACCTTCACTCTCTTTCTTTTCTTCTCATTGGACTTAAACAGCTTAGCTCTTTCTTTAGAAAAATCACAAGAACTTATACAACTAAAAGAATTATCATCACAATTGGCCAATTTATAACTTGGTATATACTCCTGCAGCATGTCTGTCTCTGTATCTTTTCAGAAATAAAAGAGATCTAGCTTTGAGTTCAAGTGTTATTTCTTGCTCAGGAGATATAGAAAGTGCAGAGTTGAGGTGTGAAATATATTAACCGTTAAAACTTGTATATAAACATTTTATACCAATATTATCAACTGTTTCAACAGTTTACACTACTGCGACAATAATATATATACCAATGTACAGAGAATCAACAAAAAGCAATATATAACAACCGAAAACACATTACCTATATTAATAAAGAGGATGCCGAGTCAAGCTATGGTGATTCAAGCGGGTTCGGGTGGGCCTAAGGTGAAGAGATGAAGGCTTCGGTGTTGGCGGGGTTTTAGGTGCGCCTGTTGGTGGTTGTCGATTGGTTGTCAGACTGTGGGAGGACTGGGTTTTCGACCAATGGAGTTCGGCTGGTGGTAGAGGTAGGCCGTTGCTTTGGCGGTCTATGTGGGCGATAAGGTTGAGGCGGGCGAAGTTAGTGGTGGGGAAGATGGTGGGTCGGGTTTTGGTAGTGGCTGCCTGGAGGGAGGATGACGTGGCAGATGGATTTATGGTGGGAGGCAATCGGCAATTGGAGGTTGTGGAGCTGTTCGCGAGGCAGAGGCGAAGTTGTTGGTGGCGTGGTGGCTTCGCAGGCAGTGTGTGGTGAAAAGCGACTGAGGTGAGGGGTGCGGTGGTGGTGATTGGTCGGCATGAAGGGTAAAGGAGATGCTTGGCAATAAGGGAAGAAGGGCGGACGAAGTTTCAGGCGAATATATGAAAGCTTTACATATATTTTTTTATTATTTTTTTTTATTCAAAGAGAAAGGATGTGGGAAGCTGTGAAAGAAATATAAACAGAAAAGGTAAAGGAAGATGAAGAAAATAGGCCGAAAATACATATCATATGCTACACTATGTATTCACAGTTTTTTTTTGAAGAGACCAAATAATAGTGGACCAACGCATAATAAAGTGAAATATAGGGAACATTAACAGTCAATATTGAATACTGCAATAATACATGACAGTTGCCTTTTCCCTCAGCCGTTTGAAATTTGAATACTAAAAGCTAAGGACTGTTGGTTTACACGGTGAAAATTTGAATAGGCACAAGAACCCAAAAAGACACGAACGCGTACCGATACGAAAGGCGTTACGCAAAGTGCAACGTGCAACGGAACTCCGAATTTGACAATCGAATATACCGTAGAGATCGGCATGACGAGACGATCAAAACGGTATATAGAAATCAGTGGTACGATCATCCGATAAAAATCGATATCGGTACCAGAATACTGCTATTTTGCAGAAAATAAGAACGACGGAGGCAAAGATGTCCGAATTTGGAAAAACGACAAACTGAAATCTTGCTCAGAAGATGGTTTAGAATTTTTCTATGTAAAAATATTTGGGTTTTGAAAACGTTTTATTTTCAACGCTTTTTAACTGATTAAATTGAAGTGAATTTACGCGCGAAATAAACTTTCGTATTTTCGGACGAAAATTTACCAGTCGCTATGTTTAACTAGACGTATCCCAAATATTAAATTTTTATTTCAAAATTTTATCATTTAAAATTTCATAAAATTTCAACTAATTACGTTATTAAACAGTTGAAATTTTTCGGGTCGTTACAAGTGGTGTCTAGTCTAACCTCGCAAACAAAAAGACATCGCACAATGGCTAGTCTAATCATAAAATGATCGTCATGATCAACGAGAAGTGTCAATTACACTAACTAGTAAATATAAAAGTTTAGCTTCATGTCCCATAACCACTTGCTTAACTTAAATATTTACGAACAAACTGTAAATCTACACTAGAAAATTGTCACAAAAGGTTCAATCGAACAAGTCCAGGAGTTAACCGACGAAGTAAACGCAAGCGTTTCATACCACTTGTTTTACTAGGCCGTTTAATTCAATTTCTCATACGAGTGAAATAAAGGCTTGTATATACTAATAGATCGGAAAACGGTTTAAGAAAAAGAGCTTTGTAGTAAAATAGTTTTGAAATCGTTTGGAGAAAAGGATTTTGATATTTACTACTAGTATAGAAAACCTTTATATTTTTAAAGTGACAAATCACAAAAATGATTGTAGAAACAATCAATCACAAGAATTCACATACGAAGATGTGAATAGAATCCAAAGAATTCGATTCCAAATTCATCAAAGTAGGAATACCAAAAATTCCAGAAATAGAAGTTATCAAAATCGACAAAGGTGATAACAACTAATTAGAAAAGAAGAATCGATTATCAACTGGAAAAACAAAGCAAAACGAGCAGAAATGCATAAATGACTTCAACAAAAGTAAGAATCAAGTCAATGTCGAAGTCAAAAATTAATAGCCGCAGTCGAGTACAAAATGAATCAATCATCATTATCAAAGAAACCAACGGCAAACAAAATCAGAGTCTTGAAAATCAAGAAATTAGCAATTTCTCAAAAACAAAGTGACCGAAGTCGAAGGGAAATCCAGATGAGGAAAACACAAAATATCAAGTTCAAAATCGCTGAGATTCAAACTAGATGTGAATGAGAAATCAAAATCACTCAATTTGCAACTGGTCCAGCTATTTTTCATCACAGTGTAATAGGTACACAATGACACTCATAGCATAGAACAAAAGTGGAACAAAGTCCAAAAGTCAAAATGACTTTAATTTGCCAAATTAAAACAAAATCAACATCGGCTAAATCAATTCAAAGCCGAAAACACAAGCATAAGCGTTAGGAATTCATACCTAACAGTCAAAAATAGTCATATGTAAAGATGAGAGATAAAACATCGACAAATAGTTGTAACACATGCTCCATCTAAGTTATGTTTTATAATTGTCCTAAACCCCAAGCTCTGATACCAAGCTGTGACGCCCCACCTCTATACCCACGCTAGCCAAGAACACTACGGTGTAGTGCTGTCAACTAGCACGGAGAATAAGGCTATTGAGGAGCGACCATCTATGTAATTGCTTTGTGCGAGCACCGATATGTCAGATAATAAAACATTGCATTTCATCTTTAGAGGAAATCTGACATACCGATACAAACTCAAAGCTACTACACAGTGGCTATAATAGTTTAGGACAATAGATATAAAAATAACACAGATAACATAAATGCGGAATACAGATGGAACGAAAAGTCTCATATATATAATAACTGATATCAGTTACAATACATTTGACACAATACAAATGATACAACTACAACTATCGACTCAAGGAGTTATATATACAAGTACATTATCGACTAATATACATGAATACATTATCATCTTAAAACAGACACACAGACTACTATAACAAGACGAAGACCACTTCAAGTGATATAAAAAGTCTTCATAGCTCTAGCAGCAACCCAAAGCTAAAAATCTACAACCTGTAAATACTCGGTCTGACCCGAGTATTACATTCAAAAGAAAATAATACCCGGATCAGTCTAATTCAAACTCAGTTATTAATGCATGGAAGCAATAATAATCAAATAGATGACAGTCACAATAATTTCCGTCTATCCAATCCTTTTAACAAAGAAATCGGATAACTAAAAATATAACACTTAACAGTGTTAAGCAAAAATCAACAGATTTAAATCATCAACAGAGATAAATAAACAAATTATCAAATCGACTAAATCAATTCAAAACTGTCAATTCTGGGTGGCTGCAGTGCACGCAAGCGTGCACTGCCTCGCCACCACCGAATATAAAGTCACCACCACAATGAAACTGCAGTGGCAAACAGGTATAAAGACAAAGGCAGGCTGCAACTAAACTGCATAAAAGTCATCAACAGTTCAAGCATATACAGCAATAAAGACGAATTCGAGTACAATCATGAAGCAGAACCAAGTGCAGTTCAACTGAGATGGACAACTCGAGAATAAACATGTACAAATGATCGAGTGATCAATATGGCAACACAGATGTGCAAATGAAGAAGTCTCGAACTCAAGACAGTATGGAAGGCAAAAATACAGAACCAACAAACAAGATCAAAGGCAAGGCAATGTACAATGTAGACTTCAAGTCAAGTGCACAACATATCGTGTGCAGCTCAATGCACAAAGACTATGGCACAAGCAAATGAACAACAAGGAAATCAAGCAGTGATCACATAGACAACAAGACCATCGGCATGAAAACAATAAACATAGACCAGACAGTTGAACATCAGAGTACAAATGTAATCAAGTGTACAACACAGTGCAACTCAAAGAACAGTGCATCAATAAACTGCAACTACAATGTCAACAATAACTAGAAGTGTGGATACCAAGTGATACAAATGAAGTGCATAAGCACAACCGGGTCCAAACAGCAATTACATGAGGAGATAGACCAGATCAGTAATCAGATGAACAAATATCACAAATGCAGACAGGCCAGAGTCAAAGTACACAAGTGAATCAAATGCCAACAAGAACAGATGAACATCAGTGTAGACAAGTAGGAATTCAAACATGAAATGGAGAACATCATTGCAAGTGCAACAGGTAGAAGATGATGCAGTGAAGCATGTACAAGGGCAGTACATATATGCAATCCAAACATGTGCAGACTCAACTGTTCGAAATATCATGCTACATGAAAATGTCCAGTAAATCATCTACATGGATGCAAGCATGTATGATTCAATATGATCAAGACAAAATGTGTACAACAGAGATCAAGCTCAGTGCCACAGTAGTCAAAAGCAAGGAGGTATCAACACATCAATGTACACTGAAATGGTCAAGCTACAACATGAAGCACTGCCATACAAATAGCAGTATGACTGGAATAAGTGACACAATGCATCAAGTAATTCCAGGCATTAAAGTGTGAAACAGATGTGAAGTGAGACCTGAAGTATAACAGTGAACATCATCACAAGTTCAACATCACAATGTCAGGGTAGATGCAGTTGACAAAGAAAATGATCAAGCTACAATATACAGAACTACAAGTAGATGCAAGCTAACTGGGATATGAATAACTACAGCATGCAGTGGCAACAGGAATGAAATGCAACATAAATGCAATACGTCAGGCATGCAATGTGAAGTATTTGTGATGAAGCAAAGTTGAAGTACATCAGAAAAATTCACCAAGTCAAGCCGTGGTCATACAAAAGAGATCAACATCGACCAAATCATATGAACAAGTGCAACAGAGAAGATGGCCAGAGACAAAGCTCACATGAGACAGAAAATCAACACATATGAATGAACAGTTAACATCAATGCATCCAGGAAATCAGATGGCCAGAGACGAAGCTCACTGGGGCCAGAAGATAAGCAGTCAGGTGTTAAAAATCACGTTTAAGAAATCGAATGCCAAAATGCAGTTTTAACAAGAAGGAGAAAATCAAGTTCGATTTTTATTAGACATGCACGAACGAAGATCAAAGCATTAGCCAAAATCACAGAGACGAAATCAACGTCGTCGAACCCAAACTCATAACAGTGATTATCCACGAGAACAAACATCTCAAAACAATCGAGCATAACAACAGAATAATACTCGAGTATGAATTAGAAGTGAGCAGAACTCACCTGAGATTCGACGAGCGCAACCACTCGATCGCAAGCATCAACATCAAATTCGACAGAGCGGCACTTCTTTTCGCAAGCCCTAATTTTCAGTACGAAGAAACAATCGAAGTCGAACAAAGTCGCAATTTGTTAGAAGATCGAAGTCAATCAAAGCTGCAAATTGTAAGAGATTCTCGAAGATCCACAAAGCCCTAGTTCGGAGATGACGAGACCGCCATTTGTTTCGCTCGTTTGTTTTGATTAGGGTTATCCAAAATGATAAGGGGGATCGGTTTTCACGAGTGAACGAATACAAGGAAAAAGGCATAGATAAACATCACAGCATAAGTATGGGCCACAATTTAAATTTTCACAGCCCACAATTTCTTCTAACCAAATTTTATTCCCTGAATTTCAATTCGATCAAAATGCCAATAGCTATTAGCAACCAGATTAGATCGTCAAGAGGCGATAATTAATTGGGTACGAAATGTCGGGTTGTTACAGATGATGCTGCAGTCATTACCGAAGTTATTTTCCAGCGACCGAAAAGAGTTTAGAGCTTTCATCTCTCCAAAATACTTTTCAAACCTTTGAAATTCATTTTCAAATCAAAAAGGATTTAAACTTTCCAAATCTCCAAAATTTTCAAATTCTTTTCAAAACATTTCCAAAAACTTCTCTGGAATTCCGTTTCAAATTACAAATCACATTTATAATTTACATTCTTTAATTTCATTTGTATCTGAATTTATTTTCTTAAATTTGGAGTTACGATTTCAATTTCTTATTCAATTTTATATAATAATGATAACATTTCAATATTATTACTTTCTTAACAAACAAGCATCCATATACTCTAATAATTCATAGAAAATCATTTCTTTTCTATACAAAAATAGTTTTGGGCAAAATTATTTCATTCACCCTATTTAAAAACAATACTGTGCCGAATTGTTCTATTCAAGTGTTTAGAAACCCCTTCGATACAGTTTTGCAGACTGTGCCGACGAAGGTTCATATGCCACTCAATAAACCAATCATCACAATACAAAACAAATTTATATTAACTAACAAATACGCGCTCATATCTATTATTACACTCACACTCATTCTAGAGTACTACTGACTCTATCTCTAATGAGTAACACCCAACAGAGAAGGGTTGTCGCTTAACCATATGCTCTGATACCACGTTGTCACGTACCAAAATTTTCGACTTTCGAAAATTCGACATCGATACTCACTTTATCGACTGCCGATAAATCGAGTGCCGGAAACTCGAATAGTGATGGTTTTAAAAAGAAGAAAAAGGTAGAAGAAGAAGAAGAAACGAGGAAAAGGATAGAAGAAGAACAGCAGAACAACAACAGAAACAGAAAACAATATCAGAATCTTACATATCGCAGCGGAACAACATATAATAGATAATTGAATAATCTTTAAACAAAGAACTATATCATTTTATACATACATCAATCATCAGAGTCAATACACAACTCAATACAACAAACAATGGACAGTTATATAAACTTATCCTCATACAGAATACACAGCGGAATAATACATAGTATAGATCATACGTCTCGTCATCCAGCTCGCCACTTGAGCTCCATAGCACTCCAATCCAAAATGACCTGATAACATAACTCTAGACTGCCCGTGTGGAAATTGGTGGGCACCCAGAGTTTAGAAGGGAAACAATAAACTCCGAGTCAGTCATGGTGACTGGTGTGAGATCGTAAAACAGTTATTCTTTAAAAAAAAACAAAGGAATATTTTAAAATAGATTCGCAATGCTTTTGGAAAATGAGACTACCATAAGGCCTCCCGCACACACACACAATGCAAACGCAGAATCGGAGGAGATTTCTCCTTATGATAGTCAAAGATGCTTGATACGCAAAATCAAATCATTTTTGGATATTATTATTAGTGCATAGTGTAGAAAACATTTCGAAAGTATAATATTAATCTTAGCCAATATACGACCAGTATCGTATGCCTACTATAGCTACCATCTAAACAGTGGTGACCACCGTACGTAAATGGCAGGTTCTACAACTAATACCGTACAAAGTTCGTATTGAAGTTTGGATTTCCAACAAATGGTCAGGCTAAGGAACTTCCTATCCACGATGGGTACGCCCCTGGAAAAGACGACCCGAGAACCTAACCGGATCTCTGCCAACACAAGGCCGGGTTACCTCTGCAAAAATAGGTAACTACTGACACGCGTATGCCATCCCCCGATCGTAACCGATCTTCCCGAGGATCCTCGATTCGCAACAAACCACATAATAATAATGCAGCAACCACATAGGTTAAGTATCTGGGCTCCATACCATGATACCACCTCTATCCAGAAGGAATGGCATACACTAAGGGGCGCTAGTCCCTAGAACCTTGCCGCATCCTTCCTTTTTTGACCATTTCCGGGGTGTGAGGCTCGACGAAGTCTCGTCCACAAAGCTACGCTTTCTACAAAGCCATGCTTCGGGTCAAACAAATGATCAACCTATGACCACAAAGATATAAGATCAAACAAATGATCATATCGCAAATGATCAAACACTGATCATTTCACAGCAACACTCAGCATGCCACGTTACCAAATTGGGAATATATTGCTGATAAATTTCAACTACATAACCTCTGAGCTCGTACGTCTCAGAGAAGGGTGTTAAGCTAAGAGAATAAATTCTCCGCCACCAACAGAAATGTATTTGAAAGAAATCAGCTTTATATCTCAATTTGTAACGTCAGACACACAATCCATACAAGTCTGTTCCGGGATCGAACAGAACCGAAGGCACTTCTCACGAAGCCCTTGCATATCCGGATAATTTTCTAATCACGTCCAGACTTCCCGTCACTAAGGGTGATAAAACCTCTAAACCGGAGATCAGCCGATGTAGAGTAACTCGACGGTAATCCTTCCGTTTTCAAAAATAATCGGTCTTCAACACCGGTCATCAAATGCGATTCATAACGACGTATCACATATTCGGAATGGGTTATACGACCCCATGGTCCTTTCCCGGCTAACCCGAATAGTGAGCGTTTATTCAAAAATAAGTGTGGCATTCAAATTCATCAAATCACAACAAATACCCATTCAAGGTAATTATTGATAGTCGGTTATTTAACTATCAATAAAGATGCGTGACATCATCAGATTCCAAATAATTTTTCAAATAATTTATTCTCCAAAATATCTTTACTAGATATAAAAATATCCACACTTCCGTTTGAAAACAAATTTCAAATATTCACTTTTCAATTTATCTTTAAAAGATAAATTCTCAAAAACGTTTCATTTCATATTGGAAAAGCAATCCCATACTTATTTAATAATAAGTAATTCACAAATCTATTTATTTTCAACATTTGAAAATATTCGATATACTTAAATCAAATTAAGTATATATTCATTTTTTTAAGGAAAACATTCTCTTAAGCACATTTATTTGAGTCCAAACGAATGTTACGTAAAACATCGTTACGACGACTCAAAATCACTAGTATAGGGATTCAGAATTAAGATAGATGTATAAATCCCAATACTATATAAAACACTTCCTTTCGGAAATCATTTACTATAACAACAGTGTTATAGTCCACCATTCCCTTATTTCTCAAAAACGTCTATTTCAACAATGAATGTTGAAATCTATGGTTTCGATAGTTAATACATTTTTAAACGTTGTTAAAACAATTAACTTCATTTCAAATATCACTCTCCCAAAACCATATCCATTTTCCTTAAAAATATATTCACTGTCCAAAATCGTGAATATACTTCACTAACCAATTTTCAATAATCTCTACACATTTTATTTCAAGAATTATCCACTGTCCAAAATCGTGGATAAAATTCCCTTAATAACCTTCTATATTAAATTCCTCAATTTTGATTGATTTCGAATTTATAAAACAACGTTTATAAATTCTACTTCTATTTTCTAACAACTTTGATTTATAAATCTTCTTTCATTAACTTCTAAAATTCACTTATCAAAATAAGTGATTTCGGATTTATAAAACAACATTTAAAAATTTCAATTCTATTTATAAAAACTTCAATTTATAAATCTCCTTTGTTAACTAATTCAATTCATAACTCAATTTTTATACCAACATATTTTACAAAATCATTTCCATTTATAAGTTCACAATTTATAAATTTCTTTTATTTATAAATTCTTAAAAATTCATTTTTACGCTTATAAAAACTCGTTTTATAATACCAACATTTTAGAGTTATAAATATCAATCTTGTACACCTTTTACGTACATCGTTTTTAATAATTCAAAAATTCCAATTAAAACCATTTTATAAATTACTTAACTATCTATTCCAAAAATCACCTTTTGGTTATAATTCAAAAAAAATCTTAACTTTTATAACTTTAAAGTTTTAAACGTTTATTTATTTGAAACAAATCAATTCAAAAATTCAATAAAACGTCTACTTTCAAAAATCACTTTAAAATCCTTTTTAAAGTAAAAGTCGTTATTTTTAAACTTCAAAACTGAATCCGATGATGCAACAACACCAATTAGTCAATCACAACAACAAACATCATATATCAATATGATAACAGAATATACATCAATATCTGTAAATAAATAAATACTGGTGAGGAATCCAGTTGGATCCCTCCAACCTGTTTCCCTGCATCCACAGACGTTAGCACAATACCAATTCCACTTCGAGGTGGAATATCGCGGTATATGGGTTTTATAAAAATAATCCGCTTACTAATGGCGCAATAGGGTCTTATCCGCTATACGAGGTGGGAAATCAATCAATCAATCCAATATATACATATGCCAATATGTATATATTGCTATATATATATAGATATATCCTACTATATCTAATATCACATCCAATAGCAATCAAATAAATCAATAACTACAATTCATTTTTGAGTGAGAAAAATCTCACCTTAGCTTTTTATTTTGCAATCCAATACAAAACCAGATTTATTTTTCTTCGTTGTATTCGACCTTGTATAAACAATTTACGATTTCATTAATATTTGAATCAATTGACAATAAATTATCATCTGTTAATTTATTTAAACCAATAATTTAATTTTATCGAATGATTTATTTTAAACCAATTTCTTTATAAATACCCTTTGAAAATCCTATTCCTATATATTAAATAAAACCAAATTTCTTATTTATTCTACTTCGTAAATACATTATTTTTAAAATTGACTAGTTGATTCAAATTATTAAACGAATAATCTATCTCCATATTTTTCATAATCCTATATATACATATATCCATTGTAATATAATTTCATTTTAAACTAATATTTTTAAATTTCACTGCATATTATTTTTTTGAAAAAGAAAATAAATTATACCTTTACTGCAAAATGCAAACCCAGGCTTGATCGAACCCTCTACTATCGCCACTGCCGTGAGTACGAACCCACTGCCCCACGCTCGACATCGCAGTCCCCCATCGAACGCCGCGACATCGTCGCCATCATCAGATTCGAACGCGATAGCCCCTATTTCTGCCCTAGCCTCTGAAATTGATCGCGACCCACTTCGATGGCCTGCCGACGAACTCGCCCAACTCCACAACTCCACCGTGCCACTCACGATACCCCCAAATCGCCGAGCTCGACTGCCGTGACCCACCTTCATCTTCGAATCCATCGCGAGTCTCCACACGTTGATCGCCGCCATCCCCTACGCGAGTCGCCTCGACGCGAAACCTCTACGCCTATCCCGCAAATGCCTGGCCTCGCGATTTCCGATCGCGACCACCAACATCGCGCGTCGCGATCTCGATTTACAGTGGACGACCATTTTTATTTCTTTGAACTGGGGATGGGGCTTTCGTTTGAATGAATTGGGAAGAGTAAGGGAAAATGAAGAGCGTCCATTTTATTTTATTTTCTTTCGTTAGATTTGAACTGAACGGAGGGAGAGGGGCATTAAAAAAACGAAAATGGATGGGTCGGCACGATTTGTTTCGTGATACCAGGCGTGAATTTAGGCGTGAAAGAAGGGAGAACGTGTTGATGTTAAATAATATAAATTTAAATTTTTAAATTGAATTCGCTTTAAAATTTCAACGCGTTTTCTAACCGTACTGTCACAAAACAACTCCGATCAATACGAAAATTTGAAATCCGATAATAACTCAATATTACGGACCCAATGGAACTGGTTTCGTCGGATTCCGAGACTGCGCCTCGGACGGCTATTTTTAAATTCGATTCAAACAATATAATTTCAAAACTGATCAAATCACTGAACAATTCAATTCTGAAGCTTTTATTATTTCCGGTATTGTCAATACGAATTTTAAAAGCTTTCGAAATATTTTTCTTCAACTTAAAATTGAAGATTCGAATTTTTATTCAACACTATATAGATTAAATCTTAAAGTTTAATCGCAAAATTCAGAGTTATATCGGGGATTCAAATTAAATCATCGTTCAAATATTTAAAATTAATTAAATATTTCAAATTTAATTTGTTCAAAATTATGGGTCGTTACAACTTCCCTCCTTAAAAGAATTTCGTCCCGAAATTACAAGTCAAGAAAAATGGTCCTTAACTCGTCTACTATTTTTCACAATCTAATAGTTTTATCAAATTTTCAAAACAAATCTTTCTACTAAAGATTCGTTATCAATTCAACTAACTTTCCAACTTAAATTATAAGTTTCAAACAATCATTGTTTTACTTCTCTATTCAAATTTAAATTTAAATTCAATTTCAAACTTTCAAAATTTTCTCAAAAATTTTCTAACACTCGAAATTTTCGAAAAATTTCGCCAGCGTCTCCTTTGCGCGGCTAATACGGCACGACTACAAAACGTCCCTACGGACTCTCAGATTCAAAAAAAGAAAAGAAAAAGCCAAGCGGCTAGACAAGAAATCATCAAATCTCATATCGAAATTCAAATACTTACCTTTCGTCGAGAAATTCAATTTTATCTTTGAAAATCAAATCCAATTCCTTTATACACCTGTATATCCTACTAGCATAATATCTAGCTACAATATTCAATCCATTTTGCAAATTCTATTACAAAATTTCGATACTTACTTCTTATATCATTTTTAAATTCACTATTGAAGTTACATCATTCAGTTTCGTTCAATTTTGCATTTCACGTTCTCATTTGAATTAAATTTACCATTTCAATTCAATTTGGATTCAGTTTCACTTCTGAATATTAAATTTTATCAATTATCTTTCATTCATAACTACATTATTTTAGATTAGTTTCAGTTACTAATTCATCACAATTCCAATTCATTTGTTACTACTCCAAATTTATTTTCAACTTAATAAATTTTCTTTAAGTAATCTTCTCATTCTATTTAATTGATTCACTTATACTTACTTTGATTTAACTTAAAATTCCTTAAGTTAAATTTATTCAATCTAAATTCACAACAAATTGTATAAGTTATCAACTCATTTATTATTCTCATCAATATTTTTATATAGCATTCCAGAATCTTAATAACATTTTCAAAACCATTTTTGAAAACAATTCAATTTATCCCTTGAATTTTCAAAACAAAACTCAATTTTCCCAACAACTTTTATTTAAAACAATTTGGCAGCAATTCCTCTTTTGGAAACCCGAAAATGAACATCGATGATGCTGCAGTCATTACCGAAGTTATTTTCCAGCGACCGAAAAGAGTTTAGAGCTTTCATCTCTCCAAAATACTTTTCAAACCTTTGAAATTCATTTTCAAATCAAAAAGGATTTAAACTTTCCAAATCTCCAAAATTTTCAAATTCTTTTCAAAACATTTCCAAAAACTTCTCTGGAATTCCGTTTCAAATTACAAATCACATTTATAATTTACATTCTTTAATTTCATTTGTATCTGAATTTATTTTCTTAACTTTGGAGTTACGATTCCAATTTCTTATTCAATTTTATATAATAATGATAACATTTCAATATTATTACTTTCTTAACAAACAAGAATCCATATACTCTAATAATTCATAAAAAATCATTTCTTTTCTATACAAAAATAGTTTTGGGCAAAATTATTTCATTCACCCTATTTAAAAACAATACTGTGCCGAATTGTTCTATTCAAGTGTTTAGAAACCCCTTTGATACAGTTTTGCAGACTGTGCCGACGAAGGTTCATATGCCACTCGGTAAACCAATCATCACAATACAAAACAAATTTATATTAACTAACAAATACGCGCTCGTATCTATTATTACACTCACACTCATTCTAGAGTACTACTGACTCTATCTCTAATGAGTAACACCCAACAGAGCAGGGTTGTCGCTTAACCATATGCTATGATACCACGTTGTCACGTACCAAAATTTTCGACTTTCGAAAATTCGACATCGATACTCACTTTATCGACTGCCGAGAAATCGAGTGCCGGAAACTCGAATAGTGATGGTTTTAAAAAGAAGAAAAAGGTAGAAGAAGAAGAAAAGAGGAAAAGGATAGAAGAAGAACAGCAGATTTACAATAGAAACAGAAAACAATATCAGAATCTTACATATCGCAGTGGAACAACATATAATAGATAATTGAATAATCTTTAAACAAAGAACTATATCATTTTATACATACATCAATCATCAGAGTCAATACACAACTCAATACAACAAACAATGGACAGTTATATAAACTTGTCCTCATACAGAATACACAGCGGAATAATACATAGTATAGATCATACGTCTTGTCATCCAGCTCGCCACTTGCGCTAAAAATCCTATCTTCCAATAAGGATCCAAGATATATATTTGAATCTGTAAATTGTTAAGTTCGAATTTATTCAAAAATCAAATTCTTACTGTAGAAACCCAATTTCTTGCACAATTTATATTCTTTCTTCTTGAATCTATATATTTTTATTTTATATATATAATTCATGCCTAAACACAACTATTTGTTTTGAAAACCTAAGCTTGATACTGATCAAATGATAAGAGATTTAATTCCTTTGGTTGACTCTATCCTAAGAAACTAAACAGAAGGAAACTACATGACTCAGCACTGTTAAATGCAAATTCATATACAGACAGAGTTGATACAAGGAAGATACCAAGCATACAAATCTAAAGATGGGTCATTCACTGATTATAGCCAACTTAAATTTTATATTATGTTTACTCACATGTAATCCTGGAAGTTGATTTTAAACTAAAAGTATAACCTGTAATAATTTTAACAGGGTTTTATCTTCTTGTTACCAGAGATATATACACACTAACATATATATGCAGGCACAACACAAAACCATGTCAGCAAAAAACTTTCAACATGACCACATACAAATCCATGATTCAAACTAACTCAGGTCTAAGATGAGTTTACTCACAGATAAGTATTCAGCAGATTCAAACTTTTAAGTTTTAAAAACAAAAGTTACTCACTTTATTTTTCCAGAAAACAGAACTGCTATGTTGAATCTTTTCTTGATCTTTGGCTTAAATTTGTCTTGATACTTTAAATTGAAGTTTTGTTTATGTTTTGAAATAATATTCACTTTAGAGGTTTGTTTAGTTTTGAAATGAACGAATCTGAAATGAAGAAAGGTTGATAAAAGAGTGAGTTTACAGGTAGTATTATTTTGTACAGGTTGATATAATTTTATTTGTACAATGCTAGAGATATTTTTTCTTGCTTTGTCTACTGATGTCTGGTTTGGTGGCTAAAGATGATCTTGCATTAATTGTTTTGTACAACTTTGTTGCTTTTTTTCTAAAGTCTTTGTTCAACTTGAATATCTTTGATGTCTTCATTTGTTTATAATTGTTGACTTCGGCTGTATAATAGATGAGATGATTGTGATGGCTTCCTTTTACAAGCTTTCACACTTGTATTTTATCTTGTTTGTTTGGTTTCATTTGCAGGTGTACTTGTTCATATTTACCTTTATATATTTTGTTTCTTTTGCTAAGTCTAATTGCTTTATATCTACATGAGATTCTCTAGTCAATATGCTATTGGAATTTGTCAAATTATTTCTAACTTTAAACATTTATTTTATTTATTTATTTCTATTTTTATTTTCTTTTCCTTAGTCTTTATAATATTACTTTATAATATAAATTTCTATTTTAATTTTGCTTTACTTTATAATATTCATTTTTATAGTTTTATATAATTCTAGAATTATTTAATATGTTCATTTCACATTTTTATATAACTATAAATTTATTGGAAATATTTGTTTAACATCAACACTTATTTGAATTCTATAAGTATATTTTTATAAACTCAAATTATTATTATTAAACCATTTATTTACAATTTAAATTCAAATCAATATATATATATATATATACATATATATCATTTCAAATTCACTCATATATGCTCAAACACAAATATATTCACATATATATAACAATTACAATATTTTTAAATTTAAATGATTTATACAACATTTATTTGACTTCAGGGAAACTCGCATCCATTTATCGATTTATTTCACAAATCTTTATTCAAAAATTAATTAATTATTAATTTAAAATATATATAAAATTTGGGGTCGTTACATTTGATTCATTCCTTAAGGAGATATTATTGATACAATATGGGGTATTTTCGGCCAAAAATGGACTCGAGAAAGGACTTTAAAAATAGAGTATTTAATATAGAAATATTCGGAATGGGAAGAAGGGTTCAACAACAAAGTTGTTCCCATTGAAATTATACACGGTTTCAAAAAAATTATTTGGTTTGGAGTAGTTTAGTGGAATGTAGAAGCCATGGAAATAAGGGGAAGAAAGAGGGAAATAGGGAAGGGAAAAAGAAGGGAAAATGGAGAAAGAAGAGGAGAGGGAAGGTGGGGCTTTGGCCATGGGTTACTGCTGTGGATTGTGTGTGGTGATGGAGGTGGGTGGCGGCAATAGGAGAGAGATAGGTTAGGGTTTTGAAGGAGGAATGATGAAATTTGATTTGGAGATTTAGGAGGTTTGGGGTTTGGAGTTTTCCGTAGATTTGAGTAAGAAAAAGAAGAAGATGAGTACGCAGAAATTTTCTCAAATGAGGAATTTCTGTATGTACTTAGTTTTAGTCAGATAGGAAATAAAAGGTTAATGGGTGGTAGAAGAAAGGATCCAAAGTCTCTTAGGGTTTCTAGGGTCTCTTGGTTTACTAAGGAGCTCATTAGTCTAAAACAAACCCAATAAAACTTAGCCAAAAAAAAGAACACAAATATACACTGCAAATGAAAGAAATAAGCTGCACGTTATTTAATAATTAGGAAATGAAGGTGGAGAGACAAAAATAAATGTCACGTTTTATTTCAAAAGCTTCAGGCATTAATAATTCATAAAGAAATGTTCGTAGGAATGGAAAAGTTTGCAGACCAAAGGAAAGTGGAATTTTGTATACGCGAAAATGAGGTGGCAAAAATTAAATATAATCTAAAAGTCTATGCTTAGGTATTTAACATAAGGATAAATGAACGGATCAATGATTAATAATAAGATAACTATTTTAAAACGTACATGCAACAATTAATAACAAAAGAAAGAAAGGGACCTTGTACATCGCACAACCTTTTTGAAATTCAATTTGTAAAACGTAACCAAATTAACTTCATTAACTCAAATAATATTCAAATTTGTACGCATTTAGTTTTTTTATCTATGCGTAATAAATAAAATTACTTACCTTAAAGATGAAAACGTTCAATTTGGTTTACCCAAAATGATCTTTATTTCCATTAAAACATCATTTCTGTTTAACACAAAAAGTGCGTTTCTTTTATTAAATCTATTAATTGCAATCAACGTTTTCTTCCCTTCTAATTGAAATATTTCAATAACATTAATTGCAATTACTTACAAAGTTAAATTTCAAAACAGACAACTAAAATGGATGAAAAATATAATAATTGTTTCCTTTAGTCATTTAAACACCTTTATAAATTTGTTATTTATACAGTAGAGTAATAAATAACTTACTTAATAAATTATTTTCCTACTCTTGTAATCCATCTGTATGCTAAAACATAGTTCATATATACATATATTTCTTCCTTTAAATCAATCATTCTATTCTTTATTTTAATGAAATTAAACCTACATTCACAAATGAAACATTCATTTTATTTGATATAAATGTTCTTTTCATTAAATCAGCTTTCCTTATATTTTCACAAAACATAAGCTACGTTTAATTACACCTATTAATTTACAATTTGTTGTCCTCTCTACCATTAATTGAAATTATTCAATTACATTAATTTCAATTGTTTACAAAGGTGAATTCCAAAATGAACAAAATAAATTTAATGAGAAATAGAACAATTATTTCCTATCTAATAGTAATTGAAACATATTTATACACTATTGGATACAAACAGGAATTATACATTTCTTACCAAATAATTGTTTCTCGTCTCTGCAATCAATTTTTCAGCTACCAAACATTTCAAATAAATAAACATATGATTTCTTCTTTAATAAAGAAACATTTATTATTCTTTATTGATATTTATTATTCCAATGAATTGCAAATTTACATTCAGACAATTGTTAATTTCACTCAAACCAATGTTATTAAAATACACACTAGCATTTGTTATCATCCTTACATTATTGCAAATATGTTTCATTAATAGAAATTTTACTTAAGCTCATAACTTGTATTATCATTTAATTTGTATCAGTAAAATCTTAATTTTTTTATTCCTAACAATATTATTCAAAAATCTTATTTAATTTAATATTTTTAAATGTTTAAAAATATGGGTCGTTACAATCTCCCATACTCAAAACTTTTCATTCCCGAAAAGAAACAAGAAGGAATCCAAAATTTTGTTATATTTTATTTAAAACAGTCAATTTATAAACAATTAAACCTACATATTTAAGTTTAATAAAATTTGAAAATAACTCAAATTCTACAAAGATTTTCTAAGTCTTAAATTTTAGAAAAATTTTGGCAGAGTCTCCTTTGCACGAATACGTCCGAAAAATAATGATATCAATAATTTCAATATATATATCATATTTCGAAATAAAATATCCCAAACCACGGGAAAACAATATGATATCGCTATAAAACAGTAATCTGAAAACATACTTATTAGTCGGGCAAACAAACTTTATTTATGAAACCAAAAGCAGTAGCTATTGCTTCCATAACCTGTATTTCACTTATAAAATCCAAAGAGTTAAAAGTATGTGAAAGAATAATATTTCAGTTGTTTCAAATCAATAGCACAAACAACATACAATATATCACAATCATATGCAAAAAAAACTATACAACCATCATAGGCAACAAAGAATCCATCACACATCCATAGCAACCAAAACTAATGGTTTATTCAGGTTCAGAACTTTTAATCGTACAAGGGTGATAAATAAACTAATAAGTATACTTTATGCTCAACATCCTTAGATAATTACTTAATAGATTATTCATACAACCTCAAATAGTTAGAAGTATTCTTTCCCAAACATCCCATCAGCCAAACAACAAGAATTTTAAATTTACTTAAGTTTATTCTACTAGTTTTTTCTCTCATCATTTACCTTTCCATTCATTTATTTATATAAAGATCAATCACTTACATAGTTTGTTTTCCATTAAAGATTTAAGTCATCAATGAACCATTTCATAAAATATTACTTAAGCTCCTACTGCCTTACCTAAGTCTATAACTTAATTCTATTATAGAATAAAAATTTAAGTTTTTTGTATTCGCTCTTGATGAGAAAAGAAATATTTCAATGTATCTAAAAATTCAATTAAAACATTTAACCTCATTCACTTAGTAAGAATATAAGATATATTTAAAACATCCTCATAGCATTTTTCCAGGATTTTCCAAAAAGTTTAAACAATGTTGAAGTTTATATCAAAACATTATGATAAGCTTTAAAAAAAAATAAAGTTCCTTAAATTCGATAATTTATTAGACTCATTATTTTAAAATAAGTATAAACTCTAGATATTAAACTGAAACTAATAGTATACTCAAATCTTACATTAAATATCCAAATCAAAGTATAAAATTTCATATCTTCATAATTAATTTTACACGCTTGTTTTAAAATAAATATTCAAATCATGGAAAAATGTTTATTACAGTCTAATACAAAATTCAAATGGTAAATAAACCTATAAATTTACTATTAGTACTTCGAAATCAAGTAAATATTTCAAACCATACTTCCAAAGAGATTCAAATTTATTTGTCAAGTATATTACTATAAATAAACTTCGCAAATCAATTTTTTTTCCATTTATATAATATATTTAAATTATATATTCAAAGAAACTTATATAAATTTTACTTGAAATATTCATTTGAAAACTTCATTTGTAAATCAATCATCTTTAATACTTTACGGAAAAATTTATCTGTAAATTTCTTGCTTCATTTATATATACCATTTAAAATTTTTAAATAACATCTTTATAAATATATGTAAACTATTTGAAAACAATTATTTACATCATTACTTATATTTAAAAGGAAGTTATTGAAAACCTTAAATCCATTATTTGTAAATTTTATTAGTTTTAAATCTCAAAATTCCTTTAAACATCATTAATAAGTCAATAATCATTAACTTTAAATATGTTTTATTTAATTAAAAAATTCTCACAATATTTACAACACTAATAATTTACTATTAAACCATGATGTACATAAATAAACAATATTTTAAACATTATAAAGTATTTAGAAATGAAAAAAATGACCAAAATATCTTTTATATAATACTTTATCAAAATACTTTTATAACTCGATGTTTTAACAAGTTTATTCTCGTTCTTGCAGACTCTGGTCGTACGTTGATCAGGCGTAAGACTAGAAATCTCCAAGTACTTAGTAGACCTGTTTCAACACCTAGTGAAAAATACTTAAAAACAGGTATGAGATGTAACAACCCGTATTTTTACGGATTGAAACATCGTAAAACAGTTGACATTAGGTTGCATTGTTGATAAGTTGTCCATAGTCTAAGTCCTAGGTCGTAGAGTTGTTAGGTCGGAGTAGACGACCTAAGAAAGTGAGGCGACCTAAGGATTTTGGGATAGGTCGTATAGGTGTTGGGTCGTATGGTGGCTTAGGTCGTGGGGTAGGTTAGGTCGGTTGGAGCGACCTATAGGAAGTTGGCGACCTAAGGTAGTGGACGACCTAAGAGTTAGCAACCTACAGGAAACAACGACTTAAGAAGATAGCGACCTAAGGAATGAAGCGGCTTAAGAGGTTAGCGACCTAGTAGTTAGCGAGTTAACGTAGTTAGGTCGTTAGACGACCTAAGGAGTTAAGTCGTGAGTTTCTGTGTTGAGTAAGGTCGTAGGCGACCTAAGTTAGTTAGGTCGTGAGCTTCTGTGTGTGTTAGGTCGCGTGTGTGTTAGGTCGTAGAAGCGCGCATGTGTTAGGTCGTAGGTCGCGTGGATGCGCAGATCTGGGATAGGTCGTAGGTCGTAGAAGCGCATGCGTTAGGTCGTAGGTCGTGGAGTTTCGTTAGGTCGCGGATGCACATAGGCTTGGGTCTGTTGGGTCGAAGTTTTAGGTCGTAGGGTTTCTTAGGTCGTGGACGACCTAATAGCGAGCAAACGATTTAAGTTTTTCCAGCCTATAAATACTCGTCCATTTCTTCATTTTTGGGATCCGGATTTTGAAGCGACGAAGTGCTGCCATTTTGAGAGCTCGAGTTCTACACTTCTTTTCTCCACTTTGATTTAGTACTTCCTTCCATCCAAGATCGAGGATCCAAGAGCTAAAGTTGAAGATCTACATCCATCGAAGAGAGATTTCATCGTTTGAAACGGATTTGTGATAGATCGAGTTAGATCCTTCGCTGTCCAGATCTGAAGTGGGTTGTTTTCGAGGTGTTTAGGTGATTTGGTGAGTGGTGATTATCTCTCACACGGATCCAAAGGAGTATATCGGATCATTGGCTTGATTTTTTGTAAAGTAGTGATTTTCATGCATTTTTGTAAACTTAAGTATAGATCCATTGTTCATGATGATTTGACATCCATTTTACTACATGTTAACCTATGCAAGTTCATTCATCAAGATTATAGAGATATTACTCATGTTTTCATGCTTGTTAGATTTAGACTCTTTTATTTACGAAATTGCCATTTTTGTTATAATTGTTCATTAGATCATATTTGAATGCTTGATTACTTGGATTAATGTTTGACTTGATTGATTTCTATGAATTAGTTGATTGATGATTTGATTTAGACAAGATGGTCGAAGATGATTCAAAAGCTAAGGGAAAGGCTCTTGAATTGGGAAAGCTGCTCGTGGCATATGTAGCGGATGATGAAGCTCATATGGATAGATTTGATGATGATGATGTTGAGATGAGGCTTTGCTATGATGAGATGAGGCAAAGCATAGTATGAGATAGTCTTGGTCTAATCCAGACGGGATCATTCCAAGCATGTTGACAACTCGGTGAAATGGTTCGAGTTTGAGGATAATGGTTTGCTCGAGAGGCGCTTGAGCTAGTATGGAAATAGTCGTCGAGGAGGATGACTAGAAGGCTGAGATCTCATCGTTGTTGAAGGTTCTAGCATGCTCAAAGCAAGAGTACGTTGGGCAGATTCGATAGTCCCTGAAGGCTACTGATTGGTAGTCAAGTACTCTGGGCAGATTCGATAGTCCTAGGCACGAGTTTTGACGACATGCGGAGTTATGTCTAGAACCGGGGTTTCCATTAGCCCTTGACGGACGGATGAAAGAATGAGCCAGTCATTCAATTAACGGTGATATCGAAGCAACGATAACAGTGATAGCCAGAGTCATGGATGTTTGGTTGTATCGTCATTCGGTCTCAAGAGCGGTATTTTCTGGGTGCTTATCTGATCTTGGTTTAGGCCTTGGGGGTTTGTGCTTGGAAAACATCGCCCTTGACTCGAGTGATAATTGCTTTACTTTAATTGTATGCTTTGCTATGTTTGCTCTGCTTAGTGTGTGTCTGGGGGCTATCACTGTAGAAAGAGGTGGAGTGAGAGGGTTGTATTCCTATTCCTTTTCCTTTATGCTCTTTTTGTATGTTGTTAGTTAATTTACCGCTCACTAAGACTGTTGTCTGACTCAAGGCTTTATGTTTTAACTCTTATTGCCTTGGGCTGTTCGTCCATTTTGGGACGGGCAGACTAGGTAGCAGGTGACAGGTGCTGTTCTTGCTTTCCACGATGCTGATGACGAAGACGAGTTGGAGGATTGCATATTGTTTTCTTACTATATGTACTGGATGTTCCACTGCTTGTATATTCTCTAAGTGTTATGTAGTGAGGCTTGATGTATTGACTATTCAGATGTTTGTATTCAACTATTATGAAGTTTTATTGATGAGATTCTATTCTGTGAAGCTTCACTATATATTTATATATATTCTATTGTATTTTGTCCATGCGCGGTGAGTAATACGATAGATTCTGTTGTTTTAACTTTACCTTGGCAACCGTCCATGGCTGCCTGGCACACTTTACAACGCACTATGTCTAGGTTCAGTGCGGGGGTCATGGGCGGTCGTCACATTTGGTATCAGAGCTTTGGTTAATCGATTTTACCCAACGCTCGCTGACGTAACTACGTATGAGAGACGTAATTGTATTTTGATGGATGATTACTATATATAATATAGTAGCCTAGTGGAGTTTGAGTCCTTTATGCAGTTGTTTCTCAAGGTGTGCTAATCATTCCTTTTTATAGATATTAAGGATGAGTCGAAGAGGGAGACCAGCTGCTAGGGAAGGCCGTGCTGCTGAGGGGACTGCTGATTATGCAGCCATGTTCGAAGCTATGATGACTTCGATCATGAGAAGGATACCAGTTCCGGGAACAGCAGTTGATGTTGGAGTTCAAGTTCAGGCTCCAAGACCAGTGGATTTTGCTAAGTTGTATAAAGATTATACTGCTCTTGGAGGGAAGGTTTTCTTGGGGACAGAATCAACCATTGAAGTCCAGAGGTGGATAGATGCTTGTAGAAGGATCTTTAGTGATTTCGGAATTGAGGATGCGACTAAGAGGAAGTTAGCATCAAGACAGCTTCAAGGGAGAGCTTCTGATTGGTGGAACTTTATCACTATTGATACTCCGGAGGAAGAGATTACTTGGGAGAAATTCCAAGCCAGATTTGAAGCTAAGTTCATTTCTACAGCTCAGAAGTCTATTCTGTTTAAGAAGTTTGTGGAGCTCAAGCAAGGTGGAAGACCAGTTCTTGAGTATGTTTCTGAGTTTGAAGCTTTGTCCAAGTATGCCCGGTCGTATATTGAATCAGCGTACCAGAAGAACGAGAAGTTTGTGATAGGCTTGGACAGTTATCTTGGAAGACAGTTGGTGGATCATTTGGACGATTCATTTGAGAAGCTTGTGGAGAAAGCTCTCAGGCATGAGAATCTGTTTCCTAAAGAAGGATCTGTTGTTGCTGTGACCAAGGAAGAGTTTAAACCAAGGTAGGGTGGAAACAAGAAGAGGAAGCAGCAGCAGCAAAAGGGTAGGGATGGCCAGAAGAAGCCGAAGGGCGAAGTGACCTGCTACAATTGTCAGCAGAAGGGCCATTTCTCCAGGGATTGCAAGAATCCGAAGGTGTCGATGAAGTGTCACAACTGTG
This sequence comes from Allium fistulosum, assembly GCA_030737815.1. Lineage (NCBI taxonomy): Eukaryota > Viridiplantae > Streptophyta > Magnoliopsida > Asparagales > Amaryllidaceae > Allium > Allium fistulosum. Next base: position 721,653,712 of record CM060901.1, read on the forward strand.
ACAAGCCGGGGCATATCAGAAAGAATTGTCCGGAACTGCGGAAGGACAAGCAGATTGTGCAAGCTTATGCTTTGGGAGCTGTTCCATCATCTTCGAAAGCTCCTACCGCTGAAGAGAAAGGAAAGAGTGTAGTGGTTCAAGGTACTCTTTTCCTATGTGGTGTTCCAGTGAGAGTGCTATTTGATACTGGGGCGTCGCATTCGTTTGTTTGTAATGAGCTTGTAGGCCGGTTGGGTTTAGAACCGGATATCATTGATAGGCCATTGGTTGTGACTAATCCAGTTGGGGGTTCGTCTTGTTTGTGTATGTTATGCCGTGGTCTGATTGTATCGAGTCATGATTGCTCTTTTGTTTGTGATTGTTTCGTTCTGAACTTTGCGGGGTTCGAAATTATTTTGGGTATGGACTGGCTTAGGAAGTATGCGGCAAAGGTTGATTGTGAAAGGTTGGAGGTGACAGTCGAGAATGTGGAGGGGCGAAAGATTGTGATACGATGTAAGCATGAAGAAGGCGTCTTCATGAGCTTCATGTATTCGCTGGTTGTTCCACGGGATGGACTGTCATCTGTGCCAATCGCTAATGGATTTGAGGATGTCTTTGACGAGGTCAAAGGGTTACCGCCGCATAGAGAGATCGAGTTTCGTATAGATCTAGTTGAAGGAGCCAGACCTGTTGTGATGCCAATTAGGCGGATGGCGCCTAGGGAGCAGCAAGAGTTGAAGGTGCAGGTTGATGACCTTTTGCAGAAAGGATTCATTCGGCGTAGTGTGTCCGAATGGGGTGCACCAGTTGTGTTTGCAACCAAAGCAGATGGATCGTTGAGGTTGTGTGTGGATTATCGTGAGCTGAATAAGGTGACTAAGAAGAACAAGTATCCATTGCCGAGAATCGATGACTTGTTTGATCAGCTTCACGAAGCTAAGGTGTTTTCTCAGATGGATTTGGCAACGGGATTTCACCAGTTAAGAGTGGCCAAGGATAGTGTGCCGAAGACTGCTTTCAGGACACCATTCGGTTTCTTTGAGTGGTTGGTAATGCCGTTTGGATTGATTAATGCGCCAGCATATTTTGTGGATCTTATGAATAGAGTGTTCAGAGATCAGTTGAGCAAGTTCGTGCTAGTGTTCGTGGATGATATTCTGATTTATTCCAGAACTGAAGAAGAGCACAAGACACACTTGCGTATTGTTTTGGAAATCTTACGGAAACATCAGCTGAAGGCTAAGTTTTCGAAGTGTCACTTCTGGAAGAGTGAAGTGAGGTTCTTAGGCCATATTATTTCTGGAAATGGAATAGCGGTTGATCCCGCCAAGATAGCAGCAATCCAAGATTGGGTCAGACCTAAGAATGCATCTGATGTGAGAAGTTTTCTTTGATTAGCAGGATATTATCATCGATTTATTAAAGACTTTTCCAAGGTGGCTGCACCATTGACAGGATTGACGAAAAAGAATCAAGTATTTAGATGGGATGCTAAGTGTGAGCAAGCTTTCAGAATCCTGAAAGAGCGACTGACAAGTGCTCTTGTTTTGACTATTCCAAGTGGGAATGATGAGATGGTGGTTTACACCGACGCATGTTGTACAGGACTTGGAGCAGTGCTGATGCAGAAGGATAAAGTTGTTGCGTATGCAAGTCGACAACTGAAGCCGCATGAAAGGAATTACCCGACTCATGATTTGGAGTTAGCGGCGATTGTATTTGCTCTGAAGATATGGAGACATTATCTATTGGGAGTTCGATTCGAGTTGTTTACCGATCATAAGTCGTTGAAGTATCTTTTCTCCCAAAAGGATTTGAATCTTCGGCAGCAACGATGGCTAGAGTTTTTGGCATCATATGATTTTGGTATAGCCTATACTCCGGGAAAGGGTAACGCAGTGGCAGATGCGTTAAGTCGGAGACATGCAGGATTGGGAGCCATGTTTTCAGAATGGAAGAGCCTCGAGTATTTAGCTGGATTTGACTTCAGGCCCAGATGTGAATTGGAACCTGAGATGTTGGCAAACTTATCGATAAGACTGACTCTTGTGGAAATAATTGGCGAGAGTCAAAAGCGAGATGATAAGCTTGTCAAGATTATCCATGATTTGGAATCTGGATTGGACCCAGAAAAGGATAAAGGATTCGAGGTCGATCGAGAGGGTTGGCTTCGGAAGCAAGGACGACTAGTTGTTCCCGATATAGATGAATTGAGAAATGAAGTTCTGAAGGAAAGTCATCACTCGAAGTTGACAATTCATCCAGGTGGAAACAAGATGTATCGGGATATGAAGAGAACCTATTACTGGGAAGGTATGAAGAAGGATGTTGGAAATTTTATTTCCAAGTGTATGAACTGCCAGTTGGTAAAAGCCGAACAAAAGAAGCCAAGTGGATTGCTTCAGTCATTAGAAGTTCCTACATGGAAGTGGGAGCAGATATCGATGGATTTTATTGATGGGCTACCTAGAACAAGAACGGGAAATGAAGGAATTTGGGTCATTGTAGATCGTCTGACTAAGAGTGCAAGATTCATTCCTATTCGATCGACTAGGACTGCATCAAAGTTGGTTGAGTTGTATGTTAAGTGGATAGTTCGATTCCATGGTATTCCGAAGAGTATAGTGAGCGATCGAGATCCATTGTTCACTAGTGGATTTTGGAAGAGCTTTCAGGAAGTTTTGGGAACCGAGTTGTGTATGAGTACAGCTTATCACCCTCAAACAGATGGTCAGACCGAGAGAGTCAACCGAGTTTTGGAAGATCTCCTCAGAGCTTGTGTTTTGGATTTCGAAGGATCATGGGAAGATCACCTTCATTTGGTGGAATTTTCGTATAATAACAGTTACCAGTCAAGCATTGGTATGGCACCGTATGAGGCATTGTATGGAAGACCGTGTAACTCTCCGACATGTTGGTTAGAGACCGGAGAAAAACTGATACTTGGGCCAGAGATGATTCGACAGACTTCGGATTGCATAGAGATCATTCGGCAACGAATGAAGGCAGCCCAAGACCGACAGAAAAGTTATGCCGATAAGCGTCGTAAGGATTTGGAATTCGACGTAGGTAATATGGTTTTTGTAAAGATTTCTCCACTGAAGAATGTTATTCGATTCGGGAAGAAAGGAAAATTGACTCCGAGGTTTGTTGGACCATTCCCGATCATCGAGCGAATTGGAAAGCTCGCCTACAGATTGGAGTTACCAGAGAAGATGTCGGGTGTGCACAATGTTTTTCATGTATCGTATCTATGAAAGTATGTGCACGACTCGAATACAGTGGTTTCTGCTGATAGCTGTGAAGATTTCGAAGTTGATCCAGTCAATAAAAGACCTCGTAAGCCGCTTTGTGTTGTGGAAACCGACACGAAACAGCTTAGGAGGAAGGTAGTTAGGTTGCTCAAGGTACAATGGAGTGATGATGATAACGACTGTACATGGGAGGTGGAAGAGAGGATGAAGGCAGCTCATCCTGAACTCTTCAAGGTATGGCCCTAAGGTGTCGTGTCATCTAACGACATTGTAACTTGTTCTAGTTTTAGAATTCTGCATGCTAAGCTAGAATTGGATGCATGGTTTGTTGATTGCTATGGATGGTAGGCATGCAGAATAGTCTTTGATTGCTCTGTTTGTTTGGGATTTCGGGGGCGAAATTCCTAAAGGGGAGAGAATGTAACGACCCGTATTTTTACGGATCGAAACATCGTAAAACAGTTGACATTAGGTTGCATTGTTGATAAGTTGTCCATAGTCTAAGTCCTAGGTCGTAGAGTTGTTAGGTCAGAGTAGACGACCTAAGAAAGTGGAGCGACCTAAGGATTTTAGGATAGGTCGTATAGGTGTTGGGTCGTATGGTGGCTTAGGTCGTGGGGTAGGTTAGGTCGGTTGGAGCGACCTATAGGAAGTTGGCAACCTAAGGTAGTGGACGACCTAAGAGTTAGCAACCTACAGGAAACAGCGACTTAAGAAGATAGCGACCTAAGGAATGAAGCGGCTTAAGGGGTTAGCGACCTAGTAGTTAGCGAGTTAGCGTAGTTAGGTCGTTAGACGACCTAAGGAGTTAAGTCGTGAGCTTCTGTGTTGAGTTAGGTCGTAGGCGACCTAAGTTAGTTAGGTCGTGAGCTTCTGTGTGTGTTAGGTCGCGTGTGTGTCAGGTCGTAGAAGCGCGCATGTGTTAGGTCGTAGGTCGCGTGGATGCGCAGATCTAGGTTAGGTCATAGGTCGTAGAAGCGCATGCGTTAGGTCGTAGGTCGTGGAGTTTCGTTAGGTCGCGGATGCGCATAGGCTTGGGTCTGTTGGGTCGAAGTATTAGGTCATAGGGTTTCTTAGGTCGTGGACGACCTAATAGCGAGCAAACGACCTAAGTTTTTCCAGCCTATAAATACTCGTCCATTTCTTCATTTTTGGGATCCGGATTTTGAAGCGACGAAGTGCTGCCATTTTGAGAGCTCGAATTCTACACTTCTTCACTTCTTTTCTCCACTTTGATTTAGTACTTCCTTCCATCCAAGATCGAGGATCCAAGAGCTAAAGTTGAAGATCTACATCCATCGAAGAGAGATTTCATCGTTTGAAACAGATTTGTGATAGATTGAGTTAGATCCTTCGCTGTCCAGATCTGAAGTGGGTTGTTTTTGAGGTGTTTAGGTGATTTGGTGAGTGGTGATTATCTCTCACACGGATCCAAAGGAGTATATCGGATCGTTGGCTTGATTTTATGTAAAGTAGTGATTTTCATGCATTTTTGTAAACTTAAGTATAGATCCATTGTTCATGATGATTTGACATCCATTTTACTACATGTTAACCTATGCAAGTTCATTCATCAAGATTATAGAGATATTACTCATGTTTTCATGCTTGTTAGATTTAGACTCTTTTATTTACGAAATTGCCATTTTTGTTATAATTGTTCATTAGATCATATTTGAATGCTTGATTACTTGGATTAATGTTTGACTTGATTGATTGCTATGAATTAGTTGATTGATGATTTGATTTAGACAAGATGGTCAAAAATGATTCAAAAGCTAAGGGAAAGGCTCTTGAATTGGGAAAGCTGCTTGTGGCATATGTAGCGGATGATGAAGCTCATATGGATAGATTTGATGATGATGATGTTGAGATGAGGCTTTGCTATGATGAGATGAGGCGAAGCATAGTATGAGATAGCCTTGGTCTAATCCAGACGGGATCATTCCAAGCATGTTGACAACTCGGTGAAATGGTTCGAGTTTGAGGATAATGGTTTGCTCGAGAGGTGCTTGAGCTAGTATGGAAATAGTCGTCGAGGAGGATGACTAGAAGGCTGAGATCTCATCGTTGTTGAAGGTTCTAGCATGCTCAAAGCAAGAGTACGTTAGGCAGATTCGATAGTCCCTGAAGGCTACTGATTGGTAGTCGAGTACTCTGGGCAGATTCGATAGTCCTAGGCACGGGTTTTGACGACGTGCGGAGTTATGTCTAGAACCGGGGTTTCCATTAGCCCTTGACGGACGGATGAAAGAATGAGCCGGTCATTCAATTAACGGTGATATCGAAGCAACGATAACAGTGATAGCCAGAGTCATGGATGTTTGGTTGTATCATCATTCGGTCTCAAGAGCGGTATTTTCTGGGTGCTTATCTGATCTTGGTTTAGGCCTTGGGGGTTTGTGCTTGGTAAACATCGCCCTTGACTCGAGTGATAATTGCTTTACTTTAATTGTATGCTTTGCTATGTTTGCTCTGCTTAGTGTGTGTCTAGGGGCTATCACTGTAGAAAGAGGTGGAGTGGGAGGGTTGTATTCCTATTCCTTTTCCTTTATGCTCTTTTGGTATGTTGTTAGTTAATTTACCGCTCACTAAGACTGTTGTCTGACTCAAGGCTTTATGTTTTAACTCTTATTGCCTTGGGCTGTTCGTCCATTTTGGGACGGGCAGACTAGGTAGCAGGTGACAGGTGTTGTTCTTGCTTTCCACGATGCTGATGACGAAGACGAATTGGAGGATTGCATATTGTTTTCTTACTATATGTACTGGATGTTCCGCTGCTTGTATATTCTCTGAGTGTTATGTAGTGAGGCTTGATGTATTGACTATTCAGATGTTTGTATTCAACTATTATGAAGTTTTATTGATGAGATTCTATTCTGTGAAGCTTCACTATATATATATTCTATTGTATTTTGTCCATGCGCTGTGAGTAATACGATAGATTCTGTTGTTTTAACTTTACCTTGGCAACCATCCATGGCTGCCTGGCACACTTTACAGCGCACTATGTCTAGGTTCAGTGCGGGGGTCATGGGCGGTCGTCACATGAGAAGTACCGCTCAAAATCTGATGTCAAATGACGATGTTACGATATCAGTGGCCTGCTGCTGATCCAGTGTTTACGCAATGGACACAAAACTTTCTAGAAGATCCCTCCACCTTTCGGATTCCAAAAAAATATCGTAGCCATTTTGTATACAAGGGACCATCGACCCCTACTGTAGTGGTAACTCCTGATTCAATGATTTACGCAATGGATGCACTTCCTTCCCGGAAGATCCATAAACAACAGATCCCAGGATCGAAAGCGCCTCCATTGGGTAAACTAAAGAACCATCTACCTTGGAAAAAAATCGAGGAACTCATGAGTTTAAGTCCGGACAACCATATCGGTTCGAATCCATTTTTGAATTCACCCAAGTATATTAGGGTTTATCGGTAGAATCCATTCTTGGATTCCCCAAGTCCATCTGGGTCGAAGCATATCATAGTATACTTCTTCGCGGAGGGTACTTCCCCATACCTCTTACTTCAAAATATAACATACCATATATAGTACCCTTTCAAAATCATAGCTTCAAATATCGCACTTATATAAATACCATTATATATAAGATTTCATTTTCAGATAAAGTACTTTCCAAAATCAATAATCTCGAATATATCAAATCATTCTTATATAAATTCCGTTATATATAAGATTTATCACTTCAGATCGAATACCTTCCAAAATCAACACTTTTCAGTATCACCTTATACTTATATAAAGTCCGTCTTATACAAGAATAAAAAAATTTCCAAAATCAATTTCGCTGTATGAAAAGCCATATGGGATTGAACATCTTTGCTTTATAAAAGATATTAAATTTAGAATAGTTTTGTATATAAAAACATTTTGTGAAATAGTTTTGTATATAAAATAGTTTCGTAAAATAGTTTGTAAAATAGTTTGTAAAATAGTTTTGTAAATATAATAGTTTGTAAAACAGTTTTGTAAATAAATTAGTTTGTAAATAAAATAGTTTATAAAATTGTTGTGTAAATAAAATAGTTTGTAAAATAGTTTTGTAAATAAAATAGTTTTGTAAATAAAATAGAATAAGATATTTTGTATAAGAAAAATAAAAGAAAATAGTTTTGTAAAATGGTTTTAAATTAATAGTAGTTTTGCATACAAGAAAAATTCAATTTAAATTACAAAGATATCCAACCCAACAACTTTCAATTTCAGCGTCAAAGCATATCAATAATATAGAACATAAGATGTACATATGTCATCATTTCGCAAAATCACATTCGATCGCTCGCTCGATTACACAAGTTCGCTTTCGAACTAGTATTTTTCATTCGACTTCCCTAATGCAGACTTCGATAAGGTTTCTTGACTAGAAACCATCATTCTCCTTGCATAGCCATATACTATGATAGAGAATTCTAGAATCAAACCAAAAATCCATATCAAATATTCGCCATCAAAAATCGAATGAAAAATCCTAACACGAAGTGGTGTAATTCACATAAAACTTGTGTACTCAAATCCAGATCAAATTAATATTGCGAAAAAAATAATATAAATACAACTTACGTAATTATTCCAATTTATTTCATCACAATTACATTTCAATTAAATTCATTTTTAATCACATTGATTAACACAAATATCACTTCATACTTTAATATTTGTTTCATAGAATTTCTCCATTTAATATAAAACATTAATATATTCATTCTCATAATATTGAGTATATTTATCTTCAATTTAAATTACATTCATTTCACCTATAATACTTCTCATTTAATACTACATTTATTTGCAATTCATAAGGAATTTTCTTAAGTTCATAACTAATTTATAAAAGCTTAATTCCTTTCTGTAAGACATTGTTCGAGTTTAAAGTTATCATAACTTTATTTATAACCATTTGTTGCAACATCCATTTATTTCATAACAATTTACAAGTCATGGCTTTATTTATAATTATTTCACTTTTAATTCATATTTGCTTACCCCATTTAGTTTCACCTTTACCTTTCAATTTATTTATGACACATTTCATAAATGTTAATTAAGTTTATAAACATATTTTTTCCAATTTAATATCATTTACAACATTTCCATAATCACAATTTCAATTTAAACACCCCAAGGCTTAAAGTTCACACTTATATATTATTACATTACATGCCAAGAATGTATACAACAATTCTATTCATTTATTAGACATAGATATAACAAATTAAACCTTGTTTCACTTGCTTTCAAATTAAGGTTATCAAATTCAACTGCATAATTCAACACAATTTCTAAGTTTCAACTCATATATTAATTCAGAAGGTTTCGATTATCCAAAATATCCAGATACTCCATTTTATTTCAATAGTTGAAACTACCGGTCAACAAACAACAAAATTCACAACAACATTTCAATTTCATAAACAAATATCCTAATTATTCATTTTATTCTCTTTAATACACCATTATTAAACTAGTGTTTAGTCCATTAATTCAATCAACAATAATTAGCCAATGCTTATAAACTAATAAAAACTCAACTAATCAACAATAAATGATAATAACTAAATTACCATTTCATAAATCAAACACATTACAAATAACTATATTAGTTATAAAAATTTATTCCTTTATGTATATATCATATAATATTAGGAAAAATAATTTCATTTTAATACTTATATAAAACATTTTTATAACACTAACAAATACGCGATCTTGTATATACACTCAGACAACTCATTCTAGGGTATTACTACCCTATCTCTAATGAGTTAACCCCAACAGGCTAAGGTATGTCTAAACCAAAGCTCTGATACCAACTATAACAACCCACCATTTTGGACGGTGCAAATCGACAATAAACAACACATGTCGGACTCAAACCATTCAAAAGGGATGATTGTTAATGGGATAAATAATAACACAAAAAGAAAACAAAACACATAATTTCGCAGCGGAACGACAAAATATAATAATCAAATAAAAAGTTCATGAAGCTGTTTTACAAATAACATTTGATTACAATTTTACAATTCAAATCAAATTTATACATACATCAGAAATAAACAAATTATGTAGCGGAACACAAAATGCAATGGAATAATAAATAGTAATAATATATTGAATCTTCGTCTTCGTCCTCCAAAAATTAGTCTTCAGTACACTGAAAAGCTCAGACTGACCCGAGCGTAATGAAAAGACAAAACACTCGAGTCAGAACTAAAAGATCTTATGTAAGTCAACTCAAAACAAGTAAAATAGAAATATTAGTGCAATGGTTAAATAGATGTTACGGGATTTCTTCTCCTATCAAGTGTACAACTTGAATATAATCATTTAAAGGGTTTCAAATAATTTGAAATATCAATCTTAATCATCTAATTAAAACAAATTCGAAGTTTGAATTAACTTAAACCCTTCAAATAATTCAATTCCAAATAAAAGTCCAAATTCAAGAAATTATATGGGTATATGTCATTTCAACCAGTTTAAAAAATCAACATTTCCAAATCAATGAAAACCGCTCGGATTTATCATTTCAACCCATATCGATTTTCCCTTAATCTATAAGATCGTTCGGGTATGTATCATTTCAACCCATGGGGATAACCGAGATATAGACATAAATAACATCCAATCATCGAAAATTTTAACCAATAACATCCATCTAATCACCCAAATATCAATAATTGAACATACAACACAATCATCATTGAAATTAACCAATAACAACCAACAATTTACTGGTTATCATTAACAGGTATTTAACTGGCAATTTAAATTTCAACATTAAATTAAATGGCAAATAAATTCGATAAAAGTCGAATTTAACTTGAATGATAATTTAAAATATACTAAACAACAACTAATCAATTTCTAATCACATCATAAATTCAATTTAACTAACATAAGAAAATCTAGTTGTAACGACCTGTATTTTTACGGATCGAAACATCGTAAAACTATTGTCATTAGGTCGTAATGTTGTTAAGTCATCTAGGGTTTAAGTCATTCGAAGCTTAAGACGAGTCGAAATTAGATCGTGAGCGACTTAAGAGAATTGACCGACTTAAGAAGGATAGGCGACCTAAGGAAGTTGAAGTTGGCGACCTAAGGATTAAGATAGGTCGTATGCTAGATAAGTCGTATGTTGAGGCTTAGGTCGTAGACGACTTAAGGAAATAGGCGACTCATAGAAACTGGCGACCTAAGGAGTTTGGGATAGGTCGAATAGAAGATAGGTCGAGTGCTGGCTTAGGTCGTGAGGTAGGTTAGGTCGGTGGGAACGACCTATAGGATGTTAGCGACCTAAGGTTTTGAGTGACCTAAGGGTTAGTATCCTACAGTAGTTAGCGACCTAGTGGTTAGCGTAGTTGGGTCGTAGACGACCAAAGAGTTAGGTCGGAGAGTTTGTTAGGTCGTGGATGACCTAAGAGTGTGCGACCTAAGGGGATTTCAGCTATAAATAGGAAGTTTTTTCTCACTTTTTGGGATCCGGATTTCGAAGCGACGAAGTGGCCATTTTGAGAGCTCGACTTCTACACTTCTTCACTTCTTTTCTCCACTCTAATCTAGTGATTCCATCCATCCAAGTTGAAGATCAAATTGAAGATTCAAGAGCTTAGATTGAGGATCTACATCCATTGAAGTGAGATTTCATCGTTTGAAGTGGATTGGTGATAGATCAAGTTAGATCCTTCGCTGTCCAGATCTGAAGTGGGTTTCTTTTGAGGTGTTTAGGTGATTTGGTGAGTGATGATTATCTCTCACACGGATCCAAAGGAGTATATCGGATCGTTGGCTTGATTTTGGTGTAAAGTAGTGATTTCCATGCATTTTTGTAAACCTAAGTATAGATCCATTGTTCACGATGATTTGACAACCATTTTACTACATGTTAACCTATGCAAGTTCATTCATCAAGATTATAGAGATATTGATCATGTTTGATGCTTGTTAGACTTTTGACCCTTTAATTACGAAATTGCCATTATTTTTATAATTGTTCATTTAGCTTATATTTGAATGCTTGATTACTTGGATTAATGTTTGACTTGATTGATTGCTATGAATTAGATGATTGATGATTTGATTTAGACAAGTTGGTCGAAGATGATTCAAAAGCTAAGGGAAAGGCTCTTGAATTGGAAAAGCTACTCGTGGCATATGTAGCGGATGATAAAGCTCATATGGATAGATTTGATGATGATGTTGAGATGAAGCTTTGCTATGATGATGATGAGGCGAAGCATGAGATGCGATAGTCTTGGTCTAATCTAGACGGGATCATTCCAAGCATGTTGATAACTCGGTGAAATGGTTCGAGTTAGAGGATAATGGTTTGCTCGAGAGGCGCTTGAGCTAGTATGGAAATAGTCGTCGAGGAGGATGACTAGAAGGCTGAGATCTCATCGTTGTTGAAGGTTCTAGCATGCTCAAAGCAAGAGTACGTTGGGCAGATTCGATAGTCCCTGAAGGCTAATGATTGGTAGTCAAGTACTCTGGGCAGATTCGATAGTCCTAGGCACGGGTCACGATGACGTGCGGAGTTATGTCTAGAACTGGGGTTTCCATTAGCCCTTGACGGACGGCTGAAAGAATTTGCCGGTCATTCAACTAATGGTGATATCGAAGCAATGATAACAGTGATAGCCAGATTCATGGATGTTTGGTTGTATCGTCATTCGGTCTCAAGAGCGGTATTTTCTGGATGCTTATCTGATCTTGGTTTAGGCCTTGGGGGTTTGTACTTGGAAAGCATCGCCCTTGACTCGAGTGATAATTGCTTTACTTTAAATTGTATGCTCTGTTATGTTTGCTTCTACTTAGTGTGTGTCTGGGGGCTATCACTGTAGAAAGAGGTGGAGTGGGAGGGTTGTATTCCTATTCCTTTTCCTTTATGCTCTTTTGGTATGTTGTTAGTTAATTTACCGCTCACTAAGACTATTGTCTGACTCAAGGCTTTATGTTTTAACTCTTATTGCCTTGGGCTGTTCGTCCATTTTGGGACGGGCAGACTAGGTAGCAGGTGACAGGTGATGTTCTTGCTTTCCACGGTGCTGATGTCGAAGACGAGCTAGAGGCTTGCATATTATTTCTTACTATATGTGCTGGATGTTCCGCTGCTTGTATATTCTCTGAGTGATATGTAGTGAGGCTTGTTGTATTGACTATTCAGATGTTTGTATTCAACTATTATGAAGTTTTATTGATGAGATTCTATTCTGTGAAGCTTCACTATATATAAATTCTATTGTATTTTGTCCATGCGCTGTGAGTAATACGATAGATTATGTTGTTTTAATTTACCCTGACAATCGTCCATGGTCGCCTGGCACACTTTATAGCGCATTTTCTCTAGGTTCAGTGTAGGGGTCATGGGCGGTCATCACACTAGTAGTTGTGAGTTTTTGCTTACCTTTCATGGCTACGAAGGTGACGATAAAAATGGAGCAATATGCAGATTCCTAGCAAAGATTCAAATGCAAAGCAAATCCAACAAAGCTTAGACACGAACACGAATCAATAAACAAGTTTCAACTACTTCCATCTTCCAAACAACCCAAGATCCAAACTACGGACAAACCTGAAACTAGGTCTTCTTTAAGAAAATATCCGGACCAGAATATTACTGAATCTGTAAAAGTGACTAACTAGAAAGTTGTTTCTAATTCTTTTTTCTCCATTCTTAAAAAGGAATCCCTTAAAAAGCTTCTTCATTGAGGAAGTTATGGTCAAAACAAATAGAGGTGTTTTCTGAGTTGAAAATCTGAGTTCAAAAATACTTCAAAAATATTTGAGTTTTTGGCATAGCAAATTAAGGAATTTAAAGAACTGATCTAAAAGAAAGTTTAAGCCAATGGAAAAATAAATGATTTTAAAAAAGAATCACATAATTTGATTCATTCCTGAAGGAGATATTGTTGATACAATATGGGGTATTTTCGGCCAAAACTGGACCCAAGAAAGGACTTGAAAAATAGAGTATTTGATATAGAAATATTCGAAATGGGAAGAAGGATTCAACAACAAAGTTGTTCCCATTGAAATTATACACGGTTTCAAAATACAGTATTTGGTTTGAAGTAGTTTAGTGGAATGTAGAAGCCATGGAAATAAGGGGAAGAAATAGAGAAAAACGGAAGGGAAAAAGGAGAAAGAAGAGGAGAGGGATGGTGGGGCTTTGGCCATGGGTTACTACCGTGGATTGTTGGTGTGACGACCCGCCTTTCTCGACCCTCAAAAATCGACATAAAATACTCAACAGTATAATATACCGACGATCGAATGCCGGAAGAGACAGATTGTAGAAAAAGAAAGAAGGTAGAAGAAGAAGAAAACTAAACAACATCAGAATCTCACAATCGCAGCGGATAAAATATAATATATAGAACAGAACTTTACACAAATCAAAACTATATCTGTTTATATACAATACATCATCATCAGAGTATATCAATACAACCAACCATAGCCAGTCAAACAATCTCAACAATCACAGCAGCGGAATAATACAAGTACGAGAAATACGTCTCGGACTCCAGCTCCCCTCCTGAGCTCCATAGCAACCTATCCTGTAATATACTCGGTCTGACCCGAGCATTATAATAAAATAACACCCGAGTCAGTCTGGAATACCAGCGCATCATAAATACACCCAATTGATTATTAAAGTTTCAAAAATCCTTTGAAAACAAAAGCATCTCGTAAGACCACGCCACAAATAAACATGTCGGGTTTTTACCTTACGATAGCTAAAAACTTTTTATAGAAATCCTCTGATATTATAATAGTGTCTAGATACAAATACTTATAAAATAGCCGAAATTGTTACATCTATTAAATTCCGGCATACTAGCCACAAAGTGGGTAATACAAACAAAACTCGTACAAGGCACGTAGGGAGAATGGATTTCCAACGAATGACTAGGCACTGGGGTACCACCTGTCACAGTACGTGGCCTAGATCACAGTACCGAGGAGTACGCCCGCTCCCCTGCAACACAAGGCCGGAATCATCCCTTACTGGATAATTCCAAGTAAAATCACCCCACGGTTGTGATCAGCAACCGCACCACTAAGCCGAAATAAAAGGGATATCTAGACAGGGATGACCTTACTCTCAAGTGGGGGCTACCCACGAAGCCTTGCTGCATAACCCCTGATTTTCAGTCATTCCCGGTTGATGAGGCTTGAGGCTAAGCGATACCTTTATAGCACATATCCCTTAGAATGCCCATCGTCCGCCTGACGATGTCACGAAGCATTCGTCCATACAAGTCCGTCCCAGGTCCGAACGGAACCGAAGGCACTACTCCTACTACATCCATTTTGGAAATATCCTCAGGATTAGTAGCGACTAGCCCTTGCACTTCACTGCTCCATCTTCGACTTCGAACACGATACATGAAACTTACAAACCGGATCGAAGTGGTATCGAGTCTCCAGACCTAGAATCCCGGTATACGGAAACCCGATCCCGGTCTCTTCGAAACGATCAGCGCTTTGGCCAATATTGATAGTCAGTGATTTAACTATCAATTCACATTCACAAACATCCATACACATCCATCACACAATAAATAATCTCCATATTATTATTTTGCCTCTAATATCTTTCAAAGATATATTTTCACATTTTCAAAACTCGTTTGAAAACAATTCTCCAAACTCTTCCTTTACAGGGTAAATCTTTTACCCTTTATTCCCCTCGGGAATAACCAAGTATAAAACAATTTGCATTTAAAACAGTTAAAAATACTTATACTGAAATATACTTTAAAATATGAAAATTACTTCTATTTATTTACTCAAAATATAAATTTAAAATAGGTGAAGAAAACTAGTTATTAACAAAAAAACTTTGATTTAAAAATAAGGATTTTAGTTTCACTAAATTCAAAATAGCGTTATAAGAAGAAAAATGCTAATTTTAACAACTTAAGCTAAAACCAACTTTTAAATAAGCCATTTATAAAAATAATTAATAATATACTTCCAAATTATTTACGGTATTAAAATTATTAATTTATTTCTTTAAAATAACGATTTCTTAAAAATACTTTTAAAACGATTTAAAACTTAACCTTAGTTAAATAAAATCTTTTTATAAACATTTACTTGGTTTTCCCAGGGAAACGCTTCCCGTTTCAAACATTTCAAAGCATTCTTTCATATAAATCCAACCGATTTATTTCAAATTCAGTTTATGTTTTTCAACATAACTTTCCAATTCCATACAAATCCATAACTTCATCCGAAGTTCAACACAATTTCCCATTCTGGAATTCATTTTTAAAAATATAGTTTAAAACATTTTTAATAAAACATTTTGGTGAATTCTTCAATGAAAGCCAGATTTCCAATTTACTTAATTAAATTCCAATGAAATACGGCATTTCAAAACATTCTATTTTTCATTTGAACTTGTTAATTTATAGTTGGAAACTCCATTTAACATATTTTTAATTTCCGGATAACATTATCCATTATTAAAATAAACATCGTTATTTTAAACAATTTATAATTTCATGAATTTAATTTCCAGAAAACTATACTTTCCATTTACCCATTTCATAAACTTCCCATTATATTCAAAATCCCAATTTGACCCAATTTACATTTTTCTTTTCAAATCCGATTTCAAATTTTATTCTTTGAAATTCTAAATTTAACAATTCATTTTATTTCGTAAAAACACAATTTATCCATTTATAATTAAATTCTGTGATTATACTTTATACAACAATTTCACAGTACAATTAAACTTCCAGATTTATCAATCACAACATATAAACAGGTATGACTATCAACTATAAATAATTTCTACATTTTGAGGAATCCAGTTGGATCCCTCCAACCTGTTTCTTCCTGCATCACAAATGTTAGCACATCACAATATAAATATCAATCCAGGCAGATAAACACAAATATAGACAATCAACCACACAGATATTTAAGTATCAATTATTTATAATGTCTAGCATCCAGATGTGAGTGAGAATAACTCACCTTGAGTTCGGCGAGCGTTCGAAATTTTGAATTAAACCGGACGACGTCCGATTTAACCCAAATTTCTACTTGCCCAGAATGATTCCAGAATAGTACTACTGCGTAGTACGCGTTCCTGCGATTCCAACGCATCCAAAATCGTCCGAATCTGAGATCGTATGAAATAGTTATAAATTTTTGAAGTTCAAATACATTTTTAAACAATTTTTTTTTATATACCCAAAACGCAGCTGCTCCTTCTTCCCTCATCACGCACGCGACATGCTTCAGCCAACCGAACCCATCACGCGCCTCCTAGGGTTGACACCCGCGACCTCTATAGCTCGATTCACCTCGATCGGAGATGACCATTGCGACGCCCTTCGAGCACCCCACCCACGCCTTGAACGCGACGAAACCCGGTCAACCAAATGGCCCAGAAATCGCGATCGAACTGCCCTAGAACGCGGCCACTAAACACCTCCATACGACGACATCATGAAAAATCCACCGTTGGATCGGTAATACTCGATGAGATCTTTGATTCTCCAGTTTGGAGTTTTGCGAATTTAAGCCTGGATTGATCGATAATTGGAGATGAAATAAGAAGGGTTTCGGCCATTGATTCATATCAGTGACGGCCGTGTATTCTGAGGCTAGGGTTTCGAAATTTTATATATATATAATTTAATATTATTTAATTCACAAAATATCTCAATTTAACCGTTAATGCAAACGACCTCCAAATCTCACGTTCCGACAGGCTATCCTGGGGTTTTTCCGCGTTCCAGACACAATGGAACAAGTTTCATAAGCTAATTTGATCGTATGCGCGAAATACGAAATTAAACGATCAATTTAAAATTAAATCGGTTAAATCGATTTCTAGGCGTTTCAAGCTGCCACGGTCAAACAACAACTCCGATTGCTTCAAAAATTGAAATCCGATAATAACTAACTATTACGGATCCAATGGAACTGGTTTCGTCGAATTCCGAGACTGTGCCCCGGAAGGCTATTTTAACTCGTCTATTAAATCGGGCGATTTTCTGAAATTATCAGAAACGCTTGAAATTTCATTTTTAAAATTTTAATAACTTAACAATAAATCATATAAAATGTATAACCACATTTAAAATCATTCCGGCTCAATCCGAACTCAAAATCTGATTATTTGCATTTTAATAATATTAAATTCATTTTTAAATTAATATAAAATCCCAATATTAAATTTATCAACTTTAAAATTCATCTAAAATTCCCACCATGCTATTTCCACACAAATAACTCAAAATAACTTTCTAAGACCATTTTATCACTATTTACATCCGGATTTACTTTTTATCCCAAATTCGAATGTTTAATTATTATTTTTCCATTAATCAAATTCAACCAGAATTGCTATAAATTAAAATTATAGCTCATTTTCATTGATTGAA
The DNA here is from genome assembly GCA_030737815.1 of Allium fistulosum. Classification (NCBI taxonomy): domain Eukaryota; kingdom Viridiplantae; phylum Streptophyta; class Magnoliopsida; order Asparagales; family Amaryllidaceae; genus Allium; species Allium fistulosum. The sequence goes on from CM060901.1 coordinate 721,671,396, forward strand.
CCCAAATCCATTCATTTCAAAGTCAATTAAGAATCCACATTAACATTTAAAACGAATTAAATGTTCAAATTTAATAGCTTAAAAATACGGGATGTTACAGTTGGTGGTGATGGAGGTGGGTGGCGGCAATAGGAGAGAGACAGGTTAGGGTTTTGAAAGAGGAAGGATGAAATTTGATTTGGAGATTTAGGAGGTTTGGGGTTTGGAGTTTTTTATAGATTTGAGCAAGAAGAAGAAGAAGAGTACGCAGAAAGTTTCTCAAATGAGGAATTTCTGTACGTACTTGGTTTTAGTCGGATAGGAAATAGAAGGTCAATGGGTGGGAAAAGAATGGGTCCAAAGTCTCTTAGGGTTTCCAAGGTCTCTTGGTTTACTAAGGAGCTCATTAGTCTAAAATAAACCCAATAAGACTTAGCCAAAAAAAGAACACAAATATACACTACAATGAAAGAAATAAGCTGCAGGTTATTTAATAATTAGGAAATGAAGGTGGAGAGACAAAAATAAATGTCACGTTTTATTTAGAAAGCTTCAGGCATTAATAATGCATAAAGAAATGTTCGTAGGAATGTAAAAGTTTGCAAACCAAAGGAAAGTGGAATTTTGTATACGCGAAAATGAGGTGGCAAGAATTAAATACAATATAAAAGTCTAGGCTTAGGTATTAAACAGAAGGAGAAATGAACGGATCAAGTATTAATAATAAGATAACTATTTTAAAACGTACATGCAACAATTAATAACAAAAGAAATGAAGGGACAATGTACATCGCACAACCATTTTGAAATTCAATTTGTGAAACGTAACCAAATTAACTTCATTAACTCAAATAATATTCAAATTTGTACGCATTTAGTTATTTTATCTATGCATAATAAATAAAATTACTTACCTTAAAGATGAAAACATTCAATTTGGTTTACCCAAAATGATCTTTATTTCCATTAAAACATCCTTTCTGTTTAACACAAAAGGTGCGTTTCTTTTATTAAATCTATTAATTGCAATCAACGTTTTCTTCCCTTCTAATTGAAATATTTCAATAACATTAATTGCAATTACTTACAAAGTTAAATTTCAAAACAGACAACTAAAATTGATGAAAAATAGAATATTTGTTTCCTTTAATCATTTAAACACTTTTGTAAATTTGTTATTTATACCGCAGAGTAATAAATAACTTACTTAAATAAATTATTTTCCTACCCTTGTAATCTATCTGTATGCTAAAACACAGTTCAAATATACATATATTTCTTTCTTTAAATCAATCATTTTATTCTTTATTTTAGTGAAATTAAACCTATATTCACAAACGAAATATTCATTTTATTTGATATAAATGTTCTTTTCATTAAATCAACTTTCCTTATATTTTCACAAAACATAAGCTACGTTTAATTACACCTATTAATTTACAATTTGGTGTCCTCTCTACCATTAATTGAAATTATTCAATTACATTAATTTCAATTGTTTACAAAGGTGAATTCCAAAATGGACAAAATAAATGTAATGAGAAATAGAACAATAATTTCCTACCTAATAGTAATTTAAACATATTTATACACTATTGGATACAAACATGAATTATACAGTTCTTACCAAATAATAGTTTCTCGTCTTTGCAATCAATTTTTCAACTACCAAACATTTCAAATAAATAAACATATGATTTCTTATTTAATAAATAAACATTTATCACTCTTTATTAATATTTATTATTCCAGTCATTGGAAATTTACATTCAGACAATTGTTAATTTCACTCAAACCAATGTTATTAAAATACACACTAGCATTTATTATCATCCTTACATTATTGCAAACATGTTTCATTAACAGAAATTTTACTTAAGCTCATAACTTGTATTATCATTTAATTTGTATCAGTAAAATCTTAAATTTTTTTATTCCTAACAATTTTATTCAAAAATCTTATTTAATTTAATTTTTTTAAATGTTTAAAAATATGGGTCGTTACTTATATCATATGCAACAATTTAATTACTAACAAATTAAATTTGACAACATATTTCAATCGTCATTTCATGTGAATTAAATTTGCTAAATATAAGAATGTTAATCGTGAGTGATCGCTCACCTTTCGAGGCTAGAGAAACAACAAGATTGAAAGCAACAGAAATAGAAACGCGGCGAAACAAAGCAAAGCGAGCTAGAACTTGAAATCGATGAAATCATATATATATATATATATATATATATATGTCTATATATGTATTCCTTCCATCACTAGCAAATGATGAAACATCCAACGTGAGAAACGATCCAAACCACACATATGGCTGTACAGATGATGCTCTAGATCTCTACTCCCTGATTTTGCAAGAACAATCCCCGGACAACAAGCACAACTTAAATATCATTAATTCAATGAAAAACAATATATATAATACATGAATATACCTAGTCTTTCATTTTTTTTAAAAAGTGGAAGAGAAGCTAGCTTGGGGTGCTCGGGTTCCGTTTGGTGGAGTGGCCAGGCTATGGTGGCGGTTTGTGCGGCTGTCATGGATTTGCTGTATGCTTGAGTTCAGGGGAAACAAGGCAGTGCTAGGCTGTGGACGTATAGGCATCAGAGTGGAGAGGCACGGCAGGCAGTGGGCGAGATTGGCTGCGTGTGGAGCGATGATGGTCAGGTGAGAGGGCTGCTGGTCGATCGGATCTGATGGGGAGGACTGGGGTGTTGCACGTGGCTACTGTTATCAGTGAGCACGATGGGTTTTCTTTTGTGGAAAACTTGGCACGAAAGAGAGAGTCAGGGAGGGTCTTGGGTTGTTCGATGATGGAGTTTAGGAGGGGTAGTGGATATGTGGTTGTGGGATGGAAGTTGGCTGGTCTCGGTGGAGCATGGGGCAGAAGAGGGTTGAAGCTGTGGAGTTTTGGTCCCGTGGAGGTGGGGAAACTGGAGTGGCGTTTGTGAGGAGGTCGGTACGTATGGTGAAGGGAAAGTCGAGGAAGGCTATTGGTGGAAAGGGGTCAGTGGTTGCTGACCAGAGGCGGAGGTTCTAAGGTGGTCAGAAATGAAGGCGGCGGTGGGAACTATATGGAGCGGAGGTTGTTTCGGTGGGCCATGGAAGGGAAGGTGGATGGGTTAGGTGGCAAGACTGTTGGGTGGTCGGCCGTGCTTGGTTTAGCTGCGGGAAGTTGAAAGGAGGATGCAGCCATGATTGAAGGAAGGAGAACAGCAGGTTAGAGGAAAGAAGACAAGCCATGTTGGGTTCAGGAATAACAAATGCAAACCATAATATATTCTTATTATTATTATTTTTCTTTGAAAACTCAAATCAGAGAGAAGACAAAGGAAGTGGAAATTGAAAGGACGAACCATAAAATAATATGTACTTTTAAACGATGGGAATAGCAAAGGGCAAGAGTTGAATTCAAAGAAATATTAAAAGCTACTGCCTATTGATTTCTCCCGAAAACAAACGAAAGGACACAGAACCCAAAAGGCCCAAATGCGAAACCGATACAGCTGATTGTTTTGCAGATTTCGTCACGTACCGGACACCGAAATAAAAAAATGAATATACTGTAGAGATCAGCACGACAAGACGAATAGAATGGTACATAGATATGAGTAATACGACCAACTTACCAAAACTCGATATTCATTGCCAAAATGCTGCTAAAACGCTAAAAATAAGATAAACGGGGCTAGAGCAGTCCAAATTTGGCAAAACAAAATATGACGTCTCACTCAAAAAATGTTCAACATTTTTATTATGTAAAAATATTCAGATTTCAAAAATATTTTATTTCCATCAGTTTAACTGATTTTTAAATTTAAAAATTGAAATTACACAACAGAACAAACCTATATATTTACTTATGAAAATTTGACACTTGCTACGTTTAAATAGACGTATTCCAAATATCAATTTTTCATTGCAAAAATTTTAAAATATATTTTCATGAATTTTTTTAGTTAATTACGTTAATAAAATCGTTAAAATTTCCGTATCGTTACACATGGTGTCTTCTTGTAGCATATATCTGTAATCTTGATAAAGTACACACACACACACACAAATATATATATATATGATTGTATAGTTGTTATCATTGAAACATAAACTGGAGGTTCTAACAATCTCCCTCCTTTTGATTATGACAACTATACAACCAAAAATGGAAGAATTATTATATTTGTCTCCTCCTATGTATATGTATAAATTTCTCCCTCTTTGTCGTTATCAAAATGGAATGAAATGATATTGTAACGACCTGGATTTTCCAACATTTAATTTTGAATATTTAAATGGTTTTAAATATTGCATTTGAAATGTAACTGGATTTTTAATATGAAGTTTATCGATCAAATAGGTGGAATAAGATTTAAATTTCAAATACTGTGATTTATCGTAATACGAAAATGGTGAATAATTGAAATGGGAGTTGAATATGAATTGAAACGATTTCTAATGTTGATATAAATTCTATTTGAATTACAATTTAGTTAATAAGTTTTTAAAAACTGAAATCTCAAGTGATTTCGTAAATTTTGGAAATCGTCGATTTAATCGATGCGTAAATATAGTGATCCCGGGCACAGTCTCGGAATTCGATGAAACCAGTTTCATTGGATTCATAATAGTATATTATTATATTTCAAATTTCATAGGCAAGGAGAGGGATTGGAGGAGTTCGATGCTGGATTGGTGCTCGTGGATGGAAGAGGTAGCGGCGGCCAAGCTAAGGGAAGGCGCGTCAGCCTGTGACACGTCGCGACGTAGGGTCGGCTGCCATTCTAGTCGAAGTCGCGATGGGAAAATTGGGCTAGAACTCAATGGCTGGAGGCTGCGATGGCGATTGGAGGTGGAGGCGGCAGCCTAGGGATAGTCATTAGTGACGTGGAGGACGGAGCAACAGTGATTCGCGTTTTTGGGTGTAGGACATGTGCGATGGGAAGTTGATTAGGGTTAGTTAATTAATTTAATTACTGTCATTAAGGAGAATTTATTTTATTTTATAAATTGAATGTTTAAAAATTTATAACTTATCCATAAGAGGTCCAAAAATTACAGAATTTGTCACGGTGAATTCGTAGCAGCGAATATACAATCTGGAATTGGTTTGGGATTTTTCTGATTCAGTTGGGATTTAAAAAAAATTAAAATTCGGATGTTCGTCAAATTAAAAATCAAGGTGAGTAAATCTCACTCGATATGGTTAACTAGTTTAAATTTCTAATAATTAAAATTATTTATTGGATGATTGATTGATTGGATATATATTTGTTAGTTGAATGCTATTATATATATATATATATTAGTATATATATTAGTAGTTGGATATATTTACCGCCATTAGAGCGAATGAGCCACTATGTGCCCCGCATAATAGTGAATGACCCTATATTACCGCGATATCCCGCCTCGAAGCGGGATTGGTATTTTATGTTCTATAACATCTGCGGATGCAGGGAAACAAGTTGGAGGGATCAAACTGGATTCCTCAAAAATGTTGATTTTAATTTCATATATAGTGATATATGATTTGTGTGAATAATCTTATATAGATTATATGGTGATTTGAATTATTGGATGCTATATTAGCACTGGCCTTAATTTTGGTATTTTAAATACCATAAATATTATTTTTGAATTTTGAAGGAATTAAAAGGAGATTTTGATTTAAAAATATTTATATCGAAATTTGGATTATTTTAAAAGAAATTGATTTGGATAAAATAATACTTGATTTTGGGTTGTACTAAACTATTCGTGAAAAAATATATTTTAAATAGAGATTTTAAAATAATTTATAAAGAGGATTTTTAACAATGGATTATAAAATGATATTTCTGGAAAATATGGAAAAGAAGTTAAAATCGATATTTAAAATAGATTTGAAAAATAAATGGAATTTACAAAGAAATGGATTTATAAAATGGAAATTTTATAGATGAGATTATTTTATAAACAAGTAAAACCCAAATGAGTTTGTAAATTTTTAAATGATGTTTATAAATAAGGGAAAATGATATCAGTTGATAAATTGGGAATATAAATTCATAGTGTGAATTTATATCGAGATATGGAAATTGATTTTGGGAAAAATAGTGGATTCTATTTTTGAAATGTGAGAGTGGTTAGGGAAACGAAATGAAATCGATGTGTTATGAATCGAGAAGGATTTAAAAATTGAAATTGGTAATATTGAATTTTAAAAATAGATTTTTGTCAAGAAATTAAAATTGCTTAAAAATGGATTTTTATTTATTAATCTAAATAGTTTAAAAACTATTATTTAGATTTAAATACTTCAAAAAAGTTAGTTATTTAAATATTTAATATTTATTGAAATTAAATGCAAATTTTTATAATCAGCTTTGTAAATTGATTGGTTTTATTTAAAAATGAGTTGGAAAAGAGTTATGGATGTTTTGTTTAAAGTGTTTTGATATTTTAAAATAATTATTTAAACATGTTTTAAAAATAAATTGTTATTCTTTAAAAATATTTATTATATATATAGAGTTTTGAAATGATTGAAATTTATTTATAAATTCTCTCAAGATTTGGAAACGGGGTTTTTTTAACGGATATGATTTTTTGTAATGGTATTCTGGAAACTTAAGTAAACTTCTGAAATGTTGGAATACGAGAACTTCGATAATGAATTAGAATTCATAAAGGAAGATATAAATGGGTAGTTGGAATTACAGACAAGTGTAATCGATCTTGGAAATTGCAAAAGAAATTAATTAATGAATTCCAGAAACTTATATGATCCGTTATAGATAAGAGAAGGAATTTGCAAGTAAATTGTAAAAGATTTGAGAAGTATGAAATAAATGGAATATTTCCTAAGTATTGGGAATAAAATGATTTGGAAAATATACTTATTAATATTTTCCTAAGTATTGTACCATAAGGGTTTGAAATATTTTAACTAAGAGATTATTATTGTAGAAATATTTTTCAAAGTGTTGAATTTTAAATGGAATTGGGAAAAATATTTCTAATTGTTGATATGGATTGAAATATCCTGTTATGGATTTAAGTATTTGAAATCGTTTTCAAATATTGAATATACTGGAAGAGATTTGAGTATTTATCTTTGTAAAGATATTTTGAAATGAATGGTTGAAAGATTTATAAAATCAAGCCTAGTGACTGCTTATGTGTGTTATTTAATAGTTAAATAACCGACTATCAAATCTGGCAAAATTTGTTGATCGTTTCGAAGAGACCGGGATCAGATTTAATTATCCGAAAACCACTTCGATCTGATTTTTGCGTTACGAATTGTGATATCCCGAAGATAACGGAGATGGTGATTTGGAAGGAGATTCGGTTTTTTCAGACCCAGAACAACTTGTATGGATGAATGCTATCATTTGCATCGTTGCCTGGAAGGCAGTGTTAGCATTCCAAGTATGAATGTTATTCAAAAGGTAAAACGTAGCCTCAAGCCTCATCAACCGGGAATGACTAAAACATGGGAGATGCAACAAGGCTCAGTGGGTCGCACCCAAGTAGGGTATGTTATCGATTTTATAGATACCCTCGGATATACATTATAAATTATGGATATGGTTGGCATGGGAAAAGAGAGAGCTCGATTAGGGTGGGAACACCCCGGGTGATAACATATTCGGTACTATCCAGGTTAGGGGTAGGCCGGTCCTGTGTTGGCAGGGATCATTAGGTACGATCTCGGTACATTTTTCTAGAGGTGTACTGTAATGGGCGGTGCCCCAGTAGCCTAGTCATTGTATGGAATCCAACATCCACTATGAGCCTGTATGGTTTTAGATGTGCCCAACTATGCAGAAACATGAGATGCAAGCATTTCAGCTATTTTCTAGTTTATTTTCTATAGGCACTATTATAATATCAGATGATTTTGATATAAAATGTTTTGGTTATCGTAAGGTAAAAACCCGTCATGTTTATGTGTGGCGTGGTCTTACAAGATACCTTTGTTTTCAAAGGATTTTGATAACAGTACTAAATTGAGTGTGTTTTCTCATGCTGGTTTTTCTGACTGACTTGGGTGTTATTTTATTATAATGCTCGTGTCAGACTGAGTATTTCAGATTCAGGTTAGGATGCTATGGAACTCCGGAGACGAGCTGGAGGATTTCAGGTGTATTTCACGTATATGATTATATTCCGCTGTGTGTGTGTGCTGTATATTCAGCATTTGTGGACAAGTTATTATAACTGTCCAGGTTGATTTGTTGATTATTGTACTCTGATGATGGTATGTATAAAAATAGTTAGAGTTCTTTTTGTATAAAGATCTGTTATTATATATTATATTTTGTTCCGCTGCGACCGTGAGATTCCCTGCTATTATTTTCTGTTTCTTCTATTCTTTTCTTCTTCACCCCGAAAGATTCGTATTTCTGTTCAATTTGAGTTGGACACATGTGATTTATTGTCGACTCAAAGGGGTACGGATTTACGGGCCTTTACATTTGGTATCAGAGCTGAAGGTTAAGCGAGAACCTTGGCTTTGGTGGGGTTAATTCATTAGAGATAGGGTTATTAATACCCTAGAATGAGTTTGAGTGTATTAATAGGTGTGAGCGCGTATTTTTTAGTGAATATAAAATGTTTTATATTGTGTTGATTTATCTGTTGAGGGACTTATAATTCTGGTCGAGTAGTGGGACGCCACGAAATTGATAGGAATTTCTAAACACTTAAAACAGGCAATTCGACACATTATTGTTTTGAAGTGGGTAAATGAAATAATTTTACCCAAACTATATTTTGATATGAAAGAAATAATTTTTTGAAATTATTATAGTATATTGATGTGTTTGGTTGTTATTATTATAATCAAAACAAGATTATAAATTGGAATTGTTATATATATAACCAAATAGAAATTGTATAAGAATGAATTATACAAATGAGTCAATCTAAAAAAATGGATTCAAGCCAGAATTTAGGAATTAAATTCCGGAGATTTTTGGAAATGTTTTCCAAAGTGTTTTGAAATAAATAATAGTATTATTTTTGAAATATTTTTGGGAATAAAAATTGTTTCAAATGGATTTTGGAAGTGATAAAGCACTGAACTCACTTCAGTCGCTGGAAAATAATCCCGGTGATGACTGCGCAGCATCACCAGTATTCATTTTCGAGTTTCTAAGTGACGGATTGCTCCTATGATTATTTGGCTTCAGAATTGTTTTGGAAAAATTAGGTTTTGATTTAAAAATTCCAAAAGGTAAGATTTGATATACAGAAAGGAATATATATTTGTTAATACCAAAATTGGTCACTAACCCCCTTTAGAAAGATTGTGTAGAGAGATAAATGAAGAAGGTAAATTAAAACATAGAGATATAGACTAAATTAACTGTAGAAATCTTGAACACCAGATTTATAGTGGTTCGGCGTAACTGCCTACGTCCACTTTGAATTGTAATATTTATTGCTTTCCCAAGTAGTTAAATACAGATACAATCTGTACAATAATGTCTTGAGTACAAGTTTGAACTGAAAAGAGTGAGTCTTGAAAGCGGTAGAGTCTCCCCAATGTTCTCGAAAAAAGATCCATTTCACTATGCCCCTGCCCCTCTATTTATAGACGAAGATGGGTTGGACTTCCCTCTTGGGCCTAGGAGTGAGATACCTCGGCCCGTGGCGGGTGACTTCTGCGTGTCGAGCCACAAATGCTGAATGACCTTGCTATGCTTTGTGAGGAGAAATGCCGAGCGAGGCTTCATGCCGAACGGGGCTGGAATGCCGAACAAGGCTGGAATGCCGAACGAGGCATGAATGCCGAACGAGGCATGAATGCCGAACGAGGCATGAATGCCGAAAGAGGCTGGAATGCCGAACGAGGCTGGAATTCCGAATGAGAATGCCGAACGAGGCATGAATGCCGAACGAGGCTGGAATGCCGAACGAGGCTGGAATGCTGAACGAGACTTCATGCCGGTCGAGACTTCTGCCGAACGATACTGAATGTCGAGCGAGGCATGAATGCCGAACGAGACTGGAATGCCGAACGAGGCTCTATGCCGAGCGAGGCTTGGATGCCGAACGGTACCCCCAATGCCGGACAGTGCTTATGTTGTGCCTCTAGTTACTTGGTCAAACCTCCATGTAACACTTGCCCCCCAAAGTGCATCATGTGGATGAACATGATGCGCTTTGAATCACATGTCCTCCGTGTTTTGCTTCGAGTCCTTATTCTGAATGTCGATCGATGCATTGTATGCCGAATGACATACTAATGCTGAAAGACATACAAATGCCGAACGACATACTAATGCCGATCGATATACAAATGCCGAACGATATTGATGCCGAGCAAGGGAGGTGCTTTGACCGGTTCTACTGGTCGCTGTCCCTTTGACTTCTCTTCGCTCTATATAAGGCGATACTTCTTTTCTTTTTCTTTTTTACTTTTACCTCCACACTGCAGAACTTACGAACTTGCCTCTTCCCAAACTCTTGCCAATACCTCAACAACTCCATTCGTCCCCGAGTTCCCTTGGTTACTCCTCGTTGCCTTCAACACCAAGCCCGAGTAGATCTCTACTTCCAATTCTAGCACTCCATCAGACCTCGCCCCCTTCTACTAGGTCTAACCCTTCATTCGCTTGACTCTCCCTAATTAGGGAATTAAGACAAAACTTGAACCCATGCCCTTCCCCTAACCCACAAACAATGATAGTCGTGTAGATAAGGAAGGTGGATTCGAAGTTTAAGGAAGCCTTAGGATTAGGTGGAGTGGAGGATGGAAGACATGTCTATGTGGCTCGGCATGACTTCCTCATGTCGAACGACATTGGAGAAGAAGCACTGGAGTGAAGTTGTAGTTAGGTTGAGTGTGCCGAGCGATGTGGCTCGGCACGACCAAGGCCCGGCATGATTCTTTTATGCCGAACGATTTTAGTAGGAGTGCAGGTGAAGAGTGGAGGCGGGTAGAATGCCGAACGAGGAGGCTCGGCATAACTTGGTGGATAACTCGTCCGTGCCGAGCGGTAGGGAGGATGTGTTGAGGGAAAGTTGGTGCTAAGTAAAATGCCGAGCGAAGCGGCTCGGCATGATTTCGATTCGGCATGACTAGACGAATGCCGAACGGTGAAGTGGATAGATGGAAGAGCGTTGGTGTTGAAGGTAGAATGCCGAGCGATGCGGCTTGGAATGAGTGTGGTTCGGCATGACTCCCTTATGCCGAACGATGGAGAGGAAAAATGGGAGAGTGGAGTGCCGAACGACGCGGCCCGGTATGATTGCGGTTCGGCATGTCTTGCCGCATGCCGAACGGTAATGATGGGTGGTAGGAGAGTTGTGCACAACAGCAACACTAGTCGAACCTAATGCACAGTTGACTTAACACATTTCATGCCTGAAAAAATGATAGTGAACAAGGACAGACTTAAACAACAAAGCATATCGAACAATCCAGACTGATAACTCCCGTGTTTAGACAACTGAAAACTTGAACTTAACTTGCTTAACAGTTAATAACCTTTCATATGCAGTGTCGATGTCGAGTTCAAAATATAAACCGTCTTACGACAAGCTTTCGTAAACGGGTAGCGATGACGGTCTTCGAAGACGACAATTCAAAGCTTAAACTTATTTCATCAATCCAGCGTCTTTTCACTGCTTGGCACTTACATCTGAATGATCGCACTAGTTCACACACCACACGGGGGGAATATTTATGTTGTTAAATCTAATGTTGATTTTTTTTTCAAGTATAGTTCAAACAGGTGCTTTGTCAGATTCAATCTTCATCAGAGATGTCTAGGAAATCTAGCTCTGCTACGATCTCGGATAGACCCGGGCCATCCTCTCGACAAGAAGTTATAGGAACCTCAAACCCGTCAACTACCCTTGCTCAAGACTTACCGATCCCTACGACAGCATCTGTCGACTTGGCTCCCGACGCTCTGGTGGCAACAATTTTCCTAGATGACCCAATCGATTCACAGGCCTCAAAGATTAATGAAAGTACACTCCGTCGGATATGTGGAATCCCCGTCGACGACGTGTTAGTTCCATCGGGGCATGATCGTCCGCACTTGCCCCTAGTCGGATATACAGCCTACAACAGGTTCATGTGCTGGGTCGGCAGCGTGCCGCCATTAAATTCCTTTCTTCGCGACATGCTACAATATATCGAGATTGCCTCCTCACAATTACATCCAAATAGCCGCGCATTCATATACGGGACTTGCATCCTCTTCATGAGTGTCCTTTTCAGGCTTCCGACTTCCGGCGATATTCGTTATATCTATCGGTTCAAGAGACGGTCAGATAGCCCATCTTTTATATTCCTCGAGCCACATAGTAAATGCCAAATCCTGACTAGGGCATGGAGCAAATTTTCGCAGTACAAGCAAGAGTGGTTCTACGTGCCTTGTCCTCCCGGTTTCGCCAGGAGATGGGTAGAAGGAAGTAAGTTCATTTTCTGGATCAACACTTGAATTTGGAGAAATTTGCATCTTTTCTGACTCTTTATCCACTATTTTAGGTATCAACCTACGTCCCGAAGGCTCCGGGGTACTCTGAAGCTGTCGAAACTATCCAAGCCCTCCCCGCAGAAGATCGGGACATCAGATCTCTCATTTCAAATGAGTCGCTTACGAAGTTCGGGCTGCTGGAAGAAGGTCGCCAAATAAGCCTCCCCCAAGGTGTCACTCTAACCAGACCTACTTCGGGCAAAGGAAAAAAGCAGGCTGGGTCTTCAGCACGTAACGCCCCCTGACACTCCAGAGGAGGGAGAAATTAGAGAAGGCAAGGCGCCCGAAGTACCGGGTGAAAATGTTAGTCCCACTCGGGACCCGATAGTCGAGGTTCACGACATTGAGACGTCACCTTCCCCTTCCAATGGAAAGAAGAAATTGACCTATAAGTTGAGGAAGAAGACGGTGGGTGGAACCTCTAAGGCCTCCCTTACTCCAGTAGAAAAAGAGCCTTCTTCTCAACACTAAGAGAGTTCGTTGAAAGACTTGTCGGACCTCACTATTCTCGACGATTTTCTTAACCATGGCTTTGACGATCTAGAAGCTCTTAAACTTCATTCGCCCGCGAGAGGCGATACAGGCGCTCGGGCCCAAGTCCAGGGAGAAAAAACTTCTATTAGTAAAGATAAAGAAACCGGTCCGTCGGGGGGAACACTAGGACACACACAGACACGTGCACTTCACCCTGCACTTCAATTTTAGCCATCACTCTGTTCTTTTCTAACCTGTCGTTATTCTCATTCTATGCAGGTGACATGGGACACACTCACGGACTCGATCGTCTTCGCGGGTCATCTATTTTTCATCATTCAGGCCGGGATTTGGGCACCGGCAAGCGCCGAGAGAGAGAAGACTCTGGAGACCGAGACTATCGCCCCCGAGAATCGACTTATCGAAGGAAATCATACAGCCAGTCTTCATATTCCCGCAATCTTCCTTCTCAATCAGAGCAAGGAAGAGAGAAGTCTACCCAGAAGGGGTCCCAATCTGATGTTCCCCGTGATCAACACTCCGGTTCATCTAGCACACGGTAGTCTCGGGAACATCGTAAGAAAACGGAACTTTCAAAGCCATCTCCCCCTATTCCCGCAACAGATTCGACGATATCGGAGAAGATAGCCGAGCTTAAAGTTAAATTCCCCAAAATCTGCTTTGATGGTCTAAAGTTCCTCCCAACGATCCATCACATTCTGGGGCATGTCAAACAGAGCGTCATCGCTTGCAACAACAACGTTTATGTTCAACATGACGCATTTGTCCATCTAGTTGAAAAAGTCTCAAAAGTTTCTGTTGAGCGTCAACACGAAATCGACCGCCTGATGCTTGAACCCGTTTTTGATAAAGACAATATCAAAACTCAAGATGAAGAGCTCTCTTCGCACAAGTCCCAACTCGAAGCTACCCAACAAAGCGCTAAAGATACTACGGAGGCCGTCAATCGTCTGGAGACAAGTCATAAGAAAGAAATTGACGAAGCGGTCCAACGCTGCGGGGCCATGGCTTTAGAAAAGGACTCTGTCCAAAAAGAAAGAGATGCATTTGCCCTGCAGGTCAAAGAGTTGAAAGAACTACTCTCTAAAGAGAGAGAAGAAAAAACACCTGCCCAAGAAGAGTCGAAACGATATTGCGATGAGATTGTTGCTACGCGACTCTTGAAGGCACAGCTTGACGACGAGCTCTCTAAAGTCGGGATGTTGAAGGATGAAGCCCGTGAAGAGGGCAAAAGAATAGCATCAACGGAGATTGACTCTCGCCATGAGGCGGCTACAGCGGTCGGCAGAGAGGAGATCAAGTGCATGTTCGACCCGCTGATAGCTGAATACAACGCCCGTGTCCTCATGCATCGGGACTTGACTTTTCTTGGCGAGGGCTACCTCAAATCTCTAGCCGAGGCGTGGGATACTTTGATAAAGATTAGAAAGGTGGAATCGGGTACTGAGGAGGTTGACGAGGATGCTTTAGTAAAAGAGTTTCTTAAAGGGAACGAGCCTTCAGACTTGTCTGCAGCAATGGCTCTCTTTGGCAAAGGCTCTTCTCCATCAAAGGAGAAAAATGACATGGTTGGTCCGTCTGGAACCGAGTCTTCAGCTCCTCCTCCTACTCAATCGGCTGATCGGCCAGTACTTAATCCATTCGAGCAACATGCTGGTTATGATCCGGAAGACCCTGGCCTCGGCATTCATGTGCTATCTCCCATTCTAGAGGGTGAGACTCCTCGGACGGTTGAAAGCGAGCAATAAACCGGTATATAACTCTTCTTCTTAAAGTTCAAAGAACTGTCATTTTCGGCGAGAGGTTATTGTATTCTAACGTTCGTCTCTTGTGGTTTTGCGCAGGCCATTCTGATCATGATCCAACTCCAAGGAGCGATGATGCCAAGGAGGAAAAGGGGGACGGTCCTGATGCTCAGGTGATTGAGGCGCTCGACGAGGATAAGTCCGAAACTTCGTCCCCCATCGAAGAAAGTTATGAAATTGAAATTACAGGCGCCTCAGGACACACTTCGAAAGTGAGCATGAAGGAGCAACTTGCGGAAAAGAAAAGGAAGAAAGTTGAGATCAAGGTCGAGTCCCAAGTGGTAGAACTTGACGACCCGTTGAACAGGCCTCTAAAAGTCATTCTTCCTGGCAGAACCAAATCATTGGATGTCCCCCCACTCCTGACACCGTTTCTCTAGCGAGCAAAACGTCCAAGAGAAAACGCGTGGGGGGAGGAGTCGTCTGAGAAAAGGAAGGAGGAAAAGAGCAAAAGAAATCGAAGAAGTAGCCACTACACTCGTTCAACGGGAGTTAGCTTAGATCATGTAATTATTTTTATTTATTTATTTTTCGTAGTCAATGTAGATAGACTTTTGACTCCGAGTTTTGTAGGAGTGGTAGTAGAACCCCATTTTGGATTAATAAATAAAGTTTAGTTTCTTTGTCTTTCAAATGACTTTTGTTTTTCAGCTTTTTGTATAACTGTGGTCGAAACCCGAGCTATCGTGAGTTATATAAAACCCTAATCATTTTTCATATAGCTCGGAAATTCTTTGGGGTTGTACCTCCTTTATTCCACACTTCAAGTACTTAGAATATTTTTTAGTCTGTACTCTGGGACTTGATGTCTTCAAGTCATTTGTACTCTAGTACGCATTCCGGGGACTTAGAGATTTTTAGTCGTTTATACCCTAGTCCACATTCTGGTGATTTAGAGTACTCCAGTTCGCACTCAGGGGACTTGGAGATTTAAGTCGTTTATACTCTAGTCCGCACTCAGGGGACTCAGAGTACTCCAGTCCGCAGTCAGGGGTCTTGGAGATTTAAGTCGTTTATACTCTAGTCCGCACTCTAGGGACTCAGAGTACTCCAGTCCGCACTCAGGGGACTTAGAGATTTAAGTCGTTTATACTCTAGTCCGCACTCTGGGGACTCAGAGTACTCCAGTCTGCACTCAGGGGACTTAGAGATTTAAGTCCTTTATACTCTAGTCCGCACTCTAGGGACTCAAAGTACTCCAGTTCGCACTCAGGGGACTTGGAGATTCAATTCGTTTATGCGTGTTCGTACGTCAGATAGAATAATGTAACTCTAGTTGTTTGTCATCGGATTATAATGCATAGAAACATTAGTAATGCATGGAAAAGATGGCTTCAAGCCTTTATTAATGAAAACAAACTAAATCGTCCGATTTCATGCTAAAAGAACTAAGAATCAATGGAACAAAAACATACGGGAATAAATTTCACCTAAAACACGAAAGAAACAGGTTAAATATAATAACGTCACAAATGTTCACTATTCCATGCTCGGGGGAGTGTCATGCCATCAACGGTCGCTAGCTTGAAAGTTCCCTCTCCAAGCTTCCGTTCAACGACATATGGACCTTCCCAGTTCGGATTCATACGTAATGGTACCGGGAAAACTCATTTCAAAATGAGATCACCCACATCAAAGATTCTTAGGCGGACTTTTTCATTATAATATCGCTTAACTCGGTGCCTATATGCTGTCGCCCTTAACTCAGCTTCTTCATGTTTTTCATCAACGAAGTCCAATGATTCCAACAAGAGATCCTGATTCGTCCTAGGATCATAATGTGTCACCCAATGTGACTGAACTTCCAGCTCCATGGGTATAACAGCTTCCGTGCCATATGCCAATGCGAATGGAGTGTGGCCAGTCGCGGACTTGTGGGTAGTTCTATAAGCCCATAGCGCTGTTGGAAGTTCATCTACCCATTTGCCTCCAGCCTTTTCCAAACGCTTCTTCAATATGGACTTGATTATTTTGTTCACGGCCTCAACTTGTCCATTAGCCTTAGGATGAGCAACTACGGCGAACTTTTTCTCAATGCCATATTTTAAGCAGAAATCTTTGAATTCCCTACTTTCGAACTGAGTTCCGTTGTCTGTAATGATGGTTCGTGGGAGGCCGAAGCGACATACAATGTTTCACACAACAAAATTAATGACCTTCTTGGAGGTGATTGTGGCTAAGTGCTCTGCCTTGGCCCATTTGGTGAAGTAGTCGACCGCAACTATTGCATATTTTGCGCCACCTTTGGATATAGGCAAAGATCCGACTATGTCGATTCCCCAAATTGCAAACGGCCAGGGACTAACCATTTGCATGAGTTCCGTTGGCGGAGCTCTTGGGATTTTCGCGTATCTTTGACACTTATCACATTTTCTTACATAATCTGCAGCATCCCGATTCACAGTTGGCCAATAGTATCCGTACGGGAGGATCTTTTTTGCTAATGTCTGCCACCAGTATGGTCGCCACATTCTCCTTCGTGAACTTCCTTCAAGACCCGCTTTGTCTCATCATGGGCAATGCACCGGAGAAAGGAGACCGAGAACCCCCTCCGATACATTAATCCATCCTGCATCACAGATCGCGCGGCTTTACAATGACCTGACGTCTTTCGCTTCTTCTTTCGGGCAAAGTCCCGTTTAGCAGGTATTGTTTGAATGGGGTTATCCATGATTCCTTCTCGATCTCCGTTTACAACACAAAATTGACTTCCATCACATCTATGCTTGGAGCATGTAAGGTTTTGACGGGAACTAATCCCATTTGTTGTGCATCGCCGGTACTTGCCAATTTGGCCAGCGAGTCGGCTTCCTTGTTCTGTTCACGCGGGACATGCGAAATGTCATAATGTTCAAGGCTCACCAATAGTTCCTGAACCAGTGCAAGGTACGGAGCAAGCCTTTGTCCCCTCGCTTGGTAATCTCCTCGCACTTGGTACACCACCAACTGTGAGTCATAAAAGATTTCAACTGATCTTACTCCGAGTTCTCCAATAAGCTTTAAACCAGCAATCAATGCTTCATATTCTGCTTCATTATTCGTAGCCGGGAAATTGAGCTTCAAAGCATAACAAATCGATCGATTTTCTAGAGTCACAAGAACTACACCAGCCATAGAGCAACGGTCGTTTGACGCCCCATCGGTGTACAATTTCCATCGAATGGGGGGAATGACACTGTGACTATCTAAGAAATTTATATGAAATGATATTTCAAGTTGAGTTTGAAATTGAAAATTATTTGAAATTGAGATTTAATTAATTTGGAATTGAATTGAAATCAAATTGAGATATAAATGGAATTATCAAATTTAGTTTTGAAATGTGAATATTTAAAGCTTTAAGATATATGGAAATTGGAATGGCTTATTTTGTGGTTCAAATATGTGTTTGAAAGTGATAATTTGAAATGGTTTATTGAGAAGCTGAATCGAGTTGAAATTGATGATTTGAGATTTGATTAAATTTTAAATTTTGGAATTCGAGTTTATGTGAATCGTTTTGTGGAATTTGAGGCGAAAAATGATTTTGAAATCGAAATGAGATTTTGAGGCGAAAAATGATTTTGAAATCGAAATAGGATAGTGAGGCGAAAAATGATTTTGAAATCGAAATGAGATAGTGAGGCGAAAAATGAATTTGAAATTGAAATGAGATATTGAGGCGAAAAATGATTTTGAAATCGAAATGAGATATTGAGGCGAAAAATGATTTTGAAATCGAAATGAGATATTGAAGCGAAAAATGATTTTGAAATCGAAATGAGATAGTGAGGCGAAAAATGATTTTGAAATCGAAATGAGATATTGAGGCGAAAAATGATTTTGAAATCGAAATGAGATATTGAGGCGAAAAATGATTTTGAAATCGAAATGAGATATTGAGGCGAAAAATGATTTTGAAATCGAAATGAGATATTAAGGCGAAAAATGATTTTGAAATCGAAATGAGATATTGAGGCGAAAAATGATTTTGAAATCGAAATGAGATATTGAGGCGAAAAATGATTTTGAAACGGAATCTTACATCTTGAATAGATATGATGATATTTGAAATGGATTTGATTTTGAAGCGAATATGATATTTTGATATCAATTATGAATCGACTTGAAATGTAAAAGAGCCACTGGTGTAATAATACGTAGTTATTAAAGAGACCGGGATCGGATATGGACATACTCTTTGTCGATACCGAAAACCACTTTAATAACTAGTATACGCGGAGTGTTGATCCAGAACGAAGTGGATGGTTTGGTGAACGCGTTGACTGAAGAAAGAGAACGATATTGGATGACCCCTGACATGACTAAAACAGGAGCCGCGCTGGGCCATTGAGGATCGCCATCTCTAGCGGACACACTCCTTCGTTACCATGTCTATTACTTTTGTGATTCGATTTGGGTGCACCCCTCGATTATGGGAGTGTTGTTTCACGGTG
Source organism: Allium fistulosum (assembly GCA_030737815.1). Classification (NCBI taxonomy): domain Eukaryota; kingdom Viridiplantae; phylum Streptophyta; class Magnoliopsida; order Asparagales; family Amaryllidaceae; genus Allium; species Allium fistulosum. Next base: position 721,690,607 of record CM060901.1, read on the forward strand.
TTGGGGTAGTAGCTGTTATGCCCAACTTCAGTCCGGATCACGCACCTACTAGTATCCTAGTTGGTATTGCCTCATGTACCTTGTCATACTGATTATCCTACTCGCGACCACTATGATTTTTGTTTGTACCTTTAGTATATGGATTGCCCTCTGGTGACTTCCGGTTTTGGGGAAACTACGGTCTTGTATATGCTCTTGGGAATAAAAATGTGTTAAGGGTGGAATGGGCCATGGCTTAAGGCTAGTTTGATATTTTACTTTATGATAGACATTATTGTATATAGCGTATTCTATTATATAATAGATAGTTTAACGGATCCTTAGGAGATGGAAATCCTGAACATCTCTTAAGTTAATGCACGCATGTTAAACACTGGATAGGAGGTGTCTAAAACCCGTAAACATCTCCGACGCCGTCACACTCATATTTACTTTTACGATTTAACTTACACGAGATATTTTAGTCCTGACTCGAGTGTTTTGTCTTTTCATTACGCTCGGGTCGGCCTGAGCATTTCAGATAAGGTTGAAGATCTATTCTAGAGGACGAAGACGGAGTTTGGTATTACCCCACTGACGCGGTCCGTTAAAGTTGGTATCAGAGCTTTGGTTTAGATTACCTTGGCTCTAGTGGGGAATAACTCATTGAAATAGGGTTAAACCTTATGAATGAGTTTGAGTGTATATGAGAGAGCGTATTTGTAATTTTGATATAAAAATGATTTTATATTGTGTTAATTTGTTCCGTTGAGTATTTATGAATTCTGGTTGGTACTTGGGACGCCAAGGCATCGATAGGAATTTCTAAACACTCGAATAGGACAGATTGACATAATATTGTTTTAGATTATATTTTATATATAAAAGAATTATCTTGAAAATTTAAAAATTTTGATTGTATTGGTTGTTAGGAGATGATAATATTAGATTATCATCGTTCATTGTTGATTAGTCAATATTTATAACTATTGACTATTGGATGATTTTAAGAAATGAAACTTGTAAATATGATTGACAATGAATATAAATGGTAAATAAAATAAAATAAAAATGAATTTAAATTAAGATGGAGAATTTAAATTCCGATGTTTGAAAATTTATTAACAAAAATTTGAAATGTATAATATAAGTATTATATGATAGTATATTCGATTAGAAATTGTTTTCAAAGGATTTTCAAATGAAGTAAGTGTTATACTCCACTCTTGACACTAGAGAATGATTTCGGTGATGAGTGCACGCATCATCGACGTTTATTTTCGAGAGTCCAAGTGGGGGAGATCACTTAATAGTTTTTCTAAACCATGTTTTGATTAAAAATTGTAATTTTATAAAGTATGAAATGAAAATAAGTGTATATATATATTTCAATGCTGATTAAAATTCTTCTAAAAAGTATGATTTGAGATATAAAGATATTAGTATATATATATATATATATGATTTAAATTGAATCCGGAGTTGAAATTCTTAAGTTCTCTAATAAGGAATGATTTTAATTATTAAACTAAAGTAAATCTTGAATTGTTAGAAACTTATGAATTGAAAATGTGAAATTGAATTTAAGTGAAAAAAAATTAATTAAAATTAAAATTGTAGGTGTAACCCTTAATTTGGAAAATAATAAATTGGAAATTTATTTAATAGGTATAACACTCAAATTGAATGAAAAGAAGTTGTATATTGTTTAACTACATTTTATTTGCATAGCTATAACATACCAAATACTTAAAAAAGTTTAAAATTCTAATAAGGATAAGTAAATGAATAATATACAAGTGTGATTGCGAATAATAAAATGTGAAGATCTATTGTTAGTGTAAATATAAAGGAAATTTAAGTTGTAAAATGAATTAAATTTAAAATTAATTAAATATAAAATTAGTAAATGGAAACTAATTAAATTTGAATAAAACTAAATGTCAATAAACTTGGAAGTGTATGAAATTAAAATTTTGACTTGGAAATGTATAATTGATTTAGTGTAGATTTTGGATGGATGTTAATGTTTGATATGCATTGGTTGTTAGATGGATGGTAATTGATTAAATAGAATTCATCAGTGTAAGTGGAATTGAATAAACATAATAAAAAATATAAATAATTAAATTCAAATCTGAAGCAAAGTGAAATTAAAAATAATTGAACTCAAATTAAATTGAAGCAAATTGACTTGAATTTAAATTATGAATGAAACAAACTTGAATAAATCCGAAACAAATCGAATGTAAACTTATTTCATGGATAAATAAAAAAATAAACGACTTTGTGTTTATGATTGTTTCTTTAGGAAATTTGAAGTTTGATGGTTTGTACTTTGAAATAATAAAAGCAAATTTTTGGAAAAATCCAAATTTGTCAAATATATGCTGAAACGAAAACAACCATAACTTTTAAATGGCTAGACGAAATTTGACGATCTTAGACTTGTCGGAAAGCTTAGAAACTGTAGCATGACTTTTGTTTAGAGTATCTTGAGAAATTCCATCATTTACTTAGTTAAAAATTTGAATCTTCTCGCTGGCGTGTGTAAAAAAGAAACAAAATCAGTAGCATATACCCTTAGTATTTTCACCATAACTTTTTACTGGTTTATCGAATTTTGATGATCTAGTTATTTCTGGAAAGCTAAGAACTTAAGTAAAAACTTTTGATTTAAGTGTTTTGTGTTTTGCTGTCATTTAGATGGTCGAAAAGGGGAGTGAACGTCGCTGACCTGCGCTACTCATTGCCCAGGCTGAGACGTATTCTTTTAGTAAAACGGCCGTAACTTTTGATCGCATGGTCCGAATTCAATAATTTTGGACATTCTGGAAAGCCTGAAAAAAATGCAACAACTTTTATTTAGATTCCCTTACAAAATTTCATCGTTTAGGTGACTAAAAATCTGGATTTGTTCGCTGTCCTGAGACATAAATTTTGGTTTTGAAGATAAAATAAGTTATATATATATGTTGTATATGCTAAGTATATCAATATACCTTTATATGCTTGGTTATCATTTGTTGTTGAGTATTTTAATAGGTGACAAAGGGTTGCTCTTCGCTTGTGGAGCTCGCTTCTGCGCTAAATGCAAAATGTAAGTTAAAATGCTAATAAACGCTTAATAAAAGGTACGTTCTCGGATTACGGTTTATGTTGTGGTATATTATTGTGTTCCCCATGTTTTGGGATGCCTCATTCTTGTAATAAGATGTATATCATGCAATTATTACTACTGTGAAATTTTTCGGTCCTAGCCGCGCAAAGGAGGTGCTGCCGAAATTTTTCAAAAAATCCGGGAGTTAGAAAATATTGAGATTTTAAAAATCCTATAACTAAATTTTGCAAATAAGTCGAATATTTTGAATGAATTATATCTAAATGATGGTTTCCCCTCCTCCGTTCCTTTTCGAGGACGAAAAGTTTTAAGTGGGGGAGAATGTAACGAACCGTGTTTTTAACACTTTAAAAATACGAATTAAAATAAAAAAAAATTTGGATAAAAATCCGAAGGAAATAAAATTTTGTGTTGTTAAATGTGAATTACAAGTTAAAATAAAAAAACAGAATTCAGAAATAACTTATTTGTAAATTAAATATGGATGTTAACTTGTATTGAATGTAAATAATGAATTGAATTTGATTGTAAACCAAATTGGTTATGATTGTAAACAAAGAATAAATAAAATGGTAGATTTAATAGTGGAAGTTTATGTTATTGAAACTAATATAAATAAATGTAACTTACTATTACAGTTGATTGAAATCAGATGGTAACTAAAACTGTAATTTGATAAAGATGTTAACTTGTAATTGAACGTAAGTAAAGATTTAAATTTGAGTGTAACAAGTAATTGAAACGAATTGAATTTGTTTGTAAACAACGAAATAAATAAAATGTTACATTTAATATTGAAGTTATAATATTGAACTCAACGTAAATGAATGTAATTTAATATTACTGTGAATTTAAATAAGATGATAGCTGAAGAAAATGAAAGTAAATGAATTATAAACTATTGATAATAATGTATAAGTAAATGGTTGATTCAATAATGAAAGTGTAAATCGAAATAAAAGAATTCAATTGGAATTAAATAACTTGAATTTGAATTACAATATAATTGAACGCTGAATCTAATGTAATCTTTTATACTGGATTTATAATGGAAAACTGCATTGTAAAAGATTGTTAATTATTGTGAATTTAAAAATGAAATTTGTGAACACTTGAAATTTGATTTAAAAGTTAATAATTTAAAATTGGGAATTTTATATTGTAGTTAAACAGTAGAAATAGCCATTTTTACAACTGTCTCGGATTTCGACGAAACTAGTTTCATCGGATCCATAACAGTAAATTATTGTAAGGTTTCAATTTTCGTAGCAATCGGACTTGTCGTTTGGCCGTGCGAGCTTGAAACGCGTAGAAATTTAACGTCGATTTAATTAAAATAATCGACTTCAAAAGCTATCTTCCATATATGATTGAATTAGGCCTTGGGACTAGTTCCATTGCGTTCGGAATATGGGTAAAATCTTATAAACGCCTAGCGGCACGTCTCGATTGGAGTTCGGATGATTTTGGACCTACCTTTATAAATACGCTTGCAAACCGAGACAGTTTTATCATTATTTCATTTCAGAAACCCTAATTTCAAACCATGGCCGCCACCTATTCTATGGCCAAAAATTGCCGATCTTCTTTCCTTAATATCTCTCAATTCGTTCAACGAAATCAAAAAATTCCAAAAGCAAAAGTGTAGATCTCAACGAGCTCTTCAAATCCATACGGTTGATTCGTGCTAATTCATCATGGATTGGTCCAGATCTGGCTTTGAATATCGTGCGTATTTTCACGTTTTTCGAGAAAACGGCGGCGACTGGTGATGCGCAACTTCTGGCGTTGGTGGCTCTCCTGGAGGCGCTCGCGTGGGGACGTCCTGATCGAGGTCCGGTCGTGTATATTGGCGTGCGTATGGAAGAAAGAGGCGTGCGTGAGTGAGTTACTGTGCGTGTTGAACGGGAGGAAGAAGGTATACGTTTGTTATTTTATTTTAATTAATTATTTTATATTAAAATTCAAATGTTCTAACTCGAACAACTTTTGCATACGAGATCGGATCGACGCGCGGTTTTCTCCGTTGCGTTCGTATCGAAATTCCAGACATTATGGAGCTAGTTTGGCTGCATTCCGAGACTGTTCAAATTTGGACCTTTATTTGGATTTTAAATCGTTGATAAATCCAAGGTGAGTGTTTATACGCTCACAATTGACTAAAATAACTTTTGTAGTTAAACTTATATTCTGAAGTGATATGAAATTTATTGGCTGTTGTTTGGTAGGTTTAATTATCATCTGTATTGATATATGAATTAATTGATATAATTTAAATTGACCGTTAAAATAAATTTAAATTTAAATTGGCAGTATATTACTCGATATTGATAATTATAAAATTGTTGTGAATGCTATTGCCTTTATGGTTGATTGGTTGTGATGGATGCTATTGGTCGATATTGGTTGTTTATTTATTTTGATATATCATGTTATCATCATGTATATTGTTTATTGCATATAAACTGTAAACTGAATCATTTCGAATAAATTAAGAAATATGTTGAAATGATATACCTATGACATCTATTTGGATTGAAATGATATATATCCATCCTTGAAATTAAAATTGAAATAATTATCCACTTGGCCATAGGTTAGAAAATTATATACGGACACTAGGTTGGTTAAATTAAATGATTTTAAAAGTTGTTTTGAAATTATTTAAATGAATTGATTTTAAGAATAAAATCCAATTTATGGAAATTGAATTATTTTGAATTGAAGATCGAGATGTTGGAATTTAAACTTGGTAAATGAATTTGTTTAATTATTCGAAGTTTAGATTTTGAAGAAAAAGTTGAAATACGGCGTGAATTTTCGAAAGTTGATTTGTTTTAAAAAGATTGGACTTTTAATCGAACTCTGAATATTTCTAAGAAATTTATATGAAATGATATTTCAAGTTGAGTTTGAAATTGAAAATTAATTTGAAATTGAGATTTAATTAATTTGGAATTTAATTGAAATCAAATTGAGATATAAATGGAATTATCAAATTTAGTTTAGAAATGTGAATATTTAAAGCTTTGAGATATATGGAAATTGGAATGGCTTATTTTGTGGTTCAAATATGTATTTGAAAGTGATAATTTGAAATGGTTTATTGAGAAGCTGAATCGAGTTGAAATTGATGATTTGAGATTTGATTAAATTTTAAATTTTGGAATTCGAGTTTATGTGAATCGTTTTGTGGAATTTGAGACGAAAAATGATTTTGAAATCGAAATGAGATTTTGAGACGAAAAATGATTTTGAAATCAAAATGAGATAGTGAGGCGAAAAATGATTTTGAAATCGAAATGAGATATTGAGGCGAAAAATGATTTTGAAATCGAAATGAGATATTGAGGCAAAAAATGATTTTGAAATCGAAATGAGATATTGAGGCGAAAAATGATTTTGAAATCGAAATGAGATATTGAGGCGAAAAATGATTTTGAAATCGAAATGAGATAGTGAGGCGAAAAATGATTTTGAAATCGAAATGAGATATTGAGGCGAAAAATGATTTTGAAATCGAAATGAGATATTGAGGCGAAAAATGATTTTGAAATCGAAATGAGATATTGAGGCGAAAAATGATTTTGAAATCGAAATGAGATATTGAGGCGAAAATTGATTTTGAAATCGAAATGAGATATTGAGGCGAAAAATGATTTTGAAACGGAATCTTACATCTTGAATAGATATGATGATATTTGAAATGGATTTGATTTTGAAGCGAATATGATATTTTGATATCAATTATGAATCGACTTGAAATGTAAAAGAGCCACCGGTGTAATAATACGTAGTTATTAAAGAGACCGGGATCGGATATGGACATACTCTCTGTCGATACTGAAAACCACTTTAATAACTAGTATACGCGGAGTGTTGATCCAGAACGAAGTGGATGGTTTGGTGAACACGTTGACTGAAGAAAGAGAACGATATTGGATGACCCCTGACATGACTAAAACAGGAGCCGTGCCGGACCATTGAGGATCGCCATCTATAGCGGACACACTCCTTCGTTACCTTGTCTATTACTTTTGTGATTCGATTTGGGTGCACCCCTCGATTATGGGAGTGTTGTTTCGCGGTGTTGGGGTAGTAGCTGCTATGCCCAACACCAGTCCGGATCACGCAACTACTAGTATCCTAGTTGGTATTGCCTCATGTACCTTGTCATACTGATTATCCTACTCGCGACCACTACGTTTTTGGTTTGTACCTTTAGTATATGGATTGCCCTCTGGTGACTTCCGGTTTTGGGGAAACTACGGTCTTGTATATGCTTTTGGGAATAAAAATGTGTTAAGGGTGGAATGGGCCATGGCTTAAGGCTAGTTTGATATTTTACTTTATGATAGACATTATTGTATATAGCGTATTCTATTATATAATATATAGTTTAACGGATCCTTAGGAGATGGAAATCCCGAACATCTCTTAAGTTAATGCACGCACGTTAAACACTGGATAGGAGGTGTCTAAAACCCGTAAACATCTCCGACACCGTCACACTCATATTTACTTTTACGATTTAACTTACACAAGATATTTAAGTCCTGACTCGAGTGTTTTGTCTTTTCATTACGCTCAGGTCAGCCTGAGCATTTCAGATAAGGTTGAAGATCTATTCTGGAGGACGAAGACGGAGTTTGGTATTACATCATTTGTATTCTACTACTGTATTATTTTTCCACTGCATTGTTGTATTATCTGTGATATGTATGTAACTCTGATTTATGATGTATAATAATAATCAAATTTATTTATTTAACAGCTTCATGAACTGTTATTTTATTATTATATCTTGTTCCTTCCGCTGCGAGATTCTGAGTTTGTTTCTGTTCTTTCTTTTCTTTTCTTATTTAACCCCAATAACTATCTGTATTTTGGATTGGTTGAGTCGGCATGTGTGTCTGCCTATGCACTTGGCGGGTGCAGCATGATAGGGGGTTCTCGCATTTGGTTTGGTAGCGAGCGGATGACTCTTACTCCTACATGTCCCTGCGGGGTTGGTGCAGTCGAGAGGCTGGCTGTAAAGGCAGAACACAGGTACTGTTGTATGCTACAGTGGGCGTTACCCCACTGACGCGGTCCGTTATAGTTAGTATCAGAGCTTTGGTTTAGATTACCTTGGCTCTAGTGGGGAATAACTCATTGAAATAGGGTTAAACCTTATGAATGAGTTTGAGTGTATATGAGAGAGCGTATTTGTAATTTTGATATAAAAATGATTTTATAGTGTTAATTTGTTCCGTTGAGTATTTATGAATTCTGGTTGGTACTTGGGACGCCAAGGCATCGATAGGAATTTCTAAACACTCGAATAGGACAGATCGACATAATATTGTTTTAGATTATATTTTATATATAAAAGAAATATATTGAAAATTTATAAATTTTGATTGTATTGGTTGTTAGGAGATGATAATATTATATTATCATCGTTTATTGTTGATTAGTCAATATTTCTAACTATTGACTATTGGATGATTTTAAGAAATGAAACTTGTAAATATGATTGACAATGAATATAAATGGTAAATAAAATAAAATAAAAATTAATTTAAATTAAGATGGAGAATTTAAATTCCAGTGTTTGAAAATTTATTAACAAAAATTTGAAATGTATAATATAAGTATTATATGATAGTATATTCGATTAGAAATTGTTTTCAAAGGATTTTCAAATGAAGTAAGTGTTATACTCCACTCTTGACACTAGAGAATGATTTCGGTGATGAGTGCACGCATCATCGACGTTTATTTTCGAGAGTCCAAGTGGGGGAGATCACTTAATAATTTTTCTAAACCCTGTTTTGATTAAAAATTGTAATTTTATAAAGTATGAAATGAAAATAAGTGTATATATATATTTCAATGCTGATTAAAATTCTTCTAAAAAGTATGATTTGAGATATAAAGATATTAGTATATATATATATAATGGTTTAAATCGAATCCGAAGTTGAAATTCTTAAGTTCTCTAATAAGGAATGATTTTAATTATTAAACTAAAGAAAATCTTGAATTGTTAGAAACTTATGAATTGAAAATGTGAAATTAAATTTAAGTGAAAAAAAAATTTAATTAAAATTAAAATTGTAGAAGTAACCCTTAATTTGGAAAATAATAAATTGGAAATTTATTTAATAGGTATAACACTCAAATTGAATGAAAAGAAGTTGTATATTGTTTAACTACATTTTATTTGCATAGCTATAACTTACCAAATACTTAAAAAAGTTTAAAATGCTAATAAGGATAAGTAAATGAATAATATACAAGTGTGATTGCGAATAATAAAATGTGAAGATCTATTGATAGTGTAAATATAAAGGAAATTTAAGTTGTAAAATGAATTAAATTTAAAATTAATTAAATATAAAATTAGTAAATGGAAACTAATTAAATTTGAATAAAACTAAATGTCAATAAACTTGGAAGTGTATGAAATTAAAATTTTGACTTGGAAATGTATAATTGATTTAGTGTAGATTTTGGATGGATGTTAATGTTTGATATGCATTGGTTGTTAGATGGATGATAATTGATTAAATAGAATTCATTAGTGTAAGTGGAATTGAATAACATAATAAAAATTTTAAATAATTAAATTCAAATCTGAAGCAAAGTGAAATTAAAAATAATTGAACTCAAATTAAATTGAAGCAAATTGACTTGAATTTAAATTATGAATGAAACAAACTTGAATAAATTGGAAACAAGTCGAATGTAAACTTATTTCATGGATAAATAACAAAATAAACGACTTTGTGTTTGTGATTGTTTCTTTAGGAAATTTGAAGTTTGATGGTTTGTACTTTGAAATAATAAAAGCAAATTTTTGGAAAAATCCAAATTTGTCCAATATATGCTAAAACGAAAACAACCATAACTTTTAAATGGCTGGACAAAATTTGACGATCTTAGACTTTTCGGAAAGCTTAGAAACTGTAGCACGACTTTTGTTTAGAGTGTCTTTAGAAATTCCTTCATTTACTTAGATAAAAATTTGAATCTTCTCGCTGGCCTGTGTAAAAAGGAAGCAAAATCAGTAGCATATACCCTTAGTATTTTCACCATAACATTTTACTGGTTTATCGGATTTTTAAGATCTTGCTATTTATGGAAAGCTAAGAACTTAAGTTAAAACTTTTGTTTTAAGTGTTTTGTGTTTTGCTGTTATTTAGATGGTCGAAAAGGGGAGTGAACGTCGCTGACCTGCGCTACTCATTGCCCAGGCTGAGACGTATTCTTTTAGTAAAACGGCCGTAACTTTTGAACGGCTGGTCCGAATTCAATAATTTTGGACCTTCTAGAAAACCTGAAACAAATGCAACAACTTTTATTTAGATTCCCTTACAAAATTTCATCGTTTAGATGACTAAAAATCTGGATTTGTTCGCTGTCCTGAGACATAAATTTTGGTTTTGAAGATAAAATAAGTTATATATATGTTGTATATGCTAAGTATATCAATATACCTTTATATGCTTGGTTATCATTTGTTGTGGAGTATTTTAATAGGTGACAAAGGGTTGCGCTTCGCTTGTGGAGCTCGCTTCTGCGCTAAATGCAAAATGTAAGTTAAAATGCTAATAAACGCTTAATAAAAGGTACGTTCTCGGATTACGGTTTATGTTGTGGTATATTATTGTGTTCCCCATGTTTTGGGATGCCTCATTCTTGTAATGAGATGTATATCATGCAATTATTACCACTGTGAAATTTTTCGGTTCTACCCGCGCAAAGGAGGTGCTGCCGAAATTTTTCAAAAAATACGTGAGTTAGAAAATTTTGAGATTTTAAAAATCCTATAACTAAATTTTGCAAATAAGTCGAATATTTTGAATGAATTATATCTAAATGATGGTTTCCCCTCCTCCGTTCCTTTTCGAGGACGAAAAGTTTTAAGTGGGGGAGAATGTAACGACCCGTGTTTTTAACACTTTAAAAATACGAATTAAAATAAAAAAAATTGGATAAAAATCCAAAGGAAATAAAATTTTGTGTTGTTAAATGTGAATTACAAGTTAAAATAAAAAAACTGAATTCTGAAATAACTTATTTGTAAATTAAATATGGATGTTAACTTGTATTGAATGTAAATAATGAATTGAATTTGATTGTAAACCAAATTGGTTATGATTGTAAACAAAGAATAAATAAAATGGTAGATTTAATAGTGGAAGTTTATGTTATTGAAACTAATATAAATAAATGTAACTTAATATTACAGTTGATTGAAATCAGATGATAACTGAAACTGTAATTTGATAAAGATGTTAACTTGTAATTGAACGTAAGTAAAGATTTAAATTTGAGTGTAACAAGTAATTGAAACGAATTGAATTTGTTTGTAAACAACGAAATAAATAAAATGTTACATTTAATATTGAAGTTATAATATTGAACTCAACGTAAATGAATGTAATTTAATATTACTGTGAATTTAAATAAGATGATAGCTGAAGAAAATGAAAGTAAATGAATTATAAACTATTGATAATAATGTATAAGTAAATGGTTGATTCAATAATGAAAGTGTAAATCGAAATAAAAGAATTCAATTGGAATTAAATAACTTGAATTTGAATTACAATATAATTGAACGCTGAATCTAATGTAATCTTTTATACTGGATTTATAATGGAAAACTGCATTGTAAAAGATTGTTAATTATTATGATTTTAAAAATGAAATTTGTGAACACTTGAAATTTGATTTAAAAGTTAATAATTTAAAATTGGGAATTTTATATTGTAGTTAAACAGTAGAAATAGCCATTTTTACAACTGTCTCGGATTTCGACGAAACTAGTTTCATCGGATCCATAACAGTAAATTATTGTAAGGTTTCAATTTTCGTAGCAATCGGACTTGTCGTTTGGCCGTGCGAGCTTGAAACGCGTAGAAGTTTAACGTCGAATTTAATTAAAATAATCGACTTCAAAAGCTATCTTCCACATACGATTGAATTAGGCCTTGGGACTAGTTCCATTGCATTCGGAATATGGGTAAAACCTTATAAACGCCTAGCGGCACGTCTCGATTGGAATTCGAATGATTTTGGACCTACCTTTATAAATACGCTTGCAAACCGAGACAGTTTTATCATTATTTCATTTCAGAAACCCTAATTTCAAACCATGGCCGCCACTTATTCTATGGCCAGAAATTGCCGATCTTCTTTCCTTAATATCTCTCAATCCGTTCAACGAATTCGAAAAATTCCAAAAGCAAAAGTGTAGATCTCGACGAGCTCTTCAAATTCGGATGATTTTGGACCTACCTTTATAAATACGCTTGCAAACCGAGACAGTTTTATCATTATTTCATTTTAGAAACCCTAATTCCAAACCATGGCCGCCACTTATTCCGCTGCATTGTTGTATTATCTCTGATATGTATGTAACTCTGATTTATGATGTATAATAATAATCAAATTTATTTATTTAACAGCTTCATGAACTGTTATTTTATTATTATATCTTGTTCCTTCCGCTGCGAGATTCTGAGTTTGTTTCTATTCTTTCTTTTCTTTTCTTATTTAACCCCAATAACTATCTGTATTTTGGATTGGTTGAGTCGGCATGTGTGTATGTTTGATCGTCGGTTTAAACTGTCCAAAAAGGCGGGTCGTTACAGAACTGATTCAACTCGATATTCCATTTTAACATCCTTTCGGAAGTTTCTAGTCATTGGAGTACCTGTCGCAAGGGCTGATCGGTATAAATACTAACTGAGTGTGCTTGAAAGTATGGACGCAGCTTACGTGATGCAATCACCAAGCAATAGGCCAATTTCTCAATTTTAGGATAATTTCTTTCTGCCCCCGTTAAACGTTTACTAACGTAATACACCAGCTTTTGAACTCGGTCCTCCTCGCGGACCAAAGCTGCACTTATAGCATGTGGGGATTCGGCCAAGTATACATACAACATTTCATGGTTTACTGGTTTCGACAGCACTGGAGGATTTTCTAAATGCCTTACCAGAGCTTGGAATGCTTCCTCACAGTTGGATGTCCATTCGAAATTCCTCTTTCCTTTCTTTATTATATCGAAGAAGGGAATACACTTGTTTGTGGCTCTGGATATGAATCGACTCAGCGCAGCCACTTTTCCATTCAAGCTTTGTACCTGTTTTATAGTCCTGGGCACTTGTATATCTTGAATAGCTTGAATCTTTTCTGGGTTAGCTTCGATTCCCCGAGCATTAACAATGAATCCCAAAAACATCCCTGACGCAACGCCGAAGGAACACTTCAGAGGGTTGATCTTCATCCCATAATATCTGAGTATGCCAAACATCTTTGCTAAGTCTCGTATGTGGTCGTTTGACTGCCGTGACTTCACGAGCATGTCATCCACATAGACTTCCATTGTTCTACCAATCTGGTCTTTAAACATTCGATTCACCAAACGCTGATAGGTCGCTCCCGCATTTTTCAATTTGAAAGGCATCATTACATAGCAATATAGCCCAACGTCTGTGACAAAAGTAGTGCGTTCTTGGTTCGGGATGTGCATCGGGATCAGATTGTATCCCGAGTACGCATCCATGAACGACAATAACTCGTGTCCTGCAGTGGAGTCGACCAATTGATTAATTCTAGGTAATGGGAAACTGTCCTTAGGACATGCTTTGTTTAAATCAGAGTAATCTACGCAAGTTCTCTACTTCCCATTCGCTTTTCTCACTAGCACGGGGTTTGACACCCATTCAGGGTAGAGGGCGTCGCGGACGAGCCCATTGACTTTGAGTTTGTCCACCTCCTCTCTGAGAGCAGCGGACCTCTCCGGGTCCATTCCTCTCCTTTTTTGATTAACTAGGACGTACTTCGGGTCTATGTTCAACATATGACTCGTAATAGCGGGTGAAATCCCGCACATGTCGGAATGTGTCCAAGCAAAAACATCAAGATTCGCACGGAGGAAATCACTATGGTCCTCAGTCATCGAGGGGCTTAGTTGTGATCTAATCTTCAGTAGTCGCGACGGATCGTTCGGCTGACTGAAATGTCAATCGTTAGTTCAGCCGGTGCTACTTTTTCTTCCCTGGGTTCCTCATCATCGTCTCTCGGATCTATGTCTCTATAGATCCGAGAATTTTGCCTGAGCCAGGGCTCGGGCATTACTTGTCAGTTGTCAGTATTCTGAATGCGGACGGGGTTGTCCGCAACCTTTCCTTTCTTTCTCCGATGGGCCTCTCGGAGCTCATCCACATAACATGCACGACCGGTCTCCTGGTCGCCATGAACAACACCTACTCCTTTGTCGGTCGGAAATTTTAAAGTCAAACACCATGGGGCCAACGCTGCTCTGAATTCAGTCAGGGCCGGTCGACCCAGAAATACATTGTATGGGGAATCTAAATCCAATACTATGAAAGGTAGGATTCACACCCTTCTACGCTTGCCTTATCCCAGTTCAACTAACAACTCAACATACCCCACTACATCAGTCGCTGCACCGTTAAAGCCATGAATACGGACTTTAGACGGCTTTAAATCCTTCGTTTCCATCTTCATTTGGTCATACGCCTTTTTGAAGAAAATGTTTACAGAACTTCCACAATTAATCAAAATTCTCTTCACTAGTGCTGGCCCGATAGTCGCGGATATGACAATCGTGTCAATGGTAGGAGCCTCCACCTGGTCGGCATCTCGACTCCTAAATACTATATCGTTTGTCATTGTCCGCTGCTGCTTAGCTGGGGACCCATCCTCAGTATTTGAACAACACTCAAAATCTGCTTGCCTTAGGGAGTTAGCATATCGCTCCATTTCCTGCCAATTTTTATCTGCAGGATGAGGTCCGCCTACTATCGTGTTTATGACCAGTCTACTCACAGTTCGAGCAGGCTCCTCAGGGTGACGTGGAGCTGGTGCGTGATCAGGATTGGACGTTCCCTGTCCACCCTCTTGAGGACTCTTTACAAACTCCTACAACTTTTTCTGTCTAATCAGCTTCTCTTTAGCATCATGTAGGTGCCTACACTCTTCAGTATTGTGCCCATAAGTCTCATGGAAGCGGCAATACTTCTCAGTCCGCTTTTGCTCCTCGATTGACTCCTTTAGGCACAGCTTTCTGTATTGATAGGTATTATAAGTTGATAGGTAAATATTCTCAAGAGATGCGTTTAGTGGGGTGTATTTGTTGTAGGTTGGAATTCTCGGCTTCCATTTCCCTGCTTCTCTTTTCTTACTCTGATTTCCTCCTCCGGACTCCTTAGATTGCCCGGGCTTGTTCTGGACATTGACCTGAACCTTCCCCGAGTTGTCTCCGGATTGCTTTACAGCGATGTTGCTTTTCACTGTCTCCTGAACAGGCCCTAGTGCCTTGTCTCGCCTTATCCAAGCTTCCTCTCTTCTTATGAATTGATGAGCCTTTGAGTAAAAACTCTCTAGTGTAGTTGGAGGCTTTCCTGCTAACCAATCTCCAAACTCTGATTCCGGATCCACACCTCGCATCACAACCATAAGAATTGCGTGATCATTAGGATTGCTAACCTCTGTAGCCGCAACATGGAATCTCTGTAAATACTCCTTCAACGACTCCCCTAGAGCTTGGATTACACTTGATAGAGACACCACGTCCTTTGGACGAGTAGCATGTATTCTGAACTGTTCTATAAATTTCGTTGCCAACTCCTCGAAACTGAATACGGACCGCGGAGGAAGTCGGGTGAACCACATGGTAGCGATCCCAGATAGAGTTATTGGGAAGAATCTACACTTGGTTGCATCATTCGCTCTAGCTGAATCCATCATCCATTCATACCTCATCACATGCTGCCGGGGATCGGTCTTTCCTTCGTAGGCCGGGATAGTTGGCATGCTAAACTTCCTGGGGTACTCGGCATGTAGAACAGTGTCTATGAATGAAGTATGACTCTCGGATACCAATCATCATTTGATAAGCCTTGATTCTCTTTCATCAAGTGTCTGACCATAGCTGTCAGGTCTGGGGTTTGTATGGAAGATGGAAGGTTGGAGTCTGTTCTACGGGATCGATCAGGTTGATGCCTCCTCTGCTGGCGATCTGCCAAACGTGCATCTTAAGTTCAGCATCATTGGCGTCTTGGTGAGCCGGTCGTCCATTTTCCACACGCACTCCAGATCCTAAGTTTCACGTTCCTGCTTGGTTGCGGTCTCCGAGGTGTAAGTGATCATTAGTTGATCGATCAGCAGCACCTGCCTGCGTAGTTTCAGTCTTGCGGCGTCTACGCCTGGGAGGTTCATCGGACGAAGTCGAGCTATCAGATGAAGAGTAAGGAGTTGGACTACCCCCAGCATTCTGATGCTATTGTTGAGTGAGCTGAGCCATAAGGTTTGCGTTAGCTTGAATCTGTTCTCCAAGTTGTCTCCTGCTTTCCATAAGTTCTCTCATCAAGTCGTTGAACTCTGTTTTGGTGACAACTTCCATTTTATCTTGGGTGGTAGTTCCTGCACCCAGATTTTCTTGCTGATTGCTAGGTCCTATTTGTTGTACGCTAGCAGTCTCATGGATGTCCGCATTATGAGAGGCTGATCTGGTACGTGGTCTTCCCATTGTAGAGTTATTGGTAAGAACTCTGAGTAGAATCAACGGACGTCTTATGAATGACTTGGATCTCCTTCGGGGGATTTATTCAATCCAGTAGCTACAAAGCATATCCTTGTGGCCTGAGAATTCGATTCTCAATGAAAGCACCAAAGTGTTAGCACCAAAATTGGTCACTAACCCCCTTTAGAAAGATTGTGTAAAGAGATAAATGAAGAAGGTAAATTAAAACAGAGAGATATAGACTAAATTAACTGCAGAAATCTTGAACACCAGATTTATAGTGGTTCGGCGTAACTGCCTATGTCTACTTTGAATTGTAATCTTTATTGCTTTCCCAAGTAGTTAAATACAGATACAATCCGTACAATAATGTCTTGAGTACAAGTTTGAACTGAAAAGAGTGAGTCTTGAAAGCGGAAGAGTCTCCCCAGTGTTCTCGAAAAAAGGTCCATTTCACTATGCCCATGCCCCTCTATTTATAGATGAAGATGGGTTGGACTTCCCTCTTGGGCCTAGGAGTGAGATACCTTGGCCCGTGGCGAGTGACTTCTGCGTGCCGAGCCACAAATGCCGAATGACCTTGCTATGCTTTGTGAGGAGATGCCGAGCAAGGCTTCATGCTGAATGGGGCTGGAATGCCGAACAAGGCTGGAATGTCGAACAAGGCATGAATGCCGAACGAGGCTGGAATGCCGAACGAGGCATGAATGCCGAACGAGGCATGAATGCCGAAAGAGGGTGGAATGCCGAACGAGGCTGGAATTCCGAACGAGAATGCCGAACGAGGCATGAATGCCGAACGAGGCATGAATGCCGAACGAGGCATGAATGCCGAACGAGGCATGAATGCCGAACGAGGCATGAATGCCGAACGAGGCTGGAATGCCGAACGAGGCTGGAATGCTGAACGAGACTTCATGCCGGTCGAGACTTCTGCCGAACGATTCTGAATGTCGAGCGAGGCATGAATGCCGAACGAGGCTGGAATGCCGAATGCGGCTCTATGCCGAGCGAGGCCTGGAAGCCGAACGGTACCCCCAATGTCGGACGGTGCTTATGTTGTGCCTTTACTTACTTGGTCAAACCTCCATGTAACAATATTTATATATGGGATTTCAAGATGATTTGAAATGAAACCGGGTGTTTGAATTCTGGAATATTCATTTGAATGATTTATGAAACTTGTGAAAAATAAGTTTGAACTTATAACCTGGAATTGTGAATTTCAATGTGAAATTAAAATTTAACTTATGCAAGTTAAATAAATTGAATTTTTAAAAGGAAAAAAATTGTATGGGTTAGAATTTAACTTGAGATAAATTAAATGAAAATTGGATTGGATTTGAACCCAGATCAAATTGAATTAAATATATAAATTTGAATTGTAAAGTGACTATATAACTATAAGTTATAAATTTTGAATGGAATAAAATTAAAGTGAAAAAAATTATGGAATTATGAACAAATAAGTTTGAATAGCTTACAAAATTAGAATTGATGGAATAAAAATACACTTAAGCTATAAAGTGATTTTTGGAAATGAAACTTAACTTAGTTAAGTAAACTGCAAGCAACTAATTAGAGAATTAATTAGTGAATTGAATGTTGAAAATGAGAATTGAATTATAAATGGAATTCGACTTATATATATGTTTAAAAGGTTGTTGAATAAAATAGGAATGGATTGAAATGGTGTTGTCTTAAGTTATGAATGAATTCGATTTAAGTTGAATATGGGTGGGAATATTGTTGGTGAGAATGTAATTCAACTTAAGTAACTAATTTATGAGATGATTCGTAAATAAATTGGCATGGATTGGTTTGTTGTTGAATATAAAATTTTGAAAACAAGATTTTATGAATAAATTGAATCTGGATTAATAAAAATTCGATAAGTTGATTTAGAATCAATTTAAAATAGCTATAAGCTTAAGTGGTTATTTTATGAAATGTGAATTTTTGGAATTGAATTTTTACTTGAGTAAGTTAAAATAAATTATATGAAATTGTGAATAATAATTTGTGTAACTTATAAATTAGAAAAGTGGAATAGAAAAACCAACATGAAAATGGTTTGATATTTTGGTGAAGAAATAAAAATCCAAACTTGAATTATAAAATAAATTGAACTCAAGTAAATTAAATGGAGTGATTTTTGATATAAAAATCTGATTGTGAAGTGTAAAATGAAAGTAACTAATTAGAAGAATTAGTTAGTAAATGGGATATTCGAAATGGATTTGAGTTATAAAGAAAATTTAACTTGAATGCAAACAAACCAATGCGTTGGAATGTTGTGAATAAAAGTGGAATTTTGGGTAATTTGAAATGGATTGATGGAATGTGCTAATTCCATATAGAAAGTGGATATAGAAATTGATTTATAATGACTTAGAGACGAAAATAAAATTTGATTTATATTGGATGTTAAAATGAATTGAATGCTAATTAATAGTTGTGAACATTTGTAAATTGCTTAGATAGTGTATAAATTGAATTGAAAGCGAATGAGGAAGTGTTGGAACTTTGTAAGTGCATGTACATTCTAAATAAACATGTTATGACATGTTGGTTATGGAACCTATGTGTTTGTAATAGTTAAATGAATGAAATGTTATGAAAATTCATGTTTTTGGTACTTATGGGTTTTGTTTAAGTAAGTACTGGTACGAGGAGGCTGTTGGGCAAGATTTGGGTTGCGCAAATTGCATATAATTTGAGCGAGCTCGCTTAATAACGCTAAAATAAGGTACGCTTACGAATTTAGCGCGAAAAAAAATATATATATATATATAGTGTTTTCCGGCCATGAGAGCCGATGTATATCTTTTTATCATTTTTGTCATATTGTAAAAGGCTCTTCTCTGTACAAGGGAAACTCTGCCAAAAAATTTCGGAAATTTAGGGTGTTAGAAAAAATTTGAAAATTTTTGTTAAAAGAAAATTTGATTTCGAATTGTAATTGAAATAAAGGATTTTGGTTTAGACACGGAAAACTAATTGTTTTGGTTGGAACTAAAAGATTAGAAAGGTGAAATATCGAATTTTCACTATGTGGGTTTTTGGAAAGTAATGGGTGTGGATCATTCATCACACCTTAGCAATTTCTGGGACGAAATTCTTTTAAGGGGGGAGGAATGTAACGATCCGGATTTTCCGACATTTAATTTTGAATATTTATATGGTCTTAAATATTGGATTTGAAATGTAGTTGGATTTTTAATATGAAGTTTATCGATCAAATAAGTGGAATAAGATTTAAATTTCAAATATTGTGATTTATCGTAATACGGAAATGATGAATAATTGAAATTGGAGTTGAATATTAATCAAAACAATTTCTAATGTTGATATAAATTCTATTTGAATTAAAATTTAATTAATAAGTTTTTAAAAACTGAAATCTCAAGTGATTTCGTAAATTTTGGAAATCGTCGATTTAATCGATGCGTAAATTTAGCGATCCGGGGCACATTCTCGGAATTCGACGAAACTAGTTTCATTGGATCTGTAATAGTATATTATTATTGGATTTCAAATTTCATAGCGTTTGGATTTACCGTTTGGTCGTGCGATCTGAAAACGCCTAGAAATAATTTAATTGAATTTAATTTAAGTAGTCGATTTAGAAAGCTATCTTCCACATACGATCAAATTAGGTTCCGAAATTTATTCCATGTGGTTCGGAATAGCGGTATAACATTAGGAACATCAGGCGGCACACCTCAATAGGAGTTCGAGATTTCCCTGTATATAATACGAGATATTTTGGATTAAAAAAATGAAAAAAAGTTAAACCCTATCTCTACACCAGCCACTCTAGGGCCGACCTACCCATCTGAACGCGCCGTTTCCTCCAAAATAATAATCGCGTGTCTCTGTTCTTTCTTCTTGAGTTCGAATTCATGAAAAAAAGAATATATATATATATATATATAAAGGAAAATATTCCCTCTCTTTCATTCCCAAATCAAGTTCAAAATTAGATGAAGCAAGCTCTGGGATGGCCGACAGTTGTTCGTGAGCTTCGTTAGGTTAGGGTTTCGATTCTTAGGCAAGGGGAGTGGGATTAGAGGAGTTTGACGCTGGATTGGTGTTCGTGGATGGAAGAGGTAGCGACGGCCAAGCTAGGGAATGCGCGGTAGCCTGTGACACATCGCGACGTAGGGTCGGCTGACGTTCTAGTCGAAGTCACGATGGGAAAATTGGACTCGAACTCGATGGTTGGAGGCTGCGATGGCGACTGGAGGCAGCAGCCTAGGGATGGTCGTTGGCGACGTGGAGGATGAAGCGACAGTGATTCGCGTTTCTAGGTGGAGGACATGTGCGATAGGAAGATGATTAGGGTTAGGTAATTAATTTAATTGCTGCCATTAAGGAGAATTTATTTTATTTTATAAATCGAATGTTTACATTGGATTTGTAGCCGCGAATATACAATCTGGAATTGGTTTGGGATTTTTCGGAGGCAACTAGGATTAAAAAAAATTAAAATCTGGATGTTCGGAAAATTTAAAATCAAGGTGAGTAAATCTTACTCGATTTGGTTAACTAGTTTAAATTTCTAATAATTAAAATTATTTATTGGATGATTGGTTTAATGGATATATATTTGTCAGTTGAATACTATTATATATATAATATATATTAGTATATATATTAGTAGTTGGATATATTTCCCACCGTTGTAGCGGATGAGACACTATGCGCCCCGCATAATAGCGGATGACCCTATATTGCCGCGATATCTCGCCTCGAAGCGGGATTGGTATTTTATGTTCTATTACATCTGCGGATGCAGGGAAACAGGTTGGAGGAATCCAACTGGATTCCTCAAAAATGTTGATTTTAATTTCATATATAGTGATATATGATTTGTGTGAATAATCTGATATAGATTATGTGGTGATTTGAATTATTGGATGCTATAGTAGCACTGGCCTTAATTTTGGTATTTTAAATACCATAAATATTATTTTTGAATTTTGAAGGAATTAAAAGGAGATTTTGAATTTAAAAATATTTATATCGAAATTTGGATTATTTTAAAAGAAATTGATTTGGATAAAACAATAATTAATTTGGGGTTGTACTTCACTATTCGTGAAAAATAATAATTAAATAGAGATTTTAAAATAATTTATAAAGAGGATTTTTGGCAATGGATTATAAAATGATATTTTTGAAAAAAATATGGAAATGAAGTTAAAATAAATATTTAAAATAGATTTGAAAAATAAATGGAATTTATAAAGAAATGGATTTATAAAATGGAAATTTTATAAATGAGATTATTTTATAAACAAGTAAAACCCAAATGAGTTTGTAGATTTTTTATATGATGTTTATAAATAAGGGAAAATGATATCAGTTGATAAATTGAGAATATAAATTCACGGTGTGAATTTATATCGAGATATGGAAATCGGTTTTGGGAAAAATAGTGGATTCTATTTTTGAAATGTGAGAGTGGTTAGGGAATCAGAATGAAATCGATGTTTTATGAATCGAGAAGGATTTATAAATTGAAATTGGTAATATTGAATTTTAAAAATAGATTTTTGTCGAGAAATTAAAATTGCTTAAAAATGGATTTTTTATTTATTAATCTATATAGTTTAAAAACTATTATTTAGATTTAAATACTTCTGGAAAGTTAGTTATTCAAATATTTAATATTTATTGAAATGAAATGCAAATTTTTATAATTAGCTTTGTATATTGATTGGTTTTATTTAAAAATGAGTTGGAAATGAGTTATCGATGTTTTGTTTAAACTGTTTTGATATTTTAAAATAATTATTTAAACATGTTTTAAAAATAAATTATTATTCTTTAAAAATATTTATTATATATATAGAGTTTTGAAATGATTGAAATTTATTTATAAATTCTCTCAAGATTTGGAAACGAGGTTTATTTAACGGATATGATTTTTTGTAATGGTATTCTGGAAACTTAAGTAAACTTCTCAAATGTTGGAATACGAGAACTTCGATAATGAATTAGAATTCATAAAGGAAGATATAAATGGGTAGTTGGAATTATAGACAAGTGTAATCGATCTTGGGAATTTCAAAGGAAATTAATTAATGAATTCTAGAAACTTATAGGATCTGTTATAGATAAGAGAAGGAATTTGCAAGTAAATAGTAAGGATTTGAGAAGTATGAAATAAATGGAATATTTCCTAAGTATTGGGAATAAAATGATTTGGAAAAATACTTATTAATATTTTCCTAAGTATTGTACCGGAGGGTTTGAAATATTTTAACTAAGAGATTATTATTATAGAAATATTTTTCAAAGTGTTGAAGTTCAAATGGAATTGGGAAAAATATTTCTATGGGTTGATATGGATTGAAATATTCTGGTATGGATTTAAGTATTTGAAATCGTTTTCAAATATTGAATATACTGGAAGAGAATTGAGTATTTATCTTTGTAAAGATATTTTGAAATGAATTGTTGAAAGATTTATAAAATTAGGCCTAGTGACTGCTTAAGTGTGTTATTTGATAGTTAAATAAACGAATATCAAATCTGGCCAAATTCGTTGATCGTTTCGAAGAGACCGAGATCGGATTTAATTATCCGAAAACCACTTCGATCTGATTTGTGCGTTACGAATTGTGATATCTCGAAGATAATGGAGATGGCGATTTGGAAGGAGATTTGGTTTGTTCAGACCCAGAACAGCTTGTATGGATGAATGCTATCATTTGCATCGTTGCCTGGAAGGCAATGTTAGCACTCCAAGTATGAATGTTATTTAAAAGGTAAAACGTAGCCTCAAGTCTCATCAACCGGGAATGACTAAAACAGGGGAGATGCAGCAGAGCTAAGTGGGTCGCACCCAAGTAGGGTATGTTATCACTTTTCTAGATACCCTCGGAATATATTATAAATTATGGATATGGTTGTGCATGGGAAAAGAGAGAGCTCGATTAGAGTGGGAACACCCGAGGTGATAACATATTCGGTACTATCCAGGTTAGGGGTAGGCCGGTCCTGGAAGAGATCGTTAGGTACGATCTCGGTACATTTTTCTAGAGGTGTACTATGATGGGCGGTACCCCAGTAGCCCAATCATTATATGGAATCCAATATCCACTACGAGCCTGTACGGTTTTAGATGTACCCAACTATGCTGAAATGTGAGATGCAAGCATATCAGCTATTTTCTAGTGTACTTTCTATAGACACTATTATAATATCGGATGATTTTGATATAAATTGTTTTGGTTATCGTAAGGTTTAAACCCGTCACGTTTATGTGTGGCGTGGTCTTACGAGATACCTTTGTTTTCAAAGGATTTGATAACAGTAATAATTCAAATTGAGTGTGTTTTCTCATGCTGGTTTTCCCGACTGACTCGGGTGTTATTTTATTATAATGCTCGGTCAGACAGAGTATTACAGATTTAGATTAGGATGCTATGGAGCTCCAGAGACGAGCTGGAGGATTTCAGGCATATTTCATGTATTTGATTATATTCTGTTGTGTGTGTATGTTGTATATTCAGCACTTGTGAGGACAAGTTATTATAATTGTCCAGGTTGATTTGTTGATTGTTGTACTCTGATGATGGTATGTATAAAAACTGTTATAGTTCTTTTTGTATAAAGATCTGTTATTATATATTATATTTTGTTCCACCGTGATTGTGAGATTCTGTGTTGTTGTTTTATGTTTCTTCTATTCTTTTCTTCTTCACCCTTAAAGATTCGAATTTCTGTTCAATTTGAGTTGAACACATGTGATTTATTGTCAACTCAAAGGGGCACGGATTTACGGGCCTTTACAGATATAAGATACATAAATATTAAATAGACACAGCATGTTATACATTATGATCATGAAAAAAACTAAATAGGGAAGTTCAAATAAAATTAGAAACAAATGTAGCAAAAATTTTAAACATTGAAACAAACAAGCATAAGAATAGATAATGGAAATATAGTAAGAAAATAACTGAAATAAAATGCTAATTGTACTAATTATGTGAGTAAGATAAGCCCCCGTAATTCTCATGGTATTCCTAGTAAGATGACGGATCCTGCTTGTATGTGCCCGGCCATTGTGTTTGGTCATTGTACTCATTATCTTCTTGAATTGAGAGACCTTGGAATGCCATGTACGATTGTTGTTGGAAATGCAGAGTATCAGACACGTACATGTCTTCGCTATCTTTTTCTTCTTCCTCAAATTGTTCTTGCATAGAAATCTTCCCTCTATCACCCCTATCGTGAGACGTACCTCTGGGCGAAGCTTGAGAGCGATAAATTGGTGTTTGAGTCCGAGATGGTGGTGTAGGTGAAGGCGAGGATGATGACTAAGAAGACAATCGACCATATACTTTGCACATTACCATTCCTAAAGTGGAAACTACTTTGTCCAATGTTTTTTCCATTTTTATCATCCTTGTCGAGAAAGAACGTTCCAATCCAGTCATCTTTATGTTTAAGGCTCGCTGGTTAGCTGTAATTATCTTTTTGTTTTTTAGTGCCAAATCATGAAGCGATTCTTTTTGCGTTGGTTCAACACGAGCTTCTTGTATTTCAGAATCCGAATAATATTCGGTAGCATGACTAGAGGAAGTTGGTTGTGTAAAGGATGAGGTGAGTAAGTCTGCTGAGGAGCACTATTGGGAGGAGAATCATGATGCTCTTGTTGATGCTATTGTATAGTCCATTGGTCGAAGGGGGTGATAGGAGGTGGGTTTTTGGGAAGTTGCATCAAGGATAGATATCTTGGACCACTATCTTTTATTGGAATTTCTTCGTATTGTGATAAGTATGAAGGAACTCCAAGATCTTGCAAGGTACGCATTATGTATGGTGCATATACAATTGATCGACGATGTAGGGTCCAAAAACCTTTAATTTGGTCATGAACAAATTTTTCCCAATTTACCGGGATACGACCAAATATTGCAAGTAAAGCACGATGGTCATTGGGATAAATTTTCTCGTGACTACCTAGACATGGAATGATTGTGTTGATTATCATTCTATTTAGTGGTTTAGAACATGGGCGTTGGTAAATGGATTTCCATTGGGGCATCATATCTACCCATATTTGATGGGTAACTTCATCTTTGGTAAAAGACTATGATCCGGTATATCCGTTAAGTCGGTTCCCTCATAAGAACACCCTAGTATACGGCCAACCGTATATCTACAAATTTAGTTAACCAATTCATTGCACGAACAAATTCCTATATCTCGTCTTAACTTAATTAAAGTTAGTTCACTTAATGGTTTAGTAAAAATATCAGCTATTTGATTTTCGGTGTTTACAAACTCTAGTGATATTATTCATTTTTCCACATTATCTCTTAGAAAATGATGACGAATATCAATATGTTTTGTTCGAGAATGGTTAATCTAATTTTTTGATAAATTTATGGCACTAGTATTATCACAATATAGTAGATTTTGTTATGATTTTACCGGAATCTAGAAGAATTTGTTGTATGTAAATAACTTGTGCACATGCTAAAGCCGCTGAAATGTATTTGGCTTCACATGTCAAGAGCAAAACACAGTTTTGCTTTTTACTAAACCATGATACTAAAGATTGACAAATAAAATGACATGTCCCACTTGTGCTTTTTCTATCCGTTTTACAACCGCCGAAATCAGCATCGCTATATGACACAAGTTCGAATGAGCTTCCTTTTGGATAAAAGAGTCTGTAATCTCTAGTGTTTGTTATATCTCTTAAGATTTGTTTTACCGCTCGATGGTGTGATTCTTTTGGCTGTGCTTGAAAACGAGCACATAAACATACACTCATCATAATATCTGGTCTACTAGCTGTTAAGTCTAACAGAGATCCTATCATACTTCGATCTAATTTTTGGTCGAAATCATTTCCATTTTCATCTTTATCTAAATGTAGAGTAGTACTCATTGGAGTTGGTTTACTTGATATATTTTCCATTCTAAAAGGTTTTAATAAATCTTGATAGTATTTTTCTTGATTTATAAAAATTCCATGTTCTAATTGTCTTATTTGTAATCCTAAGAAATCGCTTAATTCTCTTATATATGACATTTCAAATTCATCTTTCATTATTTTAGAAAATTCAGTGCATCATTTTTCTTCAGTGGATCCAAATATAATGTCATCAACATATATTTGTACTGCTAAAATATGATTATTTTCTTGTTTTATGAATAAAGTGGAATCAATTTTACCAACTGAAAACCAGAACTTTGTATGTGAGTTTTTAAACTTTCATACCAAGCACGAGGTGCTTGTTTTAATCCATATAAGGCCTTTTTAAGTTTAAATACATGATTGAGATATTTTTCATGAACAAATAAAGGGGGTTGTTCAACATACACTTTTTCTTTTATAAATCCGTTTAAAAACGCACTTTTTATGTCCATTTGAAAAAGTTTAAAATTATGATGACATGCAAAAGCCAATAATGCTCATATTGCTTCGAGTAGCGCTATAGGAGCAAATGTTTCATCATAATCAATTCCTTCTTCTTGATTATATCCTTGAGCTACTAATCGTGCTTTATTTCGTACAATATTTCGGTTTTCGTCTGCTTTATTTTTAAAAACCCATTTCGTTCCAATTACATATTGATTGTCTGGTCTTGGTACAAGTTCCCAAACATCATTTCTTTCAAATTGATTAAGTTCTTCTTGCATTGCAATAATCCAAAAATCATCTTTTGATGCTTCTTTATAATTTTTTGGTTTAAAATTTGATATAAATGCAACATGACTCATTTGATTTACCTGTTTTCTGGTGGGTACTATTGTATTTAAATCTCCAATAATATTATTAATAGGATGGTCTCTTAACATTTTAGGTGATGATGTTATCATATTATTATTATTGTTATTGACATTATTATTATTATTAACATGTATAGGTATATCAGTTTTATTAATTAATTCTTCATCATCGTCATATTTATTTTCGTTAAAATTTTCATCAAATGAGACATGAAGACTTTCTTCTATAATATTTGTTCGTTTATTAAAGACTTTATATGCTTTGCTTTGATCTGAATAACCAAAAAAAATTCCTTCATCCACTTTAGGGTCAAATTTTCCTAGATTATCTTTAGTGTTTAATATGAAGCATTTTGACCCAAATATCCTAGATCCATTTTAAAATACTTTTGGTTTTTTGTTAAAAAATATTTTGCAGCATGTGTTTTTAGTCATTGGTCTAAGTGTTACATGATTTAATACATACCAAGCAGTGGCAACGGTTGGTAAGTTACTACTATTTAGTAGAGTTTGTGCACATTCTTGTAAGGTTCGATTTTTCATTTCTACAACACCGTTTTGTTGTAGTATTCGAGAAAACGAAAAATTACGATTAATTCTCTTTTTGTTACAAAAGTTAGTGAATAGTTTATTTTCAAATTCACCTCCGTGATCACTTCGTATATTTTTAATTTTTAAAACCATTAATTTTTTATTCGTTTAGCAAAAGTTTTGAATATTTTGAAAGTGTCACTTTTATGTTTTAAAAATAATGTCCAAGTATATCTTGAAAAATCATCAATAGTTACAAAAACGTATTTATTATGATTTATTGAACGTACTTGAGTTGGTCCGAATAAATCTAGATGGAGTAATTCGAGAGGTTGTTTTGCGAAAATTTCCTTTTTAGATTTAAAGGAGCTTTTCTTTACTTTTCCAAATCGACAAGCGTCACATAAGTTTTTAACTTTGTAGTTGATTTTAGGTAATCCTCTTACTAATTCATTTTTAGCTAGTTTGTTGATATTCTTAAAATTTATATGACAAAAACGTTTATGCCATAACCAAGGATCATCATGATTCGCGGCTAAGCATAAATTTGTATTGTTTTTGACATTCATGTTTAAGATATATATGTCCCGATTTCTAAATCCTTCAAAAATTAAATATTTATTTGATAAAAAATATTACATTTATTTTTCTTGAAATCAATTTTAAATCCTTTATCACATAATTGACCTACTTAATAAGTTATGTTTTAAATTTTCTACTAATAAACATTAGTAATTAAAGGAGAACTAGAAATGCCAATATTGATGACTTCTCCAATACCGATGACAAATCCCTTTGAGTTATCTCCAAATGTTACGGTGCCACCATCGATATAAGTTATATTTGATAACATATTTGCATTTCCAGTCATATGCTTAAAACAACCACTATCGAGTATCCATTTCTCTTTATTTTTAATTTTAATTTTGGGTACCTGCAAAATAAGAAAATTTTAATTGGTACCCACCTTCTTTGATTAGGGTCGTATGTGTTAGTGGATGTAGGTAACCATATCCATGAGGATTTGGTTCTCTTAGAAATGTAATTTTTGTTATATACAACTTTTTGTGAATATCCATCAATATATTTTTGTTTAATTAGTTTATTATTTGTTTTTGGAATCCATATCTTGGCCATATTTGTATATGAATTCTTACCCTCGGTTTTTTACTTTGGCCTTTTAAATTTCGATTTCCAGATGGTTTAGATATCGTAATCAAATTTTTTAAATTTTTTTTTCCTTTGTTGAATTTTTTCACATTATTTGTTATCTTTTCTAATTTACTTTTAAGATCACAAATTTCAAAGTTTCTAGAATCTAAATTTGCTTGTAATTCTAGTTTTTTTTTCCAGATTGACTTTTTCTAATTTATAATTTTCTAAATCATTTAATAACTCTTGTCATTTTGAGATAATAGTGTTGCATACTTCTTCTAAACAATTTCTAATTCTTCTTCTAAGATAATTTTTTCATCTTTTAATAATCCAATTTCTAATTCTGATCTAGTTAACTTTCCTACATATTCCTTATTTAATTTTTTTGTTTCTCTATATTTATCAACTAATTCAATACTTATTTCCATTAATTCATCGTAAGTAAGTTCAGGACGTACCTCATCAATGTTAGCCATAGAACACACATTTTCTTGTTCCGAGTCGCTTTCACTATCACTATCTGAAGAAGACGACGAATTCGAATCATCCCATGTTACTTGAAAAGCTCTTTTCCTTTTCCTGAATTTCTCGAATTTTCTTTTCTTTTTATCGTTATTGAGCTGTGGACAGTCCTTCTTTATGTGGCCAAATTTCTCACATTCATAACATTTAATCGATGTTTGATTTGAAGAGTTTGGTTTGCTGCCATTTTGAAATTTGGTCATCTTCTTGAACTTCTTGAATTTATTGTAGTTTTTGGCAATAAAGACTATCTCCTCTTCGTCTAAGTCTGAATCTTCGTTATTTGCTTGGAATGCTATGTTTTTCTTTTCATGATTTTGATCCTTTCTAGCCTGCAAGTTAGCTTCATATGACATCAAATTTCCTATTAGCTCTTCGACTTTAAGTTGAGAAAGATCATTAGCTTCTTCGATGGATA
The DNA here is from genome assembly GCA_030737815.1 of Allium fistulosum. Lineage (NCBI taxonomy): Eukaryota > Viridiplantae > Streptophyta > Magnoliopsida > Asparagales > Amaryllidaceae > Allium > Allium fistulosum. The sequence continues at coordinate 721,720,646 of CM060901.1, forward strand.
AAACTTTAATTTCCCAATCATTTGTCACTAAATCAAAATATTTGAATTTGACTCCAAGTTCCATGAGATCGTGTTGAATTATTTGAAATCTTGCATACATATCAATAATTGATTCACTTGTTTTCATTTTGAAAGATGAGAATTGGTTTTGTAAAATCAAAATTTTAGTTTGTTTGACTTTATTTGTGCCTTCATGTGTGACTTGTAAAGCGCGCGCGCCATATATCATATGCAGCCTTGTAGAGCATGACACGTGAAAACTCATTTTTGTCAAGTGAGCAAAAAATACATTCATAGCTTTGGCATTATTAGATGCTTCTACTTTTTGTGCATCGGTCCATGTGCCAATATCAGTGTCAGGTGCTTCATATTTGTTTTGAGTTGCGAGCCATATTTATAACCCATTTGCTTCCATAAAAATTCGCACGCGTGTTGACCAATAAGCATAATTAGAACCAGTAAACAGTGGAGAACGAGCAGTTGATTGACCTTCTTGAAATGTACTTGCCATTTTAATGATTTCAATTATGTGTTACTGTATATTGAAATGACCTTGCTCTGATACCAATTGTAAGTCTGCACGATCTTTATAAATAATGCAACTTATATATGTGTGTGTATATTACTAACTATGATAAGCAAAGTATAATAACTAAATGTAAGATAAATAATAGAAATGATCACACCAGATATTTTATACTGATTCAGACCTCCCATCCTACGTCCTACGTCCAGTCTCGAAGCTCCCCTTGGGTATTTCCTTTAATCAACTGACCCTCGCTTCGCCCAAAGGAATATGCTAATACAAAAGTATATCTTCGACAATCTTGTGTTCCAAATAACATGGTTTTTGACCGATAGTACAAATCTTCCTATGATCTCCTTTGATTATGTGAATGTGAAAGCTTTGAGTTGTAGGAAGTGGTTTAACCAAAATCATATTTTGGTTATGATAGATTGAGAGTATGTGAGTAATGTATATGCAAGAAAGTGTTAAGAAATCAAGAGGGAAAAGATTCAGTTAATTCAAGTTAGTTAATCTCTACGTCTCAATCAAAGTAGTATATATAGATTCAAAAGGGTGTAGACGAAGAGTTGTGACTATTTGAGAAGATCTATTCATTAATGGCTGCAACCTTTCGATGAAGGGTGATTTTTTTGTCTCAAATAGAAATGTCTTTTCAGAATTTGCAGTTTTTCATACTACAAATGTCTGTGGTAAAACCTCAGACGTATGTGACTTCAGAAAATATTTACCCAAGAATTGTCACATACGTTTGTGGTTTTAATCTTAGACGTCTATGAGTAGTAAAATCAGTTTTCTAACTTAATTTCGATGCATATGAAATGATATGTGATCCCTTATGCATATATACTCAAGGAGACCTTAACAATATTTTATCTAAGACTCTTTTACAGTAGAATAAACTTACTAACTGTAGTATGGTCGATAGATCTTTGTTTTCTCTTTGAACCTCAATATCTTCGAGCATGGTTTCTTCTTTTAGCATATACCTGTAATTTGGATAAAGTATATATATATATATATATATATATGATTGTATAGTTGTTATCATTGAAACATAAACTAAAGGTTCTAATAGTTTTGACATTCAATAATTCATATAATAGATGTTTAGCTGAAATTAAAATCAATTGTAACGAGAAATCTGGATTCCTCTACAAAATTCCATGTATTTTATTTTATATGTCATTCGCTTTTTAAAGCGGAAATTCAACCAAACTATACCAAAATCATTTAAACATGGAAATAATAGTTTATATATATAATATATTATTACAGTATTCATCCAGAGGTCAAATAACTCACCAAAATTCCAGCGGATGCTTATGCATTCCGGTTTGATCTAAAATCGAATGACGTTCAATTTTAGCTCAAAATTCCACTTTCTCCAAACTCAACGAAACCACATCCAATACGTAGATAACACTCCTACAGGCGCGACGCAAAAGACCGTGTCTCGATTGGACCTCGTATGAAGAAGCTATTCATTTTATAAGTTTTTGAGATTAAATTATATAATTAATAACTTAATCAATTTAACAACCCTTAAAAACATCTTCCCCAAAATTTAAAATTGTACATGCCTGTACATGTGCACCCATCACTATGTATGCTTCCTCCACCTAGCTCCCTCTACACTTCATGAAAACACAATCCGACTTCACCACAACGCTCCTCTTCGCAGAAGCTTTAACCTGATCCCAGAATCATATAGCTCGATCCCCCATAGACCAAAGCGACTTGAAACCCTACATCGACGACCGTACATGTCACGATCCCCAATTTACCATCGTACCACCCAAAATTCGACCCGTAGATGCAACACAACACGAGAAACACGATGCAGCTCTCGTCGAAGCCTATCGTCGCCTAACACTCAAAAAATCCCTAACCCTAGTTCACAACTCCTCTCACTAATCAACACCAACCCATACCACACTCTACAAATCTTACATGGATTTAAAGCCTATACTCATACGAGTTCAAAGAATCTTGTTTTGCATTTTTTCTTTAAGTGGATTATTTGATTTTGAATTTATAAGGGGTGGGTTGATTTCCTTTTTGTTTATAGGAGATGAAAATGAATAAGAGAGAGAAGAGGCAAAAATCAAATAATGAAGAAAAGTTTAGGTTTGTGTTTAGTTTATTTTTCAATTTCTAGCACAATGCTACACGGTATTTCATTCGCGTACGAACTGCGAAGGACCAAACAAAAATACGATCGCGCACAAAAATGCGATACAATCTCAAAACAACAATAAAATACACTGGTTAACATATTCTGTGAAACTTCAAAAATACCAACGTTTGCCAAAACTACGTCAAACGAAAATTTACATATTTTCTAGATTAAAAATTATGGAAAAATCCTATAACTTAAAATAAAAATACATCATTAAAAATTGAGTCGTTTTATTAATAATTGATTTTCTTATTATTTATCATATTTGAATAAAATCTAAATAATTAAATATTCTCATTCAAAATGTTAAAAATTTTGGGTCGTTACATTCTTCCCCCTTTAAAATAAATTCATTCCCGAAATTTCCAAAGGAAGAAAAATGTCTATGGACCCTTAACCTTTTAAAACCCTCTATGTTATGGAAAATTTTGGCAGCACCTCCTTTGCGCGGCTTGATCGGAAAAACTACAACTGACCCAAATCAACAAAAGAAAACAAAAGCCCAAAAGTGGCCTCCCAAATCTGGGGCATAAAATCATCAACAACAGTGTATACTTATAATATAACTTACAGAGTGTGCATGTCATATAGCACACATGCCCGTTAAGCAATAAATATGTACATGTTTGTCGAGTAAACAAACTCTACTCATGAAACCAAAAGCAACTAGCAAGCCTTTGCTTCCATATACCTAAATCTCACTTACAAATGCCATCAAACCATTTAACTTGCATTTCTAAATGTAAGACATATACAATTACATTAAAGCTCGTACGATGTACATGTGACATCCATACGCAATATCAAATCTGATCACCAGCTCGATCACACTATTTCACTTCCGAACTAGTATTGCAAACTCGACTTTTCTAGTGCGGACTCTGATCAGGTTCCTTGATTAGAAACTTATGTTCTCCTTGCACAGCCATATACAATGATAGAAAACTTCAGAATCATATCAAAAATTTGTATCAAGTGTTCTCCGTCAAGAATCGAGTAAAAAATCATATCTCGGACCGATGTAAATCACCTTGAAATCGTGTACTCGAATCTGGATCAAGAACAATTATGCAAATAAAATGAACTATGTACAACTTACGTATTTATTCAATTGGTTTCTTAACTACACCAATTCATTTTACTTTAAATCACATTCAGTTTCATTTATTTTTACTTATAATATATGTCTTTAAATATTAAAATCATTTATGATCCATTTCATAAAACCATTACTTAAGTCTATTAACATTTTATAACTCAAGTTCATATTCATATAATACTCCACTACATCCTAAGAGTATATAGATAATGTCAGATTTGTTTTACTTAAACAGGATGTTCAACAAATTTAAAACTTGTTATAACGTACTACCTTTCCAATTCAAGAGTTACAAAACTCAACTTTAATATTTTTAACAAAAACACTTGCTTTTATTTTTATGTAAATTCAGAAGTTTTCAACTGTCCAAAAATTCCATTTCATTACAACAAATGAAAATTACCAAACACCATATCATAATAAGATGCACAACTCAAACTTCTCTAATGCACATGATACATGAGTCCATATAATAACTTAACTGAGAACTTCAGAATTAAACATCTGGTTTTATTTCAAATCATTTTGAAATAATAATAATATACATATCTCCTTTTTGTATATCAAATCAATACTTTCGAAATTTAAAAAAATATTTTACCAAAACGTTATGAAGCAAAACTATTATGGTAGCAATATGTCACTTAGAAACTCAAAAATGAACGCTAATGATTCTGTAGTCATCATCAGAATTATTTTCCAGTGACAGAAGTGAGTTTAGTGCTTTCTATCTACAGAAGTGAGTTCAGTGCTTTATATCTCCTTTAAAATACCTTTTAAAAATATTTCTATTCATAAATACTTTCAAATAATACTTATTATTATTTTTCCAAAACCGCGGAAAACAATTTTCCAAATCACCGGGATTTAAGTTCTCAAATTATCAATTTAAATCCTTTTTATTTATAAACTAAATTTATAAATCATACTTATAAAATTTCACTTTTTTATATAAAGTTAATTCCTTTTAACAAACAAGTCAATGGTTATAACTCGATGAGTATGATAATCAAACAATAAATGATAATAACTGAATATTATCATTTCCTAACAAACAAAGTTGCAGATGCAATTAGTAGAAAACATTAGAATGTGGTGTTAGCTATGTTAGCAGAATGGAAAGATATAGAGGCATTGACTACTTGTGGTGTGCAGTTAAGGTCAACGGCTAGTTCTAGTCGGAATATTGTAATGTTGTCCTATTTGGAAATTCGACTAGTAATGATTGAAATAATTGCTTCTAAGCAGAGAGATAATCCATTACTAGCAGAATGGATTATTAGACTTAAAGAGGGAACTAAGATTGATGATTTAAAAGGTTTCAGTCTTGACCGGAATGGATGGTTGAGGAAGAAGGGACGGTTGTGCATTCCAGATGTTTATAACCTAAGGAAGTTCTTAGATTGTCATCGATCGAAGTTTACTATTCATCTTGGAGGAACAAAAATTAGGATATGAAGAGGAGTTTCTTCTGGGGAGGAAGAAAAAGAGATGTAGGCTTACGGATGAAAAATGCTTGAATTGTCAGTAAGTAAAAGCCAAACATCATAAGCCAAGCGGGTTGCTTCAACCGTTAGAAGTACCACTTTGGAAATGGAATTCTATTTCCATGGATGTAATTGATGGGTTGCCAAGGTCGAAAAGGGGAAATGAAAATATTTGGGTCGTGGTAGATAGACTGACCAAGAGTACACACTTTGTTCCGTTAAGTCGACGAGGATTACACCTACTCTGGCAAAGTTGTTTATGAAGAATAATGTGAAATTGATTGAATGGAATTTATGACGACCCACATTTTCGACCTTCAAAAGTCGACATTAATACATCCACGGTATTCATATGCCAAACATCCAAGTGCTAGAAAACAGATTGTGGGGGTGAAAGAAAAGAAAAGACATAATAGAATCTCATATCCTGACGAGTAATATATAATATCCAAATGACCTTTAGTAAAATAAAACTTTAATATTCATATAGCAATCAGAGTCTAGCCTATCATCAGCCTGGACAGTGATAACAGCTTGTCCTTACCAATGCTGATTTATACAAACAAGTTATGCAGTAGAAAAATAAAACCACGAAGATATGTCTTGGAGGTATCCAGCTCATCTTCTGAAACTCCAACGCATCCAAAGCTAACATTGGAGAAATACTAGGATCGGACCCGAGTATTATAAGAAAATAACACCTGGATCTGTCTGGTAAACCAGCGTGAGAAACTCAAATCATATGGATTGTTATATTAACAAAACCCTTTCAAAAATAAAGGTATCTCGTAAGACCACGCCACACATAATCACGAACGGGTTTTTACCTTACGATAATCAAACCATTTTATACAGAAATCCAGTGATATTATAATGATGTCTAGGGTTTAAAATAAATATAGAATCATAGCCAGAATGGTTACATTATTAACATTTAACAACATATTTAGTTTACAACTAAGTCCGTAAAGGCTCATATTGGAAAATGGATTTCGTATAATGATAATGCTACTGGGTTACCGCCTGTCACAATACACCTCTAGAGAAAATGTACCGAGGACCTCACATAGACCCCCTGCAAATCAGGACCGGCCTACCCCTTATAGGATAGTACCGAATATATCATCACTCTGGTTGCAGCTGACAACCGTAACGGGCCCCGAACATACATAAATTCATAAATATCGATCTAGATCAAGTGATGACCATACCTTAATGGGTGCGACCCACATAGCCCTTAAGCATATCATATGTTTTAGTCATTACCGAGTGTGAGGCTTGAGGCTCTGTTTTACCTTTTTAGCAAATTCCACTTGGAATGCTAACACTGCCCTCCAAGCAACAATGCACTGCCAGCATTCATCCATAAAACTTGTTCAAGATATAAACAAACCGAAAGCATTACATCTACTATATCCTCAGGATTAATAGCAAGTAGTCCTTGCACTTCAAAGAAATCCACCTTTGATTCCATCATCTTCAAGATGTCTTAAATTCGAACGCTTATGCAGGTTCGATGTAATATCCCGGAAATTTGGGGCAATATCAATTTAATAATCTGTTTAAATAATTAAATTGATTTGATAATATTTGATAATAAAAATTTGAATTGGTTAATAATCTAATTAAATGAATATTTAATTAGGGAATGTTATCCTTTAAAAAATTAATAAAATGATTTCTATTTATAATATATATATATGGGTATATATATTGTAAATAGAGTGGCTTTGGTTTGAAATTTAATAAATGAATAAATTCTTGTTTTTAAATTTCTAATATATATATTTTGATAGTTTGGAGATTTGATTTATTTAATAATAAGCTTTTCAAAGTTATTTAACAAAATAACTATATGGTTTTAAATTAATAATAAGGTTTTTACATTTAAAATAAATATAAATTAAATAAAAAGACAAGTGTTAATATATTAAGTAACCATTATTACATGTGTTAAGAAATTAAGATATAAGAAAGACAAGTGTCATTTTGTTTTAATTTTTCTTTTTTTTAAATAAATCATTTATACTTATAAAAACATGTTTTCACCTTCTTCTTTCTTTCTAGTCTTCATTTCAAAAATATGACATTCGTTTTCCACTTCTAAGAGCAAACCAGAAAATCAAATTTAACATTTTTCTCAACAAACAAATATGTAACTTAAAATCCTCCTCAAACAAAACATGAAATCAATATACTCCTCAAACCAGAAAATCAAATGGAAGCCTGTAACTCATTCTTCAAATCTGCATCTCTTTAAGCCTGGATACTTTCTTCCTCAAATCAGAGATTATCTAAATCAAATCTCTGTAACCCATTTTCCAAAATCTAAATCAAAGTCTGCCTGCATTCATCTTTCAAACCTGGGTTTTATCAAAGCCTTAAGCCTGCAATTTCTTCAAATCTGGGATCTGTTGAAAGCAAGCAACTGATCTAAGCAACATTTCAATAAATCAAGTCTGCATGCAAGTTTTCCAGCAAGCAATTAAGGTTTTAATAGCAAAGGCATTCAGATCTTAAAAAGTTCAAAAGCAGTTTCAAAAGTAGCTCTGTTCATTCTCAAAATCTGGTGAGTAACACCTTTTCTAAAAAGCTTAAGTATCTTAATCTGGTTGCATGTAAATTATGGAATAAAAGTATGTTAGTGTGTTTGTTTGTTTATGAAATTTTTGTGTATAATTGGATGCATTGATGTGTGCATGTTTGTTGTCTCTGTGACATCTCTGTTCTTAGTTTTAAACTAAGATTTTCAATGAAATTCAATTCCTCTTGATTTAAGCTTTGTTAGGATCTAAGTTCTAAACTTAAGTTGGTTGTATTATCATAAAGTAAATTTTAAAATTTGATTTAAGTGAAAATAAATTTAGAAGCTCACTGGAAACCATGAATAACAGAGTAGAATAAGTAAAAGTGGAAAATTCAAACTTCTAAATTCATAAATTCAGGAATATCAATGGAATACTTGAACCAAATCATGAATTTTAAAACTTAAATTAGGATTTTTAGAATTAGGAGTTGAGAGCAATTCATGTTTGAACTGGAAAGGGAAAAATTTGAATTTTCTGGTGATCTGTTTGATCTTGGAGGTTGAGTTTACTCCCGTAGGTGGAGAAGTGATCTATGAGGATGGGAAAATTATCAGTTTTGGTAAATTTCAATTTGGTGCTGACGATTTTAAATTTGAAGCTTTAGAACCCTAGTTTTACTGGGTTACAATTTTTGCGTGAGTTCGAGTTCATCTGGTGATCGAGTTGGCTGGGGTTTTGGGCACCGAAAGATGGTGGGTTGACGAGGTCTTCGCCGGAGTTTCAAAGGAAATGGTGGTCGGAGTTTTAAGAGAAGAACGTTGACAGGTTTTGGGTTTTGTTCCAGTTTCCATGACAAGTAGCTCGATTTCGAGTGGGAAGATGGTTCGAGTTGCTGGTGATCAGGATCGTGAAGGATGGTCGTGGACGATATGCTGGCGTAGTCATCGATGGTCAGAGGCGATCATCTCGTGTGTGCACGTGAACGAGTATCAGCGTATAAATGTGTAGTTTGGGTTTTAACAGAGGGAAGGATTTTGAGTTGCTCGAGTTTTTAGCGTGAGTAACTCGAAGTATCGTGAGGATGGACTCGAAGCAATTATAGTATAGGCTCGAGTCAACTTTCTGTGTTACAGGTTTTAAAACCTGTCAGTTTTAAATTTAAAACTAAATTTTTAAAAATGTAAAGAAGAGATTTAAACTAAGTTTAAATCAAAGTTTAATCTGGAATCTAATTTAGTGTGAATCTTAGCTTTGGAATAATATAAGTTTTTAAATGTAAATTGTTTTAACTATTTTAAATTGGTTAAAAGGTTTGAATTTTTAAAATGAAGATTTAAGTGTAAGTAGGTTTTAAAAATGTAAAGTTAATCTGGAATCAAAGTTTAATCTGCATTCCAGTTTGAAATAAAAGGAAGTTTTCAAATAATTGTTTAAAGTATATTTTAAAAAGATTTGAATTTAATGAAATAGTTTAAAATCTTATAAATTTCTTTTATAAATGTAAGTGTTCTTAACATTTGGTTTTAAAAAAGAATTTGGTAAAATTTGATTTAAAATTGGTTAAAGTTAAATTATAATTATTTTAAATCTTTAATTTGAAATGAATTAAAGAAAGATTTTAAAGTAAATGTTTGAAGTCTTTTGTTAAAATAGTTAAAGGTTAATACTTTAATTTAGAAAGTAATTAAGGTTTAAATGATTTATAATAAATTAAATTAGTAAGAATAATTTAATAATTTAATTAATTAATGATTTAGTGTTAATTAATTAAATAATTAAGGTTATAAGTTAATTAATTAAGGTTAATTAATTAAGGTTAATTAATTTGGGATTAATCATTTGTTTAGATAAGTATAGATTTTTAATAAATGATTAGAGAATTTAATCAATCAAGTGATTAAAGGTTTATTTAGCAATTAATTTAGTAATTAGAAATTAATTAATTGGTAATTAAGAGTTTATTAAGTTGTAATTAATAAATAATTGATTAAAGCTTAATTACTTAAAGAAAGTAATTAAAGGGTTATTAATAATTTATGATAGATCATTAATTAAGGATTATTAAATAATTAATAAATGAGATTAATTTTAATAATCAATTAGATTAATTAATAAATGATAATCATTTGTGAAATTGGTTAAGTATAATTACCTAATGGAAGTAATTAAAGAAATTAATTATTTAAGGTAATTAATTAAATAGATTTGATAAGTTTAAATTAATTAGTTAAATTAATTTAAGATAATGATTTGGAAATTGATAATCACTTGAATGTAATTAGTGAAGTATAAATTACTTAAAAAGTAATTAAAGTTAATTAGTGGATGTAATTAACTAAAGATGATTTAATAAAAGTAATTTGAGTTTAATTACTTTAAATAAATTAATGAAGGGATTAATTAAAGGATAATTAATTAAGGATTAATTAATTATGTAGTAGAGTAATTAAGAGTAGTAATTACTAAATGAGATTAATCAAAGGTGATTAATAAATGTGACTAATTAATTATTGAATGTAATTAATTTAAATAGAGTAATTAAATAAGAAGTAATTAAGGATCATTAATTAATTAATATAATTAATGATGTAATTAAGAATTGGTTAATTAAATTAATTAATCAATAATAAAGGATTAAAGTAATTAATTAATTTTAATTAATTAAAGATTAATGTAATTAAGTACAATTAATTAATGAAGTAATTTAAGATAAATTACTGAAATGGTTTAAGTTAATTAATTTGTGAAATTAATTAGGGATTAATTACTTAAAGTAATTAAAGTATAATTAATCAGGAATGATTAATTAAGATGGATATTTAGAGTAATGATTAATTAATTGGTTTAATTAATAATTAAGTAAGCAGGATTTATAGAATGAAGTAATTAGTTTAATTCACTTTAAATTAATTAGATGATATAAATCATTGCTTAAGGATGGATGAATGAGATTGAATGTATTTCATTGTTTGATATCTCTGATGAGATATGATTGATATATGATATAGATGTTTGGTTGGATTGAAATGATAATATGAATTATCTGTTTGGATGATAATATGGATTATCTATTGTAAATTATCTATCTGTGTGTAGTATAGATAAGAATTGAATTGTTTTAACCTTAAAACAATTTGGCCCTTAAAAGATACGTTTTGGATTTCGATGAGACCGGGATCGGGTTTCCGTATACCGGAATTCCAGGTCTGGAGACCCGAATACCACATCGATCCAAATTAACAATAGGTCGTGAATCTCAAGTGAAGGTGAAGATTCAGAGTGCAAGGGTTATTGTCGTTAACTCTGAGGGTGATTCCAAAACGAGTGTAACGAGATAATGCCTTCGGTTTCGTTCGAACCCGGAACGAACTTGTATGGATTGAATGCTTTCAGCACATCGTCAGGCGGACGATGAGCATTCTAAGTGATATGTTCTTATTAAAGGTAATCGTAACCTCAGGCCTCATCAACCGGGAATGGCTAAAACAGGGGAGGTGCAGCAAGGCTTCGTGGGTAGCACCCACTGAGAGCAAGATAGATCCCTGTCTAGAGGTCCCTTTTCTTTTTATTCGGCTTAGTGTGTGGTTGGTCGCGCCAACTACGGGGTTATCTTGTTCGGAATTATCCAGTAAGGGATGGTTTCGGCTTTGTGTTGCAGGGGAGCGGGCGTACTCCTCGGTACGGTGATCTAGGCCACGTACTGTGACGGGCGGTACCCCAGTAGCCCTGCCATTGTATGGAAACCCATTCTTCCTACGTGCCCTTACGGTTTTGATTGTATAACCCACTTTGTGGCTAGTATGCTGGAATTTAATAATGTAACAATTTCAGCTATTTCATATTTATTTGAAAACCCTAGACCCTATTATAATATAACTGGATTTCCTATCAAATGTTTTGGTTAGCGTAAGGTAAAAACTTACCCATGTTTATTTGTGGGGAGTCTTACGTGATACCTTTTCTTTCTAAAGGTTTTGAAGTTAAGCAAGTTTAACCTGTTACTCACACCAGACCCATGTCTGACCCAAGTGTTTATTTCTGTTTTATGAACTCTTGGGTACTCAAATTTTTACGAGTAGCCAAGGGATTCAGGTTTAGCTTGACGAATTGTGGAGGAGCAATGGAGTAGGAGGCTTCAGCGTTGTAGATATATATAGTAGTTCCGCTGTGTCTGTATCTCTGTAGTGTATTGAGTTGTAATGTCTAGACAGATGTTTATAACTGTCTAGTAAGTGATGTATATGCTGTGTAACTCTGTAAATTGTTGTAAACTATGTAATTGTTTATGTTATTAATATAATTTATTCGTTCCGCTGTGAGATCGTTGTTGTTGTTTCTTTCTTTCTTCTCTTCTTTTATATTTTCTACCCCTTTCTTTCTTCATAATGATGCGACTTTCTGGGCATAGGAAGTCGGGTCGTCACATTTGGTATCAGAGCATAGGTTGAGCGAATACCTAAGCTATAGGTTGAGTGAATACCTAGGTTCGGAAGGATTGTTCATTAGAGACAGGATCTGTAGCAACCTGTTTGAGTCTGAGTATATATATATATATATATACGAGAGCGCGTATTTGTTAGTTATATAAAATGATTTTATATTGTGTTAATTGATCGGTTGGGTGGTATATGGATTCTGGTCAATACGAGTAGCTAACGTTATTGATAGGGATCTCTAAACACTTGGACCAGGCCAACGGACACAATATTGTTTTAAAAAGGTAGATGAAATAATTTTACCCAGATATAATTTCTATATAAAAAAGTATCATTTTAAATGTATATGGTATTTGTAATGATTGGTTGAGATGATAACAATTTATCATCTAGGATTAGGAGTCTGAGTGTTGAGGTTAGAAGTGTAATTGTCGAGACTTTAAACCTAATACCGTCTCGAGTGAACTTTGCAATTGTGAGGATTTCATCGATCTCTGAAGGAAACATGTTATGGTTCGGAGTTTATCTTTGAAGTTGGATGAGTAGAGTTGGATCTGTCGGTTAGGCAGAAGCGAGTGATGGTATCTCAGGAAATTGTAGCTGTGTGATGAGATACAGTGACTATGGATGTTCCCGAAGATGTTTTCTTTGGAACAAGTTAATGAAGTGTGTCTGTTTCGGTGTTGTGGCTGAGTTCACCATGGTGTTTGTGTTGGTTTGGGTCCGAGTTTCTCGAAGAGCTTTGGTTAGGAAATCTTTGGCATCTGTGGCAACAGTGCAGCTCGGAGTGTTCTTTGTGTTGGCAGAAAGTTTTTGGCTGAGCAGTTTTCTGAAGGTGAAGTTCAGAAGCAGCAGAGTGAATCCATTGCTTCGATGAATAGGATAGATAAGTGTAAGCTGTTCTGATTGGTAAAGAGAGAACAGTTTCTTTGCATTTTGGCTGGGTTGATCGCAAAAGTGACTTGCGATAGTTTGAGTATTCTTTTGAGTTATCCGATATTTTCTGGGAAGTGTTGACCAGTCTGTGCTTGTGTTCTTCATCAGCATTTTCATTCTACTCCAGATCAGAATGGTGCAGCGGAAGCAGTTTGGCGAGTGCTCCTGTTTGTCTTTTCCAAATAGGAGAAGTTAGTTCAGTCTACTGATGGTAGTAGAGTTGTGTTTTGGATTGGGTAGATCTTGAGAGGATCGTTGGTTGAGTTATTTTTGGTCCTGTTTGTTTCTAGAAGCATCGGCGAAGGTTGAGTTGATCAGGAAGGATTTGTAGGTAGCCCGAGATCGTCTGAAGATTTTGTGGATAAGAGACGAAGGAATTTGAAATTCGAAGTTGGAGACTTCGTTGTTGTGAAGTTTTTCTCTGGTTAAAGGGAGCTATAAGATTGGGTAAGCATGGGAAGTTAGCTCCGAGTTATTTTTGATCTTTTCTGTGATCTAATTTGGATAAGTACTTTGATTTACTTGGTTGAATTGTCAGTTTGGATAACTGGAATTCAATGTATTTTACGTATCTCTGAGGGAGTACGTGTTTGATCTATCTCTGGTTTTGGAACCAGCAGTTCTGGAGTATTTGGTTGTTGAGTCAGACTCGTCTGTAGTCTGATATCTTGTTTAGTTCTGTAGATCTAGATGAGTAGGAGCTCTATAGCTTAGTAGTATTGATTGGTTGGATTCTGTAGAGCGAGTATTCCGATATTTATACTTGGGAAACTCTAGGGAATTATCCAGAATTTTGTCTGGATAATTAGAATTGATTGATTGGGTGAATTGGTTGCTATGGTTGTTAGCATATGGATGATAATATTTGCTTGTGATTTAAATAGATTATTAAATTACCTTTGTTTTAAATTTCGGGGACGAAATTATTTTAAGGGGGGAGGAATGTAATATCCCGGAAATTTGGGGCAATATCAATTTAATAATCTGTTTAAATAATTAAATTGATTTGATAATATTTGATAATAAAAATTTGAATTGGTTAATAATCTAATTAAATGAATATTTAATTAGGGAATGTTATCCTTTAAAAAATTAATAAAATGATTTCTATTTATAATATATATATATATGGGTATATATATTGTAAATAGAGTGGCTTTGGTTTGAAATTTAATAAATGAATAAATTCTTGTTTTTAAATTTCTAATATATATATTTTGATAGTTTGGAGATTTGATTTATTTAATAATAAGCTTTTCAAAGTTATTTAACAAAATAACTATATGGTTTTAAATTAATAATAAGGTTTTTACATTTAAAATAAATATAAATTAAATAAAAAGACAAGTGTTAATATATTAAGTAACCATTATTACATGTGTTAAGAAATTAAGATATAAGAAAGACAAGTGTCATTTTGTTTTAATTTTTCTTTTTTTTAAATAAATCATTTATACTTATAAAAACATGTTTTCACCTTCTTCTTTCTTTCTAGTCTTCATTTCAAAAATATGACATTCGTTTTCCACTTCTAAGAGCAAACCAGAAAATCAAATTTAACATTTTTCTCAACAAACAAATCTGTAACTTAAAATCCTCCTCAAACAAAACATGAAATCAATATACTCCTCAAACCAGAAAATCAAATGGAAGCCTGTAACTCATTCTTCAAATCTGCATCTCTTTAAGCCTGGATACTTTCTTCCTCAAATCAGAGATTATCTAAATCAAATCTCTGTAACCCATTTTCCAAAATCTAAATCAAAGTCTGCCTGCATTCATCTTTCAAACCTGGGTTTTATCAAAGTCTTAAGCCTGCAATTTCTTCAAATCTGGGATCTGTTGAAAGCAAGCAACTGATCTAAGCAACATTTCAATAAATCAAGTCTGCATGCAAGTTTTCCAGCAAGCAATTAAGGTTTTAATAGCAAAGGCATTCAGATCTTAAAAAGTTCAAAAGCAGTTTCAAAAGTAGCTCTGTTCATTCTCAAAATCTGGTGAGTAACACCTTTTCTAAAAAGCTTAAGTATCTTAATCTGGTTGCATGTAAATTATGGAATAAAAGTATGTTAGTGTGTTTGTTTATTTATGAAATTTTTGTGTATAATTGGATGCATTGATGTGTGCATGTTTGTTGTCTCTGTGACATCTCTGTTCTTAGTTTTAAACTAAGATTTTCAATGAAATTCAATTCCTCTTGATCTAAGCTTTGTTAGGATCTAAGTTCTAAACTTAAGTTGGTTGTATTATCATAAAGTAAATTTTAAAATTTGATTTAAGTGAAAATAAATTTAGAAGCTCACTGGAAACCATGAATAACAGAGTAGAATAAGTAAAAGTGGAAAATTCAAACTTCTAAATTCATAAATTCAGGAATATCAATGGAATACTTGAACCAAATCATGAATTTTAAAACTTAAATTAGGATTTTTAGAATTAGGAGTTGAGAGCAATTCATGTTTGAACTGGAAAGGGATAAATTTGAATTTTCTGGTGATCTGTTTGATCTTGGAGGTTGAGTTTACTCCCGTAGGTGGAGAAGTGATCTATGAGGATGGGAAAATTATCAGTTTTGGTAAATTTCAATTTGGTGCTGACGATTTTAAATTTGAAGCTTTAGAACCCTAGTTTTACTGGGTTACAATTTTTGCGTGAGTTCGAGTTCATCTGGTGATCGAGTTGGCTGGGGTTTTGGGCACCGGAAGATGGTGGGTTGACGAGGTCTTCGCCGGAGTTTCAAAGGAAATGGTGGTCGAAGTTTTAAGAGAAGAACGTTGACAGGTTTTGGGTTTTGTTCCAGTTTCCATGACAAGTAGCTCGATTTCGAGTGGGAAGATGGTTCGAGTTGCTGGTGATCAGGATCGTGAAGGATGGTCGTGGACGATATGCTGGCGTAGTCATCGATGGTCAGAGGCGATCATCTCGTGTGTGCACGTGAACGAGTATCAGCGTATAAATGTGTAGTTTGGGTTTTAACAGAGGGAAGGATTTTGAGTTGCTCGAGTTTTTAGCGTGAGTAACTCGAAGTATCGTGAGGATGGACTCGAAGCAATTATAGTATAGGCTCGAGTCAACTTTCTGTGTTACAGGTTTTAAAACCTGTCAGTTTTAAATTTAAAACTAAATTTTTAAAAATGTAAAGAAGAGATTTAAACTAAGTTTAAATCAAAGTTTAATCTGGAATCTAATTTAGTGTGAATCTTAGCTTTGGAATAATATAAGTTTTTAAATGTAAATTGTTTTAACTATTTTAAATTGGTTAAAAGGTTTGAATTTTTAAAATGAAGATTTAAGTGTAAGTAGGTTTTAAAAATGTAAAGTTAATTTGGAATCAAAGTTTAATCTGCATTCCAGTTTGAAATAAAAGGAAGTTTTCAAATAATTGTTTAAAGTATATTTTAAAAAGATTTGAATTTAATGAAATAGTTTAAAATCTTATAAATTTCTTTTATAAATGTAAGTGTTCTTAACATTTGGTTTTAAAAAAGAATTTGGTAAAATTTGATTTAAAATTGGTTAAAGTTAAATTATAATTATTTTAAATCTTTAATTTGAAATGAATTAAAGAAAGATTTTAAAGTAAATGTTTGAAGTCTTTTGTTAAAATAGTTAAAGGTTAATACTTTAATTTAGAAAGTAATTAAGGTTTAAATGATTTATAATAAATTAAATTAGTAAGAATAATTTAATAATTTAATTAATTAATGATTTAGTGTTAATTAATTAAATAATTAAGGTTATAAGTTAATTAATTAAGGTTAATTAATTTGGGATTAATCATTTGTTTAGATAAGTATAGATTTTTAATAAATGATTAGAGAATTTAATCAATCAAGTGATTAAAGGTTTATTTAGCAATTAATTTAGTAATTAGAAATTAATTAATTGGTAATTAAGAGTTTATTAAGTTGTAATTAATAAATAATTGATTAAAGCTTAATTACTTAAAGAAAGTAATTAAAGGGTTATTAATAATTTATGATAGATCATTAATTAAGGATTATTAAATAATTAATAAATGAGATTAATTTTAATAATCAATTAGATTAATTAATAAATGATAATCATTTGTGAAATTGGTTAAGTATAATTACCTAATGGAAGTAATTAAAGAAATTAATTATTTAAGGTAATTAATTAAATAGATTTGATAAGTTTAAATTAATTAGTTAAATTAATTTAAGATAATGATTTGGAAATTGATAATCACTTGAATGTAATTAGTGAAGTATAAATTACTTAGAAAAGTAATTAAAGTTAATTAGTGGATGTAATTAACTAAAGATGATTTAATAAAAGTAATTTGAGTTTAATTACTTTAAATAAATTAATGAAGGGATTAATTAAAGGATAATTAATTAAGGATTAATTAATTATGTAGTAGAGTAATTAAGAGTAGTAATTACTAAATGAGATTAATCAAAGGTGATTAATAAATGTGACTAATTAATTATTGAATGTAATTAATTTAAATAGAGTAATTAAATAAGAAGTAATTAAGGATCATTAATTAATTAATATAATTAATGATGTAATTAAGAATTGATTAATTAAATTAATTAATCAATAATAAAGGATTAAAGTAATTAATTAATTGTAATTAATTAAAGATTAATGTAATTAAGTACAATTAATTAATGAAGTAATTTAAGATAAATTACTGAAATGGTTTAAGTTAATTAATTTGTGAAATTAATTAGGGATTAATTACTTAAAGTAATTAAAGTATAATTAATCAGGAATGATTAATTAAGATGGATATTTAGAGTAATGATTAATTAATTGGTTTAATTAATAATTAAGTAAGCAGGATTTATAGAATGAAGTAATTAGTTTAATTCACTTTAAATTAATTAGATGATATAAATCATTGCTTAAGGATGGATGAATGAGATTGAATGTATTTCATTGTTTGATATCTCTGATGAGATATGATTGATATATGATATAGATGTTTGGTTGGATTGAAATGATAATATGAATTATCTGTTTGGATGATAATATGGATTATCTATTGTAAATTATCTATCTGTGTGTAGTATAGATAAGAATTGAATTGTTTTAACCTTAAAACAACTTGGCCCTTAAAAGATACGTTTTGGATTTCGATGAGACCGGGATCGGGTTTCCATATACCGGAATTCCAGGTCTGGAGACCCGAATACCACATCGATCCAAATTAACGATAGGTCGTGAATCTCAAGTGAAGGTGAAGATTCAGAGTGCAAGGGTTATTGTCGTTAACTCTGAGGGTGATTCCAAAACGAGTGTAACGAGATAATGCCTTCGGTTTCGTTCGAACCCGGAACGAACTTGTATGGATTGAATGCTTTCAGCACATCGTCAGGCAGACGATGAGCATTCTAAGTGATATGTTCTGATTAAAGGTAATCGTAACCTCAGGCCTCATCAACCGGGAATGGCTAAAACAGGGGAGGTGCAGCAAGGCTTCGTGGGTAGCACCCACTGAGAGCAAGATAGATCCCTGTCTAGAGGTCCCTTTTCTTTTTATTCGGCTTAGTGTGTGGTTGGTCGCGCCAACTACGGGGTTATCTTGTTCGGAATTATCCAGTAAGGGATGGTTCCGGCTTTGTGTTGCAGGGGAGCGGGCGTACTCCTCGGTACGGTGATCTAGGCCACGTACTGTGACGGGCGTACCCCAGTAGCCCTGCCATTGTATGGAAACCCATTCTTCCTACGTGCCCTTACGGTTTTGATTGTATAACCCACTTTGTGGCTAGTATGCTGGAATTTAATAATGTAACAATTTCAGCTATTTCATATTTATTTGAAAACCCTAGACCCTATTATAATATAACTGGATTTCCTATCAAATGTTTTGGTTAGCGTAAGGTAAAAACTTACCCATGTTTATTTGTGGGGAGTCTTACGTGATACCTTTTCTTTCTAAAGGTTTTGAAGTTAAGCAAGTTTAACCTGTTACTCACACCAGACCCATGTCTGACCCAAGTGTTTATTTCTGTTTTATAAACTCTTGGGTACTCAAATTTTTACGAGTAGCCAAGGGATTCAGGTTTAGCTTGACGAATTGTGGAGGAGCAATGGAGTAGGAGGCTTCAGCGTTGTAGATATATATAGTAGTTCCGCTGTGTCTGTATCTCTGTAGTGTATTGAGTTGTAATGTCTAGACAGATGTTTATAACTGTCTAGTAAGTGATGTATATGCTGTGTAACTCTGTAAATTGTTGTAAACTATGTAATTGTTTATGTTATTAATATAATTTATTCGTTCCGCTGTGAGATCGTTGTTGTTGTTTCTTTCTTTCTTCTCTTCTTTTCTATTTTCTACCCCTTTCTTTCTTCATAATGATGCGACTTTCTGGGCATAGGAAGTCGGGTCGTCACATTCGAAGTGGTTTTCGGATAACTAATGCTTAGCCGATCCCGGCCTTTCCGAACCAACAATCGATAATTTTCAGTCGACTCAACCCTGGTTCTTTCAGAAGTAAGCAGACTATATAAGAGTTCAAAGGCGATCCCTAATATAACCCTTAAAGCAAGGGACGTTTCACTGGAAGGAGTTCTCCCAAGAGAATCTCAAATTGTATGAAATCATGAAGCTTTCCTAAGTCGAAATATATCAAGTTATCGATAGTGGACAAACCACTATCTGGGTGTAAGTATAGTTTGCATATGAAAAATCGAACATCTTATACTCATCACCACTTTCTGATTTCAAATAGTACTATACCTCGATTAACAGTGAAATCGGACAAGTTAGAAAATTATTCTTGCCTCGACATTCATTCTTAATTCTCAAGATAGTGACGAGTTTTCATAACTCGGAATTTGATGTCAAGTATACGATGAAATACCTTTCATATACTTAATTAATCATGACCCATTAGTCGAAATTAAACCTCTCATACTTTTCACGTTCTTGACATTTTGACTTCTTTATCCCTCGGCCAGAAACGAAATTAGGTAAGTCAGAGCACTGGTTGCTCCCGGTCTTACCTTATTTAAACACGTCGATTTTAGATGTCACAGATAAAGGAAAGTCTATTCATCAGCTTTTAGTGCTAAATATGACTTACTTTCCATAAACATGTCAACATTTTAGCACTACTTTATCATATATTTTTGTGTTACTTAATGGAACTGATGAAGAAATCCCTTGAATTGAATAAAGTCTTCTTAAAACAAATATGAAAACCAATTCCAAAAAAACTTATTTCTAGTCTTCGATTTCAAATTACTAGTGATTTTCGTTGGTTAGAAACGAAACCTTTCAAGTTGGGATATTTTTACCTCTCAAACCTTGACTCAACATTCATTTCTAACTTTAAAATAGAAATAAGCTTCCATACCTCGAAATCTAGAAATTAATAGGATCGAGAGTTCCAAAACACATTTTCCAAAATCGCTTACTCAAACCAAATTTTGATTTTTCAAAAGGCAACATCCTTCTTTTATAAAAGTAAATACCTTTTAAATCGATGAATTTCAAACCACTTTAAAACATCTTCCTTTTTAAAAGTAAACAACTTATTTAAATAATAACAAAGTGTTATAAATTAACTCCCTTTCAAGTTTCCCAAAACCATTTACTGTAAAGAAAATGTTATAGTCCGTAAGCTCTTTCTTTTTTCTCGAAAACATTTATTACAATAATAGTGTTGTAATCCATGTTTTCTTCCTCTTTCAAAATTACTTTTAAAACTCCTATAAATTTTTTTAAAAACTTGTATATAAAACATCCCTTCAAAGATAGTCGCTTTTAACAAAACTTGACTTTTGAAAACAAAGGCGTAAAATTTAAACCTTTTGTTTAAATAACTAAATAAATTCTTAAAAATATATTTAACAACATCAAACTCCTTTAAAAATACTTAAAAAAATTTATAAAACTTATTTTAAAATATTTTATACAATATCTAAAATAGATAACCTTTTCTAACTTCACTAAAATCTTGAATTTCCAAAGTGCATCCATTGTGACTATCGCTATATGGACCAAAACTTTAAAACTCTGTTTTGAAAATCAAATAGTTTTTAAACCACATTTTCTTTCTATATTTTAAACCACTTTAAATCTTCGCAAAATGTTTTAAAAACAAAAGTCGAGTTTAGATACCATTTCAAAACAATTTAGAAAACAAGTGGTAAATCGCTTATAAGCGAGCATGGGATTTCATCGTCGCAATAAAACCAACAACAAGTAGGTCAACTATAATTAAGAAACATTCACTTTCCATAAACACAAGCATTTACAAAATAATATATGTAAATAAAAATCAACAAGGCGAGGAATCCTTTAGGATTCCTCTACAACATTTTTATTCTTCGAAGTGTTTCCGTAGCAACCTATTCGCTACAATAACACTTCGACTTCCATTCGCTTTTCTTTTGTCCCCTACAACAAAATGGTTACTTATTTCATCCACTTCCAAGTGGGAATCAAAATCAAACAATAACATAAGCACATCACAACATATACATACCACACTATAGGTTAGCATTGAATTATTACCATATATTGTCAATTTTAAAGCCACTTTATAAAGTGAGAATTCTCATATTCAAAGCAACCTAGACTTTGGGAAAAGTCCACTCCTCTTTGCTACTACTAACCAACAACTACTACTTGCAAACACAAGCTCAAAAATCCTGAGATAACTCTAGATGGGCTCGGCCATGATGGAAAGGAGGGGCTTTGGGTTTAAGTTTTTGCGTTAAAAATAGGGCTAAACAATGGGTTGTCTTTTCACTGATTTTTGATAAGATTCCTTTGTGAATTTGAAAAAATGACCAACATGAAAGTTCTTCCTTATTTAATTATATTGGGTTTCAAAAAATGAATCATTAAATTTGGGATTTGTGAAATTTATGGCTAAATGAAGAGGAAGAAGATTGGAAAACTAGAGTAAAAATGGAGATGAAAGTATAAAGTAAAATGGTGCTTTCTTTAATTGGACTTAAGAATTTGTAATGGAGAAGATGAAGAAGAGGAAAGGAATAGAAAAGAATAAGTTGAAAGCGAAAAATGGAAAGAAAAATAAAGTGAAAATGAAATGGAAGATGCTTCTTTTATAGAAATGGAAAAAATGGCAAAAGACACCAAGTACCCCTTAGCCAAAATACCAAAATACTCTTACTTTTCCATATCCTTTTACCACTTTCCAAAGTGCCAACTCATACACCACTTCCCCTTCACATGGCCTTGTACTTTATAATGACGTTATGTACTAATGCATTTAAATTAAGAAGGAAAAATATGCTTTTCTTTACTTTAAAAATTAAAAGTCAAATCTCTTAATTAATCACTTCTTTTACCATACTTACCTTTTCTAATCCTACTTACTTTGTTAAACTACTTATTATATGTATAAGTATATGTTACAAAAGTTTATATATGTGTGCAACAACGTTGCGATAACTTTCATTCGATAAAAAGTCGAAAATCCAAAAAATGATTTTCGGTCACATTTTCAATTTTTCATCGAACTACATATTTTTATAAACAAACTTTCAAACCAAGCTTACCATCATCATTTATTTATTAAAAAGGGGTTATTTCACCATTAAAAACCATTAATTGAATATTAAAATCACTTAAATATTTACAAATCAAAGTGATAAAATTCTGGGTCGTTACATCCTTCCCCCTTTAAAGAATTTCGTCCTCAAAATTTCATCACAAACCAAAAACCAAGAAAAAGCCATACTAATTCTTAACATTTTTCAAAATGTTAAATGACTAAAACAAACTTAGAATTTGATGAGGTTTACAATCTTCTAATTACATAAGGATGATAAAAAATCTACTGAGCATACCTCATGCTCAATAGCCATAGGTTATTACTTATACCAATTTCTCTTTTTACTTCCAAAAATTATTTATGAAAACATTTCATAAAATGCAACTTAAGTTTTAAACTTGTATAATACTCTATTACATATTGAGAGTATATACGACTATCTGATTTAATCTTTTATCTTATCTTAATTTCAAATGCAGGCCTAAAATAAATCCAGGTCTTAAAATGAGTCGACCTCTTTACCTATCCGGTCTGCCAAGTAGCTAAGAAGAGTAGGATGTTGGTATCCAAACTCAGTCCTAGAGTCACTTTTCCTTAGACATCTCTTAGGTAAAGATGATTATTAGATGGCCTAATAATATCAAAATAGTTTATACAACTTAGATGTTAAAATAAGAGACTCGGTCTTATTAAAAAAAAGTTTATTAAAATCTTCTTATTAAATTTAACTTATTTAAAAATTCTTTTAACAACACACTCTTTTATAAAAGTACCTTTTTATTTTGACTCCATTTCGTTAAGGAAACATAAGAACTAAATACTCAATTTTTATTTCAAAACCTGTTTGAAATGATACTGCACATTTTAATCCATAGAAAATATACATATAGACCAAGTAACACCAAAATGATACCAAGGAACTAAGTCCTACCAAATAGTATTATACATCCCTTACCAAAAAGGGTAATACTTTACTTACCATCTGAACATATCTCCTGCCCATTTTTAGTTCTTTTCAAGCCACTCGAACTAGTTAACATAAAAATACTTCTTCTTTCTTGAATCCCATTTTGAAACAATACTATAAATATTTCTCATATACATATAATATTATGCTTTATTACTTTATTTAATTAAAACTTGCTTTTGGTTCATTCGGATTCAAACTCGTTTCAATCATACAATGACAAATGGAATAATTTACTAAGTGCACTACAACATTCGTCTAAGCAAATATCTTATTGTCGCTTAAGATGATTATTCAGATCACTACAAAACTAATCGAGACTCATTCCTTAATTATCCAAATAAAATGTGTCTTACTTAAAATTCTCTTTGAAATATTTATACTTATAAATACTTTCAAGTGATAATATCATTACTTTTTCCAAAAATCATTTAAAATCTTTTCCAAAGATACCGGGATTTAAATTCTCAAATATCTTTCTTATTCACAAAACACATTTTATAAACTCAATTTACAAAATCCTCTTTATATAATAACTTCCTTTATTATAGTAACCCCTTTGACAAAGTAAACTTGTTGAACCTATATTATTAATGAATGCCTTATAGTTAAATCGTGAAAATGAATTCACAAAGTGTTCATATTTAATTCAATCAAACAACAAATACCCCTAAACTAGCTGAGCATAAATAATCAATCAACAACTGATGATGGATAAATGGCATTCTTTCCTAACAAACAATCATAATAAAAATAACTATATCTATTTTTGAAAATTATTCTTTTGTATATAAAATATAATCCTACGTAAAATTATTTCATTTACCAATTTCAAAACAATACAAAACAGTTTTATAGCACTAACAAATACGCGCTCTCATATAAAATACACTCAAACTCATTCTAGGGTGTCACTTACCCTATCTCTAATGAGTTTACCCCACTAGGGCCAAGGTTCTCGCTTAACCTTCAGCACTAATACCAAATTTGACGACCCATCTTTTCGACCCTCAAAAGTCAACACTAATATATCCACGATATTCACGTGTCGAACATCCAAGTGCCAGAAAGACGGGTTGTTAAGGTAAAAGAAAAGAAAAGATAGAACAGAATCTCACATCGTGACGAGTAATATACATATAATATCCAAATGATCTTTAGCAAAAGAAAACTTTAATATTCATACAATAATCAAAGTCCAGCCTATCATCAGCCTGGACAGTTATAACAGTCTGTCCTTACAAATGGTGATTTATACAAACAAGTAATGCAGAGGAAAAAATAGAAGTATGGAGATACATCTTAGAGGTATCCAGCTCATCTCTTGAAGCTCCAACGCAACCAAAGCTAACTCGGGAAAAATACTCAGGTCTGACCCAAGTATTATAAGAAAATAACACCAGATTAGTCTGGTAAACCAGCGTGAGAAACTCAAATCACATGGATTGTTATATTTATAAATCCCTTTGAAAAACAAAGGTATCTCATAAGACCACGTCACACATAAAAACGGATAGGTTTTTACCTTAAGATAACCAAACCATTTTATATGAAAATCCAAGGATTTTATAATAATACCTAGGGTTTAAAATAAATATTGAATCGTAGCCGGAATGGTTACATTAATTACATTCAATAGCATATTTAGTATACAACTAAGTCTGTAAAGGCATGTATTGGAAAATGGATTTCATATAATGACAAAGCTATTGGGGTACCGTCTATTACAGTACACCTTTAGAGAAAATATATCGAGGGCCTCACATGGACCTCCTGCAAATCAGGATCGACCTACCACTTACTGGATAGTGTCGAATATGTCATCATTCCGATTGCAGCTGATAATCATAGCGGGCCCCGAGCATACATAAATTTATAAATATAGATCTAGATCAGGTGACGACCATACCCTAACGGGTGCGACCCGCATAGCCCTAAAGCATATCCTATGTTTTAGTCATTATCGGGTGTGAGGCTTGAGGCTACGTTTTACCTTTTTAGCAAATCCCACTTGGAATGCTAACACTGCCCTTAAGGCAACAATACAGTGCCAGCATACATCCATACAAGTTGTTCAGGATATAAACAAATTAAAAGAATACTTCTATTACATCCTTAGGATTAGTAACAAGTAGCCCTTGTACTTCAATAAACTCCGTCTTCGATCCCATCATCTTTAAGACATCTTCAATTTGAATGCTTATGCTGGTTCGAAGTGGTTTTCAAATAACCTATGCTTATTCGATCTCGACCTCTCTGAACCAACAATCGATAATTTCCCATCTACTCAATCCTGGTTCTTTCAGAAGTAAGCAGACTATATAAGAGTCCCAAGGGGATCCCTAATATACCCCTTAAAGAGAGAGACATTTCATTGGAATGAGTTCTCCTAAGGGATTCTCAAACCATATGAACTCGCGAAGCTTTCATATACTTCCTAAGTCAAAATAGGTCAAGTTATCGATAGTGGGCAAACCACTATCTGGGTGTAAGTATAGTTTGCATGTGAAAAATCCAACATCTTATACTCATCACCACTTTCCAATTTCAAAAAGTACTATCCCTCAATTAATAATGGAATCGAACAAGTTATAAAAATATCATTGCCTTGACATTCATTCTTAATTCTCAAGATAGAGACGAGTTTCCATACCTCGGAATTTGGTGTCAAGTATAAAATGAAGTGCCATTCATATACTTAATTAATCATGACCCATTTATCAAAATTAACCCTTCATACTTATCATGTTCACGATATTTCAACTTCTCTATCCCTCGCCCAAAAATGAAGTCAGGTAAGTCAGAGCAGTGGTTGCTCTCGGCTTTACCTTATTTGAATACTTTGATTTTAAATCTCACAAAGGAAGGGAAGTCTACTCATCGGCTTTTAGTGCTAAATATAAGACGACTTACTTTACATAAACGTGTCAAAATTTTAGCACTACTTTACCATATTTGTTTTATGTTACTTAATGGCACCGACAAAGAAATCCCTTGAATAAAACAAAGTCTTTTTAAAACAAATTTGAAAACCAATTCCAAAAAATTATTTCTAATCTTCGACTTCAAACTAATGCTTTTTATCGATTGGAAATGAAAACGTTCAGGTTGGGGTATTATTACCTCTCAAACCTTGACTCAATATTCATTTCTAACTTTAAAATAGAAACAAAATCAATTATTCAAATAAAGTTTGATTTTTAAAAGTCAACATCCTTCTTTTATAAAAGTAAATAACTTTTAAATCGATGAATTCTAAACCACTTTAAAACATCTTCCTTTTTAAAAGTAAACAAATTATTTAAATAATAACAAAGTGTTATAAATTAACTCCCTTTCTAATTTCCCGAAACCATTTACTATAACAAAAATGTTATAGTCCATAATCTCTTTCATT
Source organism: Allium fistulosum (assembly GCA_030737815.1). NCBI lineage: Eukaryota > Viridiplantae > Streptophyta > Magnoliopsida > Asparagales > Amaryllidaceae > Allium > Allium fistulosum. The sequence continues at coordinate 721,747,707 of CM060901.1, forward strand.
TTCTCAAAAACTTTTATTACAACAATAGTGTTGTAATCCTTGCTTCCTTCCCCTTTCAAAATTACTTTTTAAACTCTTTTAAAACAAGTTTAAAACTTGTATTTAAAACATCCCTTTAAAGATAGTCGCTTTTAACAAAATTTGACTTTTGAAAACAAAGGCGTAAAATTTAAACCTCTTGTTTAAATAATTAAATAATTTCCTAAAAATATATTTAACAACTTCAAACTTCTTTAAAAATACTTATATAACTTTTATAAAATGTATTTGAAAATATTTTATACAATATCTTAAATAGATAACCTCTTTTTACTTCATTAAAATTTTGGATTTCCAAAGTGGATCCATAGCGACTATCGCTATATGGACTATTTTCAAAACTTGGTTTTGAAAATCAAATAGTTTTTAAACCACATTTTCTTATATATTAAAACCACTTTATATCTTTGCAAAAAGATTTAAAAACAAAAGTCGAGTTAAGAAACCATTTCAAAACACTTCAGAAAAAAAGTGATAAATCGCTTAAAAGCAAGCACGAGATTTCAATGTCGCAATAAAACCAACAACAAGTAGGTTAACTATAACTAAGCAACATTCACTTTCCATAAACACAAGCATTTACATTACCAGTAATATATGTAAATAAAAATCAATAAGGCGAGAATCCTTTAGGATCCCTCTACAATATTTTTACTCTTTGAAGTGCTTCCATAGCGACCTATTCATTACGATGACACTTCGAGTGCCATTCGCTTTGCTTTTGTCCCCTACAGCAAAATAGTTATTTATATCATTAGCTTCGAAGCCGGAATCAAAATCACACAAAAGCCAACACATACATGATACATACCACATTATAGGTTATCACTAAATTATAACCACATTTTGTCAATTTTAAAACCAATTTTTAAAGTGAGAAATCTCATATTCAAAACAACCTAGACTTCGAGAAAAGTCCACTGCTCTTTGCTACTACCAGCCAACCCCTACCAAACACTAGCTTAAAAATCCCGAGATAACTCTAGATGGGCTCGGCCATGATGGAAAGTAGGGGTTTTACATTTTTGCTCTGAAAATAGGGCTAGAAAATAAGTTGTCTTCTCATTGATTTAGACAAGATTTCTCTACGAATTAAAAAAAGTGACCAATATGGAAGTTCTTCCTTATTCAATTATTTACGGTTTAAAAAAAGGAATCACTCGATTTTGAGTTTTTGTGAAAGTTATGGCCGAATGAAGAGGAGGTGTAGCGAACCAGGATTTTTGACCCTCGAAAATCGACATAAATACGTTTCACTGTATAACATGTCGAATATTCAAGTGTCGGAAATACCGATTGCTAGGGGTAAAAAAGAAAGAGGTAGAAGAAAATAGAACAACAACATAGAATCTCACAAACGCAGTGGAACAAATATAATATATAATAACAGATTTTTATACAAAAGAATCTATAACTGTTTTATACTTACAATCATCAGAGTACAACAATCAATACATCGATCTGGATAGTTATAATAACTTGTCTTCACACAGCGGAAATATAAACCAAGTACGGAGATACGTCTCTGTCATCCAACTCGTCTCCTGAGCTCCATAGCATACTACCCTGAATCTGTATACTCGGTCTGACCTGAGCAATATAATAAAATAACACCCGAGTCAGTCTGGAAAACCAACATGAGAAAATATGCTCAATTTGAATTATTAAAGTCATCAAAATCCTTTGAAAAACAAAGGTATCTCGTAAGACTGTGTCACACATAAACACGATGGGTTTTTCCCTTACGATAACCAAAACATTTGATATCAAATCATTTGATATTATAATAGTGTTTATAAAAAGTAAATAGAAAATAGTTGAAATGCTTGCATCTCACGTTTCAGCATAGTTGGGCACAATCAAAACCGTACAGTGCTTATTGGAGAATGGATTCCATTTAATGACAGGGCTATTGGGGTACCGCCCATCATAGTACACCTCTAGAAAAATGTACCGAGGACCTCACCGAGATCCCCAGCCAAAACAAGACCGGCCTACCCCTAACCTGGTGTAACGACCCAGAATTTTGAACAATTTAAATTGAAAATATTTAATTAATTTTAAATATTTGAATGATGGTTTGACTTGAATTTCAAATTATCATAAGAATTTGGCGATTAAATTATAAAATTTAATCTATTGAAAGTTGAATAAAAATTTGAATCTTCCATTTTAAGTTGATTAAAAATATTTTCAAGGCTCAGAAAATTCGTATTGATGATACTGAAAATAATAGAAGCTTCAGAATTGAATTTGAAATTGATTTGTTCAGTTTTGAAATTATATCGTTTCAACCGATATTTAAAAATAGCGTTCCGTGGCACAGTCTCGGAATTCGACGAAACCAGTTCCATTGGATCCGTAATACTGTATTATTATCGGATTTTAGTTTTCGTGGCTTTCAGAGTTATTGTGTGATCGTACGTTAAGCAAACGCGTTGATATAATATAACAAGATATTTTTGAATATAAAATATAAAGGTTAAATCAGTAGCCACCCTAGCATCTGATTTCCGTCGACCTAGTTGTCTCCTCTTCTCGTTTAAAGCACGCTACCCTGCCTTCCTTTTTCAGAGCAATGTCGATCGAAAAGAAAAATAAACGAACGAAACATTATTCTCGTTCCCCATTATCTCGTTCAAATAATAATGGCCGCTGCCTTCAATTTTTATCTGTGAATTCCTTTCCTCCTTAAAATTTCAAAACCAAAAGCCCCCTCTCCAGATTCAAAAAAAATGAAATCGTGGCCAAAGAGAATCGTGTCTCTCTGATCGAACATCTCGCATTCGTATCAAGGAGGGAAGGCAACACGCAATTTATCGTGAGGAAGGGGGATGCAGTCTTCTGGTTTCTCGCATGGAGTAGGGCGGCGCTGCGAGGCGATATTGTCGCGATTCAAATGGAATCGAGCTAGGGCTTGGGCGCGATGCCAGGTCGATCTCGAGCACGCGCGTAGGGAGGGTAGCGATGTCGACAAAGAGGGTTGCGATTTGGGGAGTTATCGAGGCGGCGACTGCAGTTGTTCGTCGAGCAAGGAGGCTGGGGATTCGTGTTGGTTAAGCAGCAGGCGCGCGCTCGCGTAAGGAGAATCTCGATTCAAGGCAGTGAAAGGCATCGATGGGGTGCTGTGGGTTGTCGAACTCGAAGGTCGTTCATCTAGGTGAACAGATCGATGAAGAAGCATGTACAGTAAGGTGCAGTTCTACCCTAATTTGATCTAACTTAATGTGTGTAAATTTAGCAATTACAGTTGTTATGACATATGTTTTAGCAGTAAACTGAAAATTTATATTGGAGTTTATATAAAACAATTTTTTATCTATATAGGCTATTTCTTATAAACATATGTAAATATACGTATGTAGATTTATTTTTGCTTACTGAACAGGGATATTATATATATATATATATGAAGTTTTGAGGGAAAAATAAATATATAGAAATTTACAGAAAGATTTGATTTTTAAAATCTATATGGGTTATCTTTATAAATACTTATATAATTTCAAAAAAAGAAAGTTTCTAGTTAAAATTAAATCACTGGCGAATTAAATTTATCAAATAAAAAAAATTGATTGTTCGATTCTTTCGAATATTGATAGATTGTGTATAATATTTATACAAGGTCTATAAAAGAAGAAAAAAAAATTGGAATGGAAAATGGATTGCGAATTAAAAAGCAAAGGTGAGATTTTCTCACTCGAATGAAAAGTTGGATTTTGCAGTTATTGACTGATTGATTTCTATATTGGATGTGATACTATAGTATATATATAGTAGTATATAGCAATATATATATATATTGGCATATGTATATATTGCAGTTGTTGATTTCCCGCACTATATAGCGGATGAGACCCTATTGCGCCGCATAATAGCGGATGATATTTTATAAATCCCATATACCGCGATATTCCACCTCGAAGTGGAATGGGTATTGTGCTAACATCTGTGGATGCAGGGAAGCAGGTTGGAGGGATCCAACTGGATTCCTCACCAATATTTACTTGATTACAGATATTGTGATATTTGTTGATTATCATATGATGATATATGATGTTTGATTGTCGTGATTGTTGATTGGTGCTGTTGAATCATCGGATCCATTTTTGAAGTTTAAAAATAACGATTTTGATTTTAAAGAGATTTTAAAGTGATTTTTGAAAATATGGAGTTAATGATTTTTATAAAATAGTTTAAATAGAGATTTTTGAATTTATTATAAAAGCTTTATATATAAGATTTATAAAAATTTGATTTTTCATAAATCAAAGTGATGAAATTATAAAGGAGTTTTAAAAGACGTTTTAAAACGATGTTATAAATAGATTTATAAAAGGATAGAATCTACGATTTGGGAAGTAATAAAATGAATGAATTTGTAAATAGAGAATTATAAGTAATTTGCTTATAATTTGGATTTTGGATTGTGAATGGGATATGGACAGAATTTGATAATAAAGTGATTTTTATAACTTGAAGTTGTTACAAAAAATAAATGGAATTTATAAACATTGTTTTATAAATCCGAAACCAATTGAATTCGATAATTAAACATAGAAGTTTAATAAAGGAGATATATTAGTGATTTTGGACAGCGAATTTTCCATTAAGTTAAAAGTTGTAATAATAAGAGTTTGGTTGGGAATTTTATCCACGATTTTGGACAGTGGATAATCCTTTAAATAAAATGTGTAGAAAATATTGAAATTTGGTTAGTGAAGTATATTCACGATTTTGGACAGTGAATATATTATTAAGTAAAATGGATATGTTTTGGGGAAGTGACATTAAAAATGAAGTTAATTGTTTTAACGATGTTTAAAATGTATTAACTATCGAAACCATAGATTTCAACATTCATTGTTGAAATAGACGTTTTCGAGAAATAAGGAAATGGTGGACTATAACATTGTTGTTATAATAAATGATTTTCGAAAGGAAATGTTTTATATAGTATTAAGATTTATATATATCTATCTAAATTTCAAATCCCTATACTAGTGATTTTGGGTCGTCGTAACGATGTTTTACGCAACATTCATTTTGACTCAAATAATGTGTTTAAGAAAATGATTTCCTTAAAGAATGAAATATATACTAAATTATGATTTAAGTATATCGAATATTTTCCAAGTGATGAAAATAAATGATTTGTGAATTACTTATTTTTAAATAAGTATGGAAATGCTTTTCCAATATGAAATGAAAGGTTTGAAATTTTATCTTTTAAAGATAAATTGAAAAGTGAATATTTGAAATTTGTTTCAAATGGTTAAGTGTGGAAAATTATATATCTTGTAAAGATATTTTCGGAAATTAAATAATTTGGAAAATTATTTGGAATCTGATGATGTTGCGCATCTTTATTGATAGTTAAATAACCGACTATCAATGTTTACCTTTAATAGGTATTTATTGTGATTTTCTTGAATTTGAATGCCACGCTTATTTTTGAATAAGCGCTCACTATTCGGGTTAGCCGGGAAAGGACCTTGGGGTCGTATAACCCATTCCGAATATGTGATACGTCGTTATGGATTGCATTTGATGACCGGTGTTGTAGACCGGATATTTTTGAAAACGGAAGGATTACCGTCGAGTTACTCTACATCGGCTGATCTCCGATATAGAGGTTTTATCACCCTTAGTGACGGGAAGTCCGAACGTGATTAGAAAATTATCCGGATTTTCAAGGGCTTCGTAAGAAGTGCCTTCAGTTCTGTTCGATCCCGGAACAGACTTGTATGGTTGTATGTCTGACGTTACAAATTGAGATATAAAGCTAGTTTCTTTCAAATACATTTCTGTTGGTGGCGGAGAATTTATTCTCTTAGCTTAACACCCTTCTCTGAGACGTATGAGCTCAGAGGTTATGTAGTTGAACTTTATCAGCAATATACTCCCAATTTGGTAACGTGGCATGCTGAGTGTTGCTGTGAAATGATCATTGTTTGATCATTTGTGATATGATCAATTGTTTGATCATTTATCTTTGTGATCATTACTTTGATCATTTGTTTGACCCGAAGCATGGCTTTGTGAAAAGCGTAGCTTTGTGGACGAGACTTCGTCGGACCTCGCACCCCGGAAATGGTCAAAACAGGAAGGATGCGGCAAGGTTATTAGGGGGTAGCGCCCCTTTAGTGTATGTCATTCCTTCTGGATAGAGGTGGTATCATGGTATGGAGCCCAGATATTTAACCTATGTTGTTGCTGCAAATTTATTACTTTGTGGTTGTTGGAAATCGAGGATCCTCGGATATAGATCAGTTATGATCGGGGGATGACATATTCGTGTCAGTAGTTACCCAGTTAGGGGTAACCCGGCCTTGTGTTGGTAGAGATCCGGTTTGGTTCTCGGGTCGTCTTTCCAGAGGCGTACCTATGTGGCAATGGGAAGTTCCTTGGCCTGACCATTTGTTGGAAATCCAAAGAAACAATAAGTGACTTGTACGGTTTTAGTTGTAGAACCTATCATTCACTTATGGTGGCGCCCCACTATTTGGATGGTAGCTATAGTAGGCATAAGTGTGAAATGCCTATGCTGGCTAAGATTTGTATTATACTTTCGAAATGTTTTCTACACTATGCACTAATAATAATATCAAAAATGATTTGATTTTGCATATCAAGCATCTTTGACTATCATAAGGAGCAATCTCATCTGATTCTGCGTTTGCATTGTGTGTGTGTGTGCGGGAGGCCTTATCGTAGTTTCATTTTTCAAAAAGCATTGCGAATAAATTTTATTTTCTTTGTAAAGATAACTGTTTTACGATCTCACACCAATCACCATGACTGACCTGGAGTTTATTGTTTCCTTCCTAAACTCTGGGTGCCCACCAATTTCCACACGGGCAGTCTAGAGTTAGGTTATCAGGTCATTCTGGATTCAGGAGATGCTATGAAACTCAAGTGGCGAGCTGGATGGCAAGACGTATGATCTATACTATGTATTATTCTGCTGTGTATTCTATATGAGGACAAGTTTATATAACTGTCCATTGATGTTTTGTGTTGTATGTTGTTGTTGTACACTCTGATTGATGTATGTATAAACTGATATAATTCTTTGTTTTAAAAGACTAGTGATTATCTAATATATATTGTTCCGCTGCGAATGTGAGATTCTGATATTGTTTTCTGTTTTTGTGTTTTCTGTTGTTCTTCTTTTCTTTTTCTTCTATCTTTTCTTCTACCTCTTCTTTTAAACCCTAAGAATTCGGTTTTCCGACATTCGATGGCTCGGCAGTCGATACAGTGGACGTATTGATGTCGATATTCGGAAGTCGAAGAATCGGGTCCTTACACCTGGATAGTATCGAATATGTTATCACCTCGGGTGTTCCCACTCTTAAATTGAGTGCTCACTTTTTCCATGCACAACCATATCCATAATTTATAATATATCTGAGGGTATCTAGAAAGGCGATAACTTACCCTAATTGGGTGCGACCAACTTAGCCTTGCTGCATCTCCCCTATTTTAGTCATTTTCCGTTGATGAGCTTGAGGCTAACGTTTACCTTTAGAATAGCATTCGTTCTTGGAATGCTAACACTGCCATCCAGGCAAGGATGCAATAATAGCATTCATCCATACAAGTTGTCTTGGGTCTGGACAAACCGAAACGCCGTCTTCACCATCTTCAAGATATCAGCATTTGTAACGTTCAAACAGGATCGAAGTGGTTTTCATATAATTAAATTTGATCCCGGTCTCTTCGAAATGATCAGCGAATTTTGCCAAAATTGATAGTCAGTTTTTAAACTATCAATAAAACATCCATAAGCAGTCACTAGTCCCATATTATAATTTCCCAAAATTTATTTTCAAAATATCTTTATAAGATATATATTCAAATCCCTTCCAAATTTTCAATATTTGAGACAACTCAAATACTTATATCCATACTAGGATATTTCAAACCATCTCTTATTTCAACATTTAGAAAAATTCCATTTATTTATCTTTTCTCAAAATCCTTCACAATTTATATTGTAAATTCCTTAACTCGTTTATAACGAATTCTATAAGTTCCGGGATTCCTTGATTTATTCCCTTTAATATTTTCCAAAGTCAAATACACTTGTCTATAATTCCAATTACCCCTTTTCTACTTCTTTTATGATATCTAATTCATTTTTTCGAAGTTCATTCTTAATTAACTTGTTTGTGCCAAAATTGGTCACAAACCCCAAAAGCCGTGAAAGCACCAGTGTATACACACAGATTCACAATATTCCAACATAGATCTCAGATTCAGATAACGTAGAGAATAAAAATAAAGAAACAGTAAAGTCCAAATGGAAGAAAGCAAGAAAGAACACAAGGTTTATAGTGGTTCGGCAATCCGGCCTACGTCCACTTTGAATCAACCCTTTTTATTCCCATTTTACTGTAGTTACAATAACAAGCCTTTAGTATCAATTCAAAAACTGGCAGAGCTTCAGCATCATAGAAAGAGAAGATCCCCTTTTTAGCTACCATATGACTCCTATTTATAGGTGTAGATCTGAAAATATCCACCTTGAAACCTGGAACACCTTTCCTCTTGCGCAAGTGGGCCCATCAGATCGATCCAGAGCGATTTGGGATCGATGCTTATTCATTTCGTATCGATCCAAAAGTGGTCCAATCGAGCTGAGATCGATCATGGTAGTTCTTGAGTGTATCAGGAAGCTCCTCTGAAAATTTCATAGCGTTTGGACTTGTAGAGTGAGAGTTATGATCGATGCAAATCTGTGTTCACTGGTTGGCTGTCACATTCGTATCCATAAATTCGTATCCATCCCTTCATATCTATCACAGTCGCATCGATGACGTGGCTCGGAAACCCAAGGGAGATCCACTTTTGATGACGAGTTGACCGCTTCTTCATCCAAACACGTTTCCTTCATATCGATCGAATGCTATGCTCTTCATATCCATCGGGCCGTAGCCTTTGTTTGCATCCATCAACCAATCCCCCTTCGTATCTATGTTGTTCGTATCGATCCAAAACAACAGCTTGGATCGATACGAACAAGACCGATACGAACTCTACCTCCGTACCCATCCTGATCAACATGAAATCTTCGATTCGAAGCGTGCAGCTATTTCCATCCCGATCGATACGAACTACCACCGATCCAAAGCCATGTGTGCTATTCACAGTCGCATCCATCTTCTGACACCCCTCAGTCGATACAAACTGTATTAATACAAACGACACCCATCGATCCAAAGTAACCTGCGCTGATCGATACGAACAGTATTGATTCGAATCATATCGATACGAAGGTATCGATGCGAACCATTTCTCACCAATATTGATCCATCCATATCTCGAGCATACGAACTCCGATTGACTTGAAATTTGAAATCTAGCCTCACCTAACCTTGTTCATCACTCCCAATCAATCTCGTCTTGATTGGAGTTCGGTCAAGTTTTGATATATCGATCATAACCTTGTTCCTAGTCGATCCCTAACCCTGATACTTATCCTTTCTAGCCAATTTGTTAATATCCCGGCCTTGACCAAAAGGCGGGGTAACATAACTACTTTGAAAAAAATTCTTACTTTCTCTCAAATTCCATTTTTGAGAATTTCTCTTAGAAACCCCATCTACTGAATAACCCGCTTCCAAACATCGAGAAGATTTATAAATAAATTTAAATCATTACAAAACTCTATATATATAATAAGTATTTAAAGAATAATAATTTATTTTTAAAACATGTTCAAATAATTATTTGAAATATTAAAACTTTTTTTTAAACATCAATGACTCATTTTTAGATAAACAAATCGATTTACAAAGCCGATTATAAAAATTAGAATTTAATTTCAACTAATATTAGATATTTGAAAAATTCACTTCCAAAGTATTTCAATACTAACTAATTTAAAATTACATAGTTAAATAAATAAATTTTCCTTTTTAAATCAAAACTTAACTTCTTAATAAAATATATTTTTAAAATCCCAATAACCAATTCAGTTTATAAATCCCTCTCGATTTACAACACATCAATCCTATTCCGATTCTCTAACCATCCTCAGTTTTCAAAAATGGAATTCACTATTCTTCCCAAAATCTATTTTTCATATCTCGATATAAATTCACCCTGTGAAATTATATTCCAATTTATCAATTAATTTCATTTTCCCTTGTTTATAAACATCGTTTATAAATTTATAACTCCTTTGAGTTTCATTTGTTTATAAAACTAATCACATTTATAAAACTCATTTTATAAATCCATTTCTTAATCAATTCCATATATTTCACAAATCTATTTAAAATATCGATTTCAACTCCTTTTCATATTTTCCAGAAATATCGTTTAAAAATCCTTTATATAAATTATTTTGAAATCTCTATTTAAAATATTTTTATGAATAGTTGAATACAAACCAAAATCAATTATTGTTTTTATCCAAATCATCTTCTTAAAAATAATCCAAATTTCAATATAAATATTTTTATATTCAAAATCTCCTTTTAAATCCTTTCAAATTCCAAAAATAATATTTATGGTGTTTAAAATACCAAAAGTTAGGCCAGTGCTACTATAGCATCCAATAATTCACATCACAATAATAATCTATAACAGATTATTCTAACACATCATATATTATTATATGAAATAATCAATATAAATTTGAGGAATCCAATTGGATCCCTCCAACCTGTTTCCCTGCATCCACAGATGTTAATACAACATAAAAATACCAAACCCAATTCGAGGGGGATATCACGGTATATATGGTCATCCGCTATTATGCGGGGTGCATAGGGTCTCATCCGCTCCAACGGCGGGAAATATATCCAACTACTAATATATATTATATATCTTCCAACTGATAATACTTATTAAATTCATCCAATCAACCAATAACTTAAATTTAACATTTTTAAATTATAACCAGCAATCCAAATGAGTGAGATTTTACTCACCTTGATTTTTATTTTGCTGAATATCCAGACTTTAAATTAAATCGAACAACGTTCGATTTAAATCTGAAATCCCAGCTTGTAGCCTATCTCCTTACTAACCTGCACGTTTCATATAATTTTGACCTCATATAAATGAATTACGAGTTTATTAACAAATAGAAATTATATAAATATATTTAGTAACTTAATAAAAATTAACCTAATTACCGTCACTGGCATAACCAAGTTGAGCAATTAAGGCCGTGGCGTTCTTCTCCCATCTTGCTCATGTGCTCCAAACATCGAGCTTCACGACAACACACAGGCCTACAACCCTCCCCACCAAATTCCTCCACCTTCACCACGCTGGGGCCATCCTCGACTTCTTCCCTCCTAGGCCAACAATATCAGGCTTCACACGTGTGTTCTTTTTTCCTTTTTCTTTTTCTTGAATCGAACGTCGCCCTTCAACCAACCCTACATGCGCCTCTGCCTCGCCAGCTACGAGATCCCCACGCGCGCACATACACGTGACGATGAACTTCACCGAACCCAAATAGAAACGCCTCGAACGCCAAGCCCTCGCCTTCAACTACCACTACGCACTCGCGACTGAGCCGTCGCCTCGTTCTCCTCCCTTTCCTCGCGCGCGTACGAAGAGCAGCGAACCTCGATTCTAGGTGCTCATGCGCCATTTTTTCCGATTTCTCTTTTTATTATTAACAGGCGATTTCGATTTTGAAATGGAAAGAAAGAAAGAACGCGCGATTCCTTTTGTTTTCTCCCTTTTTTTATTTCATTCGTTCGAACAGATGGGGAAGGAAGGTAGATATACGCAACTTTTAAAAAGAAGAGGGCGGCTTCGTACGTGCTTGGTCAGAGGGGTTAGGTCTGCTATAGGTTGGCTGATTTAATGTTTTTATGGGCTGAGGTCAAATCTAGATAGAAATATATTAATTAAAATTTCAAAATATCTAGCTGAAAATTACGGACTCCCATCGAGGCGTGCCGCCTAGTGTTACTAATTTTATACTGCTATTCCGAACCAAATGGAACAAGTTTCGAAGCCTAATTCGATCGTATGTAGAAGATAGCTTTTTACATCGACTGTTTAAATTAAATTCAATTAAATCATTTCTAGACGTTTCCAGATCGTACGACCAAATGATAAATCCAAACGCTATGAAATTTGAAATCTGATAATAGCACACTATTACGGATCCAATGGAACTGGTTTCGTTGAATTCCGAGACTGTGCCCCGGATCGCTATTTTAACGCGTCAATTTAAATCGACGAATTTCAAATTTTGTGAAATCACTTGAAATTCCAGTTTTAAAAACCTTACCAACCCCATTATAATTCCAATAGAATTTATATCAACGTTTGAAATCGTTTTGATTCATATTCAATTTAAATTTCAATTATTCACCTTTCTATATTACGATAAATCACTATATTCTGAAATTAAACGTTATTTCTCGAATTCAACCAATGACTCCATATTCAAATAAATTTATTATTCAAACTCAACATTTAAAATGATTTAATATTCAAAATTTAAACGTTGAAAAATCCGGGTTCGTTACATTCCTCCTCCCTTTAAAAGAATTTCGTCCCCAAAATTGCTAGTGTAGGAAAAATGCCCAAACCCATCAACTTTTCTAATCTTTTAGTTCCAACCAAACATTTAGTTTCCACTTCTGATTCAAAATCCTATCTTCCAATTTCAATTCAAAAATCAACCTTTTTATGTCAACAAAAAGTTTTCAAAATTTTTCTAACACCCTAAATTTTCGAAATTTTTTGGCAGGGTCTCCTTTGTACGAAGGGACTTTTGCAATATGACAAGAGAGATAAAAATGTATACATCGACCCACACGGTCGGAAAACACAATATATATCAATGTTTATATTTTTGCTGTATTTAATCTGAAAATGTACCTTATTTTAGCGTTTTTAAGCGAGCGATTTATTTTATATACAATTTCATAATACAAAATCTAGCCAAATGGCCTGCGGGTACCTGTACTTACTAAACTTAAATATGTAAGTACCAAAAATATGAAATTCAATTACATTTTATTTATTTAAATAGTTAAACACAGACTTTGCATAACCCAGCATGTTAAACAAGTATTTATAAGCAATCACAAGGTTCCAATACTAATTTAATTACTTTACATCGATTCATATACCATTTCATTCAACTCGAATGATTTACAACCAAATTTTCTTACATCAAATTTACATTTATACCCAACAAATTCATGTATATTCCAGTTTGATTCAAAATCAATTTATTCACTTCTCATTTGACTCTCAAAATTTTGTTTACTTTCGTTTACGTCAAACGACAATTTTTTCCATGTAAATTTGGTGCTATTCATTTAATAAAGTGATCACTTAAGCTTATAGCTGTTTTAAATTGATTCCAAATCAATTTGTATTCAATTTTATTCCATTTCAAATTTGTTCTCAATCAATTCAATTGCCTTCCATTCATATCCACATTCATTATATTCAAATCCATTTTATTAAGCTCGGAATCATTCTATGCTAATTTATTTATGAACCATTTCATAAATTTATTTGAGCCAGGCTTCCATCCAAAATATTAACTTAAGTTAATTCATTTATCTTCAATTATTTCAACCATATAACTTAAGTTTATTTTCCTTGCAAACAATTCCATTTCAATTTTAGATTGATTCTTATTCAATCAAATTCCATTTCATTTACTAATTTATTTAATTAGTTCATTCACTCAATCCACTTTAAATTTTAATTCCACGACATTTCAAAATATATTTAATTGGCTTACAATTAAGCCGAAATTTTATTTATAATTCAAGTTCCATATTCAATTTTGATTCCAATCCATAATCTAATTTATTCAACTAAGTTAAATTCCATTTTTGTATTCAATGTCTGATTTTTATTCCAAAAATCACTCCATTTAATTTACATGAGTTCAAATTCGTTTTTATAATTCAAGTTTGGATTTTATCTCCTTCACCAAAATATCAAATTATTTTTATTTTGACTTCACCATTCCATTTTTTCCAATTTATTAATTTTACAACTATTTTTTTAATTTGTTCCATTCACTTATACACATTCCTTATTCACATTCACATGCATTTATATTTAGTTAACTTCACTACATTCTATTCATTTCACTCCATTTAACTTTACTTAAGTAAATTCTCATTTAATTTATGCACCTCATTAATTCAATTCAAACCCACATAAATTTTATTTCTAAAATTTTATTCATACAACTCAACTTAAGTTGAATTCCATTTAACTTTCTCAATTTAAATTTAAATTCCAAAATTCAATTTTCACACTTCTTTCCTTATTAACATAATTTTCCACTTATAAGTTCAAAAACTTATTTCTTGGTATTGCCTAAAACATTTAAATAAGGATTCCAGAATTCAAATACCCAGTTTCACTTCAAATCATTTAGAAACCAATATATAGCTTTTTGGTTTTAACAAACCATTCTTTGAAATTTTCAAAGTCAACTTGATTTTATCCAAAACAATTCCTTTCGGAATTTCTAAAAACAACACTTGTTTTCACCAAAAATATCCATAACAAATTACTATGGTAGCATCCATCACTTAGAAACTCGAAAATGAATACTGATGATGCTGCGCAGTCATCACCAGGATTATTTTCCAGTGACCAAAGTGAGTTCAGTGCTTTTATCACTTAAAAATCCATTTAAAACTAATTTCTATTCAAAATCAATATTACCATTCAAAAATATTTCCAAACTAACACCAACTTCACTTCCATAACTTTCTGAAAATATTTTCCAAACCTTGCGGGATTAAAATTTCTGAATTCTAGTTTGAATAAATTTTTAGTTTTTAACTTATTTGTATAATTCATACTTATACAATTTTAATTTTGGTTTTTATAAACCATTTCCAATTTTTATAATCTGGTTTGGATTATAATATTAACAACCAAACACACCAATATATTATAATAATTTCTAGAAAATCATTTCTTCATATCAAAATATAATTTGGGTAAAATTATTTCATTTACCCGCTTGAAAACAATATTGTGTCGAATTGCTCTATTCAAGTGTTTAGAAACCCTTATCGATTTAGTGGCGTCCCACTACTCGACGAAGATTTATATGCCACTTAACAGATAAATCAACATAATATAAAACCATTTTATATTCACTAACAAATACGCGCTCTTATATATTATTACACTCAAACTCATTCTATGGTACTACTGACCCAATCTCTAATGAGTAATCCCTATCAAAGCCAAGGTTCTTGTTTAACCTTACGCTCTGATACCTAATGTAGCGAACCAGGATTTTCGACCCTCGAAAATCGACATAAATACGTTTTGTTGTATAACATGCCGAATATTCAAGTGCCAGCAATACCAATTGCTAGAGGTAAAAAAGAAAGAGGTAGAAGAAAATAGAACAACAACAAAGAATCTCACAAACACAACGGAACAAAATATAATATATAATAATGGATTTTTATACAAAAGAATCTGTAAATGTTTTATACTTACAATCATCAGAGTACAACAATCAATACATCGATCTGGATAGTTATAATAACTTGTCTTCACACAACAGAAATATAAACCAAGTACGGAGATACGTCTCTGTCATCCAACTCGTCTCCTGAGCTCCATACAATCCTACCCTGAATCTGTATACTTGGTCTGACCTGGGCATTATAATAAAATAACACCCGGGTCAGTTTGGAAAACTAGCATGAGAAAACTCACTCAATTTGAATTATTAAAGTTATCAAAATCCTTTGAAAAACAAAGGTATCTCGTAAGACCACATCACACATAAACACGACGGGTTTCCCCTTATGATAACCAAAACATTTGATATCAAAATCATCTGATATTATAATAGTGTTTATAGAAAGTAAATAGAAAATAGCTAAAATGCTTGCATCTCACGTTTCAGCATAGTTAGGCACAATCAAAACCGTACGGCGCTTATTGTAGAATGGATTCCATACAATGACTGGGCTATTAGGGTACCGCCCATCACCGTACACCTTTAGAAAAATGTATCGAGGACCTCGCCGGGATCCCCTGCCAATATAAGACTGGCCTACCCCTAACCTGGATAGTACCAAATATGTTATCATCCCGGGTATTCCCACCCATAAATCGAGCGCTCACTTTTTCCATGCACAACCATATCCATAATTTATAATATATCCGAGGGTATCTAGAAAGGCGATAACATACCCTAATTGGGTGCGACCCACCTAGCCTTACTACATCTCCCTTGTTTTAGTCATTTCCGATTGATGAGGCTTGAGGCTAACGTTTACCTTTAGAATAGCATTCTTTCTTGGAATGCTAACACTGCCTTCTAGGCAACAATGCAATGATAGCATTTGTCCATACAAGTTGCCCCGGGTCTGGACAAACCGAAACGCCATCTTCACGATATCAGCATTCGTAACGTTCAAACCAGATCGAAGTGGTTTTCAGAAAATTAAATCCGATCCCGGTCTCTTCGAAACGATCAACGAATTTTTTCAAAATTGATAGTCGGTTATTTAACTATCAATAAAACATCCATAAGCAGTCACTAAGCCCATATTATAATTTTCCAAAATTTATTTTCAAAATATCTTTATAAGATATATATATATATATTCAAATCCCTTCCAAATTTTCAATATTTGAGACAACTCAAATACTTATATCCATATTAGGATATTTCAAACCATCTCTTATTTCAACATTTAGAAAAATTCTATTTATTTCTCTAATCTCAAAATCCTTCACAATTTATATTGTAAATTCCTTAACTCATTTATAATGAATTCTATAAGTTCCGGGATTCCTTGATTTTTTCCCTTTAATATTTTCCAAAGTCAAATACACTTGTCTATAATTCCAATTACCTCTTTTCTACTTCTTTTATGAATTCTATTTTATTTTTTCGAAGTTCATTCCTATTTAAATACTTTGGAAAATTTTCTTACTTTCCCTCAAATTCCATTTTTGAGAATTTCTCTTATAAACCCCATCTACTGAATAACCCGTTTCCAAACATCGAGAAGATTTATAAATAAATTTAATCATTACAAAACTCTCTATATATAATAATAAGTATTTAAAAATAATAATTTATTTTTAAAACATGTTCAAATAATTATTTGAAATATCAACACTTTTTTTAAAAATCAATGACTCATTTTTAGATAAACAAATCGATTTACAAAGCCGATTATAAAAATTAGAATTTAATTTCAATTAATATTAGATATTTGAAAATTTCACTTCCAAAGTATTTCAATACTAACTAGTTTAAAATTACATAGTTAAATAAATAAATTTCCCTTTTTAAATCAAAACTTAACTTCTTAATCAAATATATTTTTAAAATCCCAATAACCAATTCAGTTTAGAAATCCCTCTCGATTTACAACACATCGATCCTATTTCGATTCTCTAACCATCCTCACTTTTCAAAAATGGAATTCCCTATTCTTCCCAAAAATCTATTTTTCATTTCTTGATATAAATTCAACCTGTGAAATTATATTCCAATTTATCAATTAATTTCATTTACCCTTGTTTATAAACATCGTTTATAAATTTATAACTCCTTTCAGTTTCACTTGTTTATAAAACTAATCCCATTTATAAAACTCATTTTATAAATCCATTTCTTAATAAATTCCATATATTTCACAAATCTATTTAAAATATCGATTTCAACTCCTTTTCATATTTTCCAGAAATATCGTTTAAAAATCCTTTATATAAATTATTTTGAAATCTCTATTTAAAATATTTTTACGAATAGTTGAATACAAACCAAAATTAATTATTGTTTTTATCAAAATCATTTTCTTAAAAATAATCCAAATTTCAATATAAATATTTTTATATTCAAAATCTCCTTTTAAATCCTTTCAAATTCCAAAAATAATATTTATGGTATTTAAAATACCAAAGGTTAGGCCGGTGCTACTATTGCATCCAATAATTCACATCACAACAACAATCTATAACATATTATTCTAACACATCATATATTATTATATATGAAAAACAATCAATATAAATTTGAGGAATCCAGTTGGATCCCTCCAACCTGTTTCCTTGCATCCACAGATGTTAATACAACATAAAAATACCAATCCCACTTCGAGGGGGATATTGCGGTATATAGGGTCATCCGCTATTATGCGGGGTGCATAAGGTCACATCCGCTCCAATGGTGGGAAATATATCCAACTACTAATAGATATATACTATGTATATTATATATCTTCCAGTTGATAATACTTAGTAAATTCATCCAATCAACCAATAATTTAAATTTAACATTTTTAAATTATAACCAGCAATCCAAATGAGAGAGATTTTACTCACCTTGATTTTTAATTTACCGAATATCCAGAATCAAAATTAAATCGAACAATGTTCGATTTAAATCTAAAATCCGAGATTGTAGCCTATCTCCTTACTAACCTGCCTGTTTCATGCAATTTTGACCTCGTATAAATGAATTACGAGTTTATTAACAAATCGAAATTATATAAATATATTTAATAACTTGATAAAATTAACCTAATTACCGTCACTAGCATAACCAAGCTGAGCAATCAAGGTCGTGGCCTTCTTCTCCCATCTCGCTCACGTGCTCCAAACATCGAGCTTCACTACAACACACAGGCCTACAACCCTCCCCACCGAATTCCTCCACCTTCACCACGCCAGGGCCACACTCGACTTCTTCCCTCCCAGGCCAACAGTATCAGGTTTCACGCGTGTGTACTTTTTTTTCTTGAATCGAACGTCGCCCTTCAACCAACCTGACACACCACCTCCACCTCGCCAGCTACGAGATCCCCACGCGCACGCGTACGTGCAACGATGAACTTCACCAAACCCAAACAGTAGCGCCTCGAATGCCAAGCCCTCGCCTTCAACTGCCACCATGCACTCGCGACTGAGCCCTCGCCTTGAATTTGAAGTTGATTTGTGGAAGTTATGGCTGAATGAAGAGGAAGAAAGAAGAAGATCGGAAAACTATAGTAAAAATGGAAATGAAAGTATAAAGTAAAATGGTGCTTTCTTTGTTTGGACTTAAGAATTTATAATGGAGGAGATGAAGAAGAAGAAAGACATGGAAAAGAATAAGAAGATGAAAGTGAAAGATGGAAATGAAAACAAAAGTGAAAATGAAATGGAAGATGCTTTATTTTATAGAAATGGAAAAATGGAAAAAGACACCACATACCCCTTAGCCGAAATACCAAAATTCCCTTACTTTTCCATACCCTTTTACCAATTTCCGAAGTTCCAACTCATACACCACTTCCCCTTCACATGGACTTATACTTTATAATGATGTTATGTACTAATGCACTTAAATTAAGAAGGAAAAGTCCAATTTTCTTTATTTTAAAAAGTAAAAGTCACATCTCTTAATTAATCACTTCTTTAATTATACTTACTTTTCCTAATCTTACTTACTTTATTAAATCACTTATTATATGTATAAGTGTATGTTACAAAAGTGTACACATGTGTGCAACTACGTGGCTATAACTTTCATTTGATAAATAGTCGAAAATTCGAAAATGATTTTCGGTCACATTTTCAATTTTTCGTCGAACTGCCTATTTTCGTAAAAAAAAATTCAAAACAAGCTTACCATCATTATTTATTATGTAAAAGAGGGTTATTTGACCATTAAAAACCATTAATTGAATTTTTAAAATTAATTAAATATTCAGAAATCAAAATGACAAAATTTCGGGTCGTATCAAAATTCCTAGAAGTATAGTCGGTGAAGGTGATACTTTGTTCACTAGTAAATTCTAGAAGAGTCTGCATGAAGTGTTAGGTATCAAACTAAAGACGAGTACCGCTTACCTTCCACAAACGAAAAGAGTTAACAAAGTTCTTGAAGATTTGTTAAGGACTTGTGTACTAGATTTTGGAGGGTCATGGGAAGACCATTTGCGCTTAGTCAAGTTTTCCTATAATAATAGCTATCAACCTAGTATAGGAATAGTGCCCTTCGAAGCTCATTATGGAAGGCTGTGCGAATCACAAGCATGTTGGTTGGAGACAAGAGACAGACTGGTTCTTAGTCCAGATATAGTGAGAGAAACCACAGAAAAGATTGAGTTGATCCAAGCAAGGATAAAGGAAACTCAGTCTAGGCAGAAATGTTACGCAGATAAGAGGCATAAGGATTTAGAGTTCTCGGTTAGAGACCATGTTTTTATCAAAGTCACTGATGAAGGGTGTGGTACGGTTTGGGAAGTCGGGGAAATTGGCGCAGTGATATGTTGGTCTATTTACTATCGTAGAAAGGATTGGGAAACTCGCTTATCGAATAGAGTTACTGAATAGTTTGGCAGGAGTCCATAATATTTTTCATGTTTCTCATCTTAGGAAGTGTGTACATGATCCAGATACTACTATTGCACCGACTGTATTAGAAGATTTAGTAGTCGAACTGGATAAAACTTTTGTTTGACAACCAGTTTGAGTTGTAGCAAGAGATGAGAAGAGATTAAGGAAAAAGATAGTCAAGTTAGTGAAAGTCCAATGAAGTGATAATGAGAAAGACTGTACATGAGAGGCAGAAGACCGGATTAGAGATACTTATCCTAAGTTTTTTTAATGGTATGTTCTATATTTGCCATATAGACCTTTTGCTAGTAGGATATACTAGTATTGTTGTTATGTGTTTGACACGCATGTTTGCATGATTGATATGCTTGTCGTTTTCCTTATTGTAATTTCGAGGAGGAAATTCTTTATGGGGGTCTATAACACCCCAAATTTTTATTTAACATTATTCAGGAAATTTAGTTAGATAAATTAAATAGAATAATGTGATGTGATATGATAAGGAGAACGAGAATTGTTAATTAATTAGGTCGTGCCTTAATTAATCAATTAAGAAGATTGTTTTAAACGTAAAATAAAAAGGAATTTATGAGAGGGTATAATGGGAATAGTCCCCTAATTCATTCCCTAAACTCTCCCTCTCTCATTGACTCTCATTTCATTTTTTAAAATATCAAAACATAACCTAAAGAGGTCGGCTATTACTTAGAAGACAAGAAAGAGAAAATCAAAGAGAAAAGCTAAAGGAATTAGTCAACATCAAATCTCAATCTCTCTTTTCCAATCTAAGGTGAATAATAGTATACATCTCATTTGTTTATGGTTTTTTTTGGATCTATAGTTGATTTCTGAATTGATTATGATACGTTATCATGCTTGGGTTGATTATATCATTAATTGGTTGAATGATGATTTGTTGAAATTTTATGGAATTGTTTTAATTGGTTTTAAAGGTAAAAATCAAGTTTTTGATCTCCAATTGACTTGAAATTTGAATATGTTGTGTAAAACATTATTTTGGAGATGGGTGTTCAATTTCATAATTTTTCAATTTCATATGAATATTTTATGAATTTCCTAATAAGGGAAAGGTGTTTATTTCGGGTTTTAATTATTAAAAATAATTAAATTGATATTTTGGTCCTTAAATTTTTATATAAAGAAAAAGGTGGAAATTCGGATTTTTGGTGATTTTTAGGGATTTTCCCTAATGGTTATGATTTTCTATGAATTTATTATTCAAGAAAAGTGTTTAATTAATATAAGATAAATATATTAATTATAAGGATTTGTACAAATATTTGAGTAGATAGAATAGATCTACCAATAATTTTTGAAAAGTGTATGTAAAGAATTTTGTTATCCAATGATAATTTGACATGGAGCAAGAGTTAGTGTTTCCGTGTTGGCTTTAAAAGGAAATAAAATAATTTTTATTTTAATTACAGTAATGCCATTGTAGATACTCGACACCACTATTATGTCGATATTCGACATCCATGAAGGTCGATATGGAATAACTATCTGATAGTTATATGATGTATCGAATTTATAGACTCGACAACTATATGGGATGATGCATGCAATATCTAGTTAGTAGATATGTGATGTGTCTGCTTTTATAGAAGTACGGCACTGGGTATTGTAGCGATTTGGTATCATAAGGTTGTAGAGGCATGGCACCCTATGGTTTCGAAACTCAATATTAATCTTTTAAAAATTCGATACCTCCTTTGTTTGAAGGGTTCAACGCCCCTAAATGTTTTTAAACTCATAGCCTTTTGTTTCCTATTTGTTCAACACCAATGTTTTCAGTAGCATAGTAGTCGAATGTTTACAAACTCGATAGCCCGTATATTCTAGAAATTCGATAACCATATATTAGCGGCATTATAAACATATGTTTTATAAACCAAACCATATTATATTTTAAAGGCTCGACATAGATACTCGACACCCCTATTTGAGCGGCATAGTGGTTGTCTGTTTTATAACTAAATAGCTTTGTTTAGTGGCTCAATAGCCTTGGGTTTTAGAGTCTCGACAACTTCATTTTGATAGCGAATGATTTAAAATGCTATTTAAAGATGGTTGTATTTTGGCATAAGATTTTGGCTAAGTAATTGGTTGTTTTTTCCTTGTTTTAAAGAAAGATTTTAAGTGAGTAATTATCTATGAAGATAAATGTTTTCAAGGAAATAAAATGGTGTTTTGGCCCAAGTTTTACACGGATTTTTCCAAAGGAATTATTACTTAAATTAAGTAATTTTGGGATGCCAATGACTATTGATTGAACATATGTTGTTGAATAATGTTATATGTTCTTGTTACCATTGATCAGTTAAAGTTGTATATTTATCATTGTCATACTCACATTTTCATGACCCAACATTGCATTTTAGGAATTGGGAACATAATTACCAGTTAGGTTGTGCCAGTAGTGAGTATGGTCAGACTAAACCCTTGAGTTAGTAGAATTGCATCCAGGAGATCAGATACATTAATTGTGTTAGGATGTCCCGAACTGATCAAAAGATATGACTCATGGATTTAAAACCAGATAGGATTGCAGGTGGGACCGGTGTAGGGTCTAGCCTTATGCTTCAGCTGTTAGCCCTCAGTTGGTAAAGGTCTGTGGTTTCAGTGCGTAGGGCTTGTCGGTAGCAAGGCGAAATGATTTTTATGCACAGAAAGGAACTTATAGCTCTATATGCTCACCAGAATATTGAAGTTGGTTTATACCTAACCGTATTTGGAGACTACTAATCGTATTTGGAGATTTTGGAATATCTGGTTAAAGTTTTGGCCCGAGTCAGCCCGGTAGGTTATAGGTTGGCTTGCAAAACCAATAGGTTCATAATAACCCTAGGAAAACTATGATTTGAGATAGATGGTCTATTTTTGGGAAGGGTAAACCTTAGGAATGCATAACCATAGGATGACAGACTAGTCGGACTTACCCGTTTTGCATGCATGCATATGATTAATTTATGCTTTGTTCTAACCATTGTGGTTACTGGGGCATGATTTATGAATGACATATTTTGGTAAGATACTTGTGAGGGGGGAAACCCATTCCCTTCAGTGGCGTGGACTCACTAGATATCGATTTTAGTTTGAGATGGTATATGATTATTCACACCAGAATTTTTTTGACTTGAGGTTTTTGTTTTCCCTCTTTAACTCTTGAGTATTCATTTGAGTAGGTCGGGAGTAGCGATTTTCAGGTTAGACAGATAAGCTTCCAATGACGTGTAGGAGGCAAGCTAGCTAATGTTAGGAGTTTATTTTCATTGTGTTGTTTAATGCTTATGTTTTGTTTGAATGGATGAAATGACAGAACCAATAACTGTCAAGTAGTTAAACTGATCATCCAATGAGACATCTTCATATGTATCTCTTGGAATATATTTTTAATTGTTATATTTTCTCTGGATGAGGAATCGATGGGATTATGTAATGGGATTTTGTAGTGAATATGAAAGTTTATCAATGAAATGTGTTTTGAAAATTTTTGTATTCATGTGCTATTGATGTTAAATATACAATTAAATGATCTTATTTTGTCATCGGGAAATAATACTATGGAAGATTGCAATATCGGTAGCGCTTATTTTTGGGCATCAAAATTGGGGTTGTTACACTTTAACTTTATGCAAAGGGGATAAAGGTGGGATTGGAATCACTGGAACGAACTAATCTGACGATAAAGCACGAGTACATGTGGAATCAGAATGCCCAAAAGAACAGCAAGCGGAGCAAATGGGTGGTTTCCAAAGGAAGGAGACATGAACATGACCAGTAATGTGCTCAGATAGAAAAATAGGAATGGAAGAAGGATGTTGTTTCTTAGAAGATATCTCTGTCAGTGTACGCGCATAAGCCATCCTATCTCTACACTCGGTGGCATCATCGAAACAAATAAGTTTCCCCATATGGCTAAATATCCAATCTAATCCTTCTAAGGTTTGGTAAAGCGATGGTATATTGGATAGTTTAGCCCAAACTCTGATTGACTCAACTTGTTCACGAGCTTTATCAATGGTTGGAGTCCACTTAGTGATGATGAATACTTTGTCGAAAATAATGAAAGGGTCCGATTCTAATATTCTAGCTCCATCATTCATACAAGAGAACTCAAAGTAAAACATGTCCTTATCCTAACTTACTTTGAACCTTCCTTTGAGTTTCCATACACGAAGAAGGTGTTTAATAACTATACGATATGGTAGATTATTGTCTAAGAAAAAGCCAACTAGGTATTCTTCCAAAAAGAATTCCCTGCATCAATTACTTCACTAAGGGGGACAATACTGTTGATTCATGAGTTTTGATTCATGACACAAGCTTCAGAGATCATACGACGAAATACAAAGAGAATACTATATGAAAGCAACAAAAAGAGAATAAACGTATATTGTGAACTACAAAGGAGATAAGACTACAATCCAGAGATTAGTATGAATATTTTATTTTATTGAGTCTTAGAATATTGTTAAAATCATTCCTCAAGTAGTCACACACACACAAATTGATCCATGTTAATTTATACATATATAAGTGTACACTGTGCAAATAACATCAGGTCGGCTGACCGACCAGGATCCTCGGTCGACCGACCCTGTGTTATATGCACAGTGACTTTATGTTTTATATACGATTTCAAACTCAGCTGACCGGCCAGGTTTTCCGGTCGACCGACCAGAGAATAACGGCTAGTTTACTGAAGAGATGCGATCATTTCATGAAGAGGAATGTCCTCTATTTCAAGAGGTATGGACACAACTGTTAACTAAAACTCTTCATGAAAGATTACAACTCTTCTACAACTATATAAACATATTCAATTCACTTCTACAAGAACGAATTCATGTTTTAATTCTGAAATCTATTCTCTATTATTCTCTGCAAATAAAAAGCATTCATTCTCATTCAATATCACTAGAATCCTTGAATTAATTCATATACTTCGATTCTACGTGATTATCTTCCTTTTAAATCTTCACACACATACATACTCTTGAGGATTTGATTATAGGAAAGTTGTACTATCAAAAGACAATCAGTGTTATTCAGAACACATTCGTCAACAAACTATTTGTATTAAGTTGAAGTCCTCTTCGGCTGTTGAGGCGGAAAATTCCTGTTCGGCTGCTCAGGTGTCGTATACCTATTCCTCCGAGTCAAGTGAGGGGTTGAGTTTAAATCCAGAGGGTATTCTGGAACTGGACGTAGAACGGGAAGTTCAAACCAGTATAAAAATTCCTGGTGTCATTTTACTATACTGCTTTTATATTCCGCACTATTTATAGTATTAATATCATCTTTATACTCTGTAGTATCATATATCCATAGCGCACTTTCATTGAATGTTGATTCATGAGTTTTGATTCATGACACAAGCTTCAGAGATCATACGACGAAATACAAAGAGAATACTATATGAAAGCAACAAAAAGAGAATAAACGTATATTGTGAACTACAAAGGAGATAAGACTACAATCCAGAGATTAGTATGAATATTTTATTTTATTGAGTCTTAGAATATTGTTAAAATCATTCCTCAAGTAGTCACACACACACAAATTGATCCATGTTAATTTATACATATATAAGTGTACACTGTGCAAATAACATCAGGTCGGCTGACCGACCAGGATCCTCGGTCGACCGACCCTGTGTTATATGCACAGTGACTTTCTGTTTTATATACGATTTCAAACTCAGCTGACCGGCCAGGTTTTCCGGTCGACCGACCAGAGAATAACGGCTAGTTTACTGAAGAGATGCGATCATTTCATGAAGAGGAATGTCCTCTATTTCAAGAGGTATGGACACAACTGTTAACTAAAACTCTTCATGAAAGATTACAACTCTTCTACAACTATATAAACATATTCAATTCACTTCTACAAGAACGAATTCATGTTTTAATTCTGAAATCTATTCTCTATTATTCTCTGCAAATAAAAAGCATTCATTCTCATTCAATATCACTAGAATCCTTGAATTAATTCATATACTTCGATTCTACGTGATTATCTTCCTTTTAAATCTTCACACACATACATACTCTTGAGGATTTGATTATAGGAAAGTTGTACTATCAAAAGACAATCAGTGTTATTCAGAACACATTCGTCAACAAACTATTTGTATTAAGTTGAAGTCCTCTTCGGCTGTTGAGGCGGAAAATTCCTGTTCGGCTGCTCAGGTGTCGTATACCTATTCCTCCGAGTCAAGTGAGGGGTTGAGTTTAAATCCAGAGGGTATTCTGGGACTGGACGTAGAACGGGAAGTTCGAACCAGTATAAAAATTCCTGGTGTCATTTTACTATACTGCTTTTATATTCCGCACTATTTATAGTATTAATATCATCTTTATACTCTGTAGTATCATATATCCATAGCGCACTTTCATTGAATGTTGATTCATGAGTTTTGATTCATGACACAAGCTTCAGAGATCATACGACGAAATACAAAGAGAATACTATATGAAAGCAACAAAAAGAGAATAAACGTATATTGTGAACTACAAAGGAGATAAGACTACAATCCAGAGATTAGTATGAATATTTTATTTTATTGAGTCTTAGAATATTGTTAAAATCATTCCTCAAGTAGTCACACACACACAAATTGATCCATGTTAATTTATACATATATAAGTGTACACTGTGCAAATAACATCAGGTCGGCTGACCGACCAGGATCCTCGGTCGACCGACCCTGTGTTATATGCACAGTGACTTTCTGTTTTATATACGATTTCAAACTCAGCTGACCGGCCAGGTTTTCCGGTCGACCGACCAGAGAATAACGGCTAGTTTACTGAAGAGATGCGATCATTTCATGAAGAGGAATGTCCTCTATTTCAAGAGGTATGGACACAACTGTTAACTAAAACTCTTCATGAAAGATTACAACTCTTCTACAACTATATAAACATATTCAATTCACTTCTACAAGAACGAATTCATGTTTTAATTCTGAAATCTATTCTCTATTATTCTCTGCAAATAAAAAGCATTCATTCTCATTCAATATCACTAGAATCCTTGAATTAATTCATATACTTCGATTCTACGTGATTATCTTCCTTTTAAATCTTCACACACATACATACTCTTGAGGATTTGATTATAGGAAAGTTGTACTATCAAAAGACAATCAGTGTTATTCAGAACACATTCGTCAACAAACTATTTGTATTAAGTTGAAGTCCTCTTCGGCTGTTGAGGCGGAAAATTCCTGTTCGGCTGCTCAGGTGTCGTATACCTATTCCTCCGAGTTAAGTGAGGGGTTGAGTTTAAATCCAGAGGGTATTCTGGGACTGGACGTAGAACGGGAAGTTCGAACCAGTATAAAAATTCCTGGTGTCATTTTACTATACTGCTTTTATATTCCGCACTATTTATAGTATTAATATCATCTTTATACTCTGTAGTATCATATATCCATAGTGCACTTTCATTTGGTATCAGAGCCTTGTATTCTATCGATCGTCACAACATCATAGAATAATGGCTAGAAAAAGATCCGGTCGAAGTACAGCAAGCAAAAAGCCTGAAACTATTACAGCAACGACCAATGAGGACTGTAAAAAGGTACTTTCTGATTTACAAATTTCAGTAAAAGATAATAATGAATTAGTTAGTATAAGCAATAAGATTTCAAAGCTTAATTTTATTATTTTAGAAAAGATGAAATCTGTTGAACTTGAAAATGAGAAATTGAAAAACGAGAAGTTAAAATTAGAAAATCAACTTGGTGATTTAAAGAATAATTTTATAACTCTTACAGATTTTCTAGATAAACAAAACACCATATTTGAAAACGAGAGAGAAAAATTTTCAAAAGAAAATTTTGATTTGAAAAGACAAAATGATTTATTACAATCCTCTTTAGATAATTTAGAATCTCAAAATTTCCTTCTCAAAAATGAGAACGGTACGTTAAAAAATGAGAATTCTGAATTAAATGAGAAAATGGATATTTTAAATAATAGTAATATTTCTTTTGAAAATAATAAGTGTGACTTTAAAGCTAAATTTGATAAACTCAACACTGAAGTCGCAAAATTTAATAAAGGTCAAAATGATTTAAACATGATTTTATCTAGTTCTAGACCTTTACATAATTTAGGATATAATCATAGAAATAGCACTAGATACGCTTTTATGTATAATAAAAATGTTAGTGCTACTACTAAATTTCGAGTAAAGTCGAAATCAAATTTTTATCGAAATTC
The DNA here is from genome assembly GCA_030737815.1 of Allium fistulosum. Classification (NCBI taxonomy): domain Eukaryota; kingdom Viridiplantae; phylum Streptophyta; class Magnoliopsida; order Asparagales; family Amaryllidaceae; genus Allium; species Allium fistulosum. The sequence goes on from CM060901.1 coordinate 721,776,338, forward strand.
AAAAACTGCTATGACCAATAATGTTTATAATTTCTCTAGAAGTACAAAATCATTAACGAGAAATATGAATAAAAATTATCTAAGTATTTGGGTTCCTGTTAATTGGAAAAATAGAGAAAAATGCATTAATAATTATTTTGATATGGTAATCAATAATGAAAATTATATTTATAAAGGTACAACCACACCCAAATGGGTATGGTTTCCTAAAAATTAGGAAATTATAAGAACCTTGGGTATCACATGCTTTAAATGTTCATTGTTTTCTGATACCTTACAAGTGGTAATTATTTTGTTCTATATTGTTAACACTTATAACAAATATAATATTCGTTATCATATAAACTCTCCTTTTCGTCAATGACAAAGGGGAGAAAGATATTGCTCTAACACAATTTTCAGAAATAAACAATGGAAGCACAGATTAAGGGGGAGAAAAGTAAGTATTACCTTAAAACTCTTATTTGTGATGATGCAATGTATGAATGCTTGTTTCTTTTATTGCTATGTTTTGAATATCTATACATGCATCATATTGTTTTACAACTTGCTATTTCATAATTTCAAGCATTCTTTTACATATTTCATCTAGTAAGTATTCCTTTTTGTCGATGACAAAGGGGGAGAAATATATGAAAGCTAACAAGTTTTTTGCAGAAAAGTCGCCATATATTCAGGGGGAGAATTATAATATAGATAAGTTTTACTTCGTCACATAAGTATTGTCATCAATCAAAAATGGGGAGAATGTTGATTCATGAGTTTTGATTCATGACACAAGCTTCAGAGATCATACGACGAAATACAAAGAGAATACTATATGAAAGCAACAAAAAGAGAATAAACGTATATTGTGAACTACAAAGGAGATAAGACTACAATCCAGAGATTAGTATGAATATTTTATTTTATTGAGTCTTAGAATATTGTTAAAATCATTCCTCAAGTAGTCACACACACACAAATTGATCCATGTTAATTTATACATATATAAGTGTACACTGTGCAAATAACATCAGGTCGGCTGACTGACCAGGATCCTCGGTCGACCGACCCTGTGTTATATGCACAGTGACTTTCTGTTTTATATACGATTTCAAACTCAGCTGACCGGCCAGGTTTTCCGGTCGACCGACCAGAGAATAACGGCTAGTTTACTGAAGAGATGCGATCATTTCATGAAGAGGAATGTCCTCTATTTCAAGAGGTATGGACACAACTGTTAACTAAAACTCTTCATGAAAGATTACAACTCTTCTACAACTATATAAACATATTCAATTCACTTCTACAAGAACGAATTCATGTTTTAATTCTGAAATCTATTCTCTATTATTCTCTGCAAATAAAAAGCATTCATTCTCATTCAATATCACTAGAATCCTTGAATTAATTCATATACTTCGATTCTACGTGATTATCTTCCTTTTAAATCTTCACACACATACATACTCTTGAGGATTTGATTATAGGAAAGTTGTACTATCAAAAGACAATCAGTGTTATTTAGAACACATTCGTCAACAAACTATTTGTATTAAGTTGAAGTCCTCTTCGGCTGTTGAGGCGGAAAATTCCTGTTCGGCTGCTCAGGTGTCGTATACCTATTCCTCCGGGTTAAGTGAGGGGTTGAGTTTAAATCCAGAGGGTATTCTGGGACTGGACGTAGAACGGGAAGTTCGAACCAGTATAAAAATTCCTGGTGTCATTTTACTATACTGCTTTTATATTCCGCACTATTTATAGTATTAATATCATCTTTATACTCTGTAGTATCATATATCCATAGCGCACTTTCAAATACCATCTCCAATTTTGTAGCTTTTAGTAACATACATGCCTGCATTACTCGATTTGCAAGAGAAAAAGTAGGCTCAATTCCGATTCTCAAGAACTGGGTTACATTTGCGGCATAGGGCCAACAACAGGAATTTTAGCAATATCATTTGAGTCATCAGGTTTGGTGTACTTTCTAGTGACAGGGCCATCGAGAATGGATTGTAGCAAAGCAGCAGGCATATCACTATCATCCTCTTTAGCAAAAAGAGTATTCACATTGACTGGCTTAATTTTCTTAGATGCAAAAATATCAACAAGCACAATAACTTCATTTCCAGGCATTGATACTTCATTTCCAGGCACGGTAACTTCGTAAGTGGATCAACAACTATCAAAGATAGCCTGAACAACATCGGGTATTTTGAAGTTATATGGGTGAATAGAGCTACCATCAGTTGACGTAGCACCTTGCCTGGCTTTGGTTCTTGACGAGGATGAAGCCCCTAGTTGAGAAGAACTAAGCTTGGTTAATTGGTCTTTATCAAGATTGAGAGGTAATCTATCTTTTCCCGATCGAGTGGTCGACGGAGTAGTTTCACCCTATGCAGTTAATGCCCCGCTATTACCCCGCTATATCTCATAGCAGATTTTCCCGCTATGATTTTTCCATATAACCCCAAATATAGCCTTTCCGCTTTAAGCCCCGCTATTTCCGCTATATCCCGTTATTCCCGCTATATTTCGCTCTTTCCGCTATACATTATAAAATTAATTTATTTAAGTGAATTTTTAATATATTTTCAAAAATGAAAATACTATAATATTCTACTAAATTCAATTATGTTATATAATAGTTTTACATTTATTTACAGTATATTCGCACATGTTTTTATTTAAAATTATTTATGTATTAATTATAATTCAATTAAAAGTTAATTTTTCGTTTAAATACCATTTATATATTTGTAAAAACATTAAGTATGAGTTTTATATGCTATTTTAGAGTCATCCGTTATATCCCGCTATATCCCCATTGTATCCCCGCTATGACTTTTTGCACCTCCACCGCATTGAATCTTCTGAGCGCTTTAACTGCACAAGTTTCACCAGATTTGAGAAACCCGGATTTCATGACAGTTGGATCGCACGAGGTGGAACTAAATTGACATGAGGCAAAGGAGAAGTGTGGAGGGAAGTGCATGAAGCAAGACGGAAGAACAGAGCGTGGGAGGGACGAGGAGGCTGATGTGGTTGATTTAGGTCAACATTTTGGGGTTTTTTCAAAGCATCGATGTTTTCGTGAATAAAAAACAGCAGACACATTTGCTACTTACATATGCCTTTATTGTCCATAATTTATTTTAAATTATGTATATAATAAATAACTTATATATACATATTCATATATATACATATATATATATATTAATGATCGCAAACTATGTTTAAATTCAAACAATATATATATATATATATATATATATATATATATCTGTATGTGTATTTGTAAAGTTTGTAATCAAAATATATGTTTTGAAATTAAAGCAATAAGTTGGAATCTAATTTTAAATTAAAAGGACATATAAAGGTTTGTTTATTTTTTCAAAATAACTTTCAAACAAAACAATGACAAAATTATAATCAAAACAAGCATGAAAATCATACATTCAATTTCCACAGAATTTCAAATAGACAACATATGTAGTTTATCCATATTTTTGTATGTAAAAAGTAACAAAATTATTTCAATTAATTATAACTTAGATTTCAATCAAAATTGAGTATTGTTAAACAATATTTTTTAAAAATAACAAAATAATTAGGACAACTTAGGCACATATAAATTCATGATAAAAGTTTCAAATCTAAACGACTATACAATATGAACAATAGATTAAATAATACGTCACATGTGATAGGTCTAATTTCAACAAGATAAACAAGTAATAAATTGAAGTATATCATAAAATGGATCTAAATAAAAATTAACATGATGAACATATGTTATTAATTGAGGTGTAGTAGAAGGGGATCTAATCAATGTAACAAAACAAACATATGTTCAAAAGAGATGAGGTATGTAATGGATCCAAATCATATGAACAAGGTGAATATATTAATAAATTAAAATTAGAATTGTTACCTTAAGATGTAGCCAACAAAATGCACCCTGAATGATGAAGAACTCCTAGATTCCAATGAATCGACCTATGGATCTTGCTAGATTAAGTGATAAGAATCGCCTTGAATTGATTTGATTTTGTTTTTGGGAATTTTATGGCTTAGGAGCCATGGAAATTTTTCCCAAAAGAGAGAGGAAGAGGGCAAGAGAAAATGAACTGTCAGGAAAGAATAAATTTAATGAAAGAAATGAAAGGATATTTGTTTTAAAGGAATGATAGAAACATTTCATATTCCTTCCTTCAATCCTTTCCCTTTTAATTCTTTATTAGATCTCAATAAAACCCTCTCCCTCTTCTACATGCATGGCCGGCCATAGATGGTGCAACATGGTTCCTCAAAATTTCCAAAATCCCATTAGCATTAATCCCATTTAAATCCAATTTAAATGTTCTGTTGATATTGTATATCGTTGCACGTGTTTATAACTTTTATTTATTCACTTTATTAAATACTAGTGGTATTTAAAACAAATCAAATAAAATTTTAATAATTAATACTTCATAAATATCAATTCATTTAATTTATTTAAAAGTCATTCAGTATTTATTTTATTTAAACCCAATTTAAACATTCTACCGACATCGTATACCGAAATGCACGTTTATAAATTTTATGTACGCACTTTATTAAATACTAATGGCATTAAAGAAATTTAAAGAAAACTTAAAAATTAATATTTCATAAATATTAATTAATTTAACTAATTTATAATGATTGTATATTAATTAAATCATGTGGTTCATTCGAAGTATTCATCATTTCAATTGTGCGACTCAAAGTTATAGATTTAATCGGCGAATAGTATCGAACAATTCAAATGATTAACGTTCACACATCATCTTAGCTAGTGGTGTGACATTTTGGCTGAATTTATCATTTACCCATCTTTTGGTAAGATCCAAATTTACTTTTTATAAGCGGTACCCAGTAGTAACGATTATTTAAACCAATTCTCTTTGTCAAAACTATATCACATTCACATTAGGACGTATGGAATTTGGTTTTGGCCAAAACTATAACATCATCCACATTTAACTTTGTAAGTCCAAACACAAAGTCCATCATTCAATAATAACAATTATTATTAATCGTATTGCTCTGGCCAAAGACTTTGACTTTGAGTTGACGATAGTTGATTATGATACTAACCTCATATAACTAAAGAGATGAATTCTCTATTGAATAGTATTTAACTTCCAATGCTTCAACTCAGATCCAACTATAGTCGCTCGATAGATGGCACACCATGATTTTATTATAATCAAAGTGGAGTGTCTGTGTTGAAGTTCCAAAGTATTTTCAAGTCGAGTGAATTGTGTAACATCGTCACTTCGAGATTCTCTGTTTGACCATAGTTATATTAACCAACAGAAAACTCTCGAGCGAGTCATTTTATAGTTATCCAATAATTATTAGTACATAACTCCTTGGTGTCTCATAGCCATGATAATACACTGCCCAACATTTGGAGAGCGTTATGCACTTAGTCTCAACGGATGTATCGATATCCCTTATCGAAACTTCTTGACTAAGAATATTTAAAATACACTACAAGAAAAGTTGTTTTTTATAACACCAATTGATAACGCATTTTTCTGTAGTGTTATTGTTCATTTTAATTTGTGTTAATTTGCTTTATTGGCTATGCAACGCTTTTAAGCGGGATCCCCAAATTATTTTCGTGGCCGCCACTTCTTTTAATTATTTTTCTCTTCCCTCTTCCTCTTATTTTCTCAAATTCTCACATAAAATCTCCTCCCTTTCTACCGCCCACCGACCCACCCTGGGTCGCCCAATCATCTGCATTCCACCCCGATGCGTATATCCCCATCGGTTGGTCATTCGGGTACAGGTTCGAACCTGCGTTGGTGTGGACCCGAATGGGGACGGAGTCCACTAGAAAGCGAAGGTGGTTGCGGGTCCATAGGAAGGAGTAGGTGTGGGAGGAGATCGTCGGATCGAACCAAAGGTTATGCCGTTGCTCCTGATTCCCCGTGCCGTTGATGTAAATGTTCGTTTGCAGAAGGTAGGGTTCGCCGGAGACGTTGCCCAGGAATTCAAAGAGTCTCAGTACCCCACAGCTACTTTCCGTGCAAATCTTCAAGTAAATTTGTACTCCCGTAGCATTATAATTTGATACTGTTTTAGTCCTTGGTTAGTTTGTTTCTTGTGTACCTAAAACCATGTATTGCGATTGTGCATCCATGTATTATGTAGGAGATGGCATCGGATCTAAAGAGTGAAATAGTTGAAAACTTGTTGAAGCGCAATGTTTCATCATTTTTCATGATGCCTGTAAAGGTCTGTAGCTTATTTTGATCAACTTTGATTGCTAATAAAAGCATGATTTGTAATTTTTATGCTTTGTTGTAATTGTTGATCTATATGGTCTACTTGTTTACATTTCAGCGGAGTTATGTATTTGAATGAACGAACGGTCCAAAACCATCGGTGGCCATTGGAAATAACTATCGGCAGCAATGCTTGATATAAGCGTTGAGATCAATGTGTATTGCATCATAGAAAAAAAAATGCATACTTATCCTTCCAAAAAAAATAAAAAATGCATACTTATTCTTGACCAAACAGAGTGAATTGCACAAAATAATCTTACACTGCCAGAGTAGCGGTCTAATTATGTTCATTTTCTTATAAAACTAGGGTGAGGCCGACAAGGGCTGATTATGGAACAGAACCATGCTGATTGATTAATTGGTGGCAATAGCCTGATATATTTTGGATTATTGGATTTTATGTCATGTTGTTATTTCTGTATGGGTTAGTTTTGAGTGTTGCAAAAACATAAACCACTGGAGTAGACGTTTTGAAATATGTACAGCAGTTTTGGTTAGCAATTTAGTTTAGACAGAGCATAGACAGTATGGTAATAGCCTAATAGGTCACAAATAAAAGCCATAGCAAACCGAAGTTAAGATAGGATGTACAAAATGTCATATTGTAGGTTACAAAGTGGTAGTAACAGACTATTTAAGTTTAACCAGAAATACAGGAACGAATAAGAAACTGTGACAGCGGAGGTTGTCGAGGAGTTTTTGGAGGCATGATCTAAGAGAAAGAAGAAGGAAGAGCAAGTAAAATTAAGATCAGAAAGAAGAATTTTAGAAGGGAAAACTTTGTATAAACTTTGTATAAACTTTCTTATTATTTCTTTCGTCTAGGTCATTACATTTTTATATATCAACACTTGCTGGCTTAACCGGCCTATTTAAAACAAACCACATTACAATTAAGATGCACACAAGTTATTCAGAGAAACGACAAAACGGTCTAATTTTTGTTCAACTGTTCTTCTTAGTGGCAGCATATTGGTGTTACAACACACCACACACATTGTTTAGCCATGCTTTGATTAGCCATGCTTTGATTTGAAGATTTAAGAGTGATTTAAGAGAATTTTTTAAATTGAATTGAATAGATTTTAAATAAATGATAAAATAAGGATATTAATAGTAGCTACAGCTCTCATAATTGATTAACAATCAACCTAGTGGCTTAAGCTACTAGTATAAGTATTATTAGTTCAGCTCGTCTATTCAAAAGTCAGTTGACGCTGAAAAAAATAGTATTTTTATTTTTGCCTTAAAATCAATAACTTTAAGTAAAATATATATTTTTATCTCTTTAATCGGTAAATCGATTTTGTGGTCTATCTACCCATTTCAAAAACTTCTAACCCTCTTGCAAAATTATTTTTCTTGTTCAAGGTATACAATTTTTGAGAGATAACATGGTTTTTAATGTTTTATTAAAAGAGTTTTTTGTAAGATAGTTTATTTGAATTCAGTTAAAGAACAATTCCTAAAAAAATATGTTCAGAATATGGTTTAGTAAAAGCGTCGGTAATTTGATTTTCAGTTAACAAAATCTAGTGAAATTATTCTATTTTCTATATATCGATGTGTTTATTGCACTGTTTTCAGATGATGGCTCGTCCCCCCATCTCTTCTTCGAATTCAAATTTCTCCTCCCCCATGGACTGCAACATCAATGAAAAGGAAGGAATCCCTGCACACAAACTAACAAATGAGGGGTTCATGAAGGTTGTTCCCAAAAAATGGAAGAGACTGGATCGCATGTCATTTAATAACGGTACAATGTTAAGTGTGTTTGTTTATAATCCACTGCGTTTGCCTGATACAGTCTCAACCGTTCACACAGATCAACGGTCTTCATCTTTTTCTTTTATTGTTTTGGATGGCTAGGATGGGCTTTCAGCCCGTATAATGTTTTGTTATATAAAGCCATCTGCATTGTAATGATTTTGCATTATTATCAATAAAATCAAATTGCTATCTTGAAATTCAATTTGGTATCAGAGCAGAACTGCCTAACGGCCACATTCTTGCTACCGATTTCAGATTTCATCACCAAATAAATTCAGAGGTATTTTTTAGAGAGCTCCCCTCAGAATAATTTCATCATAGGGGAGACTTACCTTTCTCAAAATCAAATGCGAAGTTCATGTTCATCAGTTTTTCCTTTTACCGTCTGATTGTGCCATCCTAGAAGAGAATCCGATTCAGTTTTCATCATTTTCTCTCTGGTTGCACAACCCCGGTCAGTTCTTTTTCTTTTCGTGATTCTTTGCATGTATTACTGCTTCTTTTTGAAAACAGTAATACACCCATTCCTCAAATCACAAAAATACCCTCTCTTGATCTTATTGGATCAAGATTTCTTATTTTCCCATGGCCCTCGAAGAAGAGGAGGTCACTTCAGCCAATACCGGAAACCAATTCAAGGACGAACGAAGGTCAGATTCCATCTTGATCAGACCTAAGAATCAAGCCATTAGTACACCATTAGATGAAGACAATTACATCACATGGAAATATCAAGTTGAAATAGCCTTAAGAGGCTATGATCTGATGGATTACATCAAGGGTACTAAGATTATTCCTCCAATTAATGTTACTGATGATAAAGGGAATACTGTAAGAAATCCTGAGTATATTACATATCAAAAACAAGATAACATGCTCGCATCTTGGCTATTATCCTCTGTCAGTCAAACCCTTTTATCCCAACTTGTTGGATGTTATACTTCATATGAAATATGGTCGTCTATAGAGAAAACTTTCAGTTCTCAATCTGCAGCAAGGGTTATGCACTATAGGCGAGAATTATAGAATTGTAAAAAGGGAGATACCAGCATGAGAGAGTACCTTGCCAAGATCAAGAATCTGTGTGACAAGCTAAAAGCTGTTGGCCATGAAATTTCGAACAGCGAACAGATTCTCACCATTACCAACGGTCTTGATCAAGATTATGAATCTTTAGTGACCTTCATTGCCACTCAATCCATCCTACCCAATCCAGATTTTGTTTACTCCGCCCTCCTGGCACATGAAGGGAGAGTCGAACAAAGGAAACTCATGCAAGAAGATTATTCTGCAAATTTTGCCACAGCAAAAAATAAAAACCAAAGAATCAATCAGTCCACTCCCAACACAAGAGGAGGCAACACTCAAAGAGGAAGGGGTAGGGGAAGATTTTCTAACAACAATAGAGTAAAATGCCAAATTTGTGAAAAGTTTGGTCACATGGCGAATAAATGCTACTTCAGATTCAAAGAGGACTACCACCCAGCACAGCAAGGTCAAAACAGCAGACAACCAACTGCTAACATGGTTCAAAACAGCAATCAATCTAGGAACAATGACAATGCAGGAGATGATGCTGATAAAGCTGATGACATAAACACAGCTGAATGGTTTCCAGACTCAGGGGCAACTAACCACCTTACCAACAATTTACAAAATCTCAATTTAGGCAGCAAAAGCTACACAGGTAACAATTCAGTTTTAATGGGTAATGGTGAAACTGCAAATATATCACATATAGGGGCAGGCACTATAAAAGGTACAAGGCTACTCTATCTTAATAATTTGTTAAGAGTGCCAAGTATCAAAAAAAACTTAATCAGTGTCTCTCAATTTGCTAGGGAAAACAAAGTATATTTTGAGTTTCACCCCAAAGTTTGCCTAGTTAGAGATTTACTAAATAAAAACATATTATTACAGGGTAGGTTGGACCAAGGTCTGTACAAATTCTGCAATATGAGACCCAAGAACAATTGTAATAGTGCTGTGTGGTGCAATAATACTTGTGTGAATCATAAAGATATCAATGATGTATTCTATTCATGGCATTGCAGACTAGGACATCCTAGTTATAATGTAGTTAAACAAATTCTGAATGAAAATAAAATTTTCTGTCTCTTTTTTAAACAACTCATATATTTGCTCGCATTGTCAAATTGGTAAAAGTCATAAATTACCTTTTCAAGTTTCTGAAACTATCTATGAAAAGCCATTGGAGCTTATTGCAGCAGACTTGTGGGGACCATCACCACACATGTCAACAAAAGGAGACAGGTATTATTTATCTCTAGTTGATGCTCATACCAGGTATACTTGGATATACTACTTGAAAGCTAAATCTGATGCTCACAGCGCCATAAGGCATTTTATCACTTGTGTTGAAAACCAATTTAATAACATTGTAAAAAAATTTCAAACTGATGGTGGGGGTGAGTTCAAGACTTTGAAAGACTTTTTTAATCAAAAGGGGATCATTCATAGATTAACTTGCCCACACACATCAGAACAAAATGGGTTAGTTGAGAGAAAACATAGACACATAGTAGAAACTGGATTAACACTCATGTCACAGGAAAGTTTGCCAATGAAATATTGGAGAGAAGCATTCACTGCAGCTGTATATCTTATTAATAGAATGCCTACAAGGGTGTTAAACCAGATTTCTCCTTTTGAAAAATTATTCTCTACAAAACCAAATTATCATTATTTAAAAACTTTTGGATGCCTATGTTTTCCATATCTTAGACCCTACAATAAGCACAAATTAAGCCAAAGATCTAGCAAATGCACCTTTTTAGGGTATGCTCATAACCAAAAAGGATATATATGTCTAGATGATAAAGGCAGAATATACATTTTAAGGCATGTTGTTTTTAATGAACATGTTTTTCCTTTTGCAGAAAAGGAGAAACACATTCAAAGCACTGATATTTATAAAGCTAACAATGGTGGCATTCCAGATTTATCCGAATGGTTCAGTGCTGAAACTAATACTGAAAGAAGATCTACAGAAAGTCAAAATGACCACTACATACAAGAAACCACTTATAACCCAGCACATGATGAGCAACAAACAGACATGCAGCAAAACAATGAGCAACAAGATAGAGATACATCACAAAGTCATAACAGTACAGACACAACCACTGAGGTCAATACTGAGGCTCATGAACATCAACCAGGCATCATCCAACATCCCATGGTCACAAGATCTAAAAGTGGGATTTTCAAACCCAAAGTTTATAATGCTTCGATGGATGAAATTGAACCAACATCATATGACTCTGCTGTTAAAAACACTAAGTGGAGAAAAGCTATGGATGAGGAGTATGGGGCTTTAATCAAAAATAAAACATGGAGCCTAGTTAATCCACCCAAGCACAAAAATATAGTGGGAAGCAGATGGACTTATAAGATCAAAAGAGATGCTAATGGAAATATTATCAAACACAAGGCCAGACTGGTGGCAAAAGGTTATACTCAACAGTTTGGATTTGACTTCAAGGAAACTTTCTCTCCAGTCATTAAACCAGCCACTATAAGAATTATATTGACTATAGTTTTGCACAAACAATGGAAAATTAGACAACTGGATGTACATAATGCTTTTTTAAATAGAGACTTAGTCGAAGAGGTGTATATGGAACAGCCAAAGGGTTACAACAATGAAAATAGCAATCAAGTATGCAAGCTACACAAAGCCATATATGGTTTAAAACAAGCTTCAAGGGCTTGGTATGACAAACTGAAAAGCATATTGGTAAAACTTGGTTTCAATGTTACTGTATCTGACAACTCATTATATACCAGAAGAAAGAATGAAAACATCATCTATATACTAGTCTACGTTGACGACATACTCATCACAGGAGATGATCAACAGGAAATTGAGCTTGTCATAAAACACTTAGACAATCATTTTGCTATAAAAGATATGGGTGAAGCTAACTACTTCCTAGGCATACAAATTCAACGACAAGAAGACTCTAGCATCATTTTATCACAAAGACAATACATGTCAGATATACTTGTCAGGGCCAATATGAATAATGCAAAAGCTATTGCTACTCCCATGACCAGTAACCATCAACTCAGCAAAAACAAAGGTGAATCTATAGAGAATGTCAAGCACTACAGAAGCATAGTGGGTGCCCTTCAGTATGCTACTATCACTAGACCGGACATAAGTTTTAGTGTTAACAGAGTATGTCAGTACATGCAAGCCCCGACAGATGAACATTGGTGTGCTGTTAAACGAATATTAAGATACATTAAAGGGACTATCAACTATGGGTTAAGACTCGCACCTTCAAACAATTTATATTTACGTGCTTACAGTGATTCTGACTGGGCCAACGACTTGGATGATAGGAGATCTATCACGGGTTATTGTGTGTATCTGGGCAGCAGTCTCATTTCATGGTGCAGCAAAAAGCAGGCCACCATCTCCAGATCTAGCACGGAGGCCGAGTATAGAGCCGTTGCCAGTGCTACCGCCGAAATCATTTGGATTGAAGCTTTGCTAAGAGAACTAGGGCTCGAGCTAAAGAAAAAGCCAACCATCTAGGTTGATAACCTCAGCACAATATCTTTATCCATGAATCCTACCCAGCACTCACGATCGAAGCATTTTGAAGTCGATCTACACTTCGTTCGTGAGCAAACAGGGAAGGGAAAGCTTCTAATTCAACACATTCCCTCGTTCTATCAACGTGCTGACATCTTAACAAAAGCTATTTCATCTAAAAACTTCGCCAGACTTCGTGAAGACTTGGGTATTTTCTTAGTCGCCATGAAAGACGAAGGAGAAGGGAAACCCTAGTTTGGTTTGAGGGGGAATAATAACGGTACAATGTTAAGTGTGTTTGTTTATAATCCGCTGCGTTTGCCTGATACAATCTCAACCGTTCACACAGATCAACGGTCTTCATCTTTTTCTTTTATTGTTTTGGATAGCTAGGATGGGCTTTCAGCCCGTATAATGTTTTGTTATATAAAGTCATCTGCATTGTAATGATTTTGCATTATTATCAATAAAATCAAATTGCTATCTTGAAATTCAATTATTCACCGCCAACAGAACAAATTCTGGAAGCAAAACCGCTCAAAGAAAGAACGACAGGAGATTCAATATTCATTCAAATGCTGACTTTCCAAACCTTGCGAATACAGCTGGGACTATTGGCCATACTTCTGAAGATGAAACCACAAATCTGTGTGTACATAAACCTAAAACTTGGAGTTTATTAGCGGCTAAGAATGAGGTATCCATTTTCATATCTATTACATATTTTTTGCCTCATGATGTTAACACTACCAGATGTGCCAAAATAAACAAATAATTGAAAAGAAAAGCTAGGGAAAATTGGCATAACTCAATTGTGATATATATTATGGGTCTGAAACCTTATTACTACCATTTCAAAGTCCAATGTTATACAGGCGAACAATATAGAAAATGCATCAATTTTTTTGTCATACAAAGGCAAAAAGAAAATTGATGAAACCGATGACATGGACTTGACTTCAGATCCCTGTACCAGCGCAGCACTGAATGTAGATATATCAAATGCAGCGGCAATTGAAAACAGTGGTTCCAATAACATCAACTCTACCTTGCTAAGACAGACCAGGCTCCAAAAATGAAGAAACCCACTTCGAATTCACATTAACACTTCCTAAGTTGTTGCTGGGGCTTTTAACCATGTCTTGTACGTAATAGGACCCAATAACAACTCCCGAAATGCAGATGTAATTTTAACACTATGCAAAATGTACGTCTATAAGAAATATAGTACGTTGCTAGCTAATACATGCACATGGAGGGGGGGGGGTGAAAACTTTTATACTCACAGCAAAATTGACAGAACATTCATTAACTTTGAATGTTTAACTGCTTTTCCAGATGCCCGTGCAGATATCATGCATCACACCATACCCCTATCCTAATAAAGCTCATATCGGAAAATTGATTTCAGCCGATTAAAATTTGTAATAAAATTATTATGCTTAACATAAACTACCCATTTAAGGTACACACCACACACACATTATTATTATTATTGCTGTTACAACATGTTGTTTTCTTCTTTTATTTAAGTCATACATGCATTTCATGATCAAATTGATTTCAGCCGATTAAAATTTTATACTGCCCACTTCCTTTTTTGTTTTTGTTTTTTGATGTTAATCAAACTCAGCCTGTTTTCAACATGTATCGCAATGCTCACTCTGTCTCTATATGTTTCAGGACCCACCACTTTCATCTGATCTTAGAGGAGAAAACTTCGTCTCACTAGTGGGAACAAATAACAGGTAAATTCTAATGGGAACCACTTTCATCTGACCCATTGAGTTGGTTGTTACAACTTAGCTATGGCATAGAGCAGTGAGTGGAAGCATATAACATGAAGTAGCTAGAAACCAATGTAGACAGAAATGACAAGCCACACGCTAAAAGGCTTGAACAGGAGCAGCAACTGTAATGACAGGTAGAAATGATAGGCTGCATATAGAGCGAAATGAAATGCTTTCACAGGGTAATTAGAAGTAACACAGATATAACTTTGCTCTCATTCTCTCCTGACCATCAGATCCCTGAGGATCCTTCGGCTGCTATTCATTCAATCACTGTGCTGCGGATTGCCAGCTTGGCTGGGCCTAGCCCACTTAACATACTTGTATAAATAAGAGCACTGTATCAATTAGTTTTGTATCATTCGAATATACAAGTGTATAATTCAATTCTGTTATTACAAAATCTCTCTGTAATACTTTAATCTCTTTTATAGTATCGGAGCTATAGTCAAACGACTGATCATCAGATTCAGCTTCATGTTCATCATCGAGCCATCCAGAAAGAAAGATTCATAATCTAACTTTCGGTTGCTCTCAGTTTTTTATGAAGCATCTCATCATTTGATTCTGTTACCCTTCCTCCATTCTCTTTTAACCCTAAACCAATTTTCATATTTGATCTTATCGGTCTTTCTTTTCAAGATTTACTTTCTTGAATCAATATCTGGCTGCAAAGTAAACACCTGCCTAGCCAGTTTCTGTTCATCTTATCATGACTGAAGAAAGTGCAACTGTTGCTACATCAGAATTCAGAGCCAACAAAGCTGCCATTTTCTCTGGAATAATAAAGTTAAAAGGTCAGACTGCAGTACAACTTGATGAAAGCAACTATATCATGTGGAAATATCAAACTGAAACAGCAATAAAGGGCCATGGATTAGAAGAATATGTTAATGGTACTCTGACCATTCCACCCAAGATGATAACTGATAATCAAGAAAAAACAATCCCCAATCAAGAATTCATATTTTACCAGAGACAAGATAATCTTCTTGCAACATGACTAATGTCCTCTATTAGCACAAGCATCCTATCTCATATTGTTGGATGCAAAACTTCACAAGAAATCTGGGAAGCCATTGAACAATTATTTAATTCTCAATCTTCTGCAAGAATTATACACTACAAGAGACAATTGCAGAACTTAAGAAAGAATGATATGTTAATGAGGGAATACCTAACAAAGGACAAGAATTACTGTGATCTCCTCAGCACAGCAGGATACAAAGTATCAGAAACAGAGCAGATTCTCACAATCTTGAGTGGTTTAGATGAGGATTATGAATCTATAGTAGCTGTCATCTCAGCTAAAAAGAAATTACCCAACATTCAATATGTACATGCAACCCTTCTAGCACATGATGGGAGAATTGATCAAAAGAAAATACAAAACTCTGACTACTCTATCAACTATGCTTCTGTCAATAAAAAGAAAAAATCAAGACACCTCTCAAAACTCAAACAGAAATCAAACTGGAAGTTTTAGAGGAGGAAATCAAAGTAACAGTGGTAGAGGAAGAGGCAGAAGGAACAATTCTAATAGACCAAAGTGTCAGATTTGTGAAAGAATGGGACATACAGCATCAAAATGCTACTTCAAATTTGATCAGAACTACTCTCTCAACAACAATAACAACAACAGTCAGAGATCAATCAATCCAAATGTTAACATGGCACATACAGAAGTGGATACCAGCAATCAAAACCCTGCACAACACTCAAAGAATGAAGATGCAACATATGAAGAATGGTACCCATATTCAAGAGCTACAAATCATATTACTAACAATTTGGAAAATCTAAATCTAGGAAACAAAGAATACAAAGGTACACAATCTATTCTTTTAGGTAATGGTAAATCTATAGGAATCACACACACTGGGAATGCTAAAATCTTTGGTAAAAGAGAATTACACTTAAATAATTTACTTAGAGTTCCTCAAATAAAGAAAAACCTCATAAGTGTTTCTCAATTTGCCAAAGATAATCAAGTATACTTTGAATTTTATCCAAAACTCTGTTTAGTTAGAGATGCATCAACTAGAGAAATTTTACTGCAGGGTAATGTGCAAAATGGTCTATACTCATTCAATCTGAGGCAGCATAATAGGGTATCCAATTCTGGAAAATGGTGCAACAATGTTGAAAATGATATCAAAAATAACAAAATCTTTTATCTTCGGCATTGTAAATTGGGTCATCCTAGTATTAATACTGTAAAATCTGTGTTGAAGAGTAATAAAATTGACATTGATGATATATCTCTACCTTATATATGCTCTGCATGTCAAATAGGAAAGAATCACAAATTACCCTTTTTTAATTCATCAACTAAATATACCAAACCATTAGAGATGGTTGCTACAGATTTATGGGGACTTGCTCCAATAAATTCTGATTTTGGATTCAAATACTATATATCTTTTGTTGATTCTTTTTCAAGACATACTTGGATATATTTTCTAAAAACTAAAACAGAAACACATAGAGCAGTCATTCAATTTATTACTCAAGTAGAAAGGCAACTAAATCATCAACTAAAAATAATTCAAACTGATGGAGGAGCAGAATTCAAACCATTAAAGAATTATTTCTTAGAAAAAGGAATAATACATAGAACTACCTGCCCCTATACTTCTGAGCAAAATGGGTTAGTAGAGAGGAAACATAGGCATATAGTTGATACTGGCATCACTCTTTTAGCACATGCTTCTATGCCACTCAAGTTCTGGCCGGATGCATTCAACTCAGCTGTTGATCTAATCAACAGAATGCCAACAAAGGTACTACAAAATAAAACTCCTTTAGAATTACTATTTAATATTGTACCAGATTATAATAGCCTCAAAACATATGGTTGCTTATGCTTTCCCTATATGAGACCATATAATTCTCATAAATTAAGTAATAGATCAACATCTTGTACCTTTATTGGTTACACTTCTAATCAGAAAGGTTACAAATGCTTAACTAGTAATGGAAAAATTATAATATCTCGACATGTTGGATTTAATGAATCTATATTTCCATTTGCTAGTACAGAAATCAAAACAACTGAAAAGGTGTATAACACAAAAAATGTTATACCTAAAATACCCATCCTCTCTCGCAATAAAATAGATGAAGCTGCACATCAGAATCAACTTGAACCTAAACTCACAGTATCAGGTGAAGAATCAGGTCAAGGTTCAAGTAACTCCAATAATGACTGCAACAACAATAATGAGTCTTGCACAGAGACTATCCTTGCTCAAGAAAATCAAAGCAATGACACTCCTCATCAAGATAATCTTAATGAGGAGGAAACAGGTCATCACATGATAACCAGATCAAAGCATGGCATATTCAAACCCAAAGCATATCATGTCATCAGCAACTCATCTGAGCCTGTTTGCTTCAATGAAGCCTTACAGGATGAGAAATGGAAAGCTGCAATGAATGATGAGTATAATGCTCTCATCAAAAATAAAACATGGACCCTTGTTCCTGCACCAAAGAATAAAAATATCATTAGATGTAGATGGACATATAAAATCAAGAGAAACTCTGATGGCAACATTGACAAATATAAAGCCAGACTTGTGGCCAAGGGCTACTCACAACAATATGGGATAGACTTCTGTGAAACTTTTTCACCAGTCATAAAACCCACTACTATAAGAGTTATTCTCACTATTGCTCTTCACAATAAATGGCAAATAAAACAACTAGATGTCAATAATGCCTTCTTAAATGGTGAACTTCATGAGGAAGTTTATATGCAACAACCATCAGGATACATTCAGAGTAACAAGAAGAACTGGGTATGCAAACTTGACAAAGCTATTTATGGGCTCAAACAAGCTCCACGTGTCTGGTATGAAAAGCTTAAATCTACTCTTATTAATCTCAACTATCATCCCACTAAGTCTGACAATTCCTTATATGTCAAAAATTATAACAATATTAGTGTATTCATACTTGTTTATGTGGATGATATCATAATTACAGGAAATTGCATAAAAGAAATCAGGTATGTCACTGATCACTTAAACAACAAATTATCCTTGAAAGACTTAGGAAATTTAAAATAATTTCTAGGCATTGAAGTCATAAGAAAATCTGAACATGAACTTATTCTTTGTCAAAGAAAATACATATCTGAAGTTCTAAATATAGCCAAAATGAGTGCTGCAAAGCCCATGCCTACCCCAATGTCAAGTAATTTACATTTATCTAAAAACAAAGGAGAAACCTTTGATAATGAAAAACTTTACAGAAGCATTGTAGGGGCTTTGCAGTATATCACAATTACCAGACCTGAATTATCATTTTCTGTAAATAAAGTTTGCCAATTTATGCAGAAACCTTTAGATCTTCACTGGAAGGCAGTTAAGCATATTCTAAGATACTTAAAAGGATTAATCAATCAAGGTCTAAAGCTAAAAGCATGTAAAGACTTATCTATCAAAGGGTTTGCTGACGCTGATTGGGCTTCAGACTCTGATGATAGAAGATCTACCACAGGTTACTGCATCTACCTAGGAAGCAACCCAGTATCGTGGTGTTCCAAAAAGCAACCCACTGTGTCTCGCTCTAGCACCGAAGCTGAATATCGAAGCGTGGCAAGCACTACAGCTGAAATCACTTGGCTCAGATCTCTTCTCAAGGAAATCAAAATCGTATCATTTAATCAAACAGTGATATGGTGCGACAACTCTGGAGCTGTTTCTATCTCAGCAAATCTGGTTCTTCATTCTCGAACGAAACACATAGAAATCGACTTGTATTTCGTTCGAGAAAAAGTTATCAAAAAGGAACTTGCCGTTAATCACATTCCAGCAAGCCATCAGATCGCTGATATTATGACAAAAGCTCTCTCGAAACATAACTTTGAAAGATTCAAAGCCAATTTGATGATTGAAGATGCTGGAAGCAGATTTGGGATAAAGAATGAAAAGAATGAAACCCTAGATCGAAATGAGGGAGGCAATTAGAAGTAACACAGATATAACTCTACTCTCATTCTCTCCTGACCATTAGATCCCTGAGGATCCTTCGGCTGCTATTCATTCAATCACTGTGCTGCAGATTGCCAGCTTGGCTGGGCCTAGCCACTTAACATACTTGTATAAATAAGAGCACTGTATCAATTAGTTTTGTATCATTCGAATATACAAGTGTATAATTCAATTCTGTTATTACAAAATCTCTCTGTAATACTTCAATCTCTTTTACGGGTGAGTACTAGCGAGTACAAGTGCAGGAGGAAGCATTGTATGCAGGTGGTCTGATCAGGGAATCAGGCAGCCTAGCATGATTATGTAAAGCCGCAAGTTTATAAAGTGTTCGGCAGCTTGCACGATTGGCATTGAGATGAACATTTTTGAGTTATGTATATGAACATCAAGCAGCTGCATCTAACAGCCCAGGTTGAAAAAGCTGCATGGGTTTGTAGAGCAGAGCATGGCGGGAAGGTAGCAGTGTGATGCATATACTAGAGGTGAAATGCAGAGGCGGTAAGACAATAAAAAGTAGTGACTTGACAAGGTACATAACCTCAATTTGATAGTATTTCGTTAGTATTATTCCTTTAGCACGTTATCTTTTCTAAAATATTAGTTGACGCATAATACATGCAATGATAAAAGGTTAAGATAGATAATAATGTTAAGTTACTAAGCCGGGAGTTCGTTAGATATCAAATTTTATTTATTTTACTAACATATGTTTGGGGACGAATGATAAACAATGAACAAGATTTACATATAGTTATATAGTCTCTTCTTTTATTAAAGCAAAAAAAAGCATGGTGGTCTGTACACATGTAAAAATTTACATGCTCAATATTAATTGCAGAAAAGATGTTTACCTGGATTTTAAAACTATTCCCCTTATCTCCACTATTCCAATTCAAGGAGGCTTCCATAGACTTTGAGTTAGTAATCACACATTTGGTAATTTTTTCCTATTTTCAATGTATTGATTAAACATATATCCTTCACTATCCAATTTGTTCTGAGTTATTTACACTATTGTTGTCCATAGTGTTCGTCGGCTCAAATATTGTTAAAACATACAGTGTACGCATCCATCCATTGGTAATGGTCTTACGGTTTGTAGAAGGTCAAATTTAAATAGTGTAAAAGAAGTTTAATCTTCATCAATTTCAGGAGAGTTAATTTAACGTGGACATGCAGTTTTTAATCTTCTGTAGTTTAGAAAATGCTCTAGTTACTTCGACATTTTTTTTTCATACTGGATGTCATCAAAGCGGGGAAGTGTAGTTTTCCTTTTCCCTCTGTTTTTGAAGGATTTTGATTGCAAATAATGAAAATTTGCAGGTGAAGATATCATTTGATGAACCAGAACCAGGGGTAACAGTTGTAAACCTAACTCAGACTAATATTCCAGTGGAAGACAGGCAAGCATTTCTTTTGCTATAGCAACAACCTTAGTTTGGTTATAAAGATGCTTTTTTTTACATAAAATATTTCTGACGCTACTGTTATGTGTATACAGATATGGCAATTCAACTGTGGTTGAGAACACAGAGAGAGGCTGGAGGGATCTTATTTTCCAAAGGATCCGTGTTGTTTTTGGTTTTGGAATCTAAACAATTTAGCTAAATGTTTTTTTATTTCCTTGTGCTACAAGACTAGTCATATTGAACAATGGAGAAATCAGTGTTGTATTGTATACCATTATTATGTTGCTAAAAATGAACATCTATGTATAACTTTTGGAAGTTATTTGATTTTTGTTTCAAGTATCAAGTTTTCATTTATCAAGTTAGTCTTCAACACTGAATATTTTATAGCGGCAAAATGGTGTTATAAAGATTTCCAATTCCATTGAGATTTAGCTGTATTATAGCGGCTATAATGAGCTATTGAATAAATATTTTATAGCGGCAAAATGGTGTTATAAAGATTTCCAGTTCCGTTGAGATTTAGCTATATTATAGCGGTTATAATGAGCTATTGAATTAACGTACCATAGCAGCGAATTTGCGTTAAAAACTAAGCTCAACCATAGCGGCATATTTTGTGTTATAAATATTCAATAGTTTTTTATAACATGTCGATATACAGCGCTTATCAAACCGCTATGGTTGTGATTAATAGCGGCTATATGCCGCTATAAAAGACACTTTTTCTTGTAGTGATAACATATTATTTTTAATGCGATAAATTTCTCATGATTACAACACATTGTAATTACTATCATATAACATATCATTTAAGGATTTTTCTATTTAATATACTTTAAATTAATCACTTAATTAATTATTTCACAATATAACAAGTATATAATAGAAAGAAAGCACATTTTATTTTGAACAAGATTGGTTGTTGAGTTAGATATATGTAACAAATTACATAATTTCCCCTAAGGCATACCTTTAACTCTATCAACGGCCCTCTTGCTCCTAAGTCTCTATAACGAATTATAGATATGAGTTCCAAATTCAGTATCTAAAACTCAACTAACATATAGATAAACATTTTTCTATATGGAAAATACCTTTAGGAGCAGAATTTGATTCCTTTTCCTTTTGCCTCTCTAAGTACTTTGAACAATTCCTCTTTCAATGTACCTTCTTCGAGAAAAAGTGACAATCACCTTCTCTTACGCCTTTAACTTCCCCTTTCCATCCTTAGACTTTCCTTTTCTTTTCTTCGAATTATTTGATAAAGAGCTACCTTTAATAGCGAGCACCACAGTTGGTTCCTTTGTGAACGTACTTTCTATCGTCCTTAAAGAATTAAGGAGGTCCACGATAGTACACTTCAAAGAGTTCATATTGAAGTTCAATTTGAACGGGTCAAACTATGGAATTAACGACCAAAGAATCAAGTCGATCTAAAGCTTAGTATCAAGAGTAGTACCAAGCTCAGCATACGCTCAATGTACTCATTCATATTGAGCATATGACCTTGGATTGGTGATCCCTTACTCGATTTCATGTGGCATAGTTTCCATGATGCCTCAAACCTCGCGGTATGAGATTACTCACCATACAAATTTTGTAGGTCTTTGAATATTTCATGAATATTCATGTTCTCATGCTATCTTTGGAGCTTGACACCCATAGTAGGCAGCTAACAATGAGCAAGATCACAATCCATTGACCAACCCTCGTAAGCTTTATTATGTTCGAGTATGAAATTATTATTGGGTTTAGTTAAAAGATCCTTGGCGATAAAGTACCAAAGCTTTTCATATGAAAGTGCTATTTTAACATTCCTTAACCAATCTTTGTAGTTTGAGCTAGTTAGTGTGTTTTTTTTCGAAAAATAGCTTCGTTGTGCCATTTAATCTACGTAAATTCATTAGAATAAATCATATATCATTGCATATGTTCTTATAATTATTAGAATTGTTTATTATATTTATCTAATAAGACTCCCACTAAATTTGCATCTCTCAAAAATCATAAAAGAGATAAGGGAATTTCAAATATTTCTTTAGTGGGTGTGTAACGATTCAAAACTTTTAACATTTTGAATAGGAATATTTAATTTACTTAAATATTCAGATTTGATTCAAATATAATAAATAATAAGAAAATTCAATTATTAATATAATGACTCGATTTTTATTGACGTATTTTTGATTAAATTTATTTGGATTTTCCATAATTTTTAATTTAGAAAATATTTAAATTGTCGTTTGATGATATTACAGCAAACGATGCTATTTTTGGATTTTTACAGAATAAGGTAACCAGTGTATGTTATTATTGATTTGCGATCATATCACATTTTATGCAGGATTATGTTTTTCTTTTATCGTTCGTGGTTCGTATGCGAACAAAAATCTGTGCAACGAGATGTCGAAATTTGCAAATTAAATATATCATAGACACTTAGAAAAATCAATACCTTTACTTCCTCTTGCTTTTACTGTTCTATTCCCATTTGTATTAAGATCTAAAACAAGAAAAATAAAATAAAAGCCACCTTAAAAAAAGTCAAACAAAAGATTTACTTATCCAAAATTTGTAAAACAAAAATCTTTGAGTCTCGAGCAGTGAAATAATAAGCTATGTAAATTTTGAAGTGTGCAGTGATGTCTAGTGGGTAGTTGTGGGTTTAGCCGTACCTAGGGTGAATAAGGGTTTCACCTTTTTGTCGTTTCAGAGGGAGATAGGCTAATCGGAGTTTAGATTTGGGTTTAGGGTGGCAAGGGGTGTCGGATGGCTGAGTTTGGTGATGGGAGGTCGTCTTTTGGGTGGCGCGATGTTTTTTAGGTTGAGGTTGGGAGTTCTCCAAGTTGCATTCGAGTAGAGTAGGATGGAGGGAACTTTGATGGGATGGTAGCGAAGCTCGTGCAGAGTGTGGTTCGTCGGAATTGGTTTGAGGTGATTTCATAGAGGAACGAGCGAGAATGAGGGAGTGAAAGGCGCACCAAAGGTGGTGTCACCATGTGCATGTATGGTTTTATGTAGGAGCATTTTGGGAAGAAGGGTTTAAACTAATCAGGGGTAATTAAATTTAATATGTAATTAGTCTATTTAATTATAATTTAAAAATCAATAACTTATAAAATCAATATCTCTCTTATACGAGGTCTAATTGGGACACGGTCTTTCGCGTTGCGCTCTTAATGGATTTGGCTACATGATGGAACTAGTTTCATTGAATTTGGAATAAGTGAAATTTTGGGCTAAAATTGGACGTCATTCGATTATAGTTCAAACTGGAACGCATAAGCATCCACTGGAATTTCGTTGAGTTAAACTCACCTTTTTGGATAATTAATATGACATATAGTGGATTAAATTTACTATTTGTGTTTGGATGAATTATTGGTTGGTTTAGTTAAATATGAAATTTTGAAAAGTGAATGACATTTAAATTGAAATACTGGGAAATTTTACAGAGAAATCCGGATTTATCGTCGTTGTGATTTTTAGTTCTAGTTATATATCTGTTGATTTTATTTCAATCATATACTTGTTATATATATTGTTAAATTCTGAAATTTGATAGTTTGGGCATATTGGATGTCACACTAACATTTGTTAAAGTTGAACCTTTTTAGTGATAAAGGTAGTTATAGCCTTGATTAAGTGTTATAGTAATTATTGGCCTCGTTATAGTATTTTGAAATACTATTAATTACTGTTTTGGCTTAGAAATGGTTTTAAATTTGGAGAATGATTTTAAATCTGATCATAGGAAATTTCCATGATATGTTATTTAAAAGGGTTTTTGAACTTCTCTATTTCATATCAACCTTTTTAATTGTCTTTTCTAAATATATGGAAATATTTTCATATTATTTTAGAAAGCATTTATTTTTATAAAAAAATTATTATAATAACGAATATTTATTTTTAAAATAAAATAAAAGGGGTTATATTTTATTTTAAGGAGATTTTGTGTTTAAAAGAAGATAGAAATATTTTGGAATAAATATTCATGAAAAGTCTATATACAATGTTATATAAAGGGATAGATGTATAAATATTATTTTATAAGAAAACGATAGTTGTATCAGTAGTGTTTTTTAAATAACAGAATGGTTTTATAAATGCTATTCTATAAAGAAGAAATTAATATCAATTTGACACACGAATAGCTTGGATGGTTTTGAAAGCAGAATAATGGCGGCATCCTCTTCTCCTCCTTCTCCTCCCCCGTTTCCCCCTCCTTCCCCCTCTTTTTCTTCCTCGATCCCTTCTCACACTTCTCTGATCCCTTCTTTCACTTCCCCAATCCCTTCTCTCACTTCATCGATCCCTTCTCACATCCCTTCTCACTCTTCCCCGATCCATTCTCCTCCTCATTCCTCTTCTTTGAATCCTCTCCCTTCTTCTGCTTTGAACCTTTCCTCCTCTCTGGTACCTCCTCCACCTTCTGATTCTTCTTCTTTGTCTGATTTCGATTCTTGTTTGAATTCCATAAACCAATCTTCTCTGAATCTTGATAGGCAATTTCCACCTTTGGCTGTTAATGTGAATCCAGATTTGAAGCAGGATCTTCATTCAAGGTTATCAGATTCTGACTTAAAGTGGTCTTCCTTGTTCAAGAAAAAGCCTAGAAATGCTGGAGTTTTTGTTCCTAGGCATTTTGATATTAATAAGGATGGGTTTCTGAATACACTACCTGATGAAGTTAGAAATGAAGGAATTAAATACTGGGCTGATCATTTAGTTGGTTTTTTCTTGGATGGTCCACTCTCTTACTTAACTGTTTCAAAGCATTTGAGAAGTATTGGCGTTTAAAAGGTGAAGTTGATATTAAGTCTGATAATGAGAATTTCTTCTTTAATTTCTCGAATGATCTTGACAAGATGAAAATATTGCAATCTGAACCTATCTTTATTAAAGGTAAGATGTTCAGTATTACAACATAGGACCCGTCATATGGATATTTTCAAGAGCAAGTTAAAAAGGTGCCAGTGTGGGTTCATTTCTATAGAGTTCCTTTGATTGCTTGGACATTAATTGGTATCAATTGGTTAGCATGTCATGTGGGTAAGCTGATTTGTCTTGATGAAAGTACTAAAAGATTGTCTAGATTTAAGTATGCTAAAGCGTTGATTGAGGTGTCACCTGATCAAGAGCTCCCTGAATTTATTACAATTGATGGTTTAGGTGATTGTTGTCCATATGTTAAAGTTGAATATGACTGGAAGCCTAAAATTTGTAGTAAATGCAAAGTATTTGGTCATGAAACTCTATACTGTTCAGGTAACAATAAGGTGAAAAGTTTGGATATGCAAACCAGTGGTGTTTTTGGTGACAAAGGGAAAAATGAATATAAGGAATGTATGGAGCAGGGTAATTTGAAAGATTATGTGCATAGGCCTCATTATGTTGGAATTTCTAATAGGAATTCTTTTAAAGAATGGAGAAGAAAGGATTTAGTTCAAGATACTGTTAAAGATAATAATAATTTGAACAAAGGTCCTGGTAATCAAATATCAGATGATGTAGTGAGTAATTTGGATCAAGATCGAAATATACAAAAAGAAGCTGATGGCAATGTGGAATTGGGTGTTAAGGAAAATATTGTTACTACTAACTCTTTTCAGATTTTATCTGATTTTGATGAAGGAGCTTTTAATAATGAGTTAATAATTGAAACAGGAATCTCTTCCTCACAATCTGGAAACAAGCAAATAAATGGTATCACTGATGCAAAAATTGATAAAGCAATATCTGAAGATTGTTCCTTTGTTAAAGATTTCAATCCTTCTTCACCTCCTGAATCACTGGAACATTCTGAAAGATTAGAAACAAGTTCTAATCTCAATAAGGATATCAACAAGGAACCTATGAAAAATGATGTCTCCTCTGCACAAACCTCCCCTTATATCAATATTTCTCCTCCCAATCATTTGATTTTACCTCCTCCATGTTGTTCAAAGGATACTACTGAGGAACAAATTATATCTAATAAAAAAGGTAAAAAAGGTAGGAAGAAAGTTTCATTCCATGAAATATCAAAAGATCTAAACAATGGCAAAAACTATAAAATAGAAGAAATTCAGCCAAGAAACAATAATGATTCAATATCTTTTAAGGTTTCTTCCTCTCAGACAAGTGGCTTAAGGCATACAAGGAAGCACCCTTCAAATATCATTTCACCCAATCATTTATGATGTTAAGCAATAACATAGCATATTGGAACATAAGAGGAGGGCATCTAGCATCAAAACAAGCTGAAGTAAAGCAATTAATTAAAGATCAGAATCTACAACTCATTGTTATCAGTGAAACAAAGTTGAATAAGCTGCAATCTGATTTAGCTTGTAAGAATATTGCTCCTATTTGGGCTCATGAAGATAATTTACAAAGTGCTCCATATGGCAGATTATTGGTTTTATGGAATTCAAATGTATTGAAATTGACAAAGTTGCAGGAGGATGGTCAATTTATTCATTTCAGTGCTATTCCATTTTCTTCAAATTGTCCTTTTCTGATTACTTTTGTTTATGCACAAAACAATCTGGATAAAAGACTATCCTTTCTTTCTAATCTCATTTCTCTTTCTCACTCTAATTTACCTTGGATTGTTCTTGGTGATTTTAATTGTATGTACTTTTCTGATCAAAAAATGGGAGGAATCCCTCTCTCTTTAAAAGATATTTCTCCTCTTAATCAAACTTTGATAAAATCATCTCTTTCTCATATACCATTTACTGGAGCAGTGTTTACTTGGAATAATAAAAGTAAACTTGGTCCTAGAACTTATTGCAAACTTGATCATGCATTTTATAATATCCACTCAATTAATCTATGGCCAAATCTCTATTGCAAATTCCTAAATCCCTCAATTTATGATCATTCTCCTATTATTCTATCTTGGGGGAAGAAGGCAATATGCAGGAATCCATCTTTTAAATTTTATAAAACTTGGACTAATGATAATGATTTTCTAAGCATTGTGATGCAGGTTTGGCAGGAAAATACTTTTGGCAATCCCCTTTATACTCTTAAGACAAAGCCGCAGAAGTTAAAAGGAAAGCTTAAAATCTGGGCTAAAGAAAATTTTGGGAAGGGTTCTAAAATCTCTGATGGTATTAGGGAGAAATTATTTGTTATTCAGCAGCAATTACAGAATGATAATCTGAATACATCTTTGGCTAGCCAAGAAGCAGTTCTGTCAAAAGAACTACTTGAAGCTTTAGAGTTTGAAGCAATGATGAAAAAAGAAATACTTCATGAGACTGTTGATAAGCAAGGTGATAGGAATACAAAATTTTACCATAACTCTATCAAGATTAAACAATGCAAAGGAGGAATTATGAGTATTTATGATAGGAATGGAGTATTACAGGAGAATGATGATTCTATCACTGAAGCTTTTATTGAATACTTCTCTGCTATACTTGCCAACCCATATCTAATGATCCCAAACCTTTCACCTCTGTTTTCTATGAAGTTTCCTTATTTGAGTACTGAACAGGCAAGTGAAATAATTCGAGAAGTTTTACCTGAGGAGGTTAAGATGGCAGTCTTTTCCTTAAAGCCTGATAGTAGTGGTGGTCCAGATGGTTTCAGTGCTTTTTTCTTTCAACATACTTGGAAAATAATTAAGGATGATGTCGACAGAGAAATTCTCTACTTCTTTTCTCACAATAAATTGCCTATTGGAATAAATGCAACTAATGTAGCCCTTGTTCCAAAATGCTCATATGCAAGAAGTGTTACTGATTTTAGACCTATCTCCTGTTGCAATGTACTGTATAAAATTATTTCCAAGATTATAGCAAATAGGATACCAAATGTTCTGCCTACAGTTATATCCAACAACCAAGTTGCTTACCTTCCTTCAAGAAATATTGGTGATAATATCTTAATTACACAAGAGCTTACAAGAGGTTACGGTATTGGGAGTATTTCTCCTAGATGTATAATCAAACTTGATATTCAAAAAGCTTTTGATTCACTATCTTGGTGCTCTATTATAGCAATTCTTTCTCGGATGAACTTTCCAAAGCCAATACTTGCATGGATATTCACTTGTATTTCTTTAACTCATTATTCAATAATTAGAAATGGATGTACCAAAGGATTTTTCAAAGGAACTCAAGGTGTTAGGCAAGGTGACCCGATCTCTGCATATTTGTTCATTATTGTAATGGAGGTACTTAATTCTTTGATAAATGAACAAGTAAATAACAGGAAGATTGAGTTGCATCCAAAATGTAAAGATCCACAAATCACTCATCTTTTATTTGCTGATGATCTTGTCATTTTTACAAAGCCAACCATATCAAATATCTCCACAATAATTGAGGTTCTGGATAAATTCTACACAATCACTGGTTTGAAGATTAATCTTAATAAATCTCACATACTGTTAGCAGGTATTAGTGATGATTTAAAGAAGGAAATTATATCATTTTCTGGTCTTGGTGAAATGCAACATAATGAAAGATATCTTGGTCTACCTATCATCACTGCAAGAATTACAACTTCAGATTGTTTGCCACTTTATGAAAAAATTACTGAGAAGTTATCAATTTGGCCTAATACAAAGCTTTCACAAGCAGGGAGACTAGTTATTATGCAAAGTATTGCTACTGCTATGGTCAATTATTGGATGAGACACTACATTCTCCCATGTAAACTTATATCAATGATAAATATTGCTCTGAGCAGATTTTTATGGCATGGTGATCCATTCTCAAAAAAGTTAATTCCTATTTCTTTTAAAATGATTCAACTGCCTAAGAACAAGGGTGGTCTGGGAATAACTAATATCAGATTATGGAATATTGCTGCTATGTCTTTTTACTATGACAAAATTTTATCTAAAAATCAAGATCTTTGGACATAATGGATTTTAAAAAACTTATTAAAAGGCAAAGATTTTTGGACTATCAGCATTCCAAACTTATGTAGCTGGAGTTGGCGAAATATTCTGAAGTTAAGATCTACATTTCTGCCTATTATACAATGCAACCCACTTGTTAATAATGATTTAAACTTCTGGACATCTCCTTGGGTCAAGGTTGGTTTGAGAATTCAGGAAATTCTTCCTTATCCTCTGCAACTTCAGTCTGGAATTCCATTAAATGCTAAAGTCAATTCTTATATCAGTGATGGCTCAATTGACCTACCTTATTGCAGTTCTAAACAAGTCAGAGATTTATGGCAAAATTTATCATCTTTACCACTGAACACTTCAAATTTAAAAGTACTTTGGACTATAAAGGGGAAGAAGCATGCTATATCTACTGTATACAAAGCTCTGTTATATAATGTAAGCACAGAAACTTTCCCGTGGGCATCAAGAATCTGGACGAGCAATTCTCCTGCTAAAGAAAATCTTCTTCTTTGGAAAATCATGGCAAATGCTATTAACTCTAAGCAGAAATTGACTAAGCTTGGCATACTTAATAATGAGGACTGTGTTTTCTGTCACACCTATCCTGAATCAAATACTCATCTATTTTTCGAATGCAACTTTACTTTTGAAGTTTGGAGCAGATTACTTGCTAATGGAAATTTTTATAGACCAGTGAAAAACTCTAGAATAGAATGGTATAATATCTTCAAGGCTACAAGATGGAAGTGTTCAAGGTCTCAGACTCTATTGATCATTTTAAAAACTTTTGTTTATGAAATTTGGAATGAACGAAATAGAAGGATTTTTGATCAGAAAATGGAGAATGCTAATGTTTTATTCAGTCTAATGCATAAGAAGATTGGCACAAGAGTTGGAAGGCTAAAGTGATTTAGGAGTTGATTACTGCTGTGATCTGTTGTTTTGGTATGAATCTGGTCCATTTTCTGGTTTTCTTTATGAATGTTAGTATCATCATGTAATTCATTTTGTACAATTTTGATGTATATTAATAAATTGGGCAGGGCTCCCTTAGCCCATTGCTTTTCAAAAAAAATATCAATTTGATAAAATTGGAATGATTAATTCCATTTATGGAATTATGGTGATATAGGACATGGTCATTTTATGGAAGTATTTGGTATTATTTTGGAAACGAAGATTTATGTTAAGAATGTGAGTATTATAATTATATTTGGAGTTTGGTTTTATATTTGAAGTTTTGTTTCATAAAAAGGAGTTTTGTAATTATATCTAGAAATTTATAAAAAGAGTTTTATAAATGAATTTGAAGTTTTATAAAAAGATTTGCAAATAAATTAGGGAATTTATAAAATGAGTTTTATAAATAACTATTTTATAAAAGAAGTTTTATAAAAGAGTTTTATAAAAATACGAAGGATATTTATAAAGGTGTTTATTAAATAAGTTGGGGACTTATAGAAGGAGGTTTATAATTATGTTTGGATATTTATAAAATAGAATATTATAATTTATAAATAATATTTTTATAAAAGGAGTTTGTACATATAAAGAGTTTTATAAAGGCATTTTATAAAGAAGCAATTTATAAAAAGACTGAGACCTGTTTTCCATAAATGATTGTTTTAAATACGATGGTATGGAAAATATTATTTTCATACTTAACCCCAAATTCTGAGGTATGGAAACTCATCTCTATCTTAAGAATTAAAAATGTTTCTAACTTGTCCAATTTCATTGTTAATCAAGAGATAGTACTATTTGAAATCGGAAAGTGGTGGTAGTATATTTGGGTCTAATTTCCATACGATCCGTTTACTTACACCAAAGGTGTTTTGGGTTTATTGTTGTCAGTATTTTTAAATGACATTTGTTTTAACCCAATTAAATATGGTTTCAGAAATAAATCTTTCTTAAGATTTGTGACTTATACCGTTGAGATAAGTATATGGGTACGTTTCCTAAATATTGGAAATGTAGTGTTTTGTGAATATACTTATACTATTGATATAAGTATATAGAAAAGTTTTCTAAGTATTAAAGGGTGAAATGGTTTATAAATATACTTATACCATCGAGATAGGTATATGAATATTTTTCTACATATTGGAAGGAGTAGAGGAGACTCGTGAATATATATATATATATATATATATGTAAATGTATTTTAATACAAGTATTTATAAGATGGTTTTAATTAATGAAAGGATTAATTAAAGAGCCTTAGCGGTTGTTTTATGTTGAACCATGCTTGGTTAAATCTCAGATTGAATAGGTTGTTTATTTGATAGTTAAATAACCGACTATCAAATGTTGGTCAGTTTTTAAAACTATCGTTGTGGGTTCGGAGGGACCAGGATCAGATATATTATTTGAAAATCACTTTGAACCGGCATAAGCGTTCGAATCGGAGACATCCTAAAGATGATGGAATCAAAGATGGAGTATGTAAAGACCCCAGCGTTATACCCATATTATTAAAGAACCATACAAGTAATGTCGTCTAATAACACAGAGAATACAGTTGGTTAAGGGCGATTGAATGTGAATATATCTTTGTACTAACACTGACACGTCTTTATTACCTTTTTAGGATCTAAACTGAAAATTTTGACGTGTATAGTATTAATACAAAGTAATAAACATATCAATAAAAAATATTCTGAATAATAAA
Organism: Allium fistulosum; assembly: GCA_030737815.1. Taxonomy (NCBI): domain Eukaryota; kingdom Viridiplantae; phylum Streptophyta; class Magnoliopsida; order Asparagales; family Amaryllidaceae; genus Allium; species Allium fistulosum. Next base: position 721,808,728 of record CM060901.1, read on the forward strand.
TAATATAGATAAATCAGAATCAGAGCCATAGATCACAGCGGAATAATATACATCATATACATAAAAATATGTGAGTCTATAAAATATCAGTATTAGACCCACATGCTATATACATCACATCCAAAATACTATATCAAGTACACGGTGACTTTTAAATAATATACACGGCATATCCTCCTAAATGTCAATATATACAAGGATGAAGTAAACTAAACAGTCAAAATAGTCTACTCTAATGCTAGCACAAAATCCAGGAGATTAATGAGTCCCTATACATGTAGAGTCTCGGCTTGACCCGAGTATTTTAAAAATAAACAGGTCAGACAATATCTAATAAAGATGTGAGATACTGATATCATAGATATATGACTTAACAATAAAATAATCCATAAAAAATATGCCTGAAACCAAAATCATATAATGATAAGGCATATTAATCCAAATCACCATTTTATAAATCCGTATCAAGTCTCAAACTGACTATCATCCAAAAATATGGTGATAATAATTCAAAATTCTTCAAAGCCAAAAGATATTAAATATCCATCCCAATATCTCTGAAGAACAATCATCACTAATGAAATAATAATGGTAGTCAACTATTAGTTTAATACAGCGACACAGAGTCTAACAAAATGAAATAGACCCCGCCACATAGTACAATAGTCTAACGAAACAAAATAGACAACATTCACCTAACGAAACTAAATAGGTAAACATTGTCTAACTGCATACCAAAATAAAATGATATGTAATAGTCATCTGGTTTATAGACTAATAATGCATGTAACACCTGTCTACGAAACAAAAGGGCAGCCGCGTTACGCCATAACAAACCTAATGCCTACAAAATAGGTTTGCCTACCCAAATCTGTAACGACCTGATATTTCAAACCGTTCAAATCGACAATCATCCACTCATGTCAGACTTGAATTGCTCAAAACAATAGATTGTTAATTTATATTTGGCAAAACTTAGCATATGAAGTAAAAACTCATTAGAGATAGGATAGTAATACCCTAGAATGAGTAAAATTTATTACAGGATCATATCTGATCGAGCATGCTTCTTCGATACCATTCTATTACTTTGTGATTTGATCGGGTGCACCTTTGATTATGGGAGTGTGTCTCGAGGTGGGAGGTAGTAGCTGCTATGTGTTACCACCAGTCCGGATCCGCAAATGGTAGAATCCAACTCATTTTCCATCGACAATATGGGTAACGCCTTAATGCTAACAGGGAGCACTCCATAGGTACGACACAAACCAAACTCATAGAAGGCGCGATAAGGCATGTAACAATCTATTGTTTTGAGCAATTCAAGTCCGACATGAGTGGATTATTTTCGATTTGAACGGTTTGAAATATCTTCTCGTTACAAAATCTAAGAATGGTATCGACTCCTTGGTCGATGGAAAATGAGTCATCTTCTCTCGAGGATCTATCAGCCTGAAATCCGAGCACCCAAAGATAATACAACTCTAAGTGTAGCTCACTTTCACTTTAGTAATCACTAGAATCTAACTAACTATCCATACCAGAAAGTGAATCTCTAGTATTTACTAAAAGCTACTAAATTCCACTCAAACTCTATTTAATAAGTTATAATAATAAGTGAAAGAATTGCAAGGAAAGTCCCATAACGATCCGACAATTCAATCGTTTATTAAAATTCCTTATTTCATAGAAAACATGAAATTCAGATAGAAATCTCATTAAAATTCCAATTCAAAATATTAGAAAAGAAAAGAGTTTAAAAATAGATTTGTTTCACCTTTTGAAATAATAATTTAAAAGTTTATTTTTAAAAAGAATTTTAAGAGTAGAATTTATTTTATAAACCAAAGGATTTTCTTAATAAAATAAATAAAACTCTACTTATAAATTCATGTATCTTTAAATATTAAAAAAATTCAAAATAGAACTTCACAAAATCATTATATAACATGGCATCCAATTTCAATCCATAGAAGAAAATATTTTTCAACTTTTCATATTTATTTTCAAATACACTTTAAGTGTACGTAGAACTTTATTTTTTAAAGGGATTTAAAACATTAAATAATCATCACCAAAATCCCTTAAATAGTCCATGAATGTGAACACATATCTCAGGTAAAATATATTCAAAGCAAGCAAGACTTAAATGCAAGAACACAAAGAATCAAATGATCTTAGCACAACATTATACCAAGAATTTTGAAACCGATACCCAGTTCCTATAGTGAAACTGATACCCAAAATTGCAAAATTGATACGTAGAATTGCAAAACAGATACACATAATTTGCTAAACTAATACCTAATTCCTGCATTATATAGGCGCCATGAACCAAGCACACCACCTCCTTTAGTCCACCTCCGACGATCTTTTCCTCATCTCCGACAATTGTATAGCTAGCATATTAACTTAAGATGCATATGCAACATTCAATTCATCCACAATGCAACCCAATATGTCATTCCTAAGAGGGTTTGATATTAAACTCTAATCTAATTCATTTCTTGGATTTGTTATTAAGATGAAACTAGGGAACAATGTATTTTATAAAATTCAAAACTTGGATTTTTTATTAAACTCTAATCTAATCCATTTCGGTTTATATCCAATGCAACAATCATAGCAACCAAAACATCAAACTATTCAATTTCACAAATGTGACGACCCACCTTTCTAACCCCTAGGAATGACACTTAACATATCCTCGGTATTCATGTGTCGTTGCCTAAGCATCGAAAAGATGAATCGCTATGGGGTAAAATAAAGAACAGAATAGAAAATCTCATAACGAACTGCTAAATAAAACATAACAGTAAATAGTACATCAGGTTACTCCTTAACAGAGAGTTGCCAGAGTTACACAAAAGTACTACAAATCAACTTAGCTAGTTATAACATCCTGCCTTTACAAATGATGTAACAAAATACACTTACACAAACTAGATAATAAAGTGGAATAGATAACTAAGAAGATGAAAGCATCCTGCTTGGACGCCGTCTTCAAAAAAGCCCAACAAAGACCTACTACTCTCGGACTACTCAAATAAAATGAGTATCCGAGAGTTTAGGGAAAACAAATAACTCAGGTTAGAGGGTATGTTTGGTATGAGTAAAACTTTAAACAATAGGTGGGTAATTACACACAACCATGTGAGACCATACCGTTGAACGCGGAACAGGTTTACTCTCACAGAAATCAACATCCAAACGTAAAGAATGGATAAATAATTAAACATCGCAAAGAGTAGTAGACTTTTCCCGTTGCAATTAAGAAAAACAATCCGAAAGTTCAAATCAAATAAGGAAAGGAAAATTTCCAAAAAATGATTAGGAAGGTGCACCCCCCTTTTGAAGTATAACTCCAAAAATATACTTCCGAGAAGCTCATTTTTATATGACACTTCTTGGAACCCTCCAAGCCGGACCCTGCCAAACCTTACTGAGTGTCCGAATACTTCACATCTAAAAGTGCTACCGAATCAAAATCTAGATGAGATGTGAAAGTATCCTAATGGGAGAAACCCCACATAGCTTGGCCTCCTCTCCCGCTTTGGTTTTAGTCATTTTCAATAAAAGATATCAATGCTCAATGGAGCAATAAATTGCCTTAGAGTGACAAAAATAATTAAGCAGAGGTAATCGATAGTCGAGAAACCAACTATCGAGGATATAAAATGATCGTATAGGGAAATTAAGTCTTGTATACTTACCACAACTTATCAAATTCAAACTTGTACTATTTTTTGGTTAAAAATAATACCGGACAAGTCAAGGTAGTGTTACCTCAAAGTCATGTCTCACGATTATTCTTAACTTTTGAAATAGAGACAAGTCTATTTCTTCGATGTTTAGTGCTAATTATACAAATAAATTGTTTCCATATAAGTGAATTTCTTTACGAAAATTAATTTATTTCCATAAACGAATCAAACCTTTTCTTTTTAAAACCCAAATTCGTACATGGTTTCACATTACAAGTATTAGCTTTAAAACACTTTGTTAAAAGAGTTTACTAGCTTTGAAAGATCACTATAAAAAGGATTTAACAACTTAAAACATCCTTACTACATTGATTAATTAACTTTAAAACTTTGTTAACTAAGTTAATTAATTAACTTCAATAACCTAAAAAAAGGGTAAATCACCTTTAAAACAACATTAATTCAATTAATTAATAGTATTTAAATATAATTAATTAAATTAATTTATAAATAATTAAATCTCATTATTTAAAAATGATTCATTAATTGTAAAAATCTTTAAAGGAAAGATTAATTAAAGTTAAATAGATTTTATTAACTTTTAAAAGTCATTAATTAAAAAGATTAATTAATTTAAAAAGATCACTAGTAAATTGATTTTTAACTTTAGCCCATCATTATTAAAAGACTAATTAGCCTTAAACGTCATTAAATAAAATGATTAATTAATTTTAAAACATCATTAACCAAGTGATTAGTTAATTTTAAACACATCATTAATAAATTAATTAGTTAATTTTAATCCTTATTAATTAAATAATTAATTAAATTAAATAATCGTTATTAAAATAATTAATTGTTTTTGAAAACATCGTTAATAAAAAACTAGCTTAACTTAAAATAAATCCAAGCACGATAATGAAACCAAACGGTTTCGATAAAAGGTGATTTTTCAAAAGTGCCGATATAGCGACTATCATTATACGGGCAGTTCAGAATTCAAGCTTACGTCATTTGCAATACAACCACACATCACATAGCAAGGGTATGAGCATATATACATGATGATTTACAATAATACCACATATATCAAGCATTTATTAACAAAGGCATAAATCTAACTAATAAAATTTCATATGTCTTATGATTCGCTTACTAACTTTTCAAAGCAACTAACTTTCAAGCAACAAACCAATCCAACAACCAAACTATTATTTCACCAATACAACAAGTATTCAATAGCTATAACATGAGCACAAATATAGTTTGAAAACATTTGGTTTGAAGTGGAAGATTTACTCACCAAAACGCTTACTAACTTAAATCGAAATCGCACTAACTCTTCGAACACCACTAGAACTAAGCTTTTCTATGCTCTTAACTTGATTTAGTGGACCTTTTGTGGTATTTTAGGCTCAGCCTAGACCATATGGGGCTTGACCATGGTGGATATGTGGAGGTATAGGGTCTTATTTAGTAGAGAATGGTTTTTGGAAGTGAAGTAAGGAGTTTTAACTTTGTTTTGAGAGTGTATTTACTAGTTTTTATCTTGAGAATTTCTTTTGGAAGCCATGGAAGTATTCATGTATATGAAGAGAAAAGAAACGAAGATAGAAATGAATATGTAAAGTGGAAAATGTGTGGAGATGAGGAGTATTTATAGGCAAAAGAAATGAAGAGGTGAATAAAATAGCTTAAACATTAAATAATATAAAGTTGTCATCTGTTCATGCTTGCCATACCCCCTCCACCTCACTTAGTACACACGCACACTCCTCTCTCCCATCTTTCGCCATGCCTTAGGTGCTTGTTTAGGTTATGGTTAGGGTACTTAATTAATTTCCTAAGGTTATTTAATATATTTTGTGCATTTTATGGCAAATCAAGTTTTGTATTTAAACTAAGCTTGATTATTAACTTTAACTCATTGATTATCTTATCACATGACATGCGTGCATGTGTGTGAATGTGTATATGAGTGATACAAAAATGTGTACAATATTTTTGACGACTTTCCGATGCCGAAAAGTCAAAATTTCGGAAAATGTTTTTTGCTCACATTTTCTTTTTTTATTTGAACTGATTATTTTGGTAAAAAAAATTGAAAATGATTTTAATATCATTAATTAATATTTAAAATATTTTTATTTTGTTATTAAAATCCATTATTTGAATACTAAAAAATGATTTAAACATTCAAATACAAAGCGACTAATTTACGGGTCGTTACACTCTCCCCCCAAGGAGAATTTCATCCTCGAAATAATACACAAAAAGACAATCCAAAAGGTATACATTATACCAAGAAATTCATATAATAAAGCAAAGCAACTATGCCATAAAAGAACATACATAATGCATTCAAACAATAAACAACTAACCAGACATTACATCAGGGTAAGTTTCTCTAATATGATCCTCAGTCTCCCAATTACAATCGCGTTGGTCATCACTCCACTGAACCTTCATAAGCTTCACCACCTTGTTTCTTAATTTCCTTTCATCCCGATCTACAATATAAACTGGATGTTGGATTACTATCAAATTCGGTTCTATCTCTAAGTCATCCTGAATAGATGTATCTACAATTTGTGACGGATCATAAACATGCTTTCTCAGATGAGATAAATGAAAACATTATGAATTTCAGACAATCTCCCAGAAAAATCTACTTTATAGGCCAATGATCCAATTCTCTCCGGGATTCTGAATGGTCCAATGAATCTAGGTGCTAGCTTTTCTGTTTTTCTGAATCTTACAACTCCTTTAGTCAGGGAAACTTTCTCAAATACCAAATCCCCGACCGCAAACTATAAGTCCCTTCTCCATTGATCGGCATAAATTTCCTATCGATCCTGGGCTTCTTTCATCCTTTCCTTGATCATAGCCCTTTCTCTGTTGCTTCTCGAATTATCCCTAGCCCCTAAGAACTAAACGGTCTCCAGTCTCTACCCAACATGAAGGTGATTTACATGGTTGTCCGTACAAAGCTTCATAGGGCGCCATGCCAATGCAAGCTTGATAACTATTGTTATAAGAAAAATCAACCAAATGTAGATGATCTTCGCAAGAACCTCCAATATCCAAAATGCATGCTCTCATGAGATCCTCCGAAATTCGGTTCACCCTTTCGGTTTGTCCATCTGTCTGCGGGTGATAGGCTGTGCTCAAATTCAACTTTGTCCCCAAAGCGGCTTGCAAGCTCCCCAAAATCGACCGATGAAGATGGGATCTCGATCACTGACTATACTTACTGGAATTCCATGCAGTCGAACGATCTCCCTCAAATAAATCCCTGCCAAAGAAGCTATAGTTCTTGTTTACTTCACCTGAATAAAGTGGGTGCTCTTTATTAATCGATCTACAATTACCCAAATGCCTTCAATACCTCATCTGGTTCTGGGAAACCCATCGATAAAGTCCATAGATACTTGCTCCCACTTCCAATTTGGTATCTCCAATAGTTGGAGTAACCCATCAGTCTTTTGTTGGTCACTCTTGACCTGTTGACAATTAGCATACCGGCTCATGAAGACTGAAATGTCTCTATTTTTCCCTTTCCACCAAAAGGTTTCTTCATATTTTGAAATATTTTAGTTACTCCTAGGTGGATAGATAACCTTGACCGATGGTACTCTCTCAGTACATCTTGTCTAATTTCATTAACACCTGGCATGCAAATCCATCCATTCATTCTTAAAATGCCTTGGGAGTCAATCTGAAAACTAGAAATAATTCCATTTTCAACATCCTTCTTAAGCCGAGCTAGATTAGGGTCTTCTTCTTGGAAATATAAAATTCTTTCCATTAGTGCTGGATTAACTTCCAAATTTGCAATCGTCGCCATATTCCGACTCCATGTATCTGGGTATAAAGAATCTCTAGGTCATAAGACGCAAGAAACTCTAGCCATCTTTGTTGCCTTAAGTTCACATCCTTTTGGGTAAAAAGATACTTTATTGACTTGTGATCCGTATATAACTCAAACTTTGCACCCAAAAGATAGTGCCTCCACACCTTCAATGCGAAGACAACTGCCAACAGCTCCAAATCGTGCGTAGCGTAATTTTTTTCATGAGTTTTCAACTGTCGACTTGCATACGCTATTACTTTACCATTCTGCATCAAAACTGCTCCTAATCCGGTCCTATAAGCATCTGTGTAAACTGCTAATCCTTCACTCCCATCTGGAATAGTCAAGACAGAAGCATTAGTCAATTTCTCCAACTCATTAAATGCTTGGTCGCACTTGGGTGTCCAAACAAACTTAGCATCTTTCTTCATCGACTTTGTCAGATGAGAAGCAATATTCGAGAAATCTTTAATAAACCTTCTATAGAAACCAGCAATCCCAAGATACTTCTAACCTCAGTCGCATTTTCAGGGTTCTTCCAATCTTGAACCGCAACTACTTTAGCTGGGTCCACTGATGTACCTACTCCCAAAATTACATGCCTTAGAAATCTAACTTTGGATTTCTAGAAATGGCACTTAGAAAACTTTGCCTTTAAAACATGACTTCTTAAAGTACTTAGAACAATATGAATATGGTACTTGTGCTCTTCCTTTGACTTAGAATAAACAAGGATGTCATCAATGAAGGTGAGAACAAACTTGTTAAGAAAATCCTGAAACACTCTATTCATCAAATCCACAAAATAAGCGGGTGCGTTATTCAATCCGAACGGCATGACTAACCACTCGTAAAAACTATCAGGGGTTCAAAAAGCTGTTAAGGTTACACTCTCCTTTTCTACCCTTAATTGGTGAAAACCAATGGTAAGACCCAACTGGAAAAAAAATTCCGAGCTCTGTGAGCTGGTCAAACATGTCATCAATCCTAGGTAAAGGATAATTATTCTTGATAGGCCTCTTATTTAATTCTTGGTAATCCATACATAATCTAACAGAACCATCTGCCTTGGTAACGAAAACTACTGGCGATCCGCAACTCAATGTGCTACGTCTGATCAAACCTTTCTGCAATAAATCAAATGTCTACTTCTTTAACTCTCTTCTTTCCTTTGGTGCCAACCTTCGAGGAGGTTGTATAATAGGTCTAGTTCCTGGAATCAGATCAATGCAGAACTCTACTTCCCGGTGATGCGGTAAACGTTGCGCTTCTTCAAAAATATCCTTGAAGTCCCGGACAATTGGTATATTCTTTTATCTCCTCTTTGGGTACTTCGAGGAATAAAGGAAACTGCTCATCAACTTATTAGGCTCCCTATAATAAATATTCATACCAATATTTCCAGCATCACTAATTCTGACAATCCTTTGATTACAATTTACGACCGCTCTAAATTTAGACAGCCAATCCATACCTAATAATACTCTAAATCCCGTGAACCCAAGAACAAATAAGTCATAAAAGAAAGGCCAATATCGATAAGAAATAGGCATATTCAAACATATGGTGTCAAGGTTTGTTGGACCCCTAATTGGGTTCGACACACAAAGGGAATTATGGAGAATAACATATTTAAGATTCAACTAGTTCATTAGGTCATAAGAGATAAAACTATGGTATGCACCGATGTCGAATAATTCTCTAACAGTAATATCAGAAATGAATAATGTACCTCGCAACACCTGCTTTCCTTTTGGCTCCGTAGAAGTAGATGGTATTTCCTTAATAGTAAAAGCCTGTCCCTGAGCTCCCTTCTTCGAAAATAAACACTCGTTCTTCATATGTCCATGTTTATGACAATTGTAGCAGGTTGGTATATTAGTCTCCGGACAATGATTTGCAAAGTGTCACATCTTATTGCACTTATAACAAAGAATTTCGGAGAAGTCAAGCTGCTTTTTTAGTACTGGAGCTTCCCCTCCAGGTTCCTTTCCCGACCACTGCTTTTTCCCTTTGCACTTGAAATTTGGCTTGCCCGCCACTGGGATAACTGATAAAGGTTCGGCATTATCTGCCGAAAATCAAGGTTTTAAATCTCCCCGAGATCAGCCGAGATGAAAATCCAAGATATTAGCCAAAATCCGAGATTTGGCAGCTTGGTTAGTTATAGGTCTTTTAAATATCGCCCGAGACAGCCGAGATATTTGCCCGAGATATTGGCCAAAATCCGAGATTTGAAACCTTGCCGGCAATACCCCCTTTTGAACACCTTGCTCAATATCAAGTGCTTCAAACCTCAAAGCCATACTGGTCAGATTGGTAAAGGTACCGTTGAGATGATTGGTCATTTATTAATGGAATTCTAGTCGCATTCCTTTCACGAACACTTCATTCTTTTTTAGTGGTGTATCAATCAATTCTGGTCCAAAGCGGGACAATGCATTGAACCTATGTTCATACTGTGCTGCTATTATCTCACCTTGTTTTAAATCCATGAAACTTCAGAACAATTGAGTCCTTCCCGCCTCTGGAATAAACTGAGCTTCAAAAACCTCCTTAAACTGCGCTCAAGAGAAATCTTCTTCTGCGGTATTCATGGTGATTGAATCCCACCAATCCGTTGCTGATTTTTAAAGCTGACGCGATGCCAACAATCTCTTACTAGCATCTCCCAACTGATGATCCCCGAATATCCTTCCACAAGAGCGGAGCCATGTCTTAACTCCCGAAATATCTTCAGTTCCATAGAAAGGCTTGCCACCTAGAGCAGTGTAATTCTTGCACAAGGTCGCAAAGTTCTGAGGCGGCTGAACTAGCATTTTTTATTTAATGACCAAATCAAGTGTGGAGGGAGTCTCATCTTCATTTTTTATTTTTCATGGTTTATTTTTTGCATTTTCTTTCCAAAATTTTAAAAAAAAAATATGCAAAAAAACAAAAAAACAAAAAGAAAATTCCACAAGAATTTTCTTTTTTTAGCATTTTGATTTATTTGTAAAGAAACACTATAGGATAAATATAAGATTTTGGTTATTAAATTGAAATTTTTGAAAATTTATTTGTCTCAACAAAAATAAAAATAAAGTTTGATTACAAGTAACGATGGTTTAACTAGTATATAGGAAGGTTTATGAGTGTTAATTATGAAGTATATCCTAATTGAAATCTTTGTTTAAAACGTGGTTGATTTAAAGTAAAGGATATAACATTTTGAATTTTCTAAGTTAAGTGGTGCTAAGATGATACTGTAAACTTTCTCTTCTAAAAAAAAGAAAAAATAATAATAATTTTTTTTGTATATATGTATATATTTTATGAACACCTAGATTCATGTGTTCACACGCAAGTGTGTATACTCGCCATGTTCTATACCCTTCTCACGTAAGCCCGAAAGGTAGTGCATGATCGGTATATCTGGCCTCGGTTTATCTGAGTTAGGTGTACATATATAAAAATTCTTTCATTAATAACGCCTATATTGATAGGTGCACACACTTGTGTGTTCACTTGCCATGCTCTGTATTCCCCTCACGTAAGCCCTCAAGGCAGTGCATGGATAGTATATTTGGCCTCAGTTTTTTGAGTTAGGCATATGTAAATATTGTTAATATCAATAAAATTTTCAAATAAAGAGTGAGCAAGCAATTGAAATTCGAGCACTATTTTCACTTATTAGATTCGATTTGTTAATAAAAATACCACTTTGAAAAACTTTGATAATCAACTAAAGATCTATTTCATAGTTACATTATGTTATCAACCGAAACAACTAGCCACACTAGAGTCTATTTGTTATGATAACTTAATTTTTATTGGAAATTTTGACAAGTAAAATGACTAAAATTTCATGATTATGACCAAAACTTTTATTTAACTTATTTGTGTCAATTTAAAAGTAAATTCTTCATTTGTAAATATTTTCAAAAACTTGCATTCATTTCTTTGTAAATATATCTTGCATTTAGAAAATTTTCATGTTACATTTGGATTTTGTGGGTAGTATCCGCTGAAAACCCTCACGAGACAACACTCGTCCTACTAGGGACACCTAGAGGTTTAACGACTTCTTGCATATGCTCAATGCAATCGTGCTTCCTACGAAAGTGGATTTATCTTAGTTTTTAGTTATTCGAGGACGAATAAAAAATATGTGTGGGGGTATTTGATGTGCACGTAAATGTGCATATTTTTATTTCCATATTTAATCTAATTTAATTAAATAAATTAGCATATAGGGTATTTTAACATGTTTAAACCCAAATTTAATTTTTTTTTCAAACCATCGTTTATCTTTATATAAGGGCAAAATGGTCATTTTTGTGTATGATTTAATTTGAGAAAATTTACTTGGACATTTTATATTATTTGTAGGAAGTTGGATTCAAATGGAAGAGGTCTTCATGGAATTATGCATACACAAGTGAAGGAAGACAAATAAAGATAGAAATAAATCAATTCATACAACATGGAAGACCCCACCTACCTGCTTACCATGATCTTTAATTAGGAGCTAATGCACATGTTAGTGGGGATTAAAGCTACATGCACATTTAAATGGAGGCTTGTGCTCATGCTAATTACTTGGACGTTACATTTCTCAGAGGGGTATTTTGGGTAGTCCTCTAAAATATGGATTAGGGTTTTAGGCATGTATAAATACCCTTTATGTTTCATGTAATGAAGCTCTTAGCACCACCTTCTTTAGTTTAGTTTAGTGGTAGCAACAAATTATATGAGAAATAAAATGGCTTCCTAAGCCACTTTTTCTTCTTTGCTTTTATTTTATGTCCATGCTCATTCTTACTTACATGCTCTTTTTCCTTTCATATTAGTAGTGTAGATGTATTTATTTATGCAAGTAGTTTAATTCTCTTTTTAGTTAATTAGCTTGCACTTTCTTTTGTTTTTTGTTTTATGTTGCATTCTACATTTGTTGAAATGATAACAAATATGAGAAGCTAAACCCCTTCAATTTAGGATTAATGAAGCTCTCCTAATCATGTAGATTCAACATTTTGCTAATTTTTAATCTCTTTTTGTGCTTAATGATAATATTTGATATGGTTAAATTTTTTGTTTAACTTTGAATTTGATAGCTTATGTTGTTGACACCAAATAGGCTATGCTTAAACAAACATAAACACAAATTACCTCTTCATCTACATATGATGTTGGTAATGAAGTGGATTTTAGAATCAAAATTTGATGGTCTATATTACTTTTCGATAGTAAATAGATCATGCTTAGAATAGATTTTATTTTTAACTTCATTTTCATTTTCATGAGAGTTAACAAGTGGTTTGGAGGATGTGTTATAGTTTGATGGTTTATGTTGGGCTAATTAATAGCACAAATAAACCATACTTATGATAAACACATCAACTAAATTTACTAATGACCAAAAAAGAGAGATCGTAATTTCATTATGTTGATTTATGTGATCATGAGAGGGGATTTGCCTCTAAATTGCCTTCTACTCTCATATTTTATTCACTTTTGCTTATAGTTAGTTTTTACATTTTTTTAGTTTAACACAACTTCAAATCTTGGTTTAATTTGATTGAGTAGAATTTTAAATCACTTCGGTTCTTTGCGGGTCGACTCGTACTCGCCACGTACTAAAATTGTACGCCGTGCACTTACGGTTATTTTTATTACAATTTTTAACGGCGGCTTTCTAACTCGATAGGAAATTCCGTCGTTACTCAACAAGTTTTGGCGCCGTTGCCAGGGAATTTGATTTGGTTTTATTTCTATTCTTCGAATTATTTTTGTTTGATTTTATTAAGTGTTAATTTTGTGTGTGCATTGCATTTAAAAAAAAGATATGTTGTTTTGTGTGTTTGTTGTTTTCATTCTGTTTTCATTTTGTTGTGTGCTTGTTCTTTATCCATTTGCATTTTCATATATAAAAAAAAAACATACCCAAAATTAAAAAAAAATTATCTCATTTTCATTTTCATTTTAAAATTTCTGCTTTGTTTTTACAAATTTTGACCTTTATTTACAAAACTGATCACTGCCCTCTGTCATTCAACAGTAACAGCTGCATATTTCCACCCTGCATACAGCTGATCTATCAACTATATCACTTCTCCAACCACATCATCAACTACCTGCCTGTGCACACTTCTATGCACTGTGCACCTGACCAAATTCCTCTACAACACACACAACCTGATCATATTCATTTGCCAACTGCCTTATACAACCTCCCCACATCACCATACCACTACTGCTTTCACCACTTATCTGCTCATTTCCTCCCTGAACCACACTTTCAACAATACTGACTGTGCATATCAGAACAACCACTGCTGCAGTTACAAACAACCAAACCACTTACATACTTCCCTGCAAACCACTTACCTACATCCAAACTCAACATACTTCACATCCAAACCACTTACAAGTGCAATACAACTATAAGCCTCTACACTTACATCCACTCAACACTACCGCCATATACCTTCATTCCACATCAGTTCATCGTAACTACTACACTGTCATCTCCACTTCCCCCCACTTGCTACTGCCCACTACATCACCTGATCACTGCCAATATCCCACTTCCCTGTTCACTACAATGCATCACAGTGCACAAACACTTTTGCATCACCAAACAAACAACCTCCCTACTACTTGCTATATCAACTTATTTGCTACTACCACCCTCTGCCATACGCTCCATACTTCAGAACTTTAGAACTTCACCATACATTTATCATCACTTCTGCCTTACATAAACCAGCATCTCTACTTGCCTGCAGGCTCCATACACTGTACTGCCATCATACAAAACATCCATAGTAAAACCACATTGCACTGTTCAACCACCCTTCCTACTTACTTCCCCACTACAGACATTACCATACTCCTCTTTGCACTGCCATTTCAACTTCTCTGTTTGCCTGAACCACATCAACTTGCCACAGTTTGCTCCTTCCTCCACCCTGACACCTAGCTTCACCATCCCACATCAACCGATGCTGTCATAGCTTACCTTCAACCCAGATACCCATGTACAACTTCCTCCAGCAAAACAACCAAACCAACTGCTGCATAGTGGCCACCACCTGAAACTGCTCATACACCCTTCACCAAACATCAACTGCCTGTCATACCACAGTAGTATTCTACTTTACAAACCCTGCCCACTGACATCAACTACTCCTACAACTTATCCACAAACATCAACTCATCAACAACCTCCCCTCTGCTGCAACTTATCAACATCTGCTCCAGCCATATACCATACAACACCACCCCAAACAATATACTACACATACCATACATCACTCCACCTCACTGCTTGCCTGACCATAATCCTCTCCCTGCTCCTCCTCGTATACAACACAGCGCCTCTAAACAAACCTCTCTGCACTTTCAAATTGTGCTACTATTAACCATCTGCAGCCGTCATAGCAACTTCCTACAAATCCATCCATCACCACTCCAACACACCAACTTCATTCCATCAGCTTTCCTGAACCACTTGCCGAAGCCATCCACTGCCACCACCGCAACTTGCCACAAAGACCCCAACCTTATACTCGACTTTGACGCCTACAACCTCCAGACCCAATCGCAAAACCCAACAACCTCACCTCCGCAATCGCCATACCCAAACCAAAATACTCCTTCAACTCAAATCGCCAACCACCGAGAAATCCTCAAACCGAAGAGAATTTGATTTTGCAATTTCATATTTTTTTTCCTTTTGTTTCATGAATTGAATTTGATTTCTTTGAGAAAAATGCGAACTTTAATTTCGTTTCGTAAATCGGTTTTGGGTTATCTGTTAAAAAAAATTGCGGGCTTGATCAATTGTGGGTCTAGTTAATTGTTATATTTATTTGTTAAGTTTTGTTTTAAACCAAACCTTTCTTTCAACTTTTAAAAAAAACAGAGAGAAGTTAATTTCATTTTCATTTGGTATTAGTCATATTAAAAAAAAGGTTTTGTTTGCTTACAACTGTGTATTTTTGTTTTTGTTTTCATTTATTGGTTGCAAAAGCATAAAATCAAAACGGAGGAACTGCTTGCTAAATAAACTGCTCTGCTTGCTTGCTTATAAAAAAATCGCCGCTAAAAAAATTGCTAAAAATTCTGCACGCTCTGGTATCGTGCTATCATCTCTTTTTTATAGTTTCTTTGCATTGTTGGTTGCTTGCATTTTTTTTTTAAATTTCAAAAACCAAAAGAAAAATAAATTCCATTCATAATTGCATTGTTAAATCGCATTTATTTTTAGTTTTGCATTCATTTCATCTTATTTTCTTTTCTAAGGGCAACACCCCAATTCACATAAGGTGGGGGATTTCATCACCCCTTCCTTGGCCCACAAATTGTATTTCATCTTAGAATTTGCTAATAATAACAATTAGACATCATACTTAAGGCAGTCGCGAGCTCAACTAGGGCTTAATTGTATCTTGACAAGTTGTCTTCTTTGAACAATTTATTTTCGTGGTGTCTAGGCTACGGCAGAGCAATAATTGGTTATAAATATTATGGTGATTCGTAAATATTATACTGATCGTTTCTCTAAAGATACTTAAACCTTCGGTTGCATTACTACGGTGATTCGTGGTGCACCGATAACTCGTGTCCGTTATCTGGCTAAGAACTATCTTATTGAATTAAGACAAAGTCTGATTATACAATTTTGGGTTAGGAGCTACTTAAGGACAGAAAATTTGTAATTAAGTCATTTTCATTCATTTAGTTGCATTAGTTCATGCATATTTAAAAAAATTCAAAATCCAAAACAAAACAAAAATTGTAAATTTTCCTTAACTAAGTTTTTTTTAAATCTTTTCCTTTGAAATTTTTCAATCAAAATCAAAAATCCAAAAAAAAATTAAGTAAGTCTTTTTAGAAAAGAAAAAATCCAAAACAAATTAATAATCTTTTCAAAAACAAAAAAATTTGAAAATCCGAAAAACAAAATAAAAACCAAATTTCCCTTTTGAAAAATAAATTCTTTTTGATAAATATTTTCCTTTAAAAAAAATACAGTTTTGAAAATGTTCAAATTTTCTTACTCACAAGAATTTGGCAATAGTTGTGAAAATCAATATAATCCATATATTTTCACATCAAACTCTTTTGGATATTTTAATGACAGCTATTGTACAAACAATTCAAATTTTGAACTATAAAGTTTTCAAAATGATGACCAACCCACATATCTTGAAAAGAGTATTGAAACGATTTGGTCTTTACTTAAACAACGAAATCAAATGATAAATAATTTGAGTAGTCTGTGCAATAACACATGTCAAGGATTCCAAAGTAATCAAAATTTGAATTCACTTCAAAATTCAAATGATTTCGATTATAACTCATGCCAATACAACATTGAACCCCAAAATGAATTTCAAAGTCAAAATGGAAATGTGAACCACTTTTTAAACAATTTTGGCAATGAGAATAATCTTGACTTTGGTGCAATGGACAATTTTTGCTCTCAACAATTTCAAATTGAAAATTCTCAAATTAGTAATTATAAATTTGATTTTGTTGAGCAAATGGAAGGAATTCACAAAGATCACACGGATTTGTTGTGTGAAACATATATGAAACAACATGAGAAACAAAATCAAATCCCAACGTGGGATGAGCCAAATAATAATCCACCTTTTTCCAAAATTGACGATTTTCAAATAACAACTTTTGAAATTGAAAACGACAATCTTAATGAAGTTGTTGAAAATGCGGTAATTGAGTTGGATTTCAATTCTTTTGAGAGTGTGGAACCAAATTTAAATTCGATCTTCCTTTGCTCGATTTTGAAAAATTGAATACAACAACTTTGGATTTTGAACATGATACAAGCAATGAAGTTGTGAATAATTCAACAAAGGAAGATGAATTTTGTGAACAAAAATTTATTGGACTTTTCGAAGATGAGTTGTTAAATTCTAAAGGGGTAGATTTAAATCACCATTTTGATTTTGAAGTCAATAATTTTGAAGAATTTGTCAATGATGAGTTGAATTTAAATTTGGTCAAAATAAACTTGAATTTCAACCAATTGTTTTTATCTACTCCAAAAAGCAATGAAAATAAAGCAACTCATACGACTTTTAATGAAACGACATTCTTTTTTCTAAATCGACATTCAACTTTGAAATCTTTTATGGTTTGGTTTATGCGCTTAAGCTTTGTCTCTCATACTTGATGAGACAAATGAATTGGTCTTTGGAAGACCTTTTCATTTACTCTTTAACGGTATATTTTTTGATGTCGTGTAAATAATAATGGTTTCATTTTCATGTAAATATAGGTCATGTTTTTATTTTATTTTTCTCGTTTCACTTGGGTTGACTGTGAGGACACAGTAAAAATCAAGTGTGTAGGGAGTCTCATCTTCATTTTTTATTTTTCATGGTTTATTTTTTGCATTTTCTTTCCAAATATTTTTAAAAAAAATATTCAAAAAACCGATTTTGGTTATTAAATTGAAATTTTTGAAAATTTATTTATCTCAACAAAAATAAAAATAAAGTTTGATTACAAGTAATGATGGTTTAAGTATATTGGAAGGTTCATGAGTGTTAATTATGAAGTATATCCTAATTGAAATGTTTGTTTAAAAAAGTGGCAAATTTAAAATAAAGAATATAACATTTTTAATCTTTTAAGTTAAGTGGTGCTAAGAGGATACTGTAAACTCTCTCTTCTAAAAAAAGAAATAATAATAATAATAATTTTTGTGTATATATATATATATATATATATATTATTAACACCTAGAGTCATGTGTTCATACGCAAGTGTGTACACTCACCATGCTCTGTACCCTTCTCACGTAAGCCCAAAAGGCAGTGATGATCGGTATATATGGCCTCGGTTTATCTGAGTTGGGTGTATGTACATAAAAATTATTTCATTAATAATGCCTACAGTCGATAGGTGTACACACTTGTGTGTTCACTCGCCGCCATGCTCGGTATTCCCCTCACGTAAGCCCGCAAGGCAGTGCATGGGTGGTATATTTGGCCTTAGTTTTTTGAGTTAGGCATATGTAAATATTGTTAGTATCAATAAAATTCTCAAATAAAGAGAGAGTAGCAATTGAAATCTGAGCACTATTTTCACTTATTCGATTCGATTTGTTATTCAAAAGAAATAAAATTACCACTTTGAAAATCTTTGATAATCAACTAAGGATCGATTTCATAGTTACATTATGTTATCAACCGAAACAACTAGCCAAACTAGAGTCTATTTGTTATGATAACTTAATTTCTATTGGAAATTTTGACAAGTAAAATGACTAAAATCTCATGATGATGACCAAAACTTATATTTAACTTAATCTAATTTAATTAAATAAATGAGCATATAGGGTATTTTAACATGTTTAAACCCAAATTTAAATTATTTTCAAATCATCATTTATTCATCTTCATATGGGGGAAAATTGTCATTTTTGTGTATGATTTAATTTAAGAAAATTTACTAGGGCATTTTTATGTTATTTTATAGGAATTTGGATGAAAATGGAAGAGGTCTTCATGGAATTATGCATACACAAGTGAAGGAAGACAAATGAAGATGGAAATAAATCAATTCATGCAACATGAAGGACCCCACCTACCAACTTACTATGATTTTCAATTAGGAGCTAATGCACATGTTAGTGGGGATTAAAGCTACATGCACATTTAAATGGAGGCTTATGCTCATGCTAATGATTACTTGGAGGTTACATTTCCTTGAGTGGTATTTTGGGTAGTCCCCTAAAATATGCATTAGGGTTTTAGGCTTGTATAAATACCTCTTATTTTTCATGTGATGAAGCTCTTAGCACCACCTTGTAATTAGTTTAGGGGTAGCCACAAAAATAAACAAAAACTCTCTTTCTCTTTTTAATGGCTTCTTAGCTTTTCTTCATGTAATTTTCTTATATGTAATTTTAATTCATGCACTTTTAATTCATGTTCTTTTCTTGTTTATTTCTTCTTATGTTAGTAGTTTAGTTCTCTTTTTAGTTAATTAGCTTGCACTTTCTTTTATTTTTTGTTCTATGTTGCATTCTACATTTGTTGAAATGATAACAAATATGAGAAGCTAAACCCCTTCAAATTAGGGGTAATGAAGCTCTCTTAATCACGTAGATTCAACATTTTGCTAATTTTTGATCTCTTTTTGTGCTTAATTACAATATTTGATGTGGTTAACTTTGAATTTGATGGTCTATGTTGTTGACACCAAATAGGCTATGATTAAACAGACATAAACACAAATTACCTCTTCATCTACATATGATATTGGTAATGAAGTGATTTTAGAATCAAAATTTGATGGTCTATATTACTAATCAATAGTAAATAGATCATGCTTAGAATAAATTTTATTTTCAACTTCATTGTCATTTTCATGAGAGTTAACAAGTGGTTTAGTGGGTGTGTTAAAGTTTGATGGTTTATGTTGGGCTAATCAATAGCACAAATACACCATACTTAGGATAAACACATCAACTAAATTCACTAATGACCAAACAAGAGAGATCATAATTTCATTATGTTGATTTATGTGATCATGAGAAGGAAATTACCCTTTAAATTGCCTTCTACTCTCATATTTTTATCCACTTTTAGCTTTTGTCAGTTTTTGGAAATTTGTAGTTAACACATCTCAAATTCTTGGTTTAATTTGATTGATTAGAAATTTTAAATCACTTCAATTCCCTGTGGATCGACCCGTACTCACTACGTACTAAAATTGTATGTCGTGCGCTTGCGGTTATTTTTATTACAATTTTTCGACGATTTTCTAAACTAATAGGAAATTCGTCGATTTCAACAAGTTTTTGGCGCCATTAAATGAAATAACTATGTTGAATCTACATGATTAAGAGAGGTTCATTAACTCTAAATTGAAGGGGTTTAGCTTCTCATATTTGTTATCATGTCAACAAATGTAAAGTTCAACATAGACATAAACAAGAGGAAAAGGAGAACTAATTAAAATAAAAAGAGAGCTGATTTACTTGCATAAAAGAAAGAGAACTAAACTACTAACATAAGAAGAAATAAACAAGAAAAGAACATGAATTAAAAGTGCATGAATTAAAATTGCATATAAGAAAATTACATGAAGAAAAGGCTAAGAAGCCATTTAAAAGAGAAAGAGGATTTTTGTTTATTTTTGTGGCTACCACTAAACTAACTAAAAGGGGGTGCTAAGAGCTTCGTAACATGAAACATAAGGGGTATTTATACAAGCCTAAAACCCTAATGCATATTTTAGGGGATTACCCAAAATACCTGTAACGACCCTGAATTTCGAACAAATTAAATTGGAAATATTTAATTAATTTTAAATATTTGAACGATGATTTAATTTGAATCCCCGATATAACTTTGAATTTGGCGATTAAATTATAAAATTTAATCTATTGAACTGGATAAAAAATTGAATCTTCAATTTAAAGCTGAAGAAAAATATTCCAAAAGCTTTTAAAATTTATATTTATAATTCTGAAGATAACAGAAGCTTCAGAATCCAATTTCGAATTTATTTGTTCAGTTTGAAATTTATATCGTTCAGTCGATATTTAAAAGTAGCGTTCCGGGGCACAGTCTCGGAATTCGACGAAACCAGTTCCATTGGGTCCGTAATATTGAATTATTACCGGATTTCAAATTTCGTATTGATTGGAATTGTTATGTGAGCACACGACACATAAACGCGTTGAACTTAAACCGAAATCAAATTAAAATTTAAATTTAAAATGGTTAACATCATTACACGTTCACTCCTTTATACACGCCGAGCATCACGGGAAGAAAACGTGGGGAACATGCCGTTTTCCATTTTTAATACTCCTCCTTCCTCAGTTTCGTTTGAAATCAATAATCTCGTATTCAATTAATGGCCGAACAACAATCTCCTCTTGTTCCTTTTTCTATTCGAAATCAGTTCCGTTCTTCCCCCCCTTCATTCAAAAGTAAAGCGAAACCCCTTTTTACTTCTTCCAGTTCGAAACCCTGCCCTCCCTCCTCTTCTTTTCAAATCAATACAAATCGAACTCGTATAAGGAGAAAAGGGGGAAGCATCACCAGTGACAACTGAAATCTTGCCTCGCGATGAGATGTTAAGGCGAAGCAGTGGAAGGGGTCGACTCGTATGGGGTCTCGTGAGTCTGGAGGTGTTCTCGGCAGCGCGTTGGCTGGTGATTCGCGAGAGACTTCGAGGTGGTGTCGCGATCGAGGCGCTTGAAAAAAAATCTGCGGCGTGATGTCAGTCGAGCTGGGGAGCGCGTGGGCGGCAACGTCGAGTGGCAAATGGTGATGGCGATGGGGGTCGCGTTCGTGGGTGTGCCGTTAAAGGGGAACTCGCGAGCTAGTCGGGGCGTCTCGAGATTATGGAGGGCGATCAGATGTCAAGGCAGTGGCGTACGACCTGGGTTCGCATTTGGCATTAAGGTTAGAAACTGTCGAGAAAACAAGTCTGGGAAAACGGATTGCAAAATAAAAGCTAAGGTGAGATTTTCTCACTCGAAGGAAATTTGAATTTACAGTTATTATTGATTGATGATTGTTATTGGATGTGCTATTAGATATGATAGGATATATCTATATATATAGCAGTATATACATATTGGCATATGTATATATTGGATTGATGATTTCCCGCCTCGTATAGCGGATGAGACCCTATTGCGCCGTTAGTAAGCGGATTTATAAAAACCTATATACCGCGATAATTCCATACTGGAGCGGAATTGGTATTGTGCTAACGTCTTTGGATGCAGGGAAACAGGTTGGAGGGATCCAACTGGACCCCTCACATTGATTGATTTTATTTATACTGTGGTATAAATCTGTGAATGATTATATTGATGTTCTTGATCAAATCGATGTCTGGAAATTGATTGAAAGCTAAAGATTTAGCTGAACGGATGTTTGATATCATTGGATTCCAAAAAAATAAACGAAATTGAATTTTTGAAATTCAAGTAGGAAATTTTAAGTGAATTGATTTTAGAAATTTAATAAATTTGAAGAAAAGAATTTAAAAGAATAAAGGCTGATTTTTGAAATCTTATTGAATTTATTCCAGAATCAAGTGAAAACGTTAAATAAATGAATTTCGTATAATAGTGATTTTAAATTGGAGAATTTGATTAAAATTTAGATTTTTAAATAGATTGAAAGAGACAAAGAAATTAATTTTCTTTAAAAGGAATTTATTTAAAAAGAAATAAGTGGGAAGTCCAATTAGAAATTAAATTGGCTAATTTAAGCGAATTTGGAAAATCGATATGAAATTTATAAAGGTATAAATTGTAAAGTTAAATCGATATGAAATTTATAGATGTATAAATTGTAAGTAAAAAGAATGAAATTTATAGATTTATAAATTGTAAGTAAAAAGAATGAAATTTATAGATTTATAAATTGTGAAGTTAAAATGAATGAAATTGTAGAATGGAAGATTTATAAGAAATTAACTTATAAAATTGGATTTGTACCTTTAAAGGGTTAAAATGAATGAAATTGTAGAATGGAAGATTTATAAGAAATTAACTTATAAAATTGGATTTGTACCTTTAAAGGGAGTATCAATCGAACTTGTTAATAAAAAGGGGATTTATAAATCAAAGTTATTGTGAAATATAAGGTTGAATTTATAAACGTTGTTTTATAAATCTGAAAACACTTATTTTAATAAGTGTATTATAGAAATTAATAAAAGGAGATTTATAAACCGAAGTTGTTATAAAACAGAAATGGAATTTATAAGCGTTGTTTTATAAATTCGAAATAAATTGAATTTGATGAATTAAATAGTGAAATGTGATTAGTGAAGTATATTCACGATTTTGGATAGTGAATATATTTTTGAAGTAGAATGGATATGGTTTTGGGAAAGCGATATTATAAAAAAATGAAGTAACTGTTTTAAAAGATGTTTTAAAACGTGTTAAGTATCGAATACATAGATTTCAACATTTTATTGTTGAAATAGACGTTTTCGAAAAATAAGGAAAATATGGACTATAACACTGTTGTTATAGTAAATGATTTTCGAAAGAAAATGTTTTATGTAGTATTGGGATTTATATATCTATAAAAATCCGAATCCCTATACTAGTAATTTCGAGTCGTCGTAACGATGTTTTACGCAACATTCGTTTTGACTCAAATAAATGTGATTTAAGAATGATTTCCTTAAAGAATGAGATATATACTTAATTTTGATTTTTAAGTATATCGAATATTTTCTAAGTGTTGGAAATAAATGATTTGTGAATTACTTATTTTTAAATAAGTATGGAAATGCTTTTCCAATGTGAAATGAACTGTTTGAGTTTTTATCTTTTAAAGATAAATTGAAAGGTGAATATTTGAAATTGTTTTCAAATGGTTAAGTGTGGAAATTTTATATCGGTAAAGATATTTTTGAAGATGAAATAATTTGGAAAATTATTTGGAATCTGATGATGTTGCTCATTCTTTATTGATAGTTAAATAACCGACTATCAATAATTACCTTGAATATGGTATTTGTTGTGAATTGGATGAATTTGAATGCCACACTTATTTTTGAATAATCGCTCACTATTCGGGTTAACCGGGAAAGGACCATGGGGTCGTATAACCCATTCCGAATATGTGATACGTCGTTATGAATTGCATTCGAAGATCGGTGTTGAAGACCGGATATTTTTGAAAACGGAAGGATTACCGTCGAGTTACTCTACATCGGCTGATCTCCGATTTAGAGGTTTTATCACCCTTAGTGACGGGAAGTCCTGACGTGATTGAAAATTATCCGGAATTGCAAGGGCTTCGTGAGAAGTGCCTTCGGTTCTGTTCGATCCCGGAACAGACTTGTATGGATTGTGTGTCTGACGTTACAATTTGAGATATAAAGCTGATTTCTTTCAAATACATTTCTGTTGGTGGCGGAGAATTTATTCTCTTAGCTTAACACCCTTCTCTGAGACGTACGAGCTCAGAGGTTATGTAGTTGAAATTTATCAGCGATATATCCCAATTTGGTAACGTGGCATACTGAGTGTTGCTGTGAAATGATCAGTGTTTGATCATTTGTGATATGATCATTTGTTTGATCTTATATCTTTGTGATCATAGGTTGATCATTTTGTTTGACCCGAAGCAGGGCTTTTTGTAGAAAGCGTAGCTTTGTGGACGAGACTTCGTCGAGCCTCACACCCCGGAAATGGTCGAAACAGGACGAATGCGGCAAGGTTCTAGGGAGTAGCGCCCCTTAGTGTATGTCATTCCTTCTGGATAAAGGTGGTATCATGGTATGGAGCCCAGATACTTAACCTCTGTGGTTGCTGCACAGTTATTATTACTTTGTGGTTTGTTGGAAATCGGGGATCCTCGGGAAGATCGGTGACGATCGGGGGATGGCATACGCGTGTCAGTAGTTACCTATTTTTGCAGAGGTAACCCGGCCTTGTGTTGGCAGAGATCCGGTTAGGTTCTCGGGTCGTCTATTCCAGGGACGTACCCATCGTGGATAGGAAGTTCCTTAGCCTGACCATTTGTTGGAAATCCAAAGAAACAATACGTGACTTGTACGGTTTTAGTTGTAGAACCTGCCATCTAATATGGCAGCTATAGCAAGCATACTATAATGGTACCTATACTGGCTAAGATTTATATTCTACTTTCGAAATGTTTTCTACACTATGCACTAACAATAATATCAAAAAGAATTTGATTTTTGCGTAGTAAGCATCTTTGACTATCATAAGAAGAAATCTCCTCCAAGTCTGCGTTTGCATTGTGTGTGTGGCGGGAGGTCTTATGGTAGTTTCATTTTTCAAAAGCATTGCGAATTGACATTAAAAATTTTCCTGTTGTTATTTTAAAGAATAACTGTTTTACGATCTCACACCAGTCACCATGACTGACTCGGAGTTTATTGTTTCCCTTCTAAACTCTGGGTGCCCACCAATTTCCACACGGGCAGTCTAGAGTTAGATTATCAGGATATGCTGGATATTCTGGAGCTTGGAGATAAGCTGGAGTTCGAGACGTAGTATTTGTATCTGATATTATTTTATTCCGCTGTGTATTCTGTATGAGGACGAGTTTATATAACTGTCCATTGTTGTAAATTGACTCGGATGATTGATGTATGTATAAACTGATATAGTTCTTTGTTTTAAAAGATTACTGATTATCTATTATATTTTGTTCCGCTGCGATGTGTAAGATTCTGATATTGTTTTCTGTTCTGTTGTTCTTCCGTGATGTTGTTCTTTTTCTTTCTTTTCCTTCTATCTTCTTCTTCTCTTTTTCTTCTACTTCTTCTTTCTAAAACCCTCACTACTGGAGTTTCCGGCGTTCGATTTCTCGGCAGTCGATAAAGTGAGTATCGATGTTGAATTTTCGAAAGTCGAAAATTTGGGGATGTTACAATACCCCTCTAGGAAATGTAACCTCCAAGTAATCATTAGCATGAGCATAAGCCTCCATTTAAATGTGCATGTAGCTTTAATCCCCACTAACATGTGCATTAGCTCCTAATTGAAGATCATGGTAAGTGGGTAGGTAGGATCCTCCATGTTGCATGAATTGATTTATTTCCATCTTCATTTGTCTTCCTTCACTTGTGTATGCATAATTCTATGAAGACCTCTTCCATTTGAATCCAAATTCCTTCAAAATAACATAAAAATGTCCAAGTAAATTTTCTCGAATTTAATCATACGTAAAAATGACCGTTTTGCCCCTATATGAAGATGAATAAATGATGATTTGAAAATAGTTTAAATTTGGATTTAAACAGTAAATAGTACATCAGGTTACTCCTTAACAGAGAGTTACCAGAGTTACACAAAAGTACTACAAATTAGCTTAAGCAGTTATAACATCCTACCTTTACAAATGCTATAACAAAATACACTTACACAAACTAGATAATGCAGCAGAATAGATAACTAAGAAGATAAAAGCCTTCTGCTTGGATGTCATCTTCAAAAGAGCCCAACAAAGACCGGTTCTCTCGGACTACTCAAATAAAATGAGTATCTAAGAGTTTAAGGAAAACAAACAACTCGGGTCAGATGATATGTCTGGTATGAGTAAAACTTAAAACAATATGTGGGTAATTACACACAACCATGTGAGACCATACCGCTGAGCATGGAACGGGTTTACTATCATATAAATCAACATCCAAACGTAAAGAATGGATCAATAATTAAACAACGCAAAGAGTAGTAGACTCTTCCCATTGCAATTAAGAAAAACAATTCGAAAGTTCGGATCAAATAAGGAAAGGAAAATTTCCAACAAATGACTAGGAAGGTGCACCGCCCCTCCCCCCCCCCACCCCCTTTTAATGTATAACTCTATAAATATACTTCCGAGAAGCTTATTTCTCTATGACACTTCTCGGAACCCTACAAGTCGGACCCCACCAAACCTTATCGAGTATCCGAATACTTCACATCTAAAAGCGCCACCTAATCCAAATCTAGATGAGATGTGAAAGTATCCTAATGGGAGTAATCCCACATAGCTTGGCCTCCTCTCACGCTTTGGTTTTAGTCATTTCTAACAAAGGATATAAATGCTCAATGGAGTAATAAATCATTTTAGAGCGACGAAAATAATTAAGCGGTGGTAATCGATGGCCGAGAAACCAACCATCGAGGATATAAAACGATCTTATATGGAAATTAAGTCTTGTATACTTACCACCACTCATCGAATTCAAACTTATACTATTTCTTGATTAACAATAATACTGGACAAGTCAAGGTAGTGTTACCTCAAAGTCATGTCTCACGATTATTCTTAACTTTTGAAATAGCGATAAGTATTCTTCTTCGATGTTTAGTGCTAATTATACAAATAGATTGTTTCCATATAAGTGAATCGCTTTATGGAAATTAATTCATTTCCATAAACGAATCAAAGTTTTAAAAAAAACCGAATTTGTACTTGGCTTCACATTACAAGTGATAGCTTTAAAACACTTTGTTAAAAGAGTTCACTAACTTTGAAACATCATTATAAAAAGGATTTAACAACTTAAAACATCCTTACTACGTGGACTAATTAACTTTAAAACTTTGTTAACTAAGTTAATTAATTAACTTCAATAACCTAAAAAAAGGGTAAATCACCTTCAAAACAACATTAATTCAATTAATTTATAATATTTAAATATAATTAATTAAATTAATTTATAAATAATTAAATCTCATTATTTAAAAATGATTCATTAATTGTAAAAGTCTTTAAAGGAAAGATTAATTAAAGTTAAATAGATTTTATTAACTTCTAAAAGTCATTAATTAAAAAGATTAATTAATTTAAAAACATTAGTAAATTGATTATTTAACTTCAACCCATCATTATTAAAAGATTAATTAGCCTTAAACGTCATTAATTAAAATGGTTAATTAATTTTAAAACATCATTAACCAAGTGATTAGTTAATTTTAAACACATCGTTAATAAGTTAATTAGTTAATTTCAATCCTTATTAATTAAATATTAATTCAATTAAATAATCGTTATTAAAATAATTAATTGTTTTTGAAAAAATCATTAATCAAAAACTTGCTTAACTTGTAAAATAGACCCAAGCAAAATAATAAAACCAAACGGTTTCGATAAAAGGCCATTTTTCGAAAGTGTCGATATAGCGACTATTGCTATATAGGCAGCTCGGAATTCAAGCTTATGTCATTTGCAATACAACCACACATCACATAGCAAGGGTATGAGCATATATACATGATGATTTACTATAATACAACATATATCAAGCATTTATTAACAAAGGCATAAATCTAACCAATAAATTTTCATATGTCTTATGATTCGCATACTAACTTTTCAAAGCGACTAACTTTCAAGCAACAAACCAATCCAACAACCAAACTATTATTTCACCAATACAACAAGCATTCAATAGCTATAACATGAACACAAATATAGTTTGAAAACATTTGGTTTAATGGTGGAAGCTTTACTCACCAAAACGCTTACTAACTTAAATCGAAATCGCACTAACTCTTCAAACACCACTAGAACTAAGCTTTTATATGCACTTGACTTGATTTAGTGGACCTTTTATGGGCTTTCGGGCTCGGCTTAGACCATATGGGGCTTCACCATGGTGGATATGTGGGGGTATAGGGTCTTGTTTTATAGAGAATGGAACGTGGCAGTGAAGTAAGGAGTTTTAACTTTGTTTTGAGAGTGTATTCACTAGTTTTTAGCTTGGGAATTTCTTTTGGAAGCCGTGGAAGTATTCATGTATATAAAGAGAATAGAAATGAAGATAGAAATGAATATGTAAAGTGGAAAATGTGTGGAGATGAGGAGTATTTATAGGCAAAATAAATGAAGAGGTGAATAAAATAGCTTAAACATTAAATAATATAAAGTTGCCATGTGTTCATGCTTGCCATACCCCCTCCACCTCACCTAGTACACACACACACTCCTCTCTCCCCCTTTCACCATGCCTTAGGTACTTGTTTAGGTTATGGTTAGGGTACTTAATTAATTTCCTAAGGTTACTTAATATATTTTGTGCATTTTATGTCAAATTAAGTTTTATATTTAAACTAAGCTTGATTATTAACTTTAAAACATTAATTATCTTATCACATGACATATGTGCATGTGTGTGCATGTGTATATGAGTGATACAAAAATGTGCATAATGTTTTTGATGACTTTTCGATGCCGAAAAGTCGAAATTTCGGAAAACGTTTTTCGGTCACAATTTCTATTTTTATTTGGACTAATTATTTTGGTAAACAAAATTTGAAAATGATTTTAATATCATTAAT
This sequence comes from Allium fistulosum, assembly GCA_030737815.1. Taxonomy (NCBI): domain Eukaryota; kingdom Viridiplantae; phylum Streptophyta; class Magnoliopsida; order Asparagales; family Amaryllidaceae; genus Allium; species Allium fistulosum. The sequence continues at coordinate 721,838,102 of CM060901.1, forward strand.
TAATATTTAAAATATGTTTATTTGGTTATTAAAATCCATTATTTAAATATTAAAAAATGATTTAAATATTCAAATACAAAGCGAGTAATTTACAGTTCGTTACAACAAATCATCAAGATATAGACGTGTGAGAATATTTTCTCACCTTAGATCAAAAATAAAGGAATGGACTGAAGTGATTAAGCTGAAACAACTATTCTTCCTCTCCTACTCCTGTTTCAATTCTCCTTTTTTAGTTATTCAAAATCTCAAAAAGCCCTTTGCAATTCAGAAATTCAAAGATTTAATAACTACTCAAAAACCTAAATTGACTATATAAATAGGTAGGTAGGGTAGCAAGAAGTTCATACCTTTTCAAATTGAAATTTGTAGATTTTTCTTTGGATTTCTATGAATAAATCTAGGGCTGAAATAAATTTCTCCTTTCACCATTTGTTTAAGTTCTAAACAAAGAAACGATGGAAATAATGATGTGCCGAAGTTGAATTAGGATTAGGCTACGGACTTTGGTTTCATTAGTTGGATAGATGGGCTAAAAGGTTTTTAGACCCATACTAAAATAAAAATCAAATTTCTTTATTTCTTTTAAATATTTAATCCTTTTATAAAACCCATGAACTTATGAATAAAACTCCACACAACAAAACTTCTAAAATGCATACTTTTTAATTTTGAAATCAATTTAAACACTAATTAAATTTATTTATCATATTTGAGATAAAATCCCAATAATGATCAAAAAGAGATTTCTATTTTTAAAATACTATTATACATTGCAAATGTTTTTACAACCAAAAATCTATATTTTTCTTAACAAAATAAATTCATTCAAGAAGACAAGAAAATACTATTTTCAAATCCTTCATTAATTTAGAACTTATCATTCTAAAAAACATTCACTTCTTTTCATTAACACTAAAATCTACCAATTACCTTATTAAATAAATAAAATTATAACTTCCCATTATTATTATCAAAATAATTATTAAGAAACTCTGGTCAAGGTAATTAAATAAGCGGGTTGTTACAGAACTTCCCTCCTTTAGAAATTGCATCCTCGCAATTTTATATCGAAGAAAAATTCCATAACAGATATATATTAAAACTAATAATGCTTTTGTTCTTTAAAAATGTATTTCACATACAATCATTTGAATAATAAAATTCAAAGCTTATTTTCAATCAGAAATTCAGGAAGCTCCATATTTACCCTATCGGTTTAGCATAAATCAAGATTTGCTTCGACCAATCAAGTAAAATTAAGCAATCCGAAATAATTATTAGACCCTTTTTTGTTGGCTTTGAGAACACAAACTATTTTTTTTCCTAATGATTACAATTATGGGCTATGAGTTTTACACAACTCATAGGAAAATTCTACTACTCAATTATTCAATCAATTATTTCTAAAATGCTGAATTTTTGATCACTTCTTATAATCTTAATGGTACGAAATGTGTAACAACCCGTATTATTATAGTGCTCTAAATATTTAAATTTTGGGTATTTAAATATTTAATTATTTTGTTTTATCGATAAGCTAAAAGCTCGATTTTTTTAGATGGACTTTCTAGGACTTGAGATTATTTCCATTGAGTCTAGATGGTCCGAGCGAGCCATAATGAGTATATGTATCGATAAATTCTGACTGTTTGGTTTCGAGTTAGAAGGTCGAGTTTGATTAGTAATATCATGTGACCAAAGAGATTAATTTTTGTATATGTTGGAATTAGGCCTTGAAAATAGTTCCACTGAGTTCGAAATATAGGTATTTAGTTAGGAAAGCCAGCGAGCATGCCTCGATTGGAGTTCGTAAAATTTTGGGCATGAATAGTGTCGGTTAGAGATCTATATAAGGATCCTCACTTCTCTCTTTTGGCCAACTCGGAATTTCTAAAACCCCAACCACTTTAAATATTACACTTCACCCAACGGCCCACGTTTGCCATGGCTACCAGAGGCCGAACTAGCCCCCGACCCCCACTACAATATTATTCTGCTTAATGAGATGAGTAGGTTGGCCGGTGGGAACAACGTATGGTTGACAGCAGCGACCGAAATCTCTATTTGAATGCGACCGTTAAGGCTTTTGGTAAATGTGTTCGTTCTCCGACGATAGGCGATGGTGGAGGTCGAGGTAGGTGGCGGTGGAAGCGGGGGAGGTTGGGCTTCCTTCTGGTCGAGTGCAGCGGCGCATCTTGGTTTAAAGAGGCGGAGAAACGCGAGAAGAACGGCAGACATTCGTGGGTTCGACTGGAGCTAGCGGCAGCGAGTTAGGGGATAGGATCGGTGGCATGGGGTCGGTCTTGGTTGGGGCTGTTATCTGAGGGAGTGCGGTAGCATCCAGTAACCTGCGGCGGCGTCAGGTGGAGGATACTGGGTTTTGTGAATAAGTGATTAGGGTTTGATGATTAGTGTTAATGAGGTAATTAAGAAATTAATTATATTATTTATTTCGCAAATCTTATAAACCCAATATCTGATTCATACGTCAAATTCAGATGCGGTTACCCGCATTGGATTTGTAATGATGTTATCTACATTTTGGAATTGGATTAGTTGAGATTGAAGCTTGTAGAATTTCAAGCTAAACTCGAACGCTAGGCAGAACTAGAACGCTTCGGCGATAACTGGAATTTTGGTGAGTTAAACTCACCTTTTTGGTTAATCAATATGATATATATATAGTAGATAAATTTTACTGTTTGTGTTTGGTTGAAGTATTGGCTGGTTGGGTTAAATATCCGCTTTTGAAAAGCGATTGTCATTTAAAATTGAAATACTGGGAATTTTGTAGAGAAATCCGGATTTCTCACCGTAGTGATTTTAATTTCCAGTTATATACCCATTGATTCTATTCCAGTTATAACCCTATTATATAGATTGTTAATTGCCGAATCTTGGTTTTTTAGCACTGTTAGTTATGGATTGTTGTATGTTTAAAACTTAACCCCTGTAGTTATAAAAATAAACAACAACGTTTGGATAAGTGCTTTGGTGGCTATTGGCCTCAATTTAGTATTTTGGAAATACTATTAATTACCGTTTGACTTGAAATTTGTTTTTTATTCGGAGAATGATTTCAAATCTAACCTTTGGGTTTTCTAGAATATTTTTATTTAAGCGGAGTTTGACTTCTCTATTTTTCCTTAACCTTTTTTACTTGTCTTTTCTAAATCATTTAGAAACGTTTAAAGTTGTTTAACTATCATTTAATAATGATTTAAAGTTGTTTAACTATTGTTTAATAATGTTTAAAAGTTGTTTGTTTGTATTTAATATTGTTTTAAAGTTATTTATTAATATTTTAATATTATGAGTAGTTATTTATTTAAATCATTGATATTGTTTGAAGATAATAATAATTATTTATTAATAATATTTTGGAAGTAAATTATTTATTATAATAAGGTTTTTGAAGATTAATTATTAATTATTCTATTAATAATGTTTGAAATTATTAATTATTCATTTAATAATGTTTTGAGGTTATTTACTATTATACTATTAATGTTGAAGTAAATTAATTGTTCCATTAATGATGTTCTAAAAGAAATTGATTATGTTATTAATGTTGTTGAAAAGGTAATTTATTATTTATATATGATGTTTAAAGTTAATTAATTTATCTGATTAATTGTACTTATAAATAATAAATTAATTTTTAAAGGAATTTCATTTAATAAAGAGTTTATAAATGAAAATGGAGTTTTGGATTTATAAAGGATTTTTATAAAGGCTTTATAAAGATTTTTTGTAAAGGATTTTATAAAGGGATTTTAGAAAAGATTTTTATAAAGTAGTTTTGGAAGTGATTTTTATAAAGGATCTTTATAAAGAAGTTTTATAAGAGAATAAAGTTTTATAAATGGGTTTATAGATTTATTAAAGGAGTTTTATAAATAGTTTTATGGATTTATAAAAGAGTTTTATTAATGGTTTTATAAATTTATAAAAAGAGTTTTATAAATTGTTTGGGAGATTTATAAAAGAGTTTTATAAATGGTTTTAAGATTTACAAAAGGAGTTATAAATGGTTTTTGAGTTGTATAAAAAGGAATTTATAATAGAAGATGAGATTGATTTCCACAAATGATCTTTAAATAATTCGGTGGTATGGAAATCATTTTTCCATGGTTAATCCCAAAGGGAAATCTTTCTCAGTGTTTGTGAATATACTTATACCATTGAGATAAGTACATGAATACATTTTCTAAGTAGTGAAAGTGTAGTGTTTTTGTGAATGTACTTATACCATTGAGATAAGTATATGGATATTTTTCCAAGTATTGAGAGGAGTATAAAAGATTTGTGAATATATCTTTGAAAAAATATTTTGATACAAGTATTTACAAAGTTATTTTAATTAATGAAAGGATTAATTAAAGAGGTTAGTGGTTGCTCATGTGCTTAACCAATGTTGGTTTCCTTATAGAAATAAATCCCTGATTGGATTGTTGTTTTATTTGGCAGTTAAACAACCGTCTATCAAGCTTGGCCAGTTTTAAATTATCGGTTGTTGGTTCGGAGAGACCTGGATCGGATATGTTATCTGAAAACCACTACGAACCAACATAAGCATTCGAATAGAAGACATCTTGAAGATGAAGTAAGATGGATTTCTTTAAAGTGCAAGGGCTACTTGCTACTAATCCTGAGGGTGATTCCAAAATGGATGTAGTAGAGGTAGTGCCTTCAGTTTCGTTCAGACCCAGAACGAACCTGTATGGATGAATGCTGGCATTGCATTTTTGCTTGGAGGACAGTGTTAACATTCCAAGATGGTCTGCTAAGAGGAAAGTAAAACTGTATTCTAAAGCCTCACACCCGGTAAAAAACTAAAGCAGGGACATATGGCAGGGCTATGTGGGTCACTCCCATTAGGGTATGATCATCCCATATCTAGAGTCGATATTCACGTATGCTTTGGGGCCTATTATGGTTCATTGATCGCAACCAAGGGGTGATCATTTTCAGTGCTATCTAGTAAGGGGTAGGGCCGGTCCTGAGTAGCTGAGGTGCAACGTGTTGTAGCCTCCGGTACATTTTATCTAGAGGTGTACCGATTTGGTGGGCAGACCCTTACCCTTTCATAGTTGGAATCCATTTTCTAATACGAGCCTTCGGACTTGACTGTATACCTATTATGATGTAATTTAATTAATGTAACAATTTCGGCTATATTCAATATTTATTTTAAACCTTAGACACTATGATAATATCAAAAAATGTCCTATGAAATGTTTTGGTTATCATAAGGTAAAAATCCGTCTGTGTTTATATGTGACATGGTCTTACGAGTACCTTTATTTTGAAAAGTTTTTATAACATTAAAATCCATCTGAGGTGTGTTTCTCATGCTGGTTTACCAGACTGATCTGAGAGTTATTTTCTTAAAATGCTCGGGTCAGACCGAGCATATTTTCAAATCTATTTTGGATGCCTTGAAGCTTCAGGAGATGAGCTAGATGTCCAAGATGTATCTCTTGTATATTCTCTATTTCTGTTTCATGTGTTGTTTTATTTATCATCATTTATGAGGACATGTTGTTATAATAGCCCGTGCTAATGATAGGGTTGTTTAGTGTACTCTAATTTGATGCATGTATATTATAGTTTTCTTTTGTAAATATATGTTGTATATTATATATTATACGTCACGTTGTGAGATTCTGTTTTGTCTTTTCTTTTCTTGTACCCCAACAATCTTTCTTTCCGGCACTTAGATGCTCGGCACATGAATACCTTGGATGTATTAGTGTCGACTTTAGAGGGTTGAAAATGCAAGTTGTTGCCCTTGGTATTAGAGCTTAGGTTGAGCGAACACCTAGGCTTTGGTGGGGTTAACTCATTTTAGATAGGGTAAGCGAGACCCTAGGATGAGTTGAGTGTGTGTGTTTGTATATATATATTATATAAGAGTGCGTATTTGTTAGCACTATAAAAATATTTTATATTGTGTTGATTTATCTGTTGAGTGGTTTATAAATTCTGGTCGAGAAGTGGGATGCCACGGTATCGATAAGGGTTTCTAAACACATAAACCAGGCAAATCGACGTGGTATTGTTTTGAAAATTGATAAATGAAATAATTTTACCTTGGATTATATTTTATATATAAATGAATAATTTTTATAAAATATATATAGTTATTATCTTTGTTTGCTGTTAGGGAATGATAATATTCAATTATTATCATTTATTGTTTGATTATTCATGCTCACCCAGTTAGGAGCATTGGCTATTGTTTGTGGATTGAGTAGTTGTGCCCGACCAGTTTATGGGCATTGGCTATTGTGGTTAGCTAGGAGCAGTTTTATTCTATTCACTGCATGGGTTTGGTAGATAGTAATTTATGGGAACATTAAAAACGAACACCTTGTGAATTTAGTTTCATAGTTTCACTATCAGGCGTTTGGTGATAATGTCGGGTTAAAATTTAATTTTAATAAAAGTTGTCTATTATAATTTAAACAAAGCAACAGTTGTGAAATGATTTTATATAAGAAAGTAAAATATTATAAATCTGATTTATAAATGTAGTTTATAAATAAAAAGGATTTAAGCTGAGAATTTGAGAACTGAAATCCCAGTGTTTTGAAATGTTTTTTTGATGTTTTGGAGGACAATAATAATAACATTATTTGAAAGTAGTTTTGAATAGAAATATTTTTGAAAAGATTTTGAAGAAGATAAAAGCACTGAACTCATTTTGGTCGTTGGAAAATAATTCTAGTGAGGACTGCGGCATTATCGGTATTAAATTTCGACTTTCTAAGTGGGGAAAATGCTACCATAGTAATTTTGCTTCATAGTTGTTCGGTAAAACAAGTTTTGATTTAAATTCCAAGGTATGATTTGATATACAAAAGGAGATATATATTACTATTATTTCAAAATGATTTGGAATAAAAACTAGGTGTTTAATTCTGAAATTTTCAGTTAAGTTATTTTATGGATTCATGTATCCTATGCATTTGAGTAGTTTGGTTTTGCATTTCAGATTGATATGTTGTTTGGTAGTTTTTCATTTATTAAAATGAAAGGGAATTTCCGACGATTTGAGACAGTCGGGACTTCTAAATTTGATATAGAGATTGAAGCTAAGTGTTTTTTGTTAGAAAATATAGAAGTTGAGTTTTTGTAACTCTTAAGTTGTAAAGATAATTAATTTTAACAAGTTTTAAAATTCATGAACATCCCAAATTAGATGACAAATCTGAATTTGTATATACACTCTTAGGATGTAGAAGAGAGTTATACAAGTATGAACTTAAGTATGGAAGGACTTTACAAATGAAGTTGTGGCTTTTTGAAATGTGGTTGAACTTAAGTTTTTAAGTAATTAATGAACATAAATTGGTCTTTATGAAATGTTTATAAACTTAAGAAAAGTTTTATGAAATGGTTCATAAATGATTTTAGTATTAAATGAAATCATTTTTAATGAGATTGAATGTGATTTAAAATGAAAGGCAATTGGTATAGTTAAGAAACCAATTGGAATAAATACGTAGGATGTACGTAGATCATTTTGTTCGCATCAGGATCTTTGATCCAGATTTGGGTATATAAATTTGAAGTTATTTACATTTGTCCAAACAATGATTTTTCATTCGATTCTTGACGGCAAACAGTTGATACGAATTTTTGAAGTTCTCTAGTGATCGGATTTGATACTGCATATGGATGACATATGTATATCGTACGAGATTTAATGTAATCGTATGTTTTTTACATTAGAAATGTAAGTTACATGATTGATATGGCATGTGGGTTTGAGATGATTGTATTTGAAGTTTGGCATGCTTAAATTCCGGTTATATGTTGTTTTAGTTGTATTATTGTTTCATTTGTCGTGTTTAACTCTCTTTTGGGTTATGTAAGTGAGTTTCACGTACATGGAAGCAAAGGTTAGCTTGCTGCTTTTGGTTCATGAGTAGAGTTTGTTGCTCGACAAATAGGTATGTAGTAGATTAGAGTTTGGGTTCTGATTGGTGATTTTATTCCCCAGATATAGAAGGCCACTTTTGAGCTTTGTTTTCTTTTGTTGGTGTGGGCCCTTTGTGGCAAGTTGTGGTTTTTTGGATCTAGCCGCGCAAATGAGGTGCTGCCAAAATTTTTTGAAAACTTAAGCAAAAGTTGAAAGGAAGGTTAGCACAAAGATTTTTTTGATATGACTGATAGTCGTAAGAATCGGTGTCGGAGATTATTGGAATCAGCCTTGAGTGACTTGGGAATTTAAGTTATAATATGGAAAGTTGTCACTATAGTTGCACTTGTTGTTACTTATTCGTTTCGAGTGTTTATAACTTGATTCAGATAAGAGTGGCTTATTGGCGGACATGTGCACATGTAGGTAGGATAGTGTCTAGGATAGTTAGTTTGGAGCTGTTTTTTGGCATAAGTTGAAGATGATTTTTATATATCATCAAATATGCTATAGTGTTGGGTTTTTTTCTTAGTCTTTCAGGATTTTGGGGACGAAATCATTTTAAGGGGGAGAGTATAACAACCCGTATTTTTATAGTGCTCTAAATATTCAAATTTTGGGTATTTAAATATTTAATTGTTTTCTTTTACCGATGAGCTGAAAAATCGATTTTCGCAGATGGACTTTTTAGGACTCAAGGTTATTTCCATTGAGTTTGGATGGTCCGAGCGAGCCAGAATGAGTATGAGTATCAATATATTCCGACTGTTTGGTTTCGTGTTAGAAGGTCGAGTTCGATTAGTAATATCGTGCGACCAAAGAGGTTAACTTTTGTATATGTTGGAATTAGGTTTCGAAAATAGTTCCATTGAGTTGGGAATATGGGTATTTGGCTAGGAATGCCAGTGAGCACGTATCTATTGGAGTTCGTAAAATTTTGGGCATGAATAATGTCAGTTAGAGATCCATATAAGGACCCTCACTTCTCTCTTTTGGCCAACTCAGAATTCCTAAAGCCCTAGCTGGCTGAAATATTACACTTCATCCAACGGCCCACGTTCGCCACGGCCACCAGAGGCCGAATTAGGCCTCGACCCCAGCTACAATATTATTCGGCTTGATGAGGTGAATAGGTTGGACGGTGGGATCGATGTATGCTGGACGGCGATGACCAAAATCTCTATTTGAGTACAGTCGTTAAGGCTTTCAGTAAATGGGTTCATTCTCCGGCGATAGGCGATGGGGGAGGTCGAGGTCACTGGCGATGGAAGCAGGGGAGGCTGGGCTTTCTTATGGTGGAGTGTGACGGCACGTCTTGGCCTGTAGCGGTGGAGAAACGCAAGAAAAAAGGCAGACATTTGTGGGTTTGTCTAGAGCTAGCGGGGGCGAGTTAGGGGATAGGACCGGTGGCATGGGGTCGGTCTTGGTCGGGGCTTTATCTGAGGGAGTGCGGCGGCATCCAGTCACCTACGGCGACGTCAGGTGGAGGATAATCGGCGGCGTCGAGGGTTATAAAGTCGTGACCTAGGTTTTGTGAATAGGTGATTGGGGTTTGATGATCAGTGTTAATGATGTAATTAAGAAATTAATTATATTATTTAATTCGCAAATCATATAAACCCAATATATGTTTCATACGAGGTCGGATTCAGATGCGGTCACTCGCGTTGGATTCATAATGACATTATCTACACCTTGGAATTGGATTGGTTGTGATTGAAGCTTATAGAATTTCAAGATAAAATAGAACGCTATTCGATTTTTGGCGAAACCAGAGTGCTTCGGCGATAACTGGAATTTTGGTGAGTTAAACTCACCTTTTTGGTTAATTAGTATGATATATATAGTAGATAAAATTTACTATTTGCGTTTGGTTAAAGTATTTTCTGGCTTGGTTAAATATCCGCTTTTGAAAAGTAATTGTCATTTAAAATTGAAATACAGCGAATTATGTAGAGAAATCCGAATTTCTCACCGTAGTGATTTTAATTTACAGTTATGTATACCTATTGATTCTATTTCACTTATAACCCTGTTATATAGATTTTTAATTGTCGAATCTTGATTTTTTAGCACTACTAGTTATGACATTGTTATATGTTTAAAACTTAACCCTTGTAGTTATAAAAACCAATAACAACGTTTCGTTAAGTGTTTTGGTGGCTATTGGCCTCAATTTAGTATTTTTGAAATTGCCATTTGACTTGAAATTGGTTTTTGATTCGGAGAATGATTTCAAATCTAATCTTTGGGTTTTCTGAAATATTTATATTTATGCGGAGTTTGACTTCTCTATTTTTCCCCAACCTTTTTTATTTTTCTTTTCTAAATCATTTAGAAATGTTTTAAAGTTGTTTTAGTATCATTTAATAATGATTTAAAGTTGTTTAACTATTTAATATTGTTTCTATATTAAATGTCTAAAATTTGTTTGTTTCTATTTAATATTATTTAAAGTTATTTATTAATATTTTAATATTATGAAAACTTATTTATTTAAATAACTGATATTGTTTGAAGATAATAATAATTATTTATTAATAATATTTTGGAAGTTAATTATTAATTAAAATGAGGTTTTTGAAGATTAATTATTATATTAATAATGTTTGAAATTATTAATTATTCTATTAATAATATTTTGAGGTTATTTATTATAATACTAATAATGTTTAAAGTAAATTAACTATGTCATTAATGATGTTCTAATAGAAATTGACTGTGTTATTAATGTAGTTGAAAAATTAATTTATTATTTATATATGATGTTTAAAGTTGATTAATTTATCTGATTAATAGTACTTACAAATAATAAACTGATTTATAAAGGAATTTCATTTAATAAAGAGTTTATAAATGAAAATAGAGTTTTGGATTCATAAAGGATTTTTATAAAGGCTTTATGAAGAATTTTTATAAAGAATTTTATAAAGGGATTTTAGAAAATATTTTTATAAAGTAAGTTTTGAAGGGATTTTTATAAGGATCTTTATAAAGGAGTTTTATAAAAGAATAAAGTGTTAGAACCTCCATTCTATGGTTTCAATGACAACAACTATACAGTCACATATATTATATATCTTATCAAGATTACAAGTATATACTACAAGAGATCGTCATGCATAAAGATATCGGGACTCGAAGACAAACAGAGATTTATGGACCCTGCTATGATTAGTAAGGTTACTAGTGCATTAAGAGTCTTAGATAAATATTATAAGGTCCCCTTGAGTATACACACACACATGAATACATATACACAAAATTGGCCTTAAAAAACATTCAAAATTAGCATTAAAAAAATTATAATCTGAAAAATGTCAGCCACATATGACTATGGAAAATCCATAGATGTCTGCGAATAGGTTCGAGATATTATATTTTGAAGCCACAGACGTTTGTGGAAAATCCACAAGACTTCTGTCATCTGGAAACTGCTATAACCTGAAGGGTTGCTTCGTTTCATATTGAATAGTTGCTTCTGTTAAATTGAATAAACTCATCTCTTCATCGGAAGGTTGTATCCATTAAATTGAATAGAGTTTATTTAACAGTAACAACTCCTCATCTGCATCTCATTATTCCTATAAATACTTCAAAGATTGAGATTTACAAATTATATATTCTCTTGATTTCTTATTACTCGCTATTTACATATTTGTGCATCTCTTGCTTACATATTCTCAATCTATAATAACCAAAATATCATTTTGGTTAAACCATTTCCTACAACTCAAAAGTATTCACATTTACATACTCAAAGGAGATCATAGGAAGAATTGTATAATTAGTCAAAATCCATGTTATTTGGAACACAAGATTGCCAGAGAAATACTTTTGTATTAGCCTATTCCTCCGGGCAAAGTGAGGGTTATTTGGTTAAATAAAATACTGAAGGCAACCTTCAGGACCGGACATAGGACGGGAGGTCCGAATCAGTATAAAATATCTGGTGTGCTCACTTTTATTATTTGCCTTCTTTATATCCAGTTATTATTCTTTTCTTAGTGTTATTAGTAATATACACTCTCACACTAATATATAAGTTGCATTATATAAAGATCCTATAGACATTCATTTGGTATTAGAGCCTAGGTTTTTAGATATCATTACAACATCCAAGAATAAATGGCCATAAAAAGATCTAGTCAAGGCAATAGAAAGAGGAAAAGCAATAAAGTAGAATCAAAGGAGCAAACAAGCAAATACTTCATGGCTAAACTCAGATCACAATCGGTATACTTAGATTCTTTATATAAATATCTTTTGTTAGCACATGATGAATTATTAAAAGATTGTAAAACTTTGAATAAATTTAATAGAATTGCATTAGCTAAGTTAAAAAATTGTGAGCAAGAAATTTCCAATTTAAAAGAGGAAAATATATTTTTGGTAAAACAAACTAAATTTTTTGAAAATATGGTAGAAGAACTTGTTTTACAAAAAGATTTCCTACAAAAAGAAAATAAGCAATTAGAAGCTAAAAATAATGATCTTTTAAAGAAAATTAATGTTTTGCAAAATAAAAATATATTTTTGGAAAATTCTTTAAATAATTCTAGCTCTTTAATTTTGTCTCTTGAAAAGAGAATAAAGCTTTAATTAAAAAGAATTTAGAATTAACCAAAGAATGTATGATTTTAAAAGACAATAGTAATATTTTGCAAAAAGAAGTTTGCGATTCTAAAGCAAATTTTGAAAGATTAAATGAAAAAATCGTAAGTTTTAACAAAGGTAAAGATATCTTATCTTCCTGCGGTTTAGGCTATAAACAAGCTAAAAGTAAATATAGTACTAGATATGCATTCATGTATACTAATTTTAGTCCTAGTACTAGTAAACATGATAATCCTAAAACTACTTGCAGTAATAGTTGTATTTTGTTTAGAAATGATAGAAAATATTTTTCAAGTACCAAGCTAATGACAAATAGTATTAAAATATGGATTCCTACCAATACGATGGATCATAATAAACAACTTTATATTAGCAACTATTATAAGAATGTGATTTATAATGAAAACTATATTTATAAAGGTTCAACCACACCCAAACGGGTATGGCTTCCCTAGACCTAACCCCCGAACCCTAACATAGGAAGTGGGTACCAGAACATATATCTCATTTTTTGCAGGTATACCACATATAAATGGGGAGGTATATTCCTATGGAAATGAAGCCACAAATGTGATGTTCAAATTTTCAATGCGAGTATGATATATGATGTGATGGTTAAAATTGTGACTATGGTAAGTGGTATGTTCTTTAAAATCTTAAACACATTTTTTTAATTTTTTGCACACCTGTGAATTTATATTAGAGAGTTCTACCCGTACATCCATATTACTCCAATTGATATCTATTTCTTTTTTGTCGATGATAAAGGGGGAGAATAACTATATGACTATATTGATAGGGAGAGTATTAACTTAGGGGGAGAATGTTTGAACTCCTATTTGTTTATTGTTGAACTCATGTAGGTTTAGTGTTCAATTATATTATTTGTGTTTATGTGTGATCTGTCTATGCGTTATTCATATCTATCTATCTCATTTGCTGTGTCTAAATGTTTATGTTTCTCTTATTTTATTTTTGATAATGATAAAGGGGAAGAAATATATGCATATACATAGGGAGAGATTAAATTGAGAGGGGAGGTTATTTTACCATGACTAACGATTGTATAGTTGTCATCATCAAAAAAGGGGAGACTGTTAAAACCTCCATTCTAAGGTTTCGATGAAAACAACTATACAGCCACATATATTATATATCTTATCAAGATTATAGGTATATACTACAAGAGATCGTCATGCTCAAAGATATCGGGACTTGAAGACAAATAGAGATTTATGGACCACGCTATGATTAGTAAGGTTATACTAGTGTATTAAAAAGTCTTAGACTCCTTGAGTATATATGCACACACGAATTCATATACACAAAATCGACATTAAAAACATTCAAAATTGGCATTAAAAGATTTATAATCTAAAAATGCTAGCCACAAACGACTATGTAAAATCCACAGACGTCTGTGAATAAGCCCGGGAAATTCTATCATGGAGCCACAGACGTCTGTGAATAGGCCCGGGAAATTTTATCCTAGAGCCACAGACGTCTATGGAAAATCCACAGACGTCTGTCATCTGAAACCTGCTATAACCTGAAAGGTTGCTTCGTTTCATATTGAATAGATGCTTCTGTTAAATTGAACAAACTCATCTCTTCATTAAAAGGTTGCAGCCATTAAATTGAATAGAGTTTATCTAACAGTAACAACTCCTCATCTGCATCTCTTTAATCCTATAAATACTTCAATGATTGAGTTTTACAAATCATTTATTCAATTGATTTCTTATTACTCACTATTTACATATTTGTGCATCTCTTGCTTACATATTCTCAATCTATCATAACCAAAATATCATTTTGGTCAAACCACTTCCTACAACTCAAAAGTATTCACATTCACATACTCAAAGGAGATCATGGGAAGAATTGTACTATTAATCAAAATCCGTGTTATTTGGAACACAAGACTGTCAGAGAAATACTTCTGTATTAGCCTATTCCTCCGGGCGAAGTGAGGATTATTTGGTTAAAGGAAATACCGAAGGGGAGCTTCGAGACTGGACGTAGAACGGGAGGTCTGAACCAGTATAAAATATCTGGTGCGCTCACTTTTATTATTTACCTTCTTTATATTCAATTATTATCCTCTACTTAGTGTTATTAGTAATAGACACTCTCACACTTATATATAAGTTGCATTATACAAAGATCCTATAGACTTTCATAAAGTTTTATATATGGATTTATATATTTATATAAGGAGTTTTGTAGATAGTTTTATGGATTTATAAAAGAGTTTTATCAATGGTTTTAGAAATTTATAAAAAGAGTTTTATAAATTGTTTTGGAGATTTGTAAAAGAGTTTTATAAATTGTTTAGAGATTTACAAAAGGAGTTTATAAATGGTTTTAGAGTTGTATAAAAAGGAATTTATAAAAAAGATGAGATTGATTTCCAAAAATGATCTTTAAATAATTATGGTGGTATGGAAATCATCTTTCCATGCTTAAACCAAAAGGAAATCTTTCTCATTGTTTGTGAATATACTTATACCGTTGAGATAAGTATATGAATACATTTTATAAGTAGTGAGAATGTAGTGTTTTTGTGAATATACTTATACCGTTGAGATATATGGATATTTTTCCAACTATTGGAGAGAGTATAAAAGATTTGTGAATATATCTTTGTAAAAGTATTTTGATACAAGTATTTACAAAGTGATTTTAATTAATGAAAGGATTAATTAAAGAGTTTAGTGGTTGCTTATGTGCTTAACCAATGTCGGTTTCCTTAAAGAAATAAATCCTTGATTGGATTTTTGTTTTATTTGATAGTTTAATAACCGTCTATCAAACTTGGCCAGTTTTAAAATATCGGTTGTTGGTTCGAAGAGACAGAGATTGAATATGTGATCTGAAAAACACTTCAAACCAACATAAGCGTTCGAATAGAAT
This sequence comes from Allium fistulosum, assembly GCA_030737815.1. Classification (NCBI taxonomy): domain Eukaryota; kingdom Viridiplantae; phylum Streptophyta; class Magnoliopsida; order Asparagales; family Amaryllidaceae; genus Allium; species Allium fistulosum. The sequence continues at coordinate 721,853,568 of CM060901.1, forward strand.
ACATCTTGAAGATGATTAAAGATGGAGTTCTTTAAAGTGCAAGGGCTTCTTGCTACTAATCCTGAGGGTGATTACAAAATGGATGTAGTAGAGGTAGTGCCTTAAGTTTCATTCAAGCCCAGAACGAACTTGTATGGATGAATGCTGGCACTGCACTTCTGCCTGGAGGGCAGTGTTAGCATTCCAAGATGGTCTGCTCTAAATTTTTATTTCAATCTCAAATGTTACACCAAGAATATGCTTTCACAAAAATTCTTTAAATCAATCTTTAGAATAAACGAATATATTTATATTTTCGTTATATAACAAGCTTAGGTTTTTAACAAAGTGTCGACTTTCAAGGGTCGAAAAAAGGGGTCGTTTCAAAGTGTGTCCAAAAAATTAAAACATAAACTAAATTCATACATTTAAATCGCAAGATAAATTTATAAAAATTATTTCTCAAATACAAGAATTACAGTTATTACCAAACTACTGAGACATTCATCTATATGTTACTTTATAAAGACGCAAAAAGTTCAATGATCTCAATGCCACTTATCTTTTCTAAATAATGCCAAGAATTAAAATTCTCCTCAAAAATTAAATTAGGTTACAGGATGATTACTAATTATCCAAATTATTTTTGCCTTAAGCCCTACAACATAAACATATTAAATCAAGCTACAACTTTTGAAAAGTTAAACTAAATCATTAAATCAACTATATAGATGGCCTGTTTTCATATATTAAATCTAAATTTTTTACAAAACTCATAAAGCAAAAGATTTTCTCTACTATCTTAGCTTTCCAAAGAGCAAGATTACTAAAATCAGATTTCTCGTTCAAAAGTTATGATCTAAATAAATTGATGTTTTAATTTAGGAATTAAATTACATGCTAGAGTTTTTGGTTTAGCTTAAACCAATATTTAGCCATAAAATATTGCAGAATTTGATGAAGTGGTCAAAACAAAGATTGTTCCTTGCTAAGATAGCTTTCAAACCAAAAAAGAATCAATATGATTGGATTAAAGAATCAAAAGATATGGTACATTCTATTACATCTAATTTTTAAAACAAAATTTATGTAACATGACCATTTTATAATTCTTATTTCAATCTCAAATGTTACACCAACAATATGCTTTCACAAAAATTCTTTAAACCAATCTTTAGAATAAAAAAAATATTTATATTTTCATTAAATAACAAGATTGGGTTTTTAAGATCGCTTTTTACTCTATATCATGCCTAAATATTCTTATATTGTGTAGAAATTCAAATATTCTTACTTATATTTCAAAGAGGAATCTAGGACCTAACTTGCTTATAATTGCATTATAAATCTTTCTAAAAAAAAGGAAAATAACCTAACACTTTTAAGGGCGATTTAAATCAAATGCCTTAAAATTTATTGTCATCCCCATAAACAATTAATTTCAAATTTTTTAACATAGTTCAAAACAATAATAATAATATTATTCTCTTCTATAAAAATCATTATTTTAAAATCTTTATATATATATATATATATTGAGTAAAATTTTATTTACTCATATGAATAACTTTTCTATGAAATGTTAAAACTATACCATTTCAATATTCTTATGGTATATTTATCACAAATTTTTTTTTCTATAAAGTTTCAAAAATACCTTTTAAGGTTTTAAATATCTTACTATAAATAAATTTCTTTTTCAACCACGAGTTTCAAATCTTACTTTTTATCGATAATGTAAAATTTTCCTTGAGGTATTTAATTATACCCAGTCTTGTTTATTCATCATTGAAAACTAACCTTATTATCCAAATCATTAAAATACAAAATAGCTTTTGCTTTAATTATTTTCTTACTTTTAAAATTTCCAAATCTATTTTCACAATTTCTTTACATTCTTTATAACACAAATTTCTCTTATATTTTTAGAATACCAAAATCCTAGAGTATTCAAGATATTTAATTTCCTTAATATTTTGATTTAAAAACAAAAATGTGGAATAATTGAAAGATTTTTCAACAATAATATAACCTTTACTGTTTCCAATTTAAATGTCCACTTTCAAATTCAAAAATCGTGAAATGCCAAACTTTATAAACTAAATATATAAAACCTTATTTACAAAAAGCATTTCTTAACCCAAAAAAACAACTTATTTGATTTTCAACAATTTATCTAATAAATAAATAACTTATGGTTTTATTTCAACTTTCATCAATCTATAATTTAAAAGCCTCATTTTTCTATTTCATAAATCACCATATGTTATATATAATCAGTCAAAGTAACATACACAATTCACTTAAGAATATATCATATAAATAAACATATAAAAATTTCATAAATATCAATTAATATAATGATATTGCCTTGCCATCTATTTTTAACGATATGCTTTGTCAATTGGCTTCAATGTTGACCAAGGGGTCAACACTGCCTTGCCACTGATCTCAATTATCACTAATGTTCGATAGCTGCATTTGCCATTTAAATAAAATTAGTACTTAGGTATCCTTATTTTTTATTATAATTATTTCAACAATTAGAATTTTATAACACATAAAGACTATTTTCATACTAGATATAATTTTTCTTCTCAAAATCATTACAAAAACATTTTAAGAATATAATCTATCTTTTCAAACAATATATAACCTCATATTAAATCACTTTCATTTTATTATCAAATTTTCACATGATACTTCCTTTCAAAATAAATATACAACGACTAACACTTCTTAATATTATTATCTATTTTTAAGACATTTATTTCAAAATAATCACATATATATACACATACATACATATATCTATATATATATATATATATATACACATTTTTCCAAAACATTTTTTCATTTTTAAAGTAATATTTAACTTACCTAAAACTTTACTTCGTCTATAAATATATTATTTATAACTCTTTCATAATTATTTTTAATATATTAAATATTATAACTCAAAGTACTATGTCTGACCATGTCGTCCTAGTGTTTAGAAACCCCTATCGATGATGTTGATCAGACGTATCAATTAGAATTCTTAAAACACTCAACGGGAAATTTAACACAAAAATTAATTTCCATATGATATACATATATATTTTAAAACTTTATGCCTTTACAAAATATTTTCATTCCTATAATAAACATAATCGGATTTCATATATATGTATATCCAATATCAAAGGGATTCTAATTCAAATAGGTGCTTGTTTTTATTAAAATTCTTTCAATCGATCTTAATGTTATCATAGAAATAATAACTTACTAAAAATAATTCCATATCACATACATTCATCAATATATATCTCAAGCAAACATCAAATTTTTAATTCATCTTAACATTATGTTATGCATATGAATTAACATTTCATTTTATTTAAATTTAAATTTTCAATATTTCTTATGGTAACTACATTACTAAAGATACCACAAAGTTCTATAATTAATATCAAGTAGGTTTCTAGCTTTCAAGAGATGATTTCTTCTCAGTGCTAGTTTTAAATAAAAACTTACAGTTTCAATGCAACCAATCATTCATCAACAAATCAAACTTATATAACTAATTAATGTGCTCAGCGGAAAGCAGTCCATCCACTTCCATTGCGCAACTCTGATCGCTAATGGATCATGACACAACAATATTCGATTCTAAGCTATCTAAGGTCTCATTTATGTTCTCTATTAAATCTCACTCTTTATAGAAGTGAGTTCCAAATTTAGAATCATTTTCATAAAAATAATTTGTAAAGTACTTCAAAAATTTCGACACATCCCGATGATTATTCCCAATAATCATTTATATTTTTATCCTAAACATGAATAAATTCTAAGTTCTACCCTGCACACCCAATGGACGGGACTCTAGGTCATGTTGGTTTAGATCTTGACTCTATGTCAATTATATTCTATAATGTTCTGAACACAGCTCTGATACCAAGTTGTAACGACCCCACCGCTATACACGTATTATTAAAGAATATTACAAGTAATATCATCTAATAACATGGAGAATATGGCTGGTTAAGGGTGATCGAATGTGAATATATCTTTGTACTAACACTGACACGTATTTATTACCTTTTTAGGATCTGAACTGAAAATTTTAACGTGTACAGTATTAATACAAAGTAATAAACACGTAGATTAAAAATATTCAGAACAATATTTAATATAGATAAATCAGAATCAGAGTCACAGATCACAGCGGAATAATATACATCATATACATAATAAAATGTGAGTCTACAAAATATCGGTACTAAACCCACATACTATATATATCACATCCAAATTACTACATCGGTGACTCCTAAATAATATACAAGCAATATCCTCCTAAATGTCAATATATACAAGGATGAAATAAACTAAATAGTCAAAATAGTCTACTCCAGTGCTAGCACAAAATACAGATGCCAACGAGTCACTGTACCTGTAGAGTCTCGGCCTGACCCGAGTATTTTAAAAATAAACGGGCCAGACTTTATCTAATAAAGATATGAGATATTGATATCGTAAATATATGACTTAACAATAAAATAAGCCATAAATATAATATGCCTGAAACCAAAATCATATAATAATAGGGCATATTAATCCATATCACCATTTTATAAATCCATATCAAGTCTTAAATGGACTATCAACCAAAAATATGGTGATAACAATTCAAAACTCTTCAGAGCCAAAAGATATTAAATATCCACCCCAAAATCACTGAAGAACAATCATCACTAATGAAATAATAATAGTAGTCAACTATTAGTTTAATACAGCGACACGGAGTATAATGAAATAAAATAGACCCAACCACATTGTACAATAGTCTAACGAAACAAAATAGAAAAAAATATGCAAATTCACCTAACGAAACGAAAAAGGTAAACATTATCTAACTATATACCAAAGTAAACTGATAGGTATTAGTCATACGATTTATAGACTAATCATGCATGTAACACCTGTCCATGAAACAAAAGGGCAGCCGCATTCCACCATAGCAAACCTAACACCAACAAAATAAGTCTGCCTACCCAAATCTACGAATGGTATCGACTCTCTGGTCGATGAAAAATGAGTCATCTTCTCTCAAGGATCTATCAGCCTAAAATCCAGACACCCTAAGATAATACAACTCTAATTGTAGCTTGCTATCACTTTAGTAATCACCAGAATCTAACAAACTGTCTCATACCAGAAAATGAAACTTTAGTATTTATTAAAGCAAGTAAATTCCACTCAAACTCTATTTAATAAGTTATAATAATAAGCAAAATAATTGTAAGGAAAGTCCCATACCGATCCGAAAATTCAATTGTTTATTAAAATTCCTTATTTCATAGAAAACACGAAATTCAGATAGAAATCTCATTAAAATTCCAATTCAAAATATAAGAAAAGAAAAGAGTTTTAAAATAGATTTGTTTCACCTTTTCAAATAATAATTAAAATATTATTTTTTTAAATAATTTTAGAATGGAATTTATTTTATAAACCAAAGGATTTTCTTAACAAGATAAATAAAACTCTACTTATAAATTCACATATATAAAATTGTATAAAACTTTAAAATAGAACTTCACAAAATCATTATATAACATAGCATTCAATTTCGATCCATAGAAGAAAATATTTTTCAACTTTTCATATTTATTTTGAAATATACTTTTAAGTGTATGTAGAACTTTATTTTTAAAAGGGATTTAAAACATTAAATAATCATCACCAAAATCCCTCAAATTGTCCATGAATGTGAACACATATCTCAGGCAAAATACATTCAAAGCAAGCAAGGATTAAATGCAAGAAGAACACAAAGAATCAAATGATCCGAGCACAACATTATACCAAGAATTCCAAAACTGATACCCAAAATTTGTAAAACTGATACCCAGTTCCTGTAGTGAAAGTGATACACAAAATTGCAAAATTAATACCTAGAATTACAAAACTGATACCCAAAATTTGCAAAATAGATACCTAATTCCTGCATTATTAAGACGCCATGAACCTAGCACACCACCTCCTTTAGGCCATCTCTGGTGATCGTTTCTTCATCTCCGGCAATTGTAAAGCTAGCATATTAACTTAAGATGCATACGCAACATTAAATTCATCCACAATGCAACCTTATATGTCATTTCTAAGAGTGTTTGTTATATGTATTTTATTAAATTCAAAACTTGGATTTGTTATTAAACTCCAATCTAATCCATTTCAGTTTATATCTAATGCAACAACAATAGCAACCAAAATAGCAAACTATTCAATTTCCCCAGATCATCAAGGTATAAATGTGTTAGACTATTTTCTCACCTTAGATAAAAAATGAAGGAATGGGCTGAACTGATTAAACTAAAACAACTAAGCTTCCTCTTCTACTCCTATTTCAATTCTTCTTCTTTAGTTATTCAAAACCTCAAACAGCCCTTTGCAATTCATAAATTCAGAGATTTAATAACTACTCAAGGCCCTAAATTGATTCTATAAATAGGTAGGTAGGATAACACGGAGTTCATACCTTTTCAAATTGAAATTTGTAGATTTTTTTTTAATTTCTATGAATAGATCTATGGTTGAAATAAATTTCTCCTTTCACCATTTGTTTTAGTTTCCGAAGAAAGAAATTATGGAAATAATGATGTTCGAAAGTTAGATTAGGATTAGGCTAAGGAATTAGGTTTCATTAGTTGGATAGATGGGCTAAAAAACTTTTAGGCCCAAACCAAAAAAAAAATTCTTTATTTCTTTTAAAGATTTAAACCTTTTATAAAATCCATGAACTTATGAATAAAACTCCACACAACAAAACTTCTAAAATGCATACTTTTTAATTTAGAAATCAATTTAAACACTAATTAAATTTATTTATCATATTTGAGATAAAATCCCAATAACGATCAAAAAGAGATTTCTATTTATAAAATTCTATTATACATTACAAATGGTTTTACAACCAAAAATATATATTTTTCTTATCAAAACAAATTCATTCAAGAAGACAAGTAGATACTATTTTCAAATCCTTCGTCAATTTTGAATTTATCGTTCTAAAACAAATTCTCTTCTTTTCATTAACACTAAAATCTACTAATTTCCTTATTAAATAAATAAAATTATAAATTCCCATTATTATTATCAAAATAATTATTAAGAAACTCTAATCAAGATAATTAAATAAATGGGTTGTTATAGAGTACTTTGAAGTGCAAGGGCAACTTGCTACTAATACTGAGGGTGATTCCAAAAAGGTTGTTGTAGAAGTAGTGCTTTTGGTTTTATTCAGTCTAAGAACAAACTTATATAGATGAATGTTGGCATTGCATTGTTGCTTAGAGGGAAGTGTTAGCATTCCTAGTGGGATTTGCTAAAATGTAAAACGTAGCCTCAGGCCTCACAACCGGTAATGACTAAAGCAGGGACGTGCCATAGAGCTATGTAGGTCGCTCTGATTAGGGTATAACCATCACTTGTATCTAGATCGATATTTATTATGGATTATGTATGTTTGTGGCCACGAAAATGGTTTTTCAAGGACAACCGGGGGGGAGATCATATTCGGTACTATCCAGGAAGGGGTATGCCAATCCTGAGTAGAAGATGTGCAATTAAGGCAGCATTAGAACATTTTCTCTAGAGATGTACTGTACGAAAGGTGGATCCTTACCTTGTCATGTATGGAATCCATTCTCCAACAAGTGCCTTCGAATTTAGTTATATACCTATTATGCTAAAACTTAATTAATGTAACAATTTCGACTATGAATCCATATTTTTTTAAACCCTAGACATTATTATAATATCATAAAATTTTCTATGAAATGGTTTGGTTATCGTAGGGTAAAAAGCAGTCCGTGTTTATGTGCGATGTGGTCTTACGAGATACCTTTATTTTTTAAAGGTTTTATAACATTAAAATTCCATGTGATATATGTTTCTCACGCTGGTTTACCGGACAAATCCGGGCATTATTTTCTTATAATGCTTGGGTCAGACCGAGCATATTTTCAGATTTAGTTATGGATGCTTTGGAGCTTCAGGGGATGAGCTGAAGGCCTACAAGACGTACTCATGTTTATGTTATTTTCCGCTGTAGTGGTTGTTCATATTTATCAGCATTTGTGAGGACAGGTTGTTATACCTGTCCATGATGATGATAGATAGTTACTCTTATTTGATGTATGTATATTACAGTATTTCTTTTGTAAAGATTTGTTTATATTATATATTACTCCTCACGATGTGAGATTCTATTTTGTCTTTTCTTTCTTTTCCCCCAATAATTTGTCTTTTCGGCACGTGGGTGCTCGGTACGTGAATACTGTGGATGTATTAGTGTCGCTTTTTAAGGGTAAAAAAGGCGTTTCATTACAGTGTGTAAAGATATGTTTATCATATTTGTAGTGACCCACCTTTTCGACCCTCGAATGTCGACACTAATACATCCACGGTATTCACGTGCCGAGCACCCAAACGCCGGAAAGACGAATTGTTAGGGTGAAATAAAAGAAAAGGAAATAGAACAAGAAAGAAGGAACATAATATCAGAATCTCACAACGGAACGATCATATACAATATCGAAAGACAGTATAAACTGTCGTCCTAAGATATAAATTTTTTTAGAGTTACAATAATCAGCGCGGACAGTTATAACAACCTGTCCTCACAAATGCTGGTGATACACATAAAGTAATGTAGCGGAAATAAATAATACGATAGGTATAACTCCAACTCTTCTCTTGAAGCTCCAAAGCATCCACGGCTAAATTTGGAAACATACACGGGGCTAACCCGAGCAATAAGAAAATAACACCCAGATCAGTCTGGTAAAGCAGCATGAGAAACACAAGAAATATGAGTGACAAGTAATAGTAACCATTGAGACCATACGGATTCTCACAACGGTTTTTCCCTCAAAGAAATCAACCATTCATTAGGTTTAATATATAGTGATATGATAGATAATGTCTAGAGTGTAGCACATAAATCAAATAAAATAGCTGATGTGCTAATGCCATAACAATAATAGGTATATAATCAATACCACTAAGGCACGCTCGCATAGGTGTAAAGATTTTCGTGGAGCTCTCCTCGAATCTAGCCAAATTCGAACTCCATGACTAGGATCAGAAAATTCCTTTCGAGCATCGTATATCTCTAGATGAGATATACTCTAAGACAAACATAACAGGCCCAACGATGAACTGCGTGGCACCAAGTATCAACAATTCCCGCGCAACATATCGAAAATCATACTCTAAATCTAGAGTTGATATACCCTTATGGGTAAGCTAAACCCGATATTATGCACCCTACTCTGGTTTTAGTCATTTCCAATGTCGAGGCTACGTTCGGTATCTTTCACACGAGTTTTCATGACTCGATCAACATACGAATCCCCAAATGGATTCCTCACATCTCGAATAGATGTCGAAACCACACATTGATTCCCATATCTCAATTGATCTCGGAATTACACATGGATTCCCACATCCTGAATAGATCACGAACATTTACATCTGTTCGAGCATCTTAAACAGATCTCGAATTTCCACATAGATTCCCTTTCTTCAACTGCTTCCAAAAAATAGAACTCGTATACTAGTTTTGAAGTGGTATTTGGTAAGTAGAACACTTACCGATCCCTGACTCTTTAAAACCAATCGATGAATTTTTGGTAAATTCGATTCCGGTTCTTTCAGAAGTAAGCGAAAGCTAGAGACGTTTCGTACCAATGCTCCTCCATGGGGGTTCTCATTAATATGAAATCGTGAAGCCTTTCGATAACTTTCTAAGTCAATATTAGGTCAAATTCGATAGTCGACTAATCGACTATTCAGTATAAGATAAATGTTTGTACATGGAAACCAAGTCTAGGTTACCTTCCATAAAATAAACACACAATACACTATCATCATCCAAAACACAATCAAGCCACACAAAGTATGTGTAACAACCCAGAATTTTGACTATTTGAAATTGAAATATTTAATTGATTTTAAATAATTAAAAGTTAATTTTTAACTTGAATTTCAAATATAATGATTTATTGGATAATTTAATTATTGAGTTTAATAAATGGAAATTTGGTTAAATAGTGAAATTTTGGGTTTTTAGCTTGATAAAAATAATTTAAAGGTTTATTAAATTTATATTAATAAGAGTGAAGGAAATAGGAATTTTAAATTGGATTTAAAAGCGATTTACTCGATTTTAAAAATATCTCGTTTGAATTAACATATAAAAATAGCCTTCCGAGACACAGTCTCGGATTTCAACGAAACCAGTTCCATTGGATCTATAATAGTGTATTATTATCAGATTTATAATTTCATGGTGTTTAGAGTTATCATTTGGTCGTACGAAATAGAAACGCGTTGAAATTAATATCGAAAATTCAATATAATAATTGGGTTCAAAAATTTATCTTCTCCATACGATCGAATTAGAACTCAAAACCTTTTCCATTGCGTTCGAAATAGGGGTATAACGTTATAAACGCCTAGCGGCACGCCTCTATAGGGGTTTGAGATTTTGAGTTGCGAAAATTGAGATATTTTGAAGACATATATATATATATATATATATATATATATTGTCAAGCTAGTCTTTTCTTCTACAACCTAGGATTTGACTTAACCTATTCAAACATGCATAGTATCTTTTCTTCCTTTTTTAAAACTGCACGCAACTGTACTGTGTAAAGCAAGAAAAAAAGAAAATGGAGCTTCAAAAAAATCAATGCTCGCAATATACTCGTCTAAAAATCATGAAAATAGTTTGTAAAATCCTAATTCATCCTTCTCTTCAATCTGATATGGATATTGGTGGGTGCGGTACTCGTTAATGATGATCAACGTGGGACATTCAAACTAGGGTTCCTGATTACTTGAAATTGCCTCATGAAATCGAGGAAAGGAGTTGATAGATGGGTTCGTGGAGGAAAATGGAGCGCGTGGCCAAAAGTTGGTGGACTTCGGTCAATGATTGGGCGTTGCAATTTGAGGCAGGTCGAGGCGGAGCCGGGTTGTCGTGTTTTGTTATGGAAGCCTTGACGAGTCGGCGTTGAGTCGAGAGCGAAGCACTCGAGGCGAGGGATTCGATGGTGGCGTTAGTTTGTGTTTTCGGCATGTCGATAGTGGTGTCAGTGATATCTCTTGCACAGGTTGTTGGGTGGGAACTTTTTCGTGTGCAGGCGTTAAAGGAGGAAGAAGAAGCAAGGTTTGGGTTTGGGTTTTGCATAGTGGGCTTTGGGCCTAGTATAAATAAAAAGATGCGGGTCGGGCTTTAAGCACCTGGGTAATGTTTTTGGTATTGGTTTAATAAATAGTTAAGTTATATATATATATATATATATATATTGTTTTAGAAAATTCCAATTAGTATAAAATGCATATCTCACTCGTTTTAGATCCAAATCCAACGCGGTCAATCGCATTGGGTTTGTATCAAGGAGGCCTTTGCTATGGAATCAGTTTGGCCGAATTTAGAGCTTGCTGAATTTTCAAATAAATTCAAACACGTTCGAATTCAATCGGAACCAGAACATGAAAGCGACGATAAAAATCAAAGTGAGTAAATCTCACTCATTTGGATTACTGCAATTAATTTTAAATGATTAAAATTAATTATTGGATGATTGGTTGAATTGATATATTTATCAGTTGGATGTTATAATATATATAGTAGTATATATTAGTAGTTGGATTGATTATTCCCGCCTATTGGAGCGGATGAGACCCTATGTGCCCTGCATAATAGCGGATGACCCCATATTACCGCGATATCCCGCCTCGAAACGGGATTGGTATTTTTATGTTGCGTTAACATATGTGGATGTAGGAAAAACAGGTTGGAGGGATCCAACTGGATTCCTCAAAAATGTTGAATTTAATTTCATATATAGTAATATATGATATGTTGAATAATCTGTGATAAATTATAGTGTGATTTGAATTTATTGGATGCTACGGTAGCATTGACCTAGATTTTGGAATTTTAAAATACCATAAATATATATTTGATTTTGAAAAGAAATTAAAAGGGGATTTTGGAAGTGAAGTATTTATATAGGATTTCGGATTAATTAAAAGGAATTTATTTGGATAAAATAAATGGTTTGACTTTAAATTTGTACTTAACTATTTCGGGATATTGTAAATAGAGATTTTGGAATAATGTATATAAGGGATTTTAAATAATAATTCTTGGGTGATACTTGCTTAAATAAAAAGGGTTTTAAAAATCGAGATTTTTAACAAGTTTGGAATAAAAGGGAATTTGGAAATAAGTATAAAATTGGTTATACGGGATCTTAAATAAGATTTTTAAATTGCGAAATAGAAGGAGAATCGAGATTTGGTTAGTTTTTGGAGCATAGTTGGGTTATTTAAGAAGTTAATTTATAAATGGAATTCAATTTAAGAAATTGATTTATAAATGGAATTTAAGTGATGTGAAACCGTTGTAAACTGGAAATGAGACTATGGGACTTATAAACAATGTTTATAAATAAAAGTGAAATGATATCATTTGGAAAGTTGAAGATATAAATTCACGGTAAGAACTTATAATGAGATGGGTAAATCGGTTTAAAAAGAAATGACAGATTTTACTTTTGGAAATGTGAAAAAGGGATTTATGAAATTGGGGACGTAAGTCGATTGGTGATAAATGGAGAGAGATCTATAAATATTAGATTGGTTATATTGGAATTGAAAAATATACTTTTATCGAGCAGTTGAGTTTGTTTTAAGAAGAGGATTTTTAATTTTTAAACTAGGTAATTTAAAAGTGTTTAAAAATATTTCAGAAAATTAGTTATTTAAATATTTTTAAATTGTCAAAATGAATTATAAGTTTTATAGACAAGTCTTGTAAATCGATAAAAGTTTATTAATAAATCAGAATTAATTATTCATTCAAAGTTATGTAATTATTTTAATTGTTTTAAAAGTATATTTAATTATTAAATAAATTTTTCGGAAAGTAAAGGTATACTTTCATGGAGAAATCGGAAGGCAGAGATTGCCTATAGTTAATTTTGGATTTCTCTAGGGTAGAGACGTAATCATTGAGCTGCGAATCCATGGTTGATACCGCGTGGTGCTTTCCATATTTATTTTAAAAGGTTTTTCAAATATTTTCGAAAGGATGGTTTGTGAACATACTTATTTCGATAAGATAAGTACATAACTTTTTGATAAGAGATTTAATTTATTGAAATTTAAATTAAATAAGGCTTAGGGATTTCAGTGGAAAATGAATCTTTGATTGAATGATTGTTTATTTGATAGTTAAATAACCGACTATCAAATCTGGACCCAAAAACGTAGCTTTGGAAAAATCTAGGAGAAACACTGGGATTATATGGTGCAGTTACCGTCGAAGGTGCTATATTGTACGTATAAACTCGTTTCGTTCTTCTAGGACGATGATAAGGAAATCCGACCACTAACGGTTAGGAAATGATCTCTGATCTTATTTTCGTCTGTTTATTTCCTAAAGAACCAGGGTTGAGTTTACCGGAAATATCGAATGTTGTTTCGAAGAGACCGGGTTCGGATAAGTTATCTGAAAACCACTTCGATCCAACGGATACGTTTTCGAAGTGAAAACAAGAGCATGAATAGAAGATGGAGCATTGAAGTGCAAGGGCTAATCGCTACTAATCCTGAGGATGATTCCAAAATGGATGTAGTAGGAATAGTGCCTTCAGTTTTCGTTCAGACCCAGAACGGACTTGTATGGATGAATGCTATCAGTACATTGCCATGGGAGGACAATGAGCATGCTAAGTGAAAATTCCTTAAAAAGGTAATCGTAGCCTCAAGCCTCATCAAACGAAATGACTGAAAATCTAGGAAGATGCAGCAAGGCTAAGTGGGTCGCACCCAATTAGGGTATGTTATCGCCTTTCTTGATACCCTCGGATATATTATAAATTATGGATAGGTGGTGCATGGAAAAAGAGCTCTCGATAAGGGTGGGAACACTCGGGGTGGGAACATATTCGGTACTATCCAGGTTAGGGGTAGAACCGGTCTTGTGTTGTTTGGGATCCCAACGAGGTCATCGGTACATTTTTCTAGATGTGTACCGTGATAGGTGTTACCCAGGGCCTAGTCATTGTATGGAATCCATTCTCTAATACATGGCTTTACGGTTTTGGTTGTAGAGCCTAGTATGCTGGAATTTAATAATGTAATAATTTTGGCTATTTGAATAAGTATTTGTACTTGGACACTATTATAATATCAAATGATTTTGATATAAAATGTTTTGGTTATCGTAAGGTAAAAACCCGTGGTGTTTATGTGTGGCGTGGTCTTACGAGATACCTTTGTTTTTCAAGGGATTTTGATAACTTTAATAATTCAAATTGAGTGTGTTTTTCTCACGCTGGTTTTCCGGACTGACTCGGGTGTTATTTTATCATAATGTTGCTCGGGTCAGACCGAGTATTACAGATTCAGGATAGGATGCTATGGAGCTCAGGAGACGAGCTGGATCACAGAGGCATATTCCACGTACTTGATTATATTACGTTGTGGGTGTTAGACTGTATAGTCAGCATTAGTGAAGACAAGTTATTATAATTATCCAGTATTGAGTTGTTGATTTATTGTACTCCGTTGATGGTATGTATAAATAACAGTTATAGCTCTTTTTGTATAAAGACATGTTATTATCTATTATATATTGTTCCGCTGCATTTGTAAGATTCTGTGTTGTTGTTCTATTTTCTTCTACCCCTTCTTTTTCTTTTCCCCTAACTATCGGGTTTCCTAGCATTCGATTGCTCGGCATGTAATACAGTGGACGTATTAGTGTCGATTTTCGAGAGTCGAAAATCCCGTCCGTTACTGTATGATTAAGTTACTTAAGCAACTCCTAATCTCTTCCATTTAAATAATCCTTTTTTAATTAAAACTCCTTTATTAGTAAACTTCATTTACCTAATAAACTTCTACTTTTTTCTATCTCTTCCCAAAAGATTCCATTGCTTATTATTTCCTTCAAAATATCCATTTTAAGGATCTAAGTACTTTCACAAATTAATTCAAAAAGGTTCAAGACGAATGTTACTTAAACATTGTCACTACAAACCCAAAACCATTTCTCTTTTGCTTATCTTTAAATCATTCTTTTAAAGATCTATTTACATTTCTATGTATAATCAAAAAGGGTTAAAGACGAATGTGATTAACACATTGTCACAACATGCCCAACCCATTTCACTACTTGTTACTATCTTTACAAACCTTTTTTTTAAAGATCCAAGTATTTTGCAAACTTGTTTAACCATATTTTAACACTTTAAAATATAATCCAAGGGTTTAAAAACAAATGTTACTAAAAGACTGTTTACGACAAACCAAAAATCACTTTACTATCCCGTTATCTCTAAAACTCCATTTTAAAGATCCAATTACTTTTCAAAAGTATAGTTAAATGGGTTAAAACAGATGATGCACAAACATCGATACTATAAACCCAAATCGCTTTTATACTTTCCATTATCTTTAAAACACCCCTTTAAAGTTCTAAGTTCATATTCATCTAAGTTCAGTATAGACTAGTTAACTATCAAGTTCTAAAATTAATTGCTTATACAAATCACGATTCGTACGATTAACTCGTTTCCGACATTCCAACTTAACTATTCCTCACCTAAGAGGGAAGCCAGGTAAGTTTGGGCACTGGTTGCTCCAACCTTTGCCTAGACACTTCAGTCTTGAATCTCACAAATAGATAAGTCTACCTCGTCGGCTTTTAGTATTAAGTATAGTACTAATGATTTTCATAAACAATAAGGAATCAACTCGATTAACATGTTTCTGACATTTTCCACTTACCTATTCCTCAGTTAAGAGGGAAGCCCGGTAGGTTAGAGTTCTATTGCTCCGTCCCTACTCGACATCAATCTTAACTCTCACAAATAGATAAGATTGCTTCGTCGGCTTATTAGTGTTAAGCATAGTTAATTAGTAATTAAACAATTTAACCATTAGGCCATTAAGCAATTACTAACCCATTTCTAAACCTTTTGTTTTATAATCTAAAACAAGATATTTATATAAGATATTTTCTAAGATATTTATATAAGTATTTCCAAGATATTTATATAAGATATTTTCCAAGATATTTATATAAGATATTCATACTCCAACATACTTGTAATATGTTTTAAAACACTCCTTTAAAATATCACTTGAAAATAACAAGTTTGAAAAATCATTCGAAACTTGAAAACGACATGTTTTTAACAAAATATCTCCTCTTTAAAAATTCACAACTAATTCTTAAAAATTATATAAATCACAAACTACGTTTAAAATACTCTAATATGATTTAGGAAATACTTTTAAAAAGAATGAAACAAGTCGGTCGAACTTAAAATCCTTTTTGAAACATTTGAAGTCCAAAAATTAAGGCTAAACGGAGCAGTTTTGCACTAGTGATGTTTTGGCCGTTTTCGAGATGTTACTTAACTTTTTACTATTCAATATTTTAATAGCAACAAACATGCATATATTACAATATAAATATGGCGAGAATTCCCTATGGATCTCTACAGAATTCCATAACAATTGCCAAAATAACAAGGCAATTCCAAACTGCTTCTATAGCGACTATCGCTATAAGTGCACTTCTAAATCTAAGTCATATCTCAACCTATGTTCAACTACAACCTATGTGCTTTGTTCAAGGTCTAGTCACATATCATACAAGTCCATTTAAGTCCATTCCAAGCTTGTTCAAGTCATACATAGATCACATATGTCACTTACTTTTATAGTAAGAAGTTACAACCATTGTTTTCAACATAAGTTAACAACAATTCAAACAACTTTAACACAATCAAAACAACATATATGTGTTATATTTTCCATTCAAAGTGAGGTGTTAACTCACCTTTAATCCAACCAAAACCAAGATCCAAGCACCAAAGCCAAGCCTCCACCTTGCAACACCTTTCCTCCTCCTCCTCCTTGCCTTCACCTTGCTCAAAGTCCTCCCCTTCCTCACAATTGCTCAAGGCCATCCTCTCCATGGGGAGCATGGCTCCACTTCTTCATATTTTGGCTTAGTGGAAGGTTTTCTAATATTGTACTAAGCCTTTTGGCAAAATTTGAAGTGATTTGGAGTTGATTTGCAACTCTTTCTTTTTAGAACACAAGAGAGGAAAAGGAGAAGCCATTGATTTTTACAACTCAAGCTTTGTAATTTTTGTGAATATTATCTAAGGGTGTACCCCTCCATATATAGGCTTAGAAATGTGAATGGGGAAAGACCAAAAAGCCCTCAAAACCCTAATGAATTAATTGCTTCTTATCATGACAACTTTATGTCACTTCTCCTTAATATCACTTCTCCTTTATGGCTAATTACTCTTATACCCTTCTCATAATATTATCTCTTATCCTAATAGAAATTTCTAGAACATTTCATGCTTTATGAAGAGGAGAGCGTGCTAATTAGTTGCTAATGTGTTCGTTTGATCATTAGTTAACTGCACGATAGTTTGAACAACTTATATCAATCGAAAAGCTGTTTCTCAATAAACTAATTTTCGGTCATATTATTGATTTTTCTTCGAAGAATAATTTTTGTAAACATTTTTCCAAAACAAGTTTCCCATCATTAGTTATGATTTAAAAGGGGGTTAAAATTCTTATTAAATAATTTTAATAACATTTAATCCAATACAAATATTTAAATAATTCAGATATTTAAATACGAAGTGTCCGAAATTCTAGATCGTTACAATATTACTACAATCTTGA
Source organism: Allium fistulosum (assembly GCA_030737815.1). NCBI lineage: Eukaryota > Viridiplantae > Streptophyta > Magnoliopsida > Asparagales > Amaryllidaceae > Allium > Allium fistulosum. Next base: position 721,871,343 of record CM060901.1, read on the forward strand.
GAGTGCTTAACAAATCGTAGTCCCCATAAACAATAACTAACTCTTTACTAATAATATATGGTATATAACTCATAACATCCATTTTACTATGCTTCTAATCATCTTCATAACCTTGAGGGTGCTCGACAAATCATGAAGTACATTAGATACTCTAAACCCATCATTTTGCGATATCCCAAGGGGAGTTGCGTAACCATTGAGGGTGCTCAAAAAAGTTACATAAACATCCTTACTTATCTATAGATAATACAAACATCAGCTTAGATATTATATAGCCTGATGATGCTGAAAACCATAGATATATAAGGTACTCTATTTATATTATAGATTATAGATGATGGAGAGCATTATTAATTTAAATTCACAATTTAAAATTAATTTTGCGAGTATTATCTTATTTAAGGGAGATGAGTATAACAATTATAACTCACGATATCACATATCTTTTATATACATCCAACGAATATTCCTTAAGTCTTATGGTTTTTATTTATTTTTATCCTCACATTTTTCTTTATACATATTATATATACATACTTAATTATTATAACATTTATAATCTATTAAGTTTTTTTGAAAAAGGGTTCAAACTTTTCTATTAAGAATATAAAAACAAGTCCAACAAGACAAAAAAACAAAAGCCAATACCAGGCCCAAAGACAATACAAAAGACAATACAAACACTCAGAACAAAACTATACACGTTGGGCCCAAAACAGAAACAACCCAACACCCATTCGCAGGCCCAAGAACTGAAGCCTCCAGAAAGTTCCAAACACATCTCGTAAAAGAAAACTGCAATACGACTCTTCATTCTCTTCATAACTCATCTCTTTCCAAAAAAGCTCCGCGAGAAACAGTAATGGCTGCCATCAAGGATCTAAACTCCTCCTTTAACTTCTGTGACGACGAAACAACAACGAACTCTCTAAAAGAAAACAGCTGAAACTCGAACTACAGTCCCTCCAGAAAACTTGAGTAAGTATACTATCTGAAATGTCTTCTTCTTTGTTCCTTAAACTTCAAACTAACGAGGTTTTCTTTGATACCAGGACAGGGATGCTGAAAAATCTCTTAAACGCCTTCAACATAAACTTAACAGTTTAGATCGGAGATCACAGATCTGAGAATTTTGCATAACCATAGGAAACTCTGCTCTTCCTCAAGACGTCACTTAGCAAGATAAGTTTAAGCTTCTTTTGTCCTCAGTAAAGCTGATTCCTTTTAAGCTTCTAATCTGTCCATAATAAATCAATGTCTTGTTGTCCAGGACGAATCCACAGATATCACCTGCAGATCAATCAACTTAATAGCTACTGATTAGTTATGTATGAAAGACAATAATAATGTAATTTAGAGAGGGAGAGGAAGCATTGTAAAATAAAACAGGTACTCGAAATCTGGAGCCAGAAGACATAGGAACAGGAATGTGGCAAAGAAAACAGAAATTATGATAATATCCCCAATTCAGCGTTGGGAGGTAAAACCCCATTTCAAAGCTATTTCCGAGTTCATGCCAGTGATGTTTTTGAAATATTTGGATTCAGCCATTCTGATGTTCATAGTCTGGAAAATTTTTAAGCAAACCTTCGACCCATCAGTAAAACGATTCTGAAAAATCCTTTCATTTCTTTCTTTCCAAATATGCCAGACGCAAACTGAAAGTGAAAGTTGAAACAAATCTGACTTGAAATTTTGAGAGCTAGATATAGAAACTATTTTCATTAAATCCTCTTTCAGGATAAAAGAAAACGAACTCTTCGGCTTTATGAAAAACTTTTTACAACTCCAAAACCAGATCTTTTCTGTAAAGTCACATTGAAAAAATAGATGATCTATATTTTCAATGTGACTATTACAGAACACACAATTCTGATCCACCACTATCTGCTTCTGAATTAATCTTTCTTTTGTCAAGAGAAAGTCATTTATGGCTTTAAAAAGGCATACTGCCATTTTAGGAACATGAATTTTGTTCCAGACCATAGACGCCCAAAATTTAGTATCAAACCTAGTTCGAACCGAGTTCCAAACTTTTTTAAACTGATATTGACCATCCTTAGAGCACTTCCAAGACCAAAAATCCCTCTCTTTGTTATTGTGAATCTTGACATCTTCAATTTCAGTTTGGATTTGAAATAAAAAGCTATACAAGTCCCACTTCCATTCACCATTTCTTAAAATCCTGCTAAGCGTTAAGTTTTCTGTACCAGTTCTAAAAGCAGTATCCCTACCAATGCGTTCCATAATAGAACTCCCATTTAACCAAGGATCAAACCATAACGAAGTAGTTTTGCCATCTACAATGTTAAGGGAAAGGCAATTCAAGGCTCCATGTCTATTTTTTAAAATAAATTTCCACACTCCAGAGTCATCCGAGCGCTGGTTAGTATCCCAGAAACTTTTAAGCCCTATATATTTACCATGCATGAATACCGCCCAACTACCTTCTAAGTTGATGATTTTCCAAATCAATTTGATATAAAGCGCTTTGTTCATCTCTTCTAAGTTTCTCAGACCCAAACCTCCTTCTTCTTTTTGTCTACTTAGGACCTCCCAAGGGATCTTACTACTGCGACTTTTCCAAAGAAAATTTAATATCATATGTTTAATCTTTTGAACAGTAGCAACAGGAAGATAGAAACATTGCATCCAAAATTGTATCATAGGATATATGGTAGATTTTATAAGTTCCAGTCTCCCTGCTAAGCTCAACATTTTAGTTTCCCATCTGCTAATCCTAACTTTGATCTTCTCTATCAAAGGAGAACAATCCTTATCCCTCAAATTAGCACTTGACAGAGGAATACCCAAATACCTTATAGGAAGGGTTGATTGTTGAATGTTGAGGATAGAACAGATGTCTGTGCAACTATCAACCCCTTTCCCAAAAAAGATGTTAGATTTCTCCGCACTTAACTCCAAACCAGTGACCCTTTTCAAGGTTTTAAAAACTTCATTAATAGCATTCGCAGTTTGCACATTGGCTTTAGTAAAAAGAATGATATCGTCTGCGTAAATCAAGTGAGTCAATTTGTTGCCAAAGTCCGTAACTGGAGAGATCAGACCACCCCTAACTTTTTCCTCCATCAGTAGCGTAAAGTATTCCATCACCAGGGTAAAAAGGATAGGAGAAAGCGGGTCTCCTTGTCTGAGACCATTAGAACCTTTAAAGAAACCATGTGCTTCACCATTAACAATGATAGCAAAAACTGGAGTCTTAATAAGGTTTCTAATAATTTTAATCCATTTATCTGTAAAACCCAAGCTTCTTAGCATATGAATAACAAAATCTCTATTAATCGAATCATATGCTTTCTTTAAATCAACTTTAATACACATGTATTTATTATCCTTTCTTCCGAGACCTCTAATTAATTCATGAGCTAACAAAATACCATCCCCTATTGATCTACCTTTGATAAATGTTGTCTGGTTATGGGATACCAACTTGTCCAAAAAAGGACCCAGTCTATTACACAGGATTTTGGAGAGAACCTTGTATAGAGTGTTACAGCAGGCAATTGGTCTGAAATCTTGAATACAGGAGGAATGATCTTTTTTTGGGATCAAATGAATAAACGTGTGATTCCACTCTTTAATGATTAGACCCTTTTGAAAAATATCATTTAAAGCTTTATAAATAATGTCTTTCGAAATATTCCAATGAGTCTTGAAAAACAACGAGTTAAAACCATCCGGTCCCGGAGAAACAGAATCTTTAATATCCCACAAGGCATATTTGATTTCTTCTAAAGAAAAACTCTCATTTAAAAAATTAGCCCCAAACTCAGATATAACCATTTTGCAAATCACTTCAGGAAAATGATCACATAAGGGTTGATTATAAGTTTGCTTGAAAAAATCAATAGCCTCTTCGACAAATTTATTATCCGATACCACCTTACCGTCAACATTTAAATTTGTCAAACGGTTTCTACTTCTTCTGTTAGACATTTTAGCGTAGAAAAAAGAAGATCCCTCATCACCCATCATCAACCAGTCACTTTTATCCTTTTGTTTGGCAGCTATGAATTCTTTTTTTAGTGCTGTATCCAAATTAGTCTTGGCATTTTGAAATTCCAAAGCTAAGTTGTGATCATTAGAATTTTCCAAAAGTTTCTGAAGACTAGAGCATTTCTCTCTCAGAACATTCACCTCTTGTTTGATGTTACGAGAATTAGCACTCCATCTCTTGAGTTCCCTCTTAATATTTTTGAGAATGTTAATAACTTGAAACAAAGGTCTGTCGATTTGATTGGTAACCCAAAGTTTCTCAACCAGTGGAAAGTATTGATCGCATAAAGACCAATGATTCATGTATCTAAAAGGACTATTCTTAACCCTAGGGATAGAGGTAAACGAGACGAGAATAGCATTATGATCACTCACTGTAGGAGGTAAGAATTCAACTGATAGATCAGGGAATAAGTTAATCCAGTCTAGGTTAGCAAACACCCTGTCAATTTTAGAGAATATATTTCTACACGGACCCGACCACCAAGAAAATTCGTAACCTTTGATATTAATCTCATTAAGACCACTATATAAAGCCATATCATCTAATTCAAACAAATTATTAAAAGTTACTGGATTACCTCCCTGTCTTTCTGAGGGTCTACGGATACAATTAAAATCCCCAAGGACCATCCATGGCCTATAAATATTTATAGCATCCTCCTGCAGGTTCTTCCATAATCTTTTCCTTAATTCAACAAAATTTTGGGCATAAACAAAAGTCAAATTGCATCTAAATTTCGAGGAGTTGATCAGTTCAATGGAAATATGTTGGTCACTCATACTTATAAAATTGAAATCCCAAGATTTTCCGTCTATAAGAACCATAATCCTGTATTTAAAATAGCAAGATATATTACTTATTATTTTCCATCCGTCATCCAGCGTTTTTTCCAACTTCAAAATCTCTGGAAACAACAATTTGTTTTCCAGAATACCAAAACAGCTAATTTTGAACTTGTCTATAACTTTCCTCACTTCTCCCATTCTGTTAGGGTTATGAAACCCTCTAACGTTCCAACAGGCCACAGACATTATAAAACCTTATTGTTTCGGGTCCTCGATAATCTACTACTCGAGGACTCCCCATTGTCTTCAGAAGAAATACCTAACATCTGAACCCACTTGGGATTCTTACGGACCAACTTATCCTTCTGAATATAATCAAACTCTATATCTTGAGGCTTCGGAAGAAGCTGTTCTTCCATCTCCTCCTGAACTGTGTCTACATTATCATAACTGTTTTGTTCCTCTGCCACTTTAGTCATTCCTATGTCCTGATCCAGATTCTCTTGTACCTGTAATAAAAAACAATGATCAATCCCTCTCCTAAAATTAACATTATTATAAGTTTCATCATCAAAAACTAAATCAGTAGAAGTTAAGGATATTGGAATAGAATTATGATCCGATGATGACAATGGGCGTTTGAGAATAGATATGTGAGTCGATGGTGATTTTGGAGGAGATGATCTCAGATCTATGGCTCCCGGGGTAGTTGGAGAAGCAGGAATGAATGGCTCCCTGGCTCCTTGATCAGGAGGACCTTCCGACCTGGCCAGAGGAACATTGGAGCAATCTTCACTGACTCCTGTTTCGGTAGTAGTAACATGATCTGACTCTGTATCTTCGGAAATTGCCCCCTCACCCCGCTCTACTGAGGATAGAACTTTCCCCAAATTCTGTTCCTGAGGAGAAATAACTATTACATTTGTAGAGTTTTCCCTATCTTCTGAGACTTCCGTCACTACATTTTTACAGGGGACATCCCCTACATCATTCTTGGCTCCCTTATCAGAATCATCAAAGATAGAAGGGCCTCCAGTGTTTATCTCCTTATCAGGGATATTCGAAAACTCAATTTCACGATCAGCTAAACCAGGCTTATCTGAGATAGCAGCTTGGGTCTCTTTAGGGACCCAGGTCTTAGTCATAGGACATTCATCAATTATATGTCCAAAACAAACACACTTGCCACAGATGGGAGGAGGATTTTCATATTCTACTTCTTGAATGAAACTCCTCCCATTCTCATCCCTTCCTTCAATGGAGTTAGGCATTCCATATTTAACATTAACCTCAACCAGAACTCTGGCAAAGGCTAGTCTAGATTTATTTTTTGTGGCCTCATCCATCTTAATAGGAACTCCTATGGTACTAGTTACAGCGCTAATGGCCTTATTGCCCCATAGTTTAAAACTTAAACCAGGAAGTCTAACCCACATAGGCAAAGACATAAGGAGATCTCTATCAGTTCTCATATCTGGGGACAATCTCTTCATAATAATCAGGTTCCGGTCCATAAACCAAGGACCTGATTTTAAAATCTTATTGCAATCCTCCTCCAAACCAAATCTCACTATGAAGAAGCCATTATTCCTAGAATGGACAGAAAACGGCTTCTTAGTTACCCAGACCCTATTAGCATATCCCTCAAAAGTCCGGAGCCATGGTTTATACCCAACCACATACAGCAAAATACATAAATCCCAGCCTCCCTCCGCTTCTTTAATTGCTTCATCAGAAAGGGAACCTATCCTTTTACCATCCACTACAGTAGGCTCTATAAACTCCAGATCCAGGTTACCTAAATCACCAACCGCTCCTACTTTTACTGCCTCACTGTACGAAAATTTCTTTGCATTCTCCGAAACAGTGAAAATGATTTTGGAATTACCTCCAGACATCGCAACTTTCTGTTTAGGAATTTTTGGTTTACCTGACCGCCCAGCTTGATCCGAAAGCACCCTCCTACCCTCAGTTCTTCCTGTTCTATTTGATCTTTGCCCTCCCAGTGTAAGCCTCTGATCAGGACCAGAAGGAATTGGCGCCTTGCCCCTTTTCCTTCTCACCTCCTCCCAACCTTCCGCATCCCGCAAAGATCCCATGATTCCAGTTGTGAGGAGATAGAAGTGAAGATCGGAAATAAGAAATAACGGAGAAAAATAAGAAAACTAGGAAGAAAAGGAAGAAAAAAGGAGAAAAGGGAAAAACCCTAATCTCCAGATCTAGATCTGGAAGCTGCCATTAACGAAAACGCTCAACAAATGTTATTTAATACTATATTACTCTAAAATCTAATCTATTAAGTTATACATACATACATACATACATATATATATATATGTGTGTGTGTGTGTGTGTATGTATGTATATGTATATTCATATGTATTCTTTTATTAATTAAACAATTTAATTAATTTATAAACATAACATTTATTTTTATAGATTAAAACAATTTTAAATTTACATTATATAATTATTTAGTTTAAAAAAAATTAATTTTATAATATACAAATATGCTATTTGAATTAACCTAAGACTCAAGAACTTCCGAGTCTTCCACAAGGGCATGCCATAGAAAAAGATTATTTTGACGAGCCAGGTAAAGGCTGGAAGATTGGGACGTTTTCCACTCAAGAGTGGTCCTTAATTAGAGTAAGTTTCTCCTTGGTTTTGAAGGAACCATGATAGCCGAAAGCGGGTGAAATATGTAAATTTCGCAAATTTTCCTATTTTTCGATCTACTGGACTTATGAAGTCTAAAGAGTTTATTAGATCCAACCTAATATTGTTTTCAAATAAAATATTAGTTTATTTAATTGTTTAAAAGCAATTTAAATTTATTTTAAATTAAATATATTATGATGAGTGCATTAAATACATTCACATATGTATGGTGCAAGTGCAAATATAAACAGTGTACATAGTACATGTATATGTTTATAGGTGCTGAGTTTACACGGCAACGGACCAATTGTCCTTTTATACATGCATTTGTTGTCCATGGTTTTTTAGTTTAAATTATATCTAAAATAATAATTGTGTATATATATGCACATATTAAAACGTGTGTGTATTAAATTTATTTTGACTATTTTACATGTTTTGAAATTTAAATCAACAATTTAAAATCTGGTTTTGACTTAAGAAGGTGTTCAACATTAGATCTTTAATTTTACACAAAAGTCTTTAATTATATTAGCCAACAGAAAAATATCGAGTGAGTCATTCCATAGCTATCAAATAACTATCAGTGTGTAACCCTTTGGTATCCCCAACAGTCATGAGTAACACACTATCCAACATTTGAAGAACGTTACGTACTCTAGTCCCGATGGATGTATCTATAATATGTCTCAAAACATTTTAACTAGGAATATTTAAAACTATATGTTATTTTAATATGATAAATTTCTCATGATTACAACATATTATAATTACTATCACATAACGCATCGTTTAATGATTTTCTATACAATACACTTAAATTAAATAGTTAACTAACATATCACAATATCATAATAATAATATAATAGAAAGAATAACACATTTTATTTAGAACGAAATTACAGAGTTAATAATTTATAATAAATTATAGAATTGCCCCTAGGACATACCGCTAACTCTATCAATCTCCCACTTGCACTCGGGACCAATTATGGAATCTCAGTCTCATCCCTTCGATCAGTTTGCTTAGAACTAGTCAAGTTAGTCCCTATGTGAATGGACCTACTATATTATCTTAAATATCTAATATGTCAATCAACTCTCTCTGACGCTGCTAAACTTCCTTTAACATGTGAAACTTTTTGGAGTATGTTCTCGACTTTCAATGAGTTCTATGTTCTTTTGTGATCTGTATCATGGCATTGCTATCATATAACAACAATGCCATAGGATTCTCAACATTAAGAATCACCCTTTGCTCAGTTATAAATTTAGACATTTGTTTACATACATACATACATACATATATATATAAACATTGCTTTTATTGTGGCACTATTCAAGGTGATGTACTTGGCTTTTTGATTGAATCAGCCAGAACATCATCTTTTGGAACATTCCAATTTAAAGCTCCTTAACTAGGTTTGAACATGAATTAGGATTGACATACTATTATCGATATTATTATTTATGAAGTTTGAGTCCGAATACTCCTTCATATGGAGTTTATTGTTTCTATAGACAGTTCTCTAGTATTTTGTAAATATGTGAGAACACTCTAAACTACTATTTAGTGATCTTAATTCGGATTTGATACTCGCTTTATGTATCAACTACATAAGCGAAATGCAATATTGTAAACAATCCAACGTACATGATATTTTCGATTGACGCTGCATAAGGAATCCATCTTACATGCTTCATGCTAAATATTTTAACATGGTGTTTGCGTATATCGGTTGGGACATTCCCAACATTCTTTTATACTAATAAAAGATGTCATTTTCAAATCCAATGTTAAACAACCAAACTATAATGATTTTAACATGGGTACATCATTAACAATCATTAGTTTGTTGTCTCTTATAGTTTTAAAAAACATTTTAGTATCTTTATAGTTAATTCTTACATACACATGCTTCCTCTGCATTTTGACTGATATTCAAACTATTTGATTTTTCTATCAAAATATTTGCTCAACTCTAATGCTCGTTGAATGGTACTTTCGTATCAGTTCTTGAACTTATCCAATAACCCAAAAACTCAGAATCGCTACCACTGACTTCGAGACCCTTTAGTTATTAAAGACAAACATCATATTCTAAATTATTACTCAGAAATTATGTTTTAACATCCATGCACTCAAAATCTTATCAAGCGATAATTTTGTGAGTAAAATCTAAAACAACTGAAATTTACAATGTTATTGTGTCAACGTAGCTTACCATATTCTAACTGCATTGGTCTTCTTCTCGTAGACTCTTTTACAGTCTGTTAACGCTAAAAATTGAACGCTAACACCCGGTGTGTGTAATAACAATGTGAAAGCACCACCCGTTGGTACGGGAACAGAATATAAGCAGGAAATAGCAGAAAACGGTAAAGGAACAACAGATTTATAGTGGTTCGGCCCGTAATTGAGCCTACATCCACTTTATAGTCTTTTATTGCTGATTCTGGTTACAGAATGATACAATGCTCTTCAAAATACAATATATTTCGATTCCTAGACACTTTAGACTATTAGCTCAAGCTTCGATGTTGAAGATCTCCTCGAATTCATGTTGAATGCGGTAGATTCCTCTCAAAGCTTGTTGTAATGTCTTGAGTGATTAGAGTTCTTCAAATGTTGGATGAGTTGAGAGTTCGGCAGAGTAACGACGCTTCAGAAAATGATTGGCCAAAAGTCCTCTCCATGTTGAAGGTAGTGATGTATTTATAGGGAAATCTGGATAGGAAATTCTGCCAAGTCCTGAGTCGTAGCCGACTTAAGATAAGTCGTGACTCGTGGTTGGCTTAAGGTAGCTCGTGGACGACTTGCTGAGTCCAGCTCGTGATTTGGTAGAAGACAAGTCCTAAGTCGTGGTCGACTTATAATAAGTCGTAAGTCGTGGCCGACTTAGCAGATAAAAGCGGCATAGGTACAGGGATTGGATTTTAACTCGGTAGCTTTTAGGTCGTGGTCGACTTAAGCTAAGTCGTGAGTCGCAAATAACCTTAAGTCGTAAGTCCTTTTAATTCCTTAGGTTGGAGCTTCCCTTAAGTCGTAACATCCCTTAAGTCGTAACATCCCTTAAGTCGTTAAGTCGTCTAGTTCTTTAAATCATTGACTGCTTTAAATCGTTAACTCCCCTGGGTCGCCAACTTCTTTGGGTCGAAGACTTTCTGGACTGTTTCAATTCTTGGGTCGTTTAGACCTTAACTCGTTGAGTCGTTCTCACCTTAGCTCGTTAAGTTGTTCATGCCTTAACCCGTTAAGTCATCTAAACCCTGAGTCGTAGGTCGTGAAGTATTCTGCTTGAGTCGTCCAGTTCTTGAGTCGACCAGTACTTAAGTCGTAGAAAATTAAGGGTTAACATTTGCCCCTCGAAGTACACGCCTAAGTTGTAGGTCGTGTGCTTCGACTTATCTTAACTCGTGTGTGCCTTTTCGTGTTCCACTGCCCTGAGATATAAAAGGCTTGAGTCGTTCCTCCTACTTCCTTCTTCTCATTGCCTATCTCCTGAATCGTATCTGCCATTAACATTTCTTCGAGCTTCCTCAAGGCGATTTTTCCCTTTCTTTAACAATCAACCAATCACCGATCCCTGATCCTTTATTGCGTAAGTATTCCTGCTTCCTCCTCGATCCTTGATCATCGTTAATTCGTGAATTCTCCTTCTTGTACTTAATCCATCCCCTTGTGCAATGCCTCGTCGCGAATTCCACTGTATCGACAGTTCGTGAACTCGATTTTTCTTGATTTAGCTTTAGATGATTGGGGCGATGAAGATGATGGGTTACTGTGTTTTAGGCTTAACTGATTAGATTGGCGAGGCTTTTGTGATCCCAAATTAGTTTTTTAGATGATTTAATCAGTGTGAAAAATGAAAGCTTATGTTCACGGAGGGGTTAATGGGTTAACGGGTTAGAAGGATAACGGATTAGGAGGATAACGGGTTAGGAGTTAAGGAGAAAAGTCAATGGGTCAAATGAAGTGGGATGTTAGCTTGGTCACGATTTAGCAGCCTTGTAGGACCTATGAACCCTCTCGACTTAAGTCTTTACCGACTTATCCACTTACGACATAAGCTTTGAGTCGTGGACGACTTAGGACTTGGGAAATTTTACCTCACTTTGAACTGAAGCCTCTTTCTTCTTTTACACGTCTTACAACTTGGAGTACTACCGACTTAAAGCATTAATGACTTAGAATTGAAACGACCTGTCCTGACTTGCCTTGAAATCCTTAAGTCGTGGACGAGTTAACACTTAAGTCGTTGGCGACTTAGCATTAAGCTTTGCATGAACTTTGAACTGTTGAACTTTGAGTTGTTGCATTCTTCCACAAATCACTCTAACTTGCAAACTATCAATCTGTTTACTACAACATTTACAGAAAATTGGGACGAATATACTATCACTGACTGCCCACATCAAATGACAGATTAGTTAATAACAAATAATCAACTCAAATAGATTGTGTGAACGAAGCGCTTTAAATCAACAAATCCAAGCAAAGTATTAAAGCAACATTGAAATAGTCAACTGAAAATGACCGGTTTGCACTAATACTGTACTTGAACTTTAAATTAACAAGTCCTGAAATTTGATAATCGATCAATTACCGACTAGCTTAATTCCAGTTGTATTTACTTGTTATCTTTACTAGTTTTGCACAACACTTCACACTATTTAGGAAACGTGCACCTTCATATTTGAATATCCAGTTGCTTGTGTAGAATGACTTCTCAGCAAGGAGATGTAATAGTCCAGACTGGAGAGTCCACTCTTATTCCAGCTCCTTTAGTCAATCCTCTAGAAAGAGCCTCTACCACTCTATCATACAGAGTTTTTCGGCAATTGTGCACCCAGTTTGGCATTGCTGAAGCTGATGTCATTCTTCCTGAGAAAAATAACACTGCTGATGTAGCGCCTCCTGGCTTTGTAGCGGTGAATCGACAAATGTGCCTGAGTGGAGCCGTTCCACCTTTCAACAACTTTTTCCAGCATCTTCTTCGACAATTGGCCATTTCCCCATTTCAGCTACATCCCAATGGCTATGCCATTCTAATGGGGTTGTGTGTGCTATTTGGAAGAACTCTTGAGCGACTTCCGAGTTTTGATGAGATTTGCTACTTGTGCTCCTTTACCAAAACCAAAGATCATTCTTCTATCACTGTCGTGAGAAGCGCCAGAAACCGTAAATTGATTGTTGGTCTTCCCGACAGTGTTCACGGGTTTTTAACTCAATTCTTTTATATTCGCTGTCCCCCGGGGTTTTATGCTGTGTGGAGGGAAGGAAGTAAGATTGTCTATCTTTTCTTCTTCTATTCTCGGAGTTTTGTGAAGTCCGAATCACCAAGTGTTAACTTTGCTTTCTCATTTCAGCGCTCCCCCCTCCTTCTAGGGATCCCAGTCACAAGCAAACTCTGGAGAGGCTCATGGCTGTACCAGTTGAAGAGCGGGACGCGAAATTTTTGTTGAAAGACGAATTTCTTCATCAGTTTGGACTTCTTCACCCTTCTCGCTCTACTTTGCCTCATGAAGTTTCTGATTCTCAAGCAGAGATATCGGATGCCCCAGTCTCAGCAAAGGAGATTGCTCCGAAGGAACCCATTGTAGAAGCTTCTTTGATAAAATGCTCCGCATCTGCTGATGTTGCGGGGCCATCGAGCAAACTGACACTTTCCCCGGTCATCGAAGAAGAGGAGGCTTCTCAACATTCCGGAAAGGCGGTCAATGTGGGAATTAAAGGGAAATGTCCCGTCGGACCTATTGGCGATGATATCTTTGAAGGGTTGAGTGATTTGATGATAACCTCGTAGGAATTATTTAAGGATGACACTCCAAAAGCTATTTCTCCTATTGTCGAGGCGACTTCTTCTTTACAAGCTTCGACACCTTCTACACCAGTCGTCTCCGTTCCCACATTAAAGCGTGGTTTGTAGTTTGACGCGCGTAGTTTGCACGCCGCACACACTTAGGATTTTTTCGGCACTTATACGCACTTATCCTCTTTTTCTGGAGATTTTTAAACTTCATTTCTTTTCCATTTTCAGATTCTCCGATGGGACGCACTGGTTCATACTATGACAAGTTTCAGCGCCATGGAGGCCGCGGAACTTATGACTTTAGGCGATACCTCAATACCCCGAGGGAGACGGATGAGGAAAGAGCTATTAGGAAAGCTCAAGAGAGACGGGACTATGAGCAAGAGAAGCGGGACTATGAGCATCAATACGGGAGGAGAGATGAGCAATACGACTCTTCCCACAGAGGTGATAGTTCTCATAAGCGAAAGTCTTACGATGATAAAGGGAAGACTCATATTGTTGATGATCCAAGCAAGCGGGTCAAGCCTAGTGACGCGTCTGCAATTTTTGAGAAGACCCCTGCTCCAATTCCTCTTGATATCCCCACTGACTCTCCTGCTCTTGAGAAGTCTGATATCCAAACAATCATCAACAGACCCCAGTATCAAGTTGGACAGGGTCCGCCAATTCTTCAAAGTCGGTTCCCGCAATGGTGTTTAAAGGGGGTACACTTCGACCTTGATTTGGTCCCGATCGATAAATCGGATATGCTGCTTAGCCTTGATGCCGTCAAACTTAATATTGAAAGGGTGTCCGGATGGCAAAAGCTTTTTGATGAGCTGCAAAGGGTCAATCGTGCGAATCTCGAAGCCATGCTGACCATGGAGAACGATAAATCGGAGTGGGACAAAATTTGTAAGCAGCATGATGCGGAAATGACAAGCATTGTTGACGACAATTCAAGACTTGAGTCTGAAGTTAAGAGACTTAAAGATGAGCTTGCTACTTCTTCCTCCTCCTACACCCAAAAGGAAGAAGTTCTTCAAAAACAAGTTTGCGATGCTCATGCTGCCCAACGGAATGCTGAGGCTCAACTTGAATCTGAAAAGAGGATGACAGAAATTTATCGCACCGACATTGCCCAGCTACGAGAGAAGGCGAGTTCCCAGGACTTGGAAATTATTCGGTTGCGAGCTCAACTGTCTCAAGCTGAAAAAGAGCGCGATGAGGCCATCGCTGGGAAAGTTGCAACCGAAGAATCTCATGTGGCTACTAAGGCCAATATAAGCTCTACTCTGTTCGACTTTTATTTGCACAGCGTTCTGGGTCATGGGAGCCTCTCTTTTCTGGGCCCTGAATATGAGATTACCTTGGCTGAAGTGTGGGAAGCCGCAGTTGATATGCTTGGCGGTGCCGGCTATGATGAGGCAGAGCTTGAGGCACGTTATCTTGACGATGAAACTCGCGTCGCTCTTGCTAGAGGAAAAGAGCAACTAGCCAAAGCGCGAGCTGAGTCGACGGGAGATGAACACCCGAAAGAGGAAGCTCCTTCAACTGCCCCCGTTCATACTTCAACTTCGGCTAATGTCAACATTATAAATTCCAGTGCCCATTCTTCGCTTCCTGCTAAAGTTGACACTGAAATTGTGACTACTCCTACCGAGTAAGAGGCTCTGGAAGATATTGAGGCTGAGAAATTCGAGGTTGATCTTTCAAAGCCAACTTCTCCAGGTAACTTTGACGTCAACCCGGATCCAGTGAATCACTTATTCAATTTAACCGAGTTTGATGAGCTTCTTACTTATTACTTAAGCTTTGATGAACCAATATCTTCTCTTTTCCTGGAGAATACTGATTTTAACTTCTTTTCTTCTATAGCGGAAGTACCGAAAGCTGCGCTAACTTCTCCTTCTCCGGCTGCTGTTCCTTCTCCTTCTCAAGCCACTCCTCTTTCTGCTTCTCAACCAGGATCGCAAGAAGAGAAAATAGAAGCCCTCAAAGACTTGGACGATCTGGTTGTTTTGCAGTAGCAAAAGACTGGGGAACTTGAAGAAGGCGAAAAGACCCCGGAGCAAACTTACGATGACGATACAAAGCTTTCTGAGTTCTTTACTCCGGGAAGTGAATCTTCTTCCAAGAGGAAGGGGAAACGTGCAATGAAGAAGAAGAAGAAGAGCGCTTTGGCTGATGAAGAAAATGTTGAAGAAGATCCAGCTGCTCCTCTTTCTCCTTCCTCCCCGACCCGTTCACAATGGCCTCAGAAACTAATCATTAGACTGGGTAAAAGCTCCAAAGGTGGGAAAAAGGAGAAATGAGCTTGATTTTATTTTCTCCGTTTTGCTTTTTGCTTGTATCGACCGGAGATTGTGCAGGTACCGGTCCCTGCTTTCTTTTTTTTTTGAGATCTGCACATGTAAAGAATTTTCACAGTATTGAATAAAATAATTCTTTTTCTTGCATGAATTCTTGTATATGTAAGATCTATTTCTCATTTTAGTGTAGAATAAGCGATTCTTTTTACTTGTACAAACTTTTTGTCTGTGTTCGAGAATGCACTTATTCCACATCTTTTCCGCGTGATATTGTAATGTGCTTGTGGTATGTCGCTTGAATACTACTTTTATTGTTGTAGTTGTATCGTATGATATTGCCCCTATACCACAAGTGCACTACAATATCTTTTTGCTTTGGCGAGACTTGTACTCTTATTTTTTTTTTTTTAGAGAATAACTATTCCGTCTTTGAGGAAACAATTATTCTACTTAAATTGAGCGTGTCTCATTTTTGGAGAAGTTTTCACGCTTCACCCTTCGGAGAAGGTCACTTCATGTTTTTGAGAAGTGAATTCTCCTACGCGGTAAAGCGGGCCTCTAGAGAGGATTTCACTTAGCACTTCAATCTCTGGGGAAGAATGTTTCAAGATGAACAAGTAGGTCTTCCTTAAGAGCTGAAGTGTGCCTCTGAGGAAGGCTTTTTGGTATTTCTGAGGAGTAGCATTATGCTTTGTGAAGTAGCATTGTGCCTCCGGAGAGGTCTTTACTTGGTTGCCTGGAAGTTACTTTCTCACAGTTAGATGGATCCACAGGGCGGACGCAAGTTATTTAATTGGATGTTCGTTTGCACAAACGATCGCAATTAGTTAACAAAGGCCTTGCCTCAGTGGTTCCACCAACCTTTTTGTTGAGAAGAGCGTTTCCATTTATTGGAGTGCCTCCGAAGAGAGATTTTTGCACTTCAACTCCGGTGAAATGTGCCCCCGAAGAGGTCTTTTTTAGCATTTCAGCTCTGGTGAAGTGGGCCTCCAAAGAGAGATTTTTGCGCTTCAACTCTAGTGAAATGTGCCCCCGAAGAGGTCTTTTTTAGCATTTCAGCTCTGGTGAAGTGGGCCTCCGAAGAGAGATTTTTGCACTTCAACTCCGGTGAAATGTGCCCCCGAAGAGGTCTTTTTGGCATTTCAGCTCTGGTGAAGTGGGCCTCCGAAGAGAGATTTTTGCACTTCAACTCCGGTGAAATGTGCCCCCGAAGAGGTCTTTTTTGGCATTTTAGCTCTGGTGAAGTGGGCCTCCGAAGAGAGATTTTTGCACTTCAACTCCGGTGAAATGTGCCCCCGAATAGGTCTTTTTTAGCATTTCAGCTCTGGTGAAGTGGGCCTCCGAAGAGAGATTTTTGCACTTCAACTCCGGTGAAATGTGCCCCCGAAGAGGTCTTTTTTGGCATTTCAGCTCTGGTGAAGTGGGCCTCCGAAGAGAGATTTTTGCACTTCAACTCCGGTGAAATGTGCCCTCGAAGAGGTCTTTTTTGGGCTCCGAAGAGTAGCAATTGTTGCTTGTGCTCTTTCATCATCTGCTCCTTAGCGATTCCTTGTTATTACTTCAAGTACGTGCCCCATTCTTTTTGCAAGTTGCTTGCTTTCTGCCAGGGAAAAGTACTTTATTGTTGCGTGATTTATGGGAATCACTGAGTCTTGTGACGTGCTGAATAAGTTAGCTTTGCTTTGACAGCCTGCAATATTAAATCGACATTTTAGCAATCTATTTAAGATATTTGCATATCGAAATGAATCAGGCATTATATATCAGTAGAACACAAGACTTAAAATTCTTTATTATTAATCCGCACTGATTTCTCAACGGTTTACAATACTAGAGTTATACATCCATCATCATTTTACAAATTTAAGCAATGCTGTTAAGTAAAAAATTGGATGCAAGTGATTGTTGTTTCGGAATCTCGAGATTGAATCTCCATTTCTTTTGGAATCATTATTTCTGATCCATATGCCAATCAGAATGGAGCGTGGTCAGATGCTGTGTGGGGACCCCCTGTGACAACATTAATGACAAGCCTCCCTAATTCCTGCTCTGTGATTTCGTTGACTGAGCCGTATTGATGATTGGGAAGTTGTTGCTCCTGAGTGGATGAGGATGGGTCATTCCTGTTTTTCTTGTCATACTGTTGAAGTTTGTTCTCTTTCAATAGCTTTTCAATCAGATCCTTCAAGTGGCGACACTCGTTAGTGTCATGGCCAGGCTGGTTGTGGAACTTACAGATTCTTTCACTCTGAGTGGCATTTTTCCCAAGTCTCAACTTATGAGGTTTAGGATATTCGACAGTGTCCTTAGTTGCAAAGAAAATATTCTCTAGAGTATCGGTCAAGGGAGTGAGATTCAAAGTGGCGAGTTTTCTTCGCATTTCCCTGCTTTTTCTCGTCATCATTTTCCCTCTTCTGTCCTCCAAATTCTTTTCTGTTAGAAGCAACACTGTTATTCTGGATTTCGGCCATAACTACTTTCGCTGATGCAGAAAGGCTTTCTAGGCGCATGAATTCGTCGGCCTTTTTATAGAATTTTTCAAGTGAGTTTGGCTCCTTCATTTTTAACCATCTTTCGAATTCACTTGACTTATTGATGGCTCGCATCAGGTAAGTCAGGATCATACGGGGTTCTGCATTATCCACTTCGACTAGGGCTAAATTGAAACGGTTCAAGAAAGACCTGATAGATTCTCCAGGCCCTTGTTCAAGGTTGGACAGTGACATTATATCTTTAGCTCTTGAAGCATACAACCTGAACTGATCCTTGGACTTTCGAGTTAAATCAGAGAATTGATCCACGGACCGAACTGGTAACTTTGTGAACCAAAGTAGAGCCACTCCTTCCAAGTACACTGGAAAGTATCGGCATTTAATTTCATCTGATTCCCTTGCACCGGTCATATGCCAATCGTACTTGTATAGAAATTGGTTTGGATCACTCGTGCCCCTATAGGCTGGGATAGTAGGAGGTACAAATTTCCTTGGAAATTCTGCTTTTAGGATCCTTTCAGTAAATGGAGTTTTGCTTGGAGCAAATCCCCAGTCGTTCTCATTTTCTTCCCTCTACATACTCTCTTTCATGATTTGGTGAATCATCCCTGATAGGTACTCCTCATTGTTCGGAGGCATTGCCGAGTAGACATCAGTTCTTCTTTCGGAATTTTGCCTGGGCAGATGTTCGTGAAAAGTTGGCTGCGGCCTCGAACCTTCAGCTTGGAAAGGATGCACTTCGGTGGCGCCAGCTGCTCTTTGAGGAATATCTTTCTCCTGAGAATTATGAGCATCTTCGGTGAAGACTGTTTCATTGTTTTCTGGCCGTTGATTTGCCCCGAGTAGAGCGGTTAATCTATCCGTCATTAAGGCGTTTTGAGCTTTAATTTGCTGATATAATCCCGACACTGCGTCGTCTAATTCAGCCCTTGTGACTCCAATGGTAGGAGTTGCCTCGTTTGTTGTTGGGGAAGCGGAGGTTCCCTCATCAGCATTTTCGGATCTGGCAGATTTACCTTTTCTCCCAGGAGCCATGATCTCAGATAAATTTCTGGTCTTGAAAGAAACTTTTTCCACGAACTTTTGTGAAGCAATGGTGAATGTATTCCTGAGTTCAATTCTCAGTGAAAGCACCAAAATGTTAACGCTAAAAATCGAACGCTAACACCCGGTGTGTGTAATAACAATGTGAAAGCACCACCCATTTGTATGGGAACAGAATATAAGCAGTAAATAGCAGAAAACGGTAAAGGAACAACAGATTTATAGTGGTTCGGCCCGTAATTGAGCCTACGTCCACTTTATAGTCTTTTATTGCTGATTCTGGTTACAGAATGATACAATGCTCTTCAAAATACAATATATTTCGATTCCTAGACACTTTAGACTATTAGCTCAAGCTTCGATATTGAAGATCTCCTCGAATTCATGTTGAATGCGGTAGATTCCTCTCAAAGCTTGTTGTAATGTCTTGAGTGATTAGAGTTCTTCAAATGTTGGATGAGTTGAGAGTTCGGCAGAGTAACGACGCTTCAGAAAATGATTGGCCAAAAGTCCTCTCCATGTTGAAGGTAGTGATGTATTTATAGGGAAATCTGGACAGGAAATTCTGCCAAGTCCTGAGTCGTAGCCGACTTAAGATAAGTCGTGACTCGTGGTTGGCTTAAGGTAGCTCGTGGACGACTTGCTGAGTCCAGCTCGTGATTTGGTAGAAGACAAGTCCTAAGTCGTGGCCGACTTATAATAAGTCGTAAGTCGTGGCCGACTTAGCAGATAAAAGCGGCATAGGTACAGGCATTGGATTTTAACTCGGTAGCTTTTAGGTCGTGGTCGACTTAAGCTAAGTCATGAGTCGCAAATAACCTTAAGTCGTAAGTCCTTTTAATTCCTTAGGTTGGAGCTTCCCTTAAGTCGTAACATCCCTTAAGCCGTAACATCCCTTAAGTCGTTAAGTCGTCTAGTTCTTTAAATCGTTGACTGCTTTAAATCGTTAACTCCCCTGGGTCGCCAACTTCTTTGGGTCGAAGACTTTCTGGACTGTTTCAATTCTTGGGTCGTTTAGACCTTAACTCGTTGAGTCGTTCTCACCTTAGCTCGTTAAGTTGTTCATGCCTTAACCCGTTAAGTCGTCTAGACCCTGAGTCGTAGGTCGTGAAGTATTCTGCTTGAGTCGTCCAGTTCTTGAGTCGACCAGTACTTAAGTCGTAGAAAATTAAGGGTTAACACAGTCGATGGATCGTATCCTTTCGGGTATAACTATGAAAATTATATTATGAATTGTGCTTAGAATCAATTCCGGATTTGCGCATCATGCTATATGGTAGAGTCAATACTCTTAGTGGATTATTGAAAACCAAGGAAATTCTTTTCTCAACACCGATAAAAAAATCATAGTTTCTCTTTAATGTGCGAGAATTTTATTAGACATTCTAGTAATTGTGTCCGTTTAGGCTTGATCAATTTCATTTCATCCTTTATAATCAGTTTTAACTTTGGATCATATACAAATCCATTTTACTACCGATATTTCTAAAAGAATTACTTCGTCATGAAGTTGGTGTTTCTTGAAACAACAATTGTTTCTCAATGCAACGTGTTAGGTATAAAAAAATTATGAATTGACTATATATATGTATAAAACATATTTGGTTTTTAGGTTTACAAAATTTGTGTTCATAACATAAATTGGTCAATCAATATTGATCGGTCTCAAACACATTTGTGGTGGCCCACACAAGATCCCTCACGAACAAGTATTACGTGTAGTCTCTCGACTCATACAACCTAACAACTCCTTGACCTAGATATTTAGGGATTGTTTCATCAACTCTTATCTTGTATGATTTCGTAAACTATGTTTTTGATGAAACGAAATTTAACCTTATGTACTTGCCCCTAAGTATACGTCCTTATAGAAAGAACTTAATTCAACTTCACTCTTCATCAATTGTACTTTGTCCAACAAAGTCCGATTACTCATTATCGTTGCATCATTATGTATCATAGAGAGGAGCGACTATTGAGATTGAATCTTATCTGTATTCAGTACAACTGGAAATACTTTCCATTATGCTCATATATTCGATCAAATTGAATCGTTTTATTTTATTTTGCGCGTCATATTATTTACTTTCATTTTATATTCTATGACCTTATCATAGACATAATACATGTGTATCAAATACACATGCTCGTGTCTGGGATAATTTAATGGTGAATTTAATGAAGTATGTGAACCATTTTGTTATCATCAGACCTACGATTGTATAAATCTATATGTATCAATCCTAAGAGTTCACAAACTCTTATGTCACTCTCATTGAATAGGTGTTTTGCCCTTAATCGTTTGTGATACAATTCACCAGTATCATATGATTCAAAATTGTATGATTAAAAAATAATTTCTCAAAACTGTGGCTTAGTCTATACTTCCAAAATAATTTAAAGTCTAATTCATCATTTTGTTAAGATATCGAATATCATTATTATAGTTTTATATTATAAAAAATATTCATAATATTTGTATTGAAATAAAACTATGTCTACTTTCAATCAATACTGAAAATAATTATTACTTCGCAAATAATGTTTAGTATGTTTACGAGAACAATTTTCGTAACTTGATGCATCCACTAAAAAGTGTTATACGGTATGCTCCCACTATTTCCACCATTACTTTAATAGTGTTTGAAATACAAAGCTACATTTATAATATTTTATTTCATTCAATGTAACTAGTTTATAGTCATGAGTTTCAGATCAATTATCTTCAAATCGAAGAAATAACTTTTATAGAACAATTTTTTACATGAAATTCATTTGGAATAGAAATCACATTTCTCATTCCACATTAAGTATCTTTTAGTATTTTATACAATTCTCATTTCCAATGTCTCTTCATGAAGTAGAGGTGACCATCCACTCTCTTCATCCTAACCGTTCCTTAAGTTACATCCACTCTCGTATATTCATTTTTCTTCCCAAATAGTTGAACCATTCAAAATAAAACCTTACTACAAGACTCAAACGAACTCTTTACATAAGTGTATTTGGTCATCCTTAACATATATGGGTATCAAAAGTTGCATTTTACATAAACTGATCAAACTGACATTTCAGTGATCGAATTACTATATCCACTTGGTAGCTCTTTGTCAGTGTTACATCTAACAAGATCCTTACTATAATCAACCAAATTGAATACACAATCTCGCACTATGGTTTACTCACTCATTTCGAATGAACTAATTTCATCGAGGTTTAGCACATTACGAATAGCGACTGTCCACCATATAATATTTATATGTGACTGAGTATGGATTAAATATCCATATTCATGTATTGTTTTAGAGCTCAAAACTCATAGAAGAAAGTTCACAGTCTTGGGCAAATAAACATGTAAGTGACCAAGTTACGAACATATTTGGTAGTTATATAATTAGGCACTTGCATGGGTCTTAAATTGACAACATGAAAATATGTATTGGTAAGTATATTTTATATTTCTATGTTAATCTTAATTACTTCGTTTATATATTTTAACCGATAAACATTTTATCAATTATAATGGTTGCACAAATTTATCTAAGTAGATTATTTTACTTTATAGCATAGATTCTAATAATATTAGAAATGTTAAATGTATTCATTTCATTTTTCTAATAAAGCTCCCACTAGATTTTTATGTTTCTTAAAACCCTAAGAGAAAACATAGAAATCTTTCGATTTCTCTAGTGGGCATTTGGATTCGCTTGCCTTGTGATTCTGTCATTGAGGAAGATCAAAAAATCATAGGCTCGCAAACGATGGATGACGCTCGATTGTATCATATACAACTCCAACTCATGGTCTTTGTCATAATCTCATCTTGACCTTAAGGAAGATCAACAAATCGAGAGAGGTTATTCACTCGTACCCATCGATTTACAATGGCCTAAGTATAATGCACGTACCTTGAGAAAGATCAACAAATGCATGCATGCATCTTACCTCGTCTAGTCAACATACTAATAGTATTATACATAACATCCTTAGCTTGAGGAAGATCGACAACTAAGAATATGCAAGTAATCTATTAATATAAATGGTAGAGGACAAATTATATGTTAAGGATTCATAATCTTTAACATATATACATTAAGTGATATCGATTTAGGAAACAATATATTTCTTATGAAATACTCTCATGAATCAAGTGTCGGATACATCTAAAATCAGGGTCTACCTACGACTCGCATGTACTCGTTCCTTAAATCTAAATTGGGTTTCTTATAGTTCCACTTAAGTTTTATACCTTCATATTGTATAAGTTTACTTCACTTATAAACTTTTATAATTTAATTAACTTATATAATATTCTTATGTATATTATTAATTAAATTATTTTAAAATTCAAAATTTTATTTTATTCATCTTAAATAATTCAAGATGAATATTAGCCATAACATTTTTAGTTTTGCATACATATATCATTATATATGTACATCATATTTTATTTATTAACATTTTGTTAATTTAATTATCAAATAAATATTTTGTTAGATTAAACA
The DNA here is from genome assembly GCA_030737815.1 of Allium fistulosum. Classification (NCBI taxonomy): domain Eukaryota; kingdom Viridiplantae; phylum Streptophyta; class Magnoliopsida; order Asparagales; family Amaryllidaceae; genus Allium; species Allium fistulosum. The sequence goes on from CM060901.1 coordinate 721,894,958, forward strand.
ATTTTAATTGAATATTTTTAAGAAATTCAAAATTTTAATCTATTATTTACCTTAAATGATTCAAGATAAATGTGCATGTGTATGTGTATCATCATACAAGTTTGTTTTAATTTATTAACTTTTAATTAATTAATTATTTAATTAATCTAATTAATAAATATAATTTTCAAAATTATTTTAAAATTTCATTTTCGAAATTATTTATTTTATAACTTTTATAAAATTTCATTTTATATTTTAAACTTAACTTTTAAATTTAAAATTTAAATTTTCAAACTGAATTTTAAAATTTTGCCTTAAGCCCAAAACCAATTTGGGCATTTATATTGGGATAACATTTGTGCTTACTTCATCCTTTGGGTCAAGCCAATAGCCAGGTAGGGTGGAATACTTGATTCCCAAACACAATCTTAGACATTACCTTTCTAGACACCCTACTAAATGGGTAGGCTTTAATAAGTTAGCCAAAATTAGACCATATAGACCATTAGGGCTCTAGTACCAGTGAAGGAATCATGCCAGTCAAAAGAGGGTGAAATATGTAGATTTTGCAAATTTTCCTATTTTTGGATCTATTGGGTCTATGAAGTTTAAAGGGTTAATTAGATCCAATCAAATATTGTTTCAAATAAAATCTTATTTTATTTAATTTATTTAAAAGTAATTTAAATTTAATTTAAATTAAATACAATATAGTGAGCGTATTAAAAACACTCATATGTGTATAGTGCAACTACAACATATGAACATTGCACTTGGTTAATTTGTATGTTTATAGATGCTGGGATTTACATCGCAACGAACACATTTATCTCTTTATGTATGCATTTGTTGTCCATAGCCTTTTATTTTAAATTATATATAAAATATCAATTGTGTGTATACATACACGCGCGCGCACATGCTAAAATTGATTTTGACTATTTTACATGTTTTGAAATCTAAAATCAATAATTTGAAATCTAGTTTTGACTGAAGGAGTTCAACATTATATCTATAATTTTACACAAAAGTCCTTAATTGTATTAACCAACAAAAAACTCTACACTGAGTTCATTCCATAGTTATTACAATGCCCAACATTTGAAAAACGTTACATACTCTTAAATTAAATAATTAATTAACATATCAAAATATGATAAGTATATAATAGACAGAAAAACATCTTTTATCTCAAATAAGATTTTATTATAGAGTTAATAATTGACAATAAATATAAAATTGTCACTAGAGCATACACCTAACTCTATCATGTTTAAGCATATTTTCCTTTGACACACATCTACTTTGACTTTTCTAAAATTAGTGTCTTATGTTTTGGTTAATTATTCACATAAACACAATGCGAGCTCGATACCATTGTTGGATCAAGTGAACTAATAGCGAGGTAAAAGAGTGAATTTCAAAAAAATTACCTTCTATTAAATGGAACAAGATCTTATTTTATGTTTGTGTAAATAATATTTGTTTATACTAAATCAAATCTAGTATTTAATTAAAAAAAGAGTTTTGATAATATATTAATTTATTTAATTTGATTAAGAAAATTATTTATTGTTAATGTTTAAAATAAAATTTATTAATAATTAAACTTAAAATTAACTTTTTGATTTATTTTAATTTTATATTTTAATATTTAATTATATTCGTATTCACAGTATTAATGCCACAACTGTTAGTCCTTGAGATGATGGTTTTGATGACAACAACCTTAGAATAAGACTATAAAATATACATACTAACATTATAGTTTAGATATATATGTATATGCAGGATTTAACCATGCAGGTACAAAGAATGAAGACTGTACAGTATAGAGATTCAAGATATCAAGATTGAAGACTCATGAGTATCAAGATTATCAAGAGTTCAAGATTTCAAGATAAGTATTGAGTCTAGAATTATGTTAAAACTTCATAATAGCATTGAAATCTTCACTCCATTTTTCTTTTGGGATGGAACCCCTTTCTACCTTTTTAGTGGCTTACAAACCCACGACAAGTAGCTTACAAACCTACGACAAGTGGCTTACAAACCCACGAACATCCTGGTTTTGTACAAGTTCTCGAGTCCTGAAGTGATGAGATATTCTACAGGAAGAAGCTTGCAAAACTACTTCAAAATGATTTTCAAAACTACTTCAGAATGATTTTCAGAAGTGCTTTTCAAAATGTTTTAGCCTTAAAAATTACCTTTTCAAATGATTTTCAAAAAGATGTTTTAGCCTTAAAATATTCTTTGTTCTTGTTTTTAATAAACTCTTGTTTTAAACTTCGTTTGTTTTAAACTATCTTTTAATTATAATATATTTATACTTAGATTTAAATATAAAATTATAGTAAAATTTTATATATATTATTCTCTATATTTATCTATGTATTTTATCTATACTCAAGTATATTTATAAAGTTTAAATAGTTTTTAATATAAGATAAAGGTTATTTTCAAAGAAAATCAATCTTTAAAAAATGCTTTGGGATGTCGACATGCCCTAGTACCCCATGTCGACATAGTGACAGTTAGATTCAAAAATTTGAATTTCAAAAGAAGTGTCTATTCGCCATAACCTTTCATGAATAGACATGGTTGTTGTTCTTCTATAAATAGGGGTTAGTTTCAACGAATTTTATATCAGATATTCTGGTTTTTCACTTCTCTTCTTCCACATTTTCTTATTCAAAATCCTATCATCACTCTGCCAAAATCAACATTGAATCTAACTAGATCATCTGGTTTGATTCTCTGTCACTATCTCATCAAGATCCATTATTCAGAGTTATAGGCTTTCTTTGTACTCAATAGAGTAAAAGGTGTGATTGTAGCTTGGGAAATCAATCAAGTGAGAAAAGGTGTGATTGTAGCCTTGAGAAATCAATTGGGTGAACTTGTTACCCGGAAATCAAGTATCTCTACCCAAAGGATTGTGATTCTGGAAGGTGTACCTCATGGCCTTGAAATCGAGGGTTGTAATTGTTGAATTGCTTTTGAAAGGAAATTCGTACTTAGTTGTGCGGGACTGGATGTAGGGTAACTCCGAACCAGTATAAAATCCGATGTGTTCTTTCCTTTACTGCATTTACTTTATTTCTACATCTGTGTTTGATTCTCCGATTATATATGTGTCTGAATATTGCATACATTTGTGTACAAATCAACAATAACTCAAAAAGATTTAGTAATTTCTTATAAACACTATTCACCCCCCCCCCCAGTGTTCATTCTAGCCTTAAGATCCATATTCTGCATTCCTCACATTTGGTATCAGAGCAAGGTTTTCAAAAGTTTCATAATCTGAATTTTGAAAAGTTTTCTAAATGGCTACCAACACTGGTACTGTTTCTAACACTAGTTCATTTGTAGAAGGTCAGTCTACTGTCAGACCACCACTTTTTAATGGCAGTAACTATGCATATTGGGCATGTAGGATGAAAATATATTTACAATCTGTAGGATTAGACACTTGGAATATCACACAGAATGAATATTCTGAACCCACGACTGACTTTGCACAGTGGACCACCGAGCAAAAGGCTGTTGCACAAAATAATTCTAAAGCAATGAATATTCTGTTTTTTTCACTTAATATGAATGAATTTAATAGAGTGTTAATTTGTAAGTCTGCATATGAAATCTGGAAAACTTTTCAAGTGACTCACGAAGGAACAAGCAAAGTTAAACAGACCAAAATTTCCATGCTCACAAATCAGTTTCAGTTATTTAAAATGAATACTAATGAGTCTATTTCAGATATGTATAGTCGATTTTAGGATATTGTGCATTCTTTAATATCCTTGGGAAAGGAATTTTCGGAAGAAGATCAAGTCAGAAAATTTTTAAATTCTCTCACTCCAGAATGGGATCAAAAGACACTTGCAATTGAAGAGGCAAATGACATCAGTACCTTAAAGATAGAAGAATTGATTGGAAATCTAATGTCGTTTGAAGTCCAAATGATCGGGAGAAGAGAAAGCAAAGCATCTGAAAAGAAATCAATGGCATTCAATGCATTAACCGACGGATCAAACTCAAACAGTGATAATGATTAAGAGATAGCATTTATGACCAGAAGTTTTCGGAAATTCCTGAAATACAGAAAGATGAATAATCTCAAGAGAAACAACTATAAGAATTCTGGAAATCAGAATGCAGTGCCAAACAATGTCAAATGTTTCAACTGTGATGAACCAGGCCATATGAAAAGAGACTGTCTGTATCCAGATAGGCAGAATCCTCCTATAAACAATGATTTAGTAAAGAAACGGAAGCGTGCATTTACTGCTACTCTAGATGACTCAGACTCGTCCTCAAGCGATGATGATCAAAAGACAGATAATTCAAATTTGTGTTTCACGGCAGTTCACGACTTCAACGAATTCAAGGAAACGGACTCAGAAAAAGGTACACATTTACAATACAATTGATTGAAATTGCATGCTTAGAATTAGATGATTGATTGCTTGATTGATTGATTTTGAATTGGTGTGTTGATTGAATTTTAAATTTATTTTTTATTATTTTATTATTATTATTTAATTTTTATTATTATTTATAATAATATAATAATATTTTCTGGAATATACTATAATTATAATAATATTCCAGATATATATATATAGACATTAAAATAATAAGTATATATATATATTAGAATACTTAGGAAAAATAAATCACAGGCATATGTCGACATGGTCCCTACCCTGATGACATAGGTACCAGAATTTGAAATTCAAAATTTGAATTCAAATGGTTGAATTTCTCTCCACCTTTTCACTTCATTCAATACTCTAAAAAGGCATCTTTTGACCAGAGAACATGTCTTTCAAAAATCTATTTATTCACTATCTTTTATCACAACTTTTCAATTTCATTTTCAAATTCAAACTCTCTCTTCAAAACTTCAAGCTCTCTACTCTCTACTTTAATGGCTTCTTCAAGCAACCCCTCCACTATGAGACTTTCCAGAAACTTGAAAGAGCAACTCCTCAATAATTCGGAGGCCATAAAAGCATACATTAATTATGCTAATTATGGAAAAGTCCATCCCGGAAAATTTGCTATTTTTCAAGATTTTGCTTCTTATGAAATTGATACTCTTTTTGCAAACAATCAAATTCTTAGTCTTGTTGATTCTTCTCAAAATGATTTTGTTTGTTACCCAAATCTTGTTAAAATTTTCTATGCAAATCTCAATCGAGAATTTTATGAAGGAAATGATAATGAAATTTGGAGTAGTGTCAAAGGCACTAAAATTGTTTTGAATTATGATCTTTTGGGTACCATTCTCAATTGCAAAAGCACGGGAATGGATCTTTCTAGTTTTCAAATCGATGAACATGATCGTGAGACATTTCATCATATTTTTGAAGGAGATGAAAACTTTGAATTTAAAAACCGAAACTTTCGTCCAAAAGCAAGAATTGTTAACCTTCTTTTACAACATACTTTGACCCCAAGATCAAGGAATTTTAACAATCCTACCTCAAAAGTTTGCAAAGCTCTTTTTGCTATTTTCGAAAATTATGATATCAATTGGGCACATGTTATTTTGGATAAACTTCGTCCTAAAAATTTTGAAATGGGAGAAAACACTTTATATCATGGAATTTACCTTACTCGGATTTTCAACTATGTTGGAGTAAATTTCAAAGGAGAAGAATTTATTTCAAGAAAATTTTTTAATATTTCAAACATTCCTCTCATGAAAATCTCATATGTTTTTCAACCTTATGAGAGTCTTGCCGAAAAAGAAGAGTGTTTGGCTCATGAAGAAATGGAAGAGGAAGAGGAAGAAGAAGAAGGGGATGAAATGGAAATAGAAGAAGAAGAAGAAGGTGAGACATCCCCAGAAAGTATTGATTATCCCTCCAATCCTACCAACAAAACCCTTCTCAAAAACCAAAAGATTATTGTTGAGAATCAACGGGTTCTTAAAAGATCCGTTAGTAAGAAGTTGGACAAAATATCATCCAAGATGAACAAGTTTTTGTCAGCAAGAAACTTGGATTATCTTCATCATCCTCTAACTAGTTCTATATTTTCATATCATGTCGAATTAGTTTAAGTTTGTTTTAATTTGAGTGTTTATGTAGTTGTTTATGATTAATCAGTGTATCACTCTTCTATGCAATGAAATTGAATTTCTTTTCTGTTATCTAGCTTATCTTATCTCTTGAATAAATGTTAGTATATTATATAAATATATATATACACAATTATTCATGAAATCAAAATTACCATCAAATTTCACTGCCTCATGTCGACATACCCTCTATGACCATGTCGACATGTACTGGTCAGAAATGACACTTCATTTTGAATTTGAAATTTGAATAACTACCATATGTCTATTCATTTCAAACGAATTTCTACACCTATATATACCCATTTCTTCCAGAATTCATTACTGAATATTATTTCTTATCTATTCTATCTCTCATTCTTCTCACAATTTCAAAACTGGCTAATCCAATTCATAACTTATCCGAGAATCTTGAAGAAACTCTTAATTCATTCAAGAATATTCTCTCGTTCATTCTTCGTAACCAGCAACACTTAGAATTGAGTCAAATGCAGATGATCAAGGAGCAAGAAAGGCATTTCGAGGCAATTCGATGGATGATTTCTTTCCTGCACAAGGATGATAACGAAGCACATCCTCCTGTCTCTCTCACAAATGACAATGAAAATTGGGATGCCATCAAAGCAGACCATATTTTCGGAGAAGAAGGATGGGTGGAAGTTCCTCGTAACGTTTAATTTGATTGCTTTATTTAATTTGATTACTTTGTTTGAATTGATTGCTTTGATTGAAATTGTTTGTTTTGATTGATTTGATTGACACTTGGTGTGGATTGATGAATGTATAAATATACATTGATATATTCATAATCGTTGATTGAATATCATGTCTATAAGTATAGTTATTTCTTAATATACTCTATTATATAGTTTATTAATGCAGGTACTTGAGTACAAGAATAAGGGGGAGTTATATAGTTTAGAGTTTGTTTGTTTTTTTTGATGACAAAGCGGGAGAAATATAAAATAAGGTAGTTAGGCATAGATTAAGGGGGAGTTACTAGATTTATGGGGAGTTATTAGGATAGAAGTAATATTTTATAAACAAATGTTGTCATCATCAAAAAGGGGGAGATTGTTAGTCCTTGAGATGATGGTTTTGATGACAACAACCTTAGAATAAGATTATAAAATATAAATACTAACATTATAGTTTAGATATATATGTATATGAAGGATTTAACCATGCATGTACAAAGAATGAAGACTGTACAGTATAGAGATTCAAGATATCAAGATTGAAGACTCATGAGTATCAAGATTATCAAGAGTTCAAGATTTCAAGATAAGTATTGAGTCTAGAATTATGTTAAAACTTCATAATAGCACTGAAATCTTCACTCCATTTTTCTTTTGGGATTGAACCCATTTCTACCTTTTTAGTGGCTTACAAACCCACGACAAGTAGCTTACAATCCTACGACAAGTGGCTTACAAACCCACGAACATCCTAGTTTTGTACAAGTTCTCTAGTCCTGATGTGATGAGATATTCTACAGGAAGAAGCTTGCAAAACTACTTCAAAATGATTTTCAAAACTACTTCAGAATGATTTTCAAAACTGCTTTTCAAAATGTTTTAGCCTTAAAAATTATCTTTTCAACTGATTTTCAAAAAGATGTTTTAGCCTTAAAATATTCTTTGTTCTTGTTTTTAATAAACTCTTGTTTTAAACTTCGTTTGTTTTAAACTATCTTTTAATTATAATATATTTATGCTTAGATTTAAATATAAAATTATAGTAAAATTTTATATATATTATTCTCTATATTTATCTATGTATTTTATCTATAGTCAAGTATATTTATAAAGTTTAAATAGTTTTTAATATGAGATAAAGGTTATTTTCAAAGAAAATCAAATCTTCAAAAAATGCTTTGGGATGTCGACATGCCCTAGTACCCCATGTCGACATAGTGACAGTTAGATTCAAAAATTTGAATTTCAAAAGAAGTGTCTATTCGCCATAACCTTTCATGAATAGACATGGATGTTGTTCTTCTATAAATAGGGGTTAGTTTCAACGAATTTTATATCAGATTTTCTGGTTTTTCACTTCTCTTCTTCTTCCACATTTTCTTATTCAAAATCCTATCATCACTCTGCCAAAATCAACATTGAATCTAACTAGATCATCTCTGATTTGATTCTCTGTCAATATCTCATCAAGATCCTCAGTGTTATTCAGAGTTATAGGCTTTCTTTGTAATCAATAGAGTAAAATGTGTGATTGTAGCCTTGGAAATCAATCAAGTGAGAAAAGGTGTGATTGTAGCCTTGAGAAATCAATTGGGTGAACTTGTTGCCTGAAAATCAAGTATCTCTACCCAGAGGATTGTGATTCTGGAGGGTGTACATCGTGGCCTTGAAATCGAGGGTTGTAATTGTTGAATTGCTTTTGAAAGGAAATCCGTACTTAGTCGTGCGGGACTGGATGTAGGGTAACTCTGAACCAGTATAAAATCCGGTGTGTTCTTTCCTTTATTGCATTTACTTTATTTCTACATCTGTGTTTGATTCTGTGATTATATCTGTGTCTGAATATTGCATACATTTGTGTATAAATCAACAATAACTCAAAAAGATTTAGTAATTTCTTATAAACACTATTCATCCCCCCTCTAGTGTTCATTCTAGCCTTAAGATCCATATTCTGCATTCCTCACAACAACAATATAAAAATATAAATTATCCTAGAGATTTATGTGAAAAGTTGACTGTTGTGTCCTACGGTCAAGAAGATGCCAATCGATGATGTAAATATTTAATTTAACATCTGATATGCATTATCTTAGGTGTACACGCATCAATTTTTTTATTCGGTCATTAGAATATATTTAATAAAATATAATATACATGCATATATATATATAATATTTACATATATGTATACAATAAAATAATAAATGAAATATGTTTAAAAAACTATATTTATAATATATATATATATATTCAATTTTAAATTTAAAGTCTAAATTTCAAATTTGACTTTCCCAAATTTAGATTAATTCATACAAACTTATTCAAACTAACAAGTGAACAATTTTTTTTTTTACATAATTACAAACGGCCGAATAAAAAAAATTAAACAAGTCAAAATTTTGAGTTTTAAATCATAAATCACAATTATATAAAATAATAAAATAAATAATAAATTCTTTTTTGGTCGAAAGAAAAACATGTTTGAAAATTTGGTTTTTTATTATTTTTGCACGAAAATCAAAACATATGTATACACATATATATACACACACAATTTTTTTATAAATCGAAAATTAAACCGAACTTGAAAAATAATAATATTAAAATTTTTAAACCGAAACATATATATTTATATATATAATAAAAGCTATTTAATTATTTCATAACTATACATATGTTAATATTTAAAACTGAAAGCATTTTATTGTTATAAAAAAACATTAGTTAATATGTATATGGTTAATTAAATATATATACATATTTAAAAATAGTTTAAAATATTAAGTGATTTTCGAAAGAAAAAAATTCATGGTCATGCATAATAATAATGTGATAATGATTAACATATAGACATATGAACACACACACACAAGAATATACAGACCAATGTATACCTTCTGTAACGGCCGCGGATTTTGCCCGCTCGAAAATCGACATCCATACTTTACATCGTACTCGAATGCCGTAGATTCGACCGTTCAAATCCGAGTCGCCGGAGCTTATAACACAGTTAAGTAAATAACACAGCGGAAGAAAAAGAATAATACATTGATATACAATATCTGATACAATATCTGATAAAACAGAGTGATACAATGAATATCAATATACATCAGAGATATGATACAACAAATAGCAGCGGAAAATAAAACGATAACATCGGCAGTGGATAATCTCCATCTTCAAAACACTAATCCAGAAATAGCTTGAACTCCCAAATACGAGGCACAAAGATAAGCAAGTGCAGTCCATATCCAAAGACTGAACTAGCTCCAGATAAATCTACTAATCTGACTATCTGAAAAACCAAACTCTAGACTGCTCGTGTAGAAAAATTTTGAGCATCCAGAGTTTAGGAAAGAAACAATAAACTCCGGATCAGTCATGAGACTGGTGTGAGCAACAAAAACAGTTTATCTTTAAAAACAAATAGCAGAGAATTTTAAAGTCAATTCGCAATGCTTTTGGAAAATGAAACTACCATAAGACCTCCCGCCACACACACAATGCAAACGCAGAATTGGAGGAGATTTCTTCTTATGATAGTCAAAGATGCTTACTACGCAAAATCAAATCATTTTGATATTATTATTAGTTCATAGTGTAGAAACATTTCGAAAGTATAATATTAATCTTAGCCAACATACGACCAGTATCGTATGCCTACTATAGCTACCATGTTCAATAGCAGGTTACCGCCACATTCCATGGCAGGTAATACAACTAAAACCGTACAAGTCTCGTATTGTTTCTTTGGATTTCCAACAAATGGTCAGACCAAGGAACTTCCCATTGCCACATGGAAACACCTCTGGAATGACGTCCCGAGAAACTAACCGGATCTCTGCCAACACAAGGCCGGGTTACCCCTAACTGGGTAACTACTGACACGAATATGTCATCCCCCGATCGTAACCGATCTTCCCGAAGATCCTCGATTCCAACAACCACAAAGTAATAAATTTGCAGCAACCACATAGGTTAAGTATCTGGGCTCCATACCATGATACCACCTCTATCCAGAAGGAATGACATACACTAAAGGGGCGCTACCCCCTAATAACCTTGCTGCATCTTTCATGTTTTGACCATTTCCGGGGTGTGAGGTCCGACGAAGTCTCGTCCACAAAGCTACGCTTTGTCACAAAGCCATGCTTCGGGTCAAACAAATGATCAAAGTAATGATCACAAAGATAAATGATCAAACAAATTATCATATCGCAAATGATCAAACAATGATCATTTCACAGCAACACTCAGCATGTCACATTACCAAATTGGGAGTATATTGCTGATAACCTTCAACTACATAACCTCTGAGCTCGTACGTCTCAGAGAAGGGTGTTAAGCTAAGAGAAAAAATTCTCCGCCACCAACAGAAATGTATTTGAAAGAAATCGTCTTTATATCTCAAAGTGTAATGTCAGACATGTATCCATACAAGTCTGTTCCGGGTTCGAACAGAACCGAAGGCACTTCTTACGAAGCCCTTGCAATTCCGTGTATTCACAATCCCGTCCGGACTTCCCATCACAAAGGGTGATAAAATCTCTATATCGGGGTCAGTCGATGCAGAGACATTCGACGAGTTGTCCTTTTGTTTTCGAAAATATCCGGTCTTCACCACCAGTCTTCAAATGCTATCTATATACGATGTATCACTATTTGGAATGGGTTATATGACACAAATGTCTTTTCCCGGCTAACCCGAATAACGAGCGCAATATTTAAAAACATATGGATATGGGATTTCAATTAAGTCACAATTTATTACCCAAAACTTTCCTTCAAATGGTTTAAAACAAATTACCATTTTCAAATCATTAAACAAAAAGATTTATTTCACAAAGTTCACCCAGTTTCAACAAAGATTCATTCACAGTTTTCAAAACAATTTCCGTTTCAATTGGATTAACTCGTTAAATCTTTAAAACAAAGATTCAACTTATAGCTTTCAAAACAATTTCATTTCGAATGGGTTAAACAAAATCATCATTTTAAATCTGTTAAAAATAAACAGATTTAATTTATAGCTTTCAAAAAGAATTCATTCATAGCTTTTCAAAACATTTCAATTTCATTTTAAATTTGAAACCTTTCAACACAAATTGGAAGTTCACTTCTCATATGAAAGCTGGTATTATTTGAAAACAAATAGTTTTCGTTTAAGAAAAATCCAATTATATTTGCACGAGTTAAAGCCCTTGAATTATATTCACATTCCAAAATCAATACTCTTAAAATAGTTTAACCCTTATATAATGGGTATAACATCTTTAATCCCTAGTTTCAAATTATAGAATTCAATTTCAAATCTTGAATTTAAATTTAAATCAAATTATTTAAACTTTCAAAACTCGATTAAGTTATTCAAAAATAAGTCTTATCTTTGAAATCTTATTTCAAAAGCTTTTCACTTTAAACCCGAATTTCCAATTTCAAAATCAATTGAAATTTCAATTTCAATTTCAAAAACATCAAATTTACATTATCTGTGACTTAACCGATTTCCACGTGAAATCCATATTTGTGTGTGTATGGTGTAGTCCAGGGGTTTTACACACAATAGTGCAACATCAATCATCACAGATATATCGATAAGCGGTATAATCGATAACGTTTATCTTCATTCACAGATTCATAGATAAAATAAATTTATCGGTCACAAAGATTCACTATTACAATTCGATGTGGGTTTCGGATAACCAACTGAAATCCGACTCCCTGTCGCATCGAAATTCAAGTGTCGTTTACGGGCCAAGGGTTTCATATTCACATAACAATATATACATCACAGATATAACAGCTTAGCACAAAACATAACATAGCATTGCATCACATAACTAATATATCAATCCATTACATAGCATGTAATAAAATATCAAACATCTATAAGTAAGATCAGTTAGTTGTTTGAGTAATCCAAATCAGTTTTAATTACTTACGAAAATTACTAATCCTGGTTAATTAACATCAATAAATTACAAATCATTTTGATTAATTATTCTTTAATCATTTATTAATTAACCATCAATAATTTAATTAACCTTTAATTATAATTCATCAACCTTTAATTATTAAATAAACTTTTAATTAATCATATTAATTTATTCAATCACATAAATTAAATCTTTAATTAATTAATCCTTTTAATTACTTCCATTAAGTAATTATTCTTTTTAGTCATTTTCATTTAGTGATTAATTAATTCACAATTTAACCCTAAATTAATTACGGTAATTAATCATTCTTTAATTTATCAAAACCTTAATTTTCCTTAAGATAAAACATTATCTTTATTAACATCTTAATTACATATTTCAAAACTTTGCTTAACTTTTTTTTTTCTTATGAAATATGCATTTCAAAAACTTACTTCGGGTTCACCCCGAGACTTACTCGAAACCTACTTCGAGTTTTATCAAAATCAACCCGAGCCACCTTTAAAAATTTGTTTTTATTTTATACCCGGTGTATACACACAAATCCCCCGAATAAAAACTCGAGCCAGCTCATAGAAATCCCGAAGACACTTCGAGCCATACCACCATCTTCTTCCTACAACATCACCTAGACACACAAGTGTACGCGTGCACGTGCACGTCGATCCCACACATCTCCGACCATCCACCCAGACATCCACACATCAGCGACCATCACCTGACGTGATCACGATCGCCAGAACCCATCACACCCACTCGAATCAAAATCGAGTTCGAAGTTTTAAACCTGGAAACGCGAGCAGGACCATCACCCCAAACCTGGAAATGCTTCGCCAACCCAATTCCGACCACCGTGACCCTTAGAACTCCGGCATCGTCTGCCTCTACATGCCTACCTTCATCCACCTGAGTCTCGTCACACTCGATCAACGAGAGATGCTGAGTCGATCAAATTTTTCGAGCAAACCAAAACTAGGGTTACGAACTGAAAACTGCTCGCCGCCACTTCCACGATCAACTACCCATCATCACACTATTTTTCCTTCAACCACCGTTCGTCCCTCCATCACTAGTAAAGGTCTCGACCATCACTTACCAGAGAATCACCAGGAATTGACGATAGAACAAGATTTAAACAAACTCGAATTTCTCTTAACTTCCAAGTCAAAAAATTATAAATTTTGTTTTAAAAATCATAATTTAGCATAAGGATTCAGTTTATAATCCTGAATTCGAAGATTAAGAAGTTTGAAATTTCTCAAATTTGAAGTTTGGCTTATGTTTCTTAATTTCCAGAAAAATAAATAAGTTGTTTAACTTAAGTTAAACCCTAACTAAAGCTTGAAATGAAACAAACAAGTTTTATTTAAACTTAAGTCTTAAACAAAGATTAAATTTAAAAAGGTTCTAAATTTTAAATCAACATGAACAAAATCTGGAAACAGAAGAATTTGCAATTATTCAAATGCCTGTATGCATCATACTTCAAAATTTTGCAAACATACTTCACAATACCATATTGATCACAGCAATAATATTCGACTATATTATACTTTAAATTTTTAAAGGTGGAGTTACTCACCTACTTACTGACATGCATCATCAACCTGTACACATATGAGCACACATGTGTACATTTAAACAAGTTACCAAATTCACTCATTTCATTCATCATTGCTGAGCACAATTTTAAGATAGAAGGTTGGGTTTTTAAGGAGAGTTGCTCACCTTGTTTCCAGAAAACAGAGCCGCTTTTTTGAAACAGACCTTTGAAGTCTTTTGCAAGTTGAAATCTTTAATCTCTGATTTGTTTTGATTTTTATTGTTGCTTATACCAACATTTTTAAGGATATGTGCTTCAATATATTTTTTCTCTCTTCAGCTTTGAAATGGAACGAAGTAAAATAAATTGAGGAGTTTGATAAAAGAATGAGTTTGCTGGCTATAATATTTGGTACAAGGTGGTGATCTGGTTTGTACAAAGGCATGGGCTAGAGATGCTTGCTTGTACTTGTTTACACATATAAATGTATTTCTTCTTTTGCTTTCGACTGATAGATGATATAGGGATAGTTTACATACTTATTTATTTGTACAAAGATATTTTATTATCTTTGCTTTGGACGAATGGAGGTGATGTACAGGTTTTATTTTATATTGATACTTAGACATTTTGTTATTCCTTGCTTCTTCATTTTGCAAGTGTACATATTTAACTTGCCTTTGTTTATTTGTTTTATCTTGTTTCATTTTGTTCATCTTTATACTTACATTTTTGTTTTGTATTTGTTTGCATTTTTATTACTTAAGAATATGTTGTTATAATTTACCAAGTTTGTTCACTTTATGTATAATTTATCTTATATTTCTAGCTTAAATTATATATTATTAATATTTTTACTTTAATACCCATTATATTGTATTTCTCTATATATTTATTTTAAAATCCATTTACTTGAAATTTAAATTCAAATCAATATATACTTATATATAACAAATTTACTCATATATCATATATACATATATATTCACATATATATACAATATTTAAATTTAAATGATTTAATATATTGGAATTTGGATTCGGGGAAACTCGAATCAATTTATCAATTGATTTTACAATTTTTTATTCAAAAATTCATTTAATTATCAATTTAAATAAATTAAAATTCGGGGTCGTTACAAATTCCACCAAAGTGGTCGTGCTCATGTTGTTTGTTGATTACTTCCTCTTGGAGCTTCACGGTCTCCTCCATCCCTTCAGTTTTCAAGGGCGAAAAATGGCTTCACCAATGGGTAAGGGGTGTAGGCGGCTAGAGAAGAGAGAGCACTCAATAATTTGTTCAGAAATAGAGTAAAGGCTGTCCTATTTATAGCCAAGGGTTTGCACCATTTTCTCCACTATTTGCCCCTTGAAGACTTGGTAAAGCCTTCATTTGCCCCCAAACGTGGCTAGCCTAGGGGTTGACCAAGCATGGTCATACACTCCTTTCGCTCTAATTTGAATCATAATTTAATCAAGTGAAAATTTGGCTTCGCCCCTTATTTTCAGTTTTGATACGAGAAAAACCTTTTCTGAAAACATATTTTAAATTACACCTCTATTTTTAATTTCGATAAAAAAATTGTTCTTTTTTTCAAATTAAATATGAACATTAATCGCATTATTTTGGGATCAAAATAACTTTTTTTGATAAAAATTCAAATATTTACAAAGTATTCTGCAAATATTTGCAGATTTCTCTGCAATTTGCAATACATAAACTTCAAATATTTGAAGATTTCTCTACAAATAACTGTTGGATTCTTTGCAAATACTTGCAGAGTTCTCTGCAAATACTTGCAGAGTTCTCCGCAAATATCCAAAAACTTGAAAATAAGAGTTTTTTTAAAACATGTTTTTGAGTAGGTCCTAAACTAGTTGAACCGTCGTATAACTTTTATATATCATTTTGTCTGATTTTAAGCTTTAAATAAATAATTAAAATAGCCACAAAATATTAATACAACATTTGTATTAATTCATTAATTTATAACATTTATAAATCAATCTTACCATTGGTTGATCTTGAAAATAATTAATACAAAATTATGTAATACCTTGTTGACTCTCTAATGAACTTGATCCACAGTCGGTATATATATGTATGTATTAAAAAATTATGTAATACCTTGTTTGTGTGTGTGTATTACCCTCATTACTTGTGATGCAATCATAAATCTCAATAATCACATATACACTTGATATTATTTACTTCAACAATTAATAGATTAGAGTATATTTTGTTTGACAATTGTCTCGCATTAAAATATTGAACTTGTAATAATTAGTAGCAAACAAATCTCTACTATTAATAAAGAGAATTCAATGAATAGATTTCCACGGTGTCTTTTTGAAATTCCAAAAATACCTTCATCCATCAAAGGAATCTCACCATAGGTTTGCAATCAACAACCATCTCCTTTTTCACCATCCGTCAACGGAATTTTGCTATCAATTTGTCATCAACACCATCAACAAAATTGCTTGAAATAAAAGTGTTGTGACTACCAAAGATTTTGCAACTATAGCACACATCTGTCCATTAACTTATTTTTTTAAATAAAAATTAAATATCTCCAACTATTAGATGCACGTACGTGCGTTTTATACTTGTATAAAATATATTAGTTGCTTATGTTTAAAATTAAAATGAAATAAAATTCATCGTATAAAATATAAAAGTTGAAATAAAAATAAAAATTAGTTCCAAAACACAAACTTGCTTTTGCTTAAAAACATTAAATATGATTTAATGTGACAACATTATTCATGATAACGTAAAATTAAGATTGCAAAATTAATAAAAGAAACTTTTTTTATATTTACCCATTTTATCCCATTGCCAATGCACCTGATCCGACAATGGTAGCAGAATCTGCATTGTATTATTATGAATAATTTACCAACACTAAGGGCTATAGAAAAGTCCGATTAGATGGGTGTCTAGGAAAGGGTGCTTAATTAAGGTTGTTACTTAAATTAAGGAATGAACTTACGAACCTACTTACTCCTGGCCCTTACTTGGCTCGTTAGAGTGGTATGTTACTAGGGTATATCCTTAGTGTAAGGCCCAAATGTGTTGAGTCTTTGGTTGATTCGAATAAATGTATTTGAATAATATTAAAAAATTCATCTTTTTTACAATAAGGGTAGTACTTTATTAAAGTAGAACACTCATTTTTTATGTATGGACGGTTTGAACCCATTACCTCTAGGACTCCAGCCTACAACGTCATACAATCCACTTGAGCCAGCGGTCGTTGACTAAAAATTGAATTTAAAATTAGTTTAGAAAATTTAAACTATAACACTTGTAAATTGTTTTTGCTAAATTATTTTTAGACGAATTCTAGGAGTCGTAGTTGTGTGGCTTCTATAGGTGACACTCGGTCCTCGATAATATCGGAATGATTCAATTATAAAGCTTGTACGGATTTTGTTAAAGCACAGTAATAAACAAAAAATCAAACACTTATAGATCATCCAAGTGAGCCCTACTTCATAATCATTTTTTGAATCGGCATCGCACCCTTACATAACGATATGTTATGCATGTCTTGTCTCTTCGCCAAACTTATATCACTTGAATGTCTACAATTGAGCCAACAGCCAAAACTCCAATGACGTCCATAATTAATTATGAAGTTAATATTTGAAGTCACTTTGTTCAATCTAATAACAATTATCGATTAACTGTATTACTCTAACCAGAGATTAGTGACTTCGTGTTAAATTTCAATTACGATAACACTAACCTTTTGCATCGAAGTAGAAGAATTCTCTCTTGAATAGTGTTTCACTTCATGAGTCTCAATCAATACCAACTATGGCAGTAACACGATTTAGTAGTGTGTGATTAACCATAATCATAACATAGACCTGATACATATTATTCACAATACTCACAGTCGAAAGAATACTACACATCATCGTATGAGATCTTCTATTTTGACTTGGATATGATAACCAATAAAAACTCTAATTGGATTTTTCTATAGTTGTTCCTTTGCAACCACAAATATGTAAGCTCTTCGTTCCCTCAATGTTCATGACTAAATTACTATTCATCTTATAAAGAGCATTATATATACCAGTTTAACTAGTGTATATATCCCGATCTCGAAAGACCTTTGATTATAAACACTTAAGGATAAGTGTTTATTCGTACGATTAAATACTCACGGTAATGGAGACATTCACAACTGCGGTCGACTAACACTTTCTCTAGTGATTTCCACTTGTATGATGTAATGTACTCAAAACAATACAGATATATGCATCCATAAATATCAAACATGCAACAAAAATAGAAACCGAAAGCATACTTTATTTTGAATAAACTTTGTCGTAAGAGTTAAGTATGTAATCAAATTACATAATTGCACCATAAAACATATACTTGACTCTTTTAATCTTCCATTTGCACTTGAACTCGGTTACATTGTCTCAAAACCTTACCTTCAATCTAGATTAGGTCGAGAAAGAGCCTTGGTGAGTAGATACGTACTATTATTCTTTGTATTACTTGATTGACGGTTATTCTTCGTCGCTGATAAACACTTTTATCATATGGTATCTATAGGGAAGATGTATGGATCCCTAATGAGCTATTAATTCCTTCGCAATCTAGTTGCATCATTCAAATCACATTACATGTGTAATGGATTAGATTTGCATGAACATACTGCTTCCTTTTGCGACATCATTCAAGACGACGTACTCAATCTTTATAGTTGAACATGCTACAACTTCATGTTTGTAACCTTTTCAAATTATGTCCATTGAGGGTGAAGCCGAACCTTGGGATTTACATGCTTTCTTCAATGTCATTTTAAAAGCTTGAGTCCGAATACCCCGTCATAAGGAGTTTCATTGTTTTCATAGAAACAAGTCTCTGATACTTCATAAATACTTGAGAATATTCTTGCTAGTTGTCTAGTGATTTCTACTTTGATTTGATTGATATACGCTTATTGCATCGAGTGCACAATGATATCGAATCTTGTACAATATAGCATACATGATGGATCATAGCGACAATGCATAAGAAATCTTTCTCACATGCCCTCCTCGTCTGAAAATAAGAAGTCCTTTATAGAAAGGATAATTCCAAGTCACATTGTAACATTTATTCGCTTGGAATTTCCATAATAAACCTTCTTAGTATGATGTCTATGTATGTAGATTGCGACAATCTCAATATCCTACTTGATTTATCCGTATAGGTCCTTGTACTTGGTCTTAGGGTGCCTTATCTAAATCCTACATCGATAATTTTGTAGACAGCTTTTTTTTAATTGATTGTAACATGAGTATATTATTACCAATTAGTAGCAAGTAAACTACATATGTTATCAGAAATGACCAAAGTTGTAAACATCGCTATGCGAACGCGAGACAAAAAGTTTGGACTAGAAATTAATCATTTAGACGGGAATTGGTCGAAGATTAATCAAAGTTGGACATTTTTGATAAATTCATATATTTTTTGATACAATTTTAGCATTTTGTTTGCATTAGCTGATCCAAAATGAAATTTTAGGGGTTTGGATGGGGTAGAAAGCAGTCAAGAAGGCAAGACCGTCGTAACTAGCATATAGATGCTTATACAAGTCGTCAAACCTTAACTAGTGCATAAGCAGTGCCTAGATATTTGTTTAGATGTTTTGTTTATGCGGTAAGTTTCATCTAGACGGACCTAGGTGGATGAGTAGGCGTCACAGCTCGTCTAACGCTAGGCAAAGGCTAAGCAGGGGCATAGAAGGATTTTCACAACAGAGGAATTGACTACTCTATAACAGTTCATGATTATCGTTTTCGATTGTCGGTTTTAGTATGTGTTAGTTGTATTTAAATAACATACATGTACATTGTGAAATATCGTAGAAGCTGTGGTTCAACTTCATCATCGTTTTATGGACGGATTGCTAGTCTACTAATTTTTGCAAGGGCATTTCATCTAATTTTAGAACTAAACAGAGGAAAATGAATTTTGGTTGAAATGTAAATGAACGAGGATAATATGTTAAGAGCATATAGCTTCAAGTGCATATTTAATGATCGCACAAAGTTTAGTGTTTATTAAATAAACAGAAAAATAGGCACAATGACAAATTTAGAAAAAAAATTAGACCGAAGGACGGCAAGCTTTTTTCGAGACTGAAAGATGATGCTAATTTAAATAAATGCGTAAACTTGGACATTTTGTTAAATTACACTCTACGTGAATAAAATGTGTTTATCTGTTGGTGATATTTTCCAAGGTTGAATTCAGGAGCTTAAAAGTTAAAATTACAGGATAAAATATATTTGGGGGAAATACCAGTTGCGGCATGGGTAAGAAATAAAAACTAGTTTCGAGTAGCTTAGCACTTTTAACAGCCAAAATTTCAAAGGAAACCAAACTACGTTTGTATTCATTTTAAAAGGCGGATTTACTACATCTACATTTCATAGATAGCTTAACTAATGCTCATTTCATATAGCTTAACGGCCTTAAATTCTAAAGAAGAATATAACTTTCCTTTGTTTAAAAGGAAGCACTACAACAGCTTTTTTGTCCAAAATAAAGTTTAACAGTCGTATGATTATAAGAACAGTTTAAATTACTTATTTATTTTAATTAGTTTAACAGCCTTGAATTTAAGAAAATTCAAGTGTCATTTGATCAAATGAAAGTTTAATTCCCTTGCATTTCAAACATTTCATTTTCCAATAGTAATTTCAACAGGGGGTTTTCGGTAGAGTGACATATATATTTAATAATGTAATTTGTTTCAGATCCATCCAATATAAAGTACAAATTTAAGTGCTGATGCTTCCAGGATTAGGATCCTAAACTGTTTTATAATTGAATTGCCAATTATGCTATCAAAAAGTATCATTTGGTAGTTTAATTAATAAAACTATTTAGGACACCATTAGACATAGCCTAATACTATATTACATTATCAAACCAACTGTTAAGGAGGTTTGTCTACTATAGGCTTACTAAATTAAATTGTGTGAAGCCAACAAAATAAGAAAGATGCCTACAACACGTCTACTTAAATCTCTCAATGTTATTTAGTTTATTATTCTCCACTAATGTCTCCTTAAATCTCTTCCATTTTAAATTTTTTCATGTATGTGATGTTTAACTAAAATTAATGAAAAAATAAGACAAAATATTTTATAAATTATATAATCTGACGGTCGGTTCTCTTACCTACCTCTGACCAAAAACAAAAAAACTTGGTAGGATCATATTTTCTCCTACTAGTACAAGTTAAAATTTTGGACCTGCTTAAATTTTCTTCTAGATATAGGCCGAAAATATTAAATTTAGACCCTAACAATAAAATTATTTCCGTAACTAAATTTGCAAAAAGTCTTTCTTATTAGCCATGTATTTTCACCTTTTTAAATAGCTGTCTACGAGCTTTGGGTAGCCATGAATGCTAATTGAATGCATTGTGAAATAAACTTATTATCTTGGGCATTACAAGCATATTAAAATACACAAGTTAAAAGATGTAAAAATTTGTGACCCATATAACTCATGTAACCCTTTTTTTTTTTACATCTTATTTATGCGCAACCAGGCAACCAATTAATAGACAACAATCTAGCCATAGAGATCGCTTGGCATCAACTTATTTTATTTTGAAACTCTTTAAATGAAGTTATGAATATAAAATTCTATGTAGTTTTAAATAACGATTTATAAGTGTTTGGATATAATTTGACTTTTTAAGTTAAAATAAAATAATTTATCAAAACTAGTTTAGAAATATATTCATAACTCATAAGCAACAAATCGTTGTTGCCATATTTCTAAGTTTTTTTATAAGGAATTGATAAACACTATAGTTGAAATAAAAAATAAGTGATTTATGGCTACTTGTCTTAACACATGATGTTCGCAATCATCCTGCTTTGCTACTATTTGTCTCGGTCTTCTCTTTAATTTATAAGGGACTTAAGTCAGTTATATCCCTATTGATGAAAAATGCAATTTTGTACCTTAAAAAATGCAAAATGTTTTCAAATTA
The DNA here is from genome assembly GCA_030737815.1 of Allium fistulosum. Taxonomy (NCBI): domain Eukaryota; kingdom Viridiplantae; phylum Streptophyta; class Magnoliopsida; order Asparagales; family Amaryllidaceae; genus Allium; species Allium fistulosum. The sequence continues at coordinate 721,917,256 of CM060901.1, forward strand.
AAAATAGCATTTTCCTTATTTCATTTTCAAATTAAAATAGAATTGATGGTGAATTATTACTATCTATATATCTATACTCATTGTTATGTATATTTCTATCAGTTTGATCCAAATTTGATCGCTGTGGTAAACCTGATTCAAGCTTAGATCATGTATGTTCAATCTAAGACTCAACTGATTCCAAGGATTCTTATGGAGCTTGGATCTTTTCTAGCAAGCTAAGTAAAAGTATGAACTTACTCCTAACTTACATAATTATTCTATAGTTATAAATTAAAAATACACAACGAACTTATAGAAGGATTGTGTGTGTACATATACATATATACATGTACATAAAATATATAGTGGTACAATGCAAAAGGCATGAATAAATATGTTTGATAGAAAAAACAAAAATATAAAGCTCAGTGATATCTTGTCCCATGAAATTAGACAGTTAACAGTACCTGAAGTTTCTTCCCTTTTCATCAATTTTTTGGGTATGACTTGGGACATTTCAACTGTGATCCAAGTATAAAAACAAAACAAAAAGGTAATGTGTAAACGAACATGCTTTATTTTAACTGGTAAAGGATACAACGTAGACAAAGGCAAAGAATCTCTATAGTATGTTCAACCTGCAAAAAAGTAAAGAATATCATTATATTGAACTGTCATGCATAATTGGTATAATTTATATTACCCTCTTTATATCGAAGGAAAAAAAAGTGTCAAGTGCATTTTTGAGTATTTGGGAGCATGAAGTTTCTACCTTTTGCCTTCAGTTTGATACGCTATATTTTATACTCGTTGACACGCATCCATTTTGTAGATGACCATTTATTCCCTTTAATCACAGGGCATCCACCTGCATAATTACAAACCACGGTATGTTGATTCAAATTCTGTTGCTTCTTTTTGAACGTAAAAGTTATTGGTGCAGTATATAAACAAAAGACATGAACTGGCAATTCCGGTTATACAAAAGCGTCGAAAAAAGTAAACAACATAACTCAGGTAGAATTGAATTCCCATTACAATATTTCTCCAAAACTTTCATCATTGTATTTCCAGATACTAATTCAAGATAACATTAAAGGATATATCAAAGTGACAGGGGAGGAAAAGGTTGCTGCTGTTATTCACTAGCAAAACGATTTTAAAGAATATGAATTGCAGAAGTTTGTATGGATTCTAAATATGCATGTTCTTGAAGAGAGAAATGATTGTATGAATATTATGAAAAGAGGGGAAAATATACCATGCAAACTTGATGGGTCTAGAGTTGCATCTGGTTTCATACTCCAGAAAAGCAAGGCATCTCCCATTTTTGGTTTTACAGCAAGTCCCTTCTTCCCGCAGTCTGACAATTCGTTATACCATGAAAAAGAACTGCTGTTTTTAGTTGCAGCAGGGAATACTGTCTCACCGCCTTCTTCTACATCAGAACTGTTATTTAAAAAAAAAAAAACAGAAGGCTGAGAAATTGTGAAAACTGTAATTTCTGGTTTATTTATCATGTTTATCTTTATTCCATGAAATATATCAGGGGCGGCTATTTGAACATAAAATAAACACAAACCGCAACACAATACATGTTGACCGTTTGATCACTATGTTTATATACGAGGTTGAAATCATGGGAGATCTATTGTGTCACCAAATATGTATCTATTTGTGTTCAAATAAACTTTCCCAGTAATATATTTCTTATGATTTGCTTATTTTTACCTAGAACGGCCCATACTTCTAAAGAATGCATATACTGTTCCAGTTTAGTCCTATGTTACCACAATTCCCAATTTGGTCATTGTATCACGTTTTGGTTTGTGAGTGCCGAAATACAATACACTAATAATCCAAAATGTTGTGCACACATGATTTAGTACATTAATTTTGACGTTTCGAAATGTGAATCCGATGTTCTGAAACGTTTAATAGATTCCATCTGACATGCCGGAACTCCAGTTATCCTGGTCCGATTCCGACTTAAACTGAGACGGAATCCAATTGAAAATCTGATATCGCATAACTTAAAAAACATACTTTTATTGTAAAAAAAAGCAACGAAGTCGAGAGATTTGAGGATGGAATCAATGGCAGAGATAGAAATCAAGCAAAATAACAATGGAAAATACTTCGATTTGATGATACCGTTGATTTCTAGGGCAAAACTGCTAGACTTTGAGAGCCAACATGGTACAAGAATTGACTAACGCTAGGGGCAATATATGATTCTTCAAACAAAGAAGGTTTTAATTTGCCGTTTTTGATCAAATTGTATTTGGGGCTTGCTGAAAGTAATGATATAATTAATTGGAAAATGCAAGAATTGGGTGTGAATCTTAGGATATTATGCCCAGTACCTAAAACTGTTTGGGATATATATGCCTTCATTTGAAATGTAAACTGAAGCGTTCAATAATTTGTTTATATCCTCTTTTATACTAACTACAAATTTGAACTATTTATTACATATTAACATCGAAAAATATATTGAAAAATATCAAATGAGAATTGAAAAGGAATTCCCAAAATTTCTGAAACGGAACCAAAATTTTGAAAACTTCAAATGGATGGAACGGAAATGGAAACCAAAAATTTAAACCTTGTTTTAATCACACATTTTGAGATGTTGATTGTGGTATTCCAAAATGTTGACGATTTTAAATGTCTTACATTAATATGCACCAAGTAATAATGAATTTCTACAAATACATACATTACATACATACATTATACATACATACATACATATATATATATATATAAGCGCAAATAACGAAGAATGGTTTCAAATCAGGCTTGAGAAGACTAAAAAATTTATTTTACACTTTATTCCAACTTTCAACAAGTATTTATACAATCAAATTTTCATTTATTGTCAAGATTCCAGTAAAGTTATGAGGATTGGCCATTTAGAAAATGGGATGTTCATCCAAATGATACAATGATTGATGATTCTCATGTGAGATTAGACATGCACTGGAACTCACTACACAGAGGATGAAGAAATTGATATTAACAAACATAATATATAATAAGATGAAGTTATGAGGATTGGCCAGTTAGAAAATGGGATGTTCATCCAACGATACCATGATTGATGATTCTCATGTGAGATTAGACATGCACTAGAACTCACTAGACAAAGGATGAAGAAATTGATATTAACGAACATAATATATAACAAGATGAAGGGGCAACGGATCCAAACATAATGGTGAATACTACATATGGTTGAAAAATAATTGATGATCAACTTCAACTTTAACCCTTTTTAAACTTGTAAATGTTTCTGTGCGTAGAGCGCAACAATATGAAGGAGGATCGTCATCTAGAAGTGACAAAGGAAAAGAAAAGTGTAACTTTGTTACAAATTTCAACCACTTATTATAAAAATGACTTGCTAGTAAAAAAATCTGAAATACGAGCTTGTGATGTGGATCAGTGTAATAAATTACAAGTTTGTGAGAGAAAATCATCAAAATTAAAGCGTGTTAGAGAAAATAACAAATAGTATCTAAACTTTTGACAACACCAATTAACACCGAACATGTGGGGAAAGAGACTTACAGGTACATCAGTACGGTAGCGATCCGCTGCCCGCCATTTTTAGTGTTCAACTCATCGAGAAAATAGTCATAGTGGGGTTCATATTTCTGCCCAACTTCGTAGTGTAAAATTTGAAGCCCTTCACCATGTTCTGCAACATGAAAACACTATATTACTACTACAGCTATAACTTTAAATGTTCCAAAAACATTTATAGTATAATTGATAAGATGCTGAAAAGGTTGTCAAAACCAGATTTTACGTATTTACTCCAATCATCTAATGAGCCTGCATATCAGTGAAATATACACAAAAACAAAACAAAAATAACATACACAATATAGAGATATGAGGTAAACATGCACTAAAACATTTATGACTACAGCTCGGCAAAAGGTAAGCGTTATGCATCTGGCATGGACACAGGTTGAACATTTTGGATAATGCATCAATTTTCAGTTCACAGAATAATATATGACATAACAAACATGCTAAAAGAATAAGTTGGCCTCCTCCTAAAAATGAAGCTATATAGCCTGATACAAATGTCACATCTTTAGGTATCTCCTTAAAAAGAGTAAACCGTACGTATACATTCATATTTGTCTAATTAACTTCCCAAAAATTCAACAATAGGTAATGCACCTATTACTCCAGCACATCCAGTAAGTTTTTTAGGATATATTCGAGTTCAATTCATTCCAAAAAAATAAAAGCGAACAATTTTGTACTGTAGAATACTGCAATTTAGTAAAATTAGTAAACAAATGCTATAATGAAGAATCAAGTGATGTGTACGCTCATCGTGTGCCTATGCACATCTGTTCAAAAGGCCAACAAAAATACATTGATGTGCATTCTCTTTGGCTACAAAACGTATTATTACAGATTCAGAGCATTCTGCATAATCCATGGCTGTAGATGCTTTTAAGCTACAATTCTCATTTGAACTTAACATGTCACCTAACCGTTTGTTTGCAAACTTTGGAAACATAAAAAAGCTTTACTAACATTATCTTATATTCTGTAACAGCAGGTAAAAAAATTGATATTATTTTATTAAGAAGACTGCATATATGAAACATAAAGATTACATCTACTGATTTTAAGTCAACCTATGTGAATATATTATGCTTCTTTCTGACTGATATAACCAAAGCAAATCATAAATATGGCATGATTGGTTGCATTGACAATATACCCCATATTATTTTCTTCCTGCAAACAACAGATTGCAAACAAGTTTCTCATTTATACAACAACAAATTTAGGTCTAGTTGGATCTAGAAGTGCTTTTGGATTTTACCTATTATTTTACCCTTCATCAAGCGATTCTCTTTTTACTACCACTATACACTATCATAAATGTCCCATAAGTACTTTTTTGCTTCTCAACATAGAAATTAGAAGGCAGCGTACATAATCATATGGTGATTGTTGGCTTGTTAAGATTTTGGCTATAAAAAAAAGTTTATGCCCAAAAAACCACAAGAGGTAGATAGTTATTAATCCATTCAAACTAAACGTTATACCGCACACAAAATTTATTCATGTCCATCACATCCTTAATTACATACAGAAATCTCAATGGCAACGGTTTAACAACACTTTCAAAAACTTATCCTATAATTCTCGCTTTTTTTAACTGATAAGGTTTTAACTAGTCTATACATGGAATAGGCAAGTTATTTGGGACTTCATTAAATTAACATTTTTTTATCATGACTTGATAATCCAAATAGAATTTTCCATCATGTGGCTTGACATATTAGCCAAGAAATTCAATTCATACTTGATTTACGGCTTCATCCAAAAGTGTGAAATGTGACATCAATAACTGTTAAATCTGTACAATTTTGCCACCATCCAATGAGAGCTGATAAACTTGGTAGTTTGAATTTTCTAGAGATAGGAATATTATAGATGTTATGCCAACAGGTTTGGCTCAGTTGGTAGGTAGTTCAGACTGCGAGATTAAAGGTCACGAGTTCTTGATCCTCGAGATCGACACTTGTTGGCATTAACGAACCATGTTCAAAAAAAATACATGTTGTGGAAAACACCCTTTTTGTCATTATTGTATAGATTTTATTATTAAAATCTTCATTGCTTACATGAGATCTACTGAAGAAGCAACAAATTCCTATGCTCACACTTCATAAAAGTTATTATCAAAACTTGGTACTGACTTTGGCAGCAACAAAGACCTAAAAAATTTATTACAGAAAGAATGCCACTGATGCTTAGTGTTTTTTGGGATGCAGAAATGCAGCTCATAGTGCTTTGCTTCAAAAGTCATGTTAATATATGAAGAGAGGGGAAACAATGTTAAATGCGACAAATCAGATGAATTAACAAAAGAAAATCTGATCCATGGATCTGATAGACAAATTAATCATGCACTTACTGGTCGAAGAATTTTGAAATGGTATTAGTTGATTTGTCTATCAACTGCACTGATTGATTTGCGTTTTGCACTCATTTTATTTGGTTTTGAACAGATTTTGCATTTGTTATTTGATTTGTGAGAATAATGCTTAAGCAAAACAAAACAAAAAACTTGTATGCCATTGTTTCGCCTCATAAACATCTCCACTTTGAGTGGTGCTTATTCAAAATAAATCACTCTATATATTTAGTGGGATATGTTTAGTACTGAAGTTTTGAAATAGTTTTTTTTTATCTATTTCAACAAGTCCACAGATAAACTTATTTTAACAAAAATAAAACAAAACATTTGGATACACCAATGCATGCACAGCATGTAAATTTGACTTCACTGAACATTTAAAAAAATACAGTCAAGGTTTTCAAAAGGGGATTTAAATCGAAAATCGCAAAGTTTAAATTTTAAATCAGAATGGGATTTAAATCATAAATCGTAGATTCAAAATATCCACATTTTAAGGTTTGTATGCACTTGGAAGTTGATTTTGATGTTTGAAATTCTACAATTAAACTTAAAATTCAATCTTCTTTCTAATTCCATTTTTATTTTGTTTTAAAATATTATAATAGGAATTGTGAATCTAAATAAGTATATTAAATATGCTAGTATGAGTTGAATGTATTTTTTATTGTGGTTTTAACTAAGTTTGAATCGGAATGTAAATTGAATCGTAAAGGGAGGGATCCGATCTGAATCGGGATTTAAATTGGAAGATTTTAATATTTTTGACAACAATGAATACAGTATTTAATAAAACCAAATACTACATATCACAGGCCTGTTAAGTTTGGTCTGATGTGAACTCAGATACACATATAATGATTACTGTTTTTTCAAATTCGAACAATATTCATTGTAGCAATCCATGCTAATGCTACAACCAGTCAGCCATGCATCCCCTATTTAAAATACCCTAATGAAGGACCTTATCATTACATTATATAAAAAATGTAATTAAGCATAAGAAAATATGTAAATTATTCAATACATTAATTACAAATAAGATCAAATAGAAATATATCATTTTATATAGTGCCTTAAATGTCCACGAAAACGTAACCAGAACCATAAATAATCTAAATTTGAGAACACTCTTTTCACTATTTTATTTGACCATAATATAAAGCACAAAAACGGAGTGTCTGTCAGCTGCCGTGCAAGCAAATTTAGCAATAAGAAAATAAGATATGATTAATCAAAAGATGATTAGATATGATCTCTGGGTACATACCTACGGGTATAAATGTGTAATCAGCTATCCTTTTCTCAATTGCCTTGATTATTGTATCTCTCCCTCTTTTAAGAAATGTACCGGAACTTGTCCTCACTCTGTACTAACATACAATACATGGCACTGAATACTTTTGACAAAATAGACTAAATGTCCGAAATATAATGTGAAATGGCATTACTAACCTGCTGTCTTTACTCTCTCCAGTAATACTATCCACAACAGTCGACTTCACCATATAAGGTTCAGCTAGTTTGATCAAGTATTCACATTCTTCTTTAGACTGGATTATAAGGCATATCGTCAGTTACTTAAATTACAAGGGATCTCAATTTTATTATCTTGTCACAATACGATATTTTGTTATGTTGTTAAAATATCCAAGCAGATATTTCATCCTGCGTCTGATTATGAAACAGTTATGGAAAATAAGGTATACGATACATTTTAATAACCCTTTTGAATTTATACACTATAGTGAATTTATGCATTCTTGGCATGTTAGATACACGTGCACAAAAAAAAATCCTTGACGAATGCATAGTGATTTAAAATTATCAAAGCCAGTTTCAAATTTTGCATACTGCTTTTGAAATTGTTGTATTTCAAAAATAAATAATAAATTAGAAATACCATAAAATATTTCCCTGTAAAAACTTCTGAATTTATCTTTTGAACTGCTGTTTTAAATAACTTTCAAATATAAGAAAAAAATATATAATAAGTCAGCAAAAATATTTGATGATAAATACGTCATTCGAGGTTGGTAAAAAAAATTATCTCTCATTCAATTTCTATCTCATTTTCTATAATATAAAAAATTGTTTTAACATTTTAGCTTATCATAATCGTTTAGGCATCGCAAGTGCTAAAATATTACACAAATTTCCATATACGATACCCCCTCCCCCCCCCCCCCACACACACAGGGAGACACACACACAGTTTGAAGAAAAAAATATCACTTCAAATAAATTGGAATGTTAATTTTGTAAAACAGTAAAACATGGAGAATATACAGTTTGAACTTTGAAGTGACTTAAGAATATCCAAGAATAAAAAGGAGAGGAAATAGAAAATCAGATAAAAAATAATCAAAAGATTGCCATGGTTGAGATTCAAACTTTTGTGAGTGTTGTATGTAATAAGATATATATTGATATTAAGTCATCTCACGTGCTACACCAATTATTCCATTTAAAAAAGAATGGCAATACCAGAACTTTATGATCAGACCAAAAAGTTGTGGCGATATTATAACTATCATAAAATGTTTGTTTACATATTAGTATGTAGTCATAACAATGGCTCTAAAAGAGCTTTTTTTTAGACAATGGTGTAAACAATTTTGAAAGTTTGAATGCAACTAATATACTAATCTAATATTTAAGGACTATAAGATTAGAAAGTTGTACAGATTCAAGAAAAAATAGTTACTGATTTCTTGGGTATTTGGAAATTTGGTTAAGAACTTACATTTTGGTTAGGAACATAATAGCTTGCCCTTGTTTGCATACCACAGCTATGTAACTAATATCAAATACTAGTATATCAGCAATATACAATATATATCGGGCTTTAACCTTTTTCATTTTTTTTAAATATTACTCAAAATATTGGCAGTAATATATAGGCCGATATTTACTGACATATCACTCTGATATATAGTGCCATATACTGGATTTGCTAAATATAAACTAATATTTTTCTTCATAAATATAAAAAATGCAACATTACCCTTCCTTTTTTTTTACAGCATAGTAAAATACAGCGAATTAATTAATGGATCCACCATCAACAAACTTTGTATTGAATAGCATCCCTTTTCATCATTTTTTCTTCTTCTTCTTCATTAAGTTGTTGGCCTTTTATTTTAAATTTTAAGTGCGTTATTGCTATATGAATTCTTTACTAATGTAAAAATAACTTCTCATTATTTCGTTTCTTAATTGGTAATCGGGTTTAACTCCATATACAACTTTGGGTAGATTACTATCTGCTAAACATAGTAAGTCATAGAAGAATGGATAGAATTTGAAAAATATTTTCTACAATGAAAGCCTTTATTGATAAGCAACAATGCCTTTTATATGTTTTCTGATGTCAGATTTTCATGCATATCCAATCATCTGTTGTGTATAAACCATGATGTTTGTGAGATTAATCTGAAAGGGCATGGTCCTAGCTTTAGAAAATCATATTAAATGCAACTATTTATTTTGCTACTATCATATGAAAATGTCTGATGCCCCTAACAAATTTGCTAAATTACACACTACATTTAGAGAGAAATTCGATCACATGTACATACACACACACACATTACATGTTAGGCTACATGGTCTTGAGACAAAGTTCATTTATTTTAAAAGCATCAATGTTAATAGTGAGAAATTTCGATAATGTTGAATATCACATATCGGTACCTGACTATATAGTTGATGCCTGATACCAATATTATAACATGTTCAATATTTTGCCGATATTAAATATCACATGTTAGTACTTAATTAATATGTGACTAATGCTGATAATATTCACTTAGATATCAAGTACAAAAAATGAACCAAAAGCACTGAATGAATATAAGATGAGGCCGATATGTAATAGGGGAATTTTGTTTTATGTCTCTATTATTTATGATGTTTGTGGAAAACCGTTGTTGTTTTTCATAACAACGGATAAGGGTTTCTTCTTAATATTGTAAATATAGTCCATAAAATTAGCAAATAATACAATGACAATATAAATTCATCAACATCAAAAATAAATAACCAAAATCATAAAACCAAATCTAAATCATTCAAATTAAGTGCAACACTGAATATTATATTATATAAGTTGGTTGCACTATTTAAATACAACGTAAAATGAAGTTATCAAACACAAATAGACATAATCTGAACATATAACATTTTATATCATTTATTTGTATGAAACGTATTATTTTTAATACAATTCAAATTATTTTAGCAAAAGTAGGTAAATACAAAATCTTCGCCTGACTTGCATTATAAATAATGCAATGCACAAGAAAGTCATCAAAATCACACTAACATATATGAATTTGAAATTTGATAATTTAACCATTTATATTTGCATAAAACATACCATGCAATATATAAATTTGAAAAAAAAAATGGTGGTTTGCATTGTAAAAATGCAAAATACAATAGAAGCAAGCAAAATCGCACAAAATACATAACTACTGATGTTTAGTAATTTATATCATTTACCTTCAAAAATTATATCATTTTAATTACATAATGCAAGGTATTTTTGCAAAAATAATTAAATTAAAAAAGTCCACTAGCATGTATATAAACAATGCAAGATACAAAAAAAACCACCAACATTGCTTAAAATGATATAACTTTGAATGTGATCTGAAAGAAAATAAGGAAACTGAAAATTTCAAGTCATGGTCTCAAAAAAAATAGGAACTAGTTTTACATTATAGAGGAAGATTTGATAATAAATGATTAATGAGGATATAGACATAATTGCCTCTGTAATATAAATGTCTACATAGGTAAAAGGATAGACATTTCAAAACAAGGATAAAGAAGCCCACTTTTCTAAACCAGGAGAATTATACACATTTATCATGGCTCACTAGCTACCAAATAAAGTTGCAATTCTTAATGTAATCGGTAGCCCTTGAAAACAATATTTACAGTTATGTTAGAATAATATTAAGGATGGTTTGTAATTTCGCATAAGCCTTCTAAGTAGAGACATTGTGACTTTAATGGAAATATAACCCAAATTATATATATATATATATATATATATATATATATATCTCTCTCTCTCTGAAATCAATATTTCTAAACTAGTAGTTTAGGCTAGATGCAATGAGCAGCCCTCCAAACCAAGCTCTTAAATTATTTGGAATCAAAAAATAAATGATACAATTGTAAACTTCCATTGCAGTTAAGATGACGAATTTTGGCCTAGATAACACATACACGATCCAAATGACATAATGGCACATAAGCATTCAAATTGATTGCTCAACCCACAATCAAGCACGAAAGAAGCAAATCATACAAAAAGAGAACAACACTGTGAAATCATATTCACCCACGCCCACTGTTAAAACTTTATCTATATTGATTAATCACTATGATGTTAACGACTAAGCAAAGGTTTCTAAGACTGCAAGATGCTAATAAGTGACACTATTAAAAGCTGATGTGCACTATAACACCACTAGTCCCTTGGGTATCAAGCTAAACTATAGAGCTAGGTGAAACTTCAGTGGAGCACAGACGAAGCCTAAGCAGTGACTTTGACAACATAGACCGATCAACACATTTTCAATTTGAAGCCAATGATATACAAATTTTCATCATTATAAGGAAAGAAAAAAAGGAGCATAAATCCTATTAACCTTTGTATCAATAAATCAAATCAAAGGTCAATTCAAAAAATTCGGTAGGCAAAAAACAATTGGCTAATGTAAAAGTAGTTTCTCCCATTTTACTTCTTGTCGGTGGAAAACAGATTGAGGAAATCAAGTGATACATTCACAAAACAACATTGCTCAAAAACTGGAAGTCATATTTGCGTTCTGCTTTATGCCTATTTACATGATATCAAATGACTAAATTTAAGACAAAACAAGATGATGTAAAAAAGAACATTGAAATTTTTATAATAATGTAAAAGTTTCACCAGAAAATTATGATAAAGAAATGCCCGGGGCTCCCAGGACAATATCTCTGTCCACTGCTTCCCTCTTGTCCCCATTCCTTTCCTGTAGTTCAAAAAGAAAGAAAAAATAACTAGATAAAACATCACATTTGTAGATCCCAAAAATTCAAAAATGACAGAAGAAAAAAGAATTACTTTTCTGCAACCGATCGGTCGTGTCTGATCTTACGGTCAGATTTAGGAGCGCTGTCGGAGCTGATGGGAAGAGAGAAAATGCCAAGAGCAAGAAGCATGAAAAGAAACATGCAGAGAGCGAGGAGAGCAGCAAATATTAAAGACCATGGTGGGGAAGAAGATCTGCTTCGAATTCCAAAAACACCTCTAGGGTTCCTAGGTTTCGCCATTAGATTATAGAAAGGTTCGAACTTTACAAATGAGAATTTAAATCAAGAGGAAAAGCAAACGGAAACGGCAGATTCAGAGTCTGGTTGACGATAGTAAATTCTTGACTTCTTTATTTTCATTTGGAACAGCCTCACAGCTCTTCCCGTGTTTGGTGCACTAGTAACGCCAGCGGCCCAAATCCGGTATAACGCAAGCTAAAGTTATATTTAAGCATAGAAAGAAAAAAAATTGGCATGAAGTTGTATATGCAGCTGACAATTGTACAAAAGAACAAAACAAATAATTTTAGATGGAATTAAGAAGAATGGCAAAAAAAGATTCGACAAAAGACGTCAAGTTTCATTTTTGAATTGAAGGATAAACTTTAGAAAAAATTAGGCTGAATGACAATGTTAATTATAAAGCTATAATTAGTATTGTCCTTCAGCTCAAAAATGAAACTTGTTGTCCTTTAGCTTAAATTTTTTTCAAAGTTTGTCCTTATGTCTATTTTCACATATTTTTATTAGATAATATAAAAAAAACGTGTTTTGTTTTGTGGTATGTTTGATAGATTTTGAAGGGGTTTATATCAAAACTTTGATACAAATGCTTATATCAAAGTATTACTCCATAAGCATGACTGGAACCATATGAACCAACGGTATGGGTTGATCAAAACAAATTTACTGTGTAGATGATCAATACTTGACCCACATAGAGCAATGGTCAAATCTAATTCCCTTTAAACTCGTTTATGTTGGGTTTATGATTTTCGCCTTTTGAACTTTTGGATTGAGCCATTTTCATGTATCGACCGTCTAATTTGTAACTCAAGTCGATTTGAATGCACGATCTGATCTGATTTTAACTTGATATTTGATCCGACTCAACTCATTAGTTGTAATGTGTCCATTTAAATAAGGCCGAGTCGACTAGTTAAACCTTAGGTCAAACCTAATCAAGATTGATACAAAATATTAAACAAATTAATATATGAGGAGCCCGAGTCCATATTGTTTTGCTTTGACTTAACTATACCTTAGATGGATTTCTATAAATCTACTTTTGGTAAACCTGGTATTCAAAGGACCAGTGATGGTAATTTTATCTTGTTTGATTTCTACCTAAGCTCGCCTATGATTCAACATTGCTAAATTAGCCTAGAGAAACATCGGAGTGAAGCATAATTTAAAGCATCCAATGACTCGAAGGAAGTAAGCTCACTTACAGTTGAAGATCCCTTGGATTGTCCATCAGTAGATCTTTGAGCCCAAGTGTGATGAAGCTTATAATGGTATTAAGCTTGTTGTTTCACCTTGAACGTCAAGTAAACATTCAATGTAATTTAAGTTATTTTGTAACTTGTATCTTTCATTTATGAATAATATACAAAGATGGTGTTTGCTTTTTTTGTATGGTTAGTTATTTATTGGAGTTATGTTGTTTTAATTATTGTCATGTGAATACTGCGAGAGTTAGGGTTATGACGTAGGAGCAATTATGTAATTTGCTACATGTATTTATCTCTGCAGCCAATCAATCATGTTCGTAATAAAGGTGTTTATTTTCTTTTATGTACTTTGTTATATTGTGATATAATTAATTAAGTAATTAATTTGAAGTATATAAATAAGAAAATCCTTAATAAGATATTATTTGATTATAATTGTGTTGCATACAAAAATTTTAAGTATGAACAGGAGCAAGCTGTCGCACATTGACAATGTGAAAGTTGTTGCATGTCGAGGAACTATTGCAACTTGATAAAGTCAAGCTGTCGCAAGTTGATGAAGTCAAGTTATCACATATCGAGATGTTAAAGCTATCACAAGCTAAGAACACATCTTAGGTTGATACCATTAAAGCTATCGCAAGATGACAACATTGAGGCCACTGCAATTTGATAAGAATGAGCTACTGCAAGTTGATAAGAATGAGCTATTGCAAGCTGACAAGAATGAGCTATCGCAAGTTGACAAAGTTGCTAAAACCAATTCTATAATAAGTCATGTGATAATTCTTAGTTGATCCACTACGCCATCACAAAGAAATAAAAAATACGTTATGCCACATGTCAAATCGATAGTGTGTCACGTCAAAAAATCCTCAACCGTCCATGAGTGCCATGTGTCAAAGATCCAAAGACTCAATTTTTCTATAAATAGGCATGTATCCTCTGTTAGAACTAGGTCGGCCTACATTAGAAAAAATTGATGAATTTCAAATTTTTTTACTATTTTAGATCTTTATTGAGCTTATGAAGTCTGATTCATTTAGAACTTTTCCAAATGTCTTTTGAATAAAATCGTTATTTTATTTAATTTTATAAATAAAGTTTACTTTATATTATTATTTTTTATGTTTGAATATGTGTATCATATACACATATGTGTATGTGCATGTGCAACATAATAAAGTGTGCATACTTTGACACGTCCATGTATATATGCTGGGATTTATACTACAACAGACATGTTAACCCCTCTAGTATTTTATGTGTTGTCTAAATGGATATACATACATACATATATATATATATATACACACACGCACATACATACATACATAAAATTATACATTTATAAAATACAATCATATATTTATATATAAATATATGGAAATAATAATTGTAATAATTTATATAAAATATTTAAGATGTATTTGTACAAATGTTCATTTATATTAAATAACAAAACCACTTAATAATTAATATAAAATAATTTATAATTTTTTTAGTTGTTGCTGCAAATCAAAGAACAAAATTAAATTTTTTATTTTAATTAATAAATAATTATAAATATACAAACACATGTACATATACATACACACATACACACATATATATAATTTTATAAAACTGACGATGGCTAACTTAGAGCTCACGGCATTAAAAAATTGAATTTATAAAATAATTTTAAAACAAAAAATTATAAAATAATTCAAAAATCGATCGAAATTAATTAATAAATTATTTTCAAAATCTAAAAGTTATGTAATGTTATTAAATAAAGTTTATAAATAATTTCAGATTATATTAATGTGTTTATATATACACATATTTATATATATAATCAATTTCTAGTTAATAAACAGTTATATTAATATTTAAACATATAACAAATATAAACACATATTAAAATAAAGTAAAATTTGCTACCATATTATTATTGTGCAAAACTAAACTTTTAAAAAATTTAAAATAATTAATATATGATTTTAATATTTAGGATATAATTTATTACTTGATAAAACAATATATATTATTATTTAATTAAAAGTATTTTTATTTTTAAGCCATGAGTTTAATACCAACAAACATACAAAATGATATTTTTTCTTTAATATATACATGCACCAATATATTCAACCATCTAATATATAATGGAACATCGATATATTACATTCGTAATATAATCTAATAAACTATAATATATTACAATAATAGATAAAAATATTAAAATGAATTAGTAAACATGTTGAATATCTTTCACCAAGGCCTAGAGATTTCACTTTGAAATGATGAAATGGCTTCTTGAATCAAATTCCAAGTTCTAAAGTCGTTGGCTCCCGAACTAATTTACCACCGACGATAGAATCGAAGAGTTTTGATGTGATTTGTGCTTGGATTTCTTTTGGGTTTAAATGGGGTTTGCTAGTCAAAATTTGCAGATGGAGAGGAAAGAAAAGGTATAAAAAAGAATGGTGTAGAGAGTGACATATAAATAGGAAGTCAAATGGAGAGAAAAGTGAATCTTATCCTTATCTCATTCTTACCAATTCCACTCTTTTAAACCATTCAAAAGCCTCCCTCTTTTGCCAACATTTTACTGGCCTATCCAAGTTACTTTGGCCGAAATTTGCATGCCCCGTATGGGCCTCAAACCCAATTCCAGCTCGAACAATGTCCGTTGCATTTAAATCTAAATTAGACATGTACCGATATCGTATATCGATTAATATATTTATAACTATTATAAATGTGTTGTTTAACATTGTTCAACACATCGAATACAAAATTTTTGTAATTAATATTTCATGAATATTAATTAAATAAATCAAATGATAAAAAAGGACCATTCATCGTTTTAGTTGTGTGACTCTTGTGTGTAAATTTGGTCAGCAATTAATATCAAACAATTCGAATGTTAACATTCACACGTCACTTAGTAGGCGGTGTGACATTTTTTCCAAATTCATCGCTTACTTGGTTTCAGTAAAATCCAATTTTACTTTGTTAAGTGTTACCTGGTAGTGACGATTATTTACAACAATTATCTTCATCAAACTATATCACTTTGGACTTGCGGAATTTGGTAATGGTCAAATTTCCAATATCGTCCATATTCGACTCTATAATTCAAACACAAAGTCCTTAGTTCAATAATAACAATTATTATTATTAACTAAACTACTCTAGCTAGAGACTTTGAGTTGAGTTTAGTTGACCATGATACTAACCTCATATAACTGAGGAGACGAATCCTCTCTTAGATAGTGTTTCACTTCCAATGCTTTCACTCGATCCAACAATAGTCGTTCGATGGATGTCATGCCACGATTTAACTATAATCAAAATGGAGTTTCCACATTGAAGCTCGATGGTATTCTCAAGTCGAGGAAACTATGTAATATTATCACATCGATATTTTCTATTAGACCTTAGTTATATAAACCAACAGAAAACTATCGAGTGAGTCATTACATAGTTATACAGTAACTATCGGTACGTTATCCCTTTGTGCCCCTGCAGTCATGAGCAATACACTGCCAAACATTTGGATAGCGTTACGTACTCTAGTCTCAACGGATGTATCGATATCCAGTCTCGATATATGTTGACTAGGAATATATTAAATGGTATGTTTATTTTATTATGCTAAATCACTCATGGTTACAACACATTGTAACTACAATCACAACACATACCATTTATGGATTTTCTATTAAATATACTTTTAATTAAATAATATAACATATTATATCAAGTATATAATTGAAATAAAAACCTTTTATTTCAAACAAGATTGGTTATCGGGTTAAATATATGTAACAGATTACATAATTGTCCCTAAGGCATACCACTAACTCTATCAATTTCCCACTTGGACTTGGGGGTCAATTATGGAATCTCCATCACATCCCTTCAATCAGTTTGATGAGAATTGATCGAGTTAGACCCTTCGTGGATGGATCTGCTATGTTAGTTTAATTAACTACTTTGTCAATCAACTCTCTTCGATGTTGATAAACTAAATTTATCATGTGGAACTATTTGGAGTATGTTTTTCGATCTCTAGTGAGCTTTTATTATTACATTGTTATCATATAACAATGATTAGTATTCTTAATATTTGGATTCATCCCTAGCTCAGTCATAAATTTATGCATAAATTGTTATCGTATTGTGGTGTTATTCGAGGCGATGTACTTGGCCTTTTTATTGAATCAGCCGCGATGTTTTGTTTGGAACATTTCCAACTTAAAGCTTCTTAATTAAGGTTTGAACATGAATTTAATATTGACATATTATACTCGATAGCACCTATGAAGTTCGAGTCCGAACACACTTTCACAAAGAGTTCATTGTTTTGTAAACAATTCTCTAGTATTTCATAAATACTCGAGAACACTCTAAACTACCATTTAGTGACCTTAATTCAGATTTGATATTTGCTTTATGCATCAAATACATAAGCAAAATACGATATTATAGACAATACAACATGTATAATAATTCCTATTGTCAATACATAAGGAATCCCTCTTATATGTTCTATATTAAACATTTTAATATGGTGTCTTTGCATATCGTTTGTGGCATTTCCAACATCCTTTATAATTACCATAAAAGATATAATTTACAAATCCAATATTGAGTATTAAACAACCAAACTATTACTGATTTTAACATAAGTACATCGTTAACAATCAACAATGTGTTGTTTGTTTATTTAGAAATATCTATGTACTTTTAGTGTTCTTTCTTATGGACACACGCTTCCTCTGCATTTTGACTAAAATCAAACTATTCGATGTTTATATTAAAATACTTATTCAATTTTGATGCTTATAGAATGATACTTTCGTATCATTTCTTGGATCATATCCAAAAACCCACAAACTCAATACCGCTCCCATTGACTTCAAAATACTTTACTAATTATGTGCAAATAGTCTATTCTAAATCATTATTTAGAATTTTCCATTTCAACACATATATACCAAAGCACAAATTCATACTAAGCAATAATTTTGTGAGTAAATCTAAAATAACTTAAGCATGTTCGGTGATGAATCTATTATGCAAATTTCAACAATTGTAATTTACGATGCTATTCCTATCAACGTTGCTCATTATATTCCAACTGCATTAGTCTTGCCCATGAAGACATATTCGCCACCGATGAATCATATCCCTTTGGATATAATTATCAAAATCATATTTTGATAACGTACTTGAAATCCTTTTTAGATTTGTGCATCAAAACATATCGTAGAGTCAATACTCTTAATGGCTTAATTGACAACTGAGAATTATCTATTCTCGATATTGATAAGAAACTCAAAGTTTCTCTTCAATGTATGAGAGTACTTATTAGACATCCAAATGTGTTGTGTTCTTTTAGGTTTGATTAATTTCATTTCATCCCTCGAAGTCAGTTTTCTTCTTGGATCTTATCCGAATCCATTTCACTACCAATAACTTCTAAAAGAAATTCCTTCACTGTACAGTTGATATTTCTTGAAGCAACAATAGTTTCTCGGTTCAATGGAATGGGTATTCACAAAAAATTTATGATTTGCCTTATATATAAAATAGATTCGGTTTTAGTTTAACAATACTTATGTTCAAAACATAAATTGGTCATTTAATGATGGTCATTCCCAAACTCCTTTTGGGATATTCATATAAGATCCCTCATGAACAATTATTACGTGCAATCTTTTGAATCGCACAACCCGTCAACTCCTTGGCCTAGGATATGTCGGGGTTTTTTATAAACCCTTATCTTGAATAATTTTGTAAACCATTCTTTTGATGAGATTATTTTAACCATGTGTGCTACTCTTAAATACACGACCTTATAGAAAGAAGTTAACTCGATTTCACTCACCACTAATCATACTTTGTTAAACAAAGTTCAATTACTCCATATCGTTACATTATTATGCATCATAGGGAGGAGTGACTATTGAGATTGAACCATTATTCATTCTTAGGTACGTTCATAACTCTTTCCAATATACTCACCAATTCAATCAAATCATTTTATTTTCTATTACACGATATTTTATTTACTTTCGCTTTTATTCTATGAACGCATCATTAACACACCACATGTGCATCATATACACATGTTCATGTTTATGATAATTCATCAGTGAATATAACAAAGTACGTGGAACCATTTTGGAATTAATAGACTTTTGATGGCATATATCTATATGTATCAATCCGTAGAGTTCATCAACTCTTATGATGCGCCCGCTGAATGGGTACTTCGCTCTTAATTATCTGAGATATAATTTACTAGTACCATACAATTTATAATCATATAGTTAAAAATTATTTCTCCAAACTGTGGCTTAGTCCATGATTTCAAAATAATTACAAATAAATTTAGATACTTCTGTATTTTCCAATGCATCATAAATACCAGTACTATAGTTTTATTTTATAATGAATATTCATATTAAAATAAAACTATGTCTGTTTTTCAGCCAATACTAATGACAATTATTATTTCATAAATAATGTTTGGTATGTTTTATGAAAACAATTTTCATAACTTGATGCGACTAATAAGTGTTATATGACATGCACTGACTATTTTTACATAATCGTAGCATGTAGCTCCTTGACCTTTTGGTCAGCCTCCTCGTCAACTCGGCAACTTCCTTATCGAAAAGGGCAATGGTTGCATTATTTTGGTCCTCTATGAGTTTCATTCCTGTGACTTCAACTTCCAATTTCTTTGAGTATTCCGATATTCTTTCAGTTAATCTTTTCCAAGCGAAATACTGATTGTAGACGTCATTGACATAAGCAACTGTCTCGGTCTAGTATCACTCAAGAATATCGTTTATGCTCGTAACAAACTTACAAGCTTTGAAATTAAGCTTGGGAACTGCAAATCAACTACCAGAGGGTTCGAAGAGATCGATCGCTCTACTTGTACAACAAATTGTCTTTCAGATTGTTCAATCGGCTTCTCAACAGATGCCTTATCGTACTTGCGTTGAGAGGAATTAGATGCAGTGGACTTTGTAGGGCGTTGAGATTGTTGAGCAGTATAGGACAATGTTGGTTTCTTGGCAGGAGGAGAAATATGAGACATGTCATCACATGGACGATCGCATTAGCGGCTAGAATCTCTAAACCCTTGGATGGGGGAGATATAGATCTAGAATGATGCTTAGACGATGAATCGTGCGACCTGTAGTCTTTCTTTTTACTTCCACGATCCCGTCTCGAGTGACGGCTGGACTCAAACCCATGGCCAGATTTGTGAAGCCGTACACTTGATTTGTGCCTCGGGTAATATCCCGTATGCTCCTGGAAATCATCATATAATCCATGACAGTCCATAGAATCTGCACATGATATGAAGACGAGTCAGTCTTGACCAAACTAAAACACCGCACAAACTGATTAAAGTACATTGTGTGTGTATGTGTGTGTTAGTGTCCAAGTATCCCCCAATGGAACATGGGTTCCAATTTTGCTGACAGGAGTGATCTCTCCTGCTTTGGTTGAAGGCACATCTTCGATGAAGTGGATTGGAGATCCGATTTCCCGAGGCTCAAGTTGGCAAGGTGATAAGACTCGATTACATCTAAAATCAGCCCAAGATTAACAAATGGATCCTCCGAGGTTTGTAGAGGAGTCTCAAATGTAGATGTAGCTAGTGGGGATGGAATTAGAGTCTTTTTCTTAGGAAGTTTGATCTTAAGGCTTTTTCTCTGGAGAGGCTGCTGATCACTTCCAACTTCGCCTTCTTCGGCATTATCTCTCACTCCTTCACCTTCGTCTTGGGTTTCACCCTTATTGATGTGTTGTTGAACATCACCAGTCTCAATCATTGGACTCCAGACTAGGGGCACTGGTGATTCATCTCCATCATTCCCAATTGCTGGTTCATCCTCCTCACTGTCTGTGACAATCAAAGTATGACCGACACCGCGGTTAGGGTCCAATAAGGGGTAAGCCAAGAGATTTACATCAGTAAGCAACAATTTGGCTCTTCTCTCTGTTACGGGGAGTGCCTGAAGTTGTCGCACAATCTCGGCCAGGGTAGCATTATTGTCCCTACGTGGAACATCTGCAGAAGGTGAAAGTCAATTATAAATCACAAAGTCAAAGATATGGATTTATATCTGAAAGATAAGAACAAAAACTTACATACAGATAGCCACTGTTGCGTGATCCTAGGAGGATAGTGAATAAAAAAGAACTCCTCCTTGAAATAACTTAATTTGTTCCAGGTTCCAACCATAACTTTGCACATCCTGGATGACTTAAGAAAGATATGAGAAGGACTCTCTTTATGACGCTTGAAACTATACAAGTATCAGATCTCTTGAAAAGTTGGGATCCATTGAAAGTGATGAGCAAAGATGATGTACAAGAAATTGAGTAAATCATATCTATTTGGGTGGAGTTGAGTATGAGCCAACTTCATTTGATGCAAAATGTGTCTTATGAACGACTTAAACGGTGGAACTCCCCGTAACATGCACATGTACTTGTTACGGGTCGTATATCCTTCAAGAGGGTGATGTGCCTTCTGGAGATTGGTTGGGACCATCATGTCATCCCACGGAATGCCATGCTTCTCATAAATCCTCCTAAGCGATCCCTTATCAACTTTGGAGGCAATGAAATCAATGGGGTCTTCCAATATAGTTGCATATTCGAGTATATCGGGAACAGGTTCTACTTCCTGTTCTTGCACAGGCTCTCCTTGAATCCTTGAGCTGGATAATCTTCTTGAGGAATATTAGGTTGAACCACAAGCTGCACTAGAGTTTTTTGTCTCGAAGAAATTCTTGTTGAGCTAGATTCTGCATTAGATTCATTATATGGACCATCGATTGACCTTCGGCCATAGCGGAGAGACACTAAGAACGTCCGATGTCCATGGCTATCAAAAACTCAACACACAATTAACATTAGACATATTAAAAGTCTACACCCCTGTGCCATGGTGAATCTAGTGCAGAGTTATCCAATGTCGTGAAGTGGAAATGTTCGATATAGTGGGATGGTTCATGTGAAAAATTGGAAATTCCCCGAAGTGACCATCATCGTTGACCATTCAATGAACCTGGCATTAACGCGCGCACCTTGGGAGCTTCTTAAAACTTGGAAACTCATGGTTTGCTTGAGTTTTGCTTGTGCTCAAGCCAAAAGGGAAAAGGACCGAAAATCTCACTAAGGGTATGGTTCGGCAGCGAACCATATCCCTTGGGGAAAATGGCAAATTCCTTTCTTCTTCTCCCCTTTTGGCTCGAACTTCACAAACCCGTCCTCAACCCCAAGCAAGCACCTCAACGCCATTATCCTTCGACCACCACTCAGTCCTCGTCACCTACTGATGTATGTATGAGCTAGAATCAAGTGAAGATGCTCAAAGTTAGTGTTGTTAAGTCAAGGTGATGGCTCATGTTCGTACAAATCAGGCTTAGATCAGTTTGGAAAATGGCCGGAGCAACGTTGGTGAGGGATATATGGCAGATTATGGTTGCTAAGGCGAAGGAGGTGAGGTCCAGCTATTCGCGGGATTAAGGTCTTCTATTGGTTGAACTAAAGTTCAAAGAGAATAGCATATGAGAAGTGAAGAGAAGGCTATGGTTTGACCAAGTTATATAAGGCTAAAGCCAATTTTCTTGACTATGGACCAGTTCAACTCCTAAGTACCTGGATCGGTACTGAACCATCATGGTTCAGTATAGAATGATTGTATATAAAATAAGGGACAGAAAAGATGCATGGCTCCACATGTGTACACACTCATCCATGCTTATATGCTCCCAAACTCTAACAATCCCATGCATGTACATGTGTATGCCTATGTGTACAGAATTGTTATTTTCATAATTCAATCAAAGGAAAATCCGAACCTGAAAATTGCGGAAATGGAAATATTCGAGAATGTTGAACTTGGAATGACAAGTCATAAAGTCAATTTCCAATTTTATAATCCGGGATGCTGTTGAAACATCACGACAAACGGGAAAGGACATGGCTATTCACATGAACATATCTAAGAAAGGATAATAACTATCCTAACCTACCTTGATTCAAAGCACATCACGTTCAAAACAAGATGTACTTTGGGGGGTAAGTGTTATCCGGTGTTTTGACCTGGAAATATTTAGTCAAATTAGACAAGTCACACACGAATATTATCGAGGCGAGCGACCAAAAAGGATAGCCAGAAGGCTCAGGAAAGTGGTCCAACCAAGTTCTAAAAACCAAGCCCTAAACCATCATGCAAAAACCAGGAGAGTGCTCTGCTAAGTACATGGTTCATACCGAATCATCTATGGTTTGGTACCGACCATTAATACTTTATGGATTGGGTCCCATTTTTTCACTACATGATGGCCAAGGTCCCAAAAGACCATTCCATGCTCCAAATTATCATTCGCATGCTGTGTTTCATTGATCTCCTCAAGTTCTCTGATTCAACAACTTCAAACTTCGATAAACTCATCAATTGGACTCAAGAGCAAATTAATAATGGCTCAAACAACTATGAAACCATAAAGCTAATGGTAAGGCGACCAATCTTCAAAAGTCTAAAACACTGATTGATGAAGTTTTATGGGTCGGTACCGACCCATAACTATGGTTAGGTACCGACCCATAGAGATTACTGAGCTGGCCACATCTTCTTCTTCAGCAACTGTCGGGAGATCATGGAGAACATGGGAATGGACGTGCCTGAGACTTTCTCGCTGACCTATACCTATAAATAGACAATGAGAGGCTTCATTTGGAGGATCCTTTTCACTTTCCAGCACTTGTACTCAATTCTTGTAATCACATATCGTTCGACGATGAACCATAAGAACATTTGTTGTACTTTCATTAATAAAATGAGAAGAATTGTTAAACGAACGTAGGCACACTTTGCCAAACCACTATAAATTGTTTGTCTACTATTTATTTCTCATTTTCAATTTACTTTTCATCGTCTTTATTTCTCTATATAATCTTATTGGTGATAGTGCCATTTTTAAGCTGACAACTTGCATAGTTACATATCTACACATTTGACCATTTGATGACATGGTGACTA
This sequence comes from Allium fistulosum, assembly GCA_030737815.1. Taxonomy (NCBI): domain Eukaryota; kingdom Viridiplantae; phylum Streptophyta; class Magnoliopsida; order Asparagales; family Amaryllidaceae; genus Allium; species Allium fistulosum. The sequence goes on from CM060901.1 coordinate 721,941,827, forward strand.
ACATACTTGCCCAAGAACCCAATCTCTTACCCAAGTACCATTTACTTTCCTGACTAAGCATATGAGTTAGACCCTGTTTTTGGTCTAACATTTTTGGAGCTTTCACGAAGGCTTGAACTCGGGGTTCAATTCCATCTCTTCTAAGGGCATCCATTATGACTATTTCTCAACAAGGATCTTCAGAGCTGAATTTTTTGTTCAACTTTTCATCGGAGTACCCTGCAATTTAGTAAATAACATGTATTGAATCTAAGGAACCTAACCCTTCAAACCTTGGCAGGAAAAAGAAAACTTTCCTAATGTAGTCCAGATAAATGGGGCATAAATCTCTTTCACATAGGAGAACAACCTAATTTTGCTTTAATGACAGGATTGAATAAAGAAAGACCAATGCAGGAGTGTGAGAAATGTGGGAGAATGAAAATGATCACTTTACCTAAATAAGAATGGACATTCAATCTCAAGCCAAAGGGCCAATATTTGAAACATTAATGAACCATGATTTCGATCAGTTTTCTCGGAAATGGAGAAATGCAGTTAACATATCCCTTAGAGAAAAAGGAGATTACTCTTGAACTATAAAAAGTAAATTAGGAATAAATGAAGGAGAAATCTTAATCCTGCAAAAGAGGTATAAGAGTGAATAAGGAAATTGTACTTCTAAAATGCCCAAAGATAAAAATAATTACTCCTCTTTATGTTTCGTGAGAAGATTACCTCCTCACAAAAGAAAGGTTAAATTATTGGACCCATAAGAAAAGCAAAAAAAGGGGGAAAACATGGAGGAGGTGAATATTGTTATCACTATAAGGCAAATGGGCACAAACCGAATACTAAAGGAATTTGTTGAGTATGACCAATCAAGAAGCTGAAGGGAAAACAACTGATACTTTAAATAACAAGCACTATGTACTTCTGTTGCAACTCCTAATGATCAGAATCGACATCCAGAAATAAATTTTCAAAGAAAAGTAACTTTTATATGGAATATAGAATCAACTTAAGCCTTTGGCCCCACTTCTACATCTAGCCAAAGCATACATCCAAAGAGTGATGGCCAATTTAAGCCTTTGGCCTAGCTTCCAAACCTGGCCAAAGCACATATCCAAGTGGTGGCCAATTTAAGCCTTTGGCCCCACTTTTAAGCCTGGCCAAAACAACCATCCAAGCAGTGGTAGTCAATTTAAGCCTTTGGCCTTGCTTCTACACTTGGCCAAAGCACTCATCCGAAGAGTGACGGGAAATTTAAGCCTTTGGTCCTGCTTTTATGCCTGGCCAAAGCACCCATCCAAAGAATGATAATTCAATTGGGCCCTTGGTTCCACTTTCACATATGACCAAAATACCCATCCAAAGGGTGATGGATAGCTAAAACTTTAAAGTCCTGCTTTCGAACTTGGCTGAAGCAGTCAACCAAGGAAAATAGTATGTGATATACAAAAGACCTAAGAGAATCAAATCATTCATATCCAAAAGCCTTAAAGGTAATTGATACACCATAAAGTAGGTATGTGAAAAACATAAGAATATTTTTGTTATAATACATTTGCGCATGAAAAAAGGGGTTTTGATATCATAAATTTTATATAGGACTAGTCATCTACATGCAATTCCTTTGAAATCATAAAAATAATCTTTATAATCACAACATTATACAAATATTACACAAATTTATGGTTCAGGAGAATGCATAATTGGATGATGTTGATACATTAATTCTTTTCCTTTCCCTTGAACATCAAAACACAAGAATGAGTTTAGCTTAATGAACCGACACTTTTATACAAGATGGGAACCCAAATAAAAAGAAGTGCTGATATCTCTATAAGCTTGCAGCGACGATCTTTCTTAATTGGCAACCACTCTCGAGACCTAAAATTGAAAAATCAATCTTTAAATCAACAACAATAATGACTTCAATCAAATAGTCCAAGTTGGGAAAACCTAGAGATGTTAAATTGCATCAATTATAGTTGATCTTTAAGTTCCTTTACCTCTTTCATCAAAGTCTCCACCGTTAAAGAATGCTTAGTGATATGCTGAATTGACATAAGAAAATATTTCTTTAACTTCTTATCTTTATGATGAATAACATCAAGGGCATCTATTGAGTTGATTTGGGTAGTCATTACCCATTCAAAACTTTTATTGGCACCCTTTAATTGAGAAATCCGATGAGATCGATTTTTATTATCAATTTCCACCATTTTTGTTTTCAAAGCACGCGTATTCTTCTCTTGCTCTAGATTTTCTATTAGAAATTGAAGATTAGAGAACTCATCAAGGAACTTCTTATTCCAATGTTCATTTAGTTTATGGTTACACTCGAACTTAAAAGATCTAAATCTGCCCAAATCCCCAAATCATCTTCTAAAGTAGAAAGTGCTAATTTAGAGGTGGAACGTTTATCACCGTGTGTTGAATAATCATGACGCGAAGAAGATATCTATAAAGAAGTTTTCTTAAAAGAATGAATTGGGGTGGGAGTAGGATGGCCTATTTCTCCCTTTGTCAAAATAAGTTTTCATAAGACTGACATTCATTTCTGAACTTCCTTAGATCGGCCTCTAAATTGAATATTCATTAATTAAGTTGAGCGATCCTTGTATCATATTCAAATTGTTGAAGGCACACTCTTAAATTAAGTTTTTCTGTCTACTCTTGAATTTCCTTATCCTTGGAATAAATTTTCTTTTCAAGGTCAGAAATCATATCCTAAGAAATTCTCAGAGTAGACTTTGACCATACGTACTTATCTACCACTTGTTCACTTCAGCATTATCAATTAATGTAACACAAGAATAGAACGGAAAGGATGATTTTCCATGTTTGAGACTAGCTTAGATTGTATGTCATATAGATATTGAGTAAGGTGAGGATCATCTGTAGAAATTTTTTAATCCTCAATCAAATCGTAAAATAATAATTAAGATGAGTACTCATAAAGTTGAAATAATGCAAATAATTTTTTTATTGGTAATATAGAATTACATGCAACATCGTTACATCCGACTATTACCAAACAAAAGACACTTTCCAACAAATTCTTAAATTTGGAAAGAGAATCTTGAATTTTCCTATAAGACAAAGTGGAAAAAGGAAAAGTGGTCGTAAAAGGGACTTCGACGCTGGAGTATTAACGAAAGGGAAACTTTGACAATTCCATTCTTTGAAGGGAGGGCTAGTTCCGCCACACAACAATTTTGACTAATTGGTTCGAGTCTTATGAAGACATTGATCTTTTTGGTCTCCCAAAAACTAAAGTCTAGATTAAGAAATCATTTATATATACAATTAAGGTCACAAAGGAAATAGTATTTCTCTAAGTGAGACTTTTCAATTAAGAGCTTTCCCTAAAAGTTCTATTTAACTTAACCAATTTATTTAAAAGGTCCTTCGGGATAGGAGGCAAGGTAGAAATGGGCGAAAACTCAAAAACCTACATGCCAAGAGTATAACAAAACTGAAAAAAAACTCAAATCATAGAAGTTACAACATGAAAGTCACAAATATATTAATAAAAGCATGAGTTTTCCTTACAACTGAACTATAAAATTATAGCGGTTTATAAAAAATAGATTCCTCATAATACTCGTAAATAAATCATTTCTTATAATTGACTTTATCCAGGAGAAGAGAGTCAACCGTAAGAGAAATAATGTTAACTTTAGGCAAATTCCAGCATTCATTGGGATGAGGGTCGTAACCACGCTTATCAAGATATCGTATATGAAGACGTCTAAATAAACCTCCATAGCCATTGCCTAAAATGGGAAAATTGATGGTGGGACATAAGTTAGGTAGTGGCAACCATAAGTTTGTCCCTATCTTCAACAGGCATCCAAAAGAGGGTACTGAGTTTTTCGTTTTCTTTTCGGAAGTTAGATGGGCGGAAATGAGTCCTTCGAAGAAATGGCACAAAATTTTTGTTTTTAAATCCTCTAAGCACTTAAGGTGTTTTAAGAGTTTCATGTAATCATCGTTAGATTTGTTTAATTCTTTACAAAGTTTTCTCCCTTGTGGTTAAGTCTTGAAATTTCACTCTTATTCTTATCTAATAAAATTTCAAAGTAACGTATATTACTCTGTCTACTCTGGTAATAAGAATAATGTTTAAAGGCTAACGAGTAAAGTCAAATGAAAACATAAGTAGTATAATCATCGAAATACTCAAGGAGAGCACACAATAGGTTTTGGTATGGGAGGAATAACTTTCGTGACTCGAGAGGATGATAAACTAAGACTACCCAAGCCGAGTGAATAAGACTTATCAGAATAATCTTTACATAATGAAGTGACATTGGTGCTATGTGATAGAGTTAGGGTATGCTCTAGGGGAAATTATGTAATTGGTTACATATGTCTTACTCGATAACAAATTTTGTTCGAAATAAAAGGTGTTTTCTTTTTATTATGTACTTGTTATAATGTGCTATAAATAATTGATTTTTCAATTTAAGTATATTTAATAGAAAATCCATAAATGACATGTTTTATGATAATAATTGTAAGGTGTTGTAATCACGAGCAATTTACCACAATATAATAAACACGCTGTTTTAACGTTCCTAGTCAAGATGTATCAAGATTGGAAATCGATGCATCTGTTGAGACTGGAGTACGTAATGCTCTCCAAATATTGGGCAGTGTATTGCTCGTGGCTATGGGGGGCACAAAGGGTTTGCATACTGATGGTAATTGGATAACTATAGAATGACTCAATTGATAGTTTTTAATTGGTTAATATAACTAAGGTCAAACAGAGAATATCAAAGTGACAAAATTACACAATTCCCCTGTTTTTAGAAAACCGTCAAGCTTCAATGTTGAAACTCCACTTTGATTATATTTAAATCACGGCAGGACGTCCATTAAACGATTATAGTTGGGTCGCGTGGAAGTATGGAAAGTGTAACACTATTCAATAGGGAATTCGTCTCCTCGGTTATATGAGGTTAGTATCATAGCCAATTATAGTCAACTAAAAGTCAAAATCTCTAGCCAAAGTAGTACAGTTAATAATAAATATTATTATTGAGCCAATGACTTTTTTAAACTTACAAAGTTGAATGTGAACGGTGTTGGAATTTTAACTAAAAACGAGTTTCATAAGTCCTAATGTGATATAGCTTTGATGAAGAGAATTGGTGTATATAATCGTTATTACCAGGTACCGCTTATAAGTAAAATTGGACTTTACCAAAAAACGTGTAAGCGATAAATTCAACCGAAATGTCAAAACCACTAGCTAAGGTGAGCATTAATGTTTGATTTGTTCATTATTAATAGTTGACTGAAATTTACACCTTTGAGTCACACAACCAAAATGATGAATATTCCGAATGAACCACATGATTTAATTAATTTTTAATTGTTGAAATTAATTAAATTAATTATTATTTATGAAATATTTATTATTTAATACTATTTAATTTGTTTGAATACCATTAGTGTTTAATAAATTGCGTATATAAAAGTTATAAACGTGTGTACTGATATTCGATGTCAGTAGAATGTTTAAATTGGATTTAATAGAAAAATACTAAGTTGGTTTTTAATAAATTAAATGAATAAATATTTATGAAATATTAATTATTACAATAATTATTTGATTTGTTTTAAATACCATTTACATTTGATAAAGTGCGTATATAAAAGTTATAAACGCGCATAGCTATATACAATATCATTAAAACATTTAAATTGGATTAAAATGGAATTAATGCTAATAGGATTTTGGAAACTTTGAGGGACCATATGGCAACATCTAGGGCCGGCCATGCTTGTAAAGGAGAGAGAGAATTAATTGAGATTTAATAAAGAATTAAAGTGGGAAAGTTTTGGGGAAGGAATATGAAAGGTTTCTATTACTTATTGAGAACAAAATATCCCTTCATTTCTTTGATTTTATTCATTTTTATTTCCTGACAATATTTTCTCCTCTCCTCCATCATCTATGCCCGAATTCTCATGGAGGCTGGGGCTCCTGAAACCCCAAAACAAAAATAAAAACAAAACAAAATAAAAATGTTATTCTCTCTCTCGATTGTTGCAAGATCTAGAGAGCAATTCAATGAATATAGGAATCAATTCTTCATTCAAGTTGATTCTTTTGGCTACATCAACAAGGTAATTTTCTATTTTATTTATATATAAATTATCAAGTCTATATGCTTTTAATCCTCTACCACTTCCATCTCTTTTACCTTTTTGGATTTCCAATTATGAATTGAAAATCAATTATCTCCTTTCTAAATCAATTGTATTATCATCATGTTGATATGTTTTAACATCCCCTTTTATTCTATCTATTGCTTATGTATTATTAATGATAATAATTATGGATTCATTAGTGCTCTTATATGTTTGTTCATACTGTGTGTATAATTTATATATGTGTCTGATTATCACGAATTTATATATGCCTAAATCATCTAATTTTTTTATTTCAGAAATCATTGTTTGAATAAATTTTTGTAATAATTTTACTAGTGGATTTAGTCTCATTTTATAAACTTATTCAACTTTAATCACAATTCCAAATTATTTTGAAAAACTAATTAATTAATAAATCTTGCGTTTGATTAAAGGTATCTTTATATTATCTAATTTAAATTAATTAATTTTAAATTTTAAATTAATTAATTTTATATTAAAGGTATCTTAATTTATAAACTTATTAATTTAAATTAATTAAGAATAATTAAGAATAAGTTATTGAAAATAACTAATTAGTTTTGTAATAAAGAAGAAATAAATCTCCTAACTATCTTAATTTAAATAAATTTGTAATTTATTGATGATTATAAATTGGGCAAAACCTCGGGTTGTTACAGAAATTTTAAATTTGAATTCGAATTTAAATTTGAATTGTGAAGTAAAATGAAGTTACTTGAAACTATGAAAGTGTTTGGACAGTTAGTTAAAACAATAATCTTTAATAAAAAGATTTGTTTTGAAAATTTGAGAAAACTGTTTGGTTTGGTAAAAATGATAAACGGGTATTGGAGCATTCTTCTTTACTTGTAATTTCGGGACGAAAAGTTTTAAGGAGGGAAGATTGTAACGACCCTGAATTTTGAACAATTTAAATTGAAGATATTTAATTAATTTTAAATATTTGAATGATGATTTGACTTGAATTTCAAATTATCAGAATGAATTTGGCGATTAAATTTTAGAATTTAATCTATTGAAAATGGAATAATAATTTAAATCGAATTCAATTTAAAATTTCTATAACAACCCGAGGTTTTGCCCAATTTATAATCATCAATAAACGATTAATGTTGACAGCTAATTGCTGTTTGTTGTTGGAATTTTTTGGTAACAATAAAATTTTCGTCAATTGACGATTTAATTTGGTTGTTAATTATTATTGGAGTTTGTCAATCGATTAAAATTCTTTTATAAAATTTTGTTAAGTGTTAAGAGTTAAACGGGATTTAAATTTCAATGTTGGCCCACGTTTGATATTGGTGCCGTGATTAAGTATACCCGTTCCCCTTTTCTCATTCGTATACCCTAAAACCAAAAATCAATCGAAGAAATAAAAATGGCGGCTCGCTCGTCTTCTTCTTCGTTTGCAAATTAGAGCTTCGGCGATTTTGCTTGCAAATCTCTGGCGATTACGATCTTCTGCTCCTCGATTCTCTGTTGCCCTGGCGAATTGGGACTTTAGCTCCCCCTTGCCTCAAGTCTGGAACTAGGGCTCGTTCAAAATCAACGGCTTCGACTTCCTTCGCCTCGCTCGCGACTGCTTCGATTTTTCTTCGATCGCGCTCGTCTTTGTTGGCCACGGCTTCGAATCAAACTCGGGCTCTTCGTTCTAAGGTGAGTAATTTTGTTTACTCACATCTAGCTCATTCTCGTATGATGCTTCTGCAATTTCGAGTTTTGCTTTCATGTTGCTTTGTCTCGGCCATCACCATTAAATTGATATTGAACTGTTTTTTTTATGATTTATGACTTCTGAAATTTCGTGAATTTATGTTGACCTCGGCTTCAACTTGATTTTTGACATGGTCAGCACAGTACTGTTGAGTTTCGTGGCCATCACGTCTTTGGTTGTTTTGACGACATTGATTTCGACAGTAAGCTTGATGTCGTTTATGTGATGCCATATACTATTGAATAAAATGGACATGTTTTGGAAAAAAAAGCGATATTTTAAAACGAAGTTAATTGTTTTAAAGATGTTTTAAAAGGGCATTGAATATCGAAACCATAGATTTCAACATTCATTGTTGAAATAGACGTTTTCGAGAAATAAGGAAATGGTGGACTATAACACTGTTGTTATAGTAAATGATTTCCGAAAGGAAATGTTTTGTGTAGTATTGGGATTTATACATCTATCTAAATTTCGAATCCCTATACTAGTGATTTTGAGTTGTCGTAACGATGTTTTACGTAACATTCATTTTAACTCAAATAAATGTGTGAAAGAGAATGATTTCCTTAAAGATGAAATATATACTTAATTTTGATTTAAGTATATCGAATATTTTCAAATGTTGAAAATGAATTAGATTTGTGAATTACTTATTTTTAAATAAGTATGGAAATTTTTTTTCCAATATGAAATGAAATGTTGTGAATTTATCCCATGAGTGATAAATGATTTGAAATTCATTTTCAAAGTCGAAGTTGAAATGTTAAATGAGAAATTTGAACAATTAGTTCAATTTGAAATTTTTCAAAAGATTGAATCGTTGAGTTAAATTGAGTTTAACTTCGACACCAAAGACAATATAAGTTGAGTTTTGAAATTCAGATGATGGTTTGGATTGTATGTCTAACATTGTGAATTGATGACATAGCAATTGATCTCTATTAAATATATATCGGTAGACATCAATTCTGTGTTGAGAATTGACGATGTAACGTGTGATCCAAATCGAATGTGAAGTCGATAATAAATGGAATTATGAATATGAATTGGGTTTGGGATAACCTTAAATTTCCAAATCGACTTAGAGAAAAATTTTGAAATCCTCTATTTGTTATGGATATAGGATATGTAGGTTTTCAGAACTTATATATATGAATGCGGTAAATTTGAAAACCGTCAGTTTGGAAAGTAATTGTTATGGAAATCTTATGTAAGCTTACATGGATATGATATGTACGAAATGTGTAAATGAAGTTTTAATTTACAGTAAAAGGAAAATGAAAATGATGAAATAAATTTTTTATAAAAATAGATATCTTCACTTACTGGTTTATTTGTAAACATAGATTATGGAGATAGATTTGTTTATTTAAAACTTAATTATTATCTTAATTACTAAAGAATATTTTTTTTTGGGAATTTTGTTTTTAATATAAATTTTTGAATTTAATAAATTTATTGAAAGAGAGATTTAATCATTAGTTATGTGAATTTATAAACAGGAAGTGGTTAAAGAAAAATTTGTTAAAATAAAATTTGGGGTTAAGTAAATAAATTTAAACGAAAATTGATTGTTCGATTCTTTCGAATATTGATAGATTGTATAAATTGTTTATACAAGGATAAAAAAATGGAGAAATGGTCAAAATGGAAATGGATTGCAAAATAAAGGGGCTAAGGTGGGATCTTCTCACTCAAAAATATATTTGGATTGCAGTTATTGTTTGTTTGACTGTTTGGATGTGATATTAGATATAGTAGGATATATCTATATATATATAGCAATATATACATATTGGCATATATGTATATATTGGAGTTGTTGATTTCTCGCATTGTATAGCGGATGAGACCCTATTGCGCCGTTAGTAAGCGGATGATATTTTATAAATCCCATATACCGCGATATTCCACCTCGAAGTGGAATTGGTATTGTGCTAACATCTGTGGATGCAGGGAAACAGGTTGGAGGGATCCAACTGGATTCCTCAAATTATTTGAATATTATTTCATATGTGAATGATGTGATTTATTGATAATCTGTGGATGATTTATTAATAATTGAAATTGTGAAGGCTACAATTTAGTCGAATGTATTTTTGGTATCGTTGGATACCAGAAATGAATATAAATTGGATTTTGAAATTAAAGTGGAAACTTTAAGTGAATTTATTATTAAGGATTGAATTTAGTGAAAGAAGGAATTTTAAAGTATAAAATTTGATTTTTTGAATCTTACCGAATAAATTCCAAAAATATGGGAAAGATATTAATGAATGAATTTTGAATAATAATGTTAAAAAGTTGAAGAATTCATTAAAAAGGGAATTTTGAATAATTGAAAGGAATAAAGGAATTTATTGAAAAGTGATAAACTTTTAGAAAATCAAATTGAAATTGATCTGGTATTGGAAAATGAACCTTTGAGAAATCGATTTGGAAAATTTATTTGGAGTTGAAATAAATTTAGAAATCAAACTTGTAATTAATTTGGTGATGGAAACTAAATCATTGGAAAATTGATTTGAAATTGATTTAGTGTTTGAGAAATAAATCTGAAAGTCGATTTGCAAATGATTTGTTATTTGGAATTAAACTTAGAAATAAATTGGCAATGTTTTGTTCTATTTGAATAAAACTTACGTTTGCATTTGTAATCGATGTGATATTGAGATAAAATTTGAAATCAATTTGGAATTTGGTTTTGGGGTTAAAAGTGAATATTTGGAAAAGTAAATTCAAAATGGAATTTATGAAATGGAAGTGAAATTTGTTTAAAAATAAACGCTGATTTATTTTTAAAGTGTGAAAGTAAATTTACGGATTTGGAACGTAAATTTTAAATAAATCGATAAGGATTTTTTAAATTGGTTTAAATGGACCATTTTAGAATGGAAGTGTATTTTCCTTGAAAAACCGAGTATTTTCCAAAGTAGCTTTTAAAATATAAATTAAAAGTTCTAAGTGGGTTTTTAAAAGATATATTTGGAAATATATTCTGTGTAAGGAAATTGATTTGAAATTTATTTTCAAAGGTTGAAAAGTGAAAAGTGATTTGAAATTGGTTTTCAAATGTGAAGTGTGGAAAAATTTATATATCTCGTGAAGATATTTTGAAATTAAATAATTTGGGAAAATTATTTGAATCTGATGATTGTTATGAATATTGTTGATAGTTAAATCACCGACTATCAATATTTGCCTTTGAAATGGCACTTGAATTTGTTTTTAAAACAAACGCTTATTATTCGGTTTAGCCGGGAAAGGACCTTTGTGTCAGATAACCCATTCCGAATAATGATACGACGATATAGATCGTATTAAAGACCGGTGATGAAGACCGGGTGTTTATGAAAACGATAGGATGACCTATCGATTGTCTCTGCGCCGTTAGCTATGGTATTGAGATTTCCTTTGTGATGGGAAGTTTTATCGGGATTGTGAATATCCGGATTGCAAGGGCTTCTTTGGAAGTGCCTTCGGTTCTGTTCGAACCCGGAACGGACTTGTATGGTTACGTGTCTGACATTACGTTTTGAGATATAAAGCCGATTTCTTTTAAATACATCCATGTTGGTGGCGGAGAATTTATTCTCTTAGCTTAACACCCTTCTCTGAAACGTACGAGCTCAGAGGTTATGTAGTTGAAATTTATCAGCGATATATTCCCAATTTGGTAATGTGGCATGCTGAGTGTTGCTGTAACGATGATCATTTATTGATCATTTGTGATCAAAGCGTGGTTTTGTGAAAAAGCGTAGCTTTGTGGACGAGACTTCGTCAGGGCCTCAACAACCCGGAAATGGTCGAAACAGGAATGTTGCGGCAAGGTTATGAGGGTCGCGCCCTTTAGGGTATGTCATTTCCTTTTGGAAAGGGGTGGTATCATGGTATGGAGCCCAGATACTTACTCATGTGGACACACTTTATTTATTATGTGTGATGTTGGTTACCGAGCGCTCGGATAAAGGTCCCAAAGGACTGGGGGATGACATATTCGTGAGTTACCTAGTTACAGGGGTAACCCGGCCTTGTTTGGAAGAGAGCAGTTTGTCTCTCGGGACGTCCAGCCAGAGGCGATCCCATTCGGCAGTAGGAAAGGAAGTTCCTTAGCCTGACCATTTGTTGGAAAATCCAAAGAAACAATACGAACCCTTACGATTGTAATTGTATTACCTGCTATGGAATGTGGCGGTAACCTGCTATTGAACATAGTAGCTATAGTAGGCATAAGTGCGGAATGCCTATGCTGGCAAAGATTAATATTATACTTTCGAAATGTTTTCTACACTAGACATTAATAATAATAATCCAATGATTGGCGTAGTAAGCATCTTTGACTATCATAAGAAGAAATCTCCTCCAATTCTGCGTTTGCATTATGTGTGTGGCGGGAGGTCTTATGGTAGTTTCATTTTCCAAAAAGCATTGCGAATCTATTTTATTTTCTTTATGAAAATAACTGTTTTACGATCTCACACCAGTCACCATGACTGACTCGGAGTTTATTGTTCCCTTCTAAACTCTGGGTGCCCATAATTTTCCACATGGGCAGCCTAGAGTTATGTTATCAGGATATTCAGGATATTCTGGAGCTTTGGAAACAAGCTGGATGGCGAGACGTACTCCCGTACTTGTTATTTATTTCCGCTGTGTATTCTGTATGAGGACAGGTTTATATAACTGTCCATTGTTGTATCGAGTTGTATATTGACTCTGATTGATGTATGTATAAACTGATATAGTTCTTTGTTTTAAAAAGACTAGTGATTATCTATTATATATTGTTCCGCTGCGAATGTGAGATTCTGTTGTTGTTTCTATTTTTCTGTTCTTTTTCTTCTTCTGTCTTCTTCTACCTCTTCTTTTAACCCTAATGGTTCGGTTTTCCGGCATTTGATACAGTAGACGTATTAATGTCGACTTTCGAGCGTCGAAAAATCGCATCGTTACAAGTGGTATCAAAGCCAGGTTTCGATCCTGATACCACTTTTGTAACGATCCCTCCCTTCTAACCGCCCCTAGTCGGTAATTAACCAACGTGAAACGTTCAAAATGACGGATTGTTATTTAGTTTATAGAGTTTAAACAGAATCAGCCACAGAAACATAGAATAATAATATTTCACTACTATGAATCATTTTACATACATCAGAGTTTATACAATGTATTACATTTATACAACGGAATATTTCTTTTAAGTACAAAATTTCCTGAAAACTGAAGTGAGCGTTTTACCCTCTCTCTAACTTCGCTGCCCGAAAATCTTCAAGCTGTAGAATACTCGGTCTGACCCGAGTATTACATTCAAAAGAAAATAATACACAGGTCAGTCTAATTCAAACTCAGTTATTAGTGCATAAAAGCAATAATAATCAATTAGACGATAGTCACAATAATTCTCGTCTATCCGACCCTTTTTACCAAGAAATCGGATAACGGTAAATATAACACTTAACAGTGTTAAACAACAAATAAGCAGATTTAAAATATCAACAGAGATAAATGAAATGGTTTTCAAATGAAGATGATTTAGAAAAGAACAGAATTGCCTAAACGACGATTAACAATAAAAATCATCAAATTAAAACCAAATCAAAATACGATTTAAAGTATATAGAATTGGCAACATAAAACAATTTTAGAAACAGCAAACATCAATTTTGATTGGCTGCCGTACACGCACGCGTGTACGGCCTCGCCAATACGACCTACGAAAAAACGCAAAAGATCAATGAATCAAAAACAAAGGAAATATCAATTTAAAATCTGTCAATTCTGTGTGGCTGCAGTACATGCACGCGTGCACTGCCTCGCCACCACAGTGAAAAATAGAAATCAGCACAAGGTCAAATCCGAGCAATTAGGCTAGATTCAACTCAATGTACAAAACAATGTACAAGCTATAATACAACACTGTCCAGACCAAATACTATCAATATGGTCGAACAAAGACTCCAAGCCTCCAGGCAACTTGTAAATGAAATCAGTGCATCAATGCAATGCAACCCAGTGACTACACATGCACCAATGAACCATCAAAGGCAAAGACTCAGCAATGTCAAAGACATGAAGGCTATAGCTAACATGAACTCATGTATACAGTTCAACCCGAAACCAGATGAATCTAGCTACAACTCAAGCGTATGAAATGCAGACAACATCAAGTGAGTGAAAGCATTAGAAAATCAAAGCTCAAGTGATGATGCACTGAACAGTATGCAGACCTGAAGAAAGACTCAAGTGCATGACTACAAAAGAACACATCCAAATCAACAAGGCCCAGATAAACAAGCCAGAGCCACCAAAATGCACTGGAACTCAATGCACAGTATCAACATGAACAAATGAACACATAAGAGTGCAATCAAAAACATATATATACAGTGGCAGTAGACAAACATACATGAAGACCACAGTAGTAACTACACAGAGCTCAGTGCAACAGAATGGAATGCAAATTGCAAGACAGTAGTGAGTGCAGACACACAAACAACTACAAGACCAACAACAATGCAACTGAGTACAATGGATTATGGCAACCCAGTAATGAATGTTTGAAGAAGTGCATACAACAATACCAAAATCATGAAGCATTTACTCAAAATCCATATGTCATTTGGATATACAACCATACATGAAGGACACACTTTATGTATGGTGAAGTCTTTATATAGTATTTAAATTAAGAATGATTTGAAATTAGATATAAAAATAAATAATTATTAATTAGTATAACCATTTTAAAATTTCTTATTAATTAATTTTAAAAATTTTAATTTTTAATTTAAATATAATAAATTATATTAGTTTATAAAAATAACAACTTATAAAATTTATTGTAATTTTAAAACTAATTAATTTTAAAATAAAGATAATTATACGGTTATCTTTATTATCCAATGTCATTTAAAATTTCTTCTTAAACCCCAAACTATCTTATACTTATTTTACAATTATTTTGGAACTATTTAACTATTTTGAAAATGTCTTATAAACTAATTACTATTTTTCAGTTACTTATATCTGATCACTATTTTAAAAACTATTTTGCAATTATCTAACTATTTTATACCTACTTAACTATTTTATAGCTATTTTACAAACTAATAACTATTTTTCAACTACTTATCTATTTTTAAAAATTTTCAAGCTATTTTTAAATTTAAATAGGTCAGAGTTCAAACTATTTGTAATTGAAGTAATAACTCAATTGGAAATGGAATCAATTGAGAATAAGTGAATGGAATTAAAAGAAATGTGAATAGAAAAGAGAATTGATTTGGCTAATAACCAATAAAGATAATATACGTATTGGAATCATTATTAAATTAAAATTAATAAATTAAAAATTAAATACTGTATGTCGAATTTTTAACTTAATCTAAATTACTTTTAATTTAATAATGAGTATAATGAAAATCTGTAATACTCGGTTTGACCCGAAATTATCTTTAACTAATTACTCGGTCTGATACCAACTGTAACGACCCGGAATTTTCGAACCCGAAAATTCCAGATAGTTAGGAGAAAAAGAAAAGAGATAGAAGAAAGAAACAGAACAAGACACAGATTCTCACATTCGCAGCGGATTAAAATACAATATCAAATAATAATATCAGTTATACAAAGAAAACTGTATTTGTTAATTTACATTCAATACATTAGAGTTACAACCATTTATAAATAGACTAGACAGTTATCCACCTGTCCCAGACTACTATCAATAAGCTCTCAAATACACATCGGAATACACTCCATACGTTCCTGCCATCCAGCTCGCCTCCTGAGCTCCAGAACGTCCTTACCTGAAAATCTGTAATACTCGGTCTGACGAACTTCGATCGACCTTGCTACCACCAATACATCGCCACCATAGTGTCTTGCACACCCATCTGATATTTTTGTCGACCTCACCGATCATCCCTCTACCTTCAACCAAGTCTCGTACCACTCGATCCACCAGAGATTACTCAGCTTATTTGAAGAACAGAGGACAGAGCTACAGGCTTTGCCTTTGAACTTGATTTTGAATTTGAACACTTGATTGTCGTATGAATCTCTGATTTGCTTAATTGTTCATACTGAGTTGATCTTTAATCACTTAAGACTTTGAATTAATTAAAAGATAATCATTTATCTTAATTAATTACTTTAATTATCATTAAAAATCTAATTATTTCTATATTAAAGAAATTGGTTGTTGAATCATTGAAATAAAATAAAATAATAAGAATTAAGTGGTAATAGTAATACAACCAAATTAAAATTGAATGAAGATAAGTTTGAAATGGATCCAAACTGAAATTAAAATCCTGAATTTGTAGAAGTGTTATCAGAATAAAGATAATAATGAATTGGTTTCCAGATATGATAATCTTGGTTATTATCATAAATGGTTGTTGTGTTTAATAATGAAATGTTGTAAATGATTAAGCAAAATGAAATGGTTTTAGGGAAGTAAACTTTTAGGTGAGTATGACTTATAAATTGGAATTGAAGATAATTTAAAATTGTGAAATTTTAAATCTAAATCCATAAAACTTGAATTAGAAATTTCAAGATGAAATTAAAATTTAACTTGGGAAGTTAAATGGTTGATTTTAAATGGGAGTTATGAATGACCTCAAAATGGGTTTGAGATTTGGAAATTGAAAATGGATGTTGTAAATAGGTGTTTGGATAAATTTGGATGTTTATTTATCCTGATATCATTCTATTGTTATAAATAATCTATGAAACTGAGAATTGATTTTAAATTAGAAATGGATAATAAATTAGAATCTGAAGATTAAATTGCTTTTTAATTCTTATTTGAACTTTGTAACAAGTTAAGTAAAGATAATTTTAAAATGGAAATTTTGGAATTTGGATTCAGAATTAAATGGTTTAAAGATTTAAGTTGTAAAATAAAAAAATAAAGATTGATTTAATTTAAAAGTAAAGGTTAATTAGACTTAAAGGATTAAATCAACATTCAAAATGTTTAACTCGAATTTATATAATTCGAGATGGTTTTAATTTGAGATTTGAATAGAATTAGTTCAAATTGAATTTGATTTAAATTAATTAGAATTGTGATTAAAGATGGATAAGCATAAGTTTAAATGGAAAATTTGAATTGGATTAATTTGAAATAAAATTGAAGATTGAATGAGTTTAAATTCAAAGGGAAATTGGGATTAATTCATATAGAAATTAAAATAATTTGAAATTGAAGTCGGTTCAATTTGAAATTAGTCTAAATTAATTTGAATAAGTTGGAATTGTAATTATAGTGAATATGTTTAAAAATCAAATGGAATTTGATTTGAATTTGGAAAGGAATTAAGGTTAATTCAACTTGAATTGGGATTAAATCAATTTCAATGGAAATTGAAGTATTGAGTCAATTTAAATGGAAGAGGAAATTTAAATTGAATTGATGGGAAATTAATTGGAAATGGAGATTGGGAAATTAAACAGTTTGGCTCTGGATTATTTTCAAAATAAATTGTTTTAATACAAATATATTTTTCCAAACCATTTACTATACAATCTTTCTTCTTAAACCCCAAACTATCTTATACTTTTTTTACAATTATTTTGGAACTATTTAACTATTTTGAAAACGTCTTATAAACTAATTACTATTTTTCAATTACTTATATCTAATCACTATTTTAAAAACTATTTTGCAATTATCTAACTATTTTATACCTACTTAACTATTTTACAGCTATTTTACAAACTAATAACTATTTTTCAACTACTTATCTATTTTAATCTTTTTCAAGCTATTTTTAAATTTAAATAGGTCAGAGTTCAAACTGTTTGTAATTAAAGTAATAACTCAATTGTAAATGGAAGCAATTGAGAATAAGAGAATAGAATTAAAGGAAATGTGGATAGAAAGGAGATTGATTTGGCTAATAATCAATAATGATAAATACGTAGGATGTAAGTATATTATTCTATTCGCATAGTGATTTGATCCAGATTCGAGCACAGAATTTTGAGATAATAATATCGATCCAAGTTGGGATTTTTCACTCGATTTTCGACTGCAAACCTGGATATGGATTTTTGATTGGTTCTGGATATTCTCTATCATAGTTGTGACTATGCAAGGAGAATGACGGTTTCTGATCAAGAAACCAGATCCGAGTCTGCACTAGGAAGTCGGGCGGACGATACTAGTTCGGAAGAGAAATTATGTGATCGAAGAGCGATCAGATTTATATAGCGTACGGATGATATGTGTACATCGTACGGATTTGAATAAAATTGATATTAAATTTTGTGGATAAAAAAAACTGTAAAATGATTTTGAAATGAAAGGGTATATTTTGAAAAATAAATGATGAAATAAAATGGGAGTTGAATATTTCTGTGATTAGAACTCATTATATAGAAAAGTGATATGGTTAATAACTGTATAAAATATTTATCAAATTTGAATATTTGATTTGGAATAAAACAAAGTTATATATCTTTGTTATATAAGATAAATCTTCCCTTGTTAAATCTATAGCTAGAATAGAAAAGGGTTTTGAAATATTAGAAGTATAAAAGAGGTTTTATACAAGTTTGAAATGATCCAAAGATTTTTAAAGTTATATATATCTATATATATATATATATAAAGGATCTTATGAGAATGATTTTGGAAAAGGTTTTGGAACCTATGGATTTTGAAAAGGCTTTTGATTTTTGGGAAAATCAATTTTGGATTTTGGAAAGCCATGTTTGGAACTATCGATTTTGGATATCGATTTTGTGTAAAAGAGATTTTGATATAAATCATAAAGGATATGATTTGAAGATACTATAAGTATATAGTATAAAGTGTTTTGAGAATAGCTCTGGGGAAAAAGGCGCTCCCTTGAAATGAAATTCTCAGGAGTGCCACAGGGTGGTACTGCCTTGAACCCCAAGGGGGGATTCTAAAGTTGATCCTGTGAGGAGTCCGGACAAAACTAGTTCCCGAGGATTATTTGTGTAGCGAAAGTCGAAGGGCTAGTGCCCACAGAGGCATTTGGGTTATGCTGTGACGACAGTGTAACTCGATGTCACTGCGATCTACTGCAGACCATAGCGAAAGTCGTGTGAGCCGCTGAGAGCCAACAGTCTACGTTTGATTTTATATCGGTAGACTGCGACACTATGGTAACATAGCGAAAGTCATGTGTGCCGCTGAGAGCCAACAGTCTGCGTTTGATTTTATATCGGTAGACTGCGACCTATGTAGAGTGGAGAAGTTTCATTTTGACAGCGAAATCGTGTGTGCCGTTGAGAGCCAACAGTTACATGGACTTTTACTGCGATGGCAACGTAACCCTGGAATGTAACTGCGATCTGTTGTGGGTTCCATGCTGTCATCAGTTACATGGACTTTTGCTGCGATGGCAACGTAACCCGTGATGTAACTGTGACCATGGATGGGGGTGATGATTTCTAGAGCATTCTCACCAAAGATATTTCCTCTATTTTCAAAACTGTTTCTATATTTTCATAAATTATTTTCCAATTATTTTCACTGGGTGTTGAAAACGGGTTTACCAGGTACTGATAGATTTTCAGTCTTATGCCTGATCAACGTATGACCGAATTTCTGTGAGAACGAGGATGGACTGGTTGAGACATCGAGTTATAAAAAGTATTTTTATATAAAAAAAAACTATTTTGATAATATTATGTAGATTTTTAAAATGTTTTGAAAAATTTAAATAAAAAGAGTTAAGAATTAAGATGTCTAAGGAATAATTTAACTGATAATCAACATTGTAATAAAATTCTTGCTTCGTTCCTTTTCGAGGACGAAAAGATTTAAAGGGGGGAGGAATGTGATAACCCGGATTTTTCGGACATCTATTAACTGAAAATTAACTGGATTGAATTAATAAAATTCTGATATATATATGGATAGGTATATAGATGAATTTGATTTATAATAAATGCTTATTTAAATCTCCTGTTATAGTTATTGAAAATTCGATAATACTTGTTTAGTGACCTTCTTTTATAGTTATTCAATTTGGCAAAAATTTATCTTTTGCAAATAAATATATTTTATATTATAATGAATATGTATATATGTATATTGTAAATAAGGCTTGTTATGGTTTAAATTCAAATATTAATTTTCAAAGCTATTAAAGATAAATTCTATATTTTACAACAACAAAGATATCATATGTATATATGTGATTATTTATTTAGTATAATTAGATTTCGAATCATTTTCTTTTAAAATGTATACATATATAAACATAAGAATATGATTCATAAATTAAAATGAAGTAGGGGTTTAAAACATAATTTATAAATTAAATATAAAAATGAGACAAGGATTTAAACATAAAAATACAAACTTGTGACAAATGTTTAATAAGTAAAATATAAATTACAAGTGTAGGCTAAAGGAAATAGGTAATTTAACAAGTGTCATTTTTTTCTTTTATATTTTTATAAACCACAATTTAGTCTATATATACATCTATCCTTACTCTTTCCTTTCTTTTTCCTATCTTCATTTTACAAATTCAAGGAAACAAACCTGTAACATTTCAAAAACCAGAAAAGAACAAAGCCTGTAAATAAATTCAGTAAAAACTAAATCAAGGTTCAATCTATCTTCTCTGCAAATTCAAGGTTAAGGCAAAACAAATTCAAGCTTAAGCCAAGAATTCAAGTAAATCAATCTTCCAAGTGAATCAGTTTCAAAGTTTTCTTCTGCAAGTTTCAAAATTTCAAAGAAATCAAAGCTTCCCAGTTTCCAAAAGTTTAATATCTCAGTTTTAAAATCTTTGCACATCATAAACCAGGTGAGTAAACTTCACTTTTATAGCTAAGTCTGTTTTATATTCTGAGGCATAATGAAGTAATGTGTGAGAATGTTTTGCATGAATGTATAAATATGCTTGCATGTATATAAGTATGAAGTTCTGTGTGCATGTCTGAGTTTGATTGAGCATGTCTCTGTTTTGTTTAAAACAAACCAAAAACTCACTCAAATTTCAATTCCTCTTCATATGAACTATATTAGATTATGGTGTTTAAAGGAAAAATGATTGTATTAGCTAAATCTTGTTTTTAAAAATGTTCATAAGTGAAATTATAAATTAATTAATTGGGAAATAAGAAGTTACAGTAAAAATCAAAAACAATCCAGAAATTCAACTTTCATATTTTCAAGACTTTCTTATATAATCTGATTCGTTTTAATAACCATGATTTTTAAAAAAAGAATCAAGATTTTTAGGATTGTATTTGGGTAGAATTCGCGAGTTGAACGGAAAGTGAGCTTTGCTCGATTTCTGGCGATCGGCGAATGGTGGAGTCTCGTGCTCGTCGCTGAAGGTAGCTTGGAGGTTGAAGCTCACGAGAAAAATGATCTTTGAATTTATAGATCATCGAGGTGGTCGAACGGCGTTGAAGTAGGGTTTTAGACCCGGGTTTGGTCGATGTCGAATTCTAGGCCCATGCATTGTCGTCGATGCATCGGATTTGATCGGAGGTGGGGGAAAAGAAGCAAGGGACAGTGGTAAAGGTCTGGGTTGATCGGCGAATTCCCTGGTGGTAGGAGGCGGCGGCACGAGGCATGTTTGTGATCGGGTTTCGTTCCAAAGAGGTTGCTCGACTCGTTCGATTTCGTTATGAGGGATCGTTAGGGTTTCTGGGTGGTCGAGTGGGTCGAGATGATCGACGGTGACTTGCTGAAGGTCTAAGCGTTGGTCAAAGTAGCGTGGGCGCGGCGTGCACGTGCACATGTGTCCATTCGTATCTGTAGTTGCTGTGTGTTTTGGAGAATCAGGGAAGATAGAAGTTTTGCTCGTAGTCAAACGCGAGCTTTCTCGAGGGAAGAAGATGTGAAGCTGGATCGAAGTTGGCTCGGGCATTTTTGTCTTGGGCTCGGGTTTTTCTTTGGTGTATTAACCAAGTTTAAAAGCAAAAGAAAATGCAAGTTTCAAAGCAAACTATTAAGCAGAGTTTCAAAGAAATTATTAAACAGGCTTTCAAAGCAAAAAGTTATGATCATCAAATGTTTGATTAATTAAGTTGTATAATCTATTTTAACTTAAGTTAATTTAAAATAAATGACTTTTTTTTATTAATTAAGATTCGGGTGATTAAGATTTATTAATTAATAAAAATAATTAAAGATTTATAAATTAATAAATAATTAATCAATGGAATTAATTAAGGATTAATTAATTAAGTAAGGATAACCAATTAATTATTGAAGTAATTAAAGAAAAGTTAAT
This sequence comes from Allium fistulosum, assembly GCA_030737815.1. Classification (NCBI taxonomy): domain Eukaryota; kingdom Viridiplantae; phylum Streptophyta; class Magnoliopsida; order Asparagales; family Amaryllidaceae; genus Allium; species Allium fistulosum. The sequence goes on from CM060901.1 coordinate 721,963,967, forward strand.
TATGGAAGTAATTAAAGCTGGTTAATTAATTAATGTTAATTAAACTGGGTTAAGTAATAAATTCATAAGTAATTGATTTAATTGGCTAAATTAAATTAATTGTAATTATGTGATTAATTAATCTGGCTTAGGGATGATGAATTGAATAGAAATAGAATGTTTGGATTGATTAATATCTAGGGTATGTTAATCTGTGATGATCTTTGATGTGTAATACTTTGAATATAGCTGTGATAAATATAAGTTATTTATCTGTGATTGAGTTGCTCTGTGATTACAGTGTTATGAATTGAATTAAATTGTTTAACTTAAACATTTTGGCTTAAAAAGGATGACATTTGAATGCGAAGAGACCGGGATCGGGTATCAGAAATACCCGAACCCACTTCGATAAAGAATCTAAGTTCTATATAATTGGGTATATGGAATTTAACAGGCTGGTATTGGAATAAATTAAGTAACTTAGCCTTTAACTGAGTAATAGTTATTGGATATAATAAGTAATGGACTTTGAGAACTCGTAGGAAGGTACGAGTTACCTTGGTTTGCAAATAAGTTTTATAATTTAGTATTTCATGTTATATGGGTTTACTCACGCTGGTTTCCAGCCTGACCCGGGTGTTACTTTGATGTAATGCTCGGGTCAGACCGAGTATTACAGATTTCAAGTAAGGACGTTCTGGAGCTCAGGAGGCGAGCTGGATGGCAGGAACGTATGGAGTGTATTCCGCCGTGATATATTATAGTTGTCTGAGACATATTAATTCTAACTGTCTAGTATATTTGTGAATGTTGTAACTCTGATGTATTAAATGTAATTAACAAATACAGTTTTCTTTGTATAACTGATATTATTATTTGATATTGTATTTTGATCCGCTGTGAATGTGAGAATCTGTGTCTTGTTTTGTTTCTTTCTTCTATCTCTTTTCTTTTTCTCCTAATTATATGGAATTTTCGGGTTCGAAAATTCCGGGTCGTTACAGTTAAGAATTAAATACATTTATTATAAGTTTTTGTGAATCAATTTTGGTTATGTTTACAAGAAAACTAATTGAATATATAATTCATATGTTGTTTCAAAAAAAGAAAACTTTAAATCTTTTGATTTGTTTCTTAAATTAACAATCGAATCTTTGTTAAGTTATTTTGTTTAATAATACAACTTTTAAATTACAAATTAATAAACATAATTTTAATGTTTTGACTCAAAACGTTGATTCAATTTGTGTGTGCTTGTGTGTGCACACACACATGTATATGATTATACATACATATATGTATGTATGTATGTATGGAGGCTAGGGTTCCTAAAAATTGAAAACAAAATAAAATAAGATGGTTCCTTCTCTCGACTATTGCAAGATCTAGAGAGCAATTCAATGAATCTAGGAATCAATGCTTCATTTAAGGTGTTTCTCTTGGCTACATCAACAAAGTAATTTTCTATTTTATTTATATATAAATTATCATGTCTATATATGCTTTTAATCCTCTACCTCTTCCATCTCTTATACCTCTATGGATTTTGAATTATCAATTGAAAATCAGATTTCTCCATTTTGAATCAATTGTATTGTCATCATGTTGATATGTTTTAACATCTCATTTTATTCTATCCCTTACTTATGTATTATCAATAATAATAATTATGGATTCATTAGTGCTCCTGTATGTTTGTTCATATTGTGTATATAATTTAGATATGTATCTCATTGTCATGAATTTATATATGCCTAAATCGTCTAATTCTTTTATTTCAGAAACCATTATGCAACGACCCGGAATTTCAAACACTTCTTATTTAAATTTCTGAATTAGTTAAATAATTGAATCTTGAATTTAATAACCTTGTTAACCTCATTTTAATAAATAAGTAATGATGGTAAACTTTTTTTGGAAAAATGTTTACAAAAATAAATGCTTTGAAGAAATATCGGTAACGTGGCCGAAAATCGTTTTATCGATAAACAACTTTTTTCTCGGTAAAAGTTTTTGCTTTTTCTACATACATTAAACAACTTAGGGATCATTAATTAGTAATAAAAATAATTTGCATTAAAATACTTAGGAGAGCTTTTAGAAGCTTCTAGGAGGTTTGAATGGAAGGAGATATTTCTAAGGCTTGTGATGTGTAAAGTAGAGCATGTGGAGGCATGAGGGGGGTGGGCCTTCCTTGACCAAAAATGGGTGGTGAGTGGGAGGTTAGGGTGGCCATTTGAAGTCTATATAAAAGGGTACAGAACTCATTTGATACCTTTTGCAAATTTATACAAAAACAAACAAGCTCTCTTCACTCTCTTCTCTTCATAATTTTCCTAAGACAAATAAATTCAATACTTCAAATCAACCCAAACTTGGCTAAAGATCTTAGAACAATATTAGAAAAGCTACCATATACTTAGAGCTTGAAGGAACAGAGAACATAAGCCCAATAGCACTTAGGTCGTGAGCAATATAGTGTGTTTTATCTAGGCTGAGCACTAAAGTGAGCAAATGGAGGTGAAGGTAGGAGGTTTTTGGTGTTTGCAAGGTCGTGGTAGGAAGTGAGGCTTGTGCTTATTGTTTACTTGGTTTTGGGTTAGCAAACTAACCATTTAAAAAGTATATAAAGTGTATAATGCTTGTGTTATATTATAATATTTGTTGACTATATATTATTTCTCATTCTCTTGTGATTCTCGCTTTGAAAAGCAAATGACATATGTAATTTGTGTGTTTGGACTTGTATGACTTTCTATGACTTGTTGCATAGCCTTGAAACAATGTACATAGGGTTTGGTTAGACTTTGATTTGAATCAAACTTGATTTGGAAGTGGTTTTATAGTGATAGTTGCTATAAACGCACTTTAAAAATGCCTTATGTTCGACATTTTATGTAAAAATTTGTAAAGATCCTTAGCGGTTTCTCCCCATAGTTGTGATGTATTGTATGTGTACTAGTTACTACAAAAATGTTGGATGATAAAAAGATTGGTTACATATCAAAAAATGGTAAAACTTTAAGGATTAAAAACTGCCCAGTTCATAGTCATTAATAATAGTGCAACACTTTTAAAACGATGTCTTTGCTTCTGTGCCTCTTTTACAGCATTATGGAAATGTTATCCTTTCTGTTTAAGAGTTTAACTTCCTTTGAAATGACTTTAAATTTAAGTATTTCACTTTAATTTTTTATAGATGTTTTCTAACTTATGTTATAGTATTTTAAAGGTGGTTTGGAATTTTTATGAATTTTTAATAATGTATTATGAATTTTTAGAGTAAGTGGTTTATTTTTATATAAAGGAAAGCATGTTATTTTCGAAGTTTAAACAAATTATCAATTAAGTATTTTTAAGTATATATAGTTTAAGAAAATTAGTTAATTATTTTACCAAAGTATTAAAAAGCTTTGTAACATACTATCTTTTAAATTGTTTTTAGAAGTTTATTAAATTTCTTTGCTTTATAAACAAATTAGTATATATAAACATATATCTTTTTTAAAAGGTTATTAGCATATATATAAGTTTGGAAAAGTAAGTTAAATCTTTTAAAAAAGAATAAAAGGCAGTTTTGGATTATAACACTTGTGTTATAATAAATGGTTTGGTAAAGTTGATTTAAAAGTATATTACATTGTTTAATAAGTGTAGATATTATTAGATCTTTAATTGAACGTTTTAAAGGTAATGACAGGTATAAAATGGTTTTGGGTTTATAGTAAACAATGTTTAAGCAATATTTGTTTTTAACCCTTTTTTATTATACCTAGTAATATAATTAGATCTTTAAAAAGAATGTTATAAAGATAATCATAAGTGAAACAGTTTTGGATTTGTGGTAATGACGTTTTAACAACATTTGTTTTTAACCCTTTTAAAGCATACTTGTGCAAATGTGAAATCTTGTTTGTGATTTATGAATATTCTTATACCATTTGTAATAAGAATAGGGATACATTTCTAAGTATTGAAAAGAGTAGAAATGAATAGTGAAATAGTAGTGTACATGTATATATCTTTTGTAAAGGTATTTTTAATGTATATACAAGTATTTACAAAGAGGTTTTAATTAATAAAAGGATTACTTAAATAAAAAGGATTAGAAGCCTCTTAAGTAGCTTAATCATGTTTTGTGTAACTTAATCTTGCTTTGTGTAGCTTAATCGTGCTTTGTGTAACTAATCGTGCTTTGTGTAACTAATCTTGCGTTATGTAACTTAATTGTGCTTTGTGTGACTTAATCGTGCTTTGTGTGACTTAATCATGCTTTGTTTGTTTCCTTGTTTATAGAAATCAATTAATTGTGTACTTAGCACTCAAAGCCGACAAAGTAGATTTATTCTATCTATGAGAGTTAAGACTAATGTTTGAGTAGGGTTTAGAAGCAATAGTGCTATAACCTACCGGCTTCACTATTGACCGAGGGATGGTATAAATTAAGAAAGTTGGAAAAGCGATAAGTATACAAGACTTGGTTTCCATATACGATCATCTATTCGTAATTTAAAGTCGATTAGTCGACTATCGAAATTGATCAAATTAACTTTGGAAGTATATGTAAGCATCACGTGTTAATATGGTTTGAGATCCCCTAGGGACGACTCATTCGTATGAATCGTCCCTTGCTTTAAGAATGTATATACACGAGATCCCCCAGAGAGGACTCCTTTATATCGTTCGTTTATTTCTTAATGCACCAGAATTGAGCTAACCGAAAATTCATCTATTTAGTTTTGAGGAGACCGAGATAAGTGTTTTACTTACCGAACACCACTTCAAAACTAATATATGGGTTCTTTGTTTTGGAAGCAGTTGTAAAGTGGAATGTTATAGAGTTGAACTGTCTATCCTAAGGTTAAGTCCAAGGGAGAGGTTAGCGTTAACATTTCAGACTAACGCTATAGAGTTGAACTGTCTATCCTAAGGTTAAGTCCAAGGGAAAGGTTAGCATTAGCATTCGTCGGATGACTTATGCTAGGATCCTTGTGGAGATTCATGGACTGTTCGAGATGCTGGAATCTAGGGAGAGATTCGAGATCTATTCGAGTGATGAAGACTCAAGCAAGGGATGCCGAACGTAACCTCGACATCGTAAATGGCTAAAAATAGAGTAGGCTGCATAACCTAGAGTTTAGCTATCCCATGATGGGGTATACCAACTCCATATCTAGGGTGCTTTCAATATATTGGCCAGTGGGACTTGACGATACTTGGTTCCACATGGTTCATACAATGTTCGTGCATGGGCTAGTTGTATTTTCCTTATGGTATATTTTGTCTGAAGATATACGATGCTCAGAAGGTAACTTCCGATCCTTGTGCATGAAGGTTGGAATCGGCTTGACCGAAGAGATCTCCATGGAAAATCCATATGTGAACGTACCTTAGCGATTTTAGTTGTACTTCAATATTGTTGTGTCATGAGATGCAAGTGACATAACTATTTTCTAATTTATATTCTACATGCTAGAAATTATCTATTATATCACCTTATGCACTTATTAGATATGTGGTTCTTTTGATGGAATAACCGTTATGGTGATCCTACGATCTCAAAAGTATGTTATATGCTAGCTACATATTTCTTGAGTTTCTCACACCAGACTTATGTATGACTTGTGGTTTTATAATTCTGTTATTTCCATCAATGCTCTTTCGAGTAGTCTACGAAAGGCAGGTTTTCATTGATGTTCTTTGGAGCTTCTGGAGATGAGCTGGATGCTTTCATTCACCTACTGTATTATTATTATTTCCACTGCATTACTATATTGTATATATCAGCACTTGTGAGGACATATTGTTATAGCTGTCCAGACTGATGATAGTACTCAGAATTGTAACTCTGAAATGCTATATATCTTAGAATGACAGTTTGTACAGTCTTTTGATATTATATGTTATCGTTCCATTGGTGAAATTCTAATGTTGTGTTCTCTTCTTCCTTGTTCTATTTTTTTTCTTTTTCTTTTATGCTAACAATTTGTCTTTCCGACACTTGAGTTCTTGGCATTTGAATACCATGGATGTATTAGTATCGACATTTGGGGGTCGAAATGGCTGATCGTTACACATTGTTTGAATAAAATTTTGTAATAATTTTATCAATGGATTTAGTCTTATGATATAAATGTTAAGAATTGAATACTTTTATTATAAGTTGCTATGAATAAATTTTGATTTATGCTTACATCAAAAGTAAATGACTTTATAATTCATATATTGTTTCAAAAAATGCAAACTTTAAATCTTTTGATTTGTTTCTTAAATTAACAATTAAATCTATGTTAAGTTATTTTGTTTAATGATACAACTTTTAAATTACAAAGCAATAAGCATAATTTTAATGTTTTGTCACAAAACATTGATTCAATTTGTGTGTACATACACACACTTGTATATGAATATACATACGCACATATATGTATGTATGTTTTTAATTCAAAGTTTACAAAATTAGAGTTTCATGTAAAGTATTGTAACATTGCTTTAGACTAGCTTTTAACTAAAATCAATTTTAAATTGTCTACTTTAACTTTAACATGTATATATAAGTAATACCTGTTTTGTCAGAAAAAACCTTATTTTGGATGATAAAGGCATATATAAAGGGCAAATGTGTCTTTTGTAGTGTAAATCCAAGCACCTAAACACGTACACATTAACCACGCATGCTACTTATTTGTTGCACTTATACAATATTCACTAAAGTATATTTACTTATAATTTTACGCTATGCGTACATTGCTCATTAATGATATTCAATACATCATTCAATTCAATTAAAAAGTGAGAAATGAAAGGTTTCTCTCTCCAAATAATGTAAAATCTTCCCTCAGTTAATTGCATTAATTATAAAGAGAGATATGAATGGTTTCCTTCTCTATATTAATTAGTAATTATTACACACATGGGTGTATTTGGTACACTCATTTATTTAAATTTAAATTTAATTTAAACACCATTTTGAACATTTAAATAAAATATGATTTAATTTAAAATTTTATTATATATGATCTAATATACCTTTAGACTTAATAAGCCCAATAGTTCCAAAATCGATTTTTTTAAACCTACCTATTTCACCCGCTTTCGATTGGCCCTGTTCCATCAATGATATCAGAGTCAAATGATCTATATGGTCTAAATTAGTCATATTAAGGCCAAACAATTAAGCTTACCAATTTAGCAGGACGTTAACAAAAGTAGTGTCCAGGCTTAGCCTTGGGTAGTCAAATACTCTGCTCTCCCTGGTTATTGGCCTGGCTTGAAAAGTAAAGTGAGTTCATAGGTTGCTCCTAGTAAAAAAGGCCCAATTTGAATTAGGTCTTGGGCTAATTTTCAAAATTGTATTGAATTTAAAATAATATTTTAAATTTAAAAGTTAAATTTAAAATTAGATTTACATTATAAATGTCATAATGTGATTTTCAAATTGGTTTTGAAAGCTCTATATATTATAAATGTTATAATATAGTTTTCAAAAGTGTTTTGAAAATATAATAAAAATATTTTTAAAATTTTAAAACATTAGTAAGATTAATAAATTAAATTAATTAATTAATAGTTGATTAATTAATATACATATGTAATATATATTGATATATGTTACATTATCTTCAATTTTTAAGATGATGTAAGTATATATGTATATACATAAGAAAATTTCAAGATTAATACTTAATTAAATTGTTTAATTAAATAAGTTAGTTAACAAATAATAAAACACACACATGTAAATAAAGATATATGTGTATGACCATAAATGTTATGGTATATATACTCAGTTAAAATGTTTAATTGAGTAACATAAAATTAATTAAAGTATTAACTAATTGAATTAATTAAATAAGATTTAATTAATATGATATACATAAGATTATTATATAAATTAATTAAATTATAAAAGTTATATAATAATTAAACTTATACAATATGAATGTATAATAAAAGATGGAACAATAAGAAACCCAAATGAGACTTAAAGGATAAATACATACGTATATTACGTATATTGTGATTTCTGATTTGTCTGACGCTTGAATCACAAGGGTATTTCATAAGAAATACATTATCCCATAAGTCATATCACTCAATTAAAAATATTAAAGGTTTTGAAACTTTAATATAAAGTTGTCCTCTACCATTTATATATTAATAGAATACTTGCATGCTCCTTATTTGTTGAATTTTCCTCAAGTTAGAGATGTTATGTGTAGTATTATTAATATATTGAATAGACAATGTAAGATAGGTGCACATATTTGTTGAGTTTTCCTCGAGGAATGTGCACAATACTTAGGTTGTCACGAAATGGTGGGTTCAAGTGAATAATTTCTCTTTATTTGTCTAGCTTTCCCCAAGGTAAAGATGATATTAGGACAAGGAACCATGTGTTATGAGTTATATATGATACAACCGATAAGGAGTTATCCATCGTATGTGGGCCTATGATTTGTTAAGCTTTCCTCAAGGTCAGAATCCTAAGGCATACGAATCCTAGCACCCACTAGAGAAGTTGAAAGATTTCTATATTTCGTCTTAGGGTTTTGAGAAACATAAAAATCTAGTGGGGGCCTTATTCGATAAATGAAATGGTAACATATAACCTATCTAATTTTGTAAGAACATTTTCTATATAAAGATAAAATAATCTACGTCGATAATTCTGTGCAACTAATAATTACAAATAAAATGTATATCAATTAAGATATACAAACAAACTAAATTAAAGGTTGACAACGAAATATAAAATATACTTACCTTAAATATGTTGGCATGTTGTCACTCCAAGGCCCATGTAAGAGCCTAACTATACACTACTAAACACATTCGTAGGTCGGCCACTTAAGTGTTTATTTGACAAAGATTTTGTACTGTTTCCATGGGTTTTGAACCCTCACTACACCACAAAGGCTAATTAGGCAGTGCTTAGGGCCGTATCGAATACCATTAGGCACGGCCTTAAGCCGTATCAAAATAAAGCGTGTTTAATAATTAGATACGGCCATGGGCCGTATCTAATTCTCCAATTAGATACGGCCAAGGGCCGTAGCTAATTATAGAAGTAAATACGGCCATGGGCCGTAACTAATTGGTGAAATAGATATGGACGATGGCGTATCTAATTAGAGAATTAGATACAGTCATGGGCCATTTCTAATTGGAGAAATAGATACGTCCACATGCCGTATCTATTTCTCCAATTAGAAACGGCCCTTGACCGTATCTAATTCGTATACTGAGCACATGAATTAGATACGGCTTTTGACCGTATCTAATTGATGTAATAGATACAGCAATAAGCCGTATCTAATTCACAAAGCTCATGACCATAAATTGCAATACCGTAGATGCAGTATAATACAATAAAAGCAGTATCTAATTGACACAGCTCATAGCCGTGAATTACAACAGCATAGATGCAGTATTATACAATAGAAGCAGTAATAGATACGGCAATAGTTGGATTACAATAGAAGCAGTATTATACAAAATATGGTCAATATTACACAATAGCAGTATTATACAAAATAACTGGAAAAGATGTTGCTCATATATGTTATAATATACAACAAGACAACTGGAACTCTGCAAGATTTTGAAGTATTATACAACAGCACTTTCTCAGCAACAATAAATATAATATGAACTTCCATGTTGCATACACAAGAAAACTGGAACTCTGCAAGATTTTGAAGTATTTTAGATTTTGTTTCGCCTCCTTCAATCTCATATGCATCCAGATCACCAAGCTTACCCCCAAACTCGGACTCTTTCAACTATCTGTAAAAAGGATGGTGTGCTTTAAGGTCATTACTTATAAAGTAGAAAACATGAACAGGTATATGTTTAAGGTCAACAAGCCCGTGCTACACTGCTACTACTGTATTCAGGTTTCTATATTTATAATTCAGCAAATGCAATTTATGATTCAGCAAATGCAATTGATTTGCAGCGTGTCTTGTTTTCATACACTATGCTATGACCAAAGCAACTCAACAACTAAATGATAAGCACATTACCCTACTTATAACTTCAGTAAGGAAACATGTACTATATCTTTTCAGGCACAACATTGATACGAAATAGAAAACTAGGTTGTATAGAACAGTGAATAACTTGTACAGAATTTTTAACGAATTCTAATGTACTTTTATGACAAATTTAATAAGCAAACACTACCAGTGGTGAGCAGGCTCATGCTAGAATACACTACCAGTACTTAAGTAATATATTTTTTACTCAAAAATGTTTGCATCAATGTATTATTTTTTTTCGAAATGAATACTTGAACCTCTTCTTATATTTCTAAACTAAACCATCAATTTACTTATGTTTCAGTGTTTAAGTTCGACACAGGGCTATCAAACTTGACTCAGGTGTCTGTAAGTGAGTACCAGAGTTGCACTGCACTTAACTATGTAAGCCTATTTAAAAGTTTCTAAAAGATACAGATAAATTTGTGAAGGAGGTGACTAAACATAAAGCTTCTGCAATATGAATTCTTGTTTATTTGAAGCCACTAGAAATGTCTGATTTAGTCCACTGGTGTTTCATATCTGCATGCGGAGAGACAACTATCTGAAACCAAACAGTAATCATGAAGGTTGTTTGTTTAAGCTTTTTAGTTTTATTTTATTTTGTTATTATTTTTGTTGTTTTTTAACGGTTTTGGTTATGGATGGTTATAAAATAATTAAATGGCTTATCATTCATCTATAAAATAAATAAAAAATTTACTTGCAATGGCATATTTCATTTGTTCCTTTGGAAATTACTGCTTTCGATCCTTTTTTTACTTGCAAAATACAAATTTTTCCCATCAGTGTTAAATTTTTTGTCCATGGAAGATTCATATAACTACGACTTAGTCATGGTTCAAAGTGCAGTTACAAATCCCTACTGTTAGACGGCCTACAAACTTTATTATCAAGCTAACAGAAACTAACTTGGAGACGCTTTGCCAATGTAAACATGATACTGCAAATTTCAATTTATTATGATGTATAAAAATCAATTTATTTACTATGGCCACTATCAAAAATCTAATTTCTAACGTTGGTATAAGATAAAGAAAATAATCCAGTTTTTGATACGTAAGTAATCAAAATGATCAATTTTTTTCCTTTTTACTTTTTATTTTTTAATCAGTCTTTTACAATAAGCAATTAATCCAGCGTTTAATTTGATTAATTTTTTAACCTTTTGTTATTCTCTACTAACATGCATAGTTGGTTTCTGATATGAAAGTTTCTACACAAAAATTATCGCAGCAATTAGCTTTATGGAAAAATAAGAACAAACAAAGCAATTAGCAGTGGTTTGATTGTGAATTGGAGATGGTGTGGCCGTGGTTAGGACAGTTGGTATGTGAGGTTACTATAATTAATGACAGAGGAAATAATTTGTTTTGCTGTGTTGTATTGGTTCAGGTGGAAGTGTGTAGCTGCAGTAGGTGGGTGTTGAAGCACTTGAGACTAGAGAAGTGATGGGTTGTGTATGATGGAATGTTGAATGTGACAGGGAGGAGGTTGGTGGAGCAGTTTGGTTATGAAATGGTGAGAGCTTTTGTGCTGTAGCAGAGGAAAAAGGACTGTGGTTTGTAATGATTAACAAGTTGAAGTTGTATGATGCAAGGCAATGGTGGTTGAAAGGCAGTTGCCTAAAGCTGCTCGGGTAGATTAGGAAATGTAGTTGCTGTTTGTTATAGGTAGTGAAATTTGATGGCTGTGAAGGGAAGTAATGGTTGAAGGATGAGAGAGGTAGGTATGGTGAAACTGCAATGATACGTAGCAGTTTGTTTCAGATGATAGGTAGCAGTTTGGTAGTGTTTGTGCTGAGGGGTGTGCTGTATAGTAATGGAGTTTGATAGGGTTGAAGAGTTGTATGCTTTGTTTGGCAGCAGTAGAGTAGTGGTGCAGTAGTGTAGTTGAAGTAGTAGTGGGAAGATGTTGGGGTTGTGGTTGAATTGCAGGTGGTTGCACTTGTATTGCAGTGTGATGGTTGGAGGAATTTGGAGTGGGAAGATAAATAATTTTTGGATGAGCTCACATACCTGCTAAAGATATCGAATCATAATCTTCGGATGGCACACATACCCACCCACTCCAACATCAACAAAGGTCTCTGCAAATTGATGATTTATTTTGTTGGTTCTCTCATATAGTAGCAGTATATTGTCCAAAACCAATTTTTCATGTGTGGATGGTACAGATTTCCCATGGATTTTGGACGTTGTAGAATCTCGACATACAGTACCTATTGCAATAAAATTTATTGTCTGGATCTATCCAACAAAATAACTGCATCGAAAACAAGTAAGAATAAAAAGCAACTAATAAATACTTGTTGCTATTATGTCTAGATTAGAGTTTAGGATTTCACATTTTTGATTGTTCACCACATGGTCGTATCCTGGGATTGAGAAACAACGAATTTAGAAGCATTGAGTTGTGTGTTGCGTTCTCCTTGTTCTATGTTTCCCACCATGTTGATCAGAAGCTCCATTTGCCCAGACAAATTTCCTACTGTACTCTCCAAACTTCCCACCGTACCCTCCAAACTTCCCATCCTCATTTTCAACTCAGGATTGTCTCCACAAACATGTTTCAATCGTTTATGTGCAATAGCAGAAGCCTTAATATTAGTCTTTGGTATGACGGTCCCAACACCGCGGCTCCTACCCCTTGTATCCTTTCCCATCACTTGTGATACGATATCTTCATCCACTGTCAATTTTTCTTCATCACTATCGGTGATCTTTTCCTTCAATTTCGCAATTTGATCCTGAGATTGCATAATACTTATATGGACACATAGTGCATAAAAGAAAGAAAATTGCTCATGTTTAACTTTAGGAGCAGAAATAACTTATGAAGTACGAAGAATTGGCATCTGATATGCTACCATCTTTTTTTGTGTATGTCTTCTCCCATACATGACGACGATTGATATTTGCAGATGGATTTGCAACGATCTGCAATATATAAAATATGTTAGTTGTGATTTTTACCATTTTTGAAAAAAAATGAATATAACTTACCATTTCGTGTTCTATTCTAGTGTGACTTTTACGGCCTGCATGGTGAGCATAACTGAGCAATGATATTTTTTTTTGGCTAACTCCCTACTTCCGCTCGCTTCAGGCGTTGCTTCATTTTTTATGAACTCGTTCCAATCTTCTTGAGCAATTGTAGGTGGACAATTTTTCATTCATTCTTCGTCATCGTCGAAAGTGTCATAAAAACTTGCTCTCAAGTTTTTTTTGTGTCTCCTAAAAGCCTCGGACATTCTTTTTTAAAAAAATTCCTTTGAAAGCGGTTCGAGCGCATACATTTTCTGCAAAAAGTAAAATACATAAACAAGTTAATCAATTCTATCAGACTTAAAACGGGTTTCAAAAATCGACTGTAACAGGTAGTGCATATACATTGCAAAATAGAGTGACCGACCATAAATATTTTTTAAATATTGTCAGAAATGAATCAAAGTAAAAACTTACCACCAATTGGTTCTGTAACGACTCGACTTTTCGACGCTCGAAAGTCGACATTAATACGTCCACTGTATCAAATGCCGCGCAATCGAATGCCGGAAAACCGAACCATTAGGGTTAAAAAGAAGAGGTAGAAGAAGACAGAAGAGAAGAAAGAACAGAAAACAGAAACAATATCAGAATCTCACATTCGCAGCGGAATAATATATAATAGATGAATCAATAACCTTTAAAACAAAAGACTATATCAGTTTATACATACATCAATCAGAGTTTACAACAATACACATCACTGGACAGTTATATAAACTTGTCCATATACAGAATACACAGCGGAAATAATAAACAAGTACGATAGTACGCTTCGCCATCCAGCTTATCTCCAAAGCTCCAGAATATCCAGAATATCCTGATAACATAACTCTAGGCTGCCCGTGTGGAAAATTTATGGGCACCCAGAGTTTAGAAAGGGAACAATAAACTCCGAGTCAGTCATGGTGACTGGTGTGAGATCGTAAAACAGTTATTGTCGCAAAGAAAATAAAGCAATTCGCAATGCTTTTGGAAAATGAAACTACCATAAGGCCTCCCGCCACACACACAATGCAAACGCAGAATTGGAGGAGATTTCCCCTTACGATAGTCAAAAATGCTTACTACGCAAAATCAGTTGATATTATTATTAATGTCTAGTGTGGAAAACATTTCGAAGGTATAATATCAATCTTAGTCAACATACAACCATTGTTGTATGTCTACTATAGCTACTACGTTCAGTAGCAGGTTACCGCCACATTCCATAGTAGGTAATACAATTAAAAACCGTACAGGGTTCGTATTGTTTCTTTGGATTTCCAACAAATGGTCAGGCAAAGGAACTTCCTTACACCGAAATAGAAACGCCTCTGGAAAGACGCCCCGGATCCTAATCGGATCTCTGCAAACAAAAGGCCGATGCTACCTCACGCTGTACAGCTGTAACTAGGTAACTAACACACTGACGCTACCTCACACTGTACAGCTGTAACTAGGTAACTAACACACAAGTATGCCATCCCCCGGTCGTAACCAACCTTTATCCGAGGATCCTCAATCACAAAGCAACACTCACAAAGTATAATCAACATAGGTAAAATATCTGGGCTCCATACCATGATATCACCTTTTATCCAGAAGGAAATGACATACCCTAGGGGCGCTACCCCTACAAACCTTTGCCGCAACATTCCTGTTTCGACCATTACCGGATTGTGAGGCTCGACGAAGTCTCGTCCATAAAGCTACGCTTTTTCACAAAGCCACGCTTTTTCACAAAGCAACGCTTTGATCATCAATTGATCAACAACACTTCGTGTGCCACATTACCAAATTGGGAATGTATCACTAGTAACCATCAACTACATAACCTCTGAGCTCGTACGTCTCAGAGAAGGGTGTTAAGCTAAGAGAATAAATTCTCCGCCACCAACAGAAATGTATTTGATAGAAGCCAGCTTTACATCTCAAAGTGTAACGTCAGACACACATCCATACAAGTCCGTTCCAGGATCGAACAGAACCGAAGGCACTTCCAAAGAAGCCCTTGCAATCCGGATAATTTCTAATCACGTCCGGACTTCCCATCACAAAAGAGTGATATAAATCTCTATACCGGAGCAAATCGGTGCAGAGACATTCGACGGGTTGTCCTTTCATTTTCGAAAATATCCGGTCTTCACCACCGGTCTTCAATTACGAACCATATCGTCGTATCACTAATTCGGAATGGGTTATATGACACAAAGGTCTTTTCCCGGCTAACCCGAATAGTGAGCGTTTGTTTTAAAGACAAATCAAGTGCCATTTCAAAGGCAAATATTGATAGTCGGTTATTTAACTATCAACAACATTCACAGCAAACAACCAATTTAAATAATTTTTTCCAAATTATTTATTTTCAAAATATCTTCATAAGATATATATATTTTCCATACTTCACATTTGAAAATCAATTTCAAATCATATTTCACACTTCACATTGAAAATCAATTTCAAATCATAAAATGGTCCATTTAAACCAATTAGATAAATCCTTATCGATTTATTTCAAATTTACATTTCCAATTTGTAAATTTATTTCCACACTTCATCACTTTGAAAACCGATTTCAAATCATATTTTCCACACTTTAAAAATAAATCAATATTTATTTTTAAAACAAATTTCCCTTTCCTTTATAAATTCTATTCTGAATTTACATTCTCAAATATTCACTTTTAACACCAAATCAACTTTCAAATTGATTTCTCAATTTATTTCAAATCCCAAATCGAATTCCAAATTGATTTCTGAATTTACTTCAATACCGAATCGCATGTCAAATTGATTCTAACTTTTAATCCCAAAGACCAAATCATTTTTACAAATCGATTTCCAAATTTATTTTCAACACAAAAATCAATTTTCATTCAACATCAAATAAGTTTTCATATCGATTTCTCAAAGATTTATTTCAAATACTCAATCAATTATCAATTTGATTTCAAACAAATTTATCTCCTTTTAAATAAATTCTTTTATTCTTCCAAACTATCTAAAATTAAATTTTTAATTTCAGAAATCCAAAGTCAATTATTTCTGGTATCCAACGATACCAAAAATACATTCAGCTAAATTATAGCCTTCAACAAATTCAATCACAGATATAATCATACACAGATTATAAATAATCAATCACACAACATATGAAATCAATTCAAATGTTTTGAGGAATCCTGTTGGATCCCTCCAACCTATTTCCTTGCATCCACAGATGTTAGCACAATACCAATTCCACTTCGAGGTGGAATATCGCGGTATATGGGATTTATAAAAATATCATCCGCTATTATGCGGCGCAATAGGGTCTCATCCGCTATATAATGCGGGAAATCAATCACCAATATATACATATGCCAATATATATATATATTGCTATATATAGATATATCCTACTATATCTAATATCACAATCCAAACAGCAATCAATCAATAATTGCAAAAAAAAAAATCCACTTTTCATTTTGAGTGAGAAGATCTCACCTTTGCTTTAAATTTGCAATTCATTTCTAATCCAATTTGTTTTCTTCACCGTTTCAGACCTTGTATAAATAATTATACAATTCATCAATATTCGAAATAATCGAATAACAAATTTTCATTTTGTAATTTTAATTATTCAATGATTTTATTGCAAACCCATTTCTAGAACTTTTAATTTATACTTTGAAATCTACTTATACATTAATGAAAATAAATTATAGATTTTCAAATATCTATTTTAATAAATTCCTCAACATTCAAAATTTAATTTCAAAATCTTATACACATACTCTCTGTTCAGATCTTACTTACCTACATGTATAGATAAAACAGAATTTAAATATTACTGTTATATTTTCCTATCATATATTCATATAACCTAATTTTCTGTTTTCTTAAGATCGACAACAACAATATACAATGAATTTTAAAAACTGCATTTTATATATGTACTTTCAAAATCCTATATACATATATATATATATAATATATTCAGATTTAAAAATTTGATTTTATATAAACTCTTCATTTTAAAATCTTCCATAAAAACTTATCTCCATATATACATCTACTGTTTCAAAATAAAACATGTATGTATATTATTTCTGTTTAGGGTATAAAAAAATTTAAATCTGAATATAAATTATACCTTACTGTAGAAAATGCGAGCCCAGGCTATCACGACGACCCACGCGGCATCGCCTCGCCTCACGCTTCCAGTCATCGCGAAAATCGAAAATCGCCCCTTCCAGCCGTCACGATTGCCTGAACTACTCCTCCTCCAACGATCGACTCGAGCTTCCCTTTTTTTTCTATTGCGAACCCAAAACCTTGTCATCGCGGTCGCTGTTAGCTTGCGAGCCCTAGCTCCTCTCTCAAGCCTGGCCTATCTACAACTGCTAGTGGCGACGTGGCTATCACTCGATTTGGGGAGATTGCTTCGCGTTCGCGAGCCTCCTATCGAACTCGCGTGCCTCCATTTCTTTTATTATTCACGAACGAATCGATCTACATGAGAAAGCGCGTGACTTTGAAGAAGAAGAAGGTTTCTTTTAAAAAGTGGCCATTTTCTTCGATTTGAATTCGTTCTGATTTTATTTTATTTTTTTGAACGAGATAATGGAGGTAGGGCGGTCGACATTATTCTGCGATTCATTTTTTTCTTTCTTTCTGAACAAAAATTTACTTTTGTTCAATCTGATTTTCGTGAAGAAAAGAATGGGCGTGTTACAGAAGACAAAGAGTACATGATTGCTTAGAGAGGAGTAGGTCGGCTGAGATGAAAGATTGGTGGCTCTGATTTGATTTTATTTTCTCAGATATATATATATATATATATATATTTAAATTTAAATTTAAAATCGTCTCGATATCACTACTCAAAATTTCGAACTCCTATCGAGGCATGCCGCTAGGCGTTTGTAATGTTATACGCCTATCCCGAACGCAATGGAAAAGGTTTCGGCTCCAAATTCGATCGTATGGAGAAGATAGCTTTTTGGACCAGGTATTAAATTAAATTTTCAATTAAATTTCAGCGCGTTTGCTTATCGTACGGCCAAACGATCACTCCAAACATTACGAAAATTGAAATCCGATAATAATACAATATTACAGATCCAATGGAACTAGTTTCGTCGAATTCCGAGACTGTGTCCCGGAACGCTATTTTTAAATATCGATTAACCGATAAAATTCAAAACTGAACAAAGCACTTCCAAATTCAATTCTGAAAGTTCCATTATCTTCAGAATTATCAATATAATTTTCCTAAGCCTTGAAAATATTTTTACTCAGCTTAAAACTGAAGATTCAAATTTTTACCCAGTTTCAATAATTAAATTCAATAATTTAATCGCCAAATTCATTCTGATTTCTCGAATTTCAAATTAAACTAGCATTCGAATATTTAAATTCAATTAAATATTCATATTTCAAATATCAAAATTTCAGGGTCGTTACAGGTTCCAAACATCATCCTTATATGTACCGGGTACTTTGTTCCAACTTATGTATGATACCGGCACATGAGCTCTTACTAGTTTACCTAGCATAGTGGCGATTTTTCCAGCGTTTTCTAAGACTGGAATTCCAAATAAGTTTTGATCAACTATTTTTTCTTCTGAACATGATGAATGTGATGATGCTGGAATTTGTGATAACCATTATTGATTTGTAATTATATCACAGATTACAAAAAGAAAAGAAAAAACAAATAATACAAATATATCAACTTAGCTGTCCTGAAATAAAAATGAAATCAACATCACTGTAAAATTTGTTGTTTAGCAAATAAAAGCGGTCTCATCAACCATCAATTCATGGCAATAACAAAAGTAAAAAAGCAATAACAACAGAAGAACTACTTGGATTTCAAATTTGACTACAATCAACTAATGAAAATGGTTTAAATTTGTAATTTCGATTCCACGTTTAGTTTTAAAAATAAATCCCCTTTTATCTACAAGTCTATAAAAAACATACTATCATGAAACTTTTCAATATAATAGAAACCAACAACAATATAGACATTTTAAGAAACCATCTCTTTATGTGAATTTTTGTTTGGTTCAATGATATCTCACACTCCTACTACCCTAAGGAATAGGAATTCAAATGAGAAATGAAGCATTTAACAATTCATCAGTTAACAAATGGTTTTGGTAAGGTCTTCTAATTTTTCATTATCTTCAAAAGCTGATTGATAGACAGTAGGAAACTCAATGTCATCCACATTTGTAGTCAACCGTTTTGGTGTATGCAAATCCACAGACCAACTGTTATTTTTTAAATCTGTTGAGTAGAACACTTGACTCGCTTCTGATGCAAGAATAAATGGCTCATCATTCACGCTATCTTTGCTCTTCAATTTCCCTAAATTAACCATGCTCAAGTTTGAAACATGATCTATTTTGCAACCATTGATCCTATCCTCGACCTTTACCCAATCACAATAAAAAACTGTTTGTTTGAAGTCAGTGTAATCCAACTCAAGTATCTGCTGAATGACTCCGTAATACGTTGTTCTACTTCCTTATAATTTTTATCTTTACCACTCGCTCTAAATTTTGTAATTGCTTTCATGCATACACCGCTATCTTGTGTTACCATACGATTTTCGTACATTTTTGTGGAAAATAAAAAACCATTCACTTGGTACTTAGTATAACTAAGCGCCGTGAACTTCGGCCCATGCACTAGCCGCCAGAGAGTTGGATCAACATCGATGCACTTCAACAACTATATAAAATACGATAAGTAAAACAAAACATGGTCACGAAGGTGTATTGCCAACTTATAAACACGTGAACTACTTAAGATGCTGTAATACCTCGTTGCGTAACCATAGAGTAAAACTTTGAACGACTTCGACAGTTGTACCTCTACCTCGTGATTGAAATCTAGTACTTTTCGCATAGGAATTATACCTCCTACAGAAAACACATATCAAAACGAATACATAAATTGAATTAAAAAATGGAAATTCAAAACAAAGGTGTGAACTTACTTCTTCCATTCATCCAATCCATCATACTTATTAAGGACCCATCTACGCGCTTGTTCAAACTGCACTTGGGTTAACGTTATATCTTTACCATTATCTAAAGGTATCTCACCAGCAAACTCATCGTCCTCGTCTAAAAACGCTTCGCGGGTATGTTTATGATTGCCATCACCTCCGTTTGGCATATATTCCATGCAGTAAAGGCTAGCTTCTTGTACGATATATCCTTCTGCAATACAACCTTCAATGTATCTTTTGTTGCGCACATATCCTTTATATGTTTTCACCAACCTATGAATGTGATTAATTATATATTGTGTGACGACTCGGGTTTTGCCCGCTCGAAAATCAACATCCGTACTTCACATTGTACTAGAATGCCGCAGATTCGATCGTTCAAATCCGATTCGCCGGAGCTATAACACAATTAAGTAAAATAACACAGCGGAATAAAGAATAATACATTGATATACAATATCTGATACAACAGAGTGATACAATGAATATCAATATACATCAGAGATATGATACAAGAAATAGCAGCAGAAAGAAAAGATAACATCAGCAGCGGAACAATATCAATAGAAGTGATAACTCCAAAATGATCTTCAGACAAGAATGAATCCACAACTCCAAGATAAGCAACTCCGATGAACGAACTAGCTCCAGATAATCTACTCAACCTAAATATCTGAAAAGAAACCTAACTCTAGACTGCTCGTGTGGAAAATTATGAGCACCCAGAGTTTAGGAAGGGAACAATAAACTCCGGATCAGTCATGGGACTGGTGTGAGCAACAAAAACAGTTTATCTTTAAACAACAACAAAAGGATTTTAAACATTGAAATCCGCAATGCTTTTTAGAAAATGAAACTACCATAAGACCTCCCGCCACACACACAATGCAAACGCAGAATTGGAGGAGATTTCTTCTTATGATAGTCAAAGATGCTTACTACGCAAAATCATTGGATATTATTATTAGTGCATAGTGCAGAAAACATTTCGAAAGTATAATATTAATCTTAGCCAGCATAGACATTTCGAACTATGCCTACTATAGCTACCATCTAAACAGTGGGGCGCCACCATAAGTAAATGGCAGGTTCTACAACTAATACCGTACAAGTTCCGTATTGGGAAATGGATTTCCAACAAATGGTCAGGCTAAGGAACTTCCTTCCGCCGCGTGGGAACGCCTCTGGCGGGACGTCCCGAGAGACAAACTGCTCTCTGCCAACAAGGCCGGGTTACCCCTGTAACAGGTAACTCACGAATATGCCACCTCCCGGTCCTTTGGGACCTTTATCCGAGCTCGGTATCCAACATCACACATCATAAAGAAAGTGTATCCACATGAGTAAGTATCTGGGCTCCATACCATGATACCACCCCTTTCCAGAAGGAAATGACATACCCTAAAGGGCGCGACCCTCATAACCTTGCCGCAACGATCCTGTTTCGACCATTTCCGGGTTGTGAGGTCCTGACGAAGTCTCGTCCACAAAGCTACGCTTTTTCAAAAAGCCACGCTTTGGGTCAACAGATGATCAACCTATGATCACAAAGATAAATGATCAAACAAATGATCATATCACAAATGATCAAACACTGATCATCACACAGCAACACTCAGCATATCACATTACCAAATTGGGATATATCGCTGATAAATTTCAACTACATAACCTCTGAGCTCGTACGTCTCAGAGAAGGGTGTTAAGCTAAGAGAATAAATTCTCCACCACCAACAGAAATGTATTTGAAACAAATCGGCTTTATATCTCAAAGTGTAATGTCAGACATACAATCCATACAAGTCTGTTCCGGGTTCGAACAGAACCGAAGGCACTTCTCACGAAGCCCTTGCAAATCCGGATAATTTCCAATTACGTCCGGACTTCCCATCACTAAGGGTGATAAAACCTCTATATCGGGGATCAGCCGATGCAGAGTAACTCGACGGTAATCCTTCCATTTTCAAAAATATCCGGTCTTCAACACCGGTCTTCAAATGCTATCCATATACGACGTATCACATATTCGGAATGGGTTATACGACCCAAAGGTCCTCTCCCGGCTAAACCGAATAGTGAGCGTAATATTTAAAAACATATGGATATGGGATTTCAATTAAGTCACAACTTATTACCCAAAATCTTTCTTTTCAACTGATTTAACAAATTACCATTTTTAAATCTTTAAACAAAAAGATTCAACCTTTACGGTTTAAACAGTTTCCACACTTTAATCTTTTAAACAAAAGATTCATTCACAGATTTTCCCAATTAATCTCCATTTCAGTTTAACTCGTTAAATCTTTAAGATTTAACTTATAGCTTTCAAAACAATCCCATTTCAAATGATTTAAACCAATCATTATTTTAAATCTGTTAAAAATAAACAGATTCAATTCATAGCTTTTCAAAACAATTCATTCATAACTTGGAAAACCATTTTCACTTCAATATTGAAATTCCTTTAATTAACTGGAATTTCATTTCTTATATATGTGAAAGCTTTTATCATTTGAAAACAAACAGTTTTCATTTCGGAAAATCTGATTCATTTATACGAGTTGGAATCCTTGGGTTAAATTCAAATTCCCAAACTTTATACTTTTAAAATGGTTTAATTCATACAAACACATTTATAACATTTTCAATCCCTAGTTTCAATTCATAGGATTCAATTCCAAACTTGAATTCAAATTTAAATCAAAATATTTAAATTTTCAAAACTCGATTAAGTTATTCAAAATAACTTTTATCTTTGAAATTCCATTTCAAAAGCTTTGCATTTTAAACCCAAATCCATTTTCAAAATCAATTGAAATTAAAATTTCAATTTCAAAAATATCAAATTTAAATTATCTGTGACTTAACCGATTTCCACGTGAAATCCATATTTGTGTGTGTAAAGGTGTAGTCCAGGGGTTGAACACAATAGTGCACAACATCAATCATCACAGATATATCGATAAGCGGTATAATCGATAACGCTTATCTTCATTCACAAATCACCGATATAATAAACTTATCGGTCACAAAGATTCACAATTATAATTCGATGTGGGTTTCGGATAACCAACTGGAATCCGACTCCCTGTCGCATCGAAATTCAAGTGCCGTTTACGGGCAAGTTGTCAAATAAATTTAAACAGTTAAATTCAACACTTTGAATCTAAATAACATTTATCACAGATAAATCATACACAATCATCATCTATATATCCAGAGCAATGTCATAGGAACATTACAGAATATCACCAAATAATTATCACAAATTAGAGATTCTATATATATATACCTTTATCCATAAGCAATCATCTTAAATTCTTATTGTAATTAATTCAGATTTAATCAATTGCTTGAGAATTAATTACTTGACCATGTTTAATAAATCATTAATTTAGTATCGATCAATTACTTATTCCATTTATTCTTAATTATCAGAATCATCTATGTTTAACATCTTACCTTAATTTACATTTAATTATATTACTAAATTAAGTTTAAATACATAAATAGTTTATAGCATAACAAATTTAAGTTAACTAAATACATAACTTATTAAATCAATGTTTAAAGAATCCATTTACACAATTTTACTTTAAGAAAAGTCTTAGACAAATTTATTTAAATTTCAAAACTGAGCTTTTCAAAAACTTATAAAAGAAAACAGGGTTTTGATCCTACTTCGGGTCCTACCCGAGCTCCACTCGAATCCTGCTTCGAGACAAATCTGCTATTACTCGTCCCTGCCTCCAATTTCCCTTCTTCTACATTCCCCTTTAACTAAGTTTATATGCTAAGTTTTAAATAAACAGCCACGATGAAACTCACGCGATCTCGAGTTCTAACTCGAGCCAACGACCACCTACTCGAGAATCGCTTCGAGTCGATCTCGATTCAAACAAACTCAAACAAACAACGATACCGCCATCGCCGTGCACGTGCACAACCTTTCTGGTGAACTCCGACCAACTCCATCGCCTCCCACAGATCGAGCAACCCACCATCATCGAATCAAACACACCCGCGAACCCCCACTCGTCCATAGTCGAAATCGAGCACCACGACCCAGACTTCAATGAAACCAGACCTCCAAAATCGCCTCGTCCCCCCCTTCTCTGACCACCAGAGGCGGAACAACTCCGGCTACACCACAACAACACGCCAACCTTCCATTTCCCAAAGCATCACAACACTCGATCGAGCGAGGACCACGAACGAAGCAAAAATCTCTGGCATACTAAAATTAGGTTTAGAATTTTAGATTGATCGCCGCCGACGCCTCCGTGGACGATGCCACCTTCGGCTATTTTTCCCACCACCGTAGCAGGCTCCTCTATCCCCACCAGCAACCCCGAACCCCCCAGTTCCTCTCATTGCCGGAAATTGGCCAAAATGCCAATTCCGATCATCCCCGATCTGCTCTTAAACCTCACAACTAAAATTTATAATTCTTGCATTAGAATTCATATTTAAGTATGATAATTTCATTTATATACCTGAATTCCTAAATGGTGATGTTCGAATTTTTTTTTTTTTGCTTATTTAAGTTTTCCACTATAATTTCTAACTTCCCAGTAAAACACTTACCATTTGCACTTATAAATATTTTTAAAAATAAGATTTAGTTAATACCAACAATTTTTCTTTAAAGATCATAACCTGAAAGAGCTTGAAGAAAGAGAGTTGAAGTTTTGAACTTATTTAAGTCTGTTGGAATCAAAACAGAGACATGCGTATTGAACTCAGGCATACACACAGTAGTTCATACATATATATACCGGGCAAAACACAAATATATATATCCATGCAAACATTTTCACAACACTACTACTATGATTTATCACATGCATCAGTTAATAAAGAAGATTTGGTTTTAAAAGGTGAATATTTACTCACAAATAAGTATTCAACAGATTCAAACTTTCAAGTTTTTAAGACAAAAGTTACTCACAGATTAACCCATACATTAAACAATTCAAGATTTTAGTTTTAAAAGCTTTTGTTTACTCAAATACTTAAACTTTTTAAGTTAAATGTTACTCACCGTAAGGATTTGAACAGAGAACACATCTGGAAGCTGCTACTTAATCCTCTTTTAAATCTTCTTCTCTAGATCTCTGATTTTTATTGATGTTTAAACTGAGAAATTTGTTTAAGTTTGAATTGTTGTTTATAGTTGAGTTGTAGCTTGCTTCAGTTTTGAAAGAATGAAAATGCTAAGTCTTTGTAAACGAGAAGAGGTAGATTGATATATAAAAATGTTTACAGGCTATTTCACTGGTACAAGAATTGATCAGAGATTTTTATCTCTTTTGGAGGCTGATAGATCTACACAATGTACTAAGATGTTTTAACATTAAATGCCTATGTCCTTATGTCTACAACTTCCTATATTTTAAATCTCGAATGTACTTATATCTTTTTTTCTTTGACTATGCTAAATTTTTGATTTCGGCTGAGATGATAATATGGTGAGTTTAGAGATGCAAACATTTATTACAAATGTACCTTGTGTTTCTTTTGCAAGCTTTTGCTTATACTTGTTTATTTGTTCTTAGATATCTGTAATTTGCTTTGTTCATATGTGAGTGTATTTTCTTTCATTTTGTTCTTGTTATTTTGAAATATAAATGAAGTTCTATATTTAATTTGATGTTAGAATTTGTTTAATATGTTTTACTTTATACACTTGTGCTTCTCATGAATCAAAAGCTTTCAAATAAATTTTATATTACATTTTCCTTATTTTATAAATACATCTTCTTACTTTGTTTTGTTTAAACATATCAGAATGTATTTTGCTTTACTTTGGCCAAAGATATTTATAAAACTGAAATGATTCATACAGAATTTACTTGAGCTCGGGGATACTCGCATCCATTTAACCATCTATTTCACAAATTTTCATTCAAAAATAAATTTAATTATCGATTTAAAATAGATTAAAATTCGGGGTCGTTACAGACTTCCCCCCTTAAAAGAATTTCGTCCTCGAAATTACCAAGGATACAAAAAGATAGATGAAGAATGTTTCATCAACTCAAACTGAATATCTATTCTGCATTCGGCTTACCAAATCAGAATATAAATAACAGATACAAGAACGAATCTGTTTAACACTTCACAAGATACTCGGGTTATCCAGATCTACGAAATATGCAGGGGCATCGGTCAGTTCGAAGGATAACTAACCATTCATAGAACATATTGGAACCCAAAGAATAGATAGATATATGGATACAATTTCAAATTTTTTAGTTTAGAAACTAAAGTATACCTATCAACCATAGCAATCAAAGCAAACAAGGCAACCAATACATCCAAACAAACAATTTTGGCCTATCTGGAGTTTACGTCCCATATTAATATATCGAATCTTCTTTCTGGATCTACCGGAAATTATCGAAGAATTGAGAAAAAATGCTGAACAAAAGAGATTGATAGAGAAAATATTGTTTCCACTATTGTTACAGAGTATTGACCATTTCTAGTCGTATTCCCTCTGTCCCCTATCTCATCCTCTTCTTGCACTCATACTCACTATCAGTGGATAGCAAGAGAATTTACTGAGGCATTCGAACGGATATCTGAGGATACTCATTCTAGAGTTTACTTCACTCTATCTCTAATGAGCTACTTAACGTGTTATACTCCTGAGCTAAAGTTCAACCTTAGCTCTGATACCACTTGTGACGACTCGGGTTTTGCCCGCTCGAAAATCAACATCCGTACTTCACATTGTACTAGAATGCCGCAGATTCGATCGTTCAAATCCGATTCGCCGGAGCTATAACACAATTAAGTAAAACAACACAGCGGAATAAAGAATAATACATTGATATACAATATCTGATACAACAGAGTGATACAATGAATATCAATATACATCAGAGATATGATACAAGAAATAGCAGCAGAAAGAAAAGATGACATCAGCAGCGGAACAATATCAATAGAAGTGATAACTCCAAAATGATCTTCAGACAAGAATGAATCCACAACTCCAAGATAAGCAACTCCGATGAATGAACTAGCTCCAGATAATCTACTCAACCTGAATATCTGAAAAGAAACCCAACTCTAGACTGCTCGTGTGGAAAATTATGAGCACCCAGAGTTTAGGAAGGGAACAATAAACTCCGGATCAGTCATGGGACTGGTGTGAGCAACAAAAACAGTTTATCTTTAAACAACAACAAAAGGATTTTAAACATTGAAATCCGCAATGCTTTTTAGAAAATGAAACTACCATAAGACCTCCCACCACACACACAATGCAAACGCATAATTGGAGGAGATTTCTTCTTATGATAGTCAAAGATGCTTACTACGCAAAATCATTGGATATTATTATTAGTGCATAGTGCAGAAAACATTTCGAAAGTATAATATTAATCTTAGCCAGCATAGCCATTTCGAACTATGCCTACTATAGCTACCATCTAAACAGTGGGGCGCCACCATAAGTAAATGGCAGGTTCTACAACTAATACCGTACAAGTTCCGTATTGGGAAATGGATTTCCAACAAATGGTCAGGCTAAGGAACTTCCTTCCGCCGTGTGGGAACGCCTCTGGCGGGACGTCCCGAGAGACAAACTGCTCTCTGCCAACAAGGCCGGGTTACCCCTGTAACAGGTAACTCACGAATATGCCACCTCCCGGTCCTTTGGGACCTTTATCCGAGCTCGGTATCCAACATCACACATCATAAAGAAAGTGTATCCACATGAGTAAGTATCTGGGCTCCATACCATGATACCACCCCTTTCCAGAAGGAAATGACATACCCTAAAGGGCGCGACCCTCATAACCTTGCCGCAACGATCCTGTTTCGACCATTTCCGGGTTGTGAGGTCCTGACGAAGTCTCATCCACAAAGCTACACTTTTTCAAAAAGCCACGCTTTGGGTCAACAGATGATCAACCTATGATCACAAAGATAAATGATCAAACAAATGATCATATCACAAATGATCAAACACTGATCATCACACAGCAACACTCAGCATGTCACATTACCAAATTGGGATATATCGCTGATAAATTTCAACTACATAACCTCTGAGCTCGTACGTCTCAGAGAAGGGTGTTAAGCTAAGAGAATAAATTCTCCGCCACCAACAGAAATGTATTTGAAACAAATCGGCTTTATATCTCAAAGTGTAATGTCAGACATACAATCCATACAAGTCTGTTCCGGGTTCGAACAGAACCGAAGGCACTTCTCACGAAGCCCTTGCAAATCCGGATAATTTCCAATTACGTCCGGACTTCCCGTCACTAAGGGTGATAAAACCTCTATATCGGGGATCAGCCGATGTAGAGTAACTCGACGGTAATCCTTCCATTTTCAAAAATATCCGGTCTTCAACACCGGTCTTCAAATGCTATCCATATACGACGTATCACATATTCGGAATGGGTTATACGACCCAAAGGTCCTCTCCCGGCTAAACCGAATAGTGAGCGTAATATTTAAAAACATATGGATATGGGATTTCAATTAAGTCACAACTTATTACCCAAAATCTTTCTTTTCAACTGATTTAACAAATTACCATTTTTAAATCTTTAAACAAAAAGATTCAACCTTTACGGTTTAAACAGTTTCCACACTTTAATCTTTTAAACAAAAGATTCATTCACAGATTTTCCCAATTAATCTCCATTTCAGTTTAACTCGTTAAATCTTTAAGATTTAACTTATAGCTTTCAAAACAATCCCATTTCAAATGATTTAAACCAATCATTATTTTAAATCTGTTAAAAATAAACAGATTCAATTCATAGCTTTTCAAAACAATTCATTCATAACTTGGAAAACCATTTTCACTTCAATATTGAAATTCCTTTAATTAACTGGAATTTCATTTCTTATATATGTGAAAGCTTTTATCATTTGAAAACAAACAGTTTTCATTTCGGAAAATCTGATTCATTTATACGAGTTGGAATCCTTGGGTTAAATTCAAATTCCCAAACTTTATACTTTTAAAATGGTTTAATTCATACAAACACATTTATAACATTTTCAATCCCTAGTTTCAATTCATAGGATTCAATTCCAAACTTGAATTCAAATTTAAATCAAAATATTTAAATTTTCAAAACTCGATTAAGTTATTCAAAATAACTTTTATCTTTGAAATTCCATTTCAAAAGCTTTGCATTTTAAACCCAAATCCATTTTCAAAATCAATTGAAATTAAAATTTCAATTTCAAAAATATCAAATTTAAATTATCTGTGACTTAACCGATTTCCACGTGAAATCCATATTTGTGTGTGTAAAGGTGTAGTCCAGGGGTTGAACACAATAGTGCACAACATCAATCATCACAGATATATCGATAAGCGGTATAATCGATAACGCTTATCTTCATTCACAAATCACCGATATAATAAACTTATCGGTCACAAAGATTCACAATTATAATTCGATGAGGGTTTCAGATAACCAACTGGAATCCGACTCCCTGTCGCATCGAAATTCAAGTGCCGTTTACGGGCAAGTTGTCAAATAAATTTAAACAGTTAAATTCAACACTTTGAATCTAAATAACATTTATCACAGATAAATCATACACAATCATCATCTATATATCCAGAGCAATGTCATAGGAACATTACAGAATATCACCAAATAATTATCACAAATTAGAGATTCTATATATATATACCTTTATCCATAAGCAATCATCTTAAATTCTTATTATAATTAATTCAGATTTAATCAATTGCTTGAGAATTAATTACTTGACCATGTTTAATAAATCATTAATTTAGTATCGATCAATTACTTATTCCATTTATTCTTAATTATCAGAATCATCTATGTTTAACATCTTACCTTAATTTACATTTAATTATATTACTAAATTAAGTTTAAATACATAAATAGTTTATAGCATAACAAATTTAAGTTAACTAAATACATAACTTATTAAATCAATGTTTAAAGAATCCATTTACACAATTTTACTTTAAGAAAAGTCTTAGACAAATTTATTTAAATTTCAAAACTGAGCTTTTCAAAAACTTATAAAAGAAAACAGGGTTTTGATCCTACTTCGGGTCCTACCCGAGCTCCACTCGAATCCTGCTTCGAGACAAATCTGCTATTACTCGTCCCTGCCTCCAATTTCCCTTCTTCTACATTCCCCTTTAACTAAGTTTATATGCTAAGTTTTAAATAAACAGCCACGATGAAACTCACGCGATCTCGAGTTCTAACTCGAGCCAACGACCACCTACTCGAGAATCGCTTTGAGTCGATCTCGATTCAAACAAACTCAAACAAGCAACGATACCGCCATCGCCGTGCACGTGCACAACCTTTCTGGTGAACTCCGACCAACTCCATCGCCTCCCACAGATCGAGCAACCCACCATCATCGAATCAAACACACCCGCGAACCCCCACTCGTCCATAGTCGAAATCGAGCACCACGACCCAGACTTCAATGAAACCAGACCTCCAAAATCGCCTCGTCCCCCCCTTCTCTGACCACCAGAGGCGGAACAACTCCGGCTACACCACAACAACACGCCAACCTTCCATTTCCCAAAGCATCACAACACTCGATCGAGCGAGGACCACGAACGAAGCAAAAATCTCTGGCATACTAAAATTAGGTTTAGAATTTTAGATTGATCGCCGCCGACGCCTCCGTGGACGATGCCACCTTCGGCTATTTTTCCCACCACCGTAGCAGGCTCCTCTATCCCCACCAGCAACCCCGAACCCCCAGTTCCTCTCATTGCCGGAAATTGGCCAAAATGCCAATTCCGATCATCCTCGATCTGCTCTTAAACCTCACAACTAAAATTTATAATTCTTGCATTAGAATTCATATTTAAGTATGATAATTTCATTTATATACCTGAATTCCTAAATGTTGATGTTCGAATTTTTTTTTTTGCTTATTTAAGTTTTTCACTATAATTTCTAACTTCCCAGTAAAACACTTACCATTTGCACTTATAAATATTTTTAAAAATAAGATTTAGTTAATACCAACAATTTTTCTTTAAAGATCATAACCTGAAAGAGCTTGAAGAAAGAGAGTTGAAGTTTTGAACTTATTTAAGTCTGTTGGAATTAAAACAGAGACATGCGTATTGAACTCAGGCATACACACAGTAGTTCATACATATATATACCGGGCAAAACACAAATATATATATCCATGCAAACATTTTCACAACACTACTACTATGATTTATCACATGCATCAGTTAATAAAGCAGATTTGGTTTTAAAAGGTGAATATTTACTCACAAATAAGTATTCAACAGATTCAAACTTTCAAGTTTTTAAGACAAAAGTTACTCACAGATTAACCCATACATTAAACAATTCAAGATTTTAGTTTTAAAAGCTTTTGTTTACTCAAATACTTAAACTTTTTAAGTTAAACGTTACTCACCGTAAGGATTTGAACAGAGAACACATCTGGAAGCTGCTACTTAATCCTCTTTTAAATCTTCTTCTCTAGATCTCTGATTTTTATTGATGTTTAAACTGAGAAATTTGTTTAAGTTTGAATTGTTGTTTATAGTTGAGTTGTAGCTTGCTTCAGTTTTGAAAGAATGAAAATGCTAAGTCTTTGTAAACGAGAAGAGGTAGATTGATATATAAAAATGTTTACAGGCTATATCACTGGTACAAGAATTGATCAGAGATTTTTATCTCTTTTGGAGGCTGATAGATCTACACAATGTACTAAGATGTTTTAACATTAAATGCCTATGTCCTTATGTCTACAACTTCCTATATTTTAAATCTCGAATGTACTTATATCTTTTTTTCTTTGACTATGCTAAATTTTTGATTTCGGCTGAGATGATAATATGGTGAGTTTAGAGATGCAAACATTTATTACAAATGTACCTTGTGTTTCTTTTGCAAGCTTTTGCTTATACTTGTTTATTTGTTCTTAGATATCTGTAATTTGCTTTGTTCATATGTGAGTGTATTTTCTTTCGTTTTGTTCTTGTTATTTTGAAATATAAATGAAGTTCTATATTTAATTTGATGTTAGAATTTGTTTAATATGTTTTACTTTATACACTTGTGCTTCTCATGAATCAAAAGCTTTCAAATAAATTTTATATTACATTTTCCTTATTTTATAAATACATCTTCTTACTTTGTTTTGTTTAAACATATCAGAATGTATTTTGCTTTACTTTGGCCAAAGATATTTATAAAACTGAAATGATTCATACAGAATTTACTTGAGCTCGGGGATACTCGCATCCATTTAACCATCTATTTCACAAATTTTCATTCAAAAATAAATTTAATTATCGATTTAAAATAGATTAAAATTCGGGGTCGTTACATATTGTACATAATAGCTATTTCTATCGAATAATAATGTACATAACTGAAATTAGTTATTTACCGTTCAAAGGGATACATCCATCTATATCTGACAGGACCACAAATTAATGCTTCATTGGCTAAATGAACCATAAGATGGATACTGATATCAAAAAATGCAGGTGGAAAATGTTTTTCAAAAACACACATTGCTTCTACCAAACTAGCCTTTGCTTTTATAAGGTGTTCCCTATTGATCACCTTTGAGCACAAAATGTTAAAGAATAGACTAATACGATGAATAGCATTTCGCAGATCCTTATGTTGTGGATAAGAATGTTAAAGCAATACCGGAAGCAAATGTTGCATTATGATGTGGTAATCATGTGACTTCATATTTCTTAGTTCGGGAGGATTGATGCTCACATTGTTGTGGAAGTTTGAAGAGAATTTGTTGGGCACTTTCAGGTTTTTCAAAACGATGCAAAACCGTATCTTTTCTTCTTTGCTCAAAGTGAAAGTTTCCTTTTGTATGATTATTTTATTTGTTTCAGGATCTTCCATCACCCACAACTTTTGTTTTATACCCATGATTTTCAAATCCTTGCGTGCATTGATGCCATTTTGACTTATCTTTATGGTCCATAATGGTGCTGATGAGATGCTCTGTGACATTTTTCTCCGTATGCGTAACATCAATATTATGGCGAATCATATTTGCTTTCCAATATGGTAAATCAAAAAAGATAGACCTCCTGTACCATGTAGAAACATTGTCAACTTCTTCATAAATTGACTTTTTCCGTTTTCGACTAATTTCTTCTTTGTGTTTACCAACTTTCATTTTGATTTTCGCTACTTTCTTTTCAATTTCAAAACCAGTCAATGTCCGTTTAGGACGTTGAAGTTCTTGTTCGTTGTTGAAATTTATCTTGTCGTATCGACACTTGTGTTCTTTAGGAAGAAACATTCGATGTCCCATGTAACACACCTTCTTACTTTCAGGAAGATGATAAGAACAAGTGTTTTCCCCACAAACCGGACATGCAAAATAACCGTGAGTTGTACATCCCGATAAAGTCCCAAGAGCAGGGTGATCATGGATTGCCCACAACACCCTAGCTCTTATTGTGAATTCGGATTTATTTAATGAATCATATGTAACGACTCCTTCCCATAACTGCTTTAACTCGTCTATCAACGGCTGTAAATAAACATCAATATCCTTCCCTGGTTGTTTTGGCCCAGAAATCAACAGTGTTAACATTGAAAACTCTCGTTTCATGCACATAGATGGAGGAAGATTATATGGTACTGCAATTACTGGCCAACAACTGTAAGGGTTAGATAGAGAAGCATGTGGACAGAAACCATCTGTTGCTATTCCAAGTGTGACATTTCGTGGCTCGACAGCAAACGTTTGGTCAAAATAATCCGCGGCTTTCCATTGAGAAGTGTCACATGGATGACGCATTACGGTTGGATCAGACTTGGCACGACCATGCCAGGTCATCGCATCTGCTATCCATGGTACAATATACAATCTCTTCAATCTAGAAATTAAAGGAAAATGTCTTAATGTCTTTCGAGGTACTTTGATGCCTTTTATTTCTTCGTTGAATGATGTCATATATCTTGGTTCGTTGCAATTTGTACACAAAACTCTATTCGCATCATCTTTCCAGTATAATATGCAATCATTGATGCATGCATCATAAGTTTTGTAATTCATCCCAACTTGCTTAATTAACTTCTTCACGTCGAAGTACTTTGTCGGCAGCGTGTTACCTTCGGGGAGTAACTCCTTTATTAGTTCGAGGTGTGCAGTCACACCATTATTTGAAAAGCCATATTGGGTCTTCAAGCTATTCAGTTTCACAATGGCATACAGCTTCGTCAACCCTTTTGAACATGAAGGATACAGTGGCTCTTTTGCGCTACCAAAAAGTGATTTATACTTCTTACTTTCATTGGCCTGCCAATTGCCATCAACCGTAGACGGCTCTCCAACATTAGCATGATCAGACAACGGATTTTCAGGTTGAAAATGATGAAATCTATCTACATCATTGACTAGATCTTCCATCATAATATGTTCAGACTTGTCGGTACTTGTGGCATGACTAACTGGTTGTTGTTTTTCCTTCTCTACCCTTTTTTCCCCATGAAAATACCATACGGTATATGATTGGATAAAACCCCATCTAAGCAAATGAAAATGAATGTCATCTAATTTGATCGTCTTCATATTTTTGCACCGAGTGCAAGGGCATAAATACACTCCTTTCTTACCACCATTTTCATCAACAAAACTAATAAACTTCTTCACCCCGTCTATATAGTATGTAGATCTTTAATCAGATTCATTTATCCACTTTTTGTCTATACTGAAAGACATATTGCCCTCCTATATCGTATATATTAGAACATTAGACGTAAATATAATATATATATGAGTGTGTATATATACAAGATTTTCAATTCACATGGAAACGTAGAGGTATTGCTACTCACATTAAAAATACATACTTTAATTAAAAATCCATACTTTAATACTGTCGTAAATTTATAGTACATATTTTACATTACATATAAAATACATACTTTCTAAGGGTATTTTAGTCTTTAAAATTTTATTTATTTTAGGGGGACTACTAAGTAATGATCTATATTGAAATAAAATTTACCGATTTTAATGGAGTTCTAGACATGAACGAGAAAAAAGGACGTACTCTAAAAGTCCCAAGTTTGATTAGTGGCAGAATCATTGCATCTGGATTAGTGGCAGAATCTACGTGGTAAAATTACTTTACATTTATTGCAATATTACTTGTCTATTTAGTATTTACTACAACTTGTTATGTCATTTTCCTCTCTATTTCTTTCTTTCTTTCATCTTCTCCTTCTCCTTCTCCTTCTCTCTCAATCTTTTTTTTCCTATTCCTTTTATTCCCTTGACATTACAAGTATTTGTGAAATAGTAACAAAATTACAATATTCAGGTTCTTATGTTATTCTAAGTTTTCTTATATTTTATTTGTACTTGTTTCTAACAAAAAATAAATGAAATTTATACATTATGTTCATGCATTTTCGACAAATTAAGAGATGAGCATGTAAGTTAGCTATGTATTGATCCTTCCATAAGGTGGTGCTTAACAATGTTTGACCACATATCAGGAGAGAAAAGCATGTTGTTATCTTTAATGGTTTACAATGTTTCAGTGGAAATAATTTTGTTCCTAATTAAAACAATATTATCTCAAAAAAATTATTTTTAAACGAGTGGTAATAATATGTTAACCTCGTAGCTAAATCTCATATTCTTAGCTTCAATATTTGAACCGTTGCTATCTTAATGTTCACGGTATCGTTTTTTAGAAGTATATAAAGGTCTTCCAATTGTATTGAAATCATAATTGAATGCTTAGAAGAATCCGAGTTTCAAATTATGAATTTGCACAGATTCAAGCAAATTTTTACCCTCAAAGTATATAGCATGTTCCAAATTATTTGTATAAACATCGATATTCCAAAAAATAGTTTAAACCATGGAAATATAAACAAATAATTTAATAGGGAACATAATATGTGAAATAACATCAGGACTGGCAGAAAAACAATGCAAGTGGAATAGATGCAAAAATCAGAAGAAAAAGGCGCAAAAGTCAGAAAAATAAGGAGGCTGATAAAACAACAAAGTACTTGGGTAAAGCAATTTAGAGCAAAACAAAATTTAGAACAAAAAACCAGATTGTTATATTGAAACTTGTATAATTCCTCTCTTTCTATGTACCTCAAACTAAAATGAAACTGATGTTTCAAGTTTGATCAATCCCTAAACTGTAAAAATCAACTAACACGCATTTTAAGCAAACTATTATCATTGAGCCACTAATGCAGGTACAGAGATGCTTACAAGTCCGTATGGAAGCTCAGGGAAAATATTTGCAATCAGTGCTGCAGAAAGCCCAAGGAAATCTTGAAAAAACAAAATATAGGTTTACCTAGTCTTGAAGCAATAAAAATTCGATTCCAAATGGCAAACACCAAACTATTTCCAAAAAAATTTCCATTACAACGGCGCTATTTTGTAGCACCAGAGTAATGTCTATGCATTACCCCTCTCCTGATACTTGGCTTGCGCCATTAACAATAATTTTATCCACTTATACAACAATGTCAAAACCATATATAATGTCAGAACCATATACAATATTCTAGAAAATTCACCATTATAACTCAAGATTCATGGTGGATTAAGTCAAAAATTAACACTTTATTCTCAGTGTTTATCAGCTTACACTTACTGCAGCCTACATTTTTGCTTGCCGACCAAACATGTACGAAAATGGGTTTTAAAGCTGGCTGTTTATACCATAAACAACTTAACAAGTTTCCATTTCCAACTACTACGCATACAGAATTTAAATTAAAAATTAGAATGTTAAAACAAATATTATATTATGTACAGGGTTTTATAGAGAGTATCTCAAAAACCCAAGAGCATTCCAGGTTAATACCACTCAATTCTTTATCAACTAGCCAATGATACAATTCAAACAACTAAAAGCATAAAAATTTCAGTATCTTTTTCTGCTAACCTTCTTTTATATATTGTAATTTGATTGATGAGTATTCCCAATCGATAATCACAAATCGCATTACCAAAATCACAGTATAAACTGAAAGACTTTGATGTTTACCTCGACACCCTTGAACCGCGAACCAATTCACGCGAACCCACCCAAATCCAAATTGAACATCCACGCCCAAAATTCA
Source organism: Allium fistulosum (assembly GCA_030737815.1). Lineage (NCBI taxonomy): Eukaryota > Viridiplantae > Streptophyta > Magnoliopsida > Asparagales > Amaryllidaceae > Allium > Allium fistulosum. Next base: position 722,001,144 of record CM060901.1, read on the forward strand.
TTTCCTCCAATCCTTTGAACCAACCACAGACGAAGCTTAAATCCCCTAAATATATTCACGAATTCTTGTTTTGGAGGTTGCGTACAGTGGAATTCATTGAAGGGTGAAATAGAACGGTGGTCTCGATGAAAGGAACGGTGAAAATGAAAGCGCTGGAAATAAAAAAAAGGAGGGAGGGTGTGCGTTTTGGGGAAAATTTTCCCATGAAAAGAGGCACGGATTTTAATACGGCTACAAGCCGTATCAAATGTTAATACGGCTTACAGCCGTATTAAATTATATAGATACGGCTATAAGCCGTATTAAAATTTGATACGGCTTATAGCCGTATCAAATGTGCTGCCTAAGGGAGCGCCAATATCCTATCTATGGTGTAGTGCCTTAAGCAACACAATAATATAGGTATTTGATCCGTATTCGATCACATATAAATGTTATATGATAAATGGTCACAGTTCGTAACGTACGAAATTTCAATGAAATTATTTCATTGGAAATAAACAGATAAAACATAATACGAGATTATATTTTCAATACGATTGATTTCAATAAGGATTTCCCTTTGAACAGTTTGACCATTTAGAAAAAGGAAAGCGAATTATAAGAGTGGATGTAACTTAGGCACAGTTGGGATGAAGGGAGTGAATGGTTAATCTACTTTATGAAGTGATATCAGAAACAAGAATTGTACAAAATGCTAGTAGATACTTGATATGGAATAAGAAATATGATATTTATTTCAATGTGTTTTAATATAGAATATAGTTTTCTATGAAGGTTATTTTTGTGTGTTTAAGGTATTTGATCAATGACTCTCGACTATAAACTAGCTACAATAAAAGATATAAATAGCACATAATATGTAGTTGAATGGAGCTTCTATTTCATACGCTATTATATTAATGGCGAAATAGTGGGAGCATACCATATAATACTTATCAGTAGATGCATCGATATATGAAAAAGGGGCTTTGCACAGAAGGTTCCTATTTCTGATGTTGTTACAAGAAAAGTCCCTATAGCAATGAGTATGTAAATTAGGACCTTATTTTTTCTAAATCAAAAAGCGCAAACTAGCTTGCATTTTCCTGATAGAAAGTGCAAGTTAACTCGCGCTTTTCAAAAAATTTAAAATTTTCAAAAAAATTTCAAAAACAAAAAACTACAAGGTACCTTGCATTTTATGTCAGAAAAGTGCAAGGACCTTGTGTTTTCTATTTTCAAAAATAGGGTGTGAGGACCCACCTTTTTGGACAATTCAAGTCGATGATAAATCACAAATGTCTAACTCAAACCATTCAAAATGGCAGATTATCGATGAGGTTTAATAAAGAAAATAAGAGAAAAGAAGGAAAGAAATACACAGAATCTCGCAGCTGAATGATAAAATATAATAATCAAATAAATAGTTCATGAAGCTTTTTTACAATATACATTCGCTTACACATTTTAAACATCAATCAAAGTACAATAAACAAACTTACCAAATAATGCTGCAAAAAAATAATAATAAATACAATCATCAATCTTTATCTTCAAGGAATAACGTCTTCAAAACACTGAAATACTCAGGCTGGCTCGAGCATAATGAAAAACAATACACTCGAGTCAGAACTAAAAATTCCTATGTAAGTCAAATCAATAACACGTAATATTTGAGTGTAATAGCTTTAAAGATGTTATGGGATTTTTCATCTCCTAATCAAAATTCGAAATACCAATTTAAACCACTTAAATTAAAATAAATCCAAATTATTATTTTCTTTTAAACAACATCATTCAAACCAATCTAAATTCAAGAAATTGTATTGGTATGTATCATTTCAACCCATAATTTAAATGTCATAGTTATCTAATTTTTTAAAATGATTCAAATGGCCATTTAAATGATGTCAATAATATACAAGGTGATAACAATGACATATTAAAATAGATAAATAAACATACATTCAACATATCAATCAATAAGCATGTGTTTCAAGCAATATCCAAATTAACCAACATATCACAACAATTAATAGTTATCAATGTCGGGGGTTAAACTAGTAATTAAATTTCAATATAAATTTAAATGTCAATTCAATTTAATTCCAATTCAGATCCAATATCAATTCAAATGTCAATTTAAATCAACAAACAGAAATAAAAAAGTTATATATCACATCATAAATTTTATTTAACTTGCAATGAAAATTTTAGTATTGTGTGAGTGGGTTTAATCACTCACCTTTGATTTATAGCCCATTAAAAATCCAGTAAAAACCCAAAATCTCAACAGTCTTCAAATTCGACCAAACTGGTTTCATAATGTCCGGAATTTCGATACGAATCCAACGGAAGAAACCGCGCATCATTCGGTGTTCGTATCTATGCAGTTAATGCCCCGCTATTACCCCGCTACAACCCTGCTATACCTCATAGCGGATTTCTGCGGCTACGATTTTTCCATATAGCCCTAATTATAGCCTTTCCTCTTTAAGCCCCGCTATTTCCGCTATATCCCGTTTTTCCCGCTATATTCCGTTATTTCCGCTATATCTTCTTTAAAAGATACGAATTTAAAAATAACATTTATACATTATAAAAATTATGAAATTAATTTATTTAATTGAATTTTTAATATATTTTCAAAAATGAAAATTTTGTAATATTCTACTAAATTCAATTATGTTATATAACAGTTTTATGTTTATTTATAGCATATTCGCACATGTTTTTATTTAGAATTATTTATGTATTAATTATAATTTAATTTAATGTTATTTTTCATTTAATTACCATTTATATATTTGTAAAAACATTAAGTATGAGTTTTATATGCTATTTTACAGTCTTACGCTATATCCCGCTATATCCTCGTTGTATCCCCACTATGACTTTTTGCACCTCCGCCGCATTGAATCTGCCGAGCGCTTTAACTGTACAGGTTTGTATGCAAAAGTTATACAAGTTAGAAGATTTGAATTTTAAAATTAAATTAAAATAAAACAAAGGGTAAAAAGGTAATTGACGTTACCATCTCCAAACCTACTGTAACAACCCGCATATCTATCGATTTTATATTTAAATATTTTATCGTTAGTCGGATGTTAGTCCGAAAAGCTACTTTTTGCATACGGTCAAATTAGGACTCGAGACCACTTCCATTGAGTTCAAAATGACGTTTGCAATCTTTTTGAGTGTAAACTTCGATATGTTTAGAGATAGTGAAATTTTCGACACTTTTTCCCGCCTTTGACTTTGGTTTGGACTGCACCCCTTTAGTTCAGCCCAACCATCTTCCTCACTCTATCAAAACACTTCAAGCTTTGTCAAAAATGGTGGTGGGAAGTGGAAATTAAAACTCCAAACACATATTCTATTGCAAATCCGAAATTCAACATTAAATTCACGTGAAGAACATTGCTTCAAGCTTGTTGGTGTTCTTGCTTTGCTCTCAAATCTCCATCTTCATCAAATTCCGTGAAAAGGTGAGATTTTTTATCTCACATCTTGCCTATAGATGTCATTGGGCTGTTGGGAATGATCCCCTATTGCATTTGTATGAATATTTGCTTTTGGTTTGGATCGAATCGGCGAAAAACTCCAACTTTCAGCGTTTTTAGGAAATTCCTGCACTTAGGTCGCTCTGGCTTCGTTAGGTCGCTAAGCCTTAGGTCGCGCGTTGAAAAGTCACCCCTTTCTTAGGTCGTTTGCGAGTTAAGGCCTAGGTCGCTTGCGTGCTTAGGTCGTTCTGGCTTAGGTCGCAGGGAAATAAGTCGTAGGTCGAAACAACTTTAAGTCTTAGGTCGTTGCCGACCTATAATCCCCAGGCAAAATCTTAGGTCGTCCCCGAGTTAAGAGTTAAGTCGTTGCCTTCTGCTATCTCGTCCTGGCTTAGGTCGTACTGAGATAAGTCGTTAGGTCGTATAGACCTTAGCTCGTAGCTCGTATTTGAGCTTAAGTCGTTAAGTCGTATCGACTTTAAGTCGTTGGGTCATACACCCTCTTAAGTCGTAAGTCGTTCGCGAGATAAGCAAGTACTAAGTCGCCCACGAGTTAAAGGCATAAGTCGTTCACGAGTTAAAGGCCTTAAGTCGTTTGCAGTTAGCTCGCTCGCCTCGAGTTAAGTCGTTAGGTCGTCTGGCCTTAAGTCGTTAGGTCGCGTGCCTTGCTAACTCGTTAGGTCGCGTGCCTAGTTAAGTCGTTAGGTCGCGTGCCTAGTTAAGTCGTTAGGTCGTGGACACTTAGGTCGCGCCTTACTGTTAGGTCGCGCATTTCGTTAGGTCGCTCGCATTTAGGTCGCAGACCTTAGGTCGCTCGCGAGTTAGCACTTAGTCGTTCGACCTGTTCTTCTGCTAGGTCGCACAGCAGTCTTCCCTTAGGTCGTATGACCTACTTTTCCTCAGGTCGCTGGACCAGCTTGCCTCCCTTAAGTCGTAAGTCGCTCGCCTTCCTTAAGTCATTCATCTGGTTGAGTCGCACCATTCCTTAGCTCTGCGTAGGCAATCTCTTCTGAAAAACATTTATCAGAATTTCTACTTTGATGGTTTTGGGATTGACTTCTTTGGACTTTACTCACATCTTCGAACGTGAATTGATTTGTTTCTACAATCGTTTTATGACTTGTCACTTTAAAGATATATGAAGGTTTCAATACTAATAGTAAATATCAAAACTCTTTCATCAAAGCGATTTCAACACTATTTTAAATATCAAAAGTTCGTTTTCTCACACCGATTTTCAATCTACTAGTATATACAAGCCTTTACTTCACTCGAATGAGAAATCGACTTAAACGACTTAGTAAAATGGGTGGTATGAAACGCTTGCGTTCACTTCGTCGGTTAGCTCTTGGACTTGTTCGATTGAACCCTTTTTGTGACAATTTCCTAGTGAAGATTTACAACTTGTTCGTAAATATTTAAGTTAAGCAAGTGGTTATGGGACATGAAGCTAAACTCATATATTTACTAGCTTGGTGTGATTGACACTTCCTTATGATCATGACGATCATTTTTGTGATTTAGACTAGCGATTGAGCGATGTCTCTTTGTCTACGTGGGAGACTATACCCCGATTATGTGATGTTTCGCCATCACATATCTAGGGTAGCACCCTACGGTCTTCGGGCCATTCCTGTGTGAAAATTTAATGGATAGCTTCCATGAGATAGCTTCTCGTCATGTGTTTACGCGTAGGTGAGTTTTCATGCTCCCATTCATGTGTTAGGCCTCCCCCCCTTTTTATGTGCTTTCTGGATTTCTGATGATGATTTCTGGAATTTTGTGCTTCACCAATTTTCATGATTTTCATTGATATGATATCAGTTTTTGTGCATTGGTGAATTCATGTGTTATTGACTTGTTATGAATACAAGTTTAGGGTATGATACCCTACCTTATCTTTGTGAAGATTCTTGTGATATTGATTAATCTTTTGTTGATTATCATTTACATACTTATAGCAGTATGTCGTTATGGTTATTTCATGTTCATGTCATGCCTTTTACTTTATACCATATCATCTGATATTTATAGCTAGACTGATCCGTTTATTATTTTCTTATAAATAATACTCGGGTCAGACCGAGATGTTATAGGTGCTTCTGCTTGACTTCTCTTCAGGATATTTCTGACTTTTGGCTAACTACATAGATTAGTAGTTTTTGGATGTACACCTTTGAGATATAGACTCTATGTTGTGTACTTATTCTTTTGTATAGCACGTGATGCTATTCTTTTGTATTATAGTGGATCTTTCCGACCACTACTCTGATGTACACTTTCATGTGTTATATGTTTATTCATATCTTCTTCCGCCTTTGTGATATGGATGTCTGTGACTGATTTATGTTATGATTATTTCTATGTTTGTTTCCGAAGATTATATATAGCCACCATGTGATAGCTTTGTGTTTGTATCGGTATGTCGGATTTCCTCCTTAAAGATATGCATTCTATTCTATCTGACGTATCGGTGCTCGCACAAAGAAGTTACATGGATGGTCGCTCCTCCACAGCCTTATTCTCCGTGCTAATTGACAGCACTACATCGTAGTGTTCTTGGTTAGCGTGGGTATAGAGGTGGGGCGTCACACCTACAGAACGCGACTAATCACGAACAACCCACAACCGCCTTGTTTCAATCGCCGCCGCGCCTACCTATATGCTGCCATATGTCGATCTGACCACACCACTAAGACCGTGCCGCCTCCCTCTCCCTTCGGCCAGAAGGCCGCCACCTCCGGGCCGCAGCCACCATTTATGGCCCAAATCCGACGAATTCGAGCATGTGACGACCCGCACTTCGACCCTCAAAAATTGACATAAATACGCTCATTTTATAACATGCCGATAGATCGAGTGCCGGAAAGGCAGATTGTTAAGGAAAAGAAAGTAGGTAGAAGAAAGAAGAAAACTAAACAAAACAGAATCTCACAGCGGACTGATTAACATATAATATAAATAGTTCTTTACATAAATCAAAACTGTAATATACATATCTCACATCAGAGTACATAAATCAATAGTTACCAGCCTGGACAGTTATAACAACCTGCCATCACAATTGCTGATAACTTCAACAAAACACTACAGCGGAACAAAGTAATACGTCTTCGCCATCCAGCTCGTCTCCTGAGCTCCATAGCATCCTAACCTGAACCTGTAATACTTGGTCTGATCCAAGCATTATAATAAAATACACCCGATTCAGTCTGGAAAAACCAGTGTGAGAAAACACACTCAATTTGAATTATTAAAGTTTTCAAAATCCTTTGAAAATCAAAGGTATCTCGTAAGACCACGCCACAAATAAACACGATGGGTTTTTACCTTACGATAACCAAAACATTTCATATCAAAATCCTCTGATATTACAATAGTGTCTAAATACAAATACTTATTCAAATAGCTGAAATGCTTGCATCTCACGTTTCAGCATAGTTGGGCACAATCAAAACCGTACGGCGCTTATTGCAGAATGGATTTCATATGAATGACTAGGCACTGGGGTATCGCCTGTCACAGTACGCGTCTAGAACAGCGTACCGAGGACCATGCCGGGATCCCCTGCTACACAAGACCGAACTATCCCTGACTTGGATAGACCGAATATGCTATCACCCCGGGTGTTCCCACCCTTTATCGAGCTCCTTCCATAAATCGTAGTAATAACAATATCCGAGGGTATCTAGAAAGGTGATAAACATACCCTAATTGGGTGCTACCCACTTAGCCTTGCTGCATCTCCCCTGCTTTTCAGTCATTCCTGGTTGATGAGGCTAGAGGCTACGATTACCTTTTTAAGGAATTTACACTTAGAATGCTCATTGTCCTCCAATGACAATGTTCTGATAGCATTCATCCATATAAGTCCGTTCCGGGTCCGAACGGAACCGAAGGCACTATTCCTACTACATCCATTTTGGAATCACCCTCAGGATTAGTAGCGATTAGCACTTGCACTTCACTGCTCCATCTTCGACTCTATGCTCTAGTCTTCATTTCGAAAATGTACTCGTTGGATCGAAGTGGTTTTCGGATAACAAATCTGATCCCGGTCTCTTCGAAACAACGTTCGCTATTTTCGGTAAACTTAACCCCAGTTCTCTAGGAAATAAACAGACGAAAATAAGATCGGAGATCACCTCTTAAGTGTTGGTGGACGGATTTCCTTATAAACGTCCTAGAAGAACGAAACGAGTTTATACGTACAGTATAGCACCTCGAACGGTAACTGTACCATATAATCCCGTGCTTCTTCAAGATATTTCCAAAGTTATATTTAGGTCCAGATTTGATAGTTGGTTATTTCACTATCAAATAAACAATCAATTCAACCAAATACTTCATTTTCACTGAAAAACACCAAGTCTTATTTAATTTAAATTTTAAGTAAATTAAATCTCTTTATCAAAGGTCATGTACTTAACTTATCGAATTCAGCATATTCATAGATTATTTTTTTTCAAAAATATTTGAAAACCCTTTTAAATAATATGGAAAGTACCACTGCGGTATCACCATGGATCACAATCAATGGTTACGTCTCTATCCCAGAGAAATCCAAGACTTAACTACAGGCACTCACTGCCTTCGATTTACGCCATGCGAGTATACCATTACTTCCCGAAACTTTATTTAAAAAATTTCTCAAAATAATGCTTATAAGCTCTAAAATAAATTTCCATGTTTAAACTAGGCAAAAACACTTAGATAAAAGCTATTATACAAAGCCATCTTAATATTTAATAATTTACCCTTTAAAAACAAAAATGCTGACTATTTCTTAATTAATAATAAATCCTTAACAATCATTATAAAGTAATTAATTAATAATTAAATATGCCTTAACAATTTAAAATAATTAAATAACTAATTTCCAAAATATTTTTAACACTTTTAAAATTTCTATATTAATAATTAAAAATCCTCTTTTTAAAACAAACCCAATTTCTTGATTTTAATTTCACTTCGTAAATTTGGAAAATCTTACTTGAACTCCAGTACAACCAATTTTATACTTATTTCCGAATTCACTTCTATTCTTCCGATTTATTTAAAAATCTTGATTTTTTAAACCTCCTTTATTTTTGAACAAGTACCACTTAAGAATTTATTATTTAAAAATCCTTTATATACTTTATTCCAAAATCCCTGTCTACAATATCTCGAATTTGTTAAATACAAATTTTCAAACCATTTATTTTATCCAATTGATTAACCTAAAATTCTTTATAACCATTTTACTTCAAAACCCCTTTTAAAATTCTTCCAAATTCAAACCATATTTTTATTGGTATTTTAAAATACCAAGAATCAAGACCAAACAACCATAGCATCCAATCAATATAAATCCCACAGTAATCTATCATAGATTATTCCAACAAAACATATTATACCAACAAAACATATATCAATATATATGAAATTAAACACAACATTTTTTAGGAATCCAGTTGGATCCCTCCAACCTGTTTCCCTGCATCCACAGATGTTAGCACAACATAAAAATACCAATTCCACTTCGAGGCTGAATATCGTGGTATATAGGGTCATCCGCTATTATGCGGGGCACATAGGGTCTCATCCGCTATATATATGCGGGAATATCAATCACTCCAATATATATATACACACTATATATAATATCACATCCAACAGATAAAAATGCATCAATTTAACCAATCAATCATTTACTAATTTTAACTGTTTAAAATTTAAGCCAGCAGTCCAAAATTGAGTGAGATTAACTAACCTTGAGTTTAATTCACCAAATGCTTCAATTTTAAATTAAATCGAACACGTTCGATTTAACCTAAAATTTTCGCTAGCTCCGATCATCACCAATTTTATTCCAGCATGTTGCATTTGTCGTTGCGATTCCGGCACCGCTTGTTTCATCCAATTCCGACCTCGTATGAAGAAGATACGAGGTTTTAAAGTTCGTACGATTTATAATATAAATATATTTACATTTTTATTATTATTATTTTCCTTTTAAAACCTTATCAATCCTGGCCGTTCATTTCCGAGACTCCAGATCGAGGCCGCTCGTGCTTCATCTTCTACATCGTGCCATCCCCATTCAACAACCCATCGGCCGCCTTGCTTTTTTTGAATTACCGTCCTCGTTCCCCTAGAACCTTATCAGCGACCATCCCTTGAAACACCAACTCGAGCTCCACCTCCACCCAAAACATCGTTGAACCCGGTGCTGCCATTACCCTGGAAAATGCGGTCGAATGCGTGATGAACGGGCCTTAAATTCGCCTCCAATCGACGACGATAGCCTAGATCCACTGTTGGATCTATAGAGGTCGATGAGTTCTTCGATTTCCTAGTTGAAGTTTTCTCCTAAAAATCGATGGATTTTGAGAATTCGAGGAGACGAGTATGGTGATTTTCGGCCATTGAAAAGCAAGCTGGCGGCTACGTGAACAAGCCCTAGGGTTTTACTGTTGGAACCGTATATATACACGTATATAAATATTTTTTTAATATTATTTCCAATTTTAACATGCTTTTTCAAACGAACTCCAAACGAAGCGTGCCGCCTGGCGTTTATAATGTTTTACCCCTATTCCGAACACAATGAAATATGTTTTAGGCCTAATTCAATCGTATGTGAAAGATAGCTTTTTGAATCAAATTAAAATATTAAACTTTCGATATCTATTTCAACGTGTTTCTATCCCGTACGACCAAACGGTAACTCCAAATGCTACGAAATTTTAAACCTGATAATAATACACCATTACCGATCCAATGGAACTGGTTTCGTTGAATTCCGAGACCGTGTTTCAGAAGGATATTTTTACGCGTCGATTAAATCGAGCGATTTTCAAAATCATCGAAATCATCTAAAATTTCAATTTTAAAAATTTACTAACTCCATTATAAATCACATAGAATTTATATTCATATTAGAAATCATTCTGATTCATTTTAAATCAAAGTTCAATTATTTACACCATTATTTTATATTAACTTCCACTATTAAATTAATATATAAATTTCAACTTTAAATTTATCAACTTTTAACCCCATCCAAAAGTCTGTTACCATTACCCTAATCCAATAGAGTTTAAAACACCTTAGGAATCATCCCTATTCACATCTAACTCCAGATTCCCATATTTACCCTATTTCAGATATTAAATTTATATTTACCCAAACCCAATTTATCACTATATTTGAAATGTTAAACCATTTCACCGATTCTTCCATATTCAAAATCAATTAATAATTCAAATTCAACATTTAAAATAAATTAAATGTTCAAAATTAAATGACCAAAATTCCGGGTCATTACAGAGCATCTCCACGATGATTGATTCTGGTGGATGAAGACTGCTTCGCCTCCTCTACCAGGTGCAACTCCCCGATCGTCGAATCTTTGCAAATCCACTGTTGAATCCAAACCCTAGAATGGACGAACGAAACTTCTTCGCCAATTTCTGATCAAACCGAGACTCTATTGAAAAAATGAATCGCAGACACTGGTTTCATTCGTCGAGAGCTTCATGATAATATATTATATGATAGAATTTGAGTAGTTTGAATTTTTGAATTAAATTTGAAATTTGAAATTGGAAATTTAGGGTTATGGGATATTCGCCACTGGAAAGGAGTAGATGAGATTAAAAGTACGTACAGAAAATATAATAAAAGGTTTCTAGGGTTTTATAACAACATATATATAGACAAAGATGGAACATGAATGAATGGAACAGATCGATTGGGCCAAAGCGATCACAAAGGCCCAAAAAGTCTGTTTCATTCCCGAAACGAAAATAGGTCATCCCATATATCAAAATGTAGGTTTTCAATATTTTTAAATTCAATGAAACTAATTTCAAACCATAATTCTATTGTATGTAGAAGTTAGCTTTATAAATCAAGTTATATTTATTTTTGCACGTTAATTAAAATGAATTATTAATAAACTGATTTAATCACTTTTAAATTCTAACTTAAAAGTTTTCTATCATCATTTTGATTAAACTGAAATTAATAATCTTTTAGAATTAAATTTCCATGTTTAATCCAAGATTTAAATATTAAATTAATTTCAACATTTAATTACAACCATAATAACCCATATTTTTATTACCATTAAATTTACAACAAATTATTTTATTTTGATTTAAAAGTTCTTTATATTAAATCAACAATCCCTCTTATGTATTCATTAATATAAGTTTCCACTTTATTACACCCAATTATTTTACAATTAATGTCTTCCCCCGTATTAATTTAAATATTTCAATTACATGAAATTCCATTGATTACAAAATTAATTTCAAACGGATTAACTAACTGAGATGAAAAATAAAGCAATTGTTACATCTAAGTAATTCAACTATCTATAATTTATTGTTTACAACAAGGGTTAATAAGTTTACTTACCAATAACTGATTTCATATTCTATGCTAAAACCAATTTCAATTAAATAACATATGATTTCTCTTTTTATACATCATTTAATTTATTCATTATTAAAATTTACGATTATATTCAAATTAACTTTACAATTATATTCCAATTAGAGATAAACATTCAATTTATTCTTTTCAAGTCAAAGCTTAAATTTCATTCCAATGTTCATTTTAATTTAATTTAAAATGTAAGTTCTTATGTTAAACTTATTAATTACAACGTATTAGTCTTTTCGTTTTAGTTAAAGGATTTCAACATCTCATATTGCAGTTTATATTCAATATTAGGTTTCAAACGAATTCTCATTATACCACAACTGTTTTCTGTTCATTTCATATTTTTCAACATTCATTTGTTAAATTATTCCATTCTTATATTAACATCTATTATTACAATCAATAGAACTTACATTCAAACAATTATTAAATAAACCGTATTCAAATCAATATCATTAAATTATATTCTAATATGCATTACAATCTTCTACCTCATTAAAATTAGTTGTTTTAGCATTTATTTAAGATCGTTTTATATTCTAACAAAATTTTACATTAATAAATCATAAAATCTTTATTTCTAACTATTTTTAATCGACAATTATATTAAATTTAATATTTCTAAATGGTTGAAAATACGGGTCGTTACAATCTCCCCCACTCAAAACTTTTCGTCCCCGAAAAGGAACAAGAAAGAATTAAGAGACATGATATATTTTATTCAAAATAGTCAATTTAATAAACAATTTAACTTACTGATGCAGCAGCGGATAACTGAAATGATGATTCTGTGAAAGTAGCAATCGATGGAATGAAAAATACTGAATGGTCCAAATTCGTTGATCCGAAGATACCGAATTCTAGCAATCTTCGTCACGTTGATCGCGCACGATACCGTGAAAGAAGATCTGCAATTCTTCAGACGTTGATCAAGCGCACTTGATACCGTGAATTGGCTTCTACGATCGTTGATCTGAGCGCACTCGAATGCCGAAAGAGGAGATAGGAGATTACACTCAACTACCAATTTAATGAAAGCACAAAGCTAACAAACAAAAGTTTTTATTCAAAATCAACTAACTATTACAAATGACACTACCCCGCTATTTATAGAGGTTACAACTCAACACGACTCAAATATTACAACACATAGGTCGGCACCGACCTAACACGCACAGCGACCTACGACTTAATACAGACGCGACCTAAACATTACAACATCACTCGACTTATCATATTTACAACACAAGACTTATTACAACATGACAACATAACAAATACAATCATTCAAACAACCTAAGGAATTACAACAAAACAAAAGTACAACAACTTATATACAACATTACATCCCTTCACGGGACATAAGATCTTCATGCAACTTAATTATCAGCGATCTAAGATAATGCGGCATACGGTCTACGACCTAAGGTGGTCGCGACTTATATTCAGGTGGCACAATTGAGAACGCGGCATCAGTAGTTGAGCGACCTAATTTAGGTCGTAGCTTGACAACAGTAGTTGAGCGACCTAACTTAGGTCGTAGCTCGGCATCAGTAGATTTAGGTCGTAGCTCGTCATTCTGTTCTGAGCGACTTATCTTCCAGCGGCATAAGGTCGAGCGACCTATCTTCCCACGACTTATGGTAGGTCGTTCGCGACCTAAAGAAAATGGCATAAGACCCAGCGACCTAAGAACTTCGCTTCTAGAAGTCTTCAAGCGACCTAAAGTTGAGCGACCTAAGTTATGTTGCGAGTCTCCACTAGGTCGCCAGCGACCTAAAACACGTTGCTTGTTAGCTCGCAAGTACTCTTCGCTAGGTCGTTCCATATAGGTCATTCGCGACCTAAAATGCTGCGACTTATTGAACAATGCGCTACGTATCTGTTGCATCCCATCCTCCTTCTCGTTAGGTCGCTCGCGACCTAAGACTACGTTAGTTTGTTCTTGCAAGCGGCCTTCACTAGGTCGGAACTCTTTACTTTGTGGCTCGTTAGGTTGTGAACGACTCAAGAATTGGATAGGTCGCTCGCGACCTATTACTTCGCCATTCTGGGCTGCATCACTTACATATATAAGTTTAATAAAAATTTGAAAATAACTCAACTTCCACGAAAAATTTCGGCAGCGTCTCCTTTGCGCGGCTAGGTTCGAAAAATAAAAATATCAATAATTATAATGTATACATCTTATTTCAATAGTAAAGCATCCCAAACCATGGGGAAAATAATAAAATACTGCTAAAAACCGTAATCCGAAAAACGTACCTATTTGTCGTGCAAACAAAGCTCTATTTATGAAACCAAAAGCAACAGCTATTGCTTACATAAACCTGTATCTTACTTACATAATTCAAGAGAATTAAACATGATAAAAGGACAATATACTAACTATTCTATCATAAATACCAATAACACACAATACAGCAATCATATGCAACAAAACAATGTAATGCAACTGATAAGTATGATGCAACCCAAAATAGTATAGCAATCAGAAGCAACAATCATAGCACAACATTTAGTTATTAAAGTTTGTACGATGTACATATATCATTTGTACACAATATCAATTCTGATCACTTGCTTGAATACACAAATTCCACTTTCGAACTAGTATTTTTGACTCGACTGCTCTAGTGCGGACGCTGATCCAATTTCTTGATTAGAAATCTCCATTCTCCTTGCATAGCCATAAACTATGATAGAAAACTACAAATTCATATCAAGAATCCATATCAAGCGTTCGCCGTCAAGAACCGAGCAAAAAAAAAATCCTAATTTGGACTGGTTTGAATTGCCACAAATCATGTTCGAACCTGGATCAAAACTATTATGCGAATAAAATGATCTACGTACAACTTACATATTTTATTCTATTGGTTTCTTTAACACATCATCTACTTTTCATTCATTTTTAATACTCGTTTATTTATATAAAGATCCATCACGTATATAATTTGTTTTCCATTAGATATTTAAGTCATTGATGAATCATTTCATAAAATATTACTTAAGCTTCTACTTCCTTTACATAAGTTTATAACTTAATTCGATTATAGAATAAAATTTAAGTATTTGGTATTCGTTTTTGAAGAGGAAAGAAATATTTCAATATACCTTAAAATTCAACTAAAACATTTGACCATATTCACTTAGTATAAATATAAGACATATTTAGAACATCCTCGTAGCATTATAAAAAGATTTTCCAAAAAGTTTAAAATACAGTTAGAAATTTATATCGAACCATTTTAAGAAGTTTTAAAATAAAGTTCTTTAAATCCAATAATTTATTAGACTCGTTATTTTAAAATAAGTATAAACTCAAAGATTATTAAACTGAAACTAATAGTATACTCAAATCTTACATTAAATTTTCAAATCAAAGTATAAAATTTCATATCTTCATAATTAATTTTAAAATACTTGTTTTAAAATGAATATTCAAATCATGGAAAACATTTATTTCGGTTTAATACAAAATTCAAATAGTAAATAATCTTATAAATTTCATATTACTACTTCGAAAACCAAGTAAATATTTTAAACCATACTTTTGAAAATAGCGATTCAAATTTATTTTTCAAACATATTACTATAAATAAGACTTCCCAAATCTTTTTTTTCATAAAATTTTGAAATATAATTTTTTTTAATATATAGGCTATTTATATAATATCTCTAAATTATATATTCAAAGAAGCTTATATAAATTCTATTTCAAACATTAATTTGAAAACTTCATTTGCAAATCAATCATCTTTAATACTTTACAAAAACTCATTTGTAAAATTTCTTGCTTCATTTATAAATATCGTTTAAATATTTTAAATAACATCTTTATAAATATATGTAAACTTACTTATATTTAGAAAGGAGTTATTGAAAACCTTAAATCCATTATTTATAAATTTATTAGTTTTAATCTCAAAATACTTTTCAAACGTCGTTAATAAATCAATAATCATTAACTTTAAATATGTTTTATTGAATTAATAACTTCTCACTATATTTACAACATTGATAATTAACTTTTAAACCATGTCATACATAAATAACAACCCTTTAAAATATTTTTATGAAAATATAATCATTAACTATATTTTTTAAAGTATTTAGAAAAGAAAAAAATAATCAAAATATCCTTTATATAATATTTTTTCAAAATACTTTTATGACCCGATGTCTTAACAAGTTTATCCTCGTTCTTATAGACTCTGGACATACGTTAATCAGGAACAAGACTAGAATTCTCCAAGTACTTAGTAGACCTGTTTGAACACCCAATGAAAATACTTAAAAAAAGATATGAAAAGCATCGCTCAAAGTTTGATGTCAAATGATGATGTTACGATAGTAGTGGCCCACTGCTCATTCCATTGTTTACGCAATGGACACAAAACCTTCCAAATGATCCATTCACCTTCCGGATTCCAGAGGAATACCATAGCCATTTCGTAAACAATGGACCATCTACCCCTGCCGTAGTGGTAAGCTGCTTCAATGATTTACACAATAGTTGCACTTCCTTCCCGGAAGATCCATAAACAACATATCCTAGGATTGAAAGCATATCCATTGGGTAAACTAAAGAACCAACTACCCTGGAAAAAAAATCGAAGAACTCATGAGTTTAAGTCCGGACTACCTATATCTGTTTGAATCCATTTCTAGATTCACCTAATTCCATTAGGGTTATCAGTCGAATCCATTCCTGGATTCACCCAGATCCACTAGGGTTCGAAGCATATCATACTATACTTCTTCACGGAGGGCACTTCCCATATCTTCAATTTCGAAATGTATCATAATATACATAGCACCCTTTTCAAAATCATAACTTCAAATATCACACTTATATAAGTTCCATTATATATAAGATTTCATTTCCAAATCGAGTACTTTCCAATATCAATAGTCTCGAATATATCATATCATTCTTATATAAATTTCGTTATATATAACATTATCGCTTTTCAAATCGAGTACCTTTCAGAATTAATAGTTTTCGAAATAACTTCATACTTATACAAGCCATTTTCATATAAGAGTCAAAAACTTTCAAATCAATATTTTTATAGAGTCAAAGGTCTTCGAAACCAATCAATTTCAAAATATCAGTTCGGTTTCAAATTCATATAGGATTTCAACAATCATTTTTCTTTTCAAAATCGAATACCAATAAAATTTCAAAATTTCCACAATCAATAGTTTTAGAAATAAATTCAATTTAATATTTATGTCAAGTTTATAAATTAAGATTTTCTTTTCCAATTCAATATGTTTTAGAAAAATCATTTGTACATAAATTACTTTATAAAACATTACTAAGTTCACAAACATTTCCTAAAACAAAATTTCGTTTAAAACATTTCAGAACTAAATTTCATATTTGTGTAATACAAAATAATCTTATTCATTTTACTTACCAAAATATTTAACAGTCTAAAACTTGTTTAAATTATATTATCCTTTAATTTACGAGTTACAAAACTAAACCTTTATATATCTTTCTGAAATACCAAGCTTTAAATTTTTAATATCAATTTGGAAGTGTCAGACTATTAAAAATAATCGAAAAAAATAAATTCCAATTCAAAGAAAATTGGAAATCAACAATCAATCATCTCAACGAGATGCACAATCGATCAATCCTAATGCATATGATACATGTGTCCATAATATCATTCAACGAAATTCGAGAACTAAACACCGAGTTTATTTCAATCATTTGAAATAATATATACATATCTTTCGAATATCAAATCATACTTAAGGGATCTGAATCAAAAATCAGTTTCATCAATTCAATCGTGTAGCAAAGCTACTATAGTGGCCTTCCCCACTTTGAAACTCGAAAATGAATGTCGATGATGTCGCAATCATCACCGAAATTATTTTCCAGTGATAGAAGTGAGTTCTACACTTTATTTCCTTTAAAATAATTTTGAAAACATTTTAAAAACATTTCAGTACGGAAAGTACTTTCAAACAATACTACTATATTTTTACAAAATCTTAGAAACCAATTTAAAAATAACCATGAAATTCAAGTTCTCAAATTTTCAATTTGAATAACTTTTTAGTTATAAATCATATCTATCTAAACCATATTTTATATATCACTTTCAGATATGGTATCAAATAGTCGATATAATAATACAGTGGGGAATTCAGATATGTATTTATTTCGAAATCCCATGTTGAAAATACGCAATTTCTTATAAACCGTTTAAAACTATTTCGAAAATTCATGACAATAGTCAATGCTCAAATCAACAACCAAAAGTTGATGCTCATAAACTGGCGAGCACAACTAATCAATAAATAAATGATAATAAGAACTACCGTTCCAATTAATCAATCAGTAAAGTGATAACAGTCACTAATCATGAAACAATCATAAATAAATATATCAATTTATTTAAATTCATTCTTGTATATATACACACACACAAAATATAATCCAAGTTAAAATCATTTCATTTATCAATTTCAAAACATTTTATAACACTAACAAATACGTTGTCTCATATATATACTCTCAACTCATAATAGGGCATATTACCATATCTCTTAATGAGTTTACCCCAATAGGATAAGGTATCTCTAAACGAAAGCTCTAATACCAACTGTGAGGGCCAATGTAACGACCCGCCATTTTTGACCGTTCAAGTCGACAATAATCCACACATGTCCAACTCAAACCGTTCAAAAAGGCAGATGGTTATTGGGGTTAAATAAGAAAAGGAAAGAAAGAACAGAAGCAAACTCAGAATCTTGCAGCGGAAGGAACAAGATATAATAATAAAATAACAGTTCATGAAGCTGTTAAATAAATAAATTTGATTATTATTATACATCATAAATCAGAGTTACATACATATCAGAGATAATACAATAATGCAGCGGAAAAATAATATGGTAGTAGAATACAAATGATGTAATACCAAACTCCGTCTTCGTCCTCCAAAATAGATCTTCAACCTTATCTGAAATGCTCAGGCTGACCCGAGCGTAATGAAAAGACAAAACACTCGAGTCAGGACTAAAATATCTCATGTAAGTCAAATCTAATAAGAAAACATGGGTGTGACGGCGTCAGAGATGTTTACGGGGTTTGACATCTCCTGTCCAGTGTCAACGTGAGTGCAGTAACTTAAGAGATGTTACGGGATTTTCCATCTCTCAAGGATCCGTTAAACTATCTACTATGTAGTACAATACGCTATTATAATATGTCTACATTAAAGTAAAAGTATTAAAATAGCGTTAAGCCATGGCCCATTCCACCCTTAACACAGTTTATATTCCCAAGAGCATATACAAGACCGCAGTTTCCCCAAAACCGGAAGTCACCAGAGGGCAATCCATATACTAAAGGTACAAACCAAAATCGTAGTGGTTGCGAATAGGATAATCAGTATGACAAGGTACATGAGGCAATACCAACTAGGATACTAGTAGTTGCGTGATCCGGACTGATGTTGGGCATAGCAGCTACTACCCCAACACCTCGAAACAACACTCCCAAAATCGAGGGGTGCACCCAAATCGAATCACAAAAGTAATAGACATGGTAACGAAGAAGTGTGTCCGCTAGAGGTGGCGAACCTCAATGGCCCAGCGCGGCTCCTGTTTTAGTCATGTCAGGGGTCATCCAATATCGTTCTCTTTCTTCAGTCAACGCGTTCACCAAACCATCCACTTCGTTCTGGATCAACACTCCGCGTATACTAGTTATTAAAGTGGTTTTCGGTATCGACAAAGAGTATGTCCATATCCGATCCCGGTCTCTTTAATAACTACGTATTATTACACCGATGGCTCTTTTACATTTCAAATCGATTCATAATTGATATCAAAATATCATATTCGCTTCAAAATCAAATCCATTTCAAATATCATCATATCTATTCAAGATGTAAGATTCCGTTTCAAAATCATTTTTCGCCTCAATATCTCATTTCAATTTCAAAATCATTTTCACCTCAATATCTCATTTCGATTTCAAAATCATTTTTCGCCTCAATATCTCATTTCGATTTCAAAATCATTTTTCACCTCAATTTCCACAAAATGATTCACATAAACTCGAATTCCAAAATTTAAAATTTAATCCAATTTCAAATCATCAATTTCAACTCGATTCAGCTTCTCAATAAACCATTTCAAATTATCAATTTCACATACATATTTGAACCACAAAATAAACAATTTCACTTTCAATATATTTCGAAACTTTAAATATTTCACATTTCAAAACAGCTCATATATTTATATAAGAATATAAGATTCGCTTTAAAACCATTTCGTATTCAAATTAGAATATACTTTAAATTAAACATCCATATTAAGTAGTTTACTTAATTTTTGGAACAATTCCAATTCAGTAAACTTAGATTAACATTCGGATTTCAAGAATTCATTTAAGTATTACATTCCAAATCAATTTCAGTTCAAATCCTATTCAAATCAATTTTATCTTCAAATTTAATTCAATAGTTTCAATTTAGTCCAATTCACAAATTTCTTTGAATTTCAATCAAATTCCAAATTAATTAAATCTCAATTTCAAATTAATTTTCAATTCCAAACTCAAACTTGAAATATCATTTCATATAAATTTTCTTAGAAATATTCATAGTTCGATTAAAAGTCCAATCTTTTAAAACAAATCAACTTTCGAAAATTTACGCCATATTTCAATTTTTTCTTAAAAATCTAAACTTCGAATAATTAAACAATTTCATTTACCAATTTTAAATTCCTACATCTCTAGCTTCAATTCAAAATAATTCGATTTCCATAAATTGGATTTTATTCTTAAAATCAATTCATTTAAATAATTTCAAAACAACTTTTAAAATCATTTAATTTAACCAACCTGGTGTCCATATATAATTTTCTATCCTATGGCCAAGTGATTATTTATTTCAATTAAATGTCAGGGATGAATATATATCACTTTAACCAAATCACAGTGTCATATGTATGTATAACAGGATATCTATATATATATATAAGCAAATAAACATCAAAACATTTAAATATCAACCAATAGCATCCATCGAAATAAATCATCCAATAGTCAATACAATTCACGGCAATTTCATAGTTATCAATATCGGGAAATTTAATTTTGATTAAATCCTAATTTCAATTTACTGTCAATTTAATTTTTCAACGGTGAATTCACATGACAATCTATATGACAATTAAATTTTTATCAAACAACGACAAATAAATTCATATCACTTCATTATGTCAAATTTAACTACCATAAAGATATTCAGTACGTTGTGAGCGTTATAAAACACTCACCTTGATTTTCTGTTGTCGCCGAGACGTTCCGGTTTGGAACTAAAACTGGACGACGCCCAACTTTAGCCCAAATTTCCACCGTCTCCAAATCCATCCGAACCAGTTTCATTTCGAAGCTCTCATCATTATGATCGCAACGCAAAAAGTTTCGTTCCAATCGGACCTCGTATGAAAAAGTTATGCATTTTAGAAGTTTGTACAAATTTTAATATAACTAATTTACAAATTCTTTTTTAATTCCAAACCCTGCTGAATCCTGGCCGTTCATCTTTGCTTCAGGAAATCTGGGCCGCACCTGCCTCCTTCTCCATCATCGTTCAATTCACGTGAACCCTAACCCATAGCCGCCTATCTTCATCAAATTATCACGACCAACTCACTCGACTTCACAATGATCAGAGACCACCGTTAGAAGCGTCTTCGCAAGAGCTACCATCGGCCAGAGTAGGGTGGAGCTCGGCCATCTCTGCTGCACGCAAATCGAGGACAAACACGAAACTTTAAATGCAAATTCCCGTTGATCCGTTGCTCCGTTTTCGATCATCTCCGTATGGATTTGAAGCTCTCATCGTCCTCTACAACTTTGTAGTTGACAACTTTTGCTAATTCCTTACGGATTAAGAGAGATTAAGGAGGAAAGAAAACAAATTTCTGGCCATTGATGGAAAAGATGGCGGCTAGGGCTGAAAGCCTAAGCTGTTTTTGGAAAATAGAGAAAGTGAGGGGCTTTTATAGAAAAATACACGACACTATTCATCCCGGATTTTCCGAACTCCAAACGAAGCATGCCGGCTGACGTTTCTAAGGTTTACCCCGCGTTCCGAACACAATGGAACAGGTTTCGGAAGCTAATTCGATCATCTGTGCAAGTTACGGCAATAAACGATCGATTTAAAATTAAATCGGTTAATCAAATTTCTGTGCGTTTGGGCTCGCCTCGGACAAACGGTAAATCTGATTGACATGAAATTTGAAACCTTACAAAAATATGACATTACGGATCCGATGAAACTAGTTTCATCGAAATCCGAGACTTTTTGAAAAATGACTATTTTCTCTCGCCGAATTAATATTAAAAACAATTCGATGCGTTTCGAGCTGCCACGATCAAACGATAACTCCGGTTGATACGAAAATTGAAATCCGATAATAAAAAACTATTACGGATCCAATGGAACTAGTTTCGTTCAATTCTGAGACTGTTTGAAAAATGGCTATTTTTCAGTCGATAATTAAATATTAAAATATTCAATTTTCACAAATTAACTTTAAATTCAATTTTAAAAGTTCTATAACATTACTATAACTGCAATATGATAAGATAAAATTTTACAAATCATTTTCAATCATATTCAACTCGATTGTCAATTAATTCTGAAATTTAACTTATTAAATTATCGATTTAATTGTCTAATTAAATCCAATATTCGAAAAATAAATTATTCGACTGTTTAATTTCAATATAAAATTCCCAATTTTAAATTATTAACTTTTAAATCAAATTTCAATTGTTCACAAATTCCATTTTTAATTTCACAGTAATTAACAATCTTTTACAATGCAATTTTCCATTATAAATCCAATATAAAAGATTATATTAGATTCCACGTTCAATTATATTGTAATTCAAATTCAAGTTATTTAATTCCAAATGAATTCTTTTATTTCGATTTACACTTTCATTATTGAACCAACCATTTACTTATACATTATTATCAATAGTTTATAATTCATTTACTTTCATTTTCTTCAACTATCATCTTATTTAAATTCACAGTAATATTAAATTACATTCATTTACGTTGATTTCCATATTATAACTTCAATATTAAATGTAACATTTTATTTATTTCGTTGTTTACAATCAAATTCAATTCAATTCAATTACTTGTTACATTCAAATTTAAATCTTTACTTACGTTCAATTACAAGTTAACATCTTTATCGAATTACAGTTTCAGTTATTATCTGCTTTCAATCAACTGTAATATTAAGTTACATTTATTTATATTAGTTTCAATAACATAAACTTCCATTATTAAATCTACCATTTTATTTATTCTTTGTTTACAATCATAACCAATTTGGTTTACAATCAAATTCAATTCATTATTTACATTCACTACAAGTTAACATCCATATTTAATTTACAAATAAGTTATTTCAGAATTCAGTTTTGTATTTTAACTTTTAATTCGCATTTAACAACACAAAATTTTATTTCCTTTGGATTTTTATCCAAAATTTTCATTTTAATTCGTATTTTTAAAGTGTTAAAAATACGGGTCGTTACATTCTACCCCACTTAAAACTTTTCGTCCTCGAAAAGGAACGGAGAAGGGGAAACCATCATTTAGATATAATTCATTCAAAATATTCTACTTATTTGCAAAATTTAGTTATAGGATTCTTTTTCACAAAATTTTCTAACTCCCGGATTTTTGAAAAATTTCGACAGACTCCTTTGCGCGGCTAGGATCGAAAAATTTCACAGTAGTAATAATTGCATGATATACATCTCATTACAAGAATGAGGCATCCCAAAACATGGGGAACACAATAATATACCACAACATAAACCGTAATCCGAGAACGTACCTTTTATTAAGCATTTATTAGCATTTTAACTTACATTTTGCATTTAGCGCAGAAGCGAGCTCCACAAGCGAAGCGCAACCCCTTTGCTACCTACTAAAATGCTCAATAACCAAGTTAGAACCATGCATATAAAGATAGATCGATATACTTAGCATAAACAACCTACATATAACATGTTTAGCTTCAAAACTGAAATTCCAATTCCAGGACAGCAAACGAATCTCAGTTTTTGGTCACCTAAACGATAAAATTTGACAATGGAATCTAAACAAAAGTTGTTGCATTCGTTTCAGGCTTTCCGGAATGTCCAAAATTATCAAATTTGGACCATCCGTTCAAAAGTTACGGCCGTTTTACTAAATGGATACGCCTCAGCCTGGGCAATGCATTGCGCAGGTCAGCGACGTTCACTCCCCTTTTCGACCATCTAAATGACAGCAAAACACAAAACACTTAAAGCAAAATTTTTAACTTAAGTTCTTAGCTTTCCAGAAAGTGCAAGATCGTCAAAATCCGATACACCAGTAAAAAGTTATGGCGAGAATACTAAGGTGCTTCAGATTTCTACTCCGCACAGGCCAGCGACTAATATTGGTGTTTTAAGCCTAGTGGATGAAGGTATTTATCAAAACATTCTAAACAAAAGATGTAGCACAGTTTCTAGGCTTTCCGAAAAGTCCAAGATCGTCGAATTCCGTTCAAACATTTAAAAGTTATGGTTGTTTTCGTTCTAGCATATATTGGACAATTTTGGATTTTTTTCTTCTTCCCAAATTTGCTTTTATTATTTCAAAGCACAAACCATCAAACTTCAAATTTTCTAAAGAAACAATCATAAACACAAAGTCGTTTATTTTCTTATATATCCAGGAAATAAGTTTACATTCGATTTATTTCCGATTAATTCAAGTTTGTTTCATTCATAATTTAAATTCAAGTCAATTTGCTTCAATTTAATTTGAATTCAATTATATTCAATTTCCCTATGCTTCAAATTTGAATTTAATTATTTTAAAATTTTATTCCGTTTATTCAATTCCATTAACACTAATGAATTCTATTTAATCAATTATCATCCATCTAACAACCAATGCATATCAAACATTAACATCCATCCAAATCTATAATAAATCAATTATACATTTCCAAGTCAAAATTTTAATTTCATACACTTCCAAGTTTATTGACATTTAGTTTTATTCAAATTTAATTAGTTTCCATTTACTAATTCTATATTTAATTAATTTTAAATTTAATTCATTTTACAACTTAAATTTCCTTTATATTTACAACTATCAATAGATCTTCACATTTTATTATTCACTCTCACACTGGTATATTATTCCTCTACTTATCCTTATTAGCATTTTAAACTTTTTAAGTATTTGGTAAGTTTTTGTTATGCAAATAGAATGTAGTTAAACAACATACCACCTCTTTTCATTCAAAGTTGAATTTTCAATTAATTAATTCTTAAGTCATTACTTAAATTTCACTATAATTTAATTTCACATTTACATTCACATATAGTATTTCCATTTTATATTAACATAATGGTGAATCACCTTTAAATGTTAATTTAAATTCCAATTATTTACTAACAATTTTATTTATATTTGCAAACCATTAATTAAATGCATATTTCATTATTCAAACCTATACTTGTATATTATCCAATTAACAATTCATATAACATTTTTGAACTTCTTAAATGATTTGGTAAGTTATATCTATGCTATAGAATGAAATTTAATACTATGCGAGTTTTACAGTTTCAATTTTATTTTAAATTCATAATTTCCTAATTCTAAGGATTTCTACTTCAATTGATATTTCACTTAGCTCTTAGGTTCATTTCTCATTTCGCAATTCAGAAGTTCCGTAATGATTCAAGTATTAATTCATTTCAACCATTAAAAGAAAAATCATTAATTATTAAAGAACTCAAGAATTCCAATCCCGGTTTCATTTCAAATCAAGTTTTGAAATAATATATACTTATATAATTTATATATCAAATCATACTATAGAGAATACAAAATAAAATTCAATTTTAATCAAAACAGGGTTTAGAAAAACTATTAAGTGATCTCCCCCACTTGGACTGTCGAAAATAAACGTCGATGATGCGTGCACTCATCACCGAAATCATTCTCTAGTGTCAAGAGGGGAGTATAACACTTACTTCATTTGAAATCCTTTGAAAACAATTTCTAATCGAATATACTATCATATAATACTTATATTATACATTTCAAATTTTTGTTAATAAATTTTCAAAACACCGGAATGTAAATTCTCCATCTTAATTCAAATTCATTTTTATTTCATTTTATTTACCATTTATATTCATTGTCAATCATATTTACAAGTTTCATTTCTTAAAATCATTCAATAGTCAATAGTTAGAAATATTGACTAATCAACAATAAACGATGATAATCTAATATTATCATCTCTAACCAATACAATCAAAATTTATAAATTTTCAAGATAAGTCTTTTATATATAGAATATAATCCAAAACAATATTATGTCAATCTGTCCTATTCGAGTGTTTAGAAATTCCTATCGATGCCTTGGCGTCCCAAGTACCAACCAGAATTCATAAATACTCAACGGAACAAATTAACACAATATAAAATCATTTTTATATCAAAATTACAAATACGCTCTCTCATATACACTTAACTCATTCATATAGTTTACCTCTATTTCAATGAGTTATTCCCCACTAGAGCCAAGGTAATCTAAACCAAAGCTCTGATACCAACTGTAACGACCCGCCATTTTTGACCGTTCAAGTCGACAATAATCCACACATGTCCAACTCAAACCGTTCAAAAAGGCAGATGGTTATTGAGGTTAAATAAGAAAAGGAAAGAAAGAACAGAAGCAAACTCAGAATCTTGCAGCGGAAGGAACAAGATATAATAATAAAATAACAGTTCATGAAGCTGTTAAATAAATAAATTTGATTATTATTATACATCATAAATCAGAGTTACATACATATCAGAGATAATACAATAATGCAGCGGAAAAATAATATTGTAGTAGAATACAAATGATGTAATACCAAACTCCGTCTTCGTCCTCCAAAATAGATCTTCAACCTTATCTGAAATGCTCAGGCTGACCCGAGCGTAATGAAAAGACAAAACACTCGAGTCAGGACTAAAATATCTCATGTAAGTCAAATCTAATAAGAAAATATGGGTGTGACGGCGTCAGAGATGTTTACGGGGTTTGACATCTCCTGTCCAGTGTCAACGTGAGTGCAGTAACTTAAGAGATGTTATGGGATTTTCCATCTCTCAAGGATCCATTAAACTATCTACTATGTAGTACAATACGCTATTATAATATGTCTACATTAAAGTAAAAGTATTAAAATAGCGTTAAGCCATGGCCCATTCCACCCTTAACACAGTTTATATTCCCAAGTGCATATACAAGACCGCAGTTTCCCCAAAACCGGAAGTCACCAGAGGGCAATCCATATACTAAAGGTACAAACCAAAATCGTAGTGGTCGCGAATAGGATAATCAGTATGACAAGGTACATGAGGCAATACCAACTAGGATACTAGTAGTTGCGTGATCCGGACTGATGTTGGGCATAGCAGCTACTACCCCAACACCTCGAAACAACACTCCCAAAATCGAGGGGTGCACCCAAATCGAATCACAAAAGTAATAGACATGGTAACGAAGAAGTGTGTCCGCTAGAGGTGGCGAACCTCAATGGCCCAGCGCGGCTCCTGTTTTAGTCATGTCAGGGGTCATCCAATATCGTTCTCTTTCTTCAGTCAACGCGTTCACCAAACCATCCACTTCGTTCTGGATCAACACTCCACGTATACTAGTTATTAAAGTGGTTTTCGGTATCGACAGAGAGTATGTCCATATCCGATCTCGGTCTCTTTAATAACTACGTATTATTACACCGATGGCTCTTTTACATTTCAAATCGATTCATAATTGATATCAAAATATCATATTCGCTTCAAAATCAAATCCATTTCAAATATCATCATATCTATTCAAGATGTAAGATTCCGTTTCAAAATCATTTTTCGCCTCAATATCTCATTTCAATTTCAAAATCATTTTCGCCTCAATATCTCATTTCGATTTCAAAATCATTTTTCGCCTCAATATCTCATTTCGATTTCAAAATCATTTTTCGCCTCAATTTCCACAAAATGATTCACATAAACTCGAATTCCAAAATTTAATCCAATTTCAAATCATCAATTTCAACTCGATTCAGCTTCTCAATAAACCATTTCAAATTATCAATTTCACATACATATTTGAACCACAAAATAAACAATTTCACTTTCAATATATTTCGAAACTTTAAATATTTCACATTTCAAAACAGCTCATATATTTATATAAGAATATAAGATTCGCTTTAAAACCATTTCGTATTCAAATTAGAATATACTTTAAATTAAACATCCGTATTAAGTAGTTTACTTAATTTTTGGAACAATTCCAATTCAATAAACTTAGATTAACATTCGGATTTCAAGAATTCATTTAAGTATTACATTCCAAATCAATTTCAGTTCAAATCCTATTCAAATCAATTTTATCTTCAAATTTAATTCAATAGTTTCAATTTAGTCCAATTCACAAATTTCTTTGAATTTCAATCAAATTCCAAATTAATTAAATCTCAATTTCAAATTAATTTTCAATTCCAAACTCAAACTTGAAATATCATTTCATATAAATTTTCTTAGAAATATTCATAGTTCGATTAAAAGTCCAATCTTTTAAAACAAATCAACTTTTGAAAATTTACGCCGTATTTCAATTTTTTCTTAAAAATCTAAACTTCGAATAATTAAACAATTTCATTTACCAATTTTAAATTCCAACATCTCGAGCTTCAATTCAAAATAATTTGATTTCCATAAATTGGATTTTATTCTTAAAATCAATTCATTTAAATAATTTCAAAACAACTTTTAAAATCATTTAATTTAACCAACCTGGTGTCCGTATATAATTTTCTATCCTATGGCCAAGTGATTATTTATTTCAATTAAATGTCAGGAATGAATATATATCACTTTAACCAAATCACAGTGTCATATGTATGTATAACAGGATATATATACAAGCTAATAAACATCCAAATATTTAAATATCAACCAATAGCATCCATCGAAATAAATCATCCAATAGTCAATACAATTCACGGCAATTTCATAGTTATCAATATCGGGAAATTTAATTTTGATTAAATCCTAATTTCAATTTACTGTCAATTTAATTTTTCAACGGTGAATTCACATGACAATCTATATGACAATTAAATTTTTATCAAACAACGACAAATAAATTCATATCACTTCATAATGTCAAATTTAACTACCATAAAGATATTCAGTACGTTGTGAGCGTTATAAAACACTCACCTTGATTTTCTGTTGTCGCCGAGATGTTCCGGTTTGGAACTAAAACTGGATGACGCCCAACTTTAGCCCAAATTTCCACCGTCTCCAAATCCATCCAAACTAGTTTCATTTCGAAGCACTCGTCATTACGATCGCAACGCAAAAAGTTTCGTTCCAATCGGACCTCGTATGAAAAAGTTATGCATTTTAGAAGTTTGTACAAATTTTAATATAACTAATTTACAAATTCTTTTTTAATTCCAAACCCTGCTGAATCCTGGACGTTCATCTTTGCTTCAAGAAATCTGGGCCGCACCTGCCTCCTTCTCCATCGTCGTTCAATTCACGTGAACCCTAACCCATAGCCGCCTATCTTCATCAAATTATCACGACCAACTCACTCGACTTCACAATGATCAGAGACCACCGTTAGAAGCGTCTTCGCAAGAGCTACCATCGGCCAGAGTAGGGTGGAGCTCGGCCATCTCTGCTGCATGCAAATCGAGGACAAACACGAAACTTTAAATGCAAATTCCCATTGATCCGTTGCTCCGTTTTCGATCATCTCCGTATGGATTTGAAGCTCTCATCGTCCTCTACAACTTTGTAGTTGACAACTTTTGCTAATTCCTTACGGATTGAGAGGGATTAAGGAGGAATGAAAACGAATTTCTGGCCATTGATGGAAAAGATGGCGGATAGGGCTGAAACCCTAAGTTGTTTTTGGAAAATAGAGAAAGTGAGGGGCTTTTATAGAAAAATACGCGACACTATTCATCCCGGATTTTCCGAACTCCAAACGAAGCGTGCCGGCTGACGTTTCTAAGGTTTACCCCGCGTTCCGAACACAATGGAATAGGTTTCGGAAGCTAATTCGATCATCTGTGCGAGTTACGGCAATAAACGATCGATTTAAAATTAAATCGGTTAATCAAATTTTTGTGCGTTTGGGCTCGCCCCGAACAAACGGTAAATCTGATTGACACGAAATTTGAAACCTTACAAAAATATGACATTACGGATCCGATGAAACCGGTTTCGTCGAAATCTGAGACTTTTTAAAAAATGACTATTTTCTCTCGCCGAATTAATATTAAAAACAATTCGATGCGTTTCGAGCTGCCACGATCAAACGATAACTCCGATTGCTACGAAAATTGAAATCCGACAATAACAAACTATTACGGATCCAATGGAACTAGTTTCGTTCAATTCTGAGACTGTTCGAAAAATGGCTATTTTTCAGTCGATAATTAAATATTAAAATATTCAATTTTCACAAATTAACTTTAAATTCAATTTTAAAAGTTCTATAACATTACTATAACTGCAATATGATAAGATAAAATTTTACAAATCATTTTCAATCATATTCAACTCGATTTTCAATTAATTCTGAAATTTAACTTATTAAATTATCGATTTAATTGTCTAATTAAATCCAATATTCGAAAAATAAATTATTCGACTGTTTAATTTCAATATAAAATTCCCAATTTTTAATTATTAACTTTTAAATCAAATTTCAATTGTTCACAAATTCCATTTTCAATTTCACAGTAATTAACAATCTTTTACAATGCAATTTTCCATTATAAATCCAATATAAAAGATTATATTAGATTCCACGTTCAATTATATTGTAATTCAAATTCAAGTTATTTAATTCCAAATGAATTCTTTTATTTCGATTTACACTTTCATTATTGAACCAACCATTTACTTATACATTATTATCAATAGTTTATAATTCATTTACTTTCATTTTCTTCAACTATCATCTTATTTAAATTCACAGTAATATTAAATTACATTCATTTACGTTGATTTCCATATTATAACTTCAATATTAAATGTAACATTTTATTTATTTCGTTGTTTACAATCAAATTCAATTCAATTCAATTACTTGTTACATTCAAATTTAAATCTTTACTTACGTTCAATTACAAGTTAACATCTTTATCGAATTACAGTTTCAGTTATTATCTGCTTTCAATCAACTGTATATTAAGTTACATTTATTTATATTAGTTTCAATAACATAAACTTCCATTATTAAATCTACCATTTTATTTATTCTTTGTTTACAATCATAACCAATTTGGTTTACAATCAAATTCAATTCATTATTTACATTCACTACAAGTTAACATCCATATTTAATTTACAAATAAGTTATTTCAGAATTCAGTTTTGTATTTTAACTTGTAATTCGCATTTAACAACACAAAATTTTATTTCCTTTGGATTTTTATCCAAAATTTTCATTTTAATTCGTATTTTTAAAGTGTTAAAAATACGGGTCGTTACAGCCAACCTTTTTGGACAATTCAAGTCAACAATAAACCACGCATGTCTAACTCAAACCATTCAAAAGGACAGATTATCAATGGGGTTTAATAAAGAAAATAAGAGAAAAGAGGGAAAGCAATACACATAATCTCGCAGCGGAACGATAAAATATAATAATCAAATAAATAGTTCATGAAGTTGTTTTATAATATACATTTGATTACACATTTTAAACATCAATCAGAGTACAATAAACAAACATACCAAATAATGCAGCGGAAAAATAATGATAAATACGACCACCAATCTTCATCTTCATCTTTAAGGAGAAAGTCTTCAAAACACTGAAATACTCAGGCTGACCCGAGCATAATGAAAAAAAATACACTCGAGTCGGAACTAAAAATTCCTATGTAAGTCAAATCAATAACACGTAAAATATGAGTGTGATAGCTTTAGAGATGTTACGGGATTTTCCATCTCCTAATCAAAATTCGAAATACCAATTTAAACCACTTAAATTAAAATAAATCCAAATTATTATTTTCTTTAAAATAATATCATTCAAACTAATCCAAATTCAAGAAATTGTATGGGTATATATCATTTCAACCCATAATTTGAATGTCATAGTTATCCAATTTTTCTAACATGATTCAAATAGCCATTTAAATGATGTGAATAATATACAAGGTGATAACAGGGACATATTAAAATAAATAAACAACCATACATCTAACATATCAATCAATAAGCATCCATTTCAAACAACATCCAAATCAACCAATATATCACAACAGTTAATAGTTATCAATGTCGGGGGTTTAACTAGCAATTAAATTTCAATATAAATTTAAATGTCAATTCAATTTAATGCCAATTCAGATCCAATATCAATCCAAATTTCAATTTAAATTAACAAATGTCAATCAAAAATTTATATATCACATCATAAATTTTATTTAACTTGCAATGGAAATTTTGGTATTGCGTGAATGTGTTTAATCACTCACCTTTGATTTATAGCCCATTAAAAATCCAATAAAAGCCCAAAATCTCAACCGTCTCCAAATTCAACCAAACTAGTTACATAATGTTCAGAATTTCAATACGAATCCAACGGAAGAAACTGCGCGTCAATCGGAGTTCGTATGCAAAAGTTATACGAGTTAGAATATTTGAATTTTAAAATTAAATTAAAACAAAGGGTAAAAAGGTAATTAACTTTACCATCTCCAAACCTACAGAACGCGACCAACCACGAATAACCCACAACCGCCTCATTTCAGTCGCCGCCATGCCTACCTATATGCCGCCATACGTCGATCGGACCACACCACTGAGACCGCGCCGCCTCCCTCTCCCTTCGGCCAGAAGGCCGCCGCCTCCGGTTATCTCAACAGATTCTGCCGCCGCCACCGTTTATGGCACAAATCCGACAAATTCGAGCGTCTCCACAATGATCGACTCCAGTGGATGAAGACTGCTTCGCCTCCTCTACCAGGTGCAACTCCCTGATCGTTGAATCGTTGCAAATCCACCGTTGAATCCAAACCCTAGAATGAATGACCGAGACTTCTTCGCCAATTTCTGATCAAACCGAGACTCGATTGCAAAAATGAATTGTAGATGCTTGTTCCATGTTCAATCCAAGATTTAAATATTAAATTAATTTCAACATTTAATTAGAACCATAAAAAACCCTATTTTTATTACCATTAATTTACAACAAATTTTTTTTTTTGATTTAAAAGTTCTTTATATTAAATCAACAATCCCTCTTATGTATTCATTAATATAAGTTTCCATTTTATTACACCCAATTATTTTACAGTTAATGTCCTCCCTTGTATTAATTGAAATATTTCAATTACATGAAATTCCATTGATTACAAAATTAATTTCAAACGGATTAACTAATTGAGAAGCAATTGTTACATCTAAGTAATTCAACTATCAATAATTTATTGTTTACAACAATAGTTTGTAAGTTTACTTACCAATAACTGATTTCATATTCTATGCTAAAACCAATTTCAATTAAATAACATATGATTTCTCCTTTTATACACCATTTAATTTATTCCTTATTAAACTTTTCAGTTATATTCAAATTAACTTTACAATTATAATCCAATTAGAGATAAACATTCAATTTATTCTTTTCAAGTCAAAGCTTAAATTTCATTCAAGTGTTCGTTTTAATTTAAAATAAAATGTATGTTCTTATGTTAAACTTATTAATTACAATGTATTAGTCTTTTCTTTTCTATTAAAGGATTTCAACATCTCTTATTGGAGTTTATATTCAATATTAGGTTTCAAATGAATTTTCATTATACCACAACTTTTTTTTGTTCATTTCATATTTTCCAACATTCATTTGTTAAATGATTCCATTCTTATAGTAACATCTATTATTACAATCAATGGCACTTACATTCAAAAAACTATTAAATAAATCATATTCAAATCAATATCATTAAATTATATTCTAATATGCATTACAATCTTCTACCTCATTAAATTAGTTGTTTTAGCATTTATTTAAGATCATGTTTTATATTCTAATAATTTTTACATTAATAAATCATAAGATCTTTATTTCTAACCATTTTTAATCAACAATTATATTAAATTTAATATTTCTAAATGGTTGAAAATACAGATCGTTACATAGGGACCAAATTTACATATTCATTTCTGCAGGGACTTTTAATATAACAACATAAAAAACAGGGACCTGTAGCTCTTTTCCTGTATGAAAAATTATTTTCATAAATATACCAAATATTATTTTTGAAATAATAATTAATTTCAGTATTGGCTGAAAGTGAATATAGACTTATTTTTTAATGAATGGTTAAAATATTCATTATAAAATAAATCTATCAATAATTATATTTTTCCATTAGCTACATAACACAGAAGTATCTAAATTTTTTACAACTATTTTGAAATTAAGGGCAAAGCACTAGTTTAGTGGGAGTGGCGTAAGAGTCGGTGAACTCTTCAAATTGATACATAATGATGTATGTAGTCAAAAGTCTAATAATGCCAAAACGATTGCACGTACTTCATTTAATTTACAAGTGAATTAACTAAAATGAATATGTGTATTTGATACACAAATAACATATTTATGATAAGTTCATTAAATATAAAACAGAAGTACAAAATGTAACATGCAGAGAAAAAACAAGAAAATTCAATTTGATCGAATATGTAAGTATATATGAAAATGGTCCCAAAATACCTAAAAATGGACAAAGATTCAATCTCAAAACTCCCGTCTTCCTATAATACATAATGATGTATCAATAAAAAGTAATCAGACTTTCTTGAACAAAGTATGATTAATGTTGAGTAAAATTGAGTTAACTTCTTTCTGAAGGTCGAGTACTTAAAGTGAAACAACCCAGAATTTTGGATATTTGAAATTGGAATATTTAATTGATTTTAAATATTTAAAAGTTAATTTTTTTAACTTGAATTTCAAATATAACTATTTATTTGATAAATTAACCATTGAATTAAATAATTGGAAATTGGGTAAATTATGGAATCTTGAGTTTTAAGCTTGTTAAAAATAATTTAAAGGCTTATAAAATTTATATTAATAATACTAAAGATAATAGAAGTTTTAAAATTTAATTTAAAAGTGATTTGTTCAGTTTTAAAAATATATCGTTTAAATTGACATTTAAAAATAGCTTTCCGGGGCACAGTCTCAGAATTCGATGAAACCAGTTCCATTGGATCCGTAATAGTATATTATTATCAGATTTCAAATTTCATAACGTTTGGAATTATCGTTTGGCCGTACGGGTTTGAAACGCGTTGAAATCTATATCGAAAATTCAATATAATAACTTGGTCCAAAAAGCTATCTTCTCCATACGATCGAGTTAAGACTCAAAACCTTTTCCATTGCATTCGGAATAGGGGTATAACATTATAAACGCCTAGCGGCACGCCTTGATAGGATGTCAAAACTTTAAGCTATGATTTCAAGACGATTTAGATTTTAATACATATATTTATATTCATTGATTGACAGGTATATTTACGTCCACTTTTTCCCTTTCTTTTCTATCACTGTAGCAAGACAGTTTCTTTACGCAAGGCAGTTTAAACACGTTCCCTCCTTTACAAAAACTCACGCAACATCACAGTACCGGGAAAAAAAATTGTTAAATATACGCAGACTCTACAATTCTCCTTCCCCCTTAATTCAAAATAAATCGAATGCCCTATCTGTTTGAAATCGAGAGCCACTTATTTTCCTGCCCAGTTTCAATTCAAAATAAATCGAAGAGCTTGAATTGATCGCGAGTCGTGTTCCTCTTCAATTCGAGATCGGCTCGAAGCATTTGAATCGCCTGCGCGCGATTTGGTCAATCGCGAGAGTTCGAGCGTCAGCTCGAGACACGAGGCAAGGGGTTCGCGTTGTTCGATGGCGCTCGAGATGATGTGGTGATGGAGAGTTCGCCGAGTGAGTGGTGACCAGAGGCGAGTGCGATTCGTTCGAGTGAGGTGGGTTTGGGTTAGGCGAAGGCGCGTTGTCGGCCAGAGCTGGTGGGCTTCGGTAGCGTGGGGGTCATTCGTGTCGCCAGAGCAGTGGGGTTCTTCATTCAGCACAGCAAGGCAGAGTCAGTGGTGGCCTTGGGTGGAGGTTCGGTGATCGTGCCTGACGACGTGGTGATGTCTGGTGGTCGCAGCTTGTTTGTGGTGAGCCTGGTATCGGGCAGAAGCTCGTTGATTTTGTTTTCCTGTACGAATTAAGGTAATTTAATTTTAAAACATTTTAATTTAATGTTACGTAAGTTTAAACTTTTAATTTAATTTGTAGGTTATTATTTCATTTATCAGAAATTTAACAGTAAAGTAAAGTTAAAGTTTTATTACGCCAATAAATTTAAATTTAAAGTGAGAATGTTAATGGTAGTTTAAATCATGTCAATTGCTAATAAATTAGAAAATTTCATTTATACGAGGTCCTGAATCAAATGAATCCAGCCGAGTTTGGTTCGTTGCTAGGAATCGATGCAATAAAAAAATTCAAGGTGAGTTAATCTCACTCAAATTTTGAATACCGCAATTACTTTTAAGTAGTTAAAATTAAATTATTAGTTGATTGATTGAATTTGATAATTATTATCAGTTTCGATGTGATATTTTATATAGTAATATATATATATATATATATATATATTGGAGTGGTTGATATTCCCGCATTATATAGCGGATGAGACCCTATGCGCCCCGCATAATAGCGGATGACCCCATATACCGCGATATCCCCTCGAAGTGGGATTTGGTATTTTTTATATTGTGCTAACATCTGTGGATGCAGGAAAACAGGTTGGAGGGATCCAATGGGAATCCTCAAAAATGTTGGAATTATTTTCATATGTACTGATATGATTCATTTGAATAGTCTGTGATAGAATATATTGGAAATTGATTTATTTGATGCCATGGTATTACTGGATATATTTTTGGCATTTTAAAATATAAAAAAAATATAAATATTTAATTTTTTATGGGAAATAAAAGGGGATTTTAAAGTAAGAGATTTATAGTAAAGATGGATAAATTTAAAAGTAATGAATTTGGCAAAAATAAATAGTTTGATTTTAAAATTGTACTTGATAATTTCTAAATATGGAAAGATAGAGATTTTGAAATATTTGAATAAAATTATTTAATAATGGGACTTAAGTGATTTGTTTAAGTATAAAAGTATTTATTTTTAAATCCGAGATTTAAAATAGATTTGAGAAAAATAAAGAGGAAATTTGGAAAAAAAAAATGAAATTAATGTTTCAGATTTAAATAAGATTTTAAATCATAAAAAGGGAGTGAATCCGAAATTAGTGGATTTTGGAATAAGTTTGGGTTAACTAAGGAATAAATTTTAAAATGGAATTTAGCTCAGACAAACGATCTGAAATCGACTTAATTATTTTAAACGGTTATAAAAGGAAAATGAGACTATGAGATTTGTAAACGAGGTTTATAAATAAAGTGAAGTAAATTATTAGTGGATAATTTGAAATTATAAATTCACGGTGGAAATTTATAAGGAGATGGGTAAATCATTTTAAAAATAAATAGTGGTTTTATTTTTAGAAACGTGAGGAAGGAAATTTACGGGATTGGAACGTAAATTATGCTGGAGATAAATCGAGAAGGATTTATAAATGATTAGACTGGCTATATTGGTGTTAAAAATGTATTTTTCTGAGAAGTTAAGTTATTTTAAAAAGGAAAGATTTTAAAGTATTAATTAGAAAATTTAAAGGTGTTTATAAGAATGTTTTTAGAAAATCTATTATTTAATTTGTTCAATTTTTTTTAAAATTATTTATTAATTAAGTTAGTTATAGTAGTTAATTATTTTTAAAGGTTAAATTAGTATTATGATTCTAAAAGGATAATTATTAAATATTTATGTTTTATATAATAGCTTTTATATAAAAGTAGTTTTTGTCTAAAGTTTTACTTAGAGAATTATTATAGAAATTTTTGTAAGTATTATTTTGAAAATTTTTAAATAGAGTTTTTCGGAAGTATTGGTATACTCACATGGCGAAATCGGAGGCAGTGAGTGCCTGCAGTTAAGACTTGGATTTCTCTGGAATAGAGACGTAACCATTGAACTATGATCCATGGTTTGATATCACAGTGGTACTTTCCATATTATTTAAAAGGGTTTTTAAATATTTTGAAAGAAAAAGATAATTTGTTAATATGCTGAATTCGATAAGATAAGTGTATATTTTTGGATAAAAAGAGATTTAATTTATTAAAATTAAATTAAAAAGAGACTTGGTGTTTTCGGTGAAATTGAAGTATTTGGTTGAATTGATTGTTTATTTGATAGTTAAACAACCGATTATCAAATCTGGACCCAAATACAACTTTGGAAATATCTAGAAGAAGTACAAGAATTATATGGTACAGTTACCGTTCGAGGTGCTATGCTGCACATATTAACTCATTTCGTTCTTCTAGGACGTTTTTAAGGAAATCCGTCCACTAACGGTTAGGAGGTGATCTCCGATTTTATCTTCGTCTGTGTATTTCCTAAAGAACCAGGGTTGAGTTTACCGGAAATATCGAACGTTGTTTCGAAGAGACCGGGATCGGATTTGTGATCCGAAAATCACTTCGATCCAACGAGTATGTTTTCATAATGAAGACAAGAGCATGGAGTTGAAGATGGAGCAGTGAAGTGCAAGAGGTGATCGCTACTAATCCTGAGGGTGATTCCAAAACGGATGTAGTAGGAGTAGTGCCTTCGGTTTCGTTCGGACCAGGAACGGACTTGTATGGGTGAATGCTATCAGCACATTGTCATTGGAGGACGATGAGCATTCTAAGTAAAATCCTTCTTGAAGAGGTAACGCTTAGCCTCGAGCCTCATCAACCGGAATGATTGAAAATCAGGGGAGATGCAGCAAGGATAAGTGGGTCACACCCAAGTAGGGTAAGATTACCCCTATCTAGAGATCTAGAGTCCTTTTTTATTCGGCTGTGTGGTGCGGATGCTGATCCCAACCACGGGGTAATCTTATTTGGGCTATCCAGGTTAGGGGTAGTCCGGTCTTGTGTAGCAGGGGATCCCAGAGTGGTCATCGGTACATTATTCTAGAGGTGTACTATGACAGGTGGTACCCTAGTGCCTAGTCATTCAGATGGAATGCATTCTCCAATAAGCGCCGTACAGTTTTGATTGCGCCCAACTATGCTGAAACGTGAGATGCCAGCATTTCAGCTATATTCTATTTACTTTCTATAGACACTATTATAATATCAGATGGTTTTGATAAAGAAAGTTTTTGGTTATCGTAAGGTAAAAACCCATTGTGCTTATTTGTGACGTGGTCTTACGAGATACCTTTGATTTTCAAAAGGATTTTGAAACTTTACTAATTCAAATTGAGTGTGTTTTCTCACGCTGGTTTTCCAGACTAACTCGGGCATTATTTTATTATAATGCTCGGCTCAGACCGAGTATTACAGATATAGGATAGGATGCTATGGAGCTCAAGAGATGAGCTGGATGGCGAAGACGTATTTCACATATCTGATTTTTATTCCGCTGTGTATTCAGCTTCTGTGAGGACAAGTTATTATAACTATCCGGTATTATGCTATTGATTTGTGTTGTACTTTGATGATGTAACATATAAAAAAAGTTATAATTCTTTTTGTATAAAAATCTATTGTTATATATTATATTTTGTTCCACTGCGATTGTGAGATTCTATGTTATTATTCTATTTTCCTCTTCTACCTCTTTCTTCTTTTCCCTAACGATCAGATATTTCTGGCATTCGATTGTTCGGCATGTAATACAGTGAACGTATTAATGTCGATTTTCGAGCGTCGAAAATTTGGACCGTGACATAAAGGTAAGTACATAGGGTTAGGTTCTATTTCATCCAAAATAAAGTTTACAAATCCATAGAAGATAATGTTTATAAGAAACCCCAACATATTCTAGTTAAGGAATTGGTAGGTTGTGCGATTCGAAAGAATACACGTAAGAATTACATGTGAGGATTTTTGTATGAATCGCCCCATATTTTTTTGGGAACAATTTTCATTGGATGACCAATTTATGTTTTCAATATAAGTATCGTAAACTAAAATCAAATCAGTTTTATATATAAGGCTATTCATAAAGTGTTTATGAATACCTATTCTGTTGCATTGAGAAACAATTGTTGTTTTAGAAAATACTAATTTCATAGCGAAATTTCTTTTAGAAATTATTGGTTGTAAAATGGATCTAGATATGATCCAAATATAAAACTGATTTAGGAATAAAATAAACCTAAATGAGCATAACGTATTAGAACACCTAACGAGTATTCTTGCACATTAAAGAGAAACTAAGAGTTTCCTATCAATGTTAAGAATACATAATCCCCAGTTTTTAATAAAACCATTAAGAGTACCGACTCTACAATATATGATGCGCAAATCCGGAAGGATTCCAAGTACGCTATCAAAATAAGATTTTGATAGCTGTACCCAAAAGGATATGATCCATCGGTTGCAAATGCATTTTCAAGAGAAAGACTAATGCGGTTGGAATAATGTGGGTAACATTGGTAAGAATAAAATTATGAATTTCAATTGTTGAAATTAGCGTAAAAGATTCTTCATTCAATGTACTTAAGTTAGTTCAAACTTACTCACAAAATTAATGCCTAGCAAGACTTTGTGTTTTGGTACACATGTATTGAAATAGAAAATTGTAAATGATGATTTAGAATAGACTATTTGTGCGTAACAACCAAAGTGCTTTGAAATCAATGAGAGCGATATTGAGATTGTGGTTTCCAAATATGATCCAAGAATGGTAAAGTATCATTCGACAAACATCAAAATTGAACAAGTGTTTTGATAAAAGTACCAAATAGTTTGATTTTTAGTCAAAATGCAGAGAAAGCATGTGTCTACAAGAAAGAACATTAAAAGGTACATAGATATTTCTTAACTATATGTAAAGAACATACCACAGATTGTTAATGATGCACTTATGTTAAAATCAGTTCTAGCTTGGTTGTTTAATACTCGGTATTGAATTTATAAATGATATCTTTTATAATAAATATAAACGATGTTGGGAATGTCCCAAACGATATGCAAAGACCCTTACTAAAATGTTTAATATGAAACAAATAAGATGGATTCCTTATGCATTGGCAATAGGAATTATCATACATGTTGTATTGTCTATAGTATTGTATTTTGCTTATGTATTTGATGCATGAAGAAAATATATCCAAATTAAGATTACTAAATGATAGTTTAGAGTGTTCTTGAGTATTTACAAAATACTAGAGAATTTTTATAAAAACATCGAACTCCTTATGAAGGAGTATTCGAACTCAGACTTCATAAGTGATATTGAATATAATATGTCAATGTCAATTTCAAGTTTAAACCTTAATTAAGGTGCTTTAAGTTAGAAATGCTTAAATGAATGGTTGTGATTGATTCAATAAAAAGGCTAAGTCCATCGCCTTGAATAGCGCCACAATAAGAGTAATGTATAAATATAAATGCACAAATTTATAACTGAGCTAAGAGTGATTTCTAATGTTGAGAATCTCATGACATTGTTTTATAATAACTATATTATGATATAGTTTATAAAAGAACCTAAAGCTCACTAGAAGTCAAGAGACATAATCCAAATAGTTCCATATGATAAAGGCAGTTTATCAACGTCAGAGAGAGTTGATTGGCAGAGTAGATAATTAAACCAAAATAGAATACCCTTTCACTAAGAGATGGACCCGATTGGTTTTTGAGAAAACCGATCGATGAAGTTGAAATAAGATTCCATAATTGACCCCAAGTGCAAGTGGGAGATTGATAAAGTTAGGGGTAAGCCCTAGGGGAAATTATGTAATTTGTTACATATATCTAACTCGATAACCAATCTTGTTTGAAATAAAAGGTGTTTTCTTTGTTATAACATGTTACAAATAATTGATTTTTCAATTTAAGAATATTTAACAAAAAATCCAAAAATGATGTGTTTTGTGATAATAATTACAAGATGTTGTAATCATGAGAAATTTATCACAATATAATAAACACGCCATTTTAAATGTTCCTAGTCAAGATGTATTGAGACTGGATATCGATGCATCTGTTGAGACTGGAGTACGTAACGCTCTCCAAATGTTGGGTAGTGTATTACTCATGGCTTTGGAGGCTCCAAGGGATTACGTACCGATAGTTATTTGAAAACTATGCAATGACTCACTCGACGTTTTCTGTTGGTTAATATAACTAAGGTCAAACAGAGAATATCAAAGTGACAATATTACACAACTCCCCCGACTTGAGAATACCGTCGAGCTTCAATGTGGAAACTCCACTTTGATTATAGTTAAACCATGGCACGGTATCCATCGAATGACTATAATTGGATCGAGTGGAAGCATAGGAAGTGAAATACTATTCAATAGAGAATTCGTCTCCTCAGTTATATTGAGTCAGTATCACGGTCAACTATAGTCAAATCAAAATTAAAATCTTCTGCCAAAGTAGTATGATTAATAATAAATGTTATTATTGAACTAAAAACTTTATTTTTGACTTACAAATGAATGTTTGACTAGTGGATGTTTGAATTTTGATCAAAACCAAATTCCATGAGTCATAATGTGGTATGGTTTTGGTGAAGAGAATTGGTGTAAATAATCGTTACTACCGGGTACCGCTTATAATAAGTAAAATTGGATTTTACCAAAAGATGTGCAAGCGATAAATTCAGCCAAAATATCACACCATTAGCTAAGGTAACATGTAAACGTTAATGTTTTGACTGTTCAATATCAATCGCTGATTGAATTTACACCTTTGAATCACACAACCGAAATATTGAATATTTCAAATAAACCACACGATTTAATCAATTTTTAATTGATGAAAATTAATTAAATTAATTAGTATTTATGAAATATTAATTATTGAATACTATTTAATTTGTTTGAATACCATTAATATTTAATAAAGTGCATATATAAAAGTTATAAACCTGCGTACCGATAGGCGATTCGACAAAGTGTTTAAATTGGATTTAAATAGAAAAATACTAAGTAGGTTTAAATTAAATGAATTAATATTTGTGAAATATTAATCATTAATTTCTTTTATTTTATTGGCTTTGAATAACATTAGTATTTAATAAAGTGCGTATATAAAAGCTATAAACGCGCCCAGCGATGTACGATATCAGCAGAACATTTAAATTGGATTTAAATGGAATTTTGGAAATTTTGAGGTTCCATATGACAACATCTAGGGCTGGTCGTTGTAACACCCTTAATTTTAATTAACATTATTTAGGAGATTTAATTAGATAAATTAAATAGAATTATGTGATGATTAGAATGATAATGGAATTGAGATTTGAATATAAGTAAGGTCGTGCGTTAACCATATAAATCTATAAGCTTGTTTTATAACTTAAACACATATTTGAATAGGGAAAAGGTAAAATATGAATAGATAGATCTTATTACCCCTAAACCCTTATTCCATTCATGTTTTCATAAATCAAAATAATCAAAGAGCTCAAGCAAGGCTGGCCATTAATCACAACCTAAGTCACGAATTCAAGTAGAGATTCAAGGAGGAAAGCTAGGAAGATTAAGCAATGTATCTAACATTACCGGATTCGATCACCGAGAGTTAATAACTATGGATGTTTGTGGCATCCGTAGCGGTTAGTTTCGGGCCTCCAAATGGGGGTATTACAGTTTTGGTATCAGAGCATAAGTTTATATAAACTTTAAACGAATTTAAACCTAAAAAAATATATGAAAACATAAACCAATGAATCAGAGAATAAGATTGGGGTTGAAATAACGCAATAATAACGTACTTGTATTTTTCTATATATAGGTATGTATTCCCCTCTCTCTTAGACCGTTCTTTTGTATCTTACTAAGGCTAGTATGCAGATTTACGAGAAAGAAAGGTATGGAAGAAGGAAACAGAAGAGTGAATCTAGGTGGAGGAAGCACCACAGCTAACGAAAATGCTCGACCCAATACCAGGAGAAACCAGGGTCGACAGGCAAATGTTAATCAAAACGCAAATGCCAACGTAGGTACTGGAACCCCACCAGTAGATATATGGACGATGTATCAGTTCTTCGTTAACTTGATGCCAGCTAGAGCGACTGCAGGAGTAGTTGGAGGAAATGCTGTGAATACGAGAGGAGCAAATCATGTTGCGTCAGTTGGCAATAATTATGCCAAATCGAGCAGGGATTATATCAATTTGGATGGGTACCTTTTCTTGGAACAGAGGATGCTGTAGAAGTG
This sequence comes from Allium fistulosum, assembly GCA_030737815.1. Lineage (NCBI taxonomy): Eukaryota > Viridiplantae > Streptophyta > Magnoliopsida > Asparagales > Amaryllidaceae > Allium > Allium fistulosum. Next base: position 722,045,568 of record CM060901.1, read on the forward strand.
AAGAATTGGCTGTTGCATTGCGAGAGAATCTTTGCTGATCTCGGTTTGGATAATGAGCAGAAAAGGAGACTAGCTTCGAGGCAGTTACAGGGAGCAGCATTGATCTGGTGGAATGAAGTCACCATACGTTGCCCGAGGAGGAGTTGACTTGGGTAGAATTTCGATGGAGGTTCGAAGAAAGATTCTTGTCTAAAGTTGCCAAGTCGGGTGCTAAGAAAGTTTATGGACTTGGAATAAGGAGCAATGTCGGTGATTGAGTACGCCACTGAGTTAGATGAGCTATCCAGATATTAATATGCTACCGTTGACACTGTCATTAAGAGGAATGAAAAGTTTATTCAAGGACTGCAGCTAGAGATTGCTAGGGCGACCATGCCACATCTCCGTGACCCAAGTAATGTGATAGTGGAGATGGCAATCCAGAATGAAGAGATGCTTTCTACTTTTGGAAAAAAGAAGCAGGGAAAAACTCAGGATTCTCAGGGTAAGAAGAGAAAGTTCTTTAAGAAGAAAGGAGCCCCGAAAGGAGGAGCTGCCAAGAAAGGGAAGACTAATCTGGTTTGTTACAAGTGTGATAAGAAGGGACATTTTGCTTATGTGTGCCGGTCTGGCAGTGGGAAGAAAGTTGTTGATAAGAAAGGACTGAAATGGTTCAACTATGACCAGATGGGGCACTAAAAGAATCAGTGTCCAGAACTAGTCAGAGCAGACAAGGGAATTTTTATTGTTTTGGAATTAGTATTTCTAGGCCAACTATTGCTGAGAAGGAAAAATCTGTAATGGAAGGTACGCTTTTGATTCGTAGTATGCCAATTACGGTACTATTTGATACCGGTGCATCGCATTCATTTATATCTCAATGTTTGCAGATAGATTATGCTTAGAACCATCATGCCTTGTTACTTCCTCAAGGGTTGCAAATCTGATAGGAGGGTATGCAACTCTAGGGATGAGATGTGACCAATTAAAACTTGATTTGTTAGGTTAAAAGTTTGCATACAGTTTGTATGACTTTGATTTCGTAGGCTTCAGGATCATATTAGGTATGGATTGGTTAGATAGATATGACGCTAGGATGTTTTTCCTGGATAGGGAAATATCATTGAGATACCCAAATAGTTAGAACTGAATCATATACTTAGTGGAGAATTCGGATTTAAATGTTTGTCTTGTTGGGTGCTATGGAAGTTGAAGAAGATTTGAATCAGGTTTTAGTAGCAAGAGAGTTTGCAGATGTTTTTGAACCAGTTACAGGACTACCGCTGAAGCGAGCCATTGATTTTTAGATAGATCTTATGCCTGGGGCAGAACCCATAAGTAAACCACCTAGCAGGATGACACTTACCGAGATGAAGGAGTTGAAGGTGTAGCTAGTGGACTTAGAAGGAAAGATTTTTATTATACTAAGTAGTTCGCCTTGGGGAGGGTCACGGTGTTCGTGAAGAAACCGAACGGATCGTTGAGGATGTGTATTGACTAACGTAAGCTGAATGAGAAGACTATAAAGAATATGTATTCTTTGCCTAGAATTGATGACTTATTCGATTAGTTGAGTGGAGCCAGAGTGTTTTCCCAATTAGATTTGGCCATGGGGTTCCATCAACTAAGGGTGGCGGAGGATAGTATTCCGTTGACAGCATTTCGGACAAGATACGTTTCGTACGAATGGTTACTGATGCCATTTGGATTAACTAATGCGCCTGCTTTCTTCATGGACTTGATGAACTAAGTTTTTTGAGAGCACTTGGATAGGTTCGTATTGGTATTCATAGATGACATTTTGGTATATTCTAAGAATGAAAGAGACCACGAAGTTCGTCTTAGAATAGTGCTCAAGACATTTTGATAGCATAAGCTTAAGGCGAAGTTAACAAAATGTCATTTTTGGAAGAAAGAGGTTAAGTTTCTTGGTCATGTAGTTTCAGAGAAAGGGTTATTATTCGATCTAGCTAAGATCAAAGCGGTTAATAGTTGGAAGAGACTCAAGACGGTGACCGAGATCAAAAGTTTTCTTTTACTCGTTGAATGCTACCAAAGATTTATTAAGGATTTCTAGCAGATAGCAGCACCTTTGACTAAGCTAACTAGGAAGAATGTGAAGTTTACCTGGTCCGACAAATGTGAGGAAGCATTCCTCCAATTAAAGCATTTATTGACCAATGCACCAGTGTTAGTAGTTCTAGATGAGAATCAAGAATTAGTTGTGTATACAGATGCATGTGGAACTGGATTAGGAGCTAATGCAAAAAGGTAAAGTGACTGCCTACGCTTCTCGACAGCTTAGCCATATGAAGTAAGATATCCAACACATGATTTAGAGTTGGCAGCGGTGATCTTTGCATTAAAAGTGTGGAGACATTATCTCTTAGGAGAAAGATTTGAGTTATACATGGATCATAAGTCTTTTAGGTATTTATTCTCTCAGAAGGAGTTGAATATGAGACGGCAGAGATGGCTGGAGTTTTTAGCAGCTTATGATTTCGAAATAGAGTATAGCCTGGAAATGGAAATAACGTAGCAGATGCTCTTAGCAGAAAATATCAAAATGTGGTGTTAGCTATGTTGGCGGAATGGAAGGATATAGAAGCATTGACTACTTGTAGTATGTAGTTGAGATCAACTACTAGTTCTAGTCAGAGTACCGCCATGTTATTCTGTTTGGATGTTCGACCGGTATTGATCGAAAGGATTGCTTCTAAGCAGAGAGGATCCAATATTGGCCGAGAAGATTAGAAGGCTAGAACTGAGATTGATGATCTGAAAGGTTTTAGTCTTGACCAGAAGGGATGGTTGAGAAAGAAGAGACGGTTGTGTGTTCCGAATGTTAGAGACCTAAGGAAAGAAGTTCTTAGGGAATGTCATCGATCAAGGTTTACAATTCATCCAGGAGGAACCAAGATGTATCAGGATATGAAGAGAAGTTTCTTCTGGGAAGGTATGAGGAGGGTTATTGGCTTATGGGTAAAGCATTGTTCAAATTGCCAGTAAGTAAAAGCCGAACATCAGAAGCCAAGTGGGTTGTTTCAGCCTTTAGATATACCAGTTTGAAAATGGGATTTGATATCCATGGACATTATTGACGGGTTGCCAAGGTCGAATTAAGGAAATGAGAGTATATGGGTCATAGTGGATAGATTGACCAAAAGCACCCATTTCATTCTCGTTAAATCAACCAGGATGACACCTATTTTGGCTAAGTTATTTATGAAGAACATAGTTAGACTGCATGGGATTCCTAGTAGTATAGTCTGTGACAGAGATACATTGTTTACTAGTGAGTTTTGGAAGAGCCTATAGGAAGTGTTAGGTACCAAGCTTAAGACGAGTACCGCTTATCACCGTCAGACAGATGGGCAGAAATAGAGAGTCAATAAGGTACTCGAGGATTTGTTGAGAGCTTGCATACTAGATTTTGGTGGATCATGGGAAGACCACCTACACTTGGTTGAGTTTTCCTATAATAATAGTTATCAGAATAGTATAGGAATAGCACCTTTCGAAGCTTTTTATCACTACACCAGAAAAGACTTTTGGTAGCGTTGAAAAAACGCTACCATAACTTATGGTAGCGTTTTAGAGAACGCTGCTATACGACATGCAACTAAAAGTCTAAAACTTTTTGTTGCGTTGTAGTAAACGCTACCAAAAGTCACTTTTAAATGCAACTATAGGTATTTTCTGTAGGATTTAAAAAACGCTACCAAAAGTCACTTTTAAATGCAGCTATAGGTTTTTTCTGTAGGGTTAAAAAAAGGCTACCATAAGTCTTCATTTTTTGGTTGCATTTTTTGTTTATATGCTTTTTTTGATTTTCAGTAGCGTTTTTAAAATGCAACTGTATAATTTTTATATTAGTTTACATTTGTTTCTGTAGCATTTCTGAATTGCTACTAAAAGTTATTGGTTGTTTGGTAGCATATTTTAAATGCTACTATTTACGGTTGATGGTTTATACCATTTCCAGCAATCGCTTATATACTATTCATATTAAAACGAACGATCAATCGCATAATTTTCATATATTCAAACAAACAATTAAATCACATAATTAGCATATACAAACAATCAATCATATGATCATCATATTCAAATAATTGCAAAAACATGCTAATCTCACAATCAAATATAATATCCATAATCAATTCGATAGTAGTTTTTCAACAAAATAAGTCACATACTACAAGCATTCACAGACAAGTTTCCACAAATGGTACTAACAAAATACGACAACATATATAACAATTAAATTCATGTTCGTTGCTTGATTACCAATAGTTCTTTGTTGTCGACAGTCTTCGCTTCGAAATAGCTAATTACCTGCAAACGAGTTTAACAATCAATAATATATATATATGTATATATATATATATATGTATATATATATATGTATATATATATATATGTATATATATATATGTATATATATATGTATATATGAAAATCATGTAATCTATAACTCGATATTCTATATTAACACATATTAACAAAAATTGTTCTATTTTTATATGCAACCTATATTAGGCAACAACTGTAGTGTCAGTTACTTCCATTTATTTGTGTTAGCCCTCTTGTATAACTACATTTGTGTAATACATGTGCAATGACATAACGATTAATCTGAGTAGACAGTTTTAGGAAAAATGGTTTATTTAAGTTTTAGTTTCAAGTGTATCAATTGTTGTGGCTCTGCAGATAAACACGTTTACCATAGAGGATATGTACTGAAATGTTGTGGCTTTGCAGATAAAAACTTAAATGTTGTGATACAGATTTTTTTTAATACCCGAATAAACAGAACTAAAACTTAATGTTGAGATATGATGTACTGAAAAATAATACTTACTGGAACTTGATTCTCCAATGACATATGCTGATTGGTAACCAAAGATTACTATTCAGGTAGCGATCTTTCATTAAACTTATTTCAATTCATGCATGTTTAATCTCTGACCATTCGTTTTGAATTGAAACATCATAATGGCTGTTTGGAACAATGATTTAAATATCCTGCTCCAATCTTGAAAGAATCAACTATTTACTTGAAAAAAATAAGTAAAGAAAATTAAAGTAAAACTATGATGTAAATTTTACTAAAATAAAGTTTTAAAACATAAATTTTCCGTAAACAAAAAAGATATAAGAGAGAGTAGGAAGTGCTGGTGATTGTATACTAATTGAGTGGAACAAAACCTGCACCTACACATATGCTTAGACGATGATGAAGCAGTAGGATGCATACTTGAAAATGAATTCTCAATAAGAGTCCTTACTGGATTTTGATATTCTGAACATGAGCATGAGTATCTTTTATGCTGGAAGTATGTTGCTTAAAAAACCCCTGAAATAATGAAAAACAATTGGTATAGTTTGATTAGACAATGCTAGAAAATAAGGTGTAAGCAAAAAAATTAAGCACGTACAAGAATCCTGAAGTAGTTTTGCATCTGTAAATTCATTAAGGCGGTAGCTTTAGAACACAATATCAGTAATCATGAATAAACACAATATCAGTAGATATATAATTCCAACTGAAACATAATTCCCTAAGTAATATCATGAATAATCACATCCTTCTACTGAATCTACTTCCAGCAAAGCATCTCTATTTGGAACAATAAACCAAAAGACGTAAAATTAACACTATTTGGAACAATAAACAAGAAAAGAGTGGGAAATAAAACATGTTCTGAAAGAGACAAATTTCTAAATAAGCACAGAGTAGTAAGTAAAAATGACAAAGGATCAATCACTACTCAAATAAATCATCGTGTAAATTGACATACACTACTTATTAGATGTTTTGATATATTGTTGATTAATTGACTGAATTCAAAATTAGCGAAGGAACAAGTTCCAGTTGTTTGCTACACAAAATATACCAAAGCAACAAGGTAACTTCCTAACAGTAGTAGTGCTCTCAATTTTCAAAGAATACGTAATGAACTGTATAATACTTGCCCGTTGAATTTTAAGTTTTCTATATACAAACTGCAAGCAACAATGTTGTATCCTAAATATCCTTACCTAAAAATCAGCCAAGTTTACACATTGTACTCACTAAAGTACAGAGCTAACCTGAGTTCATTTTCTTACTTCAAACAAAAGAGGAAGGCAGCAAGTGGACACTGGAAAGAATACACCTGAAACGAATTTGCAAAATTTTCAACTTCAAGTTTAGTATTTGTATTTATTACTAAACAACACTCCTAGCAACAGGATATACGACATACAGAGAGAAAAAACTAATGAAAAAACAAATAAATGTATAATATGCTGAAAATAACTTCATTAAATCTCATCCTTCTACTGAATCTAGTTCTGGTAAAGCATCGCTCACTTCAGACGTGTACACTTCTGTGCATGTTGCAAAATTCAAACCAAAACTGCCCTAAATCAGCTACTCACTCTCAGCAAACTTCAACAAGCACTTTTCCACACATGCAAGCAAACAAATCTTTCTAAATTTACCAAGTTATCAGCTACATCCATTAGTAAATACCTTATTCCCAAATACAAGAAACTCACTTACCATACAATGATTCAAGACCATAACAATTCAGGACCTGCAAACTCATATACTTTCACCTTTTGAAGAAGTCACCCAACCAGCTACATCATGACCCCACCAGATCACCGATATCAATTCTTGGTCTATGCATGCAACCCAATTCATATAATGTCGGCTTTTCTTCTATATGTTTTTTAAGGATTTTCTAATAAAGTTATCCTTATATAGCCCTGTGAAAATGCCTTAAGGAACTCAGAGTCATCTAGTGTCTTTATCTGCACAAAAAATGTCAAGAAGGTCATCGAATATCAAATGAGATTAAGACTTGAGGAAACCAACCAAAATTATTTAAATTGATAAAGCAATTGCTGCATATTTCATGTCATCATAATTTTTGTAGTCAACAATTCCAGTTGTACCTCGGCAGGTAAAAAGGTTTCACATAATGGATTTCACGAGACATAGGATGACAGTTTATAGGGCATAGACAAGCGATTCAGTTTATACGCAAAGTGCATATGAAAAAATGTTATGACACACACACACACATCCATCGCCACCATTTGGATCTAATGATATGCAGATACCGTTGTCTTTTCTTTCTGTGATGAAAAGTCCGTTTAGAGTGCAGAAGTGGTACATGGCTAGGGAAAGTGAGCTTTTCAGGAGAGCAATGGTGTCATTGGTTAGCAGTTTGGGGTAGAGAAAACCTATTTGGATGTAGTTGTAGGAGAGGAGCTGGAGCTCCCAAGGAGTAAGGTCGACTATCTTATCGGTTTTGAATAGTTCTACTGACGGTGAAGATTTGATCAAAGGTTTTTCTGAAGTGCAACTTTCCTTATCGATGACAGTAGCCATGTTCTTTAGATTGAATCTTTCGTTGTGGCAGGGAAAAGTATTGGAAGGTAAATACATTGGACCGAGTCTCTTAATTTGTAGCAAATTGCCAGAGAACATAATTTTTGATGAACAGAGTATAGCCTCCATGCCTATTAACTTGGATAATTTGCATGCAGTGGTGATGAGGAAACGAATGAAATGGGTTTGGAATATATATAGACACCGGGGCAACAGAACATTACTAGCACCTTAAAAGTTTTAAATAACTGTACACTTAGCTAATAGGATAATCATTTCAGTGCATAGTTTATCAGCTTCGATCATATCCCACAACATCTAAACAGATACGTTTATTTCAAAAGAGATATTTATCCATTAGATACAGTAAATCCATATACGAGGTTTTTGCTTTCCACGACGAAACTCGCCTGGTTAGCAACTTTCATTGCCAATGAACATCGATTGTATATGCGGACAATGACCATTTGGTATATTTACTATACATAGCTTATGTTTTTTTCTTCTTCAGTTTGTATCCAAAACTCCCTCATGTCATAACTCTTGTTTATATCAATAAAAAAAAGGTAGGTGCCGTATGAAGGACAAGACTCAAACAATACCATTTTTGTAAAATCAAGGCAGGCAGGAATGTGAACACCCATACGTATCTAAGTGAATTGGTCGGATCTGCCGTAGACAAAAAAATTGCCTGCAATTTAACAAAAAAAATAATGAGTATCGATGAGGCATCATGAACATACCACCAGACGGTACTAGATCACTAGTTAACCTACAAACAACAAAGAAGTGATAATCTAGACAAATTAAGTGAACACTTATGTAACAACCCAAGTTTTTGTAAATTTTAATTATCGACAAAATGACGATTTAATCTAGTTGACAATTGATATTGAGTTTTAAATCGTATTTAAAATTCTTTAATAAAATTGTTAATCGTTGTTTGGGATTTTAAATCAAATTTGAAATTTCTTTTATAAAAATGTTGACCGGGCTTTACAATTTGAATCTTGGCCCATGTTTCTTGGCTTTGTCGAGATGATATCAGGGGCAAACCCGATCCCCTCTCTTTCATTCTTCCATTTCGTAACCCTAAAACTAAACCAAACAAGAGAATAAAAATGGCAGCCTTGTTTCTTCGTCTTCGTCCCCAAACATCCAAATTAGGGCTTCTTCAATCGTTCGCTTCTGGAACTCGAAGGCGCCAACGTCAATGATTCCTTCAACTTGCTCGTGGCTGCTTCGAGGTGCTCGTGCTCGATGGGGCTTCGGCGTAACTTCGTTCCTCTTCCTCATCGCTACAGCTTCGTCTTTCATTCGTGGCTAAGGTGAGTGTTCCTGGCACTCACATCTAATTTAATCTAGTTATTTGTGAATCTTGCCTTAGTTCTCTCGGCTTCGATTTTGAACTGTTAATTGCTTTATCTCGACTGCTTGATAATGTTTTCTTGGTCGTCATGGTTTTGTGAATTTGCTGTTTGATTTTGTGAGACTTACTCACATCTAATTCTTTCCTCGTTTCGTACTGAGGTAGTTCGATTTTTGTTTCGTGTTGGCTATTGCCTTTATGTCGACTTCGGCATTGTTTTGATTTTGGCCTAGGTGATTTGAGATGATTGAGTCGCTGTCATTTTTGTTGGCACTGACTTAGTCAAGTTGGTATTCTTTTATCTGGTGGTTGTTGACCCTATGTACTTCGGCCTCTGGTCATTCGACTTTAGCTGTTATTGCATTTATTCCTGTTGTCACCTCTGTTCATCATTGTAGTAGCATGCACTGTTTTCTGTTGTTGTCTGGACACTTTCATTTTTGCAGTGCTTCATCCTGCACACCGCTACCTGTCTGCACCCATTTGTGATATTTGTTCATCTGAACATGCTTGCATTTCATTTCCTGTAGCTATTCTGTAGCCACTGCAGTTTGATCTTCACCATTTATAATATTGCTGCATCATGTTGTATTGAACTTGATACCATTCCTGTTGAACTTCTTTCCAGTTTTCTCATCCTTGTTCATGTGCACTTGCAGTTGCATTTGTTGTAGATATTGGTGTTGCTTGAAATCTTCATACGAGTGATCTTTTGTAGCATTGAGTTGCACTGTTCTTTTGTTGGAATGACTTCGACATTGTCTATGCCTCTGTGCATTTTGTTATTGTTGAGTTTGAAGTAGTTGTCACTGTGTACATTTCTATTGATTTGGGTTGATTAATTTCTTCGAGTCACTGCAGCTTGAACCATGCTGCATTTTCATGTATCTTCTGCCTAATCTCTGAATTTGTTGAACTTGAGTCACTTGAAACTGGACATGTGCATTTCTTTGTTGTTGATGCTTGTTGCATGTGAGTTTGTTATCTTCCAATCTTTGCCATCTTAGTAGTTTGTGATGTTGGCATTTCACTGTGTCACTGTCCATATTTGTTTGTGACAGTCTCTGCATCCATGTTGATGTTTCGTATGTTGAAGCTTTGCATTGATATACTTGTCCATCTCTGAGTTCTTCCATGTTGATCTGTTGTGATATTGTTCTCTAGATCACTTCCAGTTGTACTGCTATTTGAAATGCAGTGCTTCATGTTATAGCTTCTCTTGAGTCTCGTTCATCCCCACGGCATTGATGTTGACTTCGAAATGTTGACATTAGTTACTTGAACTTTGGTAGTATTGCAGTGTTGTTTATATGCCACTGTGTACATCTTTGTTGAGTCTGGGCATTCTTGTTTTCCAGACTTGATACTTTTCCCCATTTCACTGCTTTCCTGTGTGTACTTGCTATCATGTTTACTTTTGCATTGTATACATACATTCATGTATGTATATAATTGTATGACCATTCAAAGATTGACATGTTCATTTGTAGTTCATGTGTACTTGATTTCATTTGCCTTCACTTGAAATTGTTTTGTGCACTTGGTCGTTGGGCCTTTGTACCTGCTGCACTTGCTTGATCAGTTTCATTCACCCTTGTTTATTTTTGTTGCTTGCACTATGATATGGTGTAGCCTTTGAATTATCACTTACCTGTTACATTGGCATACCACTGTAATTCCATCACCACTGTTTATTTGCATATAAACGTGAGTTCTGACTTGTTTAAATTGCTTTGGATTTCTGTTTTGTGGATTAACACTGTTTAGTGTTATATCTGCCGTTATCCAGTTCTCTTATCGAGAAGTTGGGTATACGAGATTTCTGTGACTGTCGTCTATTTGATATTTGATTATTATTGCTTCTGTGCATTAATAACTGAGTTTGAATTAGACTGACCCGTGTATTATTTTCTTTTGAATTTAATACTCGGGTCAGACCGAGTATTTACAGGTTGTAGATTTTTAGCTTTGGGTTGCTGCTAGAGCTATGAAGATTTTTATATCATTTGAAGTGGTCTTCGTCTTGTTGTAGTAGTCAGTGTGTCTGTTTTAAGATGATAATGTATTCATGTATATTTGTCGATAATGTACGTGTATATATAACTTCTTGAGTCGACAGTTGTAGTTGTATCATTTGTATTGTAACTGATATCAGTTATTGTATATATGAGACTTTTCATTCCATCTGTATTCTGCATTTATGTAATCTGTGTTATTTTTATATTTATTGTCCTAAACTATTATATCCACTGTGTAGTAGCTTTGAGTTTGTATCGGTATGTTGGATTTCCTCCTGAAATAGAAATGCATGTTATACTATCTGACACATCGGTGCTCGCACAAAGCAATTACACGGATGGTCGCTCCTCAACAGCCTTATTCTCCGTGCTAGTTGACAGCACTATACCGTAGTGTTCTTGGCTAGCGTGGGTATAGAGGTGGGGCGTCACAACTTACAAGTTATGTTATTACACACACATATCCAAGTGAATCAACAGGATCTACAGAAGACATAATATTTGACTGCAATATAACAAAAAAGAACAATGAGAATCAATGAGGCATCATGAACATACCACTAGAAAGTACCCAATCACTTGTTAATCTTAAAACAACTAAGAAGTGGTAATCTAGAAAAATTAAGTGAACACTTATAAATTATGACACACACACACACATCCATGCTCTTCTTGGAAATTTATCGCACTCGCTAAAATAAGTGAAACGAACTCAAACGTTATGACACACACACACACACATCCATGCTCTACTTGGAAATTTATCGCACTCGCTAAAATAAGCGAAACGAACTCAAACAAGGGATTTGGTGTAGTTTATAGGTTCATTTATGAAAAAATGCAAATCCAAAGCTAATAAGTGCATCATTTAAGAGAATACCTTCTTTATTTATATAGTAGCCTCTTGATAGTTGGTCTTATATAGGTGGTAAACTTCTGGTAACATGGTTTATGACCTACAATATAAGGCTTGATCATGGAGTTACCCACTGAACAACTACCGAATGGGTAAGAACATCTTTATAGAGCAAATATGCCAGTATCGTAAGATGCTTGACCTATTCCATTTGGTTTATTTGTAGTTGTCCAATGTGAAACCGTGTCTCCAACTTTTTTGAAACACACATCTACATATTCTTTGAAATCCTCTCTACACATATTACGATAATTAAAAACTGTGTTATTAAGAGAGAATAAGGGGTAAACAGAGCAACACATAATTTTAATAATGACTTAAGATGATCGCATTACTATCTCAAGTCTTAAGGAGCAAAACTCATCGTGGAGCAATTTCTCTTAGAGAAGTGGTAAAAGCTTTCCTATTCGGAGTAAGATCAATAAAACTTTTATGAAGGAAAGTTTGCTCATGTTTGCTCATGAATTTTTATTTTTCACTGTTTCACTGTGTTTATGATAACCATGATGACGATGAATGATATATCATGTAGACTTCTTTGCATATAACAATTCACAAGGCTACAGATTAAGAAACCATAATGCTGCGAGACTATTTGATGAAAAAGAATTGTTTGTGTGAAACAGTCATGGAACCTAAAAGTGATAAGCATGCATTTCATAACACTCTTTTCTAAAAAATGATAAAACAAAAGTGCCTGAAAATCAGAGGTAACAGCAACAAAGATGAACCCGGTGGAAAGTATCCTTTCTTTAAAAAAGTAGTACTAGCAACACTTGATATTACAAAGAATAGAATAAAGTATGAAGCATAATAAGAAGCATTTTTCTTTCTTCATTCTCTACAATATTGTTGATTTCACTGATATTTACCTCATTGAAAGAAAATTGCTTCTCATCAAATATCCACTCCATTCAGTCAATTACTGAAAGAAGGAGAGCTAAGGTTAGTCTCATTACTCATTGAAACAATGAATTTGCGTTCATATTATTCATATACATACTACTTATATTAAAATTAAAGGGCTGCATCATTTGAGAAACAATATGCATTTGCTGTAAACTAAGCGTGCAAGACATTAAAACTGCATATGCATAATGTTTTAAAACTGCATGCCCGTAATGTTTTACAGTGCAACTATACTAACACTTTGATGTTCCTTATATAGACAAAAGTTAGCTCACTAATACCTACACAGGTCAACCAAGTTGGGATAGACAGAGCCAGCCATACTTATTGGGGGTAGATAGAGCGTTCAAAAATTATTTTGGATTTCTAATACTATAACAGTACAACCTGACATAAACAATTTTAATGCATTTTGGAGGTTTAACAAGGTAAAAAAATCATATAGCAGGCAAGTTTTAAGAATAGATTTCAAATTCTATCTAACCAAAACGGATGTAATACTTATATATATTCCTACAACCAAAAGAACATCTTCTTCCATTAAAACTCAAACAACAATAGCAGTAGGCCATTTTCTGTTAGTGAAACAATATATAAATTCATATTAATATAACATAATATTGGAAACCATTGGGAGTGACTACATTTTCTACGCTAATGAAACTACATATATATGATGCACATTGAAATGTCTACATTTTCTGCTTGAAGTGTGCTAATATATTAAACCACCCATGGGTCTATGCTATGAGGACGATGACCAAGGCCCATATTAACTAATCACTACATGACTTATTTCAATTATAATCTTTCTTTCTATGTTTACTGTAATTAAATATATTATGTATATGGATAATCTGGTACCATGGTTATTTTGTGTTATTATAATTGGGCAAGTTAAACATTCTGGTAGCTTTATTAGAAATGAATATGGTTATTATAATGTATGTCATTTCTTTTTACATGCAAACACTTTATATAATAACTTACAATAAGAAAAAAATATCTATATAATCACTTTCAAGTGGTTATAGTGTACTAAGAAGTAACTCGATGAAATTCACTTTCTCACCTTGAAAGTCACTAGAGAAGATCTAGAGAAATGAGTTTACTGTGATGTAATGCCAATCTAACACAAATATAATTCATTTTAAAGGGAGATAAAAAGTAAAAGTTGTAAGATTGAACCTGCTAATTACGGGTACCACCAGGCTTTTGCGCTGGTTTTTCTTCTTCACCGACACTTTCACACCTTGAAAACGGAATATTTCAACTTAATATAACTCATACAACTTTCAACAACACCATAATACTGATATACGCAGTTCAAAGCCTGATTACCAAGGGTAGCTAGTATGACATTAATTTGTATATACAATGAAATACTGTTAAGTGTATTTGTATCCTATAAAGAACATTTCATATGTTCTTAAATAGTTGGACATCAAAAACCAGCAACTTACATTCATGAATAAAATGAAGTAATCATTCCACTAACTTCAAAACAGAATAAGTGTGTTATGACCAATATAACCATGATTTACAGTGTAAATAAATACTAAAAGAAAAAGAAAATAACATGATAATAATCGAAGGTAAACTTGTGAAATACAGAAGCACCTAAAATAGATCTACATTCTACCAAACACCTTGTGTGTGGTTGTAGAAATAATATTGACCTAAAATTGATCTAGACTCTATAAAATATTGTTAAGTTTATTTGTAGCACCAAGGAAGTGAATACAGTCATTATACCTCTTGAGTGTAAGAAGTGTGAACTTTTCTATCGAAATAGCTTGTTGTCCTCTTCCTGAAGACCTAAAACCATAGTTAAACCCCGAAAATTCAAAATCAGCATTAGAAAGAATGCAAATTTCTTAAGCTCGTCACTTACATGGAAGAAATCACTGTCCTCTTGAGTGATAGAGAGGATCAGCACGTATTAAATCGACTGTGAAGAGTGGCAGTGCATCGGGGAGGATTTGATTGACTATGAAGAGGAGCAGCGTCACAGAGGAATAGCGCGATGATGAGGATGGAGGAAAAATTGAAGAGGATGATGATGAGGAGGAATTTGGATGTGTAAATTTTTGGAAGTGAATCAAAATGAAACACAGAAACTAAAGTGAAAAACGTAACAGGTAAAAGGTTGGCGGCAACTTTTGGCGGAAGTAAAGAAAACGCATAGGCGGGGCGAGCGAAATTTTTTGGCAGCGTTGAAAATATAGCATAAAACGATAATAGTTGCACTTGCCTTCAAACGCTACTAATAAGTGCAACTAAAAGCAAATTTTCTTGTAGTGTATGGAAGATTGTGCAAGTCACCAGCATGTTGGTTGGAAATCGAAGACAGGTTAGTCTTATATCTAGATCTGGTGAGAGAAGCAACAAAGAAAATTGAGTTAATCTGAGGTAGGATGAGAGAAGCTCGGTCTAGATAGAAAAGTTACGTGGACAAAAGGCGTAAGGATCTAGAGTTCTCGGTTGGAGATAAGGTTTTCATGGAAAGTTGGGGAAACTGGCACCGATATATGTTGGACCAATCCCAGTTATGGAGAGGATCAGAAAGCTCGCATATCGAGTAGTGTTACCGAGCAGTTTGGCAGATGTCCATACCGTATTCCATGTTTCCCATCTTCGTAAGTATGTGCATGATCCAGAGACTACTATCATTCCAACTACATTGGAAGATTTAGTAGTAGAACCGGATCTGACTTTTATTAGGCAACTAGTTCGAGTTGTAGTGAGAGATGAGAAGAGATTAAGAAACAAGACAATCAAGTTGGTGAAAGTTCAGTGGAGCGATAACGAGAAAGACTGTACTTTGGAGACAGAGGACAGGACTAGAGATACTTATCCTGGTCTGTTATGAGGGTATGTTCTATATTTGATATATATATATATATATGTAGATTGTTTGCTAGTCAGGTAGGCTAGTATTGTAATTATGTAATGTTACAGATGTTTGCATGGTTGATATGCTTATTATTTAGTCCTTACTGAATTTCGAAGACAAAATTCTTTAAGGAGGGGAGCCTGTAACGCCCTTAATTTTAATTAACATTATTCAGGAGATTTAATTAGATAAATTAAATAGAATAATGTGATGATTAGAGTGATAAGGGAATTGAGATTTTGAAATAAGTAAGGTCGTGCCTTAACCAAATAAATCTATAAGCTTTTTTAATAACTTAAACACATATTTGAATAGGGAAAGGGTAAAATAGGAATAAATAGATCTTATAACCCCTAAACCCTTATTCCATTTTGTTTATGTTTTCATAAATCAAAACAATCAAAGAGCTCAAGCAAGGCTGGACATTAATTACAACTTAAGTCACGGATACAAGTAGAGATTCAAGGGGAAAGCCAAGAAGATTAAGCAATAGTCAAATATCAATCCATTATCAAACCAAGGTGAACGATCTATACCATCTCCTTTTGTTTTGTATTGATTGATTTAATTCGGTTTAGGTTTAAAACTAAATGTATGGATGTGGATGATATGCAATGATTGATGTTTGCCATCTTTTAATTTAAGTGATAAAGTTATAAGGATTTTACAAAGTGGATTAATTCGGTCTTGAGGGTAAAACCACATCAAATGATTTACAAATATCATGATTTTTGAATATGTTGTGTAAAAACTTATTTTGGAGATGGGTTTTATTTTCATAATTTTCTGATGCATAGAGAATACATTATGAATTTTTATATGAAGGAAAATGGGTAACTTTGGGTTTTAAATTTAATTGGGTAAATAAATATGGATTTTCGAGTTGAAATTTTATATGATGAAGGAAATATCATTTTGGTATCAATGTGAATTTTTGAGATTTTTCTCAAATATATTTGAAGAGATATGGATTAAATAAGAAAGATTAGTGTTTTATTGTTTAATTAGTTAATTATGTAAATTAACGTTTGAACATACATTTTTGGGTTTGGGAGATAATGTGCGGCAGCATAGCTGAAATTAAGTTGATTTTTTTTAGCAACCAATCATATTTTGACATATAAAAGAGATTTTTTGAAAAGAACATGCTATATTAGGCAAAAATTCAGTTGTAGTAATAATTACGATGATGCCACTTCCCTTTATATTGATGTCGGGCTTATCATCCCTTCGACGTCGTCGAGAGGAAAGCACAACTTACTATTTCAATAGTATGGAGTGACTTCAAGCTCGTCGATGTCAAGAGGTAGCGACAGCTCTATGGTGTCGACGAGGTCATGCCGCATTTATCCGTGTTGCGTGTGTCTTCATCGCGCCCGTACTTTTAAATTATAGGGGAAAAGGTTCTTCGAGCTTACCAATACTTTATAGCATCGACATGATTTGTGTCGTCGCACTACTCATGGTTCCACATTAGTTATGTCGTCGCTCTTCTATAGATGCCGAGAGACAATATTGTGACGCCCCACATCTATACTCACACTAGCCAAGGACACTACGGAGTAATGCCGTCGACTAGCACGAAGAATAAGGCTGTTGAGGAGCGACCATCTGTGTAATTGCTTTGTGCAAGTACCGATACGTCAGATAGTATGACATGCATTTCATTTCAAGAGGAAATCCGACGTATCCAATGCAAACTCAAAGCCACCACACAGTGGCTATGTGAACTTTGGAAACAAATATAGAAATAAGCATAACACAAATCAGTCACAGATATTCATATCACAAAGCGGAAAAATATATGAATATAATCACATAGAAGTGTACATCAAAGTAGTGGTCATACAAGATCCACTACGTCACAAAAGAATAGGTACAATAACTAGACAAAAGAATATGTATACATCAAGGAGTCTCTATCTCGAATGTATAACAACAAAAACTACTAAGCTAAAGTAGTTAGCCAAAAGTCAGATGTCGGGCCCTAATAAGAAGTCAAGTGAAAGCACTTGTAACACCTCGGTCTGACCCGAGTATTATTTAAGAAGAGAAATAATAAACAGATCAGTCTAGCTATAAATATCATATAAAATGAGATAGGATAAGAGATATGTCAAAAACGTATGATAACAATAATGCCATACTGTGACAAGTATACATCAAATAACAACAAAAATCATAAAATATCTCAAATCATCTCAAACATCCAAAAAGAATAACATTCTTTAAATTATTCACCAAAACACAAATATTGATAGAGACCATCAATGCCTATCATCAAAATTGGTGAAACACAAATTCTAGAAATCATCAACTAGAAATCCAGAAATCACCAAAAAAGGGGGGAAGACCTATCACAAACAGGAGCATGAAAACTCACCAACACGTGCATCACAAATGGAACGCTATTCCATGGTCGCTAACCATCAATTTTGAGACGAAGCTCCACAAACGACCCGAAGACCATGGGTCGCTACCCCACCAATTTTGAGTTGAAACTCCACAAACGTGTTTAAACCCCCACACAAACAAAGAGACGTCGCACATCGCTAGTCTAAACCACAAAATGATCATCATCGATCATCAAGAAGTGTCGATTACACTAAGCTAGTAAATAAATGAGTTTAGCTTCATGTCCCATAACCATTGGCTTAACTTAAATATTTACGAACAAATTGTAGATTTCCAGTCGAAAATTGTCACAAGATTTTCAATCGAACAAGTCCAAAAATTAACCGACGAAGTAAACGCAAGTGTTTCATACCACTTGTTTTGCTAAGCCGTTTAATTAGATTTCTCATACGAATGAGGTAAAGGTTTGTATATACTAATAGGTTGGAAAACGGTTTTATAAACGAGCTTTGTATTAAAAATAAAGTTGAAATCATCTTTGTGAAAGAGTTGGAATAGTTACTACTAGTATAGAAACCTTTGTATTTTAAAGTGACAAATCACAAAATTGATTGTAAAAACAATCAATCACCCAAAAATTCACATACGATAATGTGAATTAACTACATAGAAATCGATACCAAATCCATCAAAATGGATATTCCCAAAAAAATCCTGAGAAAGAAGTCATCAAAGTCGATAAAAGATAACAACAAATTGGATCATCAAGAATCGATTAAAAATCGGAAACCCACACAAAACTGCCAAAAATAGGCAAAATGCACATTTCCCAGATTCAGTCGACTGGACTGTATGGTCAGTCGACTAATACATGCCTAGAAACTCTTGGTTTCCAGGTTCAGTCGAATGAACTGTATGGTCAGTCGACTGATACAGGAACAGAAAATTTTCTGTTCCCAGATTCAGTCGACTGATCTTACGGTTCAGTCGACTGAACTGTCATTTGCAGTATTTTCAGTCTAGCCCAAGAAGGGCAAAAATCCAAACCGAAAGTGATCGGATGAGCAACGGAGACTAGGGATTTATGCCAAGCGACAACCCAGCCTTATAGGCTCTTCGATACACTCCAACAACATGTTCAAACATCAAAAATAGGATTTTTAAAGATTTGACTTCAAAACACCAAAAATTGGAATATTCATCAAACCAATTCAATTCAAAGGCAAATAGACAAGGAATAGATGTTAGGAATTACTACCTAACAACTATCAAAGATATAGACATAGATGTGAGTTCAAAAACTCACCTTTTAAACCCAAAACAACAAATGAGAAGCTCTAGAACAAGCAAAGATTGATTTCTCTTTAACAACACCTCTAGAATCTTCAATCTATTATCAAAGGTGAAGTTTTTCCTAAGTTAGGTTATAGCAATTTCTGAAAATTGAAGAGGGATTGAGATGGAGAAGATAAAGAGAATGGTTACCTAAGCTTCTCTTAGATTTTGGACTTGAATTTGAGTTTCCTAATCAAAGCTAGGGTTTAGGAATTTTATTTTCCACTTCTTTCCCCCATTTTTTTCTTTAGCTCGAGAGTGTTAGGAAATGAAGAGTGGAATGAATGAAGAGGAGTGGAGTTGGGTTATTTGTTAGGTTGGTGGGCTGAAACCCAAACCCAAAGCCCTAAATGAAAATATCAAAATTTTCCTCAACTCCAAACATATTAATGTTTATACTCAAAAAGGTTGCAAACGCCATTTTGGACTCAATGGAAGTGGTCTCGAGTCCTAATTCGACTGTTTGCAAAAAGTGACATTTCGGACTTAAATCCGACTAACGATGTTATATTTAAACAAAACATTTAAATATACAATCGTAAAATATGCGGGTTGTTACAAATATCGTCGCTAAACAATAGCATCGACGTTGACTATACGTGTTGTTTTAAAGCCAAAGCAAAAGCCGACTCATCGCCGAAGTAGATGGTGTCGACATTATTGAGAATCGATGTCGTCATTTTCGAAGAAGCGCATGATGTCGCATGTTCACGCTGTTTTCCACTAAAGGCGGAGAGCCTTGTGTCTCCACGTCGACGTGATAGGATGTCGACATTGATCATTGTAAAACGTTTTAAATGGCGATAAACCCAATATCATTTTCATACAAACACATGGCAATATAAAAAGGTTTTACAAATGGCCTTAGAGTTTGAAAATACAAAGAGATGATTTCCTTGTTTAAATTATGGGTTAAGGGTATTAACCATACATCATTAAGAAAGTGATTACAACGGCTTTAATTATGGATGTTTATGTTTTTGGTTTTCTTAATCATTTATTATGTATGTTATTGTTATCATATTCACTTCGTTTATGATCCATAACTGCATTTTGGGGTGCTAAGGGAAGGATAACCAACTAGGTTAACCTAATTATGAATATAAATTTACTTAACTCCTGTGTAAGTAGATTTGCATCTAGGAGATCAGGTAGATCAGAATATAGGATGTCCAAAACTGATCAAAGCTTATTAAGTTAGACAGGTTCTTAGTTAGCCCAAAAATACTATTATGAGAAATGTTATTGGCAGGGGCCAATAGGTTCTTAGTGATCCCATGAAAACTATGTCCGGAATATGTTATTGATAGAGATCAATAGGTTCATAGTTAGCCCATGAAAACTATGATTTGAAAGTTGTTATTGGAGAATCCAATAGGTTCATAGTGATCCCATGAAAACTATGGTTGAATAAAGTAATTGGTAAAAACCAGTAGGTTCTTAGTGATCCCATGAAAACTATGAAATCAGATAGATAGTCCGTAAGATTGGAACAAGTTATTAGTCAGCCCATAAAAACTAATTGGTTAATAATAACCCTAGAAACTATAAACTAAGACAGATAGTTAGGTAAATTGGGATGGGAAATCCAGGGCATATTGTAGTTTTGAATATCATTATATTATGTTATATTTTAACCATTGTGGATGCAGGTGCATAGTATATGGTTATTGTATTATGGTTAAGATACTAGTAAGGAGAAAACTCGTTCTGCTCAGCGGCGTGGTCTCACTAGATATCTATTTGGTTCGAGATGTGAGGTTATTATTCACACCAGACTTTTTGTCTAACCCGCAGTCTTTTTCTTTCCCCTTAAACTCTCGGGTGCTTATTTGAGTAGATCGAGAGTAAGGGTTTTTCAAGTTCTCTTTAGACGAATAAGCTTCCAGAGACGTGCAGGAGGCAAGCTAACTATTAGGATTTCCTATCTTTTGTTTTCCGCTATGTTAATTCATTGTAAAGGAAAAGTTGTTTAGTTTCCTTATATACATAGGCTCTGATCAACCAAGGGGGTATCTTCATATGTCGCTCTTGCCGTATTTTGTAATAATTGTAATTTCTCTAAACGTGGTTTATGTAATGAATCTAAAATGCTATTATGGAATGAAATGAGAAAATTTGAATTTAAATTTTGTTTAGTTCTTTTTTTCATATTTATGTACTTTTGTGTTATCAATGTATCTAACATTACCGCATTCGGTTATCAGGAATTAATAACTGTGGATTACTACAGCATCCGTAGCGGTTAATTTCAGACCTCCAAATTGGTGATGTTACAGTCATGCATATAGAGGAAGAAGGGAATTAATTGAGATTTAATAGAGAATTAAAGTGGGAAATTTTTAATGAAAGAATAGAAATGGTTACTATTACTTTTTTAAAATAAAATCTCCCTTCATTTCTTTGATTTTATTCATTTTTCTCTCTTGACAATATTTTCTCCTATACTCCATCTTCTATAGCCGAATTCTTATAGAGGCTAGGGTTCCTAAAACTCCAAAAGAAAATTTCAAAACCAAACAAAATAAAAAGGTGATTCTCTCTTGATTGTTGTAAGATCTAAAGAGCGATTCAATGAATCTAGGAATCAATTCTTCATTCAAGGTGTTTCTCTTAGCTACATCAGAAAGGTAATTTTCTATTTTAATTATATATAATTCATCATGTCTATGTGTTTTTAATACTCTACCTCTTCCATCTCTTTTACCTTATGAATTGAAAACCAAAATTCTCCTTTTTGAATCAATTGTATTATCATCATGTTAATATTTTTTAACATCCCCTTTTCTTCTATCCATTACTTCTGTATTATCAATGATAATAATTATGGATTCATTACTATTCTTGTATATTTTTTTATATTGTGTATATAATTTAGATCTAATTCTCATTTTCACAAATTTATATATAGCTAAATCGTCCAATTCTTTTATTTCAAAAATCATTATTTGCATAAAATTTTATAACAATTTTATTAATGGATTTAATCTCCTGTTATAAAGGTCAAGAATTGAATACATTTATTATAAGTTATTGTGAATAAATTTTGATTTTTGTTTACATGAAAATTATATGAATTTATAGTTCATATGTTGTTTGAAAAAAAGGCATACTTAAATCCAAAATTGCAACTTCTTTAAATCTATTTATTTCACCCGCTTCTGACTGGCCCAGTTTAATCATTAGCTTTTATAAGAGGAGAAGAATGGTCAATGTTATGACCTTCTCCAAAGTCACTATCTCCTAAACCATGACCATCCATGTCGTCATTCTTGTCTTTTCTCATTGACTTATCCCAAATATCGTCATCACCATTATCATCACCATTGTTATCTTCTTAATCACCATGATTGGTTTCATCTTCCTCTTTTTCAGCATCATCTAATGGATGATCATCAGTGATCAAATGGTCTTTCGATTGACTAGGTCATCGTCTTCAAATTCAGAAAAATCCATGGGAATTTGACCAAGGATTATGTTGAATTTTCTTTTGTAATTAATTCCTGTAAAGTGCAGACAATGAAAATCCAATTAGGGGCATCTATCAAAGTTATCTTTGTACACTGTAAATAATGTTACCTTCGAGTTTTGGTCTTCCTATAAAAGCATTGCTCTTTGCAAGAAAGGAGAAACTTTTGTCTGGGCATCCCATAAAGAAGCATCCAATCTCTGGGGAAGAGAATCTTTTTTGGCCAGTTTCTTCTCAAAAGCGAACGCCATAATTAAGTTTTTCTCAAGTTTAGTCACCTCAAGTTTAGCTTGTTTCATCCCTTTTCATTACAACGCAAGTTCATTTTCAAGGGCTTTTAACTTTTCCTCCAGCTCACAAGTTCTCTTCTTTTGTAGTCTAATGAATATAAGATCTATAAATTTTTAGTAGACAAAGATTTGTTGATAATTTGAAGGTTGTTGATCTCAGCTTCCAAATTTTTTATCTTATCAGACAAGGAAGTACGTAATTCCAGTAATAATGATATGTCTTGAGAAGAAACTGAAGTGGATTATTGAAGGAATAAATGTTTTCCAACCTAAAATACAAAACATCGAAATCAAGCCAGATATTAAATTGATATGCAAGAAGAGAATGAAACATACCAAGATAAGTTGTTGCAAGAGATGGACAAGTGCGTATTTTGAAAAGGAGGGAAATCCTATAGCTCCTAAATTAGAGACAATGGGAGAATTTAAAATAGGGGTCATTAACTTCTCAAACCCAAAAGAGGCTGAAGTCCCACGCCAGAACTAGGTAAAGAAGCATAAGCGAGAAGTGGAGAATTAAGGCTTAGTTGCTTGTGAAGAAAGGCTAAAGAGTCCATCATAGGAGAGATCATTATATCGAGAATTGGGCTTTGAGAAGAGGAAGTAATATGAACAGTTGTCGTAGTAACATCTGAAGTAGAGGCAATGATTTCTATCAAAGCTACGCTTTCCTCTTTAGACATTTTAGGACGAGATTTGGAGGAGATCTTTGGGTCACCTAACTACCAACCACATTATAGAGATTTTTCCATTAAGACAGCATCACCCATCACAGTGGTAATATATGAAGTGGCCGCTTTGGAAGAAGAATGCAGTGGTGGTTTACCAGTAGCTCTTTGAGAGATAGTAAGATCTGTAGAATCCTTATTTGTTGATAAAACAACCAGGTCAACTAAACTAACATCTGTAAAAATAATAATGATAATAAGAAGGTAATCATCATATTTAAGAATGAAAATTATGAGAGTATCATGTAGACCTAGTGAGTATCCGAGGCTACAAAAAGACGAATGTTGAATCGGGCTGTTAATTGAAAAGGTTTTGAGCTTTGCGGCGAGAAGTGATGAAGAGTCATATTTGTTCCTATTTATCCTAGGAGGTTCACCTAAAACTTAGTGAAAATGCTGGATAAAAGAATATTTCTTTAGCTTTTCTTTGTTAAGAAGTCTTAATCGACTCCTATAATACTTAATAGCTTTCCCCAAGTTATCGATCTTGGACAATACCTTAGGATTAATTCCTTTGAAGCTAGATCTATAAATATAAAAGGCTTAATGTAATGTTGTAATGACATAAATTAATAATAAAAACATGCAAATGTATTGGGAAGAGAAAAGGTTCCGGAAATTTCAGAAAAGGGCATCTCATAAAGAAGAAATGGTGACCCTAATCTTTGGTATTGTTAACATGTCTGAAATCAACTCACTATCAGAAGGACAAAAATAGAAATTGGAAGCATGAGATTGATATTTGAGCTTTTGTAGACTCTTAAGAGAGTATAAGGTCGATAGACCTAAGTCCTCCATTTCGAGTTCCTTGAGTAACACCTGGAGGGAATGGATATAACTATAAGTATTAGGAGTAAGTTGCATAAGAGAAATTCCAAGAAAAGACAGAATCCTAGTGACAGTGTTGTTGAAAGTGAGATAACATGAGTGCCAATATGATTAGGTGTGAAAGCAAAGAATCCCTTTAGAGGCGTGTTGATCCTATCAGAAGGACTAAGGACTCCAGCCTCAATTCCATAATGCTGACTGAAGACATCTGAAGATAGTAGTCTAACTTAATCTCCTCAAATTTTCAAGTCAGCGACTGGATCTACAAATCGCTGCAAACCCTAAACGTAATTTGGGTTTGAAGGGGGTGAGTAAGCGAAGCAAGTAATACAGGAGATATGGTATGCGATATTATCTTATTACATAGCAAATGCGGGCTGTAGTTTATTGGGCCAACCCGCAGCCCATTTCAATATTATCTTTGTTTGCCTATTTATAAAGGCTTGTAACCACTGATCAGTCTAATATAAAAGAATAACAATAAAACAGATTTTAACTTTAATTCTATCTTGGTATCAGAGCTCTTCTATTTGCTTAACAGCAAATTACTCTCATCAGAGAATAATCATCATTTGAGAGTATTTCATCATCTGAACCAAGTACCGTGCCAAGAACAAGGTGTCTCAGAGAAACCTCATCATCGAACACCCCATCGGCTGCACTTGGCTCATCAGAAATTCCAAGATTCTGATCAGATCTCAAGATTCTTATCATCCTACCTTTCTTGCCATACCAAGAAACAGGCATCAGAGTCTTCTCATCACTCACCTGATTTCAGTTGCATTCCTTAACCTTTCATGTCTTCTTTCATCCGATCATCCCAAAATTTCTGCATCCAAAATGACAGAAGAAAACAACAATGTCGCTGCATCATCCAGTTCAGTTTCAAGAAATGCTCAAGATCAGCCAAATGACACTCAAGACTTAATCAAATCCATCATCAAGCCCCAGAGTCAGATCATCACCATTCAGTTAGATGAATCCAATTATCTGCTATGGAAGTTTCAGATTGAAACTGCTATAAGGGGCTATGGGCTGCAGGAATATGTTCATGGAACATCAATTACTCCACCAAGATTCACTACAGACAATGAAGTAAAGTTAGCCAGTAATAAAGAATATATTACTCATGAAAGACAAGATAGCATGATTAGTTCTTGGCTTCTATCCTCTATAAGTGCAAATCTAATGCCTCAATTAGTTGGATGCAAAACAGCATATGAAATCTAGCACACAATTGAGCAAGTATTCAGTTCTCAATCTGCAGTAAGAATAATGCAATATAAAAGATAGTTGCAGAACTTAAGAAAGGATAATGCCAGTATGAGAGACTATCTGTCAAAAGCAAAAACTATATGTGATCAATTGGCTTGTGCTGGACACAAAGTAGCAGACACTGAACATATATTGTGTATACTAAGTGGTCTGGATGATGAGTATGAAGCTGTAGTAGCTATAATATCATCTAATGAAAAACTACCTTCACTTCAGTCTATTCAGTCAATTCTACTTGCTCATGAGGGAAGATTAGAACAAAAGAAACCAATAAATTTGGAATGTAATGTCAATTATGCATCTATGAACAGAAATAGAAATCAAGAAAGAAATCAGAACATCTGAAATCAATCAAGTAATTACAGAGGTGGCCAATCCAACAGAGGTAGAGGAAGAAGTGGTAGATCCAATTATAATAACAACAACAAACCAAGGTGTCAAATATGCGAGAGATATGGCCACACTGCAAACAAGTGCTATTTCAGATTTGATGCAAACTTTACTCCAGCACAACAACAAAGCAACAACAATGCAAGATCACAAAACCCTAGTGTCAATTTGGTGAATATGCAGCAAGAAATCAAGTCAGAAAGTTCTAACAACAACATTGCAAAGATTGAAGATATTCATGATGACAGCTGGTTCCCAGACTCTGGTGCAACCAACCATGTGACTAACAATCTGAGCCAACTAAATCTTGGCAAGAGGGAATACAAAGGTAAACAATTACTGTATATGGGTAATGGTAAGTCTGTACATATATCTCACACTGGAAATGCAAGTATTAATGGTACTAGACAACTCTACCTTAAAAATCTACTCAGAGTACCATTAATTAGGAAAAATTTGATGAGTGTTTCACAATTTGCTAAAGACAATAATGTCTATTTTGAATTTCACTCAAAGTACTGTGTTGTTAAGGATAATCTAACTAATGAAGTTCTTTTGCAGAGTAGAGAACATAATGGGTTATACAAATTTGATGTCATAAGCTCAAGAAAATCTGAACCTAAAAGAAAATGGTGTCATGTAACTGAAACAAGAAATGCTGAAAAACACAGTGAAAAATTTGATGTATGGCATTGTAGACTGGGACATCCCAGTATAACTGTTGTTAAACATGTATTGAGTGAATGTGATAATACTTTTGTTGATAAAATTACCAATTCCTATGTATGCACATACTGTCAATTAGGCAAAAGTCATAAACTTGCATTTCCAGACTCTGAGACTATATATAACAATACTCTAGAACTAATTGCTGCAGATCTCCGGGGACCTGCTCTAATTAGTACTGACTATGGTTATAAATACTATATCTCATTTATTGATGCTCACTCTAGATTTGTATGGATTTATTTCTTAAAATCAAAATCTGAGACTAACAATGCAGTGATACAATTCATTGCAAATGTTGAAAGACAGACAAATAATCAGGTAAAAATCATGCAGACAGATGGAGGTAAGGAGTTTCTGCCACTAAAAGGGTATTTTCAAAATAAAGGAATCACACATAGGATCACATGTCCTTATACATCTGAGCAAAATGGTCTTATTGAGAGAAAGCACAGACACATTGTTGAAACTGGTCTAACTCTACTAGCACAAGCATCTTTACCACTTAAATTCTGGCCAGATGCCTTCTCTACAGCAGTCTATTTGATCAATAGACTGCCCACAAAAGTACTCAAATATAAGAGTCCAATGGAAGTGCTAACAAAAGTTAGACCAGACTATCAAAACTTAAAAATGTTTGGATGTCAGTGCTTTCCCTATCTAAGACCGTATAACTCACACAAACTCAACTACAGGTCCACACCATGCACATTCTTGGGTTACCCTACAAATCAAAAGGCTACAAGTGTTTAGATAGTAATGGCAGGGTGTATATATCCAGGCATGTGATATTTAATGAACATGAATTCCCCTTTAGCAATGCAGAAATCAAAACATCTCAGAAAATATACAATGCAAAATTTTCTGTACCTCCTATAGTACCTTCACCAGTGATAGTCATACCAGTTCAAAGTGGAGATACTCATGGAACGAGAGGCATTAGCCCACAACACACCATGCTCACAAGTGAACCAGGTCATGACAGGAGAGATATCAGCCCACAACACACCATGCTCATAAGTGAACCAGATCATGAGAACAATGAAGCAACCCTGAGAGCTACTGAAACAGACAGCATCAATCCATGTGATCCTTGTCAAGAACTGAGTGATCAACAATCACCCAATACTCAACAAGGAAACACTACTGCTGAAGAAAGTCATCCCACTGTTCCTGCAAGTACTGGTCACCATATGATAACTAGAGCAAAAAGTGGCAGATTCAAGCCAAAAGTATACAGCGTTGAATCAGATATAAGTGAGCCTAACACATATCAACAGGCAATAGTAGATGACAACTGGAAAGTTGCCATGGAAGAAGAATACAATGCATTAATAAAAATAACACTTGGGATCTTATGCCACGACCTATGAACAAAAATATCATAGGGTGCAAGTGGACATACAAGCTGAAGAAAAATCCTGATTGCTCAATTCTTAGGCACAAAGCAAGATTGGTGGCAAAAGGGTTTTCACAACAAAATGGGTTTGGATTTAATGAGACTTTCTCCCCTGTTGTGAAACCCACATCAATCAGAATAATTTTAACAATTGCTTTGCATAAGAACTGGGTCATCCAGTAATTAGATGTGAATAATGCTTTTCTCAATGGTGAATTGCAGGAAGAAGTATATATGGAGCAACCATATGGATTCACAAAGAATGGCAGTGAACAACTTGTGTGCAGACTCAACAAAGCATTCTATGGTCTCAAACAAGCACCTAGAATCTGGTTTGAGAAACTAAAAGCTACACTATCCAGACATGGCTACAATCAAACAAAATCTGATAACTCCTTGTTTATCAAATTTCTTAATCATACAGTTACATATGTACTAATTTATGTCGATGATTTTATTATTACAGGAAATAGCAAGCCTGAGATTGATAATCTCACACAATGTCTACAGAAAGAGTTCTCCATTAAGGATCTGGGGGAACTGAGCTACTTCCTAGGCATTGAGGTTAAAAGAGTGTCAAATTCTGAAATTCATCTAAATCAGAAAAAATATATCAATGAAATCCTTGTGAAAGCCAAGATGGACAAGGCAAATCCACTTCCCACTCCAATGACAAGCAATCTACACCTTTCTAAAAACAAAGGTGATCACATATTAAATGACAAACAATACAGGAGTATAGTAGGGGCATTACAGTATGTTACTATAACCAGACCAGGCATATCATATAGTGTCAATAAAGTTAGCCAATTCATGCAAAGACCACTGGACGAAAACTGGAAGGCAGTAAAGAGAATTTTGAGGTATCTTAAAGGGTCTATTAATCAAGGACTGATTCTGCAATCATGCTCATCCTTATATATTACTGGCTATTCAGACTTAGACTGGGCAACAGACTATGATGATAGAAAATCGACTACTGGCTACTGTGTGTTCTAAGGCAATAATCTCATATCCTGGTGTGCAAAAAAACAACAATCAGTGTCAAGGTCTAGCACTGAAGCAGAATACCGAAGTATAGCCAGCACTACTGCTGAGATTATGTGGACTAAGTCTCTTCTAAGTGAATTACATGTCAAATTCAATAGCAAAGCTACTATATGGTGCGATAATCAAAGTGCCATTTCTATCACTGCTAATCCAGTTCTACATTCTCGTATGAAGCATATAGAACTGGATCTATACTTCGTACGAGAGCAAGTTATCAAAGGAGAATTGAGAGTTAACTATGTACCTTCCACTTACCAGAAGGCGACATACTAACCAAACCCTTATCGAGGCAGAATTTCATCCGCTTCAGACACGAGCTTAATGTCGATGAAATTGACAGCAATCTTAGATCTAAAACTCAGATCTATATTCCCAAGGCTCCACGTATCGAAGCATTCGACAAAGAGGCAACTCAACCTAACTCTTAGAAAATCACTGCTACCCGAACTCATGATGCTGACTGAAGACATCTGAAGATAGTAGTCTAACTTAATCTCCTCAAATTTTCAAGTCGGCGACTGGATCTACAAATCGCTGCAAACCCTAAACCTAATTTGGGTTTGAAGGGGGTGAGTAAGCGAAGCAAGTAATACAGGAGATAGGGTATGCGATATTATCTTATTACATAGCAAATGCGGGTTGTAGTTTATTGGGCCAACCCGCAGCCCATTTCAATATTATCTTTGTTTGCCTATTAATAAAGGCTTGTAACCACTGATCAGTCTATTATCAAAGAATAGCAATAAAATAGATTTTCACTTTAATTCTATCTCATAAGTCCCAAAAATGGTAAAGAAAGGAGTTTGTATCCATTTACTTTGAGCAATAGGACTTGCAATTCGTATATACATTTTGTTTAGAAGGTTTTTTTGATTTAGGAGTGATTGACAACTTCTTTTGTTGCTTCTCTTTTACTTCCCGCATGATGCTAAAAACCATAAGTATGTTAAATAATAAGTGTGATTTGTTATAGTGGAGAGGAAAATAAATTAAAGTTGTGAAGGCCTCTGAATTCATAATATAAGAAAATAACCAAGAAGCAACAAAGGTCTACCTAGAGTATAAAAATATGGTGAAAATAAAGGGTTGTCGCACATGGACCTAATATAGAGCTATCACTTATTGACCTTGTAAACTATCAGATGTTGAGATAGTGAAGAACTATCGCATGTTGACCCTGTTAGTTGTCGCATGTTGATATAGTAAATACTTATCGTAAGTTGACTAATAAAGAAATATCGCATGTTGAAACAGCAAAGGACTGTCGCATGTTGACCCAGTAAGGTATATAGCATGTTTACCCTATAAAATGTAGCATATTGGGACAGTAAAGAACTGTCATATGTTGACCTAATAAAGAACTACCACATGTTGACTTGATAAGGAACTATTGCATGTTAAGAAATAAAGAGCTATCATACGTTGACCTAATAAAGAAATATCGAATATTAAGGTAGAAAAGAACTATCGCTTACTGACCTTGTAAACATTGCATGTTGAGATAGTAAAGGGCTATCACATATTGAGATATAATATAAAATAGTTGCCATGCATTTAAAATATAGTGGATATTGAATCAATAGTCCCAAAACCAAACAACAAGTAATTGATCAACATGATAACAACTTAGGATCAAAGTGGGAATATACGTAAAAGCTGCGAAGCCCATTCAAATCCCCAAAATCTAGCGATTTCTCAAAATAAAGAAGAAAAACTTATACAAGAAAAAAAGAAATCTAAACAAAAAATTAGCAAATAGTGATAACAAGGAAGTTAATTACCTTAGAAAGTCATATTTGGGAATTGGAATATTTTTTAATCAGGTATGAGTTGATTTCGAATAGGCATGTAAACAATGGGAGAGGGAAGAAGATGAGTATTTATAGGTAAAATAAATAAGCAATTTAACCCTTGCTTCATAATAAAGAAAAAAATCATGGCTGAGATGATGAATTTAGAGAATACCAAGAGTTTGATTTGAAAAGAGGCAAAAAGTATCTATGTTTATACTAAAGTATAAAATACTTTTTCTAATGAAGAGGGATAAATGTTACACCCAAAATTTTAAGTATGAACAGGTGCAAACTACCACACATTGAGAATGTGAAAGCTATCACATGTTGAGGAACTATCGCAAGTCAAACTATCACAAGTTGATGAAGTCAGGCTGTTGCAAGTTGAGCAAGATGAAGAAGTCAAGCTGTTACAAATTGAGATGCTAAAGCTATCACAAGCTAAGAAGCCATCGTAGGTTGATTCCATTGAAGTTATCACAAGTTGACAAGAATGAGCTATCGCAAGTTGATAAGAATGAGTTATCGCAAGATGACAAGAATGAGCTACGCAAGTTGATAAAGTTACTAAAAACAATTCTATAATCACTCATATGATAATTCCTAGTTGACCATGTCATTCCACATCTTCACAAAGAAATCGAAAAT
Source organism: Allium fistulosum (assembly GCA_030737815.1). Lineage (NCBI taxonomy): Eukaryota > Viridiplantae > Streptophyta > Magnoliopsida > Asparagales > Amaryllidaceae > Allium > Allium fistulosum. Next base: position 722,077,328 of record CM060901.1, read on the forward strand.
AATTTGTGCCACATGTTAAGTCGATAATGTGCCACGTTAGCAAAATCTCAACCGTCTATGATTGCCATGTGTCGAAGATCCAAAGACTCAATTTTTCTATAAATAGGAATGTATTCCCTACTAAGAAGAGGAGATTTCGAATTTTACTTCTTCCTTGTTTTCATTTTTACCCAAGCATAGGATCTAAATGGCCACCAAGATCAAATCCAAATTAGGACTTTGTGACCAAGTATATGCATAATTACATATTTGCACATTTGACCATTTAATGACATAGTGACTTGCATACTTGCCCAAGAGTCCAACCTCTTTCCAAGTACCATTGACTTTCTTCACTAATCATATAAAATAGACCCAATTTTTGTTCTAATAAGCTGCAATCGCGGGTAATTAATTTTAAAAAATAACATTTTATTTTAAATATTTCTAGTTAAGTTGTTTCGAGAAAAGGTATCGATACATTCGCTGAGTCCAGTGTACGTAACATTCTCCATATATTGAGCAGTGTATCACTCATGATTTCTAGGGGCACCAAGGGGTAATGTACCTATAGTCATTGAACAACTATAGAATGACTCGACGGAGAGTTTCCTATTGGTTAATAACAACTACATCAAACAGGAAATTCAGTGTGACGATGTTACATAGTTCTTTTGACTTGAGAATATCATATAACTTCTATATTGATACTCCACCTTTGATTATAGTTAAATCATGGTATGATGACCATCGAACGACTATAGTTAGGTTTGAGTTCAAGCATAGTGTAACAATCGACTTTCTACACGTCGAAATAAATTAAATTTAATTAAAATAAAATGTTCGAATTCAATTTTGGATAAGTATATTTTATTTTGAAATGAATTAAAATTGTTTGGATAAAGAATTTTGTTATAGTAAAATTGCATTAATTGATAAAATTATATTAGAAAGTAAATTAAACTCGAATAAAATATTTATAATGAATATAAAATATTTTTAAGATAACAGAATTTATTTTGTTTTCAAAAGTTGATTTGTTGTAAATAATGCGGTTTTGTCAAATAAAACAATAAATTAAATTATTTTCTTAAAAATAACTATAATTTTAGGAGGGAAATTTTTATCATCTATAATGATAATATTTGAGTAAAATTTCATTATGGAAATTTAAAATAGAATGGAAGTAAAATTTGACAAGATAAAGTAAATTTAAAGCAAAAAAACCCTATTTTGCATTATATATATATATTTAATTAATAAAGGATTTTGATGATAAAATGTTTCATAAATATTTTATTTATTTACTTTATGATGTATGAAATTAGAGAAACATTAGTAGTTGTATGTTCATGCATTCCATTTTCTATTTTAAAGTTTGTTAAAAATAAGGAATGAAGCCTAAGCCCAACAACCGGTTTAACCAATATAAGCATACCCACTAATTTTCTCTTCATTTATTTACCAAACTAAAGAGAGGAGGGGAAAAGACACCGTATGAAACATAGAGTGGAAGAAGAGAAAAGTGGAAAGCTAGGCCTTGCAAAATAAATAGAGAAAAAATAGAGAAAAATCTTTAAAAAAAAAGGTAAGGCATCCCAACGCCTTCTCTTTCATTCTATGTCATCGTTATAACTTAATTTCATAATTTAGGGTAATATTCATTTTATGGCAGAAGTGATTGGAAAGATATTTTTGTAGGTTGTATTAATTGAGGCCTTTAAATGGATTTTGCATCTCTTTTGCAGATTGGAAGAAAGATGAGTATATTTTGATATTGCTCGCATATATGTTCACGTGATGATTACATATGCTAGAAATGTCATGTTTTGAGTGAATTATGTTTGATGTTGGTATGGTTTCATTGATTGCTGAAACTGTTGATTGGAAAAGATATGAAAAACTTGAATTTACAAAGAAGAGTCCGTCTGTTTAATTTTTGAATTTGAGTTAGGGACTGAAAAATGGATGGAGAAGGGAGTCGGAGGCTAAAGTTTTGATGATGCAAGGGTAGGGGATGGGGTCGGGTTCTACCCCCGTTAGTTGCAACTGCCGTGTGTGCAGCAATTTAAACCGCTACACACAAGAGCAGTTAATATGTTGTGCCACAAATGGCACAACATATTTTCCCACTTGCATATGCAGGTGAATTACTCACCTGCTTGTGCAGGTGAGCATATCCCACCTGCTTGTGCAGGTGAGTATATCCCACCTGCTTGCGTAGGTGAGAATAAGTGGGCCTGCAGACCACTATGGTAATTAGGATGGACCTATTTAGGCCTAGCATAAATAAAAAAATAAAGAAAGAATAAGTAAAAAAATGTTTATATTAATATATATATATATATAAACAAATATATATGTAATATTTTTTTATTTATAAAGAAAATAGTTTTCTTAGTTTTAAATTAGAAATGTTATTTGGGATATGTTTATGATATGAAAAAAAATTATTTACTTTTAGAAAATGATAATTTATATTCATTTACAAACATTAGGCCCAATTTGATACTTATGTATACATACATGAACGTTGGGTCTTATTAAATATAGGGTTTTATAACTTTAAAATGAACGCTACTTTAGATGTTGTTTGCATGTTTATTTTATTAGGGGCATATTAGTTGTTGTTGATTTGGTTGCTTATGAATGAACTATAGGTATATGTCATTGTATAAAACTTTATATACACATTTGCATTTATGTTGATGTTTCATACTCCTTAACCCTTATATATATATGATGCTTGAAGTTTCTCATTTTCATGTTCACTTAAATGGAAATGTTAAGTAAACACCTTAGTGACATTAGGATAAACGAAGGTTAAGTGGGTTACCATCGTTAATATGAACATGTAAATTGAATAAACAAATTTTGATTGAAGTAATATGCGACACCAGATGGGATAGATATCCATCCTAGCCAGACCGACTATGGGGTAGCGCCTTAAGTCTTGATAATTGGCCCTATTATCACAGGTCCAACGATCTACTGCACGGGAACAACAAGTGAGGATAGGAAAATATAATGTGATTGATGGATAGTGAGGATTGCCAGTGATGAACGCAGAGTTATATAGTGCAGCCAATAGATCGTGTGGGAGCACCCATAATTTCTGTGTCAAGGGGATTGTCGTACCCAGGTGACATCACTTGGTGTCAACATAGCATCTGGTAGAAAGAAAATGACTAAGGTGTACTAGTTATTTATATATAGATACTTATCAACCAAACTTAAAACAAAGTACGCTTAATAATAAATGTGACATTATATAAATGTAATTAGGAGTGAATCATAGTTGAGTAGATTTATGATTGTGAGTCACATTATTATAAAGACATAAAGGGGGTTTATGACATTGTGTGTGTAACAACCCATAATTTTACCATTTTGATTTGTGAATAATCAATTAATAGTTTTTAATAATCAATATCCCTCTTTTAATTAATAAACAATAACGCTGAACTCATTTTGAATATTTGTTTACAAAAATAAACAGTTTGGTGAAAAACAGAAAATGTGACCGAAATTTGCTTTTTGGATTTTTGACTTTTTATCGAATGGAAGTTATGCAACATTGTTGCGCACATATGCATACTTTTATAACATACATATATACATTTAATAAAGTTAAAAAAAAGTACAAAAGGAGACTACTTAAACAAAAGAATCCTTAAGTGCTTTAAAAATGAAATTAAAAGGTAATAAAGTAAAAGAAGACTTTTCTCCTTATTTTAAAAAGGATATAGTACTTAGTAGTACATATCATCATAATAGAAGTACTTGGCCATGTGAAAGGGGTATGGTGCATGAGTTGGCACTTGAGAAATGTATGGAAGAAGACATTTTTGAGGGGGTATTTGTGCTTTTTGCCATCTATTTGCAAGTTTATATAAGTGCACTTCCATTTTATAAATTCATTTTTTCATTTCCACTTTCTTTTCCATGTCTTCATCCTTAGTTCATAAATCAAACCCACTTCAAAACTATACCAAATCAAGCCCAACTCAAAACAAAAGTCCATATTTCCATAGCAAAACCCTTACCTACCTCAAAAATCCAAACTTTGTGCCAAAACTCCCCCTTTTAGGGCATGGCCATAAGCATTAATGGAGGATGGGGCTTGGGCTATGAGCTATAGGAAGGTAGGGATGGAGTTAGGAGGCTAGGACGTAAAGAAAGGTAGTAGTTTTGGCTTTGGAGTGATGGTAGGAGGAAGTGGTTACTTGTTGGTCGAATAAAAGTGAGATTTCACACATCGAATACCATTTTAAAATGGTTTTAAAATGATATATGTGTATGTATTTGTGACTTGCTTTTGTATATTTCTTATTTGGATTTGATTTTCACTTGAAAGCAGATGACATAAATAACCATTGTTTTGTAGGGGACAAAAAGAGGAAGTTGAAGTGTCTTCGTAGAGAATAGGTCGCTACGGATGCACTTCGAAGAATAGAAATTTTGTAGAGGGATCTCAAACGATTCCTCACCTTGTGATTTTTATTTACATACATTCTTGTTTATGTAAATGTTTGTGTATGGGAAAGTGATTGTTGCTTAATTATAATCGACCTTCTTATTATTGATCTTGTGACATTGAAATCCCGTGCTCTCTTTTAAAGTGGTTTACCACTTTGTTTTCTAAAAAGTGTTTTGAAACGGTTTCCGAACTTGACCTTTATTTTCAAACCTTTTTGCAAAGGTATGTAGAGGGGTTTAGCATATAGAAAGAAAGTGGAGTTTAAAAGCTATTTTATTTACAAAACAAAGTTTTAAAAGTTACGATCCATATAGCGATAGGCGCTATGGATGCACTTTGGAAAAGGAGGTTATCTATTTTAGATATTTTGTAATTCTTTTCGAAGGTGTTTTATAAAAGTTGTAATAGTATTTTAAAAGGAGTTTGAAGATTTAAATATATTTTTAAGAATTTATTTGAGTTATTTAAGCAATAGGTGTAAATGTTATAAAGGAAACTCCTTTGTTTCGAAGGTCAACTTTCGTTTAAAAACGACCATCTTTAAAGGGATGTTTCAAATACAAGTTTCAAACCATGTTTTAAAGAGTTTTAAAAGTATTTTTAAAATAGTAAGAAAGCATGGATTACAACACTATTGTTGTAATAAATGTTACGAGAAAAGGAAAGAGATCATGGACTATGACATTTTTGTTATAGTAGATGGTTTTGGATAATTGGAAAGAAAGTTTGGTTTATAACACTTTGTTATAATTAAATAAGTTGTTTACTTTTATATAAAGAAAGTTCTTGTCTTTTGAAATCAAAGACTAGTAATAAGTTTATGGAGTTGGGTTTTAGATTATTCAAAAAGACTTTGTTTTATGCAAGTGGTTTCTTTATCGGTTCCATTAAGTAACATAAAACAAATATGATAAGTAGTGCTAAAATATTGACACGTTTATGAAAAGTAAGTAATCTTATATTTAGCACTAAAACCCAATGAGTAGACTTTTCTCAATCCATGAGATCTAGAATCGAATAGCTTTAACTAAGGCAAGGCCAGGTGCAACCAACACTCTAACTTACTTGGCTTCGATTCTGGGCGAGGGATAGAGAAGTCAAAATGTCGAAAATGTGATAAGTATAAGAGGGTTAATTTCTATAAATAGGTCATGATAAATTAATTATATTGTAATGACTGCCTTTTCAATCCTCATAAGTCGATACTAATACATCCACGGTATTCACGTATCGATCATCTGAGTGCTAGAAAGACAGAAAAGAAAGAAAAGACAGAACATAATCCCACATTGTGACGAGTAATATATAATATACAATAGATCTTCACAAAATGAAACTGTAATATACATACATCAAAATCAGAGTAATCTAATCTATCATCAGCTTGGATAGTTATAACAACCTGTCCTCACAGTTGCTGATAATATAAAACAACAAATAAATGCAGTGGAAAATAAAAATATAAGTGAGTACTTCTTGAAGACCTCTAGCTCGTCTCATGAAGCTCCAAAGCATCCATAACCAATCTGAAAATATGCTCGATATGACTCTAGCATTATAAGAAAATAATGTTCGGATCAATCTGGTAATCCAGCGTATGATAACACACCTCAAATGGATTTTTAATGTTATAAAAACCTTTCGAAAATAAATGTATCTCGTAAGACCATGCCGCATATAAACACAGATGGATTTTTAACTTACGATAACCAAACCATTTCATAGAAAATCTTCTGATATTATAATAATGTCTAGGGTTTAAAATAAATATTGAATCATAGCCGAAGTTGTTCCATTAATTAATTTCTAGCATAATAGGTATACAACTAAGTCTGATGGACACTTATTGGAGAATGGGTTCCAACATGAAAAGGTAAGGGTCTACCTTCCGTACAGTACACCTCTAGAGAAAATGTACCGAGGCTGCCCTAATCTGCACCTCTGCTACTCAGGACCGGTCTACCCTTTACTGGATAGTATCGAATATGGTCACCCCTTGGTTGCGATTAACAACCATACCGGGCCCGAAGCATACATAAATTCATAAATGCCGATCTAGATTAGGCGATGAACATACCCTAATGGGAGCGACGTACATAGCCTTGTTGTATGTCCCTGCTTTAGTCATTTACCAGTTGTGAGGTCTACGGCTATGATTTCCCTTTTAGCAAATCTTACATGGAATGCTAACACTGCCCTCCAGGCAACAATGCAATGCTAGCATTCGTCCATTCAAATTTGTTGAGACTGAAAAAAACCGAAGGCACTACTTCTATAACATACGTTTTGAAATCACCCTAAGGATTAATAGCAAGTAGCCCTTGCACTTCAAACAAATCCGTCTTTGTTTCCATTCGAACGCTTCTGCCAGTTCGAAGTGGTTTTCTGATAAAATATCTGATGTCGGTCTCTCTGAACTAACAATGACAGTTTTAAAAACTGGCCAACGTTTGATAGTTTGTTATTTAACTATCAAATAAACAAACAATTAAATCAGAGATTTTAATTTCACAAGGAAACCAAGCACGGTTAAGCACATAAGCAACCACTAAGCCTATTAAATTAATCTTTTCAAGTAAACCCACTTTGTAAATTCTTATATTAAATACTTTTACAGAGATATACTCATAAATCCTTTCTACCCTTTTCAATACTTGCAAAATATCGATATACTAATCTCAAATGTATAATTATACTCACAAAACATTTCACTTTCAAACTTAGTAAAAACTTTTCTATATACTTATATTAACAATATAAGTATATTCATAAAACGCTATATTTCCAATACTTAGGAAATGTACCCATATACTTATCTCAATGATATATGTATATTCACAAATCGTAAGAGAGATTTTATTTCCAAAATATATTTAATTATGTTAAAACAAATGTCATTTAAAAATATTGACAACACTAAACCCAATTTGTAGCCTGTGGCTTAGTCCATAATATATTTAATTAGGTTAAAACAAATGTCATTTAAAAATACTTAAGAAATGTACCCATACACCTCTAGAGAAAATATACCGAGACTGCCTTAATTTGCAGCTCTGCCACTTAGGATCGGCCTACCCATTATTGGATAGTAAATATATGATCACCTCTTGGTTGCGATTAACAACCATACCAGGCCCGAAGCATACATAAATTCATAAATACTAATCTAGATCAGGCGATGATCATACCCTACTGTGAGCAACCCACATAGCCCTACAGCACATCCCTGCTTTAGTCATTTACCAGTTGTGAAGCTTGAGGCTACGATTACCTTTTTAGCAAATCCAACTTAGAATGCTAACACTGCCCTCTAAACAACACTACAATGCCATTATTCATCCATACAAGTTTGTTCTGGGACTGAACAAAATCGAAGGCGCTACTTGTACTACATCTTTTTTTGAGTCACCCTCAGGATTAGTAGCAAGTAGCTCTTGCACTTAAAGAACTCCATCTTCAATTTCCTTCGAACGCTTCTGCCGGTTCAAAGTGGTTTTTTGATAATATATCTGATCCCGGTCTCTCTGAACCGACAACGATAGTTTTAAAAATTGGTCAACATTTGATAGTTGGTTGTTTAACTATCAACTAAACAAACATCAAATTGAAGATTTTAATTTCACAAGGAAACCAAGCACTATTAAGCACATAATCGACCATTAATCCTTTTAAATTAATCTTTTCATTAATTAAACCCACTTTGTAAATTCTTATATTAAATAATTTTACAAAGATATACTCATAAATCCTTTCTACCTTTTTCAATACTTGAAAAATATCGATATACTTATCTCATTTGTATAAGTATACTCACAAAACATTTCACTTTCAAACTTAGGAATACCCTCTCCAATACTTGAAAAATAAAGAATATACTTATCTCAATTGTATAAGTATACTCACAAAACATTTCACTTTCAAACTTAGAAAAAACTTTTCCATATACTTATATCAACAATATAAGTATATTCACAAAAAACTACATTTCCCATACTTAGGAAATGTACCCATATACTTATCCCAATGTTATAAGTATATTCACAAATCTTAAGAAAGATTTTATTTCCAAAGCCATATTTAATTGGGTTAAAACAAATGTCATTTAAAAATATTGACAACACTAAACCCAAAACACCTTTGGTGAAAGTAAACAGATCGCATGGAAATTAGACCAAATATACTTAATACCACTTTCTGAATTCAAACAGTACTATCCCTCGATTAACAATGAGATCAGACAAGTCATAAAACTAACCTTGCCTCGATACACATTCTTAGTTCTCAAGATAGAGACGAGTTTCAATACCTCAGAATTTGGTGTTAAGTATGGAAAGAATATTTTCCATACCACCGTATTTAAAAACAATCATTTATGAAAATCAGGTCTCGGTCATTTTATAAATCACTTTTATAAAATTCCTTTATATATCTCCTTTTATTTACAACCTCCTTTTATAAAAATATTATTTATAAATTATAAAATTCCCTTTATAAATATCTAAACATAATTAGAAACCTCCTTTTTTTTAAATCTCCAAAATTATTTAATAAGCTCCCTTATAAACATCCTTTATACCCTTTATATTTTTTTATAAAACTTCTTTTTATAAAATACCATTTGTAAAACTCATTTATAAATCCATAAATTTATTTGTAACTCATTTTATAAAACTCCAAATTCATTTACAAAACTCCTTTTATAAATTTCTAAAATATAACCACAAAACTCCTTTTTGTGAAACAAAACTCCAAATATAAAACCAAACTCTAAATATACTTATAAAACTCATATTCTTAACACAAATCTTCGTTTCCAAAATAACACCAAATACATCCATAAAACGATTTACCTATATCACCATAAATTCAAATGGAATCAATTATTCCAATTTATCAAAATGATATTAATTTTCGTTTTATATAATATCATTTATAAAACCATTCTTTTATTTATAAACACTATTTATAACACTATCTTTTACTTATAAAATAATATTTATAAATCTATCCTTTTATACAACATTTTATATAAAAGTTTCACAAATATTGATTCCAAAATATTTCTATCTTCTTTTAAATACAAAATCTCCTTAAAATAAAAGATAACTCCTTTTTATTTTCTTTTAAAATAAATACTTTTCCAAAATAATTAAAAACATTTCCAAATATTAAGAAAAGACAAATAAAAAGGTTAAAATGAAATAGAGAAGTTTAAAAAATTATTTTTAAATAAAATATCTCGAAAAATCCAAATAGGCAGTTTTAAAAATCTTATTTTCCAAATTGAAACCATTTACAAATCAAACAGCAATTAATAGTATTTTTTAGAATACTATATCGAGGCAAATAGTTACTATAGCACTTAACCAATGTTGTTACTAATTTTTCCACTAAAAGGTCCAACTTTCAACATATGACAGTGTCACATCCAATACGGCCAAATAATTAAATTTTTGACATTTAACAATCTATATAACTAGTATATATATCTGAAACAGAAACAATTGGAATATATAACTGGGAGTTAAAAATCATAATGTCGAGATATCTAGATTTCTCTATAAAATTCCTGGTATTTCATTTTAAATTTCATTCGCTTTTAAACCGGATATTTAACCAAACCAAGCCAAAAATCATTCAAACCCTAACAGTAAATTTTATCTACTGTATATCATACTGATTATCCAAAAGGCGAGTTTAACTCATCGAAATTCCAATGGATGCTTAGGCGTTCCGGTTTGAACTAAAATCAAATGATGTTCGATTTTAACCCAAATTTTCACTTACTCCAAATTCAATTAAACATGTTCCATCGCATAGCTATCGCTGTTACGAGCACAACGCAAAAAATCTCGTCTCGATTGGACCTCATATGGAAAGATTATTCAATTTATACGTTATCGAATTTTAAAAATAAAATTAATTATCTTTAATTACATCATTAGTTTTTTTACCTTTAACCTAATCCTTCTTCCCCATTTAAAACTCCCTCTAACTACTGCCTGTACGTGGCCGTATACCCTTCTTTGTACACGCATGCATTAAATCCACCAACCACTCAACGAAATGCAAATCCGACTTCATCGACATGCTCCTCTACACGCGAGCACTCGATCCCCCACCATCAACATCACCTTTGACACCCCTTATGAAACGCGACCCATGCGCCTCTCCTTTGACCTAGAAATGTCCAAAGCACCGCTCTCCATAAATCTTAGTCCACGGGTAGCCCTTGACATGAGAAACGCCTTGCTACCCTCGATTCAACCCATCGACCACCATAACCCAAGAAAAGGGAAACCCTAGTTTTCCATCGACTGCCTAAAATGGTCACACCGCCTCAACCCTCACTGCACCCCTCATGTCGCATTCCAAATTGAAGATCTAGGCTCAACGAGGTCAAAGAAACTTGTTTTAGAATTTTTAGTTGAGTGGATCTTTTGATTTTGATTTTTGAAAATTAAAAAGCTTAGGTAGCATTTGGTTTAAAATGAGTTTTGTGTTTTGGGTTTGCAACGTTAATTAAAAAATATGGGAGGAGTGGAGGGACAACAGATATGATGGAAGGAAGATGGAGGGGATGACGGAGGGGATGGAGGAATGATGAATGATGGATTTTTTCTCATGCTTCTCTTATTTCTTAAAACATGAAAAATAAAAAAAGTTGTTTCTATTTTGTATGTTAAGTTTTTTTCTAAATTGGTCATTTTCCACAATATACATGCATCGTGCGCATTTTTGTGTAGACAAAAACCCAAACTAAAAAGAGTAAACCAAATACTACCTTACTTTCTTTGTTTTGAACTTACTGGTAGATTTTTGGATGGAACATTGAAAAGAAAGAGGAGTGGTATTGATTTGTGTAAGTGTTGAGTTAGTTTTATACTAAAATTTTGGCATCTCGTCACACAGAATTTTGTTCGCGTACGAATTGCGAATGATAAAACAAAAAAATTACAACCACGTACAAAAATGCGACACGATCCCAAAATAACAATAATATACACTGGTATCGTATTCTGTAAAATCACAAAAATTCCGTCGTTTGTCGAAAAATGGTCAAACGATAATTTAAATATTTTCCAAACTAAAAATTATGGAAAAATAAAATAAATTAAATTAAAAATATGTCATTAAAATTCGAGTCGTTATATTAAAAATTAATTGTCTTATTATTTATTCGAACCATTTATTATTACAAATGAATTTACCATTATTATTTATAAAATTAAAAGGAGTTAAATAAGACTATTTAATTCATTTAATTAGTATTCAATTCACAATTCAAATATTTTAAATAATCACTATACTTGAATTCAAGTTATTAAACTTTTAAAATTAATATTTTAATATTTAAACTTAATTAAATATTTAGAATCAAACGACAAAATTCCGAGTTGTTACATATATAGAAGGTACTTCATCTTATACTTGACACTAAATCTCGAGGTATGGAAGCCCGTTTTTATATATGAGAATTAAGAATGTCATCGAGTCAAGGGTAGTACTCTAACTAGTCCGACTTCATTGTTAATAGAGGGATAACACGGGGTTGAAATCGAATAGTGGTGATAAGTATATGATGTCCAATTTTCCATATGCAAATTATATACTTACACTAGATAGTGGTTTGTCCACTATCGATAACTTAACCTATTTTGACTTAGGAAGTATATGAAAACTTCGCGATTTCATACGGTTTGAGATTCCCTTAAGGGAACTCATTCCGGTGAAATGTTTCTCGCTTTAAGGGTGGATATTTGAGATCTTCTTGAAACTCGTATATCGTCCGCTTACTCCTAAAAGAACCAGAATTTAGTCAACTGGAAAGCTATCGATTGTTGGTTGGGAAAGACCAGGATCAGATAAGCATGAGTTATCTAAAAACCACTTCGAACCAGCATAAGCATTCGAATTGGGACATCTTGAAGATGATGGAATCAAAGATGAAGTTCTTTGAAGTGAAAGGGCTACTTGCTACTAATCCTGAGGGTGATTCTAAAAAGGATATGGTAGAAGTAGTGCCTTCGGTTTGTTTATATCGTGAACAACTTGTATGGATGAATGCTGGCATTGCATTATTGGAAATGTTAGCATTCAAAGTGGGATTTTCTAAAAAGGTAAAACGTAGTCTCAAGCCTCATACCCGATAATGACTAAAACACGGTATATGTGTCAGGACTATGTGGTTTGCTACCATAAGGGTATGGTCATCACCCAATCTAGATCGGTATTTATGGATTTATGTATGCTAGGGGCCCGGTACGGTTATATGCAACAACCGGGGTGATGACATATTCGGTACTATCAGGAAGGGGCATGCCGGTTTTGTGTTAATGGGGGTCCATGTGAGGCCCTTGGTACATTTTTCTAAAGGTGTACTGTGGCAGGCGGTACCCCAGTAGTCTTGTCATTGTATGAAATCCATTTTCAAATACGTGCCTTTACGGACTTAGTTGTATACTAAATATTCCATTGAATGTAATTAATATAACCATTCTGGTTATGTTAAATATTTATTATAAACCCTAGAAATTATTATAATATCACGGGCTTTGTTATAAAATGGTATGGTTATCATAAGGTAAAAACCCATCCGTGTTTATGTGCGGCGTGATCTTACAAGATACCTTTATTTTTGAAAGGTTTATAACATAAAAGAAAACCAAATGATTTGAGTTTCTCATGCTGGTTTACCAGACTGATCTTGGTGTTATTTTTTTATAATACTCAGGTCTGACCAATGTACTTTTCCCTGATTTAGCGATGGACGTGAAGCTTCAGAAGACGAGCCGGATGCCTCCAAGACCTGGCGTATTTTATTTTCTACTGTATTTCTTATTTCTATCAGCAATTGTAAGGACTGGCTATTATAACTGTCTAGGTCGATGATAAGTTAGTTTACTCTGATGGTTGTATGTGTATTAAAGTTTTCTTTTGTAAAGATCATTTGTATATTATATATTACTCATCACGATGTGAGATTATGTTCTGTCTTTTCTTTTTTTTCACCCTAACAATTTGTCTTTTCGGCACTTGGAAGCTTGGTATGTGAATACCGTGGATGTATTAGTATCGACTTTTGAGGGTCGAAAAGGCAGGTCGTCATAATGTGCTTGAGATACGGGATGGGTAGTTATTGCGTGTGCGATGATTGCCCATATTTATTTACATATGTTATTATCATGTTATTGCATTCCACATTAATACACTCACGGTTAGTTCTAGCCTAACCCGAGGTGTGTTATTTGTTTAACAACGGGTTAGACTAAGGTTGTTTTTGGCAGAATGTGTAACTGTAATTGTTTATTTCTATTGGGACTCGAGTTGGTGATAGAGTAAAGGACGATATTGATGCTAGTTATTTTGTACCTAGTGATCCTGATGTATAGTGATATCATGTGTACAGTGTGATGTACTTATATGGATAGTGTTGTATATCAATATGGGAAGACACATTTGTATAATTCTATGATATATATGTTATGATATTATATGTTTTGCAGCATTCTAAGGCTCTATGTTCTCTGTTTATATAATATATTATTCCATCCTGGAAAACCCATGTGTTTTAGCTTTGTGCCGATATCAAGTACATATACTTGATGTATTATATAAGGTAAGAATACATACCGATGTTAACCTAAGGAAATATTCATGTGTGGTCGCCCCTGATAAGCCTTATTCTTCGTATTACCGGACAACATTACCACATAATATTCTTTGGTAGTATGAGTGTGATGACCCACCTTTTTGGACGATTCAAGTTGACAATAAACCACACATGTCTAACTCAAACCATTCAAAAGGGAGGATTGTTAATAGAGTTTAATAAGAAAATAAGAGAAAAGAAGGAAAACAAAAACACAAAATCTCATAGCGGAATGACAAAATATAATAATCAAATAAACAGTTCATGAAGCTGTTTACAATATACATTTGATTACATAATTTTTACAACAAAATCAGAACATACTCAACAAACATACCAAAATAATGTTGTGGAATAATAATAGTAAATACGATCTAGCAAACTCCATCTTCATCTTCAAGGAATAATGCCTTCAACACTGAAATACTCAGGCTGACCTGAGCATAATGAAAAGATAAAACGCTCGAGTCAGAACTAAGAGTTCTTATGTAAGTTAAATCAATAACAAGTAAATATGAGTGTAATATCTTCATAGATGTTTACGGGATCTTCCATCTCCTATCAGTGTACCACGTGAGCGCAATAACTTAAGAGATGTTATGAGATTTTCTATCTCCTAAGGATCCGTTAAACTATATATATGTAGTAAGATACGCTATATATATAGTGTCTATCAGTAAAGTAAAGTATTAAAATGGCATTAAGGCTTTACATTGATCCCCCTTAACACATTTTAAGCATTGTCCTACAGTTTGCCTTAGTAGAATCACCAGTAATGTTGGTAGCCAGGGAGGCGTCGTGATAAGACAACACTAAAACAAAGTCGCAGTTATCGCGTATAAGGATAATAGTATGACAAGGCTCGTGAGTCAATGCCCAAGATAGGACTCTACCAGTTTACCCTTTCTGGCTGATCGTAACACATTGCAGCAGCGACTACCGACCGAGTCC
Source organism: Allium fistulosum (assembly GCA_030737815.1). Taxonomy (NCBI): domain Eukaryota; kingdom Viridiplantae; phylum Streptophyta; class Magnoliopsida; order Asparagales; family Amaryllidaceae; genus Allium; species Allium fistulosum. The sequence continues at coordinate 722,092,390 of CM060901.1, forward strand.
ACCACCCCCAAAAATCAATGTGCACCGATCAAGTCAAAAGTCAACATAATACGAAGGGGTGGGGCCCCTAAAGGTAGCTAACCCCTTGGCCAGACATAGGCTCCTGTTTTAGTCATTTCAAATTGACACAAGTGTCGGGGTCATCCATCATCGTTCTCTTTCTTCATTCCAGTAAATACGGCCAATTCAACCTCTACATTCTGGATAACATCCACCGCGTACATAGTTGTTAAAGTGGTTTCAGTATTGACAGAGAATATGCCAATATTCAGCCTCGGTCTCTTTAACAACCAAATGTCATTTTTCACACTGGTTGGTTCTTTTAAATTTTCAAGAACAAGTCATATTCCATATCAAAATATAAGATTTGCTTCAAAATCATTCCGAATTAAAAACAGGTTATACCTTCACAACAAAACATTGGTATTTAAATCAGTGATTTAAATCTAAATAGTTCCCCTTCAAAACGGTATGAATATTGAAAATGGTTTTGAATAATTAAAATAGTTTATTGAAAAATAATTTGGATAATTAAAATAGTTTTAAAGATTGGAAATAGTTTTAATATTGAAAATAGTTTAGATATTTTAAAATATTTTATATATTAAAATAATTTGATTATTAAATAATTTATGTATTAAAATGGTTTATATTAAAACCGTTTCTTTCTTTTCAAAACAATTTAAACTCAAGTTCCAATTTCGAATCACAACAAATTCAATTTTTCAACTTCCAATTTCAAGTCAACTTCATATTTAAATTTCAATTTAAATCAGCCTCAATTCAAATCAAACTTCAAGCTTTGCATTAAATTTAATTTAAACAGTTCTATTCAAACTGCTGAAAATTTCAATTCAATTTCTCATTTTTAAACAATTGAGTTTAAATCCACTTCACATCCAAAACATTGAATTACTAGTTTAACCCACTTTTATTAAAGTAAATTCAACGTTTAAATTTAAATTTAAACCTGTAAAATAATTCACTTTCAATAAATTCAAATCATATCTCAATTCAACTTTAAGATTTCAAATTAAATCTTTAAACAATTTCATTTAATTAGTTCAATTTCAACATTTCAAATCTCGAATTAGAAAATAATTAAATTCATATAAATGCAAAATTAAAGATTTTAAAACCATTTAATTTAATCAAATCCGGTGTCCGTATATAATTTTCTATTTTATGGCCAAGTGATCATTTATTTCAATTTTAATTACCTGGATGGATATATATCATTTCAACCCATAATTAAATATCATAGGTATATATCATTTCAACCTATTTCTTAGTTCATTTCTAATGGTCCAAATGATAATATAAATGATGTCAATAAATAATAGGTAATAACAGGAATATGTCAAATCAATAAACAACCATATATCCATCATCAATCAATAGACATACAATAACAATTAACATCCAAATCAACCAATATATCACAACAGTTACTGATTATCAATTGTCGGTATTTAACTAGCTATTAAATTCAATATTAATTTAAGTGTCAATTTAATTCAATATAAAATTCAATTTCAATTAAAATGTCAATTTAATCCACCAAACAACAACCAATAAAATTCTTATCACTTCATAAATTTAATTCAACTAACATAAGAAGATTTAGTATTGCGTGAGTGGGTTAAATCACTCATCTTTGATTTATAGCCCATTAAAAATCCAATAAAAGCCCAAAATTTCAACAGTCTCCAAATTCAACCAAACTAATTTCATATCGTCCGGAATTTCGATACGAACCCAGCGGAAAAAATCGCGCGTCAATCGGCATTTGTGACGCCCCACCTCTATACCCACGCCAGCCAAGGACACTACGAGGTAATGCCGTCAACTAGCACGGAGAATAAGGCTGTTGAGGAGCGACCATCTGTATAATTGCTTTGTGCGAGTACCGATATGCCAGATAAAAATATAACTTTTCATCTCAAGAGGAAATCCGACATACCGATACAAACTCAAAGCTACTACACAGTGGCTATATGGACTTCGGAAACAAATATAGAAATAAACATAACACAAATCAATCACAGACAATTCATATCACAAAGGCGGAAATAGATATGAATATAACACATGAAAGTGTACATCAGAGTAGTGGTCAAATAAAATCCACGATAATACAAAAGGATAGCTACAAGCTACACAAAAGAATAAGTATACATCACGGAGTCTATAACTCAAATGTATACAACAAAAACTACTAATCTAAGTAGTAAGCCAAAAGTCAGAGTAATCCCAGAAGAGAAGTCAAGCAGAAGCACCTGTAACATCTCGGTCTGACCCGAGTATTATTTAAGAAGAAATAATAAACGGATCAGTCTAACTATAATTATCAGATAAAATGAGATATAAGAAGAGATATGACAAAAACGTATGATAACCATAAAGCCATACTATGATAAGTATCTAAACAAAAATCAATCCAGAGATTAATCAATATCACAAGAATCTTCTCAAAGATTAAAAAGAATGTCATATTCTTAATTTAATTCACCAAGCCACAATAAATGACATACATATCAATGTCCATCGTAAATGCTGGTGAAACATAAATTCCAGAAATCAATATCCAGAAATCAAATAATCCGAAGCAACGACGTCGTACAGCGTAACGTCCGATGATCCAGAGACAAAATAAATAGGAACAACGACGTTGTACAGCGTAACGTCCGATGAACCAAAGCATAATAAAAAGGAACAACGATGTCGTACAGCGTAACATCCGATGAACCAACACGTAGTAAAATGGAACAACGACGTCGTACAGCGTAACGTCCGATGAACCGAAGCAAAATAAAAAGGAACAACGATGTCGTACAGCGTAACATCCGATGAACCAACACATAGGAAAATGGAACAACGACGTCGTACAGCGTAACATCCGATGAACCGAAGTAAAATAAAAAGGAACAACGATGTCGTACAGCGTAACATCCGATGAACCAACACATAGGAAAATGGAACAACGACGTCGTACAGCGTAACGTCCGATGAACCGAAGCAAAATAAAAAGGAACAACGATGTCGTATAGCGTAACATCCGATGAACCAACATATAGGAAAATGGAACAACGGCGTCGTACAGCGTAACGTCCGATGAACCAAATCACGATAAAACGGAACAACGACGTCGTACAGCGTAACGTCCGATGAACCGAATCAAAGAGACATCGCACATTGCTATTCTAAACCATAAAATGATCATCATCGATCATAAAGAAGTGTCGATTACACTAAGCTAGTAAATATAAGAGTTTAGCTTCATGTCCCATAACCACTTGCTTAACTCAAATATTTACGAACAGATTGTAGATCTCCACTAGAAAATTGTCACAAGAGTTTCAATCGAACAAGTCCATCAATTAACCGATGAAGTAAACGCAAGCGTTTCATATCACTTGTTTTGCTAAGCCGTTTAATTATATTTTCTCATACGAATGAGGTAAAGGTTTGTATATACTAATAGATTGGAAAACAGTTTTATAAACGAGTTTGACATTGAAAATAGAATTGAAATCGTTTTGATGAAGAAGTTTTGATATTTAATACTAGTATAGAAAACCTTTATATTTTGAAGTGACAAATCATAGAAGTGATTGTAGAAACAATCAATCATAAAAATTCACATTCGAAGACGTGAATAAAATCCAAAGAAATCGACACTGAATCCATCAAATGGATATTCCCAAAAATGCCGAAGAAAAGAAGTCATCAAAGTCGGTAATAAATGATAACAACAAAAGGGAAACAACACGAATCGATTAAAGTTGGAAATTCATACAAATAGGCAATATAGGAAAAATTGGCAAATAGAAGCAGGTCGGTCAACCGGACCCTGAGGTCGGTTGACCGGACCAGAGACAGAAATTCTCGGATAGCAGGTCGGTCGACCGGACTTCCTGGTCGGTCGACCGGACTTCCTGGTCGGTCAGCCGGAGTCAAAATTCCTGCACTCCCAAAACAGAGGCAGGGAAGTGCTCAAGCAGCAGGTCGGTCGACCGGACCCTGCATTCGGTCGGCCGGAGCCTGATTTCCAGCACTTCTTGCCCTATCAATGAATACTAATTCTTTCCAAATCAAAAGCATTTGCACAAGAATAAGTATTAGGAATTCATACCTAACAATCGAAGATAAATATAGATTAAGATGTGAGATTAAAATCTCACCTTTGAACCCAAACAAATGAAGAAGAAGCTTTTAAAACAAGCTAAGATCAATTCCTCTTCAATAACAACTCAAGAAGCTTCAATCTAAGCTTTAAAAGAAGAACATTCCCAAAGTTAGGTTTAGGAATTTCTGAAATTGGAAGGAGAAAGAGTTAGAGAAGAAGAAGGGGATGCTTACCAATGGGTTCTCTTTGAATTTGGAGCTAGAAGTTGGATTTGCTAAAGAAGACTAGGGTTTTGAATTTCTATTTCCCATTCTCTTCCACCATTGTTGCTTTAGAACTGAAAAGAGGAGGAAGTGAGAGTGAATGGGGAGGAGTGGTTCAGTTTTGAGTATAAGTTGGCTAGTGGGCTGAACCCAAACACAAATCCAAAGTGAAAATGGTCATTGACTAGCTCCAAACATATCGAAGCTTACACTCAAAAAGATCGCAAACGACATTTTGAACTCAATGAAAGTGGTCTCGAGTCCTAATTCGACTGTTTGAAAAAAGTAGCTTTTCGGACTTCAATCCGATTAACGATTCTATATTTAAATAAAATATTTAAATATTCAATCGTAGGATATGCGGGTTGTTACAGACTCCCCTCCTTAAAGAAATTGCGTCCTCGCAATACTTAAGAAGAAAATAAAGAGTAACAACCATAAAAGCATATCAACACAAAAGAAAATTTGAAATAAGAAGTTCACCATAAAGAGCACAAAAGAGTAAGTCCGAAAGTTTTCGTTCGATGAATTCTCTAGATTTCCCAAGAGAAATTCTTGGGATTTGAGAACCATAGAACTCACACAAAAAGAACATCTTTATTTCGAAGGCGCTCAACCCTCGAAGAAATGATGCGAATAGGATGTTGCTCAAAAGTCAAATCTGGTGAAACTTCAATCCCTACTATAACACCAGGCTCAAGAATAAAATCGGAAACCTAAAATCACTTCCATAGTTAAAAGATGTGGAAAACGTCAAGAATAGCAGGAAATTGAGCCGGTGTAACGGCGTAGTACAAAACAATACGCCCGAGAAACTGGAAACACGAATAACTCCGAACATCGACGTAATACAATAACGGTACGTCCAATTAACCGAAGGCCATAAAAGAACATCGGACGCTAGTCCATAAAAGAAATGAGACGAAGCTCACTAAAACGAAGTACATCAAAACGTCTGATGAACTTGATAAAAAGATAATTCCATTCGGACATCATCAAAGAATCAACCACTTGTTGCATACGAATAAGCACATTGGCAACACGATTTCCCTTCTGGGAATAAAAAGAATATCAAGATCATAAGATGCAAGGAACTCAAGCCAATATTAAGTTCCTTATGAGAAAATAAATATTCCAAAGATTTATGATCGAGGTGGAGAACAAATTTCTCCGCCAAACTCAATGATGCCAAACTCTAAAAATGAAAACAATAGCCGCGAGCACTAGATCATGAGTGGCATGCCTAGTCTCGATCGGATTTAATGATTTAGAAGCACAAGAGATAGCACGTTCTCTTTTGCAAGAGAACGGCATCCAAACCAACAAGATTAGCATTGGTACCAAAGATAAATTCTTGGTTCCCTTCGGGAATCACAAGAATAAGAGTATCGGAAAGAAAGAATTTCTTTTAAATAATTTTCTTTCCCGAAAAGCTAAAACTTTCAAAATTACATTTATCTTTATGTAATAATCTTTCCAGAAAAATTTACATTTTTACAAGTGAATATATATATCGTGTCTGACTGTCTCATCAAAGCGTTTAGGAGATTCTTATCGATAACGTTTATCAAGCGCATCGACCAGAATTCTTAAAGCACTCAATGGGCAATACAATCACAAAATCATCTTCTACATGATAAAAATATCTCTTAAAAGTTTTAAGAATATTCTTTGCTCGTTTTAAGAACAAAAATCAAATTGTACTTATAAATAAATCTTATGAAAAAGATTTGCAAAAATTTTAAATTGCTGTTTTCATCCAAAATCAATATATACAAGAATGGTCTCATCGAAATATTCATAGAATACCCGATTTACAAAATGGATGAAATAAACTGGATAAACCGAATGACATAATAAGTCATTCATAAGAATCATAACGAGTGTGGAATATGGTAAGCGGAATGCTAACTCCCGCAACTCCTAGCTAATGAAATCCGGTGGCAAGGTCAATCTGGAAAGACCTTAACACCTCTTAAAAGATTGCTTAGGTGATGATCCTAAGACAGCTCAAAGATTCCGGAAAATTCACAACTACCCAATTGAGAGAAATAATTCTTTACTCAACATGTGAGCTTAAAGAATAAAATGATGCCATCAAATTGGAATCGAAATCACAAAGGAAAAATAGAAATCTGCTTAATAGATTGAAAATGTCGAAGATGAATAGTCCACTCGAGACATAGGATAAGGCTATATAAAAATTAAGTCAATCCTTACAAAAGATCAATTCTGAAACCTAAGTAATAATCGGCTCGGAAAGAAAAATCACATAAATAATTTCGACATAAATAAAAAGCAAATTGAGTGTTGCGGATCCACCAATCCGGATTCGCAATCCTCAAAGAAGTCATCAAGCCCAGAAATGTTTAAAGAAAAAGAATCACAAGTTCTTTTGATATAAAAATAATGAGATGAAACCCATATCAAAAAGAACTCGAATAAGATAATCACAAACAAATATCGTCAAGGATTGAAAATACCTTGACTAAGAGAAGAGTTGCTAGGGGCTTGCACAATATTTAGCTTTCTCATGTCCTTGTTCAAAAGTTTGGGACATGCAGATAAAAGATGACCCGGTTTTTTGCAATAGCGACAAGAATGGGGTTTCGGACACATATTCGCATAGTGTTCCTTAGAATTACAATTGTAGCATCCTCCACGATTAGGGATTGGAGTCTTTGCTACAAAAGTACTTTGCTTCACTCTCTTATTGGGATTAAGGCTCTTGAACTTAATATGCCTTTTCTTGGAAGTCCCAATATCACAAACACTTCATTTACCAACCTCTTCATGTCGAAGAGTGATATCCACAAGCTGATTGAAAGGAACTTCAAGTTTCAAAGGTAAAATCTTTTCAGGGTTCTTACCCAAAGCACAGATAAACCTTTTATTCTTTACAAGATCCAAAAGTTGTTGGGCCGACATGAATATGCCATCCAGAGAAGGACTACTGGATTGACCAGCGCTAGGACTGCCAGAACCAACCATTTCTTTTCTTTAAGAAAGAAAGAAAAGAAAAAGAAAAGGTTATTCTTAGAATGACTATCAAACAATCATGATTGATAAAACAAGGAATCATAAAAGAAAATAGGATAGAACGGGTCCAATTGACTCGAATAAATTCCTAAAGCACGACTCCTAAGAAAAACTAAGGACATGATCCTTGCTAAATTATTCTACATTGTTCCGAAGTTTGGCTTTGATACCAAGCTGTGACGCCCCACCTCTATACCCACGCCAGCCAAGGACACTACGAGGTAATGCCGTCAACTAGCACGGAGAATAAGGCTATTGAGGAGCGACCATCTATATAATTGCTTTGTGCGAGTACCGATATGCCAGATAAAAATATAACTTTTCATCTCAAGAGGAAATCCGACATACCGATACAAACTCAAAGCTACTACACAGTGGCTATATGGACTTCGGAAACAAATATAGAAATAAACATAACACAAATCAGTCACAGACAATTCATATCACAATGGCGGAAATAGATATGAGTATAACACATGAAAGTGTACATCAGAGTAGTGGTCAAATAAGATCCACGATAATACAAAAGGATAGCTACAAGCTACACAAAAGAATAAGTACATCATGGAGTTTATAACTCAAATGTATACAACAAAAACTACTAATCTAAGTAGTAAGCCAAAAGTCAGAGTAATCCCAGAAGAGAAGTCAAGCAGAAGCACCTGTAACATCTCGGTCTGACCCGAGTATTATTTAAGAAGAAAATAATAAACGGATCAGTCTAACTATAATTATCAGATAAAATGAGATATAAGAAGAGATATGACAAAAACGTATGATAACCATAAAGCCATACTATGATAAGTATCTAATCGAAAATCAATCCAGAGATTAATCAATATCACAAGAATCTTCTCAAAGATTAAAAAGAATGTCATATTCTTAATTTAATTCACCAAGCCACAATAAATGACATACATATCAATGTCCATCGTAAATGCTGGTGAAACATAAATTCCAGAAATCAATATCCAGAAATCAAATAATCCGAAGCAACGACGTCGTACAGCGTAACGTCCGATGATCCAGAGACAAAATAAATAGGAACAACGACGTCGTACAGCGTAACGTCCGATGAACCAACACGTAGTAAAATGGAACAACGACGTCGTACAGCGTAACGTCCGATGAACCGAAGCAAAATAAAAAGGAACAACGATGTCGTACAGCGTAACATCCGATGAACCAACACATAGGAAAATGGAACAACGACGTCGTACAGCGTAACGTCCGATGAACCGAAGCAAAATAAAAAGGAACAACGATGTCGTACAGCGTAACATCCGATGAACCAACACATAGGAAAATGGAACAACGACGTCGTACAGCGTAACGTCCGATGAACCGAAGCAAAATAAAAAGGAATAACGATGTCGTACAGCGTAACATCCGATGAACCAACACATAGGAAAATGGAACAACGACGTCGTACAGCGTAACGTCCGATGAACCAAATCACGATAAAACGGAACAACAACGTCGTACAGCGTAACGTCCGATGAACCGAATCCAAGAGACATCGCACATTGCTAGTCTAAACCATAAAATGATCATCATCGATCATAAAGAAGTGTCGATTACACTAAGCTAGTAAATATAAGAGTTTAGCTTCATGTCCCATAACCACTTGCTTAACTCAAATTTACGAACAGATTGTAGATCTCCACTAGAAAATTGTCACAAGAGTTTCAATCGAACAAGTCCATCAATTAACCGACGAAGTAAACGCAAGCGTTTCATACCACTTGTTTTGCTAAGCCGTTTAATTATATTTTCTCGTACGAATGAGGTAAAGGTTTGTATATACTAATAGATTGGAAAACAGTTTTATAAACGAGTTTGACATTGAAAATAGAGTTGAAATCGTTTTGATGAAGAAGTTTTGATATTTAATACTAGTATAGAAAACCTTTATATTTTGAAGTGACAAATCATAGAAGTGATTGTAGAAACAATCAATCATAAAAATTCACATTCGAAGATGTGAATAAAATCCAAAGAAATCGATAACGAATCCATCAAATGGATATTCCCAAAAATGCCGAAGAAAAGAAGTCATCAAAGTCGGTAATAAATGATAACAACAAAAGGGAAACAACACGAATCGATTAAAGTTGGAAATTCATACAAATAGGCAATATAGGAAAAATTGGCAAATAGGAGCAGGTCAGTCAACCGGACCCTGAGGTCGGTTGACCGGACCAGAGACAGAAATTCTCGGGTAGCAGGTCGGTCAACCGGACTTCCTGGTCGGTCAGCCGGAGTCAAAATTCCTGCACTCCCAAAACAGAGGCAGGGAAGTGCTCAAGCAGCAGGTCGGTCGACCGGATCCTGCATTCGGTCGGCCGGAGCCTGATTTCCAGCACTTCTTGCCCTATCAATGAATACTAATTCTTTCCAAATCAAAAGCATTTGCACAAGAATAAGTATTAGGAATTCATACCTAACAATCGAAGATAAATATAGATTAAGATGTGAGATTAAAATCTCACCTTTGAACCCAAACAAATGAAGAAGAAGCTTTTAAAACAAGCTAAGATCAATTCCTCTTCAATAACAACTCAAGAAGCTTCAATCTAAGCTTTAAAAGAAGAACATTCCCAAAGTTAGGTTTAGGAATTTCTGAAATTGGAAGGAGAAAGAGTTAGAGAAGAAGAAGGGGATGCTTACCAATGGGTTCTCTTTGAATTTGGAGCTAGAAGTTGGATTTGCTAAAGAAGACTAGGGTTTTGAATTTCTATTTCCCATTCTCTTCCACCATTGTTGCTTTAGAACTGAAAAGAGGAGGAAGTGAGAGTGAATGGGGAGGAGTGGTTCAGTTTTGAGTATAAGTTGGCTAGTGGGCTGAACCCAAACACAAATCCAAAGTGAAAATGGTCATTGACTAGCTCCAAACATATCGAAGCTTACACTCAAAAAGATCGCAAACGACATTTTGAACTCAATGAAAGTGGTCTCGAGTCCTAATTCGACTGTTTGAAAAAAGTAGCTTTTCGGACTTCAATCCGATTAACGATTCTATATTTAAATAAAATATTTAAATATTCAATCGTAGGATATGCGGGTTGTTACAGACTCCCCTCCTTAAAGAAATTGCGTCCTCGCAATACTTAAGAAGAAAATAAAGAGTAACAACCATAAAAGCATATCAACACAAAAGAAAATTTGAAATAAGAAGTTCACCATAAAGAGCACAAAAGAGTAAGTCCGAAAGTTTTCGTTCGATGAATTCTCTAGATTTCCCAAGAGAAATTCTTGGGATTTGAGAACCATAGAACTCACACAAAAAGAACATCTTTATTTCGAAGGCGCTCAACCCTCGAAGAAATGATGCGAATAGGATGTTGCTCAAAAGTCAAATCTGGTGAAACTTCAATCCCTACTATAACACCAGGCTCAAGAATAAAATCGGAAACCTAAAATCACTTCCATAGTTAAAAGATGTGGAAAACGTCAAGAATAGCAGGAAATTGAGCCGGTGTAACGGCGTAGTACAAAACAATACGCCCGAGAAACTGGAAACACGAATAACTCCGAACATCGACGTAGTACAATAACGGTACGTCCAATTAACCGAAGGCCATAAAAGAACATCGGACGCTAGTCCATAAAAGAAATGAGACGAAGCTCACTAAAACGAAGTACATCAAAACGTCTGATGAACTTGATAAAAAGATAATTCCATTCGGACATCATCAAAGAATCAACCACTTGTTGCATACGAATAAGCACATTGGCAACACGATTTCCCTTCTGGGAATAAAAAGAATATCAAGATCATAAGATGCAAGGAACTCAAGCCAATATTAAGTTCCTTATGAGAAAATAAATATTCCAAAGATTTATGATCGAGGTGGAGAACAAATTTCTCCGCCAAACTCAATGATGCCAAACTCTAAAAATGAAAACAATAGCCGCGAGCACTAGATCATGAGTGGCATGCCTAGTCTCGATCGGATTTAATGATTTAGAAGCACAAGAGATAGCACGTTCTCTTTTGCAAGAGAACGGCATCCAAACCAACAAGATTAGCATTGGTACCAAAGATAAATTCTTGGTTCCCTTCGGGAATCACAAGAATAAGAGTATCGGAAAGAAAGAATTTCTTTTAAATAATTTTCTTTCCCGAAAAGCTAAAACTTTCAAAATTACATTTATCTTTATGTAATAATCTTTCCAGAAAAATTTACATTTTTACAAGTGAATATATATATCGTGTCTGACTGTCTCATCAAAGCGTTTAGGAGATTCTTATCGATAACGTTTATCAAGCGCATCGACCAGAATTCTTAAAGCACTCAATGGGCAATACAATCACAAAATCATCTTCTACATGATAAAAATATCTCTTAAAAGTTTTAAGAATATTCTTTGCTCGTTTTAAGAACAAAAATCAAATTGTACTTATAAATAAATCTTATGAAAAAGATTTGCAAAAATTTTAAATTGCTGTTTTCATCCAAAATCAATATATACAAGAATGGTCTCATCGAAATATTCATAGAATACCCGATTTACAAAATGGATGAAATAAACTGGATAAACCGAATGACATAATAAGTCATTCATAAGAATCATAACGAGTGCGGAATATGGTAAGCGGAATGCTAACTCCCGCAACTCCTAGCTAATGAAATCCGGTGGCAAGGTCAATCTGGAAAGACCTTAACACCTCTTAAAAGATTGCTTAGGTGATGATCCTAAGACAGCTCAAAGATTCCGGAAAATTCACAACTACCCAATTGAGAGAAATAATTCTTTACTTAACATGTGAGCTTAAAGAATAAAATGATGCCATCAAATTGGAATCGAAATCACAAAGGAAAAATAGAAATCTGCTTAATAGATTGAAAATGTCGAAGATGAATAGTCCACTCGAGACATAGGATAAGGCTATATAAAAATTAAGTCAATCCTTACAAAAGATCAATTCTGAAACCTAAGTAATAATCGGCTCGGAAAGAAAAATCACATAAATAATTTCGACATAAATAAAAAGCAAATTGAGTGTTGCGGATCCACCAATCCGGATTCGCAATCCTCAAAGAAGTCATCAAGCCCAGAAATGTTTAAAGAAAAAGAATCACAAGTTCTTTTGATATAAAAATAATGAGATGAAACCCATATCAAAAAGAACTCGAATAAGATAATCACAAACAAATATCGTCAAGGATTGAAAATACCTTGACTAAGAGAAGAGTTGCTAGGGGCTTGCACAATATTTAGCTTTCTCATGTCCTTGTTCAAAAGTTTGGGACATGCAGATAAAAGATGACCCGGTTTTTTGCAATAGCGACAAGAATGGGGTTTCGGACACATATTCGCATAGTGTTCCTTAGAATTACAATTGTAGCATCCTCCACGATTAGGGATTGGAGTCTTTGCTACAAAAGTACTTTGCTTCACTCTCTTATTGGGATTAAGGCTCTTGAACTTAATATGCCTTTTCTTGGAAGTCCCAATATCACAAACACTTCATTTACCAACCTCTTCATGTCGAAGAGTGATATCCACAAGCTGATTGAAAGGAACTTCAAGTTTCAAAGGTAAAATCTTTTCGGGGTTCTTACCCAAAGCACAGATAAACCTTTTATTCTTTACAAGATCCAAAAGTTGTTGGGCCGACATGAATATGCCATCCAGAGAAGGACTACTGGATTGACCAACGCTAGGACTGCCAGAACCAACCATTTCTTTTCTTTAAGAAAGAAAGAAAAGAAAAAGAAAAGGTTATTCTTAGAATGACTATCAAACAATCATGATTGATAAAACAAGGAATCATAAAAGAAAATAGGATAGAACGGGTCCAATTGACTCGAATAAATTCCTAAAGCACGACTCCTAAGAAAAACTAAGGACATGATCCTTGCTAAATTATTCTACATTGTTCCGAAGTTTGGCTTTGATACCAAGCTGTGACGCCCCACCTCTATACCCACGCCAGCCAAGGACACTACGAGGTAATGCCGTCAACTAGCACGGAGAATAAGGCTATTGAGGAGCGACCATCTATATAATTGCTTTGTGCGAGTACCGATATGCCAGATAAAAATATAACTTTTCATCTCAAGAGGAAATCCGACATACCGATACAAACTCAAAGCTACTACACAGTGGCTATATGGACTTCGGAAACAAATATAGAAATAAACATAACACAAATCAGTCACAGACAATTCATATCACAATGGCGGAAATAGATATGAGTATAACACATGAAAGTGTACATCAGAGTAGTGGTCAAATAAGATCCACGATAATACAAAAGGATAGCTACAAGCTACACAAAAGAATAAGTACATCACGGAGTTTATAACTCAAATGTATACAACAAAAACTACTAATCTAAGTAGTAAGCCAAAAGTCAGAGTAATCCCAGAAGAGAAGTCAAGCAGAAGCACCTGTAACATCTCGGTCTGACCCGAGTATTATTTAAGAAGAAAATAATAAACGGATCAGTCTAACTATAATTATCAGATAAAATGAGATATAAGAAGAGATATGACAAAAACGTATGATAACCATAAAGCCATACTATGATAAGTATCTAATCGAAAATCAATCCAGAGATTAATCAATATCACAAGAATCTTCTCAAAGATTAAAAAGAATGTCATATTCTTAATTTAATTCACCAAGCCACAATAAATGACATACATATCAATGTCCATCGTAAATGCTGGTGAAACATAAATTCCAGAAATCAATATCCAGAAATCAAATAATCCGAAGCAACGACGTCGTACAGCGTAACGTCCGATGATCCAGAGACAAAATAAATAGGAACAACGACGTCGTACAGCGTAACGTCCGATGAACCAACACGTAGTAAAATGGAACAACGACGTCGTACAGCGTAACGTCCGATGAACCGAAGCAAAATAAAAAGGAACAACGATGTCGTACAGCGTAACATCCGATGAACCAACACATAGGAAAATGGAACAACGACGTCGTACAGCGTAACGTCCGATGAACCGAAGCAAAATAAAAAGGAACAACGATGTCGTACAGCGTAACATCCGATGAACCAACACATAGGAAAATGGAACAACGACGTCGTACAGCGTAACGTCCAATGAACCGAAGCAAAATAAAAAGGAATAACGATGTCGTACAGCGTAACATCCGATGAACCAACACATAGGAAAATGGAACAACGACGTCGTACAGCGTAACGTCCGATGAACCAAATCACGATAAAACGGAACAACGACGTCGTACAGCGTAACGTCCGATGAACCGAATCAAAGAGACATCGCATATTGCTAGTCTAAACCATAAAATGATCATCATCGATCATAAAGAAGTGTCGATTACACTAAGCTAGTAAATATAAGAGTTTAGCTTCATGTCCCATAACCACTTGCTTAACTCAAATTTACGAACAGATTGTAGATCTCCACTAGAAAATTGTCACAAGAGTTTCAATCGAACAAGTCCATCAATTAACCGACGAAGTAAACGCAAGCGTTTCATACCACTTGTTTTGCTAAGCCGTTTAATTATATTTTCTCGTACGAATGAGGTAAAGGTTTGTATATACTAATAGATTGGAAAACAGTTTTATAAACGAGTTTGACATTGAAAATAGAGTTGAAATCGTTTTGATGAAGAAGTTTTGATATTTAATACTAGTATAGAAAACCTTTATATTTTGAAGTGACAAATCATAGAAGTGATTGTAGAAACAATCAATCATAAAAATTCACATTCGAAGACGTGAATAAAATCCAAAGAAATCGATAACGAATCCATCAAATGGATATTCCCAAAAATGCCGAAGAAAAGAAGTCATCAAAGTCGGTAATAAATGATAACAACAAAAGGGAAACAACACGAATCGATTAAAGTTGGAAATTCATACAAATAGGCAATATAGGAAAAATTGGCAAATAGGAGCAGGTCAGTCAACCGGACCCTGAGGTCGGTTGACCGGACCAGAGACAGAAATTCTCGGGTAGCAGGTCGGTCAACCGGACTTCCTGGTCGGTCAGCCGGAGTCAAAATTCCTGCACTCCCAAAACAGAGGCAGGGAAGTGCTCAAGCAGCAGGTCGGTCGACCGGACCCTGCATTCGGTCGGCCGGAGCCTGATTTCCAACACTTCTTGCCCTATCAATGAATACTAATTCTTTCCAAATCAATAGCATTTGCACAAGAATAAGTATTAGGAATTCATACCTAACAATCGAAGATAAATATAGATTAAGATGTGAGATTAAAATCTCACCTTTGAACCCAAACAAATGAAGAAGAAGCTTTTAAAACAAGCTAAGATCAATTCCTCTTCAATAACAACTCAAGAAGCTTCAATCTAAGCTTTAAAAGAAGAACATTCCCAAAGTTAGGTTTAGGAATTTCTGAAATTGGAAGGAGAAAGAGTTAGAGAAGAAGAAGGGGATGCTTACCAATGGGTTCTCTTTGAATTTGGAGCTAGAAGTTGGATTTGCTAAAGAAGACTAGGGTTTTGAATTTCTATTTCCCATTCTCTTCCACCATTGTTGCTTTAGAACTGAAAAGAGGAGGAAGTGAGAGTGAATGGGGAGGAGTGGTTCAGTTTTGAGTATAAGTTGGCTAGTGGGCTGAACCCAAACACAAATCCAAAGTGAAAATGGTCATTGACTAGCTCCAAACATATCGAAGCTTACACTCAAAAAGATCGCAAACGACATTTTGAACTCAATGGAAGTGGTCTCGAGTCCTAATTCGACTGTTTGCAAAAAGTAGCTTTTCGGACTTCAATCCGATTAACGATTCTATATTTAAATAAAATATTTAAATATTCAATCGTAGGATATGCGGGTTGTTACAGCGTTCGTATGCAAAAGTTATGAAGGTTAGAAGTTTGAATTTTAAATTTTAAAATAAAATAATATAGGGGCAAAACTGTAATTAGAGTTACCATCTCCAAACTCACTTATCCAGCCAACCCATAACCAGCGTTTCCAATTTTGCCGCCGGGCCACGATCGGAACCCACCACCAGGACCGCCTCGCCAAGCTCCACCTTCACCAAAAATTTTGCCACCTCCGACACCCTATCTTTGCCACGATTTGATCTCAAACGTGCCGCCTTTACGGCCAAATATGGCGAATCTAGATGCAATTAGCTCGATCCAACCGTACATCTTGTAGATCTCGTCGAGCACTATAACTTTCATTTATACTTCGTGAAACGACCCGATCTTCCGTGCCCGGAAAATCGAACCATTTAGTTAAAGAAGAAGAGGTAGAAGAAGAGAACACAGAAAACAACATCAGAATCTAACCATCGCAGCGGAATAAAATATAATATATACAAACAGATCTTTACACAAATTAAAACTATATCTTTTTTATACAATACATCATCAGAATACATCATCAGAGTACATCAACATCCATAACATACACTGCATACACAGCGGAACAATAATCAAATACGGAAGATACGTCACGCCATCCAGCTCGTCTCCTGAGCTCCACAGCATCATAACCTGTATCCTATAATACTCGGTCTGACCCGAGCATCATATAAAACAACACCCGAGTCAGTCTGGAATACCAGCGTGAGAAAATCACACTCAAATTGATTATTAAAGTTTCAAAATCCTTCGGAAACAAAAGCATCTCGTAAGACCACGCCACAAATAAACAAGTCGGGTTTTTACCTTACGATAGCTAAAACACTTTTTATAAAATCCTCTGATATTATAATAGTGTCTATTTACAAATACTTATTCAAATAGCTGAAATTGTTACATTATTAAATTCCAACATACTAGCCACAAAGTGGGTAATACAAACAAATACCGTACAAGGCACGTAGGGAGAATGGATTTCCATCAATGACTAGGCACTGGGGTACCACCTATCACAGTACCTGGTCTAGATCAGCGTACCAAGGACCCACCCTAAGTCCCCTGCAACACAAGGCCGGAACCATCCCTTACTGGATGATTCCGAATAAAATCACCCCACGGTTGTGATCAGCAACCGCACCACTAAGCCGAAATAAAAAGGGACATCTAGACAGGGATGACCTTACCCTCCAGTGGGAGCTACCCACGAAGCCTTGCTGCATAACCCCTGATTTTCAGTCATTCCTGGTTGATGAGGCTCGAGGCTAAGCGATACCTTTATAGAACATATCCCTTAGAATGCCCATCGTCCACTGACGATGTTCCGAAAGCATTCATCCATACAAGTCCGTCCCGGGTCCGAACGGAACCGAAGGCACTATTCCTACTACATCCATTTTGGAAATATCCTTAGGATTAGTAGTGACTAGCCCTTGCACTTCACTGCTCCATCTTCGACTCCGAACTCGTTTCCCACGAAACGTACAAACCGGATCGAAGTGGTTTTCGGGAAATTAATCCCGATCCCGGTCTCTTCGAAACGATCAGCGCATTGGCCAATATTGATAGTCGGTTATTTAACTATCAATTAACATTCACAACCATCATCACATAATAAATAATTTTCCCACATTATTTATTTGCCTCAAATATCCTTTCAAGATATATTTCCAAATTTCAAAGCTCATTTGAAACAATTTCAAATAGTTTCCGCTTACGGAATACATTCCCCAAATATTTATTTCCTTTGGAACACCAAGTACAAAATACTTTTAGATTTAAAAATAATTTAAAAACACTTTATCATAAATATACTTTACAATATTGAAATCAAAACTACTTTAATACTTTATTAAAATATATACTTTAAGAATATTTAAAAACAAAACCACTTTACAAATATAAACTAAATTTCTCTTTTTAACATAATACTAAGTCAATTTTATATAATTATTACAATAATAGGTTTTGAAAATCTTACTTTGGAATTTAACATTTAGAAATAATCAATTTTCTAAAACATGCTTTTTAAAACATAATTAGAACTTTTAACTTATATTTAAAATCTGCTTTGAAAACGTACTTGGCTATCCAAGGAAATACACATCTCTTCACATCCTTTAAAAATAAATCAACATTTATTTTTAAACCAATTCATATCCCTTTATAAATTCCCACCTTGAATTTATATTTTCAAATATCCACTGATATTTTTATTTACTTTATAAACCCAGTTTATAAATCCCAAAATCTCACTTCTCTTCAAAATTTCAATTTCAAATACTTAAATCAATTTACAATTGATTTCCAATTCACTTTATTCTGAAATAAATTTTCTTACTTACTTCATTTATTCAAAATTCATTAACTTTCAGATTTTATTTCTTAATTATGATTTAAAATCTTTTTAACTGGAAATATCAATTTTAGATTTCCAAAATTTCTTCTTATTCCTTAATTAAGTTTAATCCTTAAATTTTAAAAATAAATCTCTTATTCTTTAAAATAGCATCACTTTAGTTTACAATTCATTATTCCCCCATAATCCCAAATTCCCCTTTTCCCTCATATTCAGAATTAATTTATTTGAAATTTAAAGTTACTTTTATTCTCCCAATTTCATTTTCCAATTTATTCAAACTCTCCATGGTTATTTTACTTAAAAATTTAATCTTTTCTTTCTTTTCAAAAATCCAATTCTAGAGATTTTGATAACTCAGCATATCCATATAGATCCAATCAAGCCATAACATCCAATTATCCATATAATTCATCACATGATATCAAAAATCATATCACAGAATATTTAAACAAAATTAAATATTTTGAGGAATCCAGTTGGATCCCTCCAACCTGTTTCCCTGCATCCACAGATGTTAGCACAATACCAATTCCACTTCGAGGTGGAATATCACGGTATATGGGTTTTAAATATTATCATCCGCTATTATGCGGCGCATAAGGTCTCATCCGCTATATAATGCGGGAATATCAACTCCAATATATACATATGCCAATATATATATATATATTGGTATATACTACTATATATGATATAGCACATCAAAATCAATTCAACCATTCAATCAATTATTTAAATTTAACTATTTAAATTTAGAATAAAAATTCAGCTGAGTGAGATTAACTCACCTTTGATTGTTTATGCAATCCAATCCAGCTTGTTTCTCTATTAATCTGGACCTCGAATAAACATTATACGATTTATTAATACTTTAGATATTTGGACCGTCCATTAGCATTTAATAATCTATTTTTAAACAAATAAGTTACCTTAATACTTTGCTTTAGCATAAATTAATAAATCTAAAGTGTATGCTTGTATAACATTAGATGGTTTCATATTAATATTTGAACAATATGAATAATTAATTTCTATTTGATAAATTTAATTTAACTTAACTTATAATTAGATTTAAAATTTTAAACTAATAAATTTTCTTTAATAAATTATGTTTAGTAACCCAATTAAAACAGTTAAATTATCATACCCATTCCTTTATAAATTCCAAAGTCTAACTTACACGATTTCCAAATAATAATAAAAATCTATTTCCTTTTCCCTAAAAGTAAAATTCTCTTCTGTTTATATTAAAATATAAATGCTTCTAAGCTCACTGACTTACTATATATATTGTTCCCCTCAGCATACCTATATACATATATCAAATTTTAAAACAGAAAGGCTTTTATTTCTTACTGTAATAAATTTTCTGTTTTAAACTTACATATATATGTTCATTTTATTTCTCTTGGCAATTATATATACAAAAAATACAAATCAAATTCTCACATAACTTCCAGCCTTTAAAATTCTAATACATATGTATAAATTTAAAAATCTATCTGTAAAAATTTTCACTGTTGATCCTATAATTAAAAATAGGCCGGAATAAATATATCAACATTTATATTGTAAATCTGTATATGTAAAACAATTTATTTATCCAGTTAAAATCGAAACAAAAAGGGATTAAGATACCTCACTGGCCATCTGAACAAACCCTAGTCGATGATCGCAGCCTCCTTCACCCAATGTCACAGTCGCCCAAACCCTAAGCACCATCAGCCTTACCCACGCGGCTCTAGTTGATGCTTAACCCTCCGCCATTGACCCAATCGCGACCATCGCGCTCGAGATTTGAATCTCCTCGTCACTTCAACACGTGCGCTACTGAAGCCACACGACCACATCCGCCTCGCGAATCGTCCCCATGCTTGCCCCCACGAGCACGGCTTCGCCAGCCTTCATGGCACCGCCGCGAGACTCGATCGCTCTCCTCTCTGTCGCCCTTGGCATTGATTTTTTTTTGAATGAATCGATTTCGTTCTGAGGAAGATTGCGTGATGTTTATAAAAGAGGGAACACGATGGAAAGGAAGTCGGCTTGCTCAGGAAGGATTTCGGCTGAAGAAAAGTCTAACAAGAAAGAATATTTTATATCTGAATTTAAATTTAAATCGTTCCAACTTACGTAGCCTAAAATCACGAACTCCTACCGAGGTGTGCCGCTAGACGTTCCTAGGGTTATATCTCTATTCCGGACGCAACGGAAAAGGTTCCGAACCCCAATTCGACCGTATGGAAAATGTAGCTTTTTGGATCTAGTTATTATATTAAATTTTCGATATACATTTCAGTGCGTTTATATATCTTACGCTCACACAACAACTCCAATCAATACGAAAATTGAAATCCGATAATAATACAATATTACGGATCTAATGGAACTGGTTTCGTCGAATTCCGAGACTGTGTCCCGGAAGGCTATTTTTAAATATCATTTTAAATGATATATTTTTAAAACTGAACAAATTACTTTCGAATTCAATTTTAAAAGTTCTATTATCTTCAGTATCATTAATATGAATTTTCTAAACCTTTAAAATATTTTTAACAAGCCTAAAACCGAAGATTTCATATTTTACCAATTTTAAATTGTTAAATTCAATATTTAAATTATCCAATAAACAGCGATATTTGAAATTCAAACTAGAAACTAACTTTTAAATATTTAAAATCAATTAAATACCCTATTTCAAATATCTAAAATTTTGGGTCGTCACATTCCTCCCCCTTAAAAGAATTTCGTCCCCGAAATTACTAGTTAGGAAGAATGATCCATAACCCATTAACTATTTCTTCAATCCAAACAGCTTTTAACAACTTGCCAAACAAATCTTTTTATCACAAACACACTAACCATTTTCTAACCTTTCAACTTATCCATAAGTTCCCAACAACATAACTTACTTATCAATTAAAATTAAAATTTGAAACCAAATTTTGAATTATCAAAATTTTCTCAAAATTTTTCTAACTCTCTAAATTCCCGAAAAGTTTTGCCAGCGTCTCCTTTGCGCGACTAGCTCGGTACAACTACAAAATGGCTCTACGGCCTCCCAAATCCAAAAAGAAAAAAAATGCCAAGTGGCTGCATCAAAACCCAATCAAATTTCATACAGAAATTTAAATACATACCTTTTGTTGAGAAATTTTATTTATCTTTGAAATCAAAATCCCAACTTCTTTTGCCTTTAAATTACCTGTTTACAGTTTTGCAATAATATCCACCCACAGCATTTCAATTCATTTTATACCTTTCCTTTACAAATTTTAAATATTTTCTTTTCTTAAGTCTGTACGATGAACATATATCATTCGTACGCAATATCAAATTCGATCGCTCACTCGATCACACAATTTCACTTCCAAACTAGTATCGTCCACCGACTTCCTAGTGCGGACTCAGATCTGGTTTCTTGATCAGAAACCGTTATTTTCCTTGCATAGCCACCAACTATGATAGAGAATATCCAAAATCAATCAACAATCCATATCCAGGTTCGCCGTCGAAAATCGAGTGAAAAATCCTAACTCGGATCGATATAACTATCTCGAAATTCTGTGCTCGAATCAAGATCAAATAGTTATGCGAATAAATAATATACGTTTACCTTACGTATTTATATTCATCGATATTTAGTTATCAATTTCATTTTGCTTCACATTCATTTATTCACTTAGAATAATTCCTCAATACCACATTTACTTAAGAATTTCATTCTTCATTTCTTAAGTTAAATATAAATATGTTATACACATCTTAATTTTCTAAAGTTTATTTTTATTTCTATTTACTTTGCCCTTACAATCCCATTAGAATTCAATTTGGCTTCCACTTTAAATATTGAATTAGTGTCACTTACTAATTAATTTAAATCTCAACTAAGTTTATTTACAAACTTTACTTTTCTTAGTTCCTTCGATTTCACTTACTTTACATTCACATTTAAAATAGATTTCAATACTCAATTTCAACCTTATTTGCTTAACAAATTTTAAATCATTTGTAGTTAATGGAAATTTTCAAAAATTTTCTAACTCCCAAAATTTCCAGAAAATTTTGGCAGAATTCCCTTTGTACGGAGAGACTTCTGCGATATTGCAGGATGCACAAATATATATATACATCGGCCTCAGGCCGAAAATCACAATATATATCAATATATGCAGTTCATATCTCCTATTTTGAATTTTTGCATAAGCGTACCTTATTTTAGCATTTTTAAGCAAGCGGCTATTTATTTTAGCAAATGGCGAAATCAAATCCAACCAAACGGCTTCCCGGTACCTGTACTAACTCAACTTAAACAGGTAAGTGACAAATATACAAAGTTTGTTATCATTTCAATTAATTTCAATAGCTAACACATACATAAGCAATATTCACTAAACACTTCCATAAGTGAATTTATTAGGCTCTAACACAAATTAAATGCTTCCATTTAAATGGTTTACACTTCATTACTTACATTCTATTCATTTTAATCCAAAGGAACACATATTTATCTCAATTGATTCAAAAATCAATTTTATTGGCTTCTGTTAATCCTAGAATTTATATAATCTCATTTACGTCATACGACAATTACTTTTATGCAAATCCAATTACATTTACTTAATAGAATATCCATTCCAGTTTCAACTAATTTAAATTGATATCAATTCAATCTATAGTTAATTCGATTATTTTAATCGATTCCGTTCATTATACTTTGCATTCCATATCCACATTCAATTTATTTAAATTCATTTATTAATCTTGGAACATTCCATAATATTTACATCAAATATTCATTCCATAATTCATTTACAAGCCAAACATTTGTCACATCAAACTGATATGCAACTTGCATTTAACTGATTCAAGTTCCATCTCCATATTTCATTTACCAATTTATTATCAATTTGTTTATTCAGAGTTTATTCCCAGTATTTGATTTTTATCTCTAAACCACTTTAACTATTTTACTGGAGCTCCATTTATTTAATAATTTAAGTTTTGGATTATATTTATTACCATTACAAACAATTTTATTTGGCTTATCTATTTTACTTCAAATTTTATAAGTCACAAACTTATTTACATTTTACTTTTAACTTGGAATTTCACATTTTATTTAACCAATATATTTTTATTATTCCATAAACAACTTTAAATAAGATTCCAGAGTTCTAAACAATTTTCCAAAATTTTCAAAATCACTTTTGAAATCAACTACATCCAAACTCCTTTGGTAAATTCAATTATCCCTTTGGATTTCAAAAACAACCCAGTTCACAATCATTTCCAATTTAAAACAGTTTGGTAGCAATGTCAAGACCCGCAAATCCGTACCCTTGATTAAACACTAATATCCATTGATTAATTCAAGATGCATGGAAATACGAACCCTGAGGGGTTTTAAGAAAAAGAAAAGGTAGAAGAAGAAAAAAAGATAGAAGAAAAGAAAGAAGCAGAAGAGAAGAAGAAGAACAACAGAACAACATCAGAAGTAGAAACAATATCATAATCTCACATATCGCAGCAGAACAATATATAATAGATAAATGAATAATCTTTAAACAAAAGAATTATATCAGTTTATATATACATCAATCAGAGTTTACAACAACAATACAACACTGGATAGTTATATAAACTTGTCCTCATACAGAATACACAGCGGAATAAATAATATCAGATACAAATACTATGTTTCGCCAACCAGCTTGCTTCCAAAGCTCCAGAATATCCAGAATATCCTGATAACGTAACTCTAGGCTGCCCGTGTGGAAATTGGTGGGCACCCAGAGTTTAGAAGGGAAACAATAAACTCCGAGTCAGTCATGGTGACTGGTGTGAGATCGTAAAACAGTTATTTATCTTTAAAATAAACAACAGAAAAATTTTAAAGTCAATTCGCAATGCTTTTGGAAAATGAAACTACCATAAGACCTCCCGCCACACACACAATGCAAACGCAGAATTGGAGGAGATTTCTTCTTATGATAGTCAAAGATGCTTACTACGCAAAAAAAATCAAATCCTTTTTGATATTATTATTAGTGCATAGTGTAGAAAACATTTCGAAAGTAAAATATAAATCTTAGCCAGCATAGGTACCATTATAGTATGCTTACTATAGCTACCATATTAAATGGCAGGTTCTACAACTAAAACCGTACAAGGCTCGTATTGTTTCTTTGGATTTCCAACAAATGGTCAGGCTAAGGAACTTCCTATGCCACGATGGGTACGTCCCTGGAATAGACGACCCGAGAACCTAACCGGATCTCTGCCAACACAAGGCCGGGTTACCTCTGCAAAAATAGGTAACTACTGACACGCGTATGCCATCCCCCGATCGTAACCGATCTTCCCGAGGATCCCCGATTTCCAACAACCACATAATAATAATAATGCAGTAACCACATAGGTTAAGTATCTGGGCTCCATACCATGATACCACCTCTATCCAGAAGGAATGACATACACTAAGGGGCGCTACTCCCTAGAACCTTGCTGCATCCTTCATGTTTCGACCATTTCCGGGGTGTGAGGTCCGACGAAGTCTCGTCCACAAAGCTACGCTTTCTACAAAGCCATGCTTCGGGTCAAACAAATGATCAACCTATGATCACAAAGATATAAGATCAAACAAATGATCATATCGCAAATGATCAAACACTGATCATTTCACAGCAACACTCAGTATGCCACATTACCAAATTGGGAGTATATCGCTGATAAATTTCAACTACATAACCTCTGAGCTCGTACGTCTCAGAGAAGGGTGTTAAGCTAAGAGAATAAATTCTCCGCCACCAACAGAAATGTATTTGAAAGAAATCAACTTTATATCTCAATCTGTAACGTCAGACACACAATCCATACAAGTCTGTTCCGGGATCGAACAGAACCGAAGGCACTTCTCACGAAGCCATTGCATATCCGGATAAATTTCTAATCACGTCCGGACTTCCCGTCACTAAGGGTGATAAAACCTCTAAATCGGAGATCAGCCGATGTAGAGTAACTCGACGGTCATCCTTCCGTTTTCAAAAATATCCGGTCTTCAACATCGGTCATCAAATGAGATCCATATACGACGTATCACATATTCGGAATGGGTTATACGACCCCAAGGTCCTTTCCCGGCTAACCCGAATAGTGAGCGATTATTCAAAAATAAGTGTGGCATTCAAATTCATCAAATCACAACAAATATCCATTCAAGGTAAATATTGATAGTCGGTTATTTAACTATCAATAAAGATGCGCAACATCATCAGATTCCAAATAATTTTCCAAATTATTTATTTTCCAAAATATCTTTACTAGATATATAATTTCCACACTTCAAAATAAATCAATATTTATTTTTAAAACGAATTTCCATTTGTTTTATAATTCCATAGTGAATTTATATCTTTCAAATATCTACTGATATACGATTTTCCAAATCGATTTAAAATATTCACTTTTAATTTATCTTTAAGAAGATAAATTCTCAAAACGTTTCATTTCATTTTGGAAAACATTTCCATACTTATTTAATAATAAGTAATTCACTAATCTATTTATTTTCAACACTTGGAAAATATTCAATATACTTAAATCAATATTAAGTATATATTTCATTCTTTAAGGAAATCATTTATTATAACATCTATTTGAGTCAAAATGAATGTTACGTAAAACATCGTTACGACGACTCAAAATCACTAGTATAGGGATTCGAAATTAAGATAGATATATAAATCCCAATACTAGACAAAACATTTCCTTTCGGAAATCATTTACTATAACAACAGTGTTATAGTCCACCATTTCCTTATTTTTCGAAAACGTCTATTTCAACAATGAATGTTGAAATCTATGATTTTGATATTCAATATATTTGAAAACATCTTTAAAACAATTAACTTCATTTCAAATATCACTTTCCCAAACAATATCCATTTTATTCAATAATATATTCACTGTCCAAAATCGTGAATATACTTCACTAATTACATTTCACTATTTTCTACACATTTTTATTTCAATAAAAATTCGCTATCCAAAATCGCGTATATATCTTCTTTAATAATCTTCTATATTTAATTTATCAAATTCAATTGATTTTGAATTTATAAAACAACGTTTATAAATTCTATTTCTATTTTCTAACAACTTCAATTTAATAAATCTCCTTTATTAACAATTCGATTCATAACTCAAATCTTATACCAACAATCCATAATTATAAGTTAAATACTCATAATTCCTTTATTTTATAAAATCATTTCCATTTATAAGTTCACAATTTATAAATTTCATTTATTTATAAATTCTTAAAAATTCATTTTTACGCTTATAAAACTCATTTTATAATACCAACATTTTAGAGTTATAAATATCAATCTTGTACATCTTTTACATATATCGTTTTTAATAATTCAAAAATTCCAATTAAAACCATTTTATAAATTTCTTAACTATTTATTTCAAAAGAAATTACCTTTTTGGTTATAATTCACAAATCTTAACTTTTATAACTTTAAAATCTTAATGTTTATAAATCAATTCAAAAATTCCATAAAACGTATATTTTCAAAAATCACTTTAAAAATCCTTTTAAAGTAAAGTCGTTATTTTTAAACTTCAAAACTGAATCCGATGATGCAACATCACCAATTAGTCAATCACAACAACAAACATCATATATCAATATGATAACAGAATATACATCAATATCTGTAAATAAATAAATACTGATGAGGAATCCAGTTGGATCCCTCCAACCTGTTTTCCTGCATCCACAGACGTTAGCACAATACCCATTCCACTTCGAGGTGGAATATCGCGGTATATGGGTTTTATAAAAATCATCTGCTTACTAACGGCGCAATAGGGTCTCATCCGCTATACGAGGCGGGAAATCAATCAATCCAATATATACATATGCCAATATGTATATATTGCTATATATATATAGATATATCCTATTATATCTAATATCACATCCAAATAGCAATCATATCAAATTAATAACTGAAAAACCCACTTTTCAATCGAGTGAGAAAAATCTCACCTTTGCTTTTTATTTTGCAATCCAATCCAATCCTTCTTTTGTTTTCTCGACTTTAACCTTGTATAAATAATTTATAAATCTATTAATATTCGAATTAAATCGAATAATAAATTTTCATTTGATAACTTCAATTCATCGGTAATTTCGTTTTAAACAGTTAATTTTAAATTTTAACTGATTTTCGTTTTGAAATAAACTTATTTAACTAAGATTTTATTTTGTCCCAATTTCTTTTAATAAATTTATCTAACAAAATTTTAAATCAAAACTATTCTTCCTTTAAATAAATATTCCACTAAATAAATTATATTAGTTTTGATTTATAAATAACTACTTAACATTTTTTAATTCCAAATTAACTTCCAAAATATTATACAATTTAAATTAACAGTCGAACCAATTTCTCCTTTAACAAAACATTTTCTTCGAAATAGATTAAATTCTTTAAATCTGATAATTCTCTTTTTCAACCTAAAATTATTAATTCTAACAGCAATTAAATTTGTGAAACATAAAAACTTTTTCTGTAAAATTACTTTCTTTTAAATCTAAATACATACATATATACGTATTTTAAAATCTAGTGAAACAGAAACCATTTACTGTACATATTTAAATTCGTATTCAAAACTAAATTGAATTGAAAATTTTTTCATATACCTCACTGTCTCGAGCTCGAACACGCTTCCAAACCCTGATCGTAGTCTCTCGTGCCCCTGCGAGCAAACACCAACGCACGCGAGCTTCCTTAGAATCGCGACCCCATTCTTTCCGCCTGCTCGAGAGCTTCGCCTGAACGCCGCCGCCCCTAATCGAACGCCACGCCTTTGTCGCCGTGTCGAAGTTTCGACCTTTGACTAACTCGACGTCTCCTCGAACTTGCGACCGCCGAGATCGACGTTGCCTTCTCTCACGCGCGCGTGCGCCTCCCTCTCTGGCTTCGGCCATTGATTTAAATTGTTTTGGAACGAGATGATTTTGTTCAATTTCGTGAATAAGGTTTTGGAAAGGGGGGAACGAGATGGCCATTATAAATTTGAACGAATTCGATTACGTTCGTAATGAAATGAAGCTGAGAAATGTGTTTCGTTCGTATATAATTTTTTCTTCAATCGATATTGTTTTGAAAAGAGGGAACAGATAGTATGCGATTAACAGAGGGTAGGTCTGCTAAGAAAACTAGGGTGGCTGATGTTGACCAAATTCAAATTTTTAAATGAATTTGAATTTGATTTTATTTCGACGCGTTTGCATATCATACGGTCACACGGCAACTCCGTTTAATACGAAATTTGAAATTCGATAATAATACAATATTACGGACCCAATGGAACTGGTTTCGTCGAATTCCGAGACTGCGCCTCGGACGGCTATTTTTAAATATCAATTCGAACAATAAAATTCAAAACTGAACAGAACAGTTTCAAATTCGATTCTGAAGCTTCTATTATCTTCAGTAATATCAATACGAATTTTAAAAGCTTTCAAAATATTTTTCTTCAACTTAAAATAGAAGATTCAAATTTTTATTCGACTATCAATAGATTAAATTTTATAATTTTAATCGCCAAATTCAAAGTTATATTCGGGATTCAAATTAAATCACCGTTCAAATATTTAAAATTAATTAAATATTTTCAATTTAATTTGTTCAAAATTCTGGGTCGTTACAAGCAATTTCTCTTTGGAAACTCGAAAATGAACATCGATGACGCTGCAGTCATCACCGAAATTATTTTCCAGCGACCAAAAGAGAATTAAATGCTTTTATTTCTTTAAAAACATTTCAAATATTTTTAAATCCCAAACCTCACCAGATTTCAATTCCAACCCAAAATATTTCTGAAATAGTACCACTTATTATTTCTCCAAACTCTTTGAAAACCATTTCCAAATCCCAGGAATTTAAACTTTTCCCAACATTCCAAATTCAAAATCCAACCAATTTATATTCCAACATTATTCTGGAATTTTATTTCCAATTTTAAATCACATTCACAGTTTATATTCACAGATTTCATTGGTTTATGAATTTATTCATTGTCCTTTAGTTAAAATTTCAATTCCTAAATGTTTCTCCGGAATTCTATTTCAAAAGTATAATCTCATTTGTATATGAAGTTTATTTCCACTTATAAATTACATTTATAATTTACATTCTCAAATTCCACTTGTTACTAAATTATTTTTCAACTTTGGTTATAATTCAATTTCTTATTCAATTTCTACACAATAGTGTTAATGATTTAATATTATCATTCCTTAACAATCAAGCATCCAAATACTATAATACTTTACAAAAATTTATATTCTTTATATAAAAATAATTTGGGTAAAATTATTTCATCTACCCATTTTAAAACAATATTGTGTCGAATTGTTCTATTCGAGTGTTTAGAGATCCCTATCAAAAACGTTAATTACTCGCATTGACCAGAATCCATAAACTACTCAATAAACCAACCAACACAATATAAAACCATTTTATATCCACTAACAAATACGCGCTCATATCTATTAATACTCTCAAAATTCCCACCAGAGCCAAGGTTATCGCCAACCTTTGCTCTAATACCAAATGAAACGACCCGATCTTCCGTGCTCGGAAAATCGAACCATTTAGTTAAAGAAGAAGAGGTAGAAGAAGAGAACACAGAAAACAGCATCAGAATCTAACCATCGCAGCGGAATAAAATATAATATATACAAACAGATCTTTACACAAATTAAAACTATATCTGTTTTATACAATACATCATCAGAATACATCATCAGAGTACATCAACATCCATAACATACACTGCATACACAGCGGAACAATAATCAAATACGGAAGATACCTCACGCCATCCAGCTCGTCTCCTGAGCTCCACAGCATCATATCCTGTATCCTATAATACTCGGTCTGACCCGAGCATCATATAAAACAACACCCGAGTCAGTCTGGAATACCAGCGTGAGAAAATCACACTCAAATTGATTATTAAAGTTTCAAAATCCTTCAGAAACAAAAGCATCTCGTAAGACCACGCCACAAATAAACATGTCGGGTTTTTACCTTACGATAGCTAAAACACTTTTTATAAAAATCCTCTGATATTATAATAGTGTCTATTTACAAATACTTATTCAAATAGCTGAAATTGTTACATTATTAAATTCCAGCATACTAGCCACAAAGTGGGTAATACAAACAAATACCGTACAAGGCACGTAGGGAGAATGGATTTCCATCAATGACTAGGCACTGGGGTACCACCTATCACAGTACCTGGTGTAGATCAGCGTACCGAGGACCCACCCTAAGTCCCCTGCAACACAAGGCCGGAACCATCCCTTACTGGATGATTCTGAATAAAATCACCCCACGGTTGTGATCAGCAACCGCACCACTAAGCCGAAATAAAAAGGGACATCTAGACAGGGATGACCTTACCCTCCAGTGGGAGCTACCCACGAAGCCTTGCTGCATAACCCCTGATTTTCAGTCATTCCTGGTTGATGAGGCTCGAGGCTAAGCGATACCTTTATAGAACATATCCCTTAGAATGCCCTTCGTTCGCTGACGATGTTCCGAAAGCATTCATCCATACAAGTCCGTCCCGGGTCCGAACGGAACCGAAGGCACTATTCCTACTACATCCATTTTGGAAATATCCTCAGGATTAGTAGCGACTAGCCCTTGCACTTCACTGCTCCATCTTCGACTCTGAACTCGTTTCCCACGAAACGTACAAACCGGATCGAAGTGGTTTTCGGGAAATTAATCTCGATCCCGGTCTCTTCGAAACGATCAACGCATTGGCCAATATTGATAGTCGGTTATTTAACTATCAATTAACATTCACAACCATCATCACACAATAAATAATTTTCCCACATTATTTATTTGCCTCAAATATCCTTTCAAGATATATTTCCAAATTTCAAAACTCATTTGAAACAATTTCAAACAGTTTCCGCTTACGGAATACATTCCCCAAATATTTATTCCCTCTGGAACACCAAGTACAAAATACTTTTAGATTTAAAAATAATTTAAAAACACTTTATCATAAATATACTTTACAATATTGAAATCAAAACTACTTTAATACTTTATTAAAATATATACTTTAAGAATATTTAAAAACAAAACCACTTTACAAATATAAACTAAATTTCTCTTTTTAACATAATACTAAGTCACTTTTATATAATTATTACAATAATAGGTTTTGAAAATCTTACTTTGGAATTTAACATTTAGAAATAATCAATATTCTAAAACATGCTTTTTAAAACATAATTTAAACTTTTAACTTATACTTAAAATCTGCTTTGAAAAACGTACTTGGCTATCCAAGGAAATACACTTCTCTTCACATCCTTTAAAAATAAATCAACATTTATTTTTAAACCAATTCATATCCCTTTATAAATTCCCACCTTGAATTTATATTTTCAAATATCCACTGATATTTTTATTTACTTTATAAACCCAGTTTATAAATTCCAAAATCTCACTTCTCTTCAAAATTTCAATTTCAAATACTTAAATCAATTTACAATTGATTTCCAATTCACTTTATTCTGAAATAAATTTTCTTACTTACTTCATTTATTCAAAATTCATTAACTTTCAGATTTTATTTCTTAATTATGATTTAAAATCTTTTTAACTGGAAATATCAATTTTAGATTTCCAAAATTTCTTCTTATTCCTTAATTAAGTTTAATCCTTAAATTTTAAAAATAAATCTCTTATTCTTTAAAATAGTATCACTTTAGTTTACAATTCATTATTCCCCCGTAATCCCAAATTCCCCTTTTCCCTCACATTCAGAATTAATTTATTTGAAATTTAAAGTTACTTTTATTCTCCCAATTTCATTTTCCAATTTATTCAAACTCTCCACGGTTATTTTACTTAAAAATTTACTCTTTTATTTCTTTTCAAAAATCCAATTCTAGAGATTTTGATAACTCAGCATATCCATATAGATCCAATCAAGCCATAACATCCAATTATCCATATAATTCATCACAGGATATCAAAAATCATATCATAGAATATTTAAACAAAATTAAATATTTTGAGGAATCCAGTTGGATCCCTCCAACCTGTTTCCCTGCATCCACAGATGTTAGCACAATACCAATTCCACATCGAGGTGGAATATCGCGGTATATGGGTTTTAAATATTATCATCCGCTATTATACGGCGCATAGGGTCTCATCCGCTATATAATGCGGGAATATCAACTCCAATATATACATATGCCAATATATATATATATATATATATATATTGGTATATACTACTATATATGATATAGCACATCCAAATCAATTCAACCATTCAATCAATTATTTAAATTTAACTATTTAAATTTAGAATAAAAATTCAGCTGAGTGAGATTAACTCACCTTTGATTGTTTATGCAATCCAATCCAGCTTGTTTCTCTATTAATCTGGACCTCGAATAAACATTATACGATTTATTAATACTTTAGATATTTGGACCGTCCATTAGCATTTAATAATCTATTTTTGAACAAATAAATTACCTTAATACTTTGCTTTAGCATAAATTAATAAATCTAAAGTGTATGCTTGTATAACATTAGATGGTTTCATATTAATATTTGAACAATATGAATAATTAATTTCCATTTGATAAATTTAATTTAACTTAACTTATAATTAGATTTAAAATTTTAAACTAATAAATTTTCTTTAACAAATTATGTTTAGTAACCCAATTAAAACAGTTAAATTATCATACCCATTCCTTTATAAATTCCAAAGTCTAACTTACACGATTTCCAAATAATAATAAAAATCTATTTCCTTTTCCCTAAAAGTAAAATTCTCTTCTGTTTATATTAAAATATAAATGCTTCTAAGCTCACTGACTTACTATATATATTGTTCCCCTCAGCATACCTATATACATATATCAAATTTTAAAACAGAAAGGCTTTTATTTCTTACTGTAATAAATTTTCTGTTTTAAACTTACATATATATGTTCATTTTATTTCTCTTGGCAATTATATTTACTAAAAATACAAATCAAATTCTCACATAACTTCCAGCCTTTAAAATTCTAATACATATATATAAATTTAAAAATCTATCTGTAAAAAATTTCACTGTTGATCCTATAATTAAAAATAGGCCGGAATAAATATATCAACATTTATATTGTAAATCTGTATATGTAAAACAATTTATTTATCCAGTTAAAATCGAAACAAAAAGGGATTGAGATACCTCACTGGCCATCTGAACAAACCCTAGTCGATGATCGCAGCCTCCATCACCCAATGTCGCAGTCGCCCAAACCCTAAGCACCATCGGCCTTACCTACATGGCTCGAGTTGATGCTTAACCCTCCACCATTGACCCAATCGCGACCATCGCGCTCGAGATTTGAATCTCCTCGTCACTTCAACACGTGCGCTACTGAAGCCACGCGACCACATCCGCCTCGCGAATCGTCCCCATGCTTGCCCCCACGAGCACGGCTTCGCCAGCCTCCATGGCACCGCCGCGAGACTCGATCGCTCTCCTCTCTGTCGCCTTTGGCATTGTTTTTGAATGAATCGATTTCGTTCTGAGGAAGATTGCGTGATGTTTATAATAGAGGGAACACGATGGAAAGGAAGTCGGCTTGCTCAGGAAGGATTTCGGCTGAAGAAAAGTCTGACAAGAAAGAATATTTTATATCTGAAATTAAATTTAAATCGTTCCAACTTACGTAGACTAAAATCACGAACTCCTACCGAGGTGTTCCGCTAGACGTTCCTAGGGTTATATCTCTATTCCGGACGCAACCGAAAAGGTTCCGAACCCCAATTCGACCGTATGGAAAATTTAGCTTTTTGGATCCAGTTATTATATTAAATTTTCGATATACATTTCAGCGCGTTTATATATCGTACGCTCACACAACAACTCCAATCAATACGAAAACTGAAATCCGATAATAATACAATATTACGGATCCAATGGAACTAGTTTCGTCGAATTCCGAGACTGTGCCCCGGAAGGCTATTTTTAAATATCATTTTAAACGATATATTTTTACAACTGAACAAATTACTTTCGAATTCAATTTTAAAAGTTCTATTATCTTCAGTATCATTAATATGAATTTTCTAAACCTTTAAAATATTTTTAACAAGCCTAAAACCAAAGATTCCATATTTTACCCAATTTTAAAATTTTAAATTCAATATTTAAATTATCCAATAAACAGCGATATTTGAAATTCAAGCTAGAAACTAACTTTTAAATATTTAAAATCAATTAAATACCCAATTTCAAATATCTACAATTTTGGGTCGTCACACTTCGTCGCGAATCAGTGAGAGATGAGAGAGATCCAAGAGGAAGAAGGTGGGAAGTTTTCAGCCATTGAAAGTGGCGGCCATGAAAATTAGGGTTTCCAAAATATTTTAATAATATTTTTGTCTTGATTTGCGTGCCTATTTATAGTGTAAGGTCCAGAACAGCTCGAACTCCAATCGAGACGTTCTGACATGCAATCTATATGTAAAAGGCCTTCTGAACACAATTGAACTAGTTTCGAGGCCTAATTCCATTGCATACAAAAGTTAACATTTTATTATTCGATAAATTTAAATAAAATTATATTCAAATAATTTACCAATTCAAAAATATGGACAAATACAATATTTCTAATTTACAAATACGTTATTACAACTATAACATTCATTAATAATTCGATTTTATTATTATACCATATTTGAATCAATTTGAATAATTACATTTCAAAAATAACCTTTTTCATTTGAATAAAAATCGATCGGGTCAAAAGGCCCGAAAAGCCCGTTTTGTTCCCGAAAAGAAAATAGGTCATCCCATATATTGAAATATAGGTTTTCAATATTTTTTAGTTCAATGAAACTAATTTCTAACCCTAATTCTATTGTATATAGAAGTTATCTTTAAAAATCAAATTTATATTTATTTTTACACGTTAATTAAAAAGAATTATTATTAAACTGGTTTAATCACTTTTAAATTCCAAATTAAAAGTTTTCAATCACCATTTTGATTAAACAGAAACTAATAATCTTTTAAAATTAAATTTTCCATATTTAAACCCAGGATTTAAATATTAAATTAATTTCAACATTAAATTACAATAGTAATAAAATCCTAGTTCATTATAATTTAAATTTCAACATATTCTTTTATTTTTATTTAAAAGTCCTTTATATTAAATCAACAAATACCTTGTGTATTCATTAAACATAAGTTTCCTTTATTCCACTCATAGTCTACAGTTAACGTCTTTGCTCATATTAACTGCAATATTTAATTACATTAAATTTCATTTTGATTTCCAAATTAATTTCAAACTGATTTAATAATGAGATGAGAAATAAACAATTGTTATTTGTTAATAATTCATATCTATCAACTTATTGTTTACAAACAAGAATTATAAATTACTTACCACATAACTGATTTCGCCGTTTTATATATCATTTATTTTATTCATTATTAACCTTTATTATTACAATTGATTAAAATTACGTTAACATAGTAGTCAATTACATTCAATCAATATTATTAATTATATTCTAATTTTCATTACCATCTTTCACTTCAGTGTAGTTATTGTTTTAGAATTCAATTTTGATGAAGTTATAAATCATAACACTCTTTTTGATTAATAAATCATAAATTTTAATTTCTGAAAATATTAAATTCAAAAATCTTATTTAATTTAATATTTTAACTATAAAAAATACGGGTCGTTACAATCTTCCACACTCAAAACTTTTCATCTCCGAAAAAGAACAAGAAAGGATCAAGAAATTTGATATATTTTATTCAAAATAGTCAATTTATAAACAATTTAAACTTGCTTAATTAGTTTTAATATAACTTTGAAAATAACCGCATTTTCAAAAAAAAAATTCTAAGTCTTGATTTCACGAAAAATTTCGGCAGCATCTCCTTTGCGCGGCTAGGTCCGGAAAAATAACAATATCAATAATTACATTATATATATCATATTTCAATAATAAAGCATCCCAAACCATGGGAAAACAATAAAATACAGTTACAAAAACCGTAATCCAAAAATGTACCTATTTGCCGGGCAAACAAAACTGTATTTATGAACCCAAAAGCAGCTGTTATTGCTACCACAAACCTGTACCTTACTTGCATAATCCAAAAGGTTTAAAATTACTTAAAAAAAGTAACATATTAGTGGTTTCAATCAATGACACATGCAACACACAATATATAATAATCATATGCAAAAAAAAACAGTACAACCATTATATGCAACCAAAGAATCCATCACACATCCATAGCAACCAAAACTAATGGTTTGTCCAGGTTCAGAAATTTTTCATTGTACAAGGATGATAAATAAACTACCAAGTGTGCCTTATGCTCACCAATCTTAAATAATTACTTAATAGATTATTCATACAACCTCAAACAATTTGAAATATCATTTCCCAAACTTCCCATCAGCCAAACAACAAAGAATTTAAATATTATTCAAGTTCATACGATATACGTATATCATTTATACATAGTATCAATTCTAATCGCTTGCTTGAATACACAAATTTCACTTTCGAACAAGTATTGATAACCCGACCACTCTAGTACGAACTTTGATCCGATTTCTTGATTAGAAATCTCCATTTTCCTTGCATAGCTATAAACTATGATGGAAAACTTCAAAATCATATCAAAAATTCATATCAAATGTTCGCCGTTAAGAATCGAGCAAAAAATCATAGGATTCGAACTAGTGTGAATTTCCACAAATCATGTATTCATATCCGAATCAGAACTGTTATGCGAATAAAATGATCTACGTGCAACTTACATATTTTATTCTAATGGTTTATTTAAGACATCATTTACTTTTCATTTATTTTAATTCTCATTCATTCATACAAGATCATCTTTATTAATTTACATTCATTTACATACATAGATTATTTCTCATTCAATATTTAAAATCATCAATGAATAGATTCTTAAAGCATTACATATGTTTCTTTGCAGTTTAATTCACATTTATTTACTTATATAACTTAATTTCCATTTAATATTAATATTCATTAATGAATCATCTCATATTTCAGTTTCTCTACCTTTTCATTCATATTTATTTTCACAACAGTATTTCTCTTTCATACTAAATTTATTTGTGAATTATTCCAAAATATTTTCTTACGTTTATAAACATTTTATAAGATTCATCTCCTTCCACAAAACATTATTCAGGTTTATAATTATCTCAAAAAGATACAACTTAATTTATAAACATTATTTGTAACTTACTTTTATTTTGCAACAATTTACAAGACATGACTTCATAATTTGTTTACTTTCTTAAGTTCCCATTCGATTCTTTAAATTGTATTTCACTTTTTACCATTCAATTTGATTCTTAAGCATTTCAAAACATTACTTAAATTTGTAACATTTCTTGTAACATCTTAATTTTTTATCTGTAGACCTAATTCCATTTGGAAACATTATATACTCAAGTTTTTTACTTGTTTGATATTCCATTATGTTTTAGTTTACAAGTTACAAAACTTCAATTTCTTATATTTTCATTAACAATTATCTTTTAATTCAGATTTCAGTTTGGATGTTTCCAACTTATTAAAATAGTCAAAATTCCATTCTATTATAATAATTGAAAGTCATTGATTAAAAGAAAAATTAAGAACTAAATACCGAGTTTCATTTCAAATCATCTTGAATAATAAAATATACTTATAGCTTCTGTGTATCAAATCATACTTAATGGATTTAAATAAAAATTTCTTTATCAAACAAATTTGTAGCAAAGCTACTATAATGGTCTTCCCATTTTGGAACTCGAAAATGAACGTCGATGATGTCGCGTTCATCACCGAAATTATTTTCCAGCGACAAAAGAGGGGAGTACATAACTTATTTCCTTTAAAATTCTTTTAGAACATTTCTTTCAAGTACCTTTTGAAAACATTTTGAAAACATCTCTATTTGCAAATACTTCCCCAAATAATACTAATATTATTTTTCCAAATTTTTGAAAATCAATTTCAAAACACCGGAGTTTAAGTTCTCAAATTTTTATTTAAATTCATTTTATTTGTAAATCATAATTTATAAACTATATTTATAAAATTACATTTTCTTATACATACAGTAGTTAATAGTCTCAAGAACCTTGACCAACCAACAATAAATGACACAATCAAATATTATCATTTCCTAACAAAAATAAACAATATCAATTTATGAAAAATTATTCTTTTTTATATAAACAAAATACTAAACTCGGTAAAATTATTTCATTTACCTATTTTCAAAACAGTATTGTGTTGTTTACCCTATTCAAGTGTTTAGAAATCCCTATCGATTCCATAGCATCCAATGTACCGACAGGAATTCATAAATATTCAACAGAACAAATTAACACAATATAAAACATTTTTATAGAACTAACAAATACGCTCTCTCATATATATACACACACACACACACTCAGACTCATTCTAGGGTATAAATAACCCTATCTTTAATGAGTTTAACCCAACAAACTAAGGTATCTTTAAACCAAAGTTCTGATACCAATTGCGACGACCCACCTTTTTGGACGATTCAAGTCGACAATAAACCACACATGTCTAAATCAAACCATTCAAAAGGGAGGATTGTCAATAGGGTTTGATAAAAAAATAAGAGAAAAGAAGGAAAACAAAAACATAGAATCTCGCAGCGGAATGACAAAATATAATAATCAAATAAACAGTTTATGAAGCTATTTACAATATACATTTGATTACACAATTTTTACAACAAAATCAGAGTATACTAAACAAATATACCAAAATAATGCAGCGGAATAATAATAGTACATACGACCTAGCAAACTCCATCTTCATCTTCAAGGAACAATGTCTTCAACACTGAAATACTCAGGCTGACCCGAGCGTACTAAAAAGACAAAACACTCGAGTCAGAACTAAGAGTTCTTATGTAAGTTAAATCAATAACAAGTAAATATGAGTGTAATAGCTTCAGAGATGTTTATGGGATTTTCCATCTCCTACCAGTGTACCACGAGTGCAATAACTTAAGAAATGTTACAGGATTTTCAGTCTCCTAAGGATTTGTTAAACTATCTATATGTAGTAAGATACGCTATATATATAGTGTCTATTAGTAAAGTAAAGTATTAAAATAGCGTTGAGGCTTTACATTGATCCCCCTTAACACATTTTAAGCATTGTCCTACAGTTTGCCTTAGTAGCATCACCAAGAAGGTCGGTAGCCAGGGAGGCGCCGTGATAAGACAACACTAAAACAAAGTTGTAGTGGTCGTGTATAAGGATAAAAGTATAACAAGGCACGTAAGGCAATGCCCAAGATAGGATTCTACCAGTATACTCTTTCTGGCCGATCGTAACACATCGCCGCAGCGACTGCCGACCGAGTCCACCACCTCCAAAAATAAAATCAGTGTGCACCGATCAAGTCAAAAGTTAATATAATACGAAGGGGTGGGGTCCCTAAAGGTAGCTAACCCCTTGGCCAAACATAGGCCCCTATTTTAGTCATTTCAAATTGACACAAGTGTCGGGGTCATCCATCATTGTTCTCTTTCTTCATTCTAGTAAACGCCACCAATTCAGCCTCTACATTCTGGATAACATCCACCCACGTACATGGTTTTTAAAGTGGTTCCGGTATTGACAGAGAGTATGCCAATATTCGACCCCGATCTCTTTAACAACCAAACGTAATTTTTCACACCGGTTGGTTCTTTTAAAATTTCAAGAACAAGTCATATTACATATCAAAATATCAGATTCGCTTCAAAATCATTTCGAATTCAAAACAGGTTATACCTTCATAACAAAACATTCATATTTAAATTAATGATTTAAATCTAAATAGTTCCCTCTTCAAAACAGTTTGAATATTGAGAATGGTTTTGAATAATTAAAATAGTTTTAATATTGAAAAATAATTTGGATAATTAAAATAGTTTTAAAGATTGGAAATAGTTTTGAATATAAATAGTTTAAATATTGAAAATAGCTTAGATAATTTAAAATAGTTTATATATTAAAATAATTTGATTATTAAATACTTTATGTATTAAAAAGGTTTATATTAAAACTATTTCTTTCTTTTCAAATTTTTTTGAACAAGTTCCAATTTTGAATCACAGCAAATTCAATTTTTCAACTTCCAATTTCAAGTCATCTTCATATTCAAATTTCGATTTAAATCAGCCTCATTTCAAAACAAATTTCAAACTTTACATCAAATTCAATTTAAACGGTTCTATTCAAATGGCTGAAAATTTCAATTCAATTTCTCGTTTTAAAACAATTTAGTTTAAATCCACTTCACATCCAAAACATTGAATTGCCAATTTAACCCACTTTTATTAAAGTAAATTCAACTTTTAAATTTAAATTTAAACCTTTAAAATAATCCACTTTCAATAAATTCATATCATATCTCAATTCAACTTTAAGATTTCAAATTAAATCTTTAAACAATTTCATTTAAACAGTTCCATTTCAACATTTCAAATCTCAAATTAGAAAATAATTAAATTCATATAAATGCAAAATTAAAGATTTTAAAACCATTTAATTTAAAAAAATCCGATGTTCGTATATAATTTTCTATCATATGGCCAAGCGATCATTTATTTCAATTTTAATTACTTGGATGGATATATATCATTTCAACCCATAATTAAATGTCATATGTATATATCATTTCAACTTGTTTCTTAGTTCATTTCCAATGGTCCAAATGATAATATAAATGATGTCAATAAATAATAGGTAATAACAGGAATATGTCAAATAAATAACAACCATACATCCATCATAAATCAATAGACATACAATAACAATTAACATCCAAATCAACCAATATATCACAACAGTTACTGGTTATCAATTGTCGGTGTTTAACTAGCAATTAAATTCAATATTAACTTAAATGTCAATTTAATTCAATATAAAATTCAATTTCAATTAAAATGTCAATTTAATCTACCAAACAGCAACCGATAAAATTCTTATCACTTCATAAATTTAATTCAACTAACATAAGAAGATTTAGTATTGCGTGAGTGGGTTAAATCACTCATCTTTGATTTATAGCCCATTAAAAATCTAATAAAAGCCCAAAATTTCAACAGTCCCCAAATTCATATCGTCCGGAATTTCGATACGAACCCAGAGGAAAAAACCGTGCGTCAATCGGAGTTCGTATGCAAAATTTATGAAGGTTAGAAGTTTGAATTTGAAAATGTAAAATAAAATAATACAGGGGAAAAATTGTAATTAGAGTTACCATCTCCAAACTCACTTATCCAGCCAACCCATAACTAGCGTTTCCAATTTTGCCACCGCGCCTCGAACGTGTCGCCTTTACGGCCAAATCTGGCGAATCCAGATGTAATTAGCTCGATCCAACCGTACATCTTGTAGATCTCGTCGAGCACTACAACTTTCGTTTAGACTTCATCGCGAATCGGTGAGAGATGAGAGAGATCCAAGAGGAAGAAGGTGGGAAGTTTTCAGCCATTGAAAGTGGTGGCCATGAAAATTAGGGTTTCTGAAATATTTAATAATATTTTTGTCTCGATTTGCATGCCTATTTATAGCGTAAGGTCCAAAACAGCCCGAACTCCAATCGAGACGTGTTGACATGCAATCTATACGTAAAAAGGCCTTTTGAACACAATGGAACTAGTTTCGAGGCCTAATTCTATCGTATACAAAAGTTAACATTTTATTGTTCGATAAATTTAAATTAAATTATATTCAAATAATTTACCAATTCACAAATATGGACAAATACAATATTTCTAATTTACAAATATGTTATTACAACTACGACGTTCATTAATAATTCAATTTTATTATTATTCCATATTTGAATCAATTTGAATAATTAAATTTCAAAAATAACCTTTTTCATTTGAATATAAATCGATTAGGTCAAAAGGCCCGTAAAGCCCGTTTTGTTTCCGAAACGAAAATAGGTCATCCCATACATTGAAATATAGGTTTACAATATTTTTAAATTCAATGGAACTAATTTCAAACCCTAATTCTATTGTATATAGAAGTTAGCTTTAAAAATCAAATTTATATTTATTTTTACATGTAAATTAAAACGAATTATTATGAAACCGATTTAATCACTTTTAAATTCCAAATTAAAAGTTTTCTATCACCATTTTGATTAAACAAAAATTAATAATCTTTTAAAATTAAATTTTCAATGTTTAAACCCAAGACTTAAATATTAAATTAATTTCAACATTAAATTACAATAGTAATAATGTCCCAGTTCATTACAATTTAAGTTTCAACATATTCTTTTATTTTGATTTAAAAGTCCTTTATATTAAATCAACAAATACCTTATGTATTCATTAAACATAAGTTTCCTTTATTACACTCATATTCTACAGTTAACGTCCTTGCTCATATTAACTGCAATATTTGATTACATTAAATTTCATTTTGATTTCCAAATTAATTTCAAATTGATTTAATAATGAGATGAGAAATAAACAATTGTTATACATTAATAATTCATATCTATCAACTTATTGTTTACAAACTAGAATTATAAATTACTTACCACATAACTGATTTCACCGTTTTATGCATCATTTATTTTATTCATTATTAACCTTTATTAGTACAATTGATTGAAATTACGTTAACATAGTAGTCAATTACATTCAATTAATATTAATCGAACTTTTGGCCTTTCTTTCGCCAGCTATGGCTCATGACTCTTAACATTTCTCCTTGTCGAGAACGATGCGGGTGGCACCTACAGCTCGGGTCAACCCCTCTTTTACGTTTATGGTTTCGTATCTCAACAAGTGCAAAGATATTATATTCTAATTTGCATTACCGTCTTTCAGTTCACTGTAGTTATTGTTTAAGATTTCATTTAAGATCAAGTTATAAATTCTAACAATCTTTTTCATTAATAAATGATAAATTTTAATTTATGACTATATTAATTTCCAAAATCTTATTTAATTTAATATTTTTAACTATAAAAAATACTAGTCATTACAATGAGTATAGAGGTGGAGTGCTACTCATAGGAAGTGAAGCACTATCCAATAAAGAATTCGTTTCCTCGGTTGTTTGTTAGCGTAACTATAGTCAACTAAAAGTGAAAATCTTTTACCAGAGTAGAACGGTAATTATTGAACCAAAGACTTTGTAACTTGACTGATTAGTTGAATGTCGATATTATTGGAGTTTTGACTAATACCAACTCCATATATCCTAAAGTGATATAGCGTTAAAGAAATAGAACATGTGTAAATTATTGTCCTTATTGGTACTTCTTAAAGTGATGTGAAATATGACTTTTATCAAAATGATCTACAAGCAGTGAATTCAGCAAAGCTGTCACACCACTAGCCAAGGTGACATGCAAAGGTTGATATTTGAATTTTTCAAAATTAATCATTGGTTGTTTAACACCTTTGAATCACATACCTATATTTGTGAATTCTTTTAAATACCACACGGTTTAACTAGTTTATAAAGTGTTATAAATTAATTAAAGTAATTAATATTTGAAGAATATTTATTATTACATTTTCTGATGTTTGGAGTGTTATTTGTAAATTGGGTAACTCTTGGAAATTTTCTAGATGTTATCAGTAATTATTTGGATGTGCATATAAAAGTTATATATGAACGTATAGATTGTAAGTCAGCAGAATAGGGATCTTTAGGCTAAATTAACACTAAATGGAGGTGAGTAGTATTTAGTTGATTATATTAATATTTTTCAAATTCTTTAAGTTTATACTTGGAATGATGTAATAATAAATCAAAGAAACAATCACTCTTTGGATCTGCTTTGATAGCATCCCAATCTTCATCATCTTTGTTGATGGTGCATTCTAGATTGGTGGTT
Organism: Allium fistulosum; assembly: GCA_030737815.1. NCBI lineage: Eukaryota > Viridiplantae > Streptophyta > Magnoliopsida > Asparagales > Amaryllidaceae > Allium > Allium fistulosum. Next base: position 722,137,072 of record CM060901.1, read on the forward strand.
GGTTCTTCTTTGTTCAAGGCAGAAATCAACCACCGAATCGCATGAATTTCCTTTCTTGCTCCTTGATCATCTGCATTTTACTTAATTCTAAGTGCCTCTAGTTTCTTAGGATGAAAGAAAGAATGTTCTTGAATGATTCAAGAGTTTGTTCGAGGTTTTCGATTAGTTTTTAAATAGGAGAAGCCATTTATTTTTATTAGAGTTTTTGAATGAAAAGGAGTGAAGATAGAGGCTGAAATAATGATTTTCTATAGTGAATAGATATATACTGGGGTAAGAAGTCGTTTGAAATGAACTGATGTTTGGTAGTTATTATTTTTTTATTTTTTTTGAAAAATGGCCACTATATGTATGTCGACATATGCACTATAATTTTAAAAACCACTTTATTTTACTTTTCTATTGTATTTGGCCTATACTATTATATTTGTATGACATTTTAGAGATAATTGACAATGTATAATAGTAAGAAATAGAATTTTCATTAATAATAGTGATGAGTACAAGAAATAAAAGAAAGCTACATGAAATTCAACGTAAACAAAAACTAGATAATCCAAATACAAAGATAGCTTAAACAATCAACTAGAAAGATATGGATGAAGATGAAGAAGAACCACCAAACTTCTGAATGATCTTTCCAAAAAATTTATCTATTTTGTTGGAAATTGAGGTAAATCTCTTTGAAAATGATTTCTTAAGCTTACTTTGGTTGTGAATGATCTTCTCTTGATTTTTGAGAAGATCTTTGTTCGATGGATTATGTGACATATTGATACTTTCCAAGAAAGTATCCTCCTCCTCTTCTTGTTCTTCCCCTCGACTTCCATTTCCTCTCCTTTCTCTTCCTCTTCTTCTCTTATTTCTTGCTCCTTTTCCCATGCCAACCATTTTTCCTTTTCCGCAAGCGTTTCATAAGACTTGAAAAAGGGTGAAATATGCATAAGTGAAATATTGTCCTTGTTAAATATTTTTCGAGGAATAATTTCCCCTCTTTAAGGTCAACACCAAAATAATTGAAAACATGAGTAAGATAGGCACCATGAAATAGTGTGTTTTCATGTTTAGAAATTTTTTTAGGAAAAAGTTCATCCAATATGACTTAAGATCAATTTATGTCGTATTGACCATAAATGGCGAAAAGATCTTTGAAAACTTTTTGTGTCGGGTTATTATAATTACCCGTTTTGGAGTGATACTTTGTTGCAAATGAAGATTAATAATTCTTGCTTTTGGATGCAAGTTTTTGTTTTTAAATTCAAAATCATCACCACTTTCGAAAATGTCATGATTTACTTCACGATTTTGAAAATCAATTTGAAAAGTTGAAAGGTCCATTCCACTAGATTTGCATCTAAGAATGTGACCCAAAAGTTCACAATTTAAACAATTTGTGTCCCTTTGACACAACTCCAAACTTCTCCTTCTCTTCCATCATAAAACTTTCCTTTCAAATTAGCATAAAACATTTTCACCAATTTTGGATAATAAACAAAATCATTTTGAGAAGCATCGATTAAACCAAGAATTTCATTTTGCAAACAAAGATTAAAAAGATCATAAATAGGAAAATCTTCAGAAATAGCATGTCTTCTAGGAAAAACTTTTTCGAAAGATTTATACTCCATATAGGCTTGCATGGCTTCTTGATCGTTAAAGAGATATATTTTTATTTTCTTAAAAAGCCTCATGGTTGCCATAGTATTGCTTGAGCATGCCATTGAAGAGTAGTTTGAAGAGATAAGAGAGTTTATGATTTTTGAATTTGAAAATGAAAGTGAAAAATGAATGGATGGAGATAGGGTAAATAAGTAGAGAATCAAGCGACATGTTCTCTAGTCAAAGACAACTTTTCAGAATGTAGGAGTTGGTGAAAGGGTGGAGGGAAATTCAAATTTTGAATTTGAAATTGAAATTCAAAATCCGTGTACATATGTCGACATGTGAAGTGGGGTATGCCGACATATAGGTCAAAAATTTCAAAAATTATTTTTGTTTTAACTATATCCTATTTTATTATATCTATTTACAGAAAAATAATTTTAAATATTTTATATCACTATTATATTATTAAAATATGTAAAATATTTAAATTTAAAATATAATCACACAATATTCAACCAATATTATTATTATTAATCTATAAAATATTCCTAACAACTAATAAAGCAACAAAAATTAATTCAAGAAATTAAAAATTTTGATATATTGTGAAGTACATGTTAGCAATTTCTGTATCTGATTCATTATAGGAAGTATCTGAATCGTCTAGAGTTGCAGTATAAGCCCTTCTCCGTTTTTTGGATGAATCGGTATTTGGTGTAGTTTTCAGTTTATCGGGATGTGACAGTCTCGTTTTAAATGACTAGGTTCATTGCAGTTATAACATCTAATGTCGTTTCCACTTCCACTTCTGCTTCATGGATTTTTGTTATCATTTCTTTTGAATTTTTTTATCTTCCTATATTTTAGAAATTTTCTGAAATTCCTTGTCATGAAAGCAATTTCTTCATCGTTATCGCTGTCTGGATCTAGATTATCCATCATTACATTAAAATCTAAAGATTTCTTCTCTATTGCTTTGCTTTCTCTTCTGTCCTGCATTTGTGCTTCAAAAGACATTAAATTGCCAATTAACTCTTCAATTTTTAGAGTGCTAATGTCATTAGCCTCTTCGATTCCAAGAGTCATTTGATCCCATTCAGGAGTCAGTGAATTGAGGATTTTTTTAACTTGATCCTCCTCAAAAAAACTTCTACCCAGTGCAATAAGTGAGTGTACTATATCTTGGAATGTACTATACATATCAGATATGGACTCATTTGGACTCGTTTTAAATAATTGAAACTGGTTTTGTTAACATGGAAATTTTAGTCTGTTTAACCTTACTTGTGCCTTCATGCGTAACTTGCAAAGTTCTCCAAATTCCAAATGCAGACTTACATATAGATACTCTATTAAATTCATTTCTATCTAGTGAACAAAATAATATATTCATAGCCCTATAGTTACTTTATGCAACTGTTTATGGTCAGCAGTCCACTGTGCAAAATTAGTCTCGGATTCTGTGTACTCAGTTTATGTGATATTCCAAGTGTCTAAACCAATTGATTGTAAATAAATTTTCATTCTACATGAAAAATATATGTAATTACTGCCATTAAAAAGTGGAGGTCTAGCAGTAGATTGCCCTTCGACAAAATGAGTTACTAACAAGTGTATTAACAGCGTTACTAATAGTACTATTACCAGTGTTGGTAGCCATTTAAACTTTTTCAAAAATCAGATGATGAATCCTTTGAAAACCAATGCTCTGATATAAAATGTGAGTCAGCATAATAGGGATCTTAAGGCTAAATGAATACTATAAGAGGGTGAATAGTGTTTAGTTGATTATATGAATATTTTTAAATTCTTTAAGATTCTACTTGGAATGATGTAACTATCAATCACAGTAACAATCATAGAAACAAGTAAATGTAGTAAAAGTAAAAAAGGAAAGAAAACACCAGCATTTTATACTAGTTCGGAGTTACCCTACATCCATTTCCACAAATTCCTTATATGCATTTCTTTTCAACTAGTAAATGCAAATACAATCACGATTTCTAGGCTAAGAGTCACACCCTCCAAAATTACGACCTCTGGGTGGAGTCACTTGATTTCTAGGCTACAAGTGCACCCACTAGATTTATGGGCTACTAAGCATACCCAATTGATTTTATGGGCTACAATCACAACCACAAGTATAACGGTATGATTTGATAGAGTTTTACAGACTCAAATCTTTGATCTTGATTATAATTGATCCTATAACTCTTGAATAGCACTTTGATCTTGGTTTGAGTAAGAAAGATGAGAAAAATCAGTAAGTAGATGAAAGAGAATCAAACTAGTAATGATTGAATTTGATTCTGGTTGAGTTTTGGCAGAGTTTTGATTTAGAAATCAAGAGAAAGAAAATAGGAGAGAAGAATAAGAAAGTAGTTAATTAAAATTCATTTGGAAATCTGGTATATATAGGGAAACAACGGTCATGTCCATTCGCAAAGAGATACGATGAAAAGACACTTCCATTCAAAATTTGAATTTTAAAGCTTACGGCTAGTATGTCGACATATTTGCATAGGATATGTCGACATATCCCTTTGTATTTTGAAAAATAACATAGTAAAAATTGTTTTGAAAATATTAAGTTTTGTAAAATATTTTGAAACTTCGTACAAACATTTAAACATAGTTTATACATATTTTAATCATATTAAAACTTACTAAAAGTTTATAAAATAATTTTGAAAGATTTAATAATAATATTCAATATAATGTGAATAAAATGTATAAAATCAATATAGTAATAAATTATTGATATATATATAAAATTCAATATATATATATGAACTTAAAAACATTAAAAAATATCTTTGTAAGTATAAGAGATTGAAAAACGTTTTGAGAAATATTTTGAAAGGATATTTTAAACTAAGATATTTAAAAAAACATTTTAAATAAAATTAGAGAAGACGAGAGAGATCAGGAAAGTGTTATCAAGGTTTTAACATAAATTATATGACTCTATAACTTTTCTGGAATACCTTGAAATCTTGAACTCTTCAATACTCATGAGTCTTTATTCTCCAACTCTTGAAACTTTATATCAGCATCTTGAATCTACTCTTAATACTGTACAGCCTTCTTAATCAACACATGCCTAATAGCCTGCATTATATACTATATATATCTTGATAAACATTAGTATCTATATTTTATATAATGTCCTATAGTTGTTATCATCAAAACCAAAATCTAAGGTACTAACGTAGATATATGTTATTATATATATTTAAATAGACTTTAGATATATTTATTTATTTAATGCACTTTGGGATGTTTTGGTCCATGTAGAGGCCAAGTATGGCCTGCCAAACATGGTAGAGAAATAGCTAGATATTAGATCTTGATTTAATTAAGAGTTAATCAGGAGTCTATAAAAGAGGAAGGTGGAAGATTTTTTCCCTTTATTTTTGGTCGGCCGCTCCTTACTCCCTCACTCCTTAGGCAAACTCTATTTCACCCATACAACATCAAATAATTTTATATTAAAGTGGTTCATTTGATCCAGCAGCATCAGCTTGTGATTCTAGTACAACAAAATAAATCCTTTACAACTACTAAAAACAGTTCTAATAAGGATATGAAAATAATTTCAGAAACATTGTAATATGGAAGTATTATACCGTTGGATCATTTAACAACAATTTCAGACCGTTGTAGTAGATAGTTGTTGTAACGCCCCACCCCGAGACCCACCTTAGTAAAGAGAATTAACGAGTAATTCCGTCTACTAAAGCGGAGAATAGGGCTGGTTAAGAGCGACCATCTATAATTTTGTCTTAAACATCTACTGAATACGTCGATAAATGCAATATGATTTTTTTTTATCTCAAGTGCATCGACATACCTAGTAAATGCTTAATCCAATACTATAGGTGGCTAACGGATCTATCAGAACAAAATACAATAACTAAATGTAAAGAACATCACAGAATAGTAATCAACATCATATATATACATATACGCTGATACATATTTAGTACAATACAATATGAATACAATAAAGGTGGTACTCGACCACACCATATACATCGAATCAAATATAAATACATCAGAGTATGCGGAAGAACAAAAATTACTCAAGAGAAAGAAGAGCTGATATCCAACATCAACTTTAAGCTAAGTCCAATAGATGATACCTAAAACAACTCGGTCTGACCCGAGTATATATACACAGGTCAGTCTAGCTACACAAATCAGTTAATATCGATAATATGAAGCAGAATAGTCATGAAGATACTTCTTCTCGAAAGAGAAGAATGAATCGATAAACTCATAAGCTCAACACTTAAGTAACAACTCTACTTAAGTGACCAAGTACCTCGAAAGAGGTAACTCAAACTCAATACTCAATCAAACACAAGTGCCTCATATCATCGACATTCATAAAACATCAAACATGGTTTAGGGAAAAACCTAAACCCGCCATCTTGGCAAACCCAATACATGCATAAAGAGATTCCATCTCAAACACGCCATAAGGTAAATATATCTCCAAAGAGGAGAATAAAATCTTAAGTAAACGCCAAAAGGCAAATCCCATAACACTAGTGTGGGCAATTCAAATCTCAAAAATAGAACTTCCAAGAGTTCAAATTCCCGAAAGGTAATCTCCACAAATATATATATAGAATGGTTAAAAGGACCAATTCCGAAAAGGGCGATACACTAGGGAAAATAGTCAAAGAAACCATCTCAAAAGTATTTGCACGTGCATGTGGCCGAAGCCTTGCCAAGTACTGTTACCTCAAATAGATACCTCGCCCGAAGGCAAAACGTCACAATGACAAGTACGCCGCAATGGCAAACGCCGCAATGGCAATGACCCGAAGGTCCAGTACTGGCACGCCGCAATGGAAAATGTGTCACAAACTTTCGAATAGGAACCCGAATAGTGTTAACGTGCGTCCCATACCACACGTTCGCACTAAACGGTTTACTAATCGCCTGTAAATTTCACACCCAAAGCAGTAAAAAGTTTACCTCATCTCATTAGTAAACTCGACCCGAAGGTCAAAACGATCAAACAGAAAAGTCAGGAATTAACGATAAGATAAACGCACATGTCCCATACCACGTGTTTTACCAAACCATTTAATTCTCCTTCTCATTCGCTCGAATAGTGCAAAAATGTGTATTTTATATATAAAATAATTTATTTGAGAAAACAAGCCTTTAAAACCATTTTTCGAAATTAATTTTGAAGACGATATTTGAAAATTCCCTTATTATAGAGAATAAATAGATTTTGTAGCTTAAAATAATTTAAAAATATTACATAATAATTATTTTAAATGTTAATTTATTTTAAATATTATTTCGAAATTGTTTGAAAAAATCCATGCTCGAAATCAGAGAAATCACACAAAACTGTCATTCAAATTCAATTCAAATTCAATTCAAATTTGAATTTCAAATTCATTAAAACTTGGTTAGCCTATTGATAGGCATCATTGCTCTCAAAATATCTCAAAACATCATCAAAACCGAAAGAGAATAAGAGTAAAAACGAGCTAATACAATTCTAAGTTCAATGATTTAAGCTTTTCGAAACATCCAAAATTATCAAATTCGGTTAAGAACTGAAGAAGTTATGGCTAATTTAGTTTCAGCTTCAAACAGAAAGCAAATATAGGTTTTGCTCTCGGGATAGTAGAAAGAAAATTTGATTTTGACATAGCTAACCTCAAAATTACAGAAAACCCAATACATGAAAGTTGTAGTACATGATTTAAGCTTTCCGGAACATCCAAAATTATCAAATTCGGTTGAGAAACGAAGAAGTTATGGCTAATTTTGTTTCAGCTTCAAAGATGGACAGAATTCAGTTTTTACATAAACAAAACATCAACCAAAAATCAATATTTCCAAACTATTTGCATATATTTTTGCATTTGAAGCTTTGCTTCAGCTAGAGATTGTGAGTTTATTAACTCACCTTGCTGCCATAGATGATTGCACAACGATTAGGAGCCAAAGATTGCAACTTTCTCTCAAGAACAGACCAAAGAAACCTGTAGAAACTAGTAACAGGTGCATGCAAACAAAGAGAGAAGCAAATCAATAAATTTTCACTGTAAAAATAAATTTTGAAAGGAAGATTGGTTTTAGATTGAAGATTACCTGAATTTAGCTCTAGAATTAACATTTTAAATCACCAATTTTCATTTTTATTTGATTTTTTTAGCATAGATTAAAGGAGGAAAGAGGGTTTCGGCCATTAGCAAGCTTCTGGAGACTAGAGGAAGAAGTGAGAAAAAGATACGTACAGGTTTTCTTTTTCTCATCTCTTAATTACAGGCCAAGTTAGGATTAGGTTAATGGACTAAGGTCCAATTTAAAATAAAATTAGCTTAAGATAATATTCATTCACTTATTTAAACACTTAACCATGTATGTTAACAAATGAAATCACAATAATACAAGTTTTTCTTCTTTAAAAATTATGAAACTTCATACTCTTGATGAATAAAATGTTTACACTCAAAATAAAAGATTATTTATATATTTAAAACATTTTATTATCATATTTCTCTATTTTAAATAAAATAGCAAATTTACATCTTTAATTACAAAACTCATTGTAATTAACATTATAAATTACACAAAAATCACATTATTGTGTAATAAAATTCTATAACTCATTTCAAATATAATTTAACACTAAAATTATATTTTTAAAAATCAGTTCCATCATTATTTTAAATATATCTCATCTTAAAATTAATTATTTCTTTTAAAAATCATTAAAAGAAGTAAATAGCAATAATTTACAAAATTATTGCATTAACTCTAAATAAAACACATTTCACTCATCTTATTATCTCAAACTATCTTAATAAAGTTTCCAAACTTTATTTTTCTTATTTTATTCTCAATTATATTGTTTATTCCCAATAAATAATAAAAATCCTCTATTTATTATTAATTAACACTATTAATTTATAACCTCCGTTATAATTTAATATTCTTAGGTAATTGCTAAAACCAGGTTGTTACAGTTGTGATAAGGTATATTATAACTGTTTGTATCTATTAAGATAGAACCTTTTGCAACTGTTCATAACAGTTAAAATAATATTTTTCATAAATTTTTACAGACCGTTGTTATAAGATCTTTTAAAACTGTTTTTGACTATGCGAAAAAATGTAAAGTAAGAAAAGGATTATTTTCTAGGTGCTGCTACAAAATGCACTTGTAGAATTAATACCCTTCTGGAACAAACCGATATTTACTAATAACAACCAAAATCATTCATATGTACTTCAAATATCATGAAATGTTCATATTAAAAAGGCCAAAACGGTTTACATTTGTTAGAGCCGGGTAAGTCGAAAGCAGGATGATTGGGTAAATTTCAAAAAAGTTCCTTTTGGATCTTTATTGTGCCTATGCTATCTAAATTCATTTAGAATTTTTCTAAGCTTTCTCTATATAAAATCTTCATTTTAATACAATTGTTTAAAATTAGTTTAACTTAATTTTGAATTGGTTTTATTATAAAGAATGTATCAAATACATTCATTTGTGTTAAGTGTAAGTGCAGTATCTAAGTAGTGTATATATGTGTGAATAAAACATGTATAAATGAATTTAGAGAAGGAAACCTTTTGTTTCCCTCTCTTAACTCATATAATTAGTTAAGGGAAGATGTGAAAATATATGTAGAAAGAGAAACCTTTCATTTATCTCTCTCTTTAATCGTAATAATTGACATATTAAATGACATTTATAAACTATTAACAAAATTTACACATGCATTTGTTGTCCAAGTTTTTGACTAATAAAATATAAATGTACATCTACAACAATTATAAACACACACACACATATACATATATACATACATATATGTATGTATGTATGTATGTATGTATGTATGTATGTAGGTATTGGAAACCTATTAGTTGCTTTATATAACGGGAAATCCAAAATTAACGTTAACGAAAGTGATTTCAATTAAAGAAAGGTTTGACAATAAAAAGTTACATTATTGCACAAATCCTCTTATAAATTTGAATTATACTGCACATGTATATTTTCATTTACCTAATTATCAGAATTTAATAATTTAGATCTAAAACAATATATATTTGCAAATATTATAGCATAATATATTTATATATATATATATACAAATAATTTTGACTTAAGGTTCATAGAGGATTACTCATTTATCTTAAGTTTGATTTAAGGTTAACAATTTTGGTTAAACTTTTAATTTAGGAATGAAACTAGAGTTTGAGATTTTACATAAGACTTTAAATTTAGAAAACCACAAAAAATTAAAATTTGCACTAAATCTCCTTCATTAATTTTAAATCTAGTTTTTTTTAATTATAAACAATGATTGAAAACATTTATATTCAAGTATTTACCATATAAAATTAAATATTAATTTCAAAGAACAATAAATAATTTAACTTATACAACTCAATTGCATCTGTGTATGTAAATATTGTATAATTATAAAAAATGTCATTCAAAATTAGCTTTCAATTTCACAAAATTTCCAAAACCAAATAAAAGAAATTTGGACAAAGTAGTCATATGAAAATATGTGAAAACAACACAGATAATACTAACAAGTTATCAAAGGTGATATGGATCCAAAACATATCAATTTATCATGAATATATATTAAAGGGAGATACTGAACAAAAATAGATCGGAACCAAAATAACACAACGAACATATTTTAATCAAAATAGCCATAAGGGAGATTTGTGTTACATGTGGCAAGATGGGTAATTAAACCAAGAGGGGAATTATACAAAGTCTAATTATATCAATGATATAAATACATAGGTGAATTTAAATCAGAGAATTATCTTGGATGTGGCCATTAAATCACACCTTGAATAATGAATCAAAGCTCCTAGACTTAGAAACCAACCTCCAGATTTTGCATGAATCAAGAGGGATTGTAACAACCCGCATATTTTACGATTGAATATTTGAATATTTTATTTAAATATAGAATCGTTAATCGGATTAAGGTCCGAAAAGCTACTTTTTGCAAACAGTCGAATTGGGACTCGAGACCACTTCCAACGAGTCCAAAATGGCGTTTGCGACTTTCTTAAGTATAAACTTCGATATGTTTGGAGTGAGTCGAATTTTGCTATTTTCTGTTGGGCTTTTTGGGTTTCACCCAACTCAGTCTATTACCCTAACTCAGCCCCCTCTTCATTCATTCACTTACTTCTTTTAGCAAACACTCAAGCTCATATGAAATAGGGGAAGAGAAAGGGAAATAGAAACTACAAGCCCTAGTTTTCATTTGCAAATTCAAGATTTTACTCCAACATCAAAGAAAAGCTTTGGTAAGCTCCATCTTCATCTTCTCCATCTCTTCTCCTCTTTAATTTCAGAAATTTCCTAAACCTAATTTTGGAAATGTTCTTCTTTTGAGCTTAGATTCAAGCTTCTTGAGTTGAGATTGAAGAGTGGTTGATTCTCCTTTGTTTTCGAGCTTCTTCTTCCTTGTTTTTGTGTAAAAAGTGAGATCTTTATCTCACATCTTTGTCTATAACTATCTTTGATTGTTAGGTATGGATTCCTAACATCTTTACATGTTCATTTGATTTTGGTTTGGACTGATTTGGTGAACATTTCAATTTTTGGTGTTTGAAGTCTAAAACTCTAAAAATCTTAGCTTTGATGTTTGATCATGCTTTTGGTGGTGAATCGGAAAGCCTACAAGGCTGGGTTGTCGATTGGCAAAAGCCCCTTAAGTCCATTGCTCGTCCGATCGCGATTTGGAAGAGTTTGCGCTTCATTTGAATAAGCTGAAAAACAGCTTCAGTGCCAGTCAATCGACCGACTCTCTGCAGTCAGTCGACTGACTGTAGAAATCAGGCCAATCTGGGTCTGACTGTAGAGAACAGAAGTTTCTGTTTTCTGCAGTCAGTCGACTGACCCTCTGCAGTCAGTCGACTGACTGCAGGAAATGAAACATTCTGGGTCTGTCTGCAGAGAACAGAAGTTTCTGTTCTCTGCAGTCAGTCGACCGACCCTCTACAGTCAGTCGACTGACTGCAGGAAATGAAACATTCTGGTTTCTGGTTCAGTCGACCGACTCTCTACAATCAGTCGACTGACCTGCTTCACTTTGCCTATTTTGCCTAATTAGTTTGAGGATCCAACTTTTATCGATTCGTGACTATCCGATTTATTGTTATCCTTTGTTATTGCCTTTGATGACTTCTTTTTCGGGATTTTTGAGAATGTCCATTTTAATGGAATTGGTATCGATTTCTTTGGATTTAATTCACGTCTTCGAATGTGATTGATTGTTTCTACAATCATTTTGTGATTTGTCACTTCTAAATACAAAGGTTTCTATACTAGTAGTAAATATTAAAACTCTTTTACAAAGATGATTTCAACTCTATTTTTTATACAAAGCTCTTTTATAAAACTGTTTTCTAATCTATTAGTATATACAAACCTTTACCTCATTCGTATGAGAAAATCTAATTAAACGGCTTAGCAAAACAAGTGGTATGAAACGCTTGCGTTTACTTCGTCGGTTAATTTATGGACTTGTTCGATTGAAAATCCTGTGACAATTTTCGAGTGGAAATCTACAATTTGTTCGTAAATATTTAAGTTAAGCTAGTGGTTATCGGACATGAAGCTAAACTCTTATATTTACTGGCTTAGTGTAATTCACACTTTTATTGATCGATGATGATCATTTTGTGATTTAGACTAGCGATGTGCGATGTCTATTTGTCTGCGAGGGAGACTAAACCCCGTTTCTGTGGAACTTCGGTTCAATTTGGCGGGGTAGCGACCCATGGTCTTCGGACCATTTGTGGAGCTTCAGCTCAATATTTATGGTTAGCGACCATGGAATAGCATTCCGTTTGTGATACACGTGTTGGTGAGTTTTAATGCTCCCGTTTGTGATAGGCCTCCCCCCTTTGTGATTTCTGGATTTCTAATTGATGATTTCTAGAATTTGTGTTTCACCAACTTTTGCGATTGACATTAATATGTTTGTCAATATTTGTAGTTTGGTGAATAAAATAAAGAATATGATATTCTTTTTGGGTGCTTTGAGATTCTTTGAGATATTTTATGATTTTGTTGTTGTTTAGATCATATTTGTTCTAGTATGGCATTATTATTATCATACGTTCTTATTATATCTCTGCTTATATCTCATTCCTTTATCTGATAAATATAGCTAGACTGATCCGTTTATTATTTTCTTATTAAATAATACTCGGGTCAGACCGAGATGTTACAGGTGCTTCTACTTGACTCCTCATATGGGATCATCTTCTGACTTTTGTCTAACTACATTACATTTGTAGTTTTTATGGTTATACATTCGAGATATAGACTCCATGATGTATACTTATTCTTTTGTCTAGCACTTGTATCTATTCCTTTTGTGATATTGTGGATCTTATTTGACCACTACCCTGATGTACACCTTTTTGTGTTATATATTCATATCTGTTTCCGCCTTTGTGATATGAATGTCTATGACTGATTTGTGTTATGTTTATTTCTATATTTGTTTCCAAAGGCCTCATAGCCACTGTGTTGTAGCTTCGAGTTTGTATCGGTATGTCGGATTTCCTCTTGAAATGAAATGCATGTTATACTATCTGACATATCGGTGCTCGCACAAGGCAATTGCACAGATGGTCGCTCCTCAACAGCCTTATTCTTCGTGCTAGTCGACAGCATTACCCAATAGTGTTCTTGGCTAGCGTGAGCATAGAGGTAGGGCATCACAGCTTGGTATTAGAGCCAAACTTTGGAACAATGTAGAATAATCTAGCAAGGATCATTGTCCTAAGTCTTTCTTAGGAATCGTGCCATAGGATTTAATTCGAGTTTTCATACCGTTCTATCCTATTTCTTTTTATGATGCCTTGTTTTATCAATCAAGTTTGTTTGATATTCATTCTGAGATTAATCTTTTTCCTCTTTTCTTTCTTTCTTAAAGAAGAGAATTGGTTAGACCTCGCCGCCCCAGCGCCGGTCAATCTAGTGCTACTCCCCAGGATGGAGTATTTATGTCTGCTCAGCAACTTCTTGATCTTGTAAGAAATGCTCAAGCTGTCGGACCTATTCCTGAGCCCACACATCCTAAATCTGGCTTTGCACGCTTGTGCAGTGATTACACCAATTTGGGTGGAAAGCCATTCAAAGGTTCCGAGAGCGTTATAGAAGTCCAGGCTTGGCTTCGAACATGCGACCGTATCTTTTCTCGCATGAATCTTATTGATCTTCATCGAGTCCAAGTGGCTTCTAGTATGCTCCAAGAAAGAGCATTAGACTGGTACGAGCTTTTGATCTCCGAAATTAATGAAGCGGACCTTACTTGGGAGCAATTCCGGGAACGGTTCGAGGTGAAATTCGTGCCGGAAGCTGAAAAGGTATCTTTAGCCCGTCGCTTCATATACCTTGTTCAAGGTGAATCTTCCGTGACCGACTACGTCGCATCTTTCGAATCTCTCTCAAAATATGGGGTTGAATACATTAATACCCCATTGAAGAAAAACCAGAGATTTGTTTATGGCTTGAACAAGAGCCTCAAAAAGCCATTACTTCTGAAATTGGAAGTTCCTTTTGATCAACTTGTTGATATTACTCTTCGACTCGAAGAGGCTGATAAAGATAGTGATGTTGAGGTCAAACCAAACATCAACAAGAAGAGACCTTTTAAATTCAAGCCTAATCTCAACAAAAAGGGAAAGCAAGCAACACCAGTAGCAAATACTCCTAACCCACGTCGCGGAGAATGCTACAATTGTGGTTCTAAGGACCACTATGAAAACAAGTGCCCGAAGTCTATTTCTTGCCGCTATTGCAAGAGTTCGGGTCATACTATATCTTTGTGTCCCAAACTTCAAGGGAAGAAGGAGGACAAGCTAAATGTTGTACAAGCCCTTGCTAACACTTCTCGTGGTCAAGGTATTTCTCATTCTATCCTTGATGGCATTATTATATTTCGTGATCTCCCTATTCGAGTTCTTTTTGATACGGGTGCATCTCACTCTTTTATATCAAAAGAACTTGTTGATGCTTTGTCTTTGAATGTTATTGGCTTGATGACTTCATTAAGAATTGCGAATCCGGTCGGTGGATCCACAACACTCAGTTTATTATGTAAAGACGTCGAAATTATTTTGTGTGATTACTCTTTCCGTGCCGATTTGCATGTTATGCGTTACCTTGGTTTCAGAATGATTTTGGGGATGGATTGGCTTAACCGTTATGAAGCCCATATTCTATGTCCTTAACGGACTATATATCTTCGGCATCCTTAATCTGTTAAGCATATTTCTCTTCTTCTGAAAGATTTAGATTCTAATTCGAAAGCATCATTGTATTCTCTAAATCCTCATGATGACAATAATGATGATGAGGAAGATGTCATTTCTCTCATTCACATTGTTCATGAATTTCCCGACATATTTGAGCCCGTTCTAGGATTACCACCTAAGCGAGCAATTGAGTTCAGAATTAATCTAATCCCTGGAGCTCTACCTATTACTCGTCCTCCTTATTGTATGTCCAATAAAGAAAATGAGGAGATGCGCAAACAATTATCCGAATTGGAAGCAAAGCAATTTATTCAATCTAGTTCCTCTCCGTGGGGAGCTTCGGCTATTTTTGTGAAGAAATATGATGGTACACTTAGGCTTTGCGTTGACTACCGCAACCTTAACGATCTCACCATCAAGAATAAATATCCCTTGCCTCGGGTTGATGATTTATTCGATCAGCTTAGTGGTGCTAAGGTCTTTTCACAGTTGGACTTAGCTACCGGTTTTCATCAACTCCATATTGCAGAGGATAGCATTCCTTTGACATCATTCCGTACTCGTTATGGATCTTATGAATGGCTTGTTATGCCATTTGGCTTGACGAACGCTCCAGCTTATTTCGTCGACCTTATAAATCGAGTTTTCAAGGACTTCCTCGATCGATTTGTTCTTATCTTTATAGATGACATTCTTATTTATTCTAAAACCGAGGAAGAGCATGAAGATCATCTTCGGATTGTATTGGAAACTCTTAGGAGCAACCAATTAAAAGAAAAAATTTCTAAATGCCACTTTTGGCAATCTAGTGTGAAATTTTTGGGTCATATCATTTCTGAATCCGGAATTTCCATGGATCCTTCAAAGATTGAAGCGATTCAAAATTGGAAGAGACCGGAGAGTGTGATGGAAATTCGTAGCTTTCTCGGATTGGCGGGCTATTACCGTCGGTTCATAAAAGACTTTTCTAAGATTTCCGTACCTCTTACTAATTTGACAAAGAAGGGAGTTAAATACATTTGGTCAGACAAATGTGAAGCATCATTTCAAAAATTAAAAGTACTACTTTTCGATGCTCCTATTCTTGTAATTCCCGATGGGAACCAAGATTTTATTGTTTACACCGATGCTAGCCGTGTTGGTTTGGGTGTCGTTCTCATGCAGCGGGAACGTGTTATCGCTTATGCTTCTAGGCAATTAAAGCCTGCCGAGACTAGATATGCCACTCATGATTTAGAGCTCGCGGCTATTGTTTTCGCCCTTAGAATTTGGCGTCATTATCTTTTGGGAGAGAAATTTGTTCTCTACACCGATCATAAATCATTGAAGTGTTTATTTCCTCAAAAGGAACTTAATCTACGTCAACAACGTTGGCTCGAGTTCCTTGCATCTTATGATCTTGATATTCTTTATACTCCCAGAAAAGGAAATCGTGTTGCCGATGCCCTTAGTCGTAAGCAACAAGCGGTTGTTTCTATGATGATATCCGAGTGGAATGATCTCGCGACTTTATCCACTTGTGAGATTCGAGATCGTGAATCCAACTCATGTTCATCTCTTGTTTTATGTAGCCTTGAAGCTCATCCTTCTCTTTTAGACCGCATTCTTGAAGCTACAAAGCATGATCCCGAATTGGTTCTTCTTAGCCAAAGTTGTAGGGATAAAATTGATATTGAAGGTTTGAAAGACTTTGATATTGATGTTCGTGGCGGTATTCGAAAATTTGGTAGACTTATTGTGCCAAATATTATTGATCTTCGTAAAGATATTTTAGAAGATTCTCATCGTTCTAAATTTACCATTCATCCCGGTAGTAGTAAAATGTACGCGGATATGAAGCGACTTTATTATTGGGAGGGAATGAAATATGATATTGCTAACTTTATTAAGCGTTGCATGACTTGCCAACTTGTAAAGGCCAAGCATCAAAGGCCCGGTGGGTTATTACAACCTTTGGAAATTCCATTATGGAAGTGGGATCAAATTTCCATGGACTTTATTGACGGTCTTCCCCGTTCCCATTCGGGACATGATAGCCTATGGGTGATAGTAGATAGACTTACAAAATCCGCCCATTTTCTTCCCGTTCGGTCCAACCGGACCGTACCTATTTTGGCTAAACTTTTCGTCAAGGAAATTGTTAAATTGCATGGAGTTCCTACTTCTATTGTAAGCGATCGTGATCCATTGTTTACTAGTGGATTCTGGAAAGGTCTTCAAAAAGCTTTGGGAACGAAGCTTAATTTTAGCACCGCTTATCATCCTCAGTCCGATGGACAAACCGAGCGTGTGAATCAAACTCTTGAAGATCTTCTTCGTGCATGTGTTCTTGATTTTGGTGAAAGTTGTGAAGATCATATTTCTCTTGTTGAATTTTCCTTCAATAATAGCTTCCAATCTAGTATTGGTATGGCACCTTTCGAGGCAGTATACGGAAGGCCATGCCGATCTCCTTCGTGTTGGCTTGAAGCCGGTGAGAAGCTGGTTTTAGGTCCTGATTTTATTCGTGATGCCACAGAAAAGATTGACCTTATTCGACATAGGATGAAAGAAGCTCGGAGTAGACAAAAATCCTATGCCGATAATCGAAGAAGGAAATTAGAATTTTCTGTGGGTGATTTTGTGTTTATTTGTGTTTCACCTATGAAGGGTGTTGTGCGTTTCAGTCGATCGGGAAAATTAGCACCTCGATATATTGGCCCATTTCCCATCACCGAACGCATTGGTTCCGTGGCTTATCGCCTTTTATTACCGGCTCAGTTTTCTGCTATTCATGACGTATTCCACGTCTCTCAACTCTGGAAATGCCTTCGAGATTCCGATTCTATTCTTGAGCCCGGTGTTATTGAAGAAATTGAAGTTTCGCCTAATTTGACTTATGAGCAACATCCTATTCGAATCATTGCTTCAGAGGTCAAATGCCTTCGAAATAAAGATGTTTCTCTTGTGAAAGTTCAATGGTCCTCAAATCCTAAGGATTTCTCTTGGGAATCCAGAGAATTCATCGAGCGAACACATTCGGACTTGCTCTCTCGTGCTCCTTAAGGTGAACTTTTTATTTCAAATTTCTTCTTTTTGTGTTGATATGATTTTGTTGTTGTTACTTCTTATTTATTTCTTAAAGATTGCGAGGACGCAATTTTTTTAAGGAGGGGAGTCTGTAACAACCCGCATATTTTACCATTGAATATTTGAATATTTTATTTAAATATAGAATCGTTAATCAGATTAAGGTTCGAAAAGCTACTTTTTGCAAACAGTAGAATTGGGACTCGAGACCACTTCCAACGAGTCCAAAATGGCGTTTGCGACTCTCTTAAGTATAAACTTCGATATGTTTGGAGTGAGTCGAATTTTGCTATTTTCTGTTGGGCTTTTTGGGTTTCACCCAACTCAGTCTATTACCCTAACTCAGCCCCCTCTTCATTCATTCACTTACTTCTTTTAGCAAACACTCAAGCTCAACTGAAATGGGGGAAGAGAAAGGGAAATAGAAACTACAAGCCCTAGTTTTCATTTGCAAATTCAAGATTTTACTCCAACATCAAAGAAAAGCTTTGGTAAGCTCCATCTTCATCTTCTCCATCTCTACTCCTCTTTAATTTCAGAAATTTCCTAAACCTAATTTTGGAAATGTTCTTCTTTTGAGCTTAGATTCAAGCTTCTTGAGTTGAGATTGAAGAGTGATTGATTCTCCTTTGTTTTCGAGCTTCTTCTTCCTTGTTTTTGTGTAAAAAGTGAGATCTTTATCTCACATCTTTGTCTATAACTATCTTTGATTGTTAGGTATGGATTCCTAACATCTTTACATGTTCATTTGATTTTGGTTTGGATTGATTTGGTGAACATTTCAATTTTTGGTGTTTGAAGTCTAAAACTCTAAAAATCTTAGCTTTGATGTTTGATCATGCTTTTGGGGGTGAATCGGGAAGCCTACAAGGCTGGGTTGTCGATTGGCAAAAGCCCCTTAAGTCCATTGCTCGTCCGATCGTGATTTGGAAGAGTTTGCGCTTCATTTGAATAAGCTGAAAAACAGCTTCAGTGCCAGTCAGTCGACCGACTCTCTGCAGTCAGTCGACTGACTGTAGAAATCAGGCCAATCTGGGTCTGACTGCAGAGAACAGAAGTTTCTGTTTTCTACAGTCAGTCGACTGACCCTCTGCAGTCAGTCGACTGACTGCAGGAAATGAAACATTCTGGGTCTTTCTGTAGAGAACAGAAGTTCATGTTCTCTGCAGTCAGTCGACCGACCCTCTGCAGTCAGTCGACTGACTGCAGGAAATGAAACATTCTGGTTTCTGGTTCAGTCGACCAACTCTCTGCAGTCAGTCGACTGACCTGCTTCACTTTGCCTATTTTGCCTAATTGGTTTGAGGATCCAACTTTTATCGATTCGTGACTATCCGATTTATTTTTATCCTTTGTTATTGCCTTTGATGACTTCTTTTTCAGGATTTTTGAGAATGTCCATTTTAATGGAATTGGTATCGATTTCTTTGGATTTAATTCACGTCTTCGAATGTGGATTTTTGTGATTGATTGTTTCTACAATCATTTTGTGATTTGTCACTTCTAAATACAAAGGTTTCTATACTAGTAGTAAATATTAAAACTCTTTTACAAAGATGATTTCCTACAGAACCAGAAGTCTATCAAACATAATGGCTCCTGGAAGGAAACGAAAGGTTGTCAGATCTGAAAATGTTCATGATGATACCGCCACCTCTGCTTCACCAAGTCAAGCAGCTCCAAGCGTCGGGGTGACGCGAGAGGAGCTAGACGCTGCTGTATCCGGATTATACCAATAGATTGAGACTCAAAACAATCTGATGATGGAAAAACTGAACGCTCTGCTTGGTGCCAACCAAAGACCAGTGGGTAATGAAGAAAACACCGCTGATGCTCTTCGCAACTCCGAAGGGAGGAATATTCCTCAGGGGAGATCAGGTGCTGCTGAAGGGGCACCCCTCCGAGCTGAAGGATCTAGACCATCGCCAATTTTCCATGAAAATCTGCCCGGGCAAACATCTGAGAAAATGGCAGAAGTCTACTCCGCAAAATCTTTGAACAATGAGGAATATCTTTCTGGCATGATCAAGCAAATAATGAAAGAGAGCATGCAGAGAGGTGAAGATGAGAGTGAATGGGGATTCGCGCCAAGCAAGACTCCATTTACTGAGAAGATTCTAAAGGCTGAATTTCCTAGAAAATTTGTTCCCCCCACCATTCCTTCTTATCGGGGAACAAGTGATCCAAACCAATTCTTGTATAAGTATGACTGGCACATGACCGGTGCGAGAGCAACTGATGAAATCAAGTGCCGGTATTTCCCAGTATATTTGGAAGGAGTGGCACTTCTCTGGTTCACCAAACTTCCTGTCCGATCAGTAGATCAGTTTTCCGATCTGACTAGAAAGTTTAAAGAGCAATTCAGGCTATACGCTTCAAAGGCAAAAGACATAATGTCATTATCCAGTCTTGAACAGAATCCGGGAGAACCTATTAAATCATTCCTGAACCGTTTCAATATAGCTCTGGCAGAAGTTGATAACGCAGAACCACGGATGATCTTGACCTATTTGATGCGTGCTATCGACAAGTCAAGCGAATTTGGAAAATGGCTGAAGATGAAAGAGCCAAATTCTCTCGAGAAATTCTACAAGAAAGCTGATGAATTCATACGCTTGGAAAATCTTCCAGCATCAATGAAGGTGGTGGCAACAAAGGTGGAAAATAATACTGCCGCTTCGGAAAAGAAAGATTCCGGAGGTCAGAAAAGGGAAAATCACGAGGGGAAGAAACAAAAGGATACAAAGAAACCTCGCTTCTTCAAACCCTCAGATTTCACTCCATTGACCGACACTCTGGAAAATATCTTCTTCGCCACCAAAGATGCTGTGGATTATCCCAAACCGGCTGAGATAAAACCGGGAAAGGGCGCTATGAGAAATGGAAAGTTCTGCCGCTTTCACGACCAACCCGGTCATGATACCAATGACTGTCGCCACTTGAAGAGCTTAATTGAAGAATTATTGAGAGAAAACAAGCTGCAACAATATGTCAAGAAAAACAGAAGTGATCCATCTTCGTCTACTCAGAGACAACAACCCTCTAATCAGCCGTCAGGCTCAAGTAAAGGTACTGCGGCACAAGAATCTGAGAGGCCCGTTATCAACGTCATTTCAGGGGGCCCACACCCAGCAGGCAAAAGCTGGGGTGAGATGGAACGATATGCTCATGCTTTGAAGTATATCCCGGCAGAAGAAGATGTTTTTGCTGTAGAAAATACTGCACCCCTAAAACAGCAAAAGATTTCAGATAATGATATTTTGTTCAAGGCTAGGGATTCTATTGGTATTGAAGCTCCCACCATAGATCCATTAGTTATCTCTGCAGGAATTGGGCCAGCAATAGTAAGACGAGTACTCATTGATTGCGGTGCTTCCTGCAATATACTTTTCAAGAAAACATTTGATCAGATGAAGATCCCAATGACCGACGTTCAGGCTTCATCACAAAAGATCGTTGGTTTCACTGGGGAACCACAGCAACCAATCGGGACTGTCGATTTGTTCGTGGAACTTGGTGAAGGGCAGAAAAGGGTAGCTCGAAAACAAACCTTTGTGATTGTTGATGGATTTTCTGCCTACAATGCTTTCCTAGGCAGGCCAGCTCTGGCTGCATTCAAGGCCATTTTAGCCCCGTGGTGCCTAACTATGAAGTTTCCTACAGAAAATGGTGTTGGTGTCATCAAGGGAGATCAAAATGCTGGACGTGAATGTTATCTTATAGAGCTTCGAGAAGCCAGAAAGAGAGAGATGGGTAAAGATGCGGCAGCTCCCCTCCGCATTAAAAACCCAACCTTATAGCAAATACAGGGTGGCCCCTGCACTGGTGAGCATAGTGGTGCAAGGCGAGAAATGGACCCCAGAAAATCCAGTGCAGAGGAAAATAGAGTGGTGCCTGTGGAAGTTACGGTACCAATACCTGTCGACTCCAAAGACCCAAATAAAGTACTTAATGTGGGTTCGCAACTAAGTACAACAGTTCAAAATACACCGATATCATTTCTAAAAGCAAATCTGGACGTGTTCGCTTGGTGTCATGCTGATATGTGCGGAATCTCTCCAACAATTGCTGTTCACACTCTGAATGTCGATCCGAAATTCACACCAGTAAAACAGAAAAGAAGAACTCAAGGTCCAGAAAGGTCAGCAGCTTTAAAGGAAGAGGTAGATCGCCTCTTAGAGAATAATTTCATCAAAGAATCCACTTATCCAAATTGGGTTTCAAATCCAGTACTGGTTAAGAAGGCAAATGGAAAGTGGAGAGTATGCGTTGATTTCTCAGATCTGAACAAAGCTTGCCCCAAAGACTGCTTCCCGTTACCTAGAATCGATCAACTAGTAGATGGGACGACTGGACATGAGTTGTTATCTTTTATGGATGCCTATTCCGGATACAATCAGATTATGATGAATGAACCAGATCAGGAGGACACAAGCTTTATTACAGATGTGGGACTCTACTGTTACAAAGTCATGCCATTCGGGTTAAAGAATGCAGGGGCAACATACCAAAGACTTGTCAACGCTATGTTCAAGCCACAGATTGGCAAAACAATGGAAGTCTATGTTGATGATATGTTAGTAAAGTCAAAGAAAGCAGTAGATCACATGGATCACTTGGCAGAGATGTTCTCAATTCTTCGGAAGTACGGAATGAAGCTCAATCCATTGAAATGTTCATTCGGAGTAGAGTCTGGGAAATTCTTGGGTTTCATTGTGAGCGCTAGGGGCATCGAGGCCAATCCTGCTCAAATCACAGCTCTAAGAGAAGTTAAAGCCCCTAGAACAATGAAAGAACTGCAAAGTCTCAATGGAAAGGTTGCCGCTCTTAGTCGCTTCATTTCCAAGGCCACAGACAAATGCATTCCCTTCTTTGATGCTCTAAAGAAAGGAAAGAAAAATTTCGAATGGACTCCTGAATGTCAGAATGCTTTCGATCAACTGATTCATCATATGAGAACTCCTCCGGTCCTCTCCAAGCCTAGTGATGGTGAAGACCTCTTCATCTATTTAGCAATTTCATCCCATGCTTTAAGTGCAGCACTCGTACGAGAAGATATGAAAATACAACGTCCAGTTTACTACATCAGCAAACAGTTCGCTGAGGCTGAAATGAATTATTCAAAGATAGAAAAACTTGCTTATTGTCTGCTAATCGCTTCCAGGAAGTTGAGACCCTATTTTCAATCTCATCCTATCAAGGTCCTGACTGATCAACCTTTGAAGCAAGTCCTATATCGTCCTGAAACTTCGGGTCGTCTCTTGAAGTGGAACATAGAACTCAGCCAATATGACATCACTTACCATCCCCGAAGAGCAATTAACGGACAAGCTTTAGCAGATTTCATTGCAGAATCCACTGACAAAGGTGACAGTAAGGAAGAAACAGCTGACTGCATTCCGATACAGTGGAAGTTGTATGTTGATGGCTCGAGATATGATTATTGTTCTGGGGCAGGAGTTGTGCTCGAAACTCCCGAAGGACGATCACTATGTTATGCATTGAGACTGGAATTTCCTTCGACAAACAATGAAGCAGAATATGAAGCCCTTATTGCCGGATTGAAAATCGCCAAGGAATTGAATATCAAAGTGATACAGATTTTCAGTGATTCTCAGCTTATTGTCTGCCAGGTGAAGAAGGAATTTCAAGCCAAAGGAGGGAATTTGCCTGCATATTTGACAAAAACTTCCGAACTCCTCAATGATTTAGATCACTACTCAATAAGCCACATACCCCGAGAGGAAAATATGAAGGCGGATTCTTTAGCAAAGTACTCAAGTTCCGGAGAAGCTCAATTGCTGGGATTGGTTCCTGTAGAAGTTCTGTCAGCTCCAAGCATTGATGAAATGGATATTGATTGGATTATGACTACGTCTCAAGAGCATGAATCATGGATGACTCCAATCAAAGAATACTTACTCAGTGGTTCTCTGCCAGAAAGTTCTAAGGAACGTCGAAAATTATTGAGAAAAGCGTCAAGGTATATAATTCAAGATGGCCGATTATACAGGCGGGGATTTTCAATCCCACTACTCCGATGTGTAACTAAAGAAGAAGCCAAGACAATCTTAGCAGAGGTGCACGGAGGAGAATGTGGAGACCATTCAGGTGGTCAAACACTTGCAAAGAAAATTCTCCGATATGGGTATTTCTGGCCGGATATTAATCGAGATGCTGCAGCTTACTCCAGGAAGTGTGACAAATGCCAAAGATTTGCAAAAATCCCAAGAGCACCTTCCACCGAACTCACACAAATGGTCAGCCCATGGCCATTCGCCATTTGGGGAATAGACCTAATTGGACCATTGCCGATCGCTAAATCAGGAATTAAATATGCTATTGTCGCCGTTGACTATTTCACCAAATGGGCCGAAGCTGAACCTTTGGCCACCATCACTTCTAAAAAGATGATAAATTTTGTAACGAAGAATATCATTTGCAGATATGGTGTGCCACAGAAGATAATCACCGACAATGGCACTCAATTTGAAAGTGAAGAATTCCAGGATTTTTGCAAACGGTTCAGAATTCGAAAAAGCTTCTCAGCAGTGGCTCATCCGCAGGCAAATGGGCAAGTGGAAGCGGTTAACAAGATCATCAAGTCAACTATCAAAAAGCAACTTGAAAAAGCAAAAGGTGGTTGGGTTGATAGGCTTCCGTTAGCACTATGGGCGTACAGAACTACTCACAAAACTGCGACCGGGCACACTCCATTTTCACTGGCATACGGATCTGAGGCAATGATTCCAGTAGAAGTAGAGGTTCCTTCACATAGAAGAGTTCATTTCAATGAAACCGAAAATGAAAAACTGCAACTTGAAGCGCTCGATTTTCTTGATGAGAAAAGAGAGGAAGCTAGGTTCAGAGTTTCAGCTCATCAGCAGAGAATAGCCAGGCATTTCAACTCCAAAGTTCGCCAACGCAGCTTTGAAATCGGAGACTTGGTTTTGAAAAGAATCATGACAGCAACTGGTGTGTTTGGGCCAAACTGGGAAGGGCCATATGTCATAGGCACTAAACTTCTTGATGGCACTTTCAAACTCATAACTGTTGAAGGAGATCCAATTCCTAGGGCCTGGAACAGCAACCATTTGCGCCCTTATTTTACTTGAAAAGAGCTCTGCTCAAAATTGTAAAATGATGATGAATGTATCAATTGTATTGTGAAACATTGTAAATCAATGTAAATGAATGAAAGCTATAAAGTGGACGTAGGCCCGATTCTTGGCCGAACCACTATAAATCTTGTGTTCTTTACTATTTCATAATGCCTGTTTTATTTCGATATGTAAATACTTTAAATGTATCGCTAAAATATCGATTCAAAATTGCAGGACATTATAGCAAGGCTTGCCCATCACAAAGCTAAGCGACCTCTATAAATCAGCTATTGCACAAAAACCAAACAACAAAAAATTCCAAACTCAAATCCTACGCAAGGAAAACTTCACATAAAAAGTTGGTGACTTCACTGGGACAAACCTTTGTTCACTAGTTAAGATTGTCGTTATGAACGGGCATCCAACTAGATAACTCGCGTTTGTCTCGTGAAGTCATTCAACAGTGAAGTACACTCCTTCGGATGAAGCAATTTACTCGCAAAAGGAAAAAAGATGTGCTTGGAAATGATGATAAGAGATCGCTAATGGGCAGATGATGAGAGAAAATCGCCAAGCAAACAAAGAAGCAGACAAAGGGAGGTATGCCTCTCAACAGGAAGGCCGGGAGATCCACTAAAGGGGCGCCTTCCCAATCAGAAGGAACAAGACCCTCGCTAACTGGTCGTGATGCATCCGACTAGATAGCGTATGTCCGTCCCGTGGATCCACTCGCCCCTGAGACGCAACCTACCTGGCACACCAACCAACCAAAGCCCTCTAACGAGGCACGCCAATAAATGGGAGTGCTTTACTCAATCAAAAAGATCGGTGGGACTACCAAAAGGGCACCTTGTTAGTTAATTGCGATCGTTTGTGCGAGCAAACATCCAATCAAGCAACTTGTGTTCGCCCCGTAGACCTCTGACCATGAGAAAGTAACTTCCAGGCAATCACAAGCCCTCTTCGGAGGCACAAGCCCTCTTCGGAGGCACAAGCCCTCTTCGGAGGCACAAGCCCTCTTCGGAGGCACAAGCCATCTTCGGAGGTAAAAGCCCTTTTCGGAGGCACATTTCACCAGGGTAAAAGTGAAAATGCTTCTCTTCGGAGACCCACTTCACCCGAGTAGAAATACAAACATTGCTTCTCTTCGGAGACCAAAATCAAGACTTCTTTGGAAGCACAAGACCTCTCCGGGGGCACAACAACACTCCACAAAGCATAATGCTACTCTTCGGAGTCCACATGCTACTCCTCAAAAATACCAAAATAAAGCCCTCCTTAGAGGCACACTTCGGTTCTTAAGGAAGACCTACTTGTTCATCTTTAAAAAAAAAAACTCTTCCCCAGAAATCGAAGTGCTAAGTAATATCTTCTTCTGAGATTCGCTTCATCGCGTAGGAGAATTTACTTCTCAAAAGCATGAAGTAAACATTTCCGAAGGTTGAAGCGTGAAAACTTATCCGGAAATGAGACACGCTCTGTTTAAGTAGAATAATCATTCCCTCAAAGACGGAATAGTTATTCTATGAAAAATAAGAGTACAGTTCTCGCTAAAAGCAAAAGATATTGTAATGCACTTGTGGTATGGGGGCAATATCATATGATACGGCTACAACAATAAGAAGCAGTATTCAAGCAACATACCACAAGCACATAACAATATCACGCGAAAAAGCTGTGGGATAAATGCATTCTTAAACACAAACAAAAAAGTTTGTACAAGTGAAAAGAATCGTTTGTTCTACACTAAAAATAAAAAACAAATGCATTCTCACATACACAAGAGTTTGTACAAGTAAAATAATTGTTTTATTTAGTACTATAAAAATTCTTTACATGAGCAGATATCTCGAACAAGCAAAAGCGGGGACCGGTACCCGCACAATCCCCGGTCAGTACATGCAAAGAGCAAAAATAATAAGTAGAAAATCCAGCTTGATTATTCCTTCTTCTCAACACCTTTGGAGCCCTTTCCCGGCCTAATGATTAGCTTTTGAAGTCGTTGTGAACGGGTAGGGGCAGAAGGAGAAAGCGGTACGGCCAGATCAACTACTGCTTCCTCTTCAGTGGAAGTCTTCTTCTTTTTCCTTACAGCACGCTTCCCCTTCCTCTTTGAAGAAGACTCGCTTCCCGGAGTAGCAAGCAATGTTGAAAGCTTCGTATCGTCATCAAGAGACCGCTCCGGGGTCTTCTCAATGTCTTCAAAATCCTCCGCCTTCTGCTCCTGAGAAGCAGCCGGATCATCCAAGCCATGAAGAGCTTCGATTTTCTCTGCCTGTGATCCCGGTTGGGAAGCAAAAGGAGGAGTAATTTGGGAAGACGGAGGAACGGCAACCGAAGGAGTGAAAGCTTGTGCAGTGCTTGGTGCCTCCGCTGTAGAAGAAAAGAAGTTAAAATCAACATCCCCCGAAAATAAAGAGGGCATCGGTTCACCAAAGTTTAAGTAACAAGTAAGAAGGTCATCGAATTCGGCTAAGTCAAATGACTGGTTCATTGGACCCGAGATGACGCCAAAAGTACCTGGAGGAGTTGGCTTTGCAAGATCAACCTCAAACTTCTTGGCTTCAATATCATCCAATGCCTCATCTTCAGTAGGAGTAGTTGCAGTTTCTTGGGCAACTTTAGCTAGATGTAAAGAATGAGAGCTGGAATCCATAATATTAACGTCGGCTGAAGTGGAAGTATGAACGAGGGCAGTTAAAGGAGCTTCTTCTTTTGGAGGCTCTTCTCCCGTTGTTTCAGCTCGTATTTTGGCAAGTTGTTCCTTCCCCTTAACAAGAGCGGCACGAGCCTCATCATCGAGATAGCGCTCTTCAAGTTCCAACTCATTATAGCCAGCCCCGCCAAGCATATCCATTGCGACTTCCCACACTTCCGCCAATGTAATTTCATAACCGGGACCAAGAAAAGAGAGGCTCCCACGACCCAGAACGCTGTGTAAATAAAAGTCGAATAAGGTAGAGCTGATGTCTGCTTTCGTCGCCTCATGTGATTGCTCAGCCGCTTCCTTTTCGGCAACGGCAGCAACCCGGCCAGCGGTAGCCTCATCACGCTCTGCCTCAGCTTTAGCAAGTCGAGACTTTAGTAACTCAATTTCTACGTTCTGGGAGGTGACCTTTTCCCGCAAATCGATGTTTTCTATGCGGTAATTCTCAGTAATATGCTGTTCAGCGGCAAGCTTCATTTCAACATCTCTCTGTGCAGCACGTGCATCCCGCACTTGTTTTTGGAAGACTTCTTCTTTTTGAGTATGAGATGCAGAAGAAGAGGCAAGATCTTCCTTAAGTTTTTTAACCTTGGACTCAAGTTTTGCATAACCATCAGCAATATTTATCATCTCGAGATTATGCTGTTTGTAAATTTTGTCCCACTCCGCCTTGTCGTTTTCCATAGTCAGCATCGCCTCAAGGTTTGCACGATTAACCCTTTGGAGTTCATCGACAAGCTTCTGCCACTACGACATCCTCTCGATATTAAGCCTGACTGCGTCAAGACTGCTAAGCATGTCTGGCTTATCAATCGGAACTAGGTCCAAGTCAAAGCGCACCCCTTTTAGGCACCAATTCGGAAAACGGCTCTGAAGTGTTGGAGGGCCGTCCTTGACTTGATATTGCGGTCTGTTAATGATAGTCTGAATGTCAGATTTCTTCAGAGGAGGAGAGCTGGCCAGAATATCGGAAGGAATGGGAGCGTCAGTCTTTTCAGAAATTTCAGACGCGTCAATCGGTTTAGATCGCTTGCTCGGTTCGTCGGCAATCTGAGTTTTTCCCTTATCATCGTAAGACTTCCGCTTATGAGAGTAGTCACTTCTATGCGAAGAGTCATATCGCTCGGCATCTTTCCTTCTTTGCCACTGATCGTAATCCCGCTTCTCCTGGGCTTTCCTTCGAGCCCTCTCTTCATCTGTTTCTTTTGGGGTATCAAGGTACTTCCTAAAGTCATAGGTGTCGCGGCCTCCACGGTACTTGAATGAGTCATAATATGAACCTGTACGTCCCATTGGAGAACCTGAAAGCAAAAAAGGAGTAGAGTTTAGAAATTTCCAGGAGAAAGAGGACAAATGTTTATAAGTGCTGAAAAATCCTAAGTGTGTGTGACGTGCAAGCTACATGCGTCAAACTACAGACCACGCTTTAGTGTGGAAACAGAGACGACTGGTGTAGTAGGCGTCCGGGTTTGTTTAAAGGTGGAAGTCGCCTCGACAACGGGAGAAGTTGCTTTTGGATTGTTATCCCCAAAAAGCTCTTGAGAAGTTATCATGATATCGCTCAAGCCATCAAAGGTGTCATCACCCAGGTGTTCGTGTTCAGCAGACTTCTCCTTTTCAACCTCTGTATCAATTGATTTTTCAGAAATTCGAGGATTTTCTTCCTCCTCAATAATTGGGGCAAGTGCCGGTTTGTTAATTGACCCTACAACATCGGTAGATGCGGAACATTTTATCAAAGCAGCTTCCACGACGGGTGCTTCTGATGCAGTTTCTTCTATGGAAGCTGGGGCATTCGAGGCCTCTGCCTGGGAATCTGAAGCAACTAACGTTTCCGCATCAGAACTAGAAATTTCATGAATCTGAGTCGATCTAGAAGGATGTAAAAGGCCAAACTGGTGCAGAAATTCATCTTTCAGCAAGAATTTGGCGCTCCTCTCTTCAACGTCAACAGCACTCAAAGTATCTAAAATCGACTTACGGCTGGTATCTCGAAGAAGAGAAGGGAGTGCTGCACGAAGAAAGAATGGAATTAAGCATTTGATGGTTCGAATTGTGAAAAATCTAGAAAATGAATCGGTAAAAAGTAATCTTACTTCCGACTCTCCAAATAGCATAAAATCCCGGAGGACAGCGAACATAAAAGAATTGAGTCAAGAATCCGTGGGCACTTTCAGGCAAGTCCAGAATTAGTTTGCGATTCCTGGCACTCCTCACAAGTATGATAGAAGGATGGTCTTTGTTCTTTGCAAATGTGCACAAGAAGCGAATTTCATCAAAAGAGGGAAAACGGTTCAACGTTCTCCTGAAAAGCACGCACAATCCCAGCAGGATGGAGTATCCGTTAGGGTGTAGTTGAAAGGGAGAAATAGTTAGCCGAAGGAGGAGTTCCCGAAGACAGTCGTTAAACGGAGGAATGGCTCCACTTGAACACATCTGCCGGTTCACAGCAACAAAGCCAAGAGGCGGCCTGTCAGCAGTGTCGCTTGGCCCAGGAAGTAAAGCATCTGCTTCGGCAATGCCAAATTGGATGCACAGTTGTCGGAAGACTTTATGACTTAGAGTAGTAGGAGTCCTTTCCGGAGGATCGTTTAGTGGAGTAGCAATTGGAAAAGCTTCTCCGGCTATTTCCAAGTCTTCCTGTTGAGATTCCATTCTACACAAGGAACTGGACGATCAAATAGTAAGGTGCACGTTTCCTAAAAAGAGTGAAGTGTTGTGCAAAACTAATACAATAACAAGCAAATGTAAATGAAACTAAACTAATTGATACTTGTCAATTATAAAGTTTCAGGGCTTAATATCTTAAGTCCAAGAATAGTGTTGTGTTGATGCAAATAAATCAGCTTTAGTTGATCACTTCAATTTTGCTTTAATACTTCACTTAGATTTGTTAATTCATAGCATTTCATTTACGAAGTTCATTTAAGTCTGATTTTCTTTGTCAACTAATCTGTTGTTTGATGTGGGCAATCAATAGCAGTATATTCGTCCCATTTTTCCGTGAATGTTGCTTCTAAACAGGTTATTAGCATTAAAGTTGAGGCAATCCGAGAAGAAGTGCAAAGCCCAAAATAATTCAAGTTCAGAAAATCAGTCAAAAGCTGTTCAAAGTTCTAAGTGTTAGGTCGCTTACGACCTAACACAGGTTGCAGTGATCTTATGCTATGTTGTTCAGGTTGAAAGTTCAAGACTGTGAAAAATTGTCCAAGTATTAGGTCGTTCAGCGACCTATCACGAGTCAGGATTTCAGTAGGTCGCACGTTGCAACTGAATGGATTAAGGTGGGGCAATTTTCTCTAAGTCCTAGGTCGTGCACAATTGTTTAAGGATGAGAACTCTCTAGGTCGCAAATGTTGTCAGATCGCAAAAAGCTTAAGTCGCTAAGCTTCCCCACGCGACCTAACTCCTAGGTCGTTCAAATCTGGTAGGCTGGTGACTTCCTCTCCAAGCAATGTCACATTGAATCCGATAACCCAATACCGCCAAACCAGAAGAATTGATCTTCCCCTTCGTTCTACCTCAACACACCACCAATTAACCAGCAAATCAATTGCAAACCCTACAGATCCGTAGTAAAAGGCTTTCATACGATCATGAATCGCCACGGCGCGTCAATTGACAAGCAAAAGTTATTGGAAACAACCGTTCAGAAAGCACAATGCACAAAATTAAGCTTGGGACAGGTAACAGCGATTCGTGATCGAGTGATGATTATGGATGAATAAAAGCCGATCCACTTACGAATTATGATTGGTGAGGAGGAATCGGTGGCTGATTGGGTCCAATCTGTCTCTGGAAGCTTGAAAAACTGCTAATGGCGATGGAGGTTCAAAACAGAAGGGTAAGGGAGAAGGTGCGACCTAACCAATTTATATGAAGCTAAGAGTGGGAGGCGAACAGGCGCGTAAAGCTCTAGGTCGTTTACGACTTAGCGAGGGTAAATCGAAGCATGCGACCTATGGCATAGTCATATGCTTCGAGGGGCAAATGTTAATCCTTTTATCTCAGCGACCTAGAATTCAGTGACCTAAGAGAAGGTTGCGACCTAGAGAATTCAGCGACCTAAGGAAGGGTTTGCGACCTAACTGTAAGGAAGCATTGCGACCTAAGGACTTAAGAGATCTTCGCGACCTAAGGATGGAAAGGCTTTGCGACCTAAGATCCAAGAGGATCTTGCGACCTAACAGCATAAGAAGTTCGCGACCTAAGGATGGAAAGGCTTTGCGACCTAAGATCCAGGAGGATCTCGCGACCTAACAGCATAAGAAGTTCACGACCTAAGGATGGAAAGGCCTTGCGACCTAGCAGCATAGGAGGCTCGCGACCTAACAACAGAAAGGATTGCGACCTATGGAACTTAACGACGTAAGGTAGCTAGCGACCTAAAGGATTTAACAACCTAAGGTAGTTAGCAACCTAAGGGACTTGACGACCTAAAGAGGCTAGCGACCTAACTGTTAAAGCATGTTCAGCACCCTACGACCTAAAGCTCAGACAGCTATCCTTTAACTCGCTTACGACCTACTACTTGATCAAATGAAGCTAAGCCTAACTTCTGAAGCCGCAAAGGGACAGCGACCTAGCTTAGGTCGCTCGCGACCTACGACTTAACTAAGGTCGTACGCGACCTAAGACTTAGGCAAAATTCCTGCCCAGAAATCTGCTCCTATAAATACCCCATCACTTCCAACATTGAGGGGACTTTTGGCAAATCATTTCTACAGCGCTGTTACTCCGTCGAACTCTTTATTCATTCAGCAATCAAGGATCCTTCAAGCATTCGTGACACTACAACAAGCCTCGAGAGAAATTCCTTACATCCGACATGGATTCATCGAATTTCACCATCGAAGATTGAGCTAGTAGTCAAGATTGTTTCTTGTGATCGAATTGTACTGTTTCTTGAAGAGATTTGTATCAAATTGTAACCGAATCAGCAATAAAAGACTATAAAGTGGACGTAGGCTCAATTACGGGCCGAACCACTATAAATCTGTTGTTCATTTACTGCATTTCTGCTATTTTCCTGCTTGATTTCTGTTCCCGTCACACGGGTGGTGCTTTCACAATCCTATTACACACACCGGGTGTTAGCGTTCACTTTTCACCGTTAACAATTGTGCCTATGCTATCTAAATTCATTTAGAATTTTTCTAAGCTTTCTCTATATAAAATCTTCATTTTAATACAATTGTTTAAAATTAGTTTAACTTAATTTTGAATTGGTTTTATTATAAAGAATGTATCAAATACATTCATTTGTGTTAAGTGTAAGTGCAGTATCTAAGTAGTGTATATATGTGTGAATAAAACATGTATAAATGAATTTAGAGAAGGAAACCTTTTGTTTCCCTCTCTTAACTCATATAATTAGTTAAGGGAAGATGTGAAAATATATGTAGAAAGAGAAACCTTTCATTTATCTCTCTCTTTAATCGTAATAATTGACATATTAAATGACATTTATAAACTATTAACAAAATTTACACATGCATTTGTTGTCCAAGTTTTTGACTAATAAAATATAAATGTACATCTACAACAATTATAAACACACACACACATATACATATATACATACATATATGTATGTATGTATGTATGTATGTAGGTATTGGAAACCTATTAGTTGCTTTATATAACGGGAAATCCAAAATTAACGTTAACGAAAGTGATTTCAATTAAAGAAAGGTTTGACAATAAAAAGTTACATTATTGCACAAAATCCTCTTATAAATTTGAATTATACTGCACATGTATATTTTCATTTACCTAATTATCAGAATTTAATAATTTAGATCTAAAACAATATATATTTGCAAATATTATAGCATAATATATTTATATATATATATATACAAATAATTTTGACTTAAGGTTCATAGAGGATTACTCATTTATCTTAAGTTTGATTTAAGGTTAACAATTTTGGTTAAACTTTTAATTTAGGAATGAAACTAGAGTTTGAGATTTTACATAAGACTTTAAATTTAGAAAACCACAAAAAATTAAAATTTGCACTAAATCTCCTTCATTAATTTTAAATCTAGTTTTTTTTAATTATAAACAATGATTGAAAACATTTATATTCAAGTATTTACCATATAAAATTAAATATTAATTTCAAAGAACAATAAATAATTTAACTTATACAATTCAATTGCATCTGTGTATGTAAATATTGTATAATTATAAAAAATGTCATTCAAAATTAGCTTTCAATTTCACAAAATTTCCAGACAAAGTAGTCATATGAAAATATGTGAAAACAACACAGATAATACTAACAAGTTATCAAAGGTGATATGGATCCAAAACATATCAATTTATCATGAATATATATTAAAGGGAGATACTGAACAAATATAGATCGGAACCAAAATAACACAATGAACATATTTTAATCAAAATAGCCATAAGGGAGATTTGTGTTACATGTGGCAAGATGGGTAATTAAACCAAGAGGGGAATTATACAAAGTCTAATTATATCAATGATATAAATACATAGGTGAATTTAAATCAGAGAATTATCTTGGATGTGGCCATTAAATCACACCTTGAATAATGAATCAAAGCTCCTAGACTTAGAAACCAACTTCCAGATTTTGCATGAATCAAGAGGGATTGTAACAACCCGCATATTTTACGATTGAATATTTGAATATTTTATTTAAATATAGAATCGTTAATCGGATTAAGGTCCGAAAAGCTACTTTTTGCAAACAGTCGAATTGGGACTCGAGACCACTTCCAACGAGTCCAAAATGGCGTTTGCGACTTTCTTAAGTATAAACTTCGATATGTTTGGAGTGAGTCGAATTTTGCTATTTTCTGTTGGGCTTTTTGGGTTTCACCCAACTCAGTCTATTACCCTAACTCAGCCCCCTCTTCATTCATTCACTTACTTCTTTTAGCAAACACTCAAGCTCATATGAAATAGGGGAAGAGAAAGGGAAATAGAAACTACAAGCCCTAGTTTTCATTTGCAAATTCAAGATTTTACTCCAACATCAAAGAAAAGCTTTGGTAAGCTCCATCTTCATCTTCTCCATCTCTTCTCCTCTTTAATTTCAGAAATTTTCTAAACCTAATTTTGGAAATGTTCTTCTTTTGAGCTTAGATTCAAGCTTCTTGAGTTGAGATTGAAGAGTGGTTGATTCTCCTTTGTTTTCGAGCTTCTTCTTCCTTGTTTTTGTGTAAAAAGTGAGATCTTTATCTCACATCTTTGTCTATAACTATCTTTGATTGTTAGGTATGGATTCCTAACATCTTTACATGTTCATTTGATTTTGGTTTGGACTGATTTGGTGAACATTTCAATTTTTGGTGTTTGAAGTCTAAAACTCTAAAAATCTTAGCTTTGATGTTTGATCATGCTTTTGGTGGTGAATCGGAAAGCCTACAAGGCTGGGTTGTCGATTGGCAAAAGCCCCTTAAGTCCATTGCTCGTCCGATCGCGATTTGGAAGAGTTTGCGCTTCATTTGAATAAGCTGAAAAACAGCTTCAGTGCCAGTCAATCGACCGACTCTCTGCAGTCAGTCGACTGACTGTAGAAATCAGGCCAATCTGGGTCTGACTGTAGAGAACAGAAGTTTCTGTTTTCTGCAGTCAGTCGACTGACCCTCTGCAGTCAGTCGACTGACTGCAGGAAATGAAACATTCTGGGTCTGTCTGCAGAGAACAGAAGTTTCTGTTCTCTGCAGTCAGTCGACCGACCCTCTGCAGTCAGTCGACTGACTGCAGGAAATGAAACATTCTGGTTTCTGGTTCAGTCGACCGACTCTCTACAGTCAGTCGACTGACCTGCTTCACTTTGCCTATTTTGCCTAATTAGTTTGAGGATCCAACTTTTATCGATTCGTGACTATCCGATTTATTGTTATCCTTTGTTATTGCCTTTGATGACTTCTTTTTCGGGATTTTTGAGAATGTCCATTTTAATGGAATTGGTATCGATTTCTTTGGATTTAATTCACGTCTTCGAATGTGGATTTTTGTGATTGATTGTTTCTACAATCATTTTGTGATTTGTCACTTCTAAATACAAAGGTTTCTATACTAGTAGTAAATATTAAAACTCTTTTACAAAGATGATTTCAACTCTATTTTTTATACAAAGCTCTTTTATAAAACTGTTTTCTAATCTATTAGTATATACAAACCTTTACCTCATTCGTATGAGAAAATCTAATTAAACGGCTTAGCAAAACAAGTGGTATGAAACGCTTGCGTTTACTTCGTCGGTTAATTTATGGACTTGTTCGATTGAAAATCCTGTGACAATTTTCAAGTGGAAATCTACAATTTGTTCGTAAATATTTAAGTTAAGCTAGTGGTTATCGGACATGAAGCTAAACTCTTATATTTACTGGCTTAGTGTAATTCACACTTTTATTGATCGATGATGATCATTTTGTGATTTAGACTAGCGATGTGCGATGTCTATTTGTCTGCGAGGGAGACTAAACCCCGTTTCTGTGGAACTTTGGTTCAATTTGGCGGGGTAGCGACCCGTGGTCTTCGGACCATTTGTGGAGCTTCAGCTCAATATTTATGGTTAGCGACCATGGAATAGCGTTCCGTTTGTGATACACGTGTTGGTGAGTTTTCATGCTCCCGTTTGTGATAGGCCTCCCCCCTTTGTGATTTCTGGATTTCTAATTGATGATTTCTAGAATTTGTGTTTCACCAAATTTTGCGATTGACATTAATATGTTTGTCAATATTTGTAGTTTGGTGAATAAAATAAAGAATATGATATTCTTTTTGGGTGCTTTGAGATTCTTTGAGATATTTTATGATTTTGTTGTTGTTTAGATCATATTTGTTCTAGTATGACATTATTATTATCATACGTTCTTATTATATCTCTGCTTATATCTCATTCCTTTATCTGATAAATATAGCTAGACTGATCCGTTTATTATTTTCTTATTAAATAATACTCGGGTCAGACCGAGATGTTACAGGTGCTTCTACTTGACTCCTCATATGGGATCATCTTCTGACTTTTGTCTAACTACATTACATTTGTAGTTTTTATGCTTATACATTCGAGATATAGACTCCATGATGTATACTTATTCTTTTGTCTAGCACTTGTATCTATTCCTTTTGTGATATTGTGGATCTTATTTGACCACTACCCTGATGTACACCTTTTTGTGTTATATATTCATATCTGTTTCCGCCTTTGTGATATGAATGTCTATGACTGATTTGTGCTATGTTTATTTCTATATTTGTTTCTAAAGGCCTCATAGCCACTGTGTGGTAGCTTCGAGTTTGTATCGGTATGTCGGATTTCCTCTTGAAATGAAATGCATGTTATACTATCTGACATATCGGTGCTCGCACAAGGCAATTGCACAGATGGTCGCTCCTCAACAGCCTTATTCTTCGTGCTAGTCGACAGCATTACCCAATAGTGTTCTTGGCTAGCGTGAGCATAGAGGTAGGGCATCACAGCTTGGTATTAGAGCCAAACTTCGGAACAATGTAGAATAATCTAGCAAGGATCATTGTCCTAAGTCTTTCTTAGGAATCGTGCCATAGGATTTAATTCGAGTTTTCGTACCGTTCTATCCTATTTCTTTTTATGATGCCTTGTTTTATCAATCAATTTTGTTTGATATTCATTCTGAGATTAATCTTTTTCCTCTTTTCTTTCTTTCTTAAAGAAGAGAATTGGTTAGACCTCGCCGCTCCAGCGCCGGTCAATCTAGTGCTACTCCCCAGGATGGAGTATTTATGTCTGCTCAGCAACTTCTTGATCTTGTAAGAAATGCTCAAGCTGTCGGACCTATTCCTGAGCCCACACATCCTAAATCTGGCTTTGCACGCTTGTGCAGTGATTACACCAATTTGGGTGGAAAGCCATTCAAAGGTTCCGAGAGCGTTATAGAAGTCCAGGCTTGGCTTCGAACATGCGACCGTATCTTTTCTCGCATGAATCTTATTGATCTTCATCGAGTCCAAGTGGCTTCTAGTATGCTCCAAGAAAGAGCATTAGACTGGTACGAGCTTTTGATCTCCGAAATTAATGAAGCGGACCTTACTTGGGAGCAATTCCGGGAACGGTTCGAGGTGAAATTCGTGCCGGAAGCTGAAAAGGTATCTTTAGCCCGTCGCTTCATATACCTTGTTCAAGGTGAATCTTCCGTGACCGACTACGTCGCATCTTTCGAATCTCTCTCAAAATATGGGGTTGAATACATTAATACCCCATTGAAGAAAAACCAGAGATTTGTTTATGGCTTGAACAAGAGCCTCAAAAAGCCATTACTTCTGAAATTGGAAGTTCCTTTTGATCAACTTGTTGATATTACTCTTCGACTCGAAGAGGCTGATAAAGATAGTGATGTTGAGGTCAAACCAAACATCAACAAGAAGAGACCTTTTAAATTCAAGCCTAATCTCAACAAAAAGGGAAAGCAAGCAACACCAGTAGCAAATACTCCTAACCCACGTCGCGGAGAATGCTACAATTGTGGTTCTAAGGACCACTATGAAAACAAGTGCCCGAAGTCTATTTCTTGCCGCTATTGCAAGAGTTCGGGTCATACTATATCTTTGTGTCCCAAACTTCAAGGGAAGAAGGAGGACAAGCTAAATGTTGTACAAGCCCCTGCTAACACTTCTCGTGGTCAAGGTATTTCTCATTCTATCCTTGATGGCATTATTATATTTCGTGATCTCCCTATTCGAGTTCTTTTTGATACGGGTGCATCTCACTCTTTTATATCAAAAGAACTTGTTGATGCTTTGTCTTTGAATGTTATTGGCTTGATGACTTCATTAAGAATTGCGAATCCGGTCGGTGGATCCACAACACTCAGTTTATTATGTAAAGACGTCGAAATTATTTTGTGTGATTACTCTTTTCGTGCCGATTTGCATGTTATGCGTTACCTTGGTTTCAGAATGATTTTGGGGATGGATTGGCTTAACCGTTATGAAGTCCATATTCTATGTCCTTAACGGACTATATATCTTCGGCATCCTTAATCTGTTAAGCAGATTTCTCTTCTTCTGAAAGATTTAGATTCTAATTCGAAAGCATCATTGTATTCTCTAAATCCTCATGATGACAATAATGATGATGAGGAAGATGTCATTTCTCTCATTCACATTGTTCATGAATTTCCCGACATATTTGAGCCCGTTCTAGGATTACCACCTAAGCGAGCAATTGAGTTCAGAATTAATCTAATCCCTGGAGCTCTACCTATTACTCGTCCTCCTTATTGTATGTCCAATAAAGAAAATGAGGAGATGCGCAAACAATTATCCGAATTGGAAGCAAAGCAATTTATTCAATCTAGTTCCTCTCCGTGGGGAGCTTCGGCTATTTTTGTGAAGAAATATGATGGTACACTTAGGCTTTGCGTTGACTACCGCAACCTTAACGATCTCACCATCAAGAATAAATATCCCTTGCCTCGGGTTGATGATTTATTCGATCAGCTTAGTGGTGCTAAGGTCTTTTCACAGTTGGACTTAGCTACCGGTTTTCATCAACTCCATATTGCAGAGGATAGCATTCCTTTGACATCATTCCATACTCGTTATGGATCTTATGAATGGCTTGTTATGCCATTTGGCTTGACGAACGCTCCAGCTTATTTCGTCGACCTTATAAATCGAGTTTTCAAGGACTTCCTCGATCGATTTGTTCTTATCTTTATAGATGACATTCTTATTTATTCTAAAACCGAGGAAGAGCATGAAGATCATCTTCGGATTGTATTGGAAACTCTTAGGAGCAACCAATTAAAAGAAAAAATTTCTAAATGCCACTTTTGGCAATCTAGTGTGAAATTTTTGGGACATATCATTTCTGAATCCGGAATTTCCATGGATCCTTCAAAGATTGAAGCGATTCAAAATTGGAAGAGACCGGAGAGTGTGATGGAAATTCGTAGCTTTCTCGGATTAGCGGGCTATTACCGTCGGTTCATAAAAGACTTTTCTAAGATTTCCGTACCTCTTACTAATTTGACAAAGAAGGGAGTTAAATACATTTGGTCAGACAAATGTGAAGCATCATTTCAAAAATTAAAAGTACTACTTTCCGATGCTCCTATTCTTGTAATTCCCGATG
Source organism: Allium fistulosum (assembly GCA_030737815.1). Classification (NCBI taxonomy): domain Eukaryota; kingdom Viridiplantae; phylum Streptophyta; class Magnoliopsida; order Asparagales; family Amaryllidaceae; genus Allium; species Allium fistulosum. The sequence continues at coordinate 722,176,967 of CM060901.1, forward strand.
GGAACCAAGATTTTATTGTTTACACCGATGCTAGCCGTGTTGGTTTGGGTGCCATTCTCATGCAGCGGGAACGTGTTATCGCTTATGCTTCTAGGCAATTAAAGCCTGCCGAGACTATATATGCCACTCATGATTTAGAGCTCGCGGCTATTGTTTTCGCCCTTAGAATTTGGCGTCATTATCTTTTGGGAGAGAAATTTGTTCTCTACACCGATCATAAATCATTGAAGTGTTTATTTCCTCAAAAGGAACTTAATCTACGTCAACAACGTTGGCTCGAGTTCCTTGCATCTTATGATCTTGATATTCTTTATACTCCCAGAAAAGGAAACCGTGTTGCCGATGCCCTTAGTCGTAAGCAACAAGCGGTTGCTTCTATGATGATATCCGAGTGGAATGATCTCGCGACTTTATCCACTTGTGAGATTCGAGATCGTGAATCCAACTCATGTTCATCTCTTGTTTTATGTAGCCTTGAAGCTCATCCTTCTCTTTTAGACCGCATTCTTGAAGCTCCAAAGCATGATCCCGAATTGGTTCTTCTTAGCCAAAGTTTTAGGGATAAAATTGATATTGAAGGTTTGAAAGACTTTGATATTGATGTTCGTGGCGGTATTCGAAAATTTGGTAGACTTATTGTGCCAAATATTATTGATCTTCGTAAAGATATTTTAGAAGATTCTCATCGTTCTAAATTTACCATTCATCCCGGTAGTAGTAAAATGTTCGCGGATATGAAGCGACTTTATTATTGGGAGGGAATGAAATATGATATTGCTAACTTTATTAAGCGTTGCATGACTTGCCAACTTGTAAAGGCCAAGCATCAAAGGCCCGGTGGGTTATTACAACCTTTGGTAATTCCATTATGGAAGTGGGATCAAATTTCCATGGACTTTATTGACGGTCTTCCCCGTTCCCATTCGGGACATGATAGCCTATGGGTGATAGTAGATAGACTTACAAAATCCGCCCATTTTCTTCCCGTTTGGTCCAACCGGACCATACCTATTTTGGCTAAACTTTTCGTCAAGGAAATTGTTAAATTGCATGGAGTTCCTACTTCTATTGTAAGCGATCGTGATCCATTGTTTACTAGTGGATTCTGGAAAGGTCTTCAAAAAGCTTTGGGAACGAAGCTTAATTTTAGCACCGCTTATCATCCTCAGTCCGATGGACAAACCGAGCGTGTGAATCAAACTCTTGAAGATCTTCTTCGTGCATGTGTTCTTGATTTTGGTGGAAGTTGTGAAGATCATATTTCTCTTGTTGAATTTTCCTTCAATAATAGCTTCCAATCTAGTATTGGTATGGCACCTTTCGAGGCAGTATACGGAAGGCCATGCCGATCTCCTTCGTGTTGGCTTGAAGCCGGTGAGAAGCTGGTTTTAGGTCCTGATTTTATTCGTGATGCCACAGAAAAGATTGACCTTATTCGACATAGGATGAAAGAAGCTTGGAGTAGACAAAAATCCTATGCCGATAATCGAAGAAGGAAATTAGAATTTTCTGTGGGTGATTTTGTGTTTATTTGTGTTTCACCTATGAAGGGTGTTGTGCGTTTCAGTCGATCGGGAAAATTAGCACCTCGATATATTGGCCCATTTCCCATCACCGAACGCATTGGTTCCATGGCTTATCGCCTTTTATTACCGGCTCAGTTTTCTGCTATTCATGACGTATTCCACGTCTCTCAACTCTGGAAATGCCTTCGAGATTCCGATTCTATTCTTGAGCCCGGTGTTATTGAAGAAATTGAAGTTTCGCCTAATTTGACTTATGAGCAACATCCTATTCGAATCATTGCTTCAGAGGTCAAATGCCTTCGAAATAAAGATGTTTCTCTTGTGAAAGTTCAATGGTCCTCAAATCCTAAGGATTTCTCTTGGGAATCCAGAGAATTCATCGAGCGAACACATTCGGACTTGCTCTCTCGTGCTCCTTAAGGTGAACTTTTTATTTCAAATTTCTTCTTTTTGTGTTGATATGCTTTTGTTGTTGTTACTTCTTATTTATTTCTTAAAGATTGCGAGGACGCAATTTTTTTAAGGAGGGGAGTCTGTAACAACCCGCATATTTTACCATTGAATATTTGAATATTTTATTTAAATATAGAATCGTTAATCAGATTAAGGTTCGAAAAGCTACTTTTTGCAAACAGTAGAATTGGGACTCGAGACCACTTCCAACGAGTCCAAAATGGCGTTTGCGACTTTCTTAAGTATAAACTTCGATATGTTTGGAGTGAGTCGAATTTTGCTATTTTCTGTTGGGCTTTTTGGGTTTCACCCAACTCAGTCTATTACCCTAACTCAGCCCCCTCTTCATTCATTCACTTACTTCTTTTAGCAAACACTCAAGCTCAACTGAAATGGGGAAAGAGAAAGGGAAATAGAAACTACAAGCCCTAGTTTTCATAAGCAAATTCAAGATTTTACTCCAACATCAAAGAAAAGCTTTGGTAAGCTCCATCTTCATCTTCTCCATCTCTACTCCTCTTTAATTTCAGAAATTTCCTAAACCTAATTTTGGAAATGTTCTTCTTTTGAGCTTAGATTCAAGCTTCTTGAGTTGAGATTGAAGAGTGATTGATTCTCCTTTGTTTTCGAGCTTCTTCTTCCTTGTTTTTGTGTAAAAAGTGAGATCTTTATCTCACATCTTTGTCTATAACTATCTTTGATTGTTAGGTATGGATTCCTAACATCTTTACATGTTCATTTGATTTTGGTTTGGATTGATTTGGTGAACATTTCAATTTTTGGTGTTTGAAGTCTAAAACTCTAAAAATCTTAGCTTTGATGTTTGATCATGCTTTTGGGGGTGAATCGGGAAGCCTACAAGGCTGGGTTGTCGATTGGCAAAAGCCCCTTAAGTCCATTGCTCGTCCGATCGTGATTTGGAAGAGTTTGCGCTTCATTTGAATAAGCTGAAAAACAGCTTCAGTGCCAGTCAGTCGACCGACTCTCTGCAGTCAGTCGACTGACTGTAGAAATCAGGCCAATCTGGGTCTGACTGCAGAGAACAGAAGTTTCTGTTTTCTGCAGTCAGTCGACTGACCCTCTGCAGTCAGTCGACTGACTGCAGGAAATGAAACATTCTGGGTCTTTCTACAGAGAACAGAAGTTCATGTTCTCTGCAGTCAGTCGACCGACCCTCTGCAGTCAGTCGACTGACTACAGGAAATGAAACATTCTGGTTTCTGGTTCAGTCGACTGACTCTCTGCAGTCAGTCGACTGACCTGCTTCACTTTGCCTATTTTGCCTAATTGGTTTGAGGATCCAACTTTTATCGATTCGTGACTATCCGATTTATTTTTATCCTTTGTTATTGCCTTTGATGACTTCTTTTTCAGGATTTTTGAGAATGTCCATTTTAATGGAATTGGTATCGATTTCTTTGGATTTAATTCACGTCTTCTAATGTGGATTTTTGTGATTGATTGTTTCTACAATCATTTTGTGATTTGTCACTTCTAAATACAAAGGTTTCTATACTAGTAGTAAATATTAAAACTCTTTTACAAAGATGATTTCAACTCTATTTTTTATACAAAGCTCTTTTATAAAACCGTTTTCTAATCTATTAGTATATACAAACCTTTACCTCATTCGTATGAGAAAATCTAATTAAACGGCTTAGCAAAACAAGTGGTGTGAAATGCTTGCGTTTACTTCGTCGGTTAATTTATGGACTTGTTCGATTGTAAATCCCGTGACAATTTTCGAGTGGAAATCTACAATTTGTTCGTAAATATTTAAGTTAAGCTAGTGGTTATGGGACATGAAGCTAAACTCTTATATTTACTGGCTTAGTGTAATTCACACTTTTATTGATCGATGATGATCATTTTATGATTTGTACTAGCGATGTGCGATGTCTATTTGTCTGCGAGGGAGACTATACCCCGTTTCTGTGGAACTTCGGTTCAATTTGGCGGGGTAGCGACCCGTGGTCTTCGGACCATTTGTGGAGCTTCGGCTCAATATTTATGGTTAGCGACCATGGAATAGCGTTCCGTTTGTGATACACGTGTTGGTGAGTTTTCATGCTCCCGTTTGTGATATGCCTCCCCCCTTTGGGATTTCTGGATTTCTAATTGATGATTTCTAGAATTTGTGTTTCACCAACTTTTGTGATTGACATTAATATGTTTGTCAATATTTGTAGTTTGGTGAATAAAATAAAGAATATGATATTCTTTTTGGGTACTTTGAGATTCTTTGAGATATTTTATGATTTTGTTGTTGTTTAGATCATATTTGTTCTAGTATGACATTATTGTTATCATACGTTCTTATTATATCTCTGCTTATATCTTATTCCTTTATCTGATATTTATAGCTAGACTGATCCGTTTATTATTTTCTTATTAAATAATACTCGGGTCAGACCGAGATGTTACAGGTGGTTCTACTTGACTCCTCATCTGGGATCATCTTCTGACTTTTGTCTAGCTACATTACATTTGTAGTTTTTGTGGTTATACATTCGAGATATAGACTCCATGATGTATACTTATTCTTTTTTCTAGCACTTGTATCTATTCCTTTTGTGATATTGTGGATCTTATTTGACCACTACCCTGATGTACACCTTTTTGTGTTATATATTCATATATGTTTCCGCCTTTGTGATATGAATGTATGTGACTGATTTGTGTTATGTTTATTTCTATATTTGTTTCCGAAGGTCTCATAGCCACTGTGTGGTAACTTCGAGTTTGTATCGGTATGTCGGATTTCCTCTTGAAATGAAATGCATGTTATACTATATGACATATCGGTGCTCGCACAAGGCAATTGCACAGATGGTCGCTCCTCAACAGCCTTATTCTTCGTGCTAGTCGACAGCATTACCCAGTAGTGTTCTTGGCTAGCGTGAGCATAGAGGTGGGGCGTCACAGGGATAAACCACTTTTACTGAAATAATTTGTTTATATTTGTTTTGGGATATCTTTAGCCATGGAGCCTTCTAAATTTCTTCCATTGGAGATTTAGAGGAGAGCATAAATAATGAACAGCCGAAAGGTTATGAAAGAACGAAATAAAGAAGGTAATCAATACATAATTAAAGAGAGACCTTTTTTCTTTATATTATTTATTTCTCCTTTTAGTTCTTTTGAAAACTTATCCTCCCCTCTTACCGTGGTCGAAAAAACATGGAGATATTATGGCTCTCAAATGATCCAAGACCCACTTAGCATTTCGTTCATTTAAATCCAATTTAAACAATCTATCGATATCATATATCTATACGTGCGTTTATAACTTTTATTTACGCATTTCATTAAATGCTAATGTTATATAAACAAATAAAATAAAATTTAATGATCAATATTTCTGAAATATTAATTAATTTGATTAATTTACAACTATTATAAATTTATTAAATCATGTGGTTTATTAGGAGTATTCACCATTACAGTTGTGCTACTCAAAGACATAAATTCAGTCAGCGATTAATATCGAACAATTCTAATACTAATGTTCACTTGTCACCTTAGCTAGTGGCCTGACATTTTGGATTAATTAATCGCTCATACATCTTTTGGTAAAATCCAATTTTACTTATTATGAATGGTACCTGGTAGTAACGATCATTTAAGCCCATTCTCTTCATCAAAACTATACCACGTTAGGACTTATGATTGATTTTAGTCAAAATTCCAACATTGTCCACATTCAACTTCGTAAGTGCAAGCACAAAACCCTTGATTCAATAATAACAATTATTATTAACCGTACTGCTCTAATTAGATACTTTTACTTTGAGTTGACTTAAGTTCACCGTTATACTGAACCCATATAACAAAGGAGATGAATTCTTTATTGAATAGTGTTTCACTTCTAATGCTTCAACTTAGACCCAACTATAGTTGTTTAATGGACATCATGCCATGATTTAACTTAATCAAATTGAAGTATCCACATTAAAGTTAACAATATTTTCAAGTCAAGAGAATCATGTAAGTAACATTGTCACTTCAAGATTCTCTGTTTGACCCTAGTTTATTAACCAATAGAAAACCCTAGAGTAAATCATTCCATAGTTATCCAATAACTATCAGTACGTAACCACTTGGTGCCCCCAACAGCCATGAGAAATACATTGCCCAACATTTGGAGAGCGTTACACACTCTAGTCTCAATGGATGAATCGATATCCTTTCTCGAAACACCTTAACTAGGATATTTAAAATAATATGTTATTTTCAACGTGATAAAATTCTTATGATTACAACACTTTATAATTACTATCACATAACCTATCATTTATGAGTTTTCCATTTTATACTTTAAATAAATCACTTAATTATTTATACCACTATATAACAAGTATATAATAGAAAGAAAAACACCTTTTATTTTGAACAAGATTGGTTATCGAGTTAGATATATTACATAATTGCCCCTAGGCCATACCACTAACTCTATCAATCTCCTACTTGCACTTAGGGCTAATTATGGAATTTGTATCCCATTCCTTCGATTAGTTTAATGAGACCCAATTGAGATAGACCCTTCGTGAATGGATCTGCTATGTTGGCTTAGTTACCTACTCTGTCAATCAACTCTCTCTGATGCCGATAAACTTCCTTTATAATGTGGAACTAGTCAAAGTGTGTTTTTTGAATTCTAGTGAGATGTTATCATTGCATTGTTATCATATAAAAATAGTGTAGTATTCTTAATACTTCTAATCACCTTTAGCTCAAACATAAATTTATGTATTTGAATTTATACTTTGCTTTTATCGTGGCGCTATTCAAGGCAATGTACTTAACCTTTTCATTGAATCAACCACAATGTTTTGCTTCGAACATTTCTAACTTAAAGCTTCTTAATTAAGATTTGAACTTGAATTTAATATTGAAATACTATAATTGATAACACTTATAAAGTTCGAGTATGAACACTCCTTCATAAGGAGTTTGTCATTTTTGGAAACAATTATCTAGTATTTTCTAAATACTCGAGAACACTCTAAATTACCATTTAGTTACCTTAATTTGGATATCATATTTGCTTCATGCATCAAATACATAAGCAAGATATGATATTGTAGACAATACAATATGTATGATGATTCCTATTGTCAATACATAAGGAATCCATCTTATATGTTCCATTTTAAACATATTAATATGATTTCTTTGCTTATCGTTTACGACATTCCCAACATCCTTTATATTTATTATAAAAGATATGACTTATTTTGACGCCAAAAATGGGCATCAACACCCAATAGAATCTAGTAGAGATTAAATGAAGAATGAAATTAAAACAGAGCAAAAATCATTAAGGAACACACGGATTTTTATAGTGGTTCAGCAATCTTGGCCTACGTCTACTTCATATTTTTATTGATCTTCCACTTGATTATGATTACAAGAATGTTTGGATCAGCTGGGATCCATTAGTACAAAAGTGAAGAATAAAAATGTCAGCACTTCGGCAGAGAAAGCACGATCCCTTTTTTGATGCCATGTCTGCTGTATTTATAGGGGAAGACGTGTATGGATCGGATTGCAATTTTGGAAGAAGGTTCGGGAGACCAAGACTAAGCTACCCAAAAATTTACAGGCCCATCAGGGCCCACAATAGGGATCGGTACTGACCCCAATTAATGCATCTAAATGGGCTGCAATCTTTATGAGGGATGTCCAATGATGTTAGCTACTTACACCCTAAATTTTGTGCAGTTAAGACGTATGGTTTGTGAGATATCGTATTTTCCGTGAAGTAGTGTTGCTTGAATTATGATTCCTGTCGATCCCTCTAGAGGGATAGGTATCGATCCCTCCAACTTGCTCCAAATGCCAGGCGATCACTATAGGGTGTTCCACATGTTCTAATTAGCGTATACTCCAAGTTTCATGTTGATAGCATCTGTAGTTTTTGAGTTATTGACCGATCATTGTTGCAATATGTAGTGAAAGCTGAATATGAACGATCTCTTTTATACCAATCTCTTTTGATGGGTGAAGTAATTTTCCCATAACTTGAGCATGCGAACTCCAAATGACTTGAAACTTGAAATGTAGCCTCATGGGCCTTCCTTGTCATTCTATATCTATCTTACCAAGTTTAGGACAAAAATTGAGGATATATATCGATCCCCTAGGGAAAGGGACATACACTAATCCCCCGCCTAGGGGAGGTATTATTCCATTCTTAGAATATTCTGGAGAGTCTATCTCTTGGCCTCGGTTGATCGTCGCTTCATATCATTGCATGCGCTTGACCTTTGAGCCTGATTATCATCTCTCTCGGTTGTCTTCCTCGATGATCGTCTAGTCTAACTTGTCTAGTCAGTTTGAATATAGCCGAGCCAAAAGGTCGGATAACAACTTACAAATTTAATATAGAGTTTTAAACAAATGGACAATTAGATTTTAACATAAGTACATCATTAACAATCAACAATATGTTGTTTAGTTATAGTTTTAGAAATCTATGTACTCTTTAATGTTCTTTCTAATGGACACACGCTTTCTCTTCATTTTGACTGAAAATCAAACTAATCAATGTTTCTATTAAAATACTTGTTCAATTTTGATGCTTATATAATGATATTTTCGTATCATTTCTTGGATCATAAGCAAAATCCCACAAATTCAATATCACTTCCATTGACTATGAGACACTTTGGTTGTTATGTGCAAACAGTTTATTTTAAATCATCATTTAGAATTTTCCATTTCAACACTATATACCAAAACACAAAGTCATACCAAGCGATAATTTAATGAGTAAAATCTGAATCATCTTGAGCACATTGAATGAGGAATCTGTTACGTTAATTTTAATAATTGAAAATTAAGATTTTTTTCTTATCAATGTTGCTCACTATATTCCAACTGCATTAGTCTTTCTCTTCAAGACACATTTGCTATCGATGAACCATATCCTTTCAGGTACAACTATCAAATCATATTTTGATAATGTACTTGGAATCCTTTCATATTTGTGCATCATACGATATCGTAGAATCAATACTCTTATTATTGGATTAGTTTTCTCGAATTGATAAGAAACTATTAGTTTCTTTTCAATATGCGAGAATATTTATTGGACATTCTAATGTGTAGCGTTCATTTAGGTTTTCTTAATTTCATTTCATTCTTCGTAGTCAGTTGGTATTTCTTGAAACAGCAATTGTTTTTCTATGCAACGGAATAGGTATTCAAAAACATTTTATGAACTGCCTTATATTAAACTGATTTGATTTTAGTTTACAAAACTTATGTTCAAAATATAAATTTGTCATCTAACGATAATCACTCCCAAACTCCTTTTGGGGTGATTCATACAAGATCTCTCACATACAATTATTACGTGCAGTCTTTCAACATGTACAGCCTGCCAACTCCATGGGCCTAGGATATCTTGGGGTTTCTTATAAACTCATATCTTGTATGATTTTGTAAACCATTCTTTAGATGAAATTAATTTTAATCTTGTGTACTACTCTTAAGTACACGACCTTACAGAAAAAAGTAAACTCAACTTCACTCATAATTAACCATATTTTGTTCAACAAAATTAGATTACTTCTTATTAATGCATCATTATGTATCATAGAGAGGAGTAACTTTTGAGATTGAATCTTTATTCATTTTTAGGCATGTTCGGAACTCTTTTCGATATACTCACTATTCGGTCAAATCGAATCATTTTATTTTCTTTCGCACATTATTTTATTTACTTTTGTTTTATATTCTATGAAATCATCGTTAACATATCGCATGTGTATCATATACACATTTTCATGTTTGTGATAATTCATCGATGAATACAACAAAGTATGTGGAACCGTTTTGGAACTTTCAACTGCATATATCTATATGTATCAATCCGTAGAGTTCATTAACTCTTATAATGCTCCCACTGAATGGGTGCTTTTCCCTAAATTACCTAAGATATAATTTACTAGTACAATATGATTCATAATTATATAATCATAAATTATTTACTAAAATTGTGGCTTAGTCCATAATTTCAAAATAATTGCAAATAAATTTAGATACTTCTGTACTTTCCAATGCATCACAAATACCACTATTATAGTTTTATTTTATAATGAATATTCATACTTAAATAAAACTACGTCTATTTTTTAGTCAATACTGAAAAATAATTATTATTTATATGGTACGTTTTACGAAAATAATTTTTGTAACTTGATGCGACCAATAAGTTTTATATGGCATGCTCACAGTTTTCGCCATTACTATAACAGCGTGTGAAATATGAAGCACTATTTAACCACTTAATATAGGATATTTATTTCATTTATTGCAACTGGTTTATAGTTGAGAATTTTTAGATCAAGTATCCTAAATTCAAAGAATAAATTTCACAAAAAATAACTTTCTATATGAAAATATACTTCGAAATAGAAATCATATTTCTCATTCCAATGTTGAGTATCAATTATTATTTTACAATTCTCGTTTCCATGTTTTTCCAAGAAGCAGAAGTGACCCTTCACTCTCTTCATCCCAACCATGCCTTAGGTTATATCCACTCTCATACATTCGATTTCCTTTCTAAATGGTTGAACAATTCAAAGGAAATGCTTACTACAATATCACGATGATATCTTTACAAAAGCACATTTTGTCATCCTTACATTTAAGGATATCAAATAAATTGCACTTTGTGTAAACTGATCAAACTGACATTTCAGTGATCAAATTCTTAGATCTATCTTGTAGTCTTTGGTCCAGTGTTACATTTAAGACAACAAGATCATTATTGTAATCAATCATATTGAACACGATCTCATACTATAGTTTACTTGCTTATTTCAATGAATTAATTTCATCGAGGTTTCATACATTATGAGTTACGACCGTTCACCATATAACACACAGATATATATATATGGATCAAATATCCATATTCTTGTATTGTTTGTAAAGTTCAAAACTCAATGAAGACAATACACGATCTCGGGTAAGTAAACGCGTAAGTAACCAAGTTACAAAGGTATTTAGTGGTTTTATAATTAGGCGTTTGCATGGATCAACATGCAAAAATTTATTGGTAAGTAAATTTATATTTCTGTTTGTCAATATTAATTCAGTTTATTGGTATATTTTAATTGCTAAACATTTTATCAATGATATTAATTGCATAAATTTATTAATATAGATTATCATAACTTCATATAGCATATGTTCTTACGATATTAGAAAGGTTAAATGTTACCATTCCATTTTTCTAATAAGGCTCCCACTATTCTTTTATGTTTCTCCAAACCTTAAAATGAAACATAGAAGCCTTTCGACATCATTAGTGGGTGTTAGGGTTCGTTTGTCTTGCGATTCTGACCTTGAGTTTGCTCAACAAGTCATAGCCCCACAAACGATGGATAACTCCTTATCGGTTGCATCATATATAACTCCTAACCCATAGTTCATGTCCTAATCTCATTTTGACATCGAGTTTGCTCAAGAATGGAAAGAAATTATTCACTCGTACCCACCATTTTGTGACGGCCTAAATAGAGCATATGTACCTTGAGTTTGCTCAAAAATACATATAGTTATCTTACCTCGTCAAGTTAACATATTAATAATACTACACATAACATCTCTAGCTTGAGTTTGCTCAACAACTAGAGAGTATGCAAGTAATTTATTAATATATAAATGGTAGAGGACAACACTTATATTAAAGCTTCACAATATTCAATACATTTAATTGAGTGGTACCGACTTATGCAATAATATATTTCTTATGAAATACCTTCGTGATTCATGTGTCAGACAAATCAGAAATCATGGTATACGTACTTGTATGTATTTATTCCTTAAGTCTATTTAGGATTTCTTTAATGTTCCACCTTTAGTTTATACTTTTATATTATATAAGTTATATTGTCATACAACTTTTATAATTTATTTAACTTATATAATTCTATGTATAAAATTATATTAATTAGATCTTATATAATTAATTAAAATTTTGATTAATTTTATGTTATTTAATTAAACAATTTAATTGAATATGTATACCATAACATTTATGGATACACACACATACACACACATATATATGTATACTATTATTTAATAATTAAATTTTAATTAACTTATTAATTAGACACTTTAATTAAATATTAATTTCAAAAATTTCTTATGCATATACATATATGCTTACATTATCTTAAACAATTCAAATGTAACATATATCTATATATATTGTACATGTATATACTTTAATTAATTTATTAATCTTATTAATAAATATTAAATTTTTTGAAATGTGTTTATATTATCTTCAAAGCGCTTTTGAAAAACTATATTATAAAATTTATAATATACATTATTTTCAAAGTAACCTTTGAAAATCATATTATAACATTTATAATGTAATTCTTATGTAAATTTAACTTTTTTGAAAGCTTATTTAATTTTCAAATAATTTTTAAATCACAATACAACATTTATAATGTATTTCTTATTTTAAATTTAACATTTAAATTTAAAATTTCATTTTTAATTTTCAAAACAATTTTGAAAAATAGCCCAAGGTCCAATTTAAATTGGGCTTTTCTATTAAGTGCAACCTTTGGGCTCTCTTCACTTTTCGGCCCTGGGACAGCAGCCAGGGATGATAAAGTACTTTATTACCCAAACTCAAGCCTAGACATTACCTTTCCAGATACCCTACTAAATTGGTAAGCTTAACTGGTTAGCCCTAACATGACTAATTTAGACCGTATAGACTATTTGTCTGTGATGCCATTGTTGCTCCGGCCCAAACTCCTTTGGAGTGACACAACTATGTACCACATGAGCAATTTTTACATGCAACCTTTCAACTAGCACAACCATCATAGAACATGTAGGGGTAAGGGGCAATGCTTCGCCATAGATCACAATGTGAGAACCACCTACCATGCTAGTTACAAGGATCGAACCTGGGATATCCAATGTACTAGGTGAATGCCTCAACCAACCTTGCTCTAATACCATTATTTGAACTGGGCCAGTCGAAAGCGGTATGATTGGGTAAATTTAAAAAAAATCATTTTGGATCTTTATTACGCCTATGTAGTCTAAATTCATTTAGAATTTTTCTAAATTTTTATAAAATCTTCATTTTATTACAATTGTTTAAAATTAGTTTAATTTAATTTTAAATTGTTTATATTATAATGAATGTACCAAATACATTCATTTGTGTGAAATGTAAGTGTTGTATCTAAGTAGTGTATATATGTGTGAATGAAACATGTATAAATGAAATTAGAGAAGAAACCATTTGTTTCCCTCTATTAACTTATATAATTAATTAAGGGAAGATGTGACAATATATGTAGAGATAAACCTTTCTTTTCTCCCTCTCTCTCTTTAATTGTAATAATTGACATGTTAAAAGATATTTATAACCTACTAACTAAATTTACACATGCATTTGTTGTCCAAGTTTTTGACTAATAAAATGTATATATAATAATTATAGACACACACACACACATTATATATGCATACATATATATATATATATACACACATATGCATATGTATGTATATATTGAAAACCTATTAGTTATTTTAAATAACTTGAAATTTAAAATTAATATTAACGAAAGTGATTTTAACTAAAGAAAGGTTTGACAACAAAATGTTACATTATTGCACAAAATCCTTTTACAAATTTGAATTATACTACACATGTATATTTCCATTTACATGTTATCACAAGTTAATAATTTAGATCTAAAACAACATATATTTGCAAACATTATAGCATAATATATGTATATATACGTATATACAAATAAGTTTGATTTAAGGTTAACAATTTTGATTAAACTTTTAATTTAGGAATGAAATTAGAGTTTATGATTTTACATGAGACTTTAAATTTAGAAAACCATAAAGAATTAGAACTTGCATTAAATCTCATTCATTAATTTTAAATCAAGTTTTTTTATTATAAAAAATGATTAAACACATTTATATCAAAGTATTTACCTTATAAAATTAAAGATTAATTTCAAAGAACAATAAGTAATTTAACTTATACAATTCATTTTCATTTGTGTATGTAAATATTATATAACTATAAAAAAAGTCATTTAAAATTATCTTTAATCTCACAAAATTTCCAAAACAAAATAAAATTTGATAAAGTAGTCATATGCAAATATGTGAAAATAACTTACAAAGCTAAACAATATAGATAATAATAACAAGTTAGCAAAAGTGACATGGAACCAAAATATATCAATTTATCATGAACATATATTAAAGGGAGATGATGAACAAATATAGATCTGAACCAAAACAATATAATGAACATATTTTAATCAAAATAGACACAAGGGAGATTTAGATTACATGTGGCAAGATGAATGATTGAATCATGAGGTGAATCATACAAAGTCTAATTTTACCAGTGATATAAATACATAGGTGAATTTAAATCAGAGAATTACCTTTGGACGTGACACCTTGAACAATGAATCAAAGCTCCTAGATTCAGAAATCAACATCCAGATTTTGCAAGGATCAAATACGATAAACCACTTTTAATGAACTAATTTGATTTGTATTTGTTTTGGAATTTTTTTGGCCACGTAGCCTTCTAAATTTCGACCATTAGAGATCTAGAGGAGAGAATTAAAAAAATGAATAGCCGAATGGTTATGAATAGAATGAAATAAAGAAGGTAATCAATACACAATTAAAGAGGGACCTTTTTTTATATTATTTATTTTCCTTTTTAATTCTTTTGAAAACTTATCATCTCCCCCCTTATTGTGGCCGACGAAACATGGAGGCATTACAGCCTCAAATGATCCCTAACCCACTCAACATTCATTTCATTTAAATCCAATTTAAACAATATATTGATATCAAATATCTATACATGCTTTATATCTTTTATTTATGCACCTAATTAAATGCTAATGGTATACAAATAATAAAATAAAATTTAATGATCAATATTTCAGAAATATTAATTAATTCAATTAATTTACAACTATTGTAAATTAATTAAATTATGCTGCTTATTAGAAGTATTCATCATTATGGTTATGCGACTCAAATGTGTAAATTAAGTTAGTGATTAATATCGAACAATTTGAATATTAACGTTCACACGTCACTTTAGCTAGTGGTGTGACATTCTGGCTGAATTTATCACTTACACATCGTTTGGTAAAATCCAATTTTACTTATTATAAGCGGTACCTGGTAGCAACGATCATTTAAGCCAATTCTCTTCATCAAAACTATACCACGTTAGGACTTATGAAATTTGATTTTAGTCAAAATTCCAACATTGTTCACATTCAACTTCGTAAGTGCAAGCACATAACCTTTGGTTCAATAATAACAATTATTATCAATCGTAGAGACTTTGACTTTGAGTTGACTTAAGTTGACCGTGATACTAACCCATATAAACAAGGAGTGAATTTTCTATTGGATAGTGTTTCATCTCCAGGCTTCAACTCAGACCAAACTATAGTCGTTGAATGGACATTATGCCATGATTTAATTATAATCAAAGTGAAGTGTCCATATTGAAGTTTAACAGTATTCTCAAGTTGAGAGAACTATGTAACATCGTCATTTTAAGATTCTCTATTTGACTTTAGTTATATTAACCAATAGAAAACCCTTGAGTGAGTTATTCCATAGTTATCCAGTAACTATCGGTACGTAACCTCTTGGTGCTCCTAAGTGCCACGATAAATACCTTACCTAACATTTGTAGAGCATTACGTATTCTAGTCTCAATGAATGAATCGATATCCTTTCTCAAAACATTTTGACTAGGAATATTTAAATAATATGTTATTTTCAACGTGATAAAATTCTCATGATTGTAACACTTTGAAATTACTATCAAATAACATATTGTTTAAGGATTTTCCATTTTATATTTTAAATTAATTACTTAATTATTCATATCACTATATAACAAGTATATAATAGAAAGAATAACACCTTTTATTTTGAACAAGATTGATTATCTATTTAGATATATTACATAATTGCCCATAGGTCGTACTCCTAACTCTATCAACATTCATAAAGTCTTGGCATAGTTACAAAACATCAATAACTTTTTTTTGAACATACTCAGGAAAATATCATTTAAGGACTTTATCTCTTTCGACTAGTACGTATCTATAAGTTATCTATTATAATGCTTGTTTATGTTTGTTAAGACTTGGACCATATTTTGTTGATGTTTTGTAAATATGCCAAGACTTGATGAATGTTGATGAGTTTGGGGTACGCCCAAGGGCAATTATGTAATATATCTAACTCGATAACAAATCTTGTTCAAAATAAATTTGTTTTTCTTTTTATTATATACTTATTATACAGTGATAAAAATAATTAAGTAATTAATTTGAAGTATAAAATGGAAAATCCTTAAATGATATGTTATGTGATAATAATTACAAAGTGTTATAATCATGAAAATTTTATCACGTTGAAAATAACATATTATTTTAAGCATTCCTAGTCAAAATGTTTTGAGAAATGATATCAATTTCTCCATTGAGACTAGAATACATAACGCTCTTCAAATGTTGGACGGTGTATTTCTTGTGGCAATTATGAGCAGCAAGGAGTTACATACTGATAGTTATTGGATAACCATGGAATGACTCACTTAAGGGTTTTCTGTTGGTTAATATAACATCAACAAAATACGGTCCAAGTCTTAACAAACATAAACAAGTATTATAATACATAACCCATAGATACGTACTAGTCGAAAGAGATGAAGTCTTTGGGTTATGCAACAGTTATTCTAACTGCTTGTTCAATATTTTACATTTTCGAATTTGGCCTATATAAAAAAGCTTTAGTCTCTAAAGCCAAATCGATCAAAACCTTTCGATCATCCACTAAAAGTGGTACATAATGCACTAAAGCGTTAGGACCAGTGGATGCAATTATCCCTTCTACAATAACACACCTTCTCCTAAACAATAAATTTTCAACTATAAACAAAGTAGAAATTATCTATATACATGGCATTATCAGAAATGTTAAATTAGTGTTCAGTGCACACAACCGATCTGACATACAACAGATTTATCAATATTAAGTAGCATGACAAGAACAATATCAAACTGTTCATACAAACCTAGTTGTTATTATGGTTGTTTATTTGATGATTCTTTGGAGTAAGTCATCTTATTAAAGTTTGTTTTACTCAATTGCTGATTGAATATGATTAGTAAACTAATAAGGTATGAGGATACATTATCTTCTATGTTGAGTGTGAATTATGTATTTGAGAGACAATCTAATTAAGGGATTGCACCATAAGATGTCTACATTGATAAACTCTTTATCGAAGTCAAACTGATGCCATATACGACATTGGTTAAATGCTCGTCGAAAATAAGATAGTGTTTGGTTTAAAAACGAATTTTGTGTTTTCGATTTTCAATACGTATGTCAAATATGAGAAGAATGGAGAGACGACGGAGAGGATGAAAGAAAGACGGATGGAAGGACGAAGGGGATAGAGGGACGGTGGAAGGATAGATTGTTTCACGTGCTTGTGTTATTTCCAAAAACACGGAAAATAAAAAAAAGTCGTTTTCTATTTTGTATGTTAATTTCGTTTTCTAAATTGTTCATTTACGGCAATATACATGCGTCATGTGCATTTTTGTATGGAAGAAAACCCAAAACTAAAAACAACAAACCAAACATTACCTAAATTTTTCGACGAGCTTCCGACGGCATGGTTGGGACATATTACGGTTGCTAAGCTGACGCTGCCGACGCCATTTAAAAGTGCCAAAGCTGGATTTATCGATGTCATGCTAACACTATTTATTATGTTTATCAACGTATGCACGTAGGTTGGCACATCATATATAAATCATTTGGTTTAGGGGTATTTGGACTGGGTTATTTGGGGGCATATAGGCCCGTTAACAGCACAGGCTTCTGTTGGTAAGAAAAGAGCATTATATGATTTTTGAAAGGTTGCGTCTATTAACCCCCCAATAATTTCTCTTCAACCCCGATAAAAACCTAAATTTTTTATTTCCAATTATACCCTTTAACAGTTAAACAGATATCTTATTCAATTTACTTTTACTATGTCTATTCATCTTCATCTTCATCTCTTCTGTTTGCTGAAATTGATATGGAGGATACGAGCACTGCAGATGACTACGTACAACAAAATCAGGTATGCTTCCTTCATGGCTACAACTATACTAGGAACTTATATAATCATAGTGCCATATACACTAGGAATTGCTCAAAACCTAGTTTATCATGTACTAGGAAGTAATGAAATCATTGTTTATTACATTCTATGCACGTTTTTTATTTTCTAGATCAGATGGATGGCTGAAGAAGATGAAGAAATTGTTATAGATTATAATAATGAGTTCACAACATATGATGTATGTAATTTATTTTACTATTATGTAAATTAGCTCATTTTCTAAATTGAAAATTTCTCACTTTTTTTATTGTATGAAGGTATTTCCAAATAGATATAAAATGAAAGAATGGATTGATTTAATTGCTAGAAGGAATGCGATGGTAGTCGTAATCTTAAAATCGGATATTAGCAGTAGCGATAGAAATCCAAGAATTATATTTGGATGTGAGAGAAGTGGAGCATATAAAGAGTACAAAGGCAAGAAATCTAACAGTATTAGATTAACAAGTACAAAAAAGTGCAATTTCCCATTTCGTTTGAAAGGGGTTAAACTTCATAGTTCAGATAATTGGAGATTAGAAGTAATATGTGGTGTTCATAATCATTCTGCACTTTACAGTTCGGAAGGCCACTCTTTTCTTGGTCGACTAACGGAGGATGAAAAAAAATTAGCCGTTGAAATGTACAAAAATATGATGAAGCCAAAAGCCATTTTGCGCACTATAAAACAAAACGATCCATCCAATAGTACAACAATTAAAACTGTATATAACGTTCTTTCTAGGAACAAGAAAATGGATAGAGCGGGTCGTTCTCAAATACAATATCTCTTAAGCAAGCTTAAGGATAAAAATTACTTCGAATGGCATCGTAATACTTTAGATGGAGGTGATGTAATTACTGATATATTTTGGGCTCATCCTATGAGTATAGATTTGCTAAGAACATTTCAACATCTTCTTGTTATGGACTGTACTTACAAAACAAACAAATATATAAAGCCGTTGTTGGAGATTGTCGGTGTCACATCAACTAATCAAACCTTTTGCGTTGCTATTGCATATCTCGTATCTGAACGTGAAAATTACTATCTTTGGGCCTTAAATCGTCTTCAATTGGTAATGATTTATTGTGATATAGAAATGCCAAGTGTCATTGTCACAGATAGAGAGATAACATTGATTAATGCCATTAACATTGTTTTTCCCCAAGCAGCTCATATCCTATGCAAGTGGCATATCGAAAAAAATATTCTTTCTTTTATTCAAAGAAGAGTTACGGGTATGAAGAAAGAAGGAAAAAACAATTTTTTCAAGATTGGATCAATTTATGTGAGTCTGGGAATATTGAGCAATATAATAATAATCTACAAGATTTGCATTTCAAGTATGGTGAGTACCCAAAGTTAATAAAAATACATTACTGAAAATTGGCTTGAGACATGAAAAGATCGATTTGTACATGCATGGATTGACAATTTTATGCACTTCGGCAACTACACATCAAATAGGTTAGGCATTTGCTTTTATATTTATTTAATTATTTTATAATTTTTTATAACAATAATTTAATATCTATTTTCTTATAGAGCCGAGGCCGCACATGCTAAATTGAAAAAACATTTAGCCACAAGTCAATGCAACTTCGAAAGAGCATGGGAGAGTATGCATTCACTGCTTGAACTATCTTTTACCGAGCTAAAAGCTTCATTTGAAACAAGCCTATTAAAAGTAGCTCATGTTTATCATAAAAAAGAATTTAAAAATCTACGTGGTGTAGTTTCACTTGCGGCTTTGGAACTAATTCATTCCGAGGTTCTACAGGTAAACTCTTATGAAATTGTAGATGATGACTTATGCGGATGTGTTACGTAAGACACACGGACTTCCATGCTTTCATGCGTTAGCAAAAGTCGGTCGAAATGTTGAAATACCTTTGGACTTGATTCATGTTCATTGGACTAGATTGCATATTATAAAAATGGGAGAGAAAAGAGATTTTAATATGAAGAAAAAGCTTGAAGAAATGCTAAATGAAGTTATGAAATTGAAATTACCGCATCAAATGCAAGTCTATAAGAAAATAAAAGAGATTATTTATCCACAAACATCAACTCTTGCATCTCCGGTTAGCAAAGTCAAAACCTGTGGAAGGTCTCATAATAAAATTGATACTTCAACAAAAAGGTTACCTTCCGCATTTGAGTTTGGTGAATGTGCTTCAACCCAGTGTAGCGTAGCTAAAAAACAAAAAGCTGATCCATGTATTTCGGTAAAAAAAGAAAAACTGATTGTTCGTAGACCTAAAAATATAAATTTAGGTGTGTATGAAAATTGCATACCAAAAGAGTGGAAGCCATACATTGAAGAAATTGTAGACGTGGATATGGATGGTAATTGTGGCTTTAGATGTGTTGCTTCTTTTTTAGGATTAGGAGAAAATCGATGGTGGCAAGTCCGTAAGGAATTAATGGAAGAACTTGAAGAACATCAAGAGATATATGAACAAGTGTTTATTGAAAAAGGTAGAACCTCCTATTTGCTAAATGTGCTTAATCATGAATTTGGCGGTGCCGAACCAAGTAAATGGATGATTATGCCCGAGATTGGGTACATAATAGCTACGAAATATAATATTGTCGTTTTTAGCATTAGTAAGAGTTTGAGTTTGACTATACCACCTTTAAGAGGACAATTTCCATCTCAATTGCAACGTCGTGAATTAGGGATTCTTCATGTGAACAATGACCATTTTGTTCAGGTATTATGCGGTATTCCTTTATTTTTAATGATTAGATGAAGGATGTGCACTTACAATGAAATGTTTTTATTTGTATAGGTCATCTTACAAGCGAACCATCCGGTACCACTAATATATATCAAGTGGTTTGCTAATCGTCATGTTGAAGCTGAGCAATGGGAGCATATATTACGAGATAGAAGAGAAGACTGGAAAAAGTTGGAAAACTATGATAATATGGCCAGATGGGATTAGCTGAATATTATCTACTTGATAAATTTTGTAGAAGCAATGTCAAAGAAGTAATGTCAAATTTGATCTACTGTACTGACAATGTTATTTGAAATCAATTTGTAATTTGAAATTGAAATTGTTGAATTCTTGGTTGAATTTGTTGAAACTCAACATTGAATTAACGTCAAACACTGGAGTTGATTGAAAACGACCAACGCCTCAGGCGGCGTAGGTTACTGAGTATTATCCCTCTTCCGTGTTTTATGATTTTCGCACGTTAAATTCCAACCGGATTATACTGATTGCTTAAATTCGAAATCTTACCATGTTGTTGCTTAGATTGTCTTTTCGCACGTTTGCCTCCTTGCTGCTTCTCTTTCACCATTACCGCGACACGGTTGTATTCTTCTAGGGTTTTGGTTGAAGAAGAAACAAGACTGAAGAGGAAAGATGAAAGTGTTGTTAATGATGAGAAGGGTAATTTGGAAATGAACGGGATGGGAAAATGAAAAAGTGGGGTGAGAATTGTTTTCTAAAGTTACCGGAGGGAGCAATAAATGGGGTGACAACGGACGCACCCTTTTTGAAATCAGTTGTTAACGGGCCTAGCGAATAAATCCACTGAACTCCTAAAATGGCATCGCAACCAGCAAATTCAAGTAAATAAAAATGGATTAAGAAATCGGTAGCTTCCATTCACACTAATACCTCTTTGAAAATCCCATCACATTGTATGCCTGCTATAACTGAGAAAGGCTGTCGAGTGTTCCATTTTAGCCCTAGAAATCGTGTCATCCTGGGAAGGAGAAAGTTGTGCGAGCTAATGGAATCTACCAAGATGGAGATTTGTTTGCCGTTAATCTTCGATGGCGGTTGGATAGAGGCCAAAGTCGACGGTCCGAGTAAGGAATTAAGAGAGATGTTTAGGGAATTCGACAAGTCCAGATCTAGGTATCCTGTCTGAGTGATTTCAGGTTTGTCTTTGTCATCTGGTAATAGCAGTAGCAAATTTTTGGCCTTGCATTTGTGTTTTGATGTGTTTGCTCATCGTAGTTGAAGTATAATCCATATGCTCTGCGTTTTTCCATTTCACTGGGAGTTAGATGTTTGATTGGGCATGCCTTGGAATTGTTTTGAGTATGGGAGAGGTACAGGAGGCAGTGAGTAGAGAGTGGCTTCGAAGGAAGTTGTTCTAAGGTATTGATTGCGCTTTTTGATTAACTGGTTTCAAAAAGTTTTACTAGGTCAATGGCATTGGAGGGTGTGATTTGGTTTGAAAAGCGAGAGTTCATTTTGGATATGGGGCTTTAGACCAGAGATGAAACAATTTAGAATGGCTTCCGATGGTAGATTCGTGATTCGGTTGTAAGTGGTTTCAAATTTTGATTGATATTCATGTATGATCGTTGTTTGTTTGAGCTTAAAAAGGGTAGTTTGTGAGTTGATTAAGGATGATGGTCTGAAACGTTGTTCTTGGGCTTTTGTGAGGGAAGACCATGTGGCTATTTGATGTTTCCAACACATACATTGGAACCAAGTAAGTGCTTGGCCAACCATGTAGAAGCAAGCGAGGTCTAGGCGTTGGTCTTTGGGTGTAGCATGAAAAGAAAAGAAACATCCGGCTTGGAAAATCCAATTAAATGGGTTAGAAACATCATGGTGGGTAGTTCGCATTTGTATTCTCTTGTGGGGTTGTTGTTTGGTGTAGGTAAAATAGGTGGGCGGTTAAAACTGCGTTTGGTTTGATACTTTTAGTTTTTAGTTTTCGTCCGTACAAAAATGCGTTGGACGCATGTATATTATCGAAAACGATCAATTTAGAAAACAAAATTAACATACAAAATGAAAAATAATTTTTTTTTATTTTCCGTGTTTTGTAAAATAATATAAGCACGAGAAACAATTCATCCTTCCGTCGTCCTTTCATTCCCTCCGTTGTCCCTCCTTTTTCCTTGCATCTCTTTTGTCATCACTTCACTTCTTTCATATTTAACATACATATTTTAAAACAGAAAACACAAAATTCATTTTTAAACCACACTACCTAAGGTTTTGAGAAGAGACGGCTGTGGAGAGGATGGTTGCATGGTGGAAAGTTTTGCATTAATGTCGACAAGGGCGGTTATTTGTTGTAGAGAGGTGCTATGAGCCTGTAGGGTAGTTTGTACTTCGGTGATTTGGTGTTGTGCGTGGAGCAAGTAGCTGTGGGAGTTTTGGGTTGTTTGTATTGAATCGATTTATCGTTGGTGACTTTGGATTTGTTAAATAGCCTCATGGAATTGTCCAGTCATGGTGATGGCTTGAGGAAAAAAAGGAGAGAGGAAAAAAAGGAGTCTAGGGGGAGTAGAGGTAGATGGAAGGAGAGAGAGTGTAAGTGACAACACCAAATGATGATACTAAATTAAGCAACAGAGAATGGAAGAAGGATACAGAGAATGGAGGAAAATGAATACGCAGTGCACACAGAAATAAGGAGCAATTTTTTTACCTTTTTTAATCATACGTTTACCAATCATATATAGATGGGTTTGGTATAGGACTAACTGGTCGTAGTTTGCCATATGACGCTACTTTGTAAAAAGAAAAAGGGTAAGTTGTAACTAATTTTTAGAAATTTTAAATAAAGAAAACAAGAGTAGCTTTCATTTTGCTGTTTAGTGTAACTACCCTTGTAAAGCTTCCATTGCAATGTTAATCAGACCTTGAGCCTGGAAGGTAATTGTGACGCCCCACCTCTATACCCACGCTAGCCAAGAACACTACGGTGTAGTGTTGTCAACTAGCACGGAGAATAAGGCTGTTGAGGAGCGACCATCTATGTAATTGCTTTGTGCGAGCACCGATATGTCAGATAATAAAACATTGCATTTCATTTTTAGAGGAAACCCGACATACCGATACAAACTCAAAACTACCACACAGTGGCTATAATAGTTTAGAATAATAGATATAAAAATAACACAGAAAACATAAATGCGGAATACAGATGGAACGAAAAGTCTCATATATACAATAACTGATATCAGTTACAATACATTTGACACAATACAAATGATACAACTACAACTGTCGACTCAAGAAGTTATATATACAAGTACATTATCGACTAATATACGTGAATACATTATCATCTTAAAACAGACACACTGACTACTACAACAAGACGAAGATCACTTCAAGTGATATAAAAAGTCTTCATAGCTCTAGCAGCAACCCAAAGCTAAAAATCTACAACCTGTAAATACTCGGTCTGACCCGAGTATTACATTCAAAAGAAAATAATACCCGGGTCAGTCTAATTCAAACTCAGTTATTAATGCACAGAAGCAATAATAATCAAATATCAAAAAGACGACAGTCACAGAAATCTCGTATACCCAACTTCTCGATAAGAGAACCGGATAACGGCAGATATAACACTAAACAGTGTTAATCCACAAAACAGAAATCCAAAGCAATTTAAACGATTGAAATGTCAATTTAAAACTGTCAAATCTGATAGGGCTGCAGTGCACGCACGCGTGTACTGCCTCGCCACTATCGTAGGAGATCAACGAACCAAAATCAATGAAGGTTCAAATATCAATTCAAAATGTCGATATTGTGTGGCTACAGTGCACGCACGTGTGCACTGCCTCGCCACAACAGCATATAAAGAAATAGCAACAAGGCACAAAGGCCAATGGTCATGAATTCGCAGTGCAAACAAATGCAATAAGCAAGTGAATGTAATAACACTGCAGAACTCAAGGAGTTAACAAACTACCAGAAATTGCAAGGAGGTCAAGTCACTGACTCAACGCACCTACGGCACCAAAGCACAATGTAGTGGAAACAACTACAAAAATAGAGGGAGGGTGAGAGCACCAAGGGTATGGCACCACAACACACGAACACATATATATCAGTGAAACCATGAAGCAACAGCATGAATGCATAAAACTGGACAGAGCAACACATACTCGAAGTGAAAAGTGAAAGAGTAAGTGCACCCCGAAACAGTTCAGCTCAAATGAGCAAGTGCACATGAGAAGACTGCACATGGACAAAATGTCCCAGAGGTGCAGCAAGGAACTGCACATGGCGGGTGCACATATGATGACCCAGCCAAATGAAGGTGTAAGCAAACAGGAGTATGGCTTAATCCAAATGGCAAACACAAGACATCAACAAACATGACAATGATGTGCAGAGGTATGGAGAGAAATGGCACAGGTATGTGCAGAGATATAAAATGTATGAAGTCATCAAAATGAAGGTGGGAGCACCAAAAACATTTTCACAAAATCAAGATATATTTTCCAAACAAGTCTAGGATGTTACAGAACACAAATGGCGAAACTATCAGAGAGAGAGGCAAATGAATATGAAATGAGCTGCAGATCTGAAACCACAAGGGTAGTCATACTCAAAATCAGGGGCCAGACATGCAACTCTCTACAATATGTACAAAGGGGGTACGTATCTACATGAAGTCAGATAACAAATGAACATCAAAATGCCACTTAAACTCACATACGAACAGGGTACAAGTTACAATGTCAACCAAGTATACAGGTGAAGCCAACTGACTCGAATGACTCAAGTGATACAAGGACAATGCTCAATGCACATCAATACAAAACTCAAACAATGCCAACATGATCAAGTTCAAAACAATGCCCCAATATCAGGTTAAAGTGAATCGAAAAAGAAACTGCAACATCAGGAAGTGCAGTCATGCCAATGACATTTAATATCATAATCAAAGTCAAGTGATATCAAGTGCAAGAGAAGTACACTATGCAGTGTTCAATACTGAAGCCACAAAATGCACATACAAATCGAAAACATTATGGAGTCAGAGCCGAGTTTGACAGTGTCAAACGTCGAAGTGAAGAACTCATAACGCGAACCACCTCAAGTTCATAGGGGCTTGATTAAGACAGTGGCCAAGCAAAATCAGAAGAAATCAAATCTACGTATATGGAAAAGGTCAGAATTCACCACAATCATCCAAACAATATCGAACAGCCAAAGACGAATTCAACATAGAATATACGAACGAGAAAACAGGGTTTCGAACCCATATAAATTCGAACCCAAAATCATGCACTGGAGAATTAAATTAGATGTGAGTACAAGATTACTCACCTTTAATCGGTCGCGATTCGAAGAATCGTGAAGCCCTAGTTTCGAACGACGATGACGAGAACGAGCAGCATAAATTTTGGAACAATCAGATGAACGGAATCCAAGGGTAACGAATCACGAAGCAGTTGTCGAACTCATCGAAGCAGCCAATCAAAGAATTCATCTCTAAATCGATCGAACCAGGCAACGTCAGAAACATCCAACAATCGATCAAAACAGTCACGTGCTTCGACATACAAAGCCCACAGATCAGAGCGCAAGAGGAACGAAAGCCCTAGCAAGCATCGAAAGAACGAACGAAGAAAAGAAATCGTGGACGCCATTTTTATTTCCCTCGATTTGATTTTAGGGTTCTGAAAAATGATAAAGGGGGAACGGGTTCGAATGAATGCCAGATAAAGAATGGTACTGGTATCATCTCTTCATCAAAACCAATGGGCCGCTATAAAATAAAAAGGTATATTTATTTAAAGCCCAAATACTTTTAACCATGTTTATAAAAGAATTTCAAATTGATTTTTAATTTCAATAAAAATTTACGAACGATTTAATCACCTAATGGCGATGATTAATTGCTACGAATTTGCGGGTTGTTACAGACTCCCCTTCTTAAAGAAATTGCGCCCTCGCAATCATAAGGAATAAATGGACAAAATGTAACAACCATAAGAGCATGGCAATGTCGAATGCATAAGCAAATGTCAGCAGGGGAAGTATTAGATATGAAATCAAAAGGTTCGATTGATTCAAATCAAAAGAATCAACATCGTGGGGATCAAGGAATCAAAATCAGACGACTATATAAACAACCTCAAACATCATCATCGACTGATAAAAACAAGATCAATCGAGTTCTAGCAATTGAAAGAAAAGGAATCAGAGCAGAAATCACGTACTGCACGAATTGAATGTGAGTAAATCAAATTACTCACCTGAATCATCAGAGAAAAAGACGAAGCTCAAATCTCAAAATCGCAAATATTCAATCATCAAAAACGATAATCGAATTTCACAAATATTTGATTATCAAAAACGATAATCAGGAGACAAATCAAATATCTAATTATCTCAAACGATAATCAGAAAACACAAATATTTAATTATCACAAATGATAATCAAATCTCACAAATATCTGATTATCAAAAACGATAATCAGAAACACAAACATTCGATTAATCAAATCGAAAAATATTTAATTATCTCAAACGATAATCAAATTTCACAAATATCTGATTATCAAAAATGATAATCAGAAACACAAATATCCGATTATCAAAAACGATAATCAGAAGTCGTAAATATTCAATTAACGAGTCCGGAATTAACCGAAGTAGTAAAAGTACGGTTCCATACTCCTTACTTTTGCTAAATCGTTTAAATCTCTTTATCGTTTCCTTGAAAGTGCAGAATTGTGTGTTTTAAAAATATCATTTCACATTCTCAAACGGACAAGTCCGGAATTAAGCGAATCAGTAAAAGAAAGGGGTCATAGTCCTCGATTTTTCTGAAACGTTTAAATCGCTTCCTCGTTCTTTTGAAAATGTAAACTGTAAAATTTTTTGAAAACAATTTTAATTTATATTTTTGAAACAACTTTTAAAAATAAAGAATTTTGAAAACACGTGATTAAATTAGCAATATCAGTAGCATCTTAGATAAGGAAGTTGCACTTCTCAAAGTACAGTAAAACGGACAACAAATTCAGCATTGCGGAAGAACCGCTTGTAAATCCATTTTAAAATTGACGGTTACTGAAGTTAACACGTCAAAATTTCATCAAAATAACTGACATCAAAGTATAATACCAATGAATTTTCATTCATAAGAGAATGTCACAAGAATCTTCTCAAAGATAGAAAGGGATATCATACCCTAAACTTGTATTCATAACAAGTCAATAACACATGAATTCACCAATGCACAAAAATTGATAAACATATCAATAGAAATCACGAAAATTGGTGAAGCACAAAATTCCAGAAATCATCACAAGAAATCCAGAAATCACAAGAAGGGGGGAAAGGCCTAGCATAAAAACGGAAGTATGAAAACTCCAAAACATCGGTATCACAAGATGAGACGCTATCTCATGGTGGCTAACCATTAAAGTTTCACACAGGAATGGTCCGAAGATCGTGGGTCGCTATCCCACACGTGTGAGTCGGAATCACACAGATTGAGGTCTAGGCTAACCTCGCAGAGAAAGAGACATCGCACATTTGCTAGTCTAAATCATAAAAAGGAAAAGCGGAATGCCTATCACAAAATGGGAGCATGAAAACTCCAAAACACCGGTATCACAAGACGAGACGCTATCTCATGGAAGCCATCCATTAAATTTTCACACAGGAATGGTCCGAAGACCGTGGGTCGCTATCCCACACGTGTGAGTCGGAATCACACAGATTGAGGTCTAGGCTAACCTCGCAGAGAAAAAGATATGTGTGAGTGGAACCACACAAATTTAAGGTCTAGACTAACCAAAAAGCAAAAAGGTATGTGTGAATGGAATCACACAAGTGGTGTCTAGTCTAACCTTGCAAACAAAAAGATATGTGTGAGTCGGAATCACACTACTGCGGTCTAGACTAACCTTGCGGACAAAGAGATATGTGTGAGTCGGCATCACACTACTGCGGTCTAGTCTAACCTTGCAAACAAAGAGACATCGCACAATGGCTAGTCTAATCATAAAATGATCGTCATGATCAACGAGAAGTGTCAATTACACTAGAAAATTGTCACAAAAGGTTCAATCGAACAAGTCCAGGAGTTAACCGACGAAGTAAACGCAAGCGTTTCATACCACTTGTTTTACTAGGCCGTTTAATTCAATTTCTCATACGAGTGAAATAAAGGCTTGTATATACTAATAGATTGGAAAATGATTTAGGAAAAGAGCTTTGTTATAAAATAGTTTTTGAAATCGTTTGGAGAAAAGGATTTTAATATTTACTACTAGTATAGAAAACCTTTATATTTTTAAAGTGACAAATCATATAAATGATTGTAGAAACAATCAATCACAAGAATTCACATACGAAGATGTGAATGGAATCCAAAGAAATCGATACTGAACCCATCAGAAAGTATGTTCACAAAAATCCCGAAGAAAATGTCATCAAAGTTGTTAAACAATGATAGCAACAAATCGGGAAAATAATTAAGAATCGATTAAATTTGGAAACCAAGTCAATTCACAAAATTTCACATTCGAAGACGTGAATAAAATCCAAAGAATTCGATTCCAAATTCATCAAAGTAGAAATACCAAAAATTCCAGAAATAGAAGTTATCAAAATCGACAAAGGTGATAACAACTAATTAGAAAAGAAGAATCGATTATCAACTGGAAAAACAAAGCAAAACGAGCAGAAAAGCATAAATGACTTCAACAAAAGTAAGAATCAAGTCAATGTCGAAGCCAACAATTAATAGCCGCAGTCGAGTACAAAATGAATCAATCATCATTATCAAAGAAACCAACGGCAAACAAAATCAAAGTCTTGAAAATCAAGAAATTAGCAATTTCTCAAAAACAAAGTGACCGAAGTCGAATGGAAATCAAGATGAGGAAAACACAAAATATCAAGTTCAAAATCGCTGAGATTCAAGCTAGATGTGAATGAGAAATCAAAATTACTCAATTTGCAACTGGTCCAGCTATTTTTTCATCACAGTGTAACAGGTACACAATGACACTCATAGCATAGAACAAAAGTGGAACAAAGTCCAAAAGTCAAAATGGCTTTAATTTGCCAAATTAAAACAAAATCAACATCGGCTAAATCAATTCAAAGCCGAAAACACAAGAATAAGCGTTAGGAATTCATACCTAACAGTCAGAAATAGTCATATGTAAAGATGAGAGATAAAACATCGACAAATAGTTGTAACACATGCTCCATCTAAGTTATGTTTTATAATTGTCCTAAACCCCAAGCTCTGATACCAAGCTGTGACGCCCCACCTCTATACCCACGCTAGTCAAGAACACTACGGTGTAGTGTTGTCAACTAGCACGGAGAATAAGGCTGTTGAGGAGCGACCATCTATGTAATTGCTTTGTGCGAGCACCGATATGTCAGATAATAAAACATTGCATTTCATTTTTAGAGGAAACCCGACATACCGATACAAACTCAAAGCTACTACACAGTGGCTATAATAGTTTAGAACAATAGATATAAAAATAACACAGAAAACATAAATGCGGAATACAGATGGAACGAAAAGTCTCATATATACAATAACTGATATCAGTTACAATACATTTGACACAATACAAATGATACAACTACAACTGTCGACTCAAGAAGTTATATATACAAGTACATTATCGACTAATATACATGAATACATTATCATCTTAAAACAGACACACTGACTACTACAACAAGACGAAGACCACTTCAAGTGATATAAAAAGTCTTCATAGCTCTAGCAGCAACCCAAAGCTAAAAATCTACAACCTGTAAATACTCGGTCTGACTCGAGTATTACATTCAAAAGAAAATAATACCCGGGTCAGTCTAATTCAAACTCAGTTATTAATGCACAGAAGCAATAATAATCAAATATCAAAAAGACGACAGTCACAGAAATCTCGTATACCCAACTTCTCGATAAGAGAACCGGATAACGGCAGATATAACACTAAACAGTGTTAATCCACAAAACAGAAATCCAAAGCAATTTAAACGATTGAAATGTCAATTTAAAACTGTCAAATCTGATAGGGCTGCAGTGCACGCACGCGTGTACTGCCTCGCCACTATCGCAGGAGATCAACGAACCAAAATCAATGAAGGTTCAAATATCAATTCAAAATGTCGATATTGTGTGGCTACAGTGCACGCACGCGTGCACTGCCTCGCCACAACAGCATATAAAGAAACAGCAACAAGGCACAAAGGCCAATGGTCATGAATTCGCAGTGCAAACAAATGCAATAAGCAAGTGAATGTAATAACACTGCAGAACTCAAGGAGTTAACAAACTACCAGAAATTGCAAGGAGGTCAAGTCACTGACTCAACGCACCTACGGCACCAAAGCATAATGTAGTGGAAACAACTACAAAAATAGAGGGAGGGTGAGAGCACCAAGGGTATGGCACCACAACACACGAACACATATATATCAGTGAAACCATGGAGCAACAGCATGAATGCATAAAACTGGACAGAGCAACACATACTCGAAGTGAAAAGTGGAAGAGTAAGTGCACCCCGAAACAGTTCAGCTCAAATGAGCAAGTGCACATGAGAAGACTGCACATGGACAAAATGTCCCAGAGGTGCAGCAAGGAACTGCACATGGCGGGTGCACATATGATGACCCAGCCAAATGAAGGTGTAAGCAAACAGGGGTATGGCTTAATCCAAATGGCAAACACAAGACATCAACAAACATGACAATGATGTGCAGAGGTATGCAGAGAAATGGCACAGGTATGTGCAGAGATATAAAATGTATGAAGTCATCAAAATGAAGGTGGGAGCACCAAAAACATTTTCACAAAATCAAGATATATTTTCCAAACAAGTCCAGGATGTTACAGAACACAAATGGCGAAACTATCAGAGAGAGAGAGGCAAATGAATATGAAATGAGCTACAGATCTGAAACCACAAGGGTAGTCATACTCAAAATCAGGGGCCATACATGCAACTCTCTACAATATGTACAAAGGGGGTACGTATCTACATGAAGTCAGATAACAAATGAACATCAAAATGCCACTTAAACTCACATACGAACAGGGTACAAGTTACAATGTCAACCAAGTATACAGGTGAAGCCAACTGACTCGAATGACTCAAGTGATACAAGGACAATGCTCAATGCACATCAATACAAAACTCAAACAATGCCAACATGATCAAGTTCAAAACAATGCCCCAATATCAGGTTAAAGTGAATCGAAAAAGAAACTGCAACATCAGGAAGTGCAGTCATGCCAATGACATTTAATATCATAATCAAAGTCAAGTGATATCAAGTGCAAGAGAAGTACACTATGCAGTGTTCAATACTGAAGCCACAAAATGCACATACAAATCGAAAACATTATGGAGTCAGAGCCGAGTTTGACAGTGTCAAACGTCGAAGTGAAGAACTCATAACGCGAACCACCTCAAGTTCATAGGGGCTTGATTAAGACAGCGGCCAAGCAAAATCAGAAGAAATCAAATCTACGTATATGGAAAAGGTCAGAATTCACCACAATCATCCAAACAATATCGAACAGCCAAAGACGAATTCAACATAGAATATACGAACGAGAAAACAGGGTTTCGAACCCATATAAATTCGAACCCAAAATCATGCACTGGAGAATTAAATTAGATGTGAGTACAAGATTACTCACCTTTAATCGGTCGCGATTCGAAGAATCGTGAAGCCCTAGTTTCGAACGACGATGACGAGAACGAGCAGCATAAATTTTGGAACAATCAGATGAACGGAATCCAAGGGTAACGAATCACGAAGCAGTTGTCGAACTCATCGAAGCAGCCAATCAAAGAATTCATCTCGAAATTGATCGAACCAGGCAACGTCAGAAACATCCAACAATCGATCGAAACAGTCACGTGCTTCGACATACAAAGCCCACAGATCAGAGCGCAAGAGGAACGAAAGCCCTAGCAAGCATCGAAAGAACGAACGAAGAAAAGAAATCGTGGACGCCATTTTTATTTCCCTCTCTCGATTTGATTTTAGGGTTCTGAAAAATGATAAAGGGGGAATGGGTTCGAATGAATGCCAGATAAAGAATGGTACTGGTATCATCTCTTCATCAAAACCAATGGGCCGCTATAAAATAAAAAGGTATATTTATTTAAAGCCCAAATACTTTTAACCATGTTTATAAAAGAATTTCAAATTGATTTTTAATTTCAATAAAAATTTACGAACGATTTAATCACCTAATGGCGATAATTAATTGCTACGAATTTGCGGGTTGTTACAGTAATTTGATCACACATTTAGGCGTGGTGCGTTCATGAACAAGAACCGTATCAAGTGTGCTTTTATTTGGTAAAATAAGTCACGGTTGTCTTTTATTTGGTAAAATAAGTCAAGTATGCTTAGTTTGTGTCTGTTTTTATGTTCAATCTTTGACTAAAAAGAAGAACAATAATATCATAATTTTTTTATGTAATGGCCGATGGTAGATAATGAAAAGGATTAGTAAATAAAATAAAATAAGAGCTTGAATAAAGCTTAATTAGCTAAATTCAAAAAAATGAAGTGAATCAGAGAAGCATACATACATTTCACTTTTATATGGTGAAAGACGATAATCAAGTTATAAGATTTATTTTACAATACACACATTTCACTTTTAGGCATAAAACCAGTTGTATCTTGTACGAAGACAAGGATAACAAATCCAAACATCATCTCTATACTAAAAAGTCAGGTTTATTTCTATTTAATATAACATAACAATATTTTCGTGATATAAGTTTCCAAAACAAGTCTATATTGTTACTTGATTCGAAGGATACAAATTAGTGTCAAATAATTCATAAAAGATATAATTTAATCAAAGAACTTTCAAAAGTCGCCTTCTTCAATCCAAATTTCTAGGGGTGGGCGCGAGTCGGTTTTTTACGGTTTAGAGTCCAAACCGCTTCCACACCACATCAAACGGTTAATCAAAAATACAAACTATTATACTAATCTTTTAAACGGTTCGGTTTCGATTCGGTTTGAATGTAATACGGTTCGGTTTCGGTTCGGTCCGGTTTGAACCCATATTAAATATGAAATAAGATAATTACTTTCATCAACAATCAATTTACGAAAGCAACTGTGTGAAACTTTTACATTAAAGGTTAAACACAATGCTATACTGAAATGAAAGATTAGTTCTTAATTGTATGAATATTTCAATTTGACATTACCCACAAGTGAGATTTTTTTGATAGATTAACCAAACATCAACATTAATCAATGCATAATCATTAAAGAAAATGACTAGGATTATAATTAGCATTTATCCAAAAAAAATAAGATGAAAAATATTATACCAAAACTATAACTTCTTCCTTTATGACAGCGATTATTATTAATATAACAACAACATAAGCTAAAATAGAATGTACATCATTAGAATCTAAAATAAGATAGGAGTTGCTTATATTTTTATCATAAGATTACTAATGTTAATTTTCGGTTCGGTCCGGTTTAATATGATTGGTTCAATCGTCCAAATCGCAACCGAACCGTATCGATGCGGGTCGGTTCGGTTTGGGGTATTTGCTTCGGTTAGAAGATTCGGTGCGGGTTTTCACACCGTTTTTGCGGTCCGGTGTGGACGGTTTCCGTATAGCGGTGCGGTTTATGCCCACCCCTATAAATTTCTATATCTACTATAACAACCCGCACCTCCGGACATACCAATTCAAAGTCTAAAATGACTTTCGAACTCGTGTCATGCCAAGACGTACGAGTCATCGGGATTTTAAAACTTTTCATTATAGGAGAATAATATAAAATTTAAAGCGTTCTATATTTTCGAAAATCTAATGGAAGAAAATAAAATATAAATACTAAAAATAATCTAGAATAGACAATAGTCTCAATAAAGTAGTCCATACAACAATATCTCCAAACAGTAGTATATAGAGTACGACAGATAGAAACAACATAATACGATATAAAGTACAAGGAGAGTAACAATAAATTGGTATAACTCTAGCCGCATAGTTTCCTTCTCCATGCACTTTATCTAGGCCAAATCACCTGCTGGCATGTCCTCTTGTAGTGGGTATAAAAGGGGAAGAAAATGAGTGGATCAGACGAAGTCTGGTGAATGAATTGCATTACTAGTGTATGACGTTCACAAGCAATTAACTTCATCTATAACCTACGTGATCTAGGATTTCCATTTATGTTTAATAACCATATATAAAGGGTTTTTATTTTACAGTCATGGGTATATTTCTGATTACATCCACTACCATAAACAAGTTACAAAGGTTTCAAACTAAGAGTTGAACAACCAACATCTAACAATTTTAGATCAATTTCTAGTATGTGATTCCTGATGATTAACTTCCTAACCAACATTGGACTAACAATACCAATGACAAACTACGTATATCGCACTTACACATAGAGCGAACATCGCAATGTCTGGGCTCGGTCCGAGTATACTACCTCAACGATTTATGACCTACCAAAACATTCGTGTCAACATCTTAATGGTAAACATGTCATATTCTCCTTATCAATCAACCTGAAATATTAAGAAAAATCACTATAGTGATTTCCTCGTTGGTCCAGCCGTGTAGCCCTAATATGCAGATGCATCACACTCACCTTCCCTGGTTCTTACAAGTTTAACATGTGACCTGACGTACCTCGGTAACAATAAGAGCTTCTAATTGCACTGCCAACGCCCATCCTGTCGAGCTCCATGCTACGCCCACCATGAAGTAATACTAATTGTTGCACCTGCTCCATGAAGCTACGTGAACTCCTAACAGTCGATACAGTGGGATACAAGTCCCTTCCTTCGCCCTACTTAGCCTGACTAGGTCTAGGTTCAACCTATGCGTCCTGAAACAATTCAGACGTTTGGTCCTCCATTTCAGATGTTTGACTTTCAATTTATAAAAAAAGTATTTTACAGGCATTCAGATGACTGACTCCATTTTTCAAATGTCTGACTTCAATTTCATACATCTGCAAAAGAATTCAGACGTATGGATCGAGTCAATTTCAAACAAGTTGCTATCGGGTTGGAATTTCTTGAATTTGTTTGGTATGCAAGCATAAGCGCTTGTACATATGCATTTTATTTGAAACATTTCTTGTCCCTTCGAGTTCAAGTAACTTCGTATTGTCATATGTTCTCTCTCAAGGTGGATGAAGATGTTCGACATTTTGTGTGTAAGGAATCATGTTCCCATATAGTCTTTTAAGTCTGAATGTTATGGGAGTAATGACTTCGTATGTAACAAACAGAAATTCCTAATTAGGTTCACCGTCTGTTGGGCTTTTAGAATTTGTCGTGATTTTCCTTAGGGCCAAATCATTCTTCTCGAATTCTCATTTTCTTGCTCTTTAATTATGATATATTACAATTCCTTGTAAATAGACAATCGTTCGAGCTGCTACTTAATCTTGGAGTTCTTGAATGAAGTTAATAGACTATTCTTGGAGCTCTTCATTTTGACTTTTCACATAAAACATTATTTTATGAAAAGATTTTATTATTTTATTAAAAACCATGGCCTCATGGTCATAAGTAAGCAAGAAGAGTATGTCATATGTGTTCTATCGGCATTCGAGTAGGGGTTTTGTAACCCCATAAGACCAAGCGTAAATCATCTACCCCATTAGCATTGGATTTAGTTAACCTCTTTTTTTTTAATATGTAGCTTCTACTATACCATTGGCTCGTGGGGGAGCACCTAACGAAAAGGACTTCTTGATTCTGTTTGCTTTTTACAAAATTCTAAGAACTCTCTAATTTTGAATCGAGTTCCATTGTCAAAAATAATTTTATAAGGCAATCCAAAGTGGGTAACAATGTTAAACGACAAACTTAATAAACTTTAGGGAATTATGGTTATATGAGGCTCGTCCTTTAACATTTTATAAAGTAGTCAATAACGACAAGTCTATAACTACATATTTTGCGACTCCTGCTCCATGGGCAATGGTCCAATCAAGTCGCTGAACCCACACATCAAATGACCATGGGCTCGTCTTGTGACAAGTAAACTCAATGGCGCTCAGGGTATTTAGAAAATATTTTGCGTCAATCACATCTCTAAACATATTTGAAAGCATCCTGATTCATAGTGGGAAAATAATAATCATGTTGGAGAAACATTTTGTCCTAATTTCAATGCTCACTGCAATCTCCACATAATCTATTATGTGGAACTGATCGAGAATAAGATGTCTAGTAGCCTTTTTTGCATAACACCCCATCCCTGATAGTGAAACTTGGTACACTATATTTGTTGCAAAGGGATTCACTTAACTCACAAGGTAGTAAGCCTTTAGCTATACATTAAATATACGGCAGCATTCAAAAATATTCCCGTTAATGTCCCCTTGGGGAAGATTTCATTCTGGTGCTCACATCTTGCAAGTTATAAGCTTTTGGGTCCTAATTTATTATTCATTGAGTAGCCTATGCTCTTATTATTACATAAACCTTATTTGTTGTATGCATATACTTGGTTTCTCAATATAAGATTTTGAAAGAATGAAAATATTGAAAAGCTGAAGCAGAGAATTGATGAAAGAAGAAACAGCAATCTTTATTAATTTTTACTCTTTGAATTGCAGAGAAAGATTAATGCAATATGTTGCTCTGCGTACATATTGTATTTATATTGAATTTTGAGTGGTTGGGCTTTGCTATCCGGCCCAGAGCTGCTGCTTTACTTGATTTGGTTGTATGGCTGGGATGCTGTTTCATTGATCCTGGGCGGCTGAGATGCGATTCCTTGCATTATAAACTTTACTTACTTCTGATGTTTCTCATTACTCAAGAAACTCAACCGGGACAAACTTAAATTCCCAGGCATCTTTGGGAATCGTGGGTTTGGCAGGAGCATCTACTCATGCATTTTTTCTTTGGGAACTTGTTCGAATATGTTTGGTTTGTTGTTTTTAGTTTTGGGTTTTCGTCCATACAAAAATGCACACGACGCATGTATATTGTCGAAAACGACCAATTCAGAAAATGAAGTTAACATACAAAATAGAAAACCATTTTTATTTATTTTCTATGTTTTGGGAAATAATACAAGCACGTGAAACAATCCATTCTTCCGTCGTCTCTCTATCCCCTTCGTCCTCCCATCTGTCTTTCTTTCATGCACTCCGTCGTCCCTCCATTCTTCTTATATTTGACATACATATTGAAAATTGAAAACACAAAATTCGTTTTCAAACCAAACACCACCTTAGTATCTCTAATTCCAATCTTATCATAGGTTTGACCAACCATGAGAGACTCATTCATCCACATTGTGTTCTTCTCTAAAACTCTACTCTCAAAACATAGAATATACGATTACTGTCAGGGGTAACAATAATGTATATAGCTCTTGCTACTTGTTCAGATTCACCATGTATAAATATTTTCCAAAATGGTCTCTCACATTTCACATTTTCTTCTGGTTTTGTATCTTACCTTGTAACTTGTCGTCCAAAAGAACCTATAAAACATCATTTGAAATGGCTGATTGGTGCGAAATTTTATGGGTGAGCTTGTAAAGATGGTCTGAGTTTACTTGTAGTTATATTAGATTAACAAAATTGTGCACTCTATCATATTCCCACATAAGAACAAATAGATAACATGATTAAAAGCTGCAAAGTATAAGATGATGTCATCCCCATCAACTTTTGAGAGGAAAGGAAGTTTCCTTAAGTGAACCTAAATTTCCATGACTACCCTTTGACATTCGGATGTCTGTTTAAAGTGTTTATGCTCCTTTTCAACACATCAAATAACGGAATGCATCTGTTAGTTTCTCAATTGATAAATCTACTCAGTGCTAAATGCCAATAACTTTCCATTTAAGCTCACTGTTTGTTTGCTAGTTTTCCAAATTTTGCATTTCTGTTGTTGCCTTTGGATTTGATTTCTATTGCCCATGCACCAACCATACATCCTATAAAATTATCCAATTATATTCCAAGTGAACATCCTGAGGGGATTAATTTCGGGGCCTATTTCTGATGCTGTTACAAAAAAAGTCCTTATAGCAATGAGCATGTAAACTAGTTCTTTATTTTTTCTAAATCAAAAAGCGCAAACTAGCTTGCGCTTAACTTAATTTGCGTTTTTAAAAGATTGTAAAATTTTAAAATTTTCAAAAAAGATTTAAAAATCGAAAAGCGCAAACTAGCTAATACTTTTCGGATAGAAAGCGCAAGCTAACTTTTCAAAAATTTTAAAAGTTTTAAAATTTTCAAAATAAATTTAAAAATAAAAAAGTGCAGGTTATCTTGCATTTTCTGTCAGAAAAGTGCAAGACACCCTACGTGCTCTATTTTTCAAAAATAGGGTCCAGATTTATATCTTATGTAAATATCAAAAACAGGGACTAGCTCTTTTCTTGTTAATTTAATATCATATGCACGCAATAAAATGAACATTTCTTTTAATTCTTTCACGTGACTTGCTTCTTTTTGTGACTTGAGGAGCATGTTACAGCGTAAACTTCCATATTACTTATAATTTATTTGGCAAACGTTATTTTTACCAATCATTAATAAGTTTCCTTTGCATTTTTCAATCTAGAGGGAATAACTCTGTAATAATATAACTCGATATTTGTAATGAGATTGCACTACTAGAATACTTTAAAATGAGGACGGAGCCTGAAGTCGGCTCCGTCTCCATTATGGAGTCAGCTGGGGACGGCGTAAAATTCTATTGAAGTTTGCGTCGGCTGGGGACGGCCTGCAACGGCCCGAGTCGGCTAGCGTCGGCTATTTAATTATTTTTCCAATCTAATTATTATATATACCTATTTCGTTTGAAAAAATAAAAAACACTACTAAAATGGCCAAGAAAATAAAATTGACATGTATGATTATTAATATTCACCCAATGACGGGTCGTGATAGGTTAAATTGGTATTTTCGATGATATATGTTCGTGTAATTCGAAAAGTTATCGTTGTTGAAAATCTAACTCGCACAACAATTCGTTGCAACTTTTAGTCGATCCGTTATACAAATTCGATAAAGGTGGTTATATGTAACATTTTAAAGAATTAAAATAATTTTTTAAACCGTTGGGTAATCAATTATGAATTTTTAAATGTATTTGGTATAATAAAATTATATAAAATAAAATATGCGGTGTAAAAATAAATTCTTTGGATCTTATGTCGATCTAAGATATTTTGGACATGTTTCCAGAATATGGTTTAAAAATACACAAATTTGGGGTGTCGATCTTGAATTTCAAATTTTTATAGCCGTTCGTGGACTTTCGGACAAAAAACCCTTCGCTCGAAGGCCGAACGACCTTCAAACGAGACCAAATTTGAACCAGTGATGCTTTGTAGTGTTTTAATCGAATCCGTACGGTTGGATTCACAAAAAAATCATCGCCTATAAAATTATCCAAGAAATATGTCATTTTCTAGGAGTTAGCTATAACATTTAGGTGGGTGCTATTGAGATATTGGGCCCTTAAAGTGTCTTCCTTTAGAAAGAACGGAACGAGTTTGTGATTCGATCTTCTAAAGCGTAAAGCGAAATCAGTAGGACAAGATCCAATCTTTCGTCAACGCAGGTTGCTTATTCTCCTACGCCAGTATATTAATTGGCCAGTATAAACATTGGCCTCCATCTCTTCTATTATAGTCAATAGATCGCCAAGTGTTATAGCTAACTCCTAGAAAATGACATATTTCTTGGATAATTTTGTAGGCGATAATTTTTTTGCGAATCCAACCGTACGGATTCGATTAAAACACTACAAAGCATCACTGGTTCAAATTTGGTCTCGTTTAAAGGTCGTTCGGCCTTCGAGCGAAGGGTTTTTTGTCCGATAGTCCACGAACGGCCATAAAAATTTGAAATTCAAGATCGACACCCCAGATTCGTGTATTTTTAAACCATATTCTGGAAACATGTCCAAAATATCTTAGATCGACATAAGATTCAAAGAATTTATTTTTACGCCGCATATTTTATTTTATATAATTTTATTATACCAAATACATTTAAAAATTCATAATTGATTACCCAACGGTTTAAAAAATTATTTTAATTTTTTAAAATGTTACATATAACCACCTTTATCGAATTTGTATAACGGATCGACTAAAAGTTGTATCGATTGGTCGTGCGAGTTAGATTTTCAACAACGAAAATTTTCGAATTATACGAACATATATCATCGAAAATACTAATTTAACCTATCATGACCCGTCATTGGGTCAACAATAATAATAATAAATGTTAATTTTTTTTAATATTGTAGCAGTGTTTTTTTATTTTTTTAAACAAAATAGGTGTAAAAAAAGTTTTTTTTTAAAAAAATATACGGGCCGACCCTAAACGACTCAAGTCGTCACTAATCGGGCCGATGCCAGCCGACGCCAGCCGACTCCATATCGAGTATACAGGTTTCAGCCGAGATCTTCTTCTTCACTTTCTTTGCTTAATAATTAAAAAAACGATTTTTTTTCTTCCCCATCACCGATTCCGACCCTCTCCAGCCATCACCCTCCGTCGTCGTCGCCGTAGAAGCCTAGAACTCGCCGAAATCTCCTCTTCTTCTTGAATTTGGTAATTTTCTAAACCCTAATTTCGAATTAAATTGTTTAATTAGGTTTAAATGTACATTATTGTGATGATAATTGGGAGTAGGTATTGCTAATTTAGTGTATTAGGTTATTTTTAGTATGAAATCGTTGAATTTGAAAGTGTGAATTGGGAATAATTGGGTGTAGGTATTTAGAATTTGAAAGTGTGAAAGTGTGAATTGAGAATTGAGAATTGGGAATTTAAAAGTGTGAAAGTGTGAATTGGGAATAATTGGATGCATGTCGTTAATCGACTAAATATAAGAAATGTATTTAGAAGTTTGGCATGCGGGTTGGGATTTTACTTATAGTACCGCGTATCGGGAAATGTCGTTAATTCAAGTTTGGCATGCGGGTTTGGCATGAGTGTTGTTTGACTGGCATGTGCGCCTTGTATTTGGATTGAGTGAAGACGACTTGGTCGTCGAGTGTTGTTTGACTGGCCTGTGCGCTATGTGTTTGGGTATTTATACCTGGAAAATCTCAGTAGTCGGTCCATTCGGGCTGTGCCGATATTATACTGCGATACGCTACCGTTTATTTCTGGCGCCTAGGTGAAGCGACTATTTGGATGTTTATTGCTTTATATGCAATAAACATCTTAATATAAATGATTTAAAGGAAATAATTTATAAATAAACTTCTTACTTATTTTAGTCTATCTCTAATTAATATAAATAATTTAAACGAAAATAAGACAGCAACAAAGCCTTTAGTCCCAAAAGGCTTTGGTAGATTAGAAAATACGATAATAATCACATAAAACTTCAGATGCAAAGTCTATATGCGTATAGTAATAGAAAAGAAACGCTATTGAAATTTCTAATATATATATGTTTTTAAATTAGGAAAAATGTTCAACTATCTTCTCGACCGTACCTGGATGTGTGAAAGTCGAACAGGAACGAAAGGTTCAACGAAAAAACATTTTAAGGATGGTGTACATAATTTGTTAAATTCGCTAAAACTAATAATGAAGAAGGCGGCACACAAATTCGTTGTCCGTGTCGTAAATGTCGACATTTGCATTATTGGGAATCAGATTTAGTTATTGTACATTTGTGTAAATCCGATTTTGTGTCAAACTATTATTTCTGGGATCGTTATGGAGAAAAAATTGATGC
This sequence comes from Allium fistulosum, assembly GCA_030737815.1. NCBI lineage: Eukaryota > Viridiplantae > Streptophyta > Magnoliopsida > Asparagales > Amaryllidaceae > Allium > Allium fistulosum. The sequence continues at coordinate 722,219,697 of CM060901.1, forward strand.
ATCTAATTCTATAGTGCCTGAGGCTGAGGTGAATAACAATAATGTTATGACGAATCCAATAGTAGATATGTGAACTTATCATTTGTAAGTGTTTCGCGTAATGATGAAGCCGTTGAACAAGATTGTTCTGAATCAATGTTTTTTATTTTTAGACAGAATGGCCGAGCTGCTGGAAAATGTGTGGAAATATGGTTTGACGATAGAGATTACAATATAGCACACACATACGTTCTTCTTAATTGTGCTGAAATCGCACCATTTATTAGGTAAATACTGAATGATAATTCTCGATAATAGTACGCATTTGCATTATTTACGAGTTACCCAATTTAAATTGATTTTGCACTTAATATACGTATACATATATTTGCAGTATTTACGAATCAGAACATCCACTTGGTGATCTCAGCAAAGAATTTGCTAACTGGTTTACGAAATACGTTGTGATCAAAGAAATTGTGTCGGTGATGAAGGATTGAAACGTCTTGCGATAGGACGAAAAAGAAATGTCAACACTTATCCAATATTCTCCGTGAATGGATTTAAATTCAACACCAAGAAATACGGTGCTGAAAAAATGACTTATAACAGCGGTGTATTTGTCAAAGGGACTGATGATCCAGATGAACATATAAAAGATTTTTATGGCGTCTTAACGCAGGTTTTGGAATTGACATATTCTGTCCAATCTGCAGAAAAAGTATTTTTATTCGGATGCAGTTGGTTTAGCAATGTTCCGGGCTCTAGTATCAACGTGCACAAAGACTATAAACTTATTGAAATAAACCATAACTCACGTTACTCAAAGTATGATCCTTTCGTGTTAGCCAAACAAACATTACAGGTTTATTTTGCTCCGTATCCATCACTAAAACGAGATAAAGCAGACTGGTCGGCTGTTTTTAAAACAAAGGCAAGATTTACACATGATGGAAATAATATTCCTGACGAAGCAGCTTATCAAGCAGATATTGAGCCAAATAATAAATTAATAATAACTGATGATCATGCTGATATAGGGCCCTTGAACGATGAATCAAATATTCTAATAGAAGTATTTGAGACTTTAGAGGGAAATGACGACCGAGTCAGAATCAGAAAACGACGAAGATTGATTATTAATTAGTGATGATGTAATGTATATAAGATGGAAATTTGTAACGTTTGTTGTATTATGTCAATTCTAAAACCTGTGTTAATGTAATGGAAATTCGTATCGTTTGTTGTATTATTCTTTTATTATTCTGCTGTGAGTATGTGATTATTAATCAGACATGTTTTCTAATTATGAAATGATATATGTTTTTTTTCATTATATGAAATGATATATATATATATATATATGCATGTTTCTAGCAGATATTATGTCACACAGCAGGCGGTCCCAAGGTTAACGAGGCCCTGCTCTTGGCAAGGGTAGTAGTGGTACGACCGATAATCGCCAGAGAGCATACTTAGTGCCGAAGACCGATGAATGGTAAGTATTTAATTTACTGCAACTTCATTATATATTATTTAGTGCATGCTACTAGTATATTTATGATTTATTAACTGACAATATCAAATGTATTCAGGGGTTTCGATTTACAGTCGTCCGAGTCCATTCTAGCCGTGTCTCGCAACAACTACCGTAGTAGGATGACGGACTTGTGGGAGCAGTGGGATAGGATCCCACTTTATATCAGAGATGCCGTATGGGCTGACCTCCAGGTAAGAATAAAATTCTAATTAATTTGAGATTGGCATATTTGATCTTTGAAAATTAATATACAATTTATATAATTCATTTAAATTTCAACGTGCAGGCGTCCTTTATTGTGGATCCCGAAGATCTCGGGACGTTCAGGACACACTGGGTGAGGAAGGTGAGAAAAAACTATAGAGGCACGCTCTCCAAGATGAAAAAGGCCGGTAAAAAGCCAAACTGGATGAGTGAAAATTTGTATGCGCGGTTTGTGCAATATTGGGAAAGCGAAGACGCGAAGATAAATTTTCTACTTTCATATGTCTGTAATTATAATTCGTTTAAATGTTTATATAATAGTTAAATTATACAGGCGGTAGCATCGAGGAACTCCGCAAACAGGCTTAGGAATCCTGCTACACACCACGGTGGATCCAAGTCTTTTCAGCAATATAGAGAAGAAATGGTAAATATAGAAATTGTTATTTGTAATTTACTTATAACATTGTTCAGTTATATATATGTATATATGTGTGTGTATATACATTCTTTAAACATATCTAATTTCAAACGAGGGAGAGACGTGGTGTTGCACCGTCTTATTTGGACGTCTTCACTCGAACACACGCCGTCGAGCATACAAATGAAGATGGCGTGGTAATATATGAATGGTCAGACGCCAAATCAGCGAATATCCGGGTATAAAGACTATAAATTTTTTCTCTTATTTAACAATACATTAAATTGAATATTCATCTTCTCAAAATTATATTTCTAAACACAGGAGAGATGCGATCAGGAGATTGCTCACGTGCTTGCAGAGTTTGGCTGGGAGCTGTTGACCGTTGAGGAGACGGACAGGATATTCCCTCGTATTACCGACCCGCCGATCAGAAATAGACAGTATAGATATGGCAATCAAGCGGTAATATTTATTGAATTTAATTAATTCATTAACCATTTTATAAATTTTATTGAATATTACGTATAAACTATAACTATGAATTTATTAATATACAGGCCGCAACGCAAGCCGCTTACAATAAACAATAGGCTAAAGAAACAATAGCGGCCCTGCAAGCACAAGTCGCCGAGTTGAACGATTAGAGGAAGACTGGATTGAAGCAGCAACTAGACGAGGCGATTGCTGCTTACTTGGCAGAGCACGGGACAAATATGCCGCCATCACATGGATCTGGCGCTGTTGATGATTGGGGCGAGTGGTAGTATGTTTTTATATATGTTTTCTGATAAACTTTGAATGTCTTGTATATTTGATGAACTTTTGGTTGAATTTTGTAAATATTATGGATATTTGTGATGATGGACGTTTGGAGATGTATATTGATGTTTTGTGGTTCTTAGTTGGACATATATGTGATGTATATTGTTGTTTGGTGAAGTATATTTGATGAATATATATGATTGTGCGGATGGAAGGTAGAAATGGCTGCTGGAAATGCAGAAAAATTTACCCAGATTAGCGTCGGCTAGAGTCGGCTCGGGTCGGGCTATGAGTCATTTATTATTTTACACGTTGACTGAGTTTAGTGTCGGCCGGAGTCAGCTAGGACGCTAAACTAGGGGACGGACCCGTCACCATATCACTTGACGACAAGCTATATAGCGTCGGCTAGAGTCGACTATATGCCAACGCTAAACAGCCTTCTCCTTGTAGTGTTGGTAGTTCTTCATCAGGTTTAAACATTGAGATATGGTTATATCCCGTGTAGGCATCCACAGAGAGAACTAGTTCTTTTCCACTAGTTGAAACAACTAATTGGTCTATGCAAGGAAGTGGAAAACTACCCTTCCAGCAAGCTTTCTTCGAGTCAGTGAAAACAATACAAGTTGTAGACTAATTATTCAGTTTGTTTTTACGATTGGTTATCCATTCAGGATACTTAGCTCCATGGAAAAAATATTGTTGGTCATTTTATTTCTTATCACAAGGCCTTTTATCTTTCATGTTCGAGTGGTCTTCTTTTTTGTATCACTGGACTAAATTTGAGGTCTATGTTTAGTGCATGGTATGTGATGGAGCGAACAATCCTAAACATGTATATGTGACCAGGCAAAAACATCGAACCTTGCTCAAAGGAACTCGAAAAGTTCTTGTTGCACTCATCCATCTAAGATGTTAGGGACATGAATCTAGTGTTTTGATGATGATAATAACCATATAAAAATGGTACTAACAAATTTATTGAGTTATTTTAGGTATAATAGCACTTCAATATAAATGGTAGATGATGGCTATTGATATAAGGTTCTATAACAAATTGTATTTTTGACACTTGATAAGTAAGAAAATAAATCGTTTTAACTGAATTAAACGACTTAATCGAATGAATGATTCAAAAAGTAAAATTTCAAAGATAAATGAAATAGAACTTGAGACCTATTCCATTGCATTTTTAATGTTTAGACATGAAAAACATATAAAGTTCGTTAACATCGGAGAATAGAATATAAAAGGATGAAAAATTAGGGACAAAATGGTAAATAAATCAGAATTAGATCTTTGTAATTTCTAAAATGAACCCTGCTCCTTGTTTATTTGCCCATTTCCTCTTCCTCCCGGAAGCGAGAAACTATGTTTTAAAAACTATTTTTTTCTTCGTAACTTCCTCGTACTTAACATAAAAATCCAAATAAATACTCTAAATTCAAGTTGACAGATTCTCTATAAATCCATATTTTCAAATTTGATAACTTAGTTTAGATTGTGTCTGGACTTCTGAGTTGAAAGCTTCAAGAGAACTTGACCTTAGGTTTCCTTTGTAATTGATGAGTGAAATTTATTCTTACAATGGACCATCCACTGTTTTATACTTTTATATAATATTAAAACATATGTGTGAGGGTTATGAGCCTAGCAACAACCACTCACACATGAACTAAGTTTTCTAATACACCACTTATAACCCAACATCGCTTAAGCTATCACAACATACAAATTTCAACCCAACTTTCGCATCGAAGAACATAAGCATTAAAAATTTCAACAACCATGCATATAACTCAAAATGAAGCAAAGATTCAAACAGTAATAACAAAATGAAGCTAGATAAAGAAGATATGACCAAGAGTAGACTTACTACCACCACAATCACGCATGACCAAACTCAATGCAAGGGAATAAAGTGGTGCACATCGGAGCTAAACAATATTACCACTAGACGGTCCTCGAAGTCCAACATACCACTACTAGAAAAGGGTTAAATAGCGACAGGGTGGGGCGACGGCTTCCGACGGTGATTTTCCGATGGCTTCCGGCGGGCCGTCGGCGGCCATCGAAAGTCGTCGGAAAATCGCGAACATCAGGCTCCAGTCGAGCCTCTTCTTCCTCATTTCAGCACACGAAAAAAATTTCTCCAAATTCTCAAATTCGCTCCCCAAGCCTCCAATCACTAATTTCGTATTTTTTTCATCCTCCCCGGCTTCGTATTCAACCTCTCTTGCTTTCTAGCTCAGGTATAATCTCTTATTTTCGCGAAAAATTCAATTTTTACCCTATTTCTAGATTTGCATAAGTTGATAAATTAAGGCTAATTGATGATTGAAATGGTTTCCAATAGTGTTATAATAGTTTCTTGCATTCCATGGTATACCTATTTCATCTTTTATCGTGAAATTGTGAAAAATATGTATAATTTGTGGTTGTTCGTGTATATGTAAATCGTTGTGTATGCCTTGATTCTACGATTGTATATGTGTGTAGCGCTGCTATCATTGTATTGTGTTAGTTGGAATAAGATAAAATGAATTCACGAGCTAGGAGTATTATATTGTACGTGCACGTATTGACTTATGCAAAAAAAATGCATGAGTCTAAATTGTAATTGTGCGTATTGAAAAATGACAAAAATGTTAAACCAGTCTTAAGTTGATGTAATACGTCGAATAAACGTGTTAAATTAAAATATAGTTTTGTAAATGTGAACAGTTAGTAAAACTGTATTTTTTTGTAAAATGCGCACATTTAATTAACTAATGTCCCTTAGAGAGTTTTTGGCCCCGTCTGACGAGTGTTGTACATGATCGTTATATAAATAGTCGTTTTTTTTCAAAAAACGACCATTTATATTCATCTGGTACAATGTTTGTTGGATTTGTCCCTGTATTGGACAAGTTATGAACACAGTAAACATTTACATTTTTTATACTACTTCGTCTCAAACGGTTCATAAAATTTCGGCCTAACTTTTCTTTTTTGTTTCCTAGGTACACACATTTGTGTACAATGCAGGGAACAAAAGGGAAATGCTGCCGAAATTTTGTTGAATTATTTGAGACGAAGTAATATACGAAATGTAAATGCTTACTGTGTTTGTAATGAGAAGTAGGATGCCTGACCATGGAAAAAAATATTTTTTTTGTACAAAATTTTGCATCGATACGTTAAAAAATAAAATGTGTCATATTTGAAAATATTTTTTAATTTGTGAAATAGTTCTTTATATTCAAATATTATACGACTATGAAAATAATCTTTTTCGAATTTGTATTCTTGAAAATAAATATTAAATTTTGAACATGTGACTCATTTTCTCAAATAGGAAAAATGATTGATTATTTTGTTGATCGGAGGAGATGGATGTACCAAAGAAAAGAACTGAGAGGCTCAATAAAAGAAGATTTTTATAATGGTATAAACGTATTTGTTGAATTCGCTTTAAGTAATAACGGAAACGATCCAGAAATTCGTTGTCCGTGTAGTAGCTGTAGACATTTGAAGTATTTGTTACCAGACATTGTGAAAGTTCATTTATGCCAAAACGGTTTCGTACCCGAGTATTATGTTTGGGATCAGCATGGAGAAGTTGTAGCAAATACTTCTGTAGAGTCTGAAAGTGTCGTTAACGAAGTAGTTACGACGATCCGTATAGAAAATATGGTCGAAGACGCAGCACGATCAATATTTCCTATGGTTGAAGTTGACAACGATAATGGAAATGTTGAAGAACCAAATATTGAAGTAAATTTTTTTTATGATTTACTAGATGCTGCTAAGAAACCTATTTGGGATGGTTGTAAAAGCGGCACTCAGCTATCAGTAATCGCAGAATACGTTGCGATGAAGTCAAAATACAACATCACTGAAGCTGGGTTTACGGCTGTTGTACAAACTGGAAAAAGACATATGCCGCCCGATAATCTAATGTGTAAAAATCACTATGAAGTTAAAAAACTTATGTCGGCTTTTGGTTTACCTTATCAGAAAATAGATACATGTTTAAAAGGCTGCATGTTGTTTTGGAAAGAAGACGCAAACCTTAGAAATTGTAAAATTTCTAATCAGGAGAGATACAAACCAAGAAAAAAGAAGGGGAAGGAAGTTCTGTACAAGCGTATGCATTACTTACCCATCACTCCAATGCTTCAAAGATTATATGCATCTTCTGTAACTGCATCTAATATGAGATGGCATAGTGTGAGAACGGAGGAAGAGGGTACGTTAACACATCCGGCCGATGGAGAAGCATGGAAGCATTTTGATAAAATGTATCCAAATTTTGCAGCGGAGAGTCGAAATGTTAGATTAGGATTATGTACGGATGGTTTTTCGCCATTTTCTCAATTTGGTTCTAAATATTCATCCTGGCCCATTATCGTCACACCGTATAATTTACCTCCATGGATGTGTATGAAAACGCAATATATGTTTCTTACTGTTATCGTTCCTGGCCCCGACGATCCGACATAAGGAATCGATGTATATTTACAACCGTTGATTGAGGAGTTAAAAATACTATGGAACGAAGGAGTAGAAACATACAATGTGTCCAAGAAGAAAAATTTTCGTATGTTTGCTTCTTTGTTGTGGACTATAAGTGATTTTCCTGCCTATGCAATGCTTTCAGGATGGAGTACTACCGGTCGTCTAGCATGCCCAATTGCATGGATGAAACACGAGCGTTTTCTTTACCTCATGGTAAGAAAATGTCATGGTTTGACTGTCATCGATATTTTCTCCATGTAAATCATCCCTTCAGAGGAGATAAGAAAAACTTTTTAGCTAATAGAGTAGAAACCAGACAACCACCGACGATATGGTCATGCGAAGACATATATGAACTTGTTAGGGACTATCCAAAGATATATGAAATTGGAGTGCAAACAGAAATTGAAGGCAAATCGATTGCTCATAACTGGTGCAAACAAACTATTTTTTGGGAGTTGCCGTATTGGAAACATCTTCTGCTTCGTCATAATATAGACGTGATGCACAATGAGAAAAATGTATTTGATAATGTTTTTAACACAATTTTGAATGTGAAAGGGAAGACGAATGATGATTTGAAATCAAGACGCAATATAGAAGAATTATGCAAACGTCCTGAGCTTCATGTGAAACCAAATGACAGTAAAAAACCCAAAGCATGTTACGAATTAGATAATAATCAAGTTAAAGTTGTGTTGAAATGGGTGGAAGGGTTAAGATTTCATGATGGAATATCATCAAATCTTCGTAGATGTGTTGACTTTAAAAACGGTAGATTGAGCGGAATGAAAAGCCACGACTGTCACATAATGATGGAAAATTTATTTCCCGTTATGTTCAAAGAACTACTGCCGTTAAAAGTTTGGAAGGTAGTAATGGAGCTTAGTATGTTTTACAAAGAGTTTTGTTCGACTACTTTAAAAGTGCAACGTTTACGTAAACTTGAAGTTGATATTCCTATATTGCTCTGCAAATTAGAGAAAATATTTCCGCCAGGTTTTTTTAATGTAATGGAACATTTACCTGTTCATCTCCCATCTGAAGCACGACTTCGAGGTCCTGTCCAATATGGATAGATGTATCCATTTGAGAGGTATGTAATGTGTTATCACGTAATTTAATTGCATTTTCGACCATGAAGTTAATGTAAATTAATTTTGCATAGATATCTAAATCATCTGAAGAAAAAAGTGAGGCAAAAAGCACAAGTTGAAGTCGATATGTAAATCTTACATCGAAGAAGAAGCTTCGTTCTTTTTCTCTCACTATTTCAGTGACCATGTGAATATATCATTTGAAAGTGTTCCTCGTAATGACGAAGGCGACGAACAAGAGTCCTCTCAAGCAATGTTATCTATTTTTAGACAACATGGTCGGCCTTTTGGAAAATGTGTAGAAATATGGCTAGACGATAGAGATCTTCATGTAGCACACACTTATATTCTTCTAAATTGTGCCGAGGTTGTACCGTTTGTTAGGTAATCTGAAATAATAATTTGTGTTTTATTCTTTTCTATAATGCATGCGCATGTATAACCTAATGTAATAATTTGTTTATATATACAGTGTTTATGAACGTGAACATTCGAACGGAGATCTCAGTAAAGAATTTTCCGGTTGGTTTTCAAATTACGTTTATGAGCCGAGAAATTTTGTTGTTGAAGAAGGGTTGAAACATCTTGCGATGGGACCAAAAAGATTGGTCAAGGCATATCCAATATATTTCGTCAATGGATAAAAATTTAACACCAAAGAATACGGTGCAGAAAAATTAACGAATAATACTGGTGTATTTGTAAAAGGTAGCGACGATCCAGAAAATCACATAAATGATTTTTATGGCATTCTAACACAAATTTTTCAACCGACATATTTCTCACGACCCGCGGAGGAGGTGTTTCTATTTAGATGCAATTGGTTTAGCAATGTTCCAAGTTCTGGAATTAATGTGCACAAGGATTATAATCTTATCGAAATAAAGCATACATCGCACCATCACAAGTACGATCCTTTTGTACTAGCCAAACAAGCATTGCAAGTTTATTACGCTCCTTATCCGTCTCTAAAAAGAGATAAAGCAGATTGGTCTGCAGTTTTTAAAACAAAGGCTAGATTTATTAAAATCTGAATCATAAGACGATGATGATTGATTAAAATCCGAATCTGATTTTTTTTTCAGTTGATGTAACTATGTTGAATTCTTGATGTATTATGAAATTGATGTAACTATGAAACCAAATCTATACGTTTACCATTGTTTACATGTTTTATGTCATTTCCATTTGTCATTTATTTAGCAATTTTTATTTGCAATGTAATCTGCTTATCGTCGGAACATGAGACCCATTATGAATCAGGTATAACACACTTCCATTTCTATCTCCATTTCAATCATTAATTTAGCAATTTATACCGTTGATGTCATTTACGTATGAAATATACTTCATTATCATGTTATTATTCTCTTTTGAAATGATGTGTATATATGTCACAGGATTATTGTAATGTAATCTAGAGGACGGGCATTACAAGAAATTATGCATTTAGTTGCACTTATTAGTTGCGTTTATAATTAAGTGCAACTATTAGTATATAAGTGGCCGCTGTGAAAATTTTCCCCTTCCTGCTAATTAAAACATTGTTACGTTTCTAAGTTTTCACGTTTCCTCCCATTTTTCATTTTCCCTCTTTATTCAGAAAATTTTCACCAAGTCTTGAATTATCGTCCTCTTCATCAACGCTTCATTTTCCCTTCGTCATCATCGCGCTACTCCTCTCCTTCCATATAGTCAATCGATTCCTCTTTCTATCTACTGCCGTTTGATTGAGATTCTACACAAATCTTAAATCGGTATGGATTTTATACTTTATTTTATGAATATATATTGGTTTATGTGTTTTAATATTGATTATATAAACCGAATTGCAAAAACCCCAATTTGATTGAGATTCACGATTTTGCCATCCATCCCTCCTGTTGTTAAAACATTGTCGTTCCATGGCAGTACACTTACATGGGATCGGTATGCTCCTTTTAGCGTTTGCAAAAGGTGGTTGTAGGCAGCATCCCACATCGATATCTAAATGTCCGAATTGTTTAAACCGAGCTCATGCCTCGGTGAATCTTTTATTTTTTTTTTATTTTTTTGATTATACAGGTGTTAATGCAAACTATATTAGGATAATCGCTACTTTGTTTACCCAGAATAAGAATTTCATTTAGATCCAAATGTTATGTATCAATCTTTATGCATTAATTTTGATTTTAAAGTATACAGTCCATTGATGCAATTTATTATTACTGGTGCAGTAGAGTTAAAGATGAAATGAATCAAAGGTTGGTATATTTTTTGATGGATAGATTAATGAATGTATATGTTTTAGATGAATGACTTATTTTCTCTGTTTAGGAATGTGTTAGCTACATTATAATGCATATAAGATGTTTGATAAATGGAGATAAGTTTGAAATATTTGACTATAGAATAAGATGTTTGATACATGGAGATAAGTTTTGTAATGCTTACTGATCTATCCCCTCTAAAACTGAAGGATTTCATCCTTTTATCAAATGAAAATATATAGATAACTTGGAAAGAATCAGATAAACCAAGCCCTGCACTAGTATGAACATAGCAAACTTCATTGCAAAATAACCACCTTCTAAAGAAAAGAAGCTTTCAACAGACATCATATTTATATTTTTATTTATTCAAAAGTAGTGTTATATGTGAATATGTCATTTGTTCATGTTCCCTATATATATGTTAAGTTTTGATATAGTTAAATATAGTTTGAAACAGTTGGTTCATTAGGTACCGCAACATCTCATAATTACTTATGGTGACTAACTATACTTCTTCATTTTGATTTTTGAGTATGCAATGGCATGCTTTTCAATATTAGCAAGTGATTCTGATTATAATCTATTGAATTTTACATGATGATTAAAATTTTGTTTGCAACTTTTTGGAGGATTATAAATGACAAAGCAAGCGGTTTCCCATATAGAACGCCCACATGTTTTATATTTAGCTGTATTCTTAATATTTAAAACTTGTCCTTTCTTAATGTAGGTCCGAAATCAAGATGTGATATTTGGATTAGCAGGTGTTAGCAGAGAAGGGAGGGAAGTTGCCTGGACATGGTCAAAAGCATGTTATATTTGTATTACGCATCAAGCCTGATATAACTGAAAGTTAACACCGTACATGCTAGGCTTCTTAGTTACTATATATTTTCATTGCATTCATTCTCTTTAGTTAGGGAAATTTGTATGCTTTTCTCTAAACAAGTCACAACGCTTCTACTTTTGTTGTAACTCAGTAGCATATGCATTCATTAACTTATTCAATTGGTTGCAGCTCTCCATATAATTGTTTACCAAATTTTGACCCTGAGGAACGTTTACTAATTTATCATATAATGAGTTATTCTTCTCTCTGAAAATGTCACATTGATCTTTGAAATTGGAATTCATTTTATTCCATGCTTTTAAGATCTGTTTATCAATTTCTATTTTTTAAGTAACTTATACAGATCATTCCTATCAAATTCTAACTTGAGACGATTCAAAAATAATGTCATCATAACCTTCTTGTTGAGACCATGCATTATTATATTTAAAATGCATTTTCTTTTGAGTATGGTAGGATGGCATAAGGATAAGTGAAGTAGACAATGGTCACCTTGATGAATGATTTAATGCATATGATTTATAGTGAGTAAATCTGTCCGGAAAAATGGAATTGAGAAATATTCTGTCAATTCCATTGTGAACTGACAGATTCTTCCCTCTTTCCTTGTAAAAAAATCACCACACCTTAGCTTCTATGAGCGTAGATTGTTGAAAGCATATGGAGAAGTCGTCACCTAACTTAAAATTAACTTCATCCCCACCAATTCTGTCAAAAATGTGGATTATGTCGTTGAAATCATCAGCAACTATCCAGGGAAAGGTTATTTGTTTAGATTTGAACTATAAATATTCCCATAATTTTCTCATTACTTTTCAATAGACAAGAAACTTACTTATCATCTATGTAACGACCCTAGATTTTTATTTAATTTAAATTGATAATTAATTGTATTTTTGAATAAAAATAGTAAAAATAAATTGATTAAAATGATGCGAGTTTCCCCTCCAGATGAATTCTATGTTAAATCAATTAAAATCTAAAATATTGTATATATGTGATTAGATTCAAATTTCAAGTAAATGGTTAATAATGATTTGAATTTATGAAATAAATACAAGACGATAAGTATTGAAGTAAAATAATTATAGAATCTTATTTAAAATAATAGAACAAAGGCATAGAAATAAAACGATACATAAGTCAATTCTTTATAACAATAGTTTTTATAGCTTTATATCTATATACATGAAGTATAAAACAAAACATTTAAATACTATCAGCCCCGAAAAGAAGAAAACAAAATGAGTATATGTTGTACACCTTAATTAATACAAGATCACTTCAACATGCCTTTTGTACACAAGAGATATGTACCAGCCAAAGTCAAGTATGACTAAAACAAAGATATTAGTGTACAAGTTATATATGAGATCTGCAGCCACCACCAATTTAAATCTTTGTACAGCCGAAGTATTGCAAAGGAAGACATAAAGTACGCAGCAATTAATGTTAGGATCTTGAGTACCCAACATATTATCATCTCAGCCTCCACAAAGAAAAAAAAATATCACTGCTACAAATTTGTACAAACAAATATTATATACCCTGTACAACTCCTCTTTTGTATATATCAACCTGTAAATTTGCTTTCCCATATATTTTCATCAGTTCGTTCCTTAAAGCAAAAATCTGAAGTAAATATTCTTCAAAACTTAAACTTTAAAACTCAAACAATAAAACAACAATACAACTTCAAAACAAATCAGAAAATCAAAAGGGCAGAGCAACTCAAAGCAAGGATCAGTTTTCAAATGCAAAGCCTGTTTCAAAGAAAAATCAAAACAACATACTTTGTTATTCTTTCTTCTCTGGAAGACAGGTGAGTAACATATTTTTTAAATATAAACTAAGTTTAGATAAAGCATGTTTTCCTCTGTGATGATATATATTTTGTATATATGTATGTTGTGCCAAGTCTGTGTGTATCTGTTTTTGTGATACCCTGTATCTGTTGTTATGTCTTGTAGATATGGAAAATTGGAAACAACCCTCCATCACTTGATCTAGTAACTGATTGAACTTAAGATGTAAACAAAAACTGTTTATTTTGTTGTAATCTATGTATTAAAAATGTATTAAAGCTGAAACAATCTATAACTACTTCTAGCAACTCAAGAAACTGAGTTTAACTTTAAAACTGTTTAAACCAATTTCTTGTTTAAGGGATTCAGGAGTATAAATCGAAACTACATACAAAATTATGATTTTTAAGACAAGTACTACAATTTTTAATGCTTGGGTTGAAGAGCAGTTTTAGATGCACGGTTTTAAGCCTTTCGAGCTGCCATAGGCGATCTCGACAACTAGAAATGTCGAGTTTGGGTCTGGAGGTGGAGGAGTTATGGGGAAGTTTGGGAAAAATGGTGGAATGGTGTACTGGTGAACGTGGTGACGATGGCGTCGAATTCATTTGCGTAGACCTAGTTTTATATGGCCTTGAGTTTTTGTCTCGTTCGAAGCCATGTAATGATCGAGTATTTCGAGCTTCTGGGGTTGGATACAGGGGAGGTAGACGAGTTCACGGCCAGAGTTGGGTAGCCGCTGGTGGTCGGAGCATGGAGCAATCGGTGATGACAGGTTTTGGTTTGAGGTTGGGTTACTGGTTCCAGGTTGGCTCGTACGTTCGAATTTCGATTTCGAATCGATGATGGTGGGTGGTTGCTCGAGTAGGGATGTTTGGGCGATGGGTGGTTCAGGAAGATCATCGGAGATGATCGGCGAAGTTCATCGCCGCCGCGCACGTGCACGAGCACGATTAGTTTTGGGTCTGGTTTCTTTGCTCTGGGTTTGGAAGGGAAGAGCACGGTTGATATATGTTTTGCTCGAAGCAGGCTCATGATTTTCTCGGGGTAACTCGAAGTAAAATCCGGGAAGGGCTCGGGTCATTTGTTTCAAGTTTTAACAGTGCCCAGTTTTAACAGTTTTTAATTTTTTAAGTTTTAAAGTTGAAACCAATGTTAAAAACTAAGTCTAAATTTAAGTGTTTAAGTTCCAGTTTTTGAAATGGAAGAAGTTTAAAGATTTAAATACTTTAAATAAATAAATATTTTGAAAATTTAGGGGATTTGATTTAAACTCTTTCCATAACTAAGATTTGCTTTTAATTTGTAACTTAAGATTTTTTTTAAGTTAGTTTATAAATTGATTTAAAATTTAACTGGTATTCGTTTTAAAACTTGAAATTTAAAATGGAAGTTTTAAGGAAGGGTGAAATAGATGTTTCAAACACATTAAAAATGAAAATTTAATCAATAATGGGAAGTGAGTTTTCTTTAAGTAATAAAGATTAAAGCCTTAAATTCATTAACCATTAAAGTAATTAAAGTTGATAATTGATCATTTGTATTGATAATTTGTAATTATAAGTTTAAATGTATTAACTAAGGTTTAAATTAATAATCACTTGACGATTTGGAAAATAAAAATTACTTAGAGAAGTAATGAATAAATAATTACGGAATGTAATTAATTAAATGATAATTTAAAATGTGAATTAATTATTCGTTAATAAATCAAAGGATTAACTAATAATGGCAATTAATTAAGATTAATTTAATAATTAAAGATTAATTGATTCATTGATTTAAGAAGTGATTAGTTAATAATTAAGGGTTAACTAATAAATTTGAAAGAAAGATTTTCAAATAATTTGTAATTAAATTATGATAATTAGCCGGATTAGTAATTGATACATCCGATTTAAATTTATCAGATAATTAAATTATCTTACTTAGGGATGTTTGGATTCTATTGAATGACTTGATTGTTTGATATCCCTGATATATGATGCTTTGTGATACATCCTGATTTATGTTGTGATCTGTAGTTTACTTATCTGTGACCTTTATATATCTATGATCTGTGAATGAACGATAAGCGTTGTTCTTATACTGCTTATCGAATTATATTTCTGTATTCTGATATGTGATGATTCATTGTGTTGCACTACTGTGTGAAACCTCTGGACCACACTTTTACACACACAAATATGGATTTCACGTGGAGATCGGTTAAGTCACAGATAATTTAAATTTGATATTTTTGAAATTGGAATTTTAATTTCAATTGATTTTGAAATTGGAAATTGGGGTTTAAAGTGAAAAGCTTTTGAAATGGAATTTCAAATATAAAAGCTATTTTGAGTAACTTAATCGAGTTTTGAAAATTTAAATAATTTGATTTAAATTTGAATTCAAGTTTGAAATTGATTCCTATGATTTGAAACTAGGGATTGAAAATGTTATAAATGTGTTTATCTGAATTTAAACCATTTAAAAGTATAATTTTGAGAATTTGGATTTAACCCAAAGACTTTAACTCGTATGAATGAATCAGATTTTCTGAAATGAAACTATTTGTTTTCAAAAGATAAAAGCTTTCCGATAAGAAATGAAATTCCAGTTTAATTAAAGGAATTTCAATATTGAAGTGAAAATGGTTTTCCAAGTTATGAATGAATTGTTTTGAAAAACTATGATTTGAATCTGTTATCTTTAACAGATTTAAAATAATGATTGGTTTAAATCATTTGAAATGGGATTATTTTGAAAGCTATAAGTTAAATCTTGATTTAAAGGTTTAACGAGTTAATCAAATTGAAATGGAAATTAATTTGGAAAATCTGTGAATGAATCTTTTGTTTAAAAGATTAAAGTGTGGAAACTGTTTAAACCGTAAAGATTGAATCTTTTTGTTTAAAGATTTAAAATGGTAATTTGTTAAACCATTTGAAAAGAAAGTTTTGGGTAATAAGTTGTGACTTAATTGAAATCCCATATCCATATGTTTTTAAATATTACGCTCACTATTCGGTTTAGCCGGGAGAGGACCTTTGGGTCGTATAACCCATTCCGAATATGTGATACGTCGATATGGATGGCATTTGATGACCGGTGTTGAAGACCGGATATTTCTGAAAACGGAAGGATTACCGTCGAGTTACTCTACATCGGCTGATCCCCGGTATAGAGGTTTTATCACCCTTAGTGACGGGAAGTCCGGACGTGATTGGAAATTATCCGGATTTGCAAGGGCTTCGTGAGAAGTGCCTTCGGTTCTGTTCGAACCCGGAACAGACTTGTATGGATTGTATGTCTGACATTACACCTTGAGATATAAAGCCGATTTCTTTCAAATACATATCTGTCGGTGGCGGAGAATTTATTCTCTTAGCTTAACACCCTTCTCTGAGACGTATGAGCTCAGAGGTTATGTAGTTGAAATTTATCAGCGATATATTCCCAATTTGGTAATGTGGCATGCTGAGTGTTGCTGTGTGATGATCAGTGTTTGATCATTTGTGATATGATCATTTGTTTGATCATTTATCTTTGTGATCATAGGTTGATCATCTGTTGACCCAAAGCGTGGCTTTTTGAAAAAGCGTAGCTTTCTGGACGAGACTTCGTCAGGGCCTCAACAACCCGGAAATGGTCGAAATAGGAATGCTGCGGCAAGGTTATGAGGGTCGCGCCCTTTAGGGTATGTCATTTCCTTCTGGAAAGGGGTGGTATCATGGTATGGAGCCCAGATACTTACTCATGTGGATACACTTTCTTTATGATGTGTGATGTTGGATATCGAGCGCTCGGATAAAGGTCCCAAAGGACCGGGAGGTGGCATATTCGTGAGTTACCTGTTACAGGGGTAACCCGGCCTTGTTGGCAGAGAGCAGTTTGTCTCTCGGGACGTCCCGCTAGAGGCGATCCCATGCGGCGGAAGGAAGTTCCTTAGCCTGACCATTTGTTGGAAATCCATCTTCCAAATACGAACTTTGTACGGTATTAGTTGTAGAACCTGCCATTTACGTACGGTGGTCACCACTGTTTAGATGGTAGCTATAGTAGGCATACGATACTGGTCGTATGTTGGCTAAGATTAATATTATACTTTCGAAATGTTTTCTACACTATGCACTAATAATAATATAAAATATGATTTGATTTTGCATAGTAAGCATCTTTGACTATCATAAGGAGAAATCTCCTCCAATTCTGCGTTTGCATTGTGTGTGTGGCGGGAGGCCTTATGGTAGTTTCATTTTCTAAAAGCATTGCGGTTTTCAATGTTTAAATTCTTTTGTGTTGTTTTAAAGATAAACTGTTTTTGTTGCTCACACCAGTCCCATGACTGATCCGGAGTTTATTGTTCCCTTCCTAAACTCTGGGTGCTCATAATTTTCCACACGAGCAGTCTAGAGTTGGGTTTCTTTTCAGATATTCAGGTTTAGTAGATTATCTGGAGCTAGTTCATTCATCGGAGTTGCTTATCTTGGAGTTGTGGATTCATTCTTGTCTGAAGATCATTTTGGAGTTATCACTTCTATTGATATTGTTCCGCTGCTGATGTTATCTTTTCTTTTCCGCTGCTATTTCTTGTATCATATCTCTGATGTATATTGATATTCATTGTATCACTCTGTTGTATCAGATATTGTATATCAATGTATTATTCTTTTATTCCGCTGTGTTATTTACTTAATTGTGTTATAGCTCCGGCGAATCGGATTTGAACGGTCGAATCTGCGGCATTCTAGTACAATGTGAAGTACGGATGTTGATTTTCGAGCGGGCAAAACCCGAGTCGTTACAATCTATTTCAAATAGAGCAGCAGTCTAGAAGTTGGTGACCCACATGACTATTATTCTTCCTTTTGATGACTGTAAATTATTGTTAATATGAAATATACCCAAATAATTTCTGTATTTATGAAATATCCCTTCGACTTCTCCAATCACTTAATTTGTCAAGGTTACCACTTCTTAGTTTGCAGGTTAACAAGTGATCGGGAACTGTCTGGTTGTATGCTCATGATGCCTTATTAATACTCATTGTTCTTTTTTGTTATATTGCAGGCAAATATTCTTTGTCCTTAGTAGATCCAGGCAGTTCACTTATATATGTATGAGTGTTTAAATTCTTGTTGGCCTTTGATTTTGTTTTGCCTGCAATTTTGAGTTGCAAATTTTGCTGCAAAGAAAATCAAATCACTGTTGTAAGTTGACTTATTTTTTCTAACTATTATTTTTGGCATTGATGTTAACAATATTGCTTTGCTTTCCATTATTGTAGCTGAAGTTTGCATTTTTTGTGTTAATGTGATGGTAGCAGTGAATAATGAATAAAGAAATTTCTATATAATAAGTTTCTCTCTCCCTCTATGATATCCTCTCTTAGTGATCCATCTCTAGTAGTGAATAATGAATAATGAAAATCGATTTGCTGTTTTTTAATTTTAAATCGTCTATGGATTCTTTTGTAAAAGTGAACTTGTAGCGCCATATTCAATCGATGTAGCTAAGTATCCACAAACGTATATATAAAAACTATAAGCCTTTTCTACTTGGGATTTGTTCCTAATTAAGTGAAATTGGCTCGTATATTTTCATGTCAAAGAATCACACTATTATAGGCTTACTGGACATCGTAGCAACAACAAGATGTATCTATATTCTGTCGGTCATAATTGTTCCAACTTTATGATAGATTATTGTGCGATAATTGTAAAATTGTCTCAACTTTTCATAGTCAAACAATCAAATTATTAATTATTCTTTAAAAGGGTAAAGTTAAAATGATGATAAACAAGGCGTAACTTTTGTTTATTGTCATTATTTGATATATATTCCAAAACTAGGAATAAAATTGGATAATGTGTGCCTTTTTCAAAGAGTAATTTATTCACATGCCAGGTTGTTGAACATGGCCTTTCGGCTCATGCATGTTAATTTTTCTAACTATTTAGGAATAATATATTTCTTTTTTTTACCGGTTGAAATCAGGAAGCAAATACTTCCAATTTGCTCGCAGCTTCTTCATGTTTAGATGACCTTTCTCGGTTGCTTGGATTTGTCATGCGATCAATTAGATCTATAAACGACGTTGTAGAATTGAAATTAAGAGAACTGTTAGTTGTTTGGGCTCACATGATTGTAGATTGGCATGACTGGGAAGATACAGAGGATCTAGCGATTTTTGATTCTATCCATGAAGCTGTCAATCTGCATAAAGATCACGATTACACAAATTAATAGTTTGCTTTTATACTACTTACACCGAGAGTTCTCGGTTGTTTGTGACTAACATTTTTATTGACTTTGTCTGAATGTTATTTGTGAAATTATAAACCAAAAATGTATTTCATAGGTGATTTTAGTTGATCACAGGTGCAAGCATATCAATCATATGCACTCAAGTGTTTCCCTAAAACGATTTGGAAGGCTGTTTATGTAAGTGCAATAATGATATTGGATGGTCAGAGATCTTTCTATGCATTTTCAGAGCTAGTAAGTTAATCAAATTTCAATTTCTTTGTTATACATTATCTTTTGAGAATTTTGTATTTCAATATTTTGATACGTTAGTGTACTTGACAATAGTAAATTTTGGCAAAGTGGTAAATTCAACAGAAATATAATTCTTGAAACCTAACATAAGTGTCAATATTATTTATTTCAGCTTGGATCAGTTGAATTATTTCTACAAAATTCTCAGATTTTACTGTATGGAAGTGGTAAAGACAAGCCGCCTACTGAACTCATGTTTGACAAACAGCAAACTAAGTGTCTTTAGTTTAACTAGACTATGCCAAAGGTTAGTTAAATTACACTTATTTACCTGTCTTCTATCATTCTGTGTGCACTATGATTCTTGTTTAAATCAATTGTTTTCTTTAGCCGTTCGTTGCTTCTGATTTGCATGCATAACCCTACAAAACCTGACTTAAGTGTTTGAGGGAGTATCAGTATGATTTTCAGGCTGACTTGTATTATTCTTTTCATTACTTATTTTTGACTGATCAGAACTGTGCTATTTAACAAGTAGATAAAGACTATGTGCATAGACGATGCTCTCTCTCTACTCAAGGCAACTATTAATTTGAAAAAAGTTCAGGAGGAAGAAAATAATGAAGCTTGAAATGAAGATGATAACGAAGAAGATGGTGACGATGGAGAAGATGAAGATGATGAAGAGTCTGACTATGATGAGGTAAGCAAGTCTTTGTATTTTCATTGACATAAAAATCCCTTTAACAGTTTTGAATGCCTTACTCTCAATCAATGTTGCGTTTGTTATGATTTTTAAAAAATTTCTACATTTATAAAAAAGGATTAATTATCATAAATACTAGGATTCAGACTATGGGGACCTTGAAGAAACTGAAGAAGAGTTCTTAGAAAGATATGCAAAAGCTGCAGCTGAAGTGGAAGGTGATCTTGTTGAAGAATGAGATTCAGAAAATGAAACACATACAATTGATTTAGGTAAAACTTTATCTTTGGATGCAACTCAGTCATAATATTTACAACTTGATTTGTGATGCTTAATACAATAGTTTGTTAAACTTAATGCACGAATTTGTATTTTTTGTGTGGTGCTTGCTGGATTATGCGATTGCAACCTCACTGTTTTGCAGCTATTTAAACTGCTGGATTTAACTACAGGATATCATTTATGTTTTATCTGGATTAGTTGGTTACTCACTGCATGTACTTTACTTGCATTGAAGGGAAGCAATTGTTTTATCCTCATTTCTTCAAAGTTAATTTATCCTTCCAAGTTTAAATGATTAATGCACTAACACTATACACATATTAAATGGATGAATTTGTAAGTTTTTGTTATCAATAAAATTACAAAGTTCATGTAAGTTTTTTGATTACTATAAATATGTAGTGCTTAAATACATAGCACAAGATTATATTCTTATTAAACTATGGATAAATAACGATGCTAACATGCATTCAAAAATAAAATACACATACATAATATGATACATGCGCAGTGCGCTTGGCATTGTTATGTGCATCCATATTTTCATTTCATCTGAAGCTTCAAAAGTAGACACTACCTGAGCAACAAATGAATCTTTATATGTCCTGAGCTGTCCGGCATCAGAATTATAAAAATCATCGGAAGTATCATCTCACACCATATAATCAAAATATTTTAGATTTATTGGATATTCATCAACAGGATCAACATCAGCAATAGAATTAAGTACATGTAGCTTCTCGTTATGATATGCACAAGGCAGAACCTGCTCTTATTGCATTGACATGTTGCGGCTATGAGTGTAGTTTAGGGGACTATGCATATGATAGTTTCGTGAGTACTTCTATAAGTTTAAGTTAATAGAAGTTGTTCAGACTTTTTATCCAAATAAAGAAACAATAGCTTAATTAGTAAGTATGTGTAAACATAATATGTAACGCTAATGGTTACTAACATCGTCTTTTGAGTCTTTAAACGTTTGTGCAGCCATGCAGAAAGGCATATGTGATGGAAGTGAGATCAAGTTCGATGACAATGCAGTTGTTTTGGTTATCAAGCAAGAAGAGCCGATAGGTGCTCGTGTTTTCGAACCTGGAGACGCCATGATATGCTCAATTTTGGTATTCTTTATTTCTTTATAGGTAACTGATCCTTTTACCTTAACTGTTTCATCCTAATAAAACCTTTACTTGATATCTGATCATATATTTAGTTCATAGTGTAAAATAGCTTGTGAAAATGATAAATATCCAATATGCCTTATAACAGTATATTGTATAAACCACTCTATAATGTTTCTAGGTTTTTCAGTTACTTCTGGATATGTGCTATGGGTAATGAGAGAAATGCTTATTACAGCAGACAACATGCCACAGACTTACAAAACAAGGTATATAACTAAGGTCCTTTTATAATGCAACACTTGCATTTTTAGTTGCTTTAAGCAACTCATTTTTTTAATGCAAGTGGGAATATACTACATGGTAGTGTTTAATCAGTTAATTATGAGCGGAGCTAATAGCAGCACCAATAAATCTGCCCATAGAATGAAATCCAGTCAGACTTCTAACCCAGTTTTGATCTGAATATCTGTATAAATTGAAATTTGTGTATTCGTTGGGGAACTATATAGGATGCATATAAAAATAGAATAATTTTTATTAATATGTGTTAATATAGAATATCGAGTTATAGATTACATGATTTTCATATATGCATATATATATACACATATATATATACATATATATATATATATACACATATATATATTGTTGATTGTTAAACTCGTTTGCAGGTAATTAGCTATTTCGAAGCGAAGACTGTCGACAACAAAGAACTATTGGTAATCAAGCAACGAACATGAATTTAATTGTTATATATGTTGTCGTATTTTGTTAGTACCATTTGTGGAAACTTGTCTGTGAATGCTTGTAGTATGTGACTTATTTTGTTGAAAAACTACTATCGAATTGATTATGGATATTATATTTGATTGTGAGGTTAGCATGTTTTTGCAATTATTTGAATATGATGATCATATGATTGATTGTTTGTATATGCTAATTATGTGATTTAATTGTTTGTTAAAATATATGAAAATTATGCGATTGATCGTTCATTTTAATATGAATAGTATATAAGCGATTGCTGGAAATGGTATAAACCATCAACCGTAAATAGTAGCATTTAAAATATGCTACCAAACAACCAATAACTTTTAGTAGCGTTTTTTTAACCCTACAGAAAAAACCTATAGCTGCATTTAAAAGTGACTTTTGGTAGCGTTTTTTAAATCCTAAAGAAAATACCTATAGTTGCATTTAAAAGTGACTTTTGGTAGCGTTTACTACAACGCAACAAAAAGTTTTAGACTTTTAATTGCATGTCGTATAGCATCGTTCTCTAAAACGCTACCATAAGTTATGGTAGCGTTTTTTCAACGCTACCAAAAGTCTTTTCTGGTGTAGTGGGAGCTCTTCCCGATCTTCAGGAGGCGATGGCAGTGGTCCATCGCAAGCATCACAGCGTCCTATAGTTTCATTAGTGCCTAGAGCAGAGGGGTAAAAATTAAATTTTATTTAGCATCTTATTTTATTTTTTTGATATACATACATACTTATCTGTATCATATTTAAAAACATGGAGTTTGACCTACTTCCCTCGAAGGTTGTGTTGGACGTTTCTAGAGCTTCTTACCGGAGTTGGATGAGTGCGTGTTGGCCGAAGTGGGATAACATCCCTCCCCACATAGTAGAGTGTATTTGACAGGATGTCGTAATAAGGATATTTTTCCGTTTTACATTTTTAATTCGTTTTTGTCGTTTTTTTACTGTTTATCGTTTACAGTTTAATATTCTTTTTGCTTTTTATCATGAAACACAGGTTGAGATAGACATTCAGACAGATGATATGCAGTTGGCACGAGGGTATTGGATGAAGAAGATGCGTAAAAACTATAGGGACTCGATATCCGAAATTAAGAAATCAGGTAAGAAACCACGTTGGATGGGGGAGAGCGTATGGCAAGCATGGTATACTGGGAAACTGACGAGGCGAAGGCAAGTATACTATTTTTTTTTAAAATTATTTGACCGGTAGTAAATATAAAAAAATACATGATCGATAAATAATGTATCAAATTTTGAATGTACATGCATAGTTAGAAAGAAACTCTGCAAACAGAAATAAAAATCCCGTCACTCATCGCGGATGGTCGAAGTCATTTCAACAGTATCAGCAGGAGTTGGTAAATTTACCGAATGCAAGTTGTAAATAGTTTGTGCTATATAATTTCAAATGTACAATAATTGTATGTAAAAATCAATTTCAGGAAGCTAAGGCGCATGGTCCCATGGGCTATATGGACGTGTTTACTCGTACGCATGCTGTCGAGCATGTAAATCCGGACGGGATAGTTTCGTATACATGGCACGACGATAAATCCACCAAAAGCCATGTAAGCATATTTCATTTTATGCAGTATTAGTAATTGTTCTACTTGTTAAAATATAATGAAAGAAGATATGATGATATTAATTTGTTAATGCAGGAAAAGTTTATGGAGCAGCGCCAGAAACTCCTTGCTGATACGGGTCGAGATCAGCTAACGACGGATGAGGAGGATGCTATTTTTGAGTTAGTTATGGATCCATCGGAGCATGGCAGACGATACAGATTTGGCAATCAAGTGGTAAGTAAATAATATACTGGGTATCATATAAGTTTTCAAATTCAGTACATTGGTTTTGAGTCACTTCGCTATGAAAATATTATGCATTACCAAAATATATTAATTCGTTACTTGAATGTCATTTCAAAAATAAAAATAACGAAAAAAACATGTTATTTAATTTAGTTTGCCAGATATATGCATATTTTTAATTCAGTACATACACTTACAGAGATCACACAACTAAATTAAATATTTATTACAGGCCAGCAATCAGAGACGGGGTAGGCAGACTAGAGCTTAGATCGATCTAGCAGAGATCGAAGATTTGCGGGCTAGAGTGGCGCAGCTGGAGGAGCAGAACCGTCGGCAGGCCATAGAGACCACACAGTTGCTAAACCAGTGTATCGCCAAGTACAAGCAATAGTATGGTGGTCGCTTCCCTTCCTCTGCTGGCTCAGGTTCGGGAAGAGATTGATTGCTGTGGTCGGTATGTTTTTTTTGTTTTGTATGATTTATGTACAATGTTATGATACACTTAGCTATTTTGTTGCATAATTATGTGGATGTTGGAGATGTAGGAATTGATAGAACATTTGGTGCTGTGGATATTATTATGTATGTACATTAGTTTGGGTAATGGTTATGTGTTTTGACTTAATTTTATGTATTTTTTGTTCGGTGAATTGTATATAGTTTGGTTTTTGATATTTGGTTAGAATATTATATATTGAATTGTGTATATTGAATTCTGTAGTATTGGTGGAATAGTGTTTGGTTAAGAAATGTGGATGGAAGGCTATATTGCAGCAGAAATACAGAAAAAATTCCGTAGATTTTTTACGGCTTCCGACGGCTTTCTGGTTATATTTTTCCGACGGCTTTCGACAGCTTTTAGACCATTTTTTCCGACGGTTTCCGACGGCTTCCCACGCGGTCGTCGGAAACCGTCAGAAACCGTCGAAAGCCGTCGGAATCCCACACGGCGAACTGTGTCGAAAGCCGTCGGAATCCTACACGGCGAACTGTGTCGGAAGCCGTCGGAATTACTGCACCCCGACGCCTTATTTTCCGACGGCTTCCGACGACCGCCGATGGTTTTCAGCCGTCGGAAAATGCCTTTTCCCTTGTAGTGTACATCGCCAACTAGAGCCTCACTGTCATGGCTGAATGTAGTCTCTATGGAGGAGATCAGTGAAAAGGAAAAGTGGCACGGCAGTGGTAAAGATGGGTACAGTTAAAGCAAAACACATCCAACTTGCAAAAAGGAAAACTACATGTGACTAACCCAAAAACCACACCATTAAACAAACAACCGACAGTTCACCACCCAAAGCCTTAAAAGTACAATGCCAAACCCAAAACAATAGAATAATAACAAGACCACTAGAGCCATACCTAATCACATGCGGTCTCGGTTTCGCTGAGAATCTTGCACAGAGAAGGAGAAATAATGAGGAAATCTTGGACAAATGTTAAGGGCAGCAAGCTTCTCAGTCGAAGAAGATGCAAGTAAGTGGAGAGGCCAGGAAATGAGAAGAAACGATGGTGGATGAGAGACAAGGAAAATGTGATTTAAGGGGGTCGCGAAGGGAAAGAAGTTGATGAAAATAAAATATACGTAGGTGGGGAGAGGAGAGATGAAAGCTGACGAAGGAGTGGAAAGGAAGGTTACATGAAGACGGATGTGTGAAAAGGAAGGGAAGAAAAGCTGGGCGATGGTAGCTAATTTTAGACCACATTGAATCAAATTTTTGCTTATATGTTACTGTATTTCTTGTTAAATGTGAACAGTTGAATGAGTATTTATAAATGCTTGATCATAAAAGGAATGTATTAAAAACACTTAAAGAAAGAATGAATGCAGTGTAACCCCAAGGTAGTGCAGTGATTAGAGCATGCGACGCTCACCTTAACGGTCGAGCATTCAATCCCCACCAACTACATATTCTTATGATTTACCTGAAGTATGTGTTGTGGGTTCGGTGCATACTTCTTTAGAGTTTACAAACAAAACTTGGTTCTCTAGGTCTTCAAAAAAAACGAATGCAGTGTCTTCTTTTATATAGTAAAAGTGGTATTTTATCCGAGCAGAACACTTATTATATGTTTTAGAGATTCGAATCCATGATCTTTAGAACATATGTCTAGAGCGCCATACCATTAACCAATTGAGCTAGTTGTTCTTCACCATGAATGTAATGTCTTGATTATTGGTATGGATTGTATTAATCGTTGCTTGGTTTGGGAAAGGATTGCATGTGTAGAAACCTAGATTGAACATAGAGAATGACATTGTTTATTGTATGTGAGAGCTGGGATAGAAGTTGAGTAGTTTTACTCTTTGTTGGCTGAATGGTATCCACTGCTTCAAGTTATTCGTCAACTATATAAGAAAAAGAATACTCATCCAGATGGCGAATAACTTATAACAAGGGCATGAATCTGAATGGAGAGATGTAGATGCAAAGTGTTTGGATAACATGGAGCCAAACGTCAAGTTGAAAAGATATAAGACGAATGAAAGGAGAAAAAGGTGGAACGAATTTTCTCTAAGGTAAATCTTTCTATCAAGGTTCACTCTCAATCGAACAGCTAATTATAGACCCGTCAAACGGGTTGGGTCGGGTCATAATGGGCCAGGTCAAAATTGACCCTACCCATTTTATGACCCAACCGGCCCTTTTAATACATTTATTAAAAGGGTCAATATGACCCAACCCGTTTCATATATGGGTCAACCCGTTTAACTCATTTAAAAACATCAAAAAGTGAAAATATTAAAGAAAGTAAAAAACATCCAATTCATAATAAAAATCGCATACACAAAACATAAAATTGCACATAAACTACATGAACTGACACATAGGTGTTTGTTTAACCCAAAAATAACGTTGCATTACATGAAAATTGTACTAAATATCATAAAACAACACCAAATATCATGAAAATTGCATACAATGTTGAAAGTGCACCAAATAACACAGACTGCAACAAATAACACTGAGACTGCATCATAACAGTTTTAAATCTGCATACATAAAACTAAGACAATAAAAAAAATAGTGATTCAATTAAAAATTGTGACATTTCCAAGAACAGCATGATTATTTTTACAACATGTTAATCTTGACACTTTCTTCAACTTATTCCAATCAGACATGCATTGTAAAATACTAGAACAAGTCGATGTTAAAAAAATAAACAATTGGCTACTATAAACATTAAAAAGACAACATTTCTTAGATAAGTAACTCAAGTCAATTTGAGATTACATGGAAATACTACTGTAATGTCACTTTACTCAAACCAGATCATGTACAACATGTATTTTTTACGCTCATTATCTTTTGTTATAACTTATAACACAATCAAGCATACATCAAAAAATCTTATTATGGATGACAAAGTTACTTATACATTATTAGACTACATGGAATCGTAACAGTGGTGAAGGGTACATAACTGGAAGGAAGTAATCAGGTTCATGTCAATCTGGGAAGTAATATGATAACATTGGCATTTTTAATTTTTATTTGTATTAACTCTAGGGTGCTAAATCTCTGAGCTCTAATTTTAGTGAGAATGATCCATATATATTACTAGAAGCAAGTTTAAGAAGGTAGAAAGAACATATTTACAAATCCATTAGATTTAATGTATCTGTATGTTGTTATTTTCTCTCCACATATCCACAAAGTTCAAGTCTATCTGTCAAGTATTTACTCAAATTTGACAGTAGTTTTGTACTTTTAGCAAATTAAAAAAGGCCTACGATCTACATGTTGTCTCTGGACAGCTAATATAAGCAGTTTAAAAGGTTATCATAAGATAATATCAGCATAGCCTTTCAATCTTGACTTAATGCATATGACCATCGAAGAAAACCATAGACTCTTGAATGCAAACAAGAATAATGTACATGAAACTCAACACCAACTAGAGGGCCTTGAATTTGAGAGTAATCAAAATCATTTGATGAGACAGTTACAAGGGCTGCATTTGCCCATCTAGATGAATGCTTAGAAAATGACATGCCATTAATGCAAAATTCATAGGGATTTGTACTTGTAAGAACAACCTAACATAATCCGTTAAAAAAGAAAAAGAAAAAAAATCATATATACATATAGGAAACATTTCACGGTGCCGATATATTTAACTAACCTGTAGTCGGCAACAGGAAATTTTCCATGTCCGTCTTGAACTTTAGTTGCCAATGTAGAATACTGAAAAGAAGAAGAGGAAAAAAAATCAGACTTGCAAGGTTATAGCCAAATTGTAAGTACAGGAAAAGTTGAACCAAGAGACATAAGTTTGCAAGGTCATTGCCAAATTGTTTTACACTTTTTACAAAAACATGTACGTTTTTCACCTTCAATGGTTTCATGTTTTTCAAAATATTTTCAAACATCGGAATATGTAATTCTATTTCGTTTACTTCCTATGAAACTATGGAATGTTATTGTTTCTGGAAATGATATATATTCTTGTAGCCCATTTTCAAGTCAAATTAATTATAAAATTGATACTAATGATGAGAACATAAAATCGATATCAATGATTAGAAAAATAAAGAGTAAAATAAAATAAAATGAAAAACTACGTTGCAGAAATAACTAGAGAATTAACAAAATGAAGTTCCACAATCATCATGTAAAGTGTAAACTTATGCCATACAAAAATAATTAGAGATGAATCAGAAGTTATCATCCTCGAGCATATAGCTGCAAATGTTACATGTACTGATGCTGTTATAGTAAAATGACTTGTAAGTTCACCTACTGATAATTGTTCAAGTTTGGAATCAAAACTTTGATAAGAAATTTGATATCATGAACAAAATACATTAAATTTGCAACTTTATTTTATACACCGGATTATTTGGCAATAATATTCATAATATTTTGCATTAAAAGTGCAGCAACCTACAAGCATACTGTTCAATATGCCATAACTGACTTCCTTCAACTTCAATTTATACATCACGTTAAAATTTTCAAGAATGTTTGCGCAAATTAAAAAAATATCAATTATAGGCACCGAATATGCTTGCATGGTAATATAAGGTCGACCAAACCTAAAAAATGAATCAGCATATGACCAAAAGAATAGCAACCAACCTATAATACCAAGAAGCGTGTAAAACAAGTTTTGTTCAAATAATTTTATTGCTGCTATAATTGTGTATATATGGGAAAAGACAATTTATATTAAGAGGGTCAGAATAATCGAAGGCTTAAGTGCTATGTGCATCATCATTTAAAATACCTATCTAATACATATCCATTATTTCTATTTTTCAACATTCAAATATGCATCGACTATAAAATAAATTAAAATATATGTTCTGCTATGAAGTTGTGGACAAACCAATACATATTTTTAAACGAAGCACATTAGTGTGTGTGTAAATTTTCTTTTAGAAAAAAAAGGATTTCTCTAGTACAAATTTTACATTCCTAAAAGTTGATGCAACTAATAACAAAAATCCAATTATTTCCATTTATTCTTCAAATATAAAAAATATAACCCTAAAAATTAAATCACATATTCAACTTAACTACATTATTTTTGTTCGAAAATAAAAGTAAAGCAAACGTGTATTAAATGATTAACATGATTAAGAAAAATCAGATAATTCTTTGTAACTTTTATGCTCGTAAAAATAAATCAAAAGTCAAAATATAGGAGGTAGAACAAAGTTCAAATAATAGTAGTAAAATTATATCCTTGACAAGTTTTTATTACCGCTGCAAACTAAAACCTACTAATATCCATCCAATTTCTTGATGACTAACATAAGGGTCTATGA
Organism: Allium fistulosum; assembly: GCA_030737815.1. NCBI lineage: Eukaryota > Viridiplantae > Streptophyta > Magnoliopsida > Asparagales > Amaryllidaceae > Allium > Allium fistulosum. Next base: position 722,250,069 of record CM060901.1, read on the forward strand.
GCATACAGCTAAATCATACATTTGATTTATTCAATTAGCAATCATAATTAAAAAAATTGGATGAAAACTCTTACCTTTGATTGATTGGAGCTTCCAACTTTGTAGGCTTAAATCGAGTGAGATTCTTAAGAGGGGAGAGAGAGAACCCACGCAAACTTGAGCGAGACAAGTCTTTGAATCAAGCGATTATAATTTTGAAAGAGAGAGTGAGACGCGGAAGTTTTGTAAGAAACAAGAGATAAATTTAGGAATTTAGGGCTTTGATGGGTAAGAGGGTAAAGAGGGTTAATTCGTTTTTTACCGAGCTGAATGGGTATATTTACCCACTATAAAAAATAATTGAATTAGATTAGACCCGACCCTATTAAATTTGGGTTAGAAGGGTTGGGTTGAATTTTGACAGCCCTAGCTCATTAGATGTTTGAAATTTCATTCAAACATTTGAATTGTTGAGGTTTAGTTTCCTACAAGATTCTAGTGCAAATCATGGGTTATTATGACGTTTGGATACTTATTCATGATGACTAAAATCAAAACCAGACGTGTTATTCCCTAGTTTAGACGTATGATTAGCTGTGTAATTAACAGCTAGGCCTAAGTGTCAATCTTTTGGGATTTTGAGATTTCAGATCGGTTTGTGGACCCAGGAGATGCTCGGAAGGTTCAGAGTGACTAAAGAGCAATAATATGAGTTTGAGGACGGTACACCAAGTCTTAGAAAGCTTGTGTTTGATGCTAAGCGATATAGAGACTGCGGCGATGATTGGGGATGCGATTCGATTCATATGGTGGTTTTATAGAGTCGTCCAGGGATTATAAGACCAAACGACTAAGGTATTGTGATATACAATTGTATACAATGTTGTGTATAAAGAGTAAATCCATATTCCTTTGTTACAGCCTTGGGATATTATAAATATATACCATTTTTTACATGAGACGTCGTTGTCTTATTAACACATGTTGGACGACATCAACATGGAGATTGGGAAACGTTTATCTTGGTAGCAAAGACCAGAGATTTTAGGATATTTTATAGCAAGGGTTATGAGCCTTGAGTTACATGTCCTAAATCCTCTTGGTAAACAAATGGTAGCAGTGAGGCATGTATGTATCCATTTGAGTTTGATATGATTATAGGTGATGGATGATGTGTTGGAGCATCGTGGTAATGCTGTTCATTAATGGCCATACTTAGTGGGTCTTGGTCCTACCAAGAGACCAAACACCCACTTGCCTAGTGTGTAGCGGTTAAGTCATGTTCAAATGCCATGGTAATTAGTAGTTAACAGGTTTATCATATATTATGTGGCACTATAGTAAAAATGCACAAACTTTTGGACACATGTGAAGGTATAAGCTGAAATATGGTTTCTTTACCTCGTATTATACCATCTGGTACTATACACAATATATTAGCACGTACGGAGTTTAGTTGTGCCGACCCACCTTTTTGGACGGTTTAAATCGACAATAAACCACACATGTCTAACCCAACAGAACAAATTAACAGAATACAAAACAATTTTATAGCACTAACAAATATGTTATCTCATATATATACACTCAGACTCATTCTAGGGTATTATTACCCTATCTCTAATGAGTTTATCCCCAAACAGGCTAAGGTATCTCTAAACCAAAGCTTTGATACCAACTGTGACGACCCACCTTTTTGGACGGTTTAAATCGACAATAAACCACATATATCTAACTCAAACCATTATATGCAACAAAAGGGAAGATTATCAATAGGGTAAATAAGAAAATAAGAGAAAGAAGGAAAAACAGAATACAGAATCTCGCAGCGGAATGACAAAACATAATAATCAAATAAACAGTTCATGAAGCTGTTTTATAATATACATTTGATTACACAAATTTTACAACAATTTAAGTACAAATAACGACATACCAATAATGATGCAGTGGAATAATACTAATAATATAATATACCAAACTCCGTCTTCGTCCTCCAGAAATAATGCCTTTAAACACTGAAAGCTCAGGTTGACCTGAGCGTAATGGAAAGACAAAACACTCGAGTCAAAACTAAAAGTTCTTATGTAAGTTAAATCAACAACAAGTAAATATGAGTGTAATAGCTTCAGAGATGTTTACGAGATTTTACATCTCCTATCCAGTGTATAACGTGCGTGCAATAACTTAAGAGATGTAACAGTATTTTCCATCTCCTAAGGATCCGTTAAACTATCTATATGTAGTAAAATACGCTATATATGTAGTGTCTATCAGTAATGTAAAGTATTAAAATAGCATTAAGGCTTTACATTGATCCCCCTAAACACATTTTTAAGCATTGTCCTACAGTTTGCCTTAGTAGCATCACCAATAACGTCGGTAGCCAGGGAGGCGCCGTGATAAGACAACACTAAAACAAAATCGTAGTGGTCACGAATAAGGATAAAGAGTATGACAAGGCACATGAGGCAATGCCCAAGGTAGGATACTACCGTTTTGTGTTTCCTGACTGGTGGTAACCCCTAATGGCCCACCGCATCCAACACCCCCAAAAATCAAATCAAGGTGCACCGATCAAGCCAACATCAATATAGTAATACGAAGAGGTGTGTCCGCTAGAGGTAGCTAGCCTCAATGGTCAGGTACGACTCTTGTTTTAGTCATTTCAAATTGATACAAGTGTCGGGGTCATCCATCATCATTCTCTTTCTTCAAATCCAGCAAATGCCTCTAATTCAACCTCTACATTCTGGATATCATCCACCACGTACACAGTTGTTAAAGTGGTTCCAATATTGACAGGGAGTATGCCAATAAGAGGCCCCGGTCTCTCTAACAACCAAAACATCATTTTTAACACCGGTTGGTTCTTTTACATTTCAAAACTGATTCATATTTGATATCAAAATATCATATTCACTTCAAAATATCATTCATTTCAAAATCATCATTTACTCAAAGTATGTCATTTCCACTTGGAAATATCATTTCAAATTCCAACTTAGGTTATAACTTCATTTAACCACATTCGTATTTGAATCAACGATTTAAATATAAACATTCCTACTTTGCACGGTTTGAAATCCTAGAAAATAGTTTGAATAGTTATAAATAGTTTAAAATAGTTTATATAGTTTAGAGATTTAAAACAATTTAAAATAAAATGGTTTGAGTACTGAAAATGTTTTATATAGTGAAATAGTTTGGAAAATCTAAATAATTTTGAATTTTAAAAATAATAGATTTAAAACAATTTATATTAAAATAATTTATTTTTTTGAAAATAGTATCAAATCAAACTGTTTCCTTTCATTTCGACAATTCTGGACCCATGTCCGATTTCAAATCAACAAAACTCAATTTCCAATCTTTGAATTCAATTGACTCAATTTCAATTTAGTTTCAAATAAACTTGATTTCAATTTCAGTTCGAAATAACTTCAATTTTCGAAACATTCATTTTTGACTTCAAATTTGATTCAACAATCTAATTCAATGATTTAAATTTCATTCCAATTCTTATTTAAACCATTTCAATTCATATCGATTTCAAGTCCAATTCCAATTTACTGATTTAAAACACTTAAATCTAATTAAACTTTATTGTTCAATTTTAAGACCAAATCTTTAAAATAAATCAATTTCCCGAATTAAAGTCACATATCGATTATAACTTTACATTTTCAATTCAGTTCTTTAAACAATATCTTTTAACCAATTTCAGTTTCAACATTTCAAAGCTAGAATTAGAAAATAATTTAATTCATATAAATCCATAATTTATTTCCTTTAAAACAATATCATTTAATCAAAAATCCAAATTCAAGATTTTTAAAATCATTTAATTTAACCAATCTGGTGTCCGTATATAATTTTCTACCCTATGGCCAAGTGATCAGTTATTTCTATTTTTAATTATAGGGATGAATATATATCATTTCAATCCAAATGAAAATGTCATATGTATATATCATTTCAACCTATTTCTTAATTTATTCGAAATAATTTAAATAACAGTTTATATGCTGTCACTTAATATACAGAGTGATAACAGAGCTATATAAAAATAAATAAACATCTAATCATCCAAATGTCAACAAATAAACATCCATCGTAATCAACATCCAAATCAGCCAATAATTCACAAGAATTTATTGGTTATCGATATCAGGTATTTAACTAGCGATTAAATTCAATATTAATTTAAATATCAATTTAATTCAATATAAATTCAAATTAAATTTAAATGACAATTTAAATCACCAAACAACATTCAATAAAATTCTTATCACTTCATAAATTTAATTCAACTAACATAAGAAGATTTAGTATTGCTTGAGTAGGTTAAATCACTCACCTTTGATTTATAGTCGATTAAAAATCCAATAAAAGTCCAAAATTTCAGTAGTCTCCAAATTCAACCAAACTAGTTCCATATTTTTCGGAATTTCGATATGATCCCAACGGAAGAAACTGCGTCCAAATCTGAGTTCGTATGCAAAAGTTATAATAGTTAGAAGTTATAAAATTTAAAATTTAAATTTAAAATGAAAGAGGGGCAAAAAAGTAAATTCGTAACCTACCCAAACCTTAATATCATCTTGCGTGCGACAACACCCACCAGGCAGCTACGTTCATCCTCCTGCCGTCGATGATCCAGCCACCTTCGACCCAATCAGCGACCACCACGAGATCCTCCTCCTTGAGCCCTTCCATAGACCCCAATGCCTTCGTCTCCGGTCGCCTCCGCCTAGACACGACCACTGCTGCTCTCTCCTCGATTTTAGGAGAAATTGATCGCCAGTGACGAGGTGTAAGCCGCTAGATCGCCTCCCCTTGACGTCCTCTACACTGCAGTATCCTCCGATCGTCGATTGGTCGACGATCCACCGTTGATCGCGAAACCCTAACAACAGACGGCTGAGAAAGATCACCAAACTCTGGACAAACAGAGCCTCCAATCGAAAAACGAATAGCAAAAGCAGATTACATTCGTCGAGAGCTTCGCGATGATATATTATATGATAAGGTTTGAGCAGTAATTTGGATTTTGGAGTTTGATTTGGAATTAGTAATTAGGGTTTTGAGGTGTCTACCATTGAGAAGGAACAGATAATGGAATAGATAGATAGAAGTTGTACATACATAAAATGAAAATAAAAGACTGGTAGGGTTTATAATAGCCTATATATAGACAGAGATGGATAAGAACGGATGGAACAGATCGAATTGGGCCAAACGACAACGACCCGAAAGCCCGTTTCGTTCCCGAAACGAAAATAGGTCACCCAATATATCAAAATATAGGTTTTTGATATTTTTTTAAACTCAATGGAACTAGTTTCAAACCCTAGAAGTTAGCTTTTAAAATCAAGTTATATTCATTTAAATTCCATTAATTGATTTCTACGTGTTTCGAGCTCGCACGGTTAAACGATAAGTCCGATCACTACGAAACTTGAAATCCTATAATAATTCACTGTTATGGATCCGATGAAACTAGTTTCGTCAATATCCGAGATAGTGCCTAAAAAGACTAATTTTATACGTTAATCAAATAAATTATTATTAAATTGATTTAATCACTTTTAAATTACCAATTAAAAGAGTTCTATCATCATTCTTAGTCAAACAGAAATTAATAATCTTTTAAAATTTAATTTTCCATGTTAAAGTCAAGATTTAATTATTACATTAATTTCAACGTCCAATTACAACTATAATAAATCCATTCATTATAATTTAAATTTCCAAACAAATTCTTTTATTTTGATTTAAATTCTTACATTAAATCAACTATTACCTTATGAATTAATTAAACATAAGTTTCCATCTTATTATTCTCATCACTCAACAACGTCTTCTCTTCTATTAACAGCAATATTTCAATTACATTAAATTTCAACAATTGATTTCTAAATTAATTTCAAATGGATTTAATAATAAAATGATAAATAAAGCAGTATTTACATTTAAGTAATATAAACACATTTATCAATTTTATTATTTATAAAAAAATATGTACTAAATATATGGTTTCCTATTGCATGTTAAAACCAACAGAAACAACTAACATTGATTTCTCATTTTAATACACCTTTAATTTTCTTCCTTATTAACTTCCATTATTACCATTAATTGGAATTACATTAAAACAGATGTCAATTACATTCAATCAACATTATTAAATTATATTCTAATAATTTTTTTTCCATTTATAAATCATAAATTTTAGTTTCTCACAATATTAAATTCCTAAATCTTATTAAATTTAATATTTTTAATTATCAAAAATACGAGTCGTTACATTAGTAATATTTCTTTTTCAGTAGACTTTCTGTTTGACCCTCTCTATGTTATCTCTTTTATTATTCATTACTTGAATAGGTTGACTTGGAGGAGGGATTCTGCTAGTTGGAAGTGAATTTTAGAGCTATAACCATTGTCACTATTATTATATCTTTCCAATATTTTAGGTTTTAGATATGTTAAACTATACATATTATGAGCTATGTAGTTAATATCGTATAATATCGCTGATAAATTGCCAATATATCTCATATCGCTTCTAATCCGATACTTTTTCAAAATATCGCTAAAAATATCATTACTGATATATCATTCGATATTTTCCGATATATCACTCCAATATTTTGTGTAGAATACCCGATATTTTTTAAGAATATCGTTCATCATTGTATGTGTTGAAGAAAATGTTTTTACAAATAAATATCTTCACATTCCTAATATTTGTTTTTTGTATATAGTGAATGACAATATGTAGACCATATTAGAAATCCTAATACACTAATTTTTGGTTTTAACCATAAAGTTTTAGTCTTCTTCATTAGCCCTTCCATAAAGAAAACCTACTTATTCTATTATTTTTTATTTGTTTATTTTCTATGAAGACTTAGCACTAAAAACAAGATCATGAAAGAGCTACTTCTCTTTTTATTTGTTTTTTGTTCACCATTTCTAATTGGTAAGTTAACTTATGAAAATTCATTTTATTAGTTATTACAATGCACCAAGAACCAAAATTTGAAGAGCAGTAAAGTTATATATTTAATTTATCGATAGGGAATAAGCTAAAGTAGTAATTGATATCAAATCAATATTTCTTATTCAATAAATTGAGTGAAAAGGAAAACGGTGAAACTATAAATATATAATTTTTGGGAAAGTAATATAGATGATTACATGATTGAAGAAATAATGAATATAGTATAAAAATGAAGAAAATAAAAAGATGTATGGTATACAAATTTCTCGATTTTATGAGCCTATATTATGGTTTGTATTTAATAAAACATCATAGTAAATGGATTATAATTGTAAACTATATACAAGCAGTCTTTGATAGTAATTTGGCATTATTTATCCAAATATTTGAAAATTTAACATTAATACAACATTATAACAAAGTACAATATCGTTTATAACATGTTCTACACATGTCCGATATTTTACCGATATTATCACGATATTATAAAATATCTCATTTCGGTGCTTGAACGATACGTACCCGATACCGATATTAACTACTTACATTATAAGACACATCGTATATGGATTTTGTATACTGTTTAAACTCCATTTTGTTGGAACCGGGACAGTCGGAAGCGGGTTAATTCGGTAAATTTCAAAAGTTTTTTCCTTTTGGATTCTTATTTGGTCTATGTAGCATAAATGTATAATAGATCCAATCTAATAAATTTTAAATAAAATCTTATTTTGTTTAAATTGTTAAAATGGAGATTTAAATATGATTTAAATTTATATGTATTATGATGAATGTATCAAATACATTCATTTGTGTGAAATGTATGTGCAGTATATAAGTGGTGCCTATATGTGTAAATTAAGCATGTATAAATGAATTAAGAGAATGAAACCTTTTGTTTTCCTCTCTTAACCTATGCAGTTAATAAAGGGAAGATGTGGCAATATATGAAAAGAGAGAAGCCTTTCATCTCTCTCTCATTAATTGTAATAATTGATATATTAAATGACATTTATAACTTGTCAACTAAATTTACACATAGCTTTGTTGTCCAAGTTTTGACTAATGAAATATATGTGTACATCTATAATAATCATAGATAGATGCATTTGAATATAAATATAGAAAACTAATTAGTTGTTTTAAATAATTTGAAATCCAAAATTAACATTAATGAGAATGATTTTAGTTAAAGAAAAGTTTGACAACAAAAGGTTACATTACTGCACAATATCCTCCTACACATTTGAACTAAACTAGACATGTATATTTCCATGTACATAATTATTACAATTCAATAATTTAGATCTAAACAACATATATTTGCAAACATTGTAGCATTTGATATATGAATATACACATATATATACAAATAAGTTTGATTTGAAGATTAACAATTTTTATTAAACTTTTAATTTAGGAATGAAACTATAGTTTAGGATTTTACATGAGATTTTAAATATAGAAAATCATAAAGTATTAAAATTTGCACTAAAGTCCATTTACTAATTTTAAATCAATTTTTTGTTAAAAACAATGATTGAAACATTTATATTTAAGTATTTACCATATAAAATTAAAGATTAATTTAAAAGAACGGTATAACTTGACATATACAATTCATTTGCATATGAGTATGTAAATGATATATAATTATGTGAAAAAATCTCATTCAAATTAACTTTCAATTTCATAAATTTCCAATAAAATAAAATAAATTTGGAGAAAATAGGCATATGTAAATTTTGTGATAAAAACTTACATATCTAAACAATACATAAAATAATAAGAGTTGTCAAAATTAGTATGGGATTCAAAACATATCAATTTATCATGAACATATATTAAAGGGAGATAATGAACAAACAAGGATCTGAACCAAAACAATACAATAAACATGTTTTAATTAAAATAGACATAAGGGAGGTTTAATTTACATGTGGCAAGATGATTAATTAAAACATAAGATAAATCATATAAAGTCTAATTATATCAATGATATAAATACGCTGGTGAATTTAAATTAAGGAATTACTTTTGAATGTAGCAAATAAATCACACATTGACCAATGAATCGAAGCTCCTAGATTCATAAAATCAACCTCTAGAATTTGCAAGAATCAAAAGGGATAAACATCTTTTAACGATCTAATTTGATTTGTATTTGTTTTGGGACCATTTTAGCCATGGAAGCTCTCAAAATTTCGGCTATTAGAGAGGAAGGAGAGAACCAAAGAACTACCAATAGAATGAACAACCGAAAGGGTATGATAAAGAAGGTAATCAATGCCCAATTAAAGAGAGACCTTTTTTCCTTCATTATATTATTCTTTTTCCCTTTATTAATTAATTCAAAACATATCATCTCTTCTTCTTTTATGATTGGCCAAACACGGAGGCTACATGGGCCTCAAAAAATCCCAAACCCATTTAGCCTTTATTTCATTTAAATCTAATTTAAACTATCTATCAATATCATATATCAATACATGCGTTTATAACTTTTGTTTAACGCACTTTATTAAATGCCAATGGTGTACAAAATTGAATAAAATACAATAATTAATATTTTAGAAATACTAATTGATTTACAATGATTATAAATTATTTAAATCGTGTGGTTTATTCGGAGTATTCATCATTATGGCTGTATGACTCAAATGTGCAAATTCAATCAGCGATTAATATTGAACAATCCAAATATTAATGTTGACATGTTACCTTAGCTAGTGGCATGACATTTTAGCTGAATTTATCGCTTACACACCTTTTCGGTAAAATCCAATTTTACTTACTTAAGCATTACCCTATAATGACAATCATTTACACCAATTTTCTTCATCAAAACTATATTACTTTGGACTTATGGAATTCAATAACGATCAAAATTCTAGTATCGTCCATATTCAACTCTATAGTCCAAACACAAAGTCCTTGGTTCAATAATAACAATTATTATTTACCGTGCTACTCTGGCCAGAGACTTTGACTTTGAGTTAACTTCAGTTGACAGTGATACTAACCTCATATAACCAAGGAGACAAATCCTATCTTGGATAGTGTTTCACTTTCAATATTTCCACTCAACCCAACTATAGTCATTTGATGGATGTCATACCATAATTTAACTATAATCAAAGCAAAGCTTTCACATTAAAGATCAATAGTATTCTCAAGTCAAAAGGACTGTGTAATTTTATCATATCGATATTTTCTATTTGACCTTAGTTATATTAATCAACAAAAAACTATCGAGCGATTAATTCCATAATTATCCAATAACTATCAGTACGTAACCCTTTGGTGCCCCAGCAGCCATTAGTAATACACCATCCAACCTTTGGAGAGCGTTAGGTACTCTTGTCTCAATGGATGTATCAATATCCAGTCTCAATACATTTTGATTGGGAATATATAAAATGGTATGCTTATTTTATTGTGATAAATCACTTATGATTACAACATACTGTAACTACTATCGCAAAAAGTGCCATTTATGGATTTTTATATTAATTATACTTTTAATTTAATCAATTAATATAACATATTATATCAAGTATATAATGGAAAGAAACCACCTTTTATTTTGAACAGATTGCTTATCGAGTTAGATATATGTAACTAATTACATAATTTTTCTAGGGCATACCACTAACTCTATCAACCTCCCACTTGTACTTGAGGCCAATTATGGAATCCATATATCATCCCTTCGATTATTTGATGAGAACCGATTGAGTTAAAACCTTCGTAAATGGATCTACTATGTTGTTCAATTATCTACTCTGTCAATCAACTCTCTCCAATGCTGCTGAACTACCTTAATTATGTAGAACCATTCGAAGTATGTTTCTTGATTTCTAGTGAGCTCTCATTGTCACATTGTCATAATAAAACAATGATATAGTATTCTCAATACTTGGAATCACCCTTAGCTCGGTGATAAATTTGTGCATTTATATTTATACGTTGCTTTTATTGTGGTGCTATTCAAAGCGATGTAGTCAGCCTTTCGTTGAATCAACCACAACCTTTTGTTTGGAACATTTCCAACTTAAAGCTTCTTAGTTAAGGTTTGAATATGAATTTAATTTTTAAATAATATACTCAATATCATTTAAGAAGTCTGAGTCTGAATACTCCTTCATAAGGAGTCCGTTATCTCTGTAAACAATTCTCTAGTATTTCCTAAATACACGAGAACATTCCAAACTACCATTAGTGATCTTAATTTGGATTTCATAGTTGCTTGATGCATCAAATACATAAACAAATAGCGATATCATAGACAACATAACATGTATGCTAATTCCTATTGCCAATGCATAAGGGATCCATCTTATATGTTCCGTATTAAACATTTCAATGAGGTGTCCTTGCATATCCTCATTTGGGACATTCCAAATACCTTTATACTTACTATAAAATACATCATTTACAAACCCAATGTCCAGTATTAAACAACTAAATTATTCTGATTTTAACATAGGTACATCATTCACAATCAGCAGTATGTTGTTTACTTATAATCTAGAAATATCTATGTACCTTTTAGTAGTTCTTTCTTAAGGACACACACTTCCTCTGCATTTTGATTGAAAATTAAACTAATCGATATTTCTATTAAAATACATTTCAATTCTGATGCTTATAGAATGATATTTTTGCATCGTTTCTTGGATCATATCTGAAAACTCACAAACTCAATATCGCTTCCACTAACTTCGAGATACTTTGGTTGTTATGTGCAAAATAATATATTATAAATTATTATCTAGAATTTTCCATTTCAACACATATGTACCAAAACACAAAGTCATACCAAGCGATAAATTTTTATGAGCAAACCAGAATTTTCTTAATTACATTGAATGACGAATCTATTACATTAATTTCAATAATTGAATTTTATGATTATATTCTTATTAATGTTACTCATTTTATTACAACTGCATTAGTCTTTCCCTTGAAGACACATTCACGGCTAATGGATTATATCCCTTCAGGTAAAACTACCAAAATCATATTTTGATAACGTACTTGGAATCCATTTTGAATTTTCACATCATACCATATCGTGGAGTCAATACTCTTAATGGTTTGATTGACATTTAAGGATTATCTTTCTCGAATTGATAAGAAACTCATAGTTTCTCTTCAATATATGAGAAAATTTATTAGACATTCTAGTGTGTTGTGTTCATTTTAGGTTTTTTAATTTCATTTCATCCCTCGTAGTCAGTTTTATCTTCGAATCATATCCAAATCCATTTTACTACCAATAATTTCTAAAAGAATTTCCTTTGCTACGAAGTTGGTATTTCTTGAAACAACAATTATTTTTTAGTGCAACAGAATGGGTATTCATAAACACTTTATGAATTGCCTTATATATAAAACTGATATGGTTTTAGTTTACAATGCTTATGTTCAAAACATAAATTGGTCAACCAATGATAATCATTCCCGAACTCCTTTTGGGGTGATTCATACGAGATCTCTCACGAACAATTATTATGGTGCAGTCTTTCAACTGGCAAAAACTTGCCAACCCCTTGACCTAGAATATGTTGGGTTTCTTTTGAACTCTTGTCTTGTATGATTTTGTAAACTATTATTTAGATGAAATTAATTTTAATCATGTGTACTACTCTTAAGTACACGACCTTATTAAAAGAAGTTAACTCAACTTCACTTATAAGTAATCATTCTTTATCTAACAAAGTTGGATTACTCCTTATCAATACATCATTATGTATCATAGGGAGAAGTGACTTTTGAGATTGAATCTTTATTCATTTTTAGGTACATTCGGAACACTTTCCAGTATACTCGCCTATTCGATCAAATCAAACCTTATTTATTGCCCATTATGTTATTTACTTTCGTTTTATATTCTATGAGCTTATCGTAGATATATTACATGTGTATCATATCCATATGTTCACGTTTGTAATAACTCATCAGTGAATACGATGAAATACGTGGAACCGTTTTAGTATTAATAGACTTGTGATTACATAAATCTATATGTATTAATCCGAAGAGTTCATCAACTCTTATGTTGCTTCCACTCAATGGGTGCTTTTCCCTTTATTGCTTGAGCTATAATTCACCAGTACCATATGATTCATAATTATATAATCAAAGAATCATTTCTTCAAACCGTGACTTAGTCTATAATTTCAAATTAATTGCAAATAAATTTGGATACTTGTGTATTTTCCAATGCATCACAAATACCAATACTATTGTTTTATTTTTTTAATGAATATTTATAATATTCACATTGAAATAAAACTATGTATTTTTTTGGTCAATACCGAAAAATAATTATCATTTCATAAATAATGTTTGTACATTATGAAAACAATTTTTGTAACTTGAAGCGACCAATAAGTGTTATGTGGCATGCTCCCACTATTTGCACCATTACTACTATAGTCACTACAAGAAAATCAGCTTTTGGTTGCAAAAATTGGTGGCGTTTGAATGTAAATGCAACTAATAATATTTCCCCTTATTATATAAATGCAACAAAAAATATTTCACTTCCCGCCTTTATAAAAAAAATTCCGCGTTTGCCCAAATAAAAGTAACCAAAAGATTACCGCCTTGTTATTCCTATGCTCCTTAGAAAAATTCAATTCTTTCCCCCAAAATAAGCTAACCCTAAATCAAATTCGTTCTCCAATCCAAATTTGTAATGCTCAGCTGTTCCAATCCTTGATAAGAAGTCGACTTCTAGAAGCAACAAGGCTGCCTCCGATTCCCATTCGAAAGAATCTCCAATGATCCGTATTTACCATAGTAATCTCTACTCAAGCTTCTTTCTTCTTTATTTACTTCTATTCTCTACCCGAATGATCTGTATTGTTGAATTCGTTATTGAATTCATTGTGTGTATTTGGAGATAAACTACTATAATGCCAGCTACACCAACCCCTCCTCCCTAGTAAATGACCCCACGAACTCCCCGTCAATCGACGGTGCAACCGCCTTCACCACCACTAATTACAATAAGGTATATTATAATTTTGATAATTTAAATTAGAATTAGGTTTTTCAGCTTTAGAGTCCTTATGTTTTTTATATGTTAACAATAAGGTATACAGTTAGTATTGTCGGGATAGCAATAGAATATTTGTCGATATTGTAAGTTGAGGATAACGGTAACATCTTTTTTGAGGTTTTGTTGCAGTTTTGTTACTTGATTATAGAGGAATGAATGTAAGAGAAAAAACAAAGATGTTTTATGCTTAGATTTAAGGAACGGTTTATGTGTGCTTGTGATTTTTTTTGGGGTTTAAGCAAAATGACGATGGCTGGTTTGAAGAAAAGGAAGAAAGATAATAATGTTGGTGTAGTTGTTAAAAAATCCAAAGATATATCAAAGACTGCACTTGTTTTGGCATTAACTCAAATCTCGGGTATCAATATTTTAACCTTTCCTTTGGGACTGATGTTTATATACTGTTGTTGATGTGTTATTATGTACCATTTTAGTTTTTAAACTAGCTGTTTGATGAATATTTTAGGTTCTTCATTTACAAGATCTCATGACGAGGATGGTTCGTTTGCATTGCAAAGAAATAAGGCAGAACAACATAATTAAAGCTAGTTATAAAGCTATGCTTCTACCAATAGTTTCTCTAATTGGCTTGATGTTTATAAGATGTCAACTGTGGTCGTAAAATAATTTACCGCTCAGAAACAATTGTTTGATGGGAAACTGGTCACTATACCTACCACATAAGCAGTTAAGTCATGACTCATGTATGGAATAATTAACATGTACCAAGTTAATTACCAAAAGATACTTGTTCTGTTAAGTTCATATGGCACATATATGAAATCATTCATTTTACTTTGATGATTCAGTATCGTTTGTTTCCAGCTATGATGAAATTTATATTCTATTTCATTTCGTTAAAATGTGTTTACTATCCGTTGAGTATTTCTCCATATCCACTGAGCAATGCAAAGTGTTGCATCGAGCGTGTTTGCTTGCACTTTGCACCTAGCGCATACACTCTCAGTTTGCACTCTCAGTATTTACTGCCAAAATGGCTATTTCCATGCATTCTCAATGTTTATATGAATTCTTTTCACTAAGTAAAAAACCTAAGTTATCTCAGTTTTTAAACTGCGGTTTTTTAACCCAAAGGATGACTCAGTTTTTAACTGAGTTAAAAAGCTCAGTTTCAAAACTGAGTTTAACTCAATTAAAAACCGAGTAAGCATTAATAGTTGTACAAATAACCGACTGTTTGTGGTACCAAATTTCTAATAAATTTTTTTTGATCCTTTCTTGTATATATAGGTAGTGCATATGCTATTATTAAATTCATTTGGTTACTGTTTCAATGAATAGGTGGAATGGAAGAGGAAGTTTGGAAATATCAAGGAGGAAACTATAAAGACCCAAAGCTGAAGTACTGAATGCTTAGGAAGTACCTGTTTATCCAGTCACCTTGCTGGTAAATAAATTAGCATGAGACACTACTATTTATAACCAACTCTGTTCTTCTTTGACAGATAATTTGGATACTATGAAAGAAGCTTAAAATGTATTACTGAATTGATTTGAAACTTTGACCATTCAAAATATTGTTTATTATGGATGAATCCACTTAGGTGTTAGATAATTAATTCATCGTCTCGCAAATGTTAGATAATTTTTCCATTTGCTTTCTTAAAAATGGTAGAATTTATTACTTTCATAGAATTTATTACTACTATATATACACACACATGGACATTGGTGAACTTGCAATGGTGGGAGGAAGTGCTGAACTGACATGAGACCGTACCATTCTTAAAATTCAATTTGATAACCATTCAATAAGCGATCATATCCCTATTTTACTTACTTTAGCCATCAGGAAAGGAAGAAATGTAGGATACCTTTTAGATTCTGCAATTCTTGGTGTCATCATAATGGCTATAAAGGATGTTGTATCTAAGGGCTTGTCTCTTGAAATTTTTGAGAATCCACTGTTCATTCTCCTGTAAAAAAATGAAGGCAATGAAATGATCATTAAAGGAGTGGCATAAATCATGCATTAATTTTACAAAGGAGTGCAAAAAGTATAAGGCAACATAATGATGAACTATATGAGCAGCTAATCAACAGACCTGATCATATTGATCTGATCAATGAATACAAGCAGGGAACCAATTCTCTTTTCCAACTGATGCAACCACATGCTATTAACAACCTTCAAAGATCAAAGTTTAAATGGCTGGTGGATGGGGATAAATTTTTAAGATTTTTTCATCGACACTTGTCTCTTAATAAAAGGGAGCATCATATTAAACATATGAGAGATGCAGAGGGACATATCACTACTAACTCCGAGTATATTGCTAGTAAAGTCATTTCTTTTTATTCTGAATTATTTTATGGCTCTGAGACTAATCATATTTTCCCATAAGTCATTTGCACAAGAGTTCTCACATCGCATGCAAGGGAGCATTTGGACAAATAACTGGATATTGATGAGTTAATGAAGGATTCAATTTATAGAGGTTAAAAATGGTAAATACATCATTATCGAATGTTTGTAGAATTTATATATTACGGATTCATCTGCACCACTAGAAATAGTGTGTACTACAACCACCTCTGTTTATCACTACTCTGTAGTCATTGTTTCCATCCAACTAGCTTACAAATAATGACAATGTTGTTGTTGTCTTCTCTCAAAGAGTCAAAACCGATTATTTTCTGCAGAATCATGTCCAAATAATTTGAAGAACTTTATATATTTGCAGTGTCAAGTGATGATTACGCTTTGTACATTGTATGACAATTAAGATAAGATCATGTATAATTGTATATATATAGGGAAAGATGGCACGTACAAAGCAAACTGCATGCAAGTCCACTGGGTGCAAGGCTCCTCGCAAGCAATTAGCAACCAAGGTACATGATACTTTCATTTTGTTCATTTGATTTAGTTTTGTTGTAACAACAGCAATAAAAAATGTAGAATTATAAATTGATTTATAAACCAATTGCAGGCTGCAAGAAAGTGACTGCCAACAACAGGAGTGAAGAAGCCTCACTGCTTCAGGCCTGGAACTGTTGCTCTTCGGGAAATTCGCAAGCATCTTTATTAATAACTTTACAATTTATTTTTATTACATCTACATAGCATTTCATTTCTAGTATGTAGCATTGAATTTATTTATTTATATTTTTTAAAGTTACCGTGATTATAATTGGTCCCTGTAATTGTCGAAAATCAGGTAAGCAATGGCTCCTCCGCAGCCGAACACTGGATTATTTGTTGGATTAAAAAAGGTGAGCCATGCCATTTGGGACACATCATGCAACCAGTAAATGTTCTATTAAAAGATAAACGGTCTAGAACACAAATATGGGGAGGTTTTCATCATCTTACTTCCTTTAAGCCAGGTTAGCTCACTCTAATAACATTAACATTGGCAGTTATTTGTAACTCATCGTACTCTAAACTCTATTATTCAATCTTCCATATATATGGGGAGGTTTTGTTTGCAGTATTGTGAATCTGAATAAATTACAAAGAGAGAGGCCTAAACTAACAAAAAACATAACTTCTACTGTCCACTGCGCACATTCATAATTTGAAATAATGTATTTTCGTTGCTGTATTTAGAGCAATTTGAGAAGTACTTCTTTATGGAACCTTTTATTTTGGTAGGTCATACTCATTATAAAATTACTTTGTGATGGGATTAAGTTCTGTCTTAAGAATATAGAACAAGAGAGGAATTGACATGAACTTAAATGAAATGAATAGAAAGAAAAGTTGTTTAATTCTTCTTTCTTTATCATTCTGTACTTTTTTTAAAATAAAACTAAATTGTCTGTATCACTCACTGGATCCTGCTTAAACTCGTAGATAAATTACTCAAAAGTATTCTTAGATTTGTTTGGTACTACTAACCTTTGTTGTTTGATTGAACATGTATCGGTTTCGCAATATCTCATATTTGAAGTCCTACGAGTTAACGTAATTGTTTGACTATCTGTTGTGCTTTCACTTGTGTAGGCATCAGACTTTTGAAGAGAGCAAATTTGGACTTGATGATGCTAGCTTTCACTTGTGTATGCAACAAAGAATTATGGGTAATCAAACGTTTTGTTAGCACTAGTTAGATATAACATTTATTAGTACCCGATATGTAATTTTGTATACAAATGGTTATTGTATGCGAGTTAGGTCATTTTGTCGAAAAACTATTGTATTGGAATGGTTATGGATATTTTATTTGATTATATGGTTAATGTGTTTTTTAACTTATTCGAATATGATGATTATGTGAGTGATTGTTGATTGATATAATAGAACCAAAATAGACCATTAATAGGAAATAATAGCATGAAAAAATGGTGTAAAATAATAAACAACTTTTAGTAGCGTTTCAAAAACGCTACCGAAATATATATAGTGGCGTTGAGTAAATGCAACCGTAAAACAGGGGTAAAGTTGGAAATTCTATTAGTAGCACCAAAAAATCTTTTGGTGGCATTTTTTAAACGCTACAAAAGATTTATGGTGGCGTTTGAAAAACGCTGCCAAAAATGCATTTATAGTGGCGTTAAAATAAATGCAACAAAAAATCATGGATTTTTAGTGGCATGTTTTCTCGTAACGATTATCGGAACGCCACCAAAAGTTTTTGTAGCGTTTTTTGAGCGCTACAAAAAATAAAATTTCTTGTAGTGAGTGTATGAAATATGAAGCTCCGTTCAACCACTTAATCTAGGCTATTTATTTCAATTACTATAGCTGGCTTACATTCGAAAATTTTTAGATTAAATATCTTAATTCAAAGAAATAAATCTCATAGAAAACAATTTTCTATGTGAAAATACTTTTGGAATATATATCATATTTCTTATTCCTTGTTAATTATTTATTATAGTTTTACAATCCTCATTTCCGATGTTTCTTTATGAAGGAGAAGTGACCACTCACTCTCTTTATCCCAACCGTGCCTTCAGTTACATCCAATCTTATCCATTCGATTTCCTTTCTAAAAGGACAAACTATTCAAAGGAAATCCTTACTACCATAGTATAACAAACTCTTTACAAAAGAGCATTTGGTTATCCTTAACTTTTAAGATATCAAATAAATTTCACTTTATGTAAACTAATCAAACTGGCATTTCATTGATCGAATTCTTATATCTATCTTATAGCCTTTGGTGTTACATTTAACACAACAAGGTCATTGTTGTAATCAATGATATTGAATATACGATCTCATGCTACATTTTACTTGCTTATCACAATGAACTAATTTCATCGTGGTTTCGTACATTGTGAATTATGATTGTTCACCATATAGTATTTATATGTGATCGTATATGGATCAAACATCCATATTCTTGTAATTTTTTTAGAGTTTGAAAATCATCGAAGATAATACACAGTCTCGGACAAGTAAACTCATAAGTGACCAAGTTACGAATGTATTTAGTAGTTGTATCATTAAGCACATGCATGGTTAACATGCAAAATTTTATCTGTAAGTATATTTTATATATATCTATTTATTAATATTAATTCAGTTCATTTGTATATTTTAGTTGATAAATATTTATGGACTATATTAATTGCACAAATTTATCAATGTATATTATTATAACTTTATATAGCAAATGTTCTTACAATATTAGAAATGTTAAATGTTACAATTTCATTTTTCTTATAAGGTTCCCACTAGATTTTTATGTTTATCGAAACCTTAAGTAAAAACATAGAAATCATTCGATTTCCCTAGTGGATGTTAGGACTCGCTTGCCTTGGGATTCTGACATTGAGGAATATTAACCAATCTTAGGCTCACAAGCGATGGATAATGTGACACCCCACACCTCTAGGCACCCCGAAAATCGGACATGACTAGAAGCACGGATGGTCGGGTGAAATAAAAATCCATAAAATAGCACAGAGACTAAGGCAACAACATAAAATGATTAAAATATTACATTAGAAGAAAACTTTCACTAATTATAAATCAATAGCAAAACAGCTTCATTAAAAATAACATTATCCCAAATTTATTTCTGAAACCAAAAGTACCAAGTAGTCTCCACCAAAACATAAAACATAACAAAGTTCACAATATAGGTCCCCATATATAGAGTAAAGTACGGAAAAGAGGAACGAAGTACATGAAACAAAAGAAACAAAAGCTGAAGATAACAACTGCTCCAATGACCCTCCAAGCTGCAAAGAACTGCAACCTAGACCTGCCCTCCTGTGATTTAGGGAGAATAGGAAAAAGGGGAATGGGTCAGACATAGAGTCTGGTGAATGAGAAATAAAATGAAGCAGAAAGAATAAAACAGTTTAATTTCAGGTATTCCCCGGATATCGCAGAGGGTGAATAATATAATGCAGTGAATCCTTCTTAGATACAGTTCTTAAGAAGCCAAAGACCATGGTCACTCTAGGGAAGTCAACCATGCAGTAATACAAAACGTCAATTAGCCTATCGGACCTGCTGTCCTTACCTATCCACGTACTACAGCGTGAAAGTCATGCTCTTCACCCGTGCACTATGACTAAATGTGTCTTACGTCTGACCGCCGCCGACTCAAACAACCTTGCAGGACCTCAAAGTTGCGCTCAGGCTCCACCAAACTGGACTCCCATCCTCCTGTCTCCTCGTTCATCAATGTGGACTTGCCCCTATCCAAAGTGTCAGTCTTCCGAAAGAGCACCGACAGCTGAGTCGGCTGCACAAAATCCTCCAACGATCTGCCTAAAGAAGCCTACGTCGGAGCACACTTGTCATGTTCCGTCCGCGTCGATCTGCCTGAAGAAGCCTACAATTGCGGATGTTATCTATCCTACGTACTAGCAACCTATGAAAGGTAACAAACATCCTTGCGAACCTACTTGCCCGCTTCTAGTACATACAGCCAAAACTATATTTTGGTCTTAACTGCATGAAACACCTATCCAGACCTTTACAAGGTCTGCCTACCAAATCGCTTCCAAATTAATTAATTTTACCATTATAATTTACATATTGTTTATTTCCATTAATCTGCTTTAGGCCATTTTTACATCCAATTTGGTTATTTCACAATTTCCCTTTTTCTTACATAAATGGTATTTCAATTTCATGTCCATTTAGTCTGTATGGTTTGTCTGTAATTTTTATGCCATTTTGTTACAAATTTACACTAGCCTTTAGGGTCCATTTAATTTAAATTTTTTCCACCCTAAGTTACGTTCTCCTTTTAAATATTTAATCTATACAAACTTTTTATCCAATAACCACAAACCATTTAATTACGCAAAATTCCACTTTTACATTTTTAGGCCACATATGAAACAAACAATTATGCCAATTAGACTTCCCAATTTTTGTTCCAAAACCATATTCAAAATTATGTAATTATTTCAATCAAAACCATAATTTCATTCAAGTAACATATTCTGAATTTATTCAATTAACCTGTTTTACCATTAGAAATTGAATAACAATTCTAATCCAATTTAGTTAAACCAATTTTATTTACGCCATGAAATGTGAATAAAAATTTATTTGTTCCAAATTTCAACCCAAACATGAATTAGAATTGAGAAGTGGAAGAAGAAGAAGATATAATAATTTACATAAATTTCAATCTTATTTATGCCATAAAACGTGAATAACAATTTATATGTTCCATATTGTAAACCAAACATGAATTAGATTTGAGAAGTGGAAGAAGAAGAAGTTGTAATAATTTACATCTATTCTCAATTAATGACAGAAATTAATTCATATTAACGTGCCACAAAAGAACTGAAATTGAACTACTTTATTTTTCTATTTCATATTAATTCCCACTCACATGGCACTTGAGCTTGCATAAATTTGAAAAAATCTTTGCTTTAATCTTTCGCCCTTTGATTCTTCTAAATTCATA
Organism: Allium fistulosum; assembly: GCA_030737815.1. Taxonomy (NCBI): domain Eukaryota; kingdom Viridiplantae; phylum Streptophyta; class Magnoliopsida; order Asparagales; family Amaryllidaceae; genus Allium; species Allium fistulosum. Next base: position 722,271,985 of record CM060901.1, read on the forward strand.
AAATTTCTTGAATATAGATAATTTAATTTGGTAGAGATTTTTTTATTTAGTAGAGAAAAGGAGGAAGAATAATACACACTAATTTTACTGTAGAATTATGGCGACGGCTGAATAAGAGATTAGGTTTAGGTTAGATGGTTTATTTATAGATTGTTTGAGTGAATATAATCCATTAGATTATTTTAGATTAAATCTGGTTCTTTCATACACTTAATGGTAATCCATTCTAGCCCGTACACATCACTCAACCAAAAAAAATTAGCCATCTCATCCTATTACATCACTGGAGCGAATGGGAACCCGCCACATGTCAGAAACAACGCTGAAATACGTAGGAAAATCACTGGAAACGAACCAGCTAAAAAAACATCGCTCCGGATTTTGGGCGACAACGAGACTTGATCCTTAGTCATTAAGGAAGTCAACATGCGCCTTTACCACTGTACCAAATGCGCTTTTAATTTCTTTTTAATTATATTTCCCGTAAAATATCGGGGTGTTACAGATAACACTTTATCAGTTGTATCAAATACAACTCCCAACCCGTGTTGTCCTAATATCATCTTGACCTTGAAGAATATTAAAAAATCAAAAGACATTATTCACTCATACCCACCATTTCGCAACGGCCTAAGTATAATACACATACCTTACGGAATATCAACAAATACGTGCATGTATCTTACCTCGTCTAGTCAATATACTAATAATGCTACAGATAACATTTCTAGCTTAAGGAATATCAATAACCAGAGAGTATTGTAACGACCCATATTTTTGATAATTAAAAATATTAAATTCAATATGATTGTTAGAATTTAATATTGTGAGAAATTAAAATTTATGATTTATTAGTGAAAAAATAATTAGAATATAATTTAATAATATTGTTTGAATGTTATTCACAACTGTTTTAATGTAATTTCAATCAATTGTGATAATAAAGGTAAATAAGGAATAAAATAAATGATATACCAAATGGTGGAATTATATGTTATTTAATTGAAATTGGTTTTAATATAGAAGATAAAATCAATTATTTTGTACATAAATTTATTAAACTTTTTTTGTAAACAATAAATTTATAAATCCATTTAAATTACTTATATGTAAATATTGTTTTATTTCTCATCTTATTATTTAATACATTTAAAATTAATCTGGAAATCAATGGAAATTTAATGTAATTGTAATATTGCAGTTAATATGAGCAAAGACGTTAAATATTGAGCGTTGAGTGTAATAAAATGGAAACTTATGTTTAATTAACACATAAAGTATTTGTTGATTTAATAATAAGAATTTAAATCAAAAATATAAATAAAAGAATTTGTTGAAATTTAAAATATATAATAAACGGATTTTATTGCAGTTGTAATTTAACGTTGAAATTAATTTAATTTTAAAAGATTATTAGTTCCTGTTTGACTAAGAATGATGATAGAACACTTTTAATTGGTAATTTAAAAGTGATTAAATCAATTAATAATAATTCAGCTAATTAATACGTAAAATTGAATATAATCTGATTTTAAAAGCTAACTTCTATATACAATAGAATTAGGGTCTGGAATTCGTTTCATTGAGTTTAAAAATATTGAAAACCTATATTTTGATATATGGGATGACCTATTTTCGTTTCAGGAATGAAACGGGCTTTTCGGCCTTTTTGACCCAATCAATTTATATTCAAATAAAAAAAAATTATTTTTGAAATATAATTATTCAAATTGATTCAAATATGGAATAATAATATAATCGAATTATTAATGAACGTCGTAGTTTGTAATAACGTATTTGTATATTAAAAATATTGTATTTGTCCATATTTGTGAATTGGTAAATTATTAGAATATAATTTAATTTAAATTTATCGAACAATAAAATGTTAACTTTTGTATAAGATGGAATTAGGCCTCGAAACTAGTTCCATTGTATTCAAAAGGCCTTTTTACATTAAGATTGCTTGTAAGCACGCCTCGACTGCAGTTCGGGCTGTTTTGGACCTTACGCTATAAATAGGCATGCAAATCAAGACGAAAATATTATTAAAATATTCAGAAACCCTAATTTTGTCATGGCAGCGGCCACCCATTTCAATGGCTGAAAACACTCCATCTTCTTTCCCTTGGATCTCTCTCATCTCTCAACGAAATCGCTCGACCCCAAACGAAAGTTGTAGAGCTTGACGAGATCTACAAGGTTTATGGTTGGATTGAGCTAATTGCATCGGAGTTCGACGGAATCTGGCCATGAAGTGACTATGTTTTTTTTGTTTTTGCGTGCAAATCAAGGCGTCGGAGGCAATGAAATTTTTGGTGAAGGTAGAGGAGGCGATGGCGCACGTGATGGTGGTCTCCGATCGTCAAAGCATGGCCTGGAGTGGCGCGCGTTCGTCAAAGAAGGGGGCAGCCTGATTGGTTTGACGTGAGCATTAGGGTGAGGAAGGAGATTAGTGTAATTACTATTTTGCCACTATATTATTTTATTTAATTTTAAATTTCAATTGTTCTAACCTTCATAACTTTTGCATACGAACTCCGATTGATGCGCGGTTTCTTCCGTTGGGTTCGTATCGAAATTCCAGACAATGTGGAGCTAGTTTGGTTGAATTTGGAAACAGTTGAAATTTTGGGCTTTTATTGGATTTTCAATGGGCTGTAAATCAAAGGTGAGTGATTTAACCCGCTCGCGCAATACTGAATCTTCTTATGTTAGTTTAATTAAATTTATGAAGTGATAAGAATGTTATTGGTTGCTGTAGTTTAAATTTGACATTTTAATGGTAACTGAATTTTATATTGAATTAAATTGACATTTAAATTAATATTTGATTTAGTTGCTAGTTAAATATCCGATATTGATAACTAGTAAATTGTTGTGAATTATTGGCTGATTTGGATGTTGATTGTGATGGATGTTTATTTGTTGACATTTTGGATGATTGGATGTTTATTTATTTTTATATATCCCTGTCATCACCATGTATATTAAGTGACAACGTATAAACTGTTATTTGAATTATTTCGAATAAATTAAGAAATAGGTTGAAATGATATATACCTATAACACTTTAATTTGGATTGAAATGATATATATCGATCCACGTACTTAAAGTTGAAATAACTGATCACTTGGCCATATGGTAGAAAATTATATACGCACACCGAATTGGTTAAATTAAATGGTTTTAAAATCTTGAATTTGGATTTTGTTTAAATGATATTGTTTTAAAGGAAATAAATTGTGGATTTATATGAATTAAATTATTTTCTAATTCAAGCTTTGAAATGTTGAAACTGAAATTGGTTAAAAGGAAATTATTTTAAAGAATTGAATTGGAAATGTGAAGTTGTAATTGATATATGACTTTAATTTTGGATCTTAAAATTGAACAATGAGATTTAATTTGATTTAAGTGTTTTAAATCTGTAAATTGAAATTGGACTTGAAATTGATATAAATTGAAATGGTTTAAAATAAGAATTGAATTGAAATTTTAAATCGTTGAATTGAATTGTTGAATCAAATTTGAAGTTAAAAATGAATGTTTCGAAAATTGAATTAATTCGAATTGAAATTGAAATTTAGTTGATTTGAAACTAAATCGAAATTGAGTCAATTTAATTGAAAGATTGAAAATTGAGCTTTGTTGATTTCAAATTTGGACATGGGCCCGGATTTGTTGAAATGGAAAGAAACAGTTTGATCTAATATTATTTTCAAAATAAATTATTTTAATATAAACTGTTTAAACTCTATCTTTTTAAAATTCAAATTATTTAGATTTTTCCAACTATTTTACTATATAAACCATTTCCAATACTCAAACCATTTTATATCAAACTATTTAAAACTATTCAAATTATTTTCTAAAATTTCAAATTGTGCAAAGTTGAGATGTTTATATTTAAATCGTTGATTTAAATGCGAATGTGGTTAAATGAGGTTATAACCTAAGTTGGAATTTGAAATGATATTTTCAAGTGAAAATGACATATTTTGAGTAAATATGGTATTTTGAAAAGAGGTGATATTTTTGAAGTGAATATGATATTTTGAAAAGAGGTGATATTTTTGAAGTGAATATGATATTTTGATATCAAATATGAATCGATTTTGAAATGTAAAAGAACCAACCGGTGTGAAAAATGACGTTTGGTTGTTAAAGAGACCGGGGCCTCTTATTGGCACACTCTCTTTCAATATTGGAACCACTTTAACAACTGTGTACGTGGTGGATGATCCAGAACGAAGTGGTTGGATTTGGTTAACGTTTGCTGGATTTGAAGAAAGAGAATGATGATGGATGACCCTTGCACTTGTGCTAAATTGAAATGACAAAAACAGGGCGGCTTGTCAGGGCCAAGTGGTCTAGCTACCCCTAGCGGACACACCTCTTCATATTACTATATTGATGTTGGCTTGATCGGTGCACCTTGATTTAATTTCAGGGGTGTTGGATGCGGTGGGCGGTTGTAGCTACGATGCGTTACCACCAGCCCTGCGACCTGAACTGGTAGTATCCTACCTTGGGCATTACCTCACGTGCCTTGTCATACTTTATCCTTATTCGCGACCACTACGATTTTGTTTTAATATGGTACCTATAGGAGACTCACTGGCTACTGACGTTACTGGTTGTGTTACAGGACCTGCATGGACTACCTGCTTAAAAATGTGTTAAGGGGAATCAATGTAAAGCTTTAACGCTATTTTAATACTTTACTTTATCGATAGACACTATATATATAGTGTATCTTACTACATATAGATAGTTTAACGGATCCTTAAGAGATGGAAAATCACATAACATCTCTTAAGTTATTGCACTCACGTTGTACACTTGATAGGAGATGTAAAATCCCGTAAACATCTCTGAATCTATTACACTCGTATTTAATTGTTGTTGATTTACCTTACATAAGAACTTTTAGTTCTGACTCGAGTGTTTTATCTTTTCATTACGCTCGGGTCAGCCTGACCATTTAAGTGTTTGAAGGCATTATTTCTGGAGGACGAAGACGGAGTTTGGTATATTATATATTAGTATTATTCCACTGCATCATTTTGGTATGTTGATAATTGTACTCTGATTACGTTGTAAAAATTATGTAATCAAATGTATATTGTAAAACAACTTCATGAATTGTTTATTTGATTATTATATTTTGTCATTCCTCTGCGATATTCTGTGTTTGTATTCCTTCTTTTACCTTTTTTGTTATTAAACCCCATTGATAATCTACCCTTTTGAATGGTTTGAGTTAGACACGTGTGGTTATTGTCGATTTAAACCGTCCAAAAAGGTGGGTCGTCACAAGTATGCAAGCAATCTATTTAATATATAAATGGTGGAGGACAACTTTATAATAAAGATTCATAATATTATATATTATATTGAGTAATATCGACTTATGGAATAATGCATTTCCTATGAAATACCCTCGTAATTCAAGTGTTGGACATATCAGAAATCACGGTATACATACTATATGCATGTATTTATCCTTTGAGTCTATTTGGCGTTTTCTTAATGTTCCACTTTTGTTTTATACATTCATATTATGTATGTTTAATTATTATATAAATTTTATAATTTAATTAATTTGTATAACAGTCTTATGTAAATTACATTAATTAAATCTTATTAAATTAATTTAAGTAATTAACAATTTAATTAATTTTATAATTAATTTTGTGTTATTCACTTAAATTTTTTAATTAAATATGTAAGCCATAGCATTTATGGTTATACAAATATATCTAGATATATGTTTTTTATCATTATCAATTAACTTTTAATTAACTTATTTAGTTGGATGGTTTAACTGAATATTAATTTCAAAAATTTGTTATGCATATACATATATACTTACGTCATCTTAAACAATTCAAGATAATGTAACATATATATATATATATTGTACATGTATACACTGATTAATTAACTATTTAATTAATTTATTTTATTTATTAATTTTATTAATAAATATTAAATTTTTTGAAATATGTTTATTATATTTTCAAAGCACTTTTGAAAACTTTATTATAACATTTATAATATACATTGTTTTCGAAGCCAACTTTGGAAATCATATTATAACCTTTATAATTAATTCTTATTTTAAATTTATCTTTTAAATTAAAAATCTTATTTAAATTAAAAACAAATTTGAAATCATATTGTAACATTTATAATATATTTCTTATTTTAAATTTAACTTTAAAATTTAAATTTTCATTTTTAATTTTCAAAACAATTTCGAAAATTTTCCCAAGACCCAATTCAAATTGAGCCTTTTCTATTAGAGGCAACCATTGGGCTCACTTCATTTTTCGGGCTAGGTTGGTAGCTAGGGAGGACAGGATACTTGATTACCCAAAATCAAGCCTAGACACTACTTTTCTAGATACCTTACTAAATTGATAAGCTTAATTGGTTAGTCCTAATATGACTAATTTAGATCATATAGACTATTCGGCTTCGATACTATTATTGGAACCGGGCAAGTCGAATGTGGGTTAATTGGGTAAATTTCAAAACTTTTTCCTTTTGGATTCTTATTGGGCCTATGTAGTCTAAATGTATATTAGATCCAATATAATAAAATTATAAACAAAATCTTATTTTGTTTAAATTGTTAAATGGAGATTTAAATATGATTTAAATTTTGTGTATTATGATGAATGTATCAAATACATTCATTTGTGTGAAATGTAAGTGCAGTATATAAGTAGTGTATATGTATATATGCATGTGTGTGTGTCTAAATGAAACATGTATAAATGAATTTAGAGAATGAAACCTTTTGTTTCCCTCTCTTAACCTATGCAATTAATAAAGGGAAGATATGGCAGTATATGAAAAGAGAGAAACCTTTCATCTCTCTCTCTTTAATTGTAATAATTGATATATCAAATGACATTTATAACTTATCAACTAAATTTACATATGTTTTTTTGTCCAATTTTTGACTAATGAAATATACATGTACATCTATAACATATATAGATATATACATATGAATATAAATATAGAAAACTAATTGGTTGTTTTAAATAATTTGAAATCCAAAATTAACATTAATGAATGATTTCAATTAAAGAAAGGCGTGACAACAAAAAGCTACATTACTATGCAAAATCCTCGTACAAATTTGAATTAAACTACATATGTATATTTCTATGTACATGATTATTATAATTTAATAATTTAGATCTAAACTACATATATTTGCACACATTGTCACATATGATATATGAATATACACATATATACAAATAAGTTTGATTTTTAAGATTGAAGGTTTTGATTAAACTTTTAATTTAGGAATGAAACAATAGTTTATAATTTTACATGAGATTTTAAATTTAGAAAACCACAAAGAATTAAAATTTACACTAAAGTCCATGTACTAATTTTAAATCAAGTTTATTTTAAAACAATGTTTGAAACATTTATATTCAAGCATTTACCACATAAAATTAAAGAATAATTTAAAAGAATAGTAGATAACTTAACATATACAATTCATTTGCACTTCAGTATGTAAATGATATATAACTGTATGAAAATAATCTCAATCAAAATTAGCTTTCAATTTCATAAATTTCCAAAACAAAATAATTTTTTTTGGACGAAGTGGGCATGTGTAAAGTTTGTGATAAGAACTTACAGATCTAAACAATAAAGAGAATAATGACAAGTTGTCAAAAGTATTATAGGATTCAAAACATATCAATTTATCATGAGCATGTATTAAAGGGAGATGATGAACAAACATGGATCTGAATCAAAACAATACAATAAACATGTTTTAATCAAAATAGGCATAAGGGAGGTTTAATATACATGTGGCAAGATGATTAATTAAAACATGAGATGAATCATACAAAGTGAAATTATATTAATGATATAAATACATAGGTGAATTTAAATTTGAGAATTACCTTTTGATGCAACCAAAAAATCATACCTTAACCAATGAATCAATACACCTAGATTTAGAAATCAGCCTCTAGAATTTGCAAGGATCAGAGGGACAATTCACTTTTAATGAGCTAATTTGATTTGTTTTGGAATTTTGAAGCCGTGGAAGCTCTCAAAAGTTTGGCCATTAAAGAGGAAGGAGAGAACCAGAGAATTATTAAAAGAATGAATGATCAAAAGGTTATGAAAAGAATGAAATAAAGAAGGTAATCAATGCCCAATTAAAGAGAGACCTTTATTCCTTCTTTATATTATTCTTTTCCTTTTTTTAGTTAATTCAAAACTTATCATCTCTTCATTTGTGGTCGACCAAATATGGTGGCAACATAGGCCTCAAACGATCTCAATCCCATTCAGCATTTATTTCATTTAAATCTAATTTAAACAACCTATCGATACGTGCGTTTATAGCTTTTATCTACGCACTTTATTTAATAGTAACAGTAACAAACAAATCGAATAAAATATAATAATCAATATTTTAGAAATATTAATTAATTTACAACGGTTATAAATTAATTAAATCATATGGTTTATTTGGAGTATTCATCATTACGGTTGTGCGATTCAATGGAGTAAATTCAGTCAGCGATTAATGTTGAAAAATTCGAATATTAATGTTTACACATCACCTTAGCTAGTAATGTGAGATTTTGGCTAAATTCATCGCTTACATATCTTTACGGTAAAATCAAATTTTACTTATTTAAGCGTTACCCTATAGTGACAATCATTTACCCCAATTCTCTTCATCAAAACTATATTACTTTGGACTTATGGAATTGGTAACGGTCAAAATTCCAATATCATCCATATTCAATTCTATATTCCAAACAAAAATGCTTGGTTCAATTATTATTATTATTATTATTATTATTCGTACCGCTCTAGCCAGAGACAGTTGACTATGATACTAACCTCTTATAACTAAGGAAACGAATGCTCTCTTGAATAGTGTTTTGCTTCCATGTTTCCACTCAGTCCCACTATAGTCATTCGATGGACATTGTGCCATGATTTAACTATAATTAAGGTGGAGCTTTCACATTGAAGATCAATGGTATTCTTAAGTCAAAAGAACTATGTAATTTTGTCACATCAATATTATCTGTTTGACCTTTGTTATATTAACCAATAGAAAATTATCCAGTGAGTCATTCCATAGTTATCCAATAACTACAATACGTAAGCCCTTGGTGCCCCCAACAGGCATGAGTAATACACTGCCCAACATTTAGAGAGCATTACGTACTATAGTCTTAATGGATGTATCGATATGTAGTCTTGATACATCTTGTCTAAGAGTATTTAAATTGGTATGTTTATTTTATTGTAATAAATCACTTATGGTTACAACACATTGTAACTACTATCAAAAAACGTACCATATATGGATTTTCTATTAATTATACTTTTAACTAAGTTAATTAATTAATATAACACATTATATCAAGTATATAATGGAAAGAAAACACATTTTGTTTTGACAAAGATTGGTTATCAAGTTAGATATAAGTAACAAATTACATAATCGTCCCTAGGGCATTCCCTAACTCTATCACATTTGTCTAGAGTATGATGTACTATGTTGTTGGATCTTGATCTTGTTTGTTTATATAATATGCATTTAATCATATACATTTTTATATTGATATTTTATTTATTCCTTCCACTATGAGTTAATTGGTATAAATTATGATTGATATTCTCTATTTTATATTAAATAATACTTTATGAATCATCATCCATGATAGTTATGGAATCATAGCACCTTTTTAGCCTAGATTACTGGTGTCATGAATAGCGGGTTAATACATTTGGTATCAGAGCTTAGGTTACCCGATCAACATAAAATGAGACAAAATTGTGAGAGTGTACTTGTATTTTGTTATATTTATATGTTGCACTTAAGCAACGACACTTTCTAATAATCTAAACTATCTTTGGAGAAGTTGTTAATAATCTTAATCTACAGATTGCTACTATGAGTCGTGCCACTATAGCAACAATTGCTAGAGACACCATTGGGGCTCTGATCTTCAAATACCAACATGGTCCCGGGGGTACTTACCAGCTACAACATAGAGCACCCAATCTCCAGTAGGAGTCTCACATGTCCTTGCAGCATAAGGAGTGTTGTCTATTCCTCCACTGTCCCTACCACCCACTCTTGACTTCTCGATAATTTGTAAGTATTATGTAAATATTGGAAGAAAGCCGTATAGAGGGACAAAGTCATTCATAGAAACTCAAACGTATGGCTCTGCACTAGATAGCAGATATTTGATGATATGGCGCTTGAGATTTTGGTGAAGAGGAAAAAAGCTTCTAGGAAACTATAAGAGCAAACTATGTGCTGGTGGGATGTAGTGATAGGGGAGTTAGGTGAACATGCTATGACTTAGGAAGTGTTTAGAAGGAGGTTTGAGGCTTAGTTTATATCTGAGGTTGAGAAGGGCTTGCAATCAAAGAAGTTTATGAATCTTCAACAAGGTGATAAAATCATGAAGAGTATATTCATAAGTTCACACTTTTAGCTAGGTTCAGGATGGATATGATTAATATACCCTCTAAAAGGCCATGGAGTTTGTAAATAGACTCAACTTACCTCTTAGAGATCTTGCACTTAGTAAAATCCCATGAGTGCTACTTTTGAGAGTTTTGTCATAGTGGAGTTGTTGAACTCTATTATTAGGGAGGCCTCAAATGAGGAGGACACCAAGGTTAAAATGAAGCCCGAATTCCAAAACAAAAGAAAAGAAAAATGGGTCGAGGGTGAACAAAGCCAATTTTAGAAGGAAGGGTGACTTGCATAGATGCATTTTAAGGGGAATTTTGCTAAATATTGCCTGGTTAACCATCAAGTGAAGAAATAATAAACTTGTGACCAACCAGACCACTTCAAGATAGATTGCCTATTTCTTTCAAAAAGTGTACAAGTGGTCAAGGCATATGTTATTCAAACTACTCCAAGTTAATGTGCTTTGCCTAGACTTAGCAAGGGGAAAAACATCATCTTGGAAGGTGTGCTTTTTATTTATAATTTTTGATATGTATATTATTTAACACAGGAGCTTTACTTTGCTAGTTATCTTATTGATAGTTCACACATAGTCCCTTAGGTTATCTATAATTCTCTTGTGGCCTCAAATCCCTTTTGGGGTCGATGCATCTTTCTATGTTATTGTAACAACTCATTTCTAGGCTTGTAATTGTTTTTGTTAAAATTTATAAAAATAGGGAAAACCTAAGTTTTTGCATAAGATGAAATATGAACTTGAGACCACTTCCATTGTATTCAAAATGATGTTTCCTAGTCTTTTAAGTATAAGCTTCGATATATTTGGAATTTCGAATTTTGAGCCGGAATTTAGGACTCGACCTTTGAATGGCCAAAAAAGCCAACTTCTGCATACGATGGAATTTGGATTCGAGATCATTTTCATTGTGTACAAAATGCAGTTTCCGAGTCTTTTAAGTATAAGTTTTGATATTTTTGGAGTTTGATATTTCTGGATATGAGGATAGAAGGTTAGAGGAAATTAGAAATAAAGAAGGGTTTGACTTGTTTCGTGAAGCCTTGTCTATTTAAACCCCTCACACTTCTTCTCTCTTCATTCACTTTCTTTCTCCTTTTATTTTCTCTTTTGCCACTCAAACCCTCTCTTTAGATTAACTCAAAATCCACTTAAACAAAACCAGTAAATTCTAAGAAAATCACCATAATTCAAGTTGGAAGATTTAGAGCAAATCCATTCATCTCAAGTCGATTGAAGGAGAAAGTGGCTACTAACTTTTTGGAAGAGGCTTGAAGAAGAGAGTGGAGAGCTTCTACTTATTCTAGGCTTGGATTTAGGTGAGTGGTAACGATCCTTAGGCTTGTAGTTATGTTAAAAATTGCATCTTTAATATGATATGATAAGTATTTCAAAATGTTTGGGTTTCATTGATTTAAAGCTTGGTATAACTTCAATGGGCATTGGTTAAGAAGAGGAAGAAGGCTCATATTGTTAAAAGTGATAAAAAGTGATTTTTTGGCAAGGCCAACCGGTTTTTAAAGTGGACCGTCCACTTTTTATTACAACAAGTAATAAATACATTTGAGAACCATGAGATAGGCAGTTTGCCTAACTACAAAAAAAAAACTAACCTAGCATATAGCATAGGAAAACAACTCCAAGCTACATAAGGCAGTCGCAACACCACATAGGGTGAACAGTCAATCGACCTAAACTTGCACCACGTAGGGTGCAGACATATGACTACTAGCTGCACTAGGCAGACCCACACTTTAGGATACCAATCTGAAATAACTCACATAATGAAACAACTCTCAAAAAGAGATAAAGATCCAAAATACAATTACATTGCTTGCTGACAGAACCAAGAACAAAGACCAACCTAAAAACCAATTACAAAGAGAACCAAAGTTCCAATAATACCAAAGGGAAACAACACCAGGAATTGACAATCAGAAAGCATAAGCACCACCACACCTAGCAAGACAACCGACCATAGTAGAGGAACCTCCGTCGCAAGCAATCCCCGAGGAAAGACACTGTGGGGGTGAGTGTACGGCTCGGAGCAAAACTAACTTCAAGGCAATTGCCAAGCACCAGATCCAAAACATTACATAAGAGCACATACCTAAAAAATGACCCAGAACCAAATTGAAGCAAAGCCTCATGCAACAAGAAGCATTTCAAGTTAGCAAGCCAAAGCCAGATCCAAACCATCAAGTCCAGAGCAGAAAGAAAAATGGAACAACAACCCAAATGCCAATTTAAAGCACAATAAGAAAACGACCAATAACAGCCCCTCCGTTGCAAAAACAATCACCTAGAAGCAAGTTGGCAGCTGCAGAAAACACGACAAGGCAGAAAGATCCGAGTCTCCCACCGGCTCGAAGACAAAGAGGCTCGAACCAAAAGGCCTCAGCCTGCTCTCCGAGCAACCATAGAAATGAAGCAAAGCAGAATACGCGTCCAACCCAAGAGAAAAACCTCAGCCTAGCCAAGAACGAGGAAGATCTGGAGAAGATAGACACGATGTACACAAAGCCCATGATAGAAAAAATAAAGATACTGGGAGAGACGAAATAAAAAATGAAAATTCGCAACAACGGGGAAAGCTAGAGAAGATAAGGGATGAAGTGAGAGGCGGGCGAAAAGGTGAGAGAAGCGAAGTTAAGAAAGAATGGAAATTAGAAGTGGCGGCGAGAGAAAGGGGGAGAGTAACCCTAGTCCTCATTGTTACGAAAACTTTTACATGACCTGATTTATTATAAAAAGTGATTTTTAATAAGTAATCAAGCTATGGTAGTAGCTTGGTTGGTTTTTCCCATTGTATTAATCATGATTGGAGTTTGCTAATGATTGTAAGACAATAAATCTGTATTTAGTGAAGTGTTGATTGAACTATAAAGAGTTAGTAAGATATGAAATGAATAGGCTTGCTAATGATATTAATCATGTTGAAATAATGGGCGAAAGTGTAAATTTAAAAATGATAACCTAGTTATAATGATTGTTAAAAGTGTTTAAATTGCTATGGTGATCAAGCTGTATTATAAATAGAAAGTAATAAAGTGTAAAGTTTGAGGATTAGGTAATGAATTAAAGTTTGTAGAGATAGACTAGGCGAAATCATCAAAATAAGAGAATATTGGAAATTTGAGAGTTCGAGAACAAAAAATAGCCTTGACCCCCTTAGGAGGCCGAAACACCTCGCTCCAATCGTAGTGGATGTCGCACTGCTATGCATGTGTGCACTGCTTGTACATGTAGTGTGCTTGCACTGCCTTTTATAAGGCTGTGTGTGCACCATCTTTCAAAGATAGTGCGTTGCATCACCTATGAAAGGGCAGTGAAAATGTATTTTGCACTGCCTTTCAAAGGCAGTGCATGCGCACTGCCCTGGGGTCATCACTCTTGCTTTGGCCAACTCAAATGTGCATTGGGCCTTCGTAGATGGGGGTAGCTTGGTAAATGTCACGTTCAAGAACGTGTTTGAAGCCCTCAGGCTTCCCGCCTCTAGCCTCACCCCATGTACCTTGCACATTTATGGCTTCAGAAGTGTAGGCATTATTTCGATGGGAAAACCTCGCTTATAAAAACATTCATCCAATGGCCCCTTACGACGAAGATCTAGGTAAAATTTGTAGTAGTTCATTGCCCATCTACTTATAACTTGTTAATAGGACGACCGACGCTTGCCGAGCTAGGTGCCACCATCTCCTACAACTGCCTCATCATGAAGTTCCCATCCAAGATGTGTTTGACGAGATCAGGGGCAACCGGCAGAAGGCAAGGGATTGTTATGGAACATCCCTTAGGCAAGTGAAGAAAGGAGTTCTCATACTACAACAAGAGCATCCAATGATCAATGATTGTTTTCTTAATAAATCCAACATGCCGACTAATGCCTCGATCTTTTCCAAGGCCTCCCCAACTCCAAAGCTGCGGCGGCAGCCCCTACTCTCTCATAGTCGATCGACTTGTCCAAGATCATGGGGCATTATTACCTTGACCCTAACTCTTCATTACAAATAAGTTTCCAATTATGATGAAAAATTATATATGCATGTTAGTTTTCATCCTATAAAATCTTTGAGGGAGGGCTACGTGTAGCCTGCCTCACCATCAAACATCCATTCTAGAGTGATCAAACCCATGCGCTCGGATTCAGCTTGGGATCAATGGTTATCCTGTACCCGACTATGTGTCAACCATGATAACCACACCGCTCGTGCGCTCGTGTTCGAGCCTAGGCTCCTTTGCCACTCGTCATTCGACCGCTTGATTCTCGAGAGAACTTGCTAGCGGAATTGTGTTTCCTCATGTTGGTGCAAACTGTCACTCTATATTTGGTCATCACTTATTCACCTTAATGTCTTTCGCTTTGGGATCAATGGTCGTCTCGTACACGGCAATGTGTCACCCAAGAGAACCCTAGAACTCGTGCGCTCGGGTTTAAGCCCGGGATCGTCTACCACTCACGTTCGACCGCTTGAGGCCTGTGAAAGCTCGCAGGCAAACTTGCATTTCAACTCATATAGGTGCAAACTATCACTCTACATCCGACCATCACTTGGCTACACTAATGGCTATTTCCAGTCCATCTTATTATCACTAGTGAGCGTAATCTTAAGAAAAAACAACAAAAATATTGTTTAACAACATATATACAAGGAATACTAGATACAACAAATTTCTCAAGTCAATATTGCAACAGATCCTTTTCATTTAGTTTAAAGAAGCTCAGAGGCACAATGCTCGCTCCGTTGGGAATACATCAATATTCTCACCATTAATTAGTTAAAAACTATGCAGTTAAACCCCCGCTAAAGCCTCATAAAATCCCCACTATAGCGTGTAGCGCGCTTTATTCGCTGCGCCTTTTTAGTTTAGCACTATAAATATGTAGATGTGCCCTGCTATTTTCCGCTACACCCGCTAAATCAAGGTTTTTTAGCACCCACTTTATCAACATAATATAAACATTGATTTGACTAATTCCCTTTAAAACCAAATCAGCAAAGTTAGGGTAAAGACCTAATTTTATGTCAAGTGCTCAATATCAGTTAGAAATCTATTGTAGTCACCAAATCTAGATTATAAAAATCATGATATTCTTCGGTTTTGTTATATAAGATTAAACAATATTTCATTTTCCTATACAAATTATGTAAGAGTGAGAATAAATTAACTTTAAATGTTTGGTTTTAAATCTAATGAAGCTTTTTGCACCTCCATTATTTTCCACTATATCCTCGCTTTATCCCTGCCATAACTTTTTGCGCCTCCACCACTATAGAATCGCTAAGCGCTTTAACTGCATATGTTAAAAATAAGAAAAAGGGATGAAGAAAAAGCACGCCAACAATTCTCCAAAAGCCAGCCGACCTACACTTTTATCATCTCCCAAAAAGCCTGTGGCCTTGCTGGAGAAGCGCTTCAAACGACCATGAACTTGTTGAAGAAAACCTAACAAGCTCCTATCTTCGAAGCATTTCAATGCTTCTGCCGATTCAGTATTTGTTAAAGAAGGGGGAGTGTGCTACCAAATCCAATGCCCTCCCTTTCAAAGGGCTATAAGAAGCTTCCAAACAACCTCATTATAGAGCGAACTAAGGTTTCGGCCATGAGAGAAGAATCAGAGGCTATGGCCTCTGCGCCTTCCAAAGTGGCACAGAAGCATCTAAACAGACCTAGGACCAAGAGTGTTGGAGCCTCAAAGCAAGAAAATGCCCTAACTTTATTTGGATCATTAGTATAAGGTTGACATCCGACCGCTATCATAACCCTGGGCGGAAATAAGGGTCCAAGCCAAGGGGCTAGGTATAGTCTACCTCAAGCCGAAGTTTCCAGCCAATGGTCTGAGCTGCAGCCAATAGAAGGCAGTGGATACACCAAAGAGCTTTCTCCTCTCTCATCTACATCAGAGTTTCTTTACAACCAGATCTTGCTAGCACCCGGCTTCCTTCCGGAATGCCCTGCACGTGGTCCATTGCCCGCCTTCCCCACATGGTCCTTAACTAAATTCCAAGCCTATTCCATGTTGCCGACATCCGATCGGCCGACTAGGCCATGTGTATACTCAAGTGAAAGATAAAGCTACCCTTCATCCCATTAGGATATCCCTAGTAGGGCAGTTGATCTGATGAGACATACCATCAGCATTAAGTGCACATCTAATGCAAGCCCATGCCTTGTACAGAGAAGTGATGAGTGCTTTCTCATCCACCGCCCATCTTCTGACCTACTTTACAACTGTCGATCATCAAATCCATATTTAAATCAATGATTGAGCCTGATTCTCGCCTTTTCTTACAACACAATCTCAGCCATGGATTATATATTCCAGCTACTATAAATACCCAATATAATGATACTTCAAAGGGGTTTAAAAAAGACTAATAAAACTAAGGTTGGAAGAAAACTCTAATAGAACTATGGTTGGATTCTAATTGAACTAGTTAGAATCTGGTTGAACATTCAAGAATCCTAGATACTTTGCACCTTTCAGTGTTCTTAATACCACATAAGTCCTTACAATTACATAGCTTTATTAGTCTTGAGTGATTTATTTTCTTATTATTCTCTTGTAATTCCACATAGTTGTAGGATAAATATATAGTGAGAGAACTTCACAGTGGACGTAGGCAGTTTTATTGAACAACTCTTACCTTGTGTTATTTTCCTTTCAGTTGCATATTTAACTCCTCATTTTCCATTTCAAGCCTAGTGATTAGATAATAGCCTTTGATCTTCATAACACACCTCATTTCATTCCGAGGTTGGCTAGGAAACTAGTCAACGCCAACTATAACGGGCAGACGACAACAAAGTGGCCACAATCAACAAAGAGGTACCATCAATTTGTGGTGACCTGCACATGGTCAGGAGCTGTAGAGGGGTGCATGCCTAATATACGAGAGAGCTCACCTCCATTAGTCTGATATCTCAATCAACCTTCGAGCTTTGAAATCCCCTAGGGTTGAGGAAAAAGCAGTCGATATTGCCTTCACTGTAGATGGACAAGAGAGGACTTAGTTTCCCCCATCATGACCCTATGGTTATATATGTTAATGTTGCCATTACATATATGCACCGGGTCTTTATTGATGGGAGCACCTTAAGATAAAGCTTCCCACCTCCAGCCTCACTACCTATGCATTGGCCATCATGGATTCGAGGGTATTTTCATAATACCCCTTAAGATGACCTCAAGAAAGTTACTTTCAGCCAAGAACTCTTGCAACCAAGGTTCTAGTAAATTTAGTCGCAGTGGACTGCCCGTTAGCATATAATTTCTTAGTAGGTAGACTGGCATTGGCAGACTAGATGCGATTATGGCCTATTAGTTACTAACAATAAAGTTCGCAACCAAGGGTGAACAGGGTACGTCAATAGCAGCAACCAACAGGATATTAAAGACTTCTAAAGCATATCATTCCAACAAGCTATAAAGGGAGTCCTCATGCCGCAACAAGAGTCGGAGACACTCAATAGTGGCATGGCATACCATAGAGAATGCGAGAGCCATCCAACACTCACATTCATGCCAGGGCCACCCAATGTTTTAAGGTTGAAGTATCCACGATGACCACTGCCCCTAAGAGAGCATGCGAGCCACTCAATGCTCCCGTACTCGTGCTAGGCTCTAATAAAACACAGTTGACGGGGATCATTTTTCCCTAAATGGCTCTAGCAAGATGAAGGAGCTTTTAAAAACAAGGTAGGTTCAGCCAGGTAGGGACAGTGCTGCAACTCTCATATCAATGCTAACAGACTCATTTTGAGAGCTGTGGGCAGCCATCGCTCCTAGGTTCAACCACGAACATCCATCCCGGTTGAGGAAGCCATAGAGCACATGATTCATGCATTGGATCAGTGCGATTGGGAAGAAATCACAAAGGAAAATAATAATGACCTGGTTGACACTCGTACGGGAGATTCAAATCCCAATGGCTAGCCAAAACTCAGCTTGAAATAGTACTAATTGGCATCGACGACCTTAGCAAGGTCGTTCAAGTAGGCATGGAACTAAACCCAAAGGTAAAGGATGGGTTGATATGTTTTTTAAAGAAAAGTAAAGACGTGTTTACCTCTGGGCACAATGACACGACCGACATAGATCCTTCCATCATTTGCCACACCCTCAACATCGATCCAAAAGCTCACCTCGCTCGTCAAAAGAGAAGGTCGCTCAATCTGGAAAGATATAGGACGCTCAAAGAAGAAGTGGAGAAGCTCCTTACTAATGGGTTCATTTGTGAAGCTAAATACTCAGTTTGGGTAGCTAACTCAGTATTGGTCCGCAAACAAAACAGGGACATAGGACTTGTATTGATTTCTTAGACCTCAACAAGATCTGCCTAAAGAATAATTTCCCATTGCTCCACACCAGCCATCTTGTGCACACCACTAGCGGATATAAGTTATTCATGTTTAAGGATTCCTACACCTGGTACATTAAGATCATCATGCATTAGCCAAACCAAGAGAACACCTCCTTCATAACAAATGTCGGGCTCTGCTACTACAGATCATGCCATTTGGCCTCCGCAACATGGCCGCGACCTACTAGCAGCTCTTCAATAGAATGTTCACCCAAAAAATCAGCCATTCAATGGAGGCTTACGTGGATTACATTTTAGTGAAATTTGAGAAGGCTACGGGACATATAAAGAACCTGGCCGAAACCTTTGACATCCTTCGTCGATATAACATAGAGCTCAACCCTAAGAAGTGTTCCTTTTCCACCCAGTATAGAAAATTCCTGGGATTCATGGTGAGTGTCAAGTGGATAGAGGTCAACCCCAATTTTTTTAGGAAATTCAAGATAAATAGGTAACGCGCATTGTAAAACAAGTGTTGAGCCCGAATGGGATGATCCTGGCACTAAGTCGTTTTATGTCAAAGGCAACCGACTAGTGCATACCCTTCTTTGTCATCATCAAGAAGGGTAAATCTTTTGTCTGGAACAAAGATTGCACCAAGGCCTTTAAATAATTGAAACGACTTCTTTCTTCAAATTGCATATTATTCAAGCCCATTGATAGGGAAGACTTGTATTTTTACCGTGTAGTTACTGGCTACACGATCAGTGCCACCATGGTCCAGGAGGAAGAGAGAATCCAATGGTCCATATATTATGTAAGCATGAAGTTACTGGGCTCAGAAATGAGATACACCAAATTAAAGAAGTTAGCTTTATTCCTTCTGATGGTGGCTTAAAGGCTTTGGCCGTATTTTCAAGCTCACTTAATCAACGTTCTCACCAACTAGCTGCTAAAGCAATTACTAAGCCAACCCGACACCGGGGGTCGACTTTTGAAGTGGTCCATGGAAGTTGGACAACATCACATCACTTTCCACCCCCGTACTTCTGTCAAAGGCCAAGTTGTGGTTGATTTCATAGCAAAATGCTCAAGCCTGGATAGCGGCGATGAGGGAATAATCACTAGCCAACAAGCATGGCATTTATATGTTGACGGTGCATCTAATGAGAAAGGGGCTGGGGCTGGCATATTCCTAGTCAAACCTCATGGAAAAGTACTATGCTTCGCCATCAACCATAGCTTCAAGGCCATCAACAATGAAGTCAAATATGAAATCATCCCAACCACCCTAGGATGGATAAAGAGATATGGATATAATCCTTGCATATGTTTGGTGACACTCTACTAGTTATCAACATGATCAGAGAGAATTTTCAAGTTAAAGGCAAGACATTGTCCCCGTATATTATGGATGCCAGAAAGCTTATCAATGCTCTTACCAACTACAAGGTGGAAAATATACCATGTGAGAACAACGCCAAAGCTGACCAACTGGCCAAAGTGGCAAGTGACCCTGAAGAGAGCTTCATATGGGTCCGATTAGAAGTCTAGGTCATCCCTTGTTATGAATTAAGGGCATATGCAATGGAGATTTATGAGGCCCCGACTAACATCTGGATGACCCTACTATTGAAGTATCTTATGGATGGGGTATTATCCATGAACAGGGAAGATGCTCAGAAAATCCTTTACTAGGTGCCGCACTACACAATCATGGATGGAAAACTATACCAACAAAGGTACTCTACCCTCCTTCAACAATATGTTACTAATGAAGGAGCCAGTTATATAATAGAAGAGTTGCATGAACGCTTCTGCAGGGACCATGCTGGGGGCAATGCCAAGCAAAGAAAGCTGCCCATTGTGGCTACTACAAGCCAACTATGACCAAAGACGCAACGGACTATGCTAAGAAATATGACTGGTGTTAGATATTCGACAAGACTCCTAGGGCTTCTCCAAACCTCTTAACCCCAATGACCTCCCCTTGGCTATTTGATACCTAAAGGATTGACCTAATCGCAGAGCTCTTCAATGCTAAAGGAGGCTACGACCATGCCATTGTCGCCATTGACTATTTTACAAAGTGGGTTTAGGGAAAGCCCCTCACTGGGGTCACCATGCCCAGAATTCTAAACTTTGTGATCTTGAACATTGTCTACCGCTTCGGACTTCTAAAAAAAATCATTAGCGACAATAACATGTAGTTCAAAAGCGGGCAGTTCCAAGTTTTTCATGAGAGAAATGGGATAGAGAAGTTCTTCTCCTCAGTCGCCCGACTGCAAGCAAACGGGCATGTTGAGGCCATGAACAAACCCTTAAGACAACACTAAAGAAATGGCTTGATAAAGCAAAAGTGAAGTAGGCCGAAGACGTACCACGCGTACTCTGGACTTATCATAACTCAGCCATACATCAACTAGGCACTCCCCATTCTCTTTAGCCCTTGGTCATGAAGCCATGCTACCGTCATTGACATCCCATCTTCTCGGCGCTTGACCCACGACCCCGAGCAAAATGAAGAATTACCGAAGTTGGGGCTCTATGCTCTAGAAGAAAAAAGAGTGGGAACATAGCCTTGCACTGAGGCGTACAAAAGAAAGGTAGCCAAATACTATAAGACAATGATATTCTAGACACTCATAAGATAGAAAACTTTATTAGTTGGCCCTAAATGTTAACTAATTAGATTGTACAGACATACGAGCTCTAAAATCATTGCTGGGTCCGTCTCGTTTTAACAACGGGTGAAATATGTAAATTTCAGTTTTTACCTATTTGGATCTTAACGAGCCAATGTAATATATCAAATAGTATCGCATCCAATTTATTTATCAAAATAAAATCATATTTTATTTTAAAATATTTTTTATTTATTTAATTAGTCACGTAAATTAAGTTTATTTAATGACCAATATGAGTTAATCTAATACATTCATACATTACCATATGCACATGATGTATATACATACAGATATCGGGATTTATATCTATTGTATATACATATATTATACTTACATATATATGACAAATTCATATGCATATCAGGAATATAAATACCTAAATATATGCACATGTATATACATATTTTATACTTACATGTATGTGTATGTATGTACGTATACACACATAAAACAATAATATAATTTAACCGTAACTTAACATAATATGAAATATCATATTAAAATGTATATAAATGTATTTATATATTAAACATGTGTGTGTGTATAATTTTTTTAAAACTACTTTTAAATAAAATAAATTTAAATCTAAACTTACATAAAATATTATGGCCAAATTCAAATATTTTTTATATACATATATACTTTGTTCATTTGTAATTGCAATAATGCACAATTGAAAAAAATGAAAAGGTTGGAATTAAATTTCAATTATTAAATAAAATCGTATAAATATTTATTTTATAGTACAAATATATATTAGGGACGTTGACATATTCAAAATAAGATATGAAGATTTACCTTAATAGATTCAGCCATTTGTGACACTTTGCTCTGTAAATAGCCACCTAGATTGATTGAATCACCCCACGATCTTGCTAGAATTAAATGAACCACTTTAATTTTATTTTATTGGATGTTATTTATGGAAAAATTAAATTCTACCATAGGATAAGGGGGATGAAGATGGCAACCATTAGAAGAGCAAGAATAAGGAAAAGAAAATTGAAATGAATTAATGTGGAAGGTCCTGTATTTATGGAGAGAAAAAGGACCTTTTGCCTTTCTTTGAAACTATCAACTTTAATTCCTAATAAAATCTTGATCTAATATCCAAATTATTATCATTCTCCTATGGACAGCCATACTTGGCCCCCTAAATGGACCAAAAAATCCTAAAGCCCGTTAAGTAA
Organism: Allium fistulosum; assembly: GCA_030737815.1. NCBI lineage: Eukaryota > Viridiplantae > Streptophyta > Magnoliopsida > Asparagales > Amaryllidaceae > Allium > Allium fistulosum. The sequence goes on from CM060901.1 coordinate 722,294,698, forward strand.
TTAATTAAATTTAAAGCATGTTTAAATATTTATTAATATCATATATCAATACGTGTATATATAAGTTTTGTATAAACATCCAAATAATTACTTATAGCACCCAGAAAATTTCTAGCTATATTCCACTTACTAATAATACCCTGAACATCAGATATACAGTAATTAATATTTCTTAAATATTAATTAATTTAATTAGTCTATAACACTTCATAAACTAATTAAATCGTGCAGTATTTCAATGAATTCACAAATACGGTTTTGTGACTCAAAGGTGTGAATTATGTCAACAATTAACAAATTGAACAATTCAGATATTAATGTTAACACGTCACCTTAGCCAGTGGTATGATAATATGGCCAAATTCATCGCTTATAGATCTTTTCTGTAAAATCATATTTTACCACCTTAAATGGTACCAATAGTGACAATAATTTACATATGTTCTCCTCATTAACACTATATAACTTAAGGGTAAATGTGAAAGAGTTAGTAGTATGCCCTAGGGGCAATTATGTAATTTTCTACATATAAATCTAACATTGTGGTCAATCTTGTTCGTAATATTGGTTTTTGATTTCTATTATATACTTCGTTGTATTGTGATATAATTAAATGAGTTATTAATTTAAATTATATTAATAAGAAATTCCTTAAATCAAAAGTTATGTGACTGTAGTGACGAATAGTTGCAATCATGAGTAATTGATCATAAAATAGAAAAATATTTTGTTTTAAATATTCTTGGTCAAGATGTTTCGAGGAAGGATACCGATACATCCGTTGAGACCGAAGTATGCAATGCTCTCCAAATAGTAGATAATGTATTACTCATGGTTGTTGGGAGGCACCAAGAGGTTACGTACTCATAGTTATTGGATAACCATGGAATGACTCATTTGAGAGTTTTCTATTGGTTGACCACAACTAGGTCAAAGATGAAATCTCAGTGTGACGATATTACACAGTTCCCTCGACTTGAGAATACCATGGAACTTCAATGTGAATATTCCACTTTGATTATAGTTAAATCATGGAATGACATCCATCGAACGACTATAGTTGGGTCTGAGTTGAGAAGTTGGAATTGAAGCGCTGTTCAAAGAGAATTCATATCCTCAATTGTATGATGCTAGTATAATGGTCCATTGTAATCAACTGAAAATCAAAATCTATAGCTAGTAGAATAGTTAATAGTGAATGTTTTTACTGAACCAATGACTTTGTTTATGGATTGATCGAGTTAAATATGGATAATATTAGCTGACTCCAAAGATCTTGATGTGGTATAGTGTTGGAAAAGAACATGTGTAAATATTATCACTATTAGTACCACTTAAGATAATATATGAATTTCACTAAAATGGTATATAAGCAATGAATTAGGCCAAAATGTCACACCACTAGCTAAGATGACGTGTGAACGTTAATATTTGAATTATTGATATTAATTGCTAATTGAATTCACACCTCTGAGTCACACAACCACGTTTGTAAATTCTTTGAAAACCAATAATTAGTTTATACATTGTTATAAATTAATTAGTATTTAAGAAATATTAAATATTAATTTATTTGATGTTTTGCATGGTTTTAGGAATTATTTGGTGCGTATATAAAACTATATGTACATGTATCGGTATATGATATCGATATATATTTGGACAAAGCTTTAAATATATTCATTTACCTAAATAGGCCTTGGGATTTTTTTTGGGTCCATATGGGGAAGATTGTGACAACCCACACCTCTCAAAACATTAATCCAAAGCCTAGGGTGACTTTCGAACTCGTGTCGGTGCTAGGAAATATGAGCTATAAGGTTTTTAAACATTACAGAGACTATAGATATAGGGATACAATCTATGGCATTATACACTTTCAGATCTCACAATGGGAGGCAGTAAAATATAAGTACTGAAAATTGACATTTTAGAAAAACAATCTCCAAAATACTTAATTCATATACACTGTTTTTAAAGTACAGTATAAGTTTTATATACATTTAATAAAATAATTAACTACAAGAGGAACAATCAAGAATAATAACTCCAATGCTTAGCTCCTTCCTCTATGCTTCGTGCCAATCAACTACTGTCCTGTTATCTTGTGGTGGAGGGAAAAGAAAGGAGTGAGTTAGACAAAAGTATGGTAAATGAGTTACATCATTAATATATGGTGATCATATGCTATTGTCTTTAGTAATACTCTATGTGACCTATGATGTCCTACAAGTGTCCCTGAATTACTTGTTTTCTTTATTTAAGGGGTTTAGCTTAATACACACCTACACCAATGACTTGTGCAGGCTCATACTTAGGGTCGAACAACTAACCGAACCTCACACAACTAATGATGGCTAATAGCTACTAGATCTTTTCCAACATAGGATTATCCTATAATTTCAACCATGGGACTACATTTCCCACAACTACGATTGCACATATACTAGTTACACATAGAGGAGGATCCCGTAATGCTGACTCGCTAAAGTGTTTCATCGTTGCCACGTCTATGTCCACCTCTCAATGGTAACATAAGGCCTCTTATTGCATTGCGTCGGGATCTATCAACAATACAGCATCACATCATGTCACCGTGAATACTAATAAACTCTTATTAGTGTCGGGCTGCACACTCTATCAGGCATCATCGTCAATGTTGCACGTCCACCGTAGAACCTTCTATGAGTGCAATTTGCGGTCGAATCGCCCCTAGGCGAATATCGACCTTGATGGGTAAATAGCATTTACCCAGTACCGCAACGCCCCAGTGTCACCATATACGGAACTAACTTCCCTACTATACTATCATCCATACACACATTCTACTACTTTATTTATAACCCAGGCCTTTGGCTGAGGTTTATACTACACTCGAAAAATGTTAACTAGTCGACCGCTTGCTCCTGGAGCGGTCGACCGCTTGCTATCGACCGGCTCCAGTGAGAGGTCAACCGATCGAGATGTTAATTTGTGCGTTAATTTTAATTACCATTTTCAATTTTTATTAATTATCATCATTCCCAAATCGTGAACAGTAAACTTACTGATTTTGATTTCACAGCAACCTAATTATAGAGAACCTAAATTGGTGAATCTATAGTTTATAATTATCCGAAAAACTTCATATTCAATTTAGGGTTAAATTGACGGGCTATATCAACTCTTATTTAATAAGAGTTATAACAATTCATGTTTACTTTGATAAAAAGGGTATAACTTAAATCAATTCGTATTTAACAGATTACATCAATTAGATCTGGATTATAATTACTGTTAAAGTCCCAATCTACATAAACGGTGTTTTCAATCTCTTACTTTATTCTTCTTCAATCTCCTACTTTTTATTATAATTTAGGTTTTTAAAGAAAGTTTGATTTGAGGAGGAAGAAAAGTTTTGACAGGGTTTGGACGTACTGTAATGAAATTATGGTTCTAACAATTAGTTTAGGGTTGTATTTATAGGGGTAGAAACTTATCTCAACCATTAGATTTGATATTATCAAATATGAGTCGTTTGGCTGCTCAAAACCTCATCCAAAATCGATGAACAGTCGATCGCTTGACCTTAAGCGGTCGATCGCTAGTGGTCGATCGGCCACGGTCAGGGCATTGACAGATGGAGCGTGTAATAGCCCGATTTTATAATTACCTTGATTTGAATTGTATAATAATATTCTGGGAATAATAAGGGGATTTATAATTTTAGTTAATGTAAATAAGGCAAATATTGGTTTTTGTGTAATTAAAAGGGATAAAAGTGATTTGGAATGATTCATTTAAATAAATGGAAAATTAGAGAAATAATAATATTTCTCATTTTAAATTAGTATTTTAATTTTATTAAAATATAAAATATAGAATGAAATCATTGGAAAATTATAATTACAGTTTTAGAGTGTAAATTGCTCTTTTTCTCATTATTGGAATTTTATTTCATATTGAATAAGTGAGAATTTAATTAGAGTTAAAATTAGTTTTTAAAACTAAAAAGAATGCATTTTGAAAATATGTAGAGTTGGCTTTTAATTCTTAAGTTAGTAACTAGTTAGAGTTTAAAGCTAGTAAAAGAAAAAAAGATTTGGTTAACAAATTATATAGAGAATCGGTTTGTTGATTATATAAGGGATTATAAGTTCATTAGATTAAATAAATTAGAAATTGGAAGCTTATTTGGGTTAAGCCCATTACTAAAGGAAAGAAAGAATAGTTTCTTTCTCATTCTCAAAGTTTGTACGTTTATTTCAGAAACGCTCAGAAAACAGAAGTAAGAAACTCCATCTTACTCTTTGAGAAACTTCACAAAATCCTCTCAAGTAAATTGAAATAAACCTCAATAAATTCGTGTAAATTCAAGGCAACTATGTCCTATTTATATCTAGCGTTTAGAACTCTCAACTTCTGATTTTGATAGAGATAATAATCTTTTGTGTGTTGTTTTCCAAATTGCTATTTCTAGGGTTTGACAAGAATTGAAAAAGGAGATCGTTGTAGTTGTTTGATTGTGTTAGCAAAGGAAAAAAGTGTGATTTTACTCTCACGGTTATCTCTAAAATCTAAATTTCATGCGTTAGTAATTAAACTGAAGTAAATAGGGTTCACATGTTTTTTAATCTTTTTTGTTTGATGCCTAATTTATTTTACAGTAAACTGAAAATAGAAACCCTATAGAAAATGTAAAATTTAATGTTTGATTCCTTCACCTATGATTGCATGCTTGTTGCTAGATGTTGTATGTATGAACTGCAGTGAAATGACACCGTTAGAAGTAGTATAATGCTGCCTGAAATTGCCAGAAAAATCACCAGAGATCGGATGCGAAACCTGGAGCAAAGCTCTAGGATTCTTCGCAGTCCCCGGTGGACTGGTAGGTCCAACCAGTAGACCGGTTGTGAACAAAACAGGAGCATTGCTCCAAGTTATTGATCCAATTTTGAGTATATTATATTCTTAATGTTTTCACTTGTTTTCTTGGCTTCAATGATAGCATATAAATTGTTTTAAATATAGATAATACTTTGGTTTGATAAAAATGGAATTATTATTACATATATGGTTTTATAGAAGTGTTTTATAAATCGATTTCAAAGAAGGAATTTATAAACTATAATTATATATATATATATATATATATTAACTTAGCTTGAAAATCATTTCTAGCTTATATAAAACCATATTAATATCTTCATTTCAGAAATCTTAGTTTTTAAACGAAAAGGATTATTTTATCAAAAAGCAAGAAACATATTATTTCTTAAGTGATTTAAGTGATAGATTTAGTGGAATTTGGCTTTTAAGCTAAACAATTCTTTTGTTATAAAATGAGAATTATATTTATACAATTTAGTAATAATAAGTGGTTATTGGACATTAATTATCACTTCATTGTTTAATTATATGACTTGCTTGTGTAGTGTTTATGTGTAGTGAAATTACTAATTAATAGTAAACATTTTGGCGACACCTAGTGGTTATGGGACATGGTTGTTACTTTAATAATTACTATTAAAAGAGTATATAACACTATGGGATTAAAATAGTATCTTAGTGAAAGCATATTATTTATAATTTGCTATTAGCGCATTTAGTAACTTGATCTTGAGGCTAGTTGTTCACCTAGTGGCTTGACTGCGGTGGTCTCCTCTCGAGTCGTGGTATTAATTTATGTCTAGCTCTATACCACCGAGCCAACAGTCAGTACCGCGGGCTATATTCGATGTCATAACATTGCGCCATCCGTTTGTAGGCGTGAAACCTTAGTCGTGTGATAAATAAGTTAAACGCCTGTTATGGACATTCGGTACATTTTGGACTATAGGAGTTTAGCGGACTAAACTCCTTTTCATATCTGTCTCCCCTTGGAAGAAAGAAGTTTTCACTAAGAATATTCATTTGGTAAAAAGATAACTATAAAATCCATTATTGTGTTTGACTTGCCTTCGTGCAGTTGCTTCCTTGACTTGCTTTCACGCGGTTGTTTGATTTTCATGGTTTTCATGATATTGTTTCATTTGTTAGTTTTCGTATTAGTTTGTGAATTATGAGATTTGTTTCACTATATTTTTAGATGATTACCGTTGTTGGGCATGAGATGACTTTTTATGACACGGTGAATATCTTGTGATAAGAATTGTTGAGATCTTATGTATGTTTTACATTAGTAACCATAAACTGTTATTACCGATGTATATTCAATAAACTTTCCATCTAGATCTCACATGTTTGATAATTAGAGATAATCTGATTCGGGTGTTATTTTTATGCTCGGGTTAGACCGAGACTTATCAGGTACCAGGACTTGAGGACTTTGGACTTATGCTAGCTTTTGGGAGTAGACTATTATGTATCTATTATTAGCTATGTCATATGTACATTATGTAGTCGACCTTTATCTAATATATATTTTGTATGAGACAATGACTCTAATTATCATGTATATTTTTGTGACGTGGTGTAGTCTGTATGAATATTATATGGGTCTGATCTCTCTTTTGTAGACTCACGGTATATATTCGATGTATTATATTTTCTGCTGTGTTATCTGATTCTGTGTTATGTGATATATAGTATGTTGTTCTGAATTTTGTTTAGAGCCAACAAATCTATTACTTTGTGTCGAGACTGTTCACATATATTAAAATTTTCAGACGAAAAGGTAAAACGTGACGATGTTATCTCAAAGCAATAAATACGGGTGGTTGGTCCTAACCAGCTTTATTCTCTGCATTAGCAGACAAGATTACTTAGTAATATTCTTTGTTAACATGGGTTTAAAGGTAGGGCATTACAGCTTGGTATCGGAGTTGTGTTTCAAACAGTATAAAATATAAGAGACACGAATCTTGGCTTAGACAGACTTAGAGTCTTGACCCATGAGTTTGTGGGTAGAATTAGCTCCTTTTCTTTTAGGATATAAGGATGGGACAAATTTGTATGCTTTCTTTTCTCTTCTTTTGATTACTACTTTTAAGTTTCTTAATTGAATCCTCATTTGTGGCAGATTGAGTATGGCTGGCGGTAGAGCTCCTCGTTCTTACTCTGGAGCATCTAGTGGACCGACACCAGAGGGAGTATTTATGACTACTCAGCAGATTATGGAGTTGGTCAGAAATGTTCAAACTTCTAGTACTGACCCTGTGAATCCTCCAGTTCATCGTTCAGGCTTTGCTAGGATGTGCAGGGATTATGCTTACTTAGGAAGGGAGTGGTTCAAGGGAACCGAGGGTGTTATAGAGATTCAGGCATGGTTGAAGACACGTGATAGGATTTTCAGTCGCATGGAGCTTTCAGATATGCATAAGGTGCAAGTGGAATCTTGTTAGGTTAAGGAGAGAGCATTGGATTGGTATGACTTGCTTATTGCAGAGGTTGATGAGGTCGACTTATCTTGGGAGGAGTTCAAGTCTAGGTTCGAGATGAAGTTTATGCCAGAAGCAGAAAAGGCAGCCTTAGCTCGGAGGTTCATAGACCTTAAGCAAGGGGATTCTTCTATATAAAAGTATATGGCGATGTTTGAGTCTTTGTCTAAGTATGAGGTGGATCTCATTAACATATCTCGTAAGAAGAATCAGAAGCTTGTGTATGGGATGAGGAAGTCTTTTAGAAAGGTGCTCTTGCCTCAGTTGGATGTTACCTTTGAGAGATTAGTGGACATGGCTCTTAGACTTGAAGAAGCGGAGAAGGATAGCGATAATGAAGCTACTCCTCGGGAGAGGAATTTCTTTCCTAAGAAGAAGAAGCAATTTGGGAAGTCTAAGCCTCAATATCCAAATAAGAAATATAAGAAGCAAGATTCAGATGCTAAGGGCCAGAAGAAAGAACAAGTGCAATGCTACAAGTGTAGAGTCAATGGACATTATGCGAGGGAGTGCAACAACTCTCATTCTTCAGCACCAGTTTCTCCTAGTGCATGTTTCTATTGTAAGAAGGAAGTGCATCAGATTGCTAATTGTCTATTTTTGGCTTCTAAGCAGAAAGGGAAGTTGAATGTAGTAGAGGCTTCACGAGGTTCGGGCCCAGAAAGGTATATCGTCATCTATTCTAGAAGGGTCTATCTTATTCGATGATCGTTTCATTAGAGTTCTCTTCGATATGGGAGCATCACACTCGTTCGTGTTGAAGGAGCTAGTTTGATAGTTGTTTTTTAGATGTGACTTGTCTACTATCATCTTTGAGGATTGCGAACCCTATTGGTGGATTTGCAACCCTTAGCTTGTTTTGTAAGGATGTCGAAATCATTCTTGGTGGATTATCTTTCTTGGACGATTTGCATGTTATTCCTTATTTGAATTTCGACATGATTTTGGGTTTAAATTGGCTTGTCAGATATGGAGCTACTATTCTTTTTCTGGAACATACTATTTATCTCAAGAATCCGTCTTCTAAAGATTTTCTTTCTCTTGCTCCTGAAGAGGTGGATCTGAATCTAAATGTTTCTCTTTAAGCTATCGAATCTCGTGAAGGGGGTAAATAGCTAGTATTCTTGTTGTGTATGACTTTCATGATATCTTTGAATCCATTTCTGGATTGCCTCCTCAAAGGGAAATCAAATTTTGTAATAATTTGACACCTGGTGCTCATCCTTTTAGTCATCCTCCCATATAGATGTCTATAAAGGAAAATGAAGAGTTAAAGAAGCAGTAGGTTGAGCTCGAGGCAAAACATCTTATTCAGTCTAGTAGTTCGCTGTGGGGTGCAGCTGTGGTGTTTGTGAGAAAGGCTGATGGTACACTTAGGTTGTGTATCGATTATAGGAAATTGAATGAACACACTATTAAGAACTGTTATCCTTTACCTAGTATCAATGATGCGTTTGATCAACTTAATGGCACGAAAGTCTTTTCCCAATTATACTTAGCGACTAGTTTTCATCAGCTTCGAGTGGTGGAAGATAATATTCTGTTGAAAGCTTTCAGAATTCGATATGGTTTGGCTCGTTATACCATTCGGATTAACAAATGCGCGCGCGTATTTTGTTGACTTAATGAATTGTATATTCCGGGAATTCCTTAATAAATTCATGCTTATTTTTATTGATGATATCTTAGTTTATTCTCGTTCCGAAAAGGAGTATGTGGAGTATCTTCGAATTGTGTTGAAAACTCTTTGTAGCCATCAACTTAAGGCTAAATTTTCCAAGTGCCATTTTTGGCAAAGGAAAGTGAAGTTTTTGGGTCATATTATTTTTGAAGCTGGAACTTTTGTCGATCCCGCAAAGATTGAATCTATTCGGATTTGGAAGAGGCCGGAGAGCGTGACAGAGGTCCGCAGCGTTTTCGAATTAGCTAGTAATTATATATGCTTTATTAAAGATTTTGCTAAAGTCGTTATTCCTCTTACCAGATTAACCAGAAAAGGAGTGGAGTATATGTGGTCATAGAAATGCGAGTTTGCATTTTAAACTTTGAATGATCTTTTGACCCATGCGCCTATTCTTATAGTTCCAAAATGGAACCAAGATCTGGTTGTCTATATCGATGCATGTGGTTCAGGCATTGTGCGGTGCTTATGCAGAGAGATAGAGTAGTTGCTTATGCTTCAAGACAATTACACCCGAACGAGATTCATTATGCCACTCACAATTTCGAACTTGCAGCTATTGTTTTTGCACTTAAGCTTTAGCGTCATTATCTTTTGGGTGAGAGATTTGTTCTTTATACCGACCATAAATCCTTGAAATATCTCTTCTCCCAAAAAGAATTAAATATGCATCAATGGCGGTGGTTGGATTTTTTGGCGGCGTATGATTTCGAGATTCAGTATACTACCGGAAAGGGTAATTCTATAGCTGATGCCCTTATACGTAGACATCAAGCATATGATGTTGGTTGAATGGAAAGTTTTGGAGGTACTTTCTATGTGTGATATCAGAGATTAGGATTCGAAGTTGAGATTAGGTATAGTACTATTTAGTCTAGAGGATCGTCCTTCCATTCTTAATTGTATTGCAGAAGCCTAGAAGCAAGATCCTGAATTAGTTGAGCTTATTCGGAATCTTTCTGTTGGTAGAAGTGTTGAGAAGTTGAAGGAGTTTTTTGTTGACACTCGAGGTTGTATTCAGAGACATGGTAGAATTATTATGCCCGATATTGATAATCTCCGAAGAGACTTATGGAAGAGTGTCATTGTTCTCGTTATACTATCCATCCGAAGATGTATGTGGATATGAAATGATTGTATTGTTAGGAGGGTATGAAGCGAGATATTGCTCGGTTCGTAGGTCGCTGTGTAACCTGCCAGTTGGTTAAGGATGAACACCAGAGGCCTAGTGGTCTTCTTCAGCCTTTAGAAATCCCATTGTGGAAACAGAATTAGGAATGTGGACTTAGATAGAATTGAGTTCATATTTACATTTCTTTTGAATTGATCTAAGTATTGATCAAATTAATTTTCTTGTATAGGTTTCCATGGATTTTATCGATGGGATACCTCATTCTAAGCTTGGGCATGATAGTTTGTGGGTGATCTGGACTGGTTGACTAAATCAGCTCATTTTATTCCGATAAAGTCTAACCAAACTGCACATCTTTTAGCTAAATTCTATGTCAAGGAGATAGTTAGATTTCATGGAGTTCCCGGTGCCATCATTTATGACCGGGATCCACTTTTCCAGTGGGTTCTGGAAAAGTCTTAAGTCAGTCTTGGGTACTAATCTTAATCTCAGCACTACCTATCATCCTCAATCTGATGGGCATACGGAAAGAATTAATAAGACTTGGGAATATTTGCTTCATTCTTCTGTTCTTGATTTCCTGGGTAGTTGGGAAGAGCATATTTATCTTGTTGAATTTGCATATAACAACAGTTTCCAATCTAGTATAGGTATGGCTCCTTTCGAAGCCTTTATGGAAGGTTATGCCGTTCACCGTCTTTTTGGCTGGAGACGGGAGAGACGTTTGTTTTAGGATCAGATTCTATTAGAGAAGCTTCTGAGAAGATAGATCTTATTAGAAAGAGAATAAAGGAGTCACAGGATAGGCAAAAGTCTTATGCAGATCATAGGAGAAAAGATTTGGAGTTTAGTACCGGTGATCTTGTGTTCATTCATGTTTCTCCGATTTAGGGAGTGGTGCATTTTAGTCAATTTAGAAAGTTGGCTTCTCGCTTTACTGGACCATACCCAATCACTGAACGTATTGTCAAGTTAGCTTATCGTGTTTCTTTACCCACTTATTTTTCTTGTACCCATGATGTTTTTCATATTTCCTGGCTTCGCAAGTGTCTTCGAGATCCAGATTCCACTCTTTTATCTTAGAAAATCGAAGAACTTGATATTTCTCCTAGTTTGACTTATGTTTATGAGCTTATTCGCATTATTTCTTCAGAGGTAAATTGACTTAGAAGCAAAGATGTTATGCTGGTTATGGTTCAATGGTTGGCAAATCCAAAACACTGCTCTTGGGAGACTAGAGAGTCTAGGAAGCAGATATATCCTGATTAATTTTCTAATGCTTGTTAATCGGGTATCTTATCTTTTATAAATTTTTTACCTTTGTTTGAATCTAGCTAGCTTTGTTATATAATTTTTCCCCAATATAAAATTGCGAGGACGCAATTACTTAAGGGGGAGTTCTATAACAACCCGATTTTATAATTACCTTGATTCGAATTTTATAATAATCATTCTGGAAATAATTAAGGGGATTTATAATTTTAATTAATGTAAATAAGACAAATATTGGTTTTTGTGTACTTAAAGGGGATAAAAGTGATTTGGAATGATTTATTTAAATAAATGGAAAATTAGAGAAATAATAACATTTCTCATTTTAAATGAGTATTTTAATTTTATTAAAATATAAAATATAGAATGAAATCATTGGAAAATTATAATAATTTTTTTAGAGTTTAAATTGCTCTTTTTGTTCATTATTGGAATTTTATTTATATTAAATAAGTGAGAATTTAATTAGAGTTAAAATTAGTTTTTAAAACTAAAAAGAACGCATTTTGAAAATGTGTAGAGTTGGATTTTTGTAACAACCCACCTTTTCGACCATCAAAAGTCGACACCAAATACATCCACGGTATTCAAATGACAAACATCTAATCGTCGGAAAGGTAGATTGTTAAGGTAAAATAAAAGGAACAACACGGAAAAGAACAGGGGAAACAGAATCTCACAGCGGAATCGATAGCATATAATATAATAAAGACGGTATAACTGTCACCCCAACATACAAGATACATCAGAGTTAAAAATAACTCCCATCAGTTGGACAGTTATAAATTTCTGACCTTACAATTGCTGATAGACACACACACAGATATATATATATATATATATATATAATATAGCAAAAATAAAATACTAGGATAGGTGAACATCCAGCTCTACTCCATGAGCTCCATGTCTCACCAACGACAATGTGGAAAAATACTCGGTCTGACCCGAGCATTATAATAAAATAACACCCGGATCAGTCTGGAAAACTAGTGTGAGAAAACTCAAGTAATATGGCAAACATTTAATAATTCTATGAGACCACGCCGCTAAATGCGTAATGGGTTTTTACCTCATAAGTACAACATCCATACATGAAATAGAAAACAAACAGAACAACAATCCAGACAAGAAAGGATGCACACAGACAAAGTCAAAATCGAAACTGGAAAGAATGGACAAAAATAATTAAACATCGAGAAGAGCTTTAGACACTTCTCGATACAAATTAAGATTACAATTCAAAGATTTGAATCAAATAAGGAAAGAGAAATTTTCCAACAATGACTAGGAGGGTGCGCCCCCCTTACCGAAAGTATACCTCTAGTAATATACTTGAGAACTCTGATGGCTCTGGGAAACCTCCAAGCACGACCCCATCAACGGTTACCGAGAATTCGAGTATTTCATATCTCCAAAGCATACAACCGAATCCAATCTAGAGTAGATGTGAAGATACCCTAAAGGGAATAATCCCACATAACTTGGCCCCCACTCAGTCTTTTGTTTTAGTCATTTCCGACAAAGGATATCAATGCACAACCGATAACCAATCGTCTTGGATTGACGAAACACAAAAGATGAAAAGATTAATTCCAAGCTTTGAGTTAAAAACAAGGAAAATGAATTTATCCAACATAACTATAAGGGTGTTTCCCTTACACCAAAAGTATACCTCTAGATAAAATATATTTGGGAGTCCACGCCAAACATGCAATACTCTCATGAACTTCCAAGTTGGACCTTGTTAAATCCATAGGCTGCCGAATATACTCACATCAATGCATGCATGTTATCAAAAATTTTCTTGATAAATGTAAATATATCCTAATGGATGCGACCCACATGGCTTGGCTCCAACCGCTCTTCGGTTTTAGTTTACACAGTGTTGGTTGCCAATGCTCAAAATGAGTGATAAATTGTCATAGATTGATGAAGCACAACAATGACTAGGAGGGTGCACCCCCTTATCCGCTCTTTGTTTTTAGTCATTTTCGACAAAAGATACTAAAGCTCAGAAGAGCTACACATCGTCTTAGAGTGAAGAAATACAAAGAGGATAGCAGAATCAAAATCGATAGTCGATAAATCAACTATCAGGAATAACAAAGTAATTTGTGTATGGGAATTAAATCGCTTACACTTACCACTAATAATTGAATCAAACTTTTAAAACATTTGATCCACACTTGTGCTTGATTTTCACATTACAATATTGATAAAATCACTTTAAAAACACTCATCAAAATGTTCTTTAAAAAAGAAAAGCAATTTATAATACTAAGTGTATTAAAACAAGGGTAAAAAACAAATGTCATTAAAACATTACTTAATATAAACCCAAAACAATTTATACTTAGTTTTATTTTATTTTTACATAATTCCTTTGAAAGGATTTTCTCATTTATAAATTATCATTTATAAATTTAAAACAACGTTTTTATCCGAAAAGATAATAAATAAATTTAAATTATTTTTATAAATTTTAAATCAAATGTTAATATCCTGAAGGATAATTTATAAAATCTTTTTATAACTTTTAAAGCCACATTAATTTTCCCAAAAGAAAATTAATCAAATTTAAATTCTTTTTATAAATTTAAAATAACATTAATTATCCTGACGGATAATAAATCAATTCTATAATCTTCTTTTAATAAACCAATTAATTATCTTTAAAACACCTTTGTTGAATAAATTAATTAACTTTAAACATCTTTATCAAATCGACTAATTAACTTTAAAACACTTTTACTAAACCGGTTAATTAACTTCAACATTATTAATTAAAACGATTAGTTAACTTCAAATATCATTAATTAGAATAATTAATTAACTTTTAAAACACCATTAATTAAAATTTATTAATTAAATCCAAATATCATTAACTAGAATGATTAACTAAATTAAAATATCATTAATTAAAATGATTAACTAAATTTAAAACAATCATTAATTAAAATGATTGATTAAATTCAAATCCCATTAATTAAAATGATTAATTAATTTTAAACACCGTTAGTTAAACAATTAATTAATTTAAATATCATTAATCAAAATGAGAAATTAATTTTAAACATCTATTTTTATGAAAATACAAGCTCAAGATAACACACACAAAAGTTTGGGGGAGATGATATTCAATAAGAAACGATATAGCGAAAATCGCTATAACGATTCTTAAACAATTCAAACAGTATGGCACAAATATTTCAACTAAACATCAATAAATAAAAATAAAGAATATAAATAAGTTGCAGATAACAGTAAATAAATAATGGTGAGAAACCGCTTTGGGTCTCTTTACAAATGTCCCCTGTAAATCACACATATGCATGTGTATTTTTCAAAGTGTTCTGCAACGACCTATTCACTACGAAAGCACTCTGACTTCTCCTTTTTGTCCCCTACAATAAAATGGTTATATATGCCATCTGTTACTATGCGGGAACAAACAATAATGTACAATTATATGAATTCCCTATTAATCGAATAATATGTCATCCATTTTTCAAAACGGGAATCCAACCAAACAATCAATCAAACAGCAATCTAAACTATCATCCAAATATTTAATAATAATTTATAGCATCATAGATATTTTATAGTTAAATTCTAAGTGAGTAAACTCACTGAAATTCTAACGGACTCTTTCTTATTCCGATTTGAACTAAAATTGAACGAGCGTTCGATTTTAGCAGAAAATTCTACAAGCTTCAAACTCCACTAATCCAATTCCATTACGTGGTGTTCGATGCTATGAGTGCAACGTGACTGAATGCATTCGATTTGAACCTCGTATGAAATAAATGCTGATTTCATAAGAAATTGGATTAAATTAATTAATTAATTATATAATTAACAACTATAATCACCTAATTAACAATTTTAATCTATCTTCCCCAAGCATAAATGGCCTGAACATGTCCAATGCACTGATGCGTGCACGACCTCCCTTCTCCCCTCCTTATCTTCCTCTACGCTCCACTAAAACATGAACCGTCGCCTCCGATCATCCCCTCTTCGTGATAGCTTCAAACCCATACCACCATCCCCTAGTTTGACGCATCACATCAAAACGCGACCGCATCCATGCCCAAAAACATCATCCAAGTCGCGATGCCCAAACGAATGCCACACCCTTCCAAATTTGGACCTTAGATGCTACTCCACTCGAGAAAACCATTGCACCAACGACAACTCCTATCGTCGCCTAAAATTACCAAAATCGCTAACCCTAGAACAACACAGCACACAACCCCTCATCAATCAACTCCAACTATGATCGCACATGCTAATCAACATGACAAATCAAAGAACATGCCTATACGAAGCCAAAGAACCTAGTTTTTGCAATTTTTAAAGGGAATGATTTGACTTGAATTTCAACGTTTTCGGCTATAATTTTCTTTCTTTTGTTTCAGTTGGAATAAGATGAATGAAAATAAACTAGAGAAGTAAGATGGATGAAAAATGGGTAAGTGTTCGCTGACTTTGTTTTATTATGTAGCCAAATAAAAAAAAACACCATGATTGTGCTTTACTATAAATGAAGAACAAAAGCACAAGAGGCAAGAAAACATGTTTTTATGCAATATATACTTATGTTTTTGTTTTAAATTGAAATTTCCAGCGCTGCTGCACTGAGTTCCATTCTCGTACGAACTGCAAACGGTAAAACAAAAATACGGTTGCACTCAGAAGTGTGACACGATCCCAAATCGATAGTAAAATACATTTGTTGTTACATTTTGAGAAATCTAAAAAATATCATCGTTTACCGAAATATTGTCAAACGACAATTTAAATCATTTTCAAATTAAAAATTATGGAAAATTTGTATAAATTAAATTAAAAACATAGCATCAGAAATTAAGTCATTTTATTATAATTTGATTTTCCTATTATTTATTATATTCGAAGCATTTATTATTGTAAATAAATTTACAAAATGAATTCACCATTATTATTTATTATTTAAATGGAGTTATAAATCCATTTAATTAATATATATACCATAATTCAAATATTTAAATAGTCACTATATTTGAATAAAAAGAGTTTATATTTTAAAACCAATTATTTAAATATTTAAAATTAACAAAAAATTCCAATTTAAATTGATAAAATTTTAGGATGTTACAATTTTAATTCTTAAGTTAGTAACTAGTTAGAGTTTAAAGCTCGTAAAAGAAAAAAAGATTTGGTTAACAAATTAAAGAGAGAATTGCTTTGTTGATTATATAGGGGTTTATAAGTTCATTAGATTAAATAAATTAGTAATTAGAAGCTTATTTGGGTTAAGCCCATTACTAAAGAAAAGAAAGAATAGTTTCTTTCTCAATCTCAAAGTCAGTACGTTCATTTTAGAAACGCTCAGAAAACAGAAGTAAGAAACTCCATCTTCCTCTTTGAGAAACTTCACAAAATCCTCTCAAATAAATTGAAATAAATTTCCATAAATTTATGTAAATTCAAGGTAACTCTATCCTATCTATATCTAGCTTTTAGAACTCTCAACTTTTTATTTTGATAGAGATAGTAATATTTTTTGTGTTGTTTGCTAAATTGCTATTTCTAGGGTTTAATAAGGATTGAAGAAGGAGATCACTATAGTTGTTTGATTGTGTTAGCTAAGGAAAAAAGTGAGATTTACTCTCACAATTATCTCTAAAATATGAATTTCACGTGTTAGTAATTGAATTGTAGTAAGTAGGGTTGCATGTTGTTTAACCTATGTTGTTTGATGCCTAATTGTGTGGCGACCTGGATTTTCTGAAGTCTGTTATTGGGCAATTAACTAATTTTAATTATTGGAATATTAACTTTTATTAGTCGAATAAATAAATTTTCTGATATTTAAATATCTGAATATATATATATATATTGATTAAAAACTATATTTAATTTTAAATTATAAATAAAAAATTCTGGATATGATAAGTATTATAGAAATGTGTATATAAACTTCACTATTTAAATTAAGATAAAATATCCATAAATATATATATATATACACACACAAGCTTTATGATGTTTGATAATATATACTTAAGTATATAAGTGTACAAGTATATGAATGCATGCCATATGAAATAATATATATGGAGGTTGTATAAATGTGAATATATATATGTATAATGACAAAATATACATAAGCATTGTATAGGATAATATGTATAAATATAAGTGTATATATATGATGGAAAACATATGTAGGTAAATAAATATGAATAAATGTAAGTCAGCATACATATGCAAATATAGATAAAAATGGTAAATAGGTAGAGTAAAAAAATAAAAAATAAATAAAAATGTATCTTTGCATATGTATGTAGTATGTATATATTCAAAGATGAATATATACATGTAAACACATAAGGGGACATAACATTAAAGGCACATCCTCTCAAGCATATATTATATCAAATCCTCCTTTCAAATTACCAAATCACCCTTATTCAAATTAGGTCATTGTTGAAAAATAATTTAAGAAAATACAAAAGAATATAAAAGGGTGAAAATTGTTGTACATAAGAAGCTACAGCCATTCTCTTTATAAATCGGCTCTGCCTTTGTTCATATTTTTGCATTCAAACAAGATAACAACAAATAAAAAGAAGAAAATAAGCCGCCATTACAACCTAAAGGAAATAAAAAAACAACTCAAGTACGAGAGGATCAAACCAAAGCAAGCAAACAGTTTCAGAAAATAAGAAATAAGAAGAAAAAAAAGAGAATCACTGCTCTGTTCAAAGAAAAGGCGAGTAAACAATCTTGTTGTACTACGTATACTTACAAATAACTATGGTTTGGTAAAAATCTTTGATCAATGAAAAGTGAATATGAAGTGTATGTGAACCTGGGATATATATAATACACCCCGTAACCCAAAAACAAGTAGTGTTTCTTCTTTCCAAAGATCAGTGAGTAAAACATTTTTTTATACTGTAAACTATATTTAGTTGTGTACATAAAATTGTTTGATATGTATGCTTGACAGGGATGTGTGTGTATATATATATAGTCTTAAACATGAACATAAATGTAAAGTGTTATGACTAGGGAAACAAATTCACCAGCCTGTACACTTCTTATTTATCCTTGTTCTGTAGGATGAAAAAAAATGTTAAACCCAGCTTCAAAAATTCCTACCTCACAAACCATTTAGTTTTAGGCTACGATTTTAAAAGGAAAAGTGTTTGTTTTTGACTGTACTTTATTTCAAAATTAGTTTTAATGGAAAGTATGATGCAAAGAGGTTGAAAAGGGTATTTTTAGAGTAAGTAAACAAAAAGGGGACGAATTCAAGTATCGTGGTTTGGGTTTTTGCTTATGTAAAGGTGTTCGTCATCGGAAAAGATTATTTTTGAAGATGGTTTCACATATTTTTGAAGGTGGTTTCACGATTTTTAAGTGCGTATAGGTTGAGATAGAAAGAAATAAACGTGATTTGGTCTTTGATCAAATTACGGCGAGTCAAGCAACGTTGGCGGTCGGGGCTTGGCCAGACGGAAGCTCGGAGGAGGTGGAACTCGGGAAAAATGGTGGGTAATTTTATTGAGTGGTGTGGTGGTTGGACGAGGTTGATATAGGGTTAAGGGTTGGGTTTTTGGGTGGTTTCGGTTATCCGGTGATGGCGGTGACGAGGATAAGACATGGGGCTGCGGTTTGGGAGGAAAAGGACGAGGAGGTCGCGGCGGTCCTGCTGGCGAAGTTTGGGGGACGCGAGTGGTCGGAGGTGGTCAAACGAGGTGGGTAAAGGTGGTGGTTCTATTGCTTGGGAGTGGATTCGAGTTCTAGATTTTGAAATTTGGGTTTGTCATGGAAGTTTGGGGTGGCTAGTGGTTTGGAAGGTCGAAGTGTCATGGGGAGATGATCGGAGATGGACGGCAAGGCATCGCCGGAGTGTGCACGTGCACGACAAGGCTTACGTGCAGGTAAAAGGAAAGAAAAGAAGAAGGAGGAAAAACTGGAAGGGAAAAAGAACAGGAGGGAAGGGAGAAGATTGGAAGTTGGGTCGTGATCCTCTTTGCCTTTTTGGGCCGGGTCGATATATTATGGGCTAGTTGATTAAAATAAAAACAAGCATAAGAGTTTTAGTAATGGTTAAATTTTGGAATGTTAATAATCCTTCAATTTTTTTTAAAAAAACATTGTTTTCCCATTAACAAAAATTTCCAGTGGATATGAAGTCCTTGTGTTGTGACCCTCTCGGCTAACCTTACAGTTTAAACTAAATTTATTAACTAATATGGAACTTAATAAATTTAATAATTAAAGTGAGTTATTAAAAATAAAACTTATTTGATTAAATCATAAGTAAATAAATAAGTAATTAGATCCTAAATTGTTTAAACTTATGATAATTAATAAAATTTGTTATTTGCTCGATTAGCAATTAGAGTTAACCAAAAATAAATTGTTTTATAATTTCTTAAATTATAAGTGAATTTGGATCAAAAATACAAGTAGATTCAGTAATGAAAATTTATTAATTCTGATTGTAAATTGTTAAATATTAGTATTAAGCATTATTTTAGTAATTGATCTATGTTTTGCTTATTGTCCTTGAATATTTACTTTAACAACATATGTAATAGATCCTCGTACGTGAATAATTTCTACCCTAAATATAAATTGTTTATTTTAAACAATTTGCCCTTTTAAAATTTATTGCTTGAATTCGAAGAGACCGGAATCGAATATTAGTGTTATCCGGAACCACTTCGATTTGAGAATCACTACTAACCTGTATGGGTTTGATTTTAGAGTTTACCATGCTGGAATTGGATTAATTTAATAAAATCAACTATTTTAAATAAGTAACTGTCCTTGGACATTATTATTGTATCGTTGGATTTCTGTTAAAGGGTTTTGGTTATAATCAGATAAAAACTCGTCGTGTTATACGAGTTACCCTGGTTTAAAAAGATTTTTATAACTTAAGTATTTTGAAATTTTGGTGGGTTTTACTCACGCTGGTTTCTAGACTAACTCGGGTGTTACTTTATTGTAATGCTCGGGTCAGACCGAGTATTACAAAATTTCAGGTTAGGACGCTTTGGAGCTCAGGAGACGAGCTGGATGGCAGAGACGTATCATACGTATTTGACTATATTCCGCTATGTATTGTGGGCTGTATTTTCAGAATTTAGGGACAAGTTATTATAACTGTCTAGATTTATTTATTGAAGATTGTACTCTAATAATTTGTTGTATATATCAACAGTTACAGCTTTTCTTTGTATAAATTCTATTATTGTATATTATATTTTGTTCCGCTGTGGTTGTGAGATTCTGTGCTGCGGCTTCTTATTCTATCTCCTTTTCTTCTTAAACCCTAACAACCTGGAATTTCTGGCACTCGATTGCTCGGCACTCTATACAGTGGACGTATTATTGTCGATTTTCGGGGATCGAAAATCGCCCGGTCGTTACACGTGGTATCAGAGCTGGAGGTTAAGCGAGAACCTTGGCTCTGGTGGGGATTAATCATTAGAGATAGGGTCAGTAGTACCCTAGAATGAGTTGAGTGCAAGGTTTTAAATCTCGCTCATCTCGGCCGAGATCTCGGCCGAGATCTCGTTTTCAAGCCTGGGCGATTCGAAACAACTAATTTCGTTTGAATCTCGTCTGACCCAAATCTCGGACGAGATTTCAGTATCTCGTCCGGTATCTCGGACGAGATTTAACAGCGAGATATCGGCCGAATTTTTGAATTTTGGAAAAAATCAACTCTTTTTCGTATTGGGCTAGCTCATCCTTTACCTTAATTTAAGCCTTCTTAATTGTACTTTTTTTAACCCTTATTTCTTATATAAATCTCATTTAATCTTCGTCTCTTATTTTATGGCAGTGACGAGTGTAAGAAGATGATAAAATCTACATCGATTATGGTAAGTATTTCACTTTATGATTTTCATTTAGGTTTCTGATCCAAATTAATTTACATCCGATTTCATTTTTCTTTTTTCGACACTTTCTTGAGTTTTTTTCCTAACCCTATTTTTTTTGCAGCTATAAATTTTGGGCTTCACTTATTTAACTTTATGTTCTAAATGGATTCCCAATTTGATTTCATTGAGTCTTTGATGCTATAATTTTTTTCCTCAAGGCTTATTTTTAAGCAATAAAGGAATTCTCTTTCATCTATTAATTTCATTTGATGATTACATGTTCATTCGTACATCATTTTTTTTGCTTTTCTTATAATATTACTAAATGTTTGAAATTGTTTGTACTATGTATGCTATTTTCTACGTTTGTTTGAAATATCTATGCTATTAGTTGCTTAATGAGATTTTGTTTGCTAATAATTAAATACTATAATCAGACATAGAATATCTTAATTCTACTTGTAGACTTTTGTATTTGAAGTTATAAAATTAAGATTTCCCTTGCAGCACTATAAATCATAAAAAGTAGAAATGAGACATTATATTGTGTAGGAAAGTTAAGTGAATGATCAAACAAAGTAACGGTGCATATGTTATGGTTTGTTTCTTGTCTACTTTATCTCATATGATATTATATTGAACATTATTCATGAAATCTAGTTATTTGTTTATTTTACATGATACAAGTGATATTTTTCCATACTAAATTACTAATGATAAGCATGTGATATATTCAAGGTAAGTGCATAGTGTTTTCCTTAAGGTAGTGATTAGTATTATTAATTTAGGTGTATGAAAACTAATTTTCGACATGACATATACTCCGAGATAACTCCGAAATGAATTTTAGAAACCGCGATGTAAATCCGAGATGGACGACCGAGATGCACTCATCTCGTTCGAGATCTCACCCGATACGAGATAAGCTATCTAAATTCTTCGAGACGAGACGTGACCGAAATCCGAGATTTAAAACCTTGGTTGAGTGTATATGAGTGCGTACTTGTTATTTTCATATATATAATGATTTTAAAAATGATTTTAAAATAATTTTTATATAAGATTATATTTTGATATAAAAGAAATAATATTTCTGAATTATCATAGTTTATTAAAGTGATTGGATGTTGTTATAATCAAATAAGATTATAAAACTTAAGTGGTAAAACATATATAACCAAATTGAAATCTGATAAGAGTATGCAAATAAGATAAGCTAAAAGTAGACTCAAACAGAATTTTAAATCCCAGAGATTTCGGGAGTGTTTTTCAAAGTGTTTTGAAATGGAATAAGTTACCCTGATTATATTTTAGATAATTTTTCCAGAAAATTATTATGGAATATATGGTATTATAATATTGGTTATTATCATAAAATTTGTTGTTGTGTTTAAATAAAGGATGTTTATTACAGAATAAACAATGATGAAACAGAGTGAAATGTTTATGGAAGTGAAATTATACAAGCTGAATTTATAAATGTGACTTATAAACTGAAATGAATTTCAAAATGGATCTTTAAGTGTGAAGTTTTGAATCTAGTCCCGAAAATTTTAAAATTTGTTTCAAAGTGTTGAAGGAAATAATAAATAATATTATTTAGAATATTTTTGAATATAGAAATCTTTGTTTTAAAACAAGAGTGGTTTGTAGATGAATTTGTTTTGGATTAAAAACAAAGAATGGTTTAAAGTTTAAAGTGGGATTTGATACGTAAATGGGATATGTGTGTGTGTGTGTGTGTGATTTCAAAGTTGATTTGAAATAAATATCTGGGTGTTTGAATTCTGAAATCCCCCTTAAAACGAGAAGTATAACCCAAAGAAAAATAAGTTTTTGAACTTATAAGTGGGAAGTGGTATTAATAAGAATTGGATTTGGGATGTAAATTGAGTAAGTTTAATTGAATTGAACAAATTTGAATTTAACTCAAGGCAAGATAAATAAGTTTTGAGCTTATAACTTGAAATTGGAAATTTCAAAGTGAAATTGAAATTTAACTTATGGAAGTTAAATGAATTAGATTGTAAAAGGAAAGGGTAAGGATTTGATAAGAGTTGCAAAAGAGGTTATGTATGAATGATTTCAAAATGATTTTGAAGTAAAACGGATTTCTAATTCTGGAAATTTGTGATGGATGCTATTGAGTGGTGTTTTAGGTAATTTGGATGTTTATTTACCTTAATATATCTTGATATCATCATGTTTGTTACTTACAGTATATAAAACTGTAAGTTGGATTATTTAAGATAAATTAAGAAGTGGATTGAAATGATATATCCATCCCTGAAATTAAACAGAAATACAACTTTGATTTAAATTATTAAATTATTTTGATTTTAAGAAATAAAATCGGATTTATGGAAATGGAGTCATTTTGAATTTAAGTTTGAAATGTTAAAATGAACTTTTACACCGAAATTGCTTAAAGAATCAGGTTGAAAAGTTAAAGTTATAATTGGGAAATAAATTGGATTCCGAAAATTGATTTGTTCTAAAAGATTTGAACTCTCACTTGAACCTTGAAATAAGTTTAAGTAAAGGTAATTTAAATGAATATTTGGAATTGGGCTCAGAATTGAATTATTAAAGATTTAGATTGTTAAATTAAATATTAAGGGTTAATTTGATTTAAGTGATTAAATCAACATTTTGAAAGCCAAACTCGAATTTATATAAATCGATATGGTTTAAAATTTGAGAATGGAATTGAAATTAATTCAAAATTGAAATTGAATTGAATTAATTAGAATTGTAATCGAAGTTGAATTAGTTCGAATTCAAAATGGGAATTGATTTGAATTGGAATTGGAATCGAAGTTAATTCGAATTGGAATCTGGATTGAATCAATTTAAATGGAAATGGAAATTGAAAAATGATTTGAATTGGAGACTGGAAATTGAATCAGTTTGACTCTGAAACTATTGTCAAATAAATTATTTTAATATAAACTGTTTAAGTCAATCTTCTTAAATATTCAGATTATTCTGATTTTCCAAGCTATCTTATTATACAACCATTCTTTTTAAAACTCAAACTATCTTATATCAACTATTTAACTATTTTAAAACTATTCAAGCTATTTTCTAAATTCAAACTGGTCAGAGTGGAAAATATTTATATTTGAACCATGGATTTAAATACAAATTGTAATAAATTGAAGTTATAACCCAAAATGGATCTCGCAGCAAATTCTGAATTGGAACTGAAATCAAGATACTAAGGAAAAATGATTTGAAGTAAAATGGTATATTTTGAACAAATATGATGATCTTAAAATGAGGATTGGATAGTACTATAACTGAAACTCACTTTATAAGAAGTTATAAATGTTACAAATAACTTTGAAAAGTAATTGAACTTGGGGATATTTGATTTGGCATAAATAAAGTTATATATATTTGTTATATATATTCAAACTCCCCTATTGAATTTATAACCAGGAAGAAATGATCTTTGAAAGATATTTGGAATACTTTAATAGAATTTATATAAGTATGGGATGGACTCAGAAATTATTGATCTGAAAATTTATTCGAGTTGAAAGAAAGATTTTATATATGAGAATAAAACTGGAAAGGTTTTGGAACCCATTGATTTTGAAAGGCTTTTGATTTTGGCAAAAAGTCAATTTTTGGAAATTTGGTAAACCAAATTTGAGAATTATCGATTTTAAAGGTATCGATTTTTTTAGATGAAGTTTATATGTGATACATATAAAGAGTATGATTTGAAAGGTACTATATATATAGTATGGTATGTTTTGATAAAGGTATGGAAAAAAAGGCACCCCCATGATAGCCGAAACTTATAGTAGGGGATCCACTGGGTGGTTCTGCCTAGAACCCTAAGGGCGGGTTCAATGAAATTGGGATCCCAGAGGACGTCCGGACAGAAACTCGAGTTCCTGATGATAATTTGTTGGGTAGCGTAAATCGGGTGGTGCTGATGCCTACAGTTACATTTGTTTTGCCATGATGGCAACGTAACCTTTGTTGTAACTGCGATCTATCGCAGTTCCATAGTGTAAGTCGAGTGGCAGTGATTGCCTACAATCTACATTTGATTTTGCTGGGATAGCGACGTAACATCGGTAGATTGTGATCTATGTGGTTTGGTTCCGTAGCGAAATTCGTGTGGCAGTGAGTGCCTACAGTCTACACTAGGTTCCATTGGAACAGTGATGCAACTTTGTGTAGTCTGCAATCTATGTGGTAAAGTTTTATTTGGCAGCGTAATTCGAGTGGCGCCGATGCCTACAACTACACGGGTTTTGCTGTTATGGCAATGCAACCCTGGGTGTAGCTGTGATTTGTGCAGTTCCCATGGCGAAAGTCGAGAGGTGTGGATGCATATAGTTTTCTTATGGATTTCGCCAGGATGGGGACACAATCATCGTGCTAACTGCGACCCATGTTGAGGGGGAGTGAAGCTTTCCAAAGCATTTTAGAAAAGAGGTTTTTCAAATATTTTCACAAGGTGTTGAAACGGGTCTACTAAGTACTTATAGATTTTCAGTCCTACGCCTGATCAACGTATGACTAAATTTCTGTGAGAACAAGGATGGACTTGTTTGGACATCGAGTTATGAAAAATATTTTTATAAAACTAGTTTGGTAATACTATGGGATTTAAAGAGTTTTAAAATTGTAAAATAAAAGAGTAGGAAGTTAAAATGTTAGAGATGATTTATTAATAATACACATCAAAATTAAAATTTTCGTTTCGTTCCTTTTCGAGGACGAAAAGTTCTAAGGGGGGAGGACTATGACGACCCGGATTTTCTAACGTCTGTTATTGGGCAATTAACTAATTTTAATTATTGGAATATTAACGTTTATTAGTCGAATAAATAAATTTTTTGATATTTAAATATCTGAATATATATATATATTGATTAAAAACTATATTTAATTTTAAATTATAAAGAAAAAATTCTGGATATGATAAGTATTATAGAAATGTGTACATAAACTCCACCATTTAAATTAAGATAAAATATCCATAAATATATATATATAGCTTTATGATGTTTAATAATATATACTTAAGTATATAAATGTACAAGTATATGAATGCATGCCATATGAAATAATATATATGGAGGTTGTATAAATGTGAATATATATATAATGACAAAATATACATAAGCATTGTACATGAGAATATGTATAAATATAAGTGTATATATATGATGAAGAAACATATGTAAGTAAATAAATATGAATAAATGTAGGTAAGCATACATATGCAAATATATGATAAAATTGGTAAATAGGTAGAGTAAAATTAAAAAAAAATGTACCTTTGCATATGTATGTAGTATGTATATATTCAAAGATGAATATATATATATATATATATATGTAAACACATAAGGGGACATGGCATTAAAGGCACATCCTTTCAAGCATATATTATATCAAATCCTCCTATCAAATTATCAAATCACCTTTATTCAAATCAGGTCATTGTTGAAAAT
Organism: Allium fistulosum; assembly: GCA_030737815.1. Classification (NCBI taxonomy): domain Eukaryota; kingdom Viridiplantae; phylum Streptophyta; class Magnoliopsida; order Asparagales; family Amaryllidaceae; genus Allium; species Allium fistulosum. The sequence continues at coordinate 722,321,523 of CM060901.1, forward strand.
AAATTAAGAAAATACAAAAGAAAATAAAAGGGTGAAAATTGCTATACATAAGAAGCTACAACCATTCTCTTTATAAATAGGCTCTGCCTTTGTTCATATTTTTGCATTCAAACAAGATAACAACAAAAATAAAAAGAAGAAAATAAGCTACCATTACAACCTAAAGGAAATAAAAAACAACTCAAGTACAAGAGGATCAAACCAAAGTTAGCAAACAGTTTCAGAAAATAAGAAATAAGAAGAAAAAAAAAGAGAATCACTGCTCTGTTCAAAGAAAAGGTGAGTAAACAATCTTGTTGTACTACGTATACTTACAAATAACTATGGTTTGGTAAAAATCTTTGATCAATGAAAAGTGAATATGAATTGTATGTGAACCTAGGATATATATAATACACCCTGTAACCCAAAAACATGTAGTGTTTCTTCTTTCCAAAGATCAGTGAGTAAAACATTTTTTTATACTGTAAACTATATTTAGATGTGTACATAAAATTGTTTGATATGTATGCTTGACAAGGATGTGTATATATATATACTCTTAAACATGAACATAAATGTAAAGTGTTATGACTAGGGAAACAAATTCACCAGCCTGTACACTTCTTATTTATCCCTATTCTGTAGGATGACAAAAAAAATGTTAAACCCAGCTTCAAAAATTCCTACCTCACAAACCATTTAGTTTTAGGCTATGGTTTTAAAAGAAAAAGTGTTTGTTTTCGACTGTACTTTATTTCAAAATTGGTTTTAATGGAAAGTATGATGCATAGAGGTTGAAAAGGGTTTTTTACAGTAAGTAAACAAAAAGGGAAAGAATTCGAGTATCATGGTTTGGGTTTTTGCTTATGTAAAGGTGTTCGTCATTGGAAAAGATGATTTTTGAAGATGGTTTCACATCTTTTTGAAGGTGGTTTCACGATTTTTAAGTGCGTATATGTTGAGATAGAAAGAGATGAACGGGATTTGGTCTTTGATCAAATTACGGCGAGTCAAGCAACGTTGGCGGTCGGGGCTTGGCCAGAAGGAAGCTCGAAGGAGTTGGAACTCGGGAAAAATGGTGGGTTATTTTATTAAGTAGCGTGGTGGTTGGACGAGGTTGATATAGGGTTAAGGGTCGGGTTTTTGGGTGGTTTCAGTTATGCGGTGATGGCGGCGACGAGGAGGAGACAGAAGCTGCGGTATGGGGGGAAAAAGACGAGGAGGTCGCGGCGGTCCTGCTGGCAAAGTTTAGGGGACGCGAGTGGTCGGAGGTGGTCAAACGAGGTGGGTGAAGGTGGTGGTTCTATTGCCTGGGAGTGGATTCGAGTTTGAGATTTTGAAATTTAGGTTTGTCGTGGAATTTTAGGGTGGCCAATGGTTTGGAAGGTCGAAAGTGTCATGGGGAGATGATTAGAGATGGGCAGCGAGGCGTCGCTGGAGTGTGCACGTGCACGGCAAGGCTTACATGCAGATAAAAGTAAAGAAAAGAAGAAGGAGGAAGAATTGGAAGGGAAAAAGAACAGGAGGGAAGGGAGAAGATTGGAAGTTGGGTCGTGATCCTCTTTGCCTTTTTGGGCCGGGTCGATATATTGTGGGCTAGTTGATTAAAATAAAAACAAGCATAAGTGTTTTAGTAATGGTTAAATTTTTGAATGTTAATAATCCTTCAATTTTTTTTAAAAAAACATTGTTTCCCCATAAACAAAAATTTCCAGTGGATATGAAGTCCTTGTGTTGTGACCCTCTCGGCTAACCTTACAGTTTAAAATAAATTTATTAACTAATATGGAACTTAATAAATTTAATAATTAAAGTGAGTTATTAAAAATAAAACTTATTTGATTAAATCATAAGTAAATAAATAAGTAATTAGATCCTAAATTGTTTAAACTTATGATAATTAATAAAATTTGTTATTGGCTGGATTAGTAATTGGAGTTAACCAAAAATAAATTGTTTTATAATTTCTTAAATTTTAAGTGAATTTGGATCAAAAATACAAGTAGATTCAGTAATGAAAATTTATTAATTCTAATTGTAAATTGTTAAATATTAGTATTAAGCATTATTTTAGTTCATGATCTATGTTTTGGTTATTGTCCTTGAATATTTACTTTAACAACATATGTAACAGATCCCCATACGTGAATAATTTCCACCCTAAATATAAATTGTTTATTTTAAACAATTTGCCCTTTTAAAATTTATTGCTTGAATTCGAAGAGACCGGAATCGAATATCAGTGTTATCCGGAACCACTTCGATTTGAGAATCACTACGAACGTGTACGGGTTTGATTTTAGAGTTTACCATGTTGGAATTGGATTAATTTAATAAAATCAACTATTTTAAATAAGTAACTGTCCTTGGACATTATTATTGTATTGATGGATTTCTGTTAAAGGGTTTTGGTTATAATCAGATAAAAACTCATTATGTTATACGAGTTACCCTGGTTTTAAAAGATTTTTATAACTTAAGTATTTTTAAATTTTGGTGGGTTTTACTCACACCGGTTTCTATCCTGACTCGAGAGTTACTTTATTGTAATGCTCGGGTCAGACTGAGTGTTACAGAATTTCAGGTTAGGATGCTTTGGAGCTCAGGAGACGAGCTGGATGGCAGAGACGTATCATACGTATTTGACTATATTCCGCTGTGTATTGTGGGCTGTATTTTTAGCATTTTGGGACAAGTTATTATAACTGTCCAGATTTATTTGTTGATGATTGTACTCTGATAATTTATTGTATATATCAACAGTTACAGCTTTTCTTTGTATAAATGCTATTATTGTATATTATATTTTGTTCGGCTGCGGTTGTGAGATTCTTCGCTGCTGTTTCTTATTCTATCTCGTTTTCTTCTTGAACCCTAACAACCTGGAATTTCCGGCACTCGATTGCTCGGCATTCTATATAGTGGACGTATTAGTGTCGATTTTTGGGGGTCAAAATCGCCCGGTCATTACAAATTGATTTTACAGTAAACTAAAAATAGAAACCCTATAGAAAATGTAAGTTTTAATGTTTGATTTTATCACCTATGATTGCTTGTCTGTTGCTAGATATTGTATGTATGAAATGCAGTGAAATAAAACTCTTAGAAGTAGTATAATGCTTCCTGAAATCGGCAGAAAAATCACTTGAGACCGGATACAAAAACCTGGAGAAAAGTTCCAGGATTCTTCACGGTCATCGGTGGACCGGTCGCGAACGAAACTGGAACATTGCACCAGGTTATCGATCCAGTTTTGAGAATATTACATTGTTAATGTTTTCGCTTGTTTTCTTGGCTTAAGTGATAGTATATAAATTGTAATGACCCAGAATTTTCATCATCTAAAATTCAGATATTTAATTGATTTTAAATATTAACAAGTAAGATTTGTAAGTCGAATAAATTTTAATTTCGAATATAGAGATTTAATTGGATAATTTAATCGATAAGTTAATATTTGAAATTGCAGAAATAATTGGAAATTAGGTTAAATGTGAATGAAAATGATTTATAACGTTATATTAAATCATATTGGAGTTAAAATGATGTTTGTAATCTTTTAAAAATCAAATTAAAGTTAAATTTGTGAAAGTTGAATATTTTAATATTTGATTGACGAGTGAAAATTGTCATTTTTCAAACAGTCTCGGATTTCGATGAAACTAGTTTCATCGGATCCGTAATGTTATATTATTGTAAGATTTTAATTTTCGTAGCAATCGGAGTTGTCGTTTATCCGGGGCAAGCCAAAACGCATCGAAATCGTTTTAAATCGATTTGATTTAAATTTGATCGTTTATTTCCGTAACTCGCACATATGATCGAATTAACTCCCGAAACATGTTCCATTGTGTTCGGAACGCATGTAAAACCTTAGAAATGCCAGCCGGCACGCTTCGTTTTGAGTTCGAAAATTTTCGAGATGAATAGTGATTTGCAATTTTCTATAAAAGGCCAACTATTTTCCCATTTGCACACAAACCCTAGGGTTTTGTTCCAGCCGCCACCTTCTATAAACAATGGCCAGAAATCACTCTTCATCTTCCCTTAATCTCTCTCAATCCGTAAAGAATTAGCAAATACTTTCAACTACAAACTTGAAGAGGATTACGAGAGCTTCAAATCCATACGGGTAGGTCGACGAATCGTCGACCATAGAGGGAGGAAATCACTCACGTTCGTGCTGCCTTCACCCACGTTTTTCAAGGCACATAGGGGGCCGAGCTTCATGATGCTTAGGCTGATGGTGGTGTGTGCGTAGGCCTTCGACGTGGTGGAGCTCGATCATCTTCAAGTGGCTCGAGGAGGTGGCGAAAATTCAATGTATGTGGGCGGCTATAGGTTAGTTTGAACGTGATTTTCACGTTGAGGAAGAAAGAAGGGGGTGCAGCCAGATCTGTAGTGGAAGAAACGTGCGGCCAGATCTGAATCTAGGTTAAAATTTAAATAAAAGAAAAAAAAATTGATTTATTATTATATTATAAATCGTATAAACTTTAAACCGTCATAACTTTTTGATACGAGGTTGGAATTTGACAAAATGACTTGCGTTGGGTTCGTTTTGTCGAGCACTACGCAATGGAGCTGGATTGTGATTTATTTGAGCTAGTGAAAATTTTGGTTGAAATTAAACGTTTGTTTAATTTTAATCGGAATAAATCGCTATCGCGACAACTACAAGCAAGGTGAGAACTTCTCAGTCAATCGAATAATTGTTTCGATTTAAATTTTAAATAGTTAGATTTAAAATTTCTTGATTATGTGAATTGGATGATAATTGTTATTTGTTGTGCTGAAATAGACCCTATACGCCGTATATTAAGCGGATGTTATTTATTAAAAACATATACCGCGATAATTCCACATTGAAATGGAATTGGTATTATATATGTATTTGGAGTTGATTTCCCGCATTATATAGCGGATGAGACCCCATTGCGCCACATAATAGAGGATAATATTTATAAATCCCATATACCGCGATATTCCATATTGAAGTGGAATTGGTATTGTGCTAACATCTGTGGATGCAGGGAAACAGGTTAGAGGGATCCAACTGGATTCCTCAAATAATTGAATTTATTTCAATGTTGTGTGTTGATTTATTTATAATCGCCGTGTGATTATATTGTGATTGAAATTGTTGACGGCTATAAATTAGCCGAAGATATTTTTTGGTATCGTTGGATAACAGAAATAAATAAAATTGGATTTTCAAAATGTAAGTTGAAAATTTATCGGAAAAATTTATTTTTGATAATTGGATAAATTTAAAAGGAGTTTTAAAAGATAAAAGTCTTATTTTTGAACTGTATTGAATTAAATTTCAAATTTGGAAAAGAGGGCTTAATAAATGGATTTCGGAAATATTATTTATAAATTGAAGAATTTATTTGAAATTTGGATTTTTAAATAGATTTGAAGAGATAAAGAAATTTATTTTAAAAAGGAAATATTTTGGAAATTCGTTGAAAAATTGATTTGGTGTTTTGAAATAAATTTGAAAATGTTTTGGTAATTAATTGATTTTAATTTACCATAACTAGTAAAATTGATTTATCGAAATTTATCTGATTTAAATCAATCAGATAATTTAATTAATCATATCTATGGATGTTTGGATTATATTGGATGTTGAATTGTTTGATATCTCTGATATGTGATGCTTTGTGATATATCCTGTTTTGTGTGTGATCTGTAATTTGTTTATCTGTGATATATATATCTGTGATCTGTGAATGAAAGATAAGCGTTATAGTTTATACCGCTTATCGATTATTGTTATATTTGATCTTTAATGGTTGAATGTTGTTGCACTATTGTGTTAAACCCGTGGACTACACAATACACACACAAATGTGGATTTCACGTGGAAATCGGTTAAGTCATAGATTTTTATCAATTTTGAATATTTAATTTTGGAATCCAAAATAGTTTTGGAATTGAAATTGAAAGCTTTTGGAAATGAGTTTCAAAATTAAAAGTTATTTTAAATAACTCAATAAAATTGGAATTTCAATCATTTGATTTAAATTTGGAATTCAATATTTTGAAATTGAATTCAATAATTTGGGAATTTTGGTTTAAAAGATTATGCAATTATAAAAGGTGTTTATATGGGTTTTTAACCATTTAAAATTATGATTTTGGAAATGTGAATTGAAATTCAAGTTTTTACTTGAATGGCTTCAACCTATGTAAAATGTAACCAGTTTTTCCCAAAACGAAAACTATATGTTTTCAAATGATAATAGCTTTCATAAAGTGAAAAGATTTCCAATTTGTATTGAAAACATTTCAAGTTGAAATGAAATTGTAAATAGTTTTGGAAAACCATGAATTAACCTTTGTGACGATAATTAAACTTTATTTTGAAATAAAAGTGTATTTCAAAAGGTGTATCTTTTATATTTAAAAGACTTGAATTTTGAATAGTTTTGAAAGCTATAAATTAAATCTTGATTTAAAGATTTAATGGGTTAATCAAATTGAAATGGAAAATGATTTGGAAATCTGTGAATGAATCTTTGTGAAACTGGGTAAACTTTGTAAAGTAAATCTTTTTGTTAAAGATTTAAAATGGTAATTTGTTTGAACCATTTAAAGGAAAGGATTTGGGTAATAAGTTGTGACTTAATTGAAATCCCGATATCCATATGTTTTAAATATTGTGCTCACTATTCGGGTTAGCCGGGAAAAGACCTTTGCGTCATATAACCCATTCCGAATAAGTGATACGACGATATGGATCGTATTGAAGACCGGTGGTGAAGACCGGGCATTTGTGAAAACGATAGGATGACCTATCGATTGTCTCTGCACCGTTAGCTACGGTATAGAGATTTCCCTTGTGATGGGAAGTTCGATCGGGATTGTGAATACCTGGATTGCAAGGGCTTCTTCGGAAGTGCCTTCGGTTCTGTTCGAACCCGGAACAGACTTGTATGGTTACATGTCTGACATTACATTTTGAGATATAAAGCTGATTTCTTTCAAATACATTTCTGTTTGGTGGCGGAGAATTTATTATCTTAGCTTAACACCCTTCTCTGAGACGTACGAGCTCAGAGGTTATGTAGTTGAAATGTGTGGCATGCTGAGTGTTGTTGTGTGATGATCATTTATTGATCATTTGTGATCAAAGCGTGGCTTTGTGAAAAACCGTAGCTTTGTGGACGAGACTTCTTCGGACCTCACAACCCGGAAATGGTCAAAACAGGAATGATGCGGCAAGGTTATGAGGGTCGCTCCCTTTAGGGTATGTCATTTCCTTCTAGAAAAGGGTGGTATCAGGTATGGAGCCCTGGTATTTAACCTATGTGGATACTCCAATCTCATTTACTGTGTGATTGTGTGTTTGTTGAGGCGCCTCGGATAAAGGTCCCAAAGGACCGGGGGGTGGCATATTCGTGTAGTAGTTACCTAGTGACAGAGGTAACCCGGCCTTGTGTTGGCAGAGAGCCAGGTTGGTTTCTCGGGACGTCCCGCCAGAGGCGATCCCATTGGCAGTAGGAAGTTCCTTAGCCTGACCATTTTTTGGAAATCCAAAGAAACAATATGAACCTTGTACGGTTTTAGTTGTATAACCTGCTATGGAATGTGGCGGTAACCTGCTATTGAACATAGTAGCTATAGTAGGCATAGTGTGAAATGCCTATGTTGGCTAAGATTAATATTATACTTTCGAAATGTTTTTCTGCACTATGCACTAATAATAATAATCCAATGATTTTGCGTAGTAAGCATGCTTGACTATCATAAGAAGAAATCTCCTCCAATTCTGCGTTTGCATTGTGTGTGTGGCGGGAGGTCTTATGGTAGTTTCATTTTTCAAATGCATTGCGGATATTTTCCACTTCCTTTATTGTTGTTGTTGTTTGAAAGATAATAACTGTTTTAAGTTCTCACACCATTCACCATGACTGACCTGGAGTTTATTGTTTCCTTCCTAAACTGTGGGTGCCCACCAATTTCCACACGGGCAATCTAGAGTCAGGTTATCAGGTCATTCTGGATTCAGAAGATGCTGTGGAGCTTAGTGGCGAGCTAGATGGCGAGACGTATCACTTGTATATGATATTATTTATTCCACTGTGTATTCTGTATGAGGACAAGTTTGTATAACTGCCCAGTTGTGTTGTTGTAAACTCTGATGATGATGTAATGTATAAAATGATATAGTTCTTTGATTTAAAAGATTATTCATTTATCTATTATATGTTGTTCCGCTGCGAATGTGAGATTCTGATATTGTTTCTGTGTTTTTCTCTTCTCTTTTCTTCTACCTCTTCTTTTTCTCCATAACAATTTGGTTTTCCGGCATTCGATTGCTCGGCAGTTGATATAGTGGACGTATTAATTTCGACTTTCGAGCGTCGAAAAATCGCGTTCGTTACATAAATTGTTTTAAATATGGATAATACTTTGATTTGATGAAATTGGAATTATTATTACATAAAAGTTTTATAGAAGTGTTTTATAAATCGATTTAGAGAAGGAATTTATAAACTATAGTTATATGTATATTAACTTAGCTCTAAAAATCATTTCTAACTTATACAAAACCATATTAATATCTTCATTTCAGAAATCTTAATTTTGAAACGAAAAAGATTACTTTATCAAAAAGCAAGAAACAAATTATTTCTTAAGTGATGGATTTAGTAGAATTTGGCTTTTAAGCTAAACAATTCTTTTGCTATAAAAATGAGAATTATATTTAAACAATTTAGTAATAATAAGTGGTTATTGGACATTAATTATCACTTCGTTGTTTAATTATATAACTTGTTTGTGTAGTGAAATTTACTATTAATAATAAATATTTTAGCAACACTTGGTTGTTACGGGACGCGGTTGTTACTTTAATAGTTACTATTAAAAGAGTATATAACACTATGGGATTAAAATAGTATCTTAGTGGAAGCATATTATTTATAATTCGCTATATTCATTAGCGTATTTAGTAGCTTGACCTTAAGGCTAGTCGTTCACATATTGGCTTGACTGTGGTGGTCCTACCCCCCCGAGTCGTGGTATTCGTTTAGTTATAGCTCTATACCACCGAGCTAGCAGTCTGTAACACGGGCTATATTCGATGTCATAACAATTGCGCCATCCGTTAGTAGGCGTGGCACCTTAGTTGTGCGATAAATAAGTTGAACACCTGTTATGGATATTCGGCACATTTTGGACCACAGGAGTTTAGTGGGCTAAACTCCTCGAGCTTTTCATATCTGTCTCCCTTGGAAGAAAGAAATTCGCACTAAGAATATTCATTTGGTAAAAAGATAACTATATAAATCCATTAACGTGTTTGAATTGCATTCGTGCAGTTTCTTCGTTGATTTGCTTTCACGCGGTTGTTTGATTTTCATGGTTTTCATGATATTGTTTCGTTTGTTAGTTTTCGTATTAGTTTGTGAATTATGAGATTTGTTTAACCGTATTTTTAAATGATTGCCGCTGTTGGGCATGAGATGACTTTTTGTGACACGGTGAATATCTTGTGATAAGAATTGTTGAGATCTTATATATATTTTACAGTAGCAACCATAAACTGTTATTATCGATGTATATTCAATACACTTGTCATCTAGATCTAACATGTTTGATAATTAGAGATAATCTGACCCAGGTGTAATTTTTATGCTCGGGTTAGACGGAGACTTATCAGGTACCAGGACTTGAGGACTTTGGACTTATGCTAGCTTTTGGGAGTAGACTATTAAGTGTCTATTGTTAGCTATGTCATATGTACATTATGCAGTTGACCTTTATCTGATATGTATTTTGTATGAGACAGTGATGCTAGTTATCATGTATATTTTTGAGACATGGTGTCATCTGTATGTATATTATGTGGGTCTGATCTCTCTTTTGTAGACTCATAGTATATATTAGATGTATTATATTTTACGCTATGTTATCTGATTCTGTGTTCTATGATATATAATATGTTGTTATGAATTTTTTTAGAGCCAACGTATCTATTACTTTGTGGCGAGACTATTCACATATATTATATTGTTCAGACGAAAAGGTAAAGTGTGACAGTGTTAGCCCAAAGCAATAAATACGGATGGTCGCTCCTAAACAACCTTATTCTCTGTATTAGTAGACAATATTACATAGTAATATTCTTTGTTAACATGGGATTAAAGGTGGGGCGTTATAGAGCATCATAATTAATATATTTTTCTTCCCTTGTTTATTTAATTATTTCTGATTCCAATTCTTCAAACATTAATAACATTCTCATATTCACTCCTTCTCAAAACATTATGTCTGAAAGTTGTCTAGAAAATCGCTACGAGCGCAACTGTGCAAGTTTCATAGCCAGATTCGGAAGTTTGCAAAAGTTCCATTTTTTCTTTTTTTTATTTAAATTTAATTCTTATGTTTAAATTCCCGGTTTAGATTTTCGGGATTTTACAAAGATCATGGCAATCCATATGAAAGAAAGAAATGGTCTAAATAGTGATTTGGATTTAGTTGAGGAATAAAAGAGGAAGGTTTTAAAAGAGAGAATGGGAAAGATTTTCATTTTCTCCATAAAAATAATCTTCCTCGCTGATTCATTTTTTCAACCTTTCTTCTTTCTTCATCCTCATTCATGATCACCATTTTTTCTTCTTTTTCTTCCATGGAAGAAATTTTTTCACCTTAAACAACAACAAACAAAATAAAATATAATTGGTTCGTTTGACTCTAGCATGATCGGATGGTGATTTAAGAGTTTTAGGAGAGGATTTTCAAATCAAGGTGTTATAAAGGGCAAGACTCTCTCATCGTTTTATTTTATTCATTCATGATGTTTAATCTTGATACTAATTTTTGTGTGTGTGTGTGTATTGTATTGTCAAACTTGAGACTATTTGTGCATTGTCATTAAACATAAAACCAAATTTATTTTTGATTTTAAATTTTTGTATTATTAGTATTTATTGGATCTAAAACTATTTGTTAATGTGAATTTGATTTTTCTATTGTAAAATTTGCATATGTTCTCACAATTTAATTTATTTATAATTATGGATTCGATATTCAAATAATTATATATATATATTCATCTTTGTTATTTAATTAGTACAAAAATGTTAAGTTGAATCTTTTAGCTAAGTTGATGTTATTATGAAACTAATGCATTCAATATTTTATGGTTTAATCAAATATATGTAGTAATTAAAAATTTAAATTACAATATATATACATATCTTCGGAATGTTTCAATTAGTTAATCATATTGTTGGAGCAATATATTAACTATGACAACGCTTTATAATATTCCTATCTACATATGTGTTTATATGATTTTTTGGGTCTAAAATATAAAAGTTAAGCTAATTTTAATTATGAATTAGTAGAGAATTATTTTTGTATAATGGTATTAGTTGGGTGTTCACAAAAGAGAAATGTGACATCAATTTAATGTATCATCATTTTCTCTTTCCTCTTTAGACTTAGATTTAATTTGATCTAGATCTTATACATATATTTGATTCCCAACTTCTCTTAAACACCATGCATTCACTTATTTTGAAAATATCTTATTTTATTATATAGATTTGTTTTCAAATACACACATATACATATATATGAGTGGCACTAAAGTTATCATACGTACATACATACATACATACATATATATATATATATATCTGTGTGTGTGTGAATGTCCAAACTATACACACACAGTATTGTAAATATCTATGTACAAACAATATACACATGTTATAGTATGTTAAAACATATTTATATATACTTAGGCATTTACATTCTCAATATTCATATAAAATTGTCATATGCATATGGAAGTATAATACACACACTCACACGCACAATATACGTAAATTGCAGTATCCATATGTATATATAGTTATACACATGTTTATATCTCGTTATATTATCTTGTCATGTCATTGAAAGTTTACATAATACATTCAAATAAGCATTTAATTAATATGATTAATTAGTAAATATAAAATAATTTAAATAAAATATGATTATATTTAATAGCTCGTAGTCCCATTAAGATCCAAAATGGGAAACAAATTGAAAATTACAAGTTTTACCTGCTGTGAAATGGACCAGGTTCTTCTAATGTTATCTAAGCCTATATAGTCTATGCAGCATAATTAGTCAGAATTAAGGGCCAACCAATAAAATTTTCTTCCTAAGGGTATCTAAAATAGTAGTGTCTAGGATTGGGGTTGGATAAAAAATATTATCCTTACCTTAACTACGACATGACCCAATAGGTGGAGTAAGTACAATGACCCAATGTAAGGCCTTAATTAATTTTAGGCCCTGAGTTAATTTTCAAATTAATATTTGAAAATTTAAATTATATTTTAAATTTAAATGTTAAGCTTAGTATATAAAAGGAAATTTTATAAATGTTATAAAATATTTTTTTTTAAATTGTTTTGAAAAATTAGTTTAATATCTTTCGAAATTTTTATAAATATTTAACTAATTTGATTAATTAAATAAGTAATTAATTAAAATTTAATTAATTAATATATTATATTGATATACATAACTATAAAGGTCATAGTTGAAAATTTATCTTAAACTCCTTAAGGTAAATTAAATAAATTTTTTGAAACTTATTAAATATTTGGTTAAAATGTTTAATTAAATAAATAATTTATTTGATAAATAATCAAAAAATATTAATTAGCTAAAGTATATATATTGTATAGATATAATAAAACAATAAAGGTTGTAATTTAATAACTTAAAATGTTTTGATTTTCTCAAAATTATTCTAAGAACTTAAGCTAAATATATATTTAAAATTTAATAAAAATATAATTAAAATATTTAATAGAAAAATTATTTAATTAAATAGTTAAATAATAAACAAAAACAAATATATATATGTATATATATATATATATATTTGATATGTATATATAATACTATAAAGGTTATACTTAGATATTCTTCGTAAAGAGTTTAAGATGAAAAAAATATCAGAAATTTTAAAATAAAAATTAATTTTTTTAGTTAGTTAAACTAAGCATTGAAATTAGTTAAATATGATTTAATTATTATGGTATATATATAAGTACTATATAAGTTAATTAAATTATGATAGTTTTAAAAAAATTGAACTTATATAGTTATATGTACAAATTAAATTTGAGTCGACCTGAAATAAACCCAAATAGAATTTCAGAATAAATACATACGTATGGTACATACACTATGATTTCAGATCATTCCAACACTTTGATCATAAGGGTAGTTCACAAGAAATACATGATTCTTTAAATCGATATTACTTAAAGTATTAAAGATTATGAGTTTTTAATATAGTCGCCCTTTACATTTATATTTTGATAGATTACTTTCATACACACTAGTTGTTGAGCAAACTCAAGAGAGCTGTTATATGTAGTATTATTGATATATTCCCTAGACAGGTAAGATACATACATGCATTAGTTTAGTGAACTCAAGGTATGTGCATTATACTTAGGCTGTTGAGATATGATAGGTAGGAGTGAATAATATCTCTTGATTTATTGAGAAAACTTAAGGTCAAGGTTGAGATTAGGGCAAAGACCTCGGTTAGGAGTTGTTTATGATACAACCAATACAGAGTTATCCATCGCTTTGTGGGCCTATGATTTTTTGTGCAAACTCAAGATCGGAATCCAAAGGCAAGCGGCTCCTAACAATCATTGAAGAAATTGAATGATTTCTATATTTCTCTTAGGGTTTTGAAAAATACAAAAAATCTAATGGGAGCCTTATTATAAAAACGAAAGAACAATGTTTAGCCTTTCTACTATTGTAAGAACACATGCTATAAAAATTAAAATCATCTACTTTAATAAATTTGTGCCACTAATCTATTTGATAAATTGTTTATCAATTTAAATATACTATGAATTAGAATTAAGATCGATAAAGAAATATAAGACACACCTACCAATAAATCCTTTAGCATAGTGTCACTTCAAGGCCAATACAAGAGCCAAATTATACAACTACTAAACACATTTGTACCTTGTTCACTTAAATATTTATTTACCCGAGATTGTTATTGCCTTCCATAAGTTCTGAACTCCTAAGAAACACAAGAACATGGATATTCGATCCATATTAGATAACATGCAAAAGCTATATGGTAAATAGTCGCACTCACAACATGCAAAATCTTGATGAAATTGGTTCTTTCAAATTAAGCAAATAAACTATAGTGCAAGATCATATGTTTAATATGATTGAATACAATAAGAATCTTGTTGTGTTGAAAATAACAAAAGACCAAGAACTAAAGACTGAGCTAGGAATTCGATCACTAAAATGTCAGTTTTAATATGTTTACTTAAGTGAAATGTATTCGATATCCTTAAAATGTTAAGAATATATGAATGTGTTTTTGTAAGGATCAGTGCAATCTTGTAATAAGGTTTACTTTTGACTGGTTCGACCATTTAGAAAAAATGCGAATGTTTGACAGTGGATGTAAAATAGTCAGGTTGGGAAGAAGAGAGTGAATGGTCACTTCTACTTCATGAAGAGGCGTTGAAAATGAGAATTGTACTAAGTAGATACTTAATATGGAGTGATAAATGTGATTCATATTCCTAATGTAATTTTATTACAGAAAATTATTTTCTATAAGAGTTATTTCTTTGAGTTTAAGGTATTTGATCTAAAACTCGCAGCTATAAACTAGTTACAGTGGATGGAATAAATGGCCCATAATAAGTGGTTGAATGGAGCTTCGTATTTCATGCACCGTTATAGTAATGGTGTAAATAGTGGGAGCATACCATATGACATTTATTAATGGATGCATCAAGTTACAGAACACTACTTTCTTATATATACCAAATATCATTTATCAAATAAAAATTGCTTTCTGTATTGACACAAAATAGATATGGTTTTATTTTACTATGAATATTACGAATATTCATTATAAAATAAATTTGTTATAATAATAGTGTTTATTTCCATAATACTAGTGATGCATTAGCTATGGAAAATATGGAAAAATCCAAAATTTTCTATAATTATTTTGGAATAATGGACTAAGTCATATTTTTGAGAAATAAATTTTTAATCACATGGTTATGAATCATATGATGCTCATGAATTGTGTCCAAAAAGATTAAGGGAGAAGTACCCCTTTAGTGGGAGTGATAAAACAGTAAATGAACTCTTCGGGTAGATATATATATATATATCTGTGTGTGTGTTGTCCAAGATCCAATGATTGATTCAATGTTGGATCAACTTACTTCGTTAAATTCACTAATGAATCATAGACATGAACATGTGTATCTGATACACAAGAAGTACATATAAAGTTTATAAAATATTAAACGGAAGTAAAAAAACATAACATGCAAAAGAAATAAAAGCAATTTGATTTGATCGATTAGGTGAGTATATTGGAAATGAGTTCCAAAGGTACCTGATAACAAATAAGATTCAATCTCAAAGTCCCTCCTACCTATGACACATAATGATATGTCAATAAGGAGTAATCAGAGTGAAGTTGAGTTAACTTCTTTCCATAAGTATATATACTTAAGAGTAAGTAAATATGTTAAATTTAATTTCATCTAAAGCATAGTTTACGAGCTCATATGAGATATGAGTTGATCGAAAACCCCTACATGTCCTAGGTCAAGAAGTTGATAGGTTTTGTTGGTCGAGAGGTTGCACGTAAAATTCGCTCATGAAGGATCTTATATGGATTGCCCGAAAGGAATTTGGGACCGACTAACAATGGTTAACTAATTTATTTATGAACATAATTTTTGTGAACTCAAAGTTTAATTATTATCATGTAAGTATTAGATACAATCAAATGACTAACATATAAAACGATTATATAAGATGAAATGCAATTAACTAAGCCTAAAATGGGAACAACTCATTAGAATGTCTAAAAAGAACTTTCGTACATTAAAAAGAAGCTATGAGTTTCTTATAGATGTTGGGAAAAAGAATTGTTAGTAATAACTATTTCCTAGATTATCAATAAGCCACCATATCATAGACTCCACCATATCGCAGGATGCTTAAATCCGGAATAGATTTCAAATACATTACTAAAATACAAATCTGATAGTTGTACTCGAAGGGATTTGATAGATCGGTCGCAAATGTGTCCTCAGAAGGAATACGAATGTAGTAGGAATACAGTAAGAAACATTGATGAAAATAATCTCATAAATTTCAATTGTTGAAATTAGTGTAACATATTCATTAGTCAATGTGCTTAAATTAATTCAGATTTTACTTGCAAATTATTGCTCAGTACGAATTTGAATTTTGGTACATCTTTAATGAAACTGATTTTTTGAATAATGATTTATAATAGACTACTTGCATATGAAAACCAAAATGTCACGACATCAGTGGGAGCAATAACTAAGTTTGTTAACGTTAGATAAAATCCAAGAATTGATACGACAATATCGTTTGAAAAATATCAAAATTGAGAAAATATTTTGACAGAGAAATCAAATTTTTTAATATTTTCGGTCAAAATGTAATGGAAGCATGTGTCTATAAAAAAGAATATTATGAGGTACTAAAATATTTCCAAAACTATAAGTAAACAACATGCTACTGATTGTTAAGGATGTACCCATGTTAAATTCAGTTTTAGTTTAGTTGGTTAATTCTCAACATTGGACTGGAAAATAACATCGTTTATATCAGTATAAAAGAATGTTGGGATTGTCCCAAATGATATACATAGAAACCATATTAAAATGTTTAATATGGAGCATATGAGATGGGTTCCTTATGCATTGGAAATAGGAATTATCATATATGCTATGTTGTCTACTATATCGCATTTCGCTTCTGTACTTGGTGTATTGAGCGAGTATCAAACCAGAATTAATATCGTTAAAAGGTAATTATGAGTATTCTCGAGTATTTATGAAATACTAAAGAATTTTTTTTATAGAAACAACGAACTCCTTTTGAAGGACTATTTTGAACTTGAACTACATAAGTGATATAAAATATAGTTTGTTTATCCAAAATTCATGTTCACCCTTAGTTAAGAATCTTTGAGTTGGAAATGTTCCAAACAAGAGGTGGTGGCTAATTCAACTGAAAGGCTAGGTATATTGTCTTGGATAGCACCACAATAAAAGTACACACAAATGCATAAATATATAACTGAGCCAGGATGATTCCAAATGTTGAGAATCTTAAGATACTGTTTTTAGAAAAAAATGCCACAACACAGATCATGAAAGAACCTAGGACCCATAAGATGTCTAGAGAAATACTAGAAAAGTTTCACCTTATAAAGGCAGTTTATCAATGATGAAGACATATTGATGGATAAAGTAGATAGTAATAGAATATAGCAGATCTGTTCACTAAGGAACTAGCTCAATCAATTCAGAACCGATTAGAGGATGAGATCAAGATTCCATAATTAACCCCAAGTATAAGAGGGAGATTAAAAAATTAGTCGTATGCCTAAGGATAATTATGTAATTTGTTATATATATATAATTTTGTAGTTAATCTTATCCGTAATAAAGGTGTCTGACTTCTGTAATATACACTTTTATACCATGATAAAATTAATTAACTAATTAACATGAAGTATATTAAGAAGAAAAATCCATAAATAAAATGTTATGTGATTATAGTTGCAATCGTGAGTAATTAATCACTAAATTGAAGTACATTTTGTTTTAAAAATTCCTTGTCAAGTTGTGTTTATGAAAGGATATCGATGCATCCTTGAGACAAGAATACTTGACACCCTTTAAATGTTGGGCAATGTATTACTCTTGGCTGTTGGGGGAACAAAGGGGTTATGTACATAGAGTTATTGGATAACTATGGAATGACTAATCAGAGAGTTTCCTATTAGTTGACAATAGCTAGGTAAAACATGAAATCTTAGTACGATAATGTTACATGGTTCCTACGACTTGAGAATGCTATGAAACTTCAATGTGAATACTCCACTTTGATTGTAGTTAAATCATGGCATGACGTCCATCTAACGACTATAGTTGGGTCTGTGTTAAAGCATTGGAAGTGAAGCATTGTTCAATAGAGAATTCGTCTCTTTAGTTATATGAGTTTAGTATCACGACCAATTACAATCAACTCAAAGTCAAAATCTCTAGCCAGGGTAGAATAGCTAATAATAAATAATCTTGTTGAACCAAGGACTTTGTTTATGGACCGGTCAAGTTGAATGTTGATAATATCAGTTTTAAACGATACCTAACTCCATACATCCTAAAGTGGTATAGTGTTGGTGAATAAAATGTTTGAAAATATTTGTCACTATTGGTACTACTTAAGATAATATAAAATACGAATTTTTACTAAAAAGGTCTGTAAGCGATGAATTTGGCCAAATTATCACAACGCTAGCTAAGGTGACGTATGTACATTAATATATGAATCTTCAATATTAATCACCAACCGAGTTCACAGCTCTGAGTCACACAACTGCATTTGTAAATTCTCTGAAAAACCACACGATTTAATTAATTTATGAAATATTATAAATTGATTAAGTCAACTAACATTTAAGAAATATAAGTTATTAATTTTGTAATATTTTGGGTGTCGTTAATAACTTGGTGTTTATAAAAAAGTTATATATATGCATGTCGATATACAATCTCGATATTTATTTAAACAAAGCTTTGAATATATTTATTTACTTAGATAGGCCTTGGGATTTTTTATCAACATCAAACAAGATCATGGCCAGCCATAAGAAAGAAATAAATGATTTAAATATTGATTTAGATCTAGTTGTGGAATAAATGAAGGACTTAAAAGAGATAATGGGAAAGGTTTTCAATCTCTCCATAAAATAAATCTTCCTTGTTAATTAGTTCATTCAACCTTTCCTCTTTCTTCATCCTCCTTTATGGCAACTATTTTTACTTCATTTTCTCCCATGACTGTAATTTTTTTCACCCTAAACAACATCAAACAAAATAAAATATAAGTGTTCCATTCGATTCTAGGGAGATTGAGTGGTGTAACAAACCGCCATTTCAGAACCCCGTAACTATGCAATGAAGTCTCGAAATGGTGAGTCGTTGGAAGACGACACATACTTATATACAGAGAGAGCATAAGATAAAAACTATACTAACTGATAACTTTCAAAGTCTCACAGTGAATGGTCACACAAAATACCATATTACACAAATATATATATAATTATATATATGAAATCACAATATATGTACATACAAAATCAAACCATATCAAGTCCCCACACACTATCACATCATGTCTTTAAGATACAGATATTATACAACATTTATATAACATAATATTTACAATATGTACAAATCCACGCCTCTTGGTCCGTCACGCCTCTAGACTCCATTAAGCTGAATAATATAGATAGAAAAATATAAGAGTGCGTCAGACATACGTCTAAGTGAGTCAAGCCAATCTAACATAGGTATACTACTGTGACAGTGATATAACATGATTTAAGCCTAAGCATAATACTTCCTAGTCCCACCTCATATGCTACAGAACAACATTATACTATCCAAAATTGATCTGGTCTCGAACACCTATGGTATAGGATCCCCTACATGAATTTGGGTCTCGCTACCTATAGAGAAGGATTTCACGTCTACGTAATCCGATCTTGCTACCTGCGGTAAAGGATTACACGTCTACAACTACTATCCGATCTCGCCACCTATGGTAAAGGATAGAAATACGCATTGGACTCATGTTTGGTCCCGCCATGTGCACTACAGGTTGACTTTTATCCAATCCAAAACTCTCCTGAGACAGTTGTAACATCAACCATTCCGAGGTCCAAAACTAACTGCTACGGATGCTGCAGTTATCCATAGTTATTAATTCTCAGCGACAAAATGCGGCTATGTTAATCATATCAATAATCAGAAGCACATGAATATGAAAATTTTCAAACATAATTCAGAAATAACTTTTACATTGCCTTTCAAAAATATTATTTCATATTAATTACATAATCCCATTTGCGATTCCACGTTCAGAGAAAATATAACTATACAAAATACTCCAAGAGCGACATATGAAGATTCTTCCTTAGTTGATTAGAGTCAAATACTTGGCAATTATACAACTTTTCCATTACATCCAAATAGACAAAACCAAACTACACAGTGGAAATAGATAAAGCTCCTAATAGCTAGATTGCCTCCTATACATCTCCGTAAGCTTATTCGTCTCATTGGAATCTAAAATCCCTTACTCCAGACCTACTCAAATGAGTACCTGAGAGTTTTGAGGGGGAAAACAAAAACTTCGGGTCAAAAAACGGTCTGGTGTGAATAATAATCTACTGTCTCGAACCAAAATAGATATCTAGTGAGACCAAATTGCTGATAGGAACGGGTTTTCCTTCACCAGTATCTTATTAAAACATAACAACCATATACTGTGCTTCTGCAACCACAATGGTTAGAACATAGAAAATAGCATTTATAATAATGCAACATATATTGGATTACCCATCCTAATTCATTAGATTATCCATCTTAATTTCAAATGACTACCCATCATAATTTAATCTAACTACCCGTCTTATTTTAATATGACTACCCGTCTTATAATCATGTGGACTACCCATCTCACATTTAAACATGTTCATAACTATGTGGACTATCCATCTCACATGTAATTATTACTTGGATTGGCCATCCCCTACCATATTGACTACCCATCAAATATGGTTCCATTGTTTAAATTATGTGGACTATCTATCACACATATTCCATTTAATTTACAATGATGTGGACTATCCATCACACATCCCATAGTTTTCCTAGGATTGCTATAAACCCTTCATTAACCTCATAAAGACTATCCATCTCCGGCATGATGTTGGCTATCCATCTTACATCCATAGTTTTTCTACGATAAATATGAACCCATCATTCAACAATTTAATTCATGTTACCCACATGTTTAAGCAATGTCAATTGGTATCCTCAATTAGGTCATCTCCCCTTAAGTTATAACATTTCAAAATGACAAACATTGGTATCCCCAATTTTTTCATGTCAAACTTATTAAAAAGGAACAATGGTATCCCCAAGTTTTAAAGTCAAAGTCAGAAACATATGGCTCGCCACCAAAATCAATGTCGAAGTTCATCTACATTGGTGTCGCCAACGATAGTGTCGAAGTAAAAGCATAAGCTCTCCGCCTTTAATGAAATAAAACATAATACACGCATAATAATCTCTATCGACCCCTATCCAAGGTCGAAGGCAAACACTTAAATTATTTTAAGTTATAAAATTTCATATCAACTTCAATGTTGTCGACTTTCATAAACTTATAAGCTATCTACCTATTAAAACAGAACTTAAAACCTTTATAAGTTATGTGGCTAACGACCGAAGACATAGGGTCATCGACCCTCTAAAACGTAGCCCTCTTCACCCCTTTAAAACTGTTCAAATAAAAGAAAGCCTCTTCACATTGAAAAGATTAAGTGCGACGTCGTGGCCACGAGGCACCGACATTAAAACATAAGGTCGATGACCTTGATGCACATTGACCCCAAGACCCTCGACGTCTTAATAAAACCTTTTATTTAACTCACTTCGGCTACTATGTCACTTGGTATATAGGTCGAAAACAGGTAGGCGGCATTACTGCCTAAGTATTGAAAATAGTTGAAGTAAAGGAATGCGATGTCATTATAAAACATAGGTGACAACACATGCGACACTGAAAGCTTTAAACACTCCAATGAATCATGCGATGTCCATGCCGCTAGCAATAGGAAGTCAACGAGGTCGTCTACGACATGGTTGGAATCGCTCCATGACTACCTAAGTAGTTATCATGCGCTTCCTTCCTTGTTGACGTTGACTCTCGTGGCCATGGCATCATTGCTTAGGGGCGGCGGTGTGGCATTGTCGTAATTATTGAGAAAATTGTTTTACTACCTTTAAAGTAATTTCTTTTCACCTAATACAAGTGTTTGTCAAAATATGATCGGTTCACAATAAAACTTTGCATTTCCTTTTTAGATTTGCCACTGCATTCAATTTCCAAAATCCAAATTATATATAAAACTAACTAATTAATACTTTAATTAGTTATCCTTTTTATATGCTTATCCAAAATAATAAAATTCATAATAAATTGTAATCACTTAGGAAAATTCACAGAAATTCCAAAATACCTTACTCTTCATCATATAAAAATTTCGAGGCCAAAAAGCATATTTAATTATTTTCAATAATTAAAACCCGAATTAATCCAATTTCCTCCTTAGGAAAATTCGTAGAATAATTAATATAACTGAAAAATTATGAAATTAAAAAAACATCTCCAAAATAATATTTTACTTAACGTACCAGAAAATGAAAGCATTTGGAGACTAAAAACTTAGGTTTTTCCCATAAAACCGATTTAAACAATTTCATAAAAATCCCATAAATCATTATTCTATCCAACCGATGGTTATACTACTGTATCTTGGCAAAAAAACAATAATCATTTGGGTACTATCCATAACTGAATTCTAAAAGCAAAAATAGAAACGGTTCTTGCATTATTCACCTCAAAATTACTTGTTGGAGTTGAGATTTGATTTAGCTCTTGAATCCCTAAGCTTGAATTTGTGAATCTTCTTTGATTTCGCCCTTCCTCAGTTTATTAATAGCCGACCTCCTTATATTTTTCTTTTGATTGTTTTGTGAATGAGTAAAGTGAGAATGATATGAGGGGGAGAGGGTTTAAGGGATTAAAAGATGGATCTTCCTATTTTGCCTTCCTCGTATTTTCTCTTATGTATTAAGTTAAACAATCTCACTTAATTAGTTAAGTATGGCACGACCTTATTAAGTTTCAAATCTCATTCTTTTTAACCCTTTGTATTATTCTATTTAATCTGTCCAATTAAATGTCTTGAATAACGTTTAATAAAAATAGGGGTGTTACAGCAGCCATGTTGCTCTCGAAATAACGCACATCGATCTGGACATTTAAAACCCAAAATACCCAAATATGGGTTGTACACCGATGGACCAGTGTGCACTACCGGCGCACCGGTGCATAACTCAAATACACTATTTTATTTCTTTTTTGTGAATTTTTGATTCCATATTTGATCGTTTGATTTATTTCTTGTTTCTGAAGGGTTCTATACTACATATTTACATTGTCTAACATGGTTCTAAGGTCATAACATTTTAACAAACATCTATTGTAGTTTCTATCCAGTTTAGATTCGAATTTGTAACAAATAGGGTTTCTGATAGTTTCTTAAGAACATGATACGTACATTTATTTTTGAAGTTCAAATATCATCTTTTATACAAATTTCACTTAATAGTTTAACCCTAAATTAGTCTTAAAGCATCCTATATCATCATAGCACATTATATAAGAATCGAAGAAGCCACATTCACCAAAATCGAGCCAAAGAACCCAATTTCCACCATTGTCCAGTAATTCTGAAAATTCAAACCTCCATAATAGCCTTCGGATTTTACTCCAGATGATAGAGAGCTTCACTATAATTCCAACGTACTTCGTCTCTACGAATTCTGTTTAGAAATAAGGATTTAGTAGCATGGTGAAGGAAGGAGGAAGAAGGATGATTCAGTGGTTTTTCAAAAATGAGAAAGGAAAATTGAAACTGAAATGTATGTATTTTTTAAAATCGGTTTAGGGGGAAAACTGAAATGGTATTTTTATTTTTGAATTTTAATTTCAAACCTGCCCCAATTCAGCCCAGCCTGGCCCATTGTCCGCACACGATGTTAGCCCACTTTGCTAAAATCTTGTTATCTCACTCGTATGGTGTCCGATTTAAACAAATGGATACTCCATCTCGACTAGAAAAACAAGAGCTACGAAATGGCTCAAGGTATTACCATTTTGCCATTCTACTAAAATTTACCAAAATACCCTCTAATAAATTTCGAATTTATTTACTACTTTTTATTAATAATGTTTAAGTTATATTTGTAAAAGTTCAGTGTATTACATTCTCCCCCCAAAAGAATTTCGTCCTTGAAATTCGGAAGGAATGGAAAGTGTAATATACGTTCACTCTTGTCCATACACCTGTATCACTCATACACACATAATCATTTAAACCAAGCAACCATCAATATTCATAGCTATTCTAACATATATATAGGTCCTAATCAAAGCATTAGCGATACAAACATGGTATATAATGAGCATGATTATGATACTTGTGAAAATCTAGCATATTGCAATAAATGCGATAAACGCAGCCTATATGAATGCAAGAGTATGACATAGTAGGCATGATGCATAACAATCCTAGTATAAAAACTGGTAGTTCTATATGAATGCAACTTTAATATCATAAGAGGTAGTACGTAGCATAGCATCCAATAAATATCACAAACTAGTCCTAACATCCAATCTAAGCAACCAAAACCTATTTTCTAACAAATCGTAGCAACCGAGGAGCATAGCGGTAAAGAGTTCGGGATGAGAAGCGTGGATCTTCTATATAGGCTCCAATGTACTCTCCATCGGATTGTCTCCCCATTGTACTTTCACCAGCTTGATTACTTTATTCCTCAGCCTTCGAACTTCATGCTCTACTATCCGTGCAGGTCCTTTAAATGAACTTGCTTTAGCTTCTAATTCCACATCCTCCAGCTGACTAAGCTCCACCACTGTAGCTCAGTCATGTACACATTTTCACAAATGTGATAATGGAATACATCATGAACACCAACCATCTTTTCCGGTAACTCCACTTTATAAGCTAATCCCCTAATACGCTCCAACACCTTAAATGGTACTATAAATCTTAGCACCAACTTGCCTGAACTTCCAAACCTCATCACATGTTTAAGAGGTGATACCTTCATGAACACAAGATCACTAACTTTGAATTCCAACTCCTTTCGCCTTTTACCATCATACGACAATTTCCTATCCTGTGCCCCCTTCGTCCTTTCCCTTATATCATCTACCTTCTTCGACGTATCCTTTATCATATGTTATCCAAGTATCGCCTTATCCGTCAACTCCCACCTCTGCCAAGGTGATTTACACAGTCTTCCATACAATGCTTCGAACGCTGAGCACCTTCGAAATCCATAACACACGCCTTTAACAAATTTTCTAACATTCTATCCACCCTCTTAGTATGTCCATCTGTCTACGGGTACTATACCATGCTAAAACCCAATTATGTACCAAAGCTATCCTATAGGCTTAACCAAAACTCACTCATGAAGAGTGGGTCTCGGTAACCCACAATATTCACCTGTATACCATGCAATCTCACCACTTCCCTAATATATAATGTAACCAAAGATGCTTCCATCCTTGTACTCTTCACATAAATGAAATGTGTGCTTTTCGTCAATCGATCCACCACTACCCAAATACTCTTATTACCACTCTTAGCAACCTATCTATAAAATCCATTGAAACACTTTCCCACTTCCATTGCAGAATTTCTAAAAGCATCAGTGATCCACTTGGTCTCCTCGGCTCTGCTTTAACCCACTGACAAGTGAGACATCTCGCCACATACTTCGCCACATCTCTCTTTGTCCCTAGCTGTTTGCACCAAAAATGGCAACACCTAGGAAACAATTGAAAGCACCAAAAATGTACAGATCTAATGAAATAAATGTAAAAGCAGTAGAAAAGACATATTTTTTATAGTGGTTCGGCAAATACTATGGCCTACGCCACTTTAATCTTTGTTATCGATTGTTTTCTCCTGGGATTACAATGAATTCAATTAGATCCAACCACAATCTAATAGATCTTAGATTTAAGAGTATTTGGAGTGTTTGGAGTATTTGGGGAAGAAGAAGATAGAAGAGGAATCCAAGTGCCAAAAGGTCCTTTTCCTGAAGCTATATATGTTATATTTATAGGGAAACCGCCTAGCAGAACCGGAGGCCCGTGAAATATCAAGTCCAGATACAGATCAGAGTATGTAGAATTAAGTAACCAGGCCCGTTTACTAATAAAAACCACTTGGTATCGAGTGGTTTTGATCGGTACCGACCAGTTTTTCTGGGGAAAACCTCTCATCCTTCTTTTATTGGCCTTCTACCTCTGATCCGTTGTGTTTTGAACACTATTCCCTTGAGGTTGGATTATTTTTTAGAGCTTCTGATACCGCTTGTACTACTCCTTTCTTCAAAAAATCCTCAGAATTGTTCTTCTATTCCTTGAGAAAAGCACTCCATGACAATCACTCGGGCTAGCGCTCCATGTACAAGAATTTTAGGGGTCCACATGGAGAAAAAAGCTCTCGGTACTGATAGGAAGTGCTCGGTACCGAACGGTTCCCTTTGCTCCAATCACTTTGCAATTTCTTGAGTTACTTCATATCATCATTCTTTTGGTGTTTCCAAAGTCCTTGGGTCATTTCTTCATCGTTTGTTTGTCCGATTCGCTCGTTTAAGTCTGTTCGAAGACTGTGGAAAATTTGGTTATAACACTTGCCCTCCCAAAGTATGCCTTATGAATGTAAGGTATGTTTTGCTCAAGAACAAGTTTCTGTAGTAGACTAGTAGTCAACTTCTAGCAGTCAAGCTTTCTAGCTATCCATCGATTCAAGTTGTGGTGAATCATCCGGTTCCTTCGAATTCTCCTGCAAATCCATGGTCATTCCAGACTGTCATAACCAAGGACTTTAGTCCTTGCTTAAGTGTTAGTCATAAATCATAATCGGTCTGTTTTTATTTGGAGTTATCATATCGTATATCAAAATCATCTCATGTTCGCTTGGGATTTATCTATTTTAGTCTAATTACAAGGTGTTCAAATCCTAAGGTCAAGTCAACGTCCATCTAGGGTCCAATCTTGTTGGATCATTTAGCATCCAATATATAGTTTGATCTCTCCAGACCGTTTAACATCCAATCTAGGGTTTAATCTCTCCAGATCATTTAACATCTAATCTCGAGTTTGATCTCTCCGGATCCTTCAATATCCAATCTAGGGTTCGATCTCTCCGGATCGTTTAACATCCAATCTAGGGTTTGATCTCTCTGGATCGTTTATCATCCAATCTAGGGTTCGATCTCTCAGGATCCTTACTGAGTCCAATCCGCTTGCTCTCCAGTGTGTGGACTCAACATCCAAGCAAGTCCCTCCGCTTACTCTCCGATAAGGGGACTTACTTTCCTATACAAGTCCATCCACTCACTCTCCAACAAGGGAACTTGCACCTTATGGTTATCTCCCCATCTCTCCGGACATAACTACCATGTTCAATCAATATCAGTCATCACATTTAAGTGGTTTTCAAAAATCAAATATTCAAATCAAAGCAATTAAGCAAACATCCAAAACATTCATCTCATACATCCAACTCAGAGCATACATAGAGACCATCGAGGTCTCGTACATGTGTAAGTGGTCCGAGGTTATTATTTTCTTATCTATTCAAAATGAGAAGTAAAATGTGGGAAACAAACCCGACTCTCATCCTTCCCAGTCATAGGATTACCAATCTCGACCTAGATCTTTGGTCATGTCTTGATTCATTCACTGTAGACAGTGGTTGCTCTAGCTGCACCATTGCAGTTTGGTTCCTTACGTACTATTGTAATTTGTTACTCTGAAATAACTCTTCTTTCAAATCGCGAAGGTGGATACACCCATTGTTTTCATGTCCATCCATCTCATGGAAAATGCAAAATCTTCCAGATCTTTTCTCCCGATCTGTTGGCTCTCTTTCGGTAGGGGATCTGCTGCCTAGTATCTAAGTAAATCCTCTCTGGGGTTTTAGTTAGGTCAGTGTAAGAAGAGAATTTTGATTACCTCCTCTATCGCTTTGGTCCTTTGAATTCGACCTCATCGTTTTGCTTTCCTTTATCTCCACCATATCCTACTCCGGACGGTCCTCTGTCATCCACAGCATTAACTTTAGCATTCTCAACTTCAGCATCCTCTTGACGCAATTACCTCTCTGTCTCATGATAGAACTCTATAAGATCCATTGGTGGATCCCTTTCCAAAGATTTTAAAGTCAGTCTTACTTGCAATTCCTGAAACTGCCGCAGTTAGAATCACCGATGGATTCGGTTTATGAAATGCAGCGGCTGCCGTATTAAACCTAGTTAAGTAAATCCTAAAGGTCTCTCCACGCTCGATAGCATCATCACATTCTTTGGTTTGAAATATGAACCCTGAGTTGACTCATGAACTTATTCACTAACTTTGTCCACGTGCTTATGGACCCATTCTCTAGCTGACTGAACCACATTAGTGCCAAATCTGTTAAATATAATGGGAAGCACTGCCCCATCGCCTCTTTAGAAGAACCCAACACTTCCATATATTGGATGTACCTCATTAAATGAACCGTCGGATCTATCTTTCCATCGTACATTTCCAATGTTGGAAGCTTGAAATAAAAAGGATCCTCGCATACTAAATGTTAGGGTTAAATGAATTCCTGTTTACATCCTCTAAACTCTGGTCTGGGGGTCCACCTCTCACTATCCTTCTGACTATCTCAGCCATTCGGTTGTTGTCATCTAATGAAAGTCTTCGATCAATAGCTGAATTTTCCCCTCCGTTCTTATGGGGAAACTCTGATCCTCAAGCAGCACATCTGCATTCTGATTCGCACTTCTAGCTTAGGTATGCCCTCTATTCCTATGGGGAAACTCTGGCACATATTCCTTTGATTGTTGTGCATTTATGTTATGATAAACGTTTCTAGCTCTAGCATCGTTCACTCCCAGCATTCCATCCCACCCGAAGTTCAAACCAACGTTGCCCCCGAGTAAATTCATCTCGGTATCGACCTGATTCAGGTCGGTATTGATCAGTTCTGGTCATGGGTGTATTAATCCAGTTTTCTTGGCTCTAACTCCAGATGCTCCTACATTAGTTCTTGGCCTTTGGTTCTGAATTCCAGCTGTTATGGCTTTTCTTTGTTGATCCATCCTTCTAAAGAATCCATCTAGCATCTCCTATTATCGAGCCATTTTTCCATCGTGCATCTCTTTCATCATTCTCTCCATCTCCACTCCGGTCACGTAGATGGAATAATTAGAACTTAAGGACACCTCCTGGTTGCCTCCATGTTCTAGTTGACTCCATCAAATCATAGATTTAATTTTTGTTCTCTTCGTCTTCTCCAAACTCCAGATCCAAGCTTTAGGTTGTCATATCTAGCTCGTTTTCGATTCTCGGTGAAAGCACCAAAAATATTTGCACCAAAAATAGTACAAACACCCCAGAAGCAATTGAAAGCACAAAAAACATATAGATATAGTGAAATAAACGTAAAAGCAGTAAAAAAACACAATTTTTATAGTGGTTCGGCAAATACTTCTGCCTACATCCACTTTAATCTTCGTTATTGATTATTTTCTCTCCGGATTACAATGAGATCAAACAACCATAATCCAATGGATCTCGGATTTAAGAGTATTTGGAGTGTTTCGAGTATTTAGGGAAGAAGAAGATAAAAGAGAAATCCAAGTGCCAAAAATGCCTTTTCTTGAAGCTATAGGTGTTGTATTTATAGGGAAACAGCCTAGCAGAACCGGAGGCCCACGAAATATCAAGTCCAGATATAGGTCCAAGTATGTAGGAGTAACTAACTCGGCCCGGTTACCAATAAAAATCACTCGGTACCGAGTAGTTTTGAATGGTACTGACCGGTTTTTCCTGAGGGAAACCTCCCCTTCTTTTTTCCATTGGCCTTCTATCTTCGATTTGTTGTGTTCCGAACACTTTTCCCTTGAGATTGGGTGTTTTTTAGAGGTTCTGAACTGCTTGTACTGTTGCTTTTCTTCGAAAAATCCTTAGAGTCGTTCTTTTATTCCTTGAGAAAAGAACTCCATGACAATAACTTGGGCCAGTGCTCTATGTACAAGAATTTTGGGGGATTCAGGTGGAGAGAAAAGTTCTTGTTACCAAGTGTAAGTGCTTGGTACCGAGTGGTTCCCTTTGCTTCAATCCCTTTGCAATTTCTTGAGTTACTTTATATCATCATTCTTTTGGTGTTTCCAAAGTCCTTGGGTCATTTCTTCATCGTTTGTTCATCCAATTCGCTTGTTTAAGTCCATTCAAAGACTGTGGAAAATTTGGTTATAATATTAGCCAATAATAAACTCTCTTCATATCCCTATATATTTTGTCACCACCATGATGAATGGTCATCCTCGAATGGTAACACTCCTGTAATACCTCATCGATTAGCTCCTTCAAGTTTGTCACACACAACCTTCTGTCCCATCTCAAGTATCCTTTCCCATCTTTTGTATATCGCTCCAAATGACTCGACTTCCCACCTTTCTCAAGTTGATTTATAATCTCAACCAACTATGCATCTTTTCTTGGATTCATACCAATTCTATCCATTCTTATAGGTCTAACCTACAAGGTTGCAAATAATCCAAGTGTAACATTCGCTGGTGGTTGAAAATTTAATCCATAAATATACTCTAGCCGTTTCATCTCCAACATCGTAGCACTCAATGTTGCATATTTCCTACTTGATACATCATCCACGACATTACTCTTCCCATGGGTATAAGCAATACCAAAATCATAAGATGCTAATCCACCTCTGTTGTCTTAAATTCAAATCTTTTTAAGAGAATAAATACTTCAACGGCTTGTGGTCCATAAATAGCTCGAACCATTCTCCTAATAAATAGTGTCCCCACGACTTCAAGGAAAATACAATTGTAACCAATTTCAAATCATGTGTAGGGTAGTTCTTCTCATGTGTCTTCAACTACCAACTTGAATATGCAACAACCCTACCCTCCTACATTAATAAACACCAAGACCAGTACCGCAAAGCATCCATATAGACGGTAAATGGATTGGTCTGTCAGGGATAACCAAAGCAGGTGCGCTCATTAACATCTCCTTCAACATGACAAATGCCTCTTCACACTTTGCATTCCAAACATAAATCAAGTTCTTTTTTGTAAGCTTCGTCAATGATGCAGATACTTTTGCGATGTCCTTTGTACACTTTTGACAGAAACCGGCTAATCCCAAGAAACTACATACCTCTGGAGCATTCATTAACTTTCCAATCTTTAACACCTGCTACCTTTCCTGAGTCTACGGCTTACCCATTTGCAGATACAACATTTCCTAGAAATCGTATCTCCCTCCTCCAAAAATGGCACTTTGGTAATTTAGTTCTTAACTGATTATTCCTCGGCACATCCAGTACTTCTCTTAAGTGCAACTCATGTTCCTTCTCATCTCTATAAAACACCATGATATCATCAACAAATACGACCATGAATTTATTCAGTTGCTTTAGAAAGACCCTACTCATCAAGTAAACAAAATAAGCCAGGGCATTTGTCAGCCCAAATGGCATCACAACTCACTCAAATAACGCGTCCAAAGTATGAAAAGCGAACTTTGAAATGCTGTCCTCGGCAACCCTCAATTGATGAAATCCTATAGCAAGGTCAAGCTGCGAGAAAACCTTTGTCCCAACAAGTTGATCGAAGAGGTTGTCTATGTGAGGCAATGGATAATGGTTTTTCTTTGTCAACTTATTCAACTCCCGATAATCGACGCAAAACCATAGAGAACCGTTTGCCTTAGTATCGAAAACATCAGGTGCTCCCTACTCAGAAATTCTTCTCCTGATAAATCCTTTCTACAACAATTGCGATTCTTGTTTATCCAATTCTCTCCTCTCTTTCAGAGCCATATGTCACAAAGGCATCACCACAGGCCTAGATTCTATCTCAAGGTCAATCCTAAACTCAATTTCTCTATAGGACGAAAGTTCGAAAATCTCAGCAATTTCTATGAAAATTTTAACTACGGGGATAAATGCTAATTCATCATTTGATAGGTCTAATGAATAGCTATACAACTTCATCATGGAAGCATTTGACTCACACAGAACTATCAAATCACGCTTCCCATGACTACTCAAGAAAAAATTCCTCCTATCATGGCCTAAAACTATTCCATACCGAGCCATCCAATCCATTCCCAAGATCAAATCGTATCCTACAAAGCTAAGCACATACGCATTACAACTTAGTTGTACACCATTTATGAGCAACTTAAGATCATGGTAAATAGTAGACAAATGCATCAATCCCCCAACATGATTCGACATAGTAACTATCTCATGCATAATATCAAGGGTTTTTCCTATTCTTTCCACTAATGCATTGTCTATAAATGAATGTGATGCACTAGTATCAAATAATACTCTGGTAAGTAAATCAGATAGTAATAACATACCTTCCATAACTGACTTCCCCTTTTACTGTGTCGTTAGTGCAATACTAACAGTAGGCACAACATCCAATGCATAAGCCTTAACAATATGACCTTCCCTTTGTAATGCTAGACATTTCCTCTTATAGTGTCCCATCTAGTCACAACTATAACACTTAACCCCCTTGAACTATTCATGTTGTCCCGACTGTCCTTGTTATCTGGACGGTTTTGACCTACAATCCCTCGCCAAATGTCCCATCTTACCACACCGGTAACATTTTGTTCCCTTCTTGAGGTTTAACCTACAATTCCTGGCTATATGTCCAGCCTTATTACACCTTCTACACATAGTAATCTGTTTCTTAGTCTACCCACCTTGCGGTCCTTCGTTCTTTGTAAGACCACGTAAAATTAACGATATTAATAAAGCTACAAAAATAAACTTTAAGAAAACATTGGAATTTGGTCGCGAATCTTACACCATTACATTTGTGGTGATTTTCCAAGCAACTTTTATATTTGGAGTTTCATGATCAGAGCACAAATGAAAAGTTATCAGTGTATGATGTTTCGAGAGCAAAAATAATTAAATACGGAAAAAAATAAACATTAATTTCGAGACCCCACCGATCGACGCCCACTATGGGCCGGTCGACCGCTTATAGGGGAGTGGTTGATTGGTTTGAATAAGACAGCTAGGGTTTGAACCTTGTTCAACGGACCGGATTAAATTATTTTAATCTAACGGTTACGATTGATTCGTGCGCCTATAAATAAAGGCCTAACCTCTCACTTCTCTTCTCGTATTTTCCAATCCAAGTAGTGAAGCTCTGCCATTTTCTCTTCTCCACTACTTCTAAAAATTATAAAATATTATATATATAAATACACACACACAAAAAAAATCGAAAAAGGGGCGGAAAAAAGAAAAGAAGAAAGGAAGAGGCGAATTAGTACTGTGGAAATATGTAAATTTCAATCAATATTCCCCTTAAGCTCCAATCTCTCTTCAGATCTATAATTCTAATAATATGTATATACCTTGTTATGCATATTCTTTTGGACTAGAATGGAAAAAGGAATCAAGTAAAGGATTGGATTTAGATTTATGAGATTTGGAAAGCTTAAAAGGTGAGTGAGAAATTATATAATTTATTTATAACATTAAAATTTATCTCGTTGAATTCTTATTTAATTATTATGCCTAAATAAGATCTGATGAATTATAGACTTAAAACAAATGTATATGATCATCGCCTACATATTCAATAAAATAGGTAGTTGGAATAGGAATAGTGTGAACAACGTAATATGGAAATGTGAATTCAGTCTTAAATATTTATTATTGCAGAAGGTTTGTGAAATTTATTCCACATCTATAATTGGGTTGTAAACTAGATTTCCCTAGGTGAATTGGAATGTGAATTTCTATGTTTTGATTTATTTGGAGTGGGTTCCGTGTAATTTCCATATTTCCATACATTATCCAATTCTAAGATATGTATAAATGCACGTCATTTGAATTAACAAGGGATATACCAAAAAGGGAAAGAGATGTGTAAGATATGGATATTCTTTTTTGTAGTTTACATTGTCTATTTCAATAAAAGAAAAAAAAGTCCTTGTAATTTCAAACGAAGCAAAGATCTCACTTTTGGTTAATTTATAGAAAAATTTAATGGTAATCCTTTTTAGAATGATAGCTCTGATAGATTAAAATTTGGAAAGGAATGTTCTAGTTTAGAAATTAATTATTAAAAATAGAAATATATACGACTACATATGTATTAGTTATTAACAGTGTAATAATTAACGAACTAGGATTTATGGACATTAGTTACAAATTTAACAGGCAATAAATTTGTGATTAGTAGAGAGGTAAAAGGGAATTAAATGGGGACTGATTAGGGAATTTAATATGGCATTTAAGGAGGAATTGAATAGACATAATAGGTGGATTTTGAAACGTTAAATAGATTAAATGGATTAAATGAGGATTGATGAGAGATTGTCCAAATTTGACATTAATGACAAATTATTATGGGTAATAGATATTTATGAGACATTACAAGGAAATCAAAGCCTAAGTGTATAAGTTAGGATTAATAATGTAGCGAATAGGTAAGTATCAATACTATTAATTATGTGTAGAAAGCAATATAATTTTCATAGCAGGAAATTATATAGCTTAAATTATACGTTTAGGACAAATGTGAATTAGTGGGCCTAGCCCAACACTTAGGCTTTGGGTTGGGATGCAAGGTTAGTACAGTTACACAACAGAAGTCTGCCCTTCACCTAGAGGCTACCAGCAGTTGTGTATACTTACTACAAATGTGGGACATCTCCAACCATAGGACTCGTGGGGAAGGGATATGCTTAGGATGTAGCGCCTGCTTTTGGGTCGGAGGTATTAAGTGGCTATTGTAGGGTCCGCCTTCTTCCTACTTAAGAAGTATTAGATAGTTGGGTTTAGCGTTAGGCATAGTAGTAGGAAATCTTGAGAAGGGTCTGCTTTGGGGTCGAGGTATTAAGGGGCAATTGTAGGGTCCGCCTCTCTCCATAAAGAAGTATTATGGGGCCTGCTGAGATTCCATGTGATGTCAATTAGGTAGTACAAGAGACGGATCCGCCTCTCCCCATAAAGAAGTGTTAAGCGGCCTGATGAGATTCCATGTGATGTCAGCAATGGAGTACCAGAGAGGGGTCCACCTTGGGTTAGTATTAAATAATGGGGACCTGTCTAGGATATAGGTATTAAATGGTCAATGTATGCCTAATTACCGTTAAAGGTGTATCAAGTGGCATGGGTACTCCCTCTCAGATTATTAGGACATGACTGGTTGCATGAAACTAGAAAGGGCATTTGGCCTACAGTTGAAGGTAAGTTGTAGAATTAGGATGCGTTAGTAATACAACAATTATATTACAAAGCCTTATTTATGTGTCATCGGTCTTTGTAGTTAGGACTGATTGACTAGTGGTTATATTACGAAGGGTCTGCTTTAGGGACTGAGATATTAAATGACCGTTGGGTCTATCTCCTCCCTATTCAATAAGTGTTAAGAGGCCAGGGTTTTTTCGTAGTATATATTTAGATATATATATATACACACACATACATATATATAGGCTCATATATAATTATACCTTGGAGAAGGTTAGGTTGGGCATATCGTATGCGCACTTAGGATTAAATGGATTAGCCGTAAATAATAGACATAACACTTAAGTGGAAATCAATCGGCATAAATTAATGGTATGGGTAAAGTATGTAATTTTCCCATCACCAGAACGTTGTTCCAACCCCCTCCTCATAACAAGTAACAAGTTAGATTTAGAAGGACTGGATATTAGAGCAAGACGGGAACAGTAGTTGATAAAGTCATCTTATTCATGCTCGATGCTGACAAGGAAATTAAATGTCCAAGGAATAATATTCCAAGGTAGTAGCCTTAGACAATACGCATGTTATATATATTTTTTAATTCCGCTATGAGTTTATATTTATCGCACTCTGATATACTTGTGTTTATTACATGTTACCAAAACCAATGATCTAGCCCCCAATGGACTTGGGTTTAGATTTAGTCAAAATTCGATCCTTTAAGGTGTGAGTTGTTACATTCTTACACTTGTTCCGATCTCTAACCGATACTTGCTCCTTATTCAAGTCTCCATTTACAACATTCAACAAAGCTGCCTCAACTAACCCCTCAAAAGTTGCTCCATATGACACCTGATTCAAACCCAACTCCCTCCGCGGTGAATTCAATCCCTTAGCAAATTTCATAGCTTTCTTCTCCTGAGTATTTATCAATTCAAATTCAGACTTCTCCCATTCATTAAATCAATTCACATACTCCTTTATTGTTATACCCCATGCTTAAGCTGAATAAACTCTTCCAAAAACATTCCCCTCTCGACTCCAAAAAAGAATTTTGTCTCAAACTTCCTTCTAAATATTTCCTAACTAATGGTATTCTCCTCCATCTCAGCTACGACAATCTCCCACCAACCACTCCCTGTAGGTGCCAAACTACAAACTGCCACTTAATCGCATCACTTAATCCCAATAAACCAAATATCTTCTCATGGTTTGTTAACAATGTCCTAGTCGTTGCATATGATTCTATCCCAGTATATGGCTTCCCACCTAAATTGGCAAAATATTTGCAGAGTTTAGGAAAGTTAACATTTGGTGGGGGAACAGTAACTACGGCTTCTCTCGTAGCAACGGGTTTAGTTAAGGTGGTAGTGGTACTAGTCTGAGTAGTTGCTTGAAGATACTTGCAAAACCAAAGGGGTATATTCACGCTAGGAATCTTAGGGACATCTACTCTGGTGCTAACACACACTTCGGTATTAACTCCACCAATGTTGGTCCTAGTTTTAGTTTCCTCTGAATTGTTCATGCTTGTAAATGAGATTCATTAGCAACTCTTCAGTAGATAACTAGATAATTAGAGACTTGAATAAGATATAGTGTGTTCACATATATTAAACTCGACTCCTATACATAATATATATATATATATTATAAATATACATGTACGCTCTCTTAAAACGTCCCTAGTCTTATAACATGTGCTTTGATACCAAATGTAACAACTCGTCATTTCAAAACCATATAACCACACAACGAAGTCTCGAAACGAAGAGTCGTTCTAAGATGATACATATTTATATACAGAGAGAGAGAGGGTATAAGACAGAAACTATACTAACTGATATCTTTTAGAGTCTCACAGCAAATGTTTACACAAATATCATATTATATATATATATGTATAATTACATATCGGATATCATAATATATGTATGTACAATCCAAACCAAATAAAATTCACACATATATTGTCACATCATGTCTTTAAGATACAGATTATATACAACATTTATATATATAATATTAACAATATGTACAAATCCACGCCTCTTGGTCCATCATGTCTCCATACTCCATCAACATAAGTAATATAGAAAGAAAAGTATAAGAGTGGGCTAGACATATGTTTGAGTGAGTGAAGCCAATCTAATATACGTATACTACTGTGAAAGTGATATAACATGATTTAAGCTTAAAGTATAATATGTTTTGGTCTCGTATCGTGTGCTACAGAGCAATATTATGCTATCTAAAATTGATCTGGTCCTGAGCACCTATGATACAGGATCCCCTATACGAAATCTGGTCTCACCACCTGCAGTAAAGAATT
Source organism: Allium fistulosum (assembly GCA_030737815.1). NCBI lineage: Eukaryota > Viridiplantae > Streptophyta > Magnoliopsida > Asparagales > Amaryllidaceae > Allium > Allium fistulosum. Next base: position 722,358,938 of record CM060901.1, read on the forward strand.
TCACGTCTACGTAACTCGATCTCGCTACCTGCGGTAAAGGATTACACATCTATAACTACTATCTGGTCCCGTCACCTACGATAAAGGATAGTAATATGCAATGGCTCATGCCTGGTCCCACCACGTGCACTACAAATTGACTTTTGTCCACCTCAAAATACTCTTGGACCATCCACGTTGCTCCAAAGGAGATCGCTCACTAATACCATGAATCAAGGACCCGCCATGTGCGCTACAAGATACATGTATTCATTCATCGTCAAAACTATATACAGTACATCGTCAAACTACGCAATTCAAAGCCATAGGCACTATACTCGTAACTCGTCATCATTGCCAAGTTCCACATATTTAATTCATTTGACCAAAACTACAAACACTACAACCATACTTCATCATTATCACACTACACATCCTTACACGATTCGAGTATTCGCCTATCATTCCTAAGAAACATCTTCGACATCCATTCTTCGATGCTATTATCAAACTCCATATCCAAAAACAGTAATACATGTCAAGTCATCACCATAGAGTCGCTAGAGAAAACCATGCAGAATATTGAAACAATGCACATCGATCCGGACATTTAAAAGTCTGAAATACCCAAATCTAGGTTGTACACCGGTGGACCGGTGAGCACCACCGGTGCAAAAACTCAAAAACGTGATTTTATTTCCTTTTTATGAATTTTTGATCCCATATTTGGTCATTTACTTTATTTCTTGCTCCTGAAGGGTTATATACTATATATTTACATTCTCTAATACGATTCTAGGGTCATAATATTTAACAAACGTCTACTATAGTTTCTACATAGTTTAGATTTGAATTGGTAATAAATAGGATTTCTAATAGTTGCTTAAGAACGAGATACATACATTTATTTCTAAAGTTCAAACATCATCTTTTGTACAAATTTAACTTAATAGTTGAATCGTAGGTTAGTCTTAAAGCATCCTATATCATCATCAGAGCATTATACAAGAATCGAAGAAGCCAAATTTAACAAAAACGAGCAAAATAACCCAATTTCCTCCACTATCTAGTAATTCCACAAATTCAAACCTCTGTAATAGCCTTCGATTCTTATTCCATTTGATAGAGAGCCTTGCTACGATTCCAATGTACTTTGTACCATCGAATTCTGTTCAGAAATGAGGATTTGGTGGTGGGGGAAGAAATGAGGAAGAAAGAAGATTAAGTGGTTTTTCAGAAACGAGAAAGGAAACTAGAAACTGAAATGTATGTACTTTTTAAAACTGGTTTAGGAGAGAAAACTGAAATGATATTTTAATTTTTGAATTTGAATTTCAAACCAGCCCAATTCATCACAGCCTGGCCCACTGCCCGCACACGATTTCAGCCAACTTCACCAATATCCCAATATCTCACTCATACAATATATGATTTAAACAAACGAATACTCCACCTTGAACAAAAAAATGAGAGCTATGATATAGTGCGATTCCCGTCAGCAAATTCAACTGTTTGTAAAAATTACAATTTTGCCCTTCTATTGAAATTTAATAAAATACCCTTCGATAAATTTCGAATTTATTTACTACTATTTATTATTAATGTTTAAGTTATATTTATAAAATTTTGGGGTATTACAAGTGGTGAACTAAGCGTTCTAGGAGATAATTTGAAGATCAAATTGTTACAGAGAGCAAGACCCTCTCAGGTTCAATTCCATTTTATTCATTCATTCATGTGGTTTAACCTTGGCCCTTGTTCATATATATTCATATTTTATTTCCTTTTGTTGGATTTGAATTGAAACTATTTATTATTGTCATTTAAATATAAAATCAAATTTATCTTTAATATTAAATTTGTGTACTATTAGCATTTGTTAGAACTAAAACTATTTGTTAATGTGAGTTTGATTTTTCTATCATAATATTTGCATGTTTTCCCACAACTTGATTTATTTTTAACTTTACTTTTGATATTCAAATAATTGAATTGTATATATATATATATATATTCATTTTTATGTTATTCAATTAGTAAAACAATGTTCAGTTGAATCTTTCGACTAAGTTAATTTTATTTTGAAACTAATATATTAAATATTTTACTGTTTAATCACATATATGTATTTAAATTTTAATTTTAAATTACAATATATATACATGCAGGGCCGGTCCTATGATTTTTGGTACCTAAAGCCAATTGCAAACCAAGGCCCTTGTACAGAAACTAATGCTATTATCGTTAATTAAATCAGCTTGTATTGTACGTTAACTAAATTCCTACGAAACATAGTTATTTATCGATAAATTATACGTTAACTAACCATTAAAAAGTCCATTAACTATTGTAAATTCTGATTTAGTTTGTACTGTAAAAAAATCATGTAGAAGCGACTGCAATAAGTAGAATGAAAATTTATCAAAGTGTCGCAAAGTCAAGAATTAATTTGTGATGAAGAAATTAGCTACTAAGTAAAAACAAATAGAAAAGTAGAAGTTTGAACTGAATTTAATTAAATTTTAAAACAAAAACAACTCGAGAATCCTAATAAGCGATAAAGAGAATAGAGAGTATGAAACTTGATTATAGATTTAGCAATATGAACCAGATTCAAAATTCAAATCACTAGTACCTTCAAGTTTCAACAACTGAATTTGTGCATTCTGCCCTGGTCCTAGCTCAGTAGCTCTAGCTATTGCCGAGAATTGAGATGGAGTCATTGCCGCCTAGATGGAGTTGCCGCCAATCGCCAGTCGCCAATCGCAATCATTCGTCATTGTGCCTTAGCCGGTTCGTGATTAAGTTTTGATTTTTTTTCTGTTGTGCGTTAGGTGAATTGGTGCACTAAATATTTCAGGTCCCTAAGCAGAAGCTTTTCCTACTTTAGGCAAGGGCCAGGCCTGTATACATGTGTGTGTATGTGGATGGAATGTTTGGTAAATTAAAATATTGTTGGAGCAAATATATTAATAATGACAATGCTTTATAATAATCTTGTTTACATATAGATTATGTAATTTTTTGGATTTAAAATATTAAAGCTAAGATAATTTTTATTATGAATTAGTATAGAATTATTTTTCATATAAAGATTGGATATGGTATTAATCAGGTGCCTATAAAAGAGGAAGGTGGAATCAAATTAAATGTATCACCTTTTTCTCTTTCCTCTTTAGACTCAGATTTGATTTGATTTGGATCTAATACATATATTTGATTCCCATCTTTTTTTAAACATCAAGCATTCACCTATTTTTAAGGTATATGATTTTATTATACATACTAGTATATATATATATATGAGTGGCAATAAAGGTATCACATAAATGTATGTATATGTCTATATATATACTATAAATATTTGTATATAAACAATAACACATATTATAGTATGTTTTAACACACACACAGACACATATGTATGTATGTACGTGTGCATGCATGCATGTATTTATGTGTATATGTATATATTTAGCCATTTTGTTACGACCCGGAATTTTCAAACTCGAAAATGCCAGATAGTTAGAAGAAAAAGAAAAGAGATAGAAGAAAGAAACAGAACAAGACACAGATTCTCACATTCGCAGCGGATCAAAATACAATATCAAATAATAATATCAGTTATACAAAGAAAACTGTATTTGTTAATTACATTTTTATACATCAGAGTTACTACATTCACAAATATACTAGACAGTTAGAATTAACATGTCTCTAGCAACTATAATATATCACAGCGGAATATACTCCATACGTTCCTGCCATCCAGCTCGCCTCTTGAGCTCCAGAACGTCCTTACCTGAAATCTGTAATACTCGGTCTGACCCGAGCATTACATCAAAGTAACACCCGGGTCAGGCTGGAAACCAGCGTGAGTAAACCCATCTAACAAGAAATTCCAATCTATAGAACTTATTTAAAACCCGGGGTAACTCGTACATTATTACAAGTAAACAACTTATATAGTCAACACTTATTTTCACAAAACAATATCTAAGTATCCAACTTAGTTTAAATGGTCCATATTATCCCAACCAGCCTATTGGTTTCACATATCAATCTATAAAGTATTTTAGATGATTTCAAATCGAAGTGGTTTCGGATATTTACTAATACCCGACCCCGGTCTCTTCGAAACCAATGTCATCTTAAAGGTCAAGTTATTTAAAAGTTAAACAATTCAATTTAACACTTTGAATTCACATAGCATTTATCATAGATAATCTATACATTCATCACAGATATATCCAAGGCATATCACAGAGTATCACGGAATATCACCCAATAGATATCAATCAATCCAGACATTTTACTCTAACAATCATCCAAACAGAATTTATTAATCCATATTATAATTAATTTAATTATCTTAAATTAAATTAATTACTTAAGAACTAATTACTTAATCCTGCTTAATCAATTTATTAATTAATTACAATCATTTAATTAATTAATCATACCTTAATTACTTTTATAAGTCAATTAATTAACCTTAATCAGAGATTAATTTATCCTTAATCATTAATTAAAATTTAATTAATTCTTAATACTTGGTTAATTAACCCTTAATTATCAATTAATTAATTACTAATTACCAATTAATTACTTAATTAATTTCTTAGTTAATTACTGCTAATTATTAATTAATTAACTTTAATTATCTAATTAATAATTCTTAATTACAAATTAATTAAACTCTTAATTAATTAATTATAATCTTTAACTATTTTATTTATTATTACTTTTACATGTTAAAAATTCCTTATCTCTTAAAAAAGGATTTTTAAAAGAGCTTAAACCAAATTCCTTTTTAATTTCAAACATTTAAATCTAACTACCATTTAAAACTTATTTAAAACATTTAAATTTATAAAACTTATTTATTTCAAATCTTTAAGATTCAAAACCAAACTTGAATCTATATATTTAAACTTAATTTTAAATTCTTGTTTAAATATTACTCCACAATTTAAATTCTGTTTAAAATTTAAACTGACAGGTTTCTTAAAAACTTGGCAACAACTAAAAATACTCGAGACCCCTCAAAATTTCTTCGAGTCGCCTCTCTAAATACTTCGAACATCACTCGAAATAACTCGAGAAAAACCCGAGCATTTCTCTGCTAACAACCATACATCACCAGATACATACTCGATCGCGTGCACGTGCACGATCACCAGCGTCCACTCCGACCATCGCCGAGTATCCCCACAAGACAACGATCGACCACCAACCAAACCACGATCATCCAAACTTCAATCCATTCGCGAAATCGAAATAGAGTTCAATTTCGAAAAACCTGGAACAAAAAGACCCAACCATCACCAAAGCCTGTCAACACTTCCCCCACGTCACTCCGTCCATCAGAGATCTTCCACCACCGGCCACAGCCTCGCCTACGACCAATCTTTCAACCCTCAAAACCCCTTTGCACTCGATCGACTAGATATACCGCAGTGACCAAATTACCAAGACACGCTAAAACTAGGGTTCTAGCAAAGAATCCACTACTGCTACTTCCTCCATGAATTAAACACCTTCCAGACAATATTTCTACCATCACCGATCATTAATCAATCACCAATGACGATCATAACTTCCCAGACCACTGAGATCATCAGATATTACCTAAAACTCATATTTTTCTTAAACCAAAACTGCACCTTTATTAACAAACTAAAAATTTTGATTTTAATGTTAAAAATCATATTATAACTTACCTATTCAATTTATAAACCTGAATTTATAAATTACAAAGTTTGAATTTTAACTTTTATATACCATGCACTGTTATTTTGGTTACAGAGACACTCAGACTAAAAGTTTGACTTAAATTAAACTTTTTAAACATTAGTATATAATAAATCAAACAATTCTTGTTTATGAATTAAGTCCTAAATAAAACTGGATCAAGAGATGAGGAATTTCAAATAGAAATTTAAGTCTGGCAAACAAAACAAGAACAGAGCAACCAATACATCCATTTGTCACAGCAGATTCCACTTATACATACATGCAATACATATTTGTCACAGAGATTTAACATGCAACTTATTTATAAATTTAAACTTTAGAAATAGTGATGTTACTCACCTGTTAAAGAAGAACAGAGCCTTATTTGAAAGCCTGGAATTTGATTTTTCTCTGAATTTGAAAACTTGAAAACTAGAAATTGAATCAGATCTTCTTGGTCTTTGAATCTGAAATTACTGCTTGATTGTTGAGATGATTCTTGAGTTATTACAGGTTGAAAACTGATTGTATTTAAATTTAAACTGAGTTGCTTGCTTAAATCTGAGAAAATCTTGTTTGATTTGCTTTTGAAATTGGCATCTTGCTTCAGGTTTGAAACTTTGATTTGCACTTCAGTTTTAAAGATGATTCAAATAGCTGTAGTTTGATTTGGTTAGAGGAAATTATTGGTTTCAGATTTTCGTTTAGATGTTGGCTGAAGATTACTTAAGTTATGAAAAGAATTGGAAAATATGAGGTTAAGAGACACTTGTTTTATTATTATTTTTATATATATAACATTTGTCACTTGGTTTATTTAATAGCTTACACATGTTATTTAGATGTCTTAAGAGACTTACACATGTATTTAAAGTGTTTTAATTTTTTTATTTAAATTGTTTAAAAATCTATACATTTTAAATTATTCTTATTCATGTGTAATTTTAAAAGAAAGAGTATTTATTCTTTATTTAAATCTTTTCTAATGTTTTACACAAATTTATGTATCATTTGTTTTAAACTTTCCTATGTATATTTACAAACCATTATAGTTTAAGAAATTTTAAAAGAGAGCATAATAAATCCTTTATTAAATCTTATTTTAACTATCATGCCTTCAAATGAATAAATATTTATCTTTAGAGTTTTTAAAATACATAGTTAACTTTAAATAACTTTTGAAAATTTATTATATTGGATTCAAACTCATGCTTCAAATCACAATATATATATATACACACACACTCATATACTTGTAAACTTATAAATTCCAACTTTATAGAGTTTTTCATATATCTATTCATAATATTCATCCAGATATTTGTATAAATTTGTTCAACTAACTAAAAACCAGCATCTTAATAGTAAAAATCAGTTAATTTACCAATTTACCAGATATCCAAAAATCCGGGTTATCACATTCCTCCCCCCTTTAAATCTTTTCGTCCTCGAAAAGGAACGAAGCAAGAATTTTATTATAATGTTGATTATTAATTAAATTATTCCTTAGACATCTTAACTCTTAACTCTTTTTATTTAAATTTTTCAAAACATTTTAAAAAATCTACATAATATTATCAAAATAGTTTTTATAAAAATACTTTTTATAACTCGATGTTTCAACAAGTCCATCCTTGTTCTCACAGAAATTCGGTCATACGTTGATCAGACGTAGGACTGAAAATCTATAAGGACTTAGCAAACCCGTTTTCAACACCCAGTGAAAATATTGGAAAATAATTTTTGAAAATATAGAAAACATTTTTGAAAATAGAGGAAATATCTTTGGTGAGAATGCTTTGGAAATCATCACCCCCATCCATGGTCGCAGTTAACCCGATGGTTACGTTGCCGTCCCGGCAAAATCCACAGATAACTGTAGGTCTCCGCGCTCCTCGATTACGCCATGGAACCCGCTACAGATCGCAGTTATACCCGGGCCTTACGTTGGTATCACAGCACAAACCCATATAACTGTAGGCATCAGCGCCACCGAATTTCGCTGCCAAATAATGAAACTTCTCCCACATAGGTCACAGTCTACCGATATAAAATCAAACGCAGACTGTTGGCTCTCAGCGGCACAAACGACTTTCGCTATGTTACCATAGTGTCACAGTCTACCGATATAAAATCAAACGTAGACAATTGGCTCTCAGCGGCACACATGACTTTCGCTATGGTCTGCAGTAGATCGCAGTGACATCGAGTTAAACTGTCATCACAGCATAACCCAAATGCCTCTGTGGGCACCAGCCCCTCGACTTTCGCTACACAAATAATCCTCAGGAACTAGTTTGTCCGGACTCCTCACAGGATCAACTTTAGAATCCCCCCTTTGGGGTTCAAGGCAGTACCACCCAGTGGCACTCCTGAGAAGTTCATTTCAAGGGAGCGCCTTTTTCCCCAGAGCTATACTCAAAACATTTTATACTATATATTTATAGTATCTTCAAATCATACCCTTTATGATTTATCAAAATCTCCTTTACACAAAATCGATTACCAAAATCGATAATTCTCAAATTAGGCTTTCCAAATTCCCAAAATTGATTTTTCCAAAAATCAAAAGCCTTTTTAGAAATCCATAGGTTCCCAAAATCTTTTTCAAAATTATTCTCATAAGATCCTTTATATATATATAGATATATATAACTTTGAAAATCTTTGGATCACTTCAAACTTGTATAAAACCTCTTTTATACTTTAAACATTTCAAAATCCTCTTTATTCTGGCTAGATTCAATAGGGGAGTTTATCATATTATAAAATATAACTTTATTTATTGCCAAATCAAATATTCAAGTTTGATTTCTTTATAAAGTTATTAACCATATTTCTTTTCAAAAACCATTTTACAGTCTTATCCACAAATCTTCAATATCAATTTCATTCAAATCCGTACGATGTACACATATCATCCATACACAATATCAATCTGATCACTCAATCGATCACACAATTTCACTTCCGAACTAGTATCGTCCACCCGACTTCCTAGTGCGGACTCAGATCTGGTTTCTTGATTAGAAACCGTCATTCTCCTTGCATAGTCACAACTATGATAGAGAATATCCAGAACCAATCAAAAATCCATATCCAGGTTCGCCGTCGAAAATCGAGCGAAAAATCCCAACTCGGATCGATAATACTATCTCGAAATTCTGTGTTCGAATCTGGATCAAATCACTATGCGAATAGAATAATATACGTATATCCTACGTATTTATCTTTGTTGGTTATTAGCCAAATCAATTCTCTTTTCTATTCACATTTCCTTTAATTCCATTCACTTATTCTCAATTGCTTCCATTTCCAATTGAGTTATTACTTCAATTACAAACAGTTTGAACTTTGACTTATTTAAATTTAAAAATAGCTTGAAAAAGTTTAAAATAGATAAGTAGTTGGAAAATAGTTATTAGTTTGTAAAATAGCTGTAAAATAGTTAAGTAGGTATAAAATAGTTAGATAATTGCAAAATAGTTTTTAAAATAGTGATTAGATATAAGTAACTGAAAAATAGTAATTAGTTTATAAGACAGTTTCAAAATAGTTAAATAGTTCCAAAATAATTGTAAAATAAGTATAAGATAGTTTGGGTTTAAGAAGAAAGATTGTATAGTAAATAGTTTGGAAAATATACTTGTATTAAAACAATTTGAAAATAATCCAGAGCCAAACTGTCAATTCTTATCAATTCAATTCAAATTTCCACCTCCATTTAAATTAACTCAATTGCAATTTAAATAACTTCAATTTCCATTGAAATTGATTTAACCTCAATTCAAGTTGAATTAATCCTCAATTTCTTTCCTAATTCAAATCAAATTCAATTTGAACTACTTCTATTCAAATTTCAACTTAAAACCATCTCGAATTATATAAATTCGAGTTAAATATTTTAAATGTTGATTTAATCCTTTAAATTAAATTAACCTTTACTTTTTAAATCTAATCAACCTTAATTTTTTTTTTATTTAACAACTTAAATCTTTAAACCATTTATTTCTGAACCCAAATTCCAAAATTTTATTTTAAAATTATCTTTACTTAACTTATTACAAAGTTCAAATAAGAATTCAAAACAATTTATTCTTCAGATTCCAATTTATTATCCATTTTCAATTTTCAAAACCAATTCTCAATTTCATTGATTATTTATAACAATAGAATAATATCAGAATAAATAAACATCCAAATTTATCCTAACACCAATTTACAGTATCCATTTTAAATTTCCAGATCTCAACCCCATTTTGAGATTACTCATAACTCCCATTTAAATTAACCATTTAACTACCCAAGTTAAATTTAAATTTCATCTTGAAATTTCCAATTCAAGTTATTCATTCAAACTTATTTAACTTCCTCCAAGTTAAATTAAATTTACTTAATCCGGTCAACTTTTCACAATTTGAATTCCCATTCAAATTTTAAACTTCAGATTAATAATCTTTCCCCTTTTAAGTTTTAAAACCTACTTTACTTTGGGTTTCACATCACATTCCAATTTAAAACTCAACACTAAGTGTTTATTTCAAATCATCATTGGTATTATGTATATTCCTCATATATACATTTTCTTTACACACCAAGTTATACTTAAATTTTTTTTTTTTTTTAAACCACCTTTGGTTTTAATTCAAAACAAACTTCTTTTAAACAATTTCAAGTTTTCTGGATTTAGATTTAAAATTTCACAATTTTTAATTATCTTCAATTTCAATTTATAAGTTATACTCACTTAAATGTTTACTTCCCTAAACATTTCATTTTGCTAAATCATTAACAACATTCATTATTAAACACAATTACCATTTATGATAATAACCAAGATTATCATATTTGGAAACCAATTCATTATTATCTTTATTCTTGATAACATTTCTACAAATTCAAGATTTTAATTTCAGTTTGAATTCATTTCAAACTTATCTTTATTCAATTGGCTTTATTTCTATTACCACTTAATTTAATTCCAATATTTTAACAACCAATTACCTTAATATTTATTAGAAAGAAATATCATTTTATATATCAAAATATATTCTTATATAAAATCATTTAAAATCCTTATATAAGAAAATAACAATTACGCTCTCATATATATATATACACTCAACTCGTTCTAGGGTACCATTGACCCTATTCTTAACGAGTAATCCCAACAGAGCCAAGGTTCTTGCTTAAACCTGGCTCTGATACCAAATGTAACGACCCGGAATTTTCGAACTCGAAAATGCCAGATAGTTAGAAGAAAAAGAAAAGAGATAGAAGAAAGAAACAGAACAAGACACAGATTCTCACATTCGCAGCGGATCAAAATACAATATCAAATAATAATATCAGTTATACAAAGAAAACTGTATTTGTTAATTACATTTTTATACATCAGAGTTACTACATTCACAAATATACTAGACAGTTAGAATTAACATGTCTCTAGCAACTATAATATATCACAGCGGAATATACTCCATACGTTCCTGCCATCCAGCTCGCCTCTTGAGCTCCAGAACGTCCTTACCTGAAATCTGTAATACTCGGTCTGACCCGAGCATTACATCAAAGTAACACCCGGGTCAGGCTGGAAACCAGCGTGAGTAAACCCATCTAACAAGAAATTCCAATCTATAGAACTTATTTAAAACCCGGGGTAACTCGTACATTATTACAAGTAAACAACTTATATAGTCAACACTTATTTTCACAAAACAATATCTAAGTATCCAACTTAGTTTAAATGGTCCATTTTATCCCAACTAGCCTATTGGTTTCACATATCAATCTATAAAGTATTTTAGATGATTTCAAATCGAAGTGGTTTCGGATATTTACTAATACCCGACCCCGGTCTCTTCGAAACCAATGTCATCTTAAAGGTCAAGTTATTTAAAAGTTAAACAATTCAATTTAACACTTTGAATTCACATAGCATTTATCATAGATAATCTATACATTCATCACAGATATATCCAAGGCATATCACAGAGTATCACGGAATATCACCCAATAGATATCAATCAATCCAGACATTTTACTCTAACAATCATCCAAACAGAATTTATTAATCCATATTATAATTAATTTAATTATCTTAAATTAAATTAATTACTTAAGAACTAATTACTTAATCCTGCTTAATCAATTTATTAATTAATTACAATCATTTAATTAATTAATCATACCTTAATTACTTTTATAAGTCAATTAATTAACCTTAATCAGAGATTAATTTATCCTTAATCATTAATTAAAATTTAATTAATTCTTAATACTTGGTTAATTAACCCTTAATTATCAATTAATTAATTACTAATTACCAATTAATTACTTAATTAATTTCTTAGTTAATTACTGCTAATTATTAATTAATTAACTTTAATTATCTAATTAATAATTCTTAATTACAAATTAATTAAACTCTTAATTAATTAATTATAATCTTTAACTATTTTATTTATTATTACTTTTACATGTTAAAAATTCCTTATCTCTTAAAAAAGGATTTTTAAAAGAGCTTAAACCAAATTCCTTTTTAATTTCAAACATTTAAATCTAACTACCATTTAAAACTTATTTAAAACATTTAAATTTATAAAACTTATTTATTTCAAATCTTTAAGATTCAAAACCAAACTTGAATCTATATATTTAAACTTAATTTTAAATTCTTGTTTAAATATTACTCCACAATTTAAATTCTGTTTAAAATTTAAACTGACAGGTTTCTTAAAAACCTGGCAACAACTAAAAATACTAGAGACCCCTCAAAATTTCTTCGAGTCGCCTCTCTAAATACTTCGAACATCACTCGAAATAACTCGAGAAAAACCCGAGCATTTCTCTGCTAACAACCATACATCACCAGATACATACTCGATCGCGTGCACGTGCACGATCACCAGCGTCCACTCCGACCATCGCCGAGTATCCCCACAAGACAACGATCGACCACCAACCAAACCACGATCATCCAAACTTCAATCCATTCACGAAATCGAAATAGAGTTCAATTTCGAAAAACCTGGAACAAAAAGACCCAACCATCACCAAAGCCTGTCAACACTTCCCCCACGTCACTCCGTCCATCAGAGATCTTCCACCACCGGCCACAGCCTCGCCTACGACCAATCTTTCAACCCTCAAAACCCCTTTGCACTCGATCGACTAGATATACCGCAGTGACCAAATTACCAAGACACGCTAAAACTAGGGTTCTAGCAAAGAATCCACTACTGCTACTTCCTCCATGAATTAAACACCTTCCAGACAATATTTCTACCATCACCGATCATTAATCAATCACCAATGACGATCATAACTTCCCAGACCACTGAGATCATCAGATATTACCTAAAACTCATATTTTGCTTAAACCAAAACTGCACCTTTATTAACAAACTAAAAATTTTGATTTTAATGTTAAAAATCATATTATAACTTACCTATTCAATTTATAAACCTGAATTTATAAATTACAAAGTTTGAATTTTAACTTTTATATACCATGCACTGTTATTTTGGTTACAGAGACACTCAGACTAAAAGTTTGACTTAAATTAAACTTTTTAAACATTAGTATATAATAAATCAAACAATTCTTGTTTATGAATTAAGTCCTAAATAAAACTGGATCAAGAGATGAGGAATTTCAAATAGAAATTTAAGTCTGGCAAACAAAACAAGAACAGAGCAACCAATACATCCATTTGTCACAGCAGATTCCACTTATACATACATGCAATACATATTTGTCACAAAGATTTAACATGCAACTTATTTATAAATTTAAACTTTAGAAATAGTGATGTTACTCACCTGTTAAAGAAGAACAGAGCCTTATTTGAAAGCCTGGAATTTGATTTTTCTCTGAATTTGAAAACTTGAAAACTAGAAATTGAATCAGATCTTCTTGGTCTTTGAATCTGAAATTACTGCTTGATTGTTGAGATGATTCTTGAGTTATTACAGGTTGAAAACTGATTGTATTTAAATTTAAACTGAGTTGCTTGCTTAAATCTGAGAAAATCTTGTTTGATTTGCTTTTGAAATTGGCATCTTGCTTCAGGTTTGAAACTTTGATTTGCACTTCAGTTTTAAAGATGATTCAAATAGCTGTAGTTTGATTTGGTTAGAGGAAATTATTGGTTTCAGATTTTCGTTTAGATGTTGGCTGAAGATTACTTAAGTTATGAAAAGAATTGGAAAATATGAGGTTAAGAGACACTTGTTTTATTATTATTTTTATATATATAACATTTGTCACTTGGTTTATTTAATAGCTTACACATGTTATTTAGATGTCTTAAGAGACTTACACATGTATTTAAAGTGTTTTAATTTTTTTATTTAAATTGTTTAAAAATCTATACATTTTAAATTATTCTTATTCATGTGTAATTTTAAAAGAAAGAGTATTTATTCTTTATTTAAATCTTTTCTAATGTTTTACACAAATTTATGTATCATTTTTTTTAAACTTTCCTATGTATATTTACAAACCATTATAGTTTAAGAAATTTTAAAAGAGAGCATAATAAATCCTTTATTAAATCTTATTTTAACTATCATGCCTTCAAATGAATAAATATTTATCTTTAGAGTTTTTAAAATACATAGTTAACTTTAAATAACTTTTGAAAATTTATTATATTGGATTCAAACTCATGCTTCAAATCACAATATATATATACACACACACACTCATATACTTGTAAACTTATAAATTCCAACTTTATAGAGTTTTTCATATATCTATTCATAATATTCATCCAGATATTTGTATAAATTTGTTCAACTAACTAAAAACCAGCATCTTAATAGTAAAAATCAGTTAATTTACCAATTTACCAGATATCCAAAAATCCGGGTTATCACACATTTATATTCCCAATATTCATATGAAATCATCATATGCATATGTAGGTATAATATATATAGACAATATATATGAATCCCAATATCAATATGTGTGTATATATATAGTTGTACACATGTTTATACTTCATTATATTATCTTGCCATGTCATTGAATGTATACATGATACATTCAAATAAGAATTAAATTAAATTAATTAATATGATTAATGAATAAATATAAAATAATTTTAAATAAAATATTGTTTTATTTAATAGTAGATGGATCAAATGCTAGTTAACAGACCTCATTGACCGATTAAGATTAAACATAGAAATTGTTTAAAATTTAATCTATTTACCCTATCCTGAAACAAATCGGGTTCTTACGATATGGATCTGGTATGGGTTAAAACTCTTAAATTATCCACATTTAACTTGATCAGTCCATAAACAATTGGTTTAATAAAAAAAATATTATTAACCATTCTACCTTGACCTAGATTTGACTTTGAGTTGACTACGATTGACGGTGATACTACCTTATATAGTTGAGACTCTGAGAGGATCAATTCTCAATTGAATAGAGTTGAGATTCCAATGCTTCAACTCAAATCAAACTACGGTAGTTTGATGATCGTCATGTCATGATTTAACTATAATCAAAATGGAGTATCCACATTAAAGTTCCACATTATTCTCAAGTCGATGGAACTATGTAACATCACCAAATTAAGATTCCATGTTTGATCTAGTCATTATCAACAAATAGCAAACTCTCAATCAAGTCATTTTATAGTTATCCAACAACTATGAGTACATAACACCTTGGTGACCAAGCAGCCATGAGTAATACACCACCCAACATTTGGAGAGCATTATGTAATCTGTATTAACGAATGAATCGATATCCTTTCTCAAAACATCTTGGCAAGAATCATATAAAACAAAATGTTATTTTATATTGTGATTAATTACTTAAGAATATAACTATCTGCAATTATATCACATAATATATTATTTATGGATTTTCTCATTAATATACTTTAATTTAATTATTTAATTTATTGTATCATAATATAACAAGGTATATGGTATAAATCATACACCTTATTAGAAACAAGATTGATTACACACTTAGTTATATGCAAAATTACATAACTGCCCCTAGGGCATACCACTAACTCTCTCATTCTCCCGCTTACACATGGGGTCAATTATTAAATCTTGTTTCCATTCATTTGATCAGTTTCCTCAAAACTGGCTGTGCTAATTCTTCAGTGAATGAATTTGCCATATTGTTTTACTATCTACTATGTCGACTAACATTTCTGCCTCTTTGATAAACTGCCTTTACCATGTTGAACTATCGAAGCATGTGTCAGGCCATATTACAAGCCTTAGGTTCTTTTGTGATTTCTATCGTGTTATTGTTTTCACAAAACAATGTCATGGGATTCTCAGCATTTGGAATCACCACTATCTCGGTTATAAATTTTTGCCTATATGTATATTGCTTTTATTTCGATACTATTTAAAGCCATGTATATAGTCTTTTAGTTGAATAGCCTCCACCACATGTTTGGAAAGTTTCAAACATAAAGCTCCTTAACTAAGGCTAAACATGTTAGGATTGATAAACTATATTCGATATCACTTATGAAGTTCGATTCTGAACACTCCTTTACAAGGAGTTCGTTGTTTCACAAACAATTCCCTATTCTTTCATAAATACTCAAGAATGCTCTTAGCTTCAATTTAATGATCTTAATTCGGGTTTGATACTTTTTTAACTCACCAATTACATAAGTGAACTATGATATAGTGGACAACATATCATATGTGATAATTCCTCTTGCCAATGCATAAGGAATCCATTAGGCCTGTCAGTGGATATTGTCAGATGTAGATAGTGCTATATCTGTATCCATGTCTAAAATCATTTTCGAATATCGGATATCCACATCTCGAATAATTATCTGATCCGTTAACAATCAATAAATCAAGAAACATAAATAGAAAATTTGGTTTAACATAATTTTTTTCCAATCCTACTGATTATAATAGTATGCAAAATCAACAAAAATGATAATAATAAAGAGTTTTGAGTAGTTAATATGCATTAAATGCATATAATATAAAATTTTAACTTAATAAAAACATATCTTTATTGTATTAACATATTATAAAATAAACTTTAATCCTGAGATAAACCGGATGAATAGTTTTCGAATGTGGATTCCTTCATATCTGCATTTGTATCCATTTTTTAGCATATCAGATATTTAACCACTTTTCGGATACGAATGCTGATGGATTTCGGAATTTTCGGGTATCCATTGACAGCCTTAGAATCCATCTCATATGCTTCACATTAAACATTTTAATATGCTTATGTGTATATTATTAGGGATAATCCCTACATTATTTTATGTTGACTATAAAAGATATTATTTTAAATTCCAATATCGATGGTTAAACAACCAAACTAAAACAGATATTAACACGGGTACATTATCAGTAGAATTTTGTTCATTTATAGTTTTAGAAATTTTTTAATACCATTTAATATTCTTTCTTACAGATACATGCATACTCTGTGTTTTGACTAAAGTCAAACTATTAGATTTCTCTATCAAATATTTGCTCAATTTCGATGCTTAGTGAACAATACCGGTATATTGGTCCTTTGGTTGTATATAATACTTACAAACTCAATTACCACTTCCAATGACTTCTTGAAATTTTGGTTATTATGTGCAAACAGTATATTCTAAATCATTCTTTAGAAATTTTATTTCAATATAGGTGTATCGAAAATCAAAGGCATATTAGACAATAATTTTGTGAGTGAGTCTAAAAAAATAATTAATTCAAGCACATCGATTGACTGTCATGCTAAGCTAATTCCAACAATTGAAATTTACGAGGTTATTCTCATCGATGTTGCTTACTATATTCCAAATACATCAGTCTTCCTTTAGAAAACACTCCTACGGCCAATTGATCATATCCCTCTAAACACAACAATCAAAATCGTATTTTGATAATATATTTGGAATCCATTTTGGAATTAAAGCATCATGCCATATGAAATAGTCTATACTCTTCATGGCTTACTAACAACTGAGGAAATTGTTGTTATAAAAAATCCTTTTTTGACATTGATAAGAAACTCATAGTTTCTCTTTTAATGTATGAGAATTCTTTTTAAAATTTTAATGAGTTATGTCCATTTGATACTTGGTTAATTTTATTTTGTCTTATGTAACCAGTTTCCATGTCAGGGTCTTTGGATTGTATCCAAGTTCATAGTATTGCCCTTAATTTCTATCGTTGGTCGGTCCCAAGCTCCTTTTGGGGGTGATCCACAAAAGACGCCTCGCATGAAAATCTTACATGCAACCTTTCGGCTCACACAACATTTTATTTCTTAAAACAACACTTGTTTCTGAGTGCAATGGAATAGGCATTTAAAATATTTTATGAAATTCCCTTATGCTTAAATAAGAACTAGTTTTGAGTTTATGAAACTTATATTTATTACATAAAGTATTCAACCACACACCCTAAACTATTTAATATTGGGTTTCTTATGTATTCATATCCTATATGATTTCGTAAAGAGTGCTTTAATTGAAATTAAATTTAACAAATTTATTTTCTCTTAAGTACATATCCTTATAAAGTTAACCTAACATCACTCATCATTAATTGTACTTTGTCTAATAAAGTCTGGTTACTCATTATCGATACATCGTTGTGTATCATAGGGAGAAGCGACTTTGAAATGAAATCTTATTCATTTTATATACTTTTGAAACTATTTCCTATATACTCACATATTCGATCAAATCAAACCTTTTTATTTCCTTTGCATGTTTTATTTTCTACATCCGTTTTATATTCAATGAACTTGTCATAGATATACTACTTGTGTATTAACTACACTTGTTCATGTTTGTGATAATTCATTGGTGAATTTAATGAATTAAGTGGATTCGTTTTAGTGTCATTGGCCTTGGACTGAATACATATATATATATATATAAAGAGTTCATCAATTCTTTTGTCACTCCTACTTAATGGGTGCTTTGCCCTTAGTCTTTGGAGATACAGTTTGCCAATACCATATGATATATAATCATATGATTAAAGAATTATT
This sequence comes from Allium fistulosum, assembly GCA_030737815.1. Lineage (NCBI taxonomy): Eukaryota > Viridiplantae > Streptophyta > Magnoliopsida > Asparagales > Amaryllidaceae > Allium > Allium fistulosum. The sequence goes on from CM060901.1 coordinate 722,377,680, forward strand.
TCTCGATGATATGGCTTAGTTCATTATTCCAAAATAATTGTAGGAAATTTTGGATACTTCTATATATTGTATATCAAACGCATCACTATTATTATAAGAAAATAGCGTTATTATAATAGATTTATTTTATAATAAATATTCATATTAAAATAAGACTATATCTACTTTCAGTAAATACTGAAATTTGTTGTATTTCATAAATAATACTTTGTAAAGATACAAAAGCAACTTTTCATAATTTGATGCATTCACTAATAATCATCATATGGTATGCTCCCAATATTTCTACCATTACAATAATAGCATATGAAATAATATGAAGCTCCATTCAGCCACTAAATATATGCTATTTATTTCATCAACTGTAATTAGTTTACAGTCAAGACTTTCAAATAAGATATTGTTATCCCACCTTTTGACCAGGTAGTATATGGACGAACTTGATGAGTCAAACTTCAAAGTTATCAAGCTAAGAAGCCCTGAGAGATGGCTGCGAAGCCCAAAACTCAAGTACAACCAAGATCACAAAATAAATATAAGTCCATTCCAAAAAATGAGAATGCGAAATCCAACAAAGTGTTGAATCGGTACCGATCCAACACCTTAGATCAGTACCGATCCATGATGCCTCAACCAAATGACCACAAACTCTCTACACTCCCAAGTCATGCTGCCTACAACCCATTTCTGGTCTCCTATGATCGTTTGCATGCACCAATGATCGATCTTCTTGAACTTTAGAAATCAGCAACTCCATTCTTCCATAGATCCATTATTTGGAATCAGAAACAAGCTAATAATGATTCAAACAAGTTTGAAATCACGAAGCTAACCACGAGTCAAGCCAGGACAAAGCATTCAAAACAACCCATATTTTAATGATCTGCCTTTCTTACACCTAAACACTTAATACATCCTCGGTATTCGTGTGCCGATCATTTAAGTGCCCGAAAGACAGGTCGTTAGAAAAATAAATCATCTTTGTTATACACAACATCAGAGTACATTAGCTTATTATCAGTTGGACAGTTATAACTGTATGTCCTTATAATTTGATAAATACAACAAACAACCATCAAGAACAACTAAACAGCGAAAGAATATAAGATACATGAATACATCTTGAAGAATCAATCTCGTCTCCAAAAAGCTCTAAAGAGTCCAGCTAAATCTGGAAAATATGCTCGGGTTGACCCAAGCATTATAAGAAAATAACGCCCGGATCATTCTAGTAAACCAGCGTGAGAAACTCAAATCACAAGGAATTTTATTTATTATAACTTATAAAAATCCTTTAAAATCAAAGGTATCTCGTAAGACCACGCCGCATATAAACACGGACGGGTTTTTACTTTATGATAACCAAAACTTTTTTATACAAAATCTAGTGATATTATAATAATGTCTAGAATACAAATACATATTAATCATAGTTGAAATTGTTACATTATTAAATTCTAGCAAATAGGTATACAATCTTGTCCGAAGGCTCGTATTGGAAAATGGATTCCAACTATGAAAGGGTAAGGGTCTACCCACTGAATCCGTACACCTCTAGATAAATGTATAGAAGGCTACAACACATTACACCTCTGCTATTCAGGACCGGCCCTGTCCCTTACTAGATAGCACAAAATATGATCATCCCATGGTTGCGATCGAACAACCATAATGGGCTCCAAAGCATACATGGAGATATCGATACTAGATCTTAGGATGATCATACCCTAATGGAGCAACTCACATAGCCCTGTTGCACGTCCCTTCTTTAATCATTTCCCGGTTGATAAGGCTCGAGGCTACGATTACCTTTTATATAGCAAACCACCTTGGAATGCTAACACTGCCCTCTTGGCAAAAATGCAATGCCAGCATTCATCCATACAAGTTCGTTCTGGGTCTGAACGAAACTAAAGGCACTACCTCTACTACATCCATATTGGAATCACCCTCAGAATTAGTAGCAAGTAGCCCTTACTTTTCAAAAGCTCTGTCTTTAATCATCTTCAAGATATCTTCAATTCGAAATGCTTGAGTTAGATTGAAGTGGTTTTCGGATAATTTATACTTATCCGATCCCGGTCTCTTCGAACCAACATTCGATAGTTTCAGTAAACTCAACCCTAGTTCTTTTGGAAATAATCTTACAATACATAGAAGCAGGGATCACCTCCTAACCGTTTAAGTGGATGGATCTCCCTATCATTTGTCCTAGGATAACAAAACAGGATTTATACGTACAGTACAACATCATCGAAGATGACTGTGCCATATAACTCACGTGTTTCTCCTAGATATTTCCAGAGTTATATTTTTGTCCAGATTTGATAGTCGATTATTTAACAATCAAATAAACAAACAACAACAAATTTAGAGATTTAATTACCCATAACAACCACTAAGCCTCAAACTAAATCTTTCATTTATTAAAACTTTTTTCAAAAGTGTTTATCAAAGACATTCATATACTTATCTCACTGACATAAGTATATTCATAAAACATTTGTGAAAGGTTTCTCATTTCCAAATCATATCAAAAGATCAAACAAAATGTTGTTTAAATTATAGATAAAGATAACCTCAAACAATATTCCTTCGGTGTTAAGTGTGGAATGAATGTTCATACCACCTGAATTAAGAAGGTCGGTTAAAGGAAATCTAATCTCAAATTCTTTTATAAATTTCCTTCTATAAATCCTCTTAATAAATCTCTTTTATTTATGAATCTCCTTTAGTTAAATTCCAAGCCCATTTACAAAACTCCTTGTAAATCACCAAGTTAAATTTACAAAAATCTTTTATAAATATCAAAACCATTTATAAATCTCCAAAATTATTAATAAAACTTCCTTTATAAATATCCAAAATCATTTATAAAATTTCTTATAAATATTTCTTATTTAAAACAAAACTCCTTTAATAAAGTCCTTTTGATAAACAAAACGATTATTTAAAACACCTTTACTAAAATCATTACTTAACCTTTTTTTGAGTTAAATGTGTGATCCTCTAAAGTAGAGGAGAGCACACATGTGTGTGTATCACTGAAAACAAAGGTGCTGCCAACATGCATGGTAGGTAGCTAATCAAAATACAAAAAATAATGTAAAGGACTCAGGTACAACTAGAATGAGCTCTGGCAAGGCCAACGCCCATTACACCTCATTATCAAGCTCCGGCAAGGCCACCGCCAGTAATAAGGTGTTAGAAGTACCCAAAAACCATGAAGCAACTTAGTGCGGATGATAACAAAAGACAGCTCCAGCTGAGAGAGAGAGACACCTCGATGCAAACTCAGCAAATCCAGAATGAAAGCCTCGCTGCAAATGGGAATGATCCAGAATGAAGTACGCCACTCTGTCGATGTGGGAGAATGGGAAAGAACGCCTCACTGCAAATGCATATGATCCAGAATGAAGAGTGCCACACTGCAGACATAGAAGAACACACTACGAAAGCGGAAGGTCCAGAAGGAAACGTCTCGCTAAAATCCTATCAACAATAATCTTGAGAACCTGCAAATAGTAATCTAGCACCTTTCTGGCCTAAACATGTATTTGTAAATGGAACTAAATAAAATTATAAGAGTAATACATATATATGTGTATAAATGAAATTTCTATACATATATATGTATTAATGAAGTAAAAGTAGTAATACTATATCTAAAATTATAAGACGGAAAAGCAACAAAAATAAGAAGTAGACTAAAAAGGAATCCAAACTCATAATGCATCATCTTAATCAACAATAAAGATATACAAAAGAGGTATCAAAATCAAAAAGTTAAATTCCTATAAACTAATACAATTTAAAAATTATCTTTATGCTCCATTAATCAAAAGGACATTATGATAATCGGTAAAAACATCATTCAAATTAGAAAAAAATGTTAATGCTGTAATTATTAATGTTAAAAATATTATTATTATATTTAAAAATCTTAATACTATTACTAACCTTATTAAGATATTCTTTGAAATGATTATTTTTAGCTAATCTATATTTAGGATTTGAGATCCAATTAAAACAAAATGATGATATTATAAAAACCAATTTATTAAAATGACTATTATTATTATTAAAAAGTCTCCGGTTTCTCTCAAACCAAATATACCAACAAATTATAATGAATAAAGTATCAAGTAAAAATCTATTTTCCTTTTTAAACTTAAATCTTAAATTATTCCAATAATAATCACAATCCGTAACTTTAGTTGTAAGGCTAAAGTTAAAGATTTTCAGAGTATTATTCAGAATGTAGTAAGTATCCATGCAATCATAATACACATGTTAAATATCTTCAAGATACAGATTACAAAAAGAACATTTATTATCAATTTTCATATTTTTTCTTTTTAAAAATTCTATAGTATTTAGTTTTTCATGCATGATTAACCACATATGAATTTTATATTTAGGAGGAGCATTTGGTTTCCAAATAAATTTAAAAGAGTTATTTGCTACGCCCGAGAAATTAGGAAATTTATAAAAAGAGTTAGAAGTAAATTTCTTACTCTTATCTCATTCCCAGCTAATATTATCATTTTCATTATCAATATTATATAAATTCAATCTAGCATAAAGCAAAGAAAGTTTCCTAAGAGTTGTACCTTCTAAAATTCTATTAAAACTAAAATTCCAAAGAGGGTCATTTTCTGGAGAAAAAACATCTAAAATTAAAGCATTCTTAAAGTTACAAATTTCATAAAGCTCTTTAAATTCTATCCTAAGAGGAATAACAAAAATCCAACGGTTATGCCAAAAGAAGTATTATTTCCTGAATGAATAATTATACTAGTACCAAGGTTAAAAATCTCATGACATTTTAAAATTGATTTCCAAAAATTAGACAACTTATTTATAATAGTATGTGTAATTTGGTATAAATTATTACTACCATTATAGTAATGCTTAGAAATAATTTCTTTCCAAATAGATAATTTATATCCTTAAATTTCCATAACCACTTCCCTAGTAAAGATAAATTCATGTTACATAAATTAATAACTCCTAAACAACCTTCCTTTTTCGATTTACAAACTGTTTCCCAATTCACTAAACATTTAAGAATACTGTTGGAATTATCACCACTCCATAAGAAGTCCCTTCTTATTTTATCAATTTTATCAATCGCCCAATCTGTAAAAAGATGCATAGACATCCAATAGATCGAGAGAGTAGATAAAACGGAGTTGATAAGAACTAATCTACCCGCTCTCGATAAAAACCTCCCATTCTAGTTAGGAATTCTACTTTTAATCATATCTATTATAATTAACCGGTCATCATGTTTAAGTTTAGTTGGTCTAATAAAAAAACCAAGATAATCAAAAGAGAAAGTCATTGTTTTACAATTAAGCGTATTAGCAACTAAACCTTCAACCTTATCAACGTCATTTAATACTAAAATGGAACTTTTATCAAAATTAATTTTTAGCACTGAAAGAAGTTCAAAACTATATAAAATAAATTTAAGAGTAATGACATGATTAGGCAAACATGAGGTAAATAATAAGGTATCATCCGCAAATTGAAGAATAGAGAGACCATTGCAAGAGATTTCAGTACCAACATTCCCCAAAGATCTATTACCTACCGCTTTTTAATTATCATAGCAAAAACGTCTGCGGCTAAGTTAAACTAAAGAGGCGATAAAGGATCACCTTGCCTTAAACCTCGTTTAGATTGAATTTTATTTCCTAAAATACCGTTAACCACTATACTAGAATTACCAGTTTTAAGCAAAGTCATAATCCAACCAATCCATTTACGACTAAAACTTCTAGCTAATAACATATCAATTAGAAAATCCCAATCAACCGAATCAAAAGCTTTCACAAGTCTAGTTTTAGTAGAGCACATGTAATATTATTTTTACAACAATGATTAATGTATTCTTGAACAGCAGCCACTCCATCGGTGATATTTCTGCCCTTAATGAAAGTAGATTGTGAATAATCAATTAGATCATTCATTCTTGTGTTAAGTCTATTAGCTAAAACTTTTGAAATAATTTTAACAGAACAGTTAATTAAAGAAATAGGTCTAAAATCTTTTAAATTATTAGCACCAATCTTTTTATGTAATAAAATTACATTTGCAAAATTAAATCTTCCTAATTGTAATTTACCATTATAAAACTCATTAAACATGCTAATTAAATCAAAATTTAAAACATCCAAAAATAATTTGTAAAATAAAACGGGAAACCCATCTGGGCTCGGGGCTTTATCACTAGGCATGTCATTTATAGCTTTCAAAATTTCCTCTTTAGAAAAAGGATTATCAAACTCAGAAAGGTCAATCCTAGAATCAATAGGATAAATATCATTCCATCTAACGTTAATTCTATGTTTATTCTTAGTACCAAATATATCTCTATAATAATCAGTAATAGCCATATTAAGATCCCTTTGATTAACCAATTCTACATTATTCACAAAAATAGAATTTATCGTGTTACTATGTTTTCTACCATTAGCCATATTATGAAACTTTTTTGTATTATTACCACCTTCATCAATCCATTGAATTCTAGATCTCTGTTTTGCACATAACCTCCTCTTTTTCTAAAATAGAACTTAGCTTATCTTTTTAAATTAGCGAGAACATTACGCTCACTTAGATTTAGTTTTCTAGTTTCTTCTATCTTGTTTATTTTAAGCATTTCAGAAAGAATATTTTCTTTTTTAATTTTAATACTACCTAAAACATTCTTACTCCAAATTTTAAGAAAATTTCTAAGACCCCTAAGTTTTAAAACATAATTTTTTGCAAAATTATCAGTATTTTTGATATTATAAAAATTCATTGAAGTCCATTTATTTTTAATTAGAGTTGAGAAATTGAATTCTAATAACCACATTTTTTCGAATTTAAAAGTTCTATTAACAATCTTATGTTGATCCCACGTAAGAATTATAGAGCAATGATCAGAAAAAGTGTAAGGCAAACACGAAACTCTACAAATAGGAAATTTATCCTCTATTTCGTCACTAACAAAAAATCTACCTAGAAGGGCCATTGAGGGAGACTCTCCAGTATCACTCCAAGTAATTCTCTATTAAAAAGATGAATTTCAATAAAACTAGAATTAATGATAATTTGATCGAATTCTTCTATAGAAGAGAAATCACCTTCCCATAGTGAACGCTCTCCTAGAAAACGCGTAGCATTGAAATCACCCCCCATAATCTAAGAACCAGGTGCTAATGATCTAAATTCTAAACATTCATTCCATAGAACCCTACAACCGATTTTTGAGTTTGGCCCATAAACATTAGATATATCTAAAATAGAATTGTCACTAAGATTGATGAGAATAATGTGCCAAGAATGTTGCTTAGAAATACATTGAAGTAATTTAAAAGAATTTTCCTTCCACCCTATAAGTAAACCCCCAGAAGCTCCAACAGAAGGTAAACAAGCCTAATTCCTAAAGTGATATAACCACCTAATCTTCAATAAAAATGAATGTCAAGACACTCAATTTTAGTTTCCTGTAATAGTGCAGTGTTAATAAAATAATCCTTAAAAACGCTCTAATTTTATCACATTTATTTAAATCGTTCAAACCTCTAATATTCCAGCTAATAATCCTCATAAACCAACAGATCTAGCCCTCTCAATTTCCCTACTTCTAATATAAGCAGTATCTAATTCAACATCAGAAAAAACAAAAGCGGTATCTCTAGCTAACTGACAAAACTCATAGGAAAACAAACTACCTAAAGCATACGAAGAATATGTGCTTCCCAAATCAGAAATCGTACCTGAGCCTGAATTCGTAACGCCACTCATGGCACTTGAATCAGGTAACTCACCCAATGACTGAGAACGACAACTACAGAGCTTGGCACTTCGACGAACAAACCCACTCACAACAATAGGTTTCCCACGCCTACATTTCTTTGTTGACGAAGAAAACAAAGAATGCTGCCAATAATAAAATCACCGACCTCAGCAGTTGATGAGCATGAGAACGCTGACCCAAAGCATCCACCCCGTCACCACTCTCAAGGCCAACATCTCCAGTAAAAACTGAGTTACTCTCCTTGTTAGTAACATTAATATTTTTATTAACTTTGACCACTTCCATATCATTGCTATAAAACGTGTTATTCTTGCCAACATCTATATTGATATCATGTAACTGAGTCAGTACCACCTCTAGACGAGACTCCCCATCAATTGAAACAGAACCACATCTCAGATCCCCAACATCAAGCATGTTATTATTAGCATTCACATTTAAGTCCATGCCAACCTTGAAATCGACATCCCCAAAGCTAACCCCATTCTTCATATCAACATCATGTTTAACAACAGTATAAGTATCAACCACATTCAATGACCCCATATCACAAGCACTATCTATATAACAACTTGATGAATGCTGTAATTCATCAGCATGCAAACTATCATCACTTTGTAATACCACCGACACAGGTTGAAAAGCAATTAAAACAGTATCTTCTTGAATGAACTCCCTGCTTTCCTTACCTGTACACATTGAATCGGAAACTGTGTGCATGTCCGACCCTTTCTTCAAACTGGACAAACTATTATCATACATAACACCATTCAAATTGTTAACATAGGTTGACTTTGCATTTGAAACACAATTCTGAATGAACCCATCCAAATATATAAAAACACCTTTGTCCATAACTGTATGAAAACTACCAGAAGTTACCAAACATTTATCATCATCATTTCGAGAATCCTCTGTTTGAGAGAAAACCTCCTTCTTACAATCTGAATTAAGTGTTTTTTGTATGAATTCACCTTATCATCAAAGCATTTGTTTTTATATTATTATCCAATGTTTCTTGAATATGATCGGAGCAAAAATAGTATCATCCAGATCATAAAGATTGTCGAAATAGGTAGATAAAACAATCTCCAGACCCCCTTTCTTACAAGATTTATGTGTATGTTTTTAATTCTTATCTTGAACAAAACTATGAACTTCGTCCTGAAAATGAATGACTTCCTCAGAAACAAAATTCAACACTTCATATTAATAGTTAGAATTCGAACTCAGCACCAATATCTCAGGATCAAATAACATAGGATCCAAATGAAAAGAATCCATCTGATTATCACTTGATAGCCCCAAAATTTCTTCACTCTGATTGCAAGATTACTCAAACACTCTATTCAAATAAATCTTTCCATCAACAACACATTCATTTCTGTTCAAATAAGGATCAACATCTCTAAAATATTCAGTAGGATCACCAAATTTGTTCCTATAATTGCTAACAATATTAACTTCACTGATCAGCCAAAAATGCTTGAATAACTCCTCCAACAATTCTATTCCTTCGATTCTCTGCATCCAGAGACTATCCAATAAAATTCACTTCAGTCTCATACACTTTAATACAAACTGAAACCCGTGATCATATATACTAAGATTCCCCTGATTCTCATCAATAGAGTTCCTCTCGATAGCATTGCCAGAGGAAGATTTAAGATTCTTTAAACAATTGAATTTTTTGTGGCCAACAGCACCGCATTCAAAACATCTGATGGGGTCTCGACAAGCATTAGCTATATGGGATAAATCATCGCATCTAAAGCAAAATCTCTTTCCTCTTCTAGAATCTATCCATTTCTTAGATGAATATCTACGATAAAAAGAATTCGATGCAGGAAACGAGGAACCTTTTACAACTTGAGCATATGATCGATTAGCAGCAGATTTGGAATCAAAGAAAGAATTTGAATTGCGATGATAAGATGATACTGGATGCGAAAAAGAGAATGATGAAGATGAGAAAGCAGAATTTGAATTAGCGGTCGCCATTTTTCAAAGCTTTGAAATTGATTTGAAATTGATTTATTTTTCCTTTTTTGAAATGGGTACTTAACTTGAAGCCATTATTAAAATTATGATTGACCTTGAAAATTAGAAAGAAGCTTGGTGACCACACTGGTTCTCATTTAACCGAGTTTACTTTTCAAGTTATAACATGAGTATTTACATAACAAGTAGATATGTATAAGGGAATCAGCCAATATTAATCAATCATATAAGTAAATGTCCAAGTTATCAAAATAGCAAATGGGGATTTGTTCTGCTAAACACGTGTTTAAGTTAATTTAGTGGCAAAATGGGTTTTTATTTTGCCAATTAGATGTCAACATAATCTACTTGGTGAACTAGAATAGAACGGTGATTTATTCTATCAAACAGATGTCAAATAGAAGTTAAATAGCAGAACGGTAATTTATTCTCCTAAACAGATGTTATTGGGTTTCATATTCAATTGAGGTTATTTAAGGGTAGTTGACAAAGAATCCTTGGATTAAAAATCTTTCTTTAAAAGAAAATTGCTTTTCGAAAACAAAACCGATCTTTAAAACTAAGGTGGTCGAAACTTCTAAAACATTATTTAATAATTAGATAACATTTAAACTTTATATATAAAAATAATTAAACCTTTAATTAATAATTAAACAATAATTAAGTATTAAATAGATAATTAAATATTAATTATCATTAAATAAATAATTAAATAATAGTTAACATTTAAATAAATGATTAAACCATAATTAATCTTAAATTAATTATTAAATAATAATTTAACCTTTTAAATAGTAATTAAAAATTAATTAATCTCAATTAATTAATTGAATAATCTTTAATTAAAACTTAAACAATAAATTAAACCTTTATATAAAATAATTAAATCATAATTAAGTTTTAATTAAATCTTAACTTAAATTTAACTTGATTAATAATTAATTAATAATTAAACCCTTCTCAAATAAATAATTCAATTAATCTTAATTAAATAATAATTAATCTCTTAATAATTAATTAAATAATAATTATCTCTTTATTAACTAACAAATTATAATTAACTTACTTAAAAATAATTAAGTACTAATTACCCTAACTCAATTAATGATTAAGTACTAATTACATTATTTAATTAATAATTAAATAATCATTAAATAAATAAATAAGCAATAAATTTATAATTGCTTTTAAATATTTAAAATATGTTTGAAAACACTTTTCAAAAGATACTTAAGTTAAAACATTTTAAATTCAAAAAGAGTTCGTTTTTCACGAACTGCATTTATAGCGACTATCGGTATACGACCTGTAATTTCCAAAACTTGTTTAATATAAAAATTAACTTTAAATTTGTTAGCTTTCACATGATAAACAATTTTATAACTTAATATAAGATTTTGAAAAGTAAAGATAATATTTAAAACTTTATACAACATTTCTTAAAAGTAAGTTGCCAATGGATTTCGAAGTCGCGACTAACCACTTTAAACACTAACTTCCTTAGCTTAGCGCTTCCTAAGCAAGATCATAATCTTATATACATGTTATTACAATATCCAACAAGTCAAATTCTAGCTTTCACCTTACTAACATTTAACTCATATCTTCAAGTTAAAATTACATCACATCCATAACATAGTTCATACTTAAACTAAGTCATAACCAACATACATCTAAGCACATATAAACACATACAATCCAACATCATAATCAACTAATAAAGCTATGATTTAGCAATCAAAATATACAACATAATTCAAAGTTACAAACTTTAAATAAAATAAGTTAGTTTCTCACCAAAAGTTTTCCAAAATCTTTTCTAATTTGAAAATAAGACATAGATCTTGCATAGCTTTGGAAAAACTTTATTTTGGCCTTTAAAACTTGGAATTGGACTCGACCATGAAGTATGAAGCTTGGCCTAGAAAGGTGTAAGGACTTCAGATTATCATCGAATCCACAAAAATCAAACCTGAAAATGGGTCATCTTCCAACTGATTTTTGGACAAGTTACTCATAGAATTTGGAAACATTTCCAAAGGAAAAGTTCTTGAAAATTCCTTTCTCTACAATTTCTGAAAAAGAATCACTCAATTTGGCTCTATTTTGAGGGATAAATGGTCAAAATAAGAAGAGATATTTTTGGGCTTGAAAATTTGGGTCTGAAAATACTCTACAAAGAAATGAGATATGCACATGGTTAAGCTCAAAATTTGAAGAAGTGGTACACATGAAAGTTGTAGCCACTGGAATTTTATACAGTTTGAAAAAATTAGATTCTCAATTTGGATAAGATATAAGAAAGATATGAAAGAAGGAAGAAGTGGAAAAATTGAAGAAGTGAAAAGGGTATTTATAAGCAAGAGAACAAAGTAAATTAACATAATGCCCTTGGTACTTAATCTCCACAAAGCCCTTGCCACCTCACCATGTCTTCCTCCACCCTTGTACTCATGCCACCTTCTTGTTCACCTCCCTTCTTTCCTAAGCCAACATGATTTAATGCATGCGTACTTTGTGTTTAGACATGTTTCCTAAGGCATCTTCTTATTTTATTTCATTTTAAACTTTTCATTACATGTCACATCATCATTATATGCATACTTAGGTAAATGCATATATGTTTATATAAACCAAACCCTAACTTATTGAAAATGTATGTGTATTTATACTCTAGGGCTTACAATGTTCCGGCAACTTTTAGCCGACGAAAAAGTCAAAAATTCGAAAAACGAATTCCGGTCACATTTTCGATTTTTCTTCGAACTAAATATTTTTGTAAATACATTTTGAAAAACTATTTCACCATCATTATTTATTATTTAAAAGAGTTTTATTTTAATTATAAAATCTATTATTTGAATATTTAAAATCAATTAAATATTCGTACATTAAATCGGTGAAATTCCAGGTCGTTATACATATGGTCATTTTATGGATTGGTACCGATCCAAGACCATGGATTGGTACCGATCCATGAATAATAATAAAGTAGCCACAATTTTCTCTTAAGAACTGGTCTAAGGCATAGAGAACAAGGTGGAGCTCTTCGAGCGATATTTGAGGCTTCCTACTGCTATAAATAGGAGGGCATGCCTCAATTTTAAGGATATTTTTGGCTCTCTTGCTCTCTTACTCTAATCCCTTGTAATCAATCACGAATTAATACCGATGCATTATGGGTTTATATAGATCCGTAAGAACTGTACTTGTAAAAGAAATAGTATAAAAAAGAAGCTTGAAGTGGACGTAGCCCAAAGTACGTCGAACCACTATAAATCTTGTGTGTTCTATTTCTTACCTATTTTTCATTTTGTTTTCTTCACTTTTTATTCTCTACACAATCTATTGGGTGTTTGTGCCATTTTTGTTTCAAACATTTTGGTGCTTTCATTGAGAGACACTTGAATTCGCTAATCTGATATTTGAAAACATTCAAGATGACAAGACAATCTACCAGGAAGGCTATCACCGAAGGAAATCAACAAGGAGCAGCCAAGAGGGGTCCTTAGGAGCCAATCACCCATCCATCTACATAACCAGGGATGAGATATAAACCATGGTGAATAAAATGTAGGAAAGGATGATTGCCTATCAGCAAGAGATGATGGAAAAATTATGTAGGAGGATAGGACAGATGGGAACAGCCGAAGTTGTTGCAAACTAAAACAGAAGACCAAAAGTAGGAGAAAACACACCCGAAAGCAGAGTAGAATGAACTGGAGCAAACCTTGAACCGATCATACAGATCGGTACCGATCCACGAAAAAGGATCGATACCGATGCACAAGGACTCGGGGGCATGGGTTGTGCTGGCCTAAGAAGAAATGATGTGTGTCCTAGAAATGATGCTGGGCATTCGAATGTGGAAGCACGACCAGAGTAGTATGTGCCAGAATTCCCACGTGGAGTTAGGGGGCGGGCTGAGAATGTGAACCCGAGAGTTCCTTTAGATGACAATGATTGGCTTGTCGAGTTAGTGAGATGAGCAATGAGGGATGGACTGCCAAACCGAAGCCTGAAGGATATGAACTAGAGTCCATTCACTCTGAACATTCGATGCGCTAGGAATCCACCTGATTTCAAGCTGCCTATGTTGGAGACGTATGATAGAAAGATTGATCCAACAGTTCATATGACGAGGTACATCCAGCATATGGAAGTGCTGGGTGCATCTAAAGAGGTCATGGCATGGCGTTTCCCTCTATATCTGACAGATTTAGCGGTGTTATGGTTTAGACAACTGGAGAATGGTTCCATTAGCACATGGGCCGAGTTAGTGAATAGATTTGTGAAACAATTCTGGGTGCATATTTCACAAACCAAAAATATAATGACACTAGCGAGTGTGAAGCAGAGGGCCTGAGAGACCCTCAGGAGTTTTTTTAACAAGATTTAATGCTGTTGCGGTTGATAAGCCAGACCCATCAATGGTTTTGATGACGGCAGTTTCAAGAATAGCCAATAAGATGGATTTCAGGGTTGCTTTGGGATGGGATCCTCCGCTGGACCTTGTAGAATTTTATCATGAGGTCGAGAGATACCTGTGTCAGGAGGATGCTTAGGCTGATCAGGAAGAAATCAATACTATGGATGGCGGAAGACCGCTGGAGAAGGATCCAGCAAAGGCAAATGAAAACGAAAGATGGATGATGGCTTTGAAGGATCAAAGCGGAAAGAAAGGAACCAAAATTCTATTCTTACATAGATTTAAATGAAACCCCAGAGCAGATTTACCTTGATACCAAGGGACATATCCCCTATCGAAAACCAAGAAGGAGAGAGCCCATAGATTGTGAAAGGATGTCCGAAAAATACTGCCTATTCCATGAGTTGGATGGGAATAACACCAATGACAACAAACACTTGCGCAATCTAATCGAGGAGCAGGTCAGAAACAACCAGTTACAACAGTATATGAGAAACCGAGCTACGATGGTGGAATAGAAGCAGCCATCATCTATAGTGGATGGAAACCGCCCTAGATCAAGATCAATGATAGTTATCTCTTGATTGGAATAGCAAGGAGTCGAGTTTGGTTCTCGCACTCTATCTCCCCTTTCAACAACCAATGCAGTAATACAGTTTAGCCACTTACTTATGTATGGGATCTCGACCGATCCCTAGGCGAGCTCTAAGTTGGATGCTTGGATGTAACGCCCGACGAGGCGATTATCTTAATGTTAGACTTTATGTTTTTTAATGTTTAAATTTGATTCCATTAGATGAATCCCTAATTAATAAAATCCACATTGAATGTGATGACTGATAATAATTTCCTTAAGTCCCGTCTAGAGAGACAGGACTAGAGTGCAGGAAGTAAGTCCCATCACTGGAGAGTGAGTGAATGGGCTTGCTTGTCTTTGAGCCCCTTCACCGGAGAGTGAGCGGATTAAGCTCAACAAGGGTCTAAAGAGACCATAGATTTGACCATCGATCACGAATGGCCATGGATTTGATTCAAGGTCCGGACACACCACTGATTAAACTATCGGCCCTGAATGCCCACGAATTCAATTAACGATCTGGAGAGATCATGGAATTAACCGTCGGCCCTGAACGACCATGATTTCAATTAACGATCCAGAGAGATTGCAGATTTAGATATCGGCCCTGAACACAGATTTAACTAACAATATGGCAAGATCATGGATTTGATTGTTGGTCCAGAGAAGGCAATGATTCCATTGATGATCTAGGGAGATAAAGACTAAGCTATCGGCCGGGAAAGGCCATGATTTCACTAATGATCCGGAGAGATCGAGATTTCAAAATACGATTACTATCTCCTGGATGAACATGGAGTGACCTTTGATTTACAGACGAATCCAAAGGAACATGAGGACTCGCAATAGCCTGGTCGTCTAATAACCAGGAAATTCAACTACTAATGTTCCATCAATTTCAACATTTATTCTTGAGAAAAGCACACCTTCCATTCGCAAGGCATGCTTTGGAGGGGCAAGTATTATCCCGCTTTTTGACCAGGCAGTATACGGACGAACTCGACGAGTCAAACTTCAAAGTTATCAAAGCAAGAAGCCCGAAGAGATGGCAAGGAAGCCCAAAACTCAAGTAAAACCAAGATCACAAAACAAATACAAGTCCATTCCAAAAAACGAGAACGCGAAATCCAACAAAGTGTTGGATCGGTACCGATCCAACACCATGGTTCGGTACTGATCCATGATGCCTCACCCAAATGGCCCCAAACTCTCTACACTCCCAAGCCATGCTGACTAAAACCCAGTTATAGCCACCTGTGATCGTTTGCATGCACCAATGATCGATCTCCTTGGACTCCAAAAATGAGCAACTTCATTCTTCCATAGATCCATCATTTGGACTCAGAAACAAGCTAATAATGATGAAAACAAGTTTGAAATCATGAAGCTAACCACGAGTCGAGCCAAGACAAAGCATTCAAAATGACCTACATGGTCATTTTACAGATCGGTACCGTTCCAGACCATAGATTGGTACCGATCCACAAATAGTGATGAGGTGGCCACCATTTTATCTAGAGAACTAGTCTTAGGCATGGAGAACGAAGTGGAGATCTTCGGGCGAGATTTTAGGCTTCCTACTGCTATAAATAGGAGGGCATGGCTCATTTTTAAGGATCTTTTTTGGCTCTCTTGCTCTTTTACTCTAATCTCTTGTAATCACTCATGGATTTATACCGATTCGTAAGAACTGTTGTTGTGAAAGCAACAATATAATAAAAGGAAGCTTAAAGTGGACGTAGGCCGGAGAACGTTGAACCACTATAAATATTGTGTGTTCTATTTCTTACTCATTTTTCATTTTTTTTCTTCGCTTTTTATTCTCTACTCAATCTATTGGGTGTTTGTGCCATTTTTGGTTCAGACAAATGTCTTAAACTTAACTAATATAGAAAAAACATTATATACAAATACACTTAGAATATAAATAAGATTTCTCATTCCATATTAAGTGTCTACAGGTATTTCATACAATTCCCATTTTCGATGTTTCAACATTTTGCAAAGGCGAACATTCACTCTCTTTCTCCCAATTGTGTATATGTTACATTCACCATGTAACATTCACTTTCCTTTCCAAAGGATCGAACCATTCAAAAGGAAACTATTAATAAAAATACTCCATTGAATTCTTTACAAAGCGCATGCAGACATCCTTAACATTTTAAGGATATCGAATAGGTTGAGTAAACTGATCTAAATTGACATTCCAGTGACC
This sequence comes from Allium fistulosum, assembly GCA_030737815.1. Taxonomy (NCBI): domain Eukaryota; kingdom Viridiplantae; phylum Streptophyta; class Magnoliopsida; order Asparagales; family Amaryllidaceae; genus Allium; species Allium fistulosum. The sequence continues at coordinate 722,394,721 of CM060901.1, forward strand.
GAACTCCTAGGTCGGTCTTTAGTCCTTAGTTTAGTGTTGCTTTCAACATAATAATATTCTCATTGTATTTAATTGCATTGAATATAATATCTTGCGTTATGATTTACTTGCTCATTTCAAATGAACAAATTTCATCGAGATTTAATGTATCACTAACATGACTGTTCACCATACAAATTGTGTTTATGAAATAATATGGATCGAATATCCATATTCTTGTATTGCTCTAGAATTTAAAATTCAAAAGACAATATATAGTTGTAATAACCCTCCTTTTCGATCCTCGGAAGTCGACACTAATACATCCACAATTGTTATCCGACATTCCTGCCCGGCTATATTGAATTGGCTGCACGAGTTAGACTCGATTTCTGTCAAGGCCGATGATTCCAGAATGATGATTGTGGGACCCAAAAGTTAAGTACAGATGGTTATATTAAGTTAGAATTGATTGGAATTGGTGGATGATCAATATAAAATGCTTTAAATATGGAATATAGCTTAACACCTTGGAAGGGATCGGCATGGGTTTGCTCCTATAGAGGGTTAGGCATACTTCATTGGAAAAAGAAGCACTCGGCATAGTTAATGAGAAGGGATCGGCATGCTTTGCTGGGAGGCAAGGATCGGTAGGCTTTGTTGAAGAGGGATTGGCGTCCAACCAACTTAAAGTGCTTTCGTACATCCAACGATCAATATCTCAAGATTTGTAAGTCTAAAGCATATGGAATTTGGAGAGCAAGGCATATGGATCGTAGGGAACATACCCTAGGGATCGCACATCCAATGGACAAAGATGGAGGGATCGGTATACAACCTATGAGAGGGATCGGCAGAAGACGGTACATAAGCAATATTGGATCAAAGACCATGTAATAACTTGAGCTCCTTTGGTCCAAATGACATAAGATTTTAAGCGCTAACATATTAAAGCATGCAAAAGCCACCATAGGGATAGCTGCCCAAAAATCAAAAAATAAAGGGATTGGTACCGATCCCTCTTCATGGGAATTTGGGCCTAGCGACCCCTCTGGTGGGCTCATGTGGGTAAGAATGTCCTATAGCCGAAGTTTCAGAGAGATTGGTGGTCGTCTTCACTTATAAATACTAGTCTAATGGGTCATTCTGAGGATCTTTACGCTATTGGTTACTTTAGTCCTTATTGTAATTAAGTTTCTCCATTCCTTGCTACTGTAATCAGATTATTAATTGATCAATAAAGATAATCTTCAAAGTGGACATAGGCATACAACGCCGAATCACTATAATTTCTGTGATTTCTGATTGTTGCTTTTTATTTATTGTTAGTTTAATCTATTCCTCAGTTTTAACTATACTTTCTTCACTGACTTCTCTACATAAACCTATTCTTGGGTGTTTGTGGCCAATTTGGTTGCATACATTTTGGTGCTTTCACTGAGAAGCCTGATTCTCAACTTGATACGATCTCCTTTGTTGCTACTGGATTGGATAAATCCACCGAAGGAGATCTGTAGTTATCTTCATAGAGTTGCTTACACTATTCAGATTTGGAGGAATCTAAAGCAAGGAGATTGATAATGGTGAGACATACTAGATCTACTTCTCAGAATGTGGATGGAAATGAGTCTGCTAGCATTCAGCAAGGAGACCTAAGCAATCAACCAACAAATGTGAATGCTGATCCGGTTGAAGTTCAGAATCCCGCTGATTTATATAACTAGAACTGAATTTCATAATTTACTGAGAGAGTTGATGGAAAGCCGTCAGCAACTAAATCAACAAATTTAAACTAATATCAACTTGATGAACCAAATTACTTAGCAGCAGCATGGGAAAGCTAGAAGAGAACCCACTCCATATTCGGTAACGGAAAGTTCTAGCTCATTGGATGAATATCACAGGCATAGGCGTCGCAGGATCGAAGAAAATTGCGTAGAAACCTCATAACATCACCTGGCAGACCATTGCGGTCTGCCAAGATCAATCGGTGTCGATCCCTCCTTAGGGATCAGTACCAATCCCTCCTCTAGAGGAGGGATTCCCCACACACACTTAGGGATTTGTGCTGGAACTATTTCTACAAGTTTGGATGATAGAATTCGATTGAATGCTGACCAGTTACCTCCTCGAAATGATGACGGAATGAATGTACAAGATGCGCATCGAGAAGACGGTGAACCAAGAAGGCGTGAAACGGCCTGCAGACATCGACTGGACCATCCACATGAGGTAGAGCGCGACCACCGCTTGGCACCACCCATCCAAACGCCGGATTTATCGGCAATGGTTAGACAGTTAGTAAAGGAGAGCCAAGGCTTAACCAAAGATGACTGGGGAATCTCAAGAAGTCATACCCCATTCACTAATAGTGTATTACATGCACAGTACCCAAGTAAGTTCAACATGCCATCGATGCTTTCCTATGAGGGATAAATCGAACCCAGGCAGCACATCATGAGATATGAATGGTTGATGGATTCCACGCGAGCTGATGATGCAACTAAGTGTAGATGCTTTTTCATAACTCTTTCTGGAATAGCGACGATGTGGTTCACGAAACTACCCCCGTGATTAATTTCTAGATTCGATGAGTTGGCAACCAAGTTTGTGGAACAATTCCGGATGAACGCGACTCGTCCTAAAGACGTGATGTCCCTTTCTAGCATGACTCAGGCTCCAAGAGAGTCATTGAAAGATTATTTGAAGAGATTTCATATAGCTATTATGGAGGTCGGTAATCCAAATGACCATGTGATACTTATGGCCATAACGAGAGGGATTGACCAGGAGTCTGAGTTTGGCAATTGGCTGGTTGGTTAACTGCCTGCCACGTTGGAGCGCTTTTATTCATAGGCAGCTCAGTTTTTGGGAAAGAAGGAAGCCGGGTCCTCCAGAAAGAAGAATGTTGCGGGAACGTGTGGAGTGGCAGTACAGAGTAACATTATAATAAAATAGTCTGATGACAGTTCTAGAAAAGTCCAAGTGAACGTTCAGAATAAGTCAAATCAGCAAAAGAGAGGTGGAGATAGGAATCGAGAACGAAAGAGGGATTTTGGGAGGCTAAAGCCTAGGATTCCAATGTATGATAATTACACACCGCTAAACACGTCCTTGGAGAATATCTATCTATCCACTTGCAATACCATGCAGTATAGAAAGCCGCCTCCAAAGGAATCAATAGAGAAGCAAAAACAGACAGGGAAATATTGTCAATTTCATGAATGCTATGGCACAACACTAATGAATGCAGGCATCTCGAGGATGTTGTAGAAAAGTTAATTCGAGAAAGGAAATTGCAACAGTTTGTGAAAACCCCGCGGGATGGCAGGCAGGGGACATCTGACCCCAATCGAGGACATGCTCCACGTAGGGCTGAGGAGCCTGCACGGACTGGTGGAAGACTAGTGATAAATACAATAGTCGGAGGACTGCACCCAGTGGATAGGAGTTGGCAAGAGATGGAGCGCTATGCTAGCGCAATTAGGTATGTGGATTTTGAATGTTGTTCAAATACGGAAGACGGAGCTCCGGTGAAGTAGTAACGTACTATGGCGGATGATATCGTGTTTAGGAACAGAGATGTAGATAAGGTGGAGGCTCCGATAATCAACCCAATGGTTATTTCAGCCATGATTGGTCCTGCTTTGGTGAGAAGGATTTTGATTGATTGTGGAAGTTCGATGAATATAATCTTCAAAAAGGCTTATGATCAAATGAGGATGGAAGCCAAAGATTTAAAATCATCTAAAGCTCGTATACACGGTACTAACGGTATAACAACTGAAGCTGTTGGTTATGTGGAATTACCTGTTGAGTTGGGAGAAGGTGAATGGAGGAGAGTGCAGATCTTGCCATTTATTGTTTTGGATGTTGACTCTTCATACAATGTTTTTCTGAGTCGACCGGCCCTAGCTGAATTCCAGGCTGCTCTTGCCCCGTGGTGTTTGACTTTGAAATTTCCGACTGATAATGGTGTAGTAGTTGTTCATGGTGACCAAGCAATTGGATGTGCCTATTATGTAGCTGAGTTAAGGGAAGCTCAGCGCAAAGAAAAGGTAAGGGTGTTGACAAGACTATCTGCATCTAAGCCACCGAAGATTGACAACTAGCGCTTGAGCCTTGGCTCGGGTGCCATAGTTGGTTCTATAGAGATATAGATTCGAGAGATGATGAATAAGAGCCCAAAGAGACCAAGGCTACATCGGCTGAGCTAACAATTGATATTACGGTCAGCCACGACGATCCATCACGAGTCCTAAAGATTGGATCACAACTTAGCCCTCCGATGATGAAAGAACTTGCAGGTTTTCTCTGAGCGAATCTAGATGTATTCGCTTGGACTCACTCTGAAATGTGTGGAATACCGCCTGCTATTGTGAGCCATGCATTGAATATTGACCTGAGGTATGTCTCGGTGAAGTAGAAAAGACGCTGTATGGATCCAGAGAGATGCGTCGCTCTCAAAGAGGCGGTGTATAAACTAAAAGACAACGGGTTTATCCATGATGCCCTCTACCTTAAATGGGTATATAACCCTGTACTTATGAAGAAAGCAAATGTGAAATGGAGTACGTGCATTGATTACTCAGATTTGAACAAAGTGTGTCCAAAAGACAGTTTTCCCCTTCCGAGGATTGACCAGCTGGTTGATTCAACCACAGGAAATGAATTGCAATCTTTCATGGATGCATACTCGAGATATAACCAAATCCCAATGCATATCCCCGATCAGGAGCACACCAGTTTTATCATGGATGTTGGATTGTACTGTTATGTAGTAATGCCGTTTGGATTGAAGAATGCCTGAGCAACTTATCATCGCTTAGTTAATAGGATGTTTAAAGACCAAATTGGAAATATGATGGAAGTGTATGTGGATGATATGCTCGTGAAGTCACGACGATTAAGCGACCACATTAGAGATTTGGTAGAAATGTTTGACATCCTCCGATATTACAAGACGAAAATCATTCCTTTAAAGTGTTCATTTGGTGTTGCATCAGGAAAATTCTTGGGCTTTATTGTCAATGCTCGTGGAATAGAAGCTAATCCCAAGAAGATTCAGGCTATCTGTGATATCCAAGCATTGAGAACTATTAAACAAGTGCAGAGTCTGAATGGGAAAGTTGCTGCCTTAAGTTGATTTATCTCCAGAGCTACCGACAAAAGCATTCCCTTCTTCGATTTAATTAGGAAAGGAAAACAAAACTTTGAATGGATGCAAGATTGTAAAGACGCATTTCAAGCTTTGGTGAATCATTTGGAGAGACCCCCTATCCTATCAAAGCCGGTGGATCATGAGGAGTTGTCCATTTATTTGGCTGTATCGACACTATAAGTGCTGCATTGCTTCAAGAGGAGAATCGGATCCAAAGTCCGGTGTATTACGTCAGCAAATGATTAACGGGAGCAGAAAGGAACCGTTCAAAAATAGAGAAATTGGCATCTTCTTACTAATTGCATCACGCAAGCTTCGTCCGTACTTCCAGGCACACCCGATCAATGTTTATACCGACCAGCCATTATGACAGGTCCTACAGCGACTTGAGACGTCTGGAAGGTTACTCAAATGGAATATTGAGGTCAGCCAATTCGACATTACATATCTCCCTCGAAGGGCTATTCAAGCTCAGGCGTTGGTAGATTTTATAGCAGAGTTTACTATGCAGGATGATTCTCCAGAAGCCAGCGAAATCCCTACTGTATGATGGAAATTGTATACTAATGGAGAATCTAACGATCATTGTTCCAGAGCTGGGATTGTGCTTGTGACTCATGAAAATCAGTCAATCTGTTATGCATTAAAGCTTGATTTCCCAGCAACAAACAACAAAGCTGAATACGAAGCTCTGATTGCTGGACTTAAACTAGCTAGAGAACTTGCAATAAAATCTCTAGAAATTTTTTGCGATTCGCAGTTGGTGGTGTATCAAGTTAGGGGAGATTATCAGGCTAAGGGATAACGACTTGCCCTATACCTTACCCAAGTTCAAGAGTTGTTGACAGAGTTTGAATACTATGATATGTTGCATATTCCACGAGATCGAAACAGAGAGGCTAATTCATTGACAAAGTTCGCTAGTACCAGCGATGCATAGTAGACGGGCTTGGTTCCGATGAAGTATTAAATACCCCAAGTATAAACATGATGGAAATCGACCAAACACTGAAAGCGGAGCCTAAAAGGGAATCATGGATGACCCCGATCAAAGAATATTTACTGCACAGAGTCCAACCAGATAAAAGAAATGAAAAGCGACAAGTCCTCGCAAAGCTTCACGATATATTATGCAAGAAGGAATTATGTACAGGAAAGGTTTTCCAGTCCCTCTACTCTGGTGTGTCGTTCACGATGAGATAAAACGTGTTCTAAAAGAAGTTCATGAAGGAGAATGCGACGATCACACTGGGGGGCAAACTCTGGCAAAGAAAATACTCTGTTATATGTATTATTGGCCAACCATAAATCGAGATGCTGCTGATTATGTAAGACGATTTGATAAATGCCAAATATATGCAAAAGTTCCAAGGGCTCTGCCAACAGAAATCACGTAAATGGTCAGTCCATGGTCGTTCTCCATGTGGGGTATAGACATTATCGGCTCCTTGCCGATCTCTAGTGGTGGCGCCAAGTACGCTATCGTTGCAGTTGATTACTTCACCAAATGGGCCGAAGAAGAAACTTTAGCCATGATCAAAACCAAAAAAGTAATCAACTTTATTGTCCGAAACCTCATGCGCCGCTTCGGTCTTCCGCGAACTATTGTAACAGATAATGGGGCTCAATTTGACAGTGTTGAATCCAAAGACTTGTCGAAGGTATCATATTGAAAAGATATTTGCAGCGGTCGCTCGCCCTTAGGAAAATGGATAGGTTGAAGCTGTAAATAAGATCATAAAGTCCATTCTGAAGAAGTATTTGGAGAAGGCTAGAGGAGGGTGGGTGGATGAACTCCCTACATTACTATGGGCTTACAGGACCACCCACAAGTCCGCGAATGGCCATACTCCGTTCGCCCTCACTTATGGTTTCGAAGCTGTAATTCCTGTTGAGCTCAAAGTTCCTTCTCATCGAGTGACTTACTACGATCCTAAAACGAATAAAGATCTCCTCTTGGAATCTCTTGACTTTATAGATGATAAGCATAAAGAAACCGATCCGAGGGCAGCTGCACATCGACATCGAGTCACCCGGTATCACAACACTAAAGTTCGACCTAGGACCTTCGAAATTGGTGATCTCGTCCTGAAACGGGTTTTTCCTACCCCGTCAAACATGAATCCAATCTGGGAAGGACCACATGCCATTGAACAGAAGCTTGGAGAAGGAACTTTCAAGCTAGCGACTGTTGATGGCCTCACACTTCCAAGGGCGTGGAATAACAAACATCTTCGACGCTATTTCACTTAGTTTATTTCCTTTACCTTTTAGTTGTATTTACTTTTTGAATTTTCTTTAGCATTTGATTTTTCAAAAGTGTAATAAGACGGTTTATGTTATTCCTTTCCATTTAATGAATAAAGTTTCAAGCTTCTTTTATATTTATGTTTGTTGTTGCATTGTATGCTAATTATCTTGCGAAACTGATTAATGTCGATATGTATGAACATGCTCCCAGAGTTTGAAATTGATCAATCATGCTAAGTCCTAGCAGGATTAATTGATATGAGCTCAATCTAGTTGTTCATTTAACAACTCTTATTCACAATCCAAAGGACGGGATACACATAAGGAATAAATATGGCCGACAATCTGATGATCGAATAACTCCTGCCGAACTGTGGAATTGGGATAAAATCAGAGCGACTATGATACGACTGATCGCCTGCTAAATCAAACCCCAAATCCTAGGGGAAAAATTAATCAATCAAAACGAGTACTGTCTGACTGTTTTCAAAAAAACTCTAAGTCCCTAGAGTGTGGAATGGAGTATAAACATAAATCGGGTGTGAACCGACCACCCGTGGGATACCTCTAAGTTCCCAGAGTGCGGACTAGAGTATAAACGTAAATTTGGTGTGAACCGACCACCCATGAGATAACTCTAAGTTCCCAGAGTGCGGACTGGAGTATAAACGTAAATCAGATGTGAATCGACCGTTGGCAAGATAACTCTAAGTCCCCAGAGTGCGGACTAGAGTATAAACATATACTTGGTGCGATCCGATCACCCATCAACTAAATCTTATCCCCAGAGTGTGGATATGAACATGGATGAATATATGAGTGGAGTTCGTCCATTCTCTATTCCATAAACTCCGGCCTGAAACCAACGGGAGGAGTATAAACTCGCTAAGGATGGAGTTCGACCGTCCAACATCTGACCCCGCTAAACCAAAATCGAGGGCAGGATTATAGTTACTCAAAAACTGCAGAACCCAACAGCGTAACACTAGGGCCCTAGCCTAGTGTTTGATACGACTCGAGGCCACGACCACTTGGAGGCCTTGGGATAGAGTCGGTGGATTGTTACCAGAATTCATGAACAACAAATTACAAGTACATTGAATGGAAAGTAATAGTTCAACTAATTAAATGGCAATTCACATGAAAGCTCAATAGAAAACAAAAAACTTTTATTTACATTACAGGTTTCAAGATCATAGTACAAGTTATTCCAAAAATCGGGACTCATGCCCGTACAACCACAGATAACGAGAGAGACGACTGTGCAAACTATATACTGAGCCGAAGTGAAGTTATTTATTTGACTTTCTCTCTTTTTTGGATTTTTCGGGAGTAGCGCCACTTGTGCTTCTTTTTCTAGGTCCCTTACTGCCTTTAGCAGGAGAGCTTGCAGAAGTAGGAGGAAGTTCATTGGGAATCAACCCGCTAGGTGGAATAACTTGCAGTGGCACAAGATGAGGATTGTCAATTTCCACCTCGACGGGCTCAGTTTTAGCTTTTCTTTTCAGCAAATCTTCCTTTTCAATCCGCTCTTTCAAGCTCATCTTTTAGGTATGTTCGGAGGCGCCGGTGATCATTGCATCATCAGATCCATCCGCCGGAACTGGGTCTTCGACCTTATCGTCATCAAGAGCTCCGATGATTTGAGCATCGGGTCCCGGTATATCAATAATTGCTAGAACCTCAGTTGTTTTCTCCTATTGCTCTACGGCAGCATCACTTTTGGGTGTTTGACCGGGGTCTGGAAGACCTACAAAATTTGTTAAAATAGGGAGACTAGCTCAAAATCATTGTGCGCGAAGAACAAAATTTTCATAAACTGAGCAGTAGAGTGCGATACCCACATCCAGTTGGCTCTCTGTGGTTGCTGGGGTACCTCCTTCTACAATAGGGGACAACATCTTGGACTGGTAGCTGGGCTTGTCTGGATTGTAGTCCAAATCATGCTCCGTGTCAAGGGAGATTGATGTTCCAGCTGCTTGGGATGAAGAGGGACCCTTAGGGACGACCCCTGAAGATCCAATAATATGTTCCCCTTCCTCGGTAGGCGCAAAAACATTGAAGTATCGGAGTTTTGCGGCAGCCAAATACAAGGGTTTGTTTCCACGAAGAATTTCCCTCACTAATTCCTTTTCATTAAGCTCAGCTCCATCCATTTCTCTATTCTTCATCTCAACAACATGCTCCAAAACTTCAACGTGATTCGAGGTAACCCTCGCCAAGAAAACTTAAGTCATGGTGGATAAGGACTTTGGCATTATACTCGATGATCAATGGATCGAACAAGTCCTTAGTTTCATTCCTACCAGACTCTTTAGCGGCTTCCACTTGGGAATCAATTTGTTCAATCATTTCTTTGCAGCCTTCTTCTCGAGCTTCTTCTTTAAGAGCTTCCATCTTCGTAAGTTGCTCATCAAGTTTAACTTTAGGCTCCTGGACTCAATAGCTTCCTCGCAGTACTTCAGCAATTCTTCTTGGGCTTCAATTTTCTCCTCCTTTTCTTTTTTGAGAAGCACTTCGAGTTCCTCAACGCGGTAGGCCAAAATGTCTTTTTCCTTTTGCAAGGAATCTTTTTCTAGAGAAAGTGTCCCACTGTGATTGAGGGCAACATCGAGTTCCTTTTTATGAGAAGTTTCTAAACGGCTCACCGCTTCTGTCGTTTCCTTAGCATTTTTCTCCGCTTCAGTGAGTTGTGTTTTCAATTCTAACAATTTGGCATCCTGATGTTTGATTATGTCCTTATCATGAATAGCTTCTAACTTGAGACGGTCTTTTTCATGTTGCCGCTCAAAGGATACTTCAGAAATTTTTTATGCCAAATGTTGGAACGAATCGTGCTGCATGAACACATCGTTGACGCATGCAAGAGAACTCACTTTTGCGTGCCTCGGAATCGTATGGATTCAGAGAAGGAATTTAACCCTATCAAAGCAAATTTTGGAAAAGTGGCTTTAAACTCGGCCAACTTCTCTACTGTAGAAACATCGGGAGCAGCAGCAGGCAAAGACGAATCAGAAGCAACAATTGGTTGTTTACTCGATCAAAGTTCATGAGATTGTATAGAGCTTGAATACCTAGAATATTGCTCATGAGATGTGGCGATTTGAGGGCCATGGTAAGGAGCCTAGTCACCACTGTAAGCAGGAAAGTTAGACCATTCCCCTTGATGTGATCTTTGGGACTGGGACTTGCGTTTATAGGAAGAGGATTCCCTTGAGTGATAGCTTTTATGTCGTCCCTCATCTCTCTCCTTGTGCTGGCCAGACTCCGAATCCCGGTTGGATCGATGATATGATGAAGAACTTCTTAAGTGATAAAAGGCCTGGGACTGAGACATAATACCTGCAAAGACCAAATGAGAGCATATGAGCAATTATTGCATGAAAGATTAATAAAAAGTGTGTAGTGAAGTGCACGTGCTTGTGAGTGTCCTAGCGTTTCCCCTGAACAGACCGGTGGCTGTAGCCTTGCTCATCGGCATTTTCTCTCCTTTATTAGAAAGACGAATGCCTTCACTACTCCTAGTAGGAGAGTTGAGCCATTCAAAGTTGATATTGGGAAAGTCATAGGTTATGATATCGTCAGGAATTTGGAGGCTTGAAAATCCCTTCAGTGAACTTTCCGAGTGTTGAGAAGACGATTCCTCTTCAACAGGAATAATAACAAACTTTGGATCTGTGGTAGTCTTTCTTCTATGAAGTTTGTATGCTAGCTTTTTATTTCTTTTGGTGGGTGTTTGAGATTGCGTGCCTTGCGATGGTTCGACCATAGGCGCCTTGCTTGGGCTCGCATCAGCGCTACCAGGTTTATCAACTTGAAAAGCCCTAATCTCACCCTCTTCAGTGTCATCCCGAGTCCACTCGGCTGGGGGAATGACGGGATTGATAGTATCCCTTCTTTGCTCTACAACATTCCTTGGCAAGGCTGCACTTCCGAGAATCCCGATGTTGCGGCCTTCCTTCAACAGCCCGAATAAAGATAATAGCTCGTCAGTTACAAGAAGTTTGATGTCTCTGTCTTCGATAGGAGTAGCACGAATGGCGGCGATGGCTCTTGAAGAATCGGCGCCTTCAGGACATGGGTGGACATCTGAAAAAATTCCAGATGTTAGTAGATTCAAAGGAAAAGTTACGACTTGAATTAGCAAACTTGAGAAAGAAATGAAAGAAATACTTATGTCCTTCCAACCATCACCTCGAAAAGCCGGGCGGACATCGTACATAAAACCACTCGTGCTTAAACAAAGAAAGTTTATTCCAAGCTCTTGTCAAGACTTGGCAATTCGGCGAGGGTTCAAGAAAAACATAAGAGGGACTTCCCGATCGACGTTTTAAGTTGTAAATAAATCTTATGTCTTCGGGAGTTGGCGGAGGGAATAAAATGCTCATAAATAGTAAGAAGGTTCCATGTATAAAGGTGTAACTGTTTGGATGGAGCTGAGTAGGAGCAATTCCGAGATATTCAAGCATCTCTCAAATAAACGAGTTAAAAGGCGGTACGCATTCAGCCCGACACATAAATTTATTACACGATGTGTACCCCGCCGAGGGCAAGTGAGACATGTTGTTTATTAAAGGGACCAAAACATCTACGAATGGAATCCTATAAAAAGAGCATAGCCGGCAAAGAGCAGCCTCGCCAATTCGGGAGGCCTTTGAGTCTACTGGGTTATTTAGAAGAATGGCAACCTCTATTGCATCAGGAGCAGGACTTATGTCCTCCGCTAGGAGGACCGGAATATTTAGAAAAAGGTCGGCCCGTAGGCCAAAAACTTCTATTTGTTCCGCTGATGGCTGGGAGAAAGCCTGCCAGATATAGTTGCAGAAATTGATTTTCCTTTAGAATAGATGTGTTGCATCGCCAGATTAGAAGACATATTAGCGGAACGCTTTGAGCGTTTGGAATCCATATTAGCTATATACTCAGTAGATAATTGAGGTTAGAAAAGGTAACCTATTTCCCCATTGCTAAGTGTGTGCGGTGCTTTGTATAATAGATATAAACTCTTTGAAATTGGAAAAACGAAATAAAACGACGAGACCTGGGAGTTCGACCAGAGAGACCATCATTGCTGACCGTCTCAACTGGCAAGAAGATTGATCGATTATTGATGCAACCCAGAATGATGAAGTCTTAGGTCGCGAGCGACCTAACGTTCTGTTAAGTCGAGTACGATCTAACAAGGAAGATAACGAGCTTAAATTGTGGGATAAGCCGTTGGAAGTTGAAGTCTTAGGTCGTGAGCGACCTAGCGAGTTAAAATAGATCACATATCACTCTTTGTCCTTAGGTCGCTCAACGATGCAACTTTGCGACCTACGACCTATGATAAGTCACGAATGACCTAACGAGTTAACTCACTCAGCAATGCCGCATTTTCCTTTAGGTCGCGAACGACCTAACTTAAGTCGCTCAGTTCCTTTAGGTCGCTCCGATAGTTCGAGTAAAGACTGTTTCGAGCTACGACCTAAGTTAGGTCGCGTAAACGAGTTACGACCTAAGTTAGGTCATGAAGAGAATTAGGTCGTGAGACGAATTCCAGAAGCAAACTTCTTAGGTCGCTGAAGCTTAAGCCGCATCCATCTTAGGTCGCTCAACCTTATGTGCTGGAAGTTAGGTCGATGCCTTGTTTTTAGGTCGCTCAAGTGTTAAGTCGTGTTGTTGTGACTGTTGTAAATACTGTAAATCGTTTACTTGTTGTAATCTACTTGTTTTAGGTCGTGAAGGCTTTGTGATGTATGTTGTTGTGTTGTAATGTTGATGTGTTAGGTCGTGAACGACCTATACTAGGTCGTAAGTCGTAAGTCGTGTTGTGTTAGGTCGTGCCCGACCTAAGTGTTGTCCAGAATTGAGTCATGTTGAGTTGTAATTTCTATAAATAGCAGAGTGTTGGTCATTTGTAAAGTTTGGTTGATTTTGAATAAAACTTTTGTTTATTAGCTTTGTGCTTTCATTTAAATTGGTAATTGAGTGTAATCTCCTATCTCCTCTTTCGGCATTCGAGTGCGCTCGAATCAACGATCTTAGAAGCCAATTTACGGTATCAAGTGCACTTGATCAACGTCTGAAGAATTACAGATCTTCTTTCACGGTATCGTGCGCGATCAACGTGACGAAGATAGCTAGAATTCGGTATCTTCGGATCACCGAATTTGGGCCATTCAGTATTCTTCATTCCATCGATTGCTACTTTCACAGAGTTAACATTTTGTCATTCCGCTGCTGCATCATTTGGTATCAGAGCTAGACTTAGCCAATCATATCTAAGCCGGGTCTTGGAGCCAATTTATTCGAAGAGTTTGAGGAGTTAATTGAAGCCGTACATCATTTAGGGAAGTTGGTTGTTCATCGCGTTCTTCACAAAGTCGCAACAAGAGTGAAGATTTTGATCCATATCATTTTGGATCGAAAGAAGAAAGGTGTTTGAGAGTGCGCGGAAAGTTGTTTGTGCGCCAAAGGGAATATTGAATTGTGGGTGTCGAGCTTGAGTTAGGTCATTTCTAGGCCAAACCGAGCTAGAATTGAAATTTTTGAAGTTATGTGTAGAATTTGTGAAGTTTTCGACAATGCCGCCAAGAAGAGCTAATCGCCATCAGAATGTTGAAGCTTTGTATAGAAGAGAAGAAGCTGATGAGATGGAGCAAAGAATTAATGAAAATTTTAGGAAGAAGCTTAATGAAGGGATTGGTCGATTAGAGAAGATGATGTTGGAAATGAATCAAAATCGGAGAAGGGTTTCACCTGAATCTAACCATGGAGGAAGTAGAGTTTCACCGCATTCCCATCGAGAGAGAAGTGTTGATAATGATCATAGAAGTGTGAGTCGAGATTATTATAGAAATGATGATGATCGAAGACGTGGTAAGAATGTGAATGATCGTGATCGGAGGAATGTAGATAGAAGGGATGTTGGTGGAAGACACGATGGTAGCAGAGATGTTGGTGGTCAGGATCGACATCGATATACATCAGATTTCGAGGAAGAGTTTGATGGTGGTAGTGTTCATGAACGAGGACGAGGACAAGGAAGAAATCAGTCGGAGTATGATCACAAGTGGGAGTCTGGGATGAAAACTGAAATACCAGAATTTAAGGGAGGAATGCAGGTCGAGGAATTTCTTGATTGGTTAGCTTATGTTGAGGAAATATTTGACTTCAAGGAGGTTCCGGAGGATCATAAAGTGAAGTTGGTTGCTACTAGGTTAAGGGGGAGAGCTATGGCATGGTAGCAGCAAACCAAACTTACTAGAGAACGGATGGGGAAGTCAAGGATTGTTGCTTGGGAAAAGATGAAGAAATTGATGAAGGCTACTTTCTTACCTTACAATTACCAATCACTAATGTATCAGAGACTACAAAACCTGAGGCAAGGGAAGAAGACTGTTACTGATTATGCAGATGAGTTCTACCAGTTGATTGCTCGAAATGACATTATGGAGACAGAAGAAAAATTGACCGCTAGGTTTGTTGGTGGACTTAGAACACAGATCCAGGATATGGTGAACATGTTCGACCCTTGATCTATGGCAGAAGCACATCAAAAGGCGTTGGCTTGGGAGAAACAAGGAAGACGTGGGGGAGGTGTGTTTCCAAGTTTTACAGGGCAGAACAATGGAGCGGGTAGTAGTTCTAATGTTCCTAAGGCATCGAATAAGCCTGTTGTTCATGAGGTGGCTAAACCAAAAGTCAACCCCAATTTCAAATGCTATAATTGTCAAGAAGTGGGACACAAGAGCAGCGAATGTCCGAAACCGAAGAAGAGAACTATGATTGCTGAGGCAGAGGAAGATGAGGTAGAGGCTGACTGTTCTAATTCACTACATGATAAGGAGGAAGAAAATGTGTCGGGAGATGAAGGGTATTCATTAATGATGAAGAGGTCGTGTTTAACACCAAAACAGGAGGAGGAAACTAGCTGGTTAAGGAGTAACATCTTTCAATCAACATGTACTATCTTGGGAAGGGTTTGCAAGTTTGTTATTGATGCAGGAAGTTGCGATAATATTATCTCTACAGAAGCTGTGAAGAAGTTATCATTGAAGACAGAGAAGCATCCGAAACCTTACAAGTTAGCTTGGTTGAGGAAAGGTGGGGAGGTGAAAGTTGGACGAAGGGCTTGTGTGAATTTTTCAATTGGGAAGAAATACAAAGACGAAATTTGGTGTGATGTGGTTGACATGGATGTATGCCATTTATTGTTGGGAAGACCGTGGCAATATGATAGGGCTGTGCAACATGATGGTCGGACTAACAGTTATAGTTTCATGTTTGAGGGTACAAAAATCACTTTAATTCCTAAAAAGCGACAACAAGAAGAAAGCAAGTTGGAGGAGATTGAAGAGTTGAAAAAAAATTTATCATTGAAGGAGTTTGTTAAGGAGGTAGAAGAGGAGCCTGAAGTATTCTTGTTGATTGGACGTGAGAGTCATGAAGTGGTTGAGATCCCTGAAGAAGTAAAGCCAGTGCTGGGAGAATTTGACGATGTATTTCCTGAGGAGCTACCAACGGAGTTACCGCCATTAAGAGACATTCAACATCAAATTGATCTTGTTCCAGGAGCTGTGTTACCTCATAGACCACATTACAGAATGAGTCCAAAAGAACATGAGGAGTTGAGAAGGCAAGTGGAAGAATTGCTTGAACAGGGGCGTGTACAAGAAAGTTTAAGTCCTTGTGCGGTGCCAGCTTTGTTAGTACCGAAGAAGGATGGAACGTGGAGAATGTGCACGGATAGCAGGGCACTCAATAAAATCACTGTTAGATACAGATTTCCGATGCCGAGGCTTGATGATTTGTTGGATCAGTTGAGCGGGGCTACTATCTTTTCGAAGATTGATTTGAAAAGCGGTTATCATCAAATTCGAATCAGACCAGGGGATGAATGGAAAACAGCGTTCAAGACACGTGAGCGGTTGTACGAATGGCTGGTTATGCCATTTGGTCTTTCGAATGCACCGAGTACATTTATGCGGGTAATGAATTAGATTTTTAGACCATTCATTGGGAAATTCGTGGTGGTGTATTTTGATGATATACTGATATATAGTGGAAGTCCAGAAGAACACTTGCAACATCTGAGAGAAGTATTGATGGTACTGCGACAGGAACAATTTTATGCTGCAACGAAGAAATGCGTGTTCATGACGCATAGTGTTTTTTTTGGGATATGTTATTTCAGATGGAGGTATACAGGTGGATCAGAATAAAGTTGAAGCAATCAGAAATTGGCCACAACCCAGGACGATTACAGAAGTTAGAAGCTTTCATGGTTTGGCATCATTCTACCGAAGGTTTATTCCACACTTCAGTAGCGTGATGGCCCCAGTTACTGATTGTATGAAAGGGAAGCAATTTTCATGGTCGGAGGAAGCAGGATTTGCTTTTGAGAAAATCAAAGGACTTTTGACGACAGCACTGATTCTAGTGTTGTCGGATTTTCAGTTGTTGTTTGAATTACATAATGATGCATCGAAGGTTGGAATTGGAGGGGTGTTGAGTCAGAAAGGACGTCCTATTGCATATTTCAGTGAAAAGTTATCGGGAGCAAAGATGAGATATAATACATATGATGTCGAGTTTTATGCTATCGTGCAAGCTGTGAAACATTGGAGACATTATTTGTTTCATAAAGAATTTGTTTTATATACTGATCATGAAGCATTAAAGCATATGCAAGGACAGGACAAGATCGCAGCTAGGCATGCTTCGTGGATTGCATACTTACAACAATTTACATTAGTAGTGAAGCATAAATCGGGAATTACGAATATAGTGGCAGATGCATTGAGTTGAAGGAATCATTTGTTGACTACAATGAAAGTTGAAGTAACGGGGTTTGATGTGTTACCAGAAATGTTTGTTGATGATCCTTACTTTGCGAAGTGTGTAGATAAAGTCAAGGAGGGAAAGACGGATGAGTTTGTATTGGTGGATGGTTTTCTTTTTAAGGGAAATTGATTGTGCATACCAGAGTGCAGCTTACGTATGAAGATTGTAAAGGAGTTGCATGAGGAAGGTCATGTGGGCCGAGATCGTACTTTGCAATTGATTTCTCAATCTTATTATTGGCCTTCGTTGAAACGGGAAGTTGGAAGGTTTGTGGAGAGATGTCATATTTGCCAAATTTCCAAAGGGACAGCGACGAATGCGGGATTGTATATGCCGTTATCCGTGCCGGTTAGACCATGGGTTGATATCAGTATGGATTTTGTTTTGGGGTTACCTAGAACTCAGAGGGGAAATGATTCTATATTTGTTGTGGTGGATAGGTTTTCAAAAATGGCACATTTCATAGCGTGTAAGAAGACAGCGGATGCCGTCCGTGTTGCCGAGTTATTCTTTAAAGAAGTGTATCGCTTACATGGTTTACCAAAATCTATTGTTTCTGATTGGGATACGAGATTCCTAAGTCATTTTTGGCTGAGTTTGTGGAAGATGGTGGGAACAAAACTAAATTTCAGTAGTGCTTACCATCCACAGTCCGATGGTCAGACTGAAGTTGTTAACAGATCTTTGGGAAATTTATTGCGGTGCCTTGTGAAGGATAATCTGAAGAGTTGGGATATGAAGTTATGTCAAGCGGAGTTTGCTCATAATCATGCTATAAACCGTAGTACGAGTTTCAGTCCATTTCAGATAGTGTATTCAAGCTTACCAAAGGGGCCGTTGGATTTGACGATAGTACCACAACAAAGAGAACCATTAAACGGGCTGTTGATTTTGTTGATGGATTGGCAGAATGTCATAAAATCGTTCAGGAACGATTGGAGAAAGCAAATGAAAAGTATAAACGATCTGCAGATTTGAAACGAAGAAATGTTGAATTTAATGAAGGAGATTTAGTATATGCTGTATTAACAAAAGATCGTTTTCCAGTGGGAGCATAAAATAAACTTAAAGCTCGAAAGATTGGTCCTGTAACGATTGTGAAACGGATCAATGAAAACGCTTATAGGTTGAAACTGCCGAAAGATGTGTACACTTCTGATGTGTTTAATGTTAAACATCTTATACCATATCATGGGGATGAACTTGTTGTGGAAGAGGAGGGCGCAAATTCGAGGACGAATTTTTCCCTACCACGGGAGGATGATGCAGCCCAGAATGATGAAGTCTTAGGTCGCGAGCGACCTAACGTTCTGTTAAGTCGAGTACGACCTAATAAGGAAGATAACGAGCTTAAATTGTGGGATAAGCCGTTGGAAGTTGAAGTCTTAGGTCGTGAGCGACCTAGCGAGTTAAAACAGATCACATATCACTCTTTGTCCTTAGGTCGCTCAACGATGCAACTTTGCAACCTACGACCTATGATAAGTCGCGAACGACCTAACGAGTTAACTCACTCAGCAATGCCGCATTTTCCTTTAGGTCGCGAACGACCTAACTTAAGTCGCTCAGTTCCTTTAGGTCGCTCCGATAGTTCGAGTAAAGACTGTTCCGAGCTACGACCTAAGTTAGGTCGCGTAAACGAGTTACGACCTAAGTTAGGTCGTGAAGAGAATTAGGTCGTGAGAAGAATTCCAGAAGAAAACTTCTTAGGTCGTTGAAGCTTAAGCCGCATCCATCTTAGGTCGCTCGACCTTATGTGCTGGAATTTAGGTCGTTGCCTTGTTTTTAGGTCGCCCAAGTGTTAAGTCATGTTGTTGTGACTGTTGTAAATACTGTAAATCGTTTACTTGTTGTAATCTACTTGTTTTAGATCGTGAAAGCTTTGTGATGTATGTTGTTGTGTTGTAATGTTGATGTGTTAGGTCGTGAACGACCTATACTAGGTCGTAAGTCGTAAGTCGTAAGTCGTGTTGTGTTAGGTCATGCCCGACCTAAGTGTTGTCCAGAATTGAGTCGTGTTGAGTTGTAATTTCTATAAATAGCGGAGTGTTGGTCATTTGTAAAGTTTGGTTGATTTTGAATAAAACTTTTGTTTGTTAGCTTTGTGCTTTCATTTAAATTGGTAGTTGAGTGTAATCTCCTATCTCCTCTTTCGGCATTCGAGTGCGCTCGAATCAACGATTGTAGAAGCCAATTCACGGTATCAAGTGCGCTTGATCAACGTCTGAAGAATTGCAGATCTTCTTTCACGGTATCGTGCGCGATCAACGTGACGAAGATAGCTAGAATTTGGTATCTTCGGATCAACGAATTTGGGCCATTCAGTATTCTTCATTCCATCGATTGCTACTTTCACAGAATCAACATTTTGTCATTCCGCTGCTGCATCAATTATGAAAGCTTTGGGATCGACTATCGGCATTGGAGTGGGAAGTTTGTCGTTTTAGTCCATATGCAAGTTTTAAGTCTATATTAGAAGTTCCAGGAATTTGATTGTTCAATCTCAAGTTCGACAGTTGATATGCATGTTTTATTGTTCATCGTCATCATATGTCCAAGCTCGTTAAGGTAAGTTAATGGAGATTGCTCAAACAAGTCAGATCAAATTAATTTGCAAGAAAAAATAAGCCATTCTTTAACTCAATGTTGATCCCAATGGTATATATCGACCCCTATCCCAAAGCTCCTATACCGATCCCTCTCTTCGACTAAGACCAACCGAATCCTATAGAAAGGTCGACCTCTATGGATAGGCCGATCCATCTCCTATGGCTTCACTATAGAGCCTTCACCCCTTAAACTACCGATCCCTTCAAATGAAACATACCCTACCGAACCCTCACCCTGTTTCACAATGACCAATCTCTTCCTTCCTAACCTGACACTACTAACCCCTACCTAACCGATCCCTGCCTCTGCAATGTTTTCATATATTAATCTCTTCCTTCTTTAACTACTAACCTTCCTTCCATCAAAGTCCCTCACCGAACTCTTATCTTCTCTCTTCCTCTTCTCTTCCTTCTCCAAACTCAAATTATTGAACCTTATTCAGTAATCATTAACCTCTCCAAAGCCTCTCATCATCACGGCCTCGAAAACCATCATAATTACCAACTGCTTAAAGCCCAAGTTCTCATCGTATAATTAAAGACGTATTTCAAAATCTTACCTATATAAATGTTCAAATTGAAGTGGAGGCGAGTGTTTGGATATACGTGAATTCGAAGTGAAGGCGAAGCAAATATATGCAAGGGATGGAAGGTTTGAAGAATCAAGTGTGAGTAGAAGCAAATTTTTGTTTGGTTTCATGAGTTAAAAGCAAGGGTTCAGAGCTTTAGGCAAAAGGCAAAAAAATGAAACAAGTGAAGGGGAAGGGAAGTAAGCACGCTGCTTTATATACGTGGGCTAAGGGTTCGGCCCAAGTGCTGATGCGCAAAGGCTAAGGGATCGGTAAGAGGAATGCCGACCCCTATTAGCATGTGAGCCGTGCATGGATCGGCATAATATATGTCGAGCCCTAATAGTTAAAAAAAAAGAAAACAAAAGGAAGAAAACAAAAGGAAAAAACAAAAATGGTTGTAAAGGTTTGGCTATGAACATGAACATACAAAATGCTATAGAAATTGGCAATGACTTGTAGTGTTCAAACCCGTCCGGGAGCCAATAGCAAAAACGTGTATATGAATGTGCACATGAATGACTTAAAAATTCAATTTTTTGAAATCAACAGAAACTGAAATCAAACCCGAACCTTTCAAGTTCAGGGCTGGACTATATAACAAAAGCTTATAAGTCTCGCAGAGTTGGACTTATATATATTGGCAAAATATGGAACTGGATTTATATTATTGGAAATCGACCAATCATTATGGCAATCAATGAAAAATTCAATACCTTGAAAAAACGATTCGATAAAGGAATAACAATCACTCAGGAAGCTAGATGGACCTCTCTTCGACAATTCAGACTTGTTTCGAATTCAAAGCACGTCATGTTAGTCACAAGACGTACTTTAGGGGGAAAGTGTTATTCGGCATTCTAGCTCGGCTATATGGAACTGGTTGCATGAGTTAGACTTGATTGTTGTCAAGGCCGATGATTGTAGAATGATGATTGTGGGACCCGAAAGTTAAGTATAGATGGTTATATTAAGTCAGAATTGATTGGAATTGGTGGATGATCAATATAAAATGCTTTAAATATGGAATATAGCTTCACACCTTAGAAGGGATCGACATGGGTTTGCTCCTATAGAGGGTTCGGTATACTTCATTGGAAAAAGGAGGACTCGGCATAGTTTAATGAGAAGGTATCAGCATGCTTTGTTGGGAGGTAAGGATCGGCAGGCTTTGTTGAAGAAGGATCGGCGTCCAACCAACTTCAAGTGCTTTCGTACATCCAACAAAAAATATCTCAAGATTTGTAAGTCCAAAGCATATTGAATTTGGAGAGCAAGGCATATGGATCCTAAGGAACATACCCTAGGGATCGCACATCCAAGGGACAAAGATGGAGGGATCGGTATACAACTTATGAAAGGGATAGGCGAAAGACGGTACACAAGCAATACTGGATCAAAGACCATGCAATAACTTGAGCTTCTTTGGTCCAAATGACATAAGATTTGAAGGGCTAACATATTAAAGCAAGCATAAGTCAATATAGGGACCGCTGCCCAAAAATCAAAAAAATAAAGGGATCGGTACCGTTCTCTCTTCAGGGGATTTGGGGCTAGCGACCCCTCTGGTGGGCCCATGTTGGTAAGAAGGTCCTATAGCCGAAATTTCGGATAGATTGGTGGTCGTCTTCACCTATAAATACTGGCCTAGTGGGTCATTCTGAGGATCTTTACGCTGCTGTTTAGTTTAGTCCTTTTTGTAATAAAGTTTTTCCATTCTTTGCTGCTATAATCAGATTATTGATTGATCACTAAAGATATCTTCAAAGTGGATGTAGGTATACAACGCCGACCACTATAAATCTCTGTGATTGTTGCTTTTTATTTATTGTTAGTTTAATCTACTCCTCGGTTTTAACTTCACTTTCTTTACTTACTTCTTTGCATAAACCTATTCTTGGGTGTTTGTGGCCAATTTGATTGCAAACAACAGTATTCACATGCCGAACATCCAAGTATCGTAAAGAAAGATTATTGGAGTGAAAGAAATGAAAAGACAGAACAGAATCTCACAATGTGATGAGCAATATATAATATACAACAGGTCTTTACACAAAGAAAAGGACTTAAATATACATGCTAGAAATCAGAGTAACTATCTTATCATCAGCCAAGACAGTTATAACAGCCCGTCCTTACAATTGCTGATAAATACAGACAAGAACAACCAGCGGAAGATAAAATACGAAAATACGTCTTGGAGGATCTAGCTCGTCTCTCGAAGCTCCAAAGTGTTCAGCTAAATCTAGGAAATATGCTCGGGCTAACCCGAGCATTATAAGAAAAATAACGCCCGGATCAGTCTGGTAAAACCAGCATGAGAAACATAATAAAATGGATTACTTAATCTTATAAAAATCTTTCAGAAAATAAAGGTATCTCGTAAGACCATGCCGCACATAAACACGGATGGGTTTTTTCCTTACGGTAACAAAACCATTTTCTAGGAAATCTTACGATATTATAATAATGTCTAGGGTTTAAAATAAATATAGAATCATAGCCGAAATTGTTACATTTATTAAATTCTAGCATAATAGGTATACAACTTAATTCGTAGGGGCACGTATTGGAGATTGGATTTTCATCAATGACTAGGCTACTGGGGTACCACCCATTCATAGTACACCTCTAGACAAAATGTACCAAGGTCAACAAGAACATCTACCCTTGCTACATAGAGTCGACTTCCCTTTTAATATAGCATACCAGATTACATCATCCCCCAAGCACCAGGACAACAAAACATTTGCACATGGCCCCACTCTTCCCGTGCGCACACATACCAAAATCCATAAAAATTGAATCTAGATCGGTGAATGATGCTCCTAATGGTAGCAAAACACATAGCTCTGATGTATATCCCCAGTTTTAGTCATTACCGGGTCATGAGGCTCATGAGGTCACGATTACTTTTTTCCTCTCTTAGCAAATCCCACTTGGAATGCTAACACTGCCTTCTAAGCACAATATAATGCCAGCATTCGTCCATACAGGTTGTTCGGGATAAGAACAAATCGAAGGCACTACTTCTACTACAGCCATTTTGGAATCACCCTCAGGATTAGTAGCAAGTAGCCCTTGTACTTCAAAGAACTCTATCTTCGATCCCATCATCTCGAACCAGTCTTGAACTTCTTCCAAAGCATCAAACGCGCATATGGTTTTAGAGTGGTTACGGTTTCAAGTCATCTCATATAAGTACACTCTTACGCTTACCGGTCGCTCCAAAACCAAATTGATAGTTTCAGCAAACTCAACTCCAATTCTTTTGGAAATAATTAGACAATACATAAGAGCGGAGATCACCTCCTAACCATTTAAGTAGATGGATTTCCTTATCATTCGACCTAGGAGAACAAAACGAGATTTATACGCATAGTACAACATCATCGAAGATGACTGTGCCATATAACTCCTGTGTTTCTCCTAGATATTTCCAGAGTTATATTTTTGGCCAAGATTTTGATAGTCGGTTATTTAACTATCAAACAAATAGTCAAAACATAGATTTAATTCCATATGGGATCCACTAAGCCTCTATTAATTAATCTTTCATTAATTAAAATACCTTTCAATTATTTGATTTTAAAATACCTTTCCAAAAGATATTATTCACAAACTACCTTATATTCCTTTCAACACTTGGAAAACATTCATATACTGGTATAAGTATATTCACAACTATTTATACTTTCAATAATTAAAAAACATATACGTATACTTATCTCAACGGTACAAGCATATTAACAAACTTAAGGAAGATTTCCTTTTTTCCCAACTCATATTTAAATGGGCCAAACAAATATTTAAAACATTGCTTATTATAAACCAAACCATAATCATTCGGTGTTAAGTATGAAAAGAATGTTGCCATACCACCATAATTAAGAAAGTTTAATTATCAAAATCAAGTCTCATCCCTTTTATAAAATTCCTTTTTTTATAAGCCCATTTCGTATTTACAAGTCCTTTTATAAATCTCCAGATTAATTTATAATACATTTTTCATAGATATCTAAAATGATTTACAAAATTCCTTTCTATTTATAATCTCTTTCCTATTAATAAAACTCTTTTATAAACTCCCCTTATACAAATCTTTTATACAATCCTTAATAAAATCATTTTATAAATCCAAAGCCTAATTTTATAAATTATATATTCATTTAACACAAACTACGATATCTTTTAAATAGCACTAATAAATCCATTCTTTTATTTATAAAATACCATTTTAGACCTCTTTTACAAATATCACTTATAAAACTTCTTTTACAAAATATCGTTTATAAATCCCCTTTACATAATATCATTTGTAAATCTCCTTTTTAAACAAATCCTTTTTATTAAGTAAATTTCCTTCTATAAACAAATTATTTTTTATAAACACCTTATTTAAATTACTTAATCACCTTCAAACATCATAAATAAGTAAATAATTAACTTTTAAAACATTATTAATAAAAGGAGTAATTATCTTTAAAACATTATTAATAGAATAATTAATTAATTTAACCCTACCGTTTATTAAATCAATTAATTAACTTAAACCATAATTAAATCAAATGATTTACTTAAAACCATTATTAATAATATAATTAAATAACTTTATACAACATTAATAATATAATTAAATAACTTAGTTTAAAGCATCATTTACCAAAAAATTAATTAATTAAACATTATTTATAAAATAATTAAAATCATTTATAATTAAATAAACACTTAACATATAATTTGTTATGAAATTGAAGCTAAGTTAGATCTATAACCTTTCAAATTCGGAAAGAGACTCAACGACCACAGTGGTACTTAAACAAGCTACCACTTATTTTAAATTCACTTTCCAAGTCATATTACTGGTATTTACATAAGCAGGTATATATGTAAATAAAATCAATTAGCAATCACTAGTTAATCCATCACTTATCCAATATTAATTAATCCATATATTAATTAACTTGCATATGAATAAATGTTCAAATTAATATAATAGAAGAACGTGGATTTATTCTGCTAAAGATGTCATCAATAATATATTCAATTTAATTATAGCAGAACAATGTTTTATTCTACTAAATAGATGTCCAAAATAATCTATTCAATTAAATTTAACAGAAAAGTGTTTTCTTTGGCCAAATAGATATCACCAATGAGGTATACTTTATTTAACCACATTATTATTTGAAATAGCATAATTAAATTAAACCACTATAGTTTAAATCATAAATTTCCACTTTATTAAAACTATCAACTATTTATACTCGACAAGTTCATACGAATCTAGCGCAAAAACCCGCGGGTCAATCTGGTTTAAAACGAGCAAGTTATAGCTTTTTGAATCTAACACACTTATTTAACAAATTAAACAATTAATTTAAAGCGTTTTCTCACCATAAACCCATGGTCTAGCCCAACATCTAAATGAACCCGACCCGCTTCCTTCCTTCTCCCCTAAATTTAGTTTTTCCTGAAATCAAATTCCTGTGTCCACCTTCGACGTGCATGTGCACGTGCACGGGCATATCAACTTCGACCACCGAACATCGAACCCGAACCCACAAACACACTCGCTTGCTCGAGCACATTCCAAGAGCAACACCATGTAACATCCCATATTTTTATAACATTATTTAGAATAATTAATTGGGTAAATTAAATAAAATAATGTGAAGATTAGAAGGTTGAGATTTGATTAACAAAAGGTAGCCGTGTCATGTTAGTGTGTTAATTAAAATGAAATAACCTAAGTTAATGTGTTGGGATATGAGAAGGGCAATATGGGAAATATGTAAGGTTTATACCATGTAACTCGTGTTCATTTCATTTTACTCAAATTAAAAAAATACTAAGGCCGCCCACCATTATCATTCTCAAGAAGAAGATTAAAGCTAGGATTCAAAAGAAGGAAGAAAATCAATTAAATCAACATCAAATCTCATATCTATAATCTCAAAGCTAACATGAATAATTACTACATCCCAAATTCTTTTAGTTTTCGGGTTTAAGATTAGAACCAAAATGATTTTGCAAGTATATGCCATGTTTTGATGATTAAATTTTATATATATATATATAGTTGATGGATTATATACGTTCATGTTAGTTTTATGATATGTTTGACATGAAAACCCTATTTAATGACATTCAAATGCCTTGAAAATTTAAAAATAGGTCTAAAATGATAATTTAGAGATGGGTTTCAATTTTCATAATTTTCTGAATTAATATGGATTTTATATTAATTTTTTAGTGAAGGAAATTGTTTATTGGGTAATAAATTATTTTCGGCTAAATTAATAATTATTTGGGGTTGAAATTTTTATATGTTAGGCAACATATTAAATAGATTTTCAAGAATTTTCCAGATTTTTCCTATGTGTTTTGATGAATATATAAAATTATTAAAGGTGTGGGACTTAAATGTTTTATGTATTTAATTAAGGAGAAAGGGGCATTTTGTAAAATAAAATGATTATTTAATTTTAAAAATAGTGGCAGCACATTTTTGAAAAGTAATTGTTAACCAATGGGAATTTGACAAAAAAGGCAGGTTAGTTGAAAAGATTTCCTTTTTAAGTTAAAAACAAAGAAATCACATGTTTTACATGTTTCAGCCTTTACCAAAGTAAACCTTCCGACCCAGAACTTCTGACAAGGTCGAGAGGTTCAAAGCTTTCGACAAGGTCAAACCAACGCATATGGTATCAAGCTACTTGGTATGTAATGAATTGGACAGAGTCGAAGGGTTCTAAGTCAAAGGGTTAATGGCCAAAGAGGTAGGGGTATGTTTGTTTTATAAACCAAAAGCTTTCATCTGCTTTGCTTTCGAATAAGAGCTTTCGACTTGATTGCTTTCGACTAGGTCGAATGTTTAAAGTAAGGGTTTTAAACGTTTCGGCGCAGCCGAAAGGTTATTGTTGTTTTAACACTATTCTGTTTGAAACCTTTTGACATAGTCGAAGGGTTACTACCGCTTTATAAATGTTTTGTTTAGAACCTTTCGACAAAGACGAAAGGTTTACATGTTTTAAAAACTAGCCACTTCTCCATGCTTTCAAAAGGAAGCTTTCGACTTAGGTGATTCACCCTTGTTTTATAAATTGAAGTAAAATCCAAGGCTTTCGAAAGAATTGTTTTAAAGGATATGTTTAAAGCTTTCGAAGCAGAACTTTCGACAAAGTCAAAAGGTTGCTTCTAATGGTTTTGAAAGGTTTTAGTTGAATGGTTTTGAAAGGTTTTAGTTGAATGATTTCGGAAAGTTTAGTTCAGTGGTTTCTAAAAGATTTATTGAATGGTTTTGAAAGGTTTTAATTGATTGGTTTCGAAAGGTTTATTGAATGGTTTCGAAAGGTTTTAGTTGAGTGATTTCAAAAGGTTTAATTCAATGGATTCGAAAGGTTTAAACGGAACATTTTCCAAGGTTTTCTAAGGCAATGTTTTAAAATGGTTTTAAAGAAGGATGTCCAAAGTTTTATAGCTTTCGAAAGTTTTGCTTTTAAATGCATTCGAAAGGTTTGGAGAATGGTTTCAAAAGGTTTGATGTATGATTTCGAAAGGTTTGAGGAATGATTTCGGAAGGTTTGATATTTTTTTTGAAATAGATGATTTCAAAGGTTTAGAATGAGGTACTTTCAAATGGTTAAATATTTCATTAACTAAATTTTGAGTAAAAATATATATATGACATGGTGATATGATTTTTAGTAAAGTATAAATATTATAAACTTTTCCTTGTTTAATTTTGATTTAAAGGATTAAAATGATTTTGAAAATGTTTTCAAGGAAGATTATGGGAGAGGATCCTTAAGTGAAAATGACTCAGATATTAGAAAACCGGATGGGACTAGCATGGGGTCGCGCCCTATACATTTGCTAATAGCCCCAGCTAATTGTTGTCCAAAATTCCAGTGTGTAGGGCTTTGTCACAGGTAGGCTAAAATTTTGGTTACACATCGAAAGGAATATATGTTTGTATATATATAGGTTATTGGTGAGCCTGAAAAACCATTAGGATCGGGAAGACCTAGGAGATGATTAAGTTAGGGACAGACCGTCCAGAAGTGAAGTATTTAACAGATAGTTAAGGACAGACCATCCAGATGGGAAATGTTTAACATATGGTTAAGGATAGATAATCCAGAAGAAGAAAATCTAATAGGTGTTAGGTTAATTTTGATTGTATTGTCTGGTAGGTCCGAGTCAGCCAAAGGTTAAAAGTTATCTAAACAAAACTTGTGTGTTTGAACAGATAGTTCATTATTACCTTATATTTATGTACGTTTATATAATGATTGCTTTACAATATTTTACCATTGTGGATGCAGGAGCACAATATATGGTTTTATAAAAGGTTTTGTAAAGATATGTTTTAAAAGGATGTTAGTGAGGGGAAACCCGTTTCGCTAAGCGGCGTGGTCTCACTTAACATAATTATTCCGAGATGTATAATATTATTCACACCAGGCTTTATGTCTGACTCGAAGTTTATGTTTTCCCCTTAAACTCTCGGGTGATCAAAATTAATTTGAGTAGGCTGAGGGGTTAAGGTCTTTTCAGGTTTAGTAGGATGACGAATAAAGCTACCGAAGGCATGCAGGAGGCAAACAGATAGCTCTTTAGGAGTTGCAGTTTTATGTTTTATTGTATTTCCGCCGTGTTTGTATTAAGTCTACTATGACTATATAACTCTGATCATCCAAGGGGGTATCTTCATATACTGCTCTTGGCATATTTTGTATTAAGTATATTTTATATGTGCTTGGGAACGTATTGGGATTATATATTAAGAATATGGAACATCTGTTTTAAATGCAATGAAGAAAAGTTGTTTTGAAATCCGTGTTTTGTGTTATATTTAAGTGCTTCTGATATTATAGATATCGTTAACATAACTGCATTTAGTCGTCGGAAGCTAATACTATAGATGACTGCAACATCTGTAGCGTTTAGTTTTGGGCCTCTAGATTGGGGATGTTACAGCTTGGTATCAGAGCATGGTTTATGAAATACTTTAAATAAAAATGATTTTTGAAAACATAATCCTTAGAAATTAAAGTTAAGATCGGGGTATGAGATAACGTAATAGTAATGTATTTGTATTTGCTATATATATATAAATATACACTATCTCTCTAGACTCCTATCTTAGTTAGGCTATTCATCTGTATCTCATGAAGTTTAATACAGATATGGAAGGAAGAAGAAGTAGAGTAAATCTTGGAGGAGATAGCACCACCACTAATGGAAATGCCCGACCAAATACTAGGAGAGGTCCCGGTCAGGCACAAGCTGAAACTGTTGTTGCAAGAGTTCCCAAGATGGACATGAGAGCAATGTATCAGTTCTTTGTAAACATGATGCAGGATGGAATAGCAGCCGGAGTTGTCGAAGGTAATGCTGCTAGAGGTGGAGCTCAGGAAGTTTCGATGGTCAATCAGTATGCTAACTTGAGTAGACACTACATCAGGCTTGGAGGGAAGCCGTTTATTGGTACTGAAGATGCGATCGAGGTGGAAAATTGGCTACTGCATTGCGAGAATATTTTTCCTGACTTAGGACTGAATGATACTCAGAAGAGGAGATTGGCTTCTAGGCAGCTGCAGGGAGCTGCTCTATTCTGGTGGAAAACTGTTACTGCTAGAGTAAATGAGGGAACCATAACTTGGGAGGAGTTTAGGAGAAGGTTTTCGGAAAGATTTATTTCTGTAATGGTGCAGTCGACATTGGTGAGGAAGTTTGCAGAGTTGGAAGAAGGAGATATGTCCGTCTTGGAGTATGCGAGGAAGTTAGAGGAGTTGGCCCGATACAGGTATGCTTTGGTAGACACCGTGATCAGGAGGAATGAAAAGTTTATATGGGGCATAAGGCCAGAGTTGATAAGTGCCACTTTGCCGCATTTGAGAGATCCCAGTGATGTAGTGGTTGAAATGGCATTAAGGGAAGAAGAGGCATTGGCTTGCTTGAGGAAGAAGATGATGGAGGCCCAGATGGGACAGGGCCAGAAAAGGAAGTTTTTCCAGAAAAAGAATGCTCAGAAAGGGGGAGCACAGAGCTGAAGTGGTTTGCTACAAATGCGACAAGAAGGGACACTATGCTAATGAGCGTCGAACCAGTAAAGGATAAGGAAAAGTGGCTGGTGGAAAGAAGAATGTTCGATGTTTTAATTGTGATCAGATTGGTCAGTACAAGAACAAGTGCCCAGAGCCTGAAAGAGAAGGAAGGGGCAAGTTTATGCTTTGGAGCCCATAACCTCAAGGCCAGTTGTGCAGGACAAAGAGAAGTCTGTTTTGGGAGGCTCGCTGCAGATTCACGGTATGTCTGTTAGCGTTCTACTTGATACTAGAGCATCTCATTCTTTTATTTCTCGATGTTTGGTAGATAGGCTTAACCTAGAACCCTCATACTTAGTTACTTCCTTAAGGGTTGCAAATCTGATAGGAGGGTATGCAACACTTGGGATGAGGTGTGACCATTTAGAGTTTGATTTGCTAGGCCATACTTTTGATTGTTGTTTGAGTGTGTTTGACTATGTGGGATTTGGGATTATCCTTTGGATGGATTGGTTAACTAAATATGATACTATGATATTTTGCCATGATAGGAAAATATCACTTAGTCACCCGGATTGTAGTGATCAGATAGTTTATACCATAGAGAACCCCAGTTGTGAAGTGAATGCTTTATTGGGTATTATGGAGTTGGAGGATGAGTTGCATCGAGTCTTTGTAGTTAGAGAATTTGCTGATGTATTTGAGCCGGTAGTTGGACTGCCACCGAAATGAGCCATAGAGTTTCGGATTGATTTGGTGCCTGAAGCAGAGCCGGTGAGTAGGCCGCCGAGTAGGATGACACCCACTGAGATGAGAGAGTTGAAGGTTCGGTTGGTGGATTTGGAAGGAAAGAGTTTTATCCGACCAAGTAGTTCACCAAGGGGGCTGCCGCAGTATTTGCGAAGAAGCCGGACGGATCGTTGAGGCTATGTATCGATTATCGTAAGTTGAATGAGAAGACGATAAAGAATCGATATCCATTGCCGAGAATTGATGATTTGTTCGATCGGTTAAGTGGAGCCAAGGTATTCTCTTAGCTGGATTTGGCGATGGGATGTCATCAGCTTAGAGTGGCAGAGGATAGTATTCCTTTGATGGCGTTTAGGACAAGGTATGGATCGTACGAATGATTAGTTATGTCGTTCAGACTAACTAATGCACCGGCATTCTTTATGGATCCGATGAATATAATTTTCCGAGAGCACTTGGATAGATTTGTGTTGGTCTTCATAGATGAAATTTTGATATACTCTAAGGATGAGAAGGAGCATGAAGTTCATCTTAGAGTTGTGCTCGAAACATTGAGGGAGCATCAGTTGAAGGCTAATTCGAAGTGTCATTTCTGGAAGAAGGAAGTGAAGTTCCTTGGTCATATCGTCTTAGAGAAAGGGTTGTCTGTAGATCCGACTAAGATTAAGGTGGTGAATAATTGGAAGAGACCCGAGATGGTGACCGAGATTAAGAGCTTTCTTGGATTGGCTGGATATTATCGGAGGTTTATAAAAGGTTTTTCACGGATAGCTGCACCGATGACTAAGCTTACATGAAAAGATGTGAAGTTCATATGGACTGATAAGTGTGAGGAAGCATTCCAGAGCTTGAAATACTTATTGACCCATGCATCGGTGTTAGCGGTTCCAAAGGGGAATCAAGATTTAGTTGTTTATACTGATGCGTGTGGAACTAGATTGGGAGCTGTGTTGATGCAAAGAGGTAAAATGATTGCTTATGCTTCTAGACAGCTCAGACCACATGAAGTTAGGTATCCTACACATGATTTAGAGTTAGCTGCCGTTATATTTGCTTTGAAGGTGTGGAGACATTATCTTTTGGGATTTGAGATTTATACTGATCATAAGTCGTTGAGGTACTTTTTCTCTCAAAAGGAGTTGAACATGAGACAGCAAAGATGGCTGGAGTTTATTACTGCTTATGTCTTTGGGATTGAATACACACCCGGAAAATGAAACAAGGTGGCAGATGCACTCAGCCGGAAACATCAGAATACAATATTGGTTATGATTGCTGAGTGGAAAGATTTGGAAGCATTATCAGCTTGTAGTGTGCAGTTTAGATCCGAGGTAGGTTCAAGTGCAGGAAGTTCTATGTTGTCTTGTTTAGAAGTTCGACCAGTAATGATTGAGAAGATAGCTTCTAAACAGGAGGAGGATCCAATTTTGGCTGAACGGATTAGAAGGTTGAGGGAAGGAACGGAGAGCAATGACCTAAAGGATTTCAGTCTTGACCAATATGGGTGGTTGAGGAAGAAAGGAAGGTTGTGTGTTCCGAATGCAGGAGACATGAGGAAGGAATTTTTGGATGAGTGCCATCGTTCGAAGTTCACTATCCATCCAGGAGGAACGAAGATGTATCAGGATATGAAGAGAAGTTTCTTCTGGGAAGGTATGAAACGGGACATTGGTTTGTGTGTTAAGCAATGCTTGAATTACCAACAGGCAAAGGCTGAACACCAAAAGCCTAGTGGATAGCTTCAACCGTTAGAAGTTCCATTGTGGAAATGGGATTCCATCTCTATGGATTTTATTGATGGGTTGCCAAGGTCTAGAAGAGGAAATGAAAGCATATGGGTCATAGTAGATAGATTGACTAAGAGTGCCCATTTCATTCCTGTAAAGTCAACTAGGACAGCACCTATTTTGGCGAAGATATTTATAAAGAATGTAGTTAGACTGCACGGGAAGTAGTATTGTCAGTGATAGAGATTCTTTATTTACTAGTGATTTCTGGAAAAGTCAACAGGAAACATTAGGAACCAAGCTCAACATAAGTACCGCTTACCATCCACAGACTGATGGGAAAACGGAAAGAATTAACAAAGTCTTGGAGGATTTGTTAAGAGCTTGTGTATTAGATTTCGGGGGATCATGGGAGGACCATCTTCATCTAGTCGAGTTCTCGTATAACAATAGTTATCAGACTAGTATTGGGATGGCACAGTTTGAAGCTTTGTATGGAAAACCATGCATGTCTCCCGTATGTTGGTTAGAGACCGGGGATAGATTGGTTCTTGGTCCGGATTTTGTGAAGGAAGTTGCGGAGAAGATTGAGTTGATCCGAGTTAGGATGAAAGAAGCTCAATCTAGGCAGAAAAGTTATGCTGATAGAAGAAGGAAGGACTTGGAATTTTCTAACGGAGACTATGTGTTTATTAAGGTTTCGCCAATAAAGGGCGTGATTAGATTTGGGAAGTCAGGGAAGTTAGCACCTTGATTCGTTGGACCTTTGCGTATTGTTGAGAGGATCGGGAAACTCGCTTATAGAGTAGAGTTACCAAGTAGTTTGGCTGGAATCCATGATGTTTTCCATGTTTCTCATCTTAGGAAATGTTTTAGAGACCCGGAATCTACCATAGCACCTACAGTGTTAGAGGATTTAGTAGTAGAACCGAATTTGACCAAAGTTAGAAAGCCGATTCAGATTGTGACTAGACATGAGAAGAAATTGAGGAACAAGACAGTCAAGTTAGTAAAGGTTCAGTGGAGTGATGATGCTAGAGACTGTACTTGGGAGACAAAGAGTAGGATCAGAGACTCTTACCCTGATTTGTTTGATGGTATGTTGTACCTTTGATTGTTTTGTTGTGTACCTTATCGTAATTTCGAGGAAGAAATTCTTTAAGGTAGGGAGTTAGTAACACCCCATATTTTTAGAACATTATTTAGAACAATTAATTGGGTAAATTAAATAAATAATGTGAAGATTAGAAGGTTGAGATTTGATTAACAAAGGGTAGTCATGCCATGTTAGTGTGTTAATTAAAATGAAATAACCTAAGCTAATGTGTTAGGATATGAGAAGGGCAATATGAGAAATAAGCAAGGTTTATACCCTAAACCCATAGGAATGTAACTCACGTTCATTTCATTTTACTCAAACTAAAAAAATACTAAGGCCGACCACCATTATCATTCTCAAGAAGAAGATTAAAGCAAGGATTCAAAAGAAGGAATAAAATCAACTAAATCAACATCAAATCTCATATCTATAATCTCAAAACTAAGGTGAATAATTACTACATCCCAATTTCTTTTAGTTTTTGGTTTTAAGATTAGACCCAAAATGATTTTGCAAGTATACTCCATGTTTTGATGATTAAAATTATATATATATATGTGTGTGTGTGTGTGTGTGTGTGTGTGTGTGTGTGTGTGTGTGTTGTTGATGGATTATATAAGTTCATGTTAGTTTTATGATGTGTTTGACATGAAAACCCTATTTAATGACATTTAAATGCCTTGAAATTTTAAATATAGGTCAGAAATGATATTTTAGAGATGGGTTTCAATTTTCATAATTTTCTGAATTAATATGGATTTTATATTAATTTTTTAGTAAAGGAAATTGTTTATTGGGTTATAAATTATTTTCGGGTAAATTAATAATTATTTGGGGTTGAAATTTTTATATGTTAAGCAACATATTAAAATAGATTTTCTGGAATTTTTCCAGATTTTTTCTAAATGTTTTGATGAATATATAAAATTATTTAAGGTATGAGACTTAAATGTTTTATATATTTAATTAAGGAGAAATGAGCATTTTGTAAAATAAAATGATTATTTAATTTTGAAAATAGTGGCAGCACATTTCTAAAAAGTAATTGTTAACCAATGAGAATTTGACAAAAAAGGCAGGTTAGTTGAAAAGATTTTCTTTTTAAGTTAAAAACAAAGAAATCACATGTTTTACATGTTTCAGCCTTTACCAAAGTAAACCTTCCGACCTAGAACTTCTGACAAGGTCGAGAGGTTCAAAGCTTTCGACAAGGTCAAACCAATGCATATGGTATCAAGCTAATTGGTACGTAATGAATTGGACAGAGTCGAAGGGTTGATGGCAAAAGAGGTTGGGGTATGTTTGTTTTATAAACCAAAAGCTTTCACCTGTTTTGCTTTCGAATAAGAGCTTTCGACTTGGTTGCTTTCGACAAGGTCAAATGTTTAAAGTAAGGGTTTAAACCTTTCGGCATAGTCGAAAGGTTACTGCTGTTTAGCACTATTCAGTTTGAAACCTTTTGACATAGTCAACGGGTTACTGTCGCTTTATAAATGTTTTGTTTTGAACCTTTCGACAAAGACGAAAGGTTTACTTATTTTAAAAACTAGCCGCTTCTCCATGCTTTCGAAAGGAAGCTTTCGACTTAGGTGATTCGCCCTTATTTTATAAATTGAAGCAAAACCCAAGGCTTTCGAAAGAGTTGTTTCAAAGGATATGTTTAAAGCTTTTGAAGCAGAACTTTCGACAAAGTCGAAAGGTTGCTTCTAATGGTTTCGAAAGGTTTTAGTTGAATGATTTCGATAGGTTTTAGTTGAACGATTTCGGAAGGTTTAGTTTAGTGGTTTCGAAAGGTTTATTGAATGGTTTCGAAAGGTTTTAGTTGAATGGTTTCGAAAGATTTATTAAATGGTTTCGAAAGGTTTTAGTTGAGTGATTTCGAAAGGTTTAATTCAATGGATTCGAAAGGTTTAAATGGAACGTTTTCCAAGGTTTTCTAAGGCAATGTTTTAAAGTGGTTTTAAAGAAGGATGTCCAAAGTTTTATAGATTTCGAAAGGTTTGCTTTTCAATGGATTCGAAAGGTTTGGAGAATGGTTTCGAAAGGTTTTATGTATGATTTCGAAAGGTTTGAGGAATGATTTCAGAAGGTTTGATATTGGTTTTGAAAGAGATGATTTCAAAAGTTTAGAAAGAGGTTCTTTCAAATGGTTAAATGTTTTCATCGACTAAATTTTGAGTAAAGAATATATATATGACATGGTGATATGATTTTGAGTAAAGTATAAAGATTATATTCATTTCCTTGTTTAAGTTTGATTTAAAGGTTTTAAATCATTTTGAAAATGTTTTCAAGGAAAATTATGGAAGGCGATCCTTAAGTGAAAATGACTCAAATATTAGAAAACTGGATGGGACTAGTATGGGGTCGCGCCCTATGCATTTGCTAATAGCCCCAGCTAATTGTTGTCCAAAATTCCAGTGTGTAGGGCTTTGTCACAGGTAGACTAAAATTATGGTTACACATCGAAAGGAATATATGTTTGTATATAGATAGGTTTATTTGTGAGCCCGAAAAACCATTAGGATCGGGAAGACCTAGGAGATGATTAAGTTAGGGACAGACCGTCCAGAAGTGAAGTATTTAACAGATAGTTAAGGATAGACGGTCTAGATGGAAAATGCTTAACAGATAGTTAAGGATAGATAATCCAGAAGAAGAAAATATATTATATTTTAGGTTAATTTTGATTATATTGTCTGGTAGGCATGAGTCAGCCAAAGGTTAAAAGTTATCCAAACAAAACTTGTGTGTTTGAACAAATAGTTCATTATTACATGATATTTATGTATGTTTACATAATGATTACTTTACAGTATTTACCCATTGTGGGTGTAGGAGCACAGTATATGGTTTTATGAAAGTTTTTGCAAAGATATGTTTTAAAAAGATGTTAGTGAGGGGAAACTTGTTCCGCTAAGCGGCGTGGTCTCACTTAACATAATTATTCCAGGATGTATAATATTATTCACACCAGGCTTTATATCTGACTCGAAGTTTATGTTTTCCCCTTAAACTCTTGGGTGCTCAAAATTAATTTGAGTAGGATGAGATGTTAAGGTCTTTTCAGGTTTAGTAGGATGACGAATAAAGCTATTGGAGGCATGTAAGAGGCAAACAGATAGCTATTTAGGAGTTGCATTTTTATGTTTTGTTGTATACCGTGTTTGTATTAAGTCTACTATGACTATATAACTCTGATCATCCAAAGGGGTATCTTCATATACCCCTCTTGGTGTATTTTGTATTAAGTATATTTTATCTGTGCCTGGGAACGTATTGGGATTATATATTAAGAATATGGACTATCTGTTTTAAATGCAATGAAGAAAAGTTGTTTGAAATCTGTGATTTGTTTTATATTCAAATGCTTCTGATATTATAGATACCATTAACATAGCCGTATTTAGTCGCCGGAAGCTAATAATATAGATGACTGCAGCATCTGTAGCGTTTAGTTTTGGACCACTAGATAGGGGATGTTACACACCACCTCCATCTCCGATTGCCCAAAATAGAATCCGACCATGAAGGCCCCCTCGAATTCGCTTCAGGTTTGAACCGCCTCCATACATCTGGCTTGCCCCACCTCCACAGCCACAACCAACCACCGGTGCTTATTCCAACGCGACCCCTACTCACTGATGAAACTCCAGCTAGCCCCACGTCTATTCCGCAACCTTCCTCCGCCACCAGTAGCACTGCGTTTGAACTCAAGGAAACAAAACGCGAAAACCCTAGTTTGATCCCTACTGGCCAACTCCGACCATGGAACCCCTTACGACCACCACCCTAGCTCCGCCACCACCTGATGCTGCTCCCTGTCACCTCCATTTCACCCTACGACCATCCCCTCATCGGAAAATTTAAGATGATCGAAAAACACTCACCTCCACCCCTACGACAATCTATACCACTAAAAATGCCGACGTCACCTCCAGAAATCCCACTTTGCCCATACGAACCTATCCATACCTTCCATATACCATTCGATGCTCGACGAAAAACTGCTCTCTCTCGATCTCTACTATTCTTGGGCGATACCTACCACCATGCTTGACGAAATGATGAGCTATCATTTTTTTAAAATGCTAGAGGTTCAAACAAACACTTTTCATGTTGGAACAATTTGCTAAAAGTGAATAGAATGGGAGTTAGGGATTTTTGAAGGTTGACGGAGGTTTGAATTTCTTTGTTGTTGAAATATACAGGGAGACGATTTGATGAGGAAACCATGCCAGCAAGAAGTTAGAAGTAGAAAAAAATGAAGTTGAAAGAAAATGAAATGAAAGAGTGATGTGAGCACATATAAGATGAAGCAGAAAAATAATAAAAATAAAAAGTTAAAACCCAAAAAGCCCTTTACTCAAAATTTTCAACCCTTCCATCTTATCTAAGCCACCAGAATGTCACGTAAGTACTAATCCATATGAAAAAATGATGGATATTAGCATGGTTCAAGTACTTTAGTTGATTTCGATACTTAAATAATCTTTAGATTTCAAATCCATCACTTCTATATCAAATTAAATTATATTTTATAATTTTTTAGTTCTTCTTATTATTATTAATTTATTTATCTTAACTTTTCAAAATGAAATGTTTAAACATTTAAAATGTTATTCAAAAATGTATACAAAGATTCAATAACTTTCTACACTTGTCATTCGATAAAGAGCTGAAAACCTAAAGACGGTTTCCGATCACATTTTTAGTTTTTCATCGAACTGCCTATTTTTGTAAACATAATTAAAAAATGAATTTTCTATCATTAGTTGTAAATTAAAATAGGGTTATTTGATTATTAAACCAATAATCGAATATTTAAAATAAAATAAATATTTCAAAATAAATCGATAAAATTCCGGGTCGTTATAACAGTCTTGGGCAAAATAAGCACTAAAGTGACTGAGGTACCAATGTATTAAATAGCTGTATAATTTGGCTTGTGCATGGGTCTTGAAGTGAAAATATGCCAAAAGATTTATTGTTAAGTATATTTTATATTCCTTTGTCAATTTGAATTCAATTCATTAGCATATTTCAACTAATAAGCAATTTTATCAATTAGATTAGTTGCACAAATGTATTGAAGTAGAAATTTTAATTTTACATAGCAAGTGTTTTTACAGTATTAGAAATGTTAAATGTAGTCATTTTGTTTTTCTAATAAGTATCCCACTAGATTTTCTTCCTCAAAACTCTAAGAGAAATATATAAGGCTTTCGATTTCTCTAGTGATTTTTAGGACCTGCCTGCCTTAGGATTTCGACCATGAGTTTGCTCAACAAATCATAGACTCGCAAGTGATGGACAACTCTTTTTTTGCATCATATAAAACTCCTAACCTAGTCTTTGCCCAAATCTCGACCTTGACCTTGAGTTCGCTAAAAAAAATAAAGAGAGATGATTACTTCTAACATATTATTTCTCAATGGCCTAAGTGTAATGCACGTATCTTGAGTCTGCTCAATAATTACAACTGTATACCTTACCTCATCTGGGAGATATATTAATAGTACTAATACTACACATAATAGCTCAAGTTTGAGTTTTCTCAACAATTAATGCATATGTAAGTAATATATCAATATACAAATGATAGATGGAACTTTATATTAAAAAAGCATAATATTTTATATATTTTGAGTAATATTGATCAAAGGAATAATATATTTATTATAAAATACTCTCGTGATTCAAGTGCCAGACACGTCTGAAATCATGGTATACGTACCATACGTACGTATTTATTGCAAAATTTACTTAAGTTTCTTATAGTTCCATATTTTTTTATGCCTATATAATTACGTAAGTTTGATTTATTTATAACTTATATAATATCTATATGTTTATTATTAACAAAATAAAATTTAATTGATTTTACTTCTTTAATTTAATTAACTAATTAAATTAAATTTTACTGTAAGATTTCAGAAATTTTATTTTATTCATCTTACACTATTTAAGAAAATATTTAACTGTAACCTTTATAGTTATATATATATATATCAAATATTTATACTGGTTAACTATTTAATTAATTATTCAATTAAGCATTTTAATTAAGAACGCTGCTACATTAACCGATTTCAAGGGCATCCAGAAGGTAGACTGCAGATCCAACGGTGGATATCATGGGGGTAAACTTGGTTTTGTAATCAAGATTTCAGCCGTATGCAGCCGGTTAATTTATGTCCCGGTTGAAATAGCAAATCCATTTAATTAAATATTTATAAATTCTGAAAATTTATTTAGTTCAATTTCTAAAAACAATTTTGAATAAAATGGGATGATAAAAAGAACGTGGCAAACACTTATCAAGAAGAGGAGTTTGGAGGGATCGGCCCTCATCAATACTCAGGGATTGGTTTGGTTGAATTTGCAGCAATGATCGGTCAATAACTCAAAATTTACAGATGTTATCAACATGAAACTTGGATTACATTCATATTACAACATGAGGAACACCCCATAGGGATCGCAGCCCCGAACTCCATCAAAATAGGGATCGACCCTGATCCTTATTATCGAGAGCGATTAGTCCAAATTTTCTTAGGCTGGGTCGTCTGGGCCTGGAGGTTCTTCTGGCGAAATTTCAGTCTGGTTCGTACATGGCTTCTCCTATAAATATAGCAGGCATGGCATCAGCAAAAGGATCATCTTTCTATTTCATGCTATCTTCTACGTAGGCTATACTCTGCCATTTTTATTTTGGGATTTTATGGGTTTGTGACTGTAATAGCAGCATAAACGAATAAAAGGAAAATCTTTGGAGTGGACGTAGGCCGGAGTTAGCCGAACCACTATAATTATGTCTCTCTTTACTTGCTTTCTATTTAATTTTATTATTCTTCAATGTATACTCTCTACTTTATATTATCTGAGATCTATGACTGGATATTGGTGTTTTCACATAACTGGGTGTTGGTGGCCATTTTTGACGCCAACATGGAGAAAATTAACAAATGATCAATATCACTAAATGAATTTATCGTGCAAATATCAGAGACTATTTGTGTCAATATCAAGAATGATAATGGATTGAATGGGTTGGGATCACTCTTATCACAACATGATTTCATGTCGCCTTATTCGTCGAACATAGTAACTTTTTCTTCAAATTTTAGCAATTCATAAGATCTATAAATGGATATGATAGTTGAACATAGTGTGTGCATGCAGGCTGGAACCATAAAACTTTTGAGTATGCAAACAATGCAAGCATAACTATCTTGAATGTGTTTAGTTTCTACATAGTATACAATGGATATGTCAAATTTCATTCTTTTTTATCAAAGCCTTTCAAAAATAATTAAATAAACACAATCATTCAATGAATAATAATTGTTTACATTATAACATCAAACTATTTTATTTAATTTAATTATCTTACATTAATGACAGTTAAATTAGTACTCTTATACCTTTCCGGATGTTGGTGAGAAATATATGTCTTTCAGGATGGTTGTGCGCAACATTTGGTGAAAATAATTGTTTACAATATAACATCAATTTTTTTAATATTTAGTTATCTTACATTAATGATAGTTAAATTAGTATTATTATGCCTTTTAGGATGTTGGTGAGAAATGTATGCCTCTAAGGATGTTGGTGAGAAACTTACACTTTTTGGGATGTTTGTGAAAAACTCATCTTCAATGCATATTTAACTTCTCTTTTTAAAGTAAAAGTAATTAATAAAATGACAAATATGTGATACGTTTACTCAGAAGGCCAGATAGGCTTCTATATTCTCCATATATACTTTCTCTTTTTTTCTAATTAATGAAATTTTTGTTATCATGTTGATTTTTTTAAGCTGACATTATATTCTTCAACTAAATTAACTTTATCACCTTAGAAATGAATTAGTAATATTATTAGCACAAGATTTATATTAACATTTTATGTTATATAATTTAAACATTTAAATCTCTATATGAGATATTTAGTTCCTCATGAAATTAATGAACTTATAAATATGATGTATATTTCATTAATTATTAAGTTGACTATAATTTAATACCTCATGTAATCAATGAATTAGAAAATATTGGTCGATGAGGACTGATATATCATAAGCTTTAGTTACACATTTTGTCATTATACACATAATTATTATGTTAACTTTTTGGCAAATACTATGTCGACATAACATGGTTATTGAGTACTGCAAATAACCTCAGTAAACTTATTTATTGATAACTATTGTTTTCTCTACATTGACCTATCATGCGACATTTTTTTACCGATCTAATTCTAAAAATAGAGTTCCTTTATCTAATTAATTCTTCCACATCATCTATAAGTAGGCATATGCATAATAGGTACTAAAGATATATGCATATAATCGGTTCTGATTTCATGACTTTTCATTTAGAAGATTTGATCTGAAAATATGAAGAACTGTAAACTTTTCGCTGTAGTAATTATAAACCGTATAGTTATTCTGCGCCCATCTCATTGCTACATACTGTTGTGGGCTAAGCCCATACCATGCAAGTGCGAAGCAATTGGTCGATGCCAAGCTGACGCATATGCTGAGCACCATCTGATCTTGAACCTACTCATTCTAGTATAAAAGGCTGGTAGCTATAGTTTGCTTTGAACTTTCCATTCTTTGTTGCCCATAATGATGTAGTGAAAAAATTCAATTTTTTCAC
The DNA here is from genome assembly GCA_030737815.1 of Allium fistulosum. NCBI lineage: Eukaryota > Viridiplantae > Streptophyta > Magnoliopsida > Asparagales > Amaryllidaceae > Allium > Allium fistulosum. The sequence goes on from CM060901.1 coordinate 722,437,414, forward strand.
TAATGCGGAATAATCTAACGCCAAGATCTAGATTTTCCGATTGAACACCTCTCAATCCAAAAGCAATTATTTACTACTCAACAATAAATAAACAAAACAGAAAATAAAGGGAAACGATAAAATTTAACGTGGTTCGGTCTAATTGACCTACATCCACGGACCCAACAACTCACTATAATTTGAAGAGAGTACAAGAGATTTTCTTATTACAAGATTATAGCTACCAAAGTGAAGCATACAAAAGTATAATCTCTGTGAAAAATTAGAAGAGATAATTTTTTGATGATGATAAAATGGTTGAGATTCCACTGTTTTTATATAGGTGCCGATGGAGCATATATTTCGGATATTCAAACTTCTTCCAAAGCAAAATATGTGGTTGCTTTTGATTTTGATTGGATTACCATATCAAATATATCTCCACATCACAAGCTTTTGATATTTTCCAATATTAGCTTTGATTTTTTATGTAGCAACAACTTTTGAAATAAATTTATTTATTTATTTCAAAACACTAATTTGCTTGTAACTTTCACATATGAACTCCTTTCTGCAAACCGTCTTCTTTATCGCATCCCACGTAATCTCCTCATCAAAATGAGTATACATTGTATCGCTTATTTTCAACACTCCACCTCGATACAATATCACTGCATCTCTTTTTATCTCAAATCAACTAGTGACTACTAGTTATTGGGCCAGCGCCCCATGGCGCTATGTAGCTGTATACGAACTAATTAAGTTTGAGCAATGCTCAAACTTATCTTTAGGAAGTGACTTCATCATCATATCTGAAGGATTATCCATAGTACTCATCTTTACCAACTTGATTGTGCTTCGTTCTTCCTCTAGCATAAGAAAGAACCCTCTGACATCAATGTGCTTCATCCAAGAACTATAGGCTTGATTTTCTACAAGATGAATCGTGCTTTAACTGTCTGAAAATAGCTCTACTGTCCTCTGCACCACCGAAAGTTCATCCAACGACTAAAAAAATACAGTCCCTCTTTAGTCGCTTCCACAGTCGATATCAACTCGACCTCGGTAATCGACAAAGAAACTATAGACTGTAGCTTTGACCTACGCAAAATCGAGTCTATGCCAAGTGTAAACACATAGCCTGACACCGACTCCTTCCCGTCTCTATGCCCAACATAATCTGAATCACAATAGCCTCTAAAAGAGATATCACCATCTACTCCACCATACAACAAGCCAACTGAAGAAGTGTCACAAAGTTATTTGAGAATCCACTTCACTACTTGCCAATGCTCTTTGCCTGGGTTAGACATATATCGACTCACAACACCTACTGCATGTACCAAATCTGGTCTCGTGCATACCATATCATAAATGAGACTACCAACAGCACTAGAATAAGGTATATCATCCATATACCTCTTGTCTTCATCCGATGAAAGAGATAAGTCTTTCGACAACTTAAAATGAGAGCCTAATGGAGTGTTAATTGGTTTAGCTTTCTCCATACCAAATCAAGCGAGGACCTTCTCGATGTACTATGCCTAAGTGAGTCTCAACTCTCTCCACTTTATATCTCCATTCCCAAAATTCTTTGTGCTTTTACCAAATCCTTCATATCAAACTCCTTGCTAAGCTCCACTTTCAACTCCTTAATTCTGACCATACTCCGAGATGCAATCAACATATCATCAAAATATAACAAAAGATATATCATATCTCCATCACACCTCTTGAAATAAACGCATTGGTCTTTGAAGCATCTAGAATATCCCTGTGAAAGCATAAACTTATCAAATCTCTTATACCATAGTCTAGGAGACTGTTTTAGTCCATATAGAGATTTGTTAAGTTTACAAACATAATCTGGCCTGCTACTATCAATGACCCCCTCTGGCTGCTATAAAATTCTCCTCATCCAGATCACCATGCAAGAATGCAGTTTTGACATCTAGTTTCTCAAGTTCCATATCATAATGAGCAACAAATGCTAAGAGAATACGAATGGAAGTATGCCTAACAACTGGAGCAAAAATATAACGATACTCTACCCCTTTCTTCTGAACATACCCCTTTGCTACTAACTTTACTCTATATCTGAAATCTTCATTGATGTCATCTTTCACTCTATAGATCCACTTACATCCAATAGCTCTCTTGTCGATGGGAAGATACACCAAATCCCAAGTATGATTTTTCAGCAAAGATTCAATCTTCTCCTCCATAGCAACTAACCAACTGGAACTGTCAACTGATGCAATAGGTCTATAACCACTGGGCTCATCATGGACTACATTCAATGCATATGTTGCCATATCATCAAAGTCAATGTCTTCGATGATCAATCCAACAAACTCATCAAGCCACTTAAGCTTCCTTCTCTATCTAACAGGCCTAGTCTCTAAACGAGCTCCACCCTGAGTCTGATCCTCTGTACTAACATCGGTACTATCCTCATCAACCATAGTGCCATCGAAAACACCATCCGAACCTCTATGGAAAGAATCTGAAGATGACTTGCCTTGTGTTTGGTATTCTAAATTTGTCCTCACATTCACATTGGATGAGGCAGGCTCCACCTTCAACACAGCTTTCTCATCAAAAGTCACATGCCTGCTGATAATAATCTTCTTGTTGATAAGACACCACAACCTATATCCCTTCACTCTTATTCTATAACCTAGAAAGATACACTTGCGAGCTTTAGGTTCCAGCTTTCCTATGCTCTCATGTAGATAAGCCGGACATCCAAACACTCTGAGAAATGAATAGTTAACAGGCACTCATTTCCATACTTCATCAGGAATTTTCATATCCGTAGTAGTAGAATGTGTGCGGTTGATGAGGAAAGCCGCCAGAGATAAGGCTTCAGCCCAAAATTCCTTCTTCAACTTAATAATCAATATGAGGCAACAAGTTCTCTCCAACAATGTTTGATTCATCCTTTCAACAACTCCATTAGACTGAGGGTCACCAGGTGTAGTGTAGTGCCTCTTAATGCCTTCGGACTCACAATAGTCGAATGAATTCCTGTGATACAAATTCACCGCCATTATCCGAACGAAGAACTTTCAACTTCTTCTCTGACTGCTTCTTAACCATAGATTTCCACTTTCGAAACCTAGTAAAGGTTCCACTCTTAGACTGTAGGAAGTACACCCATATTTGCGAGAGAAATCATCTATAAATGAAACGAAATAACTGGCTCCACCTAAGGATGGACATGAGGAGGGACACCACACATCTACGTGAACATACTCCAAGACAGCCTTTTCTTTCTACTCGCCTGTACTAAAATAAATCTTTATCTGCTTTCCAAGAACACACTCTTCACAAAAGCCAAGCTTTTAATGTTGTACTCCATCAATCAAACCTCGCTTTCTCAACTCATCCAAACTGCGTTCGCCGATGTGACCCATCCCTAAGTTCCATAATCTGGAAGAATCTAAATAAACAGAAGTAACCGAAGTCGATTCACCAACTATAGTATTGCTCTTCAATAGATAAAGATTTCCTGCCCTCACTCCTTTCATAACAATCATGGAACCCTTCGATATCTTCATTTTCTCTCCCTCAAATACAATCCTCAAACCAAGCCCACTCAAAGCCCTAACAGAAATCAAGCTCCTTCTTAAATCAAGTACATGCCTAACATCGGTAATAGTATGAACAACACCATCAAACATCCTGATCTTCATACTACCAACCATACGGCAAGAAGCAACATTGCCCATCAGAACATCTCCTCCATCAATCTCAAAATAAGTGGAAAAGGAGTTCCTATCAGGTGTCATATGATAGGATGCGCCAGAATCAATCAGTTATAAGTTGCCCTTCCTTGAAGAGCCAGAAGCTATAAATACATCGGTATCACTCTCTGCATCTAATTTCTCTGCAATAGACGCTTGTTACCCTGCAGCTTGACCCGGCGACAAGGCGACAGTTACAGAAGCTAGGGTTGGGCCTAGATGGGACTTAAGCCAAGAAAGGTTTGGGAATATAAAGGATCCACATAAGTTAAGTCAACGAAAGTTAAGTGATGGGCTTGGCCTTGTTGGGTCAAAGGCATACGTGGTTCGGTCAAGCTGGTTCGGTGTAGATTGGATCGGCACTGGTGGCTCGGCTGATTGTGGTCCGGCCTTAGGAGTATTAGGTTGGGTGCCATTCGGTCTTGTGGGACGGCATGTCTTGTTCGGTCCAGGAAGTCATAATGGTTCGTCGTGCATCGCTCGGTCAAGGAAGGAAAGCCAAAGTTGCTTCGACCGATTGAGGCTCGGCAAGTGTAGTTCAGCCTTAATGGTTGGGCAACACCTGGTTCGTCCTTGGAGGTTTTGGTTCATCTGGCTCGGTGTTTAATGGGTCGGCCTCGGAGGGTTCGACACGAATGGCTCGGCTATGTTGGTTCGGCCTTGTTGGATCGGTCAACGAAGATGGTGTAGAAGTGGCTTGGGCATGGTAGTTAGGCTAGAAGTGCTGCAACCGGCGTTCCTTTGCTTCGACTCATACCACCACTTCCCTCGAGTTATGTGAGAACAAACTTCGAGTCACTAACGAGAAAACCCGAGGTCGGCCAAGGTGGGTCGGCGACCATCGTTCGGCATGTGTGGCTTGGAATGCTCGAGTCGGTGAACACAAATTGCCTACTGTGGGCCGAAGTATCTTGGTTATGGGCCTGCATAGGAGGACTAGCCTATCTTCGTCTATAAATAGAGGGGCAGGGGTACAGTTGAGGGGACCTTTTTCGGGAACTCCAGGGATACTCTACCATTTTTTGTACTCACTTCTCTTCTGTTCAAACTTGCATTCAAGTTGTTTGTTTACGGATTGTATTTGTACTCAAGTAATTGGAAAAGTAATAAAGATCCTATTCAAAGTGGACGTAGGTAATTACGCCGAACCACTATAAATCTAGTGTTTCCTTTTCTATTGTTCTTTTTGCATTCAATTTCATTATTTCTCTGTTTTAATTTACTTTCTTCATTAATCTCTCTACACAACTCTATTCAAGGGTATTAGTGACCCCTTGCTTCCCAGTGAGTTGGTATCCAGGGGAGGAAGAGGGACCTCCAGGGGTGTGGTCCCACCGGGGAGAATAATCTTCAGGGGCCTATTTAGAGGATCATCAAGTTCCACCACCTAAGGTTCAATCTTAACTTCGGCTTTCTTTTTCTCCTCTTTCATGATTTGTTCCTTCATGCTAAGCTTCGAAGTATGTTTGGAGGCGCCTGTGATTTCGACCTCGTCATGCTCATCTATAGGCGAGGGATTTTCAAGTTTATTCTCATCTAGCACCTCGATCACCTGAGCATCAGGTCCAGAGGTATCTCCAGTGTGAAGTGCCTCAACCACTTTCTCTTCCCTCTCTGTGGCGACATCGCTCCTTGGAGTTGGTTCGGGATCAAAATGGCCTACATGAAGTCATCAAAGACAAATGTTAGAATACACCTATACTCGCCAAAAGCGATGGTTTCTTGAACTCTAGAAGGAAAAGCTACATACCGACTTCCAGTTGACTCTTAGCAGTCTTGGGAGTCTCACCCTCTATAATAGGGGATAGAATGTGAACACCAAGCTCAGGCTTCTATATGTCATACCAACATGCTGCTCGGGAGGATCGAGTAACGAACTATCGGTCGGCTGAGCAGGAGGAGGAACTGGAGACTTGGTGCCAGATAGGCCAGCAATATCATCCTTACCCTTTGATGACGAGGATTCTCTACCAAAGAGGGCTTTTGCTGCAGCTAAGTCTGAAGGCTCGTGTCCTCGAAGCACATCCCTTACGAGAGCTCCCTAATCGACCTCTTCGACGCCCGACTCAACTTTTTAAATATTTATCAAAGTATCCCATGCTTCGGCCAATGATTCGAGGTAACCCTCGCCTAGAAAAGATAGGTCGCGGTGCATGAGAACTCGTGCATTATACTCGGCGATGAGCGGATCAAATAAGCATTTAATTTCCTCTCTGCCGGCCTCAGTAGCAGCCTCGAGACGAGAGTCGACTTTTGTGAGCGTCAATTTCTTACCATCCTCGCGAGCTGCCTCCTTTAGCGCTTCAACCTTGGAAAGTTCCTCATCGAGCTTCATCTTTAGGAGTCGTGTTGCGATAATTTTTTTTATCGCAATATCGTTGTGACTCTTCCTACGCGGTAGTTTTCTCTTCTTTCTCTTTGGAAAGTAGCTCCTCCAGTTCTTTAACCCGTCGAGCGAGAATATCTTTTTCTTTCTGGATATAGTTTTTCTCTAAGGCTATAGCACTGCTGCATTGGACTGCCTCATCGATTTCCTTCTTGTGAGTGGCCTCTAAGCGACTGACTGCCTCGGCCATTTCCTTGGCATTTTTCTAGGCGGCCTCAAGTTGAGATTTGTACGCGGATAGCTCTTCATCCTAGGCTTTGATGATATCTTTGCCGTGAATGGCTTTAAGTTTCAGGCGATCAATTTCGCGTTGACGTTCCATGGAAACCTCTGAAACTTTCTCCGCCAAATGTACGAACGCGTCATGCTGGACATAAACATCGTTGTTGCAGGCGATGGCGCTTTGTTTGACATGTCCGGGAATAGGATGAATCGCAGGGAGAAATTTTAATCCATCGAAGCAGATCTTTGGGAATGTGGCCTTAAGCTCAGCCAATTTTTCTGTTGTCGATGGGTCGTGTGCGGAGGCCGGGGAAGTCTACTTAGCCGGAGTCACTGATTTCTTATGGGGCTCACGGGATTGCTTGGTGCTTGACGAGCTAGAATGTTGATCGCGGGGGGTTTCGAATTGGGATCCCCTCTGAGCATATTTCTCCCTACTGTGCTCTAACTGAGGGGGAGGATCGTTCGGATATGAGGGATGGCTATAAGTTCTTCTTCTGGAAGGCGACGAATCTTTGGGACGATAATCTCTATCGCCACTGTCATCCCTGTCTCGTTGTCTACCTGATCCTGAATCCCTACTGGAATGATAGAAGATAGAGGATCCGCGAAGGCGGTCAAAGCCGTGTGTATGCCCCATACCACCTGCATAGAAAACCAAGTGAGGATGAGTTGGTGGAAATCATATGATGATTAAAATTCAAGTGTGGGGTGGAGTGTGAGTGTCTGTGTGTGTCCTAGTGCTTCCCCCCGACGGACTAGTATTTTTCGCTTTACTTATTGGAGTTTTCTCTCCTTGATGTCGAGCCTGAGCACCTTCATCGCTTCCCGCGGGTGAATTAAATCACATAGCCTCGGGGTCATTGAAGCCATAATTTAATAGGTCGTTAGGGATGGTTAGGTCAGATAGACCCTTTAATGAACCCACTGAATTTTGGGAAGACGACTTTTTCTCAACTGGAGTTATTGTAACCTTTGAGGTTCCGCCCACTATTTTCTTTTTCAACTTGTAAGCTAGGCTCTTTTTCCTCTTTAAAGGTGAAGGCGGTTCGTCGAGGCCGGGTGCGTCAGCTACTGGTGCTAAGTTGGAACCTATATTCTCGTTAGTCCTTTCTGGCACCTCGGTTTCTTTGATTTCACCTTCCTGAGTTGTATCGGGGGCCCCTCCAGCAGGGGGCACCGAGGGTCCGGCCTGCTCCTTGCCTTTTTCCGCAAGTGGATCCGGTTGTAGTGGCGCCAATTGGAAGGCTAGTTCGACGGCCCTCCTCCAGTAATCCAAACCTCGAAAGTAGACCAATGGAATAAACATATTTGATATCTCAGCCTCTCACGGGAATAGCTCGAATGGCCTCCACGGCCTCAGAATACCCAGCGCCTTCAGGTCATGGACAGATACCTATGAGAGTCAAGGGAAATTCAGAAAGGATGCACTTCGAGCCTTAGACAAATATTAGTCTAAAAATGAAACTTACTCCCTTCCAGCCATCTTCTCGCAAAACCGGGGGGCAGTCTACGTAAAACCACTCTTGCTTATACTGGGAAAATTTACTCCACGCGCCCGTCAGGATTTGACATTTGGAATGTGGCTCGAGAAATATGAAGGATGGACTGTCGGAACGTCTCTTGAAGCGGTAAATATAACGGATGTCCTCGGGAGTAGGAAGTCTGAATAAGGTGCTCATAAAGAGGACACAAGTACCGTGAATAAATGCATGGCTATTAGGGTGTAGCTGTGCCAGAGCAATCCCGATATACCGCAACACTTCATGGAGAAATGAATTGAAAGGTGGCACGCTTCCGACCCAGCATATAAATTTGTTGCACGCTGTATATCCGGCTGGAGGCAGGTGAGGCCGATCTTGTCCTGACGGAACCAAAATGTCATCAAAGGGGATTCCATGGATTGAGCACAACCGACGAAGGGCGGTTTCGCCAATTTTTGAGGCTTGTGAATCAATGGGGTTATCTAGAACAACAGCTCCATCTACGGCGTCAGGAGCCGGGCCTATAACCGTAACAGGCAGATTTGAGATGCCAGATACATGGAATGATGGTGGATCCTGCCGAGAACTAGGCTCGGGCTTATCAAAAACTGTAGCAGAGCTTGATTTTCTGGACATCTTCAACGAATGTTTTGTATGGGTAGATACATGTTTAAGCTATACTTGAAAGACAATCGATATCAGGTATAACAACAATAATATATTTCTCCGTGTTGTGTGTGAACTAGTGCGACAACTCAAACCTGAGTGTAGAAAAAACTAAAGTTTTAAATACAAGTGTGGTGTGAAAGAACTTTACGTTATTGTCCTTAGAGACCGTCATCGCTGACCTTCTCCTGCAGTTTATCATATGGTCGGCAGTAGAAGTCTTCGAATCAAACATTGGCATCATAGAGTGTGAAGGCTGTTATTCGTGTTTGTTGAATTAAATTTGCATTTAAGATTGTTCAAGCTATGGGGGAGTTAGTTATAATTGGGTCCTTGGGCTTGTATGCTTTATTACTTGTCATTGTTCATTATGTTATGCTTGGTTGTGAAGGAAAGTTACCCAGATGTATGATATGTTCAAGTTATAACGATTTTGGTTGCCAATGCCAATCCCAATGCCCAATACCGACCATCACCCCAAACCTAGATACCGAACCACACTATCCCGTTCGGTATCGAACCACTCTCCTCCGAATTACTGACTGACCCACCCACTTTCTATTTCCCTCTCTAATTACCGACCCAGCCTCACTTAGCCTATGCCCACTACTCTTACAAACTCCTGCCGATCCACTCATTTTCTAGACTCCCACCGACCCACACCACCTCAAGAGATAACGACGCACTCTTTCTTTCTTTCTCTCTCTCTCTCTCTCAGCAGCGACCTAAACTTTCCTGAGCAGCCTACCAAATGATCTCCTCACTAACGCAAAACAACCAACTGCCTACTCTTACACATCGTCGACCTCGCTTCCTAAAGCCGTCTATCACTGCTCCTCCCAAATCGAAGTCTACTCATACCAAAAACATTTCATTGTCGACGCCCGAACACTTATTCACTACGATCCTCCCCTCTTGTGCTCACCACGATGAGCCGTATTCCTATGTGGCACGGCCCCCTAGTTCGGGTTCTAGAAGGCATGGTTTGGGAATTTAAAGTAATACATGGAACCTCACCTATACGATAATTTAAGGACGAGATGTGCTTCTTGAAACTTGAAGTCGAGAAGGATAGGGCAGCACATATGGAGATAGTGAATCAAGGTAGAGAGGCAGTTTGGTGGAGGGGAGGATTCTGGGTTTAGGGTTGTGTTGGAGAAAGAAGGAGCAAAATGAGGAGTAAGAAAAAAAACACAAAGGCATGAAGCTTTTATATGATAAAGGAGAAGATGAACGGGCTATACCCGATGGAACCGGTCAGCACGTGTTTACAAGGTCGGTGAAACAAGTATCGATCGTGTGGTTCGGTATTGGAGTGCCGGCCCACCTTTTTGCCAAAGGAACCGATCGAGTGGGTCGGCCTCCTTATACCGACCCAATTTTGGTTTAAAAAAAATGATGCAATGAAAAATGAATGATGAATGAATTGATGAAAATAATAATAAAAATATAGAAAGTGTATACGTGAGCGTATAAACACATCATGGCGATGAGAGATGAGACTGTACGAAGGGACAGATGCCATCAAGTCGGTTGGAAAATATTGGTTTCTAGATTCTAGCATGGTTTAACCTTCAAAAGGTCATGTAGCTTCAGCTTTTGGAGAGTAAGAACGAGATTTCGGAAGCACGGATTACTCAATGGTTCAAAGCGCATCATGTTGACTCACACAACGCGCTTTGGGGGGCTAGTGTTACCTGGCAACTCGACCTGGCGATAGTTACAGAAGCTAGGGTTGGGCCTAGATGGGACTTAATCTAAGAAAGGTTTGGCAATATAAAGGATCGGCATAAGTTAAGTCAACGAAAGTTAAGTGATGGACTCGGCCTTATTGGTTCAAAGGCATACGTGGTTCGGTCAAGCTGGTTCGGTGTAATTGGATCGGCACTGGTGGCTCGGTTGATTGTGGTCCGGCCTTAGGAGTATTAGGTTGTGTGTCGTTTGGTCTTGTGGGACGGCATGTCTCGTCCGGTCCAGGAAGTCATAATGGTTCGTCGTGCATCGCTCAGTCAAGGAAGGAAAGCCAAAGCTGCTTCGACTGACTGAGGCTCGGCATTGGTGGTTCAGCCTTAATGGTTCGGCAACATCTGGTTCGGCCTTGGAAGTTTTGGTTCATCTGGCTTGGTGTTTAATGGGTCGGCCTCGGAGGGTTCGACACGAATGGCTCGGCTATGTTGGTTCAGCCTTGTTGGATCGGTCAAGGAAGATGGTGTAGAAGTGGCTCAACCATGGTAGTTAGGTCAGAAGTGCTGCGACCAGTGTTCCTTTGCTTCAACTCATACCACCACTTCCCTCGAGTTATATGAGGACAAACTTCGAGTCACTAACGAGAAAACCCAAGGTCGGCCAAGGTGGGTCGGAGACCATCGTTCGGCATTGGTGGCTCGGAATGCTCAGGTCGGTGAACACAAATTGCCTACTGTGGGCCGAAGTATGTTGGTTATGGGCCTGCATAGGGGGACTAGCCTATCTTCGTTTATAAATAGAGGGGCATGGGTACAGTTGAGGGGACCTTTTTCGGGAACTCTAGGGACACTCTGCCATTTTTTGTACTCACTTCTCTTCTGTTCAAACTTGCATTCAAGTTGTTTGTTTACGGATTGTATCTGTACTCAAGTAATTGGAAAAGTAATAAAGATCATATTCAAAGTGGACGTAGGAAATTACACCGAACCAGTATAAATCTGGTGTTTCCTTTTCTATTGTTCGTTTTGCATTCAATTGCATTATTTCTCTGTTTTAATTTACTTTCGTCATTAATCTCTCTACATAACTCTATTCAAGGGTGTTAGTCACCAATTTTTGTGCTAACAACGCTGAAGCTTGCTTTGGGTCTTTTCTTCTTCCTTCGAGGTTGGGACATTGAGCTATAAAGTGCACTGGCTTTTTACAATAATGGCAAGTCAATCGCTTAAGCCCTCTAGACTGAGACGTTGAATTACTTCAACCTTCACCATTCTTTGACTTGCTTTGGCATCTACCTCTCTATACAGATAAGCCCTCTGTATCACTATCCAAACTAGTGCTCGCCAATCTACCTCTCAACACTTCATTATGAAGACCAATCTTTACGTCAGAGAGGCTAATCAATTAACAAAAGAAGTATACTCCTTAGGCAATGAACATAAGATGATCACTGCTTGAGCCTCATTAGTAATATCAGCTTCCGCTGCCTTCAGGTTCATAATCAAAGAGGTTAAAGCATCTACATGCTCCATAAGATCGGCTTCAGGCTTCATCTTAAACGAATAGAGTTATTGCTGAAGAATAATCCAATTAGCTAGAGACTTGTCTTGATATGCATCCCATAATTCCTTTGCCGTTTTCTTCTGAGAGAATTCTCTTAGAACTTCATCTGAAAGACTCAACTGGTTGGTTGTAAGAGCTTCTTCTTCCATCTCTTCCAAATCATTCCTCTCTAGATCTTTCAGTTTATCCAGCTCAGAAATAATCTTAAAAGTCTTCTCCTTTTTTAGTACGGCCTCCATCTTCATCTTGCATGTGTCAAAATCTCTTTTTCCCTCAAAACGAGTAATAGCGTAATTACTAGCGGATTTGCATGTCTTCTCTGAAGCCACAGATGCTCAAATCTAAAACAAATCGACTAGCTCGGATACCAATCTACAGTGAAAAAAATTCATTTTTTTCACCAATGCGAAATAATCCAACGCCAATATCTAGATTTGCCGATTGAACACCTCTCAATCCAATATAAGTTATTTACTACTCAACAATAAATAAACAAAAAAAGAAAATAAAGAAAGACGATAAAATTTAACGTGGTTTGGTCTAATTGACCTACATTCACGGACCCAAAAACTCACTATAATTTGAAGAGAGTACAAGAAATTTTCTTATTATAAGATTATAGCTACCAAAGTGGAGCAAACAAAAATATAATCTCTGTAAAAAAAATAGAAGAGATAATTTGTTGATGATGATAAAATGGTTGAGATTCCACTATTTTAATTTAGGTGCCGATGGAGCATATATTTTGGATATTCAAACTTCTTCTAAAGCAAAATATGTGGCTATTTTTTATTTTGATTGGACTACCATATCTAATATATCTTCACATCACAAGCTTTTGATATTTTCCAATATTAGCTTTGACTTTGTATGCAGCAGCAACTTTTGAAATTAATTAATTAATTAATTTCAAAACACTAATTTACTTGTAACTTTCACATATGAACACCTTTTTTGCAAACCGTCTTCTTCATCGCATCCTGCATCATGTCCTCGTCAAAATGAGTAAGGGATATTGCTTATTTTCAACAAATGATGCATCCCATATGGACCCATATATCGACATTGGACTTAGGGGAAATGTTGCAGCGCTTTTTCTTGGATATCTACGTATTGGGATGTCATCCACACAAAAAATCTATTTTTTCACAGGTACGACTTACATTCAAAATTATCATTTTCTAAAATTTAATAGCGACATCTTTATATATATAAAAATGCACATGGTCCTTGGAATTGACCTGATAGAGGAAAGCACCAAGCAAGCATGTATGCACTTGATGAATGCATTATGTATAAGGAAAAAGGTCTCCTATATATGATAGCGATACTCGGATTTTATTGCTTGGGCTTATTACTGAGGATAATTTGTTATGTATGTGTGAAGTTTAAACATCTATTGCATTATTTTTAACCATTATCTTAGTCTCATAGTTATGAGGATAAGTGTATAAGATAAGGTGAACTTGCATAATTTGATCTAAATTCCATAGAAGTCCATAGTTGTGATATCAATGATTAGATGGAACCAGAGATGAAACTAAATCTCTTTCCCAATTATTCTTCCATCGCTACTACCTCGTACGCACATGTTTGTTTGTAAGGTGTATGGTTTTACTGGAATTGTACCCAAGAACTCTATGTCTGCCTCATCGTGGAGTCTTGGGTGTGCTTCATTGTTTGAGCTTCAAATATTTCATTCAATTACTATGTTTATTACATGAATATGAAAGTATATGCAATAGGTGGAAGTATAATATTGAGCCTTTCAGCAACTTCTGTTTTCAAATGTTGAATATAGAGAGATATGTCATACTAGTCAATTTTGTGGTAGGTGTCCATGCCTAGCTAGCCAACGTGATATGATTTTATTTTTTTGTTTAATTTTTAATCACAAATAAAACAAGTGCACCATATGGCTTAGATATGATTATAATATGCAGCTCTTTGGTGTATATGTTTAATATTGTATATTTCTCGTTATATGTGTTATACCAAACTTCTGCAACGCCAAACCTATGATTAATTTTAGTAAAGATATCAAACCTTTTTTCCTTTGTTAGCAATTTTTAACCTTGGGATACTTAGTGACTAGAATAGTTAAGGTTTTAAATTGAGACTTTAATCATTTCATTTAGGGTTGTGATAAATATATTGCATATGAAGATCAAAAACTCCCAATTCATTCATATCAATTTCTAGTGTAATTGTGTTTTGAAGAATAATCAATAACTTAAAAAAAAAAAGAAGAAGTGATATTTCTTCACCTTATACTTTTGCCTTTTTTGCACTTTCTACAGGAAAGATATGATAATCATATCCGATTAAAAGTTCACATGTATCGTTTCATTTCATGTCTTTTAGCGTAATGCTTTAGTTTATTATAGGATGAGGTTGGAGTTCTTTTCGACCAAAACGAAAAGCTTCTATAAGATGGAAGGGTTTATTGGTCCTAGGCTCCTTTATCCATGTTATCAAGAAACCAATTGCATTAAGCATGCTGCCAAACCATATCGAGGTAAAACGATATCATTTTTTTGTCTCTATATCAGTCGATAGTTTGTATGCTTGAGAACCATGCTAATGAAACTATATTAGAAAATAGTTATACTTTGTTCTCATATTTATACCTAAGGCAGACAAGAATTGCTGATAATTGAGAATCTTTAGGCTTCTTTAATCTCTTGGGATCACTTATTAAAACTACTTAGGAAAACACTTGAAAATTTATTTACAAAAGCAGACCAACTAGCTGGACCAAGGAGTACTAACTCTGTTTCAAATCTTGGCAACATTTTCTTGTTTTGCATTTACACAAACTGGAATCATTGTTTAAAATATATCTACAGAGGTTGTGCAGCCACTTTTTCTATAGTCGATTTTACCAAAATCACGGAGGCTCATAAAAATGAGGCTTTATCTGTGGTGAATTTAGCAGCACATACACAACATGGTGTAGGCATCATCAATGAAGGTACCTTTTTTTAATGGTGGACAATCATCTGTGGTAAAATGAAGGTACCCTTTTTTTAACGGTGGACAATCATATCAGTGTAGCCAGTAAATCAAAATGTTCTTCATTTAGAAATCATTTACCATGTTTTGTTTTTCATTATTGTATTATACTTACAAAACTTCATACACAATGGACAAACATGCGTTCATCTTTGCCGTTTTTTTATTCAACTTCCCTACATCCACCATCAGATTGTGCACATCCTACTTTCACTGCTAGTGTTGTCCCCTCGTCATAGCCTGCCGGTTGCCAATTCTTGCTAGTTAAGCAAGTATCAAGATGACTTTTTAAGCTTACAAAGTATCAGTTTTCCATAACTGATCAGTTTATATTTTGTTAGATAATAATAATTCTACATCAAAACAACCATATTCACTTGAAGAAGATCAAGGTTTTTTGTATTTGTTTAGACTCAGTTATCTGATATGGTATACTTTTATGTTTTATAAAAATTTAAGTGATATTTACATGTTGCCAGGTTTTAGCATTATATATTTTTTTGGAAAATATATTTTCCTGAGATACTTATACTTTGATATTGTATGGTATGTATGGAATGGAAATGGTGTCTACGAAAAAAAAAGGAAGAGTAAATAAGTGTGTTTTTATGTTGCTGCATGGAGGTTTTTAAAAAAAAATGTTTTTGATTATGGTTATCAGAAAAAACCTATAAATGCCCTATCTACATTTGACAAAATCTAAATGATGTAACATCATATTATCTATATTAAAGCGTGTTGTACTCTCAAATTCAAGTACGACTAACTTACCATAATTTTGATATCCAAAATAAGAACTTTATACGTATCGCTAAGATTGTAATACTAACTTATAGATAATTATTTTACCAAAAACCCACAAAGTTCAAGGAAATGGCTTGGCTCCAGGGCTAGCTATATTGACGACCCAATACCACGTCTTGCTGATTTCGATTACTCAACCGACATATCTGAAAAGGACATGCTAATATTTAGTATCTTTTGTCATCTGGTTTCTCTAAGGGCACAACCAACAATGGCTTGTTCAGTTGTTAAACAAGCCACGGAGCAATCATGTGTGGCTTGTTCACTTCTCTGTGGTTATTTTAAGATGATCTCGTGGCTAGTTGAGTGAACAGAGGTCGGTGAGTATAACGGTGAAGTCTTCGCTGTTATAAAACATAATCGTTGCCAAGCAACGGCAATACTCCAACGTTCCACTTATCTCCTATATATTCCACCACCCCTTCCCTCCTTTCACATCACCTCATCCTTACTTCTTCATCCTCTAATTTTGAAAATGTCTTCTTCATTCAAACGTTCCGCTAAAAAAGTTGTTAGCAAGAAACTCATGTCCACATGCCCTTTCATCGGATTTTCCAACCAACACCCATCATACCAACAACAAACACTTTGTCAATTACATGAGTACGGCTATTCGCCGTATTCGAACTTCTCTTACAGCAAGCCTTACCAACCGTTCGCTCCTTCTAACTTTCCTCCCATTCAATCTACTGCCCCGCAACCATATTACCAACGACGTCCTCCATTAGGCGCACATACGACGATTATTTGTCGTACATGTCTTTGCTGATGCAAAATGATCAAATACAACATCATCATCTTAATGCGCAACAGTTAGAAATCTGTGACCGTGAAGCAATGCAGAATCTACAAAGGCAGTATTCTTATACACACAAGGCTCCTACTAACAAAGAAACCGTTAGTTCGAAGGAGGAGGAGGAAGACGAAAACCAAGGACGATGCAATAAATCCTAAAGAATGCAATAAAAAGCCGCTGCAAAGATACTTGCGCCCCCGAGCTCGGAATATAACAAGAAGAAAACGAAGTGGAAATCCTTAAGTGGCATTTTCGACAGACGGTGCAGAGATTCAGTTGCAGCGGAGACAGACGTTGGCATAGAAGACATTGACGTGGAAAATGTCAAAGAGGAAGGAGTAGCAGCTGACGGTAGAAAAAAGCAAGTTAAGCTTGCTTTTGAACGGTATATTTCACTTAATAAATAATAGATATGCATTTCGCAAGATAGTATTTTCGGCAATAATATGAATGGCAAAATTTTTTGGGAAATAGTTGTAGATTTTTACAACACCTTAGATTCACTGAAGAGAACATGAGGATCAGGTCAAATGAGGATATCGAGTTATGAACTCTGCATGCCAAGACTATTTGGCAATACTTACCAGATTTCAAAATAGGCAGCAAAGCGGTGCCGCTCCTTATGACATTGCAAGTAAAATATTGTTTTACATTTCTTTAATATTGTAATGTGTTTGACTAGTTTTGTATATTCATAAACTTTTGGATTTGTTCTACAGATTGAAGAATCGCGTAAGGCCTATCAGCTGCAATACGGTCAACCATTCAAATTCCAAGAGTGCTTTGAGCTTCTCTCCAGTTTACCGAAATGGAAAAATTCTAACAACTTCATGTTCGAGCAACAAAATAAAGCCAGAAGAATGAACTAATCTGATTTAAGTCCAGGAAGCGATCCAAGTTCGTAGGAAAGATCTCCACTATTTGGAAGCAGTGACGGACGACCTCTTGGTAGAAACAAGTCAATTCAGTTGGAGCAACGTAGTGCGGAATTTTCCAGATTTGTAGGAATTTTAGAGACGTCTGCTAGAGAACCAATAGAGCATAGAGCCAACTTTTTAGCATAAAGAACTCGCAACGAAATGGAGTTTCAGGAGGCTATCATAGAAGATCGAGAGTCCAAGAGACGAGCTCATGAGAAGAAGAAAGCTTTGATGCGAGAGAAGAATTATATCAAACCGATGACTTGTGATTTCAGTAGGTTTTCTCCTTTACAGCAAGAACTAGTAACCGAGTAGTTGGAAACTTATAAGAAAGTTAGAGATAGTAGAAGTGGAAGTGGCAGGTATATGGATGAGTTTTAGATGTGCGGTTGCATTGTAATGGTTGGTGTGGATTTGTGTTGTATCTTTGTAGTATCTCTAAATATCGTTTGGTTTATGTGTGTATTTGTGTTGTATTTGTTATAATTTTATTGTACCATTCTGTATTTTGAACTAAAATCGTACATCATTTTATTAAGCAAGTTCCATAATAATATTACGAAATGGTCAACATACAAACCTTAAAACATAATACAGTAAAAAAACTAGCAAACATAAAACCTCATCAACAATTCTAGAAACAGCTGCTATAAGCATGACTGTGGATTCCTACTATTCCTTCCTCTATGTGCTCACAAATGGTCCACCAACTGGTCACGCAATTGAAAGTGTGCAGCTTGATCTTCAATATGTTGTACCATGGCAAAATATTCTTCCATTGAGTTAATGTTTCTATCGGGTCTTTTGTTAGAACCCTTAAACATGTCCGAGTAATGAGTCCTTTGATTTTTATACTCACCTCTTTCGGACTCTACAATCATATTATGAATTATTATACAAGCATACATAATTTCAGATAGAACTCTTGCGTCATGAAATCGAGCAGGATTTCACACAATTTTAAACCTTGCTTGTAAGACACCGAACTTACGTTCGACGTCCTTTATGTAGCTTGCCACTTTTTCAGTGAAATAGCTCTCTTTGTCATTTGTTGGGACTCTAAAACCTTGTATTAAAGTTCTCCACTTTGGGTAAATTCCATCGACTATGTAATATCTAGTTTGATGCTCGATATTACCAACTTTATTTGGAACGTCCGTTGAAATTCCGTTAGACAGTTCAGAGAATAGGTATGACTGTTTTAAAACATTTATGTCATTTGACGAACCTGGTACTCCAAAAAGAGCATGCCAAACCCATAAATCATCGGTTGCAAATGCTTTAAGGATCATTGTTGGTACCTTTTTGTGTCCTGTGAACATTCCTTTCCAATCCATTGGACAGTTTTTCCATGCCCAATGCATGCAATCCAAACTTTCAAACATACCTGGAAAACCTCTAGCTTCTTCTCTGGCTAGTATTCTGTTTACATCATTCGGTCCCGCGTTCGTAACTATTCCTCGTCGAACTGTTCAATCACCATTTTACAGAATTCCTTCATGCACTCTATTGCTGTTGATGATGCATTTCTGAAATATTCATCCATATGATCACCAGCTGTTCTGTAGCTTAACATATGTAAAGCAGCCAGGATTTTTATGTAGGAAGAATGCCCAGGTTCTAGTGCTCCATTTAACCTATAAGTGAAATATGGGTTGTTTTCATGAAGTTTGAGATAAATTTAGAGAAAACATCTGGGCCCATCCGAAATTGACGGTGGAACAAATTTATATCGTAGGTTGGATTGTCAGTGAAGTAGTCATTCATTAGCCTTTCATGTCCATCCTTATAGTCCCTCTTATATCGTCGGTCAATCCGTCCAGGTATACTACCACGATGGTTGCTCGTAGATCCTTCACCAAAAAGGTAAGAATATCCTATTGCTGCTTGTTGAATTTGAAACTCTGTTGTTTCATCGTCCATTTCTTGTTCATTATCGTAACTTTGGTTCATGCTTGTTTGTACTGGTAGTATAGGTTAGGATCCATGATTGTCGAGCAGTAAGTAATTTGATTTATTAGTTTGTTTTAGTTTTTTGCAATTGTGTGTTGGAGTAGATCGGAATGCAAGTATATATAAGTGTAGGAGGCAAAAGGATATGGAATACAAAATACAATAAATCACACATCATGGCTATAGTGTACGTTTGCAGAGGCCATAATGGCTACAGTGTTGGAAAGGACATGACAGTAATGGGTAGAGTGTATGTTTGCAGAGGCCATAATGGCTACGGTGTAGCTACAATGTTAGAAAAGACATGACGGTAATGGGTACTGCATACCTTTGCATGGCTACAGTGTAGCTACATTGTTGGAAAGGACATGACAGTAATGGGTACAGTGTACGTTTTCAGAGGCCATAATGACTACATTGTAGCTACAGTGTTGGAAAGGACATGACAGTAATGGCTACAGTGTACGTTTGCAGAGGCCATAATGGCTACAATGTACGTTTGTAGAGGCCATTGATTGGTTTCGGTTAAGTCCACATTGATGCAATTGCAATCCCCATGATTACTATTTATACTCTAAGTATTGGCATGAGAGGTTCATAGGATTCCAAATGGAAAATCAGACATGGACTCCCCATGATTATTTGGTGTTGATTAAAGCCTATATTCAGGCTGATACAAGACACATGGAAGAGGAGGTCGATGAATTTTTTTGGATCACAGTCAATGAAGCTTACAACAACCATCCAGAATGTAGGTTAAGAAGACGAAATTTGGATATTAGAAGTACATTTGTTACATTTACTAGAGCTTGCATGAGGTATCGGAGAATTATAACCGAGGTAGAACGAGATATGTTTTTCAAATGACCCGATCAACTTTTGACTCCCTGTATTATATGGATCATCAAAAACAATTTGTTGGTCATGCTGCATACGATTTGTGGGTAAATTATATTAGACAGTTTGAGTGAGTACTATGTCAATGTACGATGTATGTCCATGTGTTTGTCCAAGTGTCTTAGGTCGGTTTATGTCCATGAGTATTAGTTTGGGTAACTTGTATTCTATGATTTGTGTTAGTTTACTGCATGTCCACCTATAGTAATATGATTTGTATATGTTCGATGTAATTTGGAGAATAAACTATGTACTTAAACGAACCACAACATACGACATACTTCAACATAGCACAACATACTTAAACATGCAACAAAAGACATACTTAAACGAATGATAGACTTGAACATACCACATCATACGACATACTTCAACATACTACAACAAACCATAACATACTTAAACATACAACGAAAACAATACTTATACAAACGACAAACTCGAACATACCACAGCATACGACATACTTCAACATAATACATACTTCAGCATGTTAGTTATGCCCACCACCGTGCTGAAATTCCAGTGCACTCAGTCTGTCACGTGTCACGACTAGTTCTTGTTCCAGTTCATTTTCATATTCCACTGCTCGACGAGGGAATGGATCATCAATCCATTCTCATAAACCACAACTGATTGGAAAGTTATGCCATCTATAATGGCACCGTCCAATGTCATTTCCACTTCGCATGACGGCTAACGTAACTGACACTCTGCAAATACAATATAGTAATGAAGGAGAGTTAACTTCCTACTCCATCTAAATCCGTTCGTTACGAACTTCCTGGCGTTCCTGGGTGTTTGTAGAAAGTCTTATCTCTTGTTCATATGGATGTTGTACAACCTGACGTTCATATGGAGGTTGAATGTCCTCTTGGAGTCTTAGTTGGCTAAGATCTGAGAACTCGGTTCGGATGTCCTCGTAGTGCTACTCTTGATGCTCGATAAGGCAATCCTCATCGGTGAGTGGACTTTCCAAAGGCACGTTGCCTCCTATATCAGAGTCAATAGAAGAGGGCCAGGATGACATCGGTGTGAGGTGTAAATGAATGTGAGGAAGATGTAGATAGAAGTGAAGGAGTAGATGACTGTGAAGAAGTATATGTAAACTGGTACGTGTATATATAGAAGAGAAGCGAAAAATGCTAAATAATTATAAGAAGAAGAGAGCAAGGTTATGGTAATTATAGAAAGTGGTATGTTTGCTGCTAATGAATGTAATTGTCTGTACTATTAGGTTATGGTTATCTATGCTTTTGTGAAAATATCTGTACGGTTGCCAACAGCACATAAACATGAAAAATAATGATATCGATGCATAAACTGAGTACAACAGATATATCATACATCACAGCACATGAATAATAATACCAATGACACAGAAATATGAATGATAATAACATCAATACATAAACTGAATACAATAGGTATATCATACATCAGAACAAAAGAATAAGTATAGAAACAACATAGAAACACAAATGAAACACAATACATAAGGTCATCCATCCGTATGTGGACGTGTATGACGTCGACGACATCTCTCGTCATCTTCATCTCCACCACCGCTCGGGCTAGCTAAATGCTCATAGTACATCTGCATGTCAGCAAATCTCTTACGCTCTTTCTCCAGCTGTACCTGCAGTCGTGCTGCTGCCTCTGCCTGCAGACATAGCTCACTATCATAGTAGTTTAGGCTACGCCTATGCTCTACATATCTTGTATGTCTGATCCCCATCTACATATCGTATAGATCAGCGTAGGATATCTGGCTCGGATCCGGGTACTAATCGTGCGCTGGAGGGTCAACATAACGGTCTGGTCCAATGGTAGGAATTGTCATGGTCCATCCGAAGTGAGAAGCAGCCGACACGTGATCGGGTGCACGATAACCCTGACTGGGCTGGGTAAGATCCTCGACAACCGGGGAATGTAAGTCGTGGCATATAGCAGATGGACCGACTAAATCTATCGCCACTGCATGGGTAATGGTATCAGCAGACCCATTGTAATATCTACGCCAGAAGTCAACGTATTATGGACCAGTAATAACAAAGGCCTCGATCGGCCACCAACCTCCTGCCCTTCGCCAAGTCTAGCTGCTCTGAAGGGTAAATCATACAGCGATAGGTATGAGGGTGTGGATCATCGGGAATAGCATCAAAGTCGTACAACTGTCTCCAACACCTCTCACCAAGATACCAATATGCACCAAACGCCGAGGGATAAGATAGGAGTGGAAATCTCCGCCCGACAAGCATCCTAGCAATCTCTATAAAATCAAGGTCGACTAATACACTATCATGAAATGGATGCCATATAATCTGATGTCTATACATCCTCAAATTGATTTGGTTGTGGGCAACCGAATAAACATGACGGGATTCATTATCCTTGGGCCCCCTGTTGTCCGCACACCAAAATGACACACGAGGGGAAAAAGTAGACGCGTCTGAAGTCAAAGTGACGAAATGAAAATTCCTAGAATACTCAAAATACTAGTACTGTAGTAAATCCCAGAAGGCAATAATAAAACCCATGCGTCTGTAATGGTGCACTATACGTCGAGACATCTGTATAAGTATGCAAGAATAGGAGTACCCCAGTCATATAGAACAGCACTACTGAAATCCAAATAAGATGCGACCTCAATAAACCTGACCCGCTAAACTACTGCTCGAGGTGCTAAAATACAAATTACCCATGAGGTATAGAACAAATAATCACGCAAGCTCCAGATTATCATTCGGAGAGTAATGACTGAGTATGTTGTCCATGGCAGCATGAATAGTGCTGACTATAATAGCGCCTCCAGTCTGATATGATGCAGCGGAAGCGTCAAAGTGTGGTAGAAGATCATAAACAAGTACCAGATCACATCATCGAGCAACATTGTATGGAAGTGATGGAAAAGCGGCCATTCCAATGCTAATGCCGGTAAGCATAGAGAAATTAAGCGGTGTAATTCCTAGCTCACCGCAAGGAAAGTGGAACGTGTGAGTGGTTTTATACCATCATAAAGCAATAGCTGCGCACAACTGCACATCACCTTTTATAACATTGTTTATTCCTAGAATTGTAGAGTACATAATAAGTTAAATTACAGAGTGATAAATTAACTGGTTTTTAAAGTAAATGGTTCATTAGATTACCTAAGAAATGGTGGAATCCAAGCACGTGTAAAAGTGCTACGACTCTATCTTTATTTGCCAAATTTGCATGAAAATATCTAAGCATGTTCGCTAAAGAACCCCGCTAACGGATATTCCACGACCGTTAAAGTTAAATAAAATCATATTATATATTTAAACTAACAACGTATTGCAATTATTTTAATCATATAAAAAAAATACTTACAACCAAACTCGTCTGTGTGTTGACATGTACTTCGCCTTCTAGAAGTGCGCGAAAGTTAGAAAGCATAGGCAATTTTGCAAGCGCTAAGGTTCGGATCCTAAAATCCATCAAGCTCGGCGACTCTAGCGGAAATCTGGCCCACAACCCTGCTCATCTTGCCGACTCGACCACCCATGCGGCCTCCACGACCACGTTCGTCTTCATCTTTGCCTCAACCCTAATTATCAAGATTTTCGGCGGCTTCTATCAGATCTTCTATTCCTTGCTCATGCCCATATGGTACAATAATCTATTCTTCACCACTCCTACCAGCGCCTCCGGCGCCGCTACTACTGCCTTCTCCGTGCATGGACTTTTTGGCGAATTTTTTTAGCAATCTAGACATTTCTTCGAGTGTGGATCTCAAAAACGAGCTTTAATTTGGGTATATACTGACGGATTTGGATTGTTGGAGGCGGGAATTCGTGATTTTGAGGGAGGATGGTAATGGTTTTCGGCTGATGTGGGGAGAAGATGGAGAATGAATTATGGCGGCTAGGCTTGGTAATTAGTTTATAAACTTGTAATGGCAAAGTCTTCGTCGTTATAAGTTTATAGCGGAGAAGTCTTCGCCGTTATATGTTTATAGCGGCAAAGTCTTCGCTGCTATAAACTTATAATGGTGAAGACTTCGCCATTATAATTACACCAGAACCAACCTGCGGCTAGTTGCTACCTTACCTGGGCGCCCCGCTTGTTCGCTCAGTTGAAAAACAGGAGAGAGAGCGATGTAAACAAGTCGGATTGTTGGTAATGGTCTAAATATTCAATATCTGTATCAATAAAACATCAGCAAGGATCAAGATAAAATATCCTGAAATCACCAAGGTTGATATCAAAGTAATTGGTATGTCTTTTATCACTTTTATCAAGTAACAAAAATATCATTGTTACTGATATTATCTATGTGGCTACAAAGTGAATATTTCAAGTTTCAAGTTACAAACAATCAATCATGTCATGTAACTTACAGGAAACTTGGTAGTTGAGGGTTGAGAACTACTGGAAGCTGTTGAGTCCTAAGATAAGACCAAACTCCATTAGGAACATAATAGACGTAAAATGTTGTTTTCAACTACTACAAGGATTGTAGTTATGACTTACAAGAAAAAATTTATATTCTTAGATACCTAAGGAAGATGAAGAAAGAGAGGCATTGAGTGTGAGAGAAGCAACATCGAAGGAGCGAGAGGACGTTGAGAGAGAAACGACATGGTAGATTGAAGTGAAAAGCAACATCGTGAATTATTTTTTCGCGATTAGGGTTTTACTGGGTAAGCAACAATGAAGATACTTTTTTTTCTCAATTTGGCTTAGTTTATTTGGGCTTCATTATTTTAATGGGTATAATTTGGGCTTACTTTAAAACAAAGTTATTTGATTTAAGTACAATGGCTATTAATGGCTATTAATCATACAAACAGTTTTTTTATATTATTTTGTGTACTTAAGTAGTGATTCTCAGGAAATAGTTTTTCCTAGTTAAAATTGTTGCACACCGTGTATTTTCTTGCAAACCGCATGTATGTTTTGTGTAATTCAAAGAATGTATCATAAATTTATGTTACTATTAGATATTTATGGTATAATTATAGTAAAAAATAATGGAATTCACAAATCGGAATTAAAATGGAATTTTCGAAATATCTAAAACAAAATAGAAATATCAATATTTTCTGATGACCGGAACGGAAACTGAAAATGGAATTTTAAACTTTGGTTATAACAATTGGCTCTCTTACACATCGAGCTACTTAAGAATAGGGGCGAACATTTGGTTGGTTTGGTTGGTCCAATGATGAAAATTTCTAAACCGCACAAAACCAATAAAAATGAAAACCAACCTAACAGACCGAATTAAATTAGGTTGGTTTGGTTAGTTATCTGATTTGACCGAATCAAAATGATTCACATTTTATGTTAGGAATATTCATTGTACTGTAGAATAAGACATAAGTATATGATTAAAATACTTTTATTTAGTATTCATATGCTTTTTAATAGTGATTTTGATATATATCTGATAAATTAAATTTATTTAGATCACCAAACTAATTTAAAAAAATCATTATAACATTAGTGATTTCAACAATATAATAAAAGTTCGGTTAATTTGGTTAAACCGATAACCAAACTAATTTCTTTCATGGATCGATTATAAACTAATCTAGTTTCAAAACCAAACAAAACTGACCGAAATAAACTGGTTTGGTTGGTTTATTTGGTTCAAAGACGGCCCACCCTTACTTAAGATGACATACCTAGATCAAAATGGACCAATTAATTATCATCCAGTTTTCTGAGCATGTTTAAAAACATAAAATCATAAATGTTCCACATGTCATATTCTCCACCTATTTTGGTCACACTTTTGAAGACATGTGTTGTAGCCATCTTAACTTTTCCAAGCCTTTGGATTTCAGATCTATGGAATAAACCACTTACCCTCTTCTCAATAACATAATTTATTATCTTTATTTCATTTTGTCATTTCCAAAAAATAATTTAAAAAGCTCTATAATGCCCCTTCAGAATACTGAATCATGTGTGTGGCGCCCAACGTTAAGACGTCCAACACCATACAATTTACACACACTCTACACAAACTATATATTTAACTAATATTGCTAGGCATCCATTTAATGCGTGTCATGCATCAGGAACTCATAAAATGAACGTCTGACCATTGGGGATTTATCAACCGTTCAGGGCATCGTTTTGAATGTTTAGAGCTCTGAATATTCAACCCCAAACCCATTGGATATGAAAACGTGCTACATCACCATCTCTAATTTATTGCATATAATATTAAAGCCACATTACGAAATAATGTGTATAGTTCCCACTAAATGGAAGTTCAAGGACACAAACGGTCACTGGTTGTTTTCGAAGAATTCACAAATACGGTTTTGTGACTCGAAGGTCTGAATTTAGTCATCGATTAATAAAACAATTAAAATATTGATGTCCTCACATCATCTTAGCTGGTGGTGTGACAGTTTGGTCAAATTCATCGCTTACATTCATTTTTCGTAAAATTATATTTTATATCTACTTAAGCAGTACCAATAGAGACTATAATTTATGAATATTTTCTTCTTCAACACTATATCACTATAAGATATATGGAGTCTGGTATTGCTCAAAACTTTAATATTATCTATATTCGACTTGATTAGTCCACAAACAAAGTTCTTGGTTCGATAATAACATTCGCTATTAACTGTTTTACAATAACCAATTTGTGACATTGAGTTGACTATAGTTGACTGTGATACTAACCTTATACAATTGAGGAGACGAATTCTCTATTAAATAGTACTTCACTACTCAATCCTAACTATAGTCGCCCGAAGATCACCATGCTACGATTTAACTATAATCAAAGTATAGTTTCAATATTTAAGTTCAACATTATTCTCAAGTCAAGGAACTGTATAACATCATCACATTAAGATTTCATGTTTGACCTAAACTAACAGGAAACTCTCGGATGAGGCATTCCATGGTTTTTCGATAACCGAGTATGTAACCCCTTGGTGCCCCCAATAACCATGAGCAATACACCAACATTTGGAAGTTGTTACATACTTTGGTCTCAGCGGATGAATCGACGTCCTTTTTCGAAATATCTTAACCAGGAGTATTTAAAATAAAATGTTATTTTATACTGTGATTAATTACTCCTGACTGCAACTATTTGCATTTATAATCACATAACTTTTAATTAAGGATTTTCTCATTAATATAATTTAAATTAATTAATTAGTTATATCACAATATAACAAAGTAAAAAATAGAAACCAAACACTTTTATTATAAACAAGATTAATGACAAAGTTAGATATTTGTAACAAAGTATATAATTACTTTATTCGGTCCGAGTTAAAGTGTAGGAAGTAATGTATTATCCAATAGGGAATCCATCTCTTAAGTTGTTTGATATTAGTATCACGGCCAACTGTAGT
Source organism: Allium fistulosum (assembly GCA_030737815.1). Lineage (NCBI taxonomy): Eukaryota > Viridiplantae > Streptophyta > Magnoliopsida > Asparagales > Amaryllidaceae > Allium > Allium fistulosum. Next base: position 722,464,898 of record CM060901.1, read on the forward strand.
CAAACTAAAGTCAAAATCTTTAGCCATGGTAGAAGGCTAATAATAAATGTAATTATTGAACCAAAGACTTTGGTTATGGATAGATCAAGTTGACTGTGGATAATATTGAAGGTTTGACCAATATCAAACTCCATATATTTGAAAGTGATATAATGTAAATGAAGAGAACATGTGTAAATTATTGTCGTTATAGGCACCCTTTAAGGTGGTGTAAAATATGATGTTACCGAAAAGATCTATAAGCGATGAATTCGGCCAAACTATTGCACCACTAGCTAAGATGACATGTAAACATTAATATTTGAATCGTTCAATATTAATCATCGAATGAATTCACGCCCGAGTCACACAACTGTATTTGTGAATTCTCTGAAATATCACACGATTTAATTGATTTAAAAATATTATAAATTAATTATTATTTATAATTATTAACGTGTTTGATATTTGGGGTGTTATTAGTAAATGAGGTAGCTCACTATTTTCTGGTTGCTTAGTAATATGCATATATTGATATATGATATTGATATATATATATATATATATATATATACAGAAAGGCTTTAAATAGATTTAATTACTTAATTGTCTCTAGAATGTTTTGGTCCATTTGGGAGAGCATGTATGGTTGGCCAAACAAGGAAGAGAGATCGTGAATTTCAGATCAAGATTTAATTAAGAATTAATTAGGAGTTTGTAAGGGAGGAAGGTGGAAGGTCTTTTCCATTTCTCTTTAAATACCAAACCTTCCACATGCACTCCTCCATTCCTCCTTCATTTAGGCCAACTACTCCTTGTTTCCTTACCCTTTGGTCAAACTCTATTTCATCCTATAACACCAAATAAAATTAAGTTAAAGTGGTTCATTTGATCGTAGCAATTTAGAGTGGTGCTTCAGGCAAACTAGGAGGTTATTCATAGATCGAGGTATCTCAAAGGGTTGGATCTATCGAGGTATTTCTTCATGTCTTATTTTGAATATGTCACCGTCCCTAATTTATATTTGTGTTGACAAATACAAGTTTATATGATTTTATTCAATAATTGAAACTTAAATGTAAGCTTTTGATTTATTTCAAATTATAAATAGTTGCAAATACAAATGAACAAAATACACATACATACATACATACATATCAAAATTAATTTATTTGTATTAATCGACTTTAAAAATGTTTGTTTTAATATTTTGAATCTAAGATGTTCTGAATTGTTTTCTGACTTAAAAATTAAATTTAAAATATCTTTGACTTGGACAAAAATAGATTTGAATTTAAAAACTTTCAAAAATTAATTTTAATTCAAATTTATATGCTTTACTAAATCATGCAAATTACAAATGTACATATTTAATTTTATTTGTATAATATATATATATATATATATAAATATATAACTAATAATATTATATATATATATATGTATGTGTGTGTGTGTATATATATATAAAAGGATTCACTACACCACATTTATACCTCTAAGTTTTTCGGTGCTACATTGTTCCAAATCAAGTGAAACTTTGGGGATGTTTAATCTATATTATGAACATCATGTATATAAAAAATGAGATCATTTCAAAACTCCTAACATGTTCAGATGTTAAGTCATATACTAACTGTTGAATCAAACGATCCTCTTCTCACAATCTAAGACATCCCCGTAGTAAGATAACCGATCCATCACTAGGATTAGTCCATACCCCTCAAAGCCAAGAACGTACACATTACATGTAAAATCAACAGTACAAATGCCCACAACAAGGTCTTTACAGATTAAAGAAAGATGTATCGACCCATAATAGGATTGGATATGACTATTGGGTTGGTGACAACATGGATTTTCAGATTCAAAGATATAGCTATACTTCTAGTTATGAATGAATGGGATGCTCCCGAGTCAAATAAGGTAAGAATAGTATTTCCAAAGATAATAATTGTACCCTCCATTGCCGCTTTCCCTTGGTCTCTCGGAAGTGGTTTACTCGAGACAGGAACCGCTTCAATAACATAAGGTTGCCCACTCTGTCCTTCTTTAGCTAGCTTCAGACATCGATTCTTGTAATGCCCTTCCTTAAAGCAGTGGTAGCATTTTCCCTTAAATTCCTCCTTCATCAGCTCACTCTGCAGACTTTAGGAATGTGCCCCTTTTTCTTACACCTTCGACAAGTTATTCCCTCTTTCTTGATCTTCCCCTTAGCTTTCTCGTTTGTCCAAATCCTCCCTTCTTAGCTCATCCTTGATTTTGTGTCACCTAAACGGCCCCAACCTTCTCCTTCACTTTTTATTTCCCCTTACTGCCATCAGTTTGTAGCAAGCCCATCTCGACAATCACCTCATAAGTAGGCTTATGGGAATCTAGGCCAAAAGCAATTCCTTAAGCGGAGAATTCAGACCTTTGACAAATTTCATCGCCTTCTTCATAGGTGTGTCAATGAAGATCAATCCAAACTTTGCCAACTCTATGAATTTATTGATGTACTCCTTCAGAGTGAAGACTCCTTGCTTCAACTGTATAAATTTCTCCAACTGCAGACTTACTTCTGCACTCGACATGAACCTTGAATCAAAGCAAGTCCTAAATCCAGCTCAAGTGATTTCCTCCTCAACATTTTCTTCTGCTATGATAGTCCACCAATCTAGTGCTTCTTTGTTAAGATTGTTGATTCATGAGTTTTGATTCGTGACACAAGCTTCAGAGATCATACGACGAATTACAAAGAGAATACTATACGAAAGCGACAAAAAGAGAATAAACGTATATTGTGAACTACAAAGGAGACTTGACTACAATCCAGAGATTAGTATGAATATTTTAATGTATTGAGTCTTAGAATATTATTAAAATCATTCCTCAAGTAGTCACACACACATACAAATTGATTTATATTGTAAATAAGTGTGCACTGTGCAATTGACAGCAGGTCGGCTGACCGACCAGAAACCTCGGTCGACCGACTCTATGTCAAGTGCACATATATACACTGTTTTGTGTACGGTTTTGAAACTCAGCTGACCGGCCAGTTTTCTCGGTCAACCGACCTGAACATAACGGCTAGTTTTATGAAGAGTTGCGATCGTTCATGAAGAGGAATGTCCTTCAATCCAAGAGATACGGACATAACTTTTGATTGAAACTCTTCATGAAAGATTGTAACTATTCTACAACTATATAAACATGTTCAATTCACTTCTACAATAACCAATTCTTGTTTATAATTCTGAAATCTATTCTCTATTATTCTTTGCAAATAAAAAGCATTCATTCTCATTCAATATCACTAGAATCCTTGAATTAATTCATATACTTCGATTCTACGTGATTATCTTCCTTCTAAATCTTCACACACATATATACTCTTGAGGATTTGATTATAGGAAAGTTGTACTATCAAAAGACAATCAGTGTTATTCAGAACACATTCGTTAACAAATTATTTGTATTAAGTTGAAGTCCTCTTCGGTTGTTGAGGCGGAAAAATTCCTATTCGGCTGCTCAGGTGTCGTATACCTATTCCTCCGGGTTAAGTGAGGGGTTTAGTTTAAATCTAGAGGGTATTCTAGGACTGGACGTAGGACGGAAAGTTCGAACCAGTATAAAAATTCCTGGTGTGCTTACTTTAATTTTTATTTTACTGCTATTATCAGTTTCCGCATTTATATACCATATTACACGATCCTTAGTACTACACATACACTTACATTTGGTATCAGAGCAAGGAAATCCTATAACCGTCACAAAGTTATTTGATATTTATTTCTAGTAATATGGCAACAACACATACTAACGATTTGACACTAACACTAATACTAGTTTCACAGAGGGTCAATCAACTTCACGACCTCCACTTTTTAATGGTATAAATTATAATTATTGGTCGACTAGAATGAGAATCTATATGCAATCTAGTGGATTTGATATCTGGAATGTTATACAAAGTGAGTACACAACTCCTACTAGAGAATACTCAACTTGGAGTAACACACAAAAACTAGATGCTACATCAAATGCAAAGGCTATGAATATTTTATTTTGTGCATTAGATAGAAATGAATTCAATAGAGTTAGCATGTGCACTTCAGGTTATGAAATTTGGAGAACACTTAAGATAACACATGAAGGAACGAACAAAGTTAAATTAAGCAAAATCTCTATGTTGAAAAATCAATTTGAAAATTTCAAAATGTGGCCAAATGAATCTATAAATGACATGTACTCTAGATTCCAGGATATTTATCATGCTTTACTATCACTAGAACAAAGTTTACAGATTTTGATTTTATTACAAAAATCTTAAATTCTTTAACGGACGAATGGGAAAGAAAAGTCCTAGCCATTGAAGAAACAAGTGATTTGTCAACATTAAAAACAGAAGAATTAATAGGTAATTTAATGTCCTATGAAGTAAATTTGCAGGCAAAAAGAAATGGAGCACAAGAAAAGAAAAATGTGGCATTCCAAGCAGAAAAAGATGATTTCGACTCAGATAATGGAGATATGGCAATGATTGCTAAAAATTTCAAAAAGTTTTTGAAATTCAACAGAAACAAATTCAAGGGAAACAAAAATAATTTCAACAACAATTCCAATAACAGCAAACCATCATCTTCAGCAATGGAATGTTATGAATGTCATAAGAAAGGACACATGAAGAAGGATTGTCCAGAGCGTAAAAAGAATAATTTCAAGAAGGACAAAACCAAACGAAAAGCTTTTTCAGTCACTTGGGACGACACTGACTCATCACCCTCATTAGAGAGTGAAAGTGATAATGAACAAGCAAATGTATGCTTCATGGCTTCGTCAGATGATGTAAGTGATCTTACTTTTGAAGATTTGATTGAAATTAATTCTGAATTAGTAGATTTAGCAAAGCAACTTAAAAAGAAAAATAAGGAGTTACAAAGAAAGTTAGATAGGACAGTCTTAGAAGTAGATATGTTGAAAGATGAGAAGAAAATATTAGAAGAAGAACTTGAAATTTCTCAACAATCGAATTCTAACTTATCTTCTCAAATTTCATCAATATCTGAAGAACTAGAAATTCAGAAAAATAAAAATGATGTTTTACTTTTCGAAAATAATAGTTTAAACTTGAAGATTAAGGATTTAGAGTTAGAAAAATCTAGTCTTAAAATAAAATTTGATGATATTTCTAAAAATGTATCTAATTTCAATAAAGGAAGAGAGAATCTTTCTAGAATACTTGAAAATTCTCAGTTCTTTAACAATAAATCTGGACTAGGATTTTAAAAACAAAATAATTTTGCTAAAAGTAGGATTAATAATAATATTAAGAAGGATATTAAGAAAACAGTTTACCCAAACACTAAAACCATCAAGATATGGATTCCAAAAAAAAAATATTTTGATAAGGAATAAACATATCAAAATGTTTATGTAAATTGTTCATAATAACAAGAATTATGTTTATAAAGGGAATTCTGAACCCGTATGGGTTTGGCTTCCTAAGATCTAACTCTTAGGACCCTAAAAAGATTGGGTACCAACTTTTTATAAAACTTTTTGCAGGTACCACATAAGAAGAGAGGAAAATGGATTTTAGATAGCGGTTGCTCAAAACACATGACTGGAAACAAAGAAATGTTGTCAAACATTATATACTCAAATGGAGGAGCAGTCACCTTTGGAGATAACTCAAAAGGGTATATCATCGGCAAAGGCTATGTCAGTAGCAACGGTACCTCTAATTTACCTCTCATTACTGATGTTTTATTAGTTAAAAATTTAAAACACAATTTATTAAGTATTAGTCAGTTATGCGATAAAGGTTTTAATATAACTTTTTCAGAAAATAAATGTAATATTTTCGATAAAAATCATAACACTATTTTCGAAGGAAAAAGAGATAAAAATATTTATATCTTAAATATGAATGTTAATAATGATTCAAATTTGTGTTTAGTAGCTAAAGAAAACGATTCTTGTCTTTGGCACAAAAGATTTTGTCACATCAATTTTAATACTATCAACAAACTAGCTAAAAACAAATTAGTTAAAGGATTACCCAATATAAAATTCAAAACTAATGTATTTTGTGATGCATGTAAATTAGGAAAATTAACTAAATCTTCTTTTAAATCAAAAAAAGTAATATCTACAGAACAACCACTTGAACTTTTACACATGGATCTTTTTGGTCCAACTCAAGTGCAGTCTATTAATCATAATAGATATGTATTTGTTATTGTAGATGATTTTTCTAGATATACTTAGATTTTCTTTTTGAAAAATAAAAGTTATACCTTTGATAATTTTAAAGTTTTTTTTAAAAGAATCCAAAATATTAAAAGTTTGAAAATTAAAAATATAAGAAGTGATCATGGAGGAGAATTTGAAAATGAAGCTTTTAAACAATTTTGTAACAAGAAAGGTATTAACCATAATTTTTCGTTTCCTAGAACACCACAACAAAATGGAGTTGTAGAAAGGAAAAATAGAACGTTACAAGAATGTGCAAGAACTTTATTAAATAGAACCACTTTATCAAAACACTTTTGGGCAGAAGCTGTAGCTACTGCTTGTTATGTCTTGAATCGTGTTTCTATTCGACCATTAACTAAGAATACTCCATATGAACTTCTAAATGGAAGAAAACAAAATATTTCATATCTTAAAGTTTTTGGTTCTAAATGTTTTATTTTGAATACTAAAGATCAGCTAGGCAAGTTCGATCCAAAATCCGATGGAATATTCGTTGGATATTCGGAACGAAGCAAGGCTTATCGAATTTATAATAAAAGAACTAAAATTTTTGAAGAAAGTTTACATGTTTCATTTGACGAAAATTTTAAAAATATAAATCCAAATATTACTATTGATTCTGATGATGAAGCTACTTAGAATGAAAATAGTAATACTAAAGAAACTTTCGATAATGATCATGATATTACTGAAAATGAGAATATTACTCCTAATATAATAAAATCTCCACCTAGATTTTACGAGATCATCCTATGCAAAATATAATTGGAGAAGTTAATACGAATGTTAAAACCAGACATCAATTAAATCAAGTTGGACATGTAGATTTTCTCTCCAATATAGAATCTAAGAATATAAAAGAAGCATCAACTGATGACTACTGGATTCTTGCCATGCAAGAAGAACTAAATCAATTCGAACGAAACGAAGTTTGGGAACTCGTTCCTAGACCTAGTGATCAATCAGTCATTGGTACTAAATGGGTTTTTAAAAATAAAGCAGATGAACTAGGAAATATAACTATGAATAAAGCTAGATTAGTTGCAAAAGGATATAATCAAGAAGAGGGAATAGACTACGAAGAAACGTTTGCTCCAGTCGCCCGACTTGAAGTAATACGAATCTTATTAGCTTTCGCATGTTTTCATAATTTTAAACTCTATCAAATGGATGTTAAAAGTGCATTTTCAAATGGATACATAAAAGAAAATGTTTTTGTTGAACAACCACCTCTTTTTAATCATGAAAAATTTCCGGATCATGTTTATAAACTCAAAAAGGCGTTATATGGTTTTAAACAAGCACCACGTGCTTGGTATGATCGTCTTAAAAGCTATTTATTAGAATCTGGTTTTGAAATTGGTAAAGTAGATCAAACGCTTTTTATTAAGAAAACTAAGCAAGATATTTTAATAATTCAAATATATGTTGATGATATAATTTTTGGCTCGACAAATGAAAAACTATGTTAGGAATTTTCGACTATAATGATAAATGAATTTGAAATGTCCCATATGGGAGAATTGTCATATTTTCTTGGATTACAAATTAAACAAATTGAAAATGGAATTTTTATTAATCAAGAAAAATATTGTTATAATTTAATTAAACGATTTGGTCTGGAAAACACTTCTGCCAAGCCAACTCCAATGAGCACAACTACTCATCTTGATAGAGATGAGGAGGGCAAAAGTGTTGATCAGAAACTATATCGTAGTATGATTGGATCTTTACTTTATTTAACAGCGAGTCGACCCGATATAATGATGAGTGTTTGTTTATGTGCTCGATTTCAAGCAAATCCCAAAGAATCACATATGCGAGCAGTTAAACGTATTATTCGTTATCTAACTAAAACCAAAGATTTCGGGCTATTTTATCCGAAAGAATGTCCTTTCAAATCAGTCTCCTATAGCAATGCTAATTTTGGAGGAAGTTGGACGGGTCGAAAAAGTACGAGCGGAACGTGTCATTTCATTGGACGTTCCGTAGTCTCTTGGTTCAGTAAGAAACAAAACTGTGTTTCTTTATCAACGTGTGAAGCAGAATATATATCTGCTGCTTTGGCATGTGCACAAGTCGTATACATGCAACAAACACTACAAGATTTTAATTGTCGTCTTGTAAAATCTATAATTTATTGTGATAATACTAGTGCAATAAATCTTTCTAAAAATCCGGTCAATCACTCACGAACAAAACACATCGATATTCGTCATCACTTTCTTCGTGATTGTTTGGAAAAAGGATTAATAAATTTAGAATTTATTAATACTGAAAATCAAATTGCTGACATTTTACTAAACCGCTAAATGAAAATATTTTTATAAAACTTAAACGTGACTTAGGAATAATGTCTTTAAAAGATTTATAAATAAAAATATGCAAAAATATTGAAAAACAAAAATTGTTTTATTTCTGACCAAAGCGGAACTCGAACTCATGACCTCTGACTTGCTTGTTAGATGTTGTGTTATAGCTACTTGAGCTATGGGTGTTTCTTGTCTCATTTTTCTTTAAAGATTGTTTTATTTATTTTGGTTTCAGAAAAGCTATTTTTAGTTCTAAAACTTATAAATCATACATTTATGAACAGCTTTATTGTTAAACTCCTATGATTATAGTTAAAACTAGTTCCTATCCACTAATTTTTCAGCAAACAAATGCTTATATATACTTTCATTTCTTTTAAAACATATACTAAGAAAGTTTTAAAAAAAACAAAACTTGAAAATGTCTTCAAACAATGACTTCTATAATTCCGAAAACTCCCATCTATCATACACATCTCCATACGATGATGGTTCCGACCGCATTCCTGAAAACGGGCCTTATCCTACCTTTCCCATGCCTAAACGTATCCTTGACTTCTCTTCTCCGGATAAAGACCCCCGACATGGGTGGAAACCATGGGAAGACTCCCATACAGGCTATACACCTGAAAAGAAAAAAGGGAAGAATGCTATGGTAATATCTCCATCAACCAAACAAAAAATTGATGAAATACATCACTACCAACAACAACAAATGGATATGCAGCGGGAACTCTACTATGAACAAAAAGTCACAGCAAGACGTTTAAGTTTTCTAGAAAAGATTGCCATGAAAGTTTGTTCATCAAAGAAGGATGATGTTGCTGAACCTACTTATAGACCCTCATCCTCTTCAAACCCTGTTCAAACTCCAATAGCTCCAAAATGGTCACCTATAGAAGATGTTCCGTCTCCAAACTCATGGGAACGTAGATTTTAACGAACGGTGGCTAATTTATTTATATATATATATAATGTTGTTGTTTTTTAATAAAATGTATAAATATAGTGCAACGATAATACAATTTATATTTCTATAATTTTTGAAAAACAGCAAAAATATGCATTTCTAACAGGGTCGGTCGACCGAAGACCTGAGTCGGTTAGCCGAACCCATCCCGAAAGTTTCAAATGTACATTTCTAACAGGGTCGGTCGACCGAAGACCTGAGTCGGTCAGCCGAATCCATCCCGAAAGTTCCAACTATTCTCAGATAACCCAGTCGGTCAGCCGACCCAGTCTTTTCGGTCGACCGAACGTGTATTTTGTTGTTTTTTTACTTCAGATTAGTATCCCATCCATTCACCTTTTCAACCTACCTCTTCACTTTTACTTTCCCAATTTCGGATTTTTACCCTAGCCCCCATTAAAATTCTCTCAAACTTTTTTTTACTCAAAAACAATGGCTCCTAAGAAGAGAACAAAGACTACCGGTGGCTCATCTTCATCAACTCCCGTAAATACTCAAATCGCCTCATGGCTTGTCAATGACGTAGCACTTCAAAGATGGATACAACTTCAATATGCCAAAATCTTTGAAGAATCATTTGTAAGTTACCCTGATTTCGCTTCCTACGGTATTGAAAATGCCGCTATTGAGAGTGCACTTGATACATTTCTTGACCATAGGAAAAATAATTTGAAAATCAATCATATTATGGTCAAGTTATTTCTAGCAAACCTTAACCTTGTCAATCCGCCGAGAAACACTGACAATTGTATTTGGACATTGGTTTGTGGCACTTCAATTTTCCTTTCCATTGATCGAATTAACCACATTTTGGATGCTAGACCAGGTGGAATCTCATTACACGATGTAGATTGTAATATATCAAGTCGTGACAGGATAAGCCATTTATTTTTCGAAGATGATGCTACGGATTTTAGACAAACATCATCACTTAGACCTAAAGCTCGACTTTTTCATCGTTTCATGATGAAATCTATTGTTCGTAGAGGCGGTTCATATCATCTAGTATATCCTGAAAATTTTAAGGCATTGTATGCTATATGTAGGAAAATACGAGTTAATTGGGCACAACTTCTTATGGACGAATTTCTCTCTTTCAACCAAGGAAAGATGCTCCATATTTATTATGGAGAATACATAATGAGATTGATCAATAGCTTCGTCAACCATGCTCCTGAATCCGAAACCTCCAAAGTCCGTTCTTTTGATTCAAGGACCATAAAACTAATGAAATTGCCTGATGTTCCACCTAGATTTATAAGATTTGAGCAATGGAGTGCTACTCCGAGAGAACAACTACGCTGTAGCTATTCGACACCTCAACCATCTACTCATGCTATGGAACATCTAACCCGCCAAACCTCAATTCAACGACCAACTCCCGGAATTAGTACGGAGGCGGCCATTGATATTTTGGCTCAAAATCAACTAGCCTTGGATGCCCGGCTATGAAAGATTGATGGTCGTTTCAAGAAAAATAAGGGCTTCTTCGTGAATTTATAGGATGCCTTATCATGTACTTCCGAAGCCGGTGCCTCTTATGTTGCTCCCGGAAAAAGACCGGCACCAAATTTCTCTTGGTCTACTTCAGATAACACAAGTTCCGGTACATCGGGAACTCACGTTCCTCACACTCAAAGACGTGGTAAGGAACCTGCTCCTCCGGAAGAAAATATTCCTCCTGAATTTTGGGATTCCAATGATGGTGAGGAGTGATCATATTGTTTTACAACTTGCTATTTCATAATTTCAAGTATTTTATTTTTTTGAACAATATGTCTACTGTTAGATGTTGTGTAGTAAGTAAACATCATTAATATTCCTATTTTGTTTGAGTATGTAATATTTAAAACTCGATGGTTTCTTATTTATGTTACATGTTCCATATTTCTTTTACATATTACATCTAGTAAGTATTCCTTTTTGTCGATGACAAAGGGGGAGAAATATATGAAAGCTAACAAATTTTTTGCAGAAAAGTCGCCATATATTCAGGGGGAGAATTATAATATACATATATACTACTTCGTCACATAAGTATTGTCATCAATCAAAAAGGGGGATAATGTTGATTCATGAGCTTTGATTCATGACACAAGCTTCAGAGATCATACGACGAATTACAAAGAGAATACTATACGAAAGCGACAAAAAGAGAATAAACGTATATTGCGAACTACAAAGGAGAGAAGACTACAATCCAGAGATTAGTATGAATATTTTAATGTATTGAGTCTTAGAATATTGTTACAATCATTCCTCAAGTAGTCACACACACACACAAATTGATTTATATTGTAAATAAGTGTGCACTATGCAATTGACAGCAGGTCGGCTGACCGACCAGAAACCTCGGTCGACCGACTCTGTGTCAAGTGCACAGATATACACTGTTTTGTGTACGGTTTTGAAACTCGGTTGACCGGCCAGTTTTCTCGGTCAACCGACCTGAACATAACGGCTAGTTTTCTGAAGAGTTGCGATCGTTCATGAAGAGGAATGTCCTTCAATCGAAGAGATACGGACACAACTTTTGATTGAAACTCTTCATGAAAGATTGTAACTAGTCTACAACTATATAAACATGTTCAATTCACTTCTACAATAACCAATTCTTGTTTATAATTCTGAAATCTATTCTCTATTATTCTCTGCAAATAAAAAGCATTCATTCTCATTCAATATCACTAGAATCCTTGAATTAATTCATATACTTCGATTCTACGTGATTATCTTCCTTCTAAATCTTCACACACATATATACTCTTGAGGATTTGATTATAGGAAAGCTGTACTATCAAAAGACAATCAGTGTTATTCAGAACACATTCGTCAACAAATTATTTGTATTAAGTTGAAGTCCTCTTCGGCTGTTGAGGCGGAAAAATTCCTGTTCGGTTGCTCAGGTGTCGTATACCTATTCCTCCGGGTTAAGTGAGGGGTTTAGTTTAAATCCAGAGGGTATTCTGGGACTGGACGTAGGACGGGAAGTTCGAACTAGTATAAAAATTCCTGGTGTGCTTACTTTAATTTTTATTTTACTGCTATTATCAGTTTCCGCATTTATATACCATATTACACGATCCTTAGTACTGCACGTACACTTACAAAGATGACATGCAGCCACCCTCCTCTTGATCCTATCTTCCCACCCTAGCTCCCTAAGTATACGGTCATAGTCACTGATCCAAGCCTTTGTCTCAAGAAAGTCTCTTGTCTTATTCTGGAAGTCCTTGCATAGTTTGGGGAAGTCTAAAGGTCAGGGTGCTGCTTCAACAGGTGGTGGTGTAGCTTGTTATAGAGCGGGAACCTACCCCCACATGCCTTAATTACCGCTTGAACCATTCTGGCATGCCTTGTACATTGAGTATTCCTTGAGTGGATGGATTCCCAATTTCTGAGCTTTCAGCCATATCAACTATATGTAGGTTTAGAATTTTAGTGACAGTTTCCTAAGATAGTATCACTTGTTGAAATAAAGATCTGCTTAGTGTGTTTGCTTAAGTTCTTTAAAGGATACACACACACGCACACACATACACACACACATAGGGGATTTGAAAAATACTTCAAATATAACAAGTACGCACTCTTATGTATATTTATTCCCTTTTGATCGGGTAAATTAAGCTCTGATACCAAATGTAACAGTCACCATAAAACGGTGGTGGCTACAAATGGTAATCTAGACACACTGGTTTTGCAGCCCAGCCTCTCGACTGCCTAGGCCAGTCCTTTGACTACCTGACCAACCCCCATTGTCACTAAGTATAGGGGTAAGAGACAAAGTTTTACCACGGTTCACAATGCAAGAACCTCCTATCATGATGCATCTACATGCAACCAGGTCCGGTGAATGAAAATCTCAGGCTTTACCATAATTGTATTTGGGCAGTATCATTTAGATAAGTAATATGTCTTACACATTTTAAATAATAATGCCAAAAACTTCAACTATAGGCCAATGGGCTTTCCTAATCCAATTCCAAACTCTAACACAACTATCGTTAACGATGCAAGAGAAATCACCCGAACCACTTAATACCTTTTTATGGGAAATAGGCAAACTCTGACAATTTAATACCTATAAAATCGGCATGTCCCCGTCATTTAATACCCAACCCAAGGCGGGTCCCTTTGTGGTTCTCCTTAGTTGACATCGTAAGAAATCTCATGGGTCACTTAATACTTCTTACATGGAAAAGAGGCAAACCCTACAATAGTCACTTAATACCTCTAAATCAGAAGTGGGCCCTTCTAAATACCTCCCACCTACAGTATCCAAAATGTATTTTTGGCCTATAACCCAATTGTGACGACTCAGATTAGCCCGACCGTTCGTAGGTACTGGTAGCCAGATTACTGGGCAGACTTACCCTATAGAATTGGGACTAACCTCGCATCCATCTAGGTTATTTATTATAGGCAGTGTCTTATATCAGTCCCCAAAGTCACACTACCGGTAGACAAATTTAATCGGGCAGGCTTCTGTGTGCTTTAGACTAACCTCACATCCGTATAACTTAGTCATACTTCATATATATACTAATTGTATATACTTTCTCGCACCGTCAATACTCAAGGCCATATAAGGTAAAACTCCTTATTTCACCTTTAATTATGGATTAATTTCCATAATCATTAATTACTACCTTCCTACAAAATTAAATGCTATTAACTACCCTATTAATAATATTCAATACGATTAATACGTTATATATATACATATCCATACATATATACATATACACAGGTACAAGATCTAAGGTACAAATAAATATTCCAAGTCATACGCAAAGAAGTCGCTTACTAAATTAACTAAAATTCAAACCCCCATAAGTCCCAAGCTCCAAACAAAAATAGCTAATACCCTTAGTCAACATAACTAGACTTGTATAAAAATTGAATGATACCAAACTTACCTCATATTAATATAATAGAATTAACTCCTCTATTTCAAGAAACACATCTTCCAATTTAAACCTTTTATATTCTATTCAACTTTTGCAATTGCCACCTTGAAGTGAAAGAGGGATTCATACTTATTAAATTTACAGAAATAAGCGATGCAAACTACAAATAGTCAAATTCATACTTTGCACACCATTTCTAACTTTATTTATTTTTAGAATCATTTAACTCTACAAGATAAATCAAAAGAGATGAAGTGGAATAGATTATAAATTGCTTAAATCTCAAACACAAATCTGATTTTACTATATTAGTACAAGACAATTGAAATTCCAACATATTCATAGATTGGCATTTACTTGGGGTCTGAGGGTTTTAGTGTTATATTTTCGTTTACCACATTTTTCCAGGACATATATCAAATCCAAAAAATACTACACGATTGCTAAAATGAGAAAAATTGAAATTTCCACTCATAGATAATTTGCCCGCTTCCTATTTTGGATGTGATTAACACCACTCCTAGTTTCCCTTCCATATCTCTTCTTTATGAAATATACAACAAGTAGGTTGTATATAGATTAGATTCAGAACTAGGAATTAGCGAAGAACAGAATTAGAAATTGAATATATAAATCTTTAAAACCCTTTACCTGAAAATCCTACTGGTTCTGAATCAAGAAGGAAACTAACAGAACTCCGCTAGTGTTTCCAAAAAAAATTATGAATAAAAGTGAGGGGGCTAGGCCTCTATTTATAGAGGTTAGAAAGCATTAGAACCATCGGATACAAATAATTCAATCCGGGCAATTCATGGCCTAAGAAAACCTACCCGTCAATACTTTCACCGGTCGACTGCTACCCTTGGGCGGTCGACTGGTCTTCATTTATGATCATTGTTTTATTTCGTGTCATTTTTATTTTATTTATTACTTAATTTAACTTCATTAATTCCTTAATGTTTGCATTAACATTTAATTTGATGTTAAGCCTCTATTAACCTTTCAATTTCAAATTTCATATTTTAAATTTGAACTTGAAAACTTCAAATGTTCATAACTTCTCCATTTGAAATCCGATTACAGAACTTTTCATATGAAAATTGATCAGAAAATCACTATGGATGCAATTATGCAACTTCCGTGATCAAATCCTAACATTTATAGAATTTTCAATTTTTGCCTTATTTTAATTAATTAACTTCTTATGGAATTTTACAGGGTGTTGCAGAGAGTGGCAGTTTTGGCATCGAGTACGAAGTAGAAGTAAGGCCTGGAGTGGCATCAGAAATGCAAAATAAATGGTGTAATCATGGCAACCATATTACGATAGCAAAGTTGGTGTGAGAACGGGAATGGCAGTCGAAATATGACGGTAAAGTATAAGGACTTGGCGGTAGTCGAAAAATATTGTAAATGTATATAGTATATATAGGCATAAGACCTTAGCGGCATCAGAACGTTGACACTTGATGATATATACCTACCGAAAAAGTACGTAAAGCCTTAGTGGTAGTCAAGAGTAGGGTATTTCAGCTTTGAAGTACTGTTATATTTCAATGAATTGAACCAAGGGACTGCTTTCTGTTAAGGTACCATAGTATTGGTTTGACGCTTATTATCAAACCTATAGCCTAGATTTACTATTCAATGGATAATCTATTACTTTGTTATAGTAAGGGTAAAACCTGTTCCATATCTTGGCGGTGTGGTCTTACTATTGTGTATGCTTAGGGTAATTTGTTACTCATACCAAACGTTATGTCTGACCTGTGATTTTATTCTTGTTTTCCCTATAAACTCACGGGTACTCATTCGAGTAGTTTGCGTTTATGGGCCTAGACAAGTAGCTTTTGGGGAAGGCCAAACAATGCAAGCCGAAGATGAAGCAGGAGGCTTACGCGTTACATGTATTACTGTTCTTTTACTTTCACTATATCTAATGTTCGTGTACACTGGTAGTCCCTGAGGAGTTGGTTTTGATGACAACAACCTTACTTAGAATTAGATTATAAAATATATAATACTAACATTATTGTGTAGATATATATAGATATGTTTGCAGGTACTAAAGAATGAAGAACTGTACAGTATAAAGATTCAAGATCAAAGATTGAAGATATCAAGATTCAAGACTCATGAGTATCAAGAATTTCAAGAGTTCAAGTTTCCAAGATAAGTTATATAGTTAGGAATATTGTTAAAACTCATAGAAAGGCACTGACATCTAAAATCTATTTTATTCGTGGAATGGAATCCACTTCGTGCTCGTTAAAGGGATGGAACCCTAAGTAGGATGGAACCTACGAAAAATCTAGTGGAACATCTTTTTGTATCCACTTACTTTTATTTCAAAATGATTTTCAAAATATATAGCTTGTTTTTCAAAATGATTTTAAATATTCCTGTTTAAAAACCAAAATCATCCGTCCTGGTTTTTCAATATATTTCAGCCTAAAAAATATCCTTAGTTTTAAATATCCTTAATTTTTAAATATCTTTGATTTTAAATTATTATCCTAAGTTTTTAAACTATAATTCTGATATTAATATATTTAGCTGTTTTATATATTTATACTTAAGATTTAAATATAAAAGTATAGAAAATTATTATATATATTTTAATATTGTTCTCTATAGTTATTTATGTATTATAAATATATATAAGTATATTTTGAAGTTTAAATATAAGTATAATATAATATAGAAATTATTTTCAAAGAAAAACAAAATCACCAAAAATTACAAGGGCATGTCGACATGGTCACATGTACCCCTGTCGACATGGTGACAGTTAAATTGTTTTTTAAAAAGAAGTGTCTATTCGCCACATCCCTTCACCAATGGACATGGCTATTGATCTACTATAAATAAAGGGTGTTTTCAACGAATTTTAATCACTTTTTCCTCTGATTTAATTTCTCTTCTTCTTCTCCACTTTCTTATTTACAAATTACACCATTACTCTGCCGAAATCAATATCGAATCTAACTAGATAATTTCTGGTTTTGATTCTCTCCACTATCTCTACAAGATCCAAGTGCTAATCCGAGTTATAGACTTTTTGTAATCAATTGAGCGAGAGAAGGTGTGATTGTAGCCCTAGAAATCAATTGGGTGAACTTGTTGCCCCGGAAATCAAGTATCTCTACCCAGAGGATTGTGATTCTGGAGGGTGTACCTCGTAGCCTTGAAACCGAGGGTTGTATTTGTAAGAATTGTTTTTGAAAGGAAATCCGTACTTGTGTTGCGGGACTGGATGTAGGGTAACTCCGAACCAGTATAAAATCCGGTGAGTTCTTTCCTTTACTGTTTTTACTTTATATTTGCATCTGTGTTTGATTCTGTGTTCATATCTGTGTCTGATTAGTGTATACATTGTTATCAAATTAAGATAAACTCAAAAAGATTAACAAATTTCTTAAAACACTATTCACCCCCCTCTAGTGTTAATTCTAGCCTTAAGATCCTTAATCCGCATTCCTCACATTTGGTATCAGAGCAAGGTTTTCAAAAGTTTCATAATCTTATTTTTGAAAAAATTTCAAAATGGCTACCAACACTGGTACTGTTATTAACACTAGTATCCCTGTCACTAGTTCATTTGTAAAAGGTCAGTCTACTGCCAAACCACCGCTTTTTAATGGCAGTAACTATGCATATTGGGCATGTAGGATGAAAATACATTTACAATCTGTAGGATTAGATACTTGGAATATCACACAAACTGAATATTCTGAACCCATAACTAATTTTGCACAGTGGACCACTGAGCAAAAGACTGTTGCACAAAATAATTCTAAAGCAATGAATATTCTGTTTTGTTCACTTGAAACAAATGAATTTAATAGAGTGTCAGTTTGTAAGTCTGCATATGAAATCTGGAAAACTTTGCAAGTAACTCACGAAGGAACAAGCAAAGTTAAACAAACCAAAATTTCCATGCTCACAAATCAGTTTCAGTTATTTAAAATGAATACTAATGAGTCTATTTCAGATATGTATAGTCGATTTCAAGATATTGTGCATT
The DNA here is from genome assembly GCA_030737815.1 of Allium fistulosum. Lineage (NCBI taxonomy): Eukaryota > Viridiplantae > Streptophyta > Magnoliopsida > Asparagales > Amaryllidaceae > Allium > Allium fistulosum. The sequence goes on from CM060901.1 coordinate 722,483,342, forward strand.
CTTTAATATCTTTGGGAAAGGAATTTTCGGAAGAAGATCAAGTCAGAAATTTTTTAAATTCTCTCACTCCAGAATGGGATCAAAAGACACTTGCAATTGAAGAGGCAAATGACATAAGTACTTCAAAGATAGAAGAATTGATTGGAAATCTAATGTCGTTTGAAGTTCAAATGATCGGGAGAAGAGAAAGCAAAGCATCCGAAAAGAAATCAATGGCAGTCAATGCATTAATCGACGGATCAGACTCAAACTGTGATAATGATGAAGAGATAGCATTTATGACCAGGAATTTTCGGAAATTCCTAAAGTACAGAAAATTGAATAGTTCCAAGAGAAACAACTTTAAGAATTCCGGTAATCAAACTACGGTACCAAACTTTATCAACTGCTTCAATTGTGACGAACCAGGTCATATCAAAAGAGACTGTCCGCATCCAGATATGCAAAACCCTCCTGCAAACAATGATTCTGCAAAGAAACGGAAACGTGCACTCACTGCTACTCTAGATGACTCTGACTCATCCTCCAGCGACGATGAACAGAAGAAAGATAATTCAAATCTGTGTTTCACAGCAATTCTCGATTTAGTCGATACCAAAGACACGGACTCTGAAAAAGGTACACGTTTACAATACATTGGCTGAAATTGCATGCTTGAATTGATTGATTGATTGGTTGTTTTTGAATTGATTGATTGATTGGTTGTTTTTGAATTGGTGTGTCGTTTGAATTTTAAAATTTTTATTATTTATTATTTTATTATTATTATTATTATTTTTAATAATATTATAATATTTTATGAGTCTTAGTAATATTCCAGATATTATATAGACATTAAAATAATATATATATATAAATATTACATTATATAAAAGTATCTAGTCATCAAAATTTACGGATACCTGTCGACATGGGTCCATCCCTACCTGTCGACATGGTATAGAAAATTTGAAATTCAAATTTTGAATTTAAATGCTTGTATTTTCCTTCACTCTTTCACACCATTCAAGACTCTGAAAGGACACTTTTTGACCAGAGAAACTGTCCATTTAATTTCTATTTATTTACTATCATTTACCTCATCTTTTCACTTAACTTTTCAAATTCAAACTCTTTCTTCATAACTCAAGCTCTCTTCTCTCTACATCAATGGCCTCCTCAAGTACTCCATCAACTATGAGACTTTCCAAAACCATAAAAGAACACCTCTTTTATGATCCGGAAGCAATCAAAGCCTATATTGGCTATGCTAATTATGGAAAAGTTCATCCCGGAAAGTTTGCAATTTTCCGTGATTTCGCTTCTTATGAAATCGATTCTCTTTGTGTTAGAAACAACATTTTAAGTCTTGTTGACGATTCTCAAATGATTTTGTATGCTACCCAAATCTTGTGAAAATGTTTTATGCAAATCTTAATCGTGGCTTTTATTAAGGAAACGATGATGAAATTTGGAGTAGTGTAAAAGGCACTCAAATTGTTTTAAATTGTGATGTTTTGGGAGCGATTATAAATTGTAAGTGTACGGGTATGGATCTTTCAAATTTCAATTTTAATGAAAGTGATCATGAGACTTTCCACCGTATTTTTGAAAGTGATGAAAACTTTGATTTTATAAACCGCAATTTTCGTCCAAAATCAAAAATTATGAGCCTTCTTTTGCAACACACTTTGACCCCGAGATCGGGAAGTTTTAATAATCCTACTTCAAAAGTTTGTAAAGCTCTTTTCGCCCTTTTTGGAAACTATGATATTAATTGGGCTCAAGTTATTTTGGATGAATTTCGGCCTATTTTATATCATGGAATTTACCTTACTAAAATTTTCAACTATTTTGGAGTGAATTTAAAGGAGAGAAGTTCATTTCTAGAAAAGTTTTCAATCATTCCAATATCTCACTTATGAAAATTCCATACATCTTTCAACCTTATGAATCCCTTGTAGAAAAGGAAGAGCGTTTAGCTCACGAAGAAATGGAAGAAGGAGAGGAAGAAGAAGAAGAAGGGGATGAAATGGATATTCAAGAAGAAGAAGAGGAAGGTGAAACATCTCTTGAAAGTATTGATTACACCTCCAAACCAACCAACAAGATGATTATCCAAAACCAAAAGATAATTGTGGAGAATCAACGGACACTTAAGAGATCCGTTAGTAAAAAGTTGGATAAAATGTCTTCTAAGATGAACAAGTTCTTCTCAATAGTCAGCAAGAAGTTTAACCTTTCATCATCCTCATCATCCTCCAATTAGATCTATCTTTTCATACCCTGTCATAGTTGTTTAAGTTTGTTTTAAGTTTGAATGTTATTGTATTTCATGTTGTTTAATCCATGTATCATTCCAGTTTGAATTAATGTTGAAGATCTTTCTGTTATCTAGCTTATTTCATCTCTAGAATAACTGTTAATATGATATATATAAATATATATATATATATATACATTTATTCAAAATCAAAAACAAGTCTTCAAAACATAGATGACCCTGTCGACAACCTCCAAAGGCACCCTGTCGACATGCTTAAAATCTGAAGTGTCTTTTCATTTTAATTTTTGAATTTTAAATAACTAACTTGTATCTATTCATTTCAAACGAAATTTACACCTATAAATACATGTTCTCTTCCAGAAATCTTTACTCAAAATCATTACTTATCTATTCTATCTATATCTCTTCTCTTTTTCACAAAAATGGCCGATCCTATTCACAATTTATCTGAAAATCTTGAAGAAACTCTTAAATCCTTCAAGAATATTCTCTCTATCATTCTCCGTAATCAGCGTCACTTAGAATTGAGTCAAATGCAGATGATTAAGGAGCAAGAAAGGCATTTCAAAGCAATTCGATGGATGATTTCCTCCCTGCACAAGGATGATAATGAAGCACATCCTCCCGTTTCTCTCTCTGTTGATAATGAGAATTGGGATGCCATCAAACAAGACCCTATCTTTAGAGAAGAAGGATGGGTTGATGTTCCTCGTAATATTTGATTAACTTTGTTTAATTTTTATTTGTTTGCTTGCTTAATTAGGATTTGGTTTGATTTGCTTGAATTTGACTTAGTATGGATTGATATTATGTGTGTAAAATATAACATACATATGATTAGTATTAATAATATATGATCTTTTAAGTTATCATGATTATCAGTTTAATTATCTATTTTTATTTTAAAAAAACTCCATTATAAATAAATAAATTGTGTTCTCTTATTCGTATATTATCTTATCTTTTGAATAAATAGTTTAGTAGTTAGGAAAAGTAGTTATTATGAGTTTAGTTTAAAGTTAAGTATTGATTATGTATGATAACACTATCATTATAATCACAAGTAATGTAGTCTTAGTTTCAGGGGGAGTTATATAGAGTCATATAGAGTTATATAGAATTATATAGTATTATAATTATGAAGTTATATGGTTTTTGTTGATGACAAAGGGGGAGAAGTATAAAATAGGATAGTTAGGCATAGATTAAGTGGGAGTTATTAGAAGTATTAGGATAGAAGTGATATTTTATAAACAAAGGTTGTCATCATCAAAAAAAGGAGAGATTGTTAGTCCCTGAGGAGTTGGTTTTGATGACAGCAGCCTTACTTAGAATTAGATTATAAAATATATAATACTAACATTATTGTGTAGATATATATAGATATGTTTGCAGGTACTAAAGAATGAAGAACTGTACAGTATAAATATTCAAGATCAAAGATTGAAGATATCAAGATTCAAGACTCATGAGTATCAAGAATTTCAAGAGTTCAAGTTTCCAAGATAAGTTATATAGTTAGGAATATTGTTAAAACTCATAGAAAGGCACTGACATCTTAAAATCTATTTTATTCGTGGAATGGAATCCACTTCGTGCTCGTTAAAGGGATGGAACCCTAAGTAGGATGGAACCTACGAAAAATCTAGTGGAACATCTTTTTGTATCCACTTACTTTTATTTCAAAATAATTTTCAAAATATATAGCTTGTTTTTCAAAATGATTTTAAATATTCCTGTATAAAAACCAAAATCATCTGTCCTGGTTTTTCAATATATTTCAGCCTAAAAAATATCCTTAGTTTTAAATATCCTTAATTTTTAAATATCTTTGATTTTAAATTATTATCCTAAGTTTTTAAACTATAATTCTGATATTAATATATTTAGCTGTTTTATATATTTATACTTAAGATTTAAATATAAAAGTATAGAAAATTATTATATATATTTTAATATTGTTCTCTATAGTTATTTATGTATTATAACTATATATAAGTATATTTTGAAGTTTAAATATAAGTATAATATAATATAGAAATTATTTTCAAAGAAAAACAAAATCACCAAAAATTACAAGGGCATGTCGACATGGTCACATGTACCCCTGTCGACATGGTGATAGTTAAATTGTTTTTTAAAAAGAAGTGTCTATTCGCCACATCCCTTCACCAATGGACATGGCTATTGATCTACTATAAATAAAGGGTGTTTTCAATGAATTTTAATCACTTTTTCCTCTGATTTAACTTCTCTTCTTCTTCTCCACTTTCTTATTTACAAATTACACCATTACTCTGCCGAAATCAATATCGAATCTAACTAGATAATTTCTGGTTTTGATTCTCTCCACTATCTCTACAAGATCCAAGTGCTAATCCGAGTTATAGACTTTTTGTAATCAATTGAGTGAGAGAAGGTGTGATTGTAGCCCTGGAAATCAATTGGGTGAACTTGTTGCCCCGGAAATCAAGTATCTCTACCCAGAGGATTGTGATTCTGGAGGGTGTACCTCGTAGCCTTGAAACCGAGGGTTGTATTTGTAAGAATTTTTTTTGAAAGGAAATCCGTACTTGTGTTGCGGGACTGGATGTAGGGTAACTCCGAACCAGTATAAAATCTAGTGTGTTCTTTCCTTTACTGCTTTTACTTTATATTTGCATCTGTGTTTGATTCTGTGTTCATATCTGTGTCTGATTAGTGTATACATTGTTATCAAATTAAGATAAACTCAAAAAGATTAACAAATTTCTTAAATCACTATTCACCCCCCTCTAGTGTTAATTATAGCCTTAAGATCCTTAATCCGCATTCCTTACATACACATCTTCACATGTGGTGCATGACACTAATTGCTATGTTATATTATATTTGACCCCACGTAGGCACGACTTTTGGATGTAAATATTGTTAAACTAAATTTGTAATGATGTGTTTCATTTCAAGTTATATCTGCTATGTTTACTTAAGACTATATTATATAACTAATCTCATCTCAGCAACCGAGAGATAGTTCCAAGGTGAATGCAGTACATTGGGGTTCCACCTTTGGGTTTCAGAATGAGGGATGTTTGTAACGACCCTGAATTTTGAACAATTTGAATTGAAAATATTTAATTAATTTTAAATATTTGAAACGATGATTTGACTTGAATTTCAAATTATCAGAATGAATTGGCGATTAAATTTTTGAATTTAATCTATTGAAAGTTGAATAAAATTTGAATCTTCAATTTTAAGCCGGTTAAAAATAATTTAAAGGCTTAGAAAATTCATATTGATAATACTGAAGGTAATAGAAGCTTCAGAATTGAATTTGAAAGCGATTTGTTCAGTTTTGAAATATTATCGTTTGAATTGAATTTAAAAATAGCCTTCCGAGGCACAGTCTCGGAATTTGACGAAACCAGTTTCATTGGGTCCGTAATATTGAATTATTACTGGATTTTCAATTTCGTATTTATCAGAGTTGTTTCGTGAACATACGGCGTATAAACGCGTATAAAAATTTAATTGAATTCAATTTGATTTTCTGTAACAACCTGGATTTTTGCCCGAATTATAATCATCAGTAAACGATTTAAGTGGACAGTTAAATTTTTGTTTATTGTTGGAAATTTTATAACGATAAAATCTTCGTCAATTGGCAATGTAAAATGGTTGTTAAATTTTATGTAAACTGTAAATCGATTGGAATTCTCTTATTGAATTTTATTTGTACGAAATGAATAAATACACCTAGTAAAATTTTAGCAACAAGATTTAAACAAAACACATTTAAGAAAATAAATACAAAACAAATCAGTTTTAAAAAGAAAAAGAAAAAGAAAAAAAGTAAAAAATATACCATACCCTATTTCGTACCGGCCCATGCCTAAACCCATGCCCCCCACGATGTTTCTCTGCACAAATACGAACCTGACCCCCTCTCCTCATCTCATTCGAAAACCCTAAATAAAATCAAACAGACGAACAAAAATGGCGACGAGAGGAAGCTAGGGTTTCGGCGATCTTCGCTTTTTTACGGCTTCAACTCGCGAGGGATTCAAGCTAAGGACTTCAGCCTCGTTCGTTCCTCCTTCGATCTGCTCCAACTTTCATTCTTCGATCGCGGCTGCCTCTCCGATCTAAGGTGAGTAGTACTATCTACTCACATCTATTTCATGCCGATGATGATGCCAGGGTTTTATATAGGAGTCGAACTCCATAATTTTCGTTCGTATAAAATTATTTGAATTTGTCAGCTTATATATTATGGCCACCGATTTTCGTATTGATAAACGAAATGATTTACGACTTGTTCAAAGTCGTATATATTTTCTGGTAGCTTGAATTTTAGGGCATGATTTCACTTCGTGGTCACCACGATTTTGACTTGATCTGGAACACGGCTTGACAATGTTGATTTTTTTCGTTCTGTGTTCTGACTTGTTCATTGCAGTTTTGAGTTTGACTAGACTTCGGCTATGTCTGTTCATCCCTGTAACTACCTCTGTTTCATTCTTGTGCTTTATCAACTGCAGACTTTAATCCCATATTGTCTGTGCATATATTTGTGAATTTTCTTGGTTTTGTACTGCTTTTTATTTGCTTGGTCATGTTATTGATTCCTTAGTAATCTCGGCATTGACTTTGTAGTCTGCTCTATCTTGAAAATTCCTGTTAATCTTTTTCAAATTTGATTTTTAAGAAGAAATATACAGTCTTCGAGCTACACTTGGTCTTGCTTCATGTTGCACTGTTACTTGTTCATAATAAACCTGAGTTTGCATTTTGTATACTTGGTCACTGTTGACTTTGTTGTGGCCTTTGCATTTGTGTACATGTACATAGTCTGGTCAGTGTACTTATTGTTGCCAGATTGGAGTGGGTCTGGTTCTTGCTTGATGTGCATTGAGTCATTGTTATTACAAGTACAGTTCATGGTGGCATTGTATTTAGTCTGGACTTGCAGTTGAATTTGGTCGAGTCCATTGCTTGGTTGGTGCATTTCTGGTTTGTTTTGCTACTGTCTTCTCTGATGGTATTACAGTACACTGGTAGTTGAGTTTTGAGCATGTGAGCATTTAGCATTGATATGGTTCATGAGTCTGGGTTCATCATGTAGTTGTTCGACCTAGCATTTGATTTGTAGTATAGGTCTAGGTTCTCGGCCACTGTCTGCATTCCTTTAGTAGCTTCGTTCAAGTTATTTTGGGCATTGTTGTTGTTGAGCTTCTTGTTTTGGTCATTGTTGTAGTCTGCAGTTGCAAGTTGTTCATCTCTGTCATGTATCAGTTGCATTGTTTCGGCCTTGACTTCTTTGGGACAAGTATGCATGTATATAAAGGTGATTGTAAGCAAATGATAAAAGCATCCATTTTGTTGCACTTGTTTCGTCGTCTTCATGTACCTGCCGAATCCTATTAACCTTACTAGTGCACTGTTGGTTCACGTTGCATTCACATACATGCTTGTTAATTATGTAGTTCTTGTATCAAGTTTTGCACGTGGCTATTTTAGTTTTGAAGTTGTTATACAAGTAATCTTTGCTTGCATATATGTTCACTGACTGCAGTATACTAGAGTCTGCATTGCCATGTTGTATTATTGATATGATATTCGACTGTTGAACTTGGTGGTCTTGTGGCCCTGTTTACTGTCATGTTGCATCTCTTCATGTTTATATGCATTAGCACACTTGAACTTGTTTATGCAATTTGTCATTATATATGTACGACCTATTTTGCATTTGTGTTGTCACTGTTGCCTTGAACTGTTGCCATCACATTCATGTGCATTTCTATTCAGGTTGCAATCTCCAGTTCCATGCCCTTTTGGTCTGCATCATTGCGACCTGTTGCACTCGATCATATTTGAATATATATTTTGCACATTGGTTACTGTCACTTTGAATTGCTTACAGACTGACTTGAGTCTGCATCCATGTTGATATTTCCGTGTATCTTCTGCCTAATCTCTGAATTTGTTGAACTGGAGTTACTTGAAACTGGACATGTGCATTTCTTGGTTGTTGGGGATTGTTGCATTTTTAGATTCATTGTTATGCATGCCTACTGATATGATTCGTAGCAAGCTCATATTATTAACTTGTACTGTCAGTTATATTGTATATCACTTGGTTGTAGATGCACAGTGCATTCAGGAGCTTGCTATGTTGCCATACTAGTCTACTTGCTGGTGTTATTAAGTAGTCTGAAGTGTTAATTGTTCATGTCTGCCTGCATTCGTTTTTCTTACACTGGAGTTGAACCCGATTTTTGGATTTGACCTTGGCAGTTTCTACGCACTGTAGTGGCGAGGCAGTGCACGCGTGCGTGCGCTGCAGCCACCCAAACTCGACAGTTTGAATTGATATTTCTTTGCGTCGTGATGCATTGATTTTTTATGCCATATTGGCGAGGCCGTACACGCGTGCGTGTACGGCAGCCAATCGAGTTTTGATGATTTTAAAGTGACAAATTCAATTGTTTTTAAATTGATTTAGTCGATTTGATAAATTGTTTATTTATCTCTGTTGATTATTTAAATCTGCTGATTTATTGCTTAACACTGTTAAGTGTTATATTTTCGTTATCCGATTTCTTTGTTAAAAGAGTCGGATAGACGAGAATTATTGTGACTGTCGTCTATTTAAATTATTACTGCCTATATGCACTAATAAACTGGTTTGAATTAGACTGACCTGTGTATTATTTTCTTTTGAATATAATACTCGGGTCAGACCGAGTATTTCTACAGCTTGAAGATTTTCGAGCAGCGAAGTTAGAGAGAGAGTAATGAATCATTTATTTCGAGAAAATTGTATTTTTAGAAATTCCGCTGTATCAGTATTAAATTGTATAAACTCTGATGTATATAAAAAGATTTATAGTAATGAAATAAAGATTCATTTGTTTTAATTGATTGTTATTATCTGTGTTTCTGTGGCTGATTCTGTTTAAACCTTATAAACTAAATAACAATTCGTCTTTTTGAACGTTTCTAGTTGGTTTAATTACCGACTGGAGGCGGTCAAAAGGGGGAATGTTACAGAGTGGTATCAGAGCTTTGGTTTACACAAAGCTTAGTTTATGATGTTTAATATGAATAGTTACTAGAAACACTTTAAAGGAGAATGTTTTTCAAAGCTAAAGAAGTATAAAATTGAATATGAAATAAAGATTTTTAACTTAAGAAAAGTTAAATTGAATTGAATTAGTATTAATAAATATATGGATTTGGAATTTAACTAAAGGAAAGTTAAATAAATTGAACTTGATTTGAAAAATTATTGAGATGAAAAGTTAAACTTGAAAGATAAGTGATTATATAATATGAATTGGGAAGTTTAAATTAATAAGTTGTATAACTTATAAAATGAGAAAATTTAAGTAAAACCAATTGTTAAATGGTTAAACAGTTTTGTTAAGTAAAACAAAATCTGAATTTTGAAATGTGATATGAATTTGACTTTAGCAAAAGTTAAATAAAATGATTTGAGAAATGAAATCTAAGTAAAGTTAAATAAAATAGAATTTCAAATAAATTTGAGGCGAACTTAAGTTGTATGGTGAAAATAAATACAAGTAAAGATAAAATGAAACATTGCTTAAGTAATAGTGAATCAAATTGAATTTGATATCAAAATGAATTGATAAAGTGAAGATTGAATATGAATTTGAGTTATATAAAGGAAATTCAACTTTAATTGTAAAAGTGAATTAGTGAATATGGTGAGTATAAGAATTCAATCAGAATTAGAATATAAACCAATTGAAATTAAGTGTGTTGAACCAAATTGAATGTAAGCAAAGTAAATAAATTTGGTTAAGTTGAATGTGCATTGGTTTTGCTAGTTGATTGTATAGAAATTCATTAAGTGTTAATGAAATTGTATTAATGGAAATTGGAAGCTATGTAAATTGAATTCAAATTGAAAGATAAGTAAATCTAAATAGAATCAAATTTGATTTGAATTGAAGCAAACTAACTTGAATATAAATTAGTGAATGTGAACTAATTGAATATGAATGAATGTTAGTAAAATCTAATGTGAATGAATCAAATGTGATTAAATTGGAAATCAATTCAATGAATGATTTACTAAAGAACTAGTTGATTATTTTGGAAATAGAAACTTGATAAATTTATATAATAGTTTAAAAATGAAAATTTTGAATTATTATAAACGGTTTGAATATAAGATTTGAAAAGGTTGATATTATATGGGAATTATAAAATGAATTTGTATAAGTGCTGGAAATGAAATATTAATGGATTTCATAAATGAAGTTATAGAATGAATCGATGTTGAAAAATAAAAGAATTTATAAGTAATTTACTTATAAATTAAATTTCTGATATAAAATTGAGTTATGAATTGAATTTGTTAATTCAAGGATTTTTATAAATTGAAGTCTTTATAAATAGGAAGCAGATGCAAAGTTCAAATGGGAATTAGATTTGAAAATTTTGAAGTTGTCAACATGACAATCCATAATAAATTTAATAGATTCAGTGATGAATTTAAATTTGAACTTGCAGAGAATTAAGTTAAATGGAAAACTTAGTATTGGAAAATTTGAAGTTGGTTGAAAACCAATATTGTGAAAAGTATGCGGAATTCAAACTATAAATTGAAGTCTTTATAAATAGGAATGGATTTATAAACGTTGTTTATAAATTCGAAACTGACTTATTTTGATAAGTAAAATCTTTATAGTTTGTTAAAAGATGTATATTCACAATTTTGGACCGTGAATATATCATTGAATAAAATGGACATGTTTTGGGAAAGTGATATTTTAAAACGAAGTTAATTGTTTTAAAGATGTTTTCAAAGGCATTGAATATCGAAACTATAGATTCAACATTCATTGTTGAAATAGACGTTTTCGAATAAAAGGAAATGGTGGACTATAACACTGTTGTTATAGTAAATGATTTCCGAAAGGAAATGTTTTGTATAGTATTGGGATTTATACATCTATCTAAATTTCGAATCCCTATACTAGTGATTTTGAGTTGTCGTAACGATGTTTTACGTAACATTCGTTTTAACTCAAATAAATGTGTGAAAGAGAATGATTTCCTTAAAGAATGAAATATATACTTATTTTGATTTAAGTATATCGAATATTTTCAAATGTTGAAAATAAAATGGATTTGTGAATTACTTATTTTTAAATAAGTATGGAAATGTTTTTCCAAATATGAAATGTTGTGAATATATTCCGTAAGGGATAAATGATTTGAAATTCATTTTTGAAGTCGAAGTCGAAATGTTAAATGAGAAATTTGAACAATTAGTTCAATTTGAAATTTTTCATAAAGATTGAATCGTTGAGTTAAAATTGAGTTTAACTTCGACATCAAAGACAATATAAGTTGAGCTTTGAATTTCAGATGATGATTTGGATTGTATGTCTAACATTGTGAATTGATGACATAGCAATTGATCTCTATTAAATATATATCTGTTGGTGGCGGAGAATTTATTCTCTTAGCTTAACACCCTTCTCTGAGACGTACGAGCTCAGAGGTTATATATCGATAGACATCAATTTTGTGTTGAGAATTGACGATGTAAGCGTGAAATCCAAATTGAATGTGAAAGTCGATAATGAATGGAATTATGAATATGAATTAGGTTTTAGATAACCTTAAATTTCCAAATCGACTTAGAGGAAAATTTTGAAATCCTCTATTTTGTTATGAATATGAGATATGTAAGTTTTTAGAACTTATATATATGAATGCGGTAAATTTGAAAACCGTTAGTTTAGAAAGACATTGTTATGAAAATCTTATGTATGTTTACATAGATGTTATATGTACGAAATGTGAAATGAAAGTACTACATATATGATATTATGTTTTCTAAACTGAGGATGTGGAAAAGTACCTTCCATTTATTATTAGAGAAGGTATTGGAACTCGTGAAGAGTGTCCATTTGAAATTCGTAGCTACGCAGAATTTACATTTAGTCAGAGTGACTATTTGAATCGGAAATCCTTCGCGATAGATCATCGCGATGAGATTAGATTTGATTGATGATTAGCGTAATTTGAGGGGCGAGATGCCCACAGTTACAAGCGATTCCACTGGGATAGTGGCGTAACCGCCGGGTAAACTACAATCTAATGCCAGGCGAAATTTGAGGGGCGTGATGCCTACAGACACGAGCGATTCTACTGGGATAGTAGCGTAACCGCCGTGTGTACTGCAATCTATGGCGACAACCATGGCGAAATTTAAGAGATGTGAAATCTACAGCCACAAGCGACTCTACTGGGATAGTAGTGTAACCGCCGGGTGGAACTGTAATCCATGGGGGAACGTGCTTTCCATATCCATTTTTAAAAGAATTTTTAAAAAAGTATTTTCACTGGGAATTGAAGCAAGTACGTTTAGTACTTGGAGATTTTTAGACCTACGCCTGGCCAGCGTATGCCTAATGTCTGTGAGAACGAAGATGGACTTGTTAAATTTCGAGTTAGCAAGTATTTTCAAACTTTAAATGGCAAATCAATAGTTTGAAATTAAAATTACATAATTCCTACCTAATGAACTAAGGAAGAGGATCTTTGTAATGTTTTGAAAGTCCACAGCTTTGGAAGATATATATTATGTAAATCTCTAACGTGAAGAATTTTAAAGTTTAAATCTGAGTTTTGTAAGTCGAGAATTTTGATAAAATACTTTTGCGTTTTGATTGAAGAGAAGATAAACAAAACTAGTGAGATTAAACAAATGAAATGAATCCTAAATTCATTTATTTGTAATAAGTTTTAAGCTTAGAAAATTTTTACTAGAGTATAAATATCGATGAAATTTTAACAACTTTTCCTTTTCGTGGACGAAAAGTTTTTAAGGAGGGGAGTTTGTAACGACCCTGAATTTTGAACAATTTGAATTGAAAATATTTAATTAATTTTAAATATTTGAAACGATGATTTGACTTGAATTTCAAATTATCAGAATGAATTGGCGATTAAATTTTTGAATTTAATCTATTGAAAGTTGAATAAAATTTGAATCTTCAATTTTAAGCCGGTTAAAAATAATTTAAAGGCTTAGAAAATTCATATTGATAATACTGAAGGTAATAGAAGCTTCAGAATTGAATTTGAAAGCGATTTGTTCAGTTTTGAAATATTATCGTTTGAATTGAATTTAAAAATAGCCTTCCGAGGCACAGTCTCGGAATTTGACGAAACCAGTTTCATTGGGTCCGTAATATTGAATTATTACTGGATTTTCAATTTCGTATTTATCAGAATTGTTTCGTGAACATACGGCGTATAAACGCGTATAAAAATTTAATTGAATTCAATTTGATTTTCTGTAACAACCTGGATTTTTGCCCGAATTATAATCATCAGTAAACGATTTAAGTGGACAGTTAAATTTCTGTTTATTGTTGGAAATTTTATAACGATAAAATTTTCGTCAATTGGCAATGTAAAATGGTTGTTAAATTTTATGTAAACTGTAAATCGATTGGAATTCTCTTATTGAATTTTATTTGTACGAAATGAATAAATACACCTAGTAAAATTTTAGCAACAAGATTTAAACAAAACACATTTAAGAAAATAAATACAAAACAAATCAGTTTTAAAAAGAAAAAGAAAAAGAAAAAAAGTAAAAAATATACCATACCCTATTTCGTACCGGCCCATGCCTAAACCCATGCCCCCCACGATGTTTCTCTACACAAATACGAACCTGACCCACTCTCCTCATCTCATTCGAAAACCCTAAATAAAATCAAACAGACGAACAAAAATGGCGACGAGAGGAAGCTAGGGTTTCGGCGATCTTCGATTTTTTACGGCTTCAACTCGCGAGGGATTCAAGCTAAGGACTTCAGCCTCGTTCGTTCCTCCTTCGATCTGCTCCAACTTTCGTTCTTCGATCGCGGCTGCCTCTCCGATCTAAGGTGAGTAGTACTATCTACTCACATCTATTTCATGCCGATGATGATGCCAGGGTTTTATATAGGAGTCGAACTCCATAATTTTCGTTCGTATAAAATTATTTGAATTTGTCAGCTTATATATTATGGCCACCGATTTTCGTATTGATAAACGAAATGATTTACGACTTGTTCAAAGTCGTATATATTTTCTGGTAGCTTGAATTTTAGGGCATGATTTCACTTCGTGGTCACCACGATTTTGACTTGATCTGGAACACGGCTTGACAATGTTGATTTTTTTCGTTCTGTGTTCTGACTTGTTCATTGCAGTTTTGAGTTTGACTAGACTTCGGCTATGTCTGTTCATCCCTGTAACTACCTCTGTTTCATTCTTGTGCTTTATCAACTGCAGACTTTAATCCCATATTGTCTGTGCATATATTTGTGAATTTTCTTGGTTTTGTACTGCTTTTTATTTGCTTGGTCATGTTATTGATTCCTTAGTAATCTCGGCATTGACTTTGTAGTCTGCTCTATCTTGAAAATTCCTGTTAATCTTTTTCAAATTTGATTTTTAAGAAGAAATATACAGTCTTCGAGCTACACTTGGTCTTGCTTCATGTTGCACTGTTACTTGTTCATAATAAACCTGAGTTTGCATTTTGTATACTTGGTCACTGTTGACTTTGTTGTGGCCTTTGCATTTGTGTACATGTACATAGTCTGGTCAGTGTACTTATTGTTGCCAGATTGGAGTGGGTCTGGTTCTTGCTTGATGTGCATTGAGTCATTGTTATTACAAGTACAGTTCATGGTTGCATTGTATTTAGTCTGGACTTGCAGTTGAATTTGGTCGAGTCCATTGCTTGGTTGGTGCATTTCTGGTTTGTTTTGCTACTGTCTTCTCTGATGGTATTACAGTACACTGGTAGTTGAGTTTTGAGCATGTGAGCATTTAGCATTGATATGGTTCATGAGTCTGGGTTCATCATGTAGTTGTTCGACCTAGCATTTGATTTGTAGTATTGGTCTGGGTTCTCGGCCACTGTCTGCATTCCTTTAGTAGCTTCGTTCAAGTTATTTTGGGCATTGTTGTTGTTGAGCTTCTTGTTTTGGTCATTGTTGTAGTCTGCAGTTGCAAGTTGTTCATCTCTGTCATGTATCAGTTGCATTGTTTCGGCCTTGACTTCTTTGGGACAAGTATGCATGTATATAAAGGTGATTGTAAGCAAATGATAAAAGCATCCATTTTGTTGCACTTGTTTCGTCGTCTTCATGTACCTGCCGAATCCTATTAACCTTACTAGTGCACTGTTGGTTCACGTTGCATTCACATACATGCTTGTTAATTATGTAGTTCTTGTATCAAGTTTTGCACGTGGCTATTTTAGTTTTGAAGCTGTTATACAAGTAATCTTTGCTTGCATATATGTTCACTGACTGCAGTATACTAGAGTCTACATTGCCATGTTGTATTATTGATATGATATTCGACTGTTGAACTTGGTGGTCTTGTGGCCCTGTTTACTGTCATGTTGCATCTCTTCATGTTTATATGCATTAGCACACTTGAACTTGTTTATGCAATTTGTCATTATATATGTACGACCTATTTTGCATTTGGGTTGTCACTGTTGCCTTGAACTGTTGCCATCACATTCATGTGCATTTCTATTCAGGTTGCAATCTCAAGTTCCATGCCCTTTTGGTCTGCATCATTGCGACCTGTTGCACTCGATCATATTTGAATATATATTTTGCACATTGGTTACTGTCACTTTGAATTGCTTACAAACTGACTTGAGTCTGCATCCATGTTGATATTTCCGTGTATCTTCTGCCTAATCTCTGAATTTGTTGAACTGGAGTCACTTGAAACTGGACATGTGCATTTCTTGGTTGTTGGGGCTTGTTGCATTTTTAGATTCATTGTTATGCATGCCTACTGATATGATTCGTAGCAAGCTCATATTATTAACTTGTACTGTCAGTTATATTGTATATCACTTGGTTGTAGATGCACAGTGCATTCAGGAGCTTGCTATGTTGCCATACTAGTCTACTTGCTGGTGTTATTAAGTAGTCTGAAGTGTTAATTGTCCATGTCTGCCTGCATTCGTTTTTCTTACACTGGAGTTGAACCCGATTTTTGGATTTGACCTTGGCAGTTTCTACGCACTGTAGTGGCGAGGCAGTGCACGCGTGCGTGCGCTGCAACCACCCAAACTCGACAGTTTGAATTGATATTTCTTTGCGTCGTGATGCATTGATTTTTTATGCCATATTGGCGAGGCCGTACACGCATGCGTGTACGGCAGCCAATCGAGTTTTGATGATTTTAAAGTGACAATTTCAATTGTTTTTAAATTGATTTAGTCGATTTGATAAATTGTTTATTTATCTCTGTTGATTATTTAAATCTGCTGATTTATTGCTTAACACTGTTAAGTGTTATATTTTCGTTATCCGATTTCTTTGTTAAAAGAGTCGGATAGACGAGAATTATTGTGACTGTCGTCTATTTAAATTATTACTGCCTATATGCACTAATAAACTGGTTTGAATTAGACTGACCTGTGTATTATTTTCTTTTGAATATAATACTCGGGTCAGACCGAGTATTTCTACAGCTTGAAGATTTTCGAGCAGCGAAGTTAGAGAGAGAGTAAAGAATCATTTATTTTGAGAAAATTGTATTTTTAGAAATTCCGCTGTATCAGTATTAAATTGTATAAACTCTGATGTATATAAAAAGATTTATAGTAATGAAATAAAGATTCATTTGTTTTAATTGATTGTTATTATCTGTGTTTCTGTGGCTGATTCTGTTTAAACCTTATAAACTAAATAACAATTCGTCTTTTTGAACGTTTCTAGTTGGTTTAATTACCGACTGGAGGCGGTCAAAAGGGGGAATGTTACAATGTTGCAGGCTTCTAATCTGAGTATTCATTCATGGTTGTATGTTTTATATATCTATGTTTGTTATTAGAAGAAATGTCATGTCATAAATTCATGTCATTTCAGTAATACTTTAATGATAATTGAATGTCAATACCAGCTTACATTCATATATGTGCATAGCTTGGTTGTAAGGGATACATTTCATATTTTGACTTTAACTTGATTTGAACATTAAAAATAAAGTAAATTGCATTACATTATTTGATTTACTTATGTTTTATTTATTCTGTAGCCAAATATTATAATGCATCAAATAACTCTTGTAGTCATTTACCTAATCGCCTTTTACTTTATATTCATCAAGAAGATAAGTTAACTTCTTTCTATTATTGAAATCATATTATTTTCTTTTGTAAATTAAGATAATTATTCTACATTTTATGAAAAAAAAGAATAATATGATGTCGTTTTCTTTCATTTTTGGCCTAAATCATGTCAACAAGTGGCTCTTATAAAATAATATATATGACTGCACTTTCTTCTTATTTGTCGTATACGCTTCTTTGTGTATGATAAGGGGAAAAAGGGACGTGCTGCCTAAATTTTGTTAGTTGCTAGATTTGAAATGATTTACGAAACGTAAATATCATTGCATATGTAATGGAAAGTAGGATGACTAGCTATTAAAAAAAGTGCAGAATCCCTAGGTTATATAGTTTTGAAATTATTTGTGAATTCTATTGTTTTATAATATTATAATAAAGTTAACACTATCATTGAAATTAGTAATAAAATTAATAATGTTATAAATAATGATAAAATTAATTATAAAATAATGCTTTTTGAATTAACAATAAAATTAATATTGTTATTAAAATTCATTGCAAAATTAGTAATGTTATTTAAACTAATAATAAAATTTATTAATGTTATTTAATTAATAATAAATTTCATAATTTCATAATAAACATAACAATAAAATTAATAATGTTATTTAAATTAATAATAAAATTAATATTGTTATTTATGTTTGGTTTTATTAAATAGATGACGGTAATGTTGTTATTAATGTTTGGTTTTATAAAAAAATTAAAATACCGTTGTGTGAAAAATAATATATTTTTGTTTTTAAGACTATAAAAGATGGATTATTTGAAAGATCCAACTTGGATGTACATGAGAGGTAAAAAAAGAGGAGTGATACCATTGTACTTTAGAAATGGTGTGTGCGAATTCATGAAAGTAGCACCTTGTAATAAAATAATATGAAAGTAGTCTAAAGTCAGTGTTCGAAATGTCGTTGCCTGAAAATTATAGAGTACTATACTATTATTTTACATTTACACCAATATGGTTTTATGCCTAACTATCTTGTGTGGATATATCATGGAGACGAATATCATGTTGTACAAGAGGAGACTATAAATATGGATGTTGATTGCGATGAAGCCCTTGTTGAAGGAAATGTAGATCTAGAAAATAGAATGACCGAAATGGTTCATGATGCTGATGGTTCGAGTACGTGAACCAATGAACCATATTTAAAAGAAGATATGTACTCGAAAGAGAAAAGGTTTTTCAACTTGGTAGAAGCATCGAAACAAACTCTCTATAATGGCTGTAAAATGACACACTTGTTAATGATGTTCAGGTAATTTGCTATAAATTAGAATACAATGCATCAAAAAACCTAATGAATGTAATTCTTTGCTTGTGTAGAAAAATGCTTCCACCTGACAATGTGTTAGCGAAGAATTGGTACTTCCTTAAAATAGAGGTCTACATTGGATTGTCGTATAAAAAAATTGACACGTGTCCAGGTGGATGCATGATTTATTGGAAGAAAGATAAAAATAAGATTTTGCAAATTCTATAAACAACCTAGATATAAATCGACGAAAATTAGTGGTAAAGGTGTACCTTTCACCAGAATGCATTATTTTTCGATTACACAAAGATTATGAGGGTTATATGCTACTACTGAGAGACACATATGATGACATAGTGAATGACAATTAGATGAAGGTGTTCTATGCCATCCTTCAAACGGCGAAGCTTGGAAACATTTTGACATGACATATCTTGATTTTGCTAAAGAATCATGTATTGTTAGACTTGGATTGTGTATGGATGGTTTTGCCTCATTTTCTTTGTTCGGTAAACCTTACTCAACGTGGCTAGTTATTCTAATACCATACAATCTCCCTCCTTGGATGTGTATGAGAATCCATACATGTTTCTAACTTTAATTGTTCCTGGACCTAAAAATCTAAAAAAAACTAGATGTGTATCTACAGACTTTGGTTTAGGAGTTGGAAAAGTTATGGACAAAGGGTGTTGTTACGTATGACATTAAAAAAAATAACTTTTCAGTGTTCGCTTCTTTGTTATGGACAACAATCGATTTTCCTGCGTATAAGATACTTTCTAGATGGAGTACCAATGGCAAATATTCTTGTTTGGTTTGCATGGATTAAACGGAATCATTTTGTGTAACAACCCTGGTTTTGGAGATTACCTGTAAATATTAAATTATAACGATAGTTATAATTTAATATTGTGAATTAAAAATTAAATTGAAAATTTAAATTGCTTATTTGGAATAAACAATAGGTTTTGAAAATAAAGTGTGAAAATAATGTTTGGAAACTTTATTTTGTTTATTTGTGAGAATAATGAATGAAATATGATTTTATTTAGTGAAAATGCAATAATTCTAGTAATTATTGTCAATTGCTTCTTTTAATAATTTTTAAAGGAAGTACTTGATTTTAAAATGTTTTTTATTTAAATAAAAAGATTAAACTTGATTTAAAATTGAGTTTAAAATGGTTTGTTATATTTTATTACACAAGAAATTTATTTTTTTGTAATTTTTGAAGTTAAAAAAAGCATTTTATGTATATATTTGTGTTAAATTGGTTATTTATGTAAAATAAGAGTTTTTGATAATAAAAATATTTTTAAAACTAAAATTGTCTTTTTATTAAGTGTAAAATGTTTTATTTAACATGTAGATACGTTTACGTAATTTATTTGTGTTAAAAACTTGAAGAAATATGTTGCTTTATTTTATTACATAGTGTATTTGTGTACATTTTGTTTAAGTGTTGAATTAATTCACATAGCCTCATTAATTTTCTTTTGTTTGGGTCCAAAGCCCATTAATTAGCTTAACCCAAAAGATGAGAAAAGATTTCTCCTGTACGTACACTTTGTTTCTACTTCTTCAATAAATAGAAAACCAAAAATAAAAGAAAAAAAAAGAAAGAAACTTCACCATTTTCAATCTAAGGCTTCTAATCTCCAATTTTCTTCAATAATTTGTGGTTTTAATCAAATCTAAAGAGAATACAATAGGTAATCCACTCCATAAACCTAATTATTTCATCAAAATTCTTTCTTTTGTGAATAGGTTTGTCTGTAACAGTTCTTCTCTGTTTGCATGCTTCTGTTTTATATTTCTACAGGTTCTTGAAGGCAATTCTAGCTCAAAGCTTCCACCTTTCAGCACAAATCCGGATTTTTACTCTTCATTTGCAAGGTGAGTTGCTGCTCACAAAACTCTAGCTGAAGCAAAAGCTTCAAATGCAAAGATCTGTGCAAAAAAAAGCTCTATATACTGTTTTTATTCTTGTTTTTGTGTTTCTGTGAAAACTGATTTGAGTAGCCTCTTTGCATGTCATTTTCTTTCAATCCCGCAACGCAATGCTGCCGGAGTTTCTTCAGTTGATAGCCTGTATGTTGTAGTTCATTTGTGCAAAATTTCATCACCTGAAACATTCATTTGATGTGTGAATACTGCTCTGCAAAATCAACCCAGAGCAGTGCAAATCGACCTGGAAGAGTTCGTAACCTTGGTCGACCTAGGGGTCGACCCTCAAGCCACATAGGTCGACCGTACAGTCGACCTATGGGGTATTAAGGTCGACCTATGGTTGCCTTTTTCCTATTGTTTCCCTATGTGTTCTGCCTCTTGTTCCAGTCTATTTTTGCTTGCTTCTCTTACCCAATTTTGTGATATTTCTGATGTGTTTCATGGCTATGGTGCCTATCAATAGGCTAGCCACGATTTGGTGAATTTGAAATTCAAATATGAATCGAATTTAAATTGAATTTGAATGTCGGTTTTGAGTGTTTTTCTATGTTTTCTTTGATTTCGAGCACGGATTTTCCCAAACGATTTTTAAATAATTTTTAAAATAACTTGGCTTTTGAAATAATTATTATATAATATTTTTAAATTATTTTAAAGCTATAAAATCTATATATTCTCTATAATAAGGGAATTTTCGAAGATTGTTTTCAAAATTGATTTCGAAAAATGGTTTTAAAATCTTGTTTTCTCAAACAAATTATTTTGTATATAAAATACACGTTTTTGCACTATTCGAGCGAATGAGAAGGAGAATTAAATGGTTTGGTAAAACACGTGACATGGGACACATGCGTTTATCTTATCGATTAATTCTTGACTTGTATGTTTGATCGTTTTGACCTTCGGGTCGTGTTTGCCGATGAGATGAGGCAAACATTTTACTGCTTTCTAGTGTGGCATTTACTAGCGGTTAGTAAACCATTTAGTGTGAACGTGTGGTATGAGACGCACGTTAACACTTTTCGGGTTCCTATCTAAGAGTTTGTGACACATTTGTCTTCAAGACGTATTTGCCAGTACTGGACCTTCGAGTCATTTGTCCTTCGGGATGTTTGTCATTGTGACGTATTTGTCCTTCGGGATGTTTGTCATTGCGACGTATTTGTCCTTCGGGACGTTTGTCTTTGAGACGTGGCGCCTTATTTCGAGAGAACAATACTTGGCAGGCTTTAGACATAAGCACATGCTATATCTTTGAGATGATTTCATTGATTATTTGTGATTTTCCAAGTGTATCGCCTTTTTGCATTATTAGCCATTTGAGCCGTTTGAGATATCATATATATGGCGATTACACCCTTGGAAATTGGAACTCCTTTGGGTTCTATATTTGGGATTTGAGTTGCCAACACTTGGCGTTTATTTGAGATTTGAGATTTTCCATTCTTGGCGTTTATTTGAGATTTATACTCTCCTATTTTGGATATATATGTGATTGCCTTTATGGCGTATTTTCGATATTTGAGATTTCTCTTTTGAGAATGTATTTGAGATTGCCGTTATGGCGGGTTTTGGGATTTCTCCTTTTTAGGAGTATAGTTTCTCTAAACCATTATTGTTGTTTTAGGATTATGTCGATGATATGAGGCATGCTTATGCTTGATGTTGAGTTATCTCTTTCGAGACTATATATGCTCAGTGACATTTCATCACTTGAAGTAACCACATGTACTTAGAACTATTTCTTCTCATTTGAGAAGAATTATCACCTTTTTCGTTATGCTTCATATTATCTTTTATCCTTATTAAACATATTGTTTAGCTAGACTGACCCATGTATTTTATACTCGGGTCAGACCGAGTTATTTTAGGTTAGATACCTGCTTTTGGACTTAGCTTCGCTTTGATGCTTCCACTTGGATATTTGTTATCACCTTTTTGTTGTTGTAGTCTTTTTTTTTACTCTGATGTATATTTTTGACTCGTTGTATATATTGTGGTCTTCGAACCACTTATGATGTATCATTTTGTACCATACTGGGAATGTATCTGTATATATGTGTATATATGTTTATCTGTTGTTCTGTGATGTGATGTGCATTTGGTTGTTGTATTTTGTTTTGATATATCCGTTAGCCATCTATAGTTTTATGTTAAGCATTTATTGAATATGTCGATCCACTTGAGATAAAAAAAATTAGAGCATTAGTCGACGTATTTAGTAGATGTTTAAGACAAAGCTATAGATGGTCGCTCCTAACCAACCCTATTCTCCACATTAGCAGACAGCATTACCTAGTAATACTCTTTGTTAATGTGGGTCCTGGGATGAGGCATCACATTTTTATTTCAAATGTGGCAAATAGTGTTGGTGGGATCAACATCATCCTTTTTTGCATGTAAATGTTGTTTTGGATTTGATAAAAGAACTTCGAATGAAATACGATTATTACTTTGGATATACCTTCCATTCTAAGTAGTAAAGAAGTGTACGAGCTCATTGTAACTCCCCATTCCCATAGCCATACCACCAAAGAAAATTGCCAATTAATATTATCTAATAGTATGGATAATGAGACTATAATGGGCACCCCATCATACACATTCTTTTGGACTAACATGGATGCAGGCTAAATATAGTAAGAATAATCACATGCAGGTATCTTATATCGATACAAAACAATTAGTACGAGGAGTTTTCCATAATAAAACAATATAGAATCACTAACATAAACAAAGTACCCATCACACGAATAACGAAAAAAAGTAAAATATAATATTAACAACGCTCACAGCTAGATGTAGCCTGATCATAGTTTTATTATGTTTTAATTATAATTCGAATCAGCTTGAGCATTATTACAGGTTGCATTTTGTGTTGATCTTTTTGGAGGACCCGAGAAGACGAAGTCAGGGATCGTAGTGATAAGTATAATAACATAACATAACTGAGTACATATATTTGTGTATTATATGATGTAAGAATAAGTATCGATGTTAGCCCAATGGTATATTCATGTGCGGTCACTCCTAACCAGCCTCATTCTCCGTATCACTAGATAGTATTTACTCTTTAATACTTTTTGGTAATATGGGTATATAGGTAGGGTGTTACACTCATGTAAGATTACTCCAAAATACATGAGATAAGGAAAGAGCCAAAAATTTCTTGTAAAGGAGAGTATCACAATTGGTGTAATAAGGTATATTTTGGGAGTTACTGTATTGGAAAAATCATAAACTTCGACACAATATTGACGAAATGCATAACTAGAAATGTTCAAGAACTTCTTTAACATAGTAATGAATGTAAAAGGAAAAACAATAGATGATTTAAATTCAACAAAGGATATCGCATTGTACTGTAATTGTCATGAGCTTAAAGCTCATGGCGAACCAAATTTCAAACATCTTACTTGTTACGAGTTGGAAAATAAGCATTGAAAAATACTATTGGACTAGTTCAAAATTTGATGTTTCCATATGGAATTGCCTATAACATGAAAAGACAAGTTGATATGAAGGACCTTCAAATGGCGGGTATGAAGAGTCACAATTGTAATATATTTTTAGTAACTCTTTTCCTAATAGTATTTAAGGAACTAGCTGAAGCTATGGATGCCAATTACCAAGCTTAATTTATTTAATAAAGAGTTGTGCTCAACCACACTTAATAAATGTAATTTGAAAAAACTAGAAACAAATATACCCAAAATTTTGTCCAAATTGGAGAAAATATTTCCTCTTGGAGTACTCAACTGCATTGAACACCTACCAACTTAAGCTTTAATGCGAGGACCAGTAAAATACGAACGAATTATCATTTTGAGACGTATATGTAAAATACAAGTATGAATTATATATTCTCTTTCAAAATCAACATAGTAAATGTATAATTGACCACTTTTTCATATGAAGGTATCGAGGTCACCTTAAAAAAGTTGAAACAAAAAAGTATGTGTTGAAGGTTCAATATGTTCAAGCATACACCGTTGAAGGAGCATCCACATTTTTTAATTATTACCATAAAGACCATGTTAAGATGAATTCTAATGGTGGTCCTCGTAATAATGATGCCATGGATGAGTCATTTGACATTTCTCTTTCCATTTTTCAAAACACATCCTTCTGGTAAATGGAAGGATGGAAGTTTTTAAACACTTAAATAGTTGTCGTAGCTAAAATAATGATGCTTCTCAATTATGAAGAATTATAAGATCTTTTATGTAAAACTGTATTTTTTATTTATTGTCAATACCATGTTATATACTATATTCATGTTTATCTTAAAAACATCAATTGTTTAACAGTCAATTTGAGCAACAAAGCCAAATGTTCAACCCAGTAAAGGATTTGAGTCTTGGTTTTAAAAATATGTAAGTGTATATAATTGTTGAATAAATCCAGCATGAAATAGTTTGTTACATATATTAATGAGTATTAATTTAATGAAATAAGTTGTTGATAATGAATCAATGATATTTTTTATAAATCTCTTGCATTTTGTCCGATGATAAAATACAAAAAATGCCCAATCATTTACATAAATAGCTTTAAATTTCATACAATAGAGTTTGAAGCTAGTAAAACAACTTACAATAGTGGGGTATGCTTTAAATGTGATAAATATGGTGATGATTTAGAAGATTATCATGGAGTGTTACAGGAATTAATTGAACTCACTTATTCTTCAATATCTGAGCTCAAAACATTTTTATTCAAATGTGATTAGTTCGATTCTACTCTTAAGTTAGGAGTGCATCATATACACAAAGATTATCCTATTTATAAGGTAAACCATAAAATGCGATATAAAGGAAATGATCCATTTACGCCAGTAATGCAAGCAACACAAGTTTATTATATGCCTTATCCTGCCATGAACAACAACAAGGACAATTAGTGGGCTGCTGTTAAAACAAAACAGAGATGGTCATTCAATGAGGATATGATCACAACCAATGATCTGCTATGCCAAATGATCCAGTAGACAACAAAATACTGCAAACAATAGAAGATGTCGATGATATAGTACTACTTAATAATAAAGTATTTGAAGGAGTTGAATTAGATGAAGATGTTGAAGTTGACGGTGATAAGGATGTCGAAGTTAATGAACATGAATATGACGATGATATTGTAAATGATGATATTGATAATGACGTGACAGTTGATAGCATATGTTCAATTTATTGAAAGGCTGTATTTATATATGCACATTATTTTCATTTTTCCCCCTTTGTCCTAAGAAAAAAATGCATAATTTTTTAATTTTTGGTTTATAAATATTGAAACCAGATGTATTCCATTTTTATAGGTGAAGATGCTAATCTGATTATCATACATATTTACTCATTTATGATGTAATGTAATTCAAACTTGTTTTAATTACAACTCTCATTGCATGCATCATAAAACACAAGTTAGATATCCTTTATTATAATGTATACATTTATATATGCATTACCATAATAATTATATCTAGTCGACGCCATAGAGTAAACAACTGGTGGCTCATTATTATGTCAGGGTGGCTCCATAATTATGGCTACTCACCAGGTCAGGATGGCTCTCACTCGTCAGAGCACGATTACATCGATGCACATATGGTGTCTCCATCTATTCAAACTGTGGATGCTCCTATTGATGCTACTGGTGCATTCACTCGTGTGTCTGAGATAAACACTTCCTCTCTCCAACGAGTTGATATCCTCAAGAGAGAATGGGGATCGGTATGAGTAATTACTTATTTGAATATTACAGTTCAAATCATACACACAGTAACACTAATAGATATACACTTACACACATATCCATACATATATACATGTATATACAATAATATACTAATTATATATGCATACATATATATGTACACTTGTGATTTCACTAGCAGAGCCATGCCCGATGCCATGCCTGACAGCTTTCTTGCATGGATCATGGCATTTTGGTCGTCATTTAGTGACAATGGTGATGATGTAAAGAAACTTATGTTTGACTAATTTATGGTAAAATAAATTTAACATAACACACTATATAAATATTATGTCATTTTATTCATAATATATTCAATTTTCATTCGTAGGGGAAATTTGCTTGGAGAAAGGGCATTTCTGAAGAAATTATGAAAAAGGCTTGGGCGCCCACAATAGCTAAAAAATACCATGAATGGACGTATAGTATGCGAAAGTACGGAAAAAGGCATATATCCCTTGCTCAGGAGATATACTAGTAGTTCTTATATTGGGAGTCAAATGAGTTCAAAAGGAAATCAGCACAAAATGCCAAAATCAGGAATACAAATCCTTGGTTGCATAGTCGTGACCCATGACCATTCATAGATCATTGTAACGATTTGGTATACATTTATTTGTTAAATTTGTTTAACATTTTAAATAAATTAAAATATGCTCAAACGTACTTAATTCAAATTTCTACACAAAGAGCAGCATTGTGAGCCTACATCTTGGCAAGTCTATTGTAGGACTCACGAGATTGAGTTATCGGATGGGTCCAAAACTAATAGTTAGGTAGATAATGCATCCAATAAGTTTGTGATGTGTCATCCATAAAACTTTATTTAAATAATATTTACACACACACACACATATATATATATATGTATGTATGTATGTATGTATGTATGTATACACACACATATATGTATGTATGTATTTATGTATGTATGTATGTATAAAATTCTAATTAATAAATAAAATTCAAAATAGGAAAGTATCAGTCCAGGATGAGGAGCTTTGGAGTCAAGGTGTAGAGATAATAAGAGAAGCGGACGAAAATGTATTCAATGCACTCAGGCGAGCTATTGCCAAAAGGATGGATCATAAGCCCAACTACAACAATATTCCAAAGGTAATAGCTTAAATATTCATTATATATACATATGATATTAAATGTATAGGTATACAAACCATATACATATATATGTATGTATATATGTATACTTCTATATGTGCATATGCATTGGTTATAAGTCCCATAAACCATATGTATATATATGTATTTTATATGCATGTGTAACATCCCTAATTTTAAATAACATTATTCAGAAGATTTAATTAGATAAATTAAATAGAATAATGTAAAGATTAGAGTGATAAGGGGATTGAGATATGGAAATTAAATAGAGACCGTGCTTAACTAAACAAAATTAAAAGGATGAGTTTATGGAAATGGTTTTATAAGTTAACTAATAAGAGAATAAGGCAAGGGTATTATGGGGAATAGCCCACCATAACCCTTAACCCCTAAACCCTTATTCCTATTTTCATTCGATACGTTCATAATTTAAAAACATAAGAAAATGGGGAGCTCAAAGCTGGCCATAACTTAGGGGATAAGAGGATTAAAAATCAAGTGAAAGCTAAGGAATCAAGCAAGGAGAATTAATCAAGATCAAATCTCAAGTTCCTTATCCAAAGCAAGGTGAATAATAATCAAAATCATCTCATTTTCGTTTTGAAAGAGCATTTGATTTCGGGTTTTAAGTTTAAAACCTTTATGATGATTTTAATTATGATATTCTTGTATTACATGGTATGTTAGATTCAAACAAGTATGTTTGATAAATGTTTTATTCGATTTAAGGCTAAAGTCATATATATTGGGTTTCGAATGCCATGAGGATTTAATATGTTATGTAAAACATTATTTTGGAGATGGGTTTAAATTTTCGTAATTATCCAAGCTATAGATAATTTATTATGAATTTTTGAAAGAAGAAATAATTAATTGGGTTTAAAAATTTATTTCAGCTATTATATAAAGGGCTTTGGGTATGAAATTTATATATGTTAGATAACGTATTAAAAGTGGATTTTGATGATTTTTGGGGATTTTTCCTAAGTAATTTACTATGTAAATTAAATTATTTAAGTTGGAGGACTTAAATGTCTTAATTATTTTGTTAAAGGGAAGGGCTACTTTGTAAATTAATTTTAATTAATTCTGGATAAATTCGGCAGTCTTTGGAAAAGATTTTGGTAAATATTATGGCAACCAAATATATTTTTACAAATAGGCAAGTTAGTTGAAAACATTTACTTAAAAAGGCAACCAAACTGTTTTGTACAGATTTATTATTTCGCCACTTCCAGTAGCAACCTTTCGACCTCATACCTCCGCCCACAACTAAGTCAAAACCAATACACATGGTATCAATGCTTTGGTACGTAATGGATTGGAGAAAGGCGGAACGTATAGAGTTGAAACCATGCTTTCAAAGGGGTCGAGGCCATTTTAAATAGCTTTCGAAGGCCTTTGTTTTGCTTTCAAAAGAGATACCACTTGCCTACTTTTCAATGGACGCTTTCGAAAGGGTTAAATCACTTTTATATAGCTTTCGAAGGGGTCGTCGCCTTCTTGTTTTATAAGGGTAGCTTTCGAATGAGTTGCTTTGTTTTATGTTTTAAAAAGGGAGCTTTCGAAAGGGTAGTTTGAACCAGGTCGAAACCTTGTTGTTGTCTTTATACCTTTCGAATAGGTTGAAAAGCCTTCAATGAGTTCAAAAGGCAAGCATTTGTTTTATAAATATAACAAACCGCTTCCCAAAGCTTTTGAAAGGGCTCTAGTAGCCATTTAAACCAAAGGTTTCGAAGGAAATGGCTTCGAAAGGTGTTTCGAAACTATCCTTCCAATTGTTTTCCTTAAAGACTAAATCTTTCGAAAGGATGGTTCCGAAGACATCTGTTTTCCCCAAATTCTTTTACTTGAAGTTTAATGGTTTCGGAAGGGTTACTTTCGTTTATGTTCACTTTGACCTAAAAGTTATTTTTAAGGATAAACCCAATGATTTCGAAAGAGCTACTTTCAAATGATTTCAAAAGAGGCATTTTCAAATGATTTCAAAGCTATTCTTCTATAAGTTGGAAAATGATGTTTTCATACTTTCGAAAGGAATTTTTTGATGGTTTTGAAAGGAGATGTTTTAAAGTGTTTCGTAAGACATAGGTTTAGTGTTTTTAAAGGAAGATTTGAATGCTTTCGAAAGATATACTCTAATGGTTTCGAAAGTAAAGGTCTAAGGTTTCAAAAGCCTTAGTTTTCAAAACATAGAACCCAACCTCATTTTTAAAGGAAAACCCATGGCAATATAAAAGAGCTTTGAAATGGCTTTTACTTTTGGAGTTTTTAAAGAAGTTTTCCTTGATAAAAAAAAGTAATGGGTTAAAGGGATTGACCATGTTCCATATAGGAATGATTTCAAGGATATTAAACTATAAATGTTGGTATTATTATTATGTTATGATCACTTATTATATGTGCTTCTTCTATAAACATATTCACTATATAATGGACCCATAACTGTATTTTGGGGAGTAAGGGCAGAATAACCAGCTAGGTTGACCTAGTAGTGAATATAACTCAAGTAACTCCTGAATGAATAGAGTTGCATCTAGGAGGTCAGGTCGACCAAAACATAGAATGCCCAAAGATTGATCAAAGAATTTGTCAGATTAGACAGGTTCATAGTAAACCCTTGAAAACTATGTTTGGAGAGAGTTATCGGCTAGGGCCATTAGGTTCGTAGTGATCCCATAAAAACTATATCCGGATAAAGTTATTGACAAAAGTCAATAGGTTCATAGTCAACCCATGAAAACTATGATATGAGGGAAGTTATTGGAGATACTAATAGGTTCAGGGCGAACCCATGAAATAGTTGAGTGAAGTTATTGGCAGGGGCCAATAGGTTTTTAGTGATCCCATGAAAACTATGAAACCGAATAGATAGTCCATAAGCTTTAAACAGGTTATTAGTCAGTCCATGAAAACTAATAGGTTAATAGTAACCCTAGAAACTATAATTGAGACAGATAGTCAAATGAATGGGGATGGGAAATCTAGTATATTTTGCATGTTTGCATATTATCATGATACATTTTAAATTGCTATGTTTTTAACCATTGTGGATGCAGGAGCACAGTATATGGTTATTTTAAATTTTTGGGTAAGATAATAGTGGTGGGAAAACCCATTCCGCTAAGTGGCGTGGTCTCACTAGATATCTAAATGGTTTGAGATGTAGGTTGAGAGTTGAGGTTTTGAAGTGACCTACTTCTTTTAGCATTTGTCTTAGTGATTTTTAGTGAGTTTTTTTTTGTGGTCACTTCTTTAATTCATTTCCCCAAGATCCATATTTTACCAATATAAAAATATCAGTATTTCAATTTAATCATGTCATTTATATATATGAAGATATATAAATGTTTCTTTGCTTATCAGAGTAATTACATTAGCAAAGAAATTCAATCACACAGTGTTTCTCATATTCAAGTGATTTTGTATCACATAGCCATCTCTTTGATTATTATTTAATTCTGATATAACCACTTTTTTTTTCTTGTTTTATTTTCTCAAATCAGTTATTTAATTGATTTACTTCACAACTTGTTTCATGGCCCAATAATTTAATTTCTGGATTAACTACTCATGCTTTTAATGTCTGGGAATCTAGGAGTTTGTTGCTTATTGTTTTTCCTTTGAATTTATGCAAAGTACTAAAACAACTCAGGTTTGAGAATTTATCCCGGGGTGCTTATTACTTATTCAAACAATGTTTATGTCAGGTAAATATACTCATGTCTTAATTTATAATATTGGTAATAATCTTATGGACATCTGGTGGTAAGAATGTTATAGACCAGGCAGAAGAAAAACTACAGGCAAGCAAAATGCTAACTTAATCTAGTATACCAGATATAGACTTGCTTGTCTATGAAAATAGAATGAATGGAGCAATATCAAAATCAGTCTAATGCAAACTTTCAGATGAACATTTTGAGAAGGGTACTGATAGGTTCTCAGGTTATAAAACAAATGATAGTGATCAATCAAACAGTGAGATTATTAGCATGTTTAATATCTAGGTAGACTACATGGCAATGCAATTTCTTTTCAACAGATTTGTTAAAGACAAAACTCACTTAACTTAAACCAAATAGGTGGTTAGCTAAGCTCAGTTCAATATAGTTGCATTCCAGATTATAAGTATAAAGCATGTATTTCATTTTTACTATACAATACAATGCAAATTCTTTACTGGAAAATCAGATGTTCAAGGAGAATTAACAGGTTAAGATTTCAAGCTTCTCATGGTCTTACATCAGTTATAAGTCATGGTCAAGCTCTTCTGGTTAGCCAATTCCAGATTCAATTATCACTTAACAATTTTTAGCTACAAGCTTATCCATATACTACTGCACCTTTTCTATTTAAAAATTTAACAAACTGTGATAAAGAAAGCATGTCCACATATTGAATTTCATGGCATAATTTTCTCCATCACAACCCACCAGAAACCATCAAAGTCAGTTACTTAGATCAGTAACTCAAGACACATATAATATTTAAGTTTTACAGATTCTTTTTAAATGAACAAAGCCACTACAATTCTGAAAGGTCTGCATAGACTTAAGAAAGTTTGCCTAGCTATCTTTATTACAATGAACTACTGTATTTTATAAACTCAAGTAAGTCTTCTAATTTTCCAAGCAAGCAAGCTACTCATGCATCTCTACCTGCAACAATATTTTGAGCTGCCTCAATAAAAATGAGGCACCCCAAATATTGCAAAGGCAATAAATAGGGTTAGAATAAAATTCTGGTATGAGTGAAATCATTATTAAAACAACTTATAAATTCTTAAAACTGTGCAGAGAACATATATATTTGACACTATTCAATTTCATGTTAAACCTGAGCATATGTACATTTAAATTTTATCTAACAAACATACACCCAAGCATTCATCCATTCAATCCATTCAGTTGTACATGTACAAACTCCTATGGATTTTAGCTTCCTAAAATCCATAGCATAACCTTTCAATCCCATTTTATATTTTATATGGTCTAAACTCTTGCCTTTGAACAAAAAGTGTGCATTGCAAAGGACTCAATTCTGTTAACTTTTGCACAGAGGCCTTCAGGACTTGAACAAGTCATGCACATACCCATCATCCACCTGATGATGAGTAGATCAAGGCACCTCTCCTAAATTACTTTGTAATTTAGAGACCATGCTCATTTAATTGCTGAGAAATTTTCTTTTTAATTCCAGAGGTGCTCATGTTCTTCCTTTCATTACATAAACCCCAAAATTTATTAAACTCACTCAAGGGTTTACATCCAATCATACAAAGCATTCATGCAAAATTTGCACATCCAAAGTCATTCTGGCTTAATCTTATTTTATAAAACTGCCTTTATATTTATTTCTAGAAACTTTCCCATTGCTTGCATAAATCTGATGAAACCATAAGAAATACTATATTTATTTTACTATGAACATAGGATATGGTTTTTGAGAAAAACCCATAAACATATTGGATTTTGATCTGAACAAATCAGCACATTTTCACAATGTTACTTTGTTCATATCAATTTTTAAATGAACTAGACATGAGCATAAACCTCTTTGTTCATACTGCCTAATCTATTTTTATTTAATACCCTATTTCTCAGTAAAATAATCAAATTATTCTCTTATAAAAACTGAGTCATAAACTCAGTTCTGTAGTCAGGTTGTATGATTGATTAAACAAATTTCAAAACAAAAATAGTCAATACCAAAAACAAATCAAAACAGCAACCAAAAATTCAACCAAAATGCCATTCATGATCATCATATATTTATTTAGAGAAATAAAGATTAACAGAAATCATAATATGAATTTCATATAAAATAATTGGCTGCCCTTACTTGGGTCTTAATGCCTTAAATCTCATAAGTGATTATCACTCACCTTTCTCTTCTTTTCCCCGAGAATGCCTAAGCTTGAAAACAGTGTGAGCTCTTCCTCTTCTTTTTTTTGTGTTTTTGTTTTTCCCTCAGAGAAAACCTCTGCTTTCCTTTTTGATTTAAATCATTTTACTAGGGTTTTACTAAAGGAAAAACCCATTTTAACCTTGCATTACTCAGAGAATTATGTGTGTGCAGTTGTGGCTAAATATGCCATTTTCTTTTGATTTCTATTTCTGGTTAAACAGTTTGTTTTTCTCTTTTCTGAATGCATGCTATTTGCATGATTTTTACCTGCACATTGTTTTCCTATGACTCAACTTGACAATGTATTTTTATTATACCCGAGTTATTTTTCATGTTTCTTTTTATAAGTTTAATTTTCAGTTGACCTATTTTATCATTTATTTCTCTCTTGATTTATTTCAAAAATGCATTCACACTCATAAATATTTCTTGACTGATTTTTATGCATTTTAATTATCAAGAGGATTTTTATTTTATCATCCCATACTTCTCTGATCATATGTGTATACTTTCTATACAATATTCACATATATATACAAGTCATGTGAATTTTAGAATTCATTTTATACTTAATCATTTTCCTCTCATCACTGTATAAAATTAATTATTCCTTGCATAATTACTTCACTCACTTCTGATATTCATTTTCAAGCTATTTTTATTCTTTGGTTATTTATATAATACATATATATATATATATATATATATATATTTACACATACAATATGTGAATAGAATGCTCCTTTTTACTCAGCAATTTTTCTCCCCATTCTTATTTTCTCTAACTATCATTCTCTCACTTATTTACTTCATTCATTCTTGGTATTTATTTACCATTTCTTATTTTTCTTTTAAAGTAATTTTTATTCTCAAAAGTTTTGGGTCTTCACATACTCTCCTCCTAAAAGGAATTGTGTCCCACAATTATATATTGGTTTATTAGTATATTTCAAACATATCAGAAATTCATTCACCTAAGATCAGTCAAATACACTTAAGTAATATTTAAAGTTATTACAGTTCTAGACATACCTTCAAGCAGAAAATAGATTAGGGTACTTATCCTTCATCCTATCTTCAGCCTCCCATGTGCAGTCATTTCCATCTAAACTCAATTGGATTTTAACTAGTTTAATTATTTTATTTCTCAGCTTCTTTTCTTCTCTATCCACAATGCCCACTGGTTCCTTTTTATAAACCAGATTTTCTTGAATTTCAACATGTGTAGGAGATTCAAGAATGGTCTCCTTATCATGCACCCATTTTCTCAATTGGGATACATGAAATACATCATGTATTTTGCTCAATTCCTCTGGTAACTTCAACCTATAAGCTAAAGTCCCTATTCTTTGAACAATTTCATATGGTCCTATATACCTTGGTGATAGTTTCCCTGTTTTGCCAAATCTCAATATTTTCCTCATTGGTGAGACTTTGAGAAACACATAGTCTCCCACCTCAAATTCTACTGGCCTTCTCCTTTTATCTGCATATGCTTTCTGTCTCTCTTGAGCTACTCTCATTCTTTGTCTCACTAATTCAATTCTTGCAGAAGTTTCTTTTACATTGTCTGGTCCAAGCAACACTCTTTCACCAGCCTCCATCCAACATGCAGGAGATAAACAAGGCTTTCCATACAAAGCCTCAAATGGAGCCATTCCTATGGTGGACTGGTAGCTGTTATTATAAGCAAATTCAGCTAAATAAATATGATCCTCCCAGTTGCCTCCAAAATCAAGTATGCATGCTCTAAGCAAATCTTCTAAAACCTTATTAACAATCTCAGTTTGCCCATCTGTTTGTGGGTGGTAGGCTGTGCTTAGGCTTAGTTCTTTCCCCATAGCTTCTTGAAAGCTACTCCAAAACCTTGAAGTAAACAAAGTATCTCTATCACTAATGATAGTCTTGGGGATGCCATGCAATCTCACTATCTCTTTCACAAATAACTGAGCTAGTTTATGGGCATTTCTGTTTGAATTTATAGGAATGAAGTGTGCTGTTTTTGTAAGCCTATCAACCACTACCCAAATACTATCATTGCCTCTTCTTGTTCTTGGCAAACCATCCACAAAATCCATTGATATGCTTTCCCATTTCCAATTAGGCACTTCCAAAGGTTGCAATATGCCTGAGGGTCTTTGATAATCTGCCTTTACTTGTTGGCATGTCAAGCAATTTGCCACATATTTTGCCACTGCTCCTTTCATCCCTGGCCACCAGTAATTCCTCCTAAGATCATGGTACATTTTTGTACCACCTGGATGTATAGTATATTTTGTTTTGTGATGCTCATCCATAACTTCTTGCTTCAATTCCTCTACATTTGGTATGCAGAGTTTCCCCTTTTTCCTTAAGTATCCTTTATCATCTACCTCATAGTTTTCCACTGTCATGCCTTGTGATATCATGTTCTTTTTCTCCTTCAAATTTGTATCTTGATTCTGCATTTGTCCTATTTTATCAACCAGTGTTGACTTTAAAGAAATGAGGCTTAATTTACCATATTCAATCATCTCACTGTGTGTCTTATCTGATACACTAGTTTCTTCTTTCACTTCCACTTCACTAAGGATTGTCAAATCCCTGAACTCAGCCATCATTAAGCTTGCCAATTTTGCTTGATGTCTACTTAATGCATCTGCCACTTTATTAGCTTTTCCTGGGGTGTATAATATATCAAGATCATAGGCAGCTAGAAATTCTACCCACCTATGTTGCCTCATATTTAAGTCTTTTTGGGAAAACAAGTATTTAAGTGACTTATGGTCTGTAAATAATTCAAACTTAGCACCTAATAAATAGTGTCTCCATAGCTTCAATGCATATACTACAGCAGCTAGTTCTAAATCATGTGTAGCATACCTAGTTTCATTTGGCTTGAGTTGCCTTGATGCATATGCTATGACTCTACCATGTTGCATGAGCACTGCCCCTAGTCCAGATCCACTAGCATCTGTGTAAACTACTAATTCTTCATTTCCCTCTGGTACTTGTAAAACTGGAGCTTCCATCAATGCTTTCTTCAATAAGGTAAAGGCATGTTCACATTTCTCTGTCCACACATATGGCTGCTCCTTTCTAGTTAGCTTGGTCAATGGAATGGCTATTCTTGCAAAGTCTTTTATAAATCTCCTATAGCCTGCCATTCCCAAAAATGATCTCACCTCAGTCACTGATTTGGGTTTGTTCCATGATTGAACTGCCATAACCTTACTTGGGTCTACACTAATTCCTTGTTGAGAAATAATATGCCCCAAAAACTTTACTTCATTTTGCCAAAAGGTGCACTTGTTAAATTTTGCCTTTAAATTATGTGCTCTTAGTCTTGACAAAGTCAGATGCAAATGCCTTGCATGTTCCTCTTCTGATTTTGAATACACTAATATGTCATCAATAAAGACAACCACAAATTTGTCTAGAAAATCTCTAAATGTTCTATTCATTAAATCTACAAAATATGATGGTGCATTTGTCAATCCAAAAGGCATCACCAAAAATTCATATAACCCATACCTTGTGTTGAAGGCAGTATACTTAATGCTTTCTTCCTCTACCTTCATCTGATGAAACCCAGAGGCTAAATCTAGCCTTGAAAAGATCTTTGCTCCATTTAATTGATCAAATAGATCATCAATTCTTGGGAGTGGGTATTTGTTCTTGATGGTGACTTTATTTAGTTCTCTATAATCAATACACATTCTTAGTGTACCATCATGCTTTTTCACAAACACCACTGGAGAACCCCAGTTTGAACTGCTAGGCCTTATGAAGCCTTTCTGCTCCAATTCTTCCAGCTATTGCTTCAATTCTATTAATTCTTTTGGACCCATTCTAGTAGGTTTCTTGATGATAGGACTTGATCCAGGAATTAACCTTATTTGAAATTCAACTGGTCTATTGTCTGGTACCCCTACTTCCTCTCCAAAAACATCTGGATATTCTCTTATTACTTCTATGTTTTCTAAAATTAATTCCTTCTCAGTCATATTCCATATTTGATTAAGACAATTTGTTTTAGCTATTTCACTCATGACTAAAATATTTTTACCATTTTCTATTTTCAAAGATATAGTGAAATTTTCTAAATTCAAAATTGCTTTGAATTTACTCAACCAATTTACCCCTAAAATAATTCCTATTCCAGGGTATTTCAATACAAACAAATCAGATTTAAACACATTTCCTCCTATGTTTAATTCTACTCCCCAACATTTTAATCCTAGCAAACAAGAGCTACCCAGGGGACTTTGAATAAACAAGGGTTTTTCAACTTTGTTGCATGTGAGAGCTAATTCATCCACTATGTCTTGTGATATTAGAGAATGTGTGGCTCCAGTGTCATATATAACTGTGATTGGGTAACTTTTAATTAGAAGTATACCTTCTAATTGTCAAGAGCTTCCTGCTGCATTTGCCTTTGCCTTTATTTCCAATGCTCCTACCTTTGCTCCTTTCTTAAACTCTGGGCAGTTTCTTTTAATATGACCCTCTTTCCCACAGTTATAGCAACTAAATGGTGCCTTCTTGGCTGCTTGACACCTATTACTCATGTGTCCTTCTTTGCCACAATTATAACAAGTAACTTTCCTCTTAGCTTCCCCAATGGCTGCTCCCTCCACTTTCTTATCCATATTCTTTTTGTCATAGGGATGTGCTCTATTTTTCCCCTTCTTTTGATTATTAGCCCTCATGCTCCTAAATTTTTCCCTTGCGTTGTCATGTTGTTCAAAAGAAAGAGTAAGGTCTATGACTTGATCAAATGTCCTGTCTTTGTATGGTAACATTGCTCTACTCAAACCAGCATTGAGTCCTTGAATAAATCTTGAATTCTTTGATTCTTCATTTCCTATGAGCATAGTTCCATACTTAGACAAACTCTCAAATTTTTGAGTGTATTCAGTCACACTCATTGGTCCTTGCCTTAGCCTTATGAATTCCTCAAGCAATGTTGCCTTAGCTGTTGCTAGGACAAACCTTGCCTCAAGCATCTCCTTGAATTGATCCCATGTTATCTCATTTTCTGACCTTCCTGTGATGATCACCTCCCACCAATCTAATGCTATTCCTTTGAGTCTCCTAGAAGCTATCTGCCTTTTCCTTTGATCATTGATTTGCATATCTACAAATATTCTTTCTAGAGTTCTCAACCATGTCTGCACACCCATAACTCCTTCAGTGCCTTCAAAATCTTTGCCTCCTAAGTTTGAAAATGTCTTCAATAGCTTAGCTAATTCCTCATGAGGATTCTCTTCCCTCTGCACTGCTCCTTCCCTAAATGCTCTCACCAAATCTTGCAAGTTAACCAATGGTGCAGCATTTGAGGGTCCTGCTCCAGTGCTGGGCGGTCTTCCTACCATGATTCACTATTCAATTGCATAGCTAGTTAGTCATATTTCTAATTTAATTATTTTCTGCAATTTATTTCTACCATGGATATTTATTTCTATCATTATTGTATGTATATATTATATATATATATATATATTTTAGAATTTTATACATACAAGAAGATTGGATAATAAATTTATGCTATGTTTTAATAACATAGCTCTGATACCAACTGAAGTGACCCACTTCTTTTAGCATTTGTCTTAGTGATTTTTAGTGAGTTTTTTTTTGTGGTCATTTCTTTAATTCATTTCCCCAAGATCCATATTTTACCAATATAAAAATATCAATATTTTAATCCAATCATGTCATTTATATATATGAAGATATATAAATGTTTCTTTGCTTATCAGAGTAATTACATTAGCAAAGAAATTCAATCACACAGTGTTTCTCATATTCAAGAGATTTTGTGTCACATAGCCATCTCTTTGATTATTATTTAATTCTGATATAACCACTTTTTTTCTTGTTTTATTTTCTCAAATCAGTTATTTAATTGATTTACTTCACAACTTGTTTCATGGCCCAATAATTTAATTTCTGGATTAACTACTCATGCTTTTAATGTCTGGGAATCTAGGAGTTTGTTGCTTATTGTTTTTCCTTTGAATTTATGCAAAGTACTAAAACAACTCAGGTTTGAGAATTTATCCCGGGGTGCTTATTACTTATTCAAACAATGTTTATGTCAGGTAAATATACCCATGTCTTAATTTATAATATTGGTAATAATCTTATGGACATCTGGTGGTAAGAATGTTATAGACCATGCAGAAGAAAAACTACAGGCAAGCAAAATGCTAACTTAATCTAGTATACCAGATATAGACTTGCTTGTATATGAAAACAGAATGATTGGAGCAATATCAAAATCAGTCTAATGCAAACTTTCAGATGAACATTTTGAGAAGGGTACTGATAGGTTCTCAGGTTATAAAACAAATGATAGTGATCAATCAAACAGTGGGATTATTAGCATGTTTAATATCTAGGTAGACTACATGGCAATGCAATTTCTTTTCAACAGATTTGTTAAAGACAAAACTCACTTCACTTAAACCAAATAGGTGGTTAGCTAAGCTCGGTTCAATATAGTTGCATTCCAGATTATAAGTATAAAGCATGTATTTCATTTTTACTATACAATACAATGCAAATTCTTTACTGGAAAATCAGATGTTCAAGGAGAATTAACAGGTTAAGATTTCAAGCTTCTCATGGTCTTACATCAGTTATAAGTCATGGTCAAGCTCTTCTGGTTAGCCAATGCCAGTTCAATTATCACTTAACAATTTTTAGCTACAAGCTTATCCATATACTACTGCACCTTTTCTATTTCAAAATTTAACAAACTGTGATAAAGAAAGCATGTCCACATATTGAATTTCATGGCATAATTTTCTCCATCACAACCCACCAGAAACCATCAAAGTCAGTTACTTAGATCAGTAACTCAAGACACATATAATACTTAAGTTTTACAGATTCTTTTTAAATGAACAAAGCCACTACAATTCTGAAAGGTCTGCATAGACTTAAGAAAGTTTGCCTAGCTATCTTTATTACAATGAACTACTGCATTTTATAAACTCAAGTAAGTCTTCTAATTTTCCAATCAAGCAAGCTACTCATGCATCTCTACCTGCAACAATATTTTGAGCTGCCTCAATAAAAATGAGACACCCCAAATATTGCAAAGGCAATAAATAGGGTCAGAATAAAATTCTGGTATGAGTGAAATCATTATTAAAACAACTTATAAATTCTTAAAACTGTGCAGAGAACATATATATTTGACACTATTCAATTTCATGTTAAACCTGAGCATATGTACATTTAAATTTTATCTAATAAACATACACCCAAGCATTCATCCATTCAATCCATTCAGTTGTACATGTACAAACTCCTATGGATTTTAGCTTCCTAAAATCCATAGCATAACCTTTCAATCCCATTTTATATTTTATATGGTCTAAACTCTTGCCTTTGAACATAAAGTGTGCATTGCAAAGGACTCAATTCTGTTAACCTTTGCACAGAGGCCTTCAGGACTTGAACAATTCATGCACAGACCCATCATCCACCTGATGATGAGTAGATCAAGGCACCTCTCCTAAATTACTTTGTAATTTAGAGACCATGCTCATTTAATTGCTGAGAAATTTTATTTTTAATTCCAGAGGTGCTTATGTTCTTCCTTTCATTACATAAACCCCAAAATTTATTTAACTCACTCAAGGGTTTACATCCAATCATACAAAGCATTCATGCAAAATTTGCACATCCAAAGTCATTCTGGCTTAATCTTATTTTATAAAACCGCCTGTATATTTATTTCTAGAAACTTTCCCATTGCTTGCATAAATCTGATGAAACCATAAGAAATACTATATTTATTTTACTGTGAACATAGGATATGGTTTTTGAGAAAAACCCATAAACATATTGGATTTTGATCTGAACAAATCAGCACATTTTCACAATGTTACTTTGTTCATATCAATTTTTAAATGAACTAGACATGAGCATAAACCTCTTTGTTCATACTGCCTAATCCATTTTTATTTAATACCCTATTTCTCAGTAAAATAATCAAATTATTCTCTTAT
Organism: Allium fistulosum; assembly: GCA_030737815.1. Taxonomy (NCBI): domain Eukaryota; kingdom Viridiplantae; phylum Streptophyta; class Magnoliopsida; order Asparagales; family Amaryllidaceae; genus Allium; species Allium fistulosum. The sequence goes on from CM060901.1 coordinate 722,524,805, forward strand.
AAAAATTGAGTCATAAACTCAGTTCTGTAGTCAGGTTGTATGATTGATTAAACAAATTTCAAAACAAAAATAGTCAATACCAAAAACAAATCAAAACAGCAACCAAAATGCCATTCATGATCATCATATATTTATTCAGAGAAATAAAGATTAACAGAAATCATAATATGATTTTCATATAAAATAATTGGCTGCCCTTACTTCGGTCTTAATGCCTTAAATCTCATAAGTGATTATCACTCACCTTTCTCTTCTTTTCCCCAAGAATGCCTAAGCTTGAAAACAGTGTGAGCTCTTCCTCTTCTTTTTTTTGTGTTTTTGTTTTTCCCTCAGAGAAAACCTCTGCTTTCCTTTTTGATTTAAATCATTTTACTAGGGTTTTACTAAAGGAAAAACCCATTTTAACCTTGCATTACTCAGAGAATTATGTGTGTGCAGTTGTGGCTAAATATGCCATTTTCTTTTGATTTCTATTTCTGGTTAAACAGTTTGTTTTTCTCTTTTCTGAATGCATGCTATTTGCATGATTTTTACCTGCACATTGTTTTCCTATGACTCAACTTGACAATGTATTTTTATTATACCCGAGTTATTTTTCATGTTTCTTTTTATAAGTTTAATTTTCAGTTGACCTATTTTATCATTTATTTCTCTCTTGATTTATTTCAAAAATGCATTCACACTCATAAATATTTCTTGACTGATTTTTATGCATTTTAATTATCAAGAGGATTTTTAATTTATCATCCCATACTTCTCTGATCGTATGTATATAATTTCTATACAATATTCACATATATATACAAGTCATGTGAATTTTAGAATTCATTTTATACTTAATCATTTTCCTCTCTTCACTGTATAAAATTAATTATTCCTTGCATAATTACTTCACTCACTTCTGATATTCATTTTCAAGCTATTTTTATTCTTTGGTTATTTATATAATACATATATATATATATATATTTACACATACAATATGTGAATAGAATGCTCCTTTTTACTCAGCAATTTTTCTCCCCATTCTTATTTTCTCTAACTATCATTCTCTCACTTATTTACTTCATTCATTCTTGGTATTTATTTTCCATTTCTTGTTTTTCTTTTAAAGTAATTTTTATTCTCAAAAGTTTTGGGTCTTCACAGGTTTTCAAGTTCTCCTTTAGACGAATAAGCTTCCAGAGACGTGCATGAGACAAGCTAGCTAATATGGAGTTCTTTTCTATTTTATTCTGATGTGTTTTGATGTAAAGGCAAAGTTGTTTAGTTGCGTGTGTGTGTGTGTGTCTATATATATATATATATGTATGTATGTATGTATGTATGTATGTATATATTCATGTATGTATGTATGTATGTATATGTATATGTATATATATGTATATGTATATATATATGTATGTGTATATGTATATATATGTATATGTATATGTATATGTATATGTATATGTATATGTATATGTATATATATGTATATGTATATGTATATGTATATATATGTATATATATGTATATATATGTATATGTATATGTATATATATGTATATATATGTGTGTGTGTGTGTGTATACTCTGATCATCCAAGAAGGCATCTTCATATGTCACTCTTAGCGTAGTTTGTAATAATTATATTTTCTCTGAGCTGGTTCTCGAATTTGGGATTATGTAATGAATTTGAAATATGATTGAAATGGAATGAGAAATTTATTTAATGGTTTTAATAATTTTTCCTATCCATATGTTTATGTTGTATCAATGTATCTAATATTACCGCAGGTCGCCGAGGATTAATAACTATAGATGACTGCAGCATCCGTAGCCGTTAGTTTTGGGCCTCCAAGTGGGGGATGTTACAAGTTGGTATCAGAGCTAGGTTTATGCAAACTTAAGAAATTTAAACCTAAAAGATTTTTCAAAACATAATTCAATGAGTCAGAAAATAAGACCAAGGTTTGGGTTAACGTTATAGTAACGTACTTGTACATGATATACACACACACACACACGTATTCCTCACTCTCTTAGACTATTCTTCTGTATCTTACTAAAGCTCGTATGTAGATTTACGAGAAAGGAAGTTATGGAGGCAGGAAACGGAAGAGGAAATCTCGGTGGAGGAGCACTACAACTAATGGAAATGCTTGACCTAATACTAGGAGTAACCCGGGTCGACGGGCAAATGTTAATCAAAATTCAGATGCCAACGTAGGTGTTGGAAATCCACCAGTAGATATGGGGATGATGTATCAGTTCTTCATTAATCTGATGCAAGCTGGAGCAGCTGCTGGAGTAGTTGGGAATGCTGGAGGAGCTAATCCCGTGGCTCCAATTGGAAACAGCTATGCTAAGTTGAGCAGGGATTATACCAGTCTTGGTGGGAAGCTGTTTTTGGGAACGGAGGATGCTATAGAAGTTGAGAATGGGCTTTTGCATTGTGAGAGAATCTTCATTGACTTAGGGTTGAATGATGAGCAGAAAAGGAGGCTTGCTTCTAGATAGTTGCAGGGAGCAACGCTTCATTGGTGGAATAGTGTTACTATCAGAGTTCCCGAGGAAGAGTTTACTTGGGTAGAATTTTGAAGAAGATTCGAGCAAAGGTTTTTTTTTCTGAAGTTGCCAAGTTGACATTGTTGAGGAAGTTTATGGACTTGGTGCAAGGCGAGATGTCGTTTATTGAGTATGCCATGAAGTTTGATAAGATATCCAAGTATGGATATGCTACTATTGACATCGTCATCAAGAGGAATGAGAAGTTTATTCGGGGATTGAGACCCGAGATTGCTAGGGTGACCCTGCCACATCTTCGTGGTCCTTGCAATGTTGTTGTGGAAATGGCAATCTTACACGAGGAGATGCTTGCTACCTATGGGAAGGAGAAGCAGGTTGAAACCTAGAGTTCTCTTGGCAAGAAGAGGAAGTTCTTCAAGAAGAAGGGAACCTAGAAGGGAGAAGCTACCAAGAAGGCAAAGGCTAATCTAGTTTGCTTTAAGTGTGATAAGAAGGGTCATTATGCTCATGAATGTCGAACTGGAAAGGGTAAGAAGGCCGCAGACAAGAAGAGTGTGAAGTGCTTTTACTGTTGCCAGCTTGGGCATTATAAGAATCGGTATTCAGAACCAGTCAGGGCGAACAAGGGAAAAGTCTTTGCTGTTGGACCATCATCTGCTAGGCCAACTACTATTGAGAAGGGAAAGACTGTGATGGAAGTTACGCTTTTGATTCAAAGTACACCAGTTAGGGTACTATTTGACATCGGTGTGTTGCATTCATTTATACCTCGGTGTTTGGTTGATAGGTTATGTTTAGAACCCACATACCTTGTTACTTCCTTAAGGGTTGCGAATCCGATATGAGGGTATGAAACTCTGGGAATGAGATGTGACCAGTTAGAACTTGATTTGTTAGGTCATAAGTTTTCATGCAATCTGTATGTTTTTTATTTCGTAGATTTCGGAATCATTTTGGGTATGGATTGGTTGGGTAGATATGAGGCTAGGATATTTTGCCAGGATAGGAAATATCATTGAGACACCCTGATAGTCATAACCGAATTATATTCTCAATTAAGGATTCTGACCGGAGTGGTTGTGCTCTGTTGAGTGCTATGGAAGTAGAAGAAGAGTTAAGTCAGGTTCGAGTAGTAAGAGAATTTGCAGATGTTTTTTGAGCCGGTTACAAGATTACCACCGAAAAGAGCCGTTGAGTTTCAGATAAGTCTTATGCCGGGAGCTGAACCTGTAAGGAGACCACCTAGTAGGATGACACCGACCGAGATGAAAGAATTGAAGGTGCAACTAGTGGATCTGGAAGGGAGAAATTTTATTAGACCAAGCAGTCCGCCTTGCGGTGCGGCCACGGTGTTCATGAAGAAACCAGATGGGTCGTTAAGGATGTGTATCGACTATCGTAAGTTGAACTAGAAGACGATCAAGAATAAGTATCCTTTGCCAAGAATCGATGATTTATTCGATCAGTTGTGTGGAGCCAGAATATTTTCCCAATTGGATTTAGCAACAGGTTTCCATCAGTTAAGAGTGGCAAAGGACAGTATCCCGTTGGTCGCGTTTCGAACAAGGTATGGTTCGTATGAGTGGTTAGTAATGCCATTTGGGTTGACAAATGCACTAGCTTTCTTCATAGATTTGATGAACCGAGTTTTCCAAGAGTACTTGGACAGGTTCGTATTGGTATTTATAGATGACATTTTAGTATACTTTAAAGTTAAAAGAGAGCAAGAAGATCATCTTAGAGTAGTGCTTGAGACGCTGAGGTAGCATCAGCTGAAAGCGAAGTTTTCCAAACATTATTTTTGGAAGAAAAAGATTAAGTTTCTTAGTCACGTGGTTTCAGAGAAGGGTTTGTCAGTCGATCTAGATAAGATCGAAGCTGTTAATAACTCGAAGAGACTAGAGACAGTGATTGAGATTAGAAGTTTTCTTGGAATTGCTGGCTATTACCGGAGATTCATTAAGGATTTCTTGCAGATAGCAGCGCCTTTGACTAAGTTAACTGGGAAGGACGTGAAGTTTACTTGGTTTGACAAATGTAAGGAAGCATTCCTTAAGTTAAAGCATTTGTTGACTAACGCGCCTGTGTTAATGGTTCCAAACAAAAACCAAGGGTTGGTGGGGGTATACGGATGCCTGTAGAACTAGACTAGGAGCCGTGTTGATGCAGAAGGGTAAAGTCATTGCCTACGCTTCACGACAGCTTAGACCGCATGAGGTGAAATATCATACACATGATTTGGATTTGGTTGCGATGATCTTTGCATTGAAGATATGGAGACATTATCTCTTAGGGGAGAGATTGGAGCTATACACATATCACAAGTCCTTAAGATAATTATTCTCTTAGAAAGAGTTGAATATGAGATAATAGAGGTGGCTGGAGTTTTTAACAGCTTATGATTTTGGTATAGAGTATACACTTGGGAAAGGAAATAAAGTAGCGGATGCTTTTAGCAGAAAACATCAGAATATGGTGTTAGCCAAGTTGGCAGAATGGAAAGATCTTGAAGCTTTGACTACTTGTAGTATGCAGTTAAGATCGACTACTAGTTTTAGTCAGAGCACCGCCATGTTGTCCTGTTTGGAAGCTCGACCGGTATTGATCGAAAGGATCGCTTCTAAGCAGAAAGATGACCCATTATTGGCTGAGAAGCTTAAAAGGCTTGAGGTTGGGTTGGAGACCGATGATCCAAAGGATTTTAGTCTTGACTAAAGGGGATGGTTGAGAAAGAAGGGACGGTTGTGTGTTCCGAATGTTGAGGACTTGAGGAAAGAAGTTCTTAGGGAATGTCATCAACCCAAATTTATGATTCATTCTGGAGGAACCAAGATGTATCAGGATATGAAGAGGAGCTTCTACTGGAAAGGTATGAAGAAGGATGTTGGCTTGTAGGTTAGGCAATGTGCGAACTGTCTACAAGTGAAGGCTGAACATCAAAAGCCGAGTGGATTGCTTCAACCTTTGGAGATTCTAGTTTGGAAATGGGATTCTATATCCATGGATTTTATAGACGGGTTGCCAAGGTCGAATAGAGAAAATGAAAGTATATGGGTCATAGTGGACAGGTTGACCAAGAGTTCCAATTTCATTCCAGTTAAGTCAACTAGGATGGCACATGTTTTATCTAAGTTGTTCATGAAGAACTTAGTTAGAGTGCATGGAATCCTAGTAGTATAGTCAGTGATAGAGATGCTTTGTTTACTAGTGAATTCTGGAAGAGCCTACAGGAGATGTTAGGTACCAAGCTCAAGATGAGTACTGCGTATCACTCTCAGATGGATGGGTAGATAGAGAGAATCAAAAAGGTACTCGAAGATTTGTTAAGAGCTTGTGTATTGGACTTTGGGGGATCTTGGGAAGATCGCCTACACTTAGATGAGTTTTCCTATAATAACAGTTATCAGACTAGTATAGGAATGGTGCCTTTTAAAGCTTTGTATGGAAGGCCATGCAAATCACCTGCATGTTGGTTGGAAACTGGAGACAGATTAGTCTTGGGTCCAGATCTGATTAGAGAGGCGATAGAGAAGATTGAGTTGATCCGAGAATGGATGAAGGAAGCTCAGTCTAGACAGAAGAGTTACACAGATAAGAGGCGTAAAGATCTTGAATTCTCTGTTGGAGATAGAGTCTTCATTAAGGTATCACCGATGAAGGGTGTGGTACGATTCGAAAAGTCAGGGAAACTAGCACCGAGATATGTTGGACATTTCGAAATATAGAGAGGATTGGGAAGCTCGCATATAGAATAGAGTTGTCGAGCAGTATGGAAGGTGTCCATAATGTGTTTCAAGTATCTCATCTTCGCAAGTATGTGCATGATCCAGAGACTACTATTCATCCGACAGAGTTGGAAGATTTGATAGTAGAATCGAATTTGACTTCTGTTAGACAACCAGTTCGGGTTATGGTGAGAGATGAGAAGAGGCTAAGGAACAAGACAATCAAGTTGGTGAAAGTTCAGTGGAGCGACAACGAGAAGGACTATACTCGAAAAATAGAAGATAGGATTAGAGATACTTATCCTGATCTGCAGTAAGGGTATGTTCTATATTTTCTTAGTATAGATGTTGCTAGTCAAGTAGGCTAGTATGGTAGTTAGGAGATGTTACAGATGATTGCTATGTTTAGTATTTAGTCCTTACTGAATTTCGAGGACGAAATTCTCTAAGGAGGGGAGCCTGTAACACCCCTAAATTTAAATAACATTATTCAAGAGATTTAATTAGATAAATTAAATAGAATAATGTAAAGATTAAAGTGATAAGGAGATTGAGATTTGGAAATTAAATAGAGGCCTTTCTTAACTAAATAAAATTAAAAGGATGAGTTTATGGAAATGGTTTTATAAGTTAACTAATAAGAGAATAAGGCAAGGGTATTATTGGGAATAGCCCACCATAACCCTTAACCCCTCCTTATTCCTATTTTCAATCGATACATTCATAATTTAAAAACAGAAGAAAAGGATGAGCTCAAAGCCGACCATAACTTAGGGGATAAGAGGATTAAAAATCAAGTAAAAGCTAAGGAATCAAGCAAGGAGAATTAAGCTAGATCAAATCTCAAGTTCCTTATCCAAAGCAAGGTGAATAATAATCAAAACCATCTCATTTTCATTTTTAAAGAGCATTTGATTTCGGGTTTTAAGTTTAAAACCTTTATGATTATTTTAATTATGATATGCTTGTATTACATGGTGTGTTAGATTCAAACAAGTGTTTGATAAATGTTTTATTCGATTTTAAGGTTAAAATCATATAAATTGGGTTTCGAATGCCATAAGGATTTAATATGTTACGTAAAACATTATTTTGGAGATGGGTTTAAATTTTCGTAATTATCCAAGCTATGATAGTTTATTATGAATTTTTGAAAGAAGAAATAATTAATTGGGTTTAAAAATTTATTTCGGCTATTATATAAAGGATTTTCGGTCTGAAATTTATATACTTAGATAACATATTAAAAGTGAATTTTTATCATTTTTGAGGATTTTTCCAAAGTAATTTACTATGTATATTAAATTATTTATGTTGGAGGACTTAAATGTCTTAATTGTTTTGTTAAAAAGAAGGGCTACTTTGTAAATTAATTTTAATTAATTCTAGATAAATTCGGTAGTCTTTGGAAAAGATTTTGGTAAAGATTATGGCAATCAATTATATTCTTATAAATAGGCAAGTTAGTTGAAAAGCATTTACTTAAAAAGACAACAAAACAGTTCTATACAGAATTATTGTTTTGCCACTTCCAGTAGCAACATTTCGACCTCATACCTCCGCCCCCAACCAAGTCAAAACCATACACATGGTATCAATGCTTTGGTACGTAGTGGATTGGAGAAAGGCGGAAGGTATAGGGTTGAAATCATGTTTTCGAAAGGGTCGAGGCCATTTTAAATAGCTTTCGAAGGTCTTTGTTTTGCTTTCAAAAGAGATTCCACTTGCTTACTTTTCAATGGATGCTTTCGAACACTACAAGAATTTTGATTTTTAGTAGCGCTCAAAAAAACGCTACTAAAAGTTTTAGCAGCGTTTTGATAAACGATGTTATAAAGCCCGCGACTAAAAATACCTGATTTTTAGTTGCACTTATTTCAACGCTACCATAAATCGTTTTACGGCAGTGTTTATGAAACGCCACTAAATTCTTTTTTTGCAGCGTGTATAAAACGCTACCAAAATGTACTTCGACCCTTTATTTTTTGTAGCTTTTTTTAGTAGCGTTTTCGAATGCTACTAAAAATATTCCGGCTCTGCCTATAAATTGCCTCCAGTTCAATCTTGTTCATAGCTTATAACATAATACATAAACACATACACATTAAACAACCGCAAAATACATATACATATACACATACACATTCAAACATAAACACATTTAAAAACCACAAAATACATAAACAAAAGCACTAACATAAACAATATGTTAACCATACATAGAAGTTTACACAACCGAACAGTAGTTTCAAGACAAAATGTTAACCGTACATAGAAGTTTACACAACCGAACTACGTACCACAAACAATATGCTGCTGCAGTTAAAGTACCATAAACATCTGAACTAAGCAAGTACAATAAACAACCAAACTACCTAACAAGTACGATAAACTAGTGCTGCTACTGCTCATTCTTTAAAAACGCCTACCTGTAGACAAAATATAATCAACAGTGAGACTCAAGTTATAATCAATACTGAGATAATAATGACAGGACCATCAATACTGAGAAAATAATGAGACTAAAGTTATGCACAACTGAATATGTGCAATCTTGTATTCAACTGAATATGCACAACCGAATATGAAAACTAAAATAATGTGCATGTTAGTTTTGGCCAAGAATAAAATGAAAATGAAGATTTGTCATCAATGTTTTGTACATTTTATCTCTGCCTGTACATTTTCATATACTCAAACACAGATTTTCATATACTCGAACACAGATGAAAATATAAGTGTGCATGAATTATTTTAGATAGTGAAATTAGGTAGGTGTAAGAAGTCTGCCAGACCCATATGGATACAGCCAAACACAGATTCAAAAAATTCATAACGATAGATGCATTTGTTGATAAAAATATGGGATAATAATATAATATGGTCCTAGTATGTAAAATGACTGGATTTGTATGTGCATGCTTTTGAAAGATCTCCTCAAATTTGGCTTCAACAAACCTATATAATTGTGTTACAAAACATCAAATTGAGGTCCATGATAAAGTAAGACATAGACTAATATAATAATCATTTCATGATGTCTAAGCATACGCACTATTATTACCACTTTCATGGTCAAAATGAATGTCTGAAGTTCTAGTGCTATTTAAAAAAAAGAAAAAAAATACTAGTTAACATAAGAGGTGCATCCACAGATACTGAATATGAGAAAAATTAAATTTACATTATACCTCTTTAGCTTTTCATCTCATTTGTGCATACTCATGCATTCCTCGTTTTCATCCTATTTGCACCTGTGAAATGACAGAGATTAAATACTATCACTGATTGAGAAAGAATAAGTAAATAATCTATTTTTGATATCACTTTGAACATTTCTTGCACCCATGTACATGTTTCCCGTATCACTGAGCATAACATGACATACTTTGACTGATGAGACAGCGGTGTTATAATCATATTCAATCTTATTCAAGTTACTGACCAGTAGAATCAACAGAAACACCAACACAATCATCTCCAAATTTTTTAACAATTCTTGCCTATATTAACCTCATTGATCACATCGAAATATTTAAATAAATTTTCTATTTTCTATTATTCGGAAGTAATTAAATGCAATTTAAATCATTTACAAAGTTTTTATTTTATAAATATATTCAATTTCATAGAAATAAATATTTTATAAAGAACTTATATAAATAAACTTTATTTTAAATTTATTTCAACATCAAAATAAGGTGCTATTAGGAGTAAAACTGCTCTAGGCTATCCCCACCGATCAATCAGTCGGGATGCTCTAAGAATTCACAGTGACAGAATTCCCCCTCCACACCCTCTGGCGATCAATTTCTAACACCAATTCAGACCATATACTTTCATTTCTATAGCATCCAGGCACAATATAATACATGCATAACAACTAAAAGAAAATTTGGCATGGTTCCTTTGAAAATAAGGATATTTTATATTATAGTAAACACAAATTTATCAATTCATCGATTTACAACAATATAATGCAATTCAATCAATAAATCCATTCAACAACATATAATAAAAACATGCAAGGAATAGTGGAGCATATAGTGAGTATATAAACTACAGTGACTACTCACCTTGATTTAGCTTGGCAAAATGCCTTGTTTTCACCTTTGTATTTTCCTCAGCTTCAAATTTCAGGTTGCTTCTTTAATTTCTCTTGTTGGCCTGAATAGTTGACCACCAAAAACATGTTAAATCATGGAAATTTTGGATCATATGGGTGTAGAGTTGTGTTAAGATACACCATCTCCAGTTTTGCAATTATTTGGAATTTGCATTTTATTTTTAATTTGATTTTTTTTGAATTTGCGAAAATAAAGTGACACGACCAAAGAAACCAAAAATAAGGTTGATGGAAGAAAATATATTTATGCAGGTTATTCTCAGTTTTGACACTATGAGACATATGTTCTGTAATCATTATAAGTACATACATGCCAATATACTATAATACCTGTGGTGCTATTTTGAAAAGAAAAGCTCAAACAAAACACATTCTCAAGGGGTTTGCAGGTCAGCTTAGCTAAAGAGTAAAACAATAATGTTTTAAATTTATTTAAATAGTCTTGTGTTTTATGAGCTACATTTATCAAGCTATGATTTTCAGCATTTTTCTATAGTTGTTATTACATATGTTAACGTCTATCAACCATAGGCAAAATAAGAAAACAAGATAATCTTGGATTTAATTCACAAGTAGAATAGCTACATTATAAACAGTTGTTACTTGAACATAAACTAGCAAAATTGTGGCAAGTTAGAAGATATTTATAACTATTTTTACTTACATATTTTCTGTTGCATACAAGTGGGCATCAGCTCACTTCTGCACAGGTGAGATTCTCACATACTGTGTGCAGGTGAGTTTTCTCACCTGCAGATTTAAATTTTTGTACAAATGACCTTGTCAATAAATAAAACATATATGCAAAAATTCACTTCCATCTAAAACTTGTTTGCACAAAAGGATGAAGGGGGGTAAAAATGAGGATTTATAAAGAGGGGGGACCTTGATCCTTCCCCTTATATATGTATGAATATGAAACGAGAGCATACCCTCTCTGTGTATGTGTGTGTGTGTGTGTGAAAATGAAGCCGAAGCATACCATGTAGCCTGTTGCTAGAGCAATTCTTAAACCTTGGCTAAGAATACCCACAAAGTTTGTCAAACGAGAACCTGTAATTGTTCAAAAAAAAGGAAAAAAAGAAAGAAAATCTTACTAACAAAACTAAAAAAAATCTTTCTAATCTGTTTCTAAAGCTGATTTTTCCTACACTACTGGTGTCGGGATAATATGCAACATTGGATGGAATTATCATCATGACATAAAGATTTGAAGTATTAGACAAGGTTGGAAGTCAAAAAAAATAAAATTAAACTTATGCTGCTATTCCAGATTATTCTAACAAAATGCACGTGGAATCACAACTACATAAACAAATGGAACATGCAACTAAGCATCTTCGGAGATGCATTTGTATAAACATACCGTGTTTGATACTTTTTAAAGTGAAACATCATTACTGCTAGCCTCTCAAAAGGCCAATGATAGACATGTCAAAATTCAGCATGCACAAACAAACATACAAGATGTCTTTTAAAGTGAAACATCATTACTGCTAGCCTCTGAAAAGGCCAATGACAGACATGTCAAAATTCAGCATGCACAAACAAACATACAAGATGTACTGATTATTTATCTTGTAAGGAAACAAATGTTAATGAAATGTTTAAAAAAATTCACCTTATATTTTGTTTTAAAACCCATGAATATTTCCAGCTACTATTACAAGTGTGTGAAAAATATATGCAGATATAGATAAACGTTTAGAAAAAAACATTATCCACATTCAATGTTAAATTTGTACTCATCAATATGAATTGAATCACATCATACCATGCCATAGTAGCATTTTGTTGTTAAGTTTATCTCGTCGTGGTGCATACTTGTCAGCTTCTCCAGCTCGGTCAAGAGCAAAAATCTCTTCAAGCTCAAGGCTCTAATCCTAACATAAAACGTGAAAATTTACAAGCTAATAATGGTTATTACTATGATAATATAAAAATGTGTTTCTTGTCTACTTCGGTGTTCGTAAATGCTCTACCTTTTGGGTGGGAGCATGAGTATTCAGAAGATACTTCTCAACTAGTTTATAATCTTCACTATCATGAGGCAGAGGAGCAATATCACACTGAAGCTTCTTATACTTCTCATCAAGAGATTCATCATCTTCACCATCAAACCCAACCAATTTGGATGCAATCTCAATATCTTGAAGAGCGTCCAGCATTTTCACCTATTATTTGAACAACATTATTTGTGCTATAGCAGAACAGCATACATATATTTCTGTGATAAATAGTCTGCCATATCGGTAGCATGTAAGTGAAAAGAAATTAAAATAAATATCCAATTATGTTAAAATATAAGTTCTGTAAGGCTAGAAATCACAAAGGTACAATGGTGAAGAAATGACCACTACCATCGGTTAAGAGATTATTACCTTGGCAGTAAAATCATCTTCGTCTCTTATGACATGAGGATGAATCGAAGGTATAAGGGTGAAGAAATGATTGTTAGCATCCACAATCAAGCTTTCTCTAACATGAGGATCGGTTTCAGTGCAGTTATTCAAAATATTTTGAATCTCCGTTAGTACTTCGAATCTTGTAACGTAAAAGCATATATAACTCTTAGCCATAAGAATATGGATGAAAACTTGTCAATATGCACCACAATCACAGTGACAGCAAAATAAAACAAAGATTTAAAAAAATGTGATTTCAGGTATATACCCTTATGAATGTTCATCTTGCTTAGCTTCCCAAGTGGCATCTCGGACATATTTATTTCAAATTCCATCATTGCAGCCCTGATATTTCATAATAATTAGGTACAAACAAAAATAAATTTATTTTAGAAATCACAAACTAGTGGAAATCACAAGCCAGTGGAAATAAGCAAGCCAATGGAAATCAACAATTTAGAAATCACAAGCCATATTTGACCGAGCAACATTAATCGGCAACGAAGGAACCTCAACTAGTGATTATCGTTGCTACCAAAGCAAACCCAAGCTAAAACCCTAATCCACTTTTTCCAGTCACCTTCGATGGCTTCTCTTTGGCGAACATTAATATTATGGCCCCACCTCCGCTAGTATTTATTCGATGCCTTCTCTTCGGAAAACGCTAGGGGTATGTTGACGAATAGGGATGCGAAAATTTATAGGTAGTTTGAAGGGATAGGCTAATAAAGTATTTGGAGTTTAATTAGGTGAAAATTAGTTTTGGGTTTGGATTTGCAATTTGGAATTTGGAAGATGAGAGAGAAAGGAGACATGAGTGGCCAAAGAATTTGAGCGAGGAGGATAAATTTTTTTTAAGTGTTTAAAAGAGACAAGGAGCGGCCACGGAAAATTTTAGGGATATTTCCATGAATCGTTGGCAGGAACCACTTGGCCACGTTTATTTGTTCATTATTATAGGTTAACTTGACCAACGGTTGCATTTAGCTTGAAACGCTACCAATTAATGCAACTAAAAGCAAGTTTTGTTGTAGTGGAAAGGTTTGAATCACTTTTATATAGCTTTCGAAGGAGTTGCCACCTTCTTGTTTTAAAAGGGTAGATTTCGAATGAGTTGCCGTGTTTTATGTTTTAAAAAGGAAGCTTTCAAAAGGATAGTTTAAACCAGGTCGAAACCTTGTTGTTGTCTTTAAACCTTTCGAATAGGTTGAAAGTCTTCAATGAGCTCGAAGGGGAAGCATTTTTTATAAATATAACAAGTTGTTTCCTAATGCTTTTGAAAGTGCTATAGTAGCCATTAAAACAAAGGGTTTTGAAGGCAATGGCTTCGAAAGGTGTTTTGAAGTTATCCATCCAATTGTTTTCCTTAAAGACTAAAGCTTTCGAAAGGATGGTTCCGAAGCCATCTATTTTCCCCAAACCCTTTTACTTGAAGTTTGATGGTTTTGAAAGAGTTACTTTCGCTTATGTCCACTTTGACCTAAAAGTTATTTTTAAGGATAAACCCAATGATTTCTAAAGAGTTAATTTCAAATGGTTTCGAAAGAGGTACTTTCAAATGATTTCAAAGTTATGCTTCTATAAGTTGGAAAATGATTCTTTAATACATTCGAAAGGAATGTTTTGATGGTTTTGAAAGGAGATGTTTTAAAGTGTTTTATAAGGCATATGCTTAGTGTTTTGAAAGGAAGATTTGAATGCTTTTGAAAGATATACTGTAATGGTTTCAAAAGTAAAGGTCTAAGAAAGCCATAGTTTTCAAAACAAAGAACCTAATCTCATTTTTAATGGAAAATACATGGAAATATAAAAGAGATTTTGAATGGCTTTTAATTTTGGAGTTTTTGAATAAGCTTTCCTTGATAAGAATAATAATGGGTTAAAGGGATTGACCATGTTCCATGTGGGCATGATTTCAAGGATATTAAACAATAAATGTTGTATTATTATTATGTTATGATCAGTTATTATATGTGCTTCTTTAATAAACATATTCACTGTATAATGGACCCATAACTGTATTTTGGGGACTAAGGGCGGAATAGCCAGCTAGGTTGACCCAGTAGTGAATATAACTCGAGTTAACTCCTGAATGAATAGTGTTGCATCCAGGTGGTCAGGTAGACCAGAACATAGGATGCCCAAAGACTGATCAAAGAAGTTGTCAGATTAGACGAGTTCATAGTAAACCCATGAAAACTATGTTTGGGAAGAGTTATTGTCGGGGCCATTAGGTTCGTCATGGTCCCATGAAAACTATATCCGGATAAAGTTATTGACAGAAGTCAATAGGTTCATAGTCAAGCCATGAAAACTATGATATGAGGAAAGTTATTGGAGATACTAATAGGTTCAGGGAGAACCCATAAAATAATTGAATGAAGTTATTGGCAGGGGCCAATAGGTTTATAGTGATTCCATGAAAACTATGAAACCAAGCAGATAGTCCATAAGCTTTAAACATGTGATTAGTCAGCCTATGAAAACTAATAGGTTAATAGTGACCCTAGAAACTATAATTGAGACAAATAGTCAAATGAATGGGGATGAGAAATCTAGAATATTTTGCATTTTTGCATATCATCATGATACATTTTAAATTGCAATGTTTTTAATCATTGTGGATGCAAGAGCACGATATTTGATTATTATAAATTTTTAGGTAAGATAATAGTGAGGGGAAAACCCTTTCCGCTAAGCGGCGTAGTCTCATTAGATATCAAAATGGTGCGAGATGGTAGGTTATTATTCATACCAGGCTTTATGTCTGACTCGAAGTTTATGTTTTTCCCCATAAACTCTCGAGTGCTCAATTAATTTTGAGTGGTTTGAGAGTTGAGGTTTTCAGGTTCTCCTTTAGACGAATAAGCTTCCAGAGACATGCAGGAGGAAAGCTAGCTAATAAGGAGTTCTTTTCTATTTGATTCCGCTGTGTTTATATGTAAAGGAAAAGTTTTTTAGTTCCCTATATATATACTCTGATCATCCAAGGGGGCATCTTCATATGTCACTCTTGGCATAGTTTGTAATAATTATATTTTCTCTGAGCGTGGTTCTCGAATTTGGGATTATGTAATGAATTTGAAATATGATTGAAAGGGAATGAGAAATTTGTTTAATGGTTTTCAAAAAAATTCATATCCATATGTTTCTGTTGTATCAATGTATCTGACATTACCGCATTTGATCGCCGAGGGTTAATAACTACAGATGACTACAGCATCCGTAGCCATTAGTTTTGAGCCTCCAAGCGAGGGTTGTTACAACGTGCTTGGTATAATTATTTAACTTAATCCTCGTTTTCTGCTATATCTTATAAATTGTCATTTTAAAATGGAGTTAAAATATATAAGTTAAATCACTCAAGAAATTAAACAATTATATAATTAAGTTAACTTATAAATTTTGTTCCAATAAATTAAAAAAGTTATTTTGAGTTAAAATATAGATCTTGTTAAATCATCTAATAAACTAAACAAATATAAAAGTTAAATTACTCGATACTAAACAAATATATAATTAGTTTAATTTTTAAATGATGTTTCAATAAATTAGACAAATTTATTTGAGTTAAAATATAGGTCTTGTTAAATCACCTAATAAAGTAAACAAATATATAAGTTAAATCACTCATAAATTAAACAAATACATAACTAAGTTAAGTTATAAATTTTGTTTCAATAAATTAAACAAGTTTATTTAAGTTAAAATATAGATATGATTAAATCACACAATAAGTTAAACAAATACATGAGTTAAATCACTCAATAAATTAAAAAAATTAAGTTAAATTATAAATTTCATTTTAATAAATTAAAAAGGTTTATTTGAGTTAAAGTATAGATCTTATTAAACCACCCAATAAATTAAACAAATATATAAATATGTTAAATCACTCAATAAAATAAATAAATATATAATTAAGTTAAATTATAAACTTTGTTTCAGTAAATCAAACAAGCTTGTTTGAGTTAAAATATAGATTTTGTTAAATATAAAAATAAAATAGTTAAACTAAAAGCTTGCTTATTATTAATGACCAAAATTTGTTAAAATGTAGAGATCATTATTGTTAGTTTGCGAAAGTAAGGATCTTAAGGGTAATTTAACACTAGAGGGAGGGGTAAATAGTGTTTAATAACCTTAATGAATCCTTTTGAATTCTTTTAAGATTATAGTTTAAACAATGCAAATTGACGATCACGGATGCAAATGCAGACAGATATAAATGCACTAAAAGTAAAAAGTAAAGAGTTGGAGATATCACACCAAGATTTTTATACTGGTTCAGAGTTACCCTACATCCAGTCTCGTACAAGTTCTTATACATATTTCTTTTCAAATATCAAAGTTTATACTATCTCGATTCCAAGGTTATGAGGCACGCCCACCAGATTTCCGAGCTCTGGGTACATTCACTAGATTCGGACGGGACATCAGCACACCCACTTGGATTCAAACGGGACACCAAGCACACCCACTTGATTCAGAAGGGACACAAGCACACCCACATGGATTTCAAGGACACCAAGCACACCCAAGAATATTTGAATATGATTTGATTGAGTTTACAAAATCAATTTCTTGATCTTGAGTACAGATAATAATCCTATAACCTCTTGAATGGCACTTTGATCTTGATTTGAGTAAGAGAGGTGAGAGGGATCAGAGAGCAAATAATAGAGAATCAAATCAATAGAGTTTGAATTTGATTCTTGTTGAATTTGAGAAGTTTTGAGTAGAATTTCTTTTAGAAATCAGGAGGGTGAAGGAGGAGAGAAAATATGAGAAAGTAGTTAAACGAAATTCGTTGTTTGAACCCCTGTTTATAGAGAATCAACCGTCATGTCCAATTGTGAAGAGATATGATGAAAAGACACTTCCATTCAAATTTGAATTTAGAAATTTCCAGCCTATATGTCGACATAAATGATGAGGATATGTTGACATATCCTTTGTAAATTTGAAAAATCACTAAACAAAAATTGTTTTGAAAACATTATGTTTTGTAAAATATTTTGATACTTTGTAAAATCATTTAAGCTTAGCTAATACATTTTAATCATAATAAAACTTAAGAAAACTTTATAAAATCATTTTGAAATATTTTAATATAAAGGATTTAAATATAAATAATATATACAAAAATAATATATATAAAGTATAAGTGAATATATATTATAATCAAAGTATTAATGAATGTCAAAAATATACTTTTGAATACCATATCATTTAGAAAATATAAAACCAAAAACTATATCGAAATATAATAAATTAGAAGTATATTAAAATATAAAATGCTTAAAAACTTAATTACTCAAAACATAATAAACTTGTTAATAAAAATAAGTTTAGAAATCATTTGAAATATTTTTTGAAAAGATGTTTAGAAAATTATTTTGAACACTAGGATTCTTTAAAAATCATTTTCGAAAACCAAGATATTTGAAAATCATTTAAAATTGGAGAATATATTTTTTTTAAAAAAAATTGGAAAATGAGAGAGATCAAAGAAATGCTACCAGGGAACAAAATAATCAATGAATCTATAACTTATCTTGATATCTTGAATCTTCAAACTCACGAGTCTTCAATCTCTGACTCTTGAAGCTTTATATCAGCCTCTTGATTATTCTCTTGATACTGTATAATCTTTTTAATCAACATTTGTCTATTATCATACGCTGTATACTATGTATCTTGATAAAAACATTAGTATCTATATTTTAAATAATGTCATATGGTTGCTGTCATCAAAACCAATGCCTAAGGTACTAACAATCTCCCCTTTTTTTATGACGACAACCATGTTTATAAAATATGATATAACTCCCCTTGAGTTACAAAACTCCCCCTAAATTTATGCTTGGATATTTTATATATTTCTCTTCCTTTGTCATCAATAAAAATATAACTAACCCCCCCCCCCAACTAAGGTACTATATGATATATAAAAGTGATAAGAACGATATATAAAAGTGATATGTAAATAAGAAGTGATAACACAAACCAATTTTATTAATTTAACCCAATGTATTCAAATCAGTCCAAGCCAATACAAACATAAACAATATCAAAGTCAAACAAAATCACTTGTAATCCTAAATAAGTCTATACACACCAATTCATACGTCTTATTCTAGCGTAATCTTTTATTATACAAACTTAAATCAAATCTTATAAACAAACCAATTATCCTAAACTTCCCTAGGAACTTCTAACCAACCATCGGAACCGAAAATTAAATCTGCTTTGATGGCATCCCAATCTTCATTGTATTTGTTGATGACACTATCCAGATTGTTGGTTGGTTCATCTTTGATAAGGGAAGAAATCATCCATCGAATCACATCAAAATGCTTTTCTTGTTCTTTTATCATCTATATTTGACTCAATTCTAAGTGTCTTTGATTTCTAAGGATAAATGTAAGAGCATTCTTGAACGATTGAAGGGTTTGTTCAAGATTTTCATAAATTTTTTTGGTATGGAGAAGCCATTTTTGAAAAGTTAAGTTTATGACTGAAAAGAGAGAAGAAAGAGAGTGGATATGATGTTTTTCTAGAGTGAATCAGTTTATATAAGGTGAAAATTCGTTTGGATAAGTTGAATAGATGATGGTTATTTTATTTTGAAATTTAAAAAGTTTTGTATTCTGCCCATTATATATCGACATATAGGGTGTACATATGACATATATACCATATTCTGCAAAAATCATCTTATTTGCTATACTATTGTAATTAGCCTATACTATTGCATTTTTATGACTTTCCAGAGATTAATAACAATGTATAACAGCAAAGAACATGATTTCGTTGATAACCATAGATGAGTTCATAGAATTTTAAAGATAAACATAAAAGATACATGGATTAAAACTAGAATTATCCAAACAAAAACTAGAAAATCAAAGAAAATACAATCTTGGAAGAAGTGGATGAAGATGAGGACTTTCCACTAAGCTTGCGATAGATCTTTCCAAAGTACTTGTCTACTTTGTTGAAAAGAGAAGTGAATGATTTTTTAAACTTCTTTTGGTTATTAAGAAGCTTCTCTTGATTTTTGAGAATTTCCTTTGTGGATGGATGAGATGACTTTTCAAAACTCTCCAAAGAAGTGTCTTCCTCCTCTTCCACTTCCATTCCTTCTTCCTCTTCCTCCTCATCTCTAATTTCACGCTTCTCTTCCCAAGCCATTCCTGCTTCCTTCTCTGAAAGAGTTTCATAAGGCTAAAGGATGGTTGAAATGTGCATGAGAGAGATGTTGGCCTTATCGAAGAGTTTTCGAGAAATGATTTCCTCTCCTCTTAGGTCGACATCAAAATATGTGAATATTCTAGTGAGATACACACTATGAAAGAGTGCGTTCTCGTGTCTACAAATATTCTTAGAAAAAATTCATCCAAAAACTTGTGCCCAATTTATGTTGTAATGACCATAAATTGCAAAAAGTTCTTTGAAAACCTTTTGAGTCGGGTTATTATAATTTCCCGTACTTGAAGTTATGCTTTGTTGCAAAATGAGACTTAAAATTCTTGCTTTAGGACATAAATTCTTATTTTTAAACTCAAAATATCATCACTTTCAAAAATATTGTGAATAACTTCACGATTTTGATTTTCAATTTTAAAAGTCGAAAGGTCCATTCCACTGGATTTGCATTTGAGAATGTTATCTAAAATTTCATAATTCAAAACAATTTGAGTGCCTTTGACACTACTCCAAACTTCATCTTCATTTCCTTCATAAACTTTCCTTTTAAATTAGCATAAAACATTTTTACTAAGTTTGGAAAACAGACAAAATCATTTTGAGAAGCATCAATCAAACCAAGAATTCCATTTTGATTACAAAGATCATCAAGATCATAAGAAAAAAAATCATCAAATTTGGCTAATCTTTCGCTATATATTTTTCCGAAAGAAACATATTCCATATAGGCTTCAATGGCCTGTTTATCATGGAAGAGATAGCCTTTAGTTTTTTTTTGAAAGCCTTATGTTTCTGGAGTGTTGCCTAAGGATGCCACTGATGGATTATTTGAAGAGAAAAGAGAGATAATGTATTTTTGAATTTTGAAAACGAGAGTGAAATGAATGGATGAAGATAGAATAATTAACTAGAGAATCAATAGATATGTTCTCTGGTCAAGAGACACGTTTTCAGGACATTGAAGTTGGTGAAAAATGGAGGGAATTTCAAATTTTCAATTTTAAATGAAAATTCAATTCTGAATTCAAGCGCATATGTCGACATATAGCCCGTGAATTTCAAAATGAGGAATTCAATAAATTATTCCTATTTACTTATATATGTATAAATATAATTATCCTATAATTATTACTAATCTATATACCTAGTAAATAATTTAAAAATTAATTTAAATATATATTTATTATTATTTTTTATTAATATTATATTCTTATGAAAATAATTTTATAAAGTTTTCTTTGTATATATTTATATATATTATATTCATCCAACATTATTAATCTATAGATTAGTCCTAACAATCAAAAGCGATCAAAAATCCAATTAAAAGTTTAAATTTTAAAAGTGTACCTATTTTTACTCCATTTCTTCGATCTTTTATGAATTTAATTGATTATTGCTGTGAAGCTGTAACGACCGAGGATTTCGACCCTCGAAATCGACACGAATACGTCCACTGTATTATATGCTGAGAAATCGAATGTCAGAAAAACCCGATTGTTAGGGAAAAGAAAGAAGGAAGAAGATAAGAAGAAAACTAAACAATCTCACAGCGGAATGGATAATTTATAATATACAACAAATCTTCACACAAAACAAACTGTAATGTATGTATATACATATATCAATCAGAGTATACTAACCTATTTCAGCCTGGACAGTTATAACAGCCTGTCCTTACAATTGTTGATAGGTACAACAATGAACACAGCGGAAAATTAACCATATACGTGCATACATCTCTGGCCTACAACTCGTCTCCTGAAGCTCCAAAGCATCCAACTAAATCTATAATAAGCTCGGTCTGACCCAAGCATTATAATAAAATAACACCCGAGTCAGTCTGGAAAACCAATGTGAGAAAACACACCCAACTGGATTTTAAAGTTATATAAAAAAATTTGAAATCAAAAAGTATCTCGTAAGACCACGCCGCATATAAACATGGACGGGTTTTTACCTTACGATAACCAAAACATTTTCTATAGAAAATCCATTTATATTATAATAATGTTTAGGAGTCAAAGTAAAATATGAATATAGCATAAATGCTTGCATCTCACATTTCAGCATAATTGGGCATAACTAAGTCCGTGCGGCGCTTATTGGAGAATGGATTCCATACAATGACTAGGTTACCGGGGTACCACCCATCACGGTGCATCTCTAGATAAAAACAACACCGACGTCGAACATATCGACCCCTGCCAACACAGGATCGACCTACCCCTTACTGGATAGTACCGAATATGATCACTCCTCCGTTAATGGGCCCCAAAGCATACAAATGAAAGATACTAGCGACTCTAGATAGGGATGATCATACCCTACTTGGGAGTGACCCACTTAGCCCTGCTGCATCTCCCTTGATTTAGTCATTCTGGTTGATGAGGCTTGAGGCTACGTTTTACCTTTTATATAGCACTTCCCACTTGGAATGCTAATACCGCCTTCCAAGCAACAATGCAATACCAGCATTCATCCATACAAGTCTGTTATGGGACTAAACGAAACACTTGAGAGCTCCATCTCCAATTCCATCATCTTCAAGATGTCTTCACTTCGAAACACATTCGTCGGTTCGGAGTGGTTTCGGATAACGTACCCGATCCCGGTCTCTTCGAAATAACATTCGATAATTACTTAAAATAATATTACTATAATTAATTAACTTTAAAACAATATTAACTATAAACAAATAACTTTGAAACAATACTAACATAATTAAATAACCTTAAAATAATATTACTATCTTTAAATAACTCTAAAATAATATTAATATAATTAAATAACCTTAAAATAATATTACTATAATTAATTAACTTTAAAACAATATTAATATAATTAAATAACCTTAAAATAATATTATTATAATTAAATAACTCTAAAATAATATTAATATAGTTAAATAACCTTAAAATAATATTATTATAATTAATTAGAGAATCCTTGAAACAAAATATTTCTGAAACCTAATTTCAGATTTAAAAATCATTTCTTGTCTCATTAACCAATTCCAACTTAAGCGGCAATTTATAGTATTTTTAAAATACTAATTTTAGGCCAATAGCCACCCAACACTTGACCAATATCGATATTGATTTTCTATCACTACTGGGTTTTATTTTCAAACATATAACGATGTTATAACTACAGTGTCCGCAATTATGTTCATTATTCAATAATCCATATAAAAGAAATATAATTGAAACAATTCAATAATAGCAAAGAATCCCATTAGATCCCTCCAACCTGTTTTCCCCGTGCATCACAAATGTTATATAATTATAAAATATAAATCAACCACTTCGAGGCGAGATTCGTATACAAAGGGTCATCTGCTCTTACGCGGGAACGTAATAGGGTCTCACCCGCTCCAATAGGCGGGAATATATCCAAACCAATAAACAAATATAGCAATTCATCCAAATAATCATTCGACAATTTTTATCAATTATATATCATACTAGTTATCATAAAAGGTGAGTTTAACTCACCGAAATTTTCTGTCGTCGCCGAGGCATTCTGGTTTGGAACTAAAATCGAACGACGTTCGATTTTAGTCCAAATTTCAACAGTCTCCAAATTTGTCCAAACTAGTTACATTGCGATGCTTTCATCGATACGAGCGCAACGTAAAAAGTTTCATCTCGATCGGACCTCGTATGAAGGAGTTATTGAATTTATAAGTTATCGGATTTTTAAATAATAATTAAATAAAGAAATTACAACTTCATCAAATTTACAACTCTGCCCTTCACTCATCTTTCCCAAATCAACGGAGCATGCGTAGCAGCTCACCCATTCACGCGTGCATTAACTCCTAGTGACACGGAGCTACGCTCCGCTAAACGGCGAACCGACTTCGCTATCCTTTACCTCGTCGAAAGCCACACCACGTTGACCCAACCATTTAACCTCCGGCCACCCCTCACGATCGCGACTTGACACGCTGTAGCCTCTGACTCCGGTGAACCGCACACCTTAAAAATTGATGCCGAGATGCCAAACTCCACCATAGATCCAAATGCCACTTCGATTTTGCAAATCATTGCCTAATATTTGAAAATATCGAAACCCTAGTTCTAAGCCCTCAATATATGCGCTGACGCAACTCCCCACCACCACTGAGCACCCCCAAAATACCATCGGTCGAAGCTCTTGCTGCCACAAACCCATAGAAACAAGAATAGAATTTTTCTGTTGAGAATAGCTCGATTTATGATTTTTTTAGTTTTGTTTTTGAATTTTTATCTACTGTGAATCCAAATGAAAAATGAAATGGGAGGGAGAAAGTGTTTTAAATAGGGGAGGGAGGTATGGGCTAAGAATAGGGCACGATATGGAGTAAGCAGGGTTATACGATAATATATATTTATTTTCTTCAATTTAAAATATCCAGTTTTAACGTCCGAAAATTTCGAACTCCAAACGAGACGTGCCGCCTAGCGTTCTATGTGTTATACCCCTATTCCGAACGCAGTGGAACTTGTTTTGAGGCATAATTCGATCGTATGCAGAAGATAGTTTTTTGAACCCAATTATTATATTAAATTTTCAATATTAATTTCAACGCGTTTCTATCTCACACGACCAAACGATACATCTGATCGCCATGAAATTTGACGGCATATTATAGTTCATTATTACGGATCCAATGAAACTGGTTTCGTCAAAATCTAAGACAGTGCCCCGGAAGGCTATTTTTACTCGTTAATTAAAACGGATTACTTTCAAAATTAGTTAAATCACTTTTAGATCCAATTTAAAAGTTTTATTATCTTCATTCTTATTAAATAGAATTTAAATAAAATTTGAAATTATTTTTATCCAGCTTAAAACCCAAGATTCAATTATTTAACCAATTTCAATTATTAAATTCAACAGTTAAATTACCAATAAATCGCTATATTTGAAATTCGAGTTATTTAACTTATAAAATTAACTTTTCAATATTTAAAATCAATTAAATATTTCAAATTCAAATGACTAAAATTCTGGGTCGTTACAGAAGCACATATTGGCATCTTTCGTATCTGGTTCATTATCACTTGAGGAAGTATCTGAATCGTCTAATGTTACAGTATAAGCTCTTCTCTGTTTTCTAGACGAATCAGTATTTGGTGAGATTTTTAGTTTCTCCGGTTGTGGACAATCTCTTTGCCTATGGACAAATTCATTGCAGTTAAAGCATCTAATAGCATTTCCACTTCTTGGATTTTTGTTTTCATTTCGCTTGAGATTATTCATTTTTCTGTATTTTAGAATTTTTTTGAAATTTCTAGTCATGAAAGCAATTTCCCCATCATTGTCGTTGTTTGAATCCAGATCATCTGTTATTGCATTGAAAGTGATGGATTTCTTTTCTAGTGCCTTGCTTTCTCTTTTACCCTGTATTTGTGCTTCAAATGACATTAAATTGCCTATTAACTCTTCAAATTTCAGAGTGCTAATGTCATTAGCCTATTTAATTGCAAGAGCCTTTTGGTCCCACTCAGGAGTAAGTAAATTGAGGAATTTTCTTACTTGATTCTCTTTAGAAATAAGTTTACCCAATGCAATAAGTGAATGTACTATATCTTGAAATCTACTATACTAATCCGGAATGGACTCATTTGGATTCATTTAAATAACTGAAAACTAATTAGTTAAAGAGATTTTGGCCTGTTTGACTTTACTAGTGCCTTCATGTGTAGCTTGCAGTGTTCTCCGTATTTTATATGCAGACTTACAAATAGACACTCTATTGAATTCATTCTTTTATAATGAACAGTGGCTTTAGAGTTACTTTGTACAAGTGCCTTTTGTCAGCTGTCCATTGTGAAAAGTTTGTTTGGGGCTCAATGTACTCATTCTGTGTGACATTCCAAATATCTAGACCAGTTGACTATAAATAGATTTTCACTCTACATGACCAATATTTGTAATTGCTGCCATTAAAAAATAGGGGTCTAGCAGTAGATTGTCCTTCGACAAAGATGTTACTAACAAGCGAACTAGCAGTGTTACTAATAGTGTTGTTAGCCATTTAAACTTTTCAAAAATTAAAATTATGAATACTTTGAAAACCAATGCTCTAATAGCAAATGTTAATTTGCGGAAGTAAGGATCTTAAGGCTAATTTAACATAAGAAGAGGGGTGAATAGTGTTCAATAATGTAACAACCCGCATATTTGTCGATTTTATATTTAAATATTTTATCGTTAGTCGGATTTTAGTCCGAAAAGCTACTTTTTGCATACGGATGAATTAGGACTCGAGACCACTTCCATTGAGTTCGAAACGTCGTTTGCAATCTTTTAAGTATAAACTTCGATATGTTTGGAGATAGTGAAATTTTCGTCACTTTTTGTTTTGGACTTTGGTTTGGGGCTGAACCATTCACTAACTCAGCCCAACCCCCTCTCTTCTTCACTTATTCACAACACTTCAAGCTTCTTCAAAAATGGTGGAGGGAATGGGAAATTAAAACTCCAAAGTCTTATTCTTCATTGCTAATCCAACATCTACTCTAAATTCATGTGACATCCCAGAATTTTGAGCAATATCAATTTAATAATCTATATTAAATATTAAATTGATTTGATATATAATTGTTAATAAGGTATGAATTGAATTAATAATTGTCTTTTAAATAAATATTTAACTGATACATTATCTTTTAAGACTAATAAATTGTTTTCTATTTATTTATATATATATATTTGTATATATTGTAAATAGTTAAAGTCTGTTTTAAATTTTAATAAATAAGAATATGTTTTCAAACTCTAATCTTTCTGGTAATTTGGAATTTGATTTATTTTAATATTAAATAAAATATCTTTAGAATGAGTTATAGTTAGACAATATTAATTTTTGTAATATCTTTACAATGGATTTTAATAAATAGAAATTGTTATTTTAAACTTATGTTTATACTTATACACATGCTTTGGTAAACTATGATTTAAAATATAAAATGAATCTTATAAAAATTTACATAGGTTTGAAGTAATTTTAAATAAATTAAGCATTTAATAATATAAGTTTTAAAAGAAAGTAAAGGCAAGATTTTTAAATTTTTGTTAAGTATAAAATTGTGTTTATACTTGAGTTGAAACTTTATAAACAAATATAAGCTAGGCAAAATATATAAGTTAACTAAAATATGCTCATACAACAAAATGGAGATATGCTAGACCTTGTATAGTTGTAGTTTTAAAAGTAATATGTTGTTAAGCAAGTGTTTATAATAGAAATAGGCTAGGCAAAAATAGAGTATGTTGAAACCTGTAAGTAGCTAAAGCAAGTCAGACAACAAATAATATTTATAACTTGGAAGAAAAAGCATGCAGGCAAGAAAAAAAAAATCATTTCAATACATACGAATGTGGCTGGATAAGTATGCTAAGTTTAAAGTCAAACAAATATAAACATAGGTAAGGTTGTAAGTACATACAAAAGTGGATTGTAGGAGAAGCTTGTATACAAGAAAGTACATAGCATTTAATGTTTTCCACCTTAGCCCAACAAAGCCTGTTCGAAGTATGCTTTCAGCCCCAAAGAGATAAAAATCCCTGATTTCTCGTGTACTAGGATAATAAACTATTGTATACTTATGTATTTAGCAACCCTACCTCATTTCATTTCGTATACAAAGGGCTGAGCAACCCAGTTTCTAAAAGTTTTAAAAACAAAGCAAAGTCTCAAAACAAATATAAACTGAAATCAAATGAGAAAAGCAAGCCTTCAGTTTCAATTCAAAATTTAAAGCCTCTCAACCACAACAAGTTTCAGTTCAAACATTCAAGCATATGCAAGTTTCAAGCTGCCTGTTTTCATACAAAAAGGAACAAGCTTTCTGATTTTAAAGCTAGGTGAGTAAACTTTTTAAAACTAAACTAAAATAATCTGGAAGTCTCTGTGTTAATGTTGTTTATATGTATGTGTTTGTGCAAGTTTCAGTGCATTTATGTAAGTGTGCATATCAGTTGTTTTGAATATCTCTGATCTAGTAAAGCCACTACCTTTAAACTGTTAAACATGAGACCCCACTGTTTTGATGCCTATGACTTATGTTTAAGTAAACTCGTAATGTATCTTTGTAAATAAGTTGGTATGATGGTTTTAGGACTCTGGAAAACTTGTGTGAATGCCTAGATTATTTACAGTGATCATCTCTGTTTTAACTACAGAGTTTTAAAACTTAGTTCAACTTCAAAAATTCTTCCTACTCTAATCTTCTTTAGGGCTGAGTAGTTAAAACAAAGTTGTTGTTTTAAAACTAAACTAAGCTTTAAAAATAATTGCAAAAATTATAGATAGAAAACTTTGTTTGGAAAGAAGAAAACACAGAGGAGTTAGAGTTTAGTTAAAAATCAAAACTTGTAAATTGTTGATATAATTATATAATTGGAATCGTATATAAATGATAGGATTTTTAAAATTAAATTTACAAATTTTAATGTAAGATTGATGGTGTGATATGGGTTTGTCTGGAAAATGGGTTATGGTGATTTTCTGGTGATCTCGAGGTCGAGGGTGTTCGGGGTTGTGCGAGATGGTGGAGGAGTCTATGGGGGTGACTGGAAAATTGGTCGCAGGTGGCCATGGGCACGGTGGCGGAAATGGCTACGGTTCTAAGTTTTAAAACCTAGTTTTGGAGAGGGTTCTTATTTGATTCGTTCGCCCACTGTAGTGGATCGAGTGTGACCGCACTCTGGAGGATGGCAGCGAGGTGGTTGGAGAAGCCGTGGTCGAAATTTCGTGACCTTCGGTGGTCAAGGCGGCGAACACTGGGCGATGACAGGCTTTGGCGAATTCGAACTGTGGGTTTCTAGGCCTGGGAGGTAGTCGAATTTCGAGTTTGAGTTGGAGATGGGAATCTGGAGATAGGAATGGTGATGGGAGATGGTCGTTGACGTGGGGACGTCGTCGTAGTCGATCGGAGATGATCGAATTGGTGGTGCACGTGCACAATGATTTTCTGGTGTACGTGAATTCTGGTAGCAGGAAATGGTCGCGAGTTCCTCGAGTCGATTTGAGAAATGATCGAAGCTTTCTTGCTTTGGACTCGAAGTAGGTAGTGGGTGTGTTCTTTGATTTGCTACAGGTCGATGACCTGTTTGTATTCGCGTGGTAGGGTTTTCACGGGGGAAGCTCGGGTTTCCTGATATATTTCTCGAAGTAACAGGCGAGTTTTCTCGGGGCAAGCTGGGAAGTATTGGGCCATATATTGAATACCAGTTTTAAGGCCTGTAAGATTTTTAAGCTGTGATTTTAAAGCAGGATTTTAATGGAGTTAAAACAAAATTTGAAATGTGAATTCAAATTAAATTTTGTTTCCATAGTTTAAAAAACAAATATAAGTTTATAAAATAAATGTTTTACAACTTTAAGATGTTTAAAGTATATTTGAATGTGTTAAATTTTACTAAGTTAAAATTTGTAGTTATATTGAATCTAAATCTAAAATGAAATGTAAAAGTAGATTCAAAGATAAAATGTTTCAAATGCATTTGTAAGTGAGCATTTAATTTATATATAAGAAAATGTTTTATCCTTTAAACAAGTGAAGATTTATAGATTTGTAATTATTAAGTAAATTAAAATGAGTAATTTACTAATGGCTAATTCTATTCCAACCCATATTTTCACTTAGTAGCCCCCCGAAATATAAAAAAGTTTATAAACCCTCAAACTTACTTAGTAGCCCCCTGCTTGTTCCAAAATTACCCCTAACCATTCCTTATGCGATTTCTTCCTCACGCAGTATCGTCCCCACGCGATTCTCATCTTCACGCAACCAATCTTCCTCACGCCAGCGATTCTCTTCCTCCTCACACGCAACTAATCGATTGCTAATTTGGTGTTGGAAATCGATTACAGGAGAAAAGTATGAGAGTTAGTGAATTAGGCTTTTTTTGCTGGTTACAGTGTACCACGCACAAGCACTGCGTGGAAAAAATTGCTACCACGCAGAGGTCTAGTGTGGGAAAAATGCCTTCCACGCAGTTCTATAGCGTGGAAGTAATTTTTTCCACGCCTGAAAACTGCATGGTAGCCATTTTTTCCACGCAGTTCTCCTGCGTGGTAAAAATGCTTTCCACGTAGTTATTTACAGTTGTTGCTGAAAACAACAAAAAAAAATTTCCACGCAGTTATTTCCAAGAAGGAGATGAGGAACATGGAGATTGCGATAATAAATCATCATCCTCTTCAAAATGCATCATCTACTAGTTTAAAAAATGAATTTTTTTTTTCAATGATTTGGAAATTAGGGTTTTGGAGGTTCGATGTTTTAGAAGACAGTGAAAACTTACGTAAGAATTAGAAGAATTGAGAAGAAAGCTTCTTAAGGGTATTTTTGTCTTCAGAAATTTATCTTTTGAATGGGGGGCTACTAAGTGAAAACATGGGTTGGAATAGAATTTGCCTTTACTAATTTGATTAATTAGTGATTGAATTAGTTAATTTAGTAATTTAAAGTTAAATTAGTTAATTAAGGTTTAAGATAATAAATTTAGGATGAATAAATGGATAATTAAGAATCATTAATTAAATAAGAGTTGAATTTTAATCTATGATTATTAATTAATAAAGTAAGCAAGAATTAATTAAGTGATATTGAATACTTAATTAATTAAATAATTAAGGATTTATTAATGAGTTATTAAAGATGAAATGTAATTGTAAATAGATAATAAATCTTGATTTAATTACTTTAAGTAAATTTAAGAAGTGTTAATGATTAATGAAGGCTATTAACTAGTATTATAAAATAATGGATTAATATGATCATTTGATAATTTATTAGGTTTATTAATTTAAGATAATAAATGGTGAATTATATAAGTATAATTTACATAGGGAAGTAATTAAGAAATTAATTTCTCATTTTAATAAATCAAGTTTAATATGAATTGTTTAAGTTAATTAATTAAGTTTAATTAATTTAAATAACCATTTGTTGATGTGATAAGTATAATTACTTAAGGAAGTAATTAATTGTGATGATGTAATAATGAAAGTAATTTGAGTATAATTACTTTGTATAAATTAATCAAGGGATTAATTAGAGAATAATTAATTATGGAGTAATTAAATTATTAATTGAAGTAATTAAGGGTAGTTAATTACTGAATGGAGTTAATCAAGGTGATTAACATTTTGTTTAATTGGAGATAAATTACTAAATGAAATAAATGTAATTAGAGATCATTAATTATTGTAATTAATGATGCAAGTTAAAATGGATTTATTTGGGAATAATTAATAAATGAAGCAATTCATTAGAGTAATTAATTAAGAAGAAATGGAATTAATTTTAGTAATTTAAAAGGTTACTTTCTATAATTGGTATGAAGTAATTAATTTGTAAAATAATTAGAGGATAATTACTTAAATATAATTTGAGATAATTAATCTAAAATGGTTAATTAAGATGGAAAAGTAGGAAATGATTAATTAATTAACTTGTAATTAATTAATGGTTATGTAAGCAAGATTAATATTGATGGGGTAATTAATTTACTTTACTTTAAATTAATTAGAGATTTGTAATTAATTTAATTCATTTTAAATTAATTATAAATGAGGTGATTATTAATCTTTGTTTATATATGATGGATGATATTGATTTCCATGATTGATTGTGATCTCAGATATATACCTATTGTGTTATGGATGTTTGGTTCAGTATGATGATATTGATTATCTGTTTGAGTAGATAATATGGATTAGCTGTTTATGATGATGATGTTATTATCCATTGTGATATTGTTATTTATCTATCTGTGTGTATATAGATAATTGAATTTAAATTGTTTTAACTTTAAAACAACTTGGCCTTAAAAGACACGGTTTGGATTTCGATGAGACCGGGATCGGGTTTCCGTATACCGGGATTCTAGGTCTGGAGACCCGAATACCACATCGATCCAAAATAACGTTAGGTCGTGATATTCAAATGGAGCAAGTGAAGACTCGAGGTATAAGAACTATACGTCAGTATAACTCTGTCGGTGATTCCGTAATGAGTTTGACGAAGATAGTACTTATAGATTCGAGATGGTGATTCAGAATGCAAGGGTTATTGTCGTTAACTCTGAGGGTGATTCCAATACGAGTGTAACGAGATAATGCCTTCGGTTTCGTTCGAACCCGGAACGAACTTATATGGATTGAATGCTTTCAGAACATCGTCAGGTGGACGATGAGCATTCTAAGAGATGTGTTCTCTAAAGGTAATCGTGACCTCAAGCCTCATCAACCGGGAATGGCTAAAACAGGGGAGGTGCAGCAAGGTTAGTGGATAGCACCCAAGTAGGACGAGATTACCCCTGTCTAGATGTCCCTTATTATTCGGCTTTGTGTGCGGTTGATCATGATAACCGTGGGGTATCTTGTGTGGGAATTATCCAGTAAGGGATGTTCTGACCTTGTGTTGCAGGGGACATAGGGTGGGTCCTCGGTACGGTGATCTAGGCCACGTACTGTGACGGGCGGTACCCCAGTAGCCCTGCCATTGTATGGAATCCAAAATCCAATAAGTGTTATCGGTTTTGATTGTATACCTATGTATGCTGGAATTTAATGAATGTAACAATTTCAGCTATTTCTTATTTACTTGAAAACCCTAGACCTATTATAATATCACTGAATTTCCTATCAAAGTTTTGGTTAGCGTAAGGTAAAAACATTTCCATGTTTATGTGTGGGATGTCTTACGTGATACCTTTTGTTTTCAAAGAATTTTTAAAGTTAAGCAACTTTAACCGTTTACTCATACCAGATCCATGTCTGACCCGAAGTTTATTTCTGTTTTTCATAAACTCTCGGGTACCCAAATTTTTACGGGTAGCCAAGGGATTCAGGTTAGCTTTGACGAATACTGGAGGAGCAAATGGAGCAGGAGGCTTCAGCGTATAGATATATATATTGGTTCCGCTGTGTTAGTGTTTATTCTGTATTTCCGCTGTGTTGTATCTCTGTGATGTGTGAGTTGTATTAACTAGACAGGTGTTTATAACTGTCTAGTATGTGATGTATAAGCTGTGTATCTATGATGTATATGATACTATGTATTCTCTTATGTGATATATTATATTTTATTCGTTCCGCTGTTGAGATTCTGATGTTGTTTCTTCTTCTTCTCTATCTTTTCTACTTTCTCACCTCTTTCTTTTTTTAAAACGATACGTCTTCCTGGGCATAGGAAGTCGGGTCGTGACAGTTGGTATCAGAGCGTTAGGTTGAGCGAATACCTAGGCTCTGGAGTGGTGTCTATCCTGAGAGAGCGTACTTGTAATTTTTATCTATATATATATATATATCTATTTCTACCTGTCTGTTGGGTTACCTGTTCGGGTTTCCCAATATAAGTTATAAAGGTAGATAGGGTAGTGGTGTGTCACACGACTACCGATGGTTGGAGTTTGTTGAGATTGTAAGTGTATCTGTCGAGACTGTAAACCTAATACCGTCTTGAGTGAGCTTTGAATGGTGTAGTTGGATGAGCTAGAGTTTGGATATGTCGGTTGGACAGAAGCTAGTGATGATATCTTTATACCTCAGGATGTAGTAGCTGTGTGATGAGATGCAGTGACTATGGATGTTTCCGAAGATGTTTCTTTGGAACAAGTTTTAAGAGTGTGTTTGCTTCAGTGGTGTGGCTGAGTGCAGCAGAGTGTTTCTGTTTGGGTTGAGGTTCGAGTTTCTTGAAGAGCCTCTGGATTTGTAGTTTTTGGGCATCGGTGTCAGCAGTGTAGCTCGGAATGTTCTGTGTGTGGACAAGGAAGTTTCCTGGCTTAACAGTGGAGTTTAGAAGCAGCAGAGTGGTTCCATTTCTTCGTTGGATTAACTAGATAAGTGTAAGCTGTTCTGCTTGGTAAAGAGAGAACAGTTTATTTTTGGATATTAGGCTGGGTTGATCGCAAAAGTGACTTGCGATAGTCTGAGCATTCTCTTGGGTTGTCAGTGATTTTCTGGATGTCTTTAGGAAGTCAGAGTTTTGTTAGCATCTGGAGATCGAGTTTGGTATCGACTGGATTCCAGGAGTGGTACCGATGGTTCCGCTTAGTAGTAGGATGGTTTCGGGAGGAAGATTTTAGTGAAGTAGCTCAGGTTTTGGAGGAACTTCTGAGTTTATTTTTGGATATGTTGAACCATATTGTTGGAAAGTGTTTTTCCAGTCTTTGCTTGTGTTCGTCATCCGCATTTTCATCTGCTCAGTCAGAGTTGCACAGTGGAAGCATGGTGGCAGCTGTTTTAGAGTAGAAGCAACTGGAAGTTGCAGTGTTTTGGAGTAGAGTGGAGTTCTGAGTTTTAGTTGATCTTGGAAAGATCATTTTGTTAGATTGTTTTGGTTCAGGTCGTTTCGAGGGCATCAGCGAAGGATAAGCTGATCAGTAAGGATGTAGGAGACCCAAGATCGTCCGAAGGAATTTGGATTTCAGAATCGGAGATTTGATTTTGGATAAGTGTTTGATCTTCGGGAGTGAATTGTCAGTTTGGATAACTGGGATTCGATGTGTTTCACGTGTCTCTGAGGGAGTACGTGTATGAGTTGTCTCTGGTTGTAGAACCAGCAGTTCAGGGAGTTTTGGATGTTGAGTCAGACTTGTTTATAGTCTGATATCCTATCTTGTTTGTAGATCTAGTTGTGTGTAGCTTAGTAGTATTGATTGTTTGGATTCTATAGAGCGAGTAACCCGGTATTTATATTCGGGGAACCTCGAGGAAATTCTATCCAGTATTTTGTCTGGATAGTTAGATTTGTTGATTGGATGATTGATTGCTATGGTTGTTAGTATATATTGATGATATATGCTTGTGTTTTTTTTAAAATTAAATCAGTAATGAGATTATTAAATTACCTTTGTTTTAAATTTCGGGGACGAAATTCTTTTAAGAGGGGAGGAATGTGACATCCCAGAATTTTGAGCAATATCAATTTAATAATCTATATTAAATATTAAATTGATTTGATATATAATTGTTAATAAGGTATGAATTGAATTAATAATTGTCTTTTAAATAAATATTTAACTGATAAATTATCTTTTAAGACTAATAAATTGTTTTCTATTTATTTATATATATATTTGTATATATTGTAAATAGTTAAAGTCTGTTTTAAATTTTAATAAATAAGAATATGTTTTCAAACTCTAATCTTTCTGGTAATTTGGAATTTGATTTATTTTAATATTAAATAAAATATCTTTAGAATGAGTTATAGTTAGACAATATTAATTTTTGTAATATCTTTACAATGGATTTTAATAAATAGAAATTGTTATTTTAAACTTATGTTTATACTTATACACATGATTTGGTAAACTATGATTTAAAATATAAAATGAATCTTATAAAAATTTACATAGGTTTGAAGTAATTTTAAATAAATTAAGCATTTAATAATATAAGTTTTAAAAGAAAGTAAAGGCAAGATTTTTAAATTTTTGTTAAGTATAAAATTGTGTTTATACTTGAGTTGAAACTTTATAAACAAATATAAGCTAGGCAAAATATATAAGTTAACTAAAATATGCTCATACAACAAAATGGAGATATGCTAGACCTTGTATAGTTGTAGTTTTAAAAGTAATATGTTGTTAAGCAAGTGTTTATAATAGAAATAGGCTAGGCAAAAATAGAGTATGTTGAAACCTGTAAGTAGCTAAAGCAAGTCAGACAACAAATAATATTTATAACTTGGAAGAAAAAGCATGCAGGCAAGAAAAAAAAATCATTTCAATACATACGAATGTGGCTGGATAAGTATGCTAAGTTTAAAGTCAAACAAATATAAACATAGGTAAGGTTGTAAGTACATACGAAAGTGGATTGTAGGAGAAGCTTGTATACAAGAAAGTACATAGCATTTAATGTTTTCCACCTTAGCCCAACAAAGCCTGTTCGAAGTATGCTTTCAGCCCCAAAGAGATAAAAATCCCTGATTTCTCGTGTACTAGGATAATAAACTATTGTATACTTATGTATTTAGCAACCCTACCTCATTTCATTTCGTATACAAAGGGCTGAGCAACCCAGTTTCTAAAAGTTTTAAAAACAAAGCAAAGTCTCAAAACAAATATAAACTGAAATCAAATGAGAAAAGCAAGCCTTCAGTTTCAATTCAAAATTTAAAGCCTCTCAACCACAACAAGTTTCAGTTCAAACATTCAAGCATATGCAAGTTTCAAGCTGCCTGTTTTCATACAAAAAGGAACAAGCTTTCTGATTTTAAAGCTAGGTGAGTAAACTTTTTAAAACTAAACTAAAATAATCTGGAAGTCTCTGTGTTAATGTTGTTTATATGTATGTGTTTGTGCAAGTTTCAGTGCATTTATGTAAGTGTGCATATCAGTTGTTTTGAATATCTCTGATCTAGTAAAGCCACTACCTTTAAACTGTTAAACATGAGACCCTACTGTTTTGATGCCTATGACTTATGTTTAAGTAAACTCGTAATGTATCTTTGTAAATAAGTTGGTATGATGGTTTTAGGACTCTGGAAAACTTGTGTGAATGCCTAGATTATTTACAGTGATCATCTCTGTTTTAACTACAGAGTTTTAAAACTTAGTTCAACTTCAAAAATTCTTCCTACTCTAATCTTCTTTAGGGCTGAGTAGTTAAAACAAAGTTGTTGTTTTAAAACTAAACTAAGCTTTAAAAATAATTGCAAAAATTATAGATAGAAAACTTTGTCTGGAAAGAAGAAAACACAGAGGAGTTAGAGTTTAGTTAAAATCAAAACTTGTAAATTGTTGATATAATTATATAATTGGAATCGTATATAAATGATAGGATTTTTAAAATTAAATTTACAAATTTTAATGTAAGATTGATGGTGTGATATGGGTTTGTCTGGAAAATGGGTTATGGTGATTTTCTGGTGATCTCGAGGTCGAGGGTGTTCGGGGTTGTGCGAGATGGTGGAGGAGTCTATGGGGGTGACTGGAAAATTGGTCGCAGGTGGCCATGGGCACGGTGGCGGAAATGGCTACGGTTCTAAGTTTTAAAACCTAGTTTTGGAGAGGGTTCTTATTTGATTCGTTCGCCCACTGTAGTGGATCGAGTGTGACCGCACTCTGGAGGATGGCAGCGAGGTGGTTGGAGAAGCCGTGGTCGAAATTTCGTGACCTCCGGTGGTCGAGGCGGCGAACACTGGGCGATGACAGGCTTTGGCGAATTCGAACTGTGGGTTTCTAGGCCTGGGAGGTAGTCGAATTTCGAGTTTGAGTTGGAG
This sequence comes from Allium fistulosum, assembly GCA_030737815.1. Taxonomy (NCBI): domain Eukaryota; kingdom Viridiplantae; phylum Streptophyta; class Magnoliopsida; order Asparagales; family Amaryllidaceae; genus Allium; species Allium fistulosum. The sequence goes on from CM060901.1 coordinate 722,562,024, forward strand.
ATGGGAATCTGGAGATAGGAATGGTGATGGGAGATGGTCGTTGACGTGGGGACGTCGTCGTAGTCGATCGGAGATGATCGAATTGGTGGTGCACGTGCACAATGATTTTCTGGTGTACGTGAATTCTGGTAGCAGGAAATGGTCGCGAGTTCCTCGAGTCGATTTGAGAAATGATCGAAGCTTTCTTGCTTTGGACTCGAAGTAGGTAGTGGGTGTGTTCTTTGATTTGCTACAGGTCGATGACCTGTTTGTATTCGCGTGGTAGGGTTTTCACGGGGGAAGCTCGGGTTTCCTGATATATTTCTCGAAGTAACAGGCGAGTTTTCTCGGGGCAAGCTGGGAAGTATTGGGCCATATATTGAATACCAGTTTTAAGGCCTGTAAGATTTTTAAGCAGGATTTTAATGGAGTTAAAACAAAATTTGAAATGTGAATTCAAATTAAATTTTGTTTCCATAGTTTAAAAAACAAATATAAGTTTATAAAATAAATGTTTTACAACTTTAAGATGTTTAAAGTATGTTTGAATGTGTTAAATTTTACTAAGTTAAAATTTGTAGTTATATTGAATCTAAATCTAAAATGAAATGTAAAAGTAGATTCAAAGATAAAATGTTTCAAATGCATTTGTAAGTGAGCGTTTAATTTATATATAAGAAAATGTTTTATCCTTTAAACAAGTGAAGATTTATAGATTTGTAATTATTAGGTAAATTAAAATGAGTAATTTACTAATCCTTTTACGAATCCTTGTTTTATCCTAAGGATCATCGTCCTAAGTCCAACTTAGGAGTCGTGCTTTAGGATTTAATTCGAGTCTTCGTACCGATTTATCCTATTTCCTTTTACGAATCCTTGTTTTATCTATCAAGATTTGCTTGATATTGATTTGGAGAATAACTTTTCTTCTTCTCTCTTTCTTAAAGGAGAGAATGTCTAGACCAGGCCGTCCTAGAGCTGGACCATCTACTGTTACTCCCCAGGATGGAGTTTTTATGACTGCTCAACAGCTTCTTGATTTAGTAAAGAATGCTCAGGCAGCCGGTCCTAATCAGGAACCTACTCACCCTAAGTCTGGATTTGCACGCTTGTGCAACGATTATACCAACTTGGGTGGGAAACCGTTCAAAGGTTCTGAAACTATCATCGAGGTCCAGGCTTGGTTAAGAACATGCGATCGAATCTTTTCTCGCATGAATCTTGTCGATCTTCACCGTGTTCAGGTGGCATCCAGTATGCTCCAAGAGAGAGCATTGGATTAGTACGAGCTTCTTATTTCTGAAATTAATGAAGCAGATCTCACCTGGGAGCAATTCCGGGAACGCTTCGAATTAAAATTCATACTAGAGGCAGAAAAAGTGACATTGGCTTGACGTTTCATAGACCTTGTTCAAGGTGAATCCTCTGTGACAGATTATGTCGCATCCTTCGAGTCACTGTCCAAATATGGGGTTGAATACATCAACACCCTATTGAAGAAGAACCAAAGGTTCGTCTATGGCTTAAACAAGAATCTCAAGAAGCCATTACTTCTAAAGTTAGAAGTTCCTTTCGATCAACTCATTGATATCGCTCTTCATCTTGAAGAGGCGGATAGGGAAAGTGATGTTGAAGTAGTGGGTGCCAAACCGAACTTCAACAACAAGAAAAGGCCCAACAAGTTCAAAGGTCCATATCCCAATAAAAAAGGGAAGCAAGCAACTCCTGCTGCAAAGACTTTTTCCTCTAGTGATGGGAAATGCTACAACTGTAGTGCTAGGGGCCATTTTACGAACAAGTGTTCAAAGCCCCTTTCTTGTCGCTACTGTAAAAGTCCGGATCATTATATGCATCTATGCCCTAAGCTTCCAAGCAAGAAGGAGGGAAAGTTAAACGTTGCTCAAGCCCCTGGCAACACATCTCGCGGTCATGGTATGTCTCATTCTGTCCTTGATGGCATTATTATATTTCATGGTCAACCTATTAGAGTTCTCTTTGATACGGGTGCATCCCATTCTTTTATATCAAAGGAACTTGTAGACACTCTTTCTTTAAGTGTTATTGCTTTAATGACTTCATTAAGAATTGCAAATCCGGTTGGTGGATCCGCAACTCTTAGTTTGCTTTGTAAGGATGTGGAGATTATTTTGTGTGATTTTCCTTTCCTAGCCGATTTGCATGTCATGCGTTATTTAGGCTTTGGAATGATTTTGGGTATGGATTGGCTTAACCGTTATGAAGCTCATATCCTATGTCCTGAGCGGACTATTTATCTCCGACATCCGCAATCTGTTAATCAGATTTCTATTATTCTAAAAGATTCGGATTCCGCTTTGGTTGCATCTTTATATTCTTTAAATCCTCGTGATGATGACAATGATGATGATGAGGATGTCAATTCTCTTATTCGCGTCGTTCATGAGTTTTCCGACATATTCAAGCCCGTCTTAGGATTACCACCTAAGCGAGCAATTGAGTTCAAAATTAATCATATACCTGGAGCTCAACCTATTACTCGTCCTCCTTATCGCATGTCCAATAAGGAGAATGAAGAGATGCGCAAACAACTATCCGAGTTGGAGACGAAGCAACTTATTCGCTCTAGTTCCTCACCTTAGGGAGCTTCAGCTATTTTCGTAAATAAGTCCGATGGTACACTTAGGCTTTACGTCGATTACCGCAAGCTTAATGATCTTACTATTAAGAATAAATATCCTTTACCTCGGATTGATGATCTGTTTGATCAACTTAGTGGTGCTAGAGTCTTTTCACAATTGGACTTGGCTACCGGTTTCCATCAGCTTCGCATTGTAGAGGATAGTATTCCTTTGACTTCGTTCCGTACACGTTATGGATCTTATGAATGGCTAGTTATGCCATTTGGTTTAACGAATGCTCCGGCTTATTTCGTTGACCTTATGAATCGAGTTTTCAAAGATTTCCTTGATCGGTTTGTCCTCATCTTTATTGATGATATTCTTGTGTATTCTAAAACCGAAGAGGAACATGAAAAGCATCTTCGGATTGTATTGGAAACTCTTAGGAGCAATCAATTGAAAGCAAAATTTTCTAAATGCCACTTTTGGCAATCTAGTGTGAAGTTTCTCGGTCATATTATTTCCGAATCCGGAATATCAGTGGATCCTTCAAAGATCGAAGCGATTCAAAATTGGAAAAGACCGGAGAGCGTGATTGAAATCCGTAGCTTTCTCGGATTGGCAGGTTATTACCGCCGTTTCATAAAAGACTTTTCTAAGACTACCATGCCTCTTACTGGCTTAACTAAGAAAGGTGTTAAATACATTTGGTCGGACAAATATGAAACTTCTTTTCAGAAATTAAAAGAACTCCTTTCTGATGCTCCTATTCTTGTTATTCCCGAAGGGAATCAAGATTTTGTTGTTTATACCAATGCTAGTCGCATTGGTTTGGGAGCCGTTCTTATGCAAAAAGAACGTGTTATTGCTTATGCTTTTAGGCAATTGAAGCCGGCTGAGACTAGATATGCCACCCACGATTTAGAACTCGCGGCTATCGTTTTCGCCCTTCGAATTTGGCGACATTATCTTTTGGGAGAAAAATTTATACTTTATACAGATCATAAGTCTTTGAAATATTTATTTTCTCAAAAGGAACTTAATTTGCGTCAACAGCGTTGGCTCGAGTTCCTTACCTCTTATGATCTTGATATCCTTTATACTCCCGGAAAGGGAAATCGAGTTGCCGATGCACTTAGTCGCAAGCAACAAGCGGTTGTTTCTATGATGATATCCGAACGGAGGGATCTCGAGGTTTTAGCCACTTGTGAAATTCGAGATCGTGTCTCCGAGTTATGTTCATCTTTTGTCTTATGTAGCCTTGAGGCTCGTCCTTCTCTTTTAGACCGCATTCTTGAAGCTCAACAGCTAGATCCTGAATTGGCTTTGCTTGGCCAAAATATTAAGGATAAAACCAATATTGAAGGTTTGAAAGACTTCGATATTGATTTTCGTGGCGGCATTCGAAAATTTGGTAGACTTATCGTACCAAATACTAGAGATCTTCGTAAAGATATTTTAGAAGATTCTCATCGTTCCAAATTTTCCATTCATCCCGGTAGTAGTAAAATGTACGCGGATATGAAACGACTTTATTACTGGGAGGGAATGAAATCTGATGTTGCTAACTTTGTTAAGTGTTGCATGACTTGCCAACTTGTCAAGGCTGAACATCAAAGGCCAGGTGGGTTATTGCAACCATTGGAAATTCCAGTTTGGAAGTGGGATCAAATTTCCATGGATTTTATTGATGGCCTTCCCCGTTCTCGTTCGGGACATAATAGTTTATGGGTGATCGTTGACAGACTTACTAAATCCGCCCATTTTATTCCCGTTCGATCGAACCGAACCGTTCCTCTTCTGGCCAAACTCTTTATCAAAGAAATTGTTAAACGGCATGGAGTTCCGACTTCCATTGTTAGTGATCGAGATCCATTGTTTACTAGTGGATTCTGGAAGAGTCTTCAAAAAGCTTTGGGAAGGAAGCTTAATTTTAGCACCGCTTATCACCCCCAGTCCGATGGACAAACTGAGCGTGTGAATCAAAGTCTTGAAGATCTTCTTCGTTCTTGTGTGCTTGACTTTGGTGGAAGTTGGGAAGATCATATTTCACTTGTTGAATTTTCCTATAATAACAGCTTCCAATCTAGTATTGGTATGGCACCTTTCGAGGCACTCTATGGAAGGCCATGCCGATCTCCTTCTTGTTGGCTTGAGGCCGGTGAGAAGCTGGTGTTAGGTCCAGATCTTATTCATGATTCCACAGAGAAGATTGACCTTATTCGACATAGGATGAAAGAAGCCCAGAGTAGACAAAAATCCTATGCCGATTACCGAAGAAGAAAATTAGAATTTTCTGTTGGTGATCTTGTATTTGTTCGTATTTCACCCATGAAGGGTGTTGTACGCTTCGGTCGATCGAGAAAGTTAGCGCCTCGATACATTAGGCCATTTCCTATCATTGAACGTATTGGTTCCATGGCTTATCGCCTTTCATTACCGGCTCAGTTTTCTGCCATGCATGACGTGTTTCACGTTTCTCAATTATGGAAGTGCCTTCGGGATTCTGATTCCATTCTTGAGCCCGGCGTTGTGGAAGAGATTGAAGTTTCACCTAATTTAACTTATGAGCAGCATCCTATTCGAATTATTGCTTCGGAAGTTAAACGACTTCGAAATAAAGATGTTCCGCTTGTTAAAGTTCAATGGTCCTCAAATCCTAAGGATTGCTCTTGGGAAACTAGAGAATTCATCGAGCGGACACATCCGGACTTACTTTCTCATGCTCTTTGAGGTAAACTTCTTATTTCAAATTTCTTTTGTGTTTATATGCTTTTATGGTTGTTACTTTTTATTTCCATCTTATATATTGCGAGGACGCAATTTCTTTAAGGAGGGAAGTCTGTAACAACCCGCATATTTTTCGATTTTATATTTAAATATTTTATCGTTAGTCGGATTTTAGTCCGAAAAGCTACTTTTTGCATACGGACGAATTAGGACTCGAGACCACTTCCATTGAGTTAGAAACGTCGTTTGCAATCTTTTAAGTATAAACTTCGATATGTTTGGAGATAGTGAAATTTTTGTCACTTTTTGTTTTGGACTTTGGTTTGGGGCTGAACCATTCACTAACTCAGCCCAACCCCCTCTCTTCTTCACTTATTCACAAACACTTCAAGCTTCTTCAAAAATGGTGGAGGGAATGGGAAATTAAAACTCCAAAGTCTTATTCTTCATTGCTAATCCAACATCTACTCCAAATTCACGTGAAGAACATTGATCCAAGCTTGTTGTTGTTCTTGCTTTGCTTCAAGCTTCATCTTCATTGATTTTGGTGCAAAGGTGAGATTTTCATCTCACATCCTTGCCTATAACTGTCATTGGACTGTTGGGAATGATTCCCTATCGCATTTGCATGAACATTTGCTTTTGGTTTGGATTGAATTGGTGAAAACCCCCAATTTTCAGCTTTGTTGGCAAATTCTGGGCCTTAGGTCGCACTGCCTCGAAGACTAGCCCTGCAAATTTTCATTCGCTCTTTAGGTCATTCGGAATTAGGTCGCTGGGCATTAGGTCGCTCTGGCGTGGAAAAGCCTCTGACTGCTTGTAGCTCGTTCTGGACTTAGGTCGTTCATTCCTAGGTCGTAGGTCGCATGAACCTTAGGTCGCTCGGCAAGGAACGTTTAAGTCGCTCGACCTGTTATCTCTTAGGTCGCTCGCCAGTTAGGTCGCATGCCTAGCTCGTTTCACTTTAGGTCGTTTGTAGCTTAGGTCGTTCGTCCTATTAAGTCGCGCACACATTAGGTCGCGTACCATCTTAGGTCGCGTACCACCTTAGGTCGCGTACCACTTAGGTCGCGTATTAACTTAGGTCGCGTACCATCTTAGGTCGCGTACCACCTTAGGTCGCGCACCACTTAGGTCGCGTACCACTTAGGTCGCATGACCCCAATACCATTAGGTCGCTAGACCTTTTTACCTTTAGGTCGCATGACCTCATTACCTTAGGTTGCAACCACTAGGTCGCTCGACCCTGTTGCCACGTTAGGTCGCAACCCCCTATGTCGCTCGGCCTTATCACTAGGTCGCTCAGCACGTGCAACCTTGTTAGGTCGCTCACTATTTTAGGTCGCAACAATTCGTCCTGCTTTAACTCCTTAAGTCGCTTGCAACTTAGGTCGGCTACGTTAGGTCGCCATCACCCTAGGTCGCTCGGTCTGCTTGTAGTTTTTACCTCGGCTATGTTAGGTCGCACATCACTTTAACTCGGCCACCTTTGGTCGCACGAGCACTTCTACTTTGATGGTTTTGGGATTGATTCCTTTGGACTTTACTCACATCTTCGAATGTGAATTTATGTGATTCGATTTATTTCAACAATCGTTTTGTGACTTGTCACTCCAAATACATAAAGGTTTCAATACTAGTAGTAAATCTCAAAACTCTTTCATCAAAAAGATTTCAACACTATTTTATTACAAAACTCCTTCTCTTAAACCGTTTTTCAATCTACTAGTATATACAAGCCTTTACTTCACTCGGATGAGAAATCTTATTAAACGGCTTAGCAAAACAGGTGGTATGAAATGCTTGCGTTTACTTCATCGATTAATTCTTGGACTTGTTCGACTGAACCTTTTGTGACAACTTTCTAGTGAAGATCTACAGTTTGTTCGTAAATATTTAAGTTAAGCAAGTGGTTATGGGACATGAAGCTAAACTCATATATTTACTAGCTTAGTGTGATTGACACTTCTTTATGATCATGACGATCATTTTTGTGATTTAGACTAGCGATTGAGCAATGTCTCTTTGTCTGCGAGGGAGACTAGACCCCGCTTGTGTGATGTTTCTACTCACATATATGGGGTAGCACCCCATGGTCTTCGGGCCGTTCGTGTGTCAAAGGCCTTTGGGCCATTCGTGTGTTCGAAAAATTAAATGGATAGCTTCCATGAGATAGCTTCTCGTTCGTGTGTTAGGCCTTCCCCCTTTTTGTGATTTCTGGATTTCGTGTGTTGATTTCTGGAATTTGTGCTTCACCAATTTTCGTGATTTTCATTGATATGTTTTATCAATTTGTGTGAATTGGTGAATTTGTGTGTCATTCCCTTTTGTGGATTTGAATCTTTGAGAAGATTCTTGTGATATTGATTAATCTCTTGTTGATTATCATTTACTTACTTATAGTAGTATGCCATTATGGTTATTATATGTTTATGCCATATCTCTTATTTTATATCATGTCATCTGATATTTATAGCTAGACTGATCCGTTTATTATTTTCTTATGAAATAATACTCGGGTCAGACCGAGATGTTACAGGTGCTTCTGCTTGACTTCTCCTCTGGATTTCTCTGACTTTTGGCTAACTACTTAGATTAGTAGTTTTTGGATGTACACATTTGAGATATAGACTCTAAGTTGTGTACTTATTCTTTTGTATAGCACGTGTTGCTATTCTTTTGTATTATTGTGGATCTTTCTGACCACTACTCTGTTGTACACTTTCATATGTTATATATTCATATCTTTTTCCACCTTTGTGATATGGATGTCTGTGACTGATTGGTGTTATGTTTATCTCTATATTTGTTTCCGAAGATTATATATAGCCACTGTGTGATAGCTTTGAGTGAGTATCGGTATGTCGGATTTCCTCCTTAAATGAAATGCATGCTACATTATCTGACATATCGGTGCTCGCACAAAGAAGTTACATGGATGGTCGCTCCTCAACAGCCTTATTCTCTGTGCTAATTGACAGCACTACACCGTAGTGTTCTTGGTTAGCGTGGGTATAGAGGTGGGGCGTCACAAATAACTTTTATAAACCTTTTTGAATTCTTCTAAGATTAATGTTTAAACAATGCAAAATTGACAATCATAGAGGATTAAGATAATAGTTTACTAACAATGCAAATTTGATTCTAGTTGAATTTGGTAAGATTTTGAGTAGAATTTCATATAGAAATCAAGAGAGTGAAAGAGGAGAGAAAATTTAAGAAAGTATTTACATAAAATTTGGTGTAAGAACCCCTATTTATAGAGAAACAATGGTCATGTCCGTTCATGAAGAGATACGACGAAAAGAAACTTCCACTAAAAAATTGAATTTTGAAATTATCGTCCTATATGTCAACATAAATGATGTGGATATGTTGACATATCCTTTGTAAATTTGAAAAATCACTAAATAAAAATTGTTTTGAAAACATTAAGTTTTGTAAATTATTTTGATACTTTATAAAATCATTTAAGCATAATTTATACATTTTAATCATAATAAAACTTAAGAAAACTTTATAAAATTATTTTGAAATATTTTAATATAAAGGATTTAAATATAAATAATATATACAAAAATAATATATATATATATATATATATAAAGTATAGTGAATATATATTAAAATCAAAGTATTAATGAATGTCAAAAATGTATTTTTGAATACCATATCATTTAGAAAATATCAAACCAAAAACTATATCTAAATATAATAAATTAAAATTATATTAAAATTTAAAATGCTTAAAAACTTAATTAGTCAAAATAATAAACTTGTTAATAAAAATAAGTTTAAAAATCATTTGAAAACAATTTTGAAAAGATGTTTGGAAAATTATTTTAAAAACAGGGATTCTTTAAAAATCATTTTGAAAATAAGGATTTTTGAAAATCATTTAAAATCAGAGAATAAACTTTTAAAAACCTTTTTGGAAAATAAAGAGAGATCAAAGAAGTGCTACCAAAGCTTTAACAAAATAATCTATGACTCTATAACTTATCTTGATATCTTGAATCTTCAAACTCATGAGTCTTCAATCTTTGATTCTTTAATCTCTATATCAGCCTCTTGATTCTGCTCTTAATACCGTATAGTCTTCTTAATCAACATATGTGTAATATCTTACACTATATACTATATAGCTTAATAAAAAAAATAGTATCTTTTATATAATGTCATATGGTTGTTGTCATCAAAACCAATGCCTAAGTTACTAACAATTATAATATAGAGTGCAACGCCGATGTAAGAAAATTAACGGTTGAAGTCACATGTCGGTAAGCTGTAAAAGAAGATAGTTAAACTCACCGATGTATTTATGTGAAAATTTCTAGATAGGAACATTTCTACTTCTGATGATGATGGGCAGTTTAATAGGGAGTAGGTAGTATTTATGCAGAAATTTATGTATTTATGTTTGGATATGTATTTGTACGTTTACATAGAAATTTGTGTTGATCAGGTATTTTTCATGTTGGATGATATGGTTTGTATTGACCGATGTTAGACATATACAATTGTTTTTGGTGATATTATTTGGCAATATATGTATGTTTATGATGTTGAATAATATTTGTTATATATGATTTTGTGAAATGTGAATTTGTGATATTATTGTGTCATACAGTGCGACTATACATTAAATATGTATGTATTTGTGATTGAGGTGAGAAAGGCACCAAAATACTGCAAAAATGTTTCAGGAAAGGTGACGGAAGAGCATTAAGAATGGTGTTGAAAAATTCAATTTTAGCATTTTAATTTGGCGTCAATATGGCATCGAAAAATCCAGTTTTAGCATTTTAATTTGGTATCCATAGGTTGTCGGTATGGTGTCGACAACTAAATTTTGGAGGAGTCGTTAAGGCATCAAAGCAACACCGGCAATAGGGCGTTGGTAAGGTATCGATATATAGCTCCAGTAAGCACCCCACAGAAGATGCCAACAAAGCATCAATAATAACTTTTCGATGCCTTTTTTACGGATGCTATAATGACATCGGCGTGGCGTCCGTATACTACTTACCAACATAGCGTTGACGCCATTTTGGCATTGGTAAATAGTGATGTATTTGTTGTGCTACCATGTCGGATGCGCAAGCTCATGATGTCACCCAACCCCTAACCACTGAGCTCCTGACATCGCACGCGCTTGCTGTTGCACGTCGCTAGATGCTTGCGCTAAGTCGCTCCTCCGCTCCTCTAAGTCGTTGCCACCACCGTTTGCATGCATTTTTTCATTTTAATTGCATGATTTATTATAGGGAAATGGATAAGGGTCGAGAATATGATAGCGTGAATTTCTCATGAGGTATGTTATCCTAAAGATCAAGCATGGATTAAGGGCCTTTAAATATGCATTAAGCCCAAAATATTTAAAGGAAAATGGTTGCGCTTCTAAATACAGTGTAACTTATTTCTAACTATTTTAATTCATTTAAACACTTGTAAATATTCAAGTCAAGAAAATATTTTTCACAAATTTATTTTCACCCAAAATATTTTCCAATGGATAGAAATAAATTTTTAATCCCTAAAACAATTTAAAAATATTTATTTATTCCTTAAAATATTTTTATAACTTACAAATACCTTTTATTTTTCAAATATAAATTTGAAATAGCTTTTGGATTTACAAAACACAATTCAAATTTCAAATTTGAATTATAGACTAACATTTCACATTTTATTCTTAATAAACCCAGAAACGAAATTTATAGAATTTAATCCAAGTTAAATCCCAAAATAACATTTAGATTTCGTTTATTAAATATTCCCACTTTTATCCATTTAAAATATTATGTCTATAACTCAAATCCATTTCAAAACTCAATTTCTCCATTTAACTTCAAAAAACTCATTTTATTCTTAGTTTAAATCCAAACACATATTTTATTGTATTTATTTTATTATACTCTTATGTTACATACTCCCCTTTCTAAAGAAATTTTATCCTCACAATTTATAAGAGGGTACTATAACAAATCTAACTAGTATTATCGAAACAAGCATATTTAAACATACACACAATCTTAGTATGTATTTATACTCACTTAGATAACCATGCACACATCAAAACATTTCATTCAGATCCAACCATTCTTGCTAAATCAATATAATGTAAGTACCTACATGTACTTACTAAAACAAACAATCCATATAAACATAAGTAACTCATTCAATTCACATCATCGGTGTAGCCATACACAAGCGAAGTAAACATCCCATGATTCATTTTATTCAAACACACCACATCACTTCCATAAACATAGAGAATGATATACATATAGCTTTCAAAAGTTCACTTGAAAATTTTCTTCAATTTCAAAATACACAACATTTTCAAAAAATTTATATGTATCAAAATTTCGGTAGAGTCTACGTTGTATGGAGAGCTCTCCAATTAAATACATCATAATATATATATATACATGTCGACTAAAACATAGTCAGAAACAACATATATATCAAAAATTTCCACACGGCATATAATCCGTAATATATACAACTCATAAGTAAAAACATACCTTGTTTTGCAATTTTGTTAGCAAGCTTATTTAGTTTTTAATGCAAGTATAAGGGAGAATGAGCCAAAAAGCCTCCATTACCTATGCTAAGCATATAAGATCACATATATAAATATAAGTAAGAATCACATTCATATATTAATGAAACATTGTAGCATTCTTATTTAGGCAACTTTTCGGCTATGTTTTAGGTGTTGAAATGCACAAAACATCTATTGTTTCCAAAAGTAAATGTATAGGTTAGTCAAATAGCTTTTTGAAATATCCTTTAGATCACGAAAATATGGTATGCATCAAAAGTTATAGTAGTTTGCTTGTTAACACAAATTCTGAAAATAAACTTTATATAACAGGTCCATTGCTTGCAAAAGAGTTTTCACATAAAAATGTCAAAATTTTCTATGAAACTTTAAATAAAAGTTATTCCTTATTGACATAGTTTCCTAACGAGTGCAAATCATAGAAAATGGATAATGGGTTTAAAGGTTATGATAAAAACAATAGGATGCTAAAATTTTGAAAATATGAACATAATCCCGAATTTTTATCCCAACTTCAAACAGGTTTTAATACCAATAAACTTCAAAATTTCGAAAAGAAACAAATATGAAAGTTGTTCCTTATGAAAATATATTTTAAACAAAAGAAAATTCAAATTTTGTGTCAAAAATTATGATCATAATGGTAGAACACATCAAAGTGGGTAATTTTAAGCTGTGTCAAAAATGGTTTTTGATTCAACAAAATTTTAAAACCCACAAAAGTATATGTTTCTATAATTATTTAACACAAAATTTTGCTAGTTAAAGAAATATACATATTTTATTTTTTCAAACACACTCAAGCATAACTTCTAGTCCAAATCATTCCAAATCAAGCATCAAAGTTAAAGCAATATGCAACATACATGATCATAAAAACACAAAAATTGACCATTACACTCACCCTAAGCACTCAAGGGTCTTGCCTTAAGCCTATAACCTTAATATTATGTTTTAAAAGTCCAACTCGAACCTCAACCCTTGTTGTCCAGATTTGCAAACAAGCCCATTTAAACCTAAATCAAAACTAAAGTCACAAACATATAGTTAGAAAGCAAGAGTATGAAGTTACATTTGATTTAGTATCAAATTTAGCTATTAGACCCTTGAATTGCTTAGTGTATTGTATAGGCTACTTATTGTAGGTCTCGCTCTATTTTCTCCTTACATAAAATATTAATCACCAATTTTAAATCTAATACACAAAGCATAGACCATAACATAATCGATTATACAAGGAATATTGCTTAAGTTTTGAGAAAATTTATAGAAGAAAAGAGGACAAATTACGGTGGAATTAGATAAAATAACAAGATGAATTAAAAGTTAATTTTTTATTAACACCCATCTACCAACCCTAAGAAACCAAAATTTGAATAATTTGTAATTAGACATATTACATGATTATTTTTTAACCGCACGTATATCCATCTCAAAGCAATTGCATGATTATTTTCTGTTTACCATGCATACATCTATCTCAAAACAAATTTGATTCATCAAACTTCAAATTTTTATATAATGAATTTTAGGAATTGAAAACGTAAAGTTAACCAAATAGCCTATGCAAATTGATATCATGATGTTTCAAGCACAAATGCAGCTACTGCCATTTTAACTTATATGTTTTTGGACAACACTAAACCATGTAGAATGATATAAATGCTTTAAACCACATGTTTTACTTGATGAATATAGTCATATTTGCTCGTCTTATTGCAATACATATAAAAATAACTCCTATCATGCTATTCAATCATCAATTTTTTATAATATCCATTGAAATATTAAAGAAAGATCATATCAATGCATTTTCAACGCACAATATACATCCAAGCAACTAGCATACAATAATTTAACCAATAAACCATTTAGTGCATTTTCAAAATTCCACACACTCTTAAACTTAAGTATACAAGGCTCTTGCATTCATATTTTTAAAACTTCTTTCCCAAAATAGATACTTATAATTACAAAATCGCGTTATAAAACACGGAAATAGATTTACTTCACAATATCCTTTTCTCAAAACATCATATCTTTTTTCATAGAAAAGTTCTATTTCAAAATATTATTTATGTCAAAGTAGCTCATTCTAATATTCAAAAATCCCTATCGACGTGTTAACTAATTGTATCAACTAGAATTTTTAGACACTCAACGGACATGCCAACACAACAAATTTCCAAATCATCTCTTTCCCGAAAATAAGCTTAAATGCCACTTTTCTACATAATATATCTCATCGCTTTATATTAGAACTCATCTTCAAATTCTAAATTGGAGATATACAATATAAGTATCATTTTCCACAATTACTTTATCTCCAAAAATATTTTTTTTTCAAAATATTTACTGACTTCTTTCTTAAAATCATATTTCTCTTCAAAATATTTTCATAATTTCCTTACTCTTTGAAAACCAAAATCTTTCTTTTATTGAAATTATAATTTCAACTTAATTTTATAAAGTCATATACAATATTAACAGTTAAATATCCGAATAAATCATACATAACATCAAACAAACATCCATTACATCCAAATCAAATCCATTTTATCATATTATAAGCATACACAAATACTCACACCGTTTGTTTGAATGGTTTTTTTCTTTTTAGATAATAATTAACTTCTAAATCATTGCTACGAATATGTATTTTAATATATACATATGTAACCTACGTCGATGATCGACCCTCTCGATCATCTAATAACTTGCACATCACCTGTGAAGTTATATAAAAATGGGTAAAACAACTTAAGTCTCACTACTCTAAAGCCAAAATATATTTGTATCTCCATATTATTCCAACCTAGGATTTGTCCTTACTTTGATTCTAATATGTGTTGACCCGATCCCAACGACCAAACTATCAGTGGGAGTTAACCGCCCAATAGTCTAGGTCAAATGGCTCTAGGGCGATCTCTTGTGCACTTTAATAGTCTAGATCAAAGGGCATTTAAGCGATCTCTCGTATACAATACATTGGGTTAATACATATACATTAGAATACCTAGAAATAATATGTATTTCGTCTCGACACAAAGCAACATATATGAGTTGTTAGGACAGATAATCATTAATTACAAAGATTAATTCAATTCAAATAATCATTAGTTAAAAATTAATAAGTCATCTCAAACATCATTTATTAAAATGATAAGTAAATTGAAATCCCATTAATTAAAACAATTAATTAGGTTCAAATAATCATAAATTAATTGAATTAATTAAATTCAAACTCCATTAGCTAAAACGGTTAATCAAAACATCATTTGTTAAAATGATTTATTTAATTATAAAACATCATTGATTAAAATGATTTAACTAAATTCAAATATCATTATTCAAAATGATTAATTACTTCTAAATATCATTAATTAAAATGATTATTAATTTCAATTATCATTAATTAATTAAGTTCAATAAATTAATTAAACTCCATTATCATTAATTAAAATAATTAATTAAACTCAAATATTCATTAGTTAAAACGATTATTTAAGTATAAAACATCATTAGCAAAAATGATTAATTAAATCTAAAGATAAACTAATTTTAATCATCATTTATTAAATTGGTTAATTAATCTCAAAATCATTAGTTAAAATGATTATTAATTTAAATTATCATTAATCCAAATGATTAATGAATTTTAATATTCTGTTTAGCGGAAGCACAAGCTCAAGTTCATACGACAGGTTTTTGGGGATGAAATTGAATAAATGACGATATAGCGAAATTACTATAACGACACTTTACAAATTAAATGGAATATCAGGATTTATTTCAATTAAACATCAATATAATAGCATAAGGATGTAAATAAATAATTATTGGTGAGAAACCCTTTAGGGCCTCTCTACAGATTTTCCTGCAAAACAATGCTTATGGATAATAATATATATATAATAATAATATGGGTTTATAATGATCAAATTAATATGTCATCCATTTCCAAACGGAAATTCAAACAAACAAGCAATCAAACAATTTAACTAAAATCCAAGCAATCAATAAATGTTTATAACATCATAGATATGATATGATAAAATTAAATGTGAGTTAACTCACATTGATTTTCGTTTATCGCCGAAACGTTCCGATTTTGGACTGAAACCGAATGGTCGTTCGATTTTAGCCCAAATTCTCACTTGCTCTAAATCCAACCAAACCAATTCCATTGCGAAGATCTCGACGACACGAGTCCAACGCAATAAACAGCATTTGAATCCGACCTCGTCTAAGCGAGATACAAAATTTATAAGTTATCGACAATTTTAAATTAATAAATAATAACTTATATATATTTACAACTCTACCCTCCACTACCTTTCTTCTTCTTCCTAACAAAGGTACATGTACAGGGTATGTCAAGACATGGCCGAACGTGCACGCACACCCTTTCACCTTCGTTCCTCGATGAAATCAAATTCTGTCTTCGCCAACGGCTTTCTCTCCTCGATCTCCACTCACTCGAACCCTCGATTACAACCACGAAGCATCCTACTAAAAAGAGACCTGCTCCTATTACTCGTGGCTGCACAGTGCATGTGCGACAATAATTCCCTTCGATCCTTTTAAAAATTCACGCCAAGGAGCTAATCGACGTCACGAACTCGAATCTAGCCTCCGTTTCTCAAATCGTTGCCCAAAATCTTCACATAACCCAACCCTAGCTCGCTGCCCCAAATTGAAACATGGCTATACTCAACGAACCATCCCAACGATGGCATTGGCTTGAAGCACAACTCGAAACGAGCTCAAATATATTTTTTACAAGATGTTTAATTGTTTAAATCCTTAATTATGGAATTTTGAAATGAGAAAAATTCTCATTTACAAGTTACAGGCAAGCATAAATAGATGGAAGGGTATGGTTGAGCATGTGGGGGGTATGAGCATGGTAGCAGTGGGTATGGCCTGATTAAAATGAGGTATGGATATAAAAATAGGATATATATATATATACGGCCTAACGTACTCAAAAATATCGAACTCCAAACGTGGTGTGTCGCCTGGCGTTCTATATGTTATACCTCTATTTCGAACACAATGGAACTAGCCTCAAGGTCTAATTCGATTGTATGCAGAAAATAGCCTTTTAAACCCAGTTATTATATTAAATTTCCCATATTAACTTCAACACGTTTCGATCTCACACGACCAAACAATTCATCTAATCACCATGAAATTTGACGGAATATTATAATTCACTATTACGGATTCAATAAAACTGGTTTCATCGAAATCCAAGACAGTGCCCCGTAACGACAATTTCACAAATTTAAATATCGTTTTATATTTAATTATTGATATTTTATTCGATCTATTTATATTTGTAAATAAATTTACAAATTGAATTCACCAATATTATTTATTAATTAAAAGGAGTTAAATAAAATTATTAAATCAATTTAATTAACATTTAATTCACAATTCAAATATTTAATTATTTCTTATATTTGAATTCAAGTTATTGAATTCCAACATCCAATTATTTATATATTTAAAATTACTTAAACATTTAAAATCAAATGGCTAGAATTTTGGGTTGTTACATTCTCCCCCTTAAATGAATTTTTTCCCGGAAATTCCTAAGGAAGAAAATGTTGTCAAACCCTTAAGTTTAAAACTATTAATTAAAATGAGTTATTAAACTTATGACCCTTTCAAAACCAATTATGTAACAACCCGCATATTTTACGATTGTATATTTAAATGTTTTATTTAAATATAGCATCGTTAGTCGGATTCAAGTCCGAAATGTTACTTTTTGCAAATAGTCGAATTGGGACTCGAGACCACTTCCATTGAGTCCAAAATGGCGTTTGTGACCTTTTTGAGTATAAACATCGATATGTTTGGAGTTGGGTAGAATTTTGACATTTTCACTTAAGGCTTTGGGTTTGGGTTTGGGTTTCAGCCCACTAACTCAACTCATCTTATATCCTAACTCCACCCCCTATCCTCTTCATACACTATCATTTCCTAACACTTCAAGCTTTAGAAAAATGGGGGAAGAGAAAAGGAATTAGAAATTCCTAAGCCCTAGATTCATTTGCAAACTCAAGTTCTAGCTCCAAAATCTAAGAGAAGCTTAGGTAAGCATCCTCTTCATCTTCTCCATCTCATTTCCTCTTCAATTTCAGAAATTTCCTAAACCCTAACTTAGGAAATGTTTTTCTTTTGAGCTTAGATTGAAGCTTCTTGGGTTAGAATTTGAAGAGTGATTGTTCTTGCCTTGCTCTATAGCTTCTCTCTTGTGTTTTTGGGTTTAATGGTGAATTTTTGAACTCACATCTACTTCTATAGATATCATTGTTGTTAGGTATGAATTCCTAACACTTATTTATGTTCATTTGCTTTTGATTTGAATTAAATTGGTGAATATTCCAATTTTTGGTGTTTTGAGGTCAAATCTTTAAAAATCCAATCTTTGATGTTTGAACACGTTAGTGGGGTATTTCGGATGGCCATACAAGGCTGGGTTGTCGCTTGCCATAAATCCCTAGTCGTTGTAGCTCGCTCGTTCGCTTCCGTTCCGTGTTATTGGTTTTTCCCCACAAGGGGGCTAGGCTGGAAATGTTGTAGAAGACAGTTCAGTCGACTGAACGTATTGGTCAGTCGACTGAACCTGGGAACAGAAAACTTTATGTTCCAGCGGCGGTCGACTGACCATATAGTTTAGTCGACTGAACCTAGAACCCGAGAATTTCTGGGTATGGATCAGTCGACTGACCTATTCAGTCGAGTCGACTGAATCTGGACAAAGAGCAGTTTGCCTATTTTAGGCAGTTTTGTATGGGATTTCCGGTTTTTAATCGATTTTTGATGATCTGAATTGTTGTTATCATTTATCATCTTTGATGACTTCTTTTTCGGGATTTTTGAGAATATCCATTTCGATGGGTTCAGTATCAATTTCTATGGATTTGATTCACGTCTTCGAATGTGGATTTTGGTGATTGATTGTTTCTACAATCATTTATGTGACTTGTCACTTTAAAATACAAAGGTTTCTATACTAATAGTAAATATTCAAACACTTTCACAAAAAACGATTTCAACACTACTTTTAAATACAAAGCTCATTTCTAAATCCGTTTTCCAATCTATTAGTATATACAAACCTTTACCTCATTCGTATGAGAAATATAATTAAACGACTTAGTAAAACAAGTGGTATGAAACGCTTGCGTTCACTTCATCGGTTAATTTTTGTACTTGTCCGATTGAAAATCTTGTGAAAATCTTTGAGTGGAAGTCTTCAATTTGTTCGTAAATATTTGAGTTAAGCTAATGGTTATGGGACATGAAGCTAAACTCTTATATTTACTAACTTAGTGTAATTGACACTTTTTAATTGATCGATGATGATCATTTTATGATTTAGACTAGCGATTGAGCGATGTCTCTTTGTTGGTATGGGGATTAAACCCCGTTTGAGGAGCTTCGGCTCAAATTTGGCGGGGTAGCGACCCGTGGTCTTCGGGCCGTTTACGGAGCTTTGGCTCAAATTTGATGGTTAGCGACCATGGAATAGCGTTCCGTTTGAGATACACGTGTTGGTGAGTTTTCATGCTCCCGTTTGAGATTGGCCTTCCCCCTTTTTGTGATTTCTGGATTTTTAGTATTTATGTTGATCATTCTGAGATTTAGAGTAGCGATGTGCGATGTCTCTTTGTCCGCGTGGGGGACTATACCCCGTTATGTTGAGCTTCATCTCATTTCTTTTATAGGCTAGCGACCCATGTTCTTATTTGAGTTTTTGGTTCATCGAACGTACCGTTATTGTACTGCGTCGTTGCACCGGCTTATTTTATGGATTAGCGTTCCATTTGGGTTTCTGGATTTCTAGTTGATGATTTCTAGTATTTACGTTTCACCGATTTTGTGATTGGCAATGATATGTTTGTTAATATTTGGGGTTTGGTGAATAAAATAAAGAATATGACATTCTTTTCGATGCTTTGAGATTCTTGAGATATTGTATGATTTTGTTGTTGTTTGAAGTATACTTGTCACAGTATGACATCATTGTTATCATACGTTTTTGTTATATCTCTTCTTATATCTCATTTTATATAAGATAATTATAGCTAGACTGATCCGTTTATTATTTTCTTCGTAAATAATACTCGGGTCCGACCGAGATGTTACAGGTGCTTCCGCTTGACTTCTTATCAGGGATTATCATCTGATTTTTGGCTAACTACTTTAGATTAGTAGTTTTTTGTTATTATACATTTGAGATATAGACTCCTTGATGTATAATTATTCTTTTGTCTAGCACATGAATCTATTCTTTTGTTATGTAGTGGATCTTGTTTGACCACTACTTTGATGTACACTTTTATGTGTTATATTCATATCTGATTCCGCCTTTGTGATATGAATATCTGTGACTGATTTGTGTTATGTTTATTTCTATATTTGTTTCCGAAGGCCTCATAGCCACTGTGTGGTAGCTTTGAGTTTGTATTTGATATATCGGATTTCCTCTTGAAATGAAATGTAAGTTATATTATCTGACATATCGGTACTCGCACAAAGCAATTACACAGATGGTCGCTCCTCAACAGCCTTATTCTTCGTGCTAGTCGACGGCATTACCCAGTAGTGTCCTTGGGCTAGTGTGAGTATAGAGGTGGGGCGTCACAGCTTGGTATCAGAGCCAAACTTTGGAACAATGTAGAATAATCTAGCAAGGATCATTGTCCTAAGTCTCTCTTAAGAGTCGTGCCATAGGATTTAATTCGAGTCTTCGTACCGTTCTATCCTATTTCTTTTTATGATGCCTTGTTTTATCAAGCAAGTTTTTTTTATATTCATTTTGAGAATAACCTTTTTCCTCTTCTTTCTTTTTTATAGAAGAGAAATGGTTAGATCTGGCAGTCCTAGTGCTGGTCAATCCAGTAGTCCTTCTCTGGATGGTGTATTCATGTCTGCCCAACAACTTTTGGATCTTGTAAACAATCAAAGGTTTATTTGTGCTTTGAGTAAGAACCCTGAAAAGGTTTTACCTCTGAAATTAGAAGTGCCTTTCGACCAGCTTGTAGATATCACTCTTCGACTTGAAGAGGCCAATAAAGAAAGTGATGTTGAAGTTATGGATGCCAAAAAAAACTTCAACATCAACAAGAAGAGGCGTATTAAGTTCAAAAGCCCTAATCCCAACAAGAAAGGAGGCAGGCAATTTCAGTAGCAAAGACTCCTACCTCTAGTCGTGGACAATGCTACAATTGTGGTTCTATGGACCACTATGGGATTGAGTGTCCAAAACCCTTTTCTTGTCGCTATTGCAAAAGGGTGGATCATCTTTTATTTTCATGCCCCAAACTTAAAAGTAGGAGAGAGGGAAAGCTGAATGTTGTACAAGCCCCTAGTAATACTTCTCATGGTCAAGGTATTTCTCATCTTTATCCTTGATGATATTTGTTTTGTGATTATCTTATTCGAGTCCTTTTTTGATACGGGTTCATCTCCTTCTTTTATATCAAAAGGACTTGTTGATTCTTTTTCTTTAAATATTATGGGCTTGATGACTTCATTGAGAATTGCAAATCCGATTCGTGGATCCGCAACACTCAGTTTGCTTTGTGAAAAATGTCGAGATTATTTTATGTGATTATTCTTTTCGAGCCGATTTGCATGTTATGCGTTACTTAGGCTTCGAAATTGATTTTTTGGGAAAGGATTGGCTTGATCATTATTAAGCCCGCATCCTATGTCCTGAGCGGACTATATATCTTCGACATTCTCAATTTGTTAAGCAGATTTCTATTGTTCTTAATGATTTTGATTTCCAAATTCGGTGGCATCATTTTATTCTTTAAACCCACTTGATGAGGAAAGTGTTCTTTCTCTCATTCAAGTAGTTTGTGAATTTTCCGATATTTTTGAGATTTGTCTTAGGATTATCACCTAAGCAATCTATTGTGTGGTGCTAAGGTCTTTTCAGCTTGACCTTGCCATCAGTTTTCATCAGCTACGAGTTGCGGAGGATAGCATTCCGCACTCGTTATGATTCTTGTGAGTGGTTCATTATGTCATTTGGTTTGACTAACCTTCTACCTTATTTCATCCATCTTATGAATTGAGTATTCTACGAATATCTCGATGAGTTTATCCTTGTATTTATTGGTTATGGATGAAAACAACAATTTAAAATTTGCAAATCTTTTTAATAAGATATTTATAAGTATGATTGGATTTTGTTCTTAAAATGAGCAAAGAATATTTGTAAATTTTATAAGAGACATGTTTATCATATAGAAGATGATTTTGTGTTGTTTTGCCCATTGAGTGCTTTAAGAATTCTGGTCGATGCGCTTGATCAACGTTATCGATAGGAATCTCCTAAACGCTATGATGAGACAGTTAGACACAGTAAATTGACTTGTAATAAGATAATTTTTCTAAAAAGATTATTATATTTAAGTTAATGATAATTTGAAGGTCTTAGCTTTTCGGGAAAGAGGATCATTTGAAAGAACTCCTTTCTGATGCTTCTATTCTTGTGATTCCCGAAGGGAATCAAGACTTCGTTGTTTGTATCGATGCTTGTCGTATTGGTTTGTGTTCCATTCTCTTGTAAAGGGAATGTGTTATCACATATGCTTCTTGACAATTAAAGCTTGTCGAGACTAGATATGCCATTCATGATCTGGTGCTCGCGGCTATTGTTTTCGCTCTTAGAATTTGGCGACATTATCGTTTGGGAGAGAAATTTATTCTCTACACCGATCATAAATCTTTGAAGTATTTATTTTCTCAAAAGGAACTTAATTTGCATCAACAACGTTGGCTCGAGTTCCTTGCATCTTATGATCTTGATATTCTTTATACATCCGGAAAAGGGTAATCGTGTTGTCGATGCCCATAGCCGAAAGCAACAAGCAGTTGTTTCCATGATGATATCCGAATGGAGTGATCTTGAGACTTTGTCCACTTGTGAGATTCGAGATCGTGAATCCGATTCATGTTCATCTCTTGATTTGTGTAGCCTTTAGGCTCGTCCTTCTCTTTTAGACCGCATCCTTGAAGCTCAAAAGCAAGATCCCGAATTGGCTTTACTTAGCCAAAGTTGTAGGGATCAAAATAAGGTTGATGCTTTGAAAGATTTTGAAATCGATGCTCTTGGTGGCATTCGAAAGTTTGGTAGACTTGTTGTGCCAAACATTTATGGTCTTCGTGAAGACATTTTAGAAGACTCTCATCGTTCTAAATTTACCATTCATCCCGGTAGTAGTAGCGACTTTATTATTGGGATGAAATGAAATCTGTTATTGCTAACTTCATTAAGCGTTGCATGCTTACCAACTCATTAGGGCCGAGCATCAAAGGCCCGGTGGGTTATTGCAACCTTTGGACATTCCAATTTGGAAGTGGGATCAAATTTCCATGGACTTCATTGATGGTCTTCCACGTTCTCGTTCGGGTCATGATAGCCTATGGGTGATAGTAGATAGACTTACAAAATCCGCCCATTTTCTTCCCATTCGGTCCAATCGGACCGTACCTATTTTGGCTAAATTTTATGTCAAGGAAATCGTTAAATTGCATGGAGTCCCTACTTCTATTGTTAGTGATCGTGATCCATTATTTACTAGTGGATTTTGGAAGGGTCTTCAAAAAGCTTTGGGAACTAAGCTTAATTTTAGCACCGCTTATCATCCTCAGTCCGATGGATAAACCGAGCGTGTGAATCAAACTCTTGAAGATCTTCTTCATGCATGTGTTCTTGATTTTGGTGGAAGTTGGGAAGATCATATTGGTATGGCTCCTTTCGAGGCACTATACGGAAGGCCATGCCGATCTCCTTCGTGTTGGCCTGAAGCTGGTGAGAAGCTGGTTTTAGGTCCAGATTTTATCCGTGATGCCATAGAAAAGATTAACCTTATTCCTCATAGGATGAAAGAAGCTCAAAGTAGACAAAAATCCTATGCCGATAACCGAAGAAGGAAATTAGAATTTTCTGTAGGAGATTTGGTGTTCATTCGTGTTTCACCTATGAAGGGTGTTGTGCGTTTCAATCGATCGGGAAAGTTAGCACCTCGATATATTGGCCCCTTTCCCATCACCGAACGCATCGGTTCTGTGGCTTATCGCCTTTTATTACCGGCTCAGTTTTGGGCTATTCATGACGTATTCCACGTCTCTCAATTACGGAAATGCCTTCGAGATTCTGATTCTAATCTTGAGCCCGGTATTATTGAGGAAATTGAAGTTTCACCAAATTTGACTGATGGGCAACATTCTATTCGTTTCATTACTTTGGAGGTTAAACACCTTCGAAATAAAGATGTTCTTCTTGTGAAAGTCCAATGGTCCTCAAATCCTAAGGATTGCTCTTGGGTACCTTCGGAATTCATCGAGCAAACAAATCCGGACGTACTCTCGTGTGCTCTTTAAGGTGAACTTCTTATTTCAAATTTTCTTTTGTGTTGATATGCTTTTATGGTTGTTACTCTTTATTTTCTTCTTAAGTATTGCGAGGACGCAATTTCTTTAAGGAGGGGAGTCTATAACAACCCGCATATTTTACGATTGTATATTTAAATGTTTTATTTAAATATAGCATCGTTAGTCGGATTCAAGTCCGAAATGTCACTTTTTGAAAACAGTCGAATTGGGACTCGAGACCACTTCCATTGAGTCCAAAATGGCGTTTGCGACCTTTTTGAGTATAAACATCGATATGTTTGGAGTTGGGTAGAATTTTGACATTTTCACTTAGGGCTTTGGGTTTGGGTTTGGGTTTCAGCCCACTAACCCAAATCATCTTATATCCTAACTCCACCCCCTCTCCTCTTCATACACTATCATTTCCTAACACTTCAAGCTTTAGAAAAATGGGGGAAGAGAAAAGGAATTAGAAATTCCTAAGCCCTAGATTCATTTGCAAACTCAAGTTCTAGCTCCAAAATCTAAGAGAAGCTTAGGTAAGCATCCTCTTCATCTTCTTCATCTCATTTCCACTTCAATTTCAGAAATTTCCTAAACCCTAACTTAGGAAATGTTTTTCTTTTGAGCTTAGATTGAAGCTTCTTGGGTTAGAATTTGAAGAGTGATTGCTCTTGCCTTGCTCTATAGCTTCTCTCTTGTGTTTTTGGGTTTAAAGGTGAGTTTTTGAACTCACATCTACTTCTATAGATATCATTGTTGTTAGGGATGAATTCCTAACACTTATTTATGTTCATTTGCTTTTGATTTGAATTGAATTGGTGAATATTTTAATTTTTGGTGTTTTGAGGTCAAATCTATAAAAATCCAACCTTTGATGTTTGAACACGTTAGTGGGGTGTTTCGGATGGCGATACAAGGCTGGGTTGTCGCTTGGCGTAAATCCCTAGTCGTTGTAGCTCGCTCGTTCGCTTCCGTTACGTGTATTGGTTTTTCCCCACAAGGGGGCTAGGTTGGAAATGCTGTAGAAGACAGTTCACTCGAATGAACGTATTGGTCAGTCGACTGAACCTGGGAACAGAAAACTTTCTGTTCCATCGTCAGTCGACTGAACCTGGAACCCAAGAATTTCTGGGTATGGGTTAGTCGACTGACCTATTCAACCTAGTCCACTGAATCTGGGCAAAGAGCAATTTGCCTATTTTAGCCAGTTTTGTGTGGGATTTACGGTTTTTAATCAATTTTTGATGATCTAAATTGTTGTTATCATTTATCGTCTTTGATGACTTCTTTTCAGAATTTTTGAGAATATCCATTTCGATGGATTCGGTATCAATTTCTATGGATTTGATTCACGTCTTCGAATGTGGATTTTGGTGATTGATTGTTTCTACAATCATTTATGTGACTTGTCACTTTAAAATACAAAGGTTTCTATACTAGTAGTAAATATTCAAACTCTTTCACAAAAAACGATTTCAACACTACTTTTAAATACAAAGCTCGTTTCTAAATCTGTTTTCCAATCTATTAGTATATACAAACCTTTACCTCATTCGTATGAGAAATCTAATTAAATGACTTAGTAAAACAAGTGGTATGAAACGCTTGCGTTTACTTCATCGGTTAATTTTTGGACTTGTTCGATTGAAAATCTTATGAAAATCTTTGAGTGGAAGTCTTCAATTTGTTCGTAAATATTTGAGTTAAGCTAGTGGTTATGGGACATGAAGCTAAACTCTTATATTTACTAGCTTAGTGTAATTGACACTTTTTAATTGATCGATGATGATCATTTTATGATTTAGACTAGCTATTGAGCGATGTCTCTTTGTTGGTATGGGGATTAAACCCCGTTTGAGGAGCTTCGGCTCAAATTTGGCGGGGTAGCGACCCGTGGTCTTCGGGCCGTTTGCGGAGCTTCGGCTCAAATTTGATGGTTAGCGACCATGGAATAGCGTTCCGTTTGAGATACACGTATTGGTGAGTTTTCATACTCCCGTTTGAGATAGGCCTTCCCCCTTTTTGTGATTTCTGGATTTGTAGTATTTATGTTGATCGTTCTGAGATTTAAACTAGCGATGTGCGATGTCTCTTTGTCCGCGTGGGGGACTATACCCTGTTATGTTGAGCTTCATCTCATTTCTTTTATGGGCTAGCGACCCATGTTCTTATTTGAGTTTTTGGTTCATCGGACGTACCGTTATTGTACTGTGTCGTTGCACCGGCTTATTTTATGGATTAGCGTTCCATTTGGGTATCTGGATTTCTAGTATTTACGTTTCACCGATTTTGTGATTGGCAATGATATGTTTGTTAATATTTGGGGTTTGGTGAATAAAATAAAGAATATGACATTCTTTTTGGTGCTTTGAGATTCTTGAGATATTGTATGATTTTGTTGTTGTTTGAAGTATACTTGTCACAGTATGACATCATTGTTATCATACGTTTTTGTTATATCTCATTTTATATAAGATAATTATAGCTAGACTGATCCGTTTATTATTTTCTTCGTAAATAATACTCGGGTCCGACCGAGATGTTACAGGTGCTTCCGCTTGACTTCTTATCAGGGATTATCATCTGATTTTTGGCTAACTACTTTAGATTAGTAGTTTTTTGTTATTATACATTTGAGATATAGACTCCTTGATGTATAATTATTCTTTTGTCTAGCACATGAATCTATTCTTTTGTTATGTAGTGGATCTTGTTTGACCACTACTTTGATGTACACTTTTATGTGTTATAATATTCATATCTGATTCCGCCTTTGTGATATGAATATCTGTGACTGATTTGTGTTATGTTTATTTCTATATTTGTTTCTAAAGGCCTCATAGCCACTGTGTGGTAGCTTTGAGTTTGTATTTGATATGTCGGATTTCCTCTTGAAATGAAATGTAACTTATATTATCTGACATATCGGTACTCGCACAAAGCAATTACACAGATGGTCGCTCCTCAACAGCCTTATTCTTCGTGCTAGTCGACGGCATTACCCAGTAGTGTCCTTGGCTAGTGCGAGTATAGAGGTGGGGCGTCACAAATTAGCTGGAATAGATTCCAAAATTTCCAAGTCTTTTAAATTCATTCACCTATACCAACTAATTTCTCACATTCATTCATTCTAAAATATAACTTGAAAGTCAAATTTTAGTTATCAAAAATTTTCCAAAATTTTCCAAAAAAATTTCTAATTCTTAAATTTACGGTAAATTTCTCCAGCATCTCCATTGCACGACTCGATCAGAACAACTACAAGTCGCCTCTATGGGCTCCAAACCAATCAAAGAAAATAAAAGCCAAGTGGCCTCCCATATTTGGTGCATAAAATCATCAACCAATTTAAATTTTCTAAATTTATTACGTACCTTTTTGCGTTTTATATTTTGGCAAGAAATTTATTATCTCTTTTGCAAATGCAGGTGTGCATGAATCAAATGGCTCTCTTGCATACTTGTACTTACAAAATCTAAAAGAAAATCAAGCTGACAAAAGCAATGTGATGTAACTCTACATGCAAAAACTAGTCTGATATAAATCTATATGCAATCAACAACCATATCTCAATCATATGCAATAAAATATAGAGAGTATTCTATCATAGATGTTATGCATCCATTTATTTCAAATGATAATATTTATTTAAATACCCTGGTTTTTTAATTCAAAAATTTATTTACAAATTTCTCAGACGAAAAAAATCAAAGATCAAAATCAAAATGAAAAAGAGGAAATTCCTCCAAATAAAGTATGGTAAAACTCTAGAATCAAAACAATATGGAGTGTCCAGTGATATTTCGGTTTCTCCAAAAATATCAACTAGAGTGAATAAATATCATTCCTTTCCCAAAATCTTCAAAAAAAAATTCAAAATCACTGGGATTTAGGTCCTAATAACAACAATTCAAAATCCTTTGTCTATAAATTTAAACTTTATAAACAATGGTATATGAAATCATACAACCAATCAATTCAATTCAACCAAATTTCATGGAGGCATAAACTAACATTAGTAGTCAAACAAATTCCATAAGGGAAAACTTATCACTTAACATTGTTTCGAAATGTCAAATGACTAGCAAACAAATCTTAACTTAGGTTCGAACTTTCTTGATTGTCCAGAAATATAGTTTATTATCTAAGCGTACCGTTTTTCCCATTAGCCTTTGGATATTACTTAGAAGATTATCCAAACTAACTTGGACAAAATGGAAAGTTATACTCTATATTTTATTAGTTTCTTAATTATATTGAAAATTTTCTGATTCACTTATGTTTTCACTTAGTATTTTATTGAATACTAAAATTATTTTTGAATTATTTCATAAATTCTTTCTTAAGTTTTAAAAATATTTTATAAAGTCATTTCTTTATAAAACATTAAACAATAACTTATTCCACTTTATTTACTTGTATAATATTCTTTTATATCCTAAGAATACATACAAATTTTATTTTACATTTTTTCAAAGATCTAGAAGAGGATCAAATCAACTCATGGTTTCTCAAAACCGAGTCAACTTATTAACCTTTTTAACTTAGAGTGTTAAACGAATAATATTTATGGGTTAACCTAATCAACAAATAGTTCATAATACTTAAATGTTTTAAACAACTATATGGTTTTAATAAAAACAATGTTTATCAAAATCTTCTGTGATGACCCGGAATTTTGGGCAATATTTATTTGATAATCTTCTTTTATTCTTATTTAATTTGGTAAATTTATTCTTTTCAGAGCTAATAAAAGTGTATTGTCTAATTATAATATATATATGTATATATATTGTGATTGGAAGCTTTGTTTTAAATTTAATATAATAGTTTTTCAAGAGCTATTTAAAGTTAATTCTATATTTTCAAAACTCTAAAAATAAGTATTATAAGTTTGAAATAAGATTTTGATTAAGGTATATGCTTTCTTTTAAAATTTTATTTGAAAATAAAGATAGTTTGTGTGTGTATATATATATATATATAAAGATTTAAAAGCTTATTAATAAAAACATATAAAAATAAACATAATATACACATAAACCTAATACATAAAACATATATTACATAAATTTATATAAAACATAAGAATATATTTAAACATTGTTTTGACATTTGTAAGTTAATTATAACATGCATTAACATTTGTAAGCTAAAGATTACATGCAAAATATAAGTGGCTTGATTTTCTTTTAATTGAATTATAAATATAAATGTAGAAGAAACCTGGCTATTTATTTTTCAGTTCAACATCTTTCTCATCTTCATTTCTCTACTCTTTTATTTCTTCCAAAACCAAAATAAGTAAAAGAAAACTAAAAACCAAATTCAAACTGAAATCAAACAAACAGCAGTTTCAAAAATTCAGCAATAACTATTTCATCTTCAACCTGTTTCAAGTTCCAAATCCTCAACAAGCAGACCAGTTTTCAAAATCAATAAATTTCCAGATCAAATGAAGAACAAAACCCGTTCCTCTGTTCAACATTTTCTGGTGAGTAAACCTTTATTTTAAAAACAGTTTTAATCTGAGATTAAACTTTGATGCATGTAATGAAAATCTTGTTGTTGGCATGAAGGTTTGGATTGGAATGTATGTATTTATATATGAGAAGTCTGTGTATATGTAGATGTTTATTTCTTTGTTGAATTACAAGGACTACTTCATCAACAACAAAAATCCATATCTTCCAAATGAATTGATTTTAAACCATGATGTTTAAAGGAAAAAGGACTCTAACATGATAATGTAAATTTTAAAAATGATTACAGGAATTTATATTAAGTATTTGTCTCAAAAATTTATAAATTACAATGAAAATCAAAACATGGGTTAAAATCGATCAAGCTAATTTCAATCTTTGATTATATAATCTGAAACGTTGAGCAAAATGTTGAATTTTGATGTAAATATCATGATTTTTAGATAAGTAATTGTTGAGCTAATCGGAGTTGTTCGAATTTGGGTTGATCGCCGATTTTCGACGATCGGCGTGATGAAGTTTGTCGAGCTTTGGGTTGGAGGTAGCGGGTGACCTGGTGATCACAGGAAAAATGGTAAGGGGATTTTAAGATGGTCGTGGTGGCCAGGGGATGGCGAAGTAGGGTTTTATACCCGGTTTTTTCGTCGATTGTTTCAGGGGCTTTCTCGACGTCGATAGATCACCGGAGGCAATCGCATGGGGTGGGATCGAAGCATGGTGAAGTGACACAACTCTGGACGAGGCGGTAGGATTTCTGGTGGTGGGGTTCGTCGTCGGCGAGGTGATTAGTCGATCGAGTTCTTGGGTTCCAGTGTGGTCGAAGTGTCCGATTTTGTTTTGCAGGCGAATTCGTTGATCTGGGAGGTCAAGGAGGATGGCGAGGTTGTGGGCGACTTGTCGAGGGTCGAGGCGTTGATCTACAGTGGTCGGAACGACCGTGCACGTGCACGTGTGCATTTTCGTATTTGGGTTGGTTTGGGCTTTGGGGAAGACGAAGCCTTCTCGTGTGTTGCTCGAGATTTTTGTGGGGACGACTCGAAGTAGGTAGTGAACGCGAGTGACTCGTGTTTTGCTCTGGGTTTTCTTTTGTTAAGCTCGGGTTTGTTTTGAATTGTTACCTAGTTTGAAGTTTTAAACAAAGAACATGTTAACAGGTTTAATTGTGAAAGTAAATTTTAATTCCAGATTTTAAAACTTTTCGGGAATCATATTTAGGTTTTTTAAAGGTAAGTAAATATTGTTAACATGTTTCAAAAGTAAATAATATAACCAAGTTTTAAAGTTTTAAAGGTTATTAAGTGATTTAGTTTTCAAAAGAAAATTTTTAGCCAAGTTTAAAAATGTATTTAAAATGTATATGTTTTCAAAAGAAATATAAATCCAGTTTTCAAAGAAATTTATTAATCAAGTTTTTAATAAGTTCCAAAGATTTAAAATGTCAAAGTTAAATGTTTTTTTTAATTTGTTTGTTTTAAAGTAATTATATATTAAGTTGATTAAGTAATTAAGTTCCTAAAAGTTTTGCAAATGGAAGTTTAATGATGTAAATTAAGTAATTAATCAAGGTAAAGAATTTGTCTTTAATTAATTAAGGTTGTCATTAATTAGGGATAATTAATTAGTGAAATTAATTAAAGGTTAATCACTCAGTGTAATTAATGAATGAATGATTATTTAATGTAATTAATAAGGTTTAATTACTTAGTGTAATTTATTAAAAAGATAATTACTTAATTAAAAGATAGTTAATTAATGAATATGATTAATTAATGGATAATTAATAAATGCGATTAATTAAAAGATAATTACTTAATGAAAGTAATTAACGGATAGTTAATGAATGTAATTAATTTAAGGATCATTAACTAGTGATTAAGGGATAATTAACTAATTAATGTAATTAATTTAAGATAATTAATTAGTTTAATTAAGTAAGGTTAATCACTCATGAAATTGATTAAGTATAATTACTTAATGTAATTAATAAAGTATAATTACTTAGTGTAAGTAATTAATGGATAATTACTGAATGTAATTAATAAAAGGATAATTACTTAATAAAAGTAATTAGGGGTTAATTAATGAATGTAATTAGAGGTTAATTAATAAAAGGTTAATTACTTAATGGAAGTAATTAAGGATTAATTATTTAGTGTAATTAATTAATTAATTAAGGGTTAGTTAATTAATGTAAGTGATTTTAAGTTGATTAATTAATGTAATTAATTTAGGATCATTAATTAATGTAATTAATTATAGTATAATTAATTAAAGAGAGTAATTAAAGGTTAATTAATGTGAATAGTTAAAGGATAATTAATTTATGTAATTAATTAAAGGCTAATTACTTAATGTAATTAAAGAATAATTAATCAATGATGATTAATTAAAATGGATAATTAAAGGATGATTAATTAATTGGTTTGTAATTAATTATTGTTAAGTAAGGATAATTTAAAGGTAATTAAAGTAATTAATTAAATTCATTGGTGGTTAATTAAATTAATTTGAGATGGTGTGGTTGATTAATCTTGCTTATGGATGATTGAATGATATAATATCTGGGATTATGTGATATCTCTGATATGTGATAGGTGTTGCTTTGTGATATGAGATTCTTTGGTTGAATGGTGATAGTATTGATTGTCTATCTGTGATAATGTGAATTATCTATCTGTGTGGATATGTTACCCTTAATATAAATTAAATTGAATTGTTAAACCCCATAAAACAACTTGGACTTTAAAATGGCGTTTTGGATTTTGATGAGACCGGGATCGGATTTCCGAATTGGATATCCGAAAACCACATCGATCCAAATTAAATGATAGGTCATGAAATCTCAAGAGAAGATCGAGATGAAGATTCAGAATGTAAGGGCTATTTGTCGTTAACTCTGAGGGTGATTCCAAAACGAGTGTAACGGAGATAGTGCTTTCAGTTTCGAGAGGAAGATTCAGAGTGCAAGAGCTATGGTCGTTAACTCTGAGGATGATTCCAAAAGTGAGTGTAGCGAGATAGTGCCTTCGGTTTCGTTCGAACCCGGAACGAACTTGTATGGATTGAATGCTTTCAGAACATCATTATTGGAGGACGATGAGCATTCCAAGATATGTGTTCTTAAAAAGGTAATCGTAGCCTCAAGCCTCATCAACCGGGAATGGCTAGAACAGGGGAGGTGCAGCAAGACTAAGTGGGTAGCACCCAAGTAGGATGAGATTTTCCCCTGTCTAGAGTCCCTTTTTATTCGGCTATGTGAGCGGTTGGTCGCGCCAACTGCGGGGTTGTCTTGTTCGGGATTATCCAGTAAGGGGTAGTTCCGGTCTTGTGTTGCATGGGATCAGGGTGGATCCTCGGTACGGTGATCTAGGCCACGTACTATGACGGGCGGTACCTCGGTAGCCCTACCATTTAATGGAATCCAATCTCCAATAAGTGCTGTACGTTTTGATTGTGCCCAACTATGTTGGAACGTGAGATGTAAGCATTCCAGCTATTTCCTATTTTACTTGAAAACCCTAGACACTATTATAATATCACTGGATTTCCTATCAAATGTTTTGGTTATCGTAAGGTAAAAACTTATCCGTGTTTCTGTGCGGGAAGTCTTACGAGATACCTTTGCTTTCAAATGATTTTCAAAGTTAAACAACTTTAAACCGTTTACTCACACCAGACCCATGTCTGACCCGGAGTTATTTTCTATTTTCTTAACTCTTGGGTACTCGAATTTTTATGAGTAGCCAAGTGATTCAGGTTAGCTTTGACGAATTTTATGGAGGAGACTTGGAGCAGGAGGCTTCAGCGTATATAGATATTGTGTTCCGCTGTGTTAGTAGCTCTGTGTTATATTTTGAGTTGTATGATAGACAAGTCTTCACGACTGTCTAATGTGATGTATTAAGCTATGTAACTCTGATGTATATGTATACTATGTAATATACTATGTGATGTAATATATTTTATTCGTTCCGCTGTGAGATTCTGATATTGTTTAGTTCTTTCTTTCCAATCTTTTCTCTTTTCTATCCCTTTCTTTCTTAATCATGATGCGTCTTTCTATGGAATGAAAGATTGGTCGTGACACCTTCTTATTTAATTTAACCCGATTTAAACCTGTGTTAAATTATCCCATATCTTATCTAAGGAAAAATCTCATTTATCAAAGCAATCTCTTATTAGAAATACTTTTTGTTTTGGAAAACAATTCCCTTTTTACAGGAACTTAAAAATTAAATACCCGGTTTTAAATTTCCAAAACTCATCTTTGAAAGCATACTACATATATTTTAATGTATATCAACTTCAAACAATTTATATCAAAGAGAACAATTTTAATGTATATCAACTTCAAACAATTTATATCAACTTCAAATATTTTTGGGTTTATTCGGATTTGAACTCATTTTGATCACACAATGATAAAGAGAATAATTTACTAAGTACTCCACAACGTTTGCCTAAGCAAACATCTGATCGTCACGTAGAAGATTATTTAGATTATCGCAAAGATAATCGAAACGATTTTCTCCAAATTATCCCAAAGAAAATGCATTCCATTTAAATTACTTCCAAAAGATATTACTATTTATTTTCTCAAAAACCTTTTGAAATTATTTTCAAAAAATTACGAGATTTAGATTCAAAAATTCTTTTAAATCACGTTTTACAAACTAAATTTATAATAATCATTTCATATTATAATAATCCTTCTTTACTATAATAAAATTATCTCGAATATCTATACTCTAAAGGTCTTATCCTACCATTTAGATTATATTAACAACTTTTTATCAAAGTTTAATCCTTAACCCACCATTATTAAAAGGTGAATTTTTAACTCAATACCTTCCCCGAACACCTTATAGTTAAATTGTGAAAATTATTCATAAAGGTTTCATTTTAAATCAAAGCAATAAATGCTTCTAGATAAACCGAGCACCATTTTGCAATAAACAAACAACAATCAATGTTTCTAATTTAAATTAAGCATAACCGAACAAATAATGATGATAATAAATACATATTATCACATTCAAACCAACACACTTTATAACTATATAAAGTTTTGAAATTTATCCCCTTATATATAAAATATAATCTTAGGCAAAATATTTAATCTGCCAAATTTCAAAAGTTTAATACCATGTCTGTTGGCCTTGGTCGAGTGTTTAGAAACCCCTATCGATACCGTAGCATCCTACGTCTCGACAAGAATTCATAAAAACTCAATAGACCAATTAAAATAATACGATATTATAATATTAACAAATACGCTCTCGGATATATAATACTCTCAAATTCATTCTATCATGTCACTTACCTTATCTCTAATGAGCCAAACCATACCAAAGCCAAGGTTCTCGCTTAACCTTCAGCTCTGATACCACTTTGTAACGACCCACCTTTTTGACCATCGAAAGTCGACACCGAAACTACCACTGTGTTTCAATGTCGTGCATTCAATCGACAAAAGTGCAGATTGTTAGGGTAAATAAAAAGAAAATAACAGAGAACAACAGAATCTCACAGCGGAACCGACAACATATAATATAACAAGGACAGTGAAACTGTCACTCCAAAATATAGAGTAAACCAGAGTTAAAAACAAACCATATCAGCTGGACAGTTATAAAATAATGACCTTACAAAAGCCGATAGGTATACTATATAATACAGCGGAAAATAAAATACTACGATAAGTGAATCTTCAGCTCCCCTTCAGGACCTCCATAACACCAAGGATAACCTGAGAAAATAATCGGTCTAACCCGAGAATTATAATAAAATAACACCCGGATCAATCTGGAAATACCAGTGTGAGATAACTCAAATAATGGGGATCATATAAAAGTTCCGTGAGACCACACCGCTAACGCGGAACGGGTTTTTACCTTACAAGAATGCATCCATACAGCAAGAGCAGAAATAAACATCAGGAAACAAATCCAAATAAGAATGGGCATAATTAATATTAAAACTAGACTTGAAAGAATGGAAATAATCGGAGTAAAATCCAAACTGGACAGAATCGATAAAACAAGGAAACAACCTAAATTCGATTGAATGGACAAAATAAGGTAATAGTCCAACTTGATAGAATGGACTAAATAAGGTAATAGTCCAACCTGATAGAATGGACTAAATCAATACTTAAATGCTATGATGAGGAGTTGGCTCTACTCGTAGCAATTTAAAGCTAAACAGATTCAGGGTTTTTGAATCAAATAAGGATTTCCAACAAATGACTAGGAAGGTGCACCCCCTTGGAACATACCTCTAGTAATATACTCCTAAGAAGCTTATATACTCGGTGACACTTCTCGTACAATGCCAAGCCGGACCCCGCCAGACCTTACCGAGTATTCGAATATTTCCACATCTAAGTGCATAACCGAATCCAAACTAGATGAGATCTGAAAATACCCTTTTGATGGGAGCAACCCCACATAGCTTGGCTTCCTCTCGCGCTTTGGGTTTAGTCATTCCGCCAAAGGATGGCAACGCTCAATGGAGCAACAAATCGTCTTAGAATGACGAAAACAAAGTAGCTAGAGTAACCGATAGCTGAGATACCAACTATCGAGGATATAAAACGATCGTATATGGAAATTAAGTTGTATACTTATCACAACTCATTGAATTCAAACTTGTACTTTTTCTTGGTTAACAATAATATCGTACAAGTCAAGGTAGTGTTACCTCAAATTCATGTCTTACAGTTATTCTTTGTAGAATCGATTTCAACCTAGAGGGGGGACGAATATGGTGATACTAATAATTATAAAAATTTAATGCGGAAATATATAAAATAATTGCAGCATGGATAATAGCAGAATAAAAGCAGAAATAGAACAACATAGATTTACCCAACTTCGGCAAAACCCTGCCTACGTGTTGCCCCCAAGGTTTGTACTAGAAATTAAGTAGTCAGGCGCTTACACACGTAAACTTGTGACACCCACTATCGACTAACCTAACTCTACGCTCAAAACCCTGCCACAACTCAGCCACTGAGTTACGAATTCTCGAACTACACCACCGTAGTTCGTCACCTAGTCACACGACTAGAAAAACACAGTTTAGAAAGAAAATTACAAGATAAATAAAAACAAACACAAAACCCTATTTATATATAAGCCCAAATTAAAAAGTGACTGGCCCAAATGAATATAATTTTTAAATGTTTTCTCCCTTTATTTTCTACGGCCCGTATCCTTTGTTAAAATGTCTGTTTCTTTTCCTTTGCTCGAAAATATTCGTTCCTCTTTCAAAATAAATTAGGGCTTCATGATAACTGAAGCCGCCGCTTGAAATTGATGTTCGAATTGATGTAAACTTTGCCTCTAGTTCCTTCATCAAACGAATCGTTGGCTATGATTTGCTTTGTTGTTTTGCTTTGATTATGCTTACGGCTGCTCCCAGGATTGAGTTCGAATCTGTGAATCTGGTATGTAAATTATGTCGTTTAACTGCTCTGTTGTTTTGCTTTGGTTCGAACTTGATTCGAGTTATTGATTTGGGATTTAATTTGCAACTTGGCCCTGTGATTTTTTGCTTGAACTCGAATGCCTTTGTATGCCGATGATGATGATGGGTTAAATAGGGATAAATTCCCTATATTTACATTCGTATTTATTTTGTTTGAATTCTTCATGTTACTATGCTTGGCCACTGATTTTTGATCGAACGATGTGATTAATCTTGACTTGTTCGTATACTTCGTGAATTTGACATTGGCTCCATTCTTTTCTCCATTGACATCTCTGATTCGGCACTTTGAATTTGTGATAATATTTTGAGATGAGAACTTGACTTTGACTTGTTCAATTTTACTTTGGTCACCACGGCTTTGACTTAATTTGAAACTTCTACCTTGATAATTGTTCGAACTGCAACATTTGTTTATCTTGTTAATATACGAATTTTATTTATTTTCGTGTATAGTTGACCCCTTTTGATTTTTTCTTAACTACTGCTATTTCATTTTGTTCACTCTTATGTACTTATGGTTGCATTCATCTGCTACGAGTCACTTGTGCATTTGAGTCTGTCCGATCCATCATTCTCTAGAGTTTGGTGTGGTTAGTTGTGGTCAGTTCCATGTTGCATTTGAGGTGAGCATTCAGTTGTGGTTTGCATTCAGTTGGTTGCATTACATTGTTCATTGTCTTGTGCCATTGTATGCCTCTAGTCTAGATTTGTTGTTTGACTTGAAGCATATCCTCTGTCCTCTTTTGAATACTTGCATTTGAAGTGTGTGTTCTGGTTTGGTCCATATGCATGTGTGTGTGTGTCACTTTGCTTGCTTATTCCAGTGTGTATATAATATAATTCTCGAATCACTTGTTTATATATACATGTGTATATATGCAGGCTCTTGTATTATGTTCACCACTGTCTGGACTATTGCTTAGCTGTTGTCGAATTCCATATTCATTTCCTTGAATTTCATCACTACTTGCTGGGTTACCCTATATTGCTTTCATACTTGAATTGTATTGTGGTTCCATTATGCTTTGCACTCCTTTGTTGTTTGGTTGAGTTCAATTGTCATTGCATATATGTATACATGTGTGTTCACACATGTATATATGTATGTTAGCTTGTGCATGCATCTGACCATGCCATTTAAAATCTGGATGCTTTGATTTGTTCTTGCATTTGTGTTTTAAGTGTATGTTTACTTGAGTCTGGTGTGTGTTACTGATCTATTGCTCGAGTGCTTACTACTTCGAGTTGAACTGCCTGTGCTTCGAGTCTGTACATATGAACTTGTACATGTCTTTTTTTGGTTTTGCTTTCATGTTCATTTAAAGGTCTGGTGCAGTTTGACCCATTTCCTTGTTCACTGATATGTTGACACACTTGTGCACTTGTTAGCATGGTCTGGTTGACCCTGAATTCGGTTTCACATGTTGATTTACTGACTTGTTGTCATGTGTGTTTGTACTGTTTGCTTCGACTGCTTTCTTTTTGAAATCCTTCCAGGTTGTATGTGTGGATTTGTATTCATGTCGAATTTTATTTGTATTGCACCTAAGTTGAATCCAGCCTTGGCTCGGGTTTGACCTTGTGCTCACCTGTCCCTATAGTTTTGTCAAGTGTATATCGGTGTGCACGGCCTTGTGGCATGTACAGTGATACTTGCATGTCACAGGTTGTTCATGTTTGATGAATTCAAAAATGAAAATGATGACGAACAACCCAAATAACTGAGGCAAATAATATTTACAAAATGCACATTTCATTTTACACTGCAAAAATATTTCTTTTTCAATTTTACTGCGTTAGTGTTTATTTTGCAGGTTTTTCAAATGTTGGATTCAGATTGGAATATAGTTGAAGAACAAATATAAGTGAACGAGTGATATGTAGTGAGGTGCAAATGTAAAGACGGTTGTATAGTGAAAAATTGTGTAGTGATTTGAAATTGTATCGTAATTGAAATTTTGTATATATAGTGAGAGTACAAATTTTGTACTATTCAAAAATTGTAATAAAATATTTGTTTGAATTTAAATTCTGTGTTATTTAGTTTATTCAGCAAATATTTATTTAATTATGTGAAAATAAAATAGTACAATAACAAATACATTTAAATGAATATATATATATATGTTTATTATCATCAAACAAAAATCATATACTTGCATATTCAACAATCTCCCCCTTTTGATGATAACAAACCTATATTTAAGATTTTTAATTTATTAAATGTATTTGATCATTCTATTTGCTCCACCTATTTGAATGCTTCCTCTCTTTAACAAGACGCCCCTTTCATATATGCATGAAAATAAATAAAAATATGCAAATGAACCTAGATGAGAATATGCAAATAAAAATAAGATATTTGAACTTTATTTGCCAAAATCTTAACTTTTCTCTCCTCCTTTTGTTATCAGCAAAAGAGTAATAGTGTTAGAAAAATAGAGATAAAGTGATAGACATTAATACCCAATCGAGTATAAATATTAAATTTCAATAAAAAATCAAACAAAAATCATAAATACTCTGTTAGGCGCATATTCCACTTTAGAATGATAGGGGTGATGTCGGTATATAAAGCCATATAGTTGTGTCTATTTGTGGTATATTTATATCAGGAATTTGAATATCTACTAACCATGCATAACCGTTATGACTTTTAAATGAGATTAGTAGTATTCCCAATTTTTTTAAAAAATGAATTTCAAGCATCTTCTAACCACACATAACCGTGAGGACTTTTACATGGGATTAGAATCAACTCGTCTATTTAATAACCAATTTTGATATGTGTTCCATACATGCATAACCGTGAGGACTTTTAAATGAGCATGAAAGCACATAATCAAAAATTCCAAGTAATTCACCGATGCATAACCGTGAGGACTTTTAAATGAGAGTGAATACTTTAGATGTTTTTATTGCTAAAAATAAAATAAAATGAAAACGAATAATTTCCCGTTTAAAATACCACATATTGACATACTATATTGGATTTTGATGAGTGATGGTCGTTAGAAATATGATAGAAATAGAGATGGTTATGGAATTTTTACCAACCAAAAGTTAATATAAATCTTGTTTAAATTATTTAAAGAAATTTACTAAATATACTTTCTCAAGTTATAATATATGATTAATATCAACACTCATCACTTTTTCCATCACTGTTTATCTTTGCGATAATCAGTAGGAAGTCAAATTAGTTAATGTAGTCACTTAAAATAAAATCCAAAAATAATTATAAAATCAAATTTTCTAAAATGACTAATCCGAATTGAAGTCAACAAAAACTATTTTCTAAAAGGGGTTTTATAAAAAAAATGTCTGCCGGATGAAAATCAATTAAAATGAAAATTATGCAGATATTTTATTTGGAAATGTGATGCAACTAATGGATGTCTCAACATAAAACACTTTCCACTAGTAATTTTTCTATCAACTAGGCTACCCGTGTAATCTGCATCTGAATTTCCCTTTGACTCAAGGTTATCATTAAATAGATATCATAGACCAAATCATGGAGTGTGCAACAAATACCTTAAAATCCTTTTTACAGCTTTTAAATGAAATTCTTTTTGGATTTGAATTGATACCGTGCAAATGAACAAACAATGAACATAATGACAGGTCTAGAATCATTAAAATAAACAAATATATCCACGTGTATATAGAGTAACCATCAACCAATAAAACAACATCATTAGCCCAAATAGATCTATATGAACCGTTCAAAGACTCTAGAGGTACATGTAGTGTTCTCGGCATAAAAAGGTAATTGTCCAACAATTATGCATAAATTAGAATCATAATCAACATTCATTATCACATAACTGGCTGATTTAAATTAGATTACGGTGCAGATTTTCACATCTAATAAATCGTTCAAGATAAATATACTGTTACCTATTTTACCTTCACGATAATTTTTCGTTGTTACTCATTGTGATTCTGCCACCTTTGTACTAGGCTAAGGAACTATGATTTGTTGCCCGTCGTGTGCCTGGAACAGCCAGAGTCCAGGTAACACTGTTGTTATTCCTTAGCCTACCACCATACCTACACGGAAAATATTTTTGTGACCTATTTGTTTTTATAGTTCCATGGTTGTTAGTGGCAACAGATTTTGAAAAATAAGTTTGTGGAGACCCAAGACAATTTATATTGGTTCCTTTTGGCACCTAGATTTGTTTGACTTTAAGGGATTATATATTCGTGCCTTTTGGAACCCAAATTGGTATGGTTTTGTGTTTGTATATATTTCGACAATTATTCTTGCCATGTCCAATATTTCCACACTTTACGATTTGGGTATCACACTTTTCCCCTTAACAGTGTTATTAGTCGTTTGTTCATATTTTGACACTTTTGCAAATCCAAATCCTTTCCTTTTATTCTCGAAGAGTTGATTTTAAAAGAGCATATTAAATGATTTATCTCTAGTGTAAAATTTCCGAGTAACCAACTCAAGTTTATTAACTTTGGATTTTAAAAGTTTATTTTCATTTATTAGCTTTGAACAAAAACTAATTGTACTATCTCTCTTTTCAAAATTCTTCATTTTCAAGTCCATATTTTCATTTTTAAGCTCTCTAATTTTAGTCTCAATTTCTAGCATCTCAGTTTCAAAGAGTTGGAATTTTTTTAATTCAATTTTTTCAAAATCCTTGATTTTTTCAATCTCCTTTTCAAACTCGTGATTTAATCGAATAATTTCAGATTTCCTCAAAATCACGTTTTCTTTTTCAAGGGTTTTGAAATTTTCGTTGACTTCATTTAATTCCTTTTCAAAAATCACACATTTAGAACTTTATGACTTCCTAAAACTATCCAACTCTTTTTGCAAAATGTTATTTTTACAAATCAATTCGGTTTTATTTTTCTCCCGAATTAAAATTTCGTTTTCTAACTTTTGCAAGTTTTCTTGAAAATAGGCAAAAAAAAATTCCATAATCCAAACACCTTTTCCAATTAGAATTTTTATTTTTCTTAATATTTTTAAGCTCATTTTCCAAATCATTATTTTTCTGATGAAGTTTAGCTTATTCCCTTTTCAACTTATTATTTTTCACCTCAAGAGCTTTATTATTTTCAATTAATTTTCGGCACAAGAGAACTAAATCATTGAATGGAAAATCACTTATCTCATCGGCTATTGAATCTTCATCACTACTGCCTTTGGCCAATCATGTTAAGCACATTTCTTTAACTGAGTTGATTGTGGAGGATTTCTCACCATTGTTGACTTTTGCACCATATATTGCATCAAAAGTATTCCAGATTTCCTATGCACTTTCACAATGTGAGATAAAGTTAAAATTTTGTTGATTAATATGAGAATATAGTATATGCATAGCAAGAGCATTAATCGAAGCATTTTTCTCATCTACTACATCACACCCATTTTCAATAATATCCCAACAATTAAAATTAACAGATTTTAAATACAATTCCATTTTTAATTTCCAATTTAAAAATATGTTCCATCAAAAATAGGAGGAATAATACTGGACTGACTCTCGCTAGATTTGCAAATAGAGTTAGACATCCTTGCTATTAACCTGCTCTGATACCACTTGTAGGATCATTTCACCCTAGAGGGGGGAGGGTGATGTAACGACCCATATTTCTGGGTCATCAAATTCGAATATTTAAAATGTAACGACCCATAATTTAATCACTTTGAACATAAATAGTTAATATGTTTTTAAATGATTAAATAATGGATTTTATATCTAGAATTATTAACTCTGCCTAATAAAACAGAATAGTATAATTACTTGCCTAATAAAATAAGAGAGAATTATTAACCTTGCCTAATAAAACAGAATAGTATAATTACTTGCCTAATAAAAACATAATAATATAATAACTTGCCTAATGAAACAAAATAGCATAATGATTATTATATTCCATGCGGATGGTTGCCATTGGACCAAAATCTAGTCAAATCAGGTTTTGCCATGCAGATGGTTGTTATTGGACCAAAATCTGGTCGAATCAGGTTCTGCCATGCGGATTGTTGCCATTGGACCAAAATCTGGTCGAATCATGTTATGCCATAGTTGATAAGGAGGATTTCTATTGGACCAAAATGTGGTCGAATCAAATTAGGCCATCAAGATGTTTTCTATTGGACCAAAATGTAGTCGAATCAAATTAGGCCATAAGGCTGGTTTCTATTGGACCAAAATCTGGTCGAATCTGGTTAGTCTATAGGGAATGACTAAAGTACCCTTCTCCTCACATATAAATAGCCAAGTCCATATCTCATTTTAATTCATTCACAAACTAAAGAAAAGAACTAAAATTCATTATCAAAGGTGAAGTATTCCAAGTCTCCATCAAAGCAAATAGGATGTAAGTATATTCCTTATTTTCATAGTTTAGTGGGTATAGCTTATTCTGTGAGTATAATTCAATTATTTTACAGTGAGTGTAATCTTAATCTCTTTCCTTTGACTCATTCACATTTTAATAAATGTTGTGTTAACTATTGATTGTAAATTGTTAATAATAATGAGTCTGTTCTTATTCTTGTTATTATTCTTGTTTGGTTGTTTGATTTGTGCTC
This sequence comes from Allium fistulosum, assembly GCA_030737815.1. Taxonomy (NCBI): domain Eukaryota; kingdom Viridiplantae; phylum Streptophyta; class Magnoliopsida; order Asparagales; family Amaryllidaceae; genus Allium; species Allium fistulosum. The sequence continues at coordinate 722,605,863 of CM060901.1, forward strand.
GGCCAGTTTATAAGCACTGACTATTTATTGATTATTGACATTGCTCGACCAGTTTATGAGCAATTTATTCATCCATATGCATGGGTTAAGTAGAAAACAATCGTAGGCTAACACCTTGTGATTTGTTTTACGATTTGACTAAAAGGTGTTTATTGATAATATTGGTTCATTTAATTGTTATAATTAGTTATAATAATTTGACGTCAATGGAATTGTTTTCAAAGTTGGTTTTCATAAATAAAAGTTTATGAAATGTTTAAAGAAATAGAAATATTTGGAAATGAATATTTTGAAGTTATTTTATATAAAAGTGGGTTATATAAAGAAAGATTTTATAAAAGTGTTTTATAAAATGGAAAGAATTTCGAGGACTAAACCCGATGGTTTTAAGATGATATTTGAGAGGGTTTGAAAATGGAAATTATTATAGATTTGAAGTACTTTTCATTATTAGTGTAAATGATTTTTCCACTTCGGGATATAAAGTGATTTGTTATGTTACCTATGATTTGGGTAACCCATAAATAAAAAGTGGGCAAGGGAGGTGCAGATGTTTTGTAGCATTAGTATAGTCCACTCTCGTTGTAGAGGGATATACATATCTATATTTAATTTTGGAAGGCTGGGACCCAGTTGTCTTGTTATGGCTAGAAACCTCCCAATCAGGTAGCATATAGTTTTTGTATGTTTGTATATTGGTACTGTTTCAAAAAGTGATTTATTTTTACATCCCGAAGTAAAGGACTAGTTTGAATATAAAGGATGTATAGATATATATATTTCAAAAGTTTTGAAATAAGAATTTGGGAATAAATTCCAAAGGTATAATTTCCGTAAAGTTAATTAGATTGTAAAAATATAAAATTGAAGATTAAGCCTAAGTGGGTAATTTTGGAATTGCATATTGTTTGTTGCATCGTAGGCTCATGGAGTCCTATTTGCGGTAGGAGAACTACGTTGGCTTGATCCTGTATCTAATTTGGTACTCAATTAGATAGGGGTACATAGGCAGTCACAAGTGGTAGTGATGCAGCCCCAATAATAACATAACATTTTCTGTTTGTTGTTTGTCATATATCAGGTATTGTTGTATCTTTCATGTTTACTATATTATTCCGCATTTACATTGTTTATTGAGTTTGCAAGTAATGATATTGTTGTTTCTCATCAGAGTTGCATAGCGGTAGATTTACAGTTTGTTTGTGGTATTTGGTTTTGGGTTTGTATTAAAGCACACTAGTAGATTAAATTGATTACTTTGATAACTTGTAAAATTGAACGTTGTATCCTATACATTTAGTAGTGTTGGATATTTATCAAATATTGTGTATTAAGTTGGTAGTTTTCATTCGTAGTTTTAGAACGGACGGGTCTTTCGGCGATTTTGACTGGTCCGAAAACCTGGGTCGTCACAGTTGGTATCAGAGCTTAGGTTAGGTGCCTAAGTAAAAAATTTCTAGGTTAGTAAATTATCCTAGAAATTTTAAAATGAAACTACCTTAAATTGATAAATAAAAATGGATAGGATAAGGCACCATACCTCCGACCGGGGTTATGGGCGATAATATTTTTAGTGTGCTTAGCTTTTGTTAATTGTTTGGTTTTCGTTATATCTTTTCGTCCTTCATATTTCGAGGACGAAATTCTTTTAAGAGGGGAAGAATGTAACGACCCATAATTTAATCACTTTGAACATAAATAGTTAATATGTTTTTAAATGATTAAATAATGGATTTTATATCTAGAATTATTAACCCTGCCTAATAAAACAGAATAGTATAATTACTTGCCTAATAAAATAAGAGAGAATTATTAACCTTGCCTAATAAAACAAAATAGTATAATTACTTGCCTAATAAAAACAGAATAGTATAATTACTTGCCTAATGAAACAAAATAGCATAATGATTATTATATTCCATGCGGATGGTTGCCATTGGACCAAAACCTGGTCGAATCAGGTTCTGCCATGTTAATGGTTGTTATTGGACCAAAATCTGGTCGAATCAGGTTCTGCCATGCGGATTGTTGCCATTGGACCAAAATCTGGTCGAATCATGTTATGCCATAGTTGATAAGGAGGATTTCTATTGGACCAAAATGTGGTCGAATCAAATTAGGCCATCAAGATGTTTTCTATTGGACCAAAATGTAGTCGAATCAAATTAGGTCATAAGGCTGGTTTCTACTGGACCAAAATCTGGTCTAGTCTATAGGGAATGACTAAAGTACCCTTCTCTTCACCTATAAATAGCCAAGTCCATATCTCATTTTAATTCATTCACAAACTAAAGAAAAGAACTAAAATTCATTATCAAAGGTGAAGTATTCCAAGTCTCCATCAAAGCAAATAGGATGTAAGTATATTCCTTGTTTTCATAGTTTAGTGGATATAGCTTATTCTGTGAGTATAATTCAATTATTTTACAGTGAGTGTAATCTTAATCTCTTTCCTTTGACTCATTCACATTTTAATAAATGTTGTGTTAACTATTGATTGTAAATTGTTAATAATAATGAGTCTGTTCTTATTCTTGTTATTATTCTTGTTTGGTTGTTTGATTTGTGCTCGGCCAGTTTATGAGCACTGACTATTTATTGATTATTGACATTGCTCGACCAGTTTATGAGCAATTTATTCATCCATATGCATGGGTTAAGTAGAAAACAATTGTAGGCTAACACCTTGTGATTTGTTTCACGATTTGACTAAAAGGTGTTTATTGATAATATTGGTTCATTTAATTGTTATAATTAGTTATAATAATTTGACGTCAATGGAATTGTTTTCAAAGTTGGTTTTCATAAATAAAAGTTTATGAAATGTTTAAAGAAATAGAAATATTTGGAAATGAATATTTTGAAGTTATTTTATATAAAAGTGGGTTATATAAAGAAAGATTTTATAAAAGTGTTTTATAAAACGGAAAGAATTTCGAGGACTAAACCCGATGGTTTTAAGATGATATTTGAGAGGGTTTGAAAATGGAAATTATTATAAATTTGAAGTACTTTTCATTATTAGTGTAAATGATTTTTCCACTTCGGGATATAAAGTGATTTGTTATGTTACCTATGATTCGGGTAACCCATAACTAAAAAGTGGGCAAGGGAGGTGCAGATGTTTTGTAGCATTAGTATAGTCCTCTCTCGTTGTAGAGGGATATACATATCTATATTTATTTTTGGAAGGCTGGGACCCAGTTGTCTTGTTATGGCTAGAAACCTCCTGATCAGGTAGCATATAGTTTTTGTATGCTTGTATATTGGTATTGTTTCAAAAAGTGATTTATTTTTACATCCCGAAGTAAAGGACTAGTTTGAATATAAAGGATGTATAGATATATATATTTCAAAAGTTTTGAAATAAGAATTTGGGAATAAAGTCCAAAGGTATAATTTCCGTAAAGTTAATTAGATTGTCAAAAACTAAAATTGAAGATTAAGCCTAAGTGGGTAGTTTTGGAATTGCATATTGTTTGTTGCATCGTAGGCTCATGGAGTCCTCTTTGCGGTAGGAGAACTACGTTGGTGTGACGACCGCCCATGACCCCTGCACTGAACCTAGAGAAAGTGCGCTGTAAAGTGTGCCAGGCAACCATGGACGATTGTCAGGGTAAATTAGAAACAGCAGAATCTATCGTATTACTCACAGCGCATGGACAAAATACAATAGAATATATACATAGTGAAGCTTCACAGAATAGAATCTCATCAATAAAACTTCATAATAGTTGAATACAAACATCTGAATAGTCAATACAACAAGCCTCACTACATATCACTCAGAGAATATACAAACAGCGGAACATCCAGTACATATAGTAAGAAATAATATGCAAGCCTCCAGCTCGTCTTCGTCATCAGCATCGTTGGAAGCAAGAACAGCACCTGTCACCTGCTACCTAGTCTGCCTGTCCCAAAATGGACGAACAGCCCAAGGCAATAAGAGTTAAAACATAAAGCCTTGAGTCAGACAACAGTCTTAGTGAGCGGTAAATTAACTAACAACATACCAAAAGAGCATAAAGGAAAAGGAATAGGAATACAACCCTCCCACTCCATCTCTTTCTACAGTGATAGCCCCCAGACACACACTAAGCAGAAGCAAACATAGCAGAGCATACAATTTAAAGTAAAGCAAATATCACTCGAGTCAAGGGCGATGTTTTCCAAGTACAAACCCCCAAGGCCTAAACCAAGATCAGATAAGCACCCAGAAAATACCGCTCTTGAGACCGAATGACGATACAACCAAACATCTATGACTCTGGCTATCACTGTTATCATTGCTTCGATATCACCATTAATTGAATGACCGGCACATTCTTTCAGCCGTCCGTCAAGGGCTAATGGAAACCTCGGTTCTAGACATAACTCCGCACGTCATCGTGACCCGTGCCTAGGACTATCGAATCTGCCCAGAGTACTTGACTATCAATCATTAGCCTTCAGAGACTATCGAATCTGCCCAACGTACTCTTGCTTTGAGCATGCTAGAACCTTCAACAATGATGAGATCTCAGCCTTCTAGTCATCCTCCTCGACGACTATTTCCATACTAGCTCAAGCGCCTCTCGAGCAAACCATTATCCTCTAACTCGAATCATTTCACCGAGTTATCAACATGCTTGGAATGATCCCGTCTGGATTAGACCAAGACTATCTCATATCATGCTTCGCCTCATCATCATCATAGCAAAGCTTCATCTCAACATCATCATCAAATCTATCCATATGAGCTTCATCATCCGCTACATATGCCACGAGCAGCTTTTCCAATTCAAGAGCCTTTCCCTTAGCTTTTGAATCATCTTCGACCAACTTGTCTAAATCAAATCATCAATCATCTAATTCATAGCAATCAATCAAGGCAAACATTAATCCAAGTAATCAAGCATTCAAATATGATCTAAATAGACAATTATAATAATAATGGCAATTTCGTAAATAAAGAGTCCAAAGTCCAACAAGCATGAAAACATGAACAATATCTCTATAATCTTGATGAATGAACTTGCATAGGTTAACGCTTAGTAAAATGGTTATCAAATCATCATAAACAATGGATCTATATGGATCTATACTTAAGTTTACAAAGATGCATGAAAATCACTACTTTAACACAAAATCAAGCCAACGGTCCGATATACTCCTTTGGATCCGTATGAGAGATAATCACCACTCACCAAATCACCTAAACAACCCCAAAGCAACACACTTCAGATCTGGACAGCGAAGGATCTAACTCGATCTATCACAAATCCGCTTCAAACGATGAAATCTCTCTTCGAAGAATGTAGATCTTCAATCTAAGCTCTTGGATCTTCGATTTGATCTTCGATATGGATGGAAGGAATCACTAGATTAGAGTGGAGAAAAGAAGTGAAGAAGTGTAGAAGTCGAGCTCTCAAAATGGCAGCACTTCGTCGCTTCGAAATCCGGATCCCAAAAAGTGAGAAAAACCCTCATATTTATAGGCTGAAATATCCTTAGGTCGTCCACTTTTAGGTCGTCCACGACCTAAAGACCCCTCGACCTAACAAACCCTTCGATTTACGACTTAACAGTTCCTCCGAACTACGACTTAACAGTTCCTCCGACCTACGACTTAAGCCATAGCACACGCGCGCGCGAACTAGGACTCAACGAGATACGACTTAACAACTTAACTCCTAGGTCGCTCGCGACTTAACACATGCGCTTCCATGCGATCTACGACCTAACACACCCAACGACTTAAAACAATGCGCGACCTAACTACTAAATACCCACGCGACATAACTGGGTTACGACCTAACGACTTAACACACACACGCGACCTAACTCTTAGCCAGGATACGACCTAATTCCTTAGGTCGTCTACCGACCTAACTATGCAATAGGTCGCTAAATACTGAAGGTTACTAACCCCTAGGTCGCTAACTCCTATAGGTCGCTAACTCCTATAGGTCGGAAATCCCTAGGTCGTCTGATTCCATAGGTCGCTCCTATCTCTTAGGTCGTTCACTCGACCTAACTTACCCTACGACCTAAGCTATCACACGACCCAACTCCTATATGACCTATCCCCAACATCCTTAGGTTGCCAGTTTCTATAAGTCGCCTATTTCCTTAAGTCGTCTACGACCTAAGCCTCAACATACGACTTATCTATCATACGACCTAACTGCTTAGGTCGTTCCAACCTCTTAAGTCGCTCCACTTCTTAGGTCGTCTACTACGACCTAACCACCATATGACCTAAGACTTAAACTCTGAACGACTTATCAAAAATGCAACCAAATGTCAACTGTTTTACGATGTTTCGATCCGTAAAAATACGGGTCGTTACAGTTGGCTTGATCTTGTATCTAATTGGGTACTCAATTAGATAGGGGTACGTAGGCAGTCATAAGTGGTAGTGATGCAGCCCCAATAATAACATAACATTTTCTATTTGTTGTTTGTCATATATCAGGTATTGTTGTATCATTCATGTTTACTATATTATTCCGCATTTACATTGTTTATTGAGTTTGCAGGTAATGATATTGTTGTTTCTCATCAGAGTTGCATAGCGGTAGATTTACAGTTTCTATGTAGTATTTGATTTGGGTTTGTATTAAAGCACACTAGTAGATTAAATTGATTACTTTGATAACTTGTAAAATTGAATGTTGTATCCTATACATTTAGTAATGTTGGATATTTATCAAATATTGTGTATTAAGTTGGTAGTTTTCATTCATAGTTTTAGAACGGATGGGTCTTTCGGCGATTTTGACTGGTCCGAAAACCCGGGTCGTCACAGGTGAATAGGGTGATACTAATAATTATAAAAATTTAATGCGGAAATATATAAAATAATTGTAGCAAATATAATAGCAATAAAAGCAGAAATAGAACAACATGGATTTACCCAACTTTGGCAAAACCCTGCCTACATGATGCCCCCAAGGTTTCTACTAGAAATTAAGTAGTCAGACGCTTACACACGTAAACTTGCGACACCCGCTATCGACTAACCTAACTCTACGCTCAAAACCCTGCCACAACTCAGCCACTGAGTTGCGAATTCTCGAACTACACCACCGTAATTCATCACCTAGTCACACGACTAGAAAAACACAGTTTAAAAAGAAAATTACAAGATAAATAAAAACAAACACAAAACCCTATTTATATTTAAGCCCAAATTAAAAAGTGACCGGCCCAAATGAATATAATTTTAAATGTTTTCTCCCTTTATTTTCTTCGGCCCGTATCCTTTGTGAAAATGTTTGCTTCTTTTCCTTTGCTCGAAAACATTTGTTCCTCTTTCAAAATAAATTAGGGCTTCGTGATAACTGAGGTCGCCGCTTGAAATTGATGTTCGAATTGAAGTAAACTTTGCCTCTGGTTCCTTCGTCAAACGAATCATTAGCTATGATTTGCTTTGTTATTTTGCTTTGATTATGCTTGCGGCTGCTCCCAAGATTGAGTTCGAATCTATGAATTTGGTATATAAATTATGTCGTTTAACTGCTCTGTTGTTTTGCTTTGATTCGAACTCGATTCGAGTTATTGATTTGGGATTTAATTTGCAACTTGGCTCTATGATTTTTTGCTTGAACTCGAATGCCTTTGTATGCCGATGATGATGATGGGTTAAATAGGGATAAATTCCCTATGCTTATGTTCGTATTTATTTTGTTTGAATTCTTCATGTTACTATGCTTGGCCACTGATTTTTGATCGAACGATGTGAATAATCTTGACTTGTTCGTATACTTTGTGAATTTGAAATTGGCTCCGTTCTTTTCTCTGTTGACATCTCTGATTTCGGCACTTTGAATTTGTGATAATATTTTGAGATAAGAACTTGACTTCGACTTGTTCAATTTTACTTTGGTCACCACGGCTTTGACTTGATTTGAAACTGCTACTTTGATAATTGTTTGAACTGCAACATTTGTTCATCTTGTTAGTATACGAATTTTATTTACCTTCGTGTATAGTTGACCCCTTTTGATTTTTCTTTAACCACTACTGCTTCATTTTGTTCACTCTTGTGTACTTATGGTTGCATTCATCTTCTTCGAGTCACTTATGCATTTGAGTCTGTCCGGTCCATCATTCTCTAGAGTCTGGTGTGGTTAGTTGTGGTCAGTTCCATGTTGCATTTGAGGTGAGCATTCAGTTGTGGTATGCACTTCAGTTGGTTACATTACATTGTTCACTATCTTGTGCCATTGTATGCCTCGTCTAGATTTGTTGTTTGACTTGAAGCATATCCTCTGTCATCTTTGAATACTTGCATTTGAAGTGTGTGTTCTGGTTTGGTCCATATGTGTGTGTGTATGTCACTTTGCTTGCTTATTCCAATGTGTATATACTATAATTCTCGAATCACTTGTTTATATATACACATGTGTATATATGCAGGATCTTGTATTGTGTTCACCACTGTCTGGACTATTGCTTAGCTGTTGTCAAATTCCATATTCATTTCCTTGAATTTCATCACTATTTGCTGGGTTACCCTATATTGCTTTCATACCTGAACTGTATTGTGGTTCCATTATGCTTTGCACCCCTTTGTTGTTTGGTTGAGTTCTATTGTCATTGTATATATGTGTACATGTGTGTTCACACATGTATATATGTATGTTAGCTTGTGCCTGCATCTGACCATGCCATTTAAAATCTGGATGATTTGTTCTTGCATTTGTGTTCAAGTGTATGTTTACTTGAGTCTGGTGTGTGTTACTGATCTATTGCTCGAGTGCTTACTGCTTCGAGTTAAACTGCCTGTGCTTCGAGTCTGTACATATGAACTTGTACACGTCTTGTTTTGGTTTTGTTTTCATGTTCATTGAAAGGTCTGGTGCGGTTTGACCCATTTCCTTGTTCACTGATGTGTTGACACACTTGTGCACTTGCTAGCACGGTCTGGTTGACCCTGAATTCAGTTTCACATGTTGATTTACTGACTTGTTGTCATGTGTGTTTGTACTGTTTGCTTCGACTGCTTTCTTTTTGAAATCCTTTCAGGTTGTATGTGTGGATTTGTATTCATGTCGAATTTTATTTGTATTGCACCTGAGTTGAATCCAGCCTCGGCTCGGGTTTGACCTTGTGCTCACCTGTCCCTGTAGTTTTATCAAGTGTATATCGGTGTGCACAACCTTGTGGCATGTACAATGATACACTGTGCATGTCACAGGTTGTTCTTGTTTGATGAATTCAAAAATGGAAATGATGACGAACAACCTAAATAACTGAGGCAAATAATATTTACAAAATACACATTTTATTTTATACTGCAAAAATATTTCTTTTTCAATTTTACTGCGTTAGTGTTTATTTTGCAGATAATTCAGATGCTAGATTCAGATTGGAATATAGTTGAAGAACAAATATGAGTGAACGAGTGATATGTAGTGAGGTGCAAATGTAAATGAAAGTTGTATAGTGAAAAATTGTGTAGTGATTTGAAATTGTATCGTAATTGAAATTTTGTATATATAGTGAGAGCACAAATTTTGTACTATTCAAAAATTATAATAAAATATTTGTTTGAATTTAAATTTTGTGTTATTTAATTTATTCAGCAAATATTAATTTAATTATGTGAAAATAAAATAGTACAATAACAAATACATTTAAATGAATATATATATATATATACATATATTATCATCAAACAAAAATCATATACTTGCATATTCAACATTCTTAACTTTCGAAATAGCGATAAGTCTACTTCTCCGATGTTTAGTGCTAATTATACAAATAAATCGTTTCCATATAAGTGATTCGCTTTACGGAAATTAATTCATTTCCATAAACAAATCAAACTTTTTCTTTTTAAAAATGAACTGAACTTGTGCTTGATTTTCATATTGGTAAAACACTTTTAGAATTAGTTCCTAATTTTTAAAACGTTAAGACAGTAATTTTTCTAAGTGCTTGACCCCGAAGGCCTAAACCAACATCAGATCGACACATAGAAGATTATTCCAAAAGATAATAAAACAATTTAAATACCTTTTATAACTTTAAATCAATATTAATTATCCCGAAAGATAATTAATCACACTTAAAATCTCTTTTAAATAAACAAATACATTATCTTTAATAAAATATATAATTATTTCCAAACACTTTTATAACTTTGGTAAATTAACTTTAAATTTTTTATTAAATCAGTTTATTAACTTTAAATCGGTTGATTAAAGCAATTTTATTATATTAGTTAATTTACTTTAATAACCGATTAATTAACTTTAAATATCATTAATTACAAAAATTAATCAAATTCAAATAATCATTAGTTAAAAGTGAATAATTCATCTCAAACATCATTTGTTAAAATGACAAGTAAATTGAAATTCCATTAATTAAAACAATTAATTAAGTTCAAATAATCATTAATTAATTGAATTAATTAAATTCAAACTCCATTAGCTAAAATGATTAATCAAAACTTCATTTGTTAAAATGATTTATTTAATTATAAAACATCATTACTTAAAATGATTTAACTAAATTCAAATATCATTATTTAAAATGATTAATTACTTTTAAATATCATTAATTAAAATGATTATTAATTTCAATTATCATTAATTAAAATAATTAATTAAGTTCAATAAATTAATTAAGCTCCGTTATCATTAATTAAAATAATTAATTAAACTCAAATAATAATTAGTTAAAACGATTAATTAAGTATAAAACATCACTAGCAAAAATGATTAATTAAATCTAAAGATAAACCAATTTTAATCATCATTTATTAAATTGGTTAATTAATCTCAAAATCATTAGTTAAAATGATTAATTATTTTAATTTATTATTAATCCAAATGATTAATGAATTTTAATATTCTGTTTAGCGAAAACACAAGCTCAAGTTCATACGATAAGGTTTTAGGGATGAAATTGAATAAATGACGATATAACGAAATTGCTATAACGACACATAACAAATTAAATGGAATATCAGGGTTTATTTCAATTAAACATCAATATAATAGCATAAGGATGTAAATAAATAATTATTGGCAAGAAACCCTTTAGGGTCTCTCTACATATTTCCCTGCAAAACAATGGTTATGGATAATATATATACAATCATATGGGTTTATAACGATCAAATTAATATGTCATCTATTTCCAAACGGAAATTCAACCAAACAAGTAATCAAACAATTTAACTACCATCCAAGCAATCAATAAACGTTTATAACATCATAGATATGATATGATAAAATTAAATGTGAGTTAAACTCACATTGATTTTCGTTTTTCACCAAAACATTCTGATTTCGGACTAAAACCGAATAGTCTTCCGATTTTAGTCTAAATTTTCACTTGCTCCAAATCCAACCAAATTAATTCCATCACGAAGATCTCGATGACATGAGTCCAACGCAAAAAATGGCATTCGAATTCAACCTCGTATGAGCGGGATACAAAATTTATAAGTTATCAACAATTTTAAATTAATAAATAACCACTTATATATATTTACAACTTTGCCCCTCCACTACCTTTCTTCTTCTTCCTAACAAACGTACATGTACAGGGTATCTCAAGACATGGCCGAACGTGCATGCACACCCTATCGCCTTCGTTCCTCGATGAAATCGAATTTCGTCTTCGCCAACGGCTTTCTCTCCTCGATCTCCACTCGCCCGATTACAACCCCGAAGCATTCTACAAAAAGGCAACTTGCTCCTATTACTTGTGGCTGCACAGCGCACGTGCGACAATAATTCCCTTTGATCCCTCCAAAAATTCGCTCCAAGGAGCTAATCGACGTCACGAACTCGAATATGGCCTCCGTTTCTTGAATTGTTGCCTAAAATCTTCACATAACCTAACCCTAGCTCGCTGCCCCAAATTGAAACACTACCATACTCAATGAACCATCCCAATGATGACATTAGCTCGAAGCACAACACGTAAAGAGCTCACATATATTTTTTCCAAGATTTTTAATTTCTTAAATCCTTAGTTATGGATTTTTGAAATGAGAAAAATTCTCATTTACAAGTTACATGCAAGCATAAATAGATGGAAGGGCATGGTTGAGTACGTGGGGGGTATGGGCAAGATAGCAGTGGGTATGGCCTGATTATGATGAGGTATGGACATAAAAATAGGATATATATATTATTAAAATATCCAACCTAACATACTCAAAAATCTCGAACTCTAAACGTGGCGCCTGGCGTTTTATACGTTATACCCCTATTCCAGACATAATGGAACTAGTCTCGAGGTCTAATTCAATTGTATGTAGAAGATAGTTTTTTAAACCCAGTTATTATATTAAATTTCCGATATTAACTTCAACGTGTTTCGATCTCGCACGATCTAATGACTCGTCTGATCACTATGAAATTTGAGGGCATATTATAATTCACTATTACGAATCCAATAAAACTGGTTTCGTCAAAATCTGAGGCTGTGCCCCGGAACAACAATTTTTTAGATTTAAATATCATTTTATATTTAATTATTGATTTTTTATCTAATCTATTTATAATTTGTAAATAAATTTACAAATTGAATTCACCAATATTATTCATTAATTAAAAGGAGTTGAATAAAATTATTAAATCCATTTAATTAACATTTAATTCACAATTCAAATATTTAATTATTCCCTATATTTAAATTCAAGTTATTAAATTCCAAAATCTGATTATTTAAATATTTAAAATTAATCAAACATTTAAAATCAAATGACCAGAATTTTGGGTTGTTACACATACACCTGTTGTTTTTTATATTAAGACATGGTTTACGATTATTTATGTGTGAACCTATGTATGTTTATGTTTTAACTCAAAATTTATAAAATGAACTTTTATCATAATCATAAAATTTATTTTTAGAGCTTTCTCTAGTTATATATATATATATGCATATATTTTAAATCAAAACTTTAGACGATAATGGCATGTGTAAAGGGATTAATGGTAGTACTCACGATATATGTCAAATGTAAATTTAGGTATAAATTCCATTTAATATGTCAATTAATCCAACTAGAGAGACAGAGAGAAATGGAAGGTTTCTCTATCTACATCTGCAGCCTCATCTTCCCTTAATTAATTAGACATGTTACGAGGAAACAGAAGGCTTCCTTCTCTAAAATTCTACATGTTTAGGTGTGTATATATATATATCCATCGCTTATATGCTACACTTACACTTCAAACATATGAATGTATTTGATACATTCATTATAATACATAAAGTAAAATTAAAAATAAAATTAAAATTTAAACTTTCTTTTTAACCAAACTAAATAAAATATGATTTTATTTAAAACTTTATTAGCTTGAATATAATAATCTTTTAGACTTCATAGTCTCAATAGATCCAAAATAGGAATTTTTTTAAAATCTACTTATTTCACCCGCTTTCGATTGGTTGGTTCAATCAACACATTCACTAGACTAATACCCAACCTACATCCAAAAGCACATACGAGTTTTAATGCACATGTCACTTCTCTAAATCACATGATTCATAGCTGCAACTCTAATCAAACGAGGGATCACTTCTATCCACATATATAAGTTGCAATCGTTATACTTATTAATCTTATCATAGCATAAGTATACAAGTGTGTCGGGGTGTTTATTTCTAATTAATCCTATTCGATTTATTAATACTGAGTCGATCCCAAGGCATACAGCTTATTTCATCTGCCCTCCCCTCAGCCAATTTCCACTAGACTTTGTCTTGACTTCAAGATATCATGGACTTTTCTCCGTATATCCCTCGACCAAACATTGTAGGTGCCCCTACACGATCCCTTAGTTGCACAATCCTCTCTGGATCTCCGATGCTTACTCCATTATGATACAATGACCGTCTCCTTAATCTCCACCATTAGTACTACTCATCCCCGTTTGCACTATGCTTGCCCCGTGGTTGTGTCCGTGCAGCAAATCATTTGAATAACAAACTGACACTAGACTAATTCATCATGATTCAGATCACGACCTCGAATCTGTCCGCTAGGATGGATACTAACCTCCAGTAGTCTCGCTTCTTACCGATCATATTATTCATACATTTATTCATATCTTCCTCACTGACAACATTACTCCCTTAATGTCATTTATATCCCAATGTCTTTATGGGTTTTAATACTCATTTCATATATTATATCACATGTGCATCATCATCACATCATTTAACATATAAATTGACATAATGGGATAATTATCATTTATCACTTAAAATCAAATCATAACATGCACGACATAGTGAGACAACATAATCATATATAAGAATATTCATTTTATAGCATATGTCATAAGCATTCACGCATTCAAATAACATCGCGCATATATTATCAAAACATAAAGGATAAGTTAACTATACTTAATTCTATGGATTTATAATATGGCCCCTTAACGCCATTCATTTCAGAAATTGCATTATATCCCATATTTATCACATATAAAGGTCGTATGTATATCGCATCATCTCATAGCATCGATTCATCAATAAGTGGCTATAGCACAATAATTCAATAAACATTGCATCACATAATATCATATGGATATTATTATAACTTGGAGATATTATTTAAACAAGGCAAATTTTGATAAACCAAGTCATGTAAATATTTATCATATGCAACTATACAAGGCCATCATAGCATCACTTGGTGAGAATATAGCAAAATACTTTCATATTCAATACATAGCATACCAAGCATCGGAATAGTACATACATTTCATATTAGAAATATCATATAGCATCATATCTCATAACTTCAATATAGTCATATCACATAACATCATCCATATAGCATAACCTAACATCGTAGTAACATGTAAAGCCTACTCTCATGGTTGATTTCATACTTAATATCATTACCAAGTTTCTATTTATTTTAATGCATCAAAACATCAAAATTTAAATAATACGGCACGTATATGCAACGCACAATATACACAAAGTGATACAGTGTACATGTATACTCATTTATATCAAAAATATGGATATAGTTTCAAAACTTTCTATAAAGCATCTGTAAAAATTTCTAGTATAAAACCATACTAAAATCTTTATTTCAAACATCTATGAACTTCCTTATTTTCAAATCCATTTTTATATAAACCTTCTTTGTAGATAACTTCATCGTTTAAAAATGGGTTTAAATAATTTCTAAATCAACATCTTAAAAATAAAATTTTCATTTCTAATATTTTTAAAATAAGATCAGATGTGCCATGATCAATGAATTCACATATATCATACCAAAATTATTATCCATTCCTAAATATTTTTATCGTATGATTTTCTATCAATTTAATAAAATAACACGAGTTAACTATCGAATTTAATAATTAATCCTCATTTATCAATTCAATATATATTTTTATATTTAATTTAAATATATATCGACGGTATATCAAATTAACAGAGGTGAACATCTCATTGTTATTAACCAACTAATAGCATTTTGTATGATTAATTCAAATCACCGAATTTAATTAAATGTTTAGCTTGATCGTCTAAACTTATTCCCGATGCATAACTCAAACTAGTACATAGAACTTGCATCAACATATTAACAACACTTTAAATATTCAACACTTTAATTAAACTGGACTAACTAGTCATCGTTTGCAAGTCCATGCTACTGAAACATCAATTCAGAACATATAAATCCCAGTAAGGTCCAAAACCATTCAAACAACATAGATTATATATGAGGTCCAACTTACCATTTTATCAAAAATGCATCATAATAATTGGTTTCAAAGCATATCTAAGGACAGTATTTAACTAATGCAGAATTTAAATAAGGTTCACTCACTCATAACACCAGCCCTAGCCTCAGCCACCGACGCCTCCTCCTTCCAAAACACGCATGCACCTACAACCTACCAACGACCAACGTTTGTGATGCACTTCCCATGTCGCACACAAGTATCCAAACATCGTGTAACCCCCAACCTCCAAGCTCCTAACATTGTGCATGCATGTAGATGCGCATCGCTGGCCGTGCGCCCTATGTCTCGCCTCCACTCCTCCAAGCCATCGCATGGTTGCCCATATGAATTTTTTCCATTTTTATTTTGTGCATTATTTAATTTGGGGGAATGGACAAGGGTTGAGAATAGGATAGGATGAATTTCTCATGAGGCATTATGTTGGATTAAGGATTAAGCATGGGTTATAGGCCTTTAAACATGCATTAAGCCTAAATTTTTTAAAGGAAAATGATCTTACTTATGAATACAATGTTACTAACATATATCCAGGCATTTTAATTCATTTAAATACATATAAAACTTATTCAAGCCAATAAAATATATTTAACAGATTTATTTCCATCCAAAACAATTTTTTTAATGGCCAAAATTAACATTTCTAGTCCTTTAAACGATTTAAAAATATTTATTTATTCCTCAAAATATTTCTATAACTTACACATATATTTTATTTTCCAAATATAAATTTCAAATAGCTTTTGGATTCATAAAGCATAATCCAAATTTCAAATTTGAATTTTAAATCGTTATTTCACATTTTATTCCAAAATGAACTTATAAATTAAATTTATTGAACTTAATTTAATTAAAATCCCAAAATAACATTTTAATCTCATTTATCAATTATTCCCACTTTTTACCCATTTAAAATATTTTTTCAATAACTCAAATCCATTTCAAAACTCAATTTCCCCATTTTATTCCAAAAAATCCACTTTATCCATCAAAATTCCAAGTTAAATCCAAAAATACATTTTACTGTATTTATTTTTTTATGCCCTTGACTGTGGTAAAACAGCTTGATACAATTTACTGCTGCATATTTTGACTTATTCTTGATAAAATAAGCTTTTATGGAGGAAAGTTTTAATGCATGTTCTTTATTTCGAGGTTGGAAATGAATCTTATTACTCTGGATGCTTATACATATTCACTTCAGCTAAGTTTATAAGAAAATAAGGGAAGAAAATTATACCAATATGACTTGCATTCTTTGTAAGAAAATTTAATTATAATATAGCTTTTCTCGTATGGCTTGCTATCTTCATATAACTTGCTTTCTTCACATTCTAAGAATTCCATCAAGTATTTACCTAGTGCTATTATAATTTATTTTCTCAAATAATATATTAATACAAGTTATGCATGTGCTAATATGACTTCATAATGCTACATCTACCGCCATTCGTGAAGGCATATTAGCACGAATCAACGATTTTTGGCCCTTATTTAGAATCCATTATGATGTTACGAAAGTGATGTTTGAGGTGCTTAATTTTAGTACAGAATAATATATGCATATATGCTACATATTTTATTTTTGTTGATTATATATTTAATTACATGTGTAGGGTGTTAGGGTTGTCTTGCATGTGGCAAAAATGGAACAACAGTCTGAAATTGGAATGATACCACATCACTAAATAAATTGGAGATGTGGTGTATAAATACAAGTTGCTAAGCACGTGCCGTTGAAGATTCCTTTTGTTAGACTAATTATTTGCCAACTCATATGTGTTTGCTATGTGCAAGAAGATGGAGAAGCTTGATTTGACTATCAAAACACAGCATAGTATCAAAGCTGAAGGTTGTGAACTGGTCATGTAGATAAGAAATCATTGCGCTCAATGTACTCCATGGGGATGCGAGTCAAGGGAGAGATTTGTTAGGGTTATCTCGCATGTGGAAAAAATGGAATAACGGTTTGGAATTAGGACAGCCACACATTGGTAAATAAATTGGAGATATGGTATATAAATATGAATTGCTGAGCATGTAACATTGGGAATTTTGTTTTTACACTAATTTTTTGCTAACTCGTATGCGTAAGCCACTTGTAAGAAGATGTGAGAGCTTGATCCGACCATTGAAATGCAACACAAGATTCGTTTAGATGGGAAAATGTGTTTGCCTATCACTTGTGCGGAAGAATGAGAGAAGAAAGAAAGCCTAAAATATCAAGACTGGGTATACAATATGAAAAATAATAGGAAGAATCACCCATCGCTTCCTCAGAAGATACATGAGTAGCTTTTTGCACATTAAGAGCTACCTTAAATCATGCATAGAGATATAAAATTCTATTTGTAGGGAATCCAAGGCTACATTGTGATGGTTCAATATTCTACGCGGATTATCAAAACGATTTGGTATGAGCTTCATATATTTATTTAATGTTTAAATCCAATAATAGTATATTAATGATATTTTGTTTTTATTTTTCAACTGAATGATCTTCATACAAGGACCACCACTTAAGAGGTATATTATTGAACTCATAAGGTCGAGTCTGGGAGTGACCAAGCAATAGTCGATGCATTGATGATGCTTCGATGAAATTTGCAGTAAGTCATCCATATAACTTGATATATATATATATTCACGCATACATACATACATACAAATATATAAGTAATTTCTCATAAAGATGTAAAATACAAAATATATGAAACATCAAGCTAAAATTGAAGGGCTAAAAAGTCAAGGCATGGACATGACCCTTGAGGTCAAAGAAGAAGTATTTCATTCGCTTACCATTGTTATATCCAAAAGGGCGGACCGTAAGCTCAACTATGGTGATATCAAATGATGCTTTTCTTTGGATAATACCAAGTTTCTTATGGTGTCAAATAATACTATTAAACATGTACAGGTACTTGAATATCTTATGACCAAAGGTACTTGAATATATCAAAATCCTATCCAACTCTAAATTTAAAAATAAGAGCAAGACTTAGTAGCTGTTTTATAAAATCTTTAAGACTTAGCTAGGTCCTTATTCGTCTAGAGAGTTTTGATCATGTATAGTATATATACTAAATAAATGGCTAAAAATTAAGGATCTAGATAGGAAATAAATCAATAGGATAAGGATTAAAAAGGAGCAGACCCATGTTTTAGGTATATCTTCATGAAATTTAACTATGAAACTAAACTTAATTGAACACTTTATAGCTACCACAAGTTATAACTGTTAGACAAAAAATTGGTATAACACCTCATGCCAAATGTAATAAAATATTCCTTGATTTGAATATATACAAAGTCATAATAAGCTAATCTCATCGACTTGTCCAGTACATGTGTGGAGACCTAGTCAAGTAAAGACTGATCATACCGACGTGATTAGTACATATGTTAAGACCTCATATCGACGTGATTGAGGACGTCGTGTTTATATGATGATACATCAAGGCATAACTTATTGCTTTGAGACCAATCATATGATAGGATCATTAAAGAATGAAAACAAACGGCCTTTGAGGAAAAGTGTAACGACCCGTAAATTTCAACTGTTTTAATAACGTAATTTGTTGAAATTTTATGAAATTTTAAACGATAAAATTTTGAAATAAAAATTTTATATTTGGAATACGTCTAGTTAAACATAGCAACTGGTAAATTTTCGTCCGAAAATACGAAAGTTTATTTCACGCGTAATTTCACTTCAATTTAATCAGTTAAAAAGCGTTGAAAATAAAATGTTTTCAAAACCAAAATATTTTTACATAGAAAAATTCTAAACTATCTTCTGAGCAAGATGTCAGTTTGTCGTTTTTCAAAATTCGGACATCTTTGGCTCCGTCGATCTTATTTTTCAGTGTTTTTCTTGCATTTTCCGTGGTCGAAAATTCGAATTTTTATAATTCAATTATACCACTGATATCTGTATATCGTTTTGATCGTCTCGTCATGCTGATCTCTACGGCATATTCGATTTTCAAATTCGGGATCCGGGGTGCGGTGCACTCTGCGAAAATGCCATCCGTATCGGTGCCGTTTTGGACTTTTGAATTCTTTTGCATGTTCGGTTTACCACCTTGAAATCCCAATGGTCACTAGCTTTTTGGAATTCCCAGAACTAAATTTCTGCCGTTTGGCTATCCGTTGTTTCGTTTTTCTAGTCGCATTCCTACTGTTGCATTTCAGAGAAAAAAAAAGGAACAAAATTTATTTCCAAACACACATTTTAGCTTTCCTTCTCACCTTCGTTTACTGAAGCTCATCATCTATGGTCTTGAGACTCTGCAAGCACATTTCTTCTTCCCACCGTCCACCTTGCCCAGCCTCCACCACGTCCACCTCCCTGTGCACCCGTTTCCACCTCTGGCCACCAAGCTCCGACCTCAAAAAAAAAAGTCACTTCACACAAACCCATTCGCATCCCACTCCACCACTCAGGCATACCTCCCAAAGACCCATCATGACTGCCCCGTCCCCTCCGCCTACCTTTACCCGAGCAACCTTCCGCATCTTCACCTCCTCCACCCAGTAGCCGCGCGAGCACCACCACCCTTAGCCGTAGGCAGCCGCACGCCTATTGATCACCTCACCATGTGCAACTGACCATCAAACTCCGCCCTACCCAAACTTCATCTTCGTGCCATGTCGGAAGCCCCGCCTCACCATCTTCCAACCGAGCGTGCTCTACCGATCTTCACACGCATGGACTTTGCCACTGCCACCTCTGCCTCCGTGCCATGCCACCCAACGTCGCAAGCTAGATCTACCCCTCCGCCTGTACATCTTCTTTGCGGCAGCAAGCTTTGTAAGCCTTCTGCTTTTCTCCTCTTATATTATTATATATATAGTTGAAGTTTATACAAGTATGTATGATTTAAATGAAGTATTTTGGTTACAGTGTATATATATGTGATTTGTTATATACTTCAGGTGATCCTTTTCTGTATAGTGTTAAGTATATATGTATACTTTACTGTTACATTATTTTCAATTCACGTTAATATTTGAGTGAAGCTATATAAGTTTATAAAGTTGACTGTATGTTTTTTTTGATTTGCTGTTGGGTCTGCACATATTATAATTTTGGCTCATAAGTATAACTTGTTTGTTGGCTCATAATTTTGTCATTGGATTTATTGGCCGTCATTCTTGGTAGTGTCTTTGAACAATTTATTTTGTCATGGTTTTGAAACAATGTTGGATGATCTATACTTAAGCTTCACTTTTGAAGAAAAAAAATATTTATAATTGGTCTGCATGTAGCTTGCTTGCTTTATATATTACATGTTAGTTTTATAACGCGTTAGCTTTATCATATGTTAGCTTACCTATATTAGTATATGCATAAGGACGGAAATGGTATAGATTTTAGTCTTATACTAGTAAGTTACAGTATAATGTTTTAAATATATATATAGGTATATATTTTATCTTACAATAGTATTTGCAGTAAGTAATTTATATATATAGTATTACATATATGTTTGGTTAAGTTTATAAAACGCGGTTTATATATATACTATGTAGCCTGCACGCACATGTATATGGTCTACATATTTATTGTAGATTTTAGTTATGGGAGTGTAAGTTGGTATAGCTATGCAAGTTTGTTTTGTGTTTCATCTATACAAATATGGGATACTATGAAGGGACCTATGCGTATAAAAAAAATCAGAGGCCTAGAATGGAGTCTGTGGTTAAGGAGTTTAGCAGTTTTTGATGCCAATGTGACATTTTGTTCTTTGCACTATGTAGCGTTTGTTTTATATTATTTGGCAGCTAGTTCTTGCAGTATTGGTTAAAACAATTCTAGTGATGCAACACGTGAAGTATCTGGCTGTACTCTACTTTGGAAATTTATTGTTATGTTTTCTTGAAAAAAAAGGGTATGTGTTATACTAAGTATATCAATTTACAGTAAGTTATTTTGTCCCACTATACTATTTATATATATAGTATAAATTATACTCTAGTTTATAAAAGTTATAAAACATTTGTTTATATATACATTCATATCTTTGTTGGCTGTTATCTTCTGTTTGCACTATATGCGAGTACATGATTTCGTACCAGTTTGCATAGTATAATATAGTTAGGTATATATTTTCGTATCGTTAATTATTGTTTGTTTTATAAGCCTGAGTACCGTTTCATGAATTTTACACGCATGAGTACATATTTCCTTAGTGGTCGTTGTGCATACTGTTTCATAAAAAGGGTGTAGATTTTATAAACATGTATATTTTATTTTTCGACCTTAATTAAATAAGGTTTATATATTTTTCGGCTGTTATCATAACTAATCTGATTCGTTTCCATCAAATTCATTTATCAGCTTTATTCATCGCATTCGTGCCCGTCTTGTTTCGTTTTGAAGTTCCTGTTGGATTCACAATTCGCTCCCATTCTCGTTCATCTCTAGCTTCGAAAGGTGAGCAATCACTCACGATTAATGTTCTTTTATTTATTAAATCTGATTTCAATAGAAACGACAATTGAAATATGCTGCTGTTAGTTAATTATACTGTTATATATGCTATTACCTGTATCAGTTAACCTGTGACATCTGACACCATTATCTGTTAATTATTTATGCGATGGTAATACAGTTTGGCTGATAATTGATTGATTGTTGATGTTTATATTGGACGTTAAATTGTTAATGTTAAAATGATAAACAGTATGAAATTGAACTTGATATAGGATAGTTAAATGTTAAATTTGATGAAATGACATTTGTATAATATGACCCCTCTAACTGTTGAATTTATTGACACGTAGGATTTGTTTAATTACATCTTGAACCACTGAATGTATGTTGTTAAATTGATGGTGGATGAAATTATAATAGATGACAAGTGAAAACCGTAATATAATAATCTTTAATCTACATGAAATGATAGTGTAGATTCTAGAAATAATTATATTAATTCATACAAATAACAATGCGAATTAATACGGTTATTTTGGGATTATTTGAATTGATTATTGGATTGTTATTGATTGTTGTTATTGCTTGTTTATTTACTTTGACACCATCCCAGTTATCACACTGCAAGTTCCCTTTACTATGCTTTGATTTTTGATTTGAATTGGAATCGGGTTGAAATGATAAATACCCAAATTGAACTTTGACCTAGGATAGGAAATTAAATAAAACCCGATTGGTCAATAATTTGATTTAAGAATAAAACGAAGATTTTATTTGAATAAATAATATGGTTTTGAAATGAAGTTGAAATTTGAATTTAAGTGAAAGGAAAATGTTAATGTTTAATAATCTGAAACAAATTATTAAAAATGTAATTGATGAAAGAATGTTGTTTAATTTGAGAAATTATTGAGTTAAGTTTGAAATTATAATTAAGTTTGAAATTATTAAACTTTGAAATTATTTAATAATTAAGCTTTGAATTATTTAATAATTAAATAAGATTGAATTATTTAATGATTAAATTGATTTGAATTCTTTAATAAGTGAAATTGAATTTTTGAATAAGTGAATTTACTTCGTAAATAATTGAAATTGAGTTTCTTTATTAATTTAGTTTTGGAAAATTATTTAAGTAAGTAAATAAGTGAAATTGAATTTTTTTAACAAGAAATGAAAATGTGATATTTTTGGAATTAATGTAAGACTTGTAATTGAAAGAATTGATTTGACGAATTTAGTTTAATTCAAAATTGTAAGTTTTGATATAATGGAGTTGAACTTAAGTAATTGATTTAATGATTTGGAAATTTAATAGAAATTGTTTTGAATGATAAAGTAACTTACGAATATTGAATGAAATCGATAAATGGATTTAAATTGATTTGAATGTTAAATTAATTTAAATGTTTTCGAAATGAAACTTATATACGAACTTGAAGCAATATTTGAATTGTTTAAATTAAGAATTGAAATTGTATTATAAGATTTTGAAATGATAATTTGGAAGTTTTGAAACGTAAATTATGGAAATTGGTTTAGAAAGACTAATGAAATGTTGGTTTACGAATTTAAATTGAAATTGAAATTGATTTGGTTTTGAAATATATAAACGACCAATCGGTGTAATAATTACGAAAGTTATTAAAGAGACCGGAATTCGGTTATGGATATACTCTCTATCTAAACTGGAAACCACTTTAATAACTATACGCGGAGTGATGATCCAGAATGAAGTGGTTGGAATGATGTACGTGATGACTGAAGAAAGAGAACGATAATGGATAGCCTTGACACTTGTGTCAAATTGGAAATGACTAAAACAGGAGCTGTGCCGGGCCAATGGAGGATTAGCTACCTCAAGTGGACACACTTCTTCGAACTACTCATTACTTGTTGTCGATTGGTGCACCCTTGATTTTGGGAGTGTTGTTTCACGGTGTTGCGGGCGCTGCGGCGTTGCGTTCTCACCAGTCCGGATCAGGCGAACGGTAGTATCACTACCTTGGGTATTGCCTCATGTGCCTTGTCATACTTGTATTCCATTTATGCGCGACCACTACGATTTTGATTTGTACCTTTAGTATATGGATTGCCCTCTGGTGACTTCCGGTTTTGGGGAAACTACGGTCTTGTATATGCTTTTGGGAATAAAAATGTGTTAAGGGTGGAATGGGCCATGACTTAACGCTATTTTGATATCTTATTATTACTGATAGACATTATCTACTTAGCGTACATTAATACCTAGTAGATAGTTTAACGGATCCTTAAAGGATGGTCATTCCAAACATCCTTTGAGTTACTTGTATTTCAATTGCTATTTCACTTGAGTTGGATTTATTAATATAAGAATGTTAATCCTGACTCGAGTGTCTTGTGTTTTGCTTTACGCTCGGGTCAGACTGAGTGCACCAGTATTCGAGACTCACCTTTGGAGTTGGAGCTTTGCTTGAAGATCCAGCCATCTATTCTGCTTTCAGTATTCGATGATTCCAGTGATGTATTCTGATTTGTATCTGAAGTATCATATTACTCTTCCGTTGTATCTGGTTTAACTCTGATGTAACTTATACATTTATATAGTAGCTTCATGAACTACTATCTCTTTTATTTCCGCTGCACTTATTACTCTGTGTCTGTGATCTGTGATTATTTATTTACTGTATATGTTCAGTTTTGCCAAATTTAAATTAACAACGCGGTATTTTGAGCAATTCAAATCCGGGCATGAGTGTCTACCTATACACTTATAATGGATGCGAATGGTCCAAAATTCCGGGTCGTTACAGTTGGTATCAGAGCTTTGGTAGCTCTAGGCAAAACTTAACATATAGGGTAAATGTATTTACAGAATCACCCTCATTCGAGTTTCAATTTCTTCCTTTGACTCAATTCCTTTGAAATTTTGGAACGTTCCCTTGGTTCCGAAATTCATTCGTGTCCTTCACTATTCGTCTTCTTTCAATTCTGGAGCACCCCATAACTCCATTTTGAATGTTATCTATAATAGATCGACGGTCTCGCCAATATTCGAATGATTCGTAAAGGAGCAAAACTCCTTTACAATAGGCATTGATTTACCGGAGATTTCTGTATCCTCGGTTTACGATGCTATCTATCTCCTGCTATACCTGAATTCTACATCATGAGATCGAGTGTCGATTTACCTCGGAATTCTACACCTATCTTATTCTAAAGTCACGGTCGACCCGGTTAAGGTTACCCACGATTTATATAAACCTATCCATCGCCTTATTTTGTTATTTAATTATCTTGTCTTTGTTCAAACCTATCTTCGAATCGAAATTCTCCTTGATTTGAGTCTATCAAAAATTTGAATCCTTATCCTTATTTTGAAAATTCATTCCTGTATCGTCGAGCAAAGAAATGTATTTGTAAACTAATATATAAATGTTTTAATATATATTGTAACTCAAACAACAAAGTATATATTATTTTCAAATTTGGAAAATAAAATAAATTTGTTTGATTATATTGTGAAAATATAAGTAAAAATTTTCTGGAATTTAATAGGTTAATTAAATTGTTTGTTTGAAATGATAATATTTGATTATCATTTATTGTTCTAAATAAATTTATAAATACGGTTTATAAATTGATTTGGAATTTGAAATGAATTTAATTCAGAAATTTGAGAATTTAGTTTCCGGTGATTTCGAACTTTGGTTTTTGAAAGTTTAAAGTATATATATTGAAAATATTTTCGAATAGAAATCATTTTTAAAGAATTTTTAAAATGTTGAAACCAGTGCTCTTCTCTTTGTCGCTGGAAAATAATTTCGGTGATGGCGGCCGCATCATCGACATTCATTTTCGAGTTTCGAAGTGAAGAAACCATTCTGTAGCTTTGCTACGGTTTTGTTTTGAAAAAAATATATTTTGATTTAAGTTTCTTCAGTATAATTTAATTTATATATATATATGTATCTTATTTTAAAATTTAATTTGATTTGATATAAATATATTATATATAACTCTAAATTGTTTAAAATTAATCGAAAATCAAATTCTTAAATTTTGTTAAAGGATGATTTTAATTATAAATAAAACCAAATTTGGAATAAATATTTAAACTTGAATAATTGAATTGGGAAAATTTTATTTGTATATTGTTCAACTGCATTCTAATACAACTTACCTAAATCATTCAGAAGTTGAATATGTAATTGGATAATATATAAGATAAATTGAATTTATAAATAAAATTTGAGTGTTTATAATAAAGGTTATACACTAAATTTTGATTATAAAGATGTTAATAGAGTTAGATAGGATAATAAGTAAACTTAGTTAATAATGAAATAAATTTGTTTTGAAAGAATTAATAAATTTGTTTTGAAAGAATTAAATAAATTGAAATTTGATCAACTTATGAAAATACCTTGAATTTAAAAGCAATTAGTAAATATAAATCAATTTAAATCGAAACTTTAAGGTTTAAATTAATTTATATGGGTTAAATATAGGTAATAAGATATATTAAGTGGAACAAATCTAATAATAATTTGGAATAAAGAAGAATTAGATTTGTTGAATAAATTATGATTAAAATAAAAGACTATTCAAGTTTATGATTTTAGAAATTGTTAATAAAGGATAATTGGATAATAAAACAATGAATAAATGAGATAAATAAAATAAAATTTTGTTTTGAAGAAATCTTTTGGTATTAAATATTAATAAATTGGAATTAAATCAACTTATTGAAATACCCTGAATTTTAAATCAGATATTGAGTATTAATTTAGGTAAATTGAAATTTATACGGTTTAAACTAATTGTTTTATTTTGTTTTCAAATCTGTTTTTCTTTCTGGTTGTTTCTATTCTCAGACCTCGTTCCTTTTCGGGGACGAAAAGTTTTGAGTGGGGGAGAGTGTAACGACCCGTAAATTTCAACTATTTTAATAACGTAATTTGTTGAAATTTTATGAAATTTTAAACGATAAAATTTTGAAATAAAAATTTTATATTTGGAATACGTCTAGCTAAACATAGCAACTGGTAAATTTTCGTCCGAAAATACGAAAGTTTATTTCGCGCGTAATTTCACTTCAATTTAATCAGTTAAAAAGCGTTGAAAATAAAATGTTTTCAAAACCAAAATATTTTTACATAGAAAAATTCTAAACTATCTTCTGAGCAAGATATCAGTTTGTCGTTTTTCAAAATTCGGACATCTTTGGCTCCGTCGATCTTATTTTTCAGTGTTTTTCTTGCATTTTCCGTGGTCGAAAATTCGAATTTTTATAATTCAATTATACCACTGATATCTGTATATCGTTTTGATCGTCTCGTCATGCTGATCTCTACGGCATATTTAATTTTCAAATTCAGGATCCGGGGTGCGGTGCACTCTGCGAAAACGCCATCCGTATCGGTGCCGTTTTGGACTTTTGAATTCTTTTGCATGTTCGGTTTACCACCTTGAAATCCCAATGGTCACTAGCTTTTTGGAATTCCCAGAACTTAATTTCTGCCGTTTGGCTATCCGTTGTTTCGTTTTTCTAGTCGCATTCCTACTGTTGCATTTCAGAGAAAAAAAAAGGAACAAAATTTATTTCCAAACACACATTTTAGCTTTCCTTCTCACCTTCGTTTACTGAAGCTCATCATCTATGGTCTTGAGACTCTGCAAGCACATTTCTTCTTCCCACCGTCCACCTTGCCCAGCCTCCACCACGTCCGCCTCCCTGTGCACCCGTTTCCACCTCTGGCCACCAAGCTCCGACCTCAAAAAAAAAAGTCACTTCACACAAACCCATTCGCATCCCACTCCACCACTCAGGCATACCTCCCAAAGACCCATCATGACTGCCCCGTCCCCTCCGCCTACCTTTACCCGAGCAACCTTCCGCATCTTCACCTCCTCCACCCAGTAGCCGCGCGAGCACCACCACCCTTAGCCGTAGGCAGCCGCACGCCTATTGATCACCTCACCATGTGCAACTGACCATCAAACTCCGCCCTACCCAAACTTCATCTTCGTGCCATGTCGGAAGCCCCGCCTCACCATCTTCCAACCGAGCGTGCTCTACCGATCTTCACACGCATGGACTTTGCCACTGCCACCTCTGCCTCCGTGCCATGCCACCCAACGTCGCAAGCTAGATCTACCCCTCCGCCTGTACATCTTCTTTGCGGCAGCAAGCTTTGTAAGCCTTCTGCTTTTCTCCTCTTATATTATTATATATATAGTTGAAGTTTATACAAGTATGTATGATTTAAATGAAGTATTTTGGTTACAGTGTATATATATGTGATTTGTTATATACTTCAGGTGATCCTTTTCTGTATAGTGTTAAGTATATATGTATACTTTACTGTTACATTATTTTCAATTCACGTTAATATTTGAGTGAAGCTATATAAGTTTATAAAGTTGACTGTATGTTTTTTTTGATTTGCTGTTGGGTCTGCACATATTATAATTTTGGCTCATAAGTATAACTTGTTTGTTGGCTCATAATTTTGTCATTGGATTTATTGGCCGTCATTCTTGGTAGTGTCTTTGAACAATTTATTTTGTCATGGTTTTGAAACAATGTTGGATGATCTATACTTAAGCTTCACTTTTGAAGAAAAAAAATATTTATAATTGGTCTGCATGTAGCTTGCTTGCTTTATATATTACATGTTAGTTTTATAACGCGTTAGCTTTATCATATGTTAGCTTACCTATATTAGTATATGCATAAGGACGGAAATGGTATAGATTTTAGTCTTATACTAGTAAGTTACAGTATAATGTTTTAAATATATATATAGGTATATATTTTATCTTACAATAGTATTTGCAGTAAGTAATTTATATATATAGTATTACATATATGTTTGGTTAAGTTTATAAAACGCGGTTTATATATATACTATGTAGCCTGCACGCACATGTATATGGTCTACATATTTATTGTAGATTTTAGTTATGGGAGTGTAAGTTGGTATAGCTATGCAAGTTTGTTTTGTGTTTCATCTATACAAATATGGGATACTATGAAGGGACCTATGCGTATAAAAAAAATCAGAGGCCTAGAATGGAGTCTGTGGTTAAGGAGTTTAGCAGTTTTTGATGCCAATGTGACATTTTGTTCTTTGCACTATGTAGCGTTTGTTTTATATTATCTGGCAGCTAGTTCTTGCAGTATTGGTTAAAACAATTCTAGTGATGCAACACGTGAAGTATCTGGCTGTACTCTACTTTGGAAATTTATTGTTATGTTTTCTTGAAAAAAAAGGGTATGTGTTATACTAAGTATATCAATTTACAGTAAGTTATTTTGTCCCACTATACTATTTATATATATAGTATAAATTATACTCTAGTTTATAAAAGTTATAAAACATTTGTTTATATATACATTCATATCTTTGTTGGCTGTTATCTTCTGTTTGCACTATATGCGAGTACATGATTTCGTACCAGTTTGCATAGTATAATATAGTTAGGTATATATTTTCGTATCGTTAATTATTGTTTGTTTTATAAGCCTGAGTACCGTTTCATGAATTTTACACGCATGAGTACATATTTCCTTAGTGGTCGTTGTGCATACTGTTTCATAAAAAGGGTGTAGATTTTATAAACATGTATATTTTATTTTTCGACCTTAATTAAATAAGGTTTATATATTTTTCGGCTGTTATCTTAACTAATCTGATTCGTTTCCATCAAATTCATTTATCAGCTTTATTCATCGCATTCGTGCCCGTCTTGTTTCGTTTTGAAGTTCCTGTTGGATTCACAATTCGCTCCCATTCTCGTTCATCTCTAGCTTCGAAAGGTGAGCAATCACTCACGATTAATGTTCTTTTATTTATTAAATCTGATTTCAATAGAAACGACAATTGAAATATGCTGCTGTTAGTTAATTATACTGTTATATATGCTATTACCTGTATCAGTTAACCTGTGACATCTGACACCATTATCTGTTAATTATTTATGCGATGGTAATACAGTTTGGCTGATAATTGATTGATTGTTGATGTTTATATTGGACGTTAAATTGTTAATGTTAAAATGATAAACAGTATGAAATTGAACTTGATATAGGATAGTTAAATGTTAAATTTGATGAAATGACATTTGTATAATATGACCCCTCTAACTGTTGAATTTATTGACACGTAGGATTTGTTTAATTACATCTTGAACCACTGAATGTATGTTGTTAAATTGATGGTGGATGAAATTATAATAGATGACAAGTGAAAACCGTAATATAATAATCTTTAATCTACATGAAATGATAGTGTAGATTCTAGAAATAATTATATTAATTCGTACAAATAACAATGCGAATTAATACGGTTATTTTGGGATTATTTGAATTGATTATTGGATTGTTATTGATTGTTGTTATTGCTTGTTTATTTACTTTGACACCATCCCAGTTATCACACTGCAAGTTCCCTTTACTATGCTTTGATTTTTGATTTGAATTGGAATCGGGTTGAAATGATAAATACCCAAATTGAACTTTGACCTAGGATAGGAAATTAAATAAAACCCGATTGGTCAATAATTTGATTTAAGAATAAAACGAAGATTTTATTTGAATAAATAATATGGTTTTGAAATGAAGTTGAAATTTGAATTTAAGTGAAAGGAAAATGTTAATGTTTAATAATCTGAAACAAATTATTAAAAATGTAATTGATGAAAGAATGTTGTTTAATTTGAGAAATTATTGAGTTAAGTTTGAAATTATAATTAAGTTTGAAATTATTAAACTTTGAAATTATTTAATAATTAAGTTTTGAATTATTTAATAATTAAATAAGATTGAATTATTTAATGATTAAATTGATTTGAATTCTTTAATAAGTGAAATTGAATTTTTGAATAAGTGAATTTACTTCGTAAATAATTGAAATTGAATTTCTTTATTAATTTAGTTTTGGAAAATTATTTAAGTAAGTAAATAAGTGAAATTGAATTTTTTTAACAAGAAATGAAAATGTGATATTTTTGGAATTAATGTAAGACTTGTAATTGAAAGAATTGATTTGACGAATTTAGTTTAATTCAAAATTGTAAGTTTTGATATAATGGAGTTGAACTTAAGTAATTGATTTAATGATTTGGAAATTTAATAGAAATTGTTTTGAATGATAAAGTAACTTACGAATATTGAAGGAAATCGATAAATGGATTTAAATTGATTTGAATGTTAAATTAATTTAAATGTTTTCGAAATGAAACTTATATACGAACTTGAAGCAATATTTGAATTGATTAAATTAAGAATTGAAATTGTATTATAAGATTTTGAAATGATAATTTGGAAGTTTTGAAACGTAAATTATGGAAATTGGTTTAGAAAGACTAATGAAATGTTGGTTTACGAATTTAAATTGAAATTGAAATTGATTTGGTTTTGAAATATATAAACGACCAATCGGTGTAATAATTACGAAAGTTATTAAAGAGACCGGAATTCGGTTATGGATATACTCTCTATCTAAACTGGAAACCACTTTAATAACTATACGCGGAGTGATGATCCAGAATGAAGTGGTTGGAATGATGTACGTGATGACTGAAGAAAGAGAACGATAATGGATAGCCTTGACACTTGTGTCAAATTGGAAATGACTAAAACAGGAGCTGTGCCGGGCCAATGGAGGATTAGCTACCTCAAGTGGACACACTTCTTCGAACTACTCATTACTTGTTGTCGATTGGTGCACCCTTGATTTTGGGAGTGTTGTTTCACGGTGTTGCGGGCGCTGCGGCGTTGCGTTCTCACCAGTCCGGATCAGGCGAACTGTAGTATCACTACCTTGGGTATTGCCTCATGTGCCTTGTCATACTTGTATTCCATTTATGCGCGACCACTACGATTTTGATTTGTACCTTTAGTATATGGATTGCCCTCTGGTGACTTCCGGTTTTGGGGAAACTACGGTCTTGTATATGCTTTTGGGAATAAAAATGTGTTAAGGGTGGAATGGGCCATGACTTAACGCTATTTTGATATCTTATTATTACTGATAGACATTATCTACTTAGCGTACATTAATACCTAGTAGATAGTTTAACGGATCCTTAAAGGATGGTCATTCCAAACATCCTTTGAGTTACTTGTATTTCAATTGCTATTTCACTTGAGTTGGATTTATTAATATAAGAATGTTAATCCTGACTCAAGTGTCTTGTGTTTTGCTTTACGCTCGGGTCAGACTGAGTGTACCAGTATTCGAGACTCACCTTTGGAGTTGGAGCTTTGCTTGAAGATCCAGCCATCTATTCTGCTTTCAGTATTCGATGATTCCAGTGATGTATTCTGATTTGTATCTGAAGTATCATATTACTCTTCCGTTGTATCTGGTTTAACTCTGATGTAACTTATACATTTATATAGTAGCTTCATGAACTACTATCTCTTTTATTTCCGCTGCACTTATTACTCTGTGTCTGTGATCTGTGATTATTTATTTACTGTATTTGTTCAGTTTTGCCAAATTTAAATTAACAACGCGGTATTTTGAGCAATTCAAATCCGGGCATGAGTGTCTACCTATACACTTATAATGGATGCGAATGGTCCAAAATTCTGGGTCGTTACAAAAAGTTCATCTTTATCACTATTGTTTAATATACTCGAAGTCCTCTAAGGCCATTAGAAGTGCCATATATATATGAGTACATGTTGTCCTTTAGATAAGATAACCCAAAGGGCCCATGCTATGCCATATGTTCAATGGGCAAATAAAATAAGTCTTAAAGCCATGCTTTTGTCCATTATGTATGACAATAGGCTAGGCATCTTGTCCTTATGTTCAAGGTCCATAGTTCATATAAATATGCATATAGGAATTCATCACAATCCAAGGCACTTTGCCTAGGTTTATGTCGATTTGGTCATGATGATTTCATAATATGCAAGTCCAAGTCAATAATGTTCAATAAAGTCATAATCGAAGTAAATATGCAAGGCTATGTTCATGTTCATTCAATTCAAATATGATTACAGTCAAATTGAATTATCCCCAATTTGATTTAGGGTTTCAAGACTTTAATTTGAGAGGGGGGGAGAGAGAGAAATAGAAAATTAGTCCTCCAAATGTCGCCCCTAGGGTCGTATTTATAGAGGTGAGCGACCTCCCTCTTCGCATCTCCCGTCTTCGACTTGATGGACCTCAACGGCTTGCGACTTTAGCGGTATTTATCCTTGTTTTGGTCTTTATGGAGGTTGCATCGTCTTATTTTCACGTCTTCGATGTTGTCAACCATCACCATTAGTGTAAAAGTGGTATCATCAAGATGTTATGGACTATGTCTCTACATTTATGTAACATAAGGTCTCCGAGATGGTTGATGATGCTACAAGTGATGTCCTTTAAACTATGCCAAGGTCTTCGTAGCTAACTATGGTGCTTACCATCGACATCCTCTTGCTTGATCATGTGGTTCTCTATGAATGGCGAAGTAGGTCAATGGTCGAAGAGTAATGTGATTTTCAACAAGGAGCGATGTAATCTTATCTGACCTAAATGCTTTCGAAGCGCTTGTAAGACGGAATGCCGTTGTGGTATTGGTAGTCTCTTCGTCTGTTGATGAAAGCCTCTTCAATGTCAACCTATCACTAATGCTTAATATCTTCGAAGTCATTTGAATACGGTGTCGGTAATGTGCAGTGCAGTTACGGTCGAAGTCCTTCCCAGCCCTGCTGGTATATGATGTGGTTGGCATGTCTTTGCGTTTTAGTGCCATGTGAGAGGCGATGAGGTATACCATCGAAGATGGATGTTTTCAGCTTTGTGGAGGTATGTGATTGACGAAATGACTGAGCACGGAGAGATACCCATGAAGAGGTATGTTGTTGGCTAGGTGTGGTTTTATTCTTCAGTATTAGATTCTATAGCCTTAATCTCCTCGTGATGTCACCGCTTATATTATATGGATAACATTTAGCCCTCAAGCATAAGTGAAACTTTTACTTTTTATGGTAAAACCAAGGATTCCTTTTCTTCGCCCAACCTTTAGTTGAGACTCCTTTATCGGCCCTGTTTTCCTGTAAAACATGAAGTGAGTGACATTTTTGTTAGCAATTATCCTTCTGGGTATTAATTGACATTTATTGCCCATATTTTCCAGCATGCATTTAAGTTTGTAATTCCATTATAAGAGATTAATGAATAATAATAAGTTCTCAAACAAAAGCCCATGAGATTAACAGATCATGTCACAAATCTAGGCATAAGAGATTCTCTCTGGCAAATAGTGGAGGCTAAAAGATTATTTGATAATGAAACACCCTTTGATAAAAGAGGATTAGTAATTCATGTTAGAAATCAATATAACAGAAGAGTAAGAAACCATAAATCCAAGTCTGGCAATGATGATAGAAGTCCAAAAGGCCATATTTGAGAATAGTAGTAAAAATAATAGATCCATGTTTGATATTAATATGAGAAGATCAAAAATCCATCCGATAGAAGATTAGAAACGTATATAAGAAGACTAGAAATCCATATCCGGTAATAAAATAGAAGACGAGAAACTCATATAAGAAGACTAGAAATCCATACCTGGCAATAATAATAGAAGACCAGAAACCCATGCGATAATAATAAAAGACCAGAAACCCATGTAAGAAGACCAAAAATCCATATTCGGCAATAATAATAGAAGACCAGAAACCCATATAAGAAGACTAGAAATCAAAATCTGGCAATAATAATAGAAGACTAGAAACCCATATAAGAGGACTGAAAATCCATATCTGGCAATAATAATAATAGACCATAAATTCATGTACTCGATGCTTCCTTCCTCTAGAATAATTGCTTTGATTTGGAGTACCACCCAGCTCAGAGTCTGAAAGACTTTGGAGCACTACTTGGCTTATAATTTTGATTGATTTCGGAGCACTACTTAGCTCTTGATTTTGATTGATCTTCCTTTTGAAGATTTCGGTGCTTTAGTGAGGCCTTTGATGACGGCACTAAAGGCTTACTCCATCCTCTCTCTAGGAGGTGATTTAACTAGGCCACGTAGGCAGGGGTTAAAGGCTTTCTTGGTGCTTTAGTGAGGCCTTTGATGATGTCACTGAAGGCTTACCCGACCTCCCTCTACGAGGCGCTTCAGCGAGTGCCTTTGATGATAGGGTCTAAAGGCTTTCTCGATGCTTTAGTAAGGCCATATAATGGCAGGCACTAAAGGCTTATCTGACCTCCCT
This sequence comes from Allium fistulosum, assembly GCA_030737815.1. Classification (NCBI taxonomy): domain Eukaryota; kingdom Viridiplantae; phylum Streptophyta; class Magnoliopsida; order Asparagales; family Amaryllidaceae; genus Allium; species Allium fistulosum. Next base: position 722,641,249 of record CM060901.1, read on the forward strand.
CTAGAAGGTGCTTCAATGAGACCTTTGATGACGACACTGAAGGCTTAAGGCCATCGATGGTCGGGACCTCTTACGGTCAAGCCTTTAATGGTTGGGGCCTTTGATGGTCAGGACCTCTCGAGGTCAAACTTTTGATAGTTGGGGCCTTTCCTTTGCCCTAAGAGATCCTTACTTCTTTCTGCAACTAAACTGATAATTCCTTCTTTATCTATCCATTGTCAGGAAGAAAGGCCGTAAATGTTTAGCATTCCATGTTCTTGCTATGATGTCACCGTTTGGTCGACAAAGTTTATAAGTCCCTGGTGGGATTACCTTGTGCACGACTAAGGGTCCTTCCCAGTTTGACCCTAAAAATCCAACCATAGGATTCTTGGTGTTTGCCATGACTCATCGGAGCACTAGATCTCCCTTCTGGAATGACCGTTCTCTTACCATTGAATTATAGTACTTGGTTGCTCTCTATTGGTACTCAGCCATTCAGACGACTGCTTCATCTCTTAATTTATTAATTAGGTCGAAGGATTCTTTCTTTAACTCTTGATTTGGATCAAATGCATATGAGATCCTTCGGTGAGAAGGTACCACGACTTAGATTGGAAGCATGGCCTCACATCCATATGTGAGGGAGTATGGGGTATGCCATGTCGTGGTTTTAGTAGAAGTTTTATATGCCCATAGGACAAGGGGTAGCTCCTTCACCCAATTCCCTTTTGCTTTGTTTAACCGTTTCTTCGGAATAGACTTTACGGTTTTATTAGCTGCTTCAACTGCTCCGTTTTGCTTTAGGATAGGCTATAGATGGAAAGCTTTTGATAATCCCGTTTTTGTTGCAAAACCGGGTGAATTCCTCACTTTTAAATTATCGAAAATTATCTTATGCAGAATTCCAAATCAGGTAACGATTTTTTTGATTACAAATTTGAGAACCTTTCATGTCATGATATTTAGGAGTGGTTCAGCTTCCATCCACTTTGTAAGCTAATCAATGGCTACCACTACATACTTAGCTCCTCCATTGGACACTAGCAGTGGTCCTATCAAATCAATTCTCCATATATCGAAATGCCACGGGCTTGATATAGAAGTTAGTTCGCTTGGAGGTAAACGAGGAATTTTAGAGAATTTTTGGCACTTGTCGCATTTTCTCACATAGTTGATGGCTTGACTAGTCATCTGAGGCCAAAAGAAGCCTTGTCTCATAACTTTCTTAGCTAGTTTCATTCCATTAGAAAGGTCTCCACGAAATCCTTTATGGGCCTATTGAGCAACTTGGCCCTAGTTTCTAGACTATCGCATCTCAAGTAAGGGAGTGAATATCCCCTTTTATAGAGTATTCCATCTACCATGATAAAAGTTAGGGATTGGTGCTTTATCCTTCTTGCTTCCTTCTTATCTGCTAGCAGTTTTTCTTCTGTTATATACTCAACAATAAGAGTCATCCAATTGTCCTCATATCGATCATTAGTTCCTATATGGGGGAGCACTTTCTGAGGAATCCCAACTTCATCTTCCTTCTCTTTATATGTTGAAGCCTGAGACCTAGTCAGCATTGAAACTTCATCTTCTGAGTTAGTTTTATTCCCCATGATGCTTGGATTTTCCTGATATCGCACCGATACAATTCGAGCTTATGGCGCTCCTCGTGCGCTTGCCATCTTAGCCGAAAAGTCGGCTTGAGAGTTCTTATCTCTGGGTACTTGATGTATTGAATTTTTTTCGAATTGAGTTAACGTCTTCAATATCTTCTTAACATATAATGTTAACTTATGATCCTTCGTCTGATATTTCTGGTTTAGTTGGTTTACCATCAACTGTGAATCACTGAAGATTTCAATTCTTGGGATTTTCAGCTGAAGAACAAGGGTAAGTCCTGTTATCATAGACTCATAGTCTGCTACATTGTTGGTGGCTGGAAACCCTAGTTTCATTGCATAGTGCAATCGATGTCCATTGGGAGTTATAACCTCATATCCAACACCAGCCTTTTGTTCATTTGAAGCTCCATCTACAAATAGTTGTCATTTAGGCTTCAAGTCTTTTTCCTTTTCTAATTGTTCTTTAATGAACCCAATGCATTCATTAACAAAATCAGCCAGGGCTTTCCCATTGATTGATACTCGCGGTAAAAATTCGATATCATATTGGCTTAGCTCAATCCCCCATTTAACCAATCATTTTGAAGCTTATGGCTTACTAAAGACTTGCTTGAGTGGAAACTAGACAAAATTTTGATTGGGTATGCCTGAAAATAGGCTCTAAGTTTGCATGCCGTAAGCATTAGACAATACGCTAGCTTCTCTATAGCTAGATATCTGGTTTTTGCACCTTTAAGCCTTTTACTAGTGTAATATACCGAAAATTGGGTTTCCTTTTCTTCTTTTACTAGCACCAAACTAACAACATACTCGGAATTTGCCGTATAAAGGTAGAGACTTTCCCCATCTACTGGACTGGAAAGAATCGGTGGTTTTTCCAAATGGTATTTCAATTATTCAAAAGCCTTTTAATAATTTTCGCTCCATTCGAAATTCTTCTTCTTTATTACATTGAAGAATGGAATGCATTTGTCAGTGGCAACCCATTTAATGCTTCCAATCTTCCATTCAGGCTCATCACATCTTTGCTTGTCTTAGGCTCTGCCATGTCTCTTATTGCTTTGATTTGATTAGGGCTGGCTTCAATTCCTCTTGCGCTAACAATATAGCCTAGGAACTTGCCGGACTGGATCCCAAAAGAACACTTTTATGGGTTAAGTTTCATTTGGTATCTTCGCAACACACTGAACATCTATTCTAGATCTCCTAGATGACTACCTTATTCTTGGGACTTAACCAACATGTCATCTACATACACTTCCATGTTGCGGCCTATTTGTTCCCTAAACATTCAATTCACTAGTCATTGATAGGTTGCCCCAGCATTCTTTAAGCCAAAAGGCATTATTTTTTAACAATAGGTTCCCCAATCTATTATAAAGATGGTATGTCCTTCATTTGGCTTGAACATTCGGATTTGATTATAACAGGAATATGCATCCATAAAAGATAAGGGTCGATGTCCACTTGTCGCGTCAACCAACTAGTCTATCCCTGGGAGCGAATAACAGTCCTTCAGGCATGCGTTATTCAATTCAGTGTAATCAACGCATGTCTTCCATTTTTATTGGACTTATTAACTTGCACTGGGTTGACTAACCATTTTGGATATAATACTTCTCTTATGAATCCATTCTCAAGCAGCCTTTTTATTTCTTCCTTTAGAGCATTAGATCGAGCTTTGTCAAATTGTCGAACCGGCATGACGTTTGAATATATGTTCAGGGCATGACACATGATGGTTGGGTCTATCCCGACCATGTCCGAATGAGTCCAAGCAAACACGTCCTTGCTAGATTGGAGAAATTGAATTAACTCTTCCTTGGTTTTACCATCTAGTTCTTTTTCGATCTTCACCATTTTCATTTTATCTGTCAAATCTATGCATACTTCCTCAAGATCTTCCGTCGATTTCATTCTTTCTTGCTCGTTCCTACAATCCAGTCGGTATCAATCTCTTCTTCCTTTATTTTGTCCTCAATTAAGTTTGCCTCTTCTCCTTTTCTTTTCTTCTTAGAGAAGTTAAATTTTCTTAGCACATGCCTAGTTGTCTTATCTAGCTTTGCTTTAGCTTCGGGGTGGTGAGTTTGAAAAATCAACATCCAAAGGCTTTTTACTATCACCTTTAATTAGTTTGTTTCCCTCTAAATCATAACAAGAAAGATAGTTTAGTTCAATTTGTTCAACAGTTGCAAAATACATCTCTCGAGCACTAAATTGCTCACTCCTTATAGTTCCTCATCATTTTTTCATCAAAAATTTCACCATCAAATATTTTGGTGACACGAAGGCATCTACCTCGTCCAAAATAGGCCTCCCAAAGAAAGCGTTATGGTAAGATGGTTGGTCCATAAAAACGAAGAGGGTTTCAAAGGTCCTACAACATGGTGGAATTCCCATTTTTACAAGGAGCTTTAATTGTCCTACTGGAGTCGACCCCTTGTTGTTGAACCCAAAGATAGGCTCCAAGCTTGGTTCCAACTTCTCCTTTGGAATCCCCATTTGATTAAAAGCATGTTTAAAATTACATCGACTGCACTGCTAGTATCAGTTAAAATCTTAGAGACCAGAGAAGCCTGATTTGTGCGGTAATCATCAGTGGATCATTGTGTGGATGGCTAACTCCTCTTAGTTCTGATGGAGTGATCGTCAAAGTGTGCATCTGAATATGAAGTCTGGGATTTTTGAGCGGTGGTTCTTCCTGAATGAAGAAAATCCCTTCCTTTGCTTCCCTAACATATCGGCTTCTAGCCCCTTTGATGCTCATAGCCAAATGCAAGGCCTCTGTGAATTACATCAATCCGGTTAAGGGTTGGAATGAAGTCTAGCTACACATCGTCTTCCACCATATTTGCAGTGTTTCTTGGTGGTCTCCGATTGTTGCTTCCAGAAAGGGCAACCCACTGTCCATCTTTGATAAATTCCTTCAACTGCCCATTGCGGATCATTCGCTGGATTATTCCTGCCAACACCCTACACTCATTTGTCTTGTGTCCGTTTGATTTGTGATATGTGTAGTAGTCTCCACCCTTTCTTGGTTTGGGTTGGCTTTGGCCTTATAAGAAATAGGACAGTCATCCTTTTCCTTCATGGTGGCGTATATATAGGAGAGTGGCTTATTCAGAGCGACATGACTGGCATTTGAATCTTCCTTCCACCTTGGCTTTTTATGATTGCGGCCATTGTTAAATTTGCCCGTTTCCTTCTTAACTTGAGCATTCTTCCTAGCATGATACATTTCATCCATGCAGATGAATTTGTTGGCTTGGGAGTGGAAGTCCTGCAAGTCTTTGCACCCATGGATGTAAAGCTCCTGCCAGAATGGAGTTTGTTCAATTAACCCTGAATGCACAGCTACTAACTTGCCTTTGTCAGTCATGTTCTTTACCTTCAAAGCTTCTGTATTGAATCTGTTGAGATAATCACTTAGTAGCTCCTCGGGTCTTTGCTTGATATTGGATACTACAGCGTAATCTATGGTAGGGTCTTTGTAGATGCAAAATTATGCTGAGAACTCGTAAGATAATTACTTCCACGAATAGATGGACCTATCCCGATATTGCTGGTACCATTTAGCTGCTGCTCCTTGGAATGTGGTTGGAAATAGTCTGCAGCGAATAGTTGCTGATGCATTATACAAATCCATTTGACTTTCAAAGGCTAATAGATGGTCGTTTGGATCGATGTTTCCATTATAATTAATAATTGGAATCTTGAAACAAGATGGAATTTTTTTGCTCATAATCTCATCAGTAAAAGGCGCCTCTCGTTGATTATCATTAGCCTGATCACCTTAAGTCGTCTTCCTCTTGAGGTTGGGCATGTCCTTTGCCACCTTCTTTGTCAGGTCTCTCAAGTAAGACTCGTCATTTTGGTAATTGCTCCTCTTTGGTTTATATCCCTCAGAAGTCGAACTCCCAGACTGCTCTTCAAGTTTCTTCTTCATTCTTCCCTGATACTCCACCCTAGCTTGTTTATCATTTTCCTTTTTCTGTAGAGCTTGAGTAAGCATGCTTTTGCTTTTACTTCCAAGCAGGGAAGCATTTAAGTTTCTGCTTGAAGATTCCGCCTCGTCCCCACTTGTGAGTTTGGAATTCTTAAAAGGTTTCTGAGCGAGCACTGCCTCTAATTGCCCTTTCACATCCAGAAATTGTTGTTCCAAGCTTTTAATTTTTACCTTGTTGCTAGCTGGTTGTTCCCGTGTATACGGTTGTACCAATTCAGTGTTTCCTAAGTTGAAATTTGGGGTAATGTTCTCCTCTAGAATTGCAGTTTGCGTAACTTCCTGGTTCACAATGTTAGTTCGTTTTTCTTTTGCCATTTCCTGGAAAAAAACATAATTAGTCTGAGAGGGAAGTCAAACAAAGGTCGAAGGTTCAGGTCTTCTTATAGCGCCAAAATTGTTAGACCAAAAACTGATATAACACCTCAAATGCCAAATGTAATAAACTATTCCTTGATTTGAATATATACGAAGTAATAAGCAGCTAATCTCATCGACTTATCCAGTACATGTGTGGAGACTTAGTTAAGAAAAGGTTGATCACACCGCCGTAATTAGTGCATATATTAGGACCTCATATCAACGTGATTGAGGACATTGCGTTGATATGATGATACATCAAGGCATAACTTATTACTTTGTGACCAATCATATGATAGGAACATTAAAGAATGGAAGACAAATGGCCTTTAAGGAAAAGTTCATCTTTGTCACTATTGTTTAATATACATTATGTCCTCTGAGGCTATTAAAAGTGTTATATATATATATATATATATATATATATGAGTCCATGTTGGCCTTTAGATAAGATAATCCAAAGGGCTCATGCTATGCCATATGTTCAATGGGCAAAAAAAAAGTCCCAAAGTCATGCTATTGTCCATTATGTATGACATTAGGCTAGGCATCTTGTCCTTATGTTCATTTCATATAAATATGCATATAGGAGTTCATCATAATCCAAGGCGCTTCGACTGGGTTCATGTCGATTTGGTCACAACGAGTTCATATTATGCAAGTCCAAGTCAATAATGTTCAATAATGTCATAATCGAAGCCAATATGGAAGGCTAAGTTCATGTTCATTCAATTCGAATATGATTACAATCAAATTGAATTATCCCCAATTTGATTTAGAGTTTCAAGAGTTTAACTTGAGAAGGAAGAGAGAGAAATGGAAAATCGGTCCCCCAAATGTCGCCCCTAGGGTCGTATTTATAGAGGTAGGCGGCCCCCTCTTCGCATCTCCCATCTTCGACTTGATGGACTTTAGCGGCTTGCTACTTCGGCGGTGTTTATCCTTGTTTTGGTCTTTATGGAGGCGGCGTCGTCTTATTTTCACGTCTTCGATATTGTCAACCATCACTGTTAGTGTAAAAGTGGTATCATCGAGGCGATGTGGACCATGTCTCCGCGTTTATGTAACATAGGGTCTCCGAGATGGTTGATGATGCTACTAGTGATGTCCTTTAAACTATGCCAAGGTCTTCGTAGCTAACAATGGTGCTTACCATCCACATCCTCTTGCTTGATCATGTGGTTCTTTATGAATGGCGAAGTGGGTCAATGGTCGAAGAGCAATGTGATTTTCAACAAGGAGCGATGTGACCTTATCTAAATGCTTTCGAAGTGCTTTTAAGACGGGATGTCGTTGTGGTATTGATAGTCGTTTCATCTATTGATGAAATGCCTCTTCGATGACAACCTATCACCGATATTTAATACCTTCGAAGTCATTTGAATATGGTACAGTGTCGGTAATGTGCAGTGCAGTTAAGGTCGAAGTCCTTCCCAGCCTGTTGGTATACGATGTGGTTGGCACGTCTTTCAGTTTTAGTGCTATGTGAGAGGTGATAAGGTATACCATCGAAGATGGACGTTTTAAGCTTCGAGGAGGTATGTGATTAACGAAATGACTGAGCATAGAGAGATACCCTCGAATTGGTACGTTGTTGGCTAAGTGTGGTTTTGTTCTTCAGTATTATACTCCATAGCCTTAATCCCCTCGTGATGTCACCACTTATATTATATGGATAACAATAACCATCGCATATTATGGCTACTACAAATCATAACCACCACATTTTACGACTACCATAAATTATAACCATTGCATATTATGCATACCTCAAGTTTTAATAACGGCAAAACCTTAATAAATTGAATATTTTTGCATTTCAACCTTCCTACCTAACCATTACACACATCAGTTTCTATTGGTTTGCAAGATTCATTTTAGTATAATCCAGTTTTACATTTAAGAAATTTTAAGACCTTATTCTTAAGTAAAAAAATCATTACTTGATCATTTAATTAAATAGTTACTTTGTTTGAAAATCTCTTTCCCACGTGATTTAAAAAATCAAAACTAATAAGAAGACCGTAGAAATAAATAAAAAAATCAAAACTAATAAGAAGACCGTAGAAATAAATAAAAAAATCACAAAAAGTCATAAATCACAATTTTCACACAATATTTCATAATTAAGCAAAATCTTGTTTTTGCAATTTTCAGGTTATTTTTAACTTTTAAAATAATTCATTTTCCCTTTCAAAATTCAGAAAAAGAAAAATACTTGAATAATAAGCTCAATTTCAAATCAGAAACTCTTGAACGTTATTATAAACATTGCAACCAAATTTTATGCGGTTCAAGATTCATTAGCATGGGTTTTTAAAGTTAAATACTCTCTATTTTCAATAATTTTTAACATCTACATACATAACATCATCTATATGCATAAACATACCAAAATCTATTCCAAAACATTGTTAAAGCTAACATGACAATTTAAATCCACAAATCATGTTCATATGTACAACAATTAATGATAATGATGGTACCCACTCACAATTATTTGCAGTGGAGATCAGTATCTACTTTCGTTGGGCTTTTTCTTTTTTTATAAAGTGAATAAATTAATTTCGTTTCTTTTTATCTTTGATCTTTTCTAAAAGGAGAAGAATAGTATGAATATGAAAAAGAGGTCTGCTTTATGGAAGTGAAGAATGAGTGAATGAGACGAGATGTTAGGGCATTTCAAATTTGTTTCGACCTTAACCTCCGTCTTGCCCTAACAAGCATAATAGGGAAATTAAGTTCAAAGGAATTTTTTTGATGTCTTTTAGTTTCTAGGACAACGTTTTTTAAATTTAACCACAAGGACACACTTCTCTTCCTATGCGCTCACGCCACCGTACCCCATCCCAGGTCGCCGCACTCCCCTTGTCGCCCTTCATTTGCGTTCCGCTACCGCTCGTAGTCGTTGTCTCTCCTAGCCCCTTACTCTAATAGTCCCCACCAACTCAAAATCAAACTCTAAATAGCAGCAGGTAAAAAAAAAAAAATACTTTATAGTACCAATATATAAGAAAACAATGTAAAAAATATATTTCAAGTACAAAACTGAAATATAGATACTTTATTTTTTTTTAAATTCAATAAATAGAAAACTGATACTATACAGTAGCATTATGTTTTGTCCTTCTCACAAAAGTTTTGTTCTTCAGTCAAATTTAATTGTAAAATTTGTCTTTCATGCTAAACACATTAAGTGTCGGTCCCAGAAGCTGAAAATATGATAAAGTTATCCTCCACACTATTTTCCTACTTATAAATTAATTTGACACTTCTCCTATTTTTCTTATTTATTGATATTTTTGCTTAATGATTATTCAAATAACAAAATTTAAACCTTAAAGATGCATGCAAATACGTATTTAAAACAAATTAAGCTGCACAGCACATTAACTGGCTAACTAATTAACGTCATTAGACGTTAAGCCCCCATCATACCTTATTATTACATAGCACTAGCATTATCTTCTTATTGTTAAATGCATCGTCGCATCATCACTTCAATTGCCACATATTCCAATTTCGCATAAACTAATCAAAGACAAAGATAACACCACCGAAGAGAGAAAACAAATAATTTCAAACCCTAAGGAGAAAAACGAAGAATAGATCGCCATGTCGTCCACGTTCGACAACTTCAGCGACGCTGGCGGCGATAGCTACTCGAACTTCGAATCCTACTCGAACGATCCAATAAGCGGTGACCCGATAAGCAGCGATTTTGGGGTCCAGAATGCGACAGATCCGAACTCACCTGACGGCTACGGGTTCGCATCTGGAGGAGGTTCCGAATTTGTCTCGGATCCGATGCCATTTGAGTCGAATGGGAAGGCGTATGGAACGGAGAATGATGATGTTGATAATGGTGATCTTTTTGCATCGGATGGCGCGATCTTGCCCCCACCTAATGAGATGCAGGAGGAAGGTTCCAAGCTTAGAGAATGGAGGCGGTGAGAATTTTATTTTTTGATTTGATTTTGCTCGGATAGAGGTTGGTTATTGACGTTAGGGCCATGATTGTGTTGTCAATTTCCTAGTCCGGTGAGTGGCGTAATATTTCAAAAATCTTGTACCTTAGCATGAAATTTTCAAATGTGGGTAAATTTTGTTATTGCCTAGTAGGATCTGTTAGGTTTACCTTAGAAGTAAGTTTAATTTCTGTGCTTTTGTATAATATATAATTGTTATTTTACTAAACTCATCAACTCTGATTGGCAAATTTAGCTAGCCGAGCAAGATTTCAGTTTTGAGTTTAATTTTCCATATAACACAGAGGAAAAGTCATTCAATTATGATTTGTGAAATTTATAGCACATAACATAATATATTAATTGTAAAGAAGTTTGTTTTTTTGCCATGATTAAATCTGGATGTGACCATGTTGTATGGTCAATGGTAACACGTGCTCATTAGACACATACCCATGCCAATGATTGTGTAATAATAATAATGCATTGAAAATGTATAAAATGTCAATTAGCTTACTTTTTACAATACCAAAGCTTCATCACTAAATTATTAGCTTACTTTTTACAATTTCAAATCATCGTTATTATATACTTGGTAAGACTTTCTTTCTTCCCAAGGAAGGCAAGATATGTTTTAGGGAGGAATGCATCCACAAATGATGTAAGATGCACAATATAACTTGCAAATTATGTCATTGATTGCATGCAATATACATACATATACATACATACACACATACACACACATATATATATATACATATATATACATATATATACATACATACATATACATACATACATATTTGTGTAATTTTGACCTCACATGTTCAAACAGTTAAGCATGCACTAAATTCATCTGTTCACGCTTCAAATAAAATTTTATTTTGTAGCTTAACGAGCTATTGTAGAGTGTTATATAAATGATCATGTGTTATTAATGACTGTTTAAATACCATATAGGTTTACAATAAGAGGGATTGACGTATCATGCATTTAGAGTCTGTTCAACTTTTGTTTAGGCTAAACTTAAATCCATTTTTTTCTCAATGCTTAGACTTATCCATTTTCCTTGATATAAACACTCACTTTTATTAAGATTGCATGAATTTAGAGAGGGTGGGGTGAGCGATGGGGAAAGGAACGTAATGTTTGTAGCTCAATTTCGGTAAGATGTTTTCTCTTGTGAGTTTGCAGTTTTCTTTGATATTAGATTGATTATACATTTAAGTTTTGAAAAAGGTAGTATTTGTAAAAGCAGTGAAGGAATTCTTCTTTTATGTTTGTTTTATAGACTAATAGTACCATGTGAAGTAATTTTGTCCTTTTCAAAATATAACTTATGTCATTAACCTGTATATTTGTGCAGTGCAAGAAAATCACTGATCATGTAAACATGCATGCCTATACAAAATTAAAATTTCAAAATCGAACTTGTACTAGTTTATTGCTAAAACCTATCTTGCAAGTTAGTTAGTTTATTGCTAATTCTCTCTTTATCACTTTTAAGTCAATTAGTTTTGCTCCTTAAAATCAAGGAACTAGGTATAGGCTGGTATATTGGAAATCCGGTCATTCCGGCTTGGTACTGGTCAGAACCGAGTTAGAACTTGGCCAGAATTTCGGTTTGATAAAGCTAAAAAAAACCCTAATTTTTTGAGTATTCATATAAAAATTGGGATTTCTACAAGAAATGTGTTAGAAGAAAGAAACTCGTGAATGCAAAATAACCAAATCTGAAAAATCAAACAAGAAAATTGAAATTAAAACCTACCTCGCATTATTGGAATTGATTCAACCCTAAATTAGCAGCTACTTCTAACCAAATTCAAAGTTTTGAGCAAAAATTCGAAATCTAGCAATCTGTAAGCATCAATTTTTATTTTTTTTGGGTACGTGTTCAATTAAATTTGAGAAGATAAATTTAAGCGGGGACTGGAACGATGATATCATGGAGCAAAATAACTTAAGATTTTGCTAGATATTTTGGGCTGATTTTGGTTGGGTCTATTTAGGAGAGCCAATTAAATAATTGTATGAGATTTAGATTACTTGTTTAAGTGTTACAGAATTGAAATTGAAATTTAACCTTACGCCAGATTTGAGCTAATTTAGTGCTTGAACTGAGCCAAAAAGGGGGATGAAATGGGAATTAAATGTTCAATTTTTCTTTGTTTCACGCATATTATGACAATTCGAACAAAAGTAAATGAGATTGGCTATAATTGTTTTTTATTTCTTTGAAGACTGCATTTTGCACTTTGTTTACGACATATCGTAATGCATATTTAAAAATTACCAAAACCAAAACTTTTGAAATTTCTCGAAACTTCAAAATTTTCAAATGACCAAAACCGAGACCGAAACCGAAAGCGAGTTCTCAAAACTTGTTTGAAATAGTTCCACAGAGGTTACTAGATCAAGTTGATTGTATGAACAAACTATTTGTTAGTTACCATTTTTAGCCTACAGCATATATAAGTGCATTATGAGTTTCATAACTAGTTAAATGTTATTGAAAATGAGTTCGTTCTTATACTGTTGGTAAAGTAAAACTGACCTGGTATTTGCTTTGGATAATTGCTTTACTGTTTTCTTTGTCTATCGTAAGTTATTAAGTATTTGGATCATGGTTTGAGGTATTGAATGCTACTCGAAATTTCGGTGGTAGCATACCAGTGCCGATGGTGGACGAAACGAAACCGATTGAAAAAATCGATTTCGTTTACGATGTAAACAAAAAAAAAGGAATCAAAATAACAATCGAAATTAAAACCTAAATTGAAGTAAAACAGATTGAAATTTAGCAAAATTAGGAAACATGAAAGAAAAATCAATCAAATAGAATTTCAAATCAGCAGCAGTTAAAAAACTGTTTTTGCACTGAAACTACTCGATTTTTATACCTATACCTATAAATACAATCAAAATCGAAATACCAAATTACCCGAGCAAAATCGATTTCAACTTCAGCATTTGCCTTCGTCGTCGGCAAGAAGGGCGTCAAAAAATTGTTCAGCAGTAGAGATTGATGATCGACATCGAAGTTTTTTTTATATAGTTTGCTTCAGCTATTTTTCTTTTGCCCTATCTTTGGTTGAGAGTCGAGGCAAATATGTGCGGCTGTTGTTAGCTAGTGATATGGGCTGTTGTTAAAATGGTTAAATGATATTGGGCTTTTGGACTCAAATTATATAATTTGGTTTAATATGGTGTTGTGCAACTTTTGTGAAGTTTTAATACGGGCGGCTGTTGTTACCTAGTGATATGGGCTGTTGTTAAAATGGTTAAATGATATTGGGCTTTTGGACTCAAATTATATAATTTGGTTTAATATGGTGTTGTGCAACTTTTGTAAAGTTTTAATATGGTGTTAACTAAAATTTAATTTGAAATTCTATTATTACATTATGGCTGAAATTCTATATATATTTTTATAGACTACATTTTATTTTTATTTACAAAGATAATTGTTATATTTTCACTAACAAACCATTGAAAATCGGAACCGAAACCGAAATCAAAACTTTCAAAATTTCTAAAATCATCCGAAATTGGCAAAATTTCAAATGATCGAGATCGAGACTGTAACCGAGTCTCGAACCTTGATTTGGATCATCTAATGTTTTTTCCATGGTTCGAGATTCCGGCCGGTACCCCGATATTCCGGCCATTTCGATCCGGTTCCCACGGTGACCGGGTCGGAATTCGACTGAAAATCCGTTTCGCCATTGCAATCAAATAAGAACAAAAATTGATTTAGATTGATAAATAACTGTGAGAAGAGAGGGAGACGGGACATCAAGATGGAGAAGAAAGAAACGCTGCATCTGGCGAAAGAAGGGACATCGTTCTTATCTTTTCATTATCAATTAGGGTTAAAAACGGTGGGAGAAGGAAGTAGTCTGAACTGATTTTGGACTGGGGTATGCAGTTTAAATGGGTCTGTGTAATTTTACATCTTGGGCCGGGCTTTTAAAGTTTTAGACAATTATTCCTTTGTTAAGGAATTATGGAATGATAATAAAATTGTGGTGCTAGTGTAAAATATTTTGTATTAGGTTGTTATGTTAGTGAATTATTATAAAATGTTTCTTATAAAATTTAAGTAATGTTTATTTTTGTTTAATTTGAATAATTTTCAAATTATTTATATAAAAAATTATACTAATTAGTATATATATTCAAAAAAGTATCGGAATTCGTATATCGAAATTAAAGCGGAATTTTTGAAATTTCCGAAACGGAACCGAAATTCTGAAATTTCTTGATGACCGAAACGGAAACGGAAAACGGGATTTTGAACCTTGGTTTTTTCTTTTTTCTTTTCCTCCAAATTTGTTTGCAACAATTCTACTACCCTATGTTTGAACAAGGGACAAGACATTGTGATTTACACACACGATTCAAGAATACAAATAAAATATACTTGTTTTTTATGAAGCGGTCAAGAGTGCAAATGATAACTTCGTTTGTTTAATAGTTAATGTTATCTTTTATCTTAAAGGCATCTAAAACAATGCAAAGTTTTGCAATCATGTGCAAGGTTTCACGTCTCAAAACATATGGTCATTTTAAAAGGAAGAATAATACATTGAGCTGATATATAAAGAAAATATCATTCTCATATTACCAAAAAAACCGAGCATCTTATGTAGAAAAGAGATATGTCATACTAATTGAAACCATCTCATTGAATTACCATTACTGCAGATTTTCTGGTTTAGGAATGTATAAAAAGATCCAGTCTGTGTTATCATTTAATGATATGCTTATAAAAGTGATTTGTATTATTATGCATATTGTTTATAAATTTTTATAAACATAATTTGACTTTGGCAAGTTTACAAATTTGATTTGGATATTTTTTTTGAGTCAATTGTTTGATTTGGATGCATTTTTAATGTTAATTTAATTGGAATTTTAAATATATCGCATTATAGCATCTCCAACCATTTGTATTAAAACTTGAAATTAACAAAAATAGGGAACAAACAAAGCGATCTTCAACTTTTTAACACACACACACGGGTGTGTTTGTGTCAAATTTTGGACTTAAAAAGCAAAATGGCGCTAAAATGACCTTATAAGCTGAAAACGGGGATGGAGAGTATAAATGAAAATGAGGTAACACGATCATTTAAAAGTATGAGTTTGTGGGATAGTAATGTACTTTAACATATATTAATGAATCTATGAGAGAATAATGTACACTTCAACTCATAACATGTTAGTAACATGTTATTGAATTCCATGGAGTTGTCCAGTTGGTAAATAGCATAACCAACTGAACAAAGATCACAAGCTTGACCCTCGCAATCGGCGGTTGTTGCTACTCCGTTATTCACCTGGAGTATGTTTTAGTGGTTCGGTGCATATTTCTTCACTTGGTTCTCTGAGATCTCAAAAAAATGATTATTATAACCTAGATCTCTTGTTTTAACAAAAAATATATGGACTAAAGATAAAAGCAAAAAAATACGACTACTTTGTGACCTCCTTGCATGAAATATTAACCTTATACTACTTTGTGACCTCCTTGCCGGAATGTTAACCATATACTACTTTCAAGGTTGTAAAAATGCTAAGCGAACACTAGACTGTGGGTTTGGACTTTGTATTAATCGTCTAGGCAGGGATTAACCAGAACCATACATTTCTGACAAGGCAAAATATTCTCAGGGAAAAATTATATGCTATACACAAAATATTCAATACTAATTTCTAAAATATCTTTATGTTTAACTGTTAAAATTATATCTTTCAGGTTTTTAAGATAGAACAGCTGCCACCTAAGCGGTTTGGCTGCTTGAACTGGTGCTTAGCCTCCTAGGTGAGGCGGTATGTACCATCTAGCGCCTAGGTGGCTGGCTAGCCCAAATTTTCCAACAGTGACTATTTTGACCGACTGTATAAGAATAGATAAAAATTGTACTACTATAAAATTCTGCATGTAAACTAAATGGTTCTGCACATTTATGAATTTATGTTCTCTGATGAAAATACTCATCAACTGTTCTAATGAATTTGTTTTTATAATCATTTTGCGATGAAAGTGCTTCATTAATCATGTTCTAGTGAAACATTTAATTCTGCTTTTCTATGATTTGTTGTCTCATGCGAGATGCAAATCATAAAGTTCATGGATAAAAGAACAACCACCTCTTTTGAGCATTAAAGCTTGACCAATCTGTAGAACACCAAGTCATGTGGTGTTAATAAACTTATTCTTTTGCATCCTTTTTTGTTAGAGATGAATATACACCAAATCACGTGTTTGTGTATATTTGTATATATGTATAGTATACATGTGTGTGTGTGTGTATGAATATATTCATTTAAATTTGATTCTTTGTGTAAAATGCAGACAAAATGCTCTCCATCTTGAGGAGAAGGAAAAGAAAGAGAAGGAAATGCGCAACCAGATTATACTTGAAGCTGAGGAATTCAAGCAGGCTTTCTATGAGAAAAGGAAACTGAACGTGGAAACTAGCAAGAAACACAATAGAGAGCGGGAAAAGGTAAGGGAAAAAAAAACTCTATTACATAGCTCTACTTTGCAATAATGGAAATTAGCAGCTAATTTCACAAAACAATTTTCCCTGTAACACGAATAGGTATTACCTTAGCATTCCAGTAAAATGCACGACCTCTGTTATACCTAACAAGTGATTAATGTTTTTCTATGATGTTACTCTCAAATTTCTGAACTTCGAGTTTATTATCACTCACAGCAGACAGACCGCTATATTGACTAGATGGGGACATTCTTCATAGTGTAGAAAATACTTTTATCTATTTAATTATTTTAGGGCCCGTTGGATAGGCTAAAGTAAGCTGCTTTTTTACCTTTTAAAAGCAAAAGTCAAAAAGTCTATATGAATAAACAAAAGTAACATCTTCTAATAGTCACTTTTTAATTCATTGAGCGATTTTTTTGCTTTTTGACTTACAAAATTAGATTTGGCAATAAAAAAAAATCCAATTAAATTAAAAAAACTAAAAATTTAAAAATTTTAAAGCCAAAATTTTCAAGCTAAAACTTCTAAATTCAATATTTCAAAATGTTAGAAATCAACATTTTAAATTTCAAACTCAAAATTCGAATTTGCTGGAATTCGAACTGAAATTTCAAAATTCAAAATTTTAAACTCAAACTTTCTAACATAAAATCCATATTTCAATTTACCAAATTTTGATTTATAAAATTTCAAATTTCGAAAATTGAATTTCATAATTAAGAGCTTCTCAAAATAAGAATTTTCAAATTCAGATTCAAAATATAAATTCAAGATTTCAAAATTCAACCTTTTAAAAGTTCAAATTTCAAACTTTGAATTATCAGATATTCTAATTTCAAAATTTGCATTTCTGAATTTCATAACTTTTGCTAATTATGCCGGTAAGGTTATATGTTTGAAAAAATGTATGTTAACTTTATAAATGAAAATTGCAGTTGTTTCTAGCAAACCAAGAAAAGTTCCACGCGACAGCAGACAAACAATACTGGAAGGCGATTGCCGAGCTGATACCGAACGAGGTACCAAACATCGAAAAGAGAGGAAAAAAGAAAGATCAAGATAAGAAAGCTTCAGTGGTAGTGATTCAAGGACCAAAGCCTGGAAAACCAACTGATATGACAAGAATGCGCCAAGTTCTGGTCAAGCTCAAACACAACCCTCCTGCTCACATGATCCCTCCTCCACCTCCAAAAGAAGACCCTGCTGCTGCTAAAGATGGCAAAAAAGCCGCTACACCAAAAGCTGCTGATAATAATAAAAATGTGAAATCGCCTACGAAAGAAGCAGCTGCAGATGCTGAAACTAGCGCTTCTAAGGAAGGTGAAGTCGCCGTGGAAGCAGAAAAGGAACCAGAAAAGGAAAAGGAAAAGGAAAATGAAAAAAGTACTGATGCTGCTGAATCAACTGCTGCTACCGAATAGGTAGAAAAAAAAGAATCAGGATTTGCAGTTTTAACTATAATAATTGGGTAGCAGAACTGAGCCTTCTTTATCAGTTCATTGATATGCATAGAATTGGTTATGGGGTCGGAATTTGTTTTGAGTTTTCTTTTACTTTTGATGTCTCTGTTATAAGGGCTATAGAACCACATGATCCTTGAAATTGTTCTTTTCTTTTTTATAAATATTTTTGTATGCTAATGTTACTATTATGAAATTTCTAATTATAATTTCTGAATAATCCTTTTCTGTTGTATGGTGAATATGATGAAATTGCATATCGAAGTAAAGTATTTTCTGAGAACAAATGCACGTCATATTTTATATTATGTGCAACAATGACAGATGAATATTGGAATTTTTTTTTAAAATGTATTTGGCTCACTTTTTTTAAATTTATTATACAAATAAATCAGTTATGAAACTATTTACAGATGTTGGTCTATATAGGTCCGTAAACGGATACTTTCGGACCGTAGTATCCATATCCGAAATCATTTTTGAATATCCGTATCCACGGATGTGGACGGATATTAGATTTTTATCGGATATTCTTCGACCAGTTCACAACCAATTAATCTAAACAAATAAATAGAAAATTTTGATTTATTATAAATCCATTTTGTACTAAATAAAAAAAAACATTAAGAAAAAAATAATTTTAAATGGTAAAAATTGATTTTTATATACAAATTAATTTTTTTACCTGGATAAAATAGTAAACTATAATCATTTTATGTACTAAAATACAAAAAATAACTATAATCTTGATAAAAACCGAACGGATAGTTATCGGATACGGATATGGCCATATTCGTGTCCATATCCGTTTTTGAAATATCAGATAATTTTTTATATTCGGATACAAATACGAACAGATTTCGAATACTCATTGACAGCCTTAGACCTATTTGGACTCACTTTTTCAAAACTTTTTTTTTAACTGACTAATCATTTCTATTTGTATGTTTCATTGCTGAATGTGAGAATGCAGATGAGCAGGAAGCAATAAAGCTATATGAAGAAATTACACCACATTGGTTTTCTTGAAAATTACAGTTTTCAGCATTTAGCGATAACGCTAATTACATCACCACAAAATAAATCACAGAACTGTGGAAATAACAAATTATCGTTAAACGAGAATAAGACTAAAATATACATCTAAATTACATATACATTTTCAGCGTGGAACCAGTTCGGTTAAAGTTACATTTGTAGAGGTAAAAGCAGCACTAGTATTTATAGACGAAGACGAAGATGCTGAATCTTTTGTACATGGCTTCTTGTTAAATAATCTCGAATCTTCAAGGAGTCCAGGTGGAGTTAATTCGCTTTCGTTAAGGCGTATTGGTTTTGATAACATTTCCACGACCTGAGTCATTGTTGGTCTACGAGCTGACGTGCCTTGCGTACAAAAAAGGCCAACTTTTATGTATCTAAGGACTTCTTCTTCTTCGTAGCCTTTGAGTTCGGGATCTATCATCTCTGTTAGCTTTCCTTCTTCATATAGCTGCCATGTCTGCCATATGAATTAACAACATTAATGTATTACTATTGTTTAGGCAAGCTAAAATAATAGATTTTGAGTATGAGTTTACCCATTCTAAGAGGCATTTATCCATATCAGAACCTTTTGAGCCATTTCTAGCACTAATAATTTCAAGTACAAGAACTCCAAAACTGTACACATCTGCTTTCCTTGTTAATTGTCCTTGTACTGCATACTCTGGTGCCAAATATCCACTGAATAAAACAATATAAAATAGATTATTAGAAGGCTTTCTTTTCCGAGATTGTTAACAGGATAGGTATAATTTTAGGGGACTCCAACTTTAATAAAATGGTTATGGAAGGGACATGATAAAGGGATCAAATCAAGAATTTACTATTTTACCTTCGTTCAAAGCAAATTCGGTCATTATACAGAAAACTAAAAAGAAAAACGATGGACGGTCGTGATCTACCCAAAAAAATATGCAACAATGGCACCGTCCTGTCGTATTGATCGTAAATCATTCAAACTATGCTGATGGGACGATGGTAATTATGTAGTTATATTTGATCATTTTATGAAGTGCTAAATTGTTGAGTACTCCCATAACAGTTTTAAAAATATTGAAAAAATGTCTCCCCCTTCTTTCTTTCTTCACATTATACTTGTATATTGCACATATTGGTAATATCCTAACCTTGTTCCAGCTACACGTGTACTGATATGAGTGACATTATCAGGAAAAAGCTTGGCCAGACCAAAATCACCAATTTTAGGAACAAAAGATTTGTCGAGAAGAATGTTGCTGGCTTTGATGTCTCTATGCACAATGTGCGGTACCACTTCTTCGTGCAAATATGCAAGACCTTTTGCAGTGCCCAAACATATTTTCGATCTTATTTCCCAGTCGAAATCAGCCGGTCGACTGCGTGGACCTGGAATGGGAAAGTTACAATACATTATATTGATGCTCTGATGTCATAATATTAGTTTGGAAATTTTATAAATTTAACCCACTTTTTGAAACTAGTAACAAGTTTGACCGCTTCCAAAACATATTGCAAATACAGGAATATTTCTACCATGTTGGGTAAGTCAATGCTCTCTTGTGGCACATTCTGCAATGCACCCTGAATTTTTCTATTTTTTAGGTGCATTTTGAAATGAAGTTAGAAGGGAACTTTTTCTTCTTCAGCAATTCCTATTAGCTCGATTTGAAAATGCACCATGAAAGAAAACTTAAAAAAAAAAGTAAAAAAAAAATATTCATGATGCATTTTAAAAAATGCGCCAGAAGTGAGGAGTGACTAAGCATCATCGTGACAAAAATATATCTATAGTTGTAATAAGTTTCCAAAGTAATCAAAATTTGCTATTAGTTTTGAAAAGTGGACTAAATTTACAAAAAAATTATCAGTATCGTATGTACCTAGCAATGCCTGATCAATGCTGTTTTTTTCTGCAAACTCATAAACCAAAATGCGGTTGGTTTCCTGAACACAGCAACCGAGAAGCTCAACGAGGTTTGGATGCTTAATATTTGATATTACATCAATTTCTGTCAAAAATTCATTAACTCCTTGCCTTGAATCCGCAGAGAGTGCTTTTGCAGCAATTTGTGTCCCATTCCGCAGAGTTCCCTGTGTAAATAACAATATGTAATAATGTACTCAACCAATTAGTTACCTATGAAAATAGTAATATTTGAAACACCATAGAAAATGAAATTTAAAATCAATGTTTAAAATCAATATTTTAACGGGACTTCAGATTTTGAAGTGTTTGAAATAAAAGATCTAATTATTTGTGGAGATGATGTTCATCTTATAGGTTAGAATTACTAGACATCCTAAATTTTTATAGCATTTTATATCATGTTCAAACAATTTTGATATAAGATGGGTATTCGTGCAACTTTTTTCATAAGGGGGAATTTTCATTGGTATCATATTTTCTAAAGTGGGTAATTCTGAATACTTTTGGGCAAACAACCCTAATATAAGATGGGTATTCATGCAACTTTTATTGTAAGGGGACATTTTCATTATATCACTTTTTTGAAGTGGGTGTTTCTGTATATATTTTGGGGCTTTAACATTATATGCACGCTCATATTAACATCTATTATCTAATATAAAGTAGAATCCACATATGATGATATGATACCAAGAGCGAATATAGTAAAACTTTTCCGAGGGAGCACATGACCCCTCTCAAGAATTGTTACATTGATGTTATTTTGTGTTTTAATAATTAGCATACCATACAACACATTTTCTCCAAAATATATATTAAAACCTAATCCCCTTGAACGTTGATCCCTCTCAAGAGGTCTAGATTCACTCCTGTGTGAAATTATAAAGTCAGTTTTGTTTTTTTTTTCAAAATTTATGGTGCTCTTGTTAATTCTTTCGGTTTTTAACATATAGCTTATGTTCAACTTTTCTTTTATTATGTTTTTTTAATACAACAATTGCATTTTTTTTAAGGATTTTTTTTTTTACTTTCTATTACATTTAAAACCAACAACGTACTTGGATTAAGTTTTTTTTTTTTAACCTTCATTTATTTGTTAGTATTAATTTTGAAACTGGTTACTTAAGTGGTAGTATATATTTGTTTTTTTACCTTCATTTATTTATTAGTATTATTTTTTAACTTGGTTACTTAAGTGGTAGTACATATTTGTACTGTTAATCTTAGGTAGTATATAACATACTATAAGTCAATACATGTCCAGTGGTTCGAATTATGTGCTATGCAGTATTCGAAACTGTGACCTCATGGATCAAAACCAGAGCATCTAACCATTGGGACAGTAGTGTTGGACTTTACCTTCATTTATATTTTAAAAAATCTTTTAATTTCTACAACTGAATTGAAAATGATCTTAATAACAATCTTACAGCCGTTTCACAGTTATAGTACAAAATCCATTAAAGAAATATAAAATGAGAATGACCACTAAAACAGAAATGGTGACACAATTGGTGGCACAAGGGATTTCAACTGTGGAATCTTCATTAAACCTTAAATACAAATAAAACACAGTAAGCTCTAATGATATATTTTCATTCTAGCACAAATTGTATCTCTAGTTGTGTCTAATTGACTTTCCCATAAATGCAACTCACACGTATGATGATGTGATCTTTTAAAATTCTATTATTTTAAATTTTCCTCCCTTCAGTTCTCTAAATGTCATTACATTGTTCCTCATCGATTTTCATTTACGTTTTTAATTTTGTTTATAAACACATATTTTACATTCTTTTAAGAATTTTCATTTTTTATTTACTTTCTGCATGCTATTTGAGAAAGTTTTTTAACCAAAACTTGACATTTGTCATAAAAATATATTCACTATTAATTTTAGTATGAAAATAAAATTTGATTTAATTACAAACTTTAATCATCTTGATTCTATAATAGAAAAATGGATTTAATTTTAATTAGTATGGAACTAAAACTGAAAATTGTTTGCGTTTCAATTTTCATGTCTTGCAGTCATATTATATAATTTGATGTGAGGACCCACATTTTAAATAATTTTCAAGCCTGTCTTTTTAGGTCTAATTTTATCCTGCGAATTTTCTTCAGATTACTAGCATGGAAAAAATAATTCGATTACTAACAAAAATTTATCCAAAGAATCTTGGTGTCTTATAAGAAACTAGCTAAACACACTTTAAGTCATTTTTGGCTTGCTGAAGTTTTTAATTTTATTACAAGTGCAATCTACCTAAATCAACAAGAAGCATTTTATGTATCACTTTTCTTAAAAAAAAAAAGTCATGTGGTGACCAAGTCTATTTCTATGCTTGAGATCTTTTATATAATTTGTCCACACCCTGGAGAGTGTTTCATAATAAAGAACGGTAAAAGAACTTAACAAAATATCAATTTACCAATTTTAGGAAGGCGGTATAAATTATGCTTACTATGATTGATTATAAAAGGGAGAAATATGTTGTTAAACCTTGTAAACAGTTCCAAAACCACCCCGCCCGATTTTATTGCTTGGATGAAAATTGTTTGTTGCTGATCGAATCTCGTCGAGGGAATAAAGCTTTATTCTCTTCACCCGTGAGAAACCTGGAAAAAGGTAAAAGAATGTCAGATGTATCACAAGTAACAGTAGCAGATGCTTGCTGCCTTTAAGAATGGTATGTCAGTGTGCATGTATCTACTTATGTATTTTGCAAGTCTGATGCGCATATTCATTGTCTTGATATTTTAGTTTGCAGTGAAATTCCTTAAAACTATAAAATATTTGCAAAGATATTTAATTACTAATAAGACTAAAATGAACATTTCAAACATAGATTATTCATAAAATTCGATAGCTGTCTACCACTTGACACCTCTTAGGCAATTTTATTATAGAAAGGTCAATACATATAATAAATGAAATATTTAATGCAACTAACTACTCTAATTAAAATCCTAACTTATTCAATTCAGCTACCTCACTGTATTATTAGCATGCTTAAAAGGTTCTACTTTATTCAACATTTCTGCAATCAGTATCCTGTATATATAAGTGTGTACAAGTATACCAGACCCATCAGTGGCTTAGTGCAACAATGATAAGTTCCCTTGTCTACGAGTTGGAGTGGGTAAAAGTTTGAAGAATGCACGCTTGAATTTCAGAAAAAGGAACCAGTATTTTCTTTTCCCACATACCAAATACCCAAACCCCCAACCCATCCACCAACCCCCCCTCCATGCACCACACAGTTTCCCATTGTTTATTAGGTACCTGTTAACCTAGTTCAAGACGATTACATTACAGGTCTGTCCAATGGAGCAAACACCTTCACAAATTACAATAGAACTAACTTCAAAAATTACAGTTTAAAGCAGATGCTATTTTTCTGTCACTTTACAGTCTACTTTCCACCTTAATGTCTTAGTTTTCAAATCAGAGTAGGAATTGTTTTCAATCCTTTGTTGATAAAATGAGCTTAAGATCCCTTCTTATAAAGGCTAAGGAGGAAGAGTGTAGATCGTATTCATCGATGACAAAACAAGATGGATATGGAATTTTCAGTTAATCCATCATCTCTCTACTATGACTCTTTCTTACTTTAGGTATTATTATTATTTAAAAAAATTGATTCGAAACATCCTATAACAAACTGAACTTAGAATACTTCATAATTAGAATGAGTGAACCTAATTTGGCTGGGTTGAACTATTACTACAATATCCCTCTGCAATCCAATTGGGGAATGTTAAACTTCTTTTACTTAAAGCTCGTCCTCATCGTCATGCTATAATGCTCCGTTTTTGTGGAGAAACAACTTCTGTCAACATATCAACAATATTCTTCTTGGTGTCACATTTCTCCGGCTAGAAAACTTTTTTTTGACACTACATGTCGAACCAATGATATCTGAAATCAATGTGCTTAGTGCGAGAATTATATACCGAATTCTGGCTCATGCGTGTATCATTCAAATTATTACAATGCACCTAATATACCTCACATCTTTTTTTTTAGGGTAAGAATATCCACAATCGTACTATTCCTTTGCTAGCTTCATTTGAAACAATATACTCAACATTTGTGGTAGAAAGAACGTATATTGTAACTTTGACTGCCATAAGAAGCCCCTCTACGGAAGTGAATAAGCATCAAAAGTAAACCTTCTTGTCTCGAGATCTCCTACCATATCAACATTTATATAACCTTAAGAACAGATTTCCCTACACCAAACGATATGCATAACTTCGAAGAGTCTCTCAAACATCTAAGTATACACTTTACAGCTTGCTGATGCTTTAGACAAAAACTGAAAAGATATCGAATAACACTATTGACTGCGTATGAAAAGTAAATCCAAACCATTATACAAATAATAAAACCGTCGACAATTGATAAGAATCGTTCTCTTGTCTTTCTTATGTAGTTGAACATAAAAAAAACGTATAATTTGAAGAGATGCCAAGAAGTGGTCTCAGTGGCTTCGCTTTTTTCATACCTCTCAAGCACTCGTTCTCTGTACTTTCATAACAAGTATAAC
The DNA here is from genome assembly GCA_030737815.1 of Allium fistulosum. NCBI lineage: Eukaryota > Viridiplantae > Streptophyta > Magnoliopsida > Asparagales > Amaryllidaceae > Allium > Allium fistulosum. Next base: position 722,666,659 of record CM060901.1, read on the forward strand.
TTTCTTGCCTTCCTATTATATGCAATCTTCATGCTTAATATTTGCTTAGCAAGCCCCAAATCTTCCATATTAAAAGACTTTGATAACTACACTTTCAACTTCTAAATCATAGAAGCACCTAGGCTCACAGTTATATATCGTTAATATATTGATCCGATTATAAAGTAGATCCGATGAGCTTTTTGATACACATACATGGTTTAACCTTAATTTGCTTGTATTTATTATTCATCAAACGAATCAAACTTCTTATACCATTGCTAGGTGGTGCTTGTTGCAACCTAGCTATAAAGATTTTTCTTCAACTTGGATACCATGTGCTCTTTCCCTTATTTCAAATTTCTCTAACCACCTAATGTGAATTTTTTCTATCAAATTACTCTAAAAGAAAGATCTTCTCACATCCAGTAGCTCGATTTAGAGAATGATGCTAGCAAGATGTTCATGATAACTTTGATAGAAGTCATTTTGATTACCGTTGAGAAACTTTTGTTTTTTGTTTTATGTTTAGAATTAATTGTGATACTTTATTCAAGCACTCATTTTGATGTCTCATGGGTTCAAACCCATGACCTCTAAAACTCGGTCTAGAGCGACATACTACTTGCCACTTGAGCTAGTGATTCTTGAATAGAAAATTTTGTTATAATTTTTCTTTCCATTATATTCAAAACATTTAGTGACTTGAAGACCGTTTTAACATTTTTACTCAGATTTAAGCGATTCCCTTCCTTTCAAGAATGGCACTAGCTTGTAGGTGTTGTTCTTCGACAACATTTTCATATCGAACTCCATCGTTGACATCCATTTATCGCTATCATTATGAATCATTGGTAATAATTTTCTCGTTCACAACCATTAGTCAATCGCATGCATCTAAAACATGGCTAATCTCCATCATTGTTCACCCTACATACTCAAAGGATGAATACCTGGTAGTTGATTTTATCTCTTATTGACTTCCAAACTAATACTCGAGCATCTCCTTGCAATGCTCCCATCATGGTCTTCTTTACTAGAATGTCATGGCACACAACATTGGAAGCCTTCATTTCCATATTTGAGAAAGATGCATGGAGTAGTTATGTCATCAAACTTTGACCTATATTCTTTTGGTACATGTCCAGAGGCTTTGTATTCAAATACTTTTAAGTGGAAATATGAAATACTTATATTTGTCTACACCTTTATTAGAGTCTCAAAATTCAAGAATATGAACGGTGTTTGATTGGTGAGGTAACATGCAAAAGTCACAACTTTGTTCCAAAAATTCTTTAATAGGCTGAACTAACGGCCTGCAACATGCAGCTGAATTCTCTATAATAGTTTGATTCAACCTTTATGATACATCATATGTTGCATAGTGTCAAGTATTGTTTTCTTACATCAGATGCCATGCCTCAAGTAATGATCACGAACTCATAGGAGGAGCGCTTCCAATATCATTACAAATATTGATGTGAGGTTTTCTAGTTTCTCTCACTACCATAACATGGAAGTGCTTGATTTGAAACCACCATTCTGATTTCAACAGATACAGACGAACTTTTGTGAAAACCATCAGTATAATTTATCAATTAAGAACTAGTGTTTAAACTTCCATGGGGTTACAAACTTCTAAATGTGCGAGCTCTAAAATATCTTGATTTCTTGTGAAAGTCTAAGCAAAACTAATTCTTTTTTTTTCTTTTTTCTTTTGTTATTTACCACTTAAATAATAATCACAAAGGTCTAACGATGAACTTGTGGAGAAAGTTAATGACTTTTTTGCTAGAAATTTCAGATCATTCTCATTCTCATTCATATGACCTAATCGCTTACGCCATTGGTTTGGCGAGCCATTCATTACATTCAGCTCACATTTTTTCTTTCTTTCCATCTCTTATATAGGGTGAAACACATTTTTTAGCAACTACAAGTAATCTTTCGGTGAGCTTCCACTTTCGATCACCCCCCTAAGATGAAATCTTTATTGTTCATCCACTTCGATCGACAATAAATTGAATCATAAGTCAGTAGCATGTCTCGCATCTTCCAACATCAAGTGATTGTACATATAAGTCTAAAAACACATATTCAATACCTGAAAAAATTAACAACTCAAGCAATTGATAATGAAGGGTTTATGTCTGCCTCTGACATACATCCTAGTAAATCAAGAGTGCTTAATGTCACCATGTGGTTCAAACACGCATCTTCCTCTCAATAATTTGATGTCTAACATACATGTTACATCCACGTATGTCTTTAACTTGTCTATCTAAAGATCTTGAGATCGAATCCTATTGACATCGATTAACCATGATAAAATGAACATATATATTAAGTACCAACAATCTTTGAATAAATATCATTATTCACCTTCATTGGACCCAAAGTTGTCAAAGCACACGCTATAACGCGCTACAGCCCATAACGCAAGCTATACGCTATTTAACATACAATAGCGCACCTTTCAACAATAGCGCAAAAAAGCGCGCTTTTTTCATAAAATTCACAAATTTCGACAGCGCAAAATAGCAGGCTATTTTTATTTTTTCCCTTTGCAGGCCCAAGTCCAATTCAATTGCTTCCAACTGATTAAAATTGGAATATATTACGTTCTATTTTTTTGACCTATCATTTATTCTCTTTTTCTTCTTCAATTATCGTTCTTTTGCAATCTATAGCAAAAAAACTGCTCAATTTCTTCTCTAATCTGAAGTCGACTTCCTGTTAAAACTTAAATTGAAGCTTAATCTAATTTATTTTTTTAGTTGTTTTTTCTCTTAATCCAAATCAGTCTTTTGCCTAAACAAATTTTCCATTCGAAAGTTATATTTTCCTTTTTTCTTCAATTTGAACCATTTTGGTATTTTTTCTAATCTGCTTATGAGCTTCAATATTTAGGTCTAACTGTTTAAAACTAGTTGCTAAGCAGAATTTTTATGCTCTTTTATTTCTTAATATTAATTTTTTATGGTCATGCTTAGATGTTGTTGGCCAAAAAAATTTAAACTTAATTTTGATTTTTGTTGAGCAGTAAGTACATAAAAAAATTAATATGGATAGTTTACAAAATAATGAAACAAAATACAGTTACAAATGTCACTTCTTTTTTATATGTTTTGATTTAGTAACATGTGAAATTGTCTGGTAGTTACATGTAAAGATAAAATATCAAACTCTGTGCAAATATAATATCGAACTCTGAATAGTGAAAATAGAATATCAAAACTCCGTGAACATAGAATACAATTACAAAATAGTGAAAATATAATATCAAACTCTAAATTAGTTATTTGTGAAGTTGTCCAGCAATTTAAGAAGATTTTAGCTAAGCATTTAATATTGATTCTTATGCTCATATTATTAGTTGATAATAGAATTAGCATTTAATTTTGTTGAGCGGTGAGCAATTAAATTTCTTTTTTTATATGTTTTGTTGTATATGAAAAGAAACGTAAAACCTAACTTTTTGAACAAAACAACGCATAGCGCAAGCCTTGCGTTATTAGTAAATGACTACTTTGATGGTACCAAAGTCACCTAATTTGTATGTGATGTTAAATACTTTTTGTGACATGGCATGAAAGGATGCGCCAAAATACACCAACCATTTAAACGCCTTGATTCTCATTTATATGCATATATCCGTCATCAAAACGAAGATATTTGTGCCCTTGTTAACGAAGTATTAGTGTTTATCTTCTTTTGTGCATTGATCCATCTCTTCCTTTTTGTCATTTTTTAATTGTAACAGTTCTTCATTTGTCCAAATATACAACACCAATAACATTTTTCACCGAATTTGGCATTGAAATGACTAACGCTTCTTTCCCGATCTTTGTTAGGATGTGTATTACTGTACTTTTATTCCTTCATCTACCTTCCACAACGTACACACGGCTGCTCCTGAATCTTTAAGACTTAGTTTTTTTTATTTATCATATTATCTTTAACATTGCATATACTTTTCAGTTTTTCCATTTATCGTATTATCCAGCAGTGATCCAAGCAACAATGCTTGTAGCTAGTCATCAATCTTCATATTCATCATTGCTAATTGGGCAATAACATTTTGAAAGTAGTTAATATGCTCGATCACCTTCACGCCATTTCCATATTTCATGTTAACAAGGCTCTTCTGTTATTTCAGGATTCCAACTGGAGACCACTCGAATCGAAATCCCCTGAGCACAGCGGAAGACGGGATCGTGATAAGAAGTGTAAAAACAATCAAACCAATAACTTAAATCTAATCTCAACCGATCCAAAGACAATCACAATCCCAAATAAGCAATTCAGAAATTAAAGCAATAACGAAACAATAAATCACACACCGATTTATAGTGGTTCCACTAACGTTGTGTTAGTGTACATCCACTTTAAGAGAGAGCTTTATTATTATTGATGAGAAGAGTACAAGAAATTGATTACAATGATCAAATTCTAATTAGAAATTGATTTGTGGAGAAGAGAATTGAAGAAAATTAGGTTTTGATAAACCCTAATTAGTGGAGGCTAATCTCTTGCAGTCGCTTGCGTTTCTCGCCCTCGGATCTGATACCTGAGGCTGGCTTATATAGGAGAATAGAAACCCTAGACAATATTTCAAAATTGCTCCTGCGGATATCACAAATTTTCACCCAAGTCCGCGAGATGAAAAACTGGAAAAAGTCGTTCCAGACGTCTGGCCTAAGGGTCAGACGTCTAACTTAAGTCTCTGGAGCGACTTCGCGCCAGATCAGACGTCTGACCCACTTGGTCAGACGTCTGGCTGAGTGTTCTGGAACCACTCCAGAACGATTTCAGACGTCTGAAATTAGTTGCTGTTCCCAAACAGCCCACTTCGCCTTTTCTCTTATAACTTCCACCTCCGGACTCTGATTTGCGAACCGTTTCCTCCGTTACGAAGCTACTTCCGACCTCTACAAATCCGCATACAGTGTCGCCAAAATTTAACATCTTCAATAAGGAAGACTTGTTTGCAGGCGGTCTTCTACCAAATAGCGACTCTAACTTCAAACAAAGAGCGTGTGCACTGATTTCATTCGATATGTGGCGGAATACACTATGATTGATTCATTCTTGAATGTCACTGGTAGCTTTCTGATTCATTTTCTTTCAATCTGCATCTGACATCTGCTTTAGTATCACTTACTCTTTCAATTAGTTCATGTAATAGAGAACACCCTCTCCATTTTTGATTTTCTTGTGACTCAAACTGAATGGTTGAATCAAATCATGATTGTTTTACAACCTTCCATCACATACGCTAATAGAATCAACATTGGCTCTGATACCAGCATTAGGAATGATATGATCGAGGTATAAGATGGAAATAAAATAATAACGACAAATTAAATAAAATGAGAGAACAAAAAATAAAAATGCCTAAAATTTGCTTTAATGTGGTGTAGCTAATTACCTACACCCACATAGCGAACACCTTCACTATCATTAAGAGATTAAATGAACCAACCTCAGGATTGCAACTTGAAGGAAACACTCTTTTTTCTCTCATTTTACAACACTACATTCTCAACTTGAAATGGACACTCTTAGCACTCAACTTGGAGCAATAATTGTTTTAGATTCTTCAATGATAAAATGGTCTCAAGACTTTTTGATTAATGCACCAAGTCTCTCATATAATTCTTCTAAAAAAAATTGTTTCCTGAATATATTTTTGATCAAAAATACTATGGAAAAACTTGAATTTGGAGAATACTTCATGATTAGAATGTACCAGTTTTAACTGGGTTGGGCTGGATTATTATAACAGGTCAACCAAGAGAAGTACTTGTATGGTTGGTTTAAATACCAAGAATTAGGACAGAACCAATTCTCACATCAGTCTCTTCACACTTAATTATTTATCTTGCAGGCAAGCCCATAGAGAAGTGTTTACAGTATTAATGGAATTTAGGAACTATATATGATATCAGTTTCCATTAAATAAAAAAGTTCCTGATGATGGTAGTCGATAAACCTGAAGTAATGTTTAATGTAAAAACATGTTATGCAGTATATGCAAACTTCATAAAGCACGCTGACAGAGCACATCAACTATTGATATAGTGAATATTATTATGCTCATAGAGAAATACTACAATATAATAAACAGTTATAATGATCCAAGTGCCGCTATCTAAAAGCATAATCACAAAAAGCTAGCCCGCTCAAATTACATGGTTGAATGTTCCATATTTATAACATAAACTCTAGCTGAGCTTCAGTGGTTTGAAATTTTAAAACATAAAATTTATCTAAAATTATTACCATCCGGCTTTTGTTGAGGCTTTTTCCTTGCACCAAGACAGCACCAGCTCATATCGCTCATATCCAGGTCTTGTTTCTGAAAATTCTGCCTCTGTATAACCAAAAGATGCAATCAGTAGATATAGTATTTGTTGTGAAAATTTTAATTAAGTTGCCCTAATTCCAAAACTGTTGTGGAATACTTAGACGCGGAAGCAATAAAAGGATTTAGCTTGTCAATTAATTATCAACCGCTAATTCAATGAACAATAATCGTCAAAAAAAGAAAAATAAAAGAGTAGAAAACACAAAGATTTAACGTGGTTCGGCAAAATCATTTACGTCCATGGACCCAACAACCATTCTTTATTTTACTAAAGAACAAGAATACAAGAGATATTACAAAATTATATGTAGCAAAGAGGAGAAACTAACCTTTTCAAATATTCATGATTTGATTTCAATGCAAATAGATAATGGTGATCTTGGTTTCCGCAATTTTCCTCAATTGATTGGATCTCCATTTATGAACTTTTCTTTTTTTATGTTATAAAATCAATTAATTCACGGATGAACTTCTTTCCTCATTTATGTATCCACTGACCAACTAACCGATTGATTGACTAAATAATTAGTATCCTTCCAACATAAATTATCCTTTTATAACTTACATTTTATTCTTTCCACATACAATCTAATTGATTGATAGGATCAATTAGCTAAATTCTTTTCTTCTTTGGCAAATATTTGAACACTCAAATTTAACAGTATTAATCACTTAGTACCAAATGTTGTGCCATATATCATAACAAATATATCAACAAATCCACTAAGGATACAGTGATATGGATCCATATCTATTACATCTCAGTGTTATTTAACTACTGATATATTACACAAGGATGTGGAAAAATCCATTGATATAATTAGTTTTAATATAGAGGCCAAGGTATAGAATTTGATGTTGTCCAAATCCATTCACAGAATTATTTAGGCAAAGTCAGATGGACTTGATGATCTCCAAATATTTGGAAAACAACCTTTATACAATGTAGTCAAATATATAAACTAAATACAGAAATATTTAAACAAACTATTATAATTTATTTAATTTCTCTTTCAGTCATCCTAACGTTGATATCAGAACACGACAGAATTTTGATTCTATCATATAAAGTCAAAGAAGGGGAGGAGGAGAATGTATTCAACACCATGTCCATCTAAACCAAAAAATAAATATAATTGAAAGTGGGTATTGTACATGCAAACAATGATCATGGAATAGACAGCCTTAACATCATAGTCTGAAACAACTGAAGCACCCAATTATCTCACAAACCAATCTGCTTTTTTTTTTTTTAGTAAGACAACCTTTATACAAAGTTAGAGGGACTTTATTTTTTATTTTTTAATAAAAGGAGTGACATGTTCTTACATTCAAAATTCAAATACAACCTTATATTTGTCCAAAGATTAACTTGTATTTATATTGATATTGAAATGTCATATTTTTCACCATTTTTTCCTTATTTAGGACGAAATCTTAAATATGACGATTGAAGTTGGTGAAGCTTGAGATACATTATATTATCTACAGGTTCCAATCATAACAGCTTTAACATTACTCCACCCTAGATTAGGTCAATTTGCACTTAGTAGCGTCCTCGGTTTATTTACTCATGATAATAAAAATTTATCACCATGTAATGCTTGTCTTTCTGGAAAACATATCCATTTACCAAAACTCAGTTTAGAAAAGGAGAGGGAAAAAAAGAACTTTCATCACATTATTTTGTAGATATTTGGAGAGAATAACATGCCTTCAGTGTGGGCATATGATATTTTCAACCATTCTGGATGGCTACCAAGGTTTTAAATATCGGATTTCGGTCACGTTTCGTCTCGAGATTTTTACACAAGTTATCTCGTATCGGGAGAGATCTCGGACGAGATGAGTACGTATCGGGTGTACATCTCGGATTGACATCTCGGATCATATAATGCATCTCGGGAATATCTCGGATGTACTTATGTGTTTAAAATTGATGTGTCAAAAATTTATTTAACGATTATAACTTTCTTATTAAAAATAAAAATGGTAACATACTTGATTTACATGAACAAAGAAATATTTTTAGAAGAGTAGTAGCTTGATTGGCTTAATTGATTTGGTAATGAATCTAATGATTGAATAATATCCTTTTATTTGAACGTAATAAAGAAGTGAAACCTTTCGCTATGACTCATTAAGATAAAAAGTAAAGAATATGTTCAAGAAGTTGGTAAATTATAATTGGATTGAGTAGTTTCTTTTGAATCAATATGAAAATAAAAATTATTATGGAAAATAAGAAAAATGTATAACTTCGGGTGAGATCTCGGATTGAGATTTTGATCCATATATCGGGTGAGATTTGAATATCTCGGACGAGATGAGTGTCGAGGGAGATATGGAGGAGATTTGATGTCTCGTCTCGTTTAAGTGTGAAAATGGGATCTCGGGCGAGATCTCGGGCGAGATATAGGAGATTTAAAACCTTGATGGCTACGCAAGGACTATCTGGGCCTTATTTCCTTAACCAGAAAATCCAATGATTTCATAAACTACAATTGTTTGTGTATGGTTAAAAATGAGATAAAAGATTCTACTGGATAAAATGATACAATCCCGCAAGAGTTAACATGTGAAGTATACCACAACAAAATGTTGCTATGGAACACAAATGTCACCATATTTTTTTTAACCCAGATCCATGTTTGCATTTTCCAGTACAATTACCCATTCAATTTCGAGAAAAACACATATCAACTGCAGCATCCCTCGTAAATCTACGTCTATGGAAATTCTCAAAATATTTTTATGTGAGAACGCCTTATCAGAACAACCTAATCATTAGAAAGAAATCGGTTTTATGGGTTGAGCGCTATGCACATACATATCCCATTAAACCTGATAAATTTCAAGAACCATAACTAAAGCGTGTTGCTAAAAGCACCCAGAAATGTGCTTACTAATACCATATAAAATTTTAATCAAGTTTAATAAATAAACATGCTACTTAACACCAGTTTTATTTCTTCACTAGATAATTAATTATCAAACTTTTCGTGGATGTTAAACATCTCAGCCCAATCTCAAACATATGAAACTCTAAAATCCAAAATCTCTTTATCAAAATTGATCAAAATTTCAATTTTATATCACTAATCCATAAAGGAGGAACACTATTCTGAGGAGAAAGGTAAACATAAAAAAACTAAAAGTTTATTTTCTGGTTGGCCACAAGATTGTTGTGAGCTTTGGCTTTACTTGGTAACGTTTTCACTTCCTCATTGCTGAGAGAATGTTGCACATCGTGGCTTGTGGTTTTTTGTTGAAAAGAAAGAACGGGAATTGTGGTTAAGCGTTTTGGGTGTCTCGTAATTATCTTTTATGGTATTAAATAGCACATAAGTTAATTATACACGATGCTCTTTTGAAATGATATTAGGAAGCACATTTCTAGATGCTTTTAGTAACACGCTAATTAAATCATGACGTCGAGGTATCAATCAATAAATCTTGATATGAAAAAATGATTTTAATACCAAACGGTGTCACTTTTCTGAAAATGTTTTTCATATGACAATCCACCCAACATAGCTATTTTTGGGACAAATTCTCATTACCATTTGAGCTCCATACTGATTTTGGATCACCAAACAAAATCCAAAACCAACATCCCTACTTGAACATCTATATACTCAACGTACTGACTAAACCTAACCCCATGTACAACAACAACAACAATACCCCGTTAACCAAACCCAATCTACTATCCAAGAAGAAATAAATCAACCGAACCAAAAATATTTGTTATCCAAAACAAAATCACAATCAAACTATCCAACTGTTCAGATGAATGATCCATCAAAATGGTCTCATGTTCCTATACATAATCAAATCAACTCAACTCATCATATGGTGAATCAATACCAATCAACTTGCTCGCTATACAATCCCAATCACCAACCCAACTTTGGGACTTCAAACATATTGTTTATAAAAGAAATTGGTCGAATACATTTCAACGGTATTTTTTTTAGAATTCCGCAGATAACATCTTACTAGCGAGACTATTGCCCTTGTACCGTTGTCGAACCTTCTACCTACGCTGTTAGACATGTTGGTGCAATTGAAGGGCTTTGCCATATTATTTTCATCTATTCTCTACTACTAACAAAGAGAATTAATGCATAGAAATTCCACCGTTGAAACTTCAACCAAACATGAATTTACGTACTTACCCTTCTAAATTTGCTTTAGGAGGGAAAGAAAGAATAGAAGAGGAGAAAAAGGAAAGAAGAAACAAATGGCATTTCTAAATATCATAAACGTAATAATACATCAAATTATATTGAAAAAAAATTGATGTACATGTATGTGCACATCGTGCGTGGCAATACACCAGTTTGTCTTACACTCTTTCCATGTTTGGTGGTATTACCACTAGTACCATCATCATCAATAGGTAACATCTCATCTAGCAACAAATTTTGTATTCTTTGATCATTTTTCACCATCTCATTTTTTTTGTCACAACTTTATCTCACATCACTAAAGCAACTAAACATAAATATTGACATGATGCTATAATGTCAAAGTTATCGATCTCGAATCCCTTAAGAAAATCTGCACTCGTTATAAATGTATTTCTACACAAAATCAAATAAGTTGTCACATTTGAAATGCATAAAACGTGTTTGGTTGCAAATGGTTTCACATGGATTAGAGGACATGACTTTCATGACACATTTGCACTTGTTGTGTCATTGTCGTAGTTGACACAACTTACATAAAATGTATACATGTTTCTTCCAAACATATATAGAGAAGAAATATGAGTATGTAAAGTTCAAAAACCACTTTGTTCTAAATATACATATACATACCTACATGCATACATGTGTGTGTGAGAATTGGTATGACAAACTCTAGTTGTACCGATCTCCACTGGATTTCGTTGGCCACAGGAAAATTTCCTCATTTGCACTAATGACTCAGAATATGACCTCGCCATCATCATCAAAACTAAAGCATTTTTATCATATGGTTTCGAACTTAAAACCCTTGATTTTTTTATTGCCTAGATCATTCAAATAAATATTCACTAATCGATGCATATACATTCTAGTGAAGGCGGAACCCAGTGCACGAAGCTTCTGCACGATAGCGGGCTCTGGGGAGGTCGGTAATGTACGCAGTCGTTCCCTTACATTGCGAAGAGACTGTTTTCGGACTCGAATCTAGACGTTCAGATCAATGCATATACATTCTAGTCCTCCTTTTAAATGGAGGGCAACTTGGGAGTCATTTATCCTCCTCTACCATGGAACACTACTTGAAACTTAATAATAAATCAAGCAACCCATCTTGGTCATGGTTTGGATTGACATCTCATCCATCTCTAATATACCTATCAATTTTCCATGTCAACTTATTGAGTCAATTCAAATATACACCTCTAGTCCTTGTTATGAAGTAGTTATCTATACCTGTGACACCTAAAAAACACCATTAGACATGTGCTCTTACATCTAACAAATTTAAGCTGACTTGTTGAAATTTTCGGCATCCCCTCGCATCTTCCGCTATGCGTGCACTTCATTTAATGTAGAAGAGGCAAGACCACTAAACGAAGCTCTTTTGGTACCAGCGTCATGATTAGATATTCCTACATCCTCCTAGAGCATATATATTTTCATGACAATATTTATTTGTAACAAAAGGAATCCCTTGTTGTTACATGCTACCAATCTCATATATATGTTCATATCTTTTGGAATATCTTGCGATGTAGGACTAATCATAATCCAATCTACGCACTCACTCTAATACAATGCGAGTCACATCTAACATCACCGACACTGATATATGGATTCTGGCTTGCTAGTTGTCTCATGACTCACCTTTCACACACTAGCTACTTTGTAAACTTAAAAATAGTCATATTTCGACGAAATGTGGCCTCTTCCTTTTAAGCCGAAGTTGGATATCATGTTATAGCATCCACAACTTGTGAGATATTATGGCTCCATACTCTTCTACACCACTTAGTTGTACATCATTTCCATCATACTACGGTAGTCAGAGAAAAATTCATACAGCACGCAACCAAGTATTTTATGAAAGAACAAACTACATAGAGTTTTGAGAATAGCTCTAATGTGGTATATTATATCTTGAGAACGATTTCAAAGAAACACCAACAAGCAAGTAGCTACGTGTTACCACTCTCCCGCTTGAGAGGGAATACTAACAAATCCTTGAAGGGGATATGGTCATATGCATTCACATGTATTGCAAAAGCAGTCCAGTTCTTATTTGGCTATACTGACATGCCCCTAAGGATTCAGACAAATTCATTCATAAAAATAGTTTTAATATCTAGGCTAAGATGGTAGGATTTGATGATGTCCAAGTCCACTCACATGATAATTTGGGTAAAGCTAGAGATATTCGATGCTAAAAGATTGGAAGACGGCCACTATATAATGTTGCCTAAGGTACAAGACTGCTTTTATAAAAATAGACGGAGAACCTTGCTCGTAAACTCTATGTACATACTTTGACATGTCCTAACCAAGTGTGTTACCTCATTGGTTACATACAAGTGAAAATGTAAACAAAATATTACAATTCAATATATTTGTCTCTTTGTCATTAAAAATGTTGAATGTTTGGGAAAACAAGAGATATTTAAGCCATGGAAACGTGCTCTACAATGAGACATAGATATAAAAGCAAAGATATTCAATTTTAGAACGAAATGAAGACCATCAATCTATTTCTTCTTCTTCATATAATGTTCACTAGAATTCATGCTAACTAGCTTACAAGCTCAAACATGGACGCAATTTCATCTCTAGCGCCTAAAACACTTTCAAATTTGTTCCAATCAAGCTGCAGTAAGCTCAAACTCTAAAACATAACAAAGCTGAAGAGCAGATAACGAACCTGTGAAATCGAAGCAAGCGACTGCTTCACCCAAATCAGTCCCAAAAAAAACAACCTTTTAGCTTTATATAGCCAATACTCCAAGAGAGCAAACGTCAGAGAAAACACAAGTTTTACTTTTTTAAATATGTATAAAATAAGCAATACAGCAGAACGCGGAGCGGAGAAGAAAATATGAGAATAGTCATAACCAATAATCAAGTTTTATTAGGGGAGAAGTTGAAAATGAAGAAACAGTAAACGATGTGCTTATTAGTTTTTCATATTTGTTGTTGAATCTGTCGCTATAATATTATTTGTCTCTTTGATTAAAAAACTGTTTTCACACGTATAGAGTACTAGGACAACTGCGTTGGCGCTTTGTTAGTCATTATTACGTTAACAGAAGGTACAGTCGATTATGGGACATGATTGTCGTTAAAATGAACAGGGCCGGCCCAAAGAATATTCAATAAAACTGTTTATATCAAAGTTTCTCACAAATTGGAAATGGAATAAGTCACATGTTTTTGAACGTCTTTGACATTATCAAGTACTAGCACGCAACAATGAAAACCGACTACTACTTAAATCTATTCGATTTTTTTGTTTTAGATTTTATATTATTTTAATATAAATTTTGATATAATTTGAAATGATTGAATTTTATTGTTGATGCCAAAAATGAATCGACACCCAAGAATGAGCTGTGGGGAACCTGTATGACTTAGATCTAGTAGGTAGTATTGAAAATAAAAAAAATAGGGACACAAGATTTTTATAGTGGTTCGACAATTTTTGGCATACGTGCACTTTTTAGTTTTTATTGATTGTTGTTTACAGAGAATTAGAGATCCAAGATAATTTGTATAAGATTACAAGGAGTTAGAGAGAGTATAAGTCACTAGTGCAAGGGTTTGACAAGTTCTATGGCTAAAAACTACCAAGAGTAGCTGCCTAGGTGACTATCGTGTGGAAGTAAGAGATGAAGAAGAGGCAAAGCTTTCGCGTATGGTGCCTAGGTGACTACCAAGAGCATCACGACCCGATAAGATAGGTCGGTATCGATCTATGTAGCTCGGTACCAAACTATAATTGTTGGTGCAAATCCAACTTCAACTCTTGCTCCACTCTTCTATTTTCTAGTTGATAGGTTCCAAACTCTTTTCATCAACTTTTAGTCGATTCTAATAGTCTTTCCTCTATTACTTGAGTTACTCTGCTTTCTTGGCTTTCTTCTCATCAACCATGGAATTGGTCGTTCCATACTCTGGAAAAACCACTTGATCACGAGCTATCGGAGAAGTGTATGAGAAGTATGGAGTTTGGAAGGTGAAACAAGGAGACACTATAGGTTAGTACCGACCTATATAGCTCGGTACCAAACTATGTCACTTGCTCCCATCCCTCTAAAACTTCTCTGAATTGCTTCTCTACTCATTCTAAGTGTGCTCCCAAGTTTTCGAGTTGTTTCGTCCTCCTGGCCTTCTAAGTTCAATTTAAATCCGCTTCGGATCGATCACTGCTTTACTTTAGGACGCGCTTCAGGCCAAAAACGCAACCTTCCAATCTTTCAACAATTTTTGACTATTTTTTTATGTTTTCTTTTTTCTTGCTTTTTATGATGTTTCCCAAGTCCTTGGGTCATTTCTTCGTCATTGGTTCGTTCAATTCGATCATTTAGGTTTGTTCGAAGAGTAAAGAAAATTTGGTTGTAACATATGCCTCATAGAGTATGCTTTAAACAACGCGTGCTCTGAATCGAGACAAGTTCTGCATTGTTATCTTTTGAATTCCAAATGATTGAACTCAAGCATTTGCTTCGTAATGTTGCCTTTATTTGATGGACTTTCCTTTATCCGCTTTGCGTAATTGTTGGTCCATTGTTCATGCTAAGGACCCAGATTTATGCTTCAGAGATCAGATCTATGATCTAGATGAGCATGCTCTTCCATTGTTGTGTATAATTACCAATTTTGCTTTTTTTGTTGCCCTTAGAGAGCTTTTGGCCCCTACTATTGATTAAGATTCTTCTAAGGTCGGGGGAATGGCGATTGCTATGGCGACGATGGTGGTGGTGTAACCGATTGCTTCTTAGGGGACGTAGTCGAAGTTCGGGCCACACTTGACCTATGATGGATCTTAAGCTTGTCCTACCTCGTATTCACGTCGCTTTGGAGACATGTCCGACTCTCTGTCTTCGGCTAACTCCTATCAAAGCACGGCTGCTCTTGTATTGCCGCTTATATTCCAATAAGACGGTTCGATTCAGGAATGGTCATGTTGGATGATTCCATTGCTATACTTTTCTTTTTGCTTTATCTTCCGTGTTCCTAATTGTGTTGAACGCCAAGTTTCCTTTTCTACAATGGCTCATCGATCGCCTCGCTTTAAGTCCAGTGATGGTACGTCTACTCCTTCTAAAGTTGGGTCCTCCATAGCTCAAGCTTCACCTTCTATTCCTGTTATGCCTGGATGATTGATCATGACTTGATTATAAGGCACGGTTACTCTTATAGAGCTGCTGGTAAATCCGCCTCCTCTAAATGAGTACATGGCCTTACGGGTTTTGGATAAAGAGGGAAGAGCAAATATGGATCTCCCGAAAGTTGCCGCCTGTCGGTCTTCCTTTTGATCGTATAGTCCATATTCTATAAATTGGTCGTGTTCCTTTCGATCAACTGTCAATCACGAAGAATCCCAGTTTTGTGCCGCTCCTTACTATCTTGGAGCAGCGGTTGGGATGTTCATTCCCTCTTTGTATGATCTTTGTCGTAAACTAAATCCTATTTATAGAACTTATTTTCAAAATACCTGACTTTGGGCACTAGTTGTAGCTGAATGTTGTGGGGGAAAGTTATCCAATTGTCCCCAGTCTAAGTGTATTTTCCCTATCCTGATCCTGGATCGGGAAAGCCCAACAATACCAGCTTCAGATTTCTTTATGATTACCTTTGCTTATTCTAAACCAAGCGTGTCCCACTTAGCCGCTAGCATTGTCATGGGAGTCCAGTCGTGCACTTGTTTCGATCTTCGAAAACTAGTGCGTAAATTGTTTTATTCCGACCATCCTTCTTAACGTTACCTACCTTTAGACAATGGTCGATTCCTGCATGCTAGGGTCAAATAATCACATCGATCCATATGTGCTTATTTCTTCTTGACGTTGCCTATCTCTGGGCGATGGTAAGTTCCTGATGATTTGAGTTGAGTTTCCCTTTGTCGACTTTCATTACAGATAGCCCAAGTTCTGTATTACTTCCAATCGCTGGCGAACATTATCTACAATATTTACCCACCATTCATATGTTTCCATTGTAAACTATGTCTTGTTTATGGAGTTTTCTACCGCGAATCCAGGCATTAGTTCAAGTTAAGCATGCGCGGAAAATTATTCGATTGCCCCCAGTCTGATTGTGCTTCCCCAGTTATGGTCTTGGATCGAAAAAGCCCGATAATTCTTGTCTTTAACTTCCCACGATTATCCTCGCCTATCCTTGACCAAGTGTGTCCTGCTTATTTGTCAATGATGTTGTTAGAATCTGGTTAGGCACTAGTTTCAATCTTCGAAACTACAGTGTGAATAATTCGATTCTGATGATCTTTCCTTGAAGTTGCCTGTTTTCAGGGAATAATAGACTGTCGTTTGGTGTTACACCCTCCCGATATTGGCAATCTCCGGGCAATGTAAGATTCCTATCGGTTATGGCCAGAAGCCCAGCCGTGCGTCGATTTCTATCTCCAGCAACTGGAATATCAATGCTCAACTCTGAGCCTTTCGATACCAAGAGGTTCCTCTTGGTATTGAGATCTTTTTGTTCACTACTTCCATTGGTCCATTTGCCGTTTTCATCGCAATCGTGGCGAATGATTTCGCTTCGCCACTAGTAGTCGACTACAATAATAGCATATTTTGCTCCTCTCTTCGTCACTAGTTGCACACCGATGATGTTGATTTATCAAATTGCAAACTGCCATAAATTGACCATTTGCTTAAATTTCATCGATACAACTCTTGGGATTTTTGCAAATCTCTCGAACCGGTCGCACTGCTCGGTGTTGTTAACTGCATTTTGATTTATCGTCGATCATAAATATTCATATTGAAGCAGCTTCTTTGCCAATGTATGCCCCTGGTTTGATCACCATGGCTTCCCTCACGGTCTTCTATGAGGATCTTCCTAGCTTCATTTTTGTTACATGCCAAAGCAAAGAGTGTAGAATTTTTTCCTATATAGCACTTCGTCTTATACCATGGACCGTGGCATTTTCCGAGGAAGTTTCTTCCACCCATTCTTGCTTCTCGAGGGAATTCCTTTGAGTAAATAGTCCTTATGGGAGCCATCCATGATTCCACTTTCTTTACGGTCTCCATAACCCAGTATGTGCACCAATCCTTGTCTTTGGGAACTGGTGGTTTTATTACTCAGTTTTGATAATTACTTTTTTGAGACTGCCTATCTCTGGGCAACAATTGAGTTCCTTAAGTTTGAGGTTGGAGATCCGATAGTGCACCGGTTTCTATATCCGAAAATCAACATACTGGTGGTTCAATTTTGAAGATCCATCCTTGATGTTGCCTATCTTTGGGCAACAGTTGATATGTGTAGGTTAGAGTCGACTAATTCGATTGGCTCGAAAGTGAATACTTCTTCCCGACGTTGCCATTCTTCCGGCAACATCTAATTCCTAAAGATTTTATGAGTATGTCATCCCGACGTTGCCTATCTTCGGGCGATGCCAGATCCTCGAATGTTAGAAGATGGTTCCTTCCTGATGTTGTCAATCTTTGGGCAGTGTCAGATTCCAGGAGATAGGGCTGAGGATTCGATTAAGCTCCTGCTTCTGTCTTCAAAAGCCAGTGTATTAATGGTCCCATTCTAGGGGTTTCTCCTTAACATCGCTAATCTTCGGGTGATGGCATATTCTGGCAAGTTGGGACCGAATGATCAGGTCGGTCCTTAAGTAGGTTATCAATCCTTCTCATCATCGCCTGACTTCAGACAATGGTATATTCTTGAAGGTCGAGATCGAATTATCCGTCTAGTTCCCGGTTTGGTTTTGGGAACCTTCTCGTTGTTACCAGTCTTCAGGCAACATCAGTATTTAGAAGGTTGGGGCATTTATGAGAGACTAAACATTCTGATTAATTCGTCTAATTGCCCTCAATCCGATTCCCAATCCTGCTCTAGGATGGGGTGAGTTTGATGGTTAGATTCCTAACCTTCCATGACTTTCCTTACTTATATTCAATCGTGTACATCCCGCTTGGCTATCAGTGTTATCTTGGATGTTTTACCTACAATAGGGTTCCTATCTCTAAGAACTAATACATTTACTGCCTGATTTCGAGCATTATATTTTCGACGTTGCTAATCTCTAGGCTGCGGTCGAATTCTTCCAAGTTATTATCTTTAGCCAACGTCATTCTGAATGCAAGTACTATAAAGATGCATCATCATCTCTCGTCATAACAAACTCCTCTATTGTTTAAGGTTAAGGATCCAATCATGTTTTAGTTTCTATCACCAGAAACTAGCACACGAACAGTTCATGAATTTCCTTGGTGTTGCCTATCTTTGGGCAACTGCTGATTCCTGCAAGTTAGAGTTGAAAACTTAATCGAGCACCTACTTCTATCTTCGAAAACTAATGTATCTATAATTTGATTATGAAACTACCTCATGTCGCCTATCTTTGTGCGATAGTGTGCTCTTCCAATGTCCGGGCAGAAATGATTCCCTTGAATTCGATTTCTCTTCTCGACGTTGCCAGTCTTTGGGCAATGTCGATTTTCGGAGGGTTCGATGTGACCATCGACCTGGTGGTTAAGACCTTCTTAACATAGCCAGTCTTAGGACAACACTAGTTCTTAGAAGGTTGGGGATTGATACGACCTGTCGATCCGACAGTTTAAGCCTTCTCGACATTGTCGGTCTTTGGGTAATGTCTATTTTCGAAGGGTTCTTAAAAGGTTGGGGATTGATACGACCAGTAGATCCGGCAGTTTAGAACTTTCCGACGTTGCTAGTCTTGGGACAACGTCGGTTCTTAAAAGGTTAGGGATCAATACAACCCATCGACCCGCTGGTTTAGACCTTCTTGACGTTGCCAGTCTTAGGGCAACGCCAGTTTTTGGGAGATTGTGGGTTGATACGACTCATCGATCCGGCGGTTTATACCTTCTCGACGTTTCCAGTCTTGGGACAACGCTGGTTCTCAAAAGGTTAGGGATCGATACGACCTGTTGATCTGGCGGTTTAAACCTTCCCGACATTGCCAGTCTTAGGAGAATGTCGGTTCTTAGAAGGTTGGGGATTGATATGACCCACCGATCTAGTGGTTAGACCTTCTTGAGACAATGTCGGTTCTCAGGTCGAGATCGATTTTCCCCAATGATCTAGCGGTTTGAGTGGATTTTCTCCGTCAATTCGGCGGTTAGTGAGTCTACACTCTCTACCTATCATACGAGGGCAAAGGAGCATTTTCTCGGTTGTGCTGTCAATTGCGCGACACAGGAGTTTTTCTTGCAAGAACATGGTTCCATTGGTTTAATAAGAAGATTTTATTAATGAGTAGAAGAAATGGCAAGTTCTTCCTATTTACAATGCCCCAAATGTCCCTAGGAGGCTTATTTGCGAAAGGAAATTAGATAAGGATGAATGCAACAATGTTGTTTAGGTTGCTGCCTCATTCTTGTGCGACTGGCTAGCTTGAAGGTTATTTGATGACCAATCTTTCATCAGTTTACCCGAGCCCCTGTCTATTGGGTCCAAGCAGTTTTCCTTGAGCAGGTAGACCCGAGGGTCTTTTCATTTCTCCGCCAGCGGTTCCTTAACATACTATTGGAGCTTATTTTTCCTTATCAGCTCCTTAATCAAATTCTTTAGATGTTAGCATTCATTGGTGTTATGCCCATGAGTTTCGTGGAAGTGACAGTATTTCCCAGAACGTTTATCTTGCTCTGCTGCTTCCTTCCTGGGTGGCTTTTTATATTCCTTAGTTCATCGAGTGGCAAGATAAATGTTCTCCGATGTGTCATTTAAGGGCGTGTAATCTTCCAATCCAAAGTTCTTTGGATGTTTCACATTCGCGTCATCCCCGTTACCAGAGTTTTGACTTCATTTCTTTTGATTACCAGAGTTTCCAGCATTTATTGCGATGTTGCTCTGGATTACTTCCCTTAATTGATCATCACCAACCTTTCTTTCGACCACTCCTGCTTCTTCTGACCATAGGAATTGATTCGCTTTTCAGTGAAATTCTTCCATAGTAGTGGGTTGCTTCATCTTTAACTATCTACCGAAATCCATATCCGGGTGGATGCCCCAGACTAGTGCCATGAATATGAGACCTTTTGGATTGCTGACTTCAGCAACAGCGATAAAGAATCGGTTCAAGAAGGCTTTCAATGATTCCTTGGGTCCTTGTGACAAGCCAGACAATGACGTAACGTCCTTCGATCGAGCCATGTGGAGCCCGAACTGCTTTAGAAACTTCTTTGCCATTTCAATATCAAACATTAATATGGATTTAGGTGCAAGCCTAGTAAACCACATCGAAGCGACTCCTTCCGTGAAGATAAGGAAACACCTCAACGAACAACATCCATAGCTCTAGCTCCATCCATATGTTATTCGTATTTGAGTAAGTGTTGTCTGGAATTATTAATTCCATTATAGGATGACATTGTCAGCATGGTGAACTTACAGTGATATTCTTCTCTCAGAACATTTTCAGTAAATGGAGTTCTGCTTAGTGTGGAACTCTAGTCTTCATCTTTCCTGCCTCTGCTTTTCTCCAACAACCGTTTGACCATGTCAGCGACATATTCCTCGTTGGCACGGTAATCTGTGGGTCGACTGTAAGGGGCTACACCGATTGTTTGGCTCTGCAAATGATCTTGGCCTGCCGGTTGAACTCTAATTTCTTTATTCTTTGGGAGAACCATTCCTACAGTGTTCCATTGGCGTCCGATTGGTCTTGCTGTGGCAATTTGAACTCCAATCCCAATGTTTTGTTCGTTAACACTAGTATTCAACCCATCATTACCATCGTCCAACTACATGTTGTCATCAGAGTTAGAAACCAGCAATACATCTCCTTCTTGAGCATCGTCAAGTAGGATATTTGGGTCGGTACCGAGTTGTTTTCTTGTGGCGGAGCACTCCTACTTCCTCTCGCAATAGCTCCTGCAACTCCAACAGTTACTTCCTTCTGCTTTTGCTTTCCATCTCTCATGTTTAGGCTAGAAACTGAAGAATTCTCTTACTTTATTGCAGGAGAAGTTTCTCTCCCAACTCTCCTGGTAGTTCGGGGTTGAAGATTAAGCAAAGCATCCATCTTGTCCAAGAGAGATTTTTGGTTATCCGCCATCTTCTAGTTGAGTTCATGGATCATCTTGTTAAACTCTCCTCTGGTTACTACTTCGTGCTGAGCAGAGGATCTCGGAATTGCCTATTGATTGTTTACTTTATTTTGGTGAGCATTCCCTTCATCACCACCTGCCATAGCTCCTGAGGATTTATTGGATCTTCTTGGTGCCATGCCTTTTTGTCAGCAACTCTTCAAGTTCTTCAAGCAAGTTTTTTGGATCTAACTTCCGGATCTATCCAATCCAAAGTAGAGAGCTAGATCTAAGCTTGGGTTTAGTTCTCTCAATGAAAGCCCTAAAATGGATCAATACCCAAGAATGAGTTATAGGGAACATGTATGACTTAGATCTAGCAAGTAGTATTTAAAATAAAAATAATAAAAGGGAGACATAAGATTTTTATAGTGATTGGATAATCTCTAGCCCACGTCCACTTTTTAGTTTTAATTAATTGTTGTTTACAGAGAATTAGAGATCTGAGATAGTTTGTATGAGATTACAGGGAGTTGGGGAGAGTATAAGTTACTATTACAAGAGTTTGACAAGTTCTATGGCTAAGAACTGCCAAGAGTAGCTGTCTAGGTGACTATTGTGTAGAGGTAGGAGATGAAGAAGAGGTAGAGCTTTCGCGTATGGAGTTAGCAGAAACCAGATCCTTCTTTACCTATAATTGGGTTGGTATTTATAAGGAAATAGAAGTAATGGGTCAGAAGCCTGTTTGCACTAGAGTCTAGATGAAGGCCCGATGTTGTACACGAGAAACCAGAGCACCACGATCCATTAAGATAGGTCAGTACCGATCTATGTAGCTCGATACCAAGCTATAATTGTTGGTGCAAATTCAACTTCAACTCTTGTTTTGCTCTTCCATCTTCTACTTGATAGGTTCCAAGCTCTTTTCATCGACCTTCGGTTGATTTTAATAATCTTTCCTCTATTACTTGAGTTACCCTGCTTTCTTGGCTTTCTTCTCATCAACCATGGAATTGGTCTCCATACTCTGGAAAAACCACTTGATCATGAGCTATCAGAGAAGTTTATGAGAAGAATGGAGTTTAGGAGGCAAAATGAGGAGAAATTATAGGTTGGTACCGATCTATATAGCTCAGTATAAAGCTATGCCACATGCTTCTACCCCTCTGAAACTTCTTCGAGTTGTTTCTCTACTCCTTCTAAGTGCAACCCAAGTTTTCGAATCATTTCATCTTGGCCTTTTAAGTTTAGTTAAAATCTGCTTTGGGCCGACCGTTGCTTTGCTTTAGGACGTGCTTCAGGCCAAAAATGCGACTTTCTATTTTTTCAACTATTTTTTACGTTTCCTTTTTCTTGCATTTTTATGATGTTTTCCAAGTCCTTAGGTCATTTCTTCATCATTGGTTCGTCTAATTCGATTGTTTAAGTATGTTCGTAGACTGTGGAAAATTTAGCCGTAACATTTATATTATCTTAAAAAAATCGACTTTTTAGAAAAAAAATGTTACTATTCAATTTTGATATTTCTTTTCTAATTTCTCTTAAATATTTAGAACACTTGAGATTATTTTTCTTTTTTTATAAATATTTGAAATTTTAAAAGAATTAAACTCTTTTAAAAAAACTCAACCGAAACAAATTTTTTAACTTCCTTCAAAGATGTATTTGGATATTCTAAATTATTCTTTAGATTTATTGTGAACATTTGTAGCTCTCGACATCTGAATTGATGCCATTTGGTGCAATATACGTTCCTAAATGCATAATGAGCGTTGGTTTGAACCGACATTGCAGAACTATCCATTGCCACATTTCTCATATAACCATAATGGAACAATAACACCAAATAAATATATAACCATGATATATATACATACATACATACATATATATATATCGTGTGAGATGTAATATAAAGAATTAAACTGAACATAATTGTTAATGATCAAAGTACATTACAACTTCCCACGTACAACCGAGTATTGAATAAAATAAGAACTTGATGTCTCGAAGTAATATGCAAACCAACTTACATAAACAACTGAAGGTAAAGTAGATAATGTAGATCTCTAAATAGTCTATTCCTAGATGTTTATAATCAAATCTCCACAACCTGACTATCACCTTACTAACGAGAGTGCCCAGGAGATTATCCCAAAAGGAACAATACAATACATGGGTTAGACTGTGTATGGTGTGATATATTCAAGCCCAAAATATAGTTATACTTAAACATAGTATAAACGTAAGAATGTGAGCTACAAATAAGATACTACAGTCATGCGTTAACCTATTATTCTTCCTACAACACGGTTTTTTTAAAGTAAAGCTAGTGAGGGTGAATGGTCCCTTACCATTTTATTGAATAAACGAAGAGTACAAAGAAAATTTAAGTTGATAACAACATAAAATTACACATATAGCAAAGAAGACTACAGAAAATATAACAAGAAACCCTAACCAAAATAGAAAATCGAATAATTACCTCAAGATTACGTAGATTTTCATATTTGGAAGGGAAAACTTCTTGCCACATTTAATGAAATAGAGTACTTTACTGTAGACATATAAGTGTATATCCAAGCAAGAAAAGGAGGGAGCGAAGTTCATGTAATGTAGAGTGTTAGTAATGGATTTCCACTGAACAATATTAAAAGCTTTTTGGATGTCAAGCTTTAACAAACAACCTGGGGAAATATTCTTCCTTTTGTAACCCCTCGTCAATTTCCGAGTTAAAAGAATATTATCAATGGTGTTCCTTCTAGGAAGAAAAGCATTTTGGTTATAAGAAATAATAGGAGTTAAGGAAACTTTCATTCGATAAGCAATAATTCAAGAAATACACTTATAGATAACATTGCAACAAGCGATAGGATGGAATTAAGAGACATTAACAAGTTGAGGAATTTTAGGAATCATGGCAAGTTTACTAGCATTAATACCAGAGAGCATCCTATTACTTCTGAAAAAGTTTTGAACTACTTTAGCAAACTCATCACCAATAATGTCCTATGGGACTTTGAAAAAATGGACATTAAATCCGTCAGGCCTAGAGGAGTTTGAAGAATTCATACTAAACATTGCATGTTTAACCTCAGCAGAGGTTACTTCAGAAATCAGGTTCACTTTAGAAGATAGAGATATAGTGGGGAGATGAAAGTAGGGAAGTGAAGTGGTAGAGGGGACAATAGGGTTTGGATTGGCAAGAGTACTATTGTAATATTCTAAAAAGGCATGATTGATGGAAGAAGCGTTATTACAAGATAGGCTATGCATATAAAAAATGGATATTATGTTATTTGAATCATGCTTAATTTTGATAGTCATGGGAAAAGGAGGAGTTTTTATCACCATGCAAATCCCATTGGAATTTTAGTTTTTGATTTGCCATTAAATTTTCCTCCTTAAGAGCCAAATCAAGGATAACAAATAATTGATGTTCCTTAGCAGAAAGAGACATATCATTAGGACTAGAAAGAAGAGATTCCTAAATAGTGTGCAACTAAGCTCTTAACTAAGAAGAAATACTAAAACCATCACTAAAGGTGGAAGAAGGCCAAGCTTTAAGAATGCCTTTGAGTTTCTTTAACTTACCTTACAAAATAAACATGGGATTGCCAGGTATATTAGTTTTCCAACAATCAGTAATAAGGGGGAGAAAATTCGGGAGGGTAGACTAGTTATTAAAAAATAAAAAAGGAAGGCTTTTTAGTAGCAATTTGATCCCAATCCAGAATAATAGAAGAATGATCAGATTGGGAAGCAAGAATGAATTGAGCAATAAGGTTAGGCCATTGAGTTAAGGAGTGGATGTTAAGTTAGGCTTATCTAGTTTAGAAAAAGTTATGTTACCAGATTTACTTCTGTTGTTCCAGGTAAAAAAACAATCAACAGGGTTAATAGGAATTAAATCAGATGTAAGTGGGATAGTAGCTTGAAGAGAGAGAGAGAGAGAGGAGAGCCACCAGATTTTTCATAAGAGAATTGCATACAATTCCAATCTCCAAAACAAATGCAAGGGGATTTAATGGATTGAGGGAAGGAAGAATATCAAGCATAATTTGTCTATGAACTTTAATGTTTTCTATATAGATACAAATGAAGTGATGTGCACGTAAATGTGCATATTTTTACTTCCATATTTAATCTAATTTAAAATAAATGAGCATATATGGTGTATTAACATGTTTAAACCAAAATTTCAATTATTTTCAAATCATCATTTATTCATCTTCATATAGGGGCAAAATGGTCATTTTTGTGCACAATTTAATTTGAGAATATTTATTTGCACATTTTATTTGTATTTTTAGGAAATTGGATGACAAAATGGAAGAGGGTTTCATCAAGATATGCATGCACAAGGATGGAAACAAAATAATGAAGATGCAAATAATTCAAGCCATGCGTCATGGAGGACCCCACCTACTCACTTACCATGATCTACAATTAGGAGCTAATGCACATGTTAGTCGAGATAAAAGTTTCATGCACATCTAATGGTGGATTATGCTAATGCTAATGATTACTTGGAGGTTACATTTTCTAAGAGGGCATTTTGGGTAGTCCCCAAAAATTTGCATTAGGGTTTCAAACATGTATAAATACCCCATATGTTCATGTAATTAAGCTCTTAGCCTCCTCTTTAGTTAGTTTAGTTTTAGGCTCAAAAATAAATATAAACCCTCTTCTTCTATTTCATGGCTACTTAGTCATTTTCTTCTTTTATGTAATTTACTTTTATGCAATTTTAATTCATGCTATTTTACTTCATGTTCTTTTCTTTTATGTTAGTAGCTTAGATTAATTTTTACAATTAGATTAGCTCTCATTTTATTTTAATTTGCTCACTTTTTCCTATTGTTTTTGTTTCATGTTGAATGCTACATTTGTTGAAATGATAACAAATATGAGAGGCTAAACCCCTTCAATTTAGAGGTAATGAAGCTCTTTTAATCATGTAGATTCAATATTTTGATAACTTGTGATCTCCTTTTGTGCTTAATGGCAATATCTGATGTGGTTTAACTTGTTGTTTTAGCTTTAAATTTGATAACCTATGTTTTTGGCACCAAATAGGCTATGCTTAAACGAACAAAAACACAAATTACGTCTTCATCTACATATGATTATGGTAATGAAGTGAATTTAAAATCAAAATTTGATGGTTTATGTTACTAATTCAATAGTAAATAATCCATGCTTAAAATAGATTTTATGCTTAACTTCATTGCAATTTTCATAAGAGTTAAGAAGTGGTTTAGTGGGTATGTTAAAAGTTTGATGGTTTATATTGGGCTAATTAATAGCACAAATATTCCATACTTATGACAAACACTATCAACTAATTCACTAATGACCAAAAGAGATATCATAATTTCATATATGTTGATTTATGTGATCTTGAGAAGAACATTGCCTCTAAATTGTCTTCTACTCTCATATTTTTATCCACTTTCTATTGTTATTTTATTTACGTTTTTCTAGCTTAAAAAGATCTCAAAATTCTTGGTTTAATTTGATTGAATAGAAAATTTTATATCTATATAATTCCTTGCGGATCGACCGGTATTCGCCACGTACTAGAACTATACGCCGTGTGCTTGCGGTAATTTTTAATTTAAATTTGATCGGCTATTTTCTAATCCGATAGGAAGTTAGCCGGTTAAACAAGTTTTTGGCGCCGTTGCCGAGGAATTAATTTGAATTTATATTCTTCGAATTATTTTTTGTTTGATTTTATTATGTGTTTGTTTTATGTGTTAACTTGTATATAAAAAAAATTGTGTGTTTGTGTGTGATGTTTGTTTGCATTTTGATTTATGTGATTGTTGTTTTAGTTTCCTTGGCATTTTCATTTCCATATGTGTGTGTATATATATATATATAAAACATAAAAAAAATTAAAAAAAAATTTCATTTTCAGTTTACAATTTCTGCTTTGTTTTTACAAATTTTCACTTACATTTTACAAAACTGCCCAATTTCTTCAATTCTGTGCACAATTCTATGCATATTACAACTGTTACATTTGCTTTTGTTAACAGTAACTTGCTTCTGTTCATTCCACCACCACCACCTCCATACTTGCTTCTGCTGAAATATTTCTGCCAACTTCATCACTAGACTGCCTTTAGCTTCATACCCACTCTACAACAGTCAAATATCATACTAACTTGCTGCTGCTACACTGTCAACCATTTCCAACTGCACATAAAACAACTGCTTGCTGCCTCATTTCAACACTTGTACACTCTCAAACTGCCTGCACGTACCCTCCTCTGTCTGCAATCACGACCACCACACAACCAATACTTCATCCACTGTCTCATACCACACCCACTACTACATACCATTCAATCTTCTTCTTGCCACTATTTCATCTAACCTCCCTACCGCCATTTCAATCAACTCCAAATGCTCCTTGCCACACTGAAGTGCACACCACTACAAGAAATTTGATTTTTAGTGGCGCACAAAAAACGCTACAAAAAGTTTTGGTGGCGTTTTGATAAACGCCGCTAGAAAACATGCGACTAAAAATCCATGATTTTTTGTTGCATTTAATTTACGCCACTTAAATGAATTTTTGGCAGCGTTTTTTAAACGTTACTAAAGATCTTTTTTTACAGCGTTTAAGAAACGCCACCGAAAAGGTGTCGTTTACTATCTTATTTTTTTGTTGCACTTATTATTATTTTTTGCAGCGTTTTTTGAACACCACGGAGATTATCTGAGTTACTACAATTGCTGATTCTGTAGCGCTTTTTAAACGCTACAAAAATATTTTTGGTGGCGTTTTTTCTCCGCCACCGTATGTTTCAATTTTATTACCTGCTGTTCCACGACTACATCTGATTTCGCCTCCAATTCAATTACTTCAAAACTTATACAATAACGTAATATATAAATACATACACATTCAAAAATAACACATTCAATGAACCACAATAACACAAACAAAAGCAATTACATAATCACCACTATATCATAACATTAGTGTCAAGACAAAAGGTTAACCATACGTTTACACAACCAAACTACCATAAACAGTTTCATAATAGTACATGCAGCTAAAGTAGTGCTGCTAACATACATACTAGTTTCATAACAGTTTTAATCAACCTAACTACATACATGTGCTGCTACCATACCAAAAACCAGTGCTGCTGCTTGAATTCTTCACAAACGTTTATCTACCTGTAAACAATAATAATCATGTTACTAAATATTTGTGAGGTGAAGGTATCAAAGATCAAAAATGGACAAATATAGAAGTCCTTAGACTATAATACTTCAAACAAATATGCCTCTGCGTATTAACCACTGATGTGAGCACATTGTAATCGTCCAACAACTTTTACATCATATTTGTGAAGTCAATGCACTAGACTTGCACATTAGCAGATGAACTTATGACAAAGATAAATGTCTTTATCATGTGGCAGATTATGACCATTCAGTGCTTAAGTGTAGAATGATATTTAACTAACTACTAGGGGTTTAGATATGTTAAAGAATGAACGTGTGTTCGCCTTAGTTGTAGCGAGCAACGTAACCCTGTTGGCTCATAGCACCTACAGTTGGGGCAACGCAGTTTCACTGTGTTGGTGGATGTTGAATACAAGCTGGTAGTTAATTAACCAAAGTATTGCATTATTGCTAGAACAATATGTTGTTGATAATGTGATAGCTTATCAGGCTACGCAGTGAGTACACTGAAGGTGTTAAAACTGGTTCTGTTACATCAACTAGGGATATACTTTTCTATCAAAGTTGTACCAGGCTCCAGTAACCTTTATTAGTTTGAAAACATTTATGATGAACAAGTTATATACCTTTCAGTTTGTTTTCAGAATGACTTTTTCCGTTGGCCAAGCTATGGGAACGCCAAGTGCATCTTCCATGTACGTCAACGCCGATGTTGGTCTCCATAGCTCTGCATTTGCATCTCTCACAATATCAACCCAAACTTTTACAGCATTAAGTCCCAATGGATGACAATGGACCATCATTATCGGATCAGTTGATGCAACAGTTCCTTCAGCCACTATGTTTGTTCCACCCAAATCGATCAACTGGCATTTGATATCTTTTGTCAACTTTGCAATTGGCTGAAAAAAAGAGATTATTATGCAGAATATATACATACACATAATAAATAAACTTTCATACACAGGTAATTTCTTCAATTTTGAAAATTAATACTTACATGCTCTGATTTCTTCATGACCGCGGGTGTAGATTTCATGGGAGAAGTCGCACAATTTACACTATCATTTACATTTTCTTTATCAACTTCAACTTTTGATTTTGGCCATGCTACTTTCCTACCAACTGCATCTCCAATGCACGACATATCACATGTGGTTCGCCACAAATAAGCATCTTTATTTATTACTTTGTCGACCAAAATCACAACGGCAGACGGACCGAGAGGAATACCATTAACAACATATTGTGGCTCTCTGGAGTAGACTCTTCCTTCGGCAACTACTCCTTCACCCTCATTCCAACCATAAATCTTGCATTTGTCGTCTTGGGCAGTGTTGTTACTCTAAAAATGAGAAGTGTAATTTTAACAAATAAATAAATATAAAGATGGTTTATTTTAACAAACAAATAAATTTCTACTTAGCAAATTACTTAGCAAATCATTCACAGGTTATAAAATGAGAAGTGTAATTTTAACAAACAAATAAATATAAAGATGGTTTATTTTAACAAACAAATAAATTTCTACTTAGCAAATTACTTAGCAATTCATTCACAGGTTATAAAATGAGAAGTGTAATTCCAACCATAATATTGTGGGAAGTGCTGTTAATATAAAAAAATTATTCAAATTTTTATTAAGATTTTAACAAATAAATAAATATACAAATGGATTAATTTGGGGTACTAATATCTAAAAACTAAAACTAAAACTTTAGTATGTTTCAATGAGAAGTGTAATTCAACAGTTTAGTATGAGAAGTTTAAAATTTACCGTACTGACGTCGTTCAAATTTACTCGCAGCGCCATCTTAATGCAAGTTGATGGCCAAGCTACTACCTTATTCACAGCGTCTGCTAATACTGTCATTTTAGGTGTAGGCCTCCATAAATAAGTATCTGGTTTGTCCACGATATCTACAATAACGCTCACAGCATTTGGTGCAAGAAGAATGCCATTGACAACCGCAGTTGGGTCCCTGGACAACACCCTCCCATTGGCAACAACTTCACAGTTTCCATCCCAATTCAACATCGAACATACATCGTCATTGCTCTGCAATTATTCAACCAAAAATTATAGCAATCACTGGATCAAAATTTAAAATCTAAATGTTATTTCTTGAGTAATATAATTATTATTTTACCAATTCAGATGTGCTCCTTTTCGAACTTTCTACACCCTGCAGCAAAGCTCTAATATCAGGATATTTTAATCTTAAATGCACTCAATTAAATGTAATGTAGGCGTTTAATTGACTATCAAAAACTACTAAATGGACTTTGATCAGTTAATGTATTTTACAACTATAAATGATGGGATGAAATTAATATGGCTACCGAAACCAGCAAGTGAAAAAAATAAAATTGAGTTGCTAAAATTAAAATGACCATACTTAAAATGGCAGAGAACATATAATAAGTTTGTGAGAGAGAATAAATTTGTTCTTTTTAGTATTTTAAATTATATGGCGCTTTGAATTTTTTATTTTACATATATAAATTACTTTTAATAGTTTACCTTCTGGTTCATCAGAACCTACAGCATACTCTTCATTTCTGTTATTTCCTCTCGACACTGCGATACTTGTTTATCTTTGGACTGGGCCACAACTAGCTTGGTTAAAGTGTAATCCCTTCCCAATGCCCTTAACCGTCCTGGTTTATATTGTCCGAGTACATGTACAAGAGCATCTCCACTGACATTCTGTGGCGAACCGGAATGTGATAGGCTACCAAATTTTTTAATCTCCTCCTACATAAATAAATACAAATAGATAATGTACAATGGTAAAATTATCGTAATTTCGGACAATTTTTTATATACAGATAAAATATAAAAAACTTACAATAGCATTTCCAGCTTTCGCGGTCACCGGTTCACCATTTTTTTATGTGAGATTTAATCCAAACATCAGCTCTAGTTATGGACGATGGACTTGGACTTTCTTTTTTCTAAATTTAGGATAACATTAAATAAAAAACCGGACATGTATAAAATAATATTAAATAAAGCTATACTTAATTAACTAACCATGTCTTCGGTCAATCTAGCTATTCCCTTACGACCAGTTGTGTGTGGAAGTTATTTATCCCTAAGGGCCGAATATTTCTCACTTCATTTATGTAAAATAGAAAGATATATTGTTGATATATTGTTATAGGATAATGGCAGCTTCGTTGTTTGAGAAAGTGAATAGTGACAGAGAGAAGTTGATATATTGTTATAGGATAATGGAAGCTTGGTTGAGGAAGTGAAGAGTGATAGAGAGAAGTTGTTTGAGAAGTGTTTGATAAAGGCAATGTAAAGAAGAAACATGGATATTTTGTTTTGTAAATAGAGAACAAAAACTTGAAAACAGTTGCTTGTAGTAGAGGAAAATTCAATGTATCAGAAACTAAAAGACAAATGAAATAAAACAGTGAACATAATATCAAGTGAAAACAGTGAGCACAGGAAACAGATATGTAAAAATGAAAACTAAAATCTAAGATGCAATGCAATGTTTTTTGTTTTTGGGTATATGTAATGCAAGCTTGTTGAAGTATGAATGCAAGTATGCAACAGCAATGTAAAACAGAAAACGAAACGCAAAAGCCAGGAAACGAAATGTAATAGCAAACTAGTTGAAAATTCCAATGCAAGATGAAAACAAATCCAACAATTTTTTTAATGCAAGATAACACAATACAAAACCAAACACATAGCACTAAACTGAACTAAATTCAAGTGAACAAGAAATGTGTACAGAATGAACAAAGTTAAAATGGAAAGTGTTGAGTTGACATGCACACAAGAACAAAGAACAAAAATGCACAGTGAACATAAATGCAAAACAAATGAAACACAAAATGTTTTCTTTTTTTTGAGACTAAAACAAAACCATATGTGTTTTTGGATAATAAAATTGTTCTTTTGAAAATGATAATCAACTCTGCTGTGCAAATAACCATATGCGTTATTGGATCCCAATCATTAACTTTTAAAGTGTTCTAGCAAATAAAATAGTGAATGGTGTTACCTTAAACTCCGGACTTGTTTTCGCCTTCACAAACCTTCTCCATTCGTTCATGCTTTTGATGTTGGTAGGTTTCAGTTTT
Source organism: Allium fistulosum (assembly GCA_030737815.1). Classification (NCBI taxonomy): domain Eukaryota; kingdom Viridiplantae; phylum Streptophyta; class Magnoliopsida; order Asparagales; family Amaryllidaceae; genus Allium; species Allium fistulosum. The sequence continues at coordinate 722,699,541 of CM060901.1, forward strand.
AGTCTTTCCTCTTCGTTCTCCGCTTTATTTAATTTTCGAACCAATTTACTTTTTGACGATCTCCAAATTACTCCCATTTGTTGAAATACAGCTTTTCTTTGCCAATCCTCTTCCAGTTTAAATCTAATCTGCAACAATACATGAAAAAATGATATTAAAATGAAACAATAGCCATATGTATGCATCAAACAATTTTTTTCAGCCATAACTATAATACGTGATGTAATAGTGTAGCAATGTAGCAACTTGCAAACAGATGTATAAACAACAAAAACAATTTTTAACTCATACCTGAATCGATTGCCACAAAACAACTTTTAACTCATCACTTATATTCCTCCAATCATCAAGTGTGTATGGAACCAGCTCCCGCACAAGCGGTCCAAGAAAAGAGGATAAATGTACTGGCCCTTTCCCTATTGGTATACCTATATCATTGAACTCAACTTCAATTCGATCCTGACTGCTTAACGGGAGTCCTTTTGCTTTTGCTGGATCTCTACCGCCTCTTTTCTGAGATGTAATTCTGGATTCAGCTTCACTTGCTCTCCCAATTTCTCCCTCAGCATCATCAGTTTGTTCAGGAAGGATTTCATTTTCTGAGCGAAGTCCTTCTTCATTTGGGTCGGAGGGGGTAACAGGTGGCTCTTGTTCTTTGTCTTCATTGCAAACACTAGCTTGCTTCTTAGCATTGACTGTTGGTTCTTCACTATCGGTGCAAGCACCAGCTGGAATCTTAACCTTTTTCTTTGGATTATACTTCCGCTTTGACTTATACTTCTGAGATTCCTTATCATCCTTTCTCTGGTTGCGAGTACGTACAAAGCTTGAATGCATCTTTTTTCTACAAATGAAACAAAAAACAGCAACTTATTTTGAGAATACTTCATATAAAGGACAGTTAACAGTATCTATTATGTAACCTTGAATACAATAGTTATTAATACATGTATATGAACTCTGTAATGTAAACTCTGTAAATAATCACATTAATACTTAATAATGGAATAATCAAAACATATAATTTCTGTAAATGTATATTAATATGTTTTCTATGCTTGCATTTACAAATGCACCTAACATCTAATATAAAAAAAGCACAACACACTCAACAAAATTTGCAACCTCTCACAAACACAAAACATAGCAATGCTAACTCACACACAACTCACACAAACACACAGTACACACCATATTCACAAACCCAACTCACCCTACAGACAGTCAGACAACCCTCACAAACACAGTACACACAAACACATATGTAGACTAACTACCCACTTACCTTATCAGTCACTATCCTCTGGTTATCACTCACTGTCTTCTGAGTTCCGATTCTTTAATATTATTTATCTGTTAATATGGAGCAAATACTTGGTACTTTAAGCAATACCATGCTCAAGTATTTGTTTTATATAGTAGATAAATGTTGTGTAAAAAAAAGATATATGCGCCTTATGTAAATGAAAATATTCCAAAGTTGAAAAATTGTATTACATAAACAGTTTTACAGTGCCTTATGATCTGAGTCTGGGAGAGGACATGCCCAAATCATAATTTGATATCATATAACTCATAAAGCAATATGAATACACTGTTGTAGTTACATACTAAATCTATCAAAAAACAACAAAATATGCCCAATCCAATTATGGATCACATATGTCAAGGGAAGATTATCAAACAAACATTAGCTTGAATCGCTATTAGACAAGAAAAAATATGCTAATGATTATGTAAAGAAAAAGAAAAAAGGGAGGAAATATTTACTTAAACTAAGAGAAACATGCAATACTTATAACCGAAAAATATCACCGAATGCTAGAAAATAAATGTGTCCACTTCATAATTTAATTTGTTCTTATATCAGCAAAAAGATAAATATAGATTATTTCCAAGCTAAAGTACAAATCCTTTAGACACATCTTCCCAAGCTATCTAACCCTATTGACATCCATGAAACCATTTGGCACATCTTCCTAAGCTAAAGTAGAAATCCTTTGGAAGTTAAGATAAACATAAAATTACTTCTTTCCTTTTGAGAAAACAAGGAAAAGAAACTACTTGATTGTAATACATTTTTCAAATGATAGTACAACAAATTTTATAATCTACTCAAGTAGAACATATAATCTACTCAAGTATGCCTTCGCAATCCTCTCTAACATAACTAACATCTTCATCATCCATTTCGGTTATTTCGTTATCTTCCACGACTTGGATATCTTCCTCGATGCAATCGTGATCCTCTAAATCATTAAAACTTCCTGATGGTGCTTTCATTACAACATACCAATTATAAACATCATTCTCTCTTGAATAAAATACTTGTCTTGCTTGAGATGCAAGTATGTATGGATCTCGTGAAAACGATGCTTGCTGTAAATTAACAAGAGTGAACCCATCATCATCAACTTTTACTCCATTTCCTTTATACGCCCAACGACACTTAAAAACTGGAATATAAAACGTATGATAATCTAATAAAATTATATCTGTCAATATTCCATAGTAAGTGACCACATCAACCACTTGGGACATATCTTTTGCACTTGCTCTACACATAGTAGTCGCATCAAAAGTCACCCCACAATTCTGAGTTTCTCTCCCTATATCTTTTATATGAAAACGTTGCTCATTGATGATATATCCGTTGTAAGACATGGCATCATCCTTCCGACCAAAAGCAATCCATCTTAACATGTCATCATGATCCTTGGAGGTAATAAGTATCTACAATAAATTTTATTAAGCATGTATATTTTATAGTAAGATTAATAGTCAAAAGAGAATATATTTGAAATCTAACTAACCTTTCTTTTAATCCAATCGGCAAATTTTTTTGTATGTGTTTCCCAAAGTAAGGTCGCATTTTTTGTCATGCGTGGGTCTGACTTTTCTAATTCCTCCAAATGCAAACTAGTATTGAATAATTGATTATAAGTTATATATAGCATTACGAACACATCAAAATAATTAAAACAATATAACATACACTTACTCTATAAATGGTTCCACCACAACCATATTCATTAACACGGCTAAATGAGCACTTTCTTTGTCATTAACTGACAGTTTAACTGTCTTGGATATTGAAATTGGACGTCCCTCGAGTATTACACTGCTTTCATAATCTTCATTTCGAGCTTCTTTCTCCTCTATATGTCCTGATTTTTTCAAAAATTCATCGAAAAACATCATGGATTCTTTTGCAAGATAGGATTCTGCAATACATCCCTCTGGTCGTGCATAGTTTCTGACATAGTCTTTAAGTGTCTTCGTGTATCTTTCGAATGGGCACATCCAACGAAAATGAACCGGTCCACACATTAGTGCTTCTTTTCCAAGATGAATGGATAAATGTACCATTATATCAAAAAAAGATGATGGGAAATATTTTTCAAGCTCACATAAAACTTCAATAATCTCAACATTGATTTGTTCTACCTTCTCTCTATCAAGAACACGTTGACATAATTTGTTGAAAAAAGAACATAAGCGAATTATTGTTTTTCTTGCCTTCTTTGCCATTAATCCTCTCGATGCTACTGGCAATAACTGTTGCATTAATACATGGTAATCATGTGACTTCAATCCGCTAATTTTGCAATCCTACAACGAAATTCGATTTTTCAAATTTGAACAGTAGCCATCTGGTCCTTTGAAATCGTACAATCTTTTGCAAAATATTTTTCTCTCGGATTTTGACAACATATATGGAGCCGGTGGAAGATATGTTTTATTCCCAAGAAGTTGTGCATGAAGCTCACTTCGAATTCCCCAATCCTCTAAATCCTTTCTACAGTTGGTTCCATCTTTTGATTTATTACCATGCAACATCGTGCCCAATAGGCTTTCACCAATGTTTTTCTCCACATGCATCACATCTATATTGTGACATAATGGAAGCACCTGCGAAAACCAAAACTATAACGCATTATTGGGTTTTTCTTCTATTAAAACAATGAAAAATAAATAAACTAACCACTAACCTTCCAATAAGGCAAATCAAAGAAAATTGATCTTTTTTTCCACCTCGATAGCTCCAATTTTTTAGAATCGTTAGTATTATCATCTTCATCTTCTGTATCATAAACACACTTTCTCTTCTTACTTTTCTCTTCCTTTTCTTTTCCAAAATCATTTGGATAATCCTTCAACAATGCATGAATGTTTCTCCCAGTTAGTATTCTAGGAGCATTACCTTTCTCTATGGTTTTATCAAACAATGCCTTTTGTTTCCTCCATGAATCTGAAGCAGGTAGAAATCTTCTATGACCCATGTAGACGCTCTTTCGACTATGATTCAACCAATGAGAATGGGTATTGACACCACATAATGGGCAAGCTTTTCCCCCCTTCACACGACATCCAGCAAGATTTCCATAAGCCGAAAAATCGTTAATCGTCCATAGCAAAATTGCATTCAGTTTAAACAAAGTTTTACTAAATGCATCATAAGCATCAACTCCATTACACCACAAATGATGCAAGTCTTCCACCAAAGGCACCAAATATACATCAATATCATTCCGGGTTGCTTTGGGCCTGGAATAAGTAAAGTTAACATAATATTTTCCTTCTTCATACACAACATAGGCGAGAGATTGTATGTCACAAGCATCACCGGCCAACAACTATATTTCGAACTCAACATGGAAAATGGATTGAATCCATCTGTAGCAAGACCAAGCCTAAGATTGCGTGGATCAGATGAAAAAGATTTATACTTTTCATCCACCATTTTCCATGTCGTAGAATCCACGGAATGACGCATTTTTCCATCGTTGCTTGTATTATTAAAATGCCATCTTAAATCTTCTGCCATCTTTTGAGATCTATACATTCTTCTAAATCTTAGAATTATTGGAAAGTATCTCAATACTTTAGCTGGAATACCTTGTATAACCTCTTCAGTATCTTGATTTTTCTTCCATCTTGAAGAACCACATTTTGGACAACTTTCTTGTATTCTTTTCTGTAAAGGCAACAGCCATTCTCACAAGCATGTATCTTTTCAAAACCCATGTTGAATGCTCTAATAAATTTCTTTACTTCATATAAGTTTTTGGGAAGCACGTTATCCTTCGGCAGAAATAAATATTGCACAGTTAAAAGCTTATCAAACCCACTATCAGACAAGTCAGTCTCACATTTAAGATTATACAAGACGGTGATAGCAGATAATTTTGTGTGATTTATGCAACCAGGATATAATGGAGTTTCTACATCTTCCAAGTTCTTGAGTAACTCATCCTCTTTTCTTTGAGAATTAACATTATCTTTATCATCATCAAAAAAATCTTGATTCAAAAATCTTCATCTTCATAGTGAATCATCTTGAATAGATCATATACATCAAACGTATTTGTTTTCTTCTCTACATTTATCTCTTCACCATGGTTAAACCATACACCACCCATGTATTTAGGATCCATTCCTTTTATAATTAAATGTTCAACGATGATTTGTTCATCATGACGACTAAGATTCCGACAATCCTTGCAAGGGCATAATTTTTTTTCTACATTTCTTGCATTCCTCTTTGCAGCATTCACAAAATTCATTGCTCCTTGTCGGTACTCTATACTAGTTCTATGAAAAAAGTAAAACAAATAAAAAAATTGAGCTTTAATATTAGATTATATGTTATAATTCTCAAAATACATATTAAGTTAATCATGGTTTTATCACCTGCTTAAAAAAACCCAGTCTTTTTCCATTTTCGACATATGAAGGCAAATAAGTTTCCAATCTTTGACGTATAAATTGGTTATTTGTTGTAATCAAAAAAATAACTAGACGTTGAAGTTATTAACCAAAAAAACATCCAAGCATCTTATAAATAATGCACTATCTGGAACATTGGTAACACGCCCATAGTAAGGATAATAAACTACAATAAACCACATAAAATGAATAATAACAGAGATAGCATGTGCTGCAGTGAATGAAATGACAGAGATAGTTTTTATTTTTAGGATACTGCATACATGAATCAAACCCCGTTCACAAGGTTACATAGATTTGTTTTTCTTCGTTTGGTGACTGAAATTATGACGCATTTGCTGAAAATATAACGCATATAGATATGTATCAGTGAGATAACTCCATGTGACCATGTAAACGCATCTGCCGAAAAATTATTTATATTGTGAACGCACAAAAATGTGAAGCCATTCAGCAAATGGTAATTAAAATTGCATATAAAAAGAACATATTAAACATGAGTAATCCATACAAAACACATTTTAAACAATCGGTTATCACAACACATAACATAATAGGAACACAATTGACACTACATGGTAGAAACTACAGTCTTCAATTTCAATACATCACTCATCACTGAAAATTGACAACTTAGCACAGTAGTGGAACTCAACACATACTATTGTCATGTTTGACTAACAAATCATAAAAATATTTATACATCACTGGAACTTAGCACAGCAGCAACAAACACAACAACAAACCACAAAAAAAATTGGTTTATAGTACGAACATATAAACTTACAAATGCAAATAAAAAAATTGGTTTATAGTTCGAACATAGACCGTAAATGCAAATAAAAAAATAACAAAAATTGGATACAATTAAAGCAAGCACATCGCACTAACATAATAGGAAATGATTAGAATATAAGTAAAATTTATAAAAAAAATAGCTCGAACATAATCATATAAAATCAATTATTCCAGTTAGGATTATTCCAATTAGGGTTAAATCGACTATTCCAATTAGGGTTTACGTAGAAATTCGTATAGAGTATCCATACATAATCATATAAAATCCAGTAGACTCATAAAATCGGTTTATAAAATTTCATACCTAAATATACCTATTTAGGGTTCCGCGAGGAGAGATCTGTGAAGGGCTACCGCGACGATGTGGAGAGGAGTAGAATGAAGGACGTCTACCGCAACAATGATAACGAAGCAAGGTGGATTTTGTTGGAGGTTGAGGTAGATTTTGCTGGAGCGAAAAGGAAAGTGTGAGGAGAAAAGTTTCTAAATAATGAAGAGGAAGGGAAACGTGACAATAAACAAAAAAATTTCGTGAAATATTTTTTACTTTACGCGGGTGCAAAGCGGGAACGTGAAATCTTTTTAGCCGCATTTATATTTTTTAGGGAAATACTTTTTGGTTGCATTTAGAAAGAAACGCTACCAATTTTTACAACTATAAATGGTTTTTCTTGTAGTGCACCTTTGTGCATATCACCGAACATCTGCTTCCACCCTCATCCACCTCTATCATCCCACGTGCAGTCCATCAACTGCCTGCCATCATTGTTGCATCTGCAACCACCCGAACATACCATCTTCAACAAACTTCTTCCAACCTGACCATCATCCTTCCATCAACCATGATCAATACCTCACTGCTGTAACAACTTCAGACATTCCACCTCTACCATCAACAAACTGCACTTCTGCAACTGCCTATAACACCACTGTACACACCAACATACAAACCACCTACACTTCTGCAACTGCCTGACCATCATTTCAACTTACACTCCATCCATTCCCTTGAAACACTTCGGCCAAACAAGACTTCACAGCCATACATCATATCACTGCTGTCTACAACAAACTAACAGCCACCCACTACATACAAGCTCAACCAACTACTATTAATCAACTGCAACTGTTGCACACACTACAACCCTGAAACATACCGAAGCACAAATTGCCACTAGCCACTTCAATCACCACAAAACAACTGTTCTGTCAACAAACCAGTGCCGTCATTGTCACTGCTTATCCACAAACTTCAACATGCTCTGAAACCCCCACCAACCACTACTTCTTACCTTCACTTCCTCTAGCAAGCCACCTTGCTGCCACCAGTTATCTTCATCCATCACCTATTCACAATAGCGCCTAAAAAAGCACACTGTTGCATCCTCCCTGACCACCAAACTGCTCCTATAACATTATTCATCAACCACCCTATCAACCCAGTGCATATTCATCCTACCATCTCACACAACCAGTTACTTCCACACTTCTGTCACTTCTGTTCTATTTTATCTCCATACTCCTACATAGCAACTACCCCACTTCAACTCCATACTCCTACACTGCCCATCTCTTTACTTCACCTACCTCTAGCCAGACCCCTATGTTGTCAATACAAAATACACATTGCATTTGTCACCATATCAACTTCCTTACAACATTGCATTTGCATCGCATCTTCAAAACATCCCCACCAACTCCTACATTTTCAATGTCCACCATATAACTCTGCACAGTAGTGCACCACATAACTCTGCAATAGTACACTACCACCATCATCCATCACCAGAGCATTCTTCACTTCACCAGTTCAAAGCTACAACAGTCATTCATCACAACTACCCCATACATCTCCACTTCCCTGTCTTCACCAGAAATTGTCATCACCACCCATCCTCCAAACTAACACAACTTTGTTCCACTTCATCCGTCTTCTTGGCTGCACACATTTCAACCATTTTACTGCAGTCAAACAGCAAAACCAAAATCATCAACAAACCAGTGCCATCACTGGCCATACCTTCACCGTGCTGCTATAGTGCCCCTCTGTTCCATCACCAGAAACACTGCCACCTCCAACCGCAAGTTCAACAACCCCTGCCTACAACTCTACTGCACCTACCTCTGGCCAGACCCCCCCTCTGCTGTCAACAGAACTGCTGCTTCTCTACCAACAACACCACAAACCATCACCCCATCTTCAACACAGCAATCTTCCTACCACAGCAGTCTCCCCACCACAGTAACACCCAAACCACATCCTCCTCTGCCTAATCTCCATCACCACCTATTCACCATACACCATCGCAAATCACTCTCTGCCCTCGAATCCCCCATCGCAAATCACTCTCTACTCCACCAACCACTGCAACTCCAAACCACAGTGCTACTTCACCGAACTCCACCAAAAATCACGACTGAAATAACCTAATACCCAATCATCATCACAACCGAGCTCACAAACTGAACAACCAAACGAATCTCTATCTTCAATAACTGTGGTCGAATCGGGGAACTATAGTCTAATCAGGGAATTTTGGTATAATATTTTGATTTGGGGACAATGATTTGTGAAGAAATTCGCTGATAGCATAGATTGGGCGACTATGATATGAGGATTATGATTTGGTATAATAATTTGGTATAAGCTTGGTTTAGTTTTTTTAGTGGGCCGGGTTGTTAGACTTGATTTCTTTTAGCTTGTTTTCAAATGAGCAATTTTCTTTTTTAGCTTGTTTTTTTTATTTAATTTGTTTAGTTTTAGTTTGTTTAAGTCTTTAAAAAAAGAAATTGTTTTGTTTGTCTTTGTTTTGTCTCTATTTTTTTTAAATTGTTTTAAGTTCCATCCTTATATATATATTTAAAAAAAAAACATAAAAAAGACAAGTTGTTTTTATTAAATGTGTTTTGTTTTTAATTTATTTTAGTTTTTTCTTTGATATATATATAAAAAAACTGCATATATATACCTTGTATTTATTTTCAGGTTGTCAAAGCAGATATAAAAAGTTGCTTGCTTCGCTTAGCTTGCTTGCTTATAAAAAAATTAGCTGCTTTGAAAAATAAACAATTTGCTGATAATTCTGCACGCTCTGGTATCGTGCTCTCACTCCTTGTTTTTATTTGCTTTGCATTATTGGTTGCTTGCATTTTACAAAAAAAATTCAAAAACAAAAACAAATTCCTTTCGTATTTGCATTTTTAATACACGTTTAATTTCAGTTTTGCATTTCATCTTAGAACTTGACTAATAATAACGGTTAGACATCTTAAGAGTGTCACGAGCTCACCTAGGGCTTAATTGTATCTTGCCAAGTTGCCTTCTTTCGACAATTTATTTTCTTGGTGTCTAGGCTACGACAGAGCAATAACTATTTATAAATATTACGGTGATTCGTAAATATTATAGCGATTGTTTCTTTGAAGGTACTTAAACCTTCGGCTGTATTGCCACGATGATTCGTGATGCACCGATAAATCCCATTCGTTACCTGGCTGAGAAATATCTTATTGCATTAAGACAAACTGTGATTATACAATTTTGGGTTAGGAGCTACTTAGGATAGAAAATTTGTAATTAAGTCCTTTGTATTCATTTAGTTGCATTAGTTCATGAAAAAAAATTCAAAATCCAAAACTAAAAAATTGTAAATTTCCTTAGTTTTTAAATATTTTTCTTTGAAATTTTTCAATCAAAATCAAAAATCAAAAAAAAAATTTAAGTTAGTTTCTTTTATTAGAAAAAAAAATCCAAAAAAATTTGAATCTTTTTAAAAACAAAAAAAACAATTGAAAATCAAAAAAAATAAATCAAATTTCCTTTTGAAAAATAAATCCTTCTTAGTAAATATTTTTCCTTTATAAAAAAATATTTTTTAAAATGTCTGAATTTTCTTACTCACCAGAATTTTACGATAATTGTGAAAATCAATATAATCTATATAATTTCACACCAAATTCTTATGGATATTTTAATGACAACTATTGTACAAACAATTTGAATTTTGAACCATAAAATTTTCAAATTGATGACTAACCCTCAAATCTTGAAAAAAGCATTGAAACGATTTCGTCTTTACTTGAACTCTCCACCCAAAATGATCAAAGGATAAATGATTTCTGTAATTCATATCTATGCAATAACTCAAGTCAAGGATTTCAATATATTCAAAATTTGAATTCACTTCAAAATTCAAACGATTTCAATTATAACCCATGCCAATTCAATTTTGAACTCCAAAATGAATTTCAAAATCAAAACGAAAATGGAAACAACTGTTTAAATGATTTTAGCAATGGGTGTTGTTTCAATCATGGTGAAAATTTTTGTTCTCAACAATTTCAAATTGAAAATCCTCAAATTAATAATTATAAATTTGATTTTGTTGAGCAAATGGATGAAATTCACAAAGATCACACAGATTTGTTGTTTGAAACCTACATGAAACATTGTGAGAAACTAAATAAAATCCCAACGTGTGACGAGTTAAGTGATAATCTATCTTTTACCAAAATTGATGATTTTCAAATAACAACTTTTGAAATTGAAAATGACAATCTTGATGAAGTTGTTGAAAAAATGATAATTGAGTTGGATTTCAATTTTTTTGAAAGTGTGGAACCAAGTTTAAAATTCGATCTTTCTTTTTCCTATTTTGAAAAATTGAGTACAACAACTTTGGATTTTGAACTTGATATATGCAATGAAGTTATTGATAATCCAACAAACGAAGATGAATTTTGTGAACACAAATTTTATGGACTTTTCGAGGATGAGTTGTTGAATTCTGAAAGGGAAGATTTAAATCACCATTTTGATTTTGAAATCAATAATTCTAACGAAGTTTTCAATGATAAGTTTGAATTTTAATTTGGTGAAAATAAACTTGAACTTCAACCAATTGTTTTATCTGCCTCAAAAATCATCGAAAATAAAACAACTCACTCGATTTTTAACAAAATGACATTCATTTTTCCAAATCAACATTCAGCTTCGAAAGATTTTATGGTTTGGTTTTCTGTGCTTAAGCTATGTCTCTCATACTTGACGAGACAAATGAATTGGTCTTTGGAAGATCATTTCATTTACTCCTTGACGATATATTTTTTGATGTCGTGTAAATAATAATCGTTTCATTTTCAGTAAATATAGGTCATATTTTTAATTTTATTTTTCTCCTTTCGCTTGGGTTGACTGTGGGGACACAGTCAAAATCAAGTGTGGAGGGAGTCTCATATGCATTTTTAATTTTTCATGTTTATTTTTTGCATTTTCCTTCCAAAACTCAAAAAAAATTAAAAAAATAAATAAATAAAACAAAACAAAAAAAATCCCAGATTTTATTTTTATTTTTTTAGCATTTTGATTTATTTTTGGAGAAACACTATAAGATAAGTGTAGGATTTTGGTTATTAAATTGAATATTTATCTTAACAAAAATAAAAATAAAGTTCGATTACAAGTAACGATGGTTTAACTAGTATATAGGAAGGTTCATGAGTGATAGTTATGAAGTATATCCTAATGAAATCTTTGTTTAAAAAAGTGGTGGATTTAAAGAAAAGGATATAACACTTTTTATCTTCTAAGTTAAATAGTGCTAAGATGATTTTGCAAAACTCTCTCTTTAAAAAACAAAAAAATATATAAAAAAAACAAACAAAAGAACAAAAAATATTTGTATATATGTATATATTTTATTAACACCTAGAGTCATGTGTTTACACGCAAGTGTGTACACTCGCCATACTCTCCACCCTTCTCACGTAAGCCCGAAAGGCAGTGCACGATCGGTATATCTGGCCTCAGTTTATCTGAGTTAGGTGTATGTATATAAAAATTCTTTTATTAATAATGCCTACAATCGATAGGTGTATACACTTGTGTGTTCACTCGCCACGCTCTTTATTCCCCCCACGTAAGCCTGCAAGGCATGCATGGGTAATATATCTGGTCTCGGTTTTCTGAGTTAGGCATATATAAATATTATTAATATCAGTAAAATTTTAAATTAAGTGAGAGTAAGCAATTGAAATCCAAGCACTATTTTCGCTTATTTGATTCGATACAAATACCACTTTGCAAACTTCGATTATCAATTGAGGATCTATTTCATGGTTGAACTATGTCATTAATTGAAATAACTAGCCAAACTAGAGTCTATTTGTAATAATAACTTGATTTTTGTTGGATGTTTTGATGAGTAAAATGACTAGAAATTTCATGATAATGACCAGAATTTATAATTAACTTATTCGTGTCAATTTAAAAGTAAATTCTTCATTTGTAAATATTTTTGCATTCATATCTTTGTAGATAAATCTTGCATTTAGGATTTTTTTTCATTTCGCATTTGGATTTTGTCGGTGGTATCCGCTGAAAACCCTCCCGAGACAACACTCATCCTACTAAGGACACCTAGAGGTTTAACGGCTTATTGCATACGTTCAATGCAATCGTGCTGCCCACGAAAACGGATTTATCTTAGTTTTAGTTTATTCGAGGACGAATAAAAAGATAAGTATAGGGGTATTTGATGTGCATGTAATTGTACATATTTTTACTTCCATATTTAATCTAATTTAATTAAATAAATGAGCATATGGAGGGGTGTTTTAACATGTTTAAACCAAAATTTTAATTATTTTCAAATCATCATATATTCATCTTCATATAGGGGCAAAATGGTCTTTTTTGTGCATAATTTAATTTGAGAATATTTATTTGCACATTTTATTTGTATTTGTAGGAAATTGGATGACAAAATGGAAGAGGGTTTCATGAAGATATGCATGCACAAGGATGAAAACAAATGAATGAAGATGGAAATAATTCAAACCATGCATCATGGAGAACCCCACCTACCTTGATCTACAATTAGGAGCTAATGCACATGTTAGTGGAGATAAAAGTTTCATGCACATCTAATGGTGGATTATGCTAATGCTAATGATTACTTAGAGGTTACATTTCCTAAGAGGGCATTTTGGGTAGTCCCTAGAAATATGCATTAGGGTTTCAAACAAGTATAAATACCCCATATGTTCATGTAATTAAGCTCTTAGCCTCCTCTTTAGTTAGTTTGGTTTTAGGCTCAAAATAAATATAAACCCTCTTCTTCTATTTCATGGCTACTTAGCCATTTTCTTCTTTTATGTAATTTACTTTTATGCAATTTTAATTCATTCTATTTTATTTCATGTTCTTTTCTTTTATGTTAGTAGCTTAGATTAGTTGTTGCAAGTAGATTAGCTCTCATTTTATTTTAATTTCCTCACTTTTTCCTCTTGTTTTTATTTCATGTTGAATGCTACATTTGTTGAAATGATAACAAATATGAGAGGCTAAACCCCTTCAATTTAGGGATAATGAAGCTCTCTTAATCATGTAGATTCAATATTTTGATAACTTGTGATCTCCTTTTGTGCTTAATGGCAATATTTGATGTGGTTTAACTTGTTGTTTTAGCTTTAAATTTGATAACCTATGTTTTTGACACCAAATATGCTATGCTTAAACAAACAAAAACACAAATTACGTCTTCATCTACATATGATTATGGTAATGAAGCGAATTTTAAAATCAAAATTTGATGGTTTATGTTACTAATTCAATAGTAAATAAGCCATGCTTAAAATAGATTTTATGTTTAATTTTATTATAATTTTCATGAGAGTTAAGAAGTGGTTTAGTGGGTATGTTAAAAGTTTGATGGTTTATATTGGGCTAATTAATAGCACAAATATTCCATACTTATGATAAACATATTAACTAAATTCACTAATGACCAAAAGATGAAAGTGATGCTAAGGATCGTAATATGGAATAATAACTAAAGTTATCTACTAGTGCGGAATAAAATGTAAAAAGTAAATAGTAAAGAAAATGACACCAGGGATTTTTATACTGGTTCGTTCTCCCGTTCTACGTCCAGTCTCAAACTCCTTCTGGAATTTAACTATCAACCCTCTCTTAACCCGAAGGAATAGGTATTACACCGCCTGAGCAACCGAACAGGACTTCTACCGCCTAGACAACTGAATAGGACTTCTACCGCTTGAGCAACCGAACATGACTTCAATAATACAATAAATATTCTTGACTGATTGTGCTATGTAGATAGCACAGATAAGTCTTTAAAGTACACCTGTGACGCCCCACCTCAATACCCACGCTAGCCAAGGACACTACGATGTAGTGCTGTCAACTAGCACGGAGAATAAGGCTGTTGAGGAGCAACCATCCATGTAATTGATTATCACACGGTGGCTATAAAATAATCTTCGGAAACAAACATAGAAATAAACATAACACAAAGCAGTCACAGACATCCATATCACAAAGGCGGAAGAAGATATGAATATATAACTAACACATGAAAGTGTACATCAGAGTAGTGGTCAAAAAGTTCCACAATAATACAAAAGAATAGCAACACGTGCTATACCAAAAGAATACAACTATGAGTCCATATCTCAAGTGTATACAACAAAAACTGCTAAACTAAATAGTCAGCCAAAAGTCAGAGTAGCAAATCCCGGGAGGAAGTCAAGCAGAAGCACCTGTAACATCTCGGTCTGACCTGAGTATTATTTAAGAAAATAATAAACGGATCAGTCTAACTATAAATATCAGATGACATGATATAAAATAAGAGATATGGCATAAACATAAAATATCCATACTGACATACTACTATAAGTATGAAAATGATGATCAACAGGAGATCAACCGATGAGAAATGATCAATATCACGAGAATCTTCTCAAAGATCCAAAGAGGGCATCATACCCTAAACTTGTACTCATAACAAGTCAATGACATAAAAATCCAGAAATCAAAACAAGAAATCCAGAAATCATAAAAAGAGAAAGAGGCCTATCACATGATGGTCCGAAGACCATGGGGCGCTACCCCATATGTGTGAGTCGGAATCACACTGATTGAGGCCTAGGCTAACCAAAAAGCAAAAAGGTATGTGTGAGTGGAATCACACAAGTGGTGTCTAGCCTAACCTCGCAAACAAAAAGGTATGTGTGAGTCGGAATCACACCACTGCGGTCTAGACTAACCTTGCGGACAAAGAGATATGTGTGAGTCGGAATCACACCACTGCGGTCTAGTCTAACCTTGCAAACAAAGAGACATCGCACAATTGCTAGTCTAAATCATAAAATGATCGTCATGATCAACGAGAAGTGTCAATTACACCAAGCTAGTAAATATATGAGTTTAGCTTCATGTCCCATAACCACTTGCTTAACTTAAATATTTACGAACAAGCTGTAAATCTTCACTAGGAAATTGTCACAAAAAGGTTCAATCGAACAAGTCCAAGAGCTAACCGACAAAGTGAACGCAAGCGTTTCATACCACTCGTTTTACTAAGTCGTTTAAGTCGATTTCTCATTCGAGTGAAGTAAAGGCTTGTATATACTAGTAGATTGGAAATCGGTTTGAGAAAACGAACTTTTGATATTTAAAATAGTGTTGAAATTGCTTTGATGAAAGAGTTTTGATATTTAGTACTAGTATTGAAACCTTCATATATCTTTAAAGTGACAAGTCATAAAACGATTGTAGAAACAATATAGCACAAAAATTCACATTCGAAGACGTGAACAAAATCCAAGGAAATCAGCTCAAAATGCATCAAAGTGGAAATTCTGATGAATGCTTTTCAGATAAGATACGGTACGACCTAAGTGAAGACAAGCGGCTTACGACCTAAAGCAAAATGAGGTCTAACGACCTAAAGAGTTCACGACCTAAGGGATACGACCTAAGTGGCGCGACCTAGTGGATGACAGGTCATACGACCTAAGGGTAAGGTCGGAGGCGACCTACGACTTAGTGGGATCGAGCGACCTAAGGGATAAGGTCATACGACCTAAAAGGAATAGGGCTAAGCGACCTAACCAGTAAGCAGGTCGAACGACCTAACGCTTAGCTCGTGAGCGACCTACGACTTATCGAGGTCGAGCGACTTAAGAGGCATGAGAACCAGCGACCTAAAACTGGCGACCTAAGGATACGCGACCTAAAGGCTTGCGACCTAAAGACACGCGACCTAGAGGTGAACGACCTAACGAGGTCCAGGGGAAGCGACCTAAAATGCTTCGACCTAAAGGTGCACGACCTAAGGTCTATACGACCTAACGACCTAAGGTCGATACGACCTAACGACTTAAGGTCGAATACGACCTATGACCTAAGGTCGATACGACCTAACATTTGCCTGGAGATTATTGGTCGGCAACGACCTACGACTTAACTCCAGGCGACTTTTCCACGCGCCTACGAACCCATCTTCACCACGACCTAGGGTTAACTCGTAGGCGACCTACGACCTATGGATGAGCGACCTAACTCCGAACGAGCTAAAAATGGCCAGAACGACCTAGTAGCAGTTTTTCACCAAAATCACTAAAATTTGGAGTTTTTCGCCAATCCAATCCAAACCAAATGCAACAAACATGCTAAGGTGATGAGGAATCATTCCCAACAGTCCAATGACGATTATAGGCAAGATGTGAGATCAAAAATCCCACCTTTTCATGGAATTTGATGAAGCTGGAGATTGAAAGCAAGGAGAAGCAGTCCAAAGCTTGAATCCACTATCTTCTACTTGAATTTGGAGTTGAATCTCGGATTTGCAATAGAATTTGAGTTTGGAGTTTTAATTTCCACTTCCCACCACCATTTTTGATGAAGCTTGAATGTTAAAACAAATGGTGAATGGAGTGAGGAAGAGGGTTGGGCTGAACTAAGGAAGTGCAGTCCAAACCAAAGTCACAAACGGGAAAAGTGACGAAAATTTCACTATCTCCAAACATATCGAAGTTTACACTCAAAAAGATCGCAAACGTCATTTTGAACACAATGGGGGTGGTCTCGAGTCCTAATTTGACCGTATGCAAAAAGTAGCTTTTCGGACTAACATCCGACTAACGATAAAATATTTAAATAAAAATTTAAATATAAAATCGATAGATATGCGGGTTGTTACAACACCCTTCCTATAATCTTCTCCTTTGTGGTATATAGTGTAGTTCGTGAAGATTGGAACATATTTTAATCACAAATAAATTTGTGCTTGAATGTGCGAGTGATTAGAAAGGTTTTTGAAGGAAAATGGTAGAATTTTAGATAACAAGAATATTAGAATAGAATTAGAGAATTAAGTTTTGAAAAATAACTAAATTCAAGGCTATATATAGAGTTTAAAAGATGCAATTCTTCATGAAAAGATATGGAAACAACCCTTGAATCAAGGGTTGTTTCTGTTCGTCAAAAGGAGGCGACCGTTCAGAAAAATAGCCGTTATGATCAGTTGACTGAGGAAAAAATTTCAGTCTTCTGAATATTTAAAAATTCAAAATTCAAAATTAATTTTTGAAAAGGCATTTAGTTCAGTCGACTGAATGGGGCAGTTCAGTCGACTTAATGGGGTGGTTCAGTCGACCGAACATTCAAATGAACTTGTGCACGTGTGCAGGTTTTAGTCGATTGAATACACCCATTCAATCGACTGAAATTTATGTTTCTACCATATTTATTTCTATTTGAAAGGTTTTTGATTATGCACTTAATGTAAACAATTTTTATTGTGCGTATATGATTTTGAAAATAATTTTAAAATAATATGTGCATGCATATACCACTTAGGAGAGATTTTAACAATGATTAACTACTAAACTGGACTATATGCAAACCATTTGAAACTTCTCTTTAAATTCTCGGTCTTCAATCTATTGTCGAGTAGAATAGTATCTTCTCCTGCAAATATGGTTAGTTCATATAATATATACTCATATAGTTGTCGAGATCAAAACATAAAAATACAAGGTTCTAACAAAAGAGAGATCATAATTTCATATATGTTGATTTATGTGACCTTGAGAAGGACATTGTCTCTAAATTGCCTTCTACTCTCATATTTTTATCCACTTTCTTTTGTTAGTTTATTTACATTTTTCTAGCTTAAAAACATCTCAAAATTCTTGGTTTAATTTGATTGAATAGAAAATTTTAAATCTATATAATTCCCTGCGGATCGACCCGTATTCGCCATGTACTAGAAATGTATGCCGTGCGCTTATGGTAATTTTTAGTTTAAATTTGATCAGCTATTTTCTAATCCGATAGAAAGTTAGTCGGTTAAACATGAAGTGGAAAGAAGTACCAATGGGAAGATGATTGACACAAGAATCAATGAACTGCCTGTGCATGCTAATAGGAGAGATAAAGAAAGTGGCAGTATTCCAAATAATTAAAAGCCTACCATGAGAAGTCTTAGAAAGTCCGTGAAGAACTGACTAGGTTGGAGCAATAAAGAAAGTTGCTTTATAGGAAAGATCATGGTTGAGTTTAGATTCAGAAATGGCTAAAAGATGAAGTTGATGAGAGTGAATGAGGTTTTTTATTTCAAGTTGCTTAGCTATTGAGTGAGCTGCCCTTATATTCCAATATCCCATTTTTTCTATCATTATAAAATTTGAGTTTTTGAGGCAAACCTAGTTTTGATTCCTAATGTTAAACTAGGCTGCTTTAGGGAGGTTAAGTCAAGAGTGTAATCAACGCCTTTATCTAAGTCTGTTGAATAGGACAATGCTTTAGAGTTAGGTTTCTTTGGTCTTCCTATCTTGTTAGGGATAGGGGAGGGAATAGTAAAATTCAAAAAATCCTTTCTGAGAATAAAATGTCAGTAGAAAGAATGTCATAAGGAGGCTTTAAGTTGCAATAAGGACTGTGTGGAGAGGAGATAACTGAAGATTTTGGCGCACATATCAAGTCCCATTGGTGTTTAACATGAATAACCGTATATGCTACTACTATATGACTAGTTGTATTTATCTTGATGTCCTATAGTGTCAAAAATGTACCTATGGCATACAACAATTAATACCAAACTTACAGCTCTTTTAGATAGTGTCGGAAATTTTACCTACAATTTTGGAAAAATTCAGTTTAGTGGCATTTGATATACCGGTTAAGCTTTAGAAGCAATCGTAGTTGGACCATTGCATATCTTGCACAAATAAAACCTTGCGAATTGGGTAGATAGTGTTGATATGGCAAAGGAATACACAATAAAACTATGTTTATATCTTAGTTTCTTACAAATTGGAAATGGAATAAATTACATGTTTTTGAACGTCTTTAACATTAATAAGTACTAGCATGCAACAATAAAAACCGGTCGCTTCTTAAAAATTTATTCAGTTTTTCCTTTTAAATTTTAGATTATTTTAATAAAAAATTTGGTACAATTTGAAATAATTGAATTTTATATTATCCTAAAATAAATTGATTGTTTTAGAAAATAAAATATTGATTTTCAATTTCAATATTTATTTCTAATTTTCTCTTAAATATTTAGAATATTTGAGATTTTTCTCTTTTTTCATAAATATTTGAACTTTAAAAAAGACCGAATTGAAACATATTTTTTAACTTCCTTTGGAGATACATTGGATATTTGTAACACCCCTAATTTTAGTGCAACATTATTCATGATATTTAATTGGATTGACTAAATAGAATAATGTAAATGGTTAAGGAGAATGAGAATTGGTGATTAACAAAGGTCGTACCTTAATGAATTAAGTAATGAGACTGTTTTAAAAGCTTAACATATAAGAGAATATAAGAGAGGGGCAAAATAAGTAGATCCATCTTTTAAACCATAAACTCTCTCCCTCTCATATTCATTCTTATTTTTCATAACATCAAAACAATCAAAAAGAAGAAGAGAGGCCGGCCATGAAACATGGGGATTAGAAGAGGAAAATAAAGCTAATCAAAGAAAAGACTTAGGGATTCAAGAGCTACATTAAATCTCAACTCCAACATTAAATTTAAGGTGAATAATACATGAACCATCGCATTTTCTTATATTTATATTAGGTTATGGATAATACCCAAATTTGCTTGATTTACCAAGATATGATTGTTTAATCATTGTTTGGATAGAATGATGATTTATGGAATTTCCATGAAATTATTTAAATAGGTTTTAAGGGTAAAATCTAGGTTTTAAATCTTTAAATGCTTTGATTTTTTTGTATGATGTATAAAACCTTAGTTTGTTGATGAGTTTTTAATTTCATAATTTTTCAAGTTAAAATAATATTTTATGAATTTCCTAAGGTGGAAATTGGGTTAATTTCAAGTTTTAATTATTAAAAATAATTAAATATAGTTTTTGGCCCTGAAATTTTTATATGATGAAGAATATGATATTTTGTAATTTCTGGAAATCTTAGGGATTTTTATCAAGTGATTTCGAATTACTATGAATTTATTACGCTAGATAAGCATTAAAATGGGATAATTAATTAAAGATACTAATTAATGAGTTTGATCAATGTCATGGAACTTTAAAAACTATATGTAGTAGTGTTTTTGAAAAGTATTGAGAAAAATATTTTATCCTCCAAACAAAATTAGACAACAGTTTGGATTTAGTGAAAAGTAATTACTTTTATTAGCAACAAATCAGTTTTCTTGATAATTACGACCATGCCATGCCGCTTGTAAGTTCATCGAGCCTAAACCACACTACATCTATGAGTGTCGACATCAACAAGGAGGCAAACATAGGATACCTACTTAGGTAGTTATGAAATGTTTCCAACTGTGTCGAAGTCGACAAAGGCAGTAACCTAAGTATGGCGGCATCACAACTTCATGATTCATCTATGTTGTCGCGACACCTCTTCATCTATGTTTTAAATGGTGACATGTGTGTTGACATTGAATCGATATACTAAGCGACATAGTAGTTAAAGTGTTTAAGTATGTTCTTACAATGATGCCGATAGTCTTGATACCGCTACTCATCAGTGTCAGCGACCTTATGTATATCAAGGTTTTATACTGAATGGGGTCGGCAACAATGCAGTGCAGCATTGACGCCACACTTCATCTTTCCAATGTTGGCGAGGTTCATTTTTTGTAAATTAAAATTTTTAAAGAGGCGATATAGCTTAGGTTCAAGCGGGTCGATAACCCTATGTTTTTGGTATTTAGCCCTTTGTTTTATAAAATCATATGAAAGTTTACAACCTTGTTTTTTAATAAAAGATTTGTTTTAATAGGTGGATAACCTATGGTTTATGTAAGTCGACGTTTTTTTAATTGCCTTAAACATTCTATGGTGTTCTAATTAATGCCGACAAGCCATATGTTTATGATGTCGACTTTGATCATTGGGGACACCAATGTTTTACATCATTATAAGTTATAAGTATATGAAGCAACATTTTTTATATAGGGATACCAAGATGGAATAAACTCGACACTAATCATTGGGGATACCATTGTATTTTCTTAACTAGTTCGACACTAATCATTGAGGATACCATTGTATTTTATTTTAAGATGTTAAAAGTTTAAGGAGTAAATAACTTAATTGGGGACACCAATAGATATAAGTTAAACATATGGGTAACATGAATTAAATTGTTAAATGTTGGGTTCATAATTATCCTTGAAAAACTATGGAATGTGAGGTGGATAGTCCACATCATTCCCGAGATGGATAGTCACTATGAGATCAATAAGGGGTTTATAATTATCCTAGGAAAACTATGAAATGTGTGATGGATAGTCCATATCATTTTAAATGAATGGAATATGTGTGGTGGATAGTCCGCAAGATAAATAGCTAAACCATGTGTGATGGGTAGTCCATATGGTAAGGGATGATTAATCCAAGTAATAATAATATGTGAGATGGATAGTCCACATAGTTTTGTTAATGAAATTATGGGTGATGGGTAGTCAACATGGTGCAGGATGGGTAATCCAAAGAATTAATATATGTGAGATGGATAGTCTATATAAGTATAAGACATATAGTCAATGAAAACTTAGATGGGTAGTCTAATAACTTAGGATGGATAATCCAGTGTATATTGCATGTTTACATATTGGTATATTATTTTGTTATAACCATTGTGGATGCAAAAGCATAATATACGGTTGAGATGTTTTGGTTAAGATACCAGTGAGGGGAAAACCCATTCCGCTCAATAGCGTGGTCTCACTAGATATCTATTTGGTTTGAGACGGTAAGTTATTATTCACACCATACTGTTGTCTGACTCGAAGTTTTTGTTTTTCCCGTTAAGCTCTCGAGTACTCATTGAGTAGGTCGGGAGTAAGGGTTTTCAGGTTTCTAGTTAGACGAATAAGCTTCTGAAGACGTGCAGGAGGCAATCTAGCTATTTAGGAGTACCTACCTAATCTGCTAAGCTATTTGTTTCTGTATGGATATAATGGTAAATTATATAATTGTCAAGTGTAAGACTCTTATCGACCAAAGAGGCATCTTCATATGTCGCTCTTGGATTATATTTTCTTTAAATATGGAATAAAAATGGGATTATGTAATGAATATGAAATCATATTTTGAAATGGAATGTAAAAGTTATTTCTGAATTGTGTTTGAAATTTTTTCATATTCATATGCTTCCAATTATTGATATGATTAACATAGCCGCATTTTGTCGTAGGGAGTTAATAACTATGGATGACTTCTGCATCCGTAGGGGTTAGTTTTTGGCCTCGGAATAGATGATGTTACAAGTTGGTATCAGAGCATAGGTTTATGTAAAACTTAAAAGATTAAAATATTTTTAAAAACATAATCCTAATGAATCAGAGAATAAGATAGGGGTATGGGATAACGCTATAGTAACATACTTGTATTTGCTATATATAAGTAAGTATTCTCCCCTCTTAGACCATTCTTCTGTATCTTACGAAGGCTCGTATGCAGATTTACGAGAAAGAAAGATATGAAAGCAGGAAACGAAAGAGTGAATCTAGGTGGTAGAAGCACCACAACCAATGAAAATGCTTGGCCCAACACCAAAAGGAATCTGGATCGATAGGCAAATGCTAATCAAAATGCAAATGCCAATGTAGGTGTTGTGACTCCACTAGTAGATATGAGGGCTGTGTATCGTTCTTCGTCAATCTGATGCAAGCTGGAGTAGTTGCAGAAGTAGTTGAAGGAAATGTCGCTAATGCGAGAGGAGAATATCCTGTAGCGCCGGTTGGTAATAAATATGCTAAGCTGAGTCAAGATTATACCAATTTAGGTGGAAAGCCTTTTCTAGGGACTGAAATAGAAGTTGAGAACTAGTTGTTACATTATGAAAGGATTTTTGCTAATTTGGGTCTGAATGATGAGAAAAAAATGAGTTGGCTTCGAGACAGTTATAAGGAGCTGTTTTGTTCCGGTGGAATAGGGTGACTGTAAGAGTACTAGAAGAGGAGTTGATTTAGGCAGAATTCCAAAGAAGATTTAAGGAAAGGTTTTTGGTTGAAGTAGCCAAGTCAGCCTTGCTCAGGAAGTTTATGGAGTTGGAGCGAGGGGATATGTCAGTGTGAGAATACTTTGCTAAGTTTGATGAACTGTCCAAATATGGATATGCCATTATTGACACTATTATCAAGAGAAATGAGAAGTTTATCATGGGGTTGAGACTGGAGATTGCTACAACGACCATGCCACGTCTTCGGGATCCATCGAATGTAGTAATGGAGATGACAATCAGGAATGAGAAGATGCTTTCTACTTTCAGAAAGGAGAAGCCAGTTGGAACCCAGAGTTCTCAAAATAAGAAGAGGAAGTTCTTCAAGGGAGGGAGCTCAGAAGGGTGGAGCTACTAAGGAAGGAAAGGTAGATATCATTTGTTATAGGTGTGACAAGAAGGGGCACTATGCAAACAAGTGTTGATTAGGTGATGGCAAGATGGTTGTGGGTAAGAAGAATGTGAAGTGCTTTAACTACGACCGGGTGTGGCATTATAAGAACAAATGTCTAGAAGTGGCCAAAGCTAATAAAGGAAAGGTGTTTGCTTTGGAGCTATCTACGTGAAGACCAACAAAATTGAGAAGGGAAAGTCTATGATGGAAGGTACGCTTTTGATTCATAGCATACTAGTTAGGATACTGTTTGATACCGGTGCATCACATTCATTTATATTTTAGTGTTTGGTAGATATGTTATGTTTAGAACCATCACACCTTGTTACTTCCTTAAGGATAGATAATTCAATAGGAGGGTACGCAACTCTTGGGATGTGCTGTGACTATCTAGAATTTGAGTTGCTAGGTTACAATTTTTCCTGCAGTTTGTATGTGTTTGATTTTGCGGGTTTTGGAATTATTTTGGGTATGGATTGGTTGAGCAAATATGACGCTAGGATATTTTGCCGAGATAGGAAAATATTAGTTAGACACCCTGATAATAGTGATTGAATTATATACTTAGTAGATAACTCGAGTGTGGATATTTCTACTTTGCTAAGAGCAATGGAAGTAGAAGGTAAATTAAATCGTGTTTTAGTTGCAAGGGAATTTGCATATGTTTTTGAGCTGGTTATAGGACTACCATCGAAACAAGCTATTGAGCTTCGAATAGATCTTGTACCTATAAGTAGATTACCTAGCAGGATAACACCTACCGAGATGAAGGAGTTAAAGGTGAAGCTAGTGGACGTAGAAGGAAATAGTTTTATTAGACCAAATAGTTCGCCTAGGGGTGAGACCGCAGTGTTCGTAAAGGAACCGGATGGGTTATTGAGATTATGTATTGATTATCGTAATTTGGATGAGAAGACGACAAAGAATAGATATCCTTTGCCGAGAATTAATGAGTTATTTGATCAGTTGAGTGGAGCCAAAGTATTTTCCCAGTTGGATTTGGCGACATGATTCCACCAATTGTGGGTAGTGGAGGACAGTATTCCTTTAACGACGTTTCGAATGAGATATGGTTCGTATGAGTGGTTAGTGACGTCATTCAGATTGACTAATGCGCCTGCTTTCTTTATGGATTTGATGTACCATATTTTCTAAGAGCATTTAGATAGGTTCGTGTTGGTATTCATTAATGACATTCTAATATATTCTAAGGATGAAAAAGATCATGAAAATAATCTTAGAATAGTGCTTGAGATGTTGAGGCAACATCAACTAAAAGTGAAGTTTTTGAATTGTCACTTCTAGAAGAAAGAAGTGAAGTTTTTTGGTTATGTAGTTTCAAAGAAAGAGTTGTCAGTGGATCCGGCTATGATTGAAGCTATAAATAATTGGAAAAGACCTAAGGAGTTTTCTTGGATTTGCTGGCTATTACCGGAGATTCATCAAGGTATTCTTACGGATAGCAGCACCCTGACTAAACTAACTAGAAAGGACGTAAAGTTTATTTGGTCTGATAAATGCGGGGAAGCGTTTCTTGAGTTAAAGAATTTGTTGACCAATGCACTCGTGTCAGTTGTTCCGGATGGGGATTAGGATTTGGTGGTGTATACGGATGTGTGTGGAATAGGATTATGAGCTGTATTGATGCAAAGGGGTAAAGTGATCACCTACGCTTCTTGACAGCTCAAACCACATGACGTTAGATATCTAACTCATGATTTGGAGTTGGTAGGGGTGATTTTCACATTGGAAGTGTGTAGACACTACCTCTTAGGGGAACAATTCGAGTTGTACACGAATCATAAGTCTTTGAGGTATTTATTCTCTTAGAAAGAGTTGAGTGTGAAACAATGGAGGTGGCTGAAGTTTTTAGCAGCTTATGATTTTAGTATTGATTATACATCGGGAAAGGAAATAAAATTGCAAATGCACTTAGCCAGAAACATCAGAATGTGGTGTTAGCTATGTTGGATGAATGAAAGGATTTGGAGGCATTGACTACTTGTAGCATGTAATTAAGGTCGACTCTAGTTATAGTCAAAGTACTGCCATGTTTTCTTGCTTGGAAGTTCGACCAGTATTGATTGAGAGGATCGCTTTCGAGCAGAGAAATGTTCCAGTGTTAGTCAAAAAGATTAGAAGATTGGAAGGTGGAACCGAGATCGATGATCTGAAGGATTTTTTCTTGATCAGAGAGGATAGCTAAGGAAGAAGGGACGATTATGTGTTTCAGATGTTGGTGACCTAAGAAAGGAAGTTCATAGGGAGTGTCATCGATGAAAGTTTATGATTTATCCTGAGGGAACCAAGATGTATCAGGATATGAAGAGAAGTTTCTTCTGGGAAGGCATGAAAAAGGGAGGTAGGCTTATAGGTGAAGCAATGTGAATTGCCAGTAAGTAATAGCTGAGCATCAGAAGCCGAGCATCAGAAGCTGAGCATCAGAAGCTGAGTGGATTTCTTCAACCTTTAGATATACCAGTTTGAAAATGAGATTCGATATCCATGGATTATATAATGGGTTGCCAAGGTCAAATAGGGAAAATGAAAGTATATGGATCATAGTGATAAACTAACCAAGAGTGCACACTTCATTCCCGGTAAGTCAATCAGGACGGCACCTATATTGGCCAAGCTATTTACGAAGAACATTGTTAGACTGCATGAGATTGCTAGTAGCATAGTCGGTGATAGAGATGCTTTGTTCACTAGTGAATTCTGGAAGAGTCTACATGAGGTATTAGGTACCAAGCTTAAGATAAGTACCGTAGCACCCACTGACGAATGGGTAGATAGAGAGGGTCAATATGGTACTTAAGATTTATTGAGGGCTTGTGTACTAGACTTCGGTGGGTCGTGGGAAGATCATTTGCACTTAGTTGAGTTTCCTTATAATAATAGTTATCAAACTAGTATAGGAATGGCGCATTTCAAAGCTTTGTATGGAAGGCCGTGCAAATCACCAGCATGTCGGTTAGAGACTGGAGATAGATTGGCCCTTGGTCCAGATATGGTAAGAGAAGCTATAAAGAAGACGGAGTTAATTCAAGAGAGGACGGGAGAAGCTCAGTCTAGGCAGAAAAGTTATGTAGATAAAAGGTGTAAAGATCTAGAGTTCTCGGTTGGAGATCTTGTTTTCATTAAGGTATCATCAATGAAGGGTGTGGTACAATTTGGAAAGTCAGGGAAACTGGCACCGAGGTACGTTGGACCCATTCCCTAATATAGGGAGCATCGTAAAGCTCGCTTACCAAGTCGAGTTACCGAGTAGTTTGGCAGGTGTATGTTTCTCATCTTAGGAAGTATGTGCATGATTTAGAGATTACTATAACTCCGACTACATTTGAAGATTTAGTAGTAGGACTAAATCCGACTTTTGTGAGATAACTGATTCGAGTTATAGCGAGATATGAGAAGAAGTTAAGGAACAAGACATTCAGATTAGTGAAGTTCCAGTGAAGTGACAACGCGAAAGACTCTACTTGGGAGATAGAGGACAGGATTAATGATACTTATCTAGAGCTGTTATGATGGTGTGCTCTATATTTGTTGTATATGGACTTTATAGCTGGTAGGATATACTAGCATTGTTTGCATGTTTGATATGATTGTTATGTAGTCCGTATTGAATTTCGAGGATGAAATCCTTTACGGAGAGGAGGCTATAACATTCCTAATTTTAGTTTAACATCATTCAGGATATTTAATTGGATATATTATATAGAATAATGTAAATGTTTAAGCAGAATGAGAATTGGTTATTAACAAAGGTTGTGCCTTAATGAATTAAGTAATGAGATTGTTTTAAAAGCTTAACATATAAGAGAATATAAGAGAGGGGCAAAATAGGTAGATCCATCTTTTAAACCATAAACTCTCTCCCCTTATATTCATTCTTATTTTTCATAACATCAAAACAATCAAAAAGGAGAAGAGAGGCCGGCCATTAAACATGGGGATTAGAAAAGGAAAATAAAGCTAATCAAAGAAAAGGCTTAGGGATTCAAGAGCTACATCAAATCTCAACTCCAACATTAAATCTAAGGTGAATAATACATGAACCATCTTTTTTGCTTATGTTTATATTATGTTATGGATAATACCTAAATTATTATTGCTTGATTTACCAAGATATGGTTATTTAAACCTTATTTGGATAGAATGATGATTAATGGATTTTTTATGAAATTATTTAAGTGGGTTTTAAGGGTAAAACCGAGGTATTTAATCTCCAAATGCTTTGATTTTCTGATATGATATGTAAAACCTTGGTTTGGAAATGAGTTTATAATTTCATAATTTTCCAAATTAAAATAAATATTTTATGAATTTCCTAAGGTGGAAATTGGGTTATGTTTAGGTTTTAATTATTAAAAATAATTAAATATAGTTTTTTGCCCTAAAATTTTTATTTGATGAAAATATAGTATTTTGAAATTTTTAGAGATTTTTCCCAAGTCATTTTGAATTGCTATGAATTTATTATGCTAGATAAGTATTAAAAAGGGATAATTAATTAAGGATATTAATTACTGAGTTTTTTAACTATTATGGAACCTTAAAAACTATATGCAGCTGTACTTTTGAAAAGTGTTGAGAAAAATATTTTATCGTCCAATAGAAATTGGTTAAGAGTGGATTTGGTGAAAAATAATTGCTTTTATTAGTAACAAATCGGTTTTTCTGATAATTATGACCATGCCATGCCAACCTTACTAAGCCTAAACAACACCACATTTATGAGTGTCGACATCAACAAGGAGGCAAACATAGGATAACTACTTAAGTAGTTATGAAATGTTTCTAACCATATTGAAGTCAACGATGTCGGTAACCTAAGTATGGCGGCATCACAACTTCATGATTCATCTATGTCGTCGCCGCACCTCTTCACCTATGTTTTAAATAGTGACGCATGTTTTGACTTCGACTCGATATACTAAGTGGCATAGTAGCCGAAGTATTTAAGTATGTTCTTTTAATGACGTCAATAGTCTTGAAGCCGCTACTCATCAGTGTCAACGACCTTATGTGTACCAAAGTTTTATATTGAATAGGGTCGGCAACGATGCAACGCAGCATTGATGCCGCACTTCATCCTTTTAACGCCGACGAGGCTCATTTTTTGTAAAATATTTTTTTAAGATGCGATATAGCCTAGGTTCAAGAGGGTCGACAACCCTATGTTTTTGGCAGTTAGCCATTTGTTTTATATAATCCTACAAAAGTCGACAACCTTGTTTTTATGTAATAAAAGTTTTGTTTTAATAGGTGGATAACCTATGGTTTATGTAAGTCGACGTTGTTTAAATGCCAAAAACACTCTATGTTGTTCTAATTAATAGCGACGAGCCATATGATTATGATGTCAATTTTGATCATTGGGGAGACCAATGTTTTACATCATTATAAGTTGTAAGTATATGAAGCAATATTATTTATTTGGAGATGCCAAGATGGAATAAACTCAACACTAATCATTAGGGATACCAATGTATTTTCTTAACGAGTTTGATACTAGTCATTGAGGATACCAATGTATTTTATTTTCAGATGAGTTTAAGGGGTAAATAACCTAATTGGGGATACCAATAGACATAGGTTAAATATGTGGATAACATGAATTAAATTGTTAAATGATGAGTTCATAATTATCCTAGGAAAACTATGGGATGTGAGATGGATAGTCCACATCATGCTGGAGATGGATAGTCTGTACAAGGTCAATGAAGGGTTCATAATTATCCTAGGAAAACTATGGGATGTGTGATGGATAGTCCATATCATTTTGAATAAATGGAATATGCGTGATGGATACTCCGCATAATTTAAATAGCTAAACCATGTGTGATGGGTAGTCCATATGGTAAGGGTTGGGTAATCCAAATAATAATAACATGTGAGATGGATAGTCCATATAATTTTGTTAATGAAACCGTGGGTGATGGGTATTCAACATTATAGACGATGGGTAATCCAAATAATTAATATATGTGAGATGGGTAGTCCATAAAAGTATAAGATTGATAGTCAATGAAAACTTTGGTGGGTAGTCTAGTAACTTAGGATGGGTAATCCAATGTATATTGCATGTTTACATATCGATATATTATTATGTTATTACCATTGTGGATGCAGTAGCATAGTATATGGTTGAGATGTTTTGCTTAAGATACTAATGAGGGGGAAACCAATTCCACACAGCGACGTGGTCTCACTGGATATCTATTTGGTTCGAGATGGTAGGTTATTATTTACAGCAGACCGTTGTCCGATCCGAAGTTTTTCCCCTTTAAACTCTCGAGTACATCAGGAGTAAGGCTTTTCAGGTTTCTAGTTAGATGAATAAGCTTTCGAAGATGTACAGAAGGCAATCTAGCTATTTAAGAGCACCTATCTAATCCCCTGTGTTGTTTTTTTTCTATATGGATGTAATAGCAAGCTATATAATTTTCAAGTGTTAGACTCTGATCAACCAAGGGGGCATTTTTATATGTTGCTCTTGGAGTATTTTGTAAAAGTTATATTTTCTCTAAATATGGAATCAAAAATGAGATTATGTAATGAATATGAAATCATATTTTTAAATGGAATGTAAAAGTTATTTCTAAATTGTGTTTGAATTTTTTTCATATTCATGTGCTCCTGATTATTGATATGATTAACATAGCCGTAATTTTTCGTTAGAAATTAATAACCATAGATGACTGCAGTATCTATAGCGGTTAGTTTTGTGCCTCAGAATGAGGGATTTTACAATATTCTAAATTATTCTGTATATTTATTGTGAACACTTCTAGCTCTCAACATTTTCATTGATGCCACTTCGGTGCCACATACATTCCTAAACGTCGAAAATGATGAGCGTTGGTTTCAACCAACAATGCAGAACTATATGTCGTCACAATTTGCATACAGCATCACACAACGGAACACTTACATATAACACTGAATAAACATATAAGCATTATATATAACACGTGAAACATAATATGAAGAAACATAAACTGAACATAACCGTCAATGATTAGAGTACATTTCAACTTCCCATGTGCAACTTAGTATTGAATAAATTAAGAACACAATTTCTCGATAGTAATATGCAAACCGACTTTACATAAACAACTTAATGTAAAGTAGATAATGTAAGTCGAGCTGGCCTCAAGATCTCCCTGATTTCCACCTCCCATGTAAAAACAAAAGAATCCAATGGTCTATATTTGTTGTGTCAAATTTTGTTTAGTTTTGTGTCCCAATAGCCGCTCCCATATATATCAATAAATTTACATGTCTTTAATTTAAGTTCTTTAGAATTATTCAATGATTATCGTTGAAACAAAAGTAACATGCATTCAAACAAAATAGAACCAAAACCAAACCATATTTTTATTAAATCAAACAAGACCGCATCAAATTAACAATATTATGGTGTTATTTTTGGCTGAACGTTTATAGAACCGATTTGTGCTCCAAACCCAACCAAATCGACCAATCTCACTCTTAAGTTTTGATAATCAACTCATGACCTTTGATCTTGTAATCTGAACCATCAACTAACTAAGCCAACTCCATTGGTTTTAATTATGTCATTATTTAACTTAAAATAAATTTTGACAGCCATTAAGTGTAAAATAACACTACATTTATCAATTCATTCTAAATAGAATCTTATGAGATTCTTTGTGATTCATGTTCATTCGCAAATCAAAATTATTCTTATCTTAACAATCGCGTATACAAAGTTGAACTTAAGTATACCGTGTGCGTGTGTGCGTGCGATATTTATATAAATTGTGTGTGTATTATATGTATGTATCTATATGTATATGTACATATATAGGGGAAGAATCAAGATATATATGTATACACACGTATCTATTTGTATATGTATATATACAGAGGAATAATCAAGATATATACATATATACACACACACACGTATCTATATGTATATGTATATATATAGGGGAAGAATCAAGGTACACGCACACATACACACAGTGTCTATATGTATATGTATATGTAAAGGGAAATAATCGTTATCCCCTCTCTTTAAATTCCCTTTCCATTCTTTTTTCCTTTTATGTGAAATTTTTGTGTTTAGATATTCATTAGTTGTTGGTTAGGTAATCAATGCAAAATTTTATATCATTTTGACATACATAACCCCTTCAAAATTACACTTCAAATCGACAATTGAAAAAATATTTTTCAAAGATCTATATTAGTTTGCAAATTTGAAAGGATTATGCATTTCAAAACGATCAATAAAACATTTAGAATTTTTTCATAAAGAAGAAATGGTGAGAATGGAAAGAGAGCTTAATCCTTCCTCATTTATATTACATTTATCCAAGTTTTTGAAATTTGGGTAAATCATTATTACTGAATAACTAACCATTGTTACCTAGTAGCAACTTTTTTCTTCCTTTATTTTTTATTTTATTTTTTAAGTTAAACTCTCTTAATCTACTTCCACTAGCATAATGTGGTAGAACCTATATTTTGCAATTTCAATGACAACAACTATACAATCACATATACATGTATATCTTATCGTATTATAGGTATATATATTAGAAGAAGATCATAGTGTACAACAAAATTACGGCTCATGGACAATTTAATAAAGACGAATCATACTATTTAAAAGTAAGGTCATTTGTTTGTATAAGTCATAGATATATGTTGCACAATCTCCTTAAGTGGTCGAAACACACATAATTTCATATTGACAGATCTTACTAATAAACTATTCTAATTTATAATTCATAGTATAACAGACATCTGCCACTTAGTCATAGACGTCTGTGACAATTCTTTGTTTATTATTTTCGAAGATCTACTGACGTCTATGATATAATGATAGACATCTATGAACTATCTCGGCCTGTAAACAGCAAACAACAAACATCAACTGTTGTTTTTTGAGTGGATGCTTCCCTTTGTTTTGAAGAAACTTCTTCCTCCTTCAATAGTTGCAATCATTAATCAAAGAGTAATCTTTCAAGAATTCACAACTTTTCAAATACAACTCTTTGATTCTATAAATACTTCAATCAATTGAGATTTTAAATTAATTTGATTTACTATTCTCTAACTTCTATATTCATATTCTCTTGTGCTATCATTGACTTAATATTCACAATTACTTTCAACCAAAATCTATATACTTTTACAAATCCAAGCAACTCACACTCATTATTATTCAAAGGAGATTATAGGAAGAATTGTACTAGCAGTTAATATCCATGTTATATTGAACACAAGATTGTCAAACAAATATATTTTGTATCAGCTTATTCCTCCGGACAAAGCAAGGTTTATTGTTTAATGAAACACCGAAGGGGAGCTTCGAGACTGTACGTAGGACAGGTGTAAAAACTCTGGTGTGCTCATTTTTATACTTTGTTATATTGCTGCATTTAGCTCTTATATTGATATAAACTCACATACCAATACACAAGTCATATTAGATACGATCCACTAAACTTTCATTTGGTATTGGAGCATAGTTATTTCAATTTATAGTAACACATGATTGAAAACTTTTTTATATGGTAAGTACATTTTAAGAAGGTCAATCAACTTCGTTTTCCCACTATTTACTGGTTCTAATTATGCTTATTGGTCAACACGTATGCGAATTTTTATGGAAGCTAATGGTTTAGAAATTTGGCAAACTACTCAAACTAGTTATAAAGAACCTACCACTGACAAAAGCACTTGGACCATGCATAAAAAACACGGCAACTAATAATGCTAAAGCCATGAATGTTTTATTTTGTTTAGTTGATAAAAATGAATTTTCACGAATTATGCTTTGCATTACTGCATATTATATATAGTGCACTTTGCAGGTTACTTGTGAAGGCATGATAAAAGTCAAGCAAACAAAAATTTCTATTTTGCGAAATTAATTTTCATCGTTTAAAATGAAAGCAAATGAAGACATGTATTTCAAACTATACAACACGATCTCATGGCACTTGGGGTCAAATTCACTGATTTTGATTTAGCTACGCGAATCTTAAATTCTTTGACCATCGAATGGAAAAGAAAGGTTTTAGCCATCGAAGAAGCTAATGATCTCTCTCAACTCAAAGTCGAAGAACTAATATGAAATCTGATGTCATATGAAGCTAATTTGTAGGTAAGAAAGGAGAAAAATAAAAAAAGAAGAATATTTCTTTTCAAGCGAATAATGACAGTTTCGACTTGGATGAGGAAGAAATTGTATAAATAGCTAAGAACCACAACAAATTCAAGAAATTCAAAAATATGAAAAAAATTCAAAATGATGGTAATTCATATTCATCAAATCAAACATCAATCAAATGTTATGGATGTGACAAGTTTGTCCATATAAAGAAAGATTGTCCACAACTTAATAATGACAAAAAAAGCAAATTCGAGAAATTCAAAAGGAAGCGAAGAGCCTTTCAAGTAACTTGGGATGACTTCGTTTCGTCTTCTTCCTCTAACAGTGATAGTGAAAGCAACTCAGAATAAGCTAATGTCTATTTTGTGGCTAGTACTGATGATGTACGTCCTGAATTAACATATGATGAAATTTTGGAAATTAGCATAGAATTAGATGATAATATAGAGAATCCATGAAACTAAACAAAGAATATATAAGAAAGTTAAATAGAGCAGAGATAGAAATTGGTTTATTAAAAGATGAAAAAACAATATTAGAAGAAGAACTAGAAATGGCTCAAAAAGAATGTAAAAAGTTTTCTTCTCAAAATGCTACTCTATTACATTATTTAGAAAATAGTAGATTAGAAAATACCAAAGTTGAAAAAGGAAAACTAGAACTTAAGGCAAGTGTAGATTCTAGCAATGTTGAAAATTTTCATCTTAAAAACAAGTTAGATAAAATAACTAATAATGTATCAAAATTTAAAAAAAAGAAACCAAAACTTAGAAAATTTGATCAAAATTAGGCCTGTCAATGGATACCCAAAATATCCGAAATCCGTCCGGATCCGTATCCGAAAAAATGGATATTATTTGATATCCGAAAAACAGATGCGGATATCCGATATCCAAAAAGAAAATCGGATGCGGATGCAGATATGGGCATATCTGTATCCGAAAAACACCCGTTCAATCTGAAATTAATTATAATGAAAATTGTTATTATTATTGATTTATTATTTTAAGATGACCCTAAGTTATAGTTAAAATATATTTAGAAATGAATTGGCCCCAGCCCAAATTGCTGAAGAAAGAAAGTAAAACCCTAACTAAGCAAGTAACAATATCAATCTAAATTTATGTTAAAGGAATATGTATGTTATTTGGTTTATTAACTGATATTCGATTTTCTAGTGTGCTATACTTTGTATTTTGTTTAGATTATTAGTTACTTTATATGAGATGGCTTAGACGAAAACATATGAGAACTGAAAACAAATATTATCTATTGTTTTAGTTTGTTTTTGTTTATTTAAATTGTTGTAATATCGTACGAACTTGTTTGACATTATGTATGTTGCTATTTTGTCATTTGAATTGTTGTAATATCATATGAATTTGTTTGACATTATGTGTGGTTATATTTTGTCATTTGAAAAAATGATAAGTATTGTAGTTTGTGTGTATTGTCATTTGAGAAAGTAATTGTTTTAGATGTGATGTTTTAGTTCAAAAATATTAGCATAATAAAAATCTTATTCAATTTTGGATGTGGATATTTCGGATATTTTCGAATATCCGGAAATATCCGCTTTTTATTTTTGGATGCGGATATTTTCGGATATCCGAAAAATATCCACAGATGCGGATGCGGATGCAAATGTTAATTCTATGATATTCGCGGATATCAGATGCGGATTCAGATGGGGATTTAAATTTTCGGATGCGAATGTGGATATAGCCATATCTGCATCCATTTGCATCCGTTGACAGCCCTAATCAAAATATCAAAACCATCAGGAAATTGAAATGGATTAGGATTTAAAACAAAGCATAAACATAGAAACTATAATACACTATATATGAAGTTCAAGATAACTATCTCAAAAAGTAAGATTAATATTCCCAGAACAAATAGTGTAAAAATATGGATTCCTAAATCAAATAACAATTTTTTTAGACAAAAACATATAGATGAATACTTGAAAAATATTGTTTATAAAAACAATTATGTCTTTAAAGGTTCCAAACCTACTTGGGTATGGCTACCTTCCTTCATCCACTCTTAACAGAGGAAGTGGGTACCAATTAAACCTTTATTATTTTGCAAGTACCAAAAAATAAAGTAAAAAGCAAGAAGAAATGGATACTCAATAGTGGATGTTCCAAGCATATGACGTGAAATGCACATATATTTGTTTGTACCAAAAATGAGCACAACACTCTTCGGGAGTTGTTTGAAGAGATAAAATGAAGATGATAAATGTAAAACAGAGATTATCTAACAAAAACTCCAACAAATAGGAATGTAAAGTGCACAGACAAGCAGTTTAGAGTGGTTCGGCGTATAGCCTACGTCCACTATGAAGTTTTGATGATTTTATTGATTCTCTTTCAATGATTACAAGCGTTTACAGCCATGAACAGCGGATTACAGTTTTGAATTCGAATTTGACAGTAAAAGTATGATGCAAATCTCAATCCGGCAGAGTCTGGACGCTTCGGAGCAAAAAGATCCTTTTTCCGTTGATTCTGGGGCTCTATTTATAGGCGTAGGAGGCTTGGATTTCGCTCAAACTCCGGGAGACTTGGCCTGACACGTGAGGGGACCCATTCGACCACTTCCAGAGAGTTTCAAGCCAATCTGTGATCGATACGAAATCATTTCGTATCGATCAAGATTACTTCCAATTGAGCTCAAAATTGGTGGAGACGTTCCTTGTTACGTGTGCAACCTTCAGTTAAAATTTCATCATGTTTGGATCAGTGGGTTACGAGATATGGTCGATACGAACTGGAATTCCTCATAGGCTGTCTGGTTCGTATCCATGATTTCGACTCCATCCGTTTGCCTCGCTGGCTGCACGTGCTCTTGAAGTGAGGTGGCGCGCGCGCTTCGTTTCGATCCGGTCTTTGTGCCGCATTGACTGTTTCGACTCCACATATCTCGCCTCGTTTTACTTTGATGGAAGACACGTCATCCCTGGTCAATTGACTCGTGGGCACGAACAAGTCATTAGGCATGGATTCGAAGTGAAGTCCTCTGATGGATACGAAGCAAGCACCGGGTGATGGGTACGAAGCATGCAGCGAGTAATGGATACGAAGCAAACGCTGAATGATGGATACGAAGCAGACGTTGGCTGAAGGATACGAGGTCCTTCAATTGCTGGTATGTGTGAAGTCCATCGATACGAGCTCGATGGATACGAAGAAAATCGAGTCGAACCTGGGTACCTCGATGGATCCGGAGCTGATCGGTACGAAGCTTGATGGATTCGAACTGGGGCTTCGGTGATGGATACGAAATTGCCCAGAGTGATGGATACGAAATCTGGGCTTTTTCCCTCCAATTTGACTCGATCATAACTTGAGCGTATGAGTCCGGATTGACTTGAAATTTGAGGTGCTGATCTCTATGGCCTTTCTTGTCATGCCCTATCAATTGTAGCTCACTCTGGGCTCGGACAAAATTCAGTGATATCCATGGCGTGCTATCCTTGTTCTCTAGTCGGCTTCTTGGTGTCCTGGCCTTGCCAAAAGGCGGGATAACATTTGCCCCCCAAAGTACGTCTTGTGAAAACATGACGTGCTTTGAAAAGTTGTATGTCTTCTTTGGATAATTTTGAAAGTCGTACCCCTTAGCCATTCTCTCGTATCGGTCCTCTTATGAATCGATGCTCGAAGTCGAAAAGCCTTCTTTCGCATCGATGTGGGGTTGACTTGATGGATACGAAAATGATCATTCGTATCGATGGCCACAAATCGCGGTGAATTCTGATTCGAATTGGTGATATCTGATGGATACGAAATGGATGTTCGCATCGATAGATACTGATGGATACAAAATTGACGCTCGTATTAACAGGTCTGCTCTGTTTCGAATCGATGGCTCAAAATTTGGATGTTTCGAAACGATGGTGTCTGGTGAACATTTCGCCTCGATGAATGCACAGCTTGATGGATTCGAAGAGAGCATTTACATCGACCCATCGTATTCATGCGGCCTCCCTGTGCGCTTCGAACCGATAGAGTCTGGTGGGTTCGAAACGAGCCTTCGTTTCGATGCGCCGTCTGACTGGTTGCGACCGGTCAGATTGACTGGGAGTCGAATCGACTCGGTTCCGTCCTAGGCTTCATATAAATACCTGGGACTTAGCCCATTCTCACTTTTTTACCTTTCTACTTTTTACTGT
Source organism: Allium fistulosum (assembly GCA_030737815.1). NCBI lineage: Eukaryota > Viridiplantae > Streptophyta > Magnoliopsida > Asparagales > Amaryllidaceae > Allium > Allium fistulosum. Next base: position 722,738,133 of record CM060901.1, read on the forward strand.
TGCTCTCCATTCCTTCTTTTACTTTCGTATCGATAAACTGAGAGACAAGTGTTCGTCTTCGAGTCGAAGCAAACCTTCGTTTCTTTATTTCAAAATCGCTGAAATCAGGTAATGAATGGATAGAGTCATGTCAATAACGTCGAATCACGAGTCTGCGCATTCATCTTTCCTGCCTTTTCGTCCAGCCTTCACGAATTTTCAGATCTGGACGAGAGAAAACGGTATTGGGGAATGACTCGTGGCCATGGAGCTGAGATCCCTTGGGGAAGAAGAAGATATGGAGGAAATCACCCTATCTTCGTCTCGTGTCGATCTGAAATTGGAATATTCGAATCGATCCAGTCAGCATACGTTCGTATCGGTAGGGAGATGAGAGCGGCAATTGTTGCGAAGCCATCGTTTTCAGATCGATGCGAAATTGGCGAATTCGATCGGTTCGAATTGATCTGCTTCCGATCGACACGACTCGTATCGATTCGAACCTGATTGATACGAAGCGCTCTCACCCCTGCCTGACCGATACGAATGTATTGAGTCGAACTCGATCGATACGAAGTACCTGCATTCCAGTGCGATCGACACGAACACATCTTCCAGTCTGAGACGATCGATACGAATGTATCGATTCGAACACAGCCGGGTTGCGATGCATGATCTTCATGACTTGATACGAAATGAAATGCAACGATCGATTCCAACCTAAATTTGAACGGACTTAAAGAAACTTTTAATATTCAAATACTTGACTCCGACGAGCTTCTGCCTTGCACAATTAGAACTTTGTCACAGAACTGCATATTTGACTGACTTTCGGAGCTCGTCGATGGAACTGCCATTTAACAGAAAAGTACAACGAACTCTTTAATCTTGAATCGATCGTTATCATCTGGATGGCGCAGTCATGACGGTCAGCGATGACGGTCATGTTTGTCTGACTTCCAGAATCTCGTCGCTTGCACATTTTCTTTAACTCTGCAGAATTTGCTCAAGTCACGCACAACACTCGCACTACACAAGACATTCACGCACTTTACACTGGGGAATGCACGGGCTTTTTGTCACCTAATGATGGTTTCTCGTGAGTTAGCTAGTGATGGAACCGTCAAGTTCGCAGCAGCAAGAAACTCAGAACCCTATCCTTCCCAGAATTGAGATTCCGGTCATCGAGACCGAAGCTATTGGCCCAGCTCCGGACGAGTTGCCCAACGCGTCCTTCATTAATAGTCCACCTGATTCTGTCTCATCCAATATCTCCGAAGACATGCTGGGGAGAATATGCTTAAGGCATGGTTTATCTTTGGATGAGGTATTGCTGCCTGGACCGGATGATAGGCCACATAATCCCCCGGAGGGGTATACTGATTTTAACCGGCATGCGTGCGCAGCCGGCACACTTCCTCCATTCAACGACTATATAAGAGAAGTGTTGGCTTATCTGGACATCGCTCCGTCTCAATTGCATCCAAACGGATATGCCTCACTCAACAGCTTGTTCATTGTATTCATGGAGTACCTCCATCGTCCTCCCCGTATGACCGACATAAGATACTTGTTTAACTTCAAGAGTCGGACTGACAGCCCATCTTATACGTTCTTGGAGTCCGTAAGGAACTGCCAAGTTGTCGTGGGGTCGTGGACTAGGCTAAGCTATTTTAAGTCGGAGTGGTTCTATGTCCGATGTCCTCCGGGGTTTGCCAGAAGATGGTTATTCAGACGTGAGTATCGTCTTTTTTCCCAAGTAATTGACAGGGCAATTTTCGGAGTGAAATTAAACTTACGTCTTCTTCTCTTTTTCTTTCAGCTATCATCCAGCGGCCAGAGGGTGGCTATTATAAAGAGATAGTTCGGGTCCTCCAAGAGATTCCTAGCGAAGAAAGGAATATTGAACTGTTATTGACAGATCGGAATCTCAGAGTCCTTGGGCTAATCGGTCGGAGGCAGAGCATAAGACTCGACGGTGCATTAAAGACCATCTCCAGGAAAAAGGTCAAGCAGATGAAGCCCAGGGTCGTGATAATCGAGGAACCCGATTCTGAGAAAACTCATACTGACGAGGAACCGTTGGCTGGACCTGCTAATGCAACCCCGGAGTCCGATGCAAAAAGGAAAGGCAAAGCAGTGGCCTCGAAACATCCTAAGTCTGGGAGGCGTAAGTCCGTGGTTTTGCAACGTCCCTTGCCAGGAGTTAAGATTACGGAGGCAGCCTCCCTGCAAGCTGGAGACCAACTCGAAGAGCCTGCTGACCCTCCAATCCCTGACATTGAGCCGGAGCAACACGATGTTGGGTCGGGTGGACCGCGACATATTGTTGATGTTAGCGAGCCTGAGCTTGCCGATGCGATTGACACTTCTGGTTGGTCCGGGGGGTTACACATTCACACACTCCTCACGGCACAACACACTTTCCTAACCATAAACAACACATCGCAAACGGTTACTGATTCTTTGTGGTTTTCTTTTCAGGTACGATGTCTGGGAAAGGTTCCGTGCTTGGTAGTTTGCGTAAGTGCCGTTATCACGAGCCACGCAGGAGAGAGGGCGAGAGGGGTTATGACACGGGACACTCTGGTCAGGAGAAGTCTGACAGAGATAGGGGATATGTTCGCCGATCCCGATCTCGCTCTCCTCCCCCCAGGACCTCTGCACCTCCTACGGTTGCAGTTACTCGCCCTCCCGAAACTTCACGGCCTAGGCCGCCTTCTCAAGCTTTGAGGTCCGACCCTCCACGCAGGACCGAAATAGCCACCTCTTCGGCTACTGTGCCGGTCCCGACCGAGGCGTCTAGCGAAGGAGCGCTCAAATTGGCACAGATGAGGAAGGAATTTCCTGACATCTGTTTTGATGGATACGTCTTCCCCCCGCACCTGAAGAGAATCCCGCCAACCGCGGAAACCACTATCCACGATTATGTCGCGGACATCTTTTACCAGTATAGGGAGTGGGGACGGGCCGCGAGGAAGGCATCTAAAGTGGCATTTGAGCGGGGCATCACCATCGAGAAACTCGAGAAGGAGCTGGGTCGCAACGACCAAATCATAAAAGCGCTCAACTCAGAGGCTGAGTCTTCTCGTAAGTCTGAAATGGATGCTTTAAAGAAAGTTGACGAAGTGACCGCTGCCATGGCCAGGATGAAGCAAGAACATTACACCGCCATCGAGGACATGGGTCACAGGAACACTTCTATTACTGCCGAGAGGGATGCCGCTCTCAAGGAACTTAATGAGCTGAAGTCAAAGTTCTCAGAGATGGCTAAGGAAAAAGACGCAGCTAATGTCTCTGCGCAGGAGGCCTGTGATCAGGCGGTGACGCTTCGTAAGGAGAAGGAAGTGGCTATACAACAAGCCCGTGAGGCTGAGGCTGGGGTTGACGAGAAGGTACGGCAGGCGGAGGCCAGGATTGAGGCCGAGGTGGAGGAGCTACTCGTCACTTACAACGCCAATGTGCTACGGCACCGAGACTTGACATGGCTTGACGATTACCCCACACATCTCTATAACGCCTGGAACCTACTGGTTGACGAGGAGAGATCTGGGCACCCTGATGAAGCCCCTGATGAGTTCGAGCTGGAGAACCGCATCCTTAATGATGACGAAAGAAGGTTCTTCATGACTCCATGATTTCCCATGACAAGGTGAGGCTTGGTGCCCAGATCCAGGAAGTCGGAGAGAGCTCTGGTGCTGAACACCATGCTACGAGTTCTGAGATAGTCGTGTCATCTCAGTCTGAGCCAACCTCGATGATCTACTCCCATCCTATCCCAGCGTATGACCCAGATCAACCGCATTTATCTCCTATTAAGGAACACCCTTCTGAAGTAGTTCAGACGACCTCGAGCCAAACCGAGGAAGGTACTTTGAACTAACTTCCAGTATATTTGGATTGAAGAACCCGTGTTGAAATGTTGCTAATGACATGTCTTTTCCTTTGACCAGTGACAGGAGTTGCACCAGCCGCGCCTCTTACCACCCAAGAATTAGGTCAAGCGCCAGGAGCCATCATTTCTGAGGCGACCTCCGTCGCAGCAACGGCACCAGTTGGAGTGACGGAGGGAAGCTCACTTTCTTTCGACGAGCAGATGATAAACGAGCTCCTTGGCCGTCAAAGTGACCCTTTTGCGGACTTGCCATTTGGCTTGGGTGGATTCACGGCTACTTCTGACACCTTGTCCCAGACTACTACGGCTCCTAGCGAGGCCAGGGCACGGCGGGAAGCGGCGATGTTGGCCGAGATTAATGCCGAGATGGCGGCCGCGGCGCACGGTGGTGAAGTAGACGGCGGAGCAGCAGCACAGTGCCCCACTCCTCTTATGACTGTGTCCCCTGGGGGCACACTTACTGATACTAATGTGCCAGCCCCTCCTCCAGCTGCCGAGTCTGTTCCTCCCACTCCTCCCTCGGGAAGTATCCCTATAGAGTCCAGCTCAGACGAGGATGTTGACATTATGCCTCCACCCGAAGGGAGCCTGCCTAAGGAGAAAGGCTCCAAGCGAAAGGGTACTGGTGGCTCCAGTAGTTCCTCGAGGAAGAAGAAGCTGAGGAAACATAAGGATTAGACGTTCTTTTCATAGGCAGTTAGGGACTTTTGTTATCTTTTTTGCTTTTCCCTTTTGTAGGCCGTGTTTAGATGCGGGTTCGGCCCCTGCTAGTAGGAACATTTTGGAAAGAACTCATGTATGAAGCATTGTTTTTGAGTTAGTTGGAATAAAATTTTGTCTTTTAGCTTCAGCTTGCGTTCCTTTCTATGCTTGAATATTGCAGTGTTCGGACTTTGGTCCAGTGTATTTGCATTTTCTGATTGCTCCAAGAATAGCTCATTTTACTCGTTAAGTATGGAACTTTCGGACTCGAGTTGTGATAGGGGATCGCATCGGAGCTGAGCATCGCATAGTTTCGGGCAATGACTAACATTTGCTTCTGCCCCCAGTTTCGGGGTCAAGTTGTGATGATCAGCTTGTGATGGCACCAAGCGAGGACCGAGTGGTCGAACCACGCTTGTTCTCTTATGAATCGTTCCATCCACACTCCGGGGATATGCGTCATCTCGTAAGCGGTTGTTCGCACTCTGGGAACATGGAGTTGACTGTTTATACTCCGCTTCGCACTCTGGGAATGCGGAGTTAAGTGTTTATACTCCGCTTCGCACTCTGGGAATACGGAGTTAATTGTAGGATTGTCGTGTGTCAATCCTATTAATATCGGTGTCATGGCTTGTCCCCGAGCTCGGGTTTCACCTAGTGAGTGGCCGGTCGTATCACAGCCACTCTCCATTTGAATAAGTCCCATTGCGTGATGGGATTTAGCTCTTCGTGCATCGTGATGTTGTATATCGTACATAATGAATCACAGCTCTGGCTCGAAGAAGTGGCATTTTATTGCTGAAATAAGAAAATGTGGCAAAGTCAGTTGCCTTATTACAAAATTCAAATTTCGAAATGCAGAAACAAATTGCTAAATAGAATGAAACAAATAAAGCCTGTCATATGTAGTAGTGGCGGAGACTTTCGCTGTTCCAAGCCCTCGGTAAATCGAGACCGTCAACAGTCGACAGCTTGAATGTACCATCTCCGAGCTTTCGTGTAATTACATACGGCCCTCCCCAGTTCGGTTTCATGTGTGAAGGAACTGGATAGACTCTCTTGAGCACGAGGTCGCCGAGTTCAAAGGTTCGAGGCCGAACTCTGGTGTTGTACAATCGGGCGACCCGGCTTCGATGTGCGGCTGCTCTCAAATCAGCCTCCTCCCGTTTTTCATCCAATAGATCTAAAGACTCGGCTAGGAGTATAGCGTTTGTTTTTGGATCATAATAAGTCACGCGATGAGAGAGCACTTCTGTCTCGACCGGAATAACGGCCTCTGAGCCATAAGATAGGGAAAACGGAGTGTGTCCGGTCGCGGTTTTGTGGGTCGTTCGATAGGCCCATAATGCCATAGGGAGTTCATCGACCCACCTGCCCCCAGCCTTCTCTAATCGTTTCTTCAGGATCGATTTTATAACTTTGTTGACAGCTTCAACCTGCCCATTCGCTTGGGGGTGTGCGACAGCCGAGAACTTTTTGCGGATATGAAACCGTTGACAGAAATTCTTGAATTCCGCACTCTCGAATTGGGCTCCGTTATCAGTGATGATAGTATGCGGGAGTCCAAATCGACAGATGATGTTGCGAACCACGAAATTTATCACTTTCTTTGTCGTAATGGTTGCTAGGGCTTCGGCCTCAGCCCACTTTGTGAAGTAATCAACGGCGACGATGGCGTATTTCGCACCGCCTTTTGCCAAAGGTAAAGCGCCGATGATGTCAATGCCCCACATTGCGAATGGCCAGGGACTGACCATTTGGGTTATTTCAGTTGGCGGAGCTCTCGGAATTCGGGCATGTATCTGGCATTTATCGCACTTTCGGGCATAGTTTGCCGCATCTCGGTTCACTGTCGGCCAGTAGTATCCATATCGGAGTATCTTTTTAGCGAGAGCTTGCCCGCCGGTATGATCGCCGCACTCTCCTTCATGCACGTCATGTAGCACTCGCTTGATTTCCTCGTGGGCGATACATCTGAGGAGAGGAACGGAATAACCTCTCCTGTACATGACTCCGTTTTGGATGACGAACCGCGAGGCTTTTCGCTGAATCTGTCTCTTCTCATTTCTAGGTTCAGGTAGCACCCCATTCTCAATGTAATTCCGATACGGAGTCATCCAGGACTCTCTACTGGGAGCGGTTTCAAATACAGAGCTCATTTCTATCCGATCGATGCTCGGAGTGGCCAAAGTTTCAACGGGGACAAGTCCCATTTGTTGCGCTTCGCCTGTGCTGGCTAACTTCGCCAGTGAATCGGCTTTCTGATTGCGTTCCCGAGGCACATAATAGATGGCATAATAATCAAACTGGTTTAGGATTTCCTGAACTCGTGCCAAGTAAGCGGCCAGTCTTCGGTCTCTTGCCTGGTATTCTCCTCGCACCTGGCATACCACTAACTGCGAATCGCAATAAATTTCTACAGCGATAATTCTCAAATCTTTGGCAAGCCTTAGGCCGGTTAGGAGGGCTTCATATTCGGCTTCATTATTAGTTGCACGAAAGTCGAATTTAAGAGCATAACATATGGATCGGCCCTCGGGAGTCTCAAGTACAACTCCAGCGCCCGAACACCGATCATTTGACGCACCATCAGTATACAGCTTCCAGATGTATTCGGGAGATTCACTGGTTTCGGGTAAGTCTTCCGGAACGGTGAATTCGGCTATGAAATCAGCCAGGACTTGTCCTTGGATGGCCCTCCGAGGAGCGTATGCGATATCAAATTGGCTTAGCTCAATGTTCCACTTGAGTAACCTACCGGACGTCTCAGGCCGCGTAAGGACCTGTCGTAACGGCTGGTCGGTGTACACAGTAAGCGGATGAGCTTGGAAATAAGGACGGAGCTTCCTTGAGGCAATGACCAAACAATAAGCCAGTTTCTCCAGCCTCGGATAATTTCTTTCAGCTCCTGTTAGTCGCTTACTAACATAGTAGACCGGGTTTTGCACTTTGTCTTCTTCCCGGACTAGAGCAGCACTAATCGCATGTTCTGATACTGCCAGGTAGAGATATAGTTGCTCGTGGTCAACCGGTTTTGACAAGATCGGAGGTGTGGAGAGATGTTGAACTAATGATCGGAACGCGCCTTCACACTCCGTGGTCCATTCAAAGTTTCGTTTGCCCTTCCGAATCAGGTCGAAGAAAGGAATGCATTTGTCGGTGGACTTTGAAATGAACCTGCTCAATGCTGCGACCTTCCCGTTAAGACTCTGGACTTGCTTTATAGTTTTAGGGGTTTGCAAATTTCTAATAGCCCAGATTTTCTCAGGATTCGCCTCTATTCCTCGGGCGTTGACAATGAACCCAAGGAATTTTTCGGATGCAACGCCAAAGTGACATTTGAGTGGGTTGAGCTTCATTCCATACTCCCGGAGGATGCTGAACATTGAATTCAAATCTCTGACGTGATCGGTGGAGAATCGGGACTTCACCAGCATGTCATCCACGTAAACCTCCATGGTCTTCCCAATATGATCAGCGAACATTCGGTTGACTAAGCGTTGGTATGTTGCTCCAGCGTTCTTTAGACCAAACGACATGACTTTGTAACAATAGAGTCCCAGGTCGGTCACGAAGCTGGTATGTTCCTGATCAGGCAAATGCATGGGTATCTGATTGTAGCCGGAATAAGCGTCCATAAAGGATAGTAGTTCATGTCCGGCCGTCGAATCTACGAGCTGATCGATTCGTGGAAGTGGGAAGCTATCTTTTGGACAGGCCTTGTTTAGGTCAGAGTAATCAACACAGGTTCTCCACTTCCCGTTTGGCTTCCGAACTAGTACAGGGTTGGACACCCATTCTGGATACAAGGCATGTCGAATGAACCCATTCGATTGTAGTTTATCAACTTCCTCCTTAAGGGCGGCAGATCTCTCTGGATCCATACCGCGCCTTTTCTGCTTCACTGGGACATGTCGCGGATCTATATTCAGGGAGTGACTTGCAATGCTCGGCGAGATCCCGCACATGTCAGAGTGTGCCCAGGCAAAGACGTCGAGATTCGCCCGAAGAAATTCGACCAACTCCTGCTGTGTCTGCTTGTTTAGTTGGGACCCAACTTTCAGCATCTTTGAATCATCATCCTCACTGATTGGGACGTCCACAGTCAGTTCGTCTGGAGAGGCTTGACTCTCCTTTGATTCATCTCTATCCTCGTTGTCCCTGGGGTCCAGGTCTTTCAGGAATTGGTCGTGGTGCCCGGGCCGAGGCCCAGGCACCAATTGTCAATTATCGATAGAACGGACGCAGAGAGATTCCTCTACGCCCTTCCCCTTTTCTTTACGTTGCGCCCCGCGCAGCTCAGCAACATAACAGGCCCTTCCCGAGGCCTGATCTCCTTGAACAACTCCAATCCCATGATCAGTGGGAAATTTCAGAGTCAGACACCATGGGGCGATCGCCGCCCTGAACTCGGCTAAAGCTGGTCGACCCAGAAACGCATTGTATGGCGAATCTATTTCTAGCACAACAAATTGTAACATGCGGACCCTCCGGCATTCTCCAACGCCTAACTCGACTGGGAGTTCAGTTATTCCGATGGGTATCGTGGCACTTCCGTTGAAACCATGGATTCTGGATAAACAGGGTTTCAAATCCTTTGTCTCCATCTTCATTAGATCGTAAGCCAGTTTGAGCAAGATGTTTACAGAGCTCCCACTGTCAACCAGGATCCTCTTCATCCAAGCAGGACCTACCTGGGCGGATATGACTAGTGGGTCGATAGTAGGGGCTTCGACTTTATCGGCGTCTCGGCTCCTGAACACGATATCATCGGACATTATCTTTTGTTGCTTTGCCGGGGTCCCATCCTCGCAATTACTATAACACTCGAAGTCCGCATGCCTGATAGAACTGGCATACGACTCCATTTCCCCCCAGCTTCTGTCTGCCGGATGGGGGCCACCACTTATTGTGTTGATAACTAATCTCCCGCCCGCACGAGCGGGTTCATCCTCTCTTTCCTGATTTTGTGAACGATTTTGATTCGAGGGGCCCGCTCCGCCAGGCTGCGGCGCCCGTACAAACTGATCTAGCTTCCTCTCTCTAATCAGCTTTTCGATGAGGTCCTGTAAGTGTCGACACTCATTGGTATTATGTCCATAGCTCTCATGGAACCTACAGAATTTTCCTGTCTGAATCTGTCTCTCCGATGAGGGCTTCGGAGCAGGCTTCTTGTACTGTACAGTGTTGCAAGTCTGTAAGTATACGTTTTCCAATGACGTGTTTAGCGGTGTATAACTGTCAAACATCTGAGCTCTACGTCGTGGACCTCGGTTCTCATCTCTCTTCTTATTCTGGCCATTGTCTCCTCTCTGCTGGGTTTGCTTGTTTTGTATATTCAGCTGAACTTTCCCAGAACTCTCGCCGGACTGTTTAACTGCCACATTGCTCTGTATTCCCTCAATGCTGGGCCTCGCGTCGTCTTGTTTCCTAGACTGTTTTGCATCCTCCAGCCGCAGGAATTGAGCAGCCTTGGAGTAAAAACGGTCCAACGACGCGGGCGATTTCCCAGCTAGCCAGTTCCCGAATTCAGAATCAGGATCAATCCCCTTGGTCAGGGCCATTAAGATTGAATTATCGTTGGGATTGGTGATCTCGACGCATGCTGCGTGGAACCTCTCCAAGTAACGCCTGAGTGTTTCTCCAGGAGCTTGAGTGACGCTGGACAAGGTGTTGACGTCCTTTGGCCTAGCAACATGCATCCGGAATTGTTCCACAAACCTCTTGGCCAATTGGTCAAACGAAGAAATTGATCTAGGTGGTAGGCGGGTAAACCACATTGTCGCGATTCCTCCCAGAGAGATAGGGAAACTCCGACACTTCACTGCGTCGTCGGCCCTCGCAGCGCTCATCGACCATTCATACTTCAGAATATGCTGGTTGGGGTCACTATTCCCCTCATACATCGGGAGAGTCGGCATTCTGAATCGCCTAGGGGGTTCGGCATGCAACACTTCGTCTGTGAAAGGGGTATGACTACGGGAAATCCCCCAGTCATCATTAGTGAGCCCCTGACTCTCGCGGATCATTTGACGTATCATGGTTGATATATCCGAAACAGGCGGATTCGGAGCGTGATGAGCTAAGGCGTGGTCGGGTTCCACGGCGCGAGTAGGGATCGGGCGTTGTCGACGACCCGTATCTCGTCTCCTTGGCTCAACGTCTTCTGGGACATAAGGTTCAGGAGTATGTCCTCGCTGTTGATTGATCGGCTCAGATTGATTTCGGGTATCGACCCTTGTCTCTGCTGCGGCGGTTGCGGCGCGGTTATCGGTGGTGTACTGTGGGGCAGTACCTCCTCGTGTTGAGGGACCGGTTTGGAAACTGGTCGACGGTCCTACCCTCAGTTGCCCAACAGTTAAGGCAGGCTGATATTCAGCAGCTTGAGCGCGACTCCCCTCTAGTCGAGGACGGGTAGTTTGGCGGTGGTAATCAGATGAAGCTGAGCTTTCGGTAGACGCTCTGGAGACATCATCTCTCCTAGACCTTCTGTGCCCCCGGCGGTTTAACTGGTTGGTCAGCTCGATATTGGCGCGTAACTGTTCTGCCAACTACTGACGGCTTTGGGTCAGCTCCTGGAGCAATACTTGAAATTCCTGTCGGGTGACTAGCCCCGTCGAGTCTGAATGAGTGGCATTGTCTTGATTGGAAGAAGGCGGCTGTGTGGGATTTTGCCTGTCTCTGCCTTCTTGTTCTGTAGCGGTGGCGCCAGTTCTTGTGCTGACCATTGTCGGTGGTGGAGTCCTTTCCTAGATTTTGAGCAAATCTGAATAGAATGGAAGGATTCCGGACTGGATATCTGGATCTTCCTCTTGGATTTGTGCAATCCGGTATCGACGGCAGATCCAATGAGCAGGAGAAAAAGCTGGTTTTCTCAGTGAAAGCACCAAAGTGTTTGTACCAAAAATGGGCACAACACTCTTCGGGAGTTGTTTGAAGAGATAAAATGAAGATGATAAATGTAAAACAGAGATTATCTAACAAAAACTCCAACAAATAGGAATGTAAAGTGCACAGACAAGCAGTTTAGAGTGGTTCGGCGTATAGCCTACGTCCACTATGAATTTTTGATGATTTTATTGATTCTCTTTCAATGATTACAAGCGTTTACAGCCATGAACAGCGGATTACAGTTTTGAATTCGAATTTGACAGTAAAAGTATGATGCAAATCTCAATCCGGCAGAGTCTGGACGCTTCAGAGCAAAAAGATCCTTTTTCCGTTGATTCTGGGGCTCTATTTATAGGCGTAGGAGGCTTGGATTTCGCTCAAACTCTGGGAGACTTGGCCTGACACGTGAGGGGACCCATTCGACCACTTCCAGAGAGTTTCAAGCCAATCTGTGATCGATACGAAATCATTTCGTATCGATCAAGATTACTTCCAATTGAGCTCAAAATTGGTGGAGACGTTCCTTGTTACGTGTGCAACCTTCAGTTAAAATTTCATCATGTTTGGATCAGTGGGTTACGAGATATGGTCGATACGAACTGGAATTCCTCATAGGCTGTCTGGTTCGTATCCATGATTTCGACTCCATCCGTTTGCCTCGCTGGTTGCACGTGCTTTTGAAGTGAGGTGGCGCGCGCGCTTCGTTTCGATCCGGTCTTTGTGCCGCATTGACTGTTTCGACTCCACATATCTCGCCTCGTTTTACTTTGATGGAAGACACGTCATCCCTGGTCAGTTGACTCGTGGGCACGAACAAGTCATTAGGCATGGATTCGAAGTGAAGTCCTCTGATGGATACGAAGCAAGCACCGGGTGATGGGTACGAAGCATGCAGCGAGTGATGGATACGAAGCAGACGCTGAATGATGGATACGAAGCAGACGTTGGCTGAAGGATACGAGGTCCTTCAATTGCTGGTATGTGTGAAGTCCATCGATACGAGCTCGATGGATACGAAGAAAATCGAGTCGAACCTGGGTACCTCGATGGATCCGGAGCTGATCGGTACGAAGCTTGATGGATTCGAACTGGGGCTTCGGTGATGGATACGAAATTGCCCAGAGTGATGGATACGAAATCTGGGCTTTTTCCCTCCAATTTGACTCGATCATAACTTGAGCGTATGAGTCCGGATTGACTTGAAATTTGAGGTGCTGATCTCTATGGCCTTTCTTGTCATGCCCTTTCAATTGTAGCTCACTCTGGGCTCGGACAAAATTCAGTGATATCCATGGCGTGCTATCCTTGTTCTCTAGTCGGCTTCTTGGTGTCCTGGCCTTGCCAAAAGGCGGGATAACAATATTATCAAATATAACATATATCAATGGTGGAACTGTGACATTTGGAGATAACTCAAAAGGATTTGTCATTAGCATTGGACACATCATCAATGTCGGTATATCCACTTCTCCTCTTATTACTAATGTTTTGTTAGTAGAAAATTTAAAACATAACTTATTAAGTATAAGTCAATTATGTGATAAAGGATTCAAAACCGATTTCGAAAAAGATAAATGTAGTATTGTGACGCCCCACCTCTATACTCACACTAGCCAAGAACACTACGGGGTAATGTCATCGACTAGCACAAAGAATAAGGCTGTTGAGGAGCAACCATCTGTGTGATTGCTTTGTGCAAGTACCGATATGTCAGATAGTAGGCCATGCATTTCATTTCAAGTGGAAATCCGACATATCAAATACAAACTCAAAGCTACTACACAGTGACTATGTGGCATTCGGAAACAAATATAAAATAAGCATAACATAAATCAGTCATAGATATTCATATCACTAAGGCGGAAAAGGATATGAATATAACACATAGAAGTGTACATCAAAGTAGTGGTCATACCAGATCCACTACATCACAAAAGAATAGGTACATGGGCTAGACAAAAGAATATGTATACATTAAGAAGTCTTTGCTACCGAAGTTGCTTTCTTCCCTTTCTTGTTAGGATTAGGTTTGAACTTAATAGGCCTCTTCTTGTTGTTGTTGAAGTTCTGTTTGGCACCTAAAACTTCAACATTACTCTCATTTTCGGCCTCTTCAAGTCGAAGAGCGATATTTACAAGCTGATCGAAAGAAACTTCTAGTTTCAGAAGTAAAGGCTTTTTGAGGTTTTTATTCAACCCATATATAAACCTCTGATTTTTCTTCAATGGGGTATTAATATACTCGACCCCATATTTAGAGAGGGATTCAAAAGATGCGACATACTCTGTCACATAAGATTCACCTTGAACAAGGTCAATAAAGCGTCGGGCTAAAGTTACCTTTTCAGCTTGTAGATATCGCTCTTTGACTTGAAGAGGCCGATAAAGAGAGTGATGTTGAAGTTTTGGGTGCTAAACAGAACTTCAACAACAACAAGAAGAGGCCTATTAAGTTCAAACCTAATCCTAACAAGAAAGGGAAGCAAGAAACTTCGGTAGCAAAGACTCCTTAATGTATACATATTCTTTTGTCTAGCCCATGTACCTATTCTTTTGTGATGTAGTGGAGCTTGTATGACCAGTACTTTGATGTACACTTCTATGTGTTATATTCATATCTTTTTCCGCCTTAGTGATATGAATATCTGTGACTGATTTATATTATGCTTATTTTATATTTGTTTCCAAAGGCCACATAGCCACTGTGTAATAGCTTTGAGTTTGTATTTGATATGTCAGATTTCCTCTTGAAATGAAATGCATGGCCTACTATCTGACATATCGGTATTCACACAAAGCAATCACACAGATGGTCGCTCCTCAATAGCCTTATTCTTCGTGCTAGTCGACGACATTACCCCGTAGTGTTCTTGGCTAGTGTGAGTATAGAGGTGGGGCGTCACAAGTATATTTGATCAAAATAAAATTTTAATTTTTGATGGATTAAGAAAACGAAATATTTATGTTTTAAATATGAATATTAAAAAAAATAACGATTTATGCCTAACCGCCAATCATAATGACCCCATGGCTATGGCACAAACGCTTTTGTCATGTAAATTTTAGATATATAAATATATTAGCAAAGAATGATTTAGTAAGAAGATTACCCAAAATAAATTATAAAGTTAAAGTCTATGTGATGCTTGTCAAGTTGGAAAATTGAAGAAAAACTCTTTAAATAAAAAAAAAGAAATTACTACCAAACAACCGCTTGAATTATTTCATCTAGATTTATTTGGCCCAACTCAAGTAAGATCAATAAATCATAACAAATATGTATTTGTTATCGTCGATGATTTTTCACGATACACTTAGACACTATTTTTAAAACATAAAAGCGATACATTTGAAATGTTTAAAATTTTCGCTAAGAGAATATAAAATTTAATTAAATTAAAAATTAAAAGAATAAGAAGCGATCATGGTGGAGAATTTGAAAATGATATCTTTGAAATTTTTTTCAATAAAAAGAGAATTAGTAATAATTTTTTGTTTCCACGAACACTAAAACAAAATGGCGTAGTAGAAAGGTAAAATCGAACACTATAAGAATATGCACGAACACTACTTAGTAGCAGTAGTTTACCAAAAAAAATTTGGGCCAAAGCTGTAGCTATCGCATGTTATGTATTGAATTGTGCAACAATTCGACTTATGACTAAGAATACATTTTACGAAATATTTTTCGAAAAGAAACCTAAAGTATCATTGTAACAGCCCGCAAATCCATACCCCTTTGAGTCGACAATATTCTCCATCTGATCAACTCAAAAGTGGACAGAAATAAAAACCATTAGGGTTAAAGAAGAAAGAAGTAGAAGAAGAAACTAAAAAAAAACAACACCAGAATCTCACAATCGCAGTGGAACAAAATATAATATATAACCATAGATTTTTATACAAAAGAAACTGTAATTGTATAATACTTACAATCATCAGAGTACAACACAATCCATAGCACACAACTGGACAGTTATAATAACTTGTCCTCACAAAAACCGACTATACCGCTTACACTGCATAACGGAATATAAGTCAAGTACGTGTGATACGTCTCGCCATCCAGCTCGTCTCTTGAGCTCCACAACATCCTATCATGTATCTGTAATACTCGGTCTGACCTGAGCATTATCATAAAATAACAGCCGAGTCAGTCTGGAAAACTAGCATGAGAAAACACTCTCAATTGGATTATTAAAGTTTTCAAAATCCTTTGAAATCAAAGGTATCTCGTAAGACCACGCCACAAATAAACATGCCGGGTTTTTACCTTACGATAACCAAATCATTTTTATTAAAACCGTCTGATATTATAATAGTGTCTATAGAAAGTAAAATAGAATCTATCTGAAATGCTTACATCTCACGTTCCAGCAATAGTTGGGCACAATCAAAACCGTACAGGTGCTTATTGGAGATTGGATTCCATACAATGGCAGGGCTACTGGGGTACCGCCCATCACAGTACCTGGCCTAGATCAAAGTACCGAGGATCACTCCCGACCCCCTGCAACAAAAGACATGAGCTACCCCTTACTGGATAGTCCGAATAAGATCACCCCGTGGTTGGGATCAGCAACCGCCACTAAGCCGAAATCTAAAAGGGACATCTAGACAGGGATGACCTTACCCTAATTGGTTGCTAGCCACTTAGCCTTGCTGCACCTCCCCTGTTTTAACCATTCCTGGTTGATGAGGCTTGAGGCTATGCGTTACCTTTTTTAGAACATATTTCACTTAGAATGCTCATCGTCCTCCTGACGATGGTCTGATGGCATTCGTCCATACAAGTTGCCTTGGGTCTGGACAAACAGAATCACCGTCTTCATCATCTTCACGGTATTCATTCGCTACGTTCAAACTGGATCGAAGTGGTTTTCAGATAACTAAATCCGATCCCGGTCTCTTCGAAACGATCAGCGCAGTAGCCAATATTGATAGTCGGTTATTTAACTATCAATATTAACAATCATCCAACCAATTGTTTTATTTCCACAGAAAAGCACCAAGCCTTAATAATTTAGGTTTTAAGTAATTTAAATCACTTTATCCAAATATATACTTAACCATTTAAAATAAACTACTCAAATCACTTTATTCAAAATGACAGTTATGAAATTCTATAATAACCTCCCAAGGAAAGCCTTAAAAATAAAAGTCAAAATACTACTTTAACTTCAAAATATACATTTAAAACAAAACTACTTTTAATATAAAAGTCATTTTATAAAATATAAATGTTTAGTAGTCATAATACTAATTTAACCTTTAAAATAATTTCTACAATAAATATTTACTTTAACAATCTTTAAACACTAAATAATAATTTTTTTCTAAAACATATTTTTTAAAAATCACTTTTAAGACTGCTAATTTATACTTAAAAATCTTTCTTGAAAATATACTTGGCTTTTCCGGAAAATACACTTTCCATTTCAATATTGTTGAAACCTGACTTCTTCGATTTTAATGCGACAACTATATATTTCAATCTATATATTATTATGTCAAATATTTTTGCAGGAATCATCAAAAGAAGCTATTATCATCAACAAGATTAAAAGCTCTTTATAAAATCTAGTGAGATATATTTGTACAATCTCTGATATGGTGATGAAACACACACACACACATATACTTTTGAAAATCTTGCTTTAAAATAAATATAAAAAAGGTATTTTCAAAATTATATATATTCTCAAGTTCAAAAATAATAAAATAGACAAAGGAACAGAACAGTACAGAAATAGACGTCTGTATATTAATTCAGACGTCTGACATCAATTTCAGACGTCTAAATTAAGATAACAGACGTCTGAGTACTATGTTGTTAATTCTTCTATTTCTATATGAAATAGACGTCTGTCACTTAATAACAGACGTCTGTCATCCTAGACAGACGTCTGAATTAAAAGACAGACGTCTAAATTAACTGTTTAGTGTTTCCTTTGATTTTTTGAAATTCAAAATTATTCAGACATCTGTCACTTTTATCTCAGACATCTGAACTTGACGAACTGAAGCATCTCTTCATATAATATCAAAATCTGAAGAGTTGTCTTCTTCACCAAGAGTTGCACTTCTTCTAATAGTTGCAACTATTGAATTAAAACTATTCAATACTATAAATAGAGATGAAAATTTACTATTTAAAAACTAATTCTTTCTATCTTTTCTGATCTTATATTGTTATAATCTCAAGTGATTTTCAATCTCTACTTCCTATCTTTGCACATTCAAATCATCATATCAAGAAGATTATAGGAAGGGTGTACTACATTGACTATATTCGTGTTATTAAAAGAACACACAAGTCAAGAAACAATTTCCAAATTGTAATTGAAGTCCTATTCGGTTGCTTAGGCGGAAAAGTCCTATTCGGTTGCTTAGGCGGAAAAGTCCTGTTCAGTTGCTCAGGCGGTGTAATACCTGTTCCTCCGGGTTAAGTGAGGGTTATTCGAGAAATTCCAGAAGCAGTCTGGGACTGGACGTAGAACGAGAAGTTCGAACCAGTATAAAAATCTCTGGTGTCATTTTTATTACTGCCATTTACTATTATTTATAATTCCGCACTTGCTAGTCGTAGTTTAACTATATTATCGATCCATATACACTTTCATTTGGTATCGGAGCAAGGTCATCACGTAACTATAACACAGTTATCTGATATTTTAATAATATGGACAATAACACTAGCAACAGTTTTACTGAGGGACAAGCCACTACACGACCACCATTGTTTAACGGATTAAATTATAGTTATTGGTCAACTAGAATGAGAATTTTTATGCAAGCAAGTGGATTTGAAACCTGGAATATTATTCAAACTGAATATCATATCCCTACTACAGAGTATGCTACATGGTCTAATACTCAAAAACTAGATGCTACTGCAAATGCAAAAGCAATGAACATGTTATTTTGTGCTTTAGACAAAAATGAATTCAATCGAGTCAGTATCTGTAAAACTGGATATGAAATATGGAATACTCTTAAGGTTACACACGAAGGAACAAATAAAGTAAAACAAAGCAAGATCTCTATGCTTAAAAACCAATTTCAAAATTTTAGGATGAAACAAGGAGAAAGTATTAGTGAAATGTATTCTAGATTCCAGGATATTTATCACTCTCTTTTAGCTTTAGAAGTCACTTTTACTGAATCTGATGTTGTATCAAAAATCCTTAACTCTTTAACTGATGAATGGGAACGAAAAGTCTTAGCTATCGAGGAAGCGAATGATATTTCAACCATAAAAACAGAAGAGTTAATAGGAAATCTAATGTCCTATGAAGTAAATTTGCAGGCAAGACGAGCACAAGCACAGGACAAGAAAACTATCGCTTTTCAAGCAGAAAAAGAAGACTCTGAATCAGAAGATGATATGGCATTTATAGCTAAGAATTTCAAAAAGTTTTTAAAATTCAAAAAGGGTAATAAATTTGGAAACCACAAGGGTTTTAATAAGCCATCAAGTTCATCTCTTGAATGCTACGAATGTCACAAGAAGGGCCACATAAAGAAAGATTGTCCTGATCGGAAGAAAGAGAATAATTTCAAAAAGGACAAATATAAAAAGAAACAAGCCTTCTCAGTTACATGGGATGATACAGAATCTTCTTCATCAGACAGTGATAGTGATTCAGAACAAGCCAATGTTTGTTTTATGGCAACAAATGATGATGTAAGTGATCTAACTTTTGACGATTTAATAGAAATAAACTCTGAATTGTTAGATAAACTTAGAATTCTAAAGAGTAAATATAAAGATGCTTTAGGAAAATTAAATAGATCTGAAATAGAGACTGTCATGTTAAAAGATGAAAAGAAAATATTAGAGGAAGAGTTAGTAAAATCTCAAGAATCTTATGTTAATATAACATCTCAATTGACTGATTTAAGCAGTGAAATAGAAAAACAGGAATATGAGAATGTTAAATTAGCAAAAGAAAATTATGATTTAAACTCTAATATTAAAACACTTGATATAGAAGTATCAAATCTTAAAACAAAACTGGAAAATATTTCTAAAAATGTTTCTAAATTTAACAGTGGAAGAGAGAGTCTCTCTAAAATAATTGAGAATTCTCAAACTTGTTTAAATAAAAAAGGATTAGGATATAAAAAACCAATACAAAAGCATTCTAAAAATAATGGTTCTTTATATACTAATTTTAAGAAAAAGGAATCTATATCTGCTCAAAAATCTTCTTCAAAAATTATTCATCCAAAATCAATTATGATTTGGGTTCCAAAAACTAATAATAATTTGATTAAGAAAAACTACATTAAATCTTTTATTATGTCTGTACATAAGAATGAAAATTTTATTTTTAAAGGGAACTCTAAACCCAACTGGGTTTGGCTTCCTAAGATTTAACCCTTAGGACCCTATAGAGGAAGTGGGTACCAATAGAATTTCAATATTTTTTGCAGGTACCGATTAAGAAAAGAGGAAAATGGATTCTAGACAGTGGTTGCTCAAAACACATGACAGGCAATAAAAATATGTTAACTAACATTATCTACTCAGATGGAGGATCTGTCACTTTTGGAGATAATTCAAAAGGTTACATCATCGGCAAAGGCGATGTGAGCAATGACGGTACATCTAAATTACCTCTTATTACAAATGTCTTATTAGTTAAAAATTTAAAACATAACCTACTTAGTATTAGTCAATTATGTGATAAAGGTTTTAACATAGTATTTTCTGAAAATAAATGCAATATTTTTGATCATAACAAAAATATCATTTTCGAAGGAGTAAGAGATCATAATATTTATATTTTAAATATGAAAATAAATTATAATACAAATATGTGCTTATTAGTCAAAGAAAATGATCCTTGGCTATGGCATAAAAGATTTTGTCATATAAATTTCAAAGCTATTAATAAATTATCCAAAAATAATTTGGTAAAAGGATTACCTAAAATGAATTTTAAGGTAAATAGCATTTGTGATGCTTGTCAACTAGGAAAGCTAACTAAATCTACTTTTAAATCCAAGAAGATCATCTCAACTTTGCAACCTCTTGAATTGTTGCATCTAGACTTATTTGGACCAACTCAGACTCAATCTATTAATCACAATAGATATGTCTTTGTAATAGTTGATGATTTCTCTAGATATACTTGGACTTTTTTTATGAAAAACAAAAGTGATACTTTTGAGAATTTCAAAATCTTTGCTAAACGTATTCAAAATATTAAAAATCTAAAAATTAAAAATATTAGAAGTGATCATGGAGGAGAATTTGAAAATGAATTGTTTGAGAAGTTCTGTAATAAAAAGGGAATATTTCATAACTTTTCATTTCCAAGAACGCCTCAACAAAATGGAGTTGTTGAACGTAAAAATAGAACACTTCAAGAATGTGCTAGGACTCTATTGAATGGAACCACTCTTCCAAAACAATTTTGGGCAGAAGCCGTTGCTACTGCTTGTTATGTCCTAAATCGTGTTTCTATTCGACCTTTAACTAAACATACTCCATATGAACTCTTCATCGGTAGAAAACCTAATATATCTTACTTTAAAGTTTTTGGTTCTAAATGTTTCGCTTTAAATACAAAAGATCAATTAGGTAAATTTGATCCAAAATCAGATGAATGTATATTCATCGGATATTCCGAACGAAGCAAAGCATATAGAATCTATAATATAAGAACTAAATCTATTGAAGAAACACTTCATGTTTCATTTGATGAAAATTTCAAATTTAAAACAAATGATGATGAAGACATTTTAATAAATTCAAACTCTACTTTTGACAACATTTCACCTGATAATATCTCTTCTTTAAATCAAATTGAAACTGATTTAAAATCTCCACCAAGAATTTTAAAAGATCATCCAATTCAAAATATAATAGGAGAAATTGATGAAAGAGTTAAAACAAGAAATCAACTAAATCAAATGGGTCATATAGCATTTCTTTCTAATATAGAACCTAAAAATATTAAGGAAGCCTCAACTGATGATTATTGGATTATTGCGATGCAAGAAGAACTAAACCAATTCGAAAGAAATGACGTTTGGGATTTAGTTCCACGACCATCTGATCAAACAGTTATTGGCACTAAATGGGTTTTTAAAAATAAAGCTGATGAAAATGGTAATATCACTAGAAATAAAGCTAGATTAGTTGCTCAAGGATATAATCAGGAAGAAGGAATTGACTATGAAGAAACATTTGCTCCTGTCGCAAGATTAGAAGCAATACGAATTCTATTAGCCTATGCTTGTTTTCATGATTTCAAATTATATCAAATGGATGTTAAAAGTGCTTTTTTAAATGGATTTATTAAAGAAAATGTTTATGTTGAACAACCTCCCTTGTTTATACACGAACAATTTCCAGAACATGTTTATAAACTTAAAAAGGCTTTATATGGTTTGAAACAAGCACCTCGTGCTTGGTATGATCGTTTAAAAACTTATTTAATCAATTCTGGTTTTGAAATTGGAAAGGTTGATCAAACTCTTTTTATTAAGAAAAAGAAAAATGATATTTTAATTGTTCAAATTTATGTAGATGATATTATTTTTGGATCAACTAATGATAAATTATGTCAAGAATTTTCTAAAATAATGACAAATGAATTTGAAATGTCTCATATGGGAGAATTAACATATTTTCTTGGACTTCAAATTAAACAAATTAATAATGGTATTTTTATAAATCAAGAAAAATATTGTAATAATTTAATCAAACGCTTTGGTATGGAAAATACCTCTGCCAAACCAACTCCTATGAGTACAACCATACATCTTGAAAAAGATGAAAATGGCAAGAGTGTAGACCAAAAGTTATATCGAAGTATGATTGGATCGTTATTATATTTAACTGCTAGTAGACCCGATATTATGATGAGTGTCTGTTTGTGTGCACGATTTCAAGCCGATCCTAAAGAATCACATATTAGAGCAGTGAAACGTATTTTACGTTATCTCAACAAAACCAAAGATTTTGGATTATTTTATCCGAAAGAATGTCCTTTTGAATTAGTATCATATAGTGATGCTGATTTTGGAGGAAGTCGGACGGATAGAAAAAGTACAAGTGGGACTTGTCACTTCATTGGACGGTCTCTAGTATCTTGGTTCAGTAAGAAACAAAATTGCGTATCACTTTCTACTTGTGAAGCAGAATATATATCTGCAGCTTTGGCATGTGCTCAAGTAATTTATATGCAACAAACTCTTCAAGATTTTGGTTTTAACTTATCTAAATCTACAATCTTCTGTGATAACTCTAGTGCTATAAATTTATCTAAAAATCCAGTAAATCATTCACGGACAAAACATATTGACATTCGTCATCATTTTCTTCGTGATAATATTGAAAAAGATATAATCAATCTAGAATTTATATCTTCGGAAAATCAATTAGCAGATATTTTTACAAAACCTTTAAATGAAAACATTTTTGTAAAATTGAGACGAGAACTTGGTATTATCTCTCTCAACAATTTATGATGTTTACTTCAGCTATTCTATCTTTATTTAAATTTTTCTTTTACCCACACATATTGTTTCTAGTTAACATTAAATTTTGTCTTCTTTTAATCTTAACCATTTATTTTTTAGCTTTTAGTTGTCTATAAATTTCTTTTTACCAAAGAAAATTTTTATTCAGCTTATCTATTCTTTTTACAAAGGTGAAAATACAAATATGTTTTTGAACTTTGCATTATTCTTATATTCCATGGCTGGTTCATCTTCAGATGAGCCCTCCTATACATCTGAGTTTTCTTCAATTAATTTCGAAACTCCTAGTTCTGGGTCTTCCGAACTTCCGACTCCAACTCCAGCTTATATTCCGATATGTCCACCACAAAGTCATCATACGGGATATACGCCGGAAAATAAACGTTCGCGAAGAAATTTATTTCCATCTCCATCTACTAAAGAAAAGATAGATGATTTACATCACTATCAGAGGGAAACACTTGATCTTCAGCGAGAAATGTATTTTGAACAAAAGAGTCATGGAAGACGACTCAGTTTTCTTGAACGATGTGCTGCAAAAATATGTGGTTCATCTCCGATCAACACAAATGCACATATTCTCTCACCTCAACGTCCTCATGTATCCCCAAATTCATGGGAACGTCAACCTCAATGGTCTCCTATTTATCAGTCTGCTGAACAAAATCAACACGAATCATCCAAAGGGAAGTCTCCGAAGTCTCCAAAAACTCCAAAGACTCCTAAATAGATAATATATATATGTCTGTATGTTTGATTTGTTGACTTACTCTTGTATTATGTTCTTATCAATAGAAATAAATAATCTATATTTTTTTTAAAAAAAAAAAAAAAGGGCCTAAACTAAAGAAAATCTTTTATCAGACATACAGACGTCTATATTTTTCAACAGACGTCTGTAAAAACAACTACTTTTTCTATCTTCAGACACACAGACGTCTGAGTCATTTTTCACAGACGTCTAAATCTGTCTATACTTTTGCAGTCAACTTTTAGCCGTCTGTTTAAAGATAACAGACGTCTATTACTCATAATAGACGTCTAAACATAAAAAGATCAGACGTCTGAATTTAGTGCAAAATGTTTTTTGCTCTCTGTTTCATTTTAAACCTTCTGAGCCGTCTGTCTATTATATTTAGACGTCTGTCATACATCTTAGACGGTTGTCATAAATTTTTAGACGTCTGTTCTTCTAGTCTATGTTTTTATTCTACAGAATTTCAGACGACTGTTTAATTTTCAGACGTCTGAAACCCTGTTAAGAAGAAAATCTACATACGTTTTTTTCAAACGGTTTATTTTTTCTTCTTCTCGTCTCTCAAACTCGAAACCCTAGTTTTTCATTTTTCAATGGCACCCAAACCTAAGAAACAAAAAGGAGATTCATCTCATCAACCTCCTCACATTCTTCCTTCGGAAGATCAAATTGAAGCTTGGTTATACCACGAACCTCGAAGCATGGCTCGTTACAAGCATTTATGTTCTCTTCAATCATTTCATGGTATCTTTCATAATCTTGATCATTTTCCTTTCTACAAACTTAGGCTCTATACTGATAGATCTCAGATTACAAGCCTTATTGATTTCAAAGATAATCAAGTCAACATTTGCAGACTTAGTGTACTATTATTTCTAGCGAATGTTAACAATCCAAAAATTAGAATTCATCGAGAAAAAGGAACGCTTTGGACAAGCGTTTTTGGAAACATTCTGCAAATAACTCCTTCTGACATTGGAAGAATTTTAAAATGTAGCTCGGAAGGAGTCGACATAGATGACTTTAAGTTAGAAGGAGAAGAACTTAAACAAATCGAATATTATCTTTTTGAACCTGAAAAATCCACAGATAGATCAAATCATCTTCGTCCTCGACCTCGACTATTGCTTAGAATGCTAATAAAAACAATTTTTCCCCGACAAGGAAGCCATGAGGTCATTTACGATGATGAAGATAAAGCTCTTCAATCAATTCTATCCAATACTCAAATCAATTGGGCTCAATACTTTTATGATGCTTTTCGCACTTATCATGACTCCAAGAAACGCTCAATTATCTATGCTCCCTATATTACTCGAATTTTAAGTGCCTTCTCTATTCAAAGTCCATCAATTGAATTTGAAAAAATCAAGGTATCCAACATTCGCTTCTTCAGTTTAATGGGATTACCAGAATCTCCTCCAACATTTCCAACATTTAATGATTATAAAGCGGAACAACTTGCTTTACAAAAAGAGAAAGGAAAAGCAAAAGTAAGTAGTTCCGGACATAATGGAAATGAAGACAATACTGAAAAAGAAAAGAATGATGAAGAAAGGGAAAATGAAGAAGAAGATGAAGATGAAGCTTTTGAGCAAGCTTTTATCCAAAGCCCAAATTCGGAAAATTTCGAGATAGAACTAATTTCTGGTACTTCTCGCTCGTATACTAAAAATGAAAAGCTCAAATCCGACATCATTATTTCTCAAAATCAAAAGAAAATTTCTCAACAAATAGCACAAGGCTTTTCTTCCATCAATTCTAGATTCGATTACTTTGATGCCAAAGTCGAAGAGAATGCACGAGAATTGAGAAATATCAAAACAATTCTTCGTCAATTATGGAAAAAATCTCATGGATCCTCACCTCCTTCTTCTCCTTCTTGGGGAGAATGGTGAATGAAGAAGGTTCTCTTTTGGTTTCTCTTTTTGGTGTCTCTTTTGGTTTCTGTTTTTTTTAAAAAAAAATCAACTATGATGTATCCTAAACATTGTTTTGTTTATATCTTGCTTGGTTTGTTTACATCTCTTAATTAGTGTGTTATTCACAGTTTTGTTATTTTTTTTAATTTTTTTATCCAAGTCAACCCCAACAATTCTTTTTGTTAATGACAAAGGGGGAGAAATAATTATATTTCTGCTATATAATATGGTCATATTGACAGGGGGAGCAAAAGGTATGATTATAACTAATCGATGAATTATATAGTTGTCATCATCAAAAAGGGGGAGAATGTTGAAACCTGACTTCTTCGATTTTAATGCGACAACTATATATTTCAATCTATATATTATTATGTCAAATATTTTTGCAGGAATCATCAAAAGAAGCTATTATCATCAACAAGATTAAAAGCTCTTTATAAAATCTAGTGAGATATATTTGTACAATCTCTGATATGGTGATGAAACACACACACACACATATACTTTTGAAAATCTTGCTTTAAAATAAATATAAAAAAGGTATTTTCAAAATTATATATATTCTCAAGTTCAAAAATAATAAAATAGACAAAGGAACAGAACAGTACAGAAATAGACGTCTGTATATTAATTCAGACGTCTGACATCAATTTCAGACGTCTAAATTAAGATAACAGACGTCTGAGTACTATGTTGTTAATTCTTCTATTTCTATATGAAATAGACGTCTGTCACTTAATAACAGACGTCTGTCATCCTAGATAGACGTCTGAATTAAAAGACAGACGTCTAAATTAACTGTTTAGTGTTTCCTTTGATTTTTTGAAATTCAAAATTATTCAGACATCTGTCACTTTTATCTCAGACATCTGAACTTGACGAACTGAAGCATCTCTTCATATAATATCAAAATCTGAAGAGTTGTCTTCTTCACCAAGAGTTGCACTTCTTCTAATAGTTGCAACTATTGAATTAAAACTATTCAATACTATAAATAGAGATGAAAATTCACTATTTAAAAACTAATTCTTTCTATCTTTTCTGATCTTATATTGTTATAATCTCAAGTGATTTTCAATCTCTACTTCCTATCTTTGCACATTCAAATCATCATATCAAGAAGATTATAGGAAGGGTGTACTACATTGACTATATTCGTGTTATTAAAAGAACACACAAGTCAAGAAACAATTTCCAAATTGTAATTGAAGTCCTATTCGGTTGCTTAGGCGGAAAAGTCCTATTCGGTTGCTTAGGCGGAAAAGTCCTGTTCAGTTGCTCAGGCGGTGTAATACCTGTTCCTCCGGGTTAAGTGAGGGTTATTCGAGAAATTCCAGAAGCAGTTTGGGACTGGACGTAGAACGAGAAGTTCGAACCAGTATAAAAATCTCTGGTGTCATTTTTATTACTGCCATTTACTATTATTTATAATTCCGCACTTGCTAGTCGTAGTTTAACTATATTATCGATCCATATACACTTTCAAATATAGCCCAGCTAATCATTTATAAATCCTCTCGATTTATCCCAATTTAATTTACGTCCCAAACCCGTAAATTTTGCTTTTCCACACTTTTAAAAATAAAACTACTCTTTTATTTTTAAAACGGTCTACTCATTCCTTCATAAATTCCCACCGTGAATTTAAAAATCCCAAATATCCACTGATATTTGTTTCACCTTATTTATAAACCCCGTTTATAAATTCCATATTCTCATTCTCGATTTAAATTGCTATTTCAAAACACTTGATCGATTTTCAATCGATTCTCTGAATTAAATTTCCTTTTAAAATTTTATTTCTCGATTTACCCAAATTTATTCCAAAATCCATTAATTCCAGTTTTACTCCTTTATTATGATTTAAAACCTTATTTAAATCCGAATTATCAATTTCATACTCTATTTCAAAATTCTCCTTTTATTTTTTTCCAACCCATTTAAATCTTAGATTTTAAAAATATATTCCTTCGTACTTACAAAACAATATTGCTTAAGTCTTTATTTTAAAAATCCCTTTTTCCACATTTATTCCAAATCCTTATTTTTCCCATATCCCGGAATTTATTATATAGGATTTAAAATCAAACTTTTTATTTTTCCCAATTCTTTTCTTTTTAAATTTATCCATCTTTACTATAAATTTCTTACCTTAAATTTTCCCTTTTTATGTTTATATTTTTAAAATTCCACAATATATCCAGCAATAGGTTAACATCACATAAATAAATTTTCCAACATAATATCACAGAATTATTCAACATTTAATATAACCGAATATGAAAACAATTTAACACTTTTGAGGAATCCAGTTGGATTCCTCCAACCTGGTTCCCTGCATCCACAGATGTTAGCCAACAAATAAAAATACCAATCCCACTTCGAGGGGGATATCGCGGTATATAGGGTCATCCGCTATTATGCGGGGCGCATAGGGTCTCATCCACTATATAATGCGGGAATATCAATCACTCCAATACATATATATATACAACTATATATAATATACCACATCCAGACTGTTAATAATTTATCAATTCAATCAATCAACCAATAATTTAAATTTAACTATTTAAATAAACCAGAAATCCAATTTGAGTGAGATTAACTCACCTTTGACTTTTAATTGCAATCCACTCCACACCGGCTATTTTCTTCACGATTTTGGACCTTGTACAAACATTGTACGGTTTATTAACATTTTAAATAATCGAACAGTCAACTACCTTTCAATTAACTAATAATTAATTTAAACCAGTAATTTAAATTTTAAATGAATTTTCCTATGATAATTAATTTCACTAGTAACCCAAAATAATTAAATGAGTTAATTAAACCTGTTAATCACCAATATATTATTTTAAATGTAATTGTATGTTTAAAACATATATTTTTTTTTGAATCAAGAATATTTTAAACTTATGAAAAAAAATCTTCCTATCATATGTATATATATAGTACCTCTGTTCAGACCTCATATACATACATATTTTTTTTCTATACATATTTCAAAGCTAATAGTAGGTTGATAAATATATATATATACTCTTTCCTAATCTATATTCATATATCTTTCAAAAACAGAATGTGTGTGTGTATATATATATATATTTAAGTGAAATTTCATTTTACCTCTGCCAAACCTTCACAGGCATCACGCGCTGAACACCTCAGCCTCGCCTCCATCCTTGCCATCGCAGCCATCGCTAGTGTTGACCTCTCCCACTCGCGACTCCCTATCACCTAGCTTTTCCCTCGCGCATGCATATGGCCGCCGCTAGCCACCACCTCGATTGGCATCGCCAAAGCATTGCCCATCACCCAGCTCACATTTCCACCGATGCCGTCGCACGTTATCGCCCAATCCACCATCAGATCGCGCGCGAGCAAAGGATCCAGACCCTCAACGCGAGCCGCCTTCCACGTGAATCGAGCTCACGTATGTCACTCTATCGCCGCCTTCGAACGCGATAGGCAATCGCGATGTTTGATTTGGGGAGAAGGAACTGTATTTTCGTTTGAAAAAAAAAGGATGAACTGTCGCCATTTTGACCTCTCGCGTTATCGTATTCCATTGCTTTTTTTTGTGATTTTGAACGATTGAAAAGCTTGGCTTCGATTTTGAATTTAAAGAGAAACTGCGGCCATTATTTTCGAACAGCATAAAAAAAAGAATGAGGAAGAAACGAAGACCGCGATTCATATATACGTATAATCTCTTCCTTTGATATTTTGAAAAGCTCAGCTGTGAAGTGAAAGAAAGGGGGAAAAAGTGATGTCTGAAATGAGGGTAACGTGTACCAGATGTGCTACAGTGACTTGGAGGTGAAGTGAAAAAGTGTTGATGGAAATGCCCTTTTGACGAGTTAAACAAAACAATATATATATTGTTTAAATTTAAATTTTAAATCGCCTCGATATCACAACTTAAAATTTTGACATCCTATCGAGGCATGCCGCCAGGCGTTTATAATGTTATACCGCTATTTCGAACGAAATGGAAAAGGTTTCGAGTCCTAACTCGATCGTATGGAGAAGATAGCTTTTTGGACTCAATTTATATTGAATTTACGATATAGATTTCAGCGCATTTACATACCGTACGGCCACACGATAACTCCAAAAGCTATGAAATTTGAAGTCCGCTAATAATACACTATTACGAATCCATTGGAACTGGTTTCGTTGAAATCCGAGACTATGCCCCGGTAGGCTATTTTTTTAAATGTCAATTTAAAAGATATATTTTTAAAACTGAACAAAACACTTATAAATTCAGTTTTAAAATTTCTATTACCTTCAGTATTATCAATATAAATCTTATAAGCCTTAGAAATATTTTTAACAAGCTTGAAACTCCAGATTTCATATTTTACCCAATTTCCAATTATTAATTCAATGATTAAATTATCCAATAATTGTGATATTTGAAATTCAAGTTAGAAATTAACTTTTAAATAATTAAAGTCAATTAAATATTTCGATCTCAAATATTCAGAAATTCAGGGTCGTTACATTCCTCCCCCCTTAGAAGAATTTTGTCTCCGAAATTACTAGTTAAGAAGAATGATCCATAACCCGTTAATTATTTTTTTCCAAAAACCAAACAGTTTCAAACAACTTTCCCAAAACAATCTTTTTATTAAAGACACACTATCACTCTTAATAACTTTCCAAACCCATCCATCTGTTGCAATAATATTATCCCCTCAGAAATTCAAATTATAATTTAAACCAAATTTTAAATTATCAAAATTTTCTCAAAATTTTTCAAACTCCCAAATTTTCGAAAAATTACGCCAGCGTCTCCTTTGCGCGGCTAGCTCGAAACAACTACAAAATGCCTCTACGGTCCCCAAATTTTCAAAAGAAAACAAAAGCCAAGTGGCTAGATCAGAAAATCATCAAATTTCATACATAAATTTAAATACATACCTTTTTGTCGTTGTAACAACCCGGGATTTGCATTACCAATTAATAAATAAAAGTTAGGATTTTTATTTATTTTAATGAAGCATAAAAGGATTTGGAATAACAAAATTTATTTGAAAAAGGCTATTTTAATTAAATGGGAAATATGGGATTTTAAAATGAGGATAAAATGTTATTTTGGAAAGTTAAATATTTTAGGAGAGATTTTAAAACAGGTTTGGATAAGAAAAATGAGTTTTATAAACATATATGAACACTTAGACTAATTTTTGGAAACATGTAAATAACTCTCTTCTTATTGGGTTACTAAACCTAACCCAATAACCCACCCTAAACCTCCTCTCTAAATTATCTCAAACTCTCCAAACCTCATTCATTCATCCCTAATCAAAACCCTAATCATTTCCTAAAGCTTTCTTAACAAAAATGGCCTCTATCTTCATCTCCTTCTAGTTTTAGCTTATGCAAGTCATTATATGCAAAGGTAATGCAAATACCCACCTCAAATCCATTTTTATATCTTTCTTATTTCTGAAATTGATTTGGTAACACATGTTTTATGTGTTTTTTTGATCTTATAGCCTCCTAATCATCTTTTGCTAACTTGGGTTGATTCTATAGTAGTCTTTGTTGCTTTCTAGAGAGGTATATTACTAAAAACCTCTTCTAATATGTGTTTAATCATCTTTTGATTCCGATAATTAGTTAGTAACACATGTTTTATTATGTAACATGTGAATCATAGCTCTTTGATCATCTTTGCTTTCATTTTGGGGTGTGCACATAAGGTACTTGTAATATATGCTAGCTGAAATTATAATTAGTTTATTGCTGTTAGTAAATTAGGCATATCTCATTCATCTTAAATCGGAATTAAGATTTTCTTGAAGTTCTGGAAAGCTTATTCTGTACCCTATAACTTTTATGTTTTGTGCTTTGCCTAATTTTGAGGTTTGAATGGTCGAAATCATGCTTGTTTATCGCTGACCTGACAACAAACTACATGGTTGATAAAATAAAAACCTGAAATTGATTTGGCCATATGTTACTCGTTTCTTATCCAAATCAAATAATTTTGGATGTTCTGGAAAGCATAGATTTAGGGCTAAAACTTTCATGTTTTGAGTTTCATGAAATTTCAAAGTTAATTTGGTCAAAACTGTGCATTCTTACCACTGTCCCTAGAGCACAACGACAGTGATATAAAAATTAGATCTGATAATTGTTTTAGTCATAGAATTTTCATCTCTTGTCGGAATTTGACGATCTTGGTCATTCCGGAAAGCTTAGAAACTAAGCTACAACTTTCATTTTATTCATTTTGCCAGAATTTGAAGTTTACTATGCCAAAATTGTGGTTTTTCATCTCTGGCCAGTTAGTGCATAGCTATAGGCCTTAGTCTCTTTTCTCCCGTTGTTTTCAGCGTAGAACCCCGACTTTGCGACGCCATCCCGGGCTCGTCCTTTGTCAGATTTCATTGTTTTTGGTCTCGTTAAAAAGATGAGATCGAGATCTTTAACCATGCAAAGTTTGGTTTAGATCTGGGTGCATTAGATACTTCGTTTCTATTGCCGAAGTAGCACCCAGAAACTGTTTTACAATAGTGATCATTTTCAGTTATCGTCGGACCAACTTTGAAACATTGTCGTTTCTTCGTTTCAAGTCAAAACCGAACGATTCTTGTTGCATATCAAAGTAGGAGTACTTTACTATGCTCCTGCAAATTTTCATCAAGATCTGAGTTCATGTGACCCTTCGACCATGTCGTCGAAGTGGGACCTTTACACTGTTTTGACACAGTAAAGATTTATGATTTTTGTCCGACTTTGAGACGACGCCATTTCTTCGTTTCAAGTCGGAATTTCCCGATTCTTTTTGCAGTTTGGAGCAGGGATTTTGGACTATATTCCTACCAATTTTCATGCCATTCGGATTCAGTTTGCTGGTCCGAATAATTTTCCGAACTTGGGTTCACGTCATTTTTGGACTATTTTCCAACACTTAGAATATTTTCAGTGATTTTCTGGTTTTATTGATTTCTTTGAGATTTGTCTCTAGATTTCGTACATGGGTTTTATGAATTATTTTCAAAGGATTCTTCACTCCTAAATGGCTTTAGAAATTATTATATAATATTATTTTTAATTATTAAATTAATTACTCCATAATATGAGAGTTTTCAAAAGCCGTTTTAAAGTGATTTCAAAATCAATTATAAATCCGTTTCGCACCATTATTTTCTATAATAAAAATCTCACACTCACTTTTTAGCACGTCAAGCGAAGTCGAAAGGTGCTTAAACGGTTAGGAAATCTCCGGCCTATGGAACCGTGTGTATTTCCTTTCCGGTTAATTCCCGACCTATTCGATTGATCGTTTTGACCTTTGGGTCTAGTTTACCGATGATACGAGGTGGACTTTTTATTATTTGGAGTGTGAGCTTGCTATTGGTAGTAAACCGTTTAGTGCGAACGTGGGGTATGGGACTCATTGTTAACACTTTACGGGTTCCTCTCCAAGAAATTGGTGACACATTAGCCTTTGGGCGGCCAGTACTGGACCTCTGGGTCACCACGCCTCTGGGCAACCGTCTCTGGACACCTGCTCTATGGAGTAGTTTATTTTTTCGGCATGCGCCTCTGGGCCTTTATCCTTCTGGGAAGGATCTTGCCATCTCGCGCGTTCCGCATCTGTGCGAGTGATCGATCACAACTCTACAGTACTTGGCAACAACGACTCTGGTCGGTGCACGTGCAATATTGGTATTATTTGATGATTTTTATATCCATTCGAGTACCGCCATTCGGTGTTGGTTCTATGGAACCATACGATGTAAGTGCGATTACCTTGTGGATTCACAGTGTCTCTGGACACTGCTTTTCAGTGTTGGATTTAATTGACTTTTCAGTATATCCCCATTGCTCTTTGGAGCATCGATCTTTGCTTGGGCATTGATTACAGACTCTGGTCACTCTTGGGATTATTGCCTATGGGCATCTTTTTATAGCTTTGGCTACGCCGATGATATGAGGCGATTTTATTTATTCTACACTTTGGTGTTGATTTCTCTTTGGAGATTTTTATTGTTTATTGATGATTAGGGATCGTCATTATATTCATGTAGTTCATAATATACTTCTCTTTGGATAAGTATTTTTTTATTTATGTACCGCATTATTATATATCTCAGTTATTACTGATTGTTTAGCTAGCCTGACCCGAGTGTTTTCGCTCGGGTCAGACCGAGTTGTTTCAGGTTAGGTCTCTGGACTTAGCTGCTGTGCTTCCGCTTGGACATTATCTGCTATGCTGATAGATAGCGCTTTTATTTGTCCACTATTCCGCTACTCTGTTATTATTCAGACTTTGATATGTACATATTTTGACCGACATGTGTGGGCAGTGGCTTTGTACCCACTTATAGTATTTGGATCTGTATTGACGATGTATTGTTCTGGGATTTTATATCTGTTATGTGATTCTGTTCTGTGATGTTTTATCATTTTTTATTACTATGCTTATTCTGATAGATCTTTAGCCATTTGTAATTTCGTTATAAGTATTTATTGAATATGTCGAACCACTTGAAAAAAAAACCACCTTTTCGACGTATTCAGTAGATAGTTATAGCTTGATTACAAATGGTCGCTTCCACTATACTCTATTCTCCGCTTTAATAGACAGTATTACTCCTGTAATACTCTTTGTTACAGTGGGTCTCAGAGTGGGGCGTTACAGTCGTGCAATCAAAATTTATCTTCTGAAATCAAAACACCAATTTTCCTTTTGCTTTTTTAAATACCTGTATCCTACTTAGCAATAATATCCCATCACATAATTCAAAATCATCTTATTCATTTCTTTTCAAAAGTTTCAATATTTTCTTTACTTTAGCCCGTACGATGCACATATATCATCCGTACGCAATATCAAATCCGATCGCTCACTCAATCACACAATTTCACTTCCGAACTAGTATCGTCCACCCGACTTCCTAGTGCGGACTCAGATCTGGTTTCTTGATCAGAAACCATCATCCTCCTTGCATAGCCATATACTATGATAGAGAATTTCCAGAATCAATCAAAAATCCATATCCAGGGTTCGCCGTCGAAAATCGAGTGAAAAATCCCAACTCGGACCGATATGACTATCTCAAAATTCTGTGCTCGAATCTGGATCAAATCGTTATGCGAATAAAATAATATATGTACATCCTACGTATTTATCTCAATTGATTATTAACTATATCAATATGTTTTTATTCACATTTATTTTGATTTTCATCCACTTATTCCCAATCATCCTTTACACAATTTTACTTGATCTTCATTCAGATATTAACTTAGTATATTTCTTCCAATACCAATTTTTTACCTAAGAATTTCACCATGCATTTCTTAAGTTCAATATAAATATTTAATACACTTTAATATTCATTTTCACTTCGTCACTCTGATTTATATCCATTTTTTTTCAAATTCTAAATTTCAAATTTGAACACAATTTATCTTCAAACCTGAAATATTGAATTCTATTAGCTACATCTCAACCCATATTTACTCTCTTGGTTATTGTAATTAGTTTCATCCACTAATTCGTTTCCAATCAAATTCAATTTCAAATTTGTTCACTTACTAATTTTAACCAATCACTTCATTTCCAAATTTATTTTCAAATCTCAATAAAAAGTATATTTCCAAACTTTTACTTCTTTTAGTTCCTTCGAACAAATTCTACAATTCTACTTTACTTAACACAATTTAAATTGATTCCAATATTCAATTTCAATTCCAGTTCTATCTACTTACAATTTTAAATAAATTTGTCCACTCACAAATTTACCTCCAATTTAATAAATTTTACTTCGATACTCTTATCTCACTTAGCCTGCTTAGGCTTATTTTCCTCAAAGTTTTCTTTATTTAACTCAATTCAATTTATATTCCAATTCAATTCAAAATTTTAAACTTCTATAAGTTTTCCAACTTATTTAAATTCCATTCACTAACCTCTTTTAATTTACTTCATTTAATTGGCTTACTTTTCTAACCTATTTCGTTTTCACACTTATTTTAATTTAACTCTCCTTTCAGTTAAGTTTTCTATTCTAACCAATTTTCAAGTTTTTATAAGTTATCAAACCCATTTATATTTCCATAAACATCTTTAGTTAAACTTCCAGAGTTTAACCCATTTTCTTAAACATTTAAAAACATTTTTAAAGCCATACACACCCAAAGTCAGATTACTCCTTTTCATTTCAAAGTCACCCAGTTTTGCCAACAAACACCAATTCAAAAACATCCAAGCAGCAATTCCTCCCTTGGAAACTCGAAAATGAACATCGATGATGCTGCAGTCATCACCAAAATTATTTTCCAGCGACCAAATCGAGTTTAGTGCTTTAATTCTTTTCAAAACATTTCAAATATTTTTAATTCCAAATCTCTCCAGATTTCATATCCAATTCAAAAATATTCTCGAATAATACCACTATTATTCCTCCAAAACCTTTGAGAAATCATTTTCAAACTCAAAGAGAATTAAATCTACCAAATTTTCGAATTCCAAATCCTTTCAATCTATATTCAAACATTACTTTGGAATTTTATTTCAAATTATAAATCACATTTATAAATTCACATTTACAAATTCCAATCTTATTATATAAATTTATTTCTTAACCTTGGTTATAATTTCAATTACTCTTTCAATTTTCCACCCTACAATGATAATAATTTAGTATTATCATTCTCTAACAACCAAGCAACCATATATACTATAATAATTTTTGAAAATTATTTCTTTCATATATAAAAATAATTTGGGATAAATTATTTTATTTACCCCATTTAAACACTACTATGTCGAATTGTTCTATTTAAGTGTTTAGAGATCCCTATCAATAACGTTAATTACTCGTATTGACCAGAATCCATAAACCACTCAACAAACTAACCAACACAATATAAAACAATTTTATATTCACTAAAAAATACACGCTCATATCTATTAATACGCTTAAACTCATTCTAGAGTACTTCCGACTCTATTTCTAATGAGTAATCCCCACCAGAGCCAAAGTTCTCGCTTAACCTTTGGCTCTGATACCACTGTAACAGCCCGCCAATCCATACCCCTTTGAGTCGACAATATTCTCCATCTGATCAACTCAAAAGTGGACAGAAATACAAAACATTAGGGTTAAAGAAGAAAGAGGTAGAAGAAGAAATTACAAAAAAAACAACACCAGAATCTCACAATCGCAGCGGAACAAAATATAATATATAACCATAGATTTTTATACAAAAGAATCTGTAACTGTACAATACTTACAATCATCAGAGTACAACACAATCCATAGCACACAACTGGTCTGTTATAATAATTTGTCCTCACAAAAGCTGACTATACCGCTTACACTGCACAGTGGAATATAAGTCAAGTACGTGTGATACGTCTCGCCATCCAGCTCGTCTCCTGAGCTTCACAACATCCTATCCTGTATCTGTAATACTCGGTCTGACCCGAGCATTATCATATAATAACACCCGAGTCAGTCTGGAAAACCAGCGTGAGAAAACACTCTCAATTGGATTATTAAAGTTTTCAAAATCCTTTGAAATCAAAGGTATCTCGTAAGACCACGCCACAAATAAACATGCTGGGTTTTTACCTTACGATAACCAAATCATTTTTATTAAAACCGTCTGATATTATAATAGTGTCTATAGAAAGTAAAATAGAATCTAGTTGAAATGCTTGCATCTCACGTTCCAGCAATAGTTGGGCACAATCAAAACCGTACATGCGCTTATTGGAGATTGGATTCCATACAATGGCAGGGCTACTGGGGTACCGCCTGTCACAGTACTTGACCTAGATCAGAGTACCAAGGATCACTCCCGACCCCCTGCAACACAAGACCGGAGCTACCCCTTAATGGATAGTCCGAATAAGATCACCCCGTGGTTGGGATCAGCAACCGCCACTAAGCCGAAATCAAAAAGGGACATCTAGACAGGGATGACCTTACCCTAATTGGTTGCTAGCCACTTAGCCTTGCTGCACCTCCCCTGTTTTAGCCATTCCTAGTTGATGAGGCTATGCGTTACCTTTTTTAGAACACATTTCACTTAGAATGCTCATCGTCCTCCTGACGATGGTCTGATGGCATTCGTCCATACAAGTTGCCCTGGGTCTGGATAAACCGAATCACCGTCTTCATCATCTTCACGGTATTCATTCGCTACGTTCAAACCGGATCGAAGTGGTTTTCGGATAACTAAATCCGATCCCGGTCTCTTCGAAACGATCAGCGCATTGGCCAATATTGATAGTCGGTTATTTAACTATCAAATTTAACAAGCATCCAACCAATTGTTTTATTTCCACAGAAAAGCACCAAGCCTTAATAATTTAGGTTTTAAGTAATTTAAATCACTTTATCCAAATATATACTTAACCATTTAAAATAAACTGCTCAAATCACTTTATTCAAAATGATAGTTATGAAATTCTATAATAACCTCCCAAGGAAAGCCTTTAAAAATAAAAGTCAAAATACTACTTTAACTTCAAAATATACTTTTAAAACAAAACTACTTTTAATATAAAAGTCATTTATAAAATATAAATGTTTAGTAGTCATAATACTAATTTAACCTTTAAAATAATTTCTAAAATAAATATTTACTTTAACAATCTTTAAACACTAAATAATAATTTATTTTCTAAAACATTCTTTTTAAAAATCACTTTTAAAACTGCTAATTTATAATTAAAAATCTTTCTTGAAAATATACTTGGCTTTTCCGAAAAATACACTTTCCATTTCAATATAGCCCAGCTAATCATTTATAAATCCTCTCGATTTATCCTAATTTAATTTACATCCCAAACCCGTAAATTTTTCTTTTCCACGCTTTTAAAAATAAAACTACTCTTTTATTTTTAAAACGATCTACTCATTCCTTTATAAATTCCCACCGTGAATTTAAAAATCCGAAATATCCACTGATATTTGTTTCACCTTATTTATAAACCCCGTTTATAAATTCCATATTCTCATTCTCGATTTAAATTGCTATTTCAAAACACTTAATCGATTTTCAATCGATTCTCTGAATTAAATTTCCTTTTAAAATTTTATTTCTCGATTTACCCAAATTTATTCCAAAATCCATTAATTCCAGTTTTATTCCTTTATTATGATTTAAAACCTTATTTAAATATGAATTATCAATTTCATACTCTATTTCAAAATTCTCCTTTTATTTTTTTCCAACCCATTTCAATCTTGGATTTTAAAAATATATTCCTTCGTACTTACAAAACAATATTGCTTAAGTCTTTATTTTAAAAATCCCTTTTTCCACATTTATTCCAAATCCTTATTTTTCCCATATCCCGGAATTTATTGTATAGGATTTAAAAACCAAACTATTTATTTTTCCCAATTCTTTTCTTTTTAAATTTATCCATCTTTACTATAAATTTCTTACCTTAAATTTTCCTTTTTTATGTTTATATTTTTAAAATGCCACAATATATCCAGCAATAGGTTAACATCACATAAATAAATTTTCCAACATAATATCACAGAATTATTCAACATTTCATATAATCGAATACGAAAATAAATTTAACACTTTGAGGAATCCAGTTGGATTCCTCCAACCTGTTTCCCTACACCCACATATGTTAGCCAACAAATAAAAATACCAATCCCACTTCGAGGGGGATATTGCGGTATATAAGGTCATCCTCTATTATGCGGGGCGCATAGGGTCTCATCTGCTATATAATGCGGGAATATCAATCACTCCAATACATATATATACTACTATATATAATATACCACATCCAGACTGATAATAATTTATCAATTCAATCAATCAACCAATAATTTGAATTTAAGTATTTAAATTAACCAGAAATCCTATTTGAGTGAGATTAACTCACTTTGACTTTTAATTGCAATCCATTCCCCACCGGCTCTTTTCTTCCCGATTTTGGACCTTGTACAAACATTGTACGGTTTATTAACATTTTAAATAATCGAATAGTAACTACCTTTCAATTAACTAATAATTAATTTATACCAGTAATTTAAATTTTAAATGAATTTTCCTATGATAATTAATTTCACTAGTAACCCAAAATAATTAAATGAGTTAATTAAACCTGTTAATCACCAATATATTATTTTAAATGTAATAGTATGTTTAAAACATATTTTTTTTGAATCAAGAATATTTTAAACTTATGAAAAAAAATCTTCCTATCATATGTGTACATATATATATATATCCTCTATTCAGACCTCATATACATACATTTTTTTTCTATACATATTTCAAAGCTAACAGTAGGTTGATAAATATATATATATATACTCTTTCCTAATCTATATTCATATATCTTTCCAAAACAGAATGTGTGTATATATATATATATTTAAGTGAAATTTCATTTTACCTCTGCCAAACCATCACAAGCATCACGCGCTGAACACCTCAGCCTCGCCTCCATCCTTGCCATCGCAGCCATCGTTAGTGTTGACCTCTGTCACTCGCGACTCCCCTATCACCTTGCTTTTCCCTCGCGCACGTATATGGCCACCGCTAGCCACCACCTCTATTGACATCGCCAAAGCATTACCCATCACCCAACTCGCATTTCCACCGATGTCGTCGCACGTTATCGCCCAATCCACCATCAGATCGCACGCGAGCAAAGGATCTAGACCCTCAACGCGAGCCGCCTTCCATGCGAATCGAGCTTGCATACGTCACTCTATCGCCGCCTTCGAGCGCGATAGGCAATCGCGATGTTTGATCTGGGGAGAAGGAACTGTATTTTCGTTTGGAAAAAAAAAGGATTAACTGTCGCCATTTTGACCTCTCACGTTATCGTATTCCATTGCTTTTTTTTGTGATTTTGAACGATTGAAAAGCTCAGCTTCAATTTTGAATTTAAAGAGAAACTGCGACCATTATTTTCGAACGGCATAAAAAAAGAATGAGGAAGAAACGAAGACCACGATTCATATATACGTATATTCTCTTCCTTTGATATTTTGAAATGCTCAGCTGTGAAGTGAAATAAAGGGGGAAAAAGTGATGTCTAAAATGAGGGTAACGTGTACCAGATGTGCTACAGTGATTTGGAGGTGAAGTGAAAAAGTGCTGATGGGAATGCCCTTTTGACGAGTCAAACAAAACAATATATATATATATATATATATATTGTTTAAATTTAAATTTTAAATCGCCTCGATATCACAACTTAAAATTTTGACATCCTATCGAGGCATGCCGCCAGGCGTTTATAATGTTATACCGTTATTTCGAACGAAATGGAAAAGGTTTCAAGTCCTAACTTGATCGTATGGAGAAGATAGCTTTTTGGACTCAATTTATATTAAATTTACGATATAGATTTCAGCGCGTTTACATACCGTACGGCCACACGATAACTCCAAAAGCTACGAAATTTGAAGTCCGCTAATAATACACTATTACGATTCCATTGGAACTGGTTTCGTCGAAATCCGAGACTATGCCCTGGTAGGCTATTTTTTTAAATGTCAATTTAAACGATATATTTTTAAAACTGAACAAAACACTTATAAATTCAGTTTTAAAATTTCTATTACCTTCAGTATTATCAATATAAATCTTATAAGCCTTAGAAATATTTTTAACAAGCTTGAAACTCCAGATTTCATATTTTACCCAATTTCCAATTATTAATTCAATGATTAAATTATCCAATAATTAGTGATATTTGAAATTGAAGTTAGAAATTAACTTTTAAATATTTAAAGTCAATTGAATATTTTGATTTCAAATATTCAGAAATTCAGGGTCGTTACAATCATATTTTCGTATTTTTGGTTCTAAATGCTTTATTTTGAATACTAAAGATAATCTTGAAAAATTCAATCCAAAATCAAGTAAAGGAATTTTTATTGGATATTCGGGTCTTAGCAAGGCATATAGAGTTTTTAATAAATGAACTAACATATTGAAGAAATTCTTCATGTTTCTTTTGATGAAGATTTTCAAAATACCAAAAATTGTTAGAACCTCCAACCTATGTTTCAATGATAACAACTATACAATCATATACATATATAGAATTTATCAAGATTGTTGGTATATACTACAAGCAGACACCATGATCGAAGATATTAAGACTCAAAGAGAAACGAAGATTCATTGACCATACAAAGGTTATTCTACTATAAAATGGTCCTAGATAAAATATTGTTAAGGTCTCCTTGAGTATATAGGCATACATAATTTTACATACATCAAAAGCTAGTAGAAAACTACATTTTCACCTTATAGACATCTGAGGTATACTCACAGATGCCTGTGACAAGTCTCAGGTTAAAAATTAAAACTAGTCACAGACGTCTATCATTTTACCACAGACGTCTATCATGACAAAAACTATCATATTTGAAAAGACACTTCTATTTGAAACTAAAAGAAATCATCTTTAATGAAGAGTTGCTACCATTAAAATGAAAAGATTTCTTCAAAGGGTAACAACCCTTCATCTACACCCCTCATATTCTATAAATAGCATTGTGACAACCCGCATATTTGTCGATTTTATATTTAAATATAACATCGTTCGTCGGATTTTAGTCCGAAAAGCTACTTTTTGCAAACAGTCGAATTGGGACTCGAGACCACCCCCATTGAGTCCAAAATTATGTTTGCGATCTTTTTGAGTGTAAACTTCGATATGTTTGGAGTAAGTCGAATTTTGCTACTTTTTCTATTGGGTTTTGAGTTTAGGTTCAACCCACTAGCCAACTTAATACCCCAAACTGAAAACCCCCCTCTTCATTCACTCCCTCTTCCTCCACTTTTCAGTCTAAGAAGATTAATGGAGGAGAAGAAAAAGAATTAAAACTCCAAGCCCTAGTTCTCTCTTGCAAATCAAATTCTAGCTCCAAATCCAAGTTGAAGCCATTGGTAAGCATCCTCTTCTCCTTCTCCAACTCTTTCTCCTTTCAATCTCAGAAATTTCCTAAACCTAAATTCGGGAAATGTTTCTCTTTTAGCTTAGATTCAAGCTTGTTAAGTTGGAATTGAAGAGTGATTGCTCTTGCCATTGCTTCAAAGCTTCTTCTTCATTTGTTTGGGTTCAAAGGTGATATTTTTATCTCACATCTTAATCTATATTTATCTTCAATTGTTAGGTATGAATTCCTAACACTTATTCTTGTGCAATTGCTTTTGGTTTGGATTGATTTGGTGATATTCCAATTTTTTAGTGTTTTGAGTTCAATTCTTTAAAAATCCAAACTTTGATCTTTGATCATGATTTTTGTGATGCATTGAAGAGCTTATAAGGCCGGGTAGTCGATAGGCGTAAACCCTTAGCGCCGTTGCTCGACCGATTGCATTTCGGAAGTGTTTGGCATTCATTTGATTGGCATGGGAGTGCTGGAAACAGGCTCCGGTCGACCGACCTCAGAGTCCGGTCGACCGACCTGCTACTCTAGCATCTCCCTGCCTCTGTTTGGAAGTGCAGGTTACAGGCTTCGGCCGACCGACCTCAGAGTCCGGTCAACCGACCTGCTACCCGAGCATTTCTGTCTCTGGTCCGGTCAGCCGACTCAGGGAGTCCGGTTGACCGACCTGCTCCTATTTGCCAGTTTTTCCTATATTGCTTATTTGTTTGAATTTCCAACTTTAATCGATTCGTGTGGTCTCCTATTTGTTGTTATCATCTCTAAGACTTTGATGACCCCTCTTTCGGGATGGTACCTCGTTAGGTCGCTCATACAACTCTGCGTAGGCAAATTCTTATCCGAAAGCCATTTAACCGAACTTCTTACTTTGATGGTTTTGAGAATTGATTTCTTTGAACTTTACTCACGTCTTCGAACGTGAATTTTTATGATTGATTGTTTTTACAATCACTTCTATGATTTGTCACTTCAAAATATAAAGGTTTTCTATACTAGTATTAAATATCAAAACTCTTTCATTAAAACGATTTCAACTCTATTTTCAATATCAAAGCTCGTTTCTTAAAACCGTTTTCCAATCTATTAGTATATACAAACCTTTACCTCATTCGTATGAGAAAATATAATTAAACGGCTTAGCAAAACAAGTGGTATGAAACGCTTGCGTTTACTTCGTCGGTTAATTTTTGGACTTGTTCGATTGAAACTCTCTTGTGACAATTTTCTAGTGGAAATCTACAGTTTGTTCGTAAATATTTGAGTTAAGCAAGTGGTTATGGGACATGAAGCTAAACTCTTATATTCACTAGCTTAGTGTAATTGACACTTCCTTATGATCATGACGATCATTCTTGTAATTTAGACTAGCGATTGAGCCATGTCTCTTTGTTTGCGAGGTTAGACTAAACACCATTTGTGTGATTTCGATTCACACATATCTCTTTATCTTCAAGGTTAGTCTATACCTCATTGGTGTGATTTCGATTCACACATATTGAAACTCTTGTGACAATTTCCTAGTGCAGATCTACAATCTGTTCGTAAATATTTGAGTTAAGCAAGTGGTTATGGGACATGAAGCTAAACTCTTATATTTACTAGCTTAGTGTAATCGACACTTCTTTATGATCGACGACGATCATCTTTATGATTTAGACTAGCAATGTGCGATGTCTCTCATCCGTGTGTTCGGACTTGCCTTTCTCGTCCGTGTGTTCGGACTTGCCTTTCTCGTCCGTG
The DNA here is from genome assembly GCA_030737815.1 of Allium fistulosum. NCBI lineage: Eukaryota > Viridiplantae > Streptophyta > Magnoliopsida > Asparagales > Amaryllidaceae > Allium > Allium fistulosum. The sequence continues at coordinate 722,782,455 of CM060901.1, forward strand.
TGTTCGGACTTGCCTTTCTCGTCCGTGTGTTCGGACTTGCCTTTCTCGTCCGTGTGTTCGGACTTGCCTTTCTCGTCCGTGTGTTCGGACTTGCCTTTCTCGTCCGTGTGTTCGGACTTGCCTTTCTCGTCCGTGTGTTCGGACTTGCCTTTCTCGTCCGTGTGTTCGGACTTGCCTTTCTCGTCCGTGTGTTCGGACTTGCCTTTCTCGTCCGTGTGTTCGGACTTGCCTTTCTCGTCCGTGTGTTCGGACTTGCCTTTCTCGTCCGTGTGTTCGGACTTTCCTTTCTCGTCCGTGTGTTCGGACTTGCCTTCGGGCCATCCGTGTGTTCGGAAAATTAAATGGATAGCTTCCATGAGATAGCTTCTCGTCCATGTGCTCGGACTTCCCCCTTTTTGTGATTTCTAGATTTCGTGTGTTGATTTCTGAATTTAATGTTTCACCAACTTTTACAATTGGCATTAACATGTATGTCATTTATTGTGGCTTGGTGAATTAAATAAAGAATATGACATTCTTTTTAATCTTTGAGAAGATTCTTGTGGTATTGATTAATCTCTTGTTGATTTTCAATTACGTACTTATCACAGTACGCTATTATGGTTATGATACGTTTTTGTCATATCTCTTATTCTATATCACTTTATCTGATATTTATAGCTAGACTGATCCGTTTATTATCTTCTTATAAATAATACTTGGGTCAGACTGAGATTTTACAGGTGCTTCTTCATGACTTCCTATCTGGAACCATCATCTGACTTTTGGCTAACTACTCTAGTTTAGTAGTTTTTGTTGTATACATTTGAGATTAGACTCCTTGATGTATACATATTCTATTGTCTTGCACTTGTATCTATTCTTTTGTGTTATTGTGGATCTTACTTGACCACTACTCTGATGTACACTTTCATGTGTTGTATATTTATTCATATCTATTTCCGCCTCTGTGATATGAATTGTCCGTGACTGATTTATGTCACGTTTATTTCTATATTTGTTTCCGAAGATTTTATATAGCCACCGTGTGATAGCTTTGTGTTTGTATCGGTATGTCGAATTTCCTCCTTAAAAGATATGCATTCTATTCTATCTGACATATCGGTGCTCGCACAAAGAAGTTACATGGATGGTCGCTCCTCAACAGCCTTATTCTCCGTGCTAATTGATAGCACTACACCGTAGTGTTCTTGGTTAGCGTGGGTATAGAGGTGGGGCGTCACAAGCATCTTGATTGAGAAGTAAAATAACTTATTTAACTTGATTTGATCTATTCTTTACTGATTTCAAAGCACTCTCTTGCATATACACCGATTACATATCCACCATAACATTTTGGTTAAATCACTTCCTACAACTCAAAGCAATCATATTCATATACTCAAAGGAGATCATAGGAAGATCTGTACCATAAGCCAAAAACTGTGTTATTGAAATACAAGATTGTGGAAGACACTTTTGTATTAAGCCTATTCCTCCAGGCAAAGTGAGGGTAGTTTGTTTAAAGGAAATACCGAAGGGGAGCTTCAGGACTGGACGTAGGACGGGAGTTCCAAACCAGTATAAAAACTCTAGTTTGCATGCTTTTTATATTTTACTATTTATTTTCTACTATTGCATTGATTTACATACTTGCTTATTATATACAAGTTAGATGTTATATGATCCACTAGACTTTCAATTGGTATCGGAACTTGGTCACTTTAATCTACAGTAACACATAATTGAAATTATTGTTAGAGCAAATACATTTCAAGAAGGTCAATCTACTGCACGTCCCCCACTATTCACTGGCTCTAATTATGCTTATTGGTCAACACACATGCGAATTTTTATGGAAGCAAATGGTTTAGAAATATGATTAGCAACTAAAAATAAATATGAAGCACCTAACACTGATATAGGCACATGGACTGATGCACAAAAATCATAGGCATCTAACAATGCCAAATCTATGAATATTTTATTTTGATCACTCGATAAAAATAAATTTTCACGAGTCATGTTGTGCACTACTGCTTACGATATATGGCGTACATTTCAAATTACCCATGAAGGCACAACTAAAGTCAAGCAAACAAAAATTTCTATTCTATAAAATCAATTTTCATCTTTAAAATAAAATCAAATGAGTCAATTATTGACATGTATGCTAGATTTCAAACTATACAACACGACCTTATGGCACTATGAGTTAAATTCATTGATTTTGATTTAGTCACACGAATTTTGAACTCTTTGACAAATGAATGGGAAAGAAAGGTTTTAGCCATCGAAAAAGCTAACGATCTTTCCCAACTCAAAGTCGAAGAGTTAATAGGAAATCTGATGTCGTATGAAGCAAATTTACAGGCAAGAAAATAACTAAATCAAGAAAGGAAAAACATTGCATTTCAGGCAAACAACGACAACTCCAACTTGGAAGAAGTTGAGATTGTGTTCATCGCTAGAAATTAAAACAAGTTCAAGAAGTTCAAAAAGATGATAAAATTTCAAAACAACAGCAACACTAATTCCTCAAATCAAACATTAATAACATGCTTCGGATGTGACAAATTTGGCCATATGAAGAACGACTGTTCACTACCGAACAATGATAAAAAGAAAAACAAATTCGAAAATTTCAAGTAACTTGGGATGACTCTAACTCTTCTTCTTCATCCGATAGTGACAGTGACATAGAAAAGACAAATATTTGCTTCATGGCTAGCACAAAAGAGGTACATCCTGAATTAACATATGATGAACTTCTTGAAATTAGTATAAAATTAGATGACAAGTATAGAGAACTAAAGAAATTAAATAAAGAAAATTTAGGAAAATTAAGCAGAGCTGAATTAGAAATTGGAATGTTAAAAGATGAGAAAAATATTTTAGAAGAAGAATTAGAATTAGAATTAGCACAAAAAGAATGCAAAAAACTATCATCTCAAAATGCTACTCTAACACATGATATAGAGAATAACAAAATAGAGAATTATAGACTTGAAAAAGAAAAGCATGAATTAAAACAAAATTTAGAATTAGCTAATATAGAAATTTTTGATCTCAGAAATACATTAGATAAAATTACTAACAATGTTTCAAAGTTTAATAAAGGAAAGCAAAATCTAGATAATTTGATAAAGATTTCAAAACCATCAGGAACTAGGAAAGGTTCAGGATTTAACAAAATAATCATAAACGTTCTAAAAATAATCCGGTCTCTAATAATAATCAAAGTTTTAAGAAGTATAGTACATTATATACAAATTTTAGAAAAACAAAATCTAAATATGAAAATAAGGGAACAAAAATAATTAAGGTATGGATTCCTAAAACAAATAACAAATTTATTAGACAAAAACACATAGATGTATATCTAAAAGAGATAGTTCATAATGAAAATTACCTTTCTAAAGGTTCCAATCCCTCATGGGTATGACTACCTTCTCCTACTAACCCATAGGACCCTAAAAAAGGATGTGGGTACCAATTAAAACTCTTTATTATTTTGCAGGTACCCAAAAACAAAAATAAGGAGAAATAGATACTCGATAGTGGATGCTTCAAACATATGACGGGAAATGCATACATGCTATCAAACATCACTTACACGGACGGTGGCATGTTCACTTTAGTAATTCCAAAGGATATGTCATCGGAATTGGAAATGTCATCAATATCTGTGCATTTACTTCTCTTATTATTTCAAATGTTTTGTTAGTTAAAAACTTAAAACATAATTTACTTAGTATAAGTCAATTATGTGATAAGGGTTTTAGAATTGATTTTGAAAAAGATAAATGCAATATCTTTGATCAAAATAAAATTTTAATTTTTGAAGGAACAAGAAATCAAAATATTTCTATTCTAAACATGAATATTAATCATAATAATGATTTATGTTTAACCACAAATCATGATGATCCATAAATATGGCATAAAAGATATTGTCATATAAATTTCAAATATATAAACAAATTAGCTAAAAATAATTTGGTAAGAGATTGCCTAAAATAAATTTCAAAGTTAAAAACTATGCAATGCATGTCAACTTAGAAAATTAAAGAAAAACTTGTTTAAATCTAAAACGGAAATCTCTACTAAACAACCTCTTGAATTACTTCATTTGGACTTTTTTGGTCAAACTCAAGTACGTTCGATAAAACATAATAAATATGTTTTTGTAATTGTATATGACTTTTCACGATATACTTGGATGCTATTTTTAAAACATAAAAGTAATACATTCGAAATGTTTAAAATTTTTACTAAACGAATTAATACTCTAATGGATTTAAAAACAAAAAGTAAGAAGTGATCACGGTGGAGAATTTGAAAATGAATTATTTACAAAATTTTGAAATAAGAAGGCAATTACTCATAATTTTTCATTTCGACGAACACCACAATAAAACAGAGTAGTCGAAAGAAAAAATCGCACCTTGCAAGAATGTGCTTGAACTCTCCTAAATGGCAATAACTTACCAAAGAATTTTTAGACCGAAGCAGTTGCTACTTTCTATTATGTATTAAATCGAGTAACTCTGGTATACCTATAACTAAAAATACATGTTATGAAATGTTCTTCAAAAAGAAATCAAAAGTTTCATATTTTCAAATATTTGGATCAAAATGCTTTATTCTAAATAAAAAAGATAATCTTGGAAAATTCAATTCAAAAGCCATTGAAGGAATATTTTATGGATATTTTGATCAACATAAAGCTTACAGAATTTTTAACAAACGAACAAATGTTATAGAAGAAAGTCTTCATGTTTCGTTTGATGAAAACTTCAAAAATATAAGTAAAGACGACGAAGAAATTTTTGACAATTATCAAAATAGAATCATTGAAAATAATAATAATCAAAATAATACGATTGAAAACTATAATAATCAAAATAATATGATTGAAAATAATAACAATCAAAATAACAATGATTTGAAATCACCACCCCGCATCTTATTAAATCATCCTATTAGTAGCACAATTGGAAATCTAGATAACAAATGAGTAATGTAGCATTTATATCTAATTTTGAACCAAAAAATTATAAGGAAGCATCAAATGATGATTTCTGGATTTTAGCAATGCAAGAAGAACTTAATCAATTTAAACAAAATAATGTTCGAGAATTAGTACCAAGGCAAAACGATCAATCAGTAATTGGAACGAAATGGGTTTTTAAAAATAAAGCTGACGAAAACAAAATTATTATACGTAATAAAGCAAGATTAGTGGCATATGGATACAATCAAGAAGAAGGCATTGATTACGAAGAGATTTTGCACCTGTGGCACGTCTTGAAGCCATAAGAATATTACTTTCTTTTGCATGTTATCTTAACTTTAAGCTATTTCAAATGGATGTTAAAAGTGCTTTCTTAAATGGTTTTATAAAAGAAAATGTTTACGTCGAACAACCACCACTATTTGTTCATGAAAAATACACATATCATGTTTTTAAACTTAAAAAGCATTATACGGTTTAAAACAAGCACCTCAAGCTTAGTATGATCGATTAAAATCACATTTAATTAATTATGGTTTTCAAATTGACAAAATAGATACAACATTATTTATTAAAAGAGAACATAATGATATTTTTTTTTTGAGATCATGGGGAACCTTAAGATCATGGTATTCATTGATACTCACTTAAGTAAACCCCACGCCGTGTGTCTACCCCTCTTTTTACTTATTCGTCGCACACGGATGCGTAACGTTGAAACTCCCACTGATGGTTTGGCGCTGGGATTCGAACCTGCCCGGACACAGTCCTTTTGGTCCCCATCTCCCATCTCCCAAACCAACCGAGCTACGAACGGCGGGTAACATAATGATATATTTATTGTTCAAATTTATGTTGATGACATTATATTTGGATCTACCAACGAAATATGTAATGAATTTTCTACAATAATGAAAACGAATTTGAAATGTCTCATATGGGTGAATTAAATATCTTTTTAAGATTACAAACAAAACAATTAAATAATGGAATTTTTATAAATCAAGAAAAATACTGTAAAGAACTACTAAAATGTTTTGGAATGGATAGTACATCAAGTAAACCCACTCCAGTGCGTACTTCTACTCATCTAGACAAAGATAAACACGAAAAAGAGTTTGATCAAAAACTATATCGAAGCATGATAGGATCCTTGCTATACTTAACCGCTAGTAGACCAGATATTATGATGATTGTTTGCTTATGTGCAAGATTTCGAGCACAACCTAAAGATTCACATCATCGAGCAGTTAAACGGATTTTACGATATTTAGCCAACACTAAAAATTATTGACTATTTTACCCAAAAAGTAGTACGTTTGCACTTGTATCTTATAGTGATGCGGATTTTGATGGATGTAAATCGGATAGAAAATGTACAAGTGTCACATGTCACTTTATTAGTCAATCGTTAGTTTCGTGGTTTAGTAAAATACATAATTGTGTTTCTCTTTCAACATGTGAAGGCGAATATATTTCTGCTGCCTTAGCTTGCGCTCAAGTAATATATATGCAACAAACACTTAAAGACTACGGAAAAATAATAAACAAATCTCTAATATATTGCGATAATACTAATGCTATAAATTTATCGGAAAATCCAATTAATCATTCTCGAACAAGACATATAGATATTCTTCACCATTTTCTGAGAGATAATGTTGAAAAAGAAATAATATCTCTAGAATTTGTTAATACCCAAAATCAAATAATTGATATTTTTACAAAACCATTACGTGAACAAACTTTTATTAAGTTAACACAAGATCTAGGAATTTGTTCGTACAATGACTTGATTAACTAAAGTTATAGAAATAATGTTTAGTTCACTTAGTCTGTAATAGATTATAAGAAATTTCAACTAAAAATTAATTTTATAACTTTTAATTAACCACTACCACATAAATTATTTTTAATAACAACCATTTAAAATAAGTAATCAAATAACGACCATTTAAAATCCTTTGGTTTAACTCATTTTTCTCAACTAATTTTCTAAATATAACTAAATTTTATCTTGTTAATTCAGTTATAAACTACTTAGAAATAAATAAACATAGATAAATTTTATAAAAGAACATAAAACGATGTCTTCCGATCACGACTCCACCTATTCATCTATTGACTACAAATCCCCATCGTCCAACAACACTTATGTATCTCCAACAAAAACTACTCCTACGTCATCTCCTTCTCTAAACATTATCGCTTCACCAACATACCATACTAGCTTTTCTCTGAAAGGAAAGAAAACTAAACATTCAATTGATCTGAAATCATCATCTCTTTCTGACAAAGTCGATGAGATATATCACTATCAACAAGAGATGATTGATGTTCCATGCGAAATGTATTACGAGCAATGTTGTCAAGGATCCTATTTAAATTTTCTTGAAAAGTGCATTCTCGCAATTTGTGGTCATTCACCAACAAAAGGTTGCATACATCAATAGTCTCCTCGATTACTAGAAACTCCTATAATAGCACACAACATTACTCCGAGATACCTATGCAAACCAGGACCATCAAACCAACCTTGGATTGACACCTGAACTCGTCCAAGTTGGTCTCCACTCAAGTCATTACTTGACGATACAAAAGTTGAACCAATTTCATGGGATATTCAACAAAACAATAATTCTGAATTTTCCGACAAGAACTAAAAACTTATGTTATATATCATATACATTATATTTATTTATAGATAATTGATATGTATTTTGGTTAATATATTTTAATAATTTTTTTAATATTACAATTTTTCTTATATATTAGAATTTGCGTATCACCAACGTTTGTGAATAGACCACTGACATCTATCAGCACTTCCGGGAAAAGTTTCCCAATAGCCATAGACATCTATGCGTACTCTCCGCCTAAATTTTTTTTTGGCCACAGACGTCTGTGGATCCAACACAGACGTCTATCCAAACTCTTGGCCTTAAAATTTCTGAAGCCACAGATGTCTGTGCCTTCTTAATAGACATTTGTCGCTGCTCAGTCAGCAACCCTATATAAAGAAATTTACTCTTTTTTTCATTTTACCTCCATTCAAACTTATGATTTCTAAAACCCTAGATTCCAAAACTTCCCAATTTTCAAATCAGTGGCTCCCAAGAAGGTTTCCGTCTCCAAAAAAGCAAAAGCAAGGTCAATCGTCTTCCTCCGCTCAAGCACCGGTTACATAAGTTCATATTGCCCAATGGCTTCAAAATAACCCCAAGGCAATTAGACGGTTTGAGGCTCTTACCCAAAAGAAGATTCACTCCAAATCTTTTTACCACCTTGCCAATGTTATGGAATATGAAATTCTTGGAACTACAATGGATGCCCACTATTGCAATTTGATTAGCTACGATGCTAATAAGGTAAACATTGACCTCTTGCTATTTATCTCTTCCACTCCAATCTATGTAGTTCAAAAATTTGGAATCCTGAGAATGATGAGGGTTGGTTATGGTTTAATGTGTATGGAAAAGTAGTTAAAATAGATGTATATACTCTTGGTCGAATTTTAGGATATTCCTATGAGAGGATTGATTTGACCGAAATACCGGATCATAGTCTATTACCTAGGGATGAAGTTACACATCAACTATGGGAGGATAAAATGCTGCAATGGAAATTATCTATCTTCGGCCTCGTGCCAGAATTTAAAATCGTATGATAATTAATACCATTATTCCTCGCCTAGGTAATCATGAACAAATTTATCCCAATGATCATAGAGCTTTGTATGCCATGTTTGCTCAACAACGGGTTAATTGGGCAAAATTTATTCATGGCCAAATTAATGGATTTTGTTCGCAGCATCATCGTTCCATTGTTTATGCTCCTTATATCATGCGCATCCTGCAAAATCTTGGCTTTCCTTCGTATGTATCACAATATGAAGAAATTCCCATAAAAGATAGTGGTCTGCGATATTTGTCGCTAATGAATCTTTCTAAAAGCCCACCTCGTATTATCCCCTTTAGCCAATGGACTCGATAACAAGAAGAAGAACACCATGAGCCTCCTCCAACTAGCGCTCCTCGGCGAAGCTACTCCCATACTTCCCAACAATCCCCTTCATCTAGTCATCATACCGAATATTATTCTGACTCTGAGATACAAGAAGCTCATCTTGGACCAACGCTAGACGAATCTCTTTCTGATTTGGCCATTAAAAATCAAAGAATAACCACGGCCAATCAGCAAGCTTTAAATAGAAAGATGATAGGATTGGAACGTTCTTTCTCCACTAGGATGATAAAGATGAAGAAGATATTGGACAAAGTGGTCTCCATTTTAAGGAAAGTAATGCGTAAGGTACGTGGTCGATCTTCCTCACGATCATCATCCTCACCTTCCCCAACACCTCCACCTCGGGTTCAAACACCAGTCTATCACGCACAACCCTCTCCCGAAAGTACATCACACAACCGAAGTGCTCGAGGGAAGAGACTCCTATTGACGTACAACCCGAGGAGGAGGAAGAAGACAGTGATGAGATGTACTTGTCTGACACTTCATATTTTCAACAACCATACATGGCATTTCAAGGCCTTTCTATTCACGAAGATGAGGAGTACAAGGACCAGACGCAGTGACTAGTCACATATGAGCAGGATCCATCTTCCCACTGGGAATATTATGAGAATTACGGAGGATTATCTTATTCGCACAATTGGTATAATTAGACTATATTTTCAATTATTTTGTAACACTTATGGTTATTTGCTTTCCTTTTTTAATAAAACTTTTGGGTTTTATTTTATGCTGAACATTAACATTTGATGATAACATGCCATGATTATTTACTATCTCTATATCATTTATCATTTTCCCCTCATTTTGATAATGACAAAGAGGGAGAAATCTATCATATACATAAGAAGAGAAGAATATACATAGGGGGAGACAAACATGATAATACTTATATTCTATTTTTGATATCTGATTATATGGTTAAATTTTTGAATGTATAGTTGATTTGTGATTGTATAGTTGTCATCATCAAAATGGGGGGATTGTTATAACCTCCAACTTATGTTTCAATGATAACAGCTATACAATCATATACATATATATACTTTATCAAGATTGCAGGTATATACTACAAGCAGACACCATGATTGAAGATATTAAGACTCAAAGAGAAACAAAGATTCATTGACCATACTAAGGTTATTTTGCTATAAAAGGGTCCTAGATAAAATATTGTTAAGGTCTTGTTGAGTATATATGCATACACAATTTTATATACATCAAAAACTAGTAGAAAACTGCATTTTATCCTCATAAACGTCTGAGTACAAACGTCTGTGACAAGTCTCGGGTTAAAAATTAAAACTAGTCACAGATGTTTGTCATTATACCACATACGTTTGTCATGGCAAAAGCTATCATATTTGAAAAGACACTTCTTTTTGAAACTAAATGAAATCATCTTTCATGAAGAGTTTCTACTATTAAAACGAAAATATTTCTTTGAAGTGTAACAACACTTCATCTGCACCCCTCTGATTCTACAAATAGCATCTTGATTGAGAAGTAAAACAACTTACTTAACTTGTTTTGATCTATTCTTTACTGATTTCAAAGCACTCTCTTGCATATACACTGATTAAATACCTTTAATTCACTATAACCTTTTGGTTAAATCACTTTCTACAGCTCAAAGCAATCATATTAATATACTCAAAGGAGATCATAGGAAGATTTGTACTATAAGTCAAAAATTGTGTTATTGGAACATAAGATAATCAAAGACACTTTTGTATTAAGCCTATTCCTCCGGGCGAAGTGAGGGTAGTTTGTTTAATGGAAATACCGAGGGGGAGCTTTGGGACTGGACGTAAGACGGGAGGTCCGAACCAATATAAAAACTCTAATTTGCATGTTTTTTATATTTTACTATTTATTGTCTACTATTGCATTGATTTACATACTTGCTTATTATATACAAGTTAGATAGTATACGATCCACTAATCTTTCAAAAATGAAGACGTCGATGAAGTCTATAATAATAATAGTATTAATAATACTTCTGTAATTGAAAATAATAATACCATAAATAATAATGATAATCTTTTAAGATCACCACATCAAATCTTAAAAGATCATCCAATTAACAATATAATTGGTGGTTCAAACACAAGAGTTTCAACTAGAAATCAATTAATCAGATACGTCTTGTTGCATTTATATCTAATTTTGAACTTAAAAATTATAAAGAAGCATCAAAAGATAATTTTTGGATTATCGCAATGTAAGAACTTAATTAATTTGAAAGAGATAATGTATGGGAGCTCGTACCAAGACCAAATGATCAATCTGTAATAGGAACAAAATGATTTTTCAAAAATAAAGTAGATGAAAATGAAAACTTTGTTTGTAATAAAGCAAGATTAGTTGCTCAAGGATACAACCAAGAAGAAGGAATTTCTTATGAAGAAACATTCGCACCTATAACACGTCTTGAAACTATATGAACATTACTTGCTTTTTTATGCCATCATAATTTTAGATTATTTCAAATGGATGTTAGGAATGCATTTTTAAACGGTTTCATAAAAGAGACGATCTATGTTGAAAAACCACTCTTATTTGTATGAGAAATATCCAGACCATGTTTTCAAACTTGAAAAGGCAATATACGGATTAAAACAAGCACCCCATGCTAGGTATGAGAGACTAAAAACAAATTTACTAAATTCTAGTTTTCAAATTGGAAAAAATGATTCTACATTATTTATAAAAAGAGAAGATAATAATATACTAGTTGTACAAATATATGTTGATGATATCATATTTGGATCAACTAATAAAAAACTATGTAACGATTTCTCTAAAATAATGAAAAATGAATTCGAAATGTCGCATATGGAAGAATCAAATTTCTTTTTAGGTGTACAAATAAAACAACTAGAAAATAGAATTTTTATAAATCAAGAAAAATATTGTAGAGGATTATTAAAACAATTTGGAATGAATAGTACTTCGAGTAAACCAACTCCAATGAGCCCGAGTTTACATTTAGATAAAGATGAAAATGGAAAAGATTTCATCTAAAATTATACCGAAGTATGATAGGATCTCTGTTATACTTAACGGCTTGTAGACCGGATATTATGATGAGTGTTTGTTTATGCACAAGATTTCATGCACAACCTAAGGAGTCACATTATCGAGCGGTTAAAAGAATTTTACGATACTTAACCTACACCAAAGATTATGGACCTTTTTACCCGAAAGGCAGCTCATTCGAACTTGTATATTGCGATGTAAATTTTAATGGTTGCAAGACAGATAGAAAAAATACGAGTGGCACAAGTTATTTCATTGGTCAATCTCTGGTTTCATCATTTAGTGAAAAGCAAAATTGTGTTTCTTTTTCGACATGTGAAGCTGAGTATATATCATCAGCCTTAGCCTGTGCATAAGTAATTTATATGCAACAAACACTTCAAGATTTCGATAAAATTATAACTAACTTCTAAATTTTGTGACAAGACTAGTGCTATAAATTTATCCAGGAATCCAATTAATCATTCTCGTACAAAACATATCGACATTCTTCATCATTTTTTAAGAGAAAATGTAGAAAAAGAAATTATTTCTCTTGAATTTGTTAACACTGAAAATCAAATTGTTGATATTTACCAAACCACTATATGAATCAACTTGTATAAAGCTATAACGAGACCTTGGTATATGTTCAATTAATGAATTAATTAATATACGCCACATTTATTCATCATTATAAAATTTTGAACATTATTTCTCTATATAAAATATTAAGTTAAATTTATTTCAGCCAATCTTTTAACAACCATAGAAATAAAACTGTTAACAAATTTATGGTTAAAACAATTCTATCCATACAAAGTTCTAACTATAAATAGACTATACATTCTATTTATACATGGTTAAAGAAAAATAAAAATAGAAATATTATTACAAAAACTAAACATGTCTTACGATCACGACTCCACTTATTTAACCATCGACTTTAGCTTACCTCCATCAAATAGCACCTATGTATCACCAACAAAAACAACACCTCCATTAATTCGATCGATCGCACTAAATATTATGACATCACCAACATATCACACCGGCCGCTTTCCTAAGAAAAAGGAAGCTAAACGAGCGAATAATCTTGAACCAACATATCCCAATACTAAAGTTGATGCAATATATCACTATCAACAAGAAATGATGGGAGTTCAAAGAGAAATGTATTACGAGCAACGACGTCAAGGATCTCATCTTAACTTTCTAGAAAAATGTATTTTAGCAATTTACGGTCATTCACCAACAAAAAATTGTGTACATAAAAATCTCCTCGTTTAATAGAAATTCCTGTAAAAACTTATAACATTACTCCAAGAAATTTATGGAAGGTAGGGCTATCAAATGAGGACTGGAATAATACTCCAGCTAGCCCTAGTTGGTTTTTACTTAAGCCTCAAGATAAGCAAACTAACACAAACTCTTGGGATCAACTTAAATTTAAAAATTCTTCTACAAATGTTTAGTTCTATGTATATATATATATATATATATATATATATATTTATAGAAATATGTAAACCATATAATATTTAATTTTGTATGTTTATTGATTGTAATAATCGTTTATTATGATGATTCTATGAAAATATTAAATTAAAATAAAAAGTTCAAACAATAAAATAAAAAAATAATTCAACTCTGCCTCTCTCAGACCTCTATGAAGAAGAGACTGACCTTTGTTAGATTCCTCAGGAAAACAATCCTGAGTGATCTCAGACGTTTGTCCCTCTTTGTCGGACCTCCGAGCCAAGTTTTGGCTGTAATCAAATACCACTTCATGTATATTTTTTTACCCAACTATTTAATTATTCACCAATCTACTTCAAATCTAAAACTCAAACTCAAAAACTCTAACTTCCCAAATCCCTAATTCATCAAAAACGGCTCCTAAAGTGAAAAATCCATTAACAATAGATCAAAGAGAGGTCAACTTCTCCTTCTCAAACCCACCTTGTCACCGATGTCCATATTCAAGAATGGCTTTGAAATAGTCTGATTGTAAACAAAAGATTTGAAGAACTAAAGCAAAAGAGACTTTATCCTGGTCTGTTCTACCGATTATAAAAATTTGGAAAATATGGTCTTCAAGAACTCACTATCGCCTCCAGTTGTCGAGAGTTAGTCAATTTTAATGAAAATGAGGTACAAATCGATCAATTGGCCATCTTTCTTTTTTCTACAAACTTATGCAGTAATGATATTTGGACACCTTAAAATGAAGATTGTTGGTTAAGGACTAGTGTGTACGGTCATGTTTTGAAAATTAGCATAATCACAATTGGTCGTTTACTAGATTGTTCCTCTACTGGACTTGATTTAGAAGAAATTCCCGACCAAAGAAATCTACAACGTGATGAAGCGACACATCAAATTTAGGAAGATAAAATGTTGCAATGGAAATCCATTTATCTATGACCAAAAGCTAGGCTGTTAAATCGTATGATAATTAATACGATAATTCCCTGGTTAGGAAGTCATGAGCAAATATTTGAAAATGACCACAAAACCGTATATGCTATATATGGTGGAATTCAAGTAAATTAGGCAAAATTTATTCATGACGAAATTAAAAGCTTTTGGTCTCACCACTGGCGCACAATTATATATGCTCCATACATCATGCATCTCTTATAAGATCTCGGGGTACCATCTTATATTTCTTTTTTCGAAGAAATTCCTATCAAAGAAAGTGGTATAAGGTTTTTATCCTTAATGCATCTTCCTAAAAGACCACCTCCAATCATGTCCCTGGCTCAATGGACTAATCAGCAATAACAACAAATACATCTGGTCCCTCCTCTGCGGGCTCAAGCTCCTTCTCCTCCGCAACAACTCAATTACCTTGTCCTCCATAACAAACTGGTTTCTCTTATCATACTACCGAATATCATTCTGATTCGGAGATTTACGAAGCTCGCACTGAACCGACTCAAAATGAATTTATCCGTGATTTAATTATTCGAAATCAAAAATTGATCATGATCAATCAGAGAGCTCTGGAGAAAAATCAAAAATCTTTGCACACTAAAATTATCGGTTTGGAACGATCTTTTTCTACAAGGATGACTAAAATGGAGAAAACTTTGGAAAAGGTTGTTTCCACTTTGGGCAAAGTAATGAGAAAAGTTTGTTGCAAATCTTCTTCTAGGTCATCCTCCTCTCCTTCTCTAACACCACCTCCTTCAGCATAGACTCCAGTCTATCGTGCTCATAGACCATCATCTTATGGAGGCAGTTCTCAACAAGATCGGGGAAAGACTGTAATATAGGAAGAACTGGAGGAAGAACAAGAAGATAGTGATGATATGTCTTGGCCCGATTCTTCACCACCACAACAAATGAATCTTTCGACATTTCAAGGGTTTTCTATTCAATAAAATGAAGAATATATGTAATGGCAAAAAAACTATCATTCTACTTCGTCCACCTACCATGACTATTCTGATAATTATTGTGATTTCTTTAATTACAATTATCATGACCATCGGTAACTATTTCTTATAATTTTAGTATTGTTTATTTTCTATTCTTTGATGTTCATTTGTACTAGTACTGATGTTGTTAATTCCCTCTTAATTTTTATAGCATTGTTTTTAGTTAATTTCTGCTATTCTTATGTTCTGATAATGCCAAAGTGGGAGATAGGTATGCATATACATATGGGGAGATAATGTTTAGGGGGAGTTATCTTTTCATTACTTATTATAATCATTATATAGTTGTCATCATCAAAAAAGGGGAGAATGTTAGAACCTCTATTCTGCAACTTCAATGACAACAACTATACAATCACATATAGAGGATATATCTTATTATATTACAGGTATACATATTAGAAGAAAATTATGGCGCACAACAAAATTATGGCTCATAGAAAATTGAAGAAAGATGAATCATACTATTTAAAAGAAAGGTCATATGTTTGTATATAGTCATAGATATATGTTGTACAATCTCCTTAAGTGATCAAAACACACATAATTTCATATTGACAAATCTTACTAACAAAATATTCTAATTTTATAATTCACAATATGATAGACATCTGTCACTTAGTCACAAATGTCTTTGACATTTCTCTTTTTATTATTTTCAGAGATCCATAAACATCTATGATATAATGACAGATGTTTGTGAACTAACTCAACCTGTAAACAACAAACTACAAATGTTGTTTTTTGAATGGATGCTTCCCTCGGTTTTAAACTATCTTCTTCCTCCTTCAACAGTTGCAATCATTAATCAAAGAGTAATCTTTCAAGAATTCATAACTTTTCAAACACAACTCTTTGATTATATAAATACTTCAATCGATTGAGAGATTTGAAGATGATTAGTTTTCACTAAAACAATTAATTTTCGGTGATCTAGTCGTCGATGGGGTGTGCGGTTTGGCCGAGAAGGTGCGTGGCGACATGGTCTAGGGTTTCACCATGGCCGATTTTCAAATTTTCCTTTGATTTGATGGGGCATGGTGAATGTAGGGTTATGGTCGCGTCTTGTTTGGGTCTTGGAAGATGGATTCGCGTACGCTAATGGAAGCACCGAGTGCGGACGCGATTGGCGTGGAGGTGATGGTGGCTATGGGGGTTACAGTGGCGGCGGTGGCATATGTTATAGTTGTGGGAGCAGGCGAGGTGAGGACGATTTTGGTGGTGATTGTGATGCCCCACCCCGAGACCCACATTAACAAAGAGTATTACTGAGTAATACTATCTTCTAATGCAGAGAATAGGACTGAATAAGAGCAATAATAAGAGCATAAGGATAAAGTGATAATATTCCCAAGTGAGAAGAGACAATTTAAAGTGTATAGTTACTTCATGTGATGAAGGGTATCACTACATAACATATAATCTCAAAAGAGAAAGTACAACCCATAAAATGCTAAAAGTAGCGAGCCTCATATCATCGGCATTCATAATACATCAAATATGGTTTAGGGGGAAAAAAAACTAAACCCGCCAAATCGGCAGCCCAAAATATGCACAAAGAGATCCCATCTCAAACACGCCATAAGGCAAATATATCTCCAAAGAGAAAAATAAAATCTCAAGTAAATGCCAAAAGGAAAATCTCAATAATGCTAGTGTAGGTAATACGAATCTCAAAAAAATAGAACTCCCAAGAGTTCAAATTCCTGAAAGGTAATCGCCACACATGTATATCGAATGGTTCAAAGGACCAATTCTGGAAAGGGGCGATACACTAGGGAAAATAGTCAAAGAAATCATCTCAAAAGTTTAGCACGTGCATGTGGCCGAAGCCTTACCGAGTACTATTATCTCAAATAGGTACCTCACCCGAAGGCAAAACATCACAATGATAAATACACCGCAATGGCAAATGCCGCAATGGCAAACGTCTCGAAGACAATTACGCCGCAATGGCAAATGTGTCACAAACTCTCGGATAGGAACCCAAACAGTGTTAATGGTGTCCCATACCACACATTCGCACTAAACGGTTTACTAACCGCTAGTAAATTTCACACTCAAAGTAGTAAAAAGTTTATCTCATCTCATCGGTAAACTCGACTCGAAGGTCAAAACGATCAAACGGATAAGTCAGGAATTAACCAATAAGATAAACACACGTGTCACATACCACGTGTTTTACCAAAGCGTTTTATTCTCCTTCTCATTCGCTTGAAATGTGAAAAAACGTGTAATTTATATATATAATAATTTACTTTGGAAAACAATCTTTGAAAACCAATTCTCGAAATCAATTTGAAAACCCTATTTGAAAATTTCCCTTATTATAGAGAATAAATAGATTTTACACTTGAAAATACTTTAAAAATATCATATAATTGTTATTTTGAAATGCCCATAAATTTTAAAAATTATTTCAAAATTTTTTGGAAAAATCTGTGCTCAAAATCAAAGAAATCACCCAAAACCGTCATTCAAATTCAATTCAAATTTGAATTTCAAATTCATCAAAACTTGGCTAGCCTATTGATAGGCAGCATAGCCCTTAAAATATTTCAAAATATCACAAAAACATGAAGTAAAAGTCAAAAGTCGGACAGAAAAAGAACATAAAAATGAATGGGCAAAATAATACCCAGGTTTGAAATCTTCTCTAGGTTCAACTTTCGGACATGAAACAGGTGGCCAAACGACCTCTGATTGTACTAAAAACTGGAATGCTTGTAGTAGATAACTTCAGCTTTCAAACAAAAAAAGAATCAATGAATTCCGACTGGAAATTGAGAAGTTACGCTGTGTCAAACATGGACTCAGGTCATGTTTGCAACAGTTCAAAAACAAAAATGTGCCCAGGCCTGAAAATCATCTTCGGTTCAGCTTACAGGCCCGAAATAGAGGATCAAACTATCTCATATTGAGCTGAAAATTGGTATGCACATATTAGAAAACTTCTTCTTTAAAACAAAAAAATCAATTAATTCCAACTGGAAATAAAAAAGTTACACCATCTCAAACATGGACTCAGGCCATGTTTGCAATAGTTTAAAAACAGATGTACATGCTTGAAAACCATCTCGGGTTCAACTTTCAAGCATAAAAAAGAGAACTAAACGATCTCAGATTAGGCTAAAAATTGGTATGCATATAGTAGAAAACTTCATATTTCAAACAAAAAAAGAATCAATGAATTCCGACTGGAAATGTAAAAGTTACGATGTCTCAAACATGGACTTAGGCCATGTTTGCAGCAGCACAACAAAATGTGTACAGGTGATTTCCAAGCTGTGCATTGATTTTGCAGCAAAGTTTTTAGGTATCCAACGAAAGAGTTTTGCTATGAAATTTTGCACAATTATACTACAACACATGGACTATCAACTGAAGAAAATCCGGCAGCATTTCATTGCCGGAATTGAAAGATATTAGCATGCAAAGAGACAACCCAAAACAGTTTTCCCAGAAATGAAAATATCAACAGAAAATCAAATATTGAAGTTATTTTACAATAATTTTTGGCATTTTGAAGCTTTTGCTTCAGCTAGCATTATGTGAGCAGCAACTCACCTTGTTTTGAAGATCAAAAACTTGGATTATATGCAGAAAGATTGAAGCTTGAGCTAGATTTTGGCCTTCAAGAACCTATATAGCAAAAAGAAATAGCATGCAAGAAGAATTTTACTGTAAATTACAAACCCATCTCTGAAATTAGGAATTTTGATGAAATTATAATGTTTGGAATTTGATTATCTTTAGATTACACTCTAGTTTGCAAAAGATTTTAGTTTGTTAAATTGATTTGGAGAAATGAGCTTGAAATTGAAAATTTGAGAAGTAGGTTACTGTGTTTCTATTTTCTGGAAAGAGGAAGGAGTTATAAAAATGAACGTACAGGAACCTATTTTTCCTCCTTCTCAATTATCTGGTAAGTGGTAATGGGCCAAATGGACTTAAAATTAAAAGAAAACCATTTAGCCAAAAGAATTAATTCACCTAAATCAAATGTACACACATATTACACTATATTATAAAATAAAATGCATTTTTCTTCCAATTTTTATACAAGAAAAATATGTAAACTTACGTACTTATAAAATAAAACATTTTCCACCATATAAAAGATAATTTTAGTTTTTAAAACATTTTTGTTATTAAAAACCCTTATTTTACAAAAATACACAATTTACACAAATAAATGCATAAATCCTTATTTTTAACATCAAAAATTATTTTCTTGCGTATAAAAATATGACAAACCATTTCAAACTTAATTTTATAACCAAAACTCATTTTAAAACCAAATTTCACCTTTTTATTTAAATAAACAACCTTTAAAAATCAAATACTTCCTTTAAAAATTATTAAAAGAAGTAATTGTCAATAATTAATAAAATTATTTCATTTTCTCTAAATAAAAATTATTTTCCATTCATTATTAACCCAAACAGATAAAATAAAGCTTTTAAACTTTATTTTCACATTTTATTTTCTAAAATTCATTGTTTATTCCAAATAAGCAATTTAAAATCTCCAATTTTATTTTAATTCACAATATTAAATCATAACTATCGTTATAATTTAATATTACAGGTAATCTCCAAAACCAGGGTTGTTACAGTAATGGTCGAAAACTGGAAGCCTCGGTTTGAAGTGGGTTTTGATGTGAAGGTTCAGAAGCCGAGGCGGTGGTGCCATCGTGTCGAGGAAGGGAAGTCGAGCGTGGCGGAGGGTTTGGTTGCGATGAAGGGTGGTCGGAGATGTCGTGCATGTGCACGTACTCGAGTGCACGGTGATTGTTTTTTGGGTGTTGGGAGATGATCGTGTTTGGGAAAATGGGTGGTTCCCGTGGCTTTGGTTTAGGTTAGAGGCGTGCAAGATAGTGGTGGACAAAACTGAAGAGGGTGGCAAGATGGATTATGTGTGGTCGGTTTTATTTATTTTTACTGTGATTCAACTGGAAGCAAAAAAAAGAATAGGGGAGGAGAAGAAGGGAGCGTGGGTTTTGGTAGGAATTTGGGCTTCGGCCCACATATAAAAAAAAGAGGTGGGTTTTGGGCTTCGGTCCGAAAGGAAATGGGTGGGAAGTTTTAAAGTATAAAATATTTTAATTTTGTAATATATATAAGTTTCAAAGTTTAAATCGTGATAACAAATGCATACGAATTCCGACATACACGAGATTTGTTGCGATGAGTTCGTATCATTGAGTACTTCGAACCTCTGAAGTTTGTTGTTAGTTTTGACTAAGCGGTAATTTATGGTATTTTAAAACGGTCATGTTTTGAATATAAAATGTTAAATTATATATATATATATATATATATTGTAAATTTTAAAATGTCATAACTAATGCTTACGAATTTTGATTGAAGCTAAATTCATTGCGATGGGTTCGTATCGACGAACACTACGTCGTCGTACAAATTATTGTTCGAGTTTGAATGAGTGGAAATTTATAGAAATTTGAAACGTAAATAAAAATCATCGTTTAAATTTATATGATTCGTCTTTTGAAGTGTTTTGCCCAAATAAAAATAACGACGAGTTAATTTATGTTAATTATGATGTTTTGACATCTGTTTAGTGGAATAAAACACCATTCCGCTAATTGTATTTAATTGGACCTCTGTTGGCAGAATAAATCACCGTTATGCCATTACTACTAAATATATCTGTTTTTGGACATTTACTAGCAGAAATACAACCCTGTTATGCTATTATATTTGTACGGACATCTATTTATTATCCTGATAATTATATTGGGCAATATGATGTTGAATTGATTGTTAAAAATAGATTAATGTGAATATCTGTATTTGTTGTTCTGGACTGTTATGGAACGAATGGTAAATTGATTAAGTACCATTGAAATTAATAAGCTTCTTTTTTAATTTGGAAGTTGATTTTTGAATCAAAGTTATTTAAAAGATAATTATTAATTATTAATTATATTTAAAGATAATTTATAATTATTTGAAAATGATTTGAAGTTAATTATTTTATTATCCCTAAAAATTATTTAAAAAGTATTTAATTATTATTTCAAAGATATTTAATTATTTAAGTTGTTTAAAGTATATTAAATACAAAACTTAAGTTATTTTATAGTGTTTTGTTAAAGTAAATTATTACTTAAGGATTGATTAGCATTGAAGTATTTTTTTTTCAAGATAAATTGTTTAAATATTAATAATTTTTAAAAATAATATATTATATAGTAAACCTTTTTATAAAAGGGTAATTTTCCTAAGTTAAACTTGGAAAATTTATATAGAAACTTTATAAGTATTATTTTGAGACAGTTATTTAATAAAGTTTTCAGGAAGTAATGGTATACTTTCATGGCGTATTCAGGAGGCAGATATTGCCTATAGTTAAGTTTGGATTTCTCTGGGATAGAGACGTAATCATTGAGCTGCGAATCCATGGTTGATACCGCAGAGTACTTTCCATATTTATTTAAAAAGGTTATCAAATATTATTAAAGGAAATGGTTTGTGAGTATACTTATTCCTGTGAGATAAGTATATACTTTTTGATAATGAGATTTAATTTAATTAATTTTAAATTAAAAAGGATTAGTGATTTCAGTGGGAAATGAAACCTTTGATTGAATGATTGTTTATTTTATAGTTAAATAACCGACTATCAAATCTGGACCAAAACGTAACTTCGGAAATATCTAGGAGAAACACGTGAATTATATGGTTCAGTTACCGTTCGAGGTGCTATACTGTACGTATAAGCTCGTTTCATTCTTCTAGGACGATGATAAGGAAATCCATCCATTAACGGTTAGGACATGACCTCTGATCTTATTTTCGTCTATTTATTTGCTAAAGAACCGGGGTTGAGTTTACAGGAAATTTTGAAAGTTGTTTCGAAGAGACCGGGATCCGATAAGTTATCCGAACACCACTTCAATCCAACGAATACGTTTTCGAAATGACGACAAGAGCATGGAATCGAAAATGGAGCATTGAAATGCAAGGGCTAATCGCTACTAATCCTGAGAATGATTCCAAAACGGATGTAGTAGGAATAGTACCTTCGATTTCGTTCAAACCCAGAACGGATTTGTATGAATGAATGATATTAGTACATTGTCATTGGAGGACAATGAGCATTCTATGTGTAAATTCCTTAAAAAGGTAATCGTAGCCTCAAGCCTCATCAACCGGGAATGACTGAAAATCAAGGGAGATGCAGCAAGGCTAAGTGGGTCATTCCTAATTAGGGTATGTTTATCACCTTTCTAGATACCCTCGGATATTATTACTACGGTGCGTGGAAGAACTCGGTAAGGGTGGGAACACCCGGGGTGATAGCATATTTGGTACTATCCAGGTTAGGGGTAGAACCGGTCTTGTGTTGCAGGGGATCCCGACGAGGTCCTCGGTACATTTTTCAAGACGTGTACTGTGATAGGTGGTACCCCAATGCCTAGTCATTATATGGAATCCATTCTCCAACAAGCGCCATACGGTTTTGATTGTGCCCAACTATGTTGAAATGTGAGATGCAAGCATTTTAGCTATTTCTATATTTTACTTTGACCTCTAGACACTATTATAATATCAATGGATTTTCTATAAAAAGGGTTTTGGTTACCGTAAGGGAAAAACCCGTCGTGTTTATGTGTGACGCGGTCTTATGAGATACCTTTGATTCAAATTGATTGTGAAAGTTAAAATGAATAAAATTCCTTGTGATTTAAATTCTCACGCTGGTTTTACCAGACTGACCCGGGCGTGGTTTTTCCTATTTGCTCGGGTCAGACCGAGCATATTTCCAGGTTTAGCTGGAAGAATTGGAGCTTCAGGAGAGGAGCTGGAGGCCCAGAGACGTATTCACATAGATGATTATTTTTCCGTTGCATTATAGTTGTATTTATCAGCAATTGTGAGGATAAGATGTTATAACTGTCCATGCTGAATAGGTTAGTATACTCTGATTGATGTCTGTATATGTATAAGTTACAGTTTTGTTTTATGTAAAGATTTGTTCTATATTATAGATTATTAGTTTCCGCTGTGAGATTCTGTGTTGTTTGGTTTTCTTTCTATCTTCTTTCTATTTTCTTTTTCTTACTATCCGCCTTTCCGTTCAATTTGGACTGGACAAGTGTGGTAAGTGTCAATTTAAACTGTATGGAAAAGTGGGTCGTGACACAACTTTAGTTCCAAAAATTCAATTTAAATCAATCTCAGTTCGATAATTTCTAATTCTCATTAAAACCATCTTAAATTTATATAGATTTCAAATCCAGGTTTGAATTACAAATTTAAACCACTTCCAATTCAATAATTTTCAATATTCAAACAATTTATAATACTCAATTTGATAAATTTCATTTATATTTCCAAACTCAACTTTAATCCTATTTAAAGTTTCAAAATATTCACTTAATCGTCTTTCATAGCATTTAAATAAAATCTCATATTACAATTTAATTTAATATTAAATATTCAATTTCAATTTTATTTAAAGTTGAAATATTCATTTGATCACTTTTTATCAAATCAAGTTATAAAATCATACCTTTCAAAATCTCAAAATCAATAAGTTTAAATCAATTCTTATTCAAGTTCAATTCTAAACAAATTTAATTATAATTATTTAAATTCCATTCTTAACAAATTAAATTACAAATAAATTCTTATTTAATTTATCTTTCCAACCTCTATTTATTTAAAGTTATTACAAAATCTATTTTCAAAATATTAATATAAATTTTAAGTAAATAGTTTAAAACATATTATATCTATCAGTTAAATTAAATTTTTGTTAAATTTTATTACATTAATTATTATTAAATTAAATCTTATTATTATTAAATCTATTTTAAATCTTATTTTATATATTTTAAAAATAATAAAGTTATAAGTAAAATTTTATAATTTACATCATTAAGTCTTAACTTATAATTTTAAAATTTCCAAAACATATAACTTTAAAAATCTAAATTTTA
This sequence comes from Allium fistulosum, assembly GCA_030737815.1. Lineage (NCBI taxonomy): Eukaryota > Viridiplantae > Streptophyta > Magnoliopsida > Asparagales > Amaryllidaceae > Allium > Allium fistulosum. Next base: position 722,806,919 of record CM060901.1, read on the forward strand.
CACATATATAAAATAAATATTATATTAAAATTTAAAATCAATATTTATCAAAACCCATATGTATATTCCTTTCAAAATTCCGGAAATCATTTAAAATAGACCAACGGTGTCCGTATATAGTTTTCTATCCTATGGTCAAGTGATACGGATGTTTATCATTTCAATCCACAATTTAAAATTAATATTCATGGATATATATCATTTCAACCCGCAATCCCAAAATTTCAGAATCAATGAAAATCGCTTGGGTTTATCATTTCAACCCATAACGATGTTTCCCTTATCTATAATATCGTTTGGGTATGTATCATTTCAACCCATATGGAATTTCTAAACTAACAGGGAACTTGCAGAGTGAGAACAAATATGACAATGATATAACATATCAACAACATGCATTTATCATCAGTAACAAATTTAAATATAATATATACAACATGTTATGGTGTCATATATCATAGGTAAACAATTGCAGATAATGGCATATTATGTTTAACAACTAAATAACTAACAATTCAAATTTATAAGCATATTTCAATTGTCATTTCATGTGAAATAAATTTACTAAATATAAGAATGTTAACCGTGAGTGATTGCTCGCCTTTCGAGGTTGCAGAACGATGAGAATGGAAACAGTGATACAGACACATACACACGTATAAGCGACAAGGCCAGAAAACTATTGCTGAACAAATTCAGACGACGGTGAAACAAACAGCACGACTTGAATTCGATCAAACAGATAGTTATATATATATAATATAATTTTTTATATTTGTATAAAAATTATTACAAAATCTATTTTAAAATAATAACATAAATTCAAATACATATTTAACATATTATACATATATTCATTGTCACAAAATCTATTTCAAACGTATTAACATATATAACAACCCACCAGTTTGGATGGTTCAAATCGACAATAAACCACACATGTCAGACTCAAACCATTCAAAAGGGAGGATTATTAATGGGGTAAATAAGAAAAAAAAGAAAAAGAAAACAAAACACAGAATCTCGCAGCGGAACGACAAAATATAATAATCAAATAAACAGTTCATAATGCTGTTTTACAAATAACATTTGATTACACTTTTAGAATTTAAACCAGAGTTATACATACATCAGAAATAAACAAATAATGCAGCGGAACACAGAATGTAGTGGAATAATAAATACCAATAACATACTGAATCTTCGTCTTCGTCCTTCAGAAAATAGTCTTCAATACACTGAAAAGCTCAAACTGACCCGAGCGTAATGAAAAGACAAAACACTCAAGTTAGAACTAAAAGATCTTATGTAAGTCAAATCAAAACAAGTAAAATAGAAATATTAGTGCAATTGTAACAACCTTGTATTTTGTGATTATTTTATTGTATATCTTAATTATTTTAAATTGAATTTCCTGATTTGAAAACTTTATTTTATTTATTTAAATGGATAATATTTGTTATTTTAAATATAAATTTTTATTTTGATGTGAATTAGAATTCCAAACATGACTAAATAGAATATTTTCTAGAAAAGTGAATTTTGGTCGATATGGTCAAACTCTGACTTTTAAATTTAAAAATTTGAAAGTTTGAAAATTTGAAATTTATCTTTTATTATGAAAGTAAATAAAATTTTAAGAATAATGCTTTTCATTTCGTTAAAATCTGATTAATATTGTGAAAGTTATGCCTTTTTAACTATTGAGTGTAATTTGCTGTATTTAACAAAATTGTTTATTTTAAATTATATAAATAATATTTTATTTGGTCATGTAATGTTATAATTTATATTTATATGGGTAAAATAACATGTTATGTATATATTTTGGTTTTAAAATATTTTTTCAAAGTGTAATTGACATTTTCCAATGTCAGTTGTATTCTGTTTATAATTTCTAATTTCCAGTTTCATTTAATTAAAGAAATTCTTTGTTTATTTTCTATTTTCTTAAGACTTTATTTTATTTTCATTTACACTTCATTTTGTTCAGCATTTATTTTATTTTACTTGACTTTTATTGGTTTAGAAGTAAAGTTATATTTTTTCTAAAACTAGTGATATTCTATTTGCAATTTTTAAGTCCTATTTTGAATTTTTTAAACAATTACTTTAGTTCTTTTTCTAATTTCTCTAAATTTAATTATTTATTCCATTTTGAAAATATAAATGAATTATTTTACTTCATATTTTTGTTTTAAAATATTTTTAAAATGAAGTAGATATTTTTCTAAAGCTTGTGATGATTTAATTGTAATTTTTGAACCCTGTTTTCAATATTTAAGCAATTTCTTTAATTCTTTTTCTATTTTCTTTAAATTTAATTATTTATTTTTATTTTATTTTACTTTGTTTCAGTTTTAAATTCATTTACTGAAATTTTATTTGTTTTATTTGATTTAATAGAAATGGAAATTTGAAGAGGCTAAAGTTTTAAAACATATGACTTTTCACTTTCTAGACATTTCATATTTTGGACGTTCCTTTATTTAATTTTTGCCGTGAGTTTTATTTTCTTTCTCACGTGAAATCAGTTCTCATTCATCACAATTTTCGGCCACAAAACATTTCTGAAGTTTGGTAATGGCTTCCTTATTTTTTTTCTACTTTTCTTCCTTGAATTTGCCTTGTTTTTCACTTGAATTGGCCTTGATCTTCACCTATGTTGCTCGGCCCATAGCCTCACCATCACCACCATCGACCACCATCCTTTCCTCCCCACTAAATCCATGGCCAAACCATCATTCTCCACTGACCTGAAAGTGTCATGGCCTCCCCTTGAGCAAAACTCCACAAAAACTTTGAAAACTCTACAAGTATTGCCTACCCGAGCCATGTATGCAACCTTCCCTTCATTTCCTTGCCACGGCCACCTCCTTGGCCTCCACCACCACCATGACCTGACCTCTGACCATCAACCTCTCCTCTGTCCAGACCTGTACTAGCCCCTGGCCGAGCCAAGTGTGCTTGTGGCCGAGCCAAAATGTTGCAATCCAAGCCTCTTTTGCCTTGCCTTTTGCACTTCCAATGTTTATAACTTCCAAACCTTTTGCCTTCTTGACCAAGCCTTGTAGTTTCAGTCCTAACCTGATCCATTTCCACCTTAAAAACATGTCATGGCTGAGCCTAAACCATGTGGGGCCGAGCATACTTTGAGTTAGGGTCAAGCAAAGATGGTTGAAAAGCTTGGTTATGTCTCTGTTTACTATTTCCTTATTTGTTTCAATATAGATTTTGGTATTGAATATATATTTATAAATGGTCTTGTTTTATTGTTATATACAAGATTTACATCTTGGCTCTCTCCCTAATTGAATCAAATCGTGCTATCGTGCTTTCCAGATTCTCTTTTGTGTGTGTTGCTTGCGAACTCCAGCTTTAAAGAGGTGAGTAAATCTCACCTGACATTTATACTTATGCAAATGTGAATTGACAACAATTGAATGTGTAGTACTATTATGTTATGTTATCCCTGTCTGTGATTATTAATTATATGATGTTAAACCTGTTTATTTACCTGTCATCTCATCTGTTACTAATATATGTTGTTAAACTGTTCATTTATATCTGTTTATCACACTGCAAGTTCCCTGAAGATTAGATCACTATGCGTTGAAATGATACATACCCGAACGGACTTTAGAATAGGGAAAAATCGTTATGGGCTGAAATGATAGGCCTGAACGATTTTTATTTTTTCATTTAACTTGGGATTGCGGGTTTGAAATGATAAAACCTGGATTTTTCCTTTGCAAATTACGGATTGAAATGGTATATTATCCGTATCATTGGACTTAGGTTAGAAAATTTTATACAGACTGTGGTTAAAATATATTTTTCTGAAATTTTTAAAATATTTTGAAAATGTAAATATTATGATAATTTGAATTTAAAATGATTTTTATAAAGTGTTATTGATTTTTCTATAAATTAAAAATAGTTAAATAAATAAATGTTATAAAGTTGAAATTTGAAGTATAACTTAACTTGGAAATGTAAAAGTGTTTTAAAAATAAAAGTTAAGTTAAGAAAATAAAATGGAATTTAAATAAAATTATGAAATGGTAAACTTAATTAAAATGTTAAGTAAATGAAATGTTATAAAATTTTACATTTATTTTATAAATGAATTATTAAAGATTTGATAATTATTTGTGAAAATTTCACTTTGTAAAATCATAAATTAAGAGGTATTTAAATGATTGTTTTTAAAGTGAGAAAATATGATTTTTTATAAGTTAAAATGGATTTAAATAAATTTTAATTGCTTATGAAATTTTATTGAAAATTTGGAATTTAAATTGATAGCATTTTGAAATGCTATCATTTCTAAAGTTAAAGATATTACAGCATTTTGTAAATGCTGTAATTGATATAAATGAACTAAATGGCTAAAATGAACTAAGTGCTGTAGTTGCTGAATTTAACTAAAGTTTTATTTGAAATCTAAATCTATTACAGCATTTTAAATGCTGTCTTTTGCTAATTGAATTGTTTTTTTAAACATAACTTTCCGTAGCATTTTTCTAAGTGCCGTGAAAGTTGAATTTTCATTGTTTGATAAATTTAAGTGAATAAATGAATTCTGAAAATGGTAAAATTTTGAGAATTGAATATTTGATTATTAAATATAATAACTTCATTTTAAATGATTTAAATGGAATAATTTTATTTGAAATATTTTGATATTTTGAAATGTGATTTGAAATGGTATTTAAGTTAAATAAAATGAATGTGGTTTTGGAAAAATATGATATTTTGATATTTTGAAAATGGATTTGAAATGATATTTGATTATGAAGTATAAAATACCGTTTTGGAATTTAACCATGGGATGTATTTAAATTTATGGTTTAACTGATCCTTAGAGGATGGGCGATCCCAAGCATCCTGTAAGTTATTGTGCATTACTACTACAGTTCACTTGAGTTGGTTTACATTATATAAGTATGTATGTCTTGACTCGAGTGTTTTGTATTTTAATTTACGCTCGGGTCAGTCTGAGTATTTACAGCCTAGCTTTGCATTTCTTTTCTAGAGCTAGGAATCGCTAGAGATTCTGCTTGTCTAGTTATCTATTCCTTTCAGTTCAGTTGTTCTATTTCAGCTCCGGTATTTATAAACTTCTATGTATTTGGGATTTCTATTGTATATGTTTTCAGATTGATATTATGTATTTTGTTTGAGAGTTTGTTATAGTAGCTTCATGAACTACTATGGTATTTTAATTTCCGTTGCGAGTTATTCTGATATTCTGTGTCTGTGATTCTGTATTTGATTTTATTTGCTCCAAATTTTATTACAATATGTTATTTTGAATTATTCAAGTCAGACATGTGGATTATTGTCGATTTGAATGGTCCAAAATAGTGGGTCGTTACAGCAATGGTTTCATAGATGATACGGGATTTCATCTCCTATCAAGTGTACAACGTGAATATAATCATTTAAAGGGTTTCAAATAATTCCAAATATCAATCTTAATCATCTAATTAAAACAAATTCGAAGTTTGAATTAACTTAAACCCTTCAAATAATTCAATTCCAAATTCAAGAAATTATTTGGGTATATGTCATTTCAACCAGTATCAAAAATCAACATTTCTAAATCAATGAAAACCGCTCGGGTTTATCATTTCAACCCATAACGATTTTCCCTTAATCTATATGATCGTTCGGATATGTATCATTTCAACCTATAGGGACAACTGAGATATAGACATAAATAACATCCAATCATTCAAAATGTCAACCAATAACATCCATCCAATCACCCAAATATCAACAATTGAACATACAACACAATCATTATTGAAATCAACCAATAACAACCAATAATTTACTGGTTATCATTAACAGGTACTTAATTGGCAATTTAAATTTCAATATTAAATTAAATGGCAATTAAATTCAATAAAAGTCAGATTTAACTTGAATGACAATTTAAAATATACTAAACAGCAACCAATCAATTTCTAATCACATCATAAATTTGATTTAACTAAGATAAGAAAATCTAGTAGTTGTGAGTGTTGCTCACCTTTCATGGCTATGAAGGTGATAGTAAAAATGGAGCAATATGGAGATTCCTAGCAATGATCCAAATGCAAAGCAAATCCAACAAAGGTTAGACACGAACATGAATCAATAAACAAGTTTCAACTACTTCCAACTTCCAAACAACCCAAGATCCAAACTACAAACAAACCTGAAACTAGGTCATCTTTAAGAAAATATTCGGACTAGAATATTACTGAATCTGTAAAAGTGACTAACTAGAAAATTGTTGCAAATTCTTTTATCTCCACTTTTAAAAAAAGAATAACTTAAAAAAGCTTCTTTCTTGAGGAAGTTATGGTCAAAACAAACAAAGGTGTTTTCTAAGTTGAAAATTTGAGTTCAAAAGTACTACGAAAATATTTGAGTTTTTGGCATAGCAAATTAAGGAATTTGAAGAACTGATCTAAAAAAATGTTGAAGCTACTGGAAAAATAAATGATTTGAAAAAAAGAATCACATAATTTGATTCATTCCTGAAGGAGATATGATTGATACAATATGGGGTATTTTCGGCCAAAACTGGACCCGAGAAAGGACTTGAAAAATGGAGTTTTTGATATAGAAATATTCGGAATGAGAAGAAGGGTTCAACAACAAAGTTGTTCCCATTGAAATTATACACGGTTTCAAAAAAAATTATTTGATTTGGAGTAGTTTAGTGGAATATAGAAGCCATGGAAATAAGGGGAAGAAAGAGGGAAAAAGGGAAGGGAAAAAGAAGGGAAAAAGGAGAAAGAAGAGGAGAGGGAAGGTGGGGCTTTGGCCATGGGTTACTGCCGTGGGTTGTGGGTGGTGATGGAGGTAGGTGTCAACAAGAGGAGAGAGGTAGGCTAGGGTTTTGAAAGAGGAAGGATGGAATTTGATTTGGAGATTTAGGAGTTTTGGGGTTTGGAGTTTTCTGTAGATTTGAGCAAGAAGAAGAAGAAGAGTACGTAGAAAGTTTCTCAAATGAGGAATTTCTGTACGTACTTGGTTTTAGTCAGATAGGAAATAGAAGGTCAATGGGTGGGAAAAGAAAGGGTCCAAAGTATTTTAGGGTTTCTAGGGTCTCTTGGTTTACTAAGGAGCCCATTGGTCTAAAACAAACCCAATAAGACTTAACCAAAAAAAAGAACACAAATATACACTGCAAATGAAAGAAATAAGCTGCAGGTTATTTAATAATTAGGAAATGAAGGTGGAGAGATAAAAATAAATGTCAAGTTTTATTTTGAAAGCTTCAGGCATTAATAATGCCTAAAGAAATATACGTAGGAATGGAAAAGTTTGCAAACCCAAGGAAAGTGAAATTCTGTATATGCGAAAATGAGGTGGCAAGAATTAAATACAACCTAAAAGTCTAGGCTCAGGTATTAAACAGAAGGAGAAATGAACGAATCAAGTATTAATAATGAGATAACTATTTTAAAACGTACATGCAACAATTAATAACAAAAGAAATGAAGGGACCATGTACATCGCACAACCTTTTTGAAATTCAATTTGTGAAACTAACCAAATTAATTTCATTAACTCAAACAATATTCAAATTTGTACGCATTTAGTTTTTTTATCTATGCATAATAAATAAAATTACTTACCTTAAAAATGAAAACGTTGAATTTGGTTTACCCAAAATGATCTTTTATTTCCATTAAAACATCCTTTCTGTTTAACACAAAATGTGCGTTTCTTTTATTAAATCTATTAATTGCAGTCAATGTTTTCTTCCCTTCTAATTGAAATATTTCAATAACATTAATTGTAATTACTGACAAAGTTGAATTTCAAAACAGAGAACTAAAATGGATGAAAAATATAATAATAGTTTCCTTTAGTCATTTAAACACCGTTATAAATTGTTGTTTATATAGCAGAGTAATAAATAACTTACTTAAATAAATTATTTTCCTACTCTTGTAATCCATCTGTATGCTAAAACACAGTTCAAATATACATATATTTCTTCCATTAGATCAATCATTCTATTCTTTATTTTAATGAAATTAAACCTACATTCACAAACGAAACATTCATTTTATTTGATATAAATGTTCTTTTCATTAAATCAACTTTTCTTATATTTTCACAAAACATAAGCTACGTTTAATTACACCTATTAATTTACAATTTGGTGTCCTCTCTACCATTAATTGAAAGTATTCAATTACATTAATTTCAATTGTTTACAAAGGTGAATTTCAAAATGGAAAAAATTAATGTAATGAGAAATAGAGCAATTATTTCCTATCTAATAGTAATTTAAACATGTTTATACACTATTGGATACAAACATGAATTATACATTTCTTACCAAATAATAGTTTATCGTCTCTAGAATCAATCTTTCAACTACCAAACATTTCAAATAAATAAACATATAATTTCTTCTTTAATAAAGAAACATTTATTATTCTTTATTAACATTTATTATTCCAATCAATTGGAAATTTACATTCAGACAATTGTTAATTTCACTCAAACCAATGTTATTAAAATACACACTAGCATTTGTTATCATTCTTACATTATTGCAAACATGTTTCATTAATAGAAATTTTACTTAAGCTCATAACTTGCATTATAATTTAACTTGTATCAGTAAAATCTTAATTTTTTTTATTCCTAACAATTTTATTCAAAAATCTTATTTAATTTAATATTTTAATATTTTAAAAATAAGGTTGTTACAACATACGTTTATGTAAATCCTTTAAACATTTTATATATAACTATATATGTACCTTTAAAACACATTATATATATATATATATATATATCTTTCCTTCTTTGAAACAAAACACTTGCATTATAAAAAAAAGTTCTTACTTTTCTATTATATAACAACAACAATGCCACTGTGTTAATTTATTTTATGAATAGACTTATACTATATACATAAACTAACTGTAAGGCAGAAATTTTACAAACTCATATATATGTACTTCTATATAAACTAGTTATGAAAACAAAATTTTATAAACTGATAAGGAGAGAAGGTGCTGCCCGATGGAGGGTGTTGCTGCGTGGCCAGCGGAGCAAGATTGGTCGGCTCTGGTGAACGGCTGGAGTGGAGCAAGGGGACCAAAGCGGCTGAGGTGAGTTGAGGTGAGCATATGGGAGAGGCAGGCACTGGAAAATATGGTGATGGTTAGAGGAGTTTGGGCGGATAGGTGTTGAAGGCGAGCTAGACGAGGGTAGAGGCGTGAGAGGAGACGCTGCTTGGTCAGGGTGAGGTGGGCCGAAGATGGAGGTCTGACGTGATTGGCGCTCAACTTGCTGGTAGCGGAGGCTTGTAGAAAAAGGACGGAGTATGTGGTAGGCGACTGGGAGGCTGTCACGTGGCTTGGTAAACAAGGCAGAGAGGAGGAACAAGCGAAGGAAAAAGAAAGAGAAAGGAATTGCAGCGGTTTCAACAGGGAGAGGCGAGCTCTGGTTGTTTCAAACGGCTGTGCATAAGGTTGTGTTCGCTTGCGTGGTGATTCGGCAATGGGAAAAAGGGGGTTGAAAAGCAAGGGACGTGTGTGGCATGGGGATGGTGCTGTCGTACGGTGTGGCAGTGTTGGCATTGTGGGTGGAGTGCTAGCTTGGTGGTAAACTCGGCTGGGTTTGTTTAGAGGTCGGGAGGAAGTGGGTCGGTGAGCTATGAGCTGCCGTGGATCTGAGGTGGTGGAGCATTCTGGCGGAGATGGGTGGTTCGCCCATGGATGTTGCGTGGTCAGGGGTTTGGTCGGGGGAGTACGGGCTCAGGTATGGTGGGTTGAAGGGCAGTTGCAAACTGTGCGTGGAAAAAGAATCGGTTCGACCATGAAAATGTGTAGTTTCAGGAAAGAGAAGATGAGCAAGCTTTCAGGAGAGTATAATTTTATATATTATTATTTTATATTTGAAAGCTTTTGATCTGAACAGTGAACGAATATGAAAATAAAAGGCAAACATATATATATATATATATATATATATTGAGCAGTGGGAGTAGAAAAGGTCAAGCATGAATTCAAAGTAATATTAAAAGCAAGTGACTGATTGGTTTATACGGTGGATAATAGAAATATACAAGGAAACTAAAAAGGCTCAAATACGGAACCGATACAGCAAACCGTTTCACCAATTTTGCCACATACTGGACGCCAAAATGCACAAATGAATATACTATGGAGATCAACACGATGAGACAAACCAATGGTACACAGATATCAGCGATACGACCATCCTATCAAAAGTCGATATTTCGCTGCAAATCTGCTGCAAATTTGTCGAAAATAAGATAAATGGGGCTAGAGAAGTCCAAATTTGACGAAACGAATTATGTCGTCTTACTCAGAAAATGATTTACATTTTTATTATATAAAAATATTCAAGTTTTGAAAATATTTTATTTCTATCAAATTTAACTAATTTAAATTTAAATTGAAAATTACACAATCAAACTAACTTATATATTTTCCAATAAAAATTTACCATTCGCTATGTTTCAACAGACGCATACCAAATATCAAATTTTCATTGCTAAATTTAATTGTTTAATTTCAAGCAAAATTTTAGTTAAGTACGTTATAAAAATCGTTAAAATTTACAGGTCATTACAACTGTAGGTGAGTATGTGAACCAGTGTAATGAGTTAGCTAGATTCGAGTTCGAATCAGTCAATACCCAGAACAAGATGGAGATGAAATTTGCATAAGGATTAAACTCACCACTTAAGGAGTTTACATTAAACTAGATTCCATTTGGAGCCACATTTGAAGGTTTAATTGAGGCAACATTACTTAATTCGGTAAATAGAGAATTTAAAAAGAACAATCTAAGAAAGATGTGAAACGATAACAAGGAAAAAGAAAGAGTGGGGATAATCATGGAAAGCCAAAAAGGAGAAGGTGCAATCAATGTAGAAGAAGGAGGCATGGAGCAAAGGACTGTAAAATTGACTCCATTCAGATTAAATGTTATCATTACAACTAGTTAAGACACATAAAAAGAGAATGCCCAAGTATACCAAGGAAAATTGGATTATTAAGGCATGTGCACTAGAAGCGTTACTTAGTGCTAGTGTGCCACCATCTTCTCAAGATAAAGGAAAGCATATGACGATTAAAGGTAAGTCATTAATTTTGAATTATGAAGTGTTATTATTGATAGTTATGCTTTAAATCTGACACGATGCATAATTCATTTAGTAGTGTTGTGTTATGATTGGAAATAATTGCATATTGTATAGAATCCTTTAATGACATTTATGTATTGAAATTTATTAGGTATGGGTAAAAATCTTGGAATGGGATTGGATAACTTGTTATAAGATAATATTGGATGATAGCGGTATGATTTGAATAAGGATAAAAGACTGGATAGGTTTCCGTTGAACATCATGATCCTCATAGTCATAAGATCATAGGGTTGATGCCTATCTTTGATGAAGGAGTCCTATATACTTTCGTTGGGGATTTTAACCTCCCTCCCTAAATAAGATAAACTTTGGAGGCCCGTTGACATGTTTTTTGACATATGGTTATAGAATAAAGATTGAGACTTTGATAGGAAGTTTCCGAGTTGACAAAGAAGAGAGATTATATTTTGAATTAAGTTAAGACAATTCAAATTATTTTGTTTAAAATGTCACATAGGGGAGACGCTAGAATAATAATAAATGTTTGGTTAAGATACACACCCACACGAAGAAGATTAGACCAAAGAGATATTTCCTTGGTATTGAAAGATTTGAAGATATATTCGAAGTAGAGTTGACCTCGAAATTCGGTTGTAGAAAGTGAGATTATGTATATTAGAGTTTCAATTAACTAGATCTCATTAACCAATTGGTTTAAAATATTTTAAAGTAGGGATGATGATTTTGATGAAGGGCCTAAAGTTTATTCTAGGACAGGGTCCCGGTGACCCAATGACGGGACTATGTGATCCGACTCGGCGAATGGTCCATAGTACAAAAATTAAAATAATTGACTTTCTCATTCTTTTATCATGTGCCATTGCGGTCATGATCTAGGATGGAAGCGAATGATATTTAGAATGCTTTGTTATTTGATGTTGTTGTATATGTTGATTATTTGATATGACTTGTGGATAGGTGTCGTAGACTTGATGTTGTGAGTAAAGTTATGTCATTTATATTATATAACTTGGATGGATGTTGTTCTCCAAGCAAGTGATTATTGTCTTGCTCAATATATTTTTCGAAAATAGTTATAAATGAAACTTGAGTGATGGTTGAGACTGCACGTATATGGTATACATTGAATATGACTTTGAAAAAAGAGTAAATATATTCTTTTCAATCATTCCTTGGGTTAAAAGGAGACTATTCATTCAAGAAAACTCTTTTGGAGTAGCGACTTAAAGGTATAGAGTTTACATTACATATGTAGTGCATATAGGTAATGTATTATATAGTCAATTTCTTTTTGACTCTATCTCTATCTTAGGTTTGTATTTTTCTTTGGTTAGAATTATACCTAGATTTAGAATTTTGACTACTATGTTTGGAATGGTTGAATAAGATAGGATTCTTCTTGTTGGGATGTTTGGATGCTTGCTTGGTTGTATGTTATAGAACATAGGATGGAATGTTTGGATAATGAGGAGGTGTTACTTTGAGTATCAAACTTATTCAGTATTTGGAGAAGTGATATCATATGTAATGATACCACTTAAGTTAGTTAGAGATTTGGATAAGAGATATGTTAAGTTCGCCAGGTTAAGACATCGACCATTTTGGATATTCTTAGTAAAAGAAAGAATAGTATGGTGATTCCAGTCATTTGGGTTTGTTTGGGTAAGACATCGTTCACTTTGAGTTTCCTTACCTTGGCACCTCAAAAGATGAATTAAGGAAAGTACTATAGGTTGATTCAAGTATTGAGTGTGTGCATTTAGGAATGGTATAGGAGACTACAATTTTGTTTGGACATATTTATGCTAAGGCTACCCATTGTTACGCATTGTAGCATCATTTAATGAGATAGTAACATGGACTGTAGAAGTTGTTGACATGCATGTACATTTGAGATTGGTAGTTCGGGTTGAGTTATGCCAGTAGTAGAGTTTGTTATATTATGTTGGGAAAATGATTTGGTTAGGAATAATTGGAAAGTGGAGGAGTAGATTCGATCTTTTAATTTGACTCTTTCCAAAACGTTTTCCATTTGCTTGATTGTTAATTTAGTTGGTATCTAGGTTGGTTAAATGATTTCTTAGATTCATTGTTAATTTGCTTAGGTCACTTGATATTTGTTGGATAACTGCTTTGGATGATTATTTTATTCATGTTATAAATTGTGTTATAATCTTGATATGTTTTATACTCATTGATTATTATGATTTTTTCATGGATTTATTCACCATACGCTATGATGATGTAATTAGTTATGCATATATATAGAAGTTATATGTAGGATGCTTGCTATACACACACACACACCGATATATATATATATATATATATATATATATATCTGTGTGTGTGTGTATAATTCTATATGCCATCTACTATATGTTCTGATATTGTCTTATTGGTTGCATTTCATAAAGTACACAAGCACCACCATATGTATTTATATTTAATGGAACACGTGCACCTATTTAATGAATTTGATTTTAAATTTTGTACACCATGTATGGATGCCTTGTTTGATTGGTTTCTTTGTTATGTGGATGATTGCTTAACTTGGATGGATGACAGCTAAATTGGATGTTAGAGTATGTTACGAATAAAGTACAAGCAATACAGAGCGAGAGAGTGTGCAAATTACATATGCTTTCCTTTTGGAATTTCGAGGATGAAATTCTTTTTAAGGTGGGAGAATGTAATATCCCGTTATTTTTTATATTTAATAATATTAGATTTAATTGATGTTATTATAAATATCGGAGGGGCAAAATGATCATTTTTCCAAGAATCTGACAACAGAACCTATATCATTATGTCTGGCTTGATTTTACGATTCACGGTATATATTTACTTGTTCGATTCGGAGGTCGTATAGAGAAGACACATGTGAAATATGTGTGGTCATTATTGAGCTTTGAGTTGAAATTGTATATTTGAATTTAAAATTAAATAACTATTAATTTTACCTCTAGACATAAAAAGGAATTCACGTAGATTTATTTCATTCCATCTTCCCCAATCCATTCTTAAAATTCCTTGTTTTCTCTTAAACAACAAAACTTCAAACCTAATATCTCACTCGATTTTTAATGAATTTCAACGAAACTAGTGGAAAATCAAAGTGGACGATGAAGGCTATAACCAGATATCAATGTGATGGTGGAATTCTAAAGTTGGCACATGTAGTAATCTGGACAGCAAGCAATTTCCAGAATTATACATGATTTTGGTGAGTGTGATTTCTTTATCCATCTGTAATGCAATATGATAAAATAATTGTTAGGAATGAATTATAGTAAATGTGATTATGAATGTAATTACTGAAAAGTTATAGAATTTAATAAAAGTATAATTTGAGATAAAATTAAACTTAGTGATACAACCAATATAAAAATAAAATTTGTTAATGTTTGGCCAAACAATGCAAAATAATGAGAATTGGAGGTTGGATATGATTGTTATATGATCAATAATCATTGTTAATACATGGAATGTGATAAATTTAGGTTATTGATTGATAACTTTAATGATCAAATAATTTAAATTCGAAATAATTATAAATTTATATATTATATTGTATGTATATATGAATATAGATAAGAGGATGTTGGAAAATCAAGTTTTGGCAAAATATTATATATAATATATTCAAAATGCTTGTTTAAATCAAATAAAAATTTTATAAAATAATTCCAGATGGATTTTCATATGTTTAGAAATATATAAACTATAAAATTTATTTTTGTGTGATTTATTATGGAATATGAAAAGATATATGGTAAAACTATTGTTTTTGCACTAGAAATGGAAAATATTGACATATGTGTGTGTGTGTGAGAGAGAAATATATATGTAAATTATATAAAAATGTTGGTAAAGTAAAAAATGTTATTTCAAGTGATATTATGATTTTTAATACGAATTTACATTGATTTTAAAGTGCGTGCATACACACGCACACATGCGCGCGCGCACACACATATATATGCAAGAAAATATATTTATAAAACTTAAAAACTAGTTTTGTCTTCATTGACTTTTTGAGTGATTTCTGAAATGGTTTCAACTTGAACTCTTCATGAATTTGAAGTGGATGATTAGTAGATAGTCCAATTTCAATTTGAAAGAAAATAGTTTTTAAATCAAACGAAAAATGAAGAAGTTGTGATTGATAAAAACTAGAAATATTTATATAACTTTATGGAACTAAAATTCATGTACACATGTCCATCAGCGTATATCACACTTTTCCACCGATGAGAAGTAAAATTGCCCAATAAACCTAGGCCAATAGGTGTAACGACCCACCTTTTTGGACGGTTTAAATCGACGGTAAACCACACACGTCAGACTCAAACCATTCAAAAGGGAGGATTGTTATGGGGTAAATAAGAAAAGAAAACACAGAATCTCACAACGGAATGACAAAATATAATAATCAAATAAAAGTTCATGAAGCTGTTTTACAAATACATTTGATTATTCTTTTACAACACAAATCAGAGTAACATACAACAGAAATAAATAAATAAATGCAGTGGAACAACATGGTGCAGTAGAATAAATAAAATAAATAGTAATAATATACAATCTTCGTCTTCGTCCTCCAGAGATAAATGGTCTTCGATACATTGAAAAGCTCAGACTGACCCAAGCGAATTGAAAAGACAAAACACTTGAGTCAGAACTAAAGATCTTATGTAAGTTAAATCAATAGTAAATAAATATGAGTGTGACGGCATCGGAGATGTTTACGGGGTTTGACATCTCCTATCCAGTGTCTAACGTGAGTGCAATAACTTAAGAGATGTTCGGGATTACCATCTCCTAAGGATCCGTTAAACTACCTACTATGTAGCATAATACGCTATTATAATATGTATAAAGTAAAGTAAAGTATTAAAATAGTGTTAAGGCGTTACCCATATCCCCCTTAACACATTTTATATATTCCCATTCTCTATACAGTACCATAATTCTTCCGTAAACCAGAGGGCTATCAGAGGGCACTCCATAGGTATGGTACAAACCAAACTCCTAGAAGGGGCGATAAGGCATGTGAACACGGCACTCGAGACAATGCCCGGGTAGGATTCTACCATTTGCGGATCTGGACTGGTGGTAACGTATAGCAGATACTACTGCCTACCTCGGAACACACTCCAATAATCAAAATCGAGGGGTGGCCACCAAAACAATCACAAAGTCATAATATGGTATCAAAGAAATGTGCCCGATAGGAGGTGCGACCTCACTTGGCCCGGCGTGGCTCCTATTTTAGTCACATCCAAGCTGACTTACGGGAGTCTGGGCTATGATAATACTTCATATGGAATCATTCGCCAAACGATCCTACTTCATTTTGGAATCTCCACCACGTACACAGTTGTTAAAGTGGTTTTCGTATTGGCAGAGAGTATGACAATATCTGATCCCGGTCTCTTTAACAACCAAACGCTTATTTCACACCGGATGGTTCTTTTACATCGCCAAAACCAATTCATAATTGATATCAAAATATCATATTCTCAAAACCATATCACTTTCGGAATAATATTTACTTTCGAAATCATATTCAGTTTCGAAATCATATCACCTTTGAAATCATATTTTCAAATCATCATATTTACTCAAAGGGTGTCATTTCACAAGAAAATATCATTTCAAATCCCAACTTAGGTTATAACATCATTTAATCATATTTGCTTGAAAGTCAAGGAATTAATATAAGCACTTCCACTTTACATAGTCTGAAATTTAGAAAATATTTTAGATAGTTATAAATAGTTTAGCATAGTTTAAAATAAATTTCAAATAGATAAAATACTCTAAAATAGTTTAAAAATAGATAGTTTAGGTGGATTTAGGATAGTTTAAATAGATTTAAAATAGTTAAATAGATTTAAATTTGATTAAAATGGGTTAATTAGTTTAAAATAGGTTAAGATAGATTGAATTGGATTAAATAGATAAAATAGATTAAAATAAGTTAAAATAGCTTAAATAGATTAAAATAGATTAAATTAGTTTAATAGTTTGAAAATCTTAGTAATAAGGATTTAAAAATAATATATTTAAAATAGTTTATATTGAAACAATAATTTTGAAATTTATATCAAATTATACTATTTCTTTCATTCCAACACATCTTTAAAACCATTTAATCAATATCGATTCCAAATCCATGCTTGAACTATAACTTAAACTATTTCAAATTTAACAGATTTCGAAGTTTAGTTATTCAAATATTTCAATAACTCAATTTCGATAAAATTTATTTATACTTCAAATCTAACTTTAAAATTTCAATTTAAACCAATTCCAATTTAAACATTTAAAACTCGGATTTCCGAAAATAATTCAGTTTATATAAGTCAAGTTTTCTTCAAAATATCATTTAACTAAATTCAAAATTTAAAGATTCAAAATCATTTAATTTAACCAATCCGATGTCTGTATATAATTTTCTACTTTATGGTCAATTGATACAGATATTTATCATTTCAATCTGTAATATTTTATATCCACGGATATATATCATTTCAATCCGCAATCCCGAATAAAAATTCAAAATCCATAAAATCGCTTGGGTTTGCCATTTCAACCCATAACGATTTTTCCCTGATCTATAGATCGTTCGGGTATGTATCATTTCAACCCATATGGAACTTGCAGTGTTATAACAATATAAAAATATAACATCCAGTCATCCAATATCAACAATCAAACATCCATCACAATCATCATCCAAATCAACCAATAAATAACAACAATTAACCGATTGTCAATAATAAGTTTGATTAACAATTAAAATTCAATATTAAATTAAATAGCGATTAAATTCAATAAAAGTCATATTTAACTGGAATGACAATTTAAATATACCAAACATTAACCAATCAATTTCTAATCACATCATAAATTCAATTTAACCATCATAAATAATTTAGTAGTTGTGAGTGGGTTAAAACACTCATCTTTGATTTCAAATCGATTTGAAATCCAAAATAAGGCCTAAATTTGAAGAGTCTCAGAATTTTTCCAAACTAGTTCCATAATGTTCGGAATTTCAATACGATCCCAACGAAAGAAACCGCGCGTAAATCCGACCTCGTATGAGAAAGTTACGACAATTAGAAGTTAAACGATTTATATTTTTAAACAAATAAAACAAGATAAAGTTGTACACGTCACAGGTTCATCCAGAGGCCCACGTCACCTCTATAATACGCGACTGAATTCTGACCAGGCCGAAACCCTCGACCTTGTACACATGCCGCCACCTTCAATGTAGAAACGCCACTACGTACAGCCCTTCTCCCTCGGATCTGACAACCCCATGCGCCGCCCCACCTCTGGCCGCCGCCACGGACCTCACGCTGTCACCTTGAGCTTCCACCGTTGCTTGAAAAGTCAGCCACAAATCAGTGATTCCTGGAGAAATCGATCACCTTCAGATCAAAGTAACCGTATGGATCGAAAGCCATAGTCGACCTCTACACAGCAGCACCCTCCGATCGAACCATCGACGAAGATCCACCGTAAAACCAACAGTCGCATAAGAACGACCGAAATTTAATCGCCAAATTCTAGACACACGGAGACCCAAATCAAAAAACAAACTAAAGAATTGACTTGCGCTCGTCAAGAGTTTCGAATCAATATATAATATGATAGGGTTTCGAGAAGTTTGATTTTGAAATTGAATTTTGATTTGAAATTGAATTGGGAATTTAGGGATTTCAGCCATTGAGAAAGAGGAGGTAGTTAGGGAGAACTGTACATACTGAAATGAGAATATGATAAACAATTAGGGTTTATAATGGCCTATACATAGGTAAAGCTGAAAATAGAAGGAATGGGCCAGATCGATTTGGATTGAAACGATAAACGACCCGAAAAAGCCCGTTCTGCCTCCGAAACGAAAGTGGGTCATCCCATATATCACAATAGATATTTTTGATATATCTAAATTCAATGGAATAGGTTTCAAGTCCTAATTCCATCGTATAAAGAAGTTAGCTTAAAAATCAGCTTATTTCAAATTGAATTCGATTAAATTGATTTCTACGCCTTTCGAGTCTGTACGATCAAACGACAAGCCCGATCGCTACAAAACTTGAAATCTTATAATAATTCACCATTATGGATCTGATGAGACTAGTTTCGTCGAAATCCGAGACAGTGGCCAAAATGGCTATTTTCACGTTAATTGAATAAATTATTATTAAATTGATTTAATTACTTTTTTATTTCAAATTTAATAACTAACAATTTTCATCATTTTTGATAACTTGGACATTTACAATAATTTAAAACAAATTTACATGTCAATTTAGTGTTAAATATTACACTAGTTACAGTGTTCAATTTCAACTGTAATTAGATCCAATTAATTATAATTAAATTCTAATAAATTGATTTAATTTGATTTCAATCTTTTTATTGAATCAATCATTATTCTATGGACATAGTTAACATTGGTTTATATCTTATTATAATAATACTCTACAATATCCTCTAAATTTACATTAACATAATATTTAATTACATTTAATTGCAATTGATTTCCAATTTAATTCAAAAGATTAAATAGATTGCCAAAACAATTATTATTTTTTCTTAATTTAATCACATTTATAAGTTTATTATCTACGAACAAATGTTATAAATACTTACACAACACTGATTTCATCCAATTGCAATTAATTACATATTTTCTCACCAATTAATATAACATTTAAATTATTTCCTTATTTACAATCTATAACCAATTTTATGTTTACAATTATTTCAATTTATTGAAATTGCGATAAGATAATTATCAACTGCCTTAAATTAACATTATTAAATTTCATTTTGGTTATTATTCTCATTAATTAAATCACAAATTTTAAATTGTTCCAACATTAAATTACAAAATCTTATTAAATTAACTATTTTTAATTATCGAAAATTACGGGTCGTTACAATAGGGCTAAGTTTAATATATTTAATTATATTAATTCGAGGGTTTTTCCTTTAGGTTTTGGATATTGATCAGGCGAAATTTTGAAGTTAGTTCCTGACCTTACTGAATTGGAATGCTTTGGATGTATATATAGATGAACATGTTTGTGTGTGTATGTGACATATATGAATATATACTATGAATAGCCGATCATTATTGATGTATGATTGGCTTATGCACTATTGATATGCTATTGATCGTTGAGTGGTTAGATATTTGATATTGAGTATTGAATGTGTGCATGTGGCAGACATAGTCCAAGGAATAGTTGTCACTAGGAAATTGTTGTTCCCTAAGTATTTAAAGCGTAAATAGTGGTTCCAGGTAAATGGTTTCCTACAGTATCGCTATTATTGGCTCAGGAAATAGATGTTACGGGAAATGGTTGTTCTGTCTGTGATAGCATATATTGTTTTATGGAAATTGATGTTCCTTAGATATATGGACTTGATAGACTTCACTGATTTAGTATATAAATTGTGTACGACATAAGATGAAACTGACTATGACCTTAAACGAGTAGTCAGCCTAGATTTAGTGTTGATATTACTCCGCGAGTGCAAGTAGGTAGGTTAAGGTATATGTATTGATTAATTATAGTATGTGTATAGGTTAGGAGACACTAACGATGTTTTACCAGTCTTTTTATAGTATATATGAGATAGGTTTTTTCACTCACCATACTTATGTCTCACCCACTCCTATTTTTCTTTTTTATTTATATCACTAGGTTGATGGACCCCGGTGGCATGGTGGACATGGTGGCAAAGACTATATATTGTAAACAGTCTATAAATTGTAAATATAATCTGTAACAGTCTATTTCTGTATATTGTGGTTTGGATTTGGGATTTAATGTACATATCAAAACTATGTATTTGTATATGAGAATTGAATATAAGATGTTGTATATTATATGTTGTTTCATTCCACTGCAAGTTCAGAAAGTAAATAGTTCGAAATTATTCTATTTACTTGCTATCATGACATATTGATTTATTGTTTTTGGTCTTCTAGAATTTAATGTTTGTTTAGGCGTTGAATCTAAGGATCGAAAAAGGTAGGTTGTTACATTCACAAACACTAAATCACCAAATGTTTACTAACCAAATATATCAGTAACACTAACCTCAAATCACCAAATGTGTATCAACCCACTGTATTAGTAACACAACATCAAATCATCAAATGTGTATTAACTCACTATATTGGTAAAACAAAATTCAAGTCATCAAATGTGTACTAACTCGCTATATTAGTAACACAACATCAAATCACCAAATGTATACTAACTAATTATACTAGTAACATAGCATTCAAGTCAACAAATGTGTACTAACTCACTATATTAGTAACACAACAACCATAACAATTAACTACACCCAGCGTAGTAGTAGTAATAAAATATTGCATAACTAGTCTTATTGCAATTTCGTCTCAACACAACAAGCACATATGATAAATTACACACAATAGCTACTCACATATGTTATAGCCAACCAAAAAGAGAAATTTTGTAACAATCCAAAAATTAATCTGTAATAATTAATTCATTAATTAATTAAATAATAAAATAACTTTGTGAAATTATCAGAATTGAGCCACGGGAGTTGCACCATTGTAACCATGGTAATTTTCTGGTCAATTTCCATATATAAAATGCCAGAATCCGAGTTAATATGAGCAAGGAACAAAATAATCAAATAAACGAATATATATATATATATAGGCCAGGTAGACTAGCCGGTTGACCTGGGCACAAGGATGGTCGATCACCCGGTCGACCTGCCTGCCTATTTTCGTGAACAAACGTTTGTTCGTTCGAAAGTTGAACACATAATTTGCATTGTTTAAACTGATCTAGTCCTTCTATTCTTGCATCCGATGGCTCCTATTCAGCCTATGATGTGGTTGCATCCTATTCAATCCCTAAATCTAACGGTTTGAGATCCACTTCTACCCCTACAAATAGAACCATAGGCCTAACACTTTTTTCTCATTCTAAGATTTTCTCCAATTGGGTTCACCTATTTAGGAAGGACCTTAAGCTGAATAATTTTCCAAGGAGGAAATCGTTATAAATAAAAATATTTAACAACCCCAAGTGGATCTGTGAAGACCTAAAGGAAAGATTTAAGGACCAAAGGTGAGTGATTGTAATTATTTTAAATTTCTTTATGTAATTTAAATAATAGGGTTTCTAATAATTGTAGTTTAACTACGATTTTTGGAGTAACCTTTTTAGTAATTTATTTACAGCTTTTAGAATTATTTTCAGTCTATTTCTTCTAGCTATTCTTTTCAGTTAATTTTAGTTTATTTATGTTAACTATAGCTTTTCCCATTTAATTACAGTTTATTTATAGCATTTTAATTTATTTACTGTTATTTATGCGTTATTTACATCTTCTTCCTACGCCTTGGATTTCCTTCTATTTTCAGTTTTCTTTTATTTCTCCTTCTTCTTCTTCGTGTATGGATTAGAATAGAATTAATACGAAATTGGATTAAATTATAAGAAATCTAAAATAATGGAATATGAGATGTAAATCACAAAGGCTGTAATATAATTGGAATAGGACTGAAATTATGCCTAATTATGATATTAATTGGACTGAATTAAGAAGATTGGCATAGTTATAACTTAGAATTATAACTAAAAAGAATAAAAGAAGAAAGAAGCTTATTTTCACACTTAGACCTTGGGTTAAGTAATAAGCACGATTATAACGTAAGTTCTAAATTGATAAACTATGGAAACTGTGGAAACTATGGCGCTTATCTTAAGAGTTAGGATAAATTAATAAGCAATAATAGTAATTGCTAAAAATAAAGGCTTATTTAAATAATTTATCTAAGTTAATAAGTAAAGATAAGAGTAAGACCTGTACCAAATAGCATTCCACTAATATTTCTATGGTTACGGTGTTTCACATAATCCTGAAGTGAGACGAGGTGCTTCACATAATCCTGAAGTGAGGCGAGGGGTACGCTTAAGCTTATAGTGGTGGTAAACGGTCAATCTATGGTAGTTCAAATCAAATGGGTTTGAACAAGGGGCGCAACTAGATTATTGTTTGATAGGGACCAGTACCAACAGCATTTCTCCTATTTTTCAGTGGACACGGTGTTTCACATAACCCTGAAGTGAGACGAGGTGCTTCACATAATCCTGAAGTGAGGAGAGGGGCACGCTTATGTTGGCTAAGGTAAATAAAAGTTCAAAAGAGGGAGCAACAAGTAGCATGGGCATGGTGGCAGTTACGCGTGCAACTTCCATTTCGGTGCTCAGTAATCTCTATGAGTTCCAAGCGCTTAGTAAGTGTGTCTTTCGTAGACACCAAAGTCTACTGTGTAGGGAAACGTCCGGTCCACAGTAGATTCTATGGAGTTGCAAGCCGATCAAAGGGTAGAATTAGGAATTCAGCCTAATCAAAGCATCTATCAAGGACAAGTGCAAAAAATCAAAGTTAACCTTTCTTACTAATTGAGCAATAGTTTATTTGTATTTATTTCCAGTTTCTCTCTTTTCTATTTCCTTTATTTTCTTTTATATACTAGAACTGTTGTAAAGTCTATTGCTTTTACTTTGCTTAAAGATTCTAGTAATTACTATCATTCACTAGACTTTTAGTCTGACCCACTCCTCTATTTTCCTATTTCCCCCCTAGGCAATCAAGAGAGAGGATAGTAGATCCCAGTTACTTGGGGGGTTCTTGGAGAAGATTTCTATCATGTATTTCTTTTATTAGCTCTTTCTGTGTACTGGCTTATTATGAGGGATATTGTGTACTTTGATTTTTGAGACTATGAGTTTTTGTGAGACATCTTGGGTTTTGAGACATGTATGTGTATTTGGTATTTGCTTATTTGATTTATGAAACAATTATGAAATCTTATTTTAAATAAGTTATTATCTTAGTTACCGTTGTTTTTACCTATTTTTGTCTGGTGAATCTTGGTCTCTGTTAGTTTCAATTATAATGCACCACACCTTTTAATATGTCCTTTTGGGTATATTAAGGGGTGTGGGGTGTTTCACTTGGTATCAGAGCCTAAGGTTACATGATCCCTAAAAAGTTATTTTAAAAGTAAAGTATTTTCCAAAATAACTTGTTTTAAAAGTATTTTTCAGAAAAGAACTCTTAAAAATGTTTTTAAGTATAAAAGAGTTTTTATAAAAATCCCCTCATAAGTCCAGTTCAATCTCCCTTTGACTCTTTCCTAAACTATCCTTTTCTTTTCCTAGAATGGCTGATTCCCTGAACCTTCCCAAGGGCATTCCAGTCCCAGCCTGGTTTCGTATGTACTTACAAGCCACGACTCCAGAGGTGCACGGGCCAGCCCCCAATCCTGCACCAGCGGATGGGAACCCCATCAACCCACCTGTCGCCATCAATTTCTCTAAGCTTTGTAAGGATTTTGCGAGTTTGGGTGGAAAGACTTTTTTCTAGCAAGGAGACTTTTGTGGAGGTGAGAGCTTGGGTTAGGGACACCGAGAGGATATTTGGCTTATTGGGATTGAAGGACCAGCAGCGGGTTCAGCTAGCCTCTTGGCAGCTGAAAGAAGAGGCTTCTTATTGGTGGGAGGTTGTTGAGTTGGATGGAAGAGAAGTCTGTTGGAATGGGTTTAGGCAGAGGTTTGAGAGGAAGTTTTTATCTCAAGCAGAAGAGAGTGTTCAGTTAGAGAGATTTATCAATTTGAAGTAAGGGAGTTTGTCTGTTAAGGAATACAGCAATCAATTCAATGAGCTGTTGTGGTTTGGTATGGAATTGGTGAACACGCTGCACAAGAAAGCTATGAAGTTTGCAAAGGGATTGAATCTACCCCTTCAGGGATTATTGCTGACTCACGTACCGGTGGGAGCCACTTATGAGTCTTTGGTTGAGATGGAGCTTATGTCTGATGCAGTCAAGGAAGGAGAGTCTAAAGAAATGGTTAAGTCAGAAGGTTCGAAGAAGAAGTGGTGGAAAAAAAATAAGTTGAAGAAGAAAGGTGATGGCCCTCAGAAGTGGATTAAGAAAGGTTTGAAGTGCGGTAACTGTGGGATTGTTGGACATGTCGCTAAGGATTGTAGAAGGGATAAGATGAAGGAAAAGTGCTTTAATTGCGGACAACCCGGTCACTTGAGTAGGAATTGTCCCCAGAGAGCAGGGCAGGGGACTAGTGCACCGGTCGTGCAGATCCAGGCATTAGATGCATCACCTTCGGGCAGCATTCCGGATAGAGGTAGGAAAGTCACAGTAGAAGGTTTAATTTCTATATCTGATTTTCCCATTCGAACTTTATTCGATTCTGGAGCTCACACTCTTTTATCTCTAGTTCTCTTATGGATTGTTTGCACTTAGACATTTCTTTAGTGGTAGACCCCATTGTTGTTACAAACCCCATAGGTGGATCGACACACTTGTCTATGGTTTGTAAGGGTTTGAAAATTTATATCCTAGGCATAGAATTTGACTACGACGCCTATGTTTTGGGATTCTCGGGGTATGAGATGATCTTGGGTAAGGATTGGCTATCCACATATGGAGCTATATTAGACTGCGAGAGGGGAGTCGTTAGATTGGAGACATGCAGTGGTAGGACTCTCGAGCTATCTTGCGACCTGCAAGGGTCAGTCATGTTGAGTTTTCTCTATTCCCTCGATTCATCTTCAGCAGAGCTTGATTCGGTTCCTGTCGTCAGAGATTTTTCAGACGTCTTTGAGGAGGATAGGGGACTACCCCCTAAGAGAGAGATTGACTTCAGGATTTATTTGACCGAGAATGCTAAGCCAATAGCATTACCAGTGAGGCACATGGCACCTAGGGAGAGGAAGGAATTGAGCAAACAAATTCGTGAGCTTTTGGGGAAGGGATTCATAAGAAGAAGCATATCAGAATGGGGAGCACCAGTCGTCTTTGCTACTAAGGTGGATGGTTCTCTTCGACTTTGCGATGATTATAGAGAATCAAATAAGCTCACAAAGAAGAACTGATATCCACTACCTAGGATTGATGATCTTTTTGATCAGTTAGTTGTCTCTTCGATATTCTCCCAGCTTGATTTAGCCACGGGATTCCATCAGCTTAGAGTCGTCGATGACAGCATAGATAAGACTGCGTTTAGGACTCCAGACGAACTTTATGAGTGGTTGGTTATGCCTTTTGGGCTAGCCAATGCCCCAGCCTACTTTGTTGATTTGATGAGCCGTGTCTTTAGAGAAGTCCTAAATAAATTTGTAGTGGTATTCATGGATGACTTCTTGGTATTTTCCAAGAATATGGAGGAGCTTGCTGTTCATTTAGAGGAAGTTCTTCGCACACTTCGTAGTCACCATTTGAGAGCTAAGTTTTCAAAGTGCACTTTTGGAGAGAGGAGGTACGTTTCTTGGGGCACGTGGTCTTGAAGCAAGGTTTGGCTATTGATCCTGCCAAGGTTATTGCAGTACAAGATTGGAAGGTCCCCAAGAGTCACCGAGGTTAGGAGCTTCCTAGGATTGGCTGGCTATTATACGAAGTTCATTAGAGACTTTGCCAAGATTTTGGCACCACTCACGCACCTTACTAAGAAGAATAAAGCTTTCATGTGGGACGTGGATTGTGAGGATTCCTTCACAAAGCTTAAGAGAGCCCTTACTAGTGCACCAGTGTTAGTACTACCCAATGGAGCTAAGCCTTTTACCGTATACACTGATGCATGTGGGACGGGCCTAGGAGCGGTTTTGGAGGAGGCACACCATTCCCATATGACTATTCATCCAGGTGGTGACAAAATGTATCGGGATATGAAGAGGAGGTTCTATTGGAATGGCATGAAGAAGGACGTGGTGGAGTTCGTAGCTAAATGCCTCATTTGCCAAAGGGTAAAAGCAAAGCAACAGAAGCCCGGCGGATTACTTCAGCCCTTAGATGTGTCAAGATGGAAGTGGGACAATATTTCTATGGATTTTATAGATGGTTTACCCTGTTCTAGGAAGGGGAATACTAGCATTTAGATGATTGTTGATCGGTTGACTAAGAGTGCTCACTTTATCCCAGTTAAGAGTAAGCGCACCACATCATATTTGGCATCACTTTATATTCGAGAGATAGTCCGACTTCATAGAGTCCCTTCTAGCGTGGTGAGTGATAGAGATCCTATTTTCACTAGTGAGTTTTGGAGAAGCTTACAGGAGGCGTTAGGGATGCAACTTAGATTGAGTACGGTCTATCACCCACAGAAGAATGGCCAAACGGAGAGAGTGAATAGAGTGCTTGAGGATTTGCTATGGATGTGCATTTTGGACTTTGGAGGAACTTGTAAGGAGCATCTTCCGTTGGTTGAGTTTGCGTATAATAAAAATTACCAAATGAGCATAGGAATGGCACCATTTGAGGATTTATATGGAAGACCTTGGAAGTCCCCTTCATGTTGGGTGGAGTCTATGAAGAAGTTACTACTTGGGCCAGACATGGTGAGGGAGACATCGGAGAGAGTGGATTTAACTCAGCGAAGGATGAAGACAGCCCAAGATAGGCAGAAGTCTTATGCGGATAAGCGGAGGAGAGACATTGAGTTTGAGGTTGGAGACTTAGTTTTTATCAAAGTATCCCCGCTTAGGAAGGTGGTAAGGTTCGGATCGAATGGAAAGTTAGCCCCCATATTTGTTGGACCATTTCCTATCATAGAGAGAGTTGGGAAGATGGCTTACTGAGTGAAGTTACCAGATAGGCTCGCAAGAGTGCATGATGTTTTCCATGTTTCGCACTTGCGAAAGTGCTTACATGACTCGGCAGAGGTTGTAGAGCCTAGTCAGTTAGAGAAGGTGGAGGTAGAAAGGGAAGCATCTGTTCGGCATATCCCCACGAAGATTGTTAGAAGAGACATCAAGCGACTAAGGAATAAGGAGGTTCCTCTAGTAAAGGTTGGGGAGATGATGGTGCAAACGCCACTTGGGAAGCAGAAGAGAAGATTCGTACTTACTATCCTCATCTTTTCGATAGTAAGTTTTTAGAATTTTCTATTTCCATCTTTAGTTTTGAATAGGTTCTTTCCTTTATTATCCTTTGGGAGGGTAGAACTTAGAATTTAACCTATGGATGGTAGGATTTGATGTAAACATGTTATTAGAACATGTTATGAATGATGTATGCTAGTGGTTGCAAGTGTTTACTAGTGGGTGTTAATAGACGCATATAGGTACACTAGGCACTATTATTCTTTAAGGATCGGCCTAACTAGGACAGTAGAGCATATGCATATGGATGTGTGCGCATTTTTATTCTATTTTTCATGGTTACTATAAATGGATGATTATCACATGATTTTTGCATTTGAATGATGTTTGTAGCACGCATATAGAACTATCAGTTGTCATTAGGGAATTTTTGAATTCATTTGGAAACATGACACAGACATGATTGCATAAAAGGAGGTCAACTGAATTGGTGGATAGCCTAATCTTTTGCATTAGATAAGAACATTTACACTACACTAATTGCATAAGTATCATAAATTGCATTAGAAAAACTTAAGAACAATGGATGAATCGTCGATGATTGAGTAGTTGGTTGTAGAATTGGATGAAAACATTTTGTACATTCTTTTATCCTTAGAAATTTCGAGGACGAAATCCCTTAAGGAGGGGAGAATGTAACAACCCAAAATTTAAACCGTAATAATTAATTAAATAATAAAATAACTTTGTGAAATTATCAGAATTGAGCCACAGGAGTTGCACCATTGTGTCCGTGGTAATTTTCTGGTCAATTTCAATATATAGAACGTCAAAATCCGAGTTAATATGAGCAAGGAACAAAATAATCAAAGAAACGAAAAAATAAAATAAAAAATAAAAAATATAGGCCAGGTCGACCGGCCGGTCGATCTGGGCATAAAGGCGGTCGACCGCCCGATCGACCCGCCTGCCTATTTTCGTGAACGAACGTTCGTTCGTTCGAAAGTAGAACACATAATTTGCATTGTTTAAACTGATCTGGTCCTTCTATTCTTGCATCTGATGGCTTCTATTCAGCCTATGACGTGGTTGCATCCTATTCAATCCCAAAATCCAACGGTCTGAGATCCACTTCTACCCCTATAAATAGAACCCTAGGCCTAACACTTTTTCTCATTCTAAGATTTTCTCCAATTGGGTTCACTTATTCAGGAAGGACCCTAAGTGGAAAATTTTCCAAGGAGGAGATCGTTATAAATAAAAATATTTAACAACCCCAAGTGGATCTGTGAAGGCCTAAAGGAAAGAGCTAAGGACCAGAGGTGAGTGATTGTAATTATTTTAAGTTTCTTTAAGTAATTTAAAATAATAGGGTTTCTAATAGTTGTAGTTTAACTACGATTTTTGGAGTAACCTTTTTAGTAATTTATTTACAGCTTTTAGAATTATTTTCAGTCTATTTCTTCTAGCTATTCTTTTCAGTTAATTTTAGTTTATTTCTGTTAACTATAGCTTTTCCCATTTAATTACAGTTTATTTATAGCATTTTAATTTATTTACTGTTATTTATGCGTTATTTACATCTTCTTCCTATGCCTTGGATTTCCTTCTATTTTCAGTTTTCTTTTATTTCTTCTTCTTCTTCTTCGCGTATGGATTAGAATAAAATTAACACAAAATTGGATTACATTATAAGAAATCTGAAATAATGGAATATGAGATGTAAATCACAAAGACTATAATATAATTGAAATAGGACAGAATTATGCCTAATTATGATATTAATTGGACTGAATTAAGAAGATTGGCCTAGTTATAACATAGAATTATAACTAAAAAGAATAAAAGAAGCTTTTTTTCACACTTAGACCTTGGGTTAAGTAATAAGCATGATTATAACGTAAGTTATAAATTGATAAACTATGGAAACTATGGAAACTATGGCGCTTATTTTAAGACTTAGGATAAATTAATAAGCAATAATAGTAATTGATAAAAATAAAGGCTTATTTAAATAATTTATCTAAGTTAATAAGCAAAGATAAGAGTAGGACCTGTACCAAATAGCATTTCCCTAATATTTCTATGGTTATGGTGTTTCACATAATCCTGAAGTGAGACTAGGTGCTTCACATAATCCTGAAGCGAGGCGAGGGGTACGCTTATGCTTATAGTGGTAGTAAATGGTCAATCTATGGTAGTTCAAATCAAGGGGGTATGAACAAGGGGCGCAACTAGATTATTGTTTGATAGGGACCAGTACCAACAGCATTTCCCCTATTTTTCTCTGGACACGGCATTTCACATAACCCTGAAGTGAGACGAGGTGCTTCACATAATCCTGAAGTGAGCCGAGGGGCACGCTTATGCTGGCAAGGGTAAATAAAAGGTGAAAAGAGGGAGCAACAGGTAGCATAGGCATGGTGGAAGTTACGTGTGCGACTTCCATTTCGGTGCTCAGTAATCGCTATGAGTTCCAAGCGCTTAGCAAGTGTGTCTTTCGTAAACACCAAATTCTACTATGTAGGGAAACGTCCGGTCCACAGTAGATCCTATGGAGCAGCAGGCCGATCAAAGGGTAGAATTAGAAATTCAGCCTAATCAAAGCAGCTATCAAGGACAAGTGCAAACAATCAAAGTTAACCTATCTTACTAATTGAGCAATAGTTTATTCGTATTTATTTTCAGTTTCTCTCTTTTCTATTTCCTTTGTTTCCTTTTATATACTAGAACTGTTGTAAAGTCTATTACTTTTGCTTTGCTTAAAGATTCTAGTAATTACTATGATTCGCCAGACTTTTATTCCGACTCACTCCTTTATTTTCCTTTTTCCCCCAGGCTATCGAGGGAGAGGACAGTAGATCGCGGTTATTTGGAGGGTTCTTGGAGAAGATTTCTACCATGTATTTCTTTTATTAGCTCTTTTTGTGTACTGGCTTATCATGAAGGATATTATGTACTCTGATTTTTGAGACTATGAGTTTTTATGAGACATCTTGGGTTTTGAGACATGTATGTGTATTTGGTATTTGGCTTATTTGATTTATGAAACAATTACGAAGTCTTGTTTTAAATAAGTTATTATCTTAGTTTCCGCTGTTTTTACCTATTTTTGTCTTGTGAATCTTAGTCTCTGTTAGTTTCAGTTATACCTATATCGCACCACACCTTTTAATGTGTCCTTTTGGGTATATTAAGGGGCGTGGGGTGTTTCAAATTTGCACTCATTAATTTCTCTTTATAATTCTCTTTATTATTGTTTATTACAAAAAATATATTTATTTTTTCAACTCTGAATCAATAATAATGTCACAAAAAAGATAATATGCTTCAAAAGCTTCTTTGTGCACTTATTTCTCTAAATACCTCAAACACCGTAATCAGATAATAATATATATATATATATATATAATCAAATCTCTATTCTCTTTTACAACCATTTTATCACTATTTAGCTCACAAATACTAATTTTTTCATTTTAATCCTCAAAAATCATTTTATTGTTGTTTATCTCAAAATAGTAATAACATAGCTCAAAAACACTTTTGATAACACGGTTTTCTAGTATTATTATCCCAAAATATCTCTTATATATGTTGCTCCAATAATAATGATAATATTCTTTAATAAACTCCATAAAGTTTACTATATTGTTATTTACTCAAAATAACACAGTTTTTTCCCAAAATCACATTATCATTTATTAAAACTCTCATTATTTTATAAATAATAAATTCTCTAACTCCAATTAGAAATATACATTTTCATTATTATTTATGAATTTTCTAAAAATTCCTAAACAAAAACCTTATTCACTTTTCCATGTTTATTTAAATAAATTTATTAAATTACCATTATTTAAAATTTTACTCCTAATTTGTATATAATCCCAATTACTATTAACTTACTTAATTTTCCCAAAATTAGACAAATTCATTTATTTTTATTTATCATTTATCTTCTTGAGTTAATAATCAATTATAATTAAATGTTCAATAATGCAATAATTAACACTAAACTAATCAGATCAAGCCTCAACATCCAAAATATTTCAATAATCCAAACACCCATTAATATAACACAACATATCTTAACCAACATAAATTATTCAAGGATGGTTAACTACTTAATATTTAAAAACTCAATTATATAATTTAAATAAACCATACCAATGTGCTTTTACTGACAACCTCAAAACTGAGTAAACCAATCACCAAATCGTCTAGAATTCCGCTTTAAGCCAAACAGAACAAAATGCCCATGAATTAGAGTTTGTATTCGAAGGATGCGGAGATTATAAGATCTTGGATGAAATTTGCAATTAAGTAAAATACATGGGCTAAAGTGAAAAACAACTACCATCCTCTATAGTAACTTCAAATCTGTGTATGGAATCGTTTGTTGCCAGCACCTGCCTTCCACTTCATGTCACCACTGCCTTTGATGTTCACACCTCGAACCGATGCTGCCAATGCCCCACCAAGCCAAGTCGAATGCTACACGACCACCGCAACAGCCATGCTGCCACCGTTGGCACAGGGAAATTCAATCGAAAATATGTGAATTCTAGCCAATCTGAAGTGCATTTCATCATTCCATCCATGTAGATCAACTCCCCTTGACGTAATCTATGCAATTGTATCTTTTGATCATCCAGTTATTATCATTTCACCATCGAATCGAAAATCCTATTGTAATGACCCGTATTTTTAATGATATGATATTTAAATAATTGATTTAAATATTGTATCATTAATTAATTAAAGGTCCTAAAATATGATTTTTGGCATATGGCCGAATTAGGACTCGAGACCACATACTTTGAGTTTAGATCAACGTTGCAAATTAAAATGAGTATGAATATCGCTATATTTGAAACTTGGACGATCTAATGGCAAAAACGATATTCAAATGCACGAAATTATCATGCCAAAGCACTGTCTCGTATAGCGGTGAAATTTATACCATTAGGACCAAGAAAATGAGATGAGATACGTCGACAAGTTTTGTTGAGATCGGATGCACCTATGATCGTACGAGCTCAAAATGCATAGCGATTTATTTAAGAAATCAAATAAATTATATATAATATTAAATAAATGTACATTACCTATTCTATTTCTCCCTCATTTTATTGTTCCATTACCTATAAGAGAAATGACCGCCTCTTCCTTTAAACCCTTCAATAAATTAAGTCGAGAGTTTTGTTCAACGATAAATCACGACGGGTCCATTAAGATCGTAGCAATGAGAGCTTCACATATGTGGTGACGATGTAAGTTGCAGCTGTGTTTGAAGATGGTCCACATTTTAAGTCATATCTAGGGTTCTGATTTGATGGAGCTAGAGATGGATTTAGGTCAAGGCCAAGATGGGATTGACTCTCTCTCACGGTACTTCATCGTTCGGAGTTGGTTGGAGGAGATGCGGCATCCCCCAGTGATTTGCGACATTCGTACGGTTGAGAAGGGTTGGCAGTCGCAATTCGACAAAGGTGGCCGTGCTCCACCACTTTGGTTCCGTCATGAGGAGGGCACGTAGTGGACTCCATCGGCGAAGTTCGTTCGTCGAATCATCGATAGTAGAGGAAGAGAGGGAGGTGCATATGCATGGTGGAAGCAGGTTCATACATGTACAGAGGGATTTTGTATTTGGGGAAGATAGATTTAGGGACGATAAAGGTAATTAAGGGTTAGTAATTAATTGAAGTTAATTAATTAATATTTTATATTTATGTTCTTATAAAATCCATATCTTTTGCATACGAGGTTCGATTTAGATGTGGTTTCTTACATTGCGCTCATGATCGAGAGCTCTACGATTTGACATAGGATTGGCCAACTTCTATTGAGGTGTATGATATATTTTTTCACTATACTATGATTGTTAGTATAGTGTAAAAATGACATTTTGAAATGATTTATAACTTTAAAACATGATTTTTAATATATTTAAACCTACATCTTATTTTATAAAAGAATTTAAAAGCATTTCAAAATTGTTTTAAATCGAATATCACAATTTTTCTTATTGACGTACTATTTTTACAAAATTGCTAGACTTAGGCTAATTTTGATATTAATCCCACATTGGTTGCTTTTGATGTATTGTATGCATTACATGTGTGTTATTGTAGATGCATGTAGGCTATTATGGATGTATATATGCTTATTAGTTGCATCTATGATTGTTTGCCTGTTTTGGTTGAAAACGCCGATCGATCAACAAAATAGTGTTAAGAAATATCCCATAGGATAGAGTTTTGTATGTATCGATTAATTTGAAGATAAAAGATGATGGACTTGGACTTGAGTTTGTGCTCCGAACTTTAGGACTGGCGCTGGAAGTTTTCATTTGGTTTGTACCTAGCCATTTTTGGTTAAGTACACGACCAAAGTGGTCATTATTGACTACTCTGGAGTGGTCTATATCTATTACTATTGATGATGGTCGATTTGGCCAATTTTGACGTAGGTGATGGAGAGGCTTTAAGGAGCATAATGTGATGGTTCATTCATTCATTCGGTCGACATTTGATTTTGATGTTATGGCTCTTCGACGAGCAGTTTTAGGCCGTGAAGTAAGGATGCAATGCTTTAACATAATGGCTCAAGATGGGAAGCGATAGGTTCGATGATAAATAGCTGTACTTCGAGATACAGAGTAGGAGATGATGAGTCAGATAGAGGGAACTGTTAGACGATGTCTATAGGACACATGATGGTATTCTACAATTGATGATGACTGTTGAGGATCGCCCCTACCACAGGGACTTATGATGGGAGTCATGAGATCAGTTTCGGGATGCACTCTTCTATAGATGGCATGTGCAAAGGGATCGTAAAGCCTCGAGGGTTTGGGTGGTACTCGTAGAGAGGGGTATACATTAGGGACATGATGCTTCCCGAGGGCATGATGGTCCCTAAAGCGTGATGACTCTTAATTATAGATGAGAGATGAGTATACCTGGATAGACATGATGGTTAGTCTAGTTCCTGACCTACTGAGTGGCATGTATCCGAGTATCGAAGAACCAGGACGTTGAGTAGTCCTTGAAAATGACGGGTTGTTCGAGTTATCGCATATCCAACCCTTTGAGTGAGTGAATATAAGGATGGATGATGGATGCTATGTTTCATTGATTGTTTATCATCCTAGGGATGTCACATGATGCTGATATTATTAATGTGTATATTTAAACATCCCTTAGTACTTTGACGTATAGTACACCAATGATGACTATTATAAAAGATTGTACAATTTGCTAGGCGGATGCTAGATGATAAGCATGGACTAGGGATTAATCGCCTATGCAGGGATTAATCCAAGATTAATCAAAGCTAGGCATTTTTGATAAACTCATGCATTTTGGATAAAATTTTAGTATTTTGTTTAGTATTAAGTGATCCGCAACAAGATATCATAGATTTGGATGGGTTTGGGAGTAATCATAAGACAAAATTGCTTGAAACAAACATTTTGATGCTTATAAGAGGCACCAAGCCTAAATTGGTGCATAGATGGTGCCAATAAACCTATTTATATGCTTAGATAATATAGTAAGTCTCATCTAGGCAGACTAGGAAAATACCAAGGCAGTAAGTGTAAGGACCCGAAAATTTGAACACTCTGTCTATGAACATCGATACATTTTGAGATATGTTTAAGTGTTATAAATATGATTTTATAACCTTATTTAACATCACTTAATTAATGAAAAATGGCAAAAAACTTGTTTTTGAAAATTATTTACAAAAATATATTGTTTGAAGAAAAATCGATAATGTGACCAAAAATCGGTTTATCGGTAAATAGTTTTTCGATCGATATAAGTTGTTCGAACTATCGTACACTTAACTGATGATCAAATGAATACATTAGCAACTAATTAAGACACTCTGCTCTTCATAAAGCTTGGAATGATCTAGAAGCTTCCTTAAGGACAAGAGATATTATAATGAGAAGGGTAAAATGGTAACATGAATAACGGAGAAGTGATATAAAGTTGTCATGAAAAGAAGCAATTAATGTCATTAAGGTTTTGAGGGATTTTGTAACGACCCATATTTTTGGTCTGAATATTTAATTTATTTAAATATTTGGATTTGAATTTAAATTATAATAAAATATATGTTTCAAATTTAGACCTAATTTTTATGACATATTTTTAATTTAATTTATAGAATTTTTCTATAATTTTTAATTTATAGCATTTAATGTTGCATTTAATTATTTGTACCTGGGGTTGCTTTGCTATGAAGTATATTTGCATATTATATATACGTACATATGGATACCATAGCAACACCCACGCATGAATTCATCTTCATTTTTTAACATTAGGCATTGTTACACATTCCCTTTTCATTTAATAATTCCATTATCTTCCAATATACAAAGAATTAGAGAAAAGTGTAAAAATCAAAGTTGTAGAGAATGAAGTAAGCTACAATTTTCATTCGCGTTGCACTCGAGATAGTCAAGCGGAGAGGAAGATACGAAGGGGAGAAGTGGTTGTGCATTTTGGTGTATGTGCGTATATATATGGGTATGTATATATAAGTACAAGTGTGTTTATGCGGGTGGAGGTCCCAGGCATGCATTGGGAGTAAGAAATGATGTGCTTTATGTTGGATGCATGCATGGCCGAGGATAGGTGTACAAGCGAATGCATGCATGAAGGCAAAAAAAAAAAAATATAAAGCCTGTAGCGTGAAGGATGGTGGGAGACTTAGGTCATGTCGTGCATGGAGATTCAAAGGCACATGGTGGAAATGTTTTAAGGTGGATGCATGCATAGTGATGATATACTTGCAAGCGTGAAGAGAGATGATGGAGGAGGATTGAAGGCATGAGGCCGTGAAGAGAAATGGGAAGGTAAATGTGCTACTATTTATATAAATTGATTTTGTGTTTTAGGCCCTAGAAATGTGGTCTTTTGCATGTGCATGCGAGAGTATGGAGGATAGAAAGGTTAGTAACGTTGCATACGGGCTCTGTTGTTTTCGGTTTGAAAGTGGCTTGCTGGGATTTGCACAAGTGAATGGTTGGGTTTTTGGCTTGAACATACAAGTGGGTAGGCTTTGCAATAGGTTTGGGTGAGATTTTGTTTTAAGTTATTTATTAGTTTGTGTTTAATTAGTTTT
This sequence comes from Allium fistulosum, assembly GCA_030737815.1. Lineage (NCBI taxonomy): Eukaryota > Viridiplantae > Streptophyta > Magnoliopsida > Asparagales > Amaryllidaceae > Allium > Allium fistulosum. The sequence continues at coordinate 722,844,162 of CM060901.1, forward strand.
GTTTAAATGTTCAAACTTTAAAAATCTATAACTTGCCCATACGATATCCGTTTAACCCGCGGCCTTCGACGTTATATTCGTATTAACGAATAGAACACATTAGTGTAGTTTATTGACACGTTTAGTGAAATATAAAATATTGACAAAATATTAGTGACATTTTATTAGCAAAACAAATCCTCATTCTGCTATTATAAACTATGTAGATTTATTAATATTCGATAATCGATCTATTTGATATTAATTGTTAATTATTTAATAAATAGATGTGCTGCTATTTATTATTGTTGTTGACTGCTGGTTTGATTGTTTAGATTATGCTCGGACAGTTTATGAGCACTGATTATTACTTATAGATTGTTGATTTTAATCGATCAGTTTATGAGAAATTAATTATCCATATGCATGGGCTAGGTAGAAAATAATTGTAGGCTAACACCTTGTGATTTATTTCACGATTTGACTATAAGGTGTTTAGCGATAATATTGGTTCATTTAATAGTTATAATTAGTTATAATAATTTGACGTCAATGGAATTGTTTTCAAAGTTGGTTTTCATAAATGAAGTTTATGAAATATTAAAAAAATATAAATATTTGGAAATGAATATTCTGAAGTTATATTATATAAAAGTAATTTGTATGATGGTTTTATAAAAATGTTTTATAAAACGGAAAGAATTTCGAGGACTAAACTCGATGGTTTTAAGATGATTTTTGAAAGGATTTGGAAATGCAAATTATTATAGAATTGAAGTATTTGTAATTATTAGTGTAAATGATTTTGCCACTTTGGGATATAAAGTGATTTGTTATGTTACCGAGTAATCCATAACTAAAAAGTGGGCAAGGGAGGTGCATATGTTCTATAGCCTCAATATAGTCACTCTTGTTGTAAAGGGATATACATATCTATATTTATTTTTGGAAGGTTGGGACCCAATTGCCTTGTTATAGTTAGAAACCTCCCGATCAGGTAGCATATAGTTTGTACGTTTGTATATTGGTATCATTTCAAAAAGTGATTTGTTTTCAGATCCCGAAGTAAAGGACTAATTTAAATATAAAGGATGTATATATATATATATATTTCAAAAGTTTTGAAATAAGAATTCGTGAATAAACTCCAAAGATATCATTTCCGTAAAGTCAATTAGATTTTAAAAATCTAAAATTGAAGATTTAGCTTAAGTGGGTAGTTTTGGAATTACATATTGTTTGTTGCATCGTAGGCTCCATGAGTCCTATTTGCGGTAGGAGAACTACATTGGCTTGATCTTGTATCTAATCGGGTACCCAATTAGATAGGGGTACGTAGGCAGTCACAAGTGGTAGTGATGCGGCCCCAATAATAACATAACATTTTTCTGTTTATTGGTTGCTATTTATCTTGTGTTGTTGTGTCTTTCCTGCTTACTATTTTATTCCACATTTACATTGTTTATTGAGTTTGCAGGTAGGGATATTGCTATTTCTCATCAGAGTTGCGCAGCAGTAGATTTATAGTTTATTTATAGTATTTGATTTTGGGTTTGTATTAGAGCACACTATAGAATAAATGATTACTCTGATAACTTCTATAATTAAAATTTGTATCACATACATTTATTAATGTTGAATATTTATCAAATATTGTGTATTAAGTTGGTAATTTTCATTCGTAGTTTTAGAACGGTCGGGTTTTTCGACAATTTTGACTGGGCTGAAAACCCGAGTCATCATAGGTTTTTGTTCTTTTCCCATAATCATTCCTTATCCTATATAAGGAGGGTACACCCTTCAAAAATATATCACAAATATTCCTAAGTTTTGAGCTAAAATTTCAATGTCATCATCTTTTTATTCATCTTATATTCTTAAAGCCAATAATTTGCAAACCATCTCCAAATCACCTCAAACTTTGAGGAAAGCCTTGCCACCACATAACAACACCTTCTACCTAGTTAGATTATAAAAAAGTGAAGCCACACTCCCCTCCCACACCATTAGGCCGTGAGCATTAGGAGGAAAGGAGAGTCATAGAAGCAAGGCAAAGTAAGAGAGGAATGGAAGGAAAGGAGGTTGTTGGTTTGGATTTAAAATTGAGTGCTTAAGCTTGGTTTCTTGTTGGACAAAAGGTGAGCTAACTCACCACTTGGATTGATAATAAATATCACATATATATTGATGTTTGATTATATTAAATGTTGTTTGAATTGTTAGATGGAATATGTCAAAACATTAATTTGGCTACTTGTTTGGAAAACAAATGACACATAAGACCCATGTATATGGACTTGAACAAACTTGGAATGGAATTGAATGGACATATGACATATAACTGGGCCTTGAAAAAATCACATAGGTTGTAGTTAAACATAGGTTGGAATATGACTTGGGTTTAGAAGTACACTTATAATGATAGTCGTTATAGATGAAGTTCGAAATTGCCTTGTTTTTAGCAATTGTTATGGAGCTTTGTAGAGAGATCCATAGGAATTTCTCGCCATATTACATTTTTTATATGTATATTTGTTGCTATTAAAAGCTTGAATAGTTAAAAGTTAAGTAACATTTCAAAAATGGCCAAAACATCACTAATGCAAAACTGCCCGGTTTAACCTTGACTTTTGGACATCAAATGTTTGAAAAAGGGCTTTAAATTTTAGCATTTTGTTTCATTCTTTTTAAAAGTATTGCCTAAGTCTTACAGAGTATTTTAAAATTATTTTTGAGATCTATATGATTTTTTTAGAATTAGTTATGAATTTATATAAAAAGAGTGTTTTGTGGAAAATACGGTTTTATATGTTTTCCAGTGAATTTCAAAATGACTGTTTTTAAGTAATATTTTGTATAAACATTTTAAAACCTATTATAAGTATATTCAAGTATCTTGAAAGTATAAACAAAAGGTTTAGAAAAGGGGTTAGAATTGTTAAATGAATAAATGATTGATTGTTTAAATTACTTATTAGAAAAGTAATTAACTATGCTTAACACTAAAAAGTCGACGAAGTAATCTTAACTATTTGTGAGAGTTAAGATTGATGTTGAGTAGGGATGGAGTAATAGAGCTCTAATCTACTGGGCTTCCCTCTTAACCGAGGAATAGGTAGTGGAAAATGTCGAAAATGTGTTAATCGAGTTGATTCCTTATTGTTTATGAAAATCATTAATACTATACTTAACACTAAAAGCCGACGAGGCAGACTTATCTATTTGTGAGATTCAAGAATGAAGTTTCTAGGAAAGGCTTGGAGCAACCAGTGCCTAAACATACCTGGCTTCACTCTTGGACGAGTAGTTAAGTTGGAATGTCAGAATCTAGTTAAGCATATGAATCGTGATTTGTATAAGCAATTTTTTTGACTAGAAAATTGATTAGTCGATTATCGAACTTGACCTAATATTAAATTAGGAAGTAATCGAAAGGCTTCATAATTTCATTCCAATAAGAACCCCAAAAGAGGGGTATTGGTACGAAACATCTCTAGCATTCACTTACTTTTGAAAGAACCGGAGTTGAGTTTATCATAAATTCATCGATTGGTTTTGAAGAGCCTAGGATCGATTAGAGTTCTACTTACCGAATACCACTTTAAAACTAGTATACAAATTCTATGATTTGGAAGCAATTAAAGAAAAGGAATCTATGTGGAGATTCAAGATCTATTTAAGATGCTCGAACACATATAGATGTTCATGATCTGTTCAGGATGTGTGAATCCATGTGTCATTCCAAGATCTATTGAGATATAGGAATCCATGTTTGGCTTCGACATGTGAGGATCCAATTCGGGATTCGTGTTCTATTCAAATGATGAAGACTTGTGTGAAGATGACGAACGTAACCTCGACATCGGAATGACTAAAAACAGTGTAACGACCCACCTTTTTGGATGGTTTAAATCGATGATAAACCACACACGTCAGACTCAAACTATTCAAAATGGAGGATTGTTATGGGGTAAATAAGAAAAAGAAGAGAAAGAAATAAAAAAACACATAATCTCACAGTGGAATGACAAAATATAATAATCAAATAACAGTTCATGAAGCTGTTTTTCAAATACATTTGATTACACCTTTACAATACAGATCAGAGTACATATAGCAGTAATAAATAAATAATGCGGCGGAACAACATGATGTGGTGGAACAAAGAAAATAAATAATAATAGTACAAAATCTACGTCTTCATCCTCCAGAAATAAGGTCTTCAATACACTGAAAAGCTCAGACTGACCCGAGCGTAATGAAAAGACAAAACACTCGAGTCAGAACTAAAAGATCTTATGTAAGTTAAATCAATAGTAAATATATATGAGTGTAACGGCTTCAGAGATGTTTACGGGGTTTGACATCTCCTATCCAATGTCAACGTGAGTGTAATAACTAAAGATATTTTCGGGATTTCCATCTTCTAAGGATCTGTTAAACTATCTACATACATAGTACAATACGCTATTATAATAGTGTCTACAGTAAAGTAAAGTATTAAAATAGCGTTAAGGCGTTACCCATATCCCCCTTAACACATTTTTATATATTCCCGTAGTCTATACAGATACTGTAAGCCCCACCAAACTGATGGGATACTTAGGGAGCACTCCATAGGTACGGTACAAACCAAACTCGTAATGGGCGCGATAAGGCATGTGACAAGGCACGCGAGGCAATGCCAGGGTAGGATTCTACCATTTGCACTCCCGGACTAGTAACAACGCATAGCAGCTACTACCGCCCACCTCGGAACACACTCCCATAATCAAAATCGAGGGGTGGCCACCTAATCAATCACAAAGTCATAATATGGTATCAAAGAAATATGCCCGATAGGAAGAGCGACTTCACTTGGCCCGGTATAGCTCCTGTTTTAGCCACATCAAGCTGACTAACGGGAGTTAGGGCTACGTAAATACCTCATACAGAATCGTTTGCCAAACCATCCTGCTTCATTCTGGAATCTCCACCACGTACACGGTTGTTAGAGTGGTTTTTGGTATTGGTAGAGAGTATGACAATATCCGATCTCGGTCTCTTTAACAACCAAATGCTTATTTAACACCGGATGGTTCTTTTACATTTCCAAAACCGATTCATAATTGGTATCAAAATATCATATTCTCAAAACCATATCACTTTCGGAATCATATTTACTTTCGAAATCATATTCAATTTCAAAATCATATCCACTTTCGAAATCATAGTTTCAAATAGGTTAAACTCTCATTTCAAATCATCATATTTACTCAAAATATGTCATTTCACTAGAAAATATCACTTCAAATTCCAACTTAAGTTATAACATCATTTTACCATATCCACTTTTAAATCAAGGATTTAAATATAAACACTTCAACTTTACACAGTCTAAAATTTAGAAATAGTTTAGATAGTTTAAATGGTTTAAAATCGCTTTAAATGGTTAAATTACTTTAAATATAGTTTTAAATGATTTTTATTATTTAAAATAGATTAAAATAGTTTAAAATAGTTTAAAATACTTAAAATGGTTTTAATAGTTTAAAATAGATTAAAATAGTTTTTAATAATTAAAAAGTTTAAAATACTTTAAAATGGTTAAATAGGTTTTATATGATTTAATATAAAATGGTTTGAAATTATAAATAAATCTGAATTTAAAATAATATATTTCTAAACAGTTATATTAAAATAATTGATTTGAAATTAATATCAAATTTAACCATTTCTTCCGTTTCAACAAATCTGGACCATATCTTGATTTCAACAAAAATAATTTTCTTTCATTTCAAATTCCCATAAAATCCTTCAACTTATATCGATTCAACTCCTGTTTGAACTACAATTTTAAAACACTTTAATTTCATAGATTTCAAAGTCTAAATATTCAAACATTTTCAATAACTCAATTTCGATAAATTTCTTTTATATTTTAGATTTCAACTTTTAAATTTCCCTCTTTATTTTTCAAACAATTCATTAAACCAACTCCAATTTCAACACTTAAAACTTGGATTTTTTAAAATAATTCATTTTATATAAATCAAATTTTATTTCAAAATATCATTTAACTGAATTTAAAAATTTAAGATTTAAAATCAATTAATTTAACCAATCTGGTGTCCGTATATAATTTTCTACCCTATAGTCAACTGATACAGATATATATCATTTTAACCTGTAAATATTTTAAATTTTACAGGTATATATCATTTCAACCCGCAATTCCAGAATAAATTCAAAATCTATAAATCGCTCGGGTTTATCATTTCAACCATAACGATTTTTTCCTAATCTATTGATCGTTCGGGTGTGTATCATTTCAACCCATAGGAAACTTCTAACAATGACTAAGGGAACTTGCAGTGTTATAACAATATAAATATAACATCCAGTCATCCAATATCAATAATCAAACGTCCAGCACAATCACCATTCAATTAACCAATAAATAACATCAATTAACCGATTATCATCAACAGGTATTCAATTGACAATTAAATTCAATATTAAATTAAATACCGATTAAATTCAATAAAAGTCATATTTAACTTGAATGGCAATTTAAATATATCAACAGCAATCAATCAACTTCAAATCATATCATAAGTTCAATTTAACCAACATAAGATAATTTAGTAGTTGTGAGTGGGTTAAAACACTCACCTTTGATTTCAAATCGATTTAAAATCCAAAATAAGGCCCAAATTTGAACAGTCTCCGAATTCGTCCAAACTAGTTCTAAAATTTATGAAATTTCAATGCAATCCCAATGAAACAAACCATGTGTAAATCCAATCACGTACGTAAAAGTTATGCATATGAGAACATTATACGATTTATATTATAAAATCAATAAAATAATAATATAATTTAACACGTCATCTACCTCTCTCCTCTACGTGATCACAGACCCAGGCGTTCGAACACAGCAGGAAATCGACCCACCATCGCTACTTTGACCGAGCATCCCCCACCAACTCTAGCCGTCGTTGACCAAGCCACAACCACCTACGAGTTCGCCTCCTCTGGTACTACCCACGGCCAGAAGCCCAAGGCTTCCGCCGCCCCCTTATACAAACGCGCCGCCACCCACGTTTAGGGTTTTGAATCCCTACTTCGAAAAATCTGGCCACCACGCTTCATCCTAGGCCAAGCGGCCACCTCCAAACAGCTCTAGGCAACGAGCACAACAAAACCCCTAAGTCAATTTCACCTATTGACGACGAAATCAAAACCCCCAATTCTGAGTTTGACCATGATTTCTGAACGCTTTGGTCACTGGCTCGAAAAATGAATGCCAGACGTAGGTTCCATTCGTCGAAATCTTTCCAACGATATATAATTTGATACAGTTTAAGGAGTATTAATTTTTTGATTTGATTTTGATTTGCAATTGGATGTAGGAATTAGGGTTTTTGACATTTGAGAAGGAGGAACAGACAGATAGAGTGGTATGTACTATAATAAGAAATAGAAAGACTGCTAGGGTTTAGAAAATGTATTTATATAGACAAAGCCCGATAAAAAATAACGAATATATCAATTTGGTTCGAAACGACAATAACGACCCGAAAAGTTCATTTCGTCTCCGAAACGATACCATATATCAAAATAGATGTTTTCGATACTTTTAAACTCAATGGAACAGGTTTCAAATCCTAATTCCATTGTATGAAGAAGTTAGCTTTGAAAATCAGCTTATTTCAAATTGATTTCAATAAATTGATTTCTACACGTTTCGAACCCGCATGATCAAACGACAAGTCCGTTCGCTACGAAACTTGAAATCCTACAATAATTCACCATTATGGATCCGATGAAATTAGTTTCGTCGAAATTCGAGGTAGTGGCCAAAATGGCTATTTTTATGTTAATTAAATAAATGATTATTAATTAATTAAATCACTTTTCCAATTCAAATTTTAGAATTAACAAATTTCATCATTTCTAATTACACAGAAATTAACAATCTTTTTAAAACCAATTTCCCATGTCAAATTCAATGTTAGATATTGCACTAATGACGACGTTCAATTTCAACTAAATAAATTCATTGATTATTGTTTTTAAATTCCAATAAATCCACTTATTTTATTTCACCCTTTTTATTCAATCAATCATTACTCTATGGACATAGTTAACATTGGTTTACCACCTATTACGTCAATTTTTTACAGTTACCATCTTAATTTATATTAACTGCAATATTTAAATAGATTTATTGCAATTGATTTCCAAGTAAATTTCAACGGATTAAATAGTAAAATGGTAATTAAACAATTGTTACAACTTACTAATTCAAACACATTTCCAAGTTTATTGTTTACAAACAAAATCTAATAAATTCACATATCGATTGATTATTCTATATTAACCAATTTCAATTAATTACATACAATTTCACCGTTTAATACAACATTTAATTTATTTCCTCATTTACACTCTATAACCAATTATAACTTTTTAACCATTTCAATTAATTGGAATTTCATTTAAAGTAGTTATCAATTACCTTAAATTAATACTATTACATTTCATTCTAGTTATTTTCTTATTAATAAATCACAAATTTTTAAATTTTCACAACATTAAATTCCAAAAGTTATTTAATTAATAAATTTAATTATCGAAAATTACGGGTCGCTACAAGCAGAGTAGGCCTCATAACCTGGGATGTCAGGTATTATCAACTCCATATCTAGAGATACTTATCGATTGTTGACTAGGGGGAGTTAATGATATTTGGTTCACATTGTTCATATTTATGTTCGGAAGTTAGGCCGCTTCTGTTTATCTGAATGGTATATTTTATCTAGAGATATATGATGCTCGAAAGGTACTTTCTGACCCTTGTGTGGTAGATTAGATTCGGTTTTCGGATTCTACTTCCCCAAATAGATCTCCATGGAAAATCCATGATGCGAACGTACTTTAGCGGTTTTAAATGTAACCTAAATATGTTATGGTATGACCAATATAAGCATTACAGTTATTTGATATGATTATGTCCTACACCTTAGACATTATCTATCATATCATTATATAAAACTTAATAAATGGTTGGTTTCTTTTGAGGGGATAACTGTGATGGAAATCCATCGATCTCAATAGTTACTATTGCATGTTTCATGTATCTCAAGTTTTCTCATACCAGACTTATGTCTGATGCTTGGTTTTTGTTTTCCCTAAAATCCCTGCATACTCCTTCGAGTAGGCTGAGTATGGCAGGTTTTACCTTGGACGCTTCAGAGTTCAGAAGACAAGCTGGAGGCTTCCATTATCTATCTATTTCTATTTTAGTTGTTTCGTTTTAGCTATATACATATCAGCAATGTAAAAGCAGGCAGTTATAACTATTTAGGCTGATGATAGTATTTAGGTTTGTAACTTTGAAAATCCTATATTCAGTGTAACCCTTTATACCGTTCTTTTGATATTATAAATTATCGTTCTGCTATGAGATTCTGATGTTGTGTTCTTCCTTTCTTGTTTTATTTATTTTTACTTTACCTTAACTTTCTGGCTTTCCAGCACTGGTTGTTCGACACATGAAAACCATGGATGTATTAGTGTCGACGTTTGAGGGTTGAAAAGTAGGGTCGTTACATTTGGTATTAGAGCTCAAGCTTGAGCAAACATCTTGGCTTTGGTTGGGCATGGCTCATTAGAGATAGGGTAAGTGATACGTTAGAATGAGTTATGTATATAAGAGAGAGCTTATTTGTATTTTCTGTAAACCTATACCCTTTTTTCAGCTTTTCCTAGGAATAATCTCTTTCCTTAGCCTTTCGTATCCTAAATATATTCTAATTCTTTGGATAGGTGCTTCATACAGACCCAGCAGTGGGACCGAACGTTTTTTGACCATCTCCCTTGGATGGATGCTTTGGTCGGGCCTGGCGGCGGAACCAATGGCTTATTTGACCACCATTCTTTGGATGGGAGCTTTGGCCAGGCCTAGCAGGAGGAGCGAAGGCTTTTCGGCTATCTCTTTTGGATGGGTGCTTTGGCTAGGCTCGGTAATGAGACAAAAGGATTAAATGTTTGTAACAACCCACCCTGAAACAGGCTAAATTGCAACCCAAAATAGGCCCATTTAAACTTAGATCCATTCTAATCTTGGTCATTGGTTGGAAAAAGAAATAACAGTATAAAGAAATAACCATCCGTTTAGAACTCACAGCGGATGGAACTAAATATAATATCAAATTGTACCCATTTATTTCAAAACCATTTGGAATGTCATAATACAAAACATCACAAAACTGTCACATAAGGTCCGTTGCATCATTTGTTCAAATACATGGGTACAACATAAAATTACCATAAAGGATAATAATAACTACCACAATTTTAAGCCATTCCATCTTAGTGCATCGTAACCGTCATCACCATATCCTTAACCTACATTTTAATGAGGAGGAAGTCAGAACAACAAATGTCCAATGAATAAAAATCTCGAGTCTTACCATATCGGTACTTGGGTAGTATATTTCAAAATAGGCATATGTCTAGCGTATATAAAATCATCTAATACTTCTTATATGGAAAGAATGTGGGTCCATAATCAACCACTTAATATCTTCCATTCCCGAAGCAGGTTTTTAAATCCCGTAACCCAAATCCCACATCATAAATGTCTAACAATGCAAGAGATACCCTAAGCCAATTAATACCTTTTATTAGAAAAAAGGCAGACTTTGGCCATTAAAACCTTAATTGAGGTAGAACCCATCATTTAATACATATTCCCAAGGTGGAGCCCTCAATGGTAACTATCTGCCTGATATCATATGGAATCCCTTAAGCTGCTTAATATTCCTTATGGAAAGGCGGACCCTCAATCAGTCATTTAACAGCTTATCCTAAAATAGACCCTTATCGAGATACCACCCAACGTGCCTAATACCCAGCCCCTTGTCCATTTAATACTTCATTTGGGGAAAAGAGGCGGGCCCTCAAGCAGCCACTTAATACCTCAAGACCTAGAAGCAGCTTCAAGTATTATGACACATACCCATAATGACATCTCACATTAGTCTGACTATTCGTAAGAACCGGTAGCTAGATTAGCTGGGCAGATTTACCCTACAGAATTTGGGACTAACCTCACGTCATCACAAATATTTATCATAATAGATGTCCTACATCAATAGGAAGTATACACAACCGCTGGTAGCCTCAAAGTGAAGGGCGGACTTCTGTCGTGCAACTATATTGACCTCGCATCCTTATGACTTAGCAATAATTTAAATATTCTCCATATATATATATATATAACACTCATCTCATCATTTCATAAATAAGGCCTTATTAAGAATCTTGCTTATTGTGCCTCAAAATATCAATTACCTTCCTAAAGGAGGAAATTAATGATGACTACTACCTAATTAACTCTGTAATTATACACCATAATTATACATTTATTACACTATAGAAATAAATATATAGATTCATGCCTAATCAATTCTAACGTGCGGTTTATATGCCCTACACTAGCGTTAAATGTCAATTCTTTTAACCATAATACTAATATAAGTCCTTTTCCTTCAAATTCCCAAGACTTCAATGTCTATAACGAGGGATTAAATATTCATATCCAAAACTGCAATACGTAGACTTGTAAAAATAGGAACCCAGTTTATTACATTAATTTAAGAGAATTCCTAACCAATAGGAATTGCAATCCTAACTTCATATTATATTCAACTCCTCTTTTATACAGAAATAAACGAAGGTATTTTATGTGGAATAAAGGGTGTAAACTACAAATAGAATTCGTACTTTAAACCCTTATTTTATTACAAAAACTCAAAATTTGAATCAAAGAAGGAGGAGAAGTGGAGTAGACTATGAAATTGTCAAAAATTGCTGAACAATATAAATCCCTTCAAATTAACATAAATAATTAAGAATCTCCATCTAGAATTGACATTTCGAAATAAAAGGAATTTTGAGGGATTTTATCTATTTTGTTTTCGCAATCCCAAAATCCCTACGGCATATTCAAAACCATAAATATATACTAATTAATTATTGAAATAAAAGACTAAGGTTTTCACTCACAGATTATCCTTTGCTTCTCTTGTATGGATTTGCAATGCCAAAGCAACTCTTTTCTAGATCTCCTTCTTTTTATATATATACATAGTGAAGGATAGGTGTATATATAATTTTGTTAGATTTGGAGAGGTTGGATGAGATTAAATAGATTAAAAGAATAACTAGAAAAGGATTAGAATCCTTGAATTTCTAGTTGAATTTCTGAATCTAACTAAAGAGATAAAATGACAGAGGTTCGAGGCATTTCCTAAATATTTATGAATAAAAGTGGAGAGGATAAGATCCTATTTATAGGAGTTGAAACACATTAGAACCGTAGATTGAGTTAGGTGAAAACGGACAAATCTAGAATATATGATAGTAAAAACCCTTAGCCGCAGCCATGACCTAGCGGTTGATCCCCCTATATTCGACCGGTCGACCGCTAAGGGTCGACTAGCTAGGTTCAATGGGTCAACCGCTCCTCTTAAATGGGGAGTGTTGATTTGTTTTCGTTGATGATTAATTTTATACACTGATTAACTTTTCTAACGTTAATTGTTAATTAAACGTTTACTTAACCTCCAAGTAAACCTACAGTTAATTTTTGAAATTCAAACCCTAGATTTAAATACTTATTTGAATTTGAATTCAAACTAAATTAATTTAAATCTGAAAACTTCTAATGCTCATAACTTCTGCTCTAAGCCCCGTTTTTAGCATATATATATATATATATATATATATATATGGAAATAGATCAGAATTTCACCATGAATGCAACAAAATAACTTTTATGGTCAAATTCTAACTTTTATAAAAATTTCCATTTTCAACCCTATCTTATTTAATTCAATTCACTCAATTTACTTATGGTTGATTTTACAAGGTGTTACATTCTTTCCCTCTTAAAAAAGATTTCATCTCGAAATCTTTCAAGGGGCAAACGACATAACATGTAAAATCATCCATGTTACATAAATAAGTTATCTATACAACCATCTACTCAACCAAAGTGCAATGTGATTATGTACTATAGACATCTAACATGAGCTCAATCCTAGCGTGAGTGTGTGATCGTATCATGCAAATATATATGAAAATATCCTAAACATGCATAAAAAATTTCTACATGAGTGTAAAGTGATTGTGAAATGCTATTGGAACCATCTCTACCATCCAATCCAGCAACCGTGATGCAACCAAAATCCTAATTTTTGAGAGAAAAGCTCTAGATGAGTGATCTTCATCTTCCCCTCAGTTTACCATGTGCTTTCCACCAGGCTATCTCCCCATTGTACTTGGATCAGCCTAACTATTTTGTTGTGCAGTCTCCTAGTTCCATGCTCCACAATGTGTGCGGTGGCACGGGGTACTGTTTGCTTCGTCTCTGATTCCCCCGATTGATTAGTCTTAACTCAATAGCGGTGTCATGAAGCCATTTTCTAAGGTGAGAAACAAAGAAAACATTATAGACTCCTACCAATCTGTTAGGAAACTCCACACGATAAGTAAGTTTTCCTATCATTTCAAAAACTTTGCATGGCCCAATGAATCTAGCGCCAATTTTCCAAACTTTTCAAACCTAGTCATTTTTCTAAGATGGGAGACTTTGACAAATACCATAGTGAATATTAGGCTCAGGTCCCTAATAAGTTTCAAAATACACAAAAACCTCAGTAAAAAAAAGTACGTAAATTAGGTCCCTGGAATTAAGTCACTAAGTAATTGCATACAGTTATGCAATTATTCGCCGAATAATTGTAGACATTTATGCAATTATATCCAAAAGTTGCATAAATTTATGCAATTTTTTTGGTGAATAATTGCAGAATTTTATGCAATTTTTTGAAAAAATTGCTTAAATTACCGCAATTTTTTATTGAATAATTGCGGAAATTTCCGCAATTTTTCAGTGAATAATTACGGAAATGTCTGCAATTTTTTGATATAATTGCATAAATGTCTGCAATTATCCACTGAATAATTGCATAAGTGTATGCCATTATTCGGTAACTTAATTCTAGGGACGAAATTTACAAACTTTTTTTTACTAGGGTTTTTGTGTATTTTGAAACTTGTTAGGGACCTATGCCAAACTGTCGCAATACCATATCTCCAACCTCGAACTCAAGATTTTTCCTTCTTCTATCCGCATAAGATTTATGAGAGTCTTGCGCTGGTTTCATTCGTTTTTCGATCAACTCTACTTTATTCATGGTATCACGGATCAAATCGTGTCCAAGTAATATTATGCCGATGGTTTCCCACCAACAACTTGGCGATTTGCATGGTCTCTCATAAAGTGCTTCAAAATGGGCCATACCAATAGTCGCTTGATAGCTATTATTATATGTGAACTCGACCAATGATAGGTGTTGCTCCCAATGTCCACCGAAATCCAAAATATAAGCCATTAACAAGTCTTCCAAAATCCTATTCACCCTCTCTATTTATCCATTAGTCTGTAGGTGATATGCAATGCTGAGATTCAAAGAAGTTTCCAAAGCTGCTTATAGGCTCCTCCAAAACTCACTAGTAATTAGGGGGTCTCTATCACTAACTATACTCATAGGAATTCCATGCAACCGAACTACATGTCCCATGAGATCTGCAGGAGAGAAGTGGTAGTTCTATTGTTCCTAAACGGGATAAAAATGGGCACTCTTAGTGGGTTATTCACAACAAACCAAATAGCTTCATTGCCCCTCTGACTTCTAGGTTGCCCTTCCATAAAATCCATCGAAATGTGTTCCCACTTCCAAATCCAAATTTCCAAAGGAAATAGTAATCTACCAGGCTTCCCATGCTTAGCTTTTTCTCTCTGACATGTCAAGCACTTAGCAACAAACTTAGCTACACTCTTCTCCATTCCATGCCAAAAGAAAATCTTCTTCATATCCTTGTACACCTTATCTCCTCTGGGGTGAATGGTCGTCTTCAAGTAGTGACACTCCATAAGCACCTCTCTCAACAAACTATCGACCATAGGGATACAAAGGCGTCGAACCCTTCTTAAGCATCCCTTCTCATCGACTGAATACCTACTAGCACGGAGAAAATTCTCTCCTCTTCTCAATTTCTCTAAAATATCTACTAACTTTTCATCCCTCACTTATTTAAACCCCATACAGTCCATCAAGGCTGGTCTAATCTCCTTAACTGCTAAATAGCCTTGGATGGATTCTATTGGTGGTTAGAAGTTAAAATTTGAAAGGAACTCCAACTGCCTCCATTTATATATAGCACCAGGGTAGCATGCCCCCGACTAAGGGCATTAGCGACTACATTCCCTTTTCCAGAGGTAAACTGAATACTAAAGTCAAACGATGCTATATATTCCATCTATCTATACTGCATAAGATTTAAATATTTTTGGGAAAATAGGTATTTGAGTGATTTATGGTCAGTTAATAACTTAAACCTTTCTCCCAGAAGATAATGCCTCCACATTTTCCAAGCAAAGACGATAGCTGCTAACTCCAAGTCATGAATTGGATATCTCTTCTCATGATCCTTCAGTTGCCTACAAGCATAAGCAACTACTTTTCCTTCTTGCGTTAGAACTGCTCCTAACCTTGTGCCGCAGGCATCTATGAAAATCGTAAACGGTTTGGTTTCGTTGAGAATAGTGAGAATAGATGCACTAGTCAATAACTCCTTAAACTTCTCAAACACTTTAGTGCATCTATCGTCTCAAGAAAAGACTAGGTTCTTCTTAGTCAATTAGGTTAAAGGGGCTCCTATTCTTGGAAAGTTCTCAATGGACTTTCTATAGTTGCCTGCCAACCCAAGAATTCTTCTAACCTCTGATGCATTCTTAGGAGTTTCCATTCTTGAACAGCTTCCACTTTGGTGGAGTCTACTGTTAATCCTTGCTCAGAAACAATATGCCTAAGAAATCTAACTTCTTTTCTCCAAAAGTGGCATTTAGTAAGTTTATCCTTAAGCCGACGCCTTCTTAAGGTTCCTTATCTCTCTTAGATGATCATCATGCTCCTCTTTGCCCTTGGAGAAAACCAAAATATCATCTATGAACACAATGACGAATTTATTGAGTTTCCTCCTAACACCCTACTTATCAAATCCACAAAGTATGCTAGGGCATTCGTCAATCCAAAAGGCATCACTTCCCACCTATAGAGTCCATCTGGTTGCAAAATATAGTTTTTAACTTTCTTTCTTCTGTAATCCTTAACTCATGGAATCCAGTTGCTAAGTCTAATTGAGAAAAGACTTTAGCTCCTCCAAGCTAATCGAACAAGTCGTTTATCCTAAGTAAAGGGTACCTATTTTTCCTTGTCAACTTGTTCAATTCCCTATATTCGATGAAACGTCTCAAAGAACCGTTTGCTTTAGTGGCAAAAAATTAAGGGCTCCCCACTCAGAAGTATTTCTATAGATGAACCCTTTCTTTAGTAGCTCGGTGATTTGCTTATCCAATTCCCTTCTTTTTTTGGGGGTTATGTGTCTTAAAGCCAGGGCGAGTAGCCTTGCATCCTTCTCTAAATCTATTCAGAACTTGGTCTTCCTATGGGGTGAAAGATCCAAGACTTCCTCAAAGATATAAGGAAATTTACAAACTATGGGTATGGATGATGGTTCCCCCAATAGATAAACTTAATGAGTATAGATGGTTTAACTCAACTAAACCTTTGGGTGTACAAAGAATTACTAGGTCATGGCCTCACAACTTCTTAATCGTACAACCCTCTTATCATAATCAAGAATTGCTCCATAATATGATAATTAATCCATACACAATATAAGTCCTTACCCTCAAAATTTACAATGTACACGTTAAATATGAAATCATCGTCGCATATGTCCATCACCACGTCTTTGCAAATAAAAAAAAGGGATGTGTCGAACCCCCAATAGGATTAGAGACCACTATTAGGCTAGTGATAATCTAGATTTGATGGTTTAAAAAGTTCACTACATTCCTAGCTATAAGGAATGTGATGCCCCTGAATCAAATAGGATTCGAATTGTAACCCAAGAAATAAGAGTTATACTTTCTAATGCTGCCTTCCCTTGGTATCTCGGTGGTCTACTTTTAATAAGGACGGCTTCAATGGCATAAGATTGTCTACTTGATCCTTTATTTGCCTACATAGGGCATTGATTCTTGAGGTGTCCTTCCTCTTGGAAATTAAAGCACTTCCCTTTAAAGGCTTCCTTCATCAGGCTCACCCTACAATCTTTAACTTCATGCCCTTTCTTCTGGCATCGCTTGCACACTTTACCATCCTTCTTAAACTCCCTCTTCGACTTCTTGTTAGCCCAAAAGTTTCCTTTTCCGGACCCTCTTTGCTTTCGGGTAGGTGCAGCCTTCTCCTTTTCTTCCTACTTATTGTCCACATTGGCCATGTAGCATTGCCATCTCCACCAACATTCATACGAGGCACCAATGGATACTTTGGTCAACAACATTTCTCTCAACGGAGTTTAGACCCTTTATGAATTTCATGGTCTTTTCCATAGGTACATCTATCAAGCTCATCACAAATTTAGCAAACTCTATGAACTTAGCTATATACTCCTTAAGAGTGGAGTCTCCTTGCCTAAGCTGAATCAATTTCTCTAGTTGTAGACTTACTTCTACCCTAGACATAACCCTTTTCTCAAATATATTCTTGAATTCATCCCATGAGAAAATCCTTCCAGCATTTTCCTCTGTCACTAAGTTCTACCAATTTAAAGCTTCTTCTTTGAGGTACCAAGCTGCCATCCTCCTCTTTAGTTGATCTTCCCAACCAAGCTCTCTAAATATCATCTCACCATCGTTAACCCATGCTTTAGCTTCCAGATATCCTTCGGTTCCAAAGTATGTCTTCCCTCCCATATTAGGAAAGTCTTACACAATTTAGGGAAGTCAATAGGATGGGGTGCTGCATCGGCAGGCGAGGTAGCATGTGCCATCGGTGCAGTTGAAGGAATAGGAAGTTGCTCAATAGTCCTAAGATACTATCTAAACCATTCGGGCAATCCACAAATGGAAGGTGTAACACCCCATATTTTTGATAACATTATTTAGGATGTTTAATTAGCTAAATTAAATAAAACAATGTGTTAATTAGGGGATTGAGATTTGATTTAATTATGGGTAGCCGTGCCATTTAACCAATGAATTAAAAAGAAGAGTTTAACATGAAATATAGGAGGGGTAAAATGGGAAAGAGGCCATTCCTATATCTTTAACCCTTGGCCGTGTATCATATACACGTTCATTTCATTCTCAAAATTTTAAAAAGCTAAGGCCTGCCACCAGTAACAAGAGCTAGAGAAAGAAAGATAAAGGAGAAGCTTAATCGACATCAAATTCATTCAGATCTCATATCCTTAATCTATAAAGCTAAGGTGAATAATGTTTACATCTCTCATTTGCTTTGTTTTCAGTTCTAAGGAGAAATCCGAAATGTTTTGCAATGGTTTGCCATGTTTTTAAATGGTTGAATGATTATATACACTTGCTGATGATTTATACATGTTCATATTGATTTTATGATATGTTTTGATGTGAAAACACTATTAAATTACATCTAAATGCCTTACGAATTTTTATATAGAATAGAAATTATATTCCAGAGATGAGTTTCAATTTTCATAATTTCATGAATTTTTGTGGAATTTATATGAATTTTCTGGCAAAAAAAATATTATTTTGGGTTATAAATTATTTACGGTTAAATAATAAAAGGTTTGGGTCTGAAATTTTTATATGTTGGAAAACATATTAAAAGAGATTTTTTGGAATTTTTATAGATTTTTCCTAAGTGTATTAATGGGTATATAAAATTATTTAAGGTGTGGGACAAACAAAGCAGGTTAGATACAAAAGAAATAGTTTAAAAGGACAAATAAATAGGTTTTTCACTATTTCGATGCTTTTGACACTAGGTTCCGCCTCTTTACCTCCGCCTCCGACAAAGTCGGAACCAATACATATGATATTAGGGAACTAATATGTAGTGAATTGGATGTAGGCGAAAGGTAGTGGGTCAAAACCAGGGGTTTCGAAGGGGTTGAGGCTTTACTTTGTTTTTAAATGAAAATACGCCCGCTTGCTTTCGGCTAAGTAGCTTTCGACTTAGTTAGCTTTCGACTAGGTCAAATGGATTTAAAGGAAATGGTTTTCATTGGGTTGCACCTTTGTTTTTAAATGATTGCTTTTGACTTTCGAAACCTTTTGCTGCCGCCTTTTTACCTTTCGACCCAGAGGCTTTCGAAGGGATTGCTTTGTTTTTAAAAATCTGCCCACATCTCCAATGCTTTCGAAGGGATGGTTTCGACACCATCACTTATTTACTTAGGAATGCTTTCGAAAGGTAGGCTTTCGACTTAAATGGTTTTAATGACCTTTTTGTTCAATTGGAGTATAACCCAAATGGTTTTGAAATTGATGATTTAAATGATTTAAAAAGGTTTCCAAGTGTTCTAAATTGAATCCAAGCGCTTTCGAAAGGTTTTAAAGTAAGGTTTCAAGGGGCTAGTTCTCCAATTGGTTTCGAAGGAGTCGAAAGTGATGGTTTTTCTGGTTGTTTCAAAGGGATTAAAAGAAAAGGTTTTTCCAAGGGTTTCGAAAGGCAATGTTTAAAGGTTTTAAAAGAAAGATGTGTAAGGTTTTAAAGCTTTCGAAAGGAGGGTTTTGTAGAGGTTTTGAAAGGGTTTTTCAGAATAGTTTCGAAAGGAAGGTTTTGGCCTTTCGACCTAATTTAAATGAAGGGTTTTACTTGGTTTCGAAAGGGATACTTTCAATGGTTTCGAAAGGGATACTTTCAATAAATTTGAAAGGGCAACTTTCAAAGGTTAAATGTTTCCATTAACTATGATTTGGGTAAATTATATATAACATGACAAGGTGATTTTTAGTAAAGCATAGAGATAATATATTTTCCTTGTTTGAGTTTGATTTAAAGGTTTTAAATCATTTTGAGAAGGTTTTCAGGAAATTTTTTTGGAAGGGATTTGTAAGTAAAATGACTCAGATGTTAAAATACCAGATGGGATTGGTATAGGGTCGCGCCCTATACATTCGCGACCTATACATTAGCTATTAGCCCCACCTAATTTTTTCCAAAATTCCAGTGTGTAGGGCTTTGTCGCAGGTAAGACTAAAATCATGAATACACATAGAAAGGAATATATGTTTGTCTACAGATTGGTTATTGGTGAGCCCGCAAAACCATTAGGATAAGGTGACCCTGGGAGATGATAAGTTAAGGACAGCCGTCCAGAAGAGAAGTATTTAACAAATAGTTAAGGATAGAACGTCCAGAAAAAGAGGAGTTTCTAACAGATGTTAGATAAATTTTGATATGTTGTCTGGCAGGCCCAAGTCAACCAAAGATTAATAGTTAGCCAAAAATAAATATAAAGTTTGAAAAGATAGTTCACTTATTACCTGATATATATGTTTACATAATAATGCTTTACTGATTTTAACCAGTTTTGGTTTCAGGAAAAGATTTTCAAAGGATATATTTTAAAGGAATGTTAGTGAGGGGAAACCCATTCCACTAAGCGGCGTGGTCTCACTTAACATTAAATAACTGAGATGAACAGTATTATTCGCACCAAGCTTTGTGTTTGACTTGAAGTTTTTGTTTCCCCTTAAACTCTTGGGTGCTAAAAATTTATTCGAGTAGGCTGAGGTTTTCATGTTTTGTGTTTTGGCGAATAAAGTTTCCGGAGACAAGTAGGTGGCTGACGAATAGCTAATTAGGAGTACATGTTATTTTGATTATTTCCGCTATGTATTAAGTCAAATATGACTATATTGCTTTGATCAATAAAGAGGGCATTGTCATATGTCACTCTTGGCTTATTATTGTAAATTATATCTGATCATTGCCTAGGAAACATTTTGGAATTTTATAAATTGGATATGAATTATTGTTTTGAAATGCAATCAGTAAAATGTTGTTTTTGAAATCTATGGTTTTGTTCATATTCAAGTGCTTCTAATATTATGGGTACCATTAACAATGCCGTATTTTGTCACCTGAAGTTTATACTATAAATGACTGCAGTATCTATAGCACTTAGCTTTTGGCCTCTAGATACAGAATGTTATAACTTGGTATCAGAGCATAGGTTTATGAAATACTTTAACTAAAAATGATTTTTGAAAACATAATTCTAAAGAATTAGAGTAAGATTGGGGTATAGGATAACGCTAAAGTAACGTACTTGTATTTGCTATATATAAGTATATGCTTTATCTCTAGATTCCTATCTTTATTAAGTTATTCTTCTATTTCTCATGAGATTTGAATACAGATATGGATGGTAGAAGAGGAAGAGTTAACCCAGGAAGGGGAGGCGCCGATGGGAATGCTGGACCTAATTCGAGGAGAAACTAGGATTAGGCACAAGTAGAGAATGATCGTGCTGGAATCCCGCAAGTTGGAATGGAAGCTATGTATTAGTTTTTCGTGAACATGGTGCAAGCGGGTGTTGATGCTGGAGTAGTGGGAGGAGGAGTTTCGGGAGCTCCAGTTGTCAACTCCTATGCTAAGTTGAGTGGAGATTACACTAAGCTTGGAGGGAAGCCATTTATTGGAACCGAGGATGCTATTGAGGTGTAAAATTGGTTATTGCACTACGAAAGGATTTTTGTAGACTTGGGATTCAATGATGAGCATAAGAGGAGGTTAGCATTAAGAGAGCTTCAAGGAGCTGCTTTGTTCTGGTGGAATAGTGTGACTGTGGCAGTGGATGAGGAGACTATGACATGGGCAAAGTTTAAAAGGAAGTTCCAGGAAAGGTTTATGTCAACGATGGAACAGTCTGTTTTAATCCGAAAGTTTGCTGAGTTAGAATAGGGCGAGATGACTGTTCTGGAATACGCCAGTAGGTTTGAAGAGTTAGCCAGATATGGTTATGCTGCTGTTGATATAGTGATGAAGAGGAATGAGAAGTTTATTAAGGGATTGAAGCCTGAGTTGGCCAAGGCTACATTACTGCATATTAGAGATCCTTCTGACATGGTTGTGGAGATGGCTTTGAAACACGAGGAGATGCTTGCTTGTCAGGAGAAGAATAAGCGAAAGAAGCCCAGGGTGGGCAAGGTCAGAAGAGGAAATTCTTTCACAAGAAGGGTGATCAGAAGGGTGGAGCAGCTAAGAAGGGAAAGTCTGAGGTGGTCTGTTTTAAGTGCGACAAGAAGAGGCATTTCGCCAATGAGTGTCGTACGGGGAAGTCTAAGGAAGTGGTAGAGAAGAAGAACATCAGATGCTTCAACTGCGATCAGATATGCCACTATAAGAACCAGTGCAAGGAGCCCGCTAAGGATGGAAAGGGCAAGGTGTATGCGTTGTAGCCTACTGCTTCCAAGCCGACAGCTCATGAGAAGGGAAAAGCAGTTTTGGGAGGTATGCTTCAGATTCATGGTATGTCTGTTAGCATTATGATTGATACTGGTGCATCGCATTCTTTTATATCTAGATGTTTGATAGATAAGCTTAACCTAGGAACAAAATATTTAGTTACTTTCTTACGGGTTGCAAATCCAATAGAAGGGTATGCAACTCTAGGGTTGAGATGTGACCAGTTAGAGTTTGACCTGTTAGGTCATGCTTTTTTTGCAGCTTGTATATGTTTTATTTTGTGGAGTTCGGAATTATTCTTGGTATGGATTGGTTAAGTGAGTACAATGCTAGAATATTTTGCCAGGATACGAAAATATCACTTAGACACCCTGATTGCAGCGACAGGATTGTTTATACCGTAGAAGGTTCTAGCGGTGAGATCTGTGCTTTGTTGGGTGTTAGGGAATCGGATGATGAGTTGAGCTGAGTATTCGTGGTTAGAAATTTCGTAGATGTTTTTGAGCCAGTATTTTGATTGTCACCGAAACGAGCCATTGAGTTTCGGATAGATTTGTTTCGGGGAACAGAACCAGTGAGTAGGCCACCGAACAAGATGACCCCTACAGAGATGAGGGAGTTGAAGGTGTAGTTGGTGGATTTAAAAGGCAAGAGTTTTACCAGGCCGAGTAGTTCACCTTGGGGAGCAACTGTAGTGTTTGCTAAGAAGCCGGACGGATCGTTGAGGCTATGTATCGATTATCGTAAGTTGATTGAGAGGATGATAAATAATCGATATCCATTGCCCAAAATTGACGATTTGTTCGACCAGTTGAGTGAAGCCAAGGTATTTTCTCAGTTAGATCTGGCAACAGGTTTCCATCAGCTCAGGGTAGCAAAGGATAGTATACCTTTGACGGCGTTTAGGACCATATATGGGTTGTATGAATGGCGGGTTATGCCGTTTGGACTGACTAATGCGCAGCTTTCTTTATGGATTTGATGGACCGGGTTTTCTGAGAGCATTTGGATATGTTCGTATTAGTTTTCATAGATGATATCTATATTTACTCTAAGGATGAAAGAGAGCATGAAGTTCATCTTAGAGTGGTGCTTGAGATGCTGAGGCCGCATCAGCTGAAGGTGAAGTTTTCGAAGTGTCATTTCTAGAAGAAGGAAGTGAAGTTTTTGGATCATGAAGTCTTAGAGAAAGGGTTGTTGGTAGAGCTGACTAAGATTAAGGCGATGAACAGTTGGAAGAGACCCGAGATAGTGATAGGGGTAAAGAGTTTCCATGGGTTAGTTGGTTATTATCGGAAATTCATTAAGGATTTTTTGCGGATAGCAGCACCGATGACAAAGCTAACGAGAAATGATGTGAAGTTTGTGTGGACCGATAAGTGTTAGGAAGCATTCCAGAATTTGAAATACTTATTGACCCATGCACCTGTGTTGATTGTTCCAGAAGGGAATCAAGATTTGGTGGTTTATACTGATGCGTGTGGAACAGGATTAGGAGTTGTGCTGATGTAGAAAGGTAAAGTGATTGCCTATGGTTCTAGACAGCTTAGACCTCATGAGGTCAGATATGCGACACATGATTTGGGATTGGCTGTAGTGATTTTTTGCTTTGAAGGTGTGGAGACATTACCTTTTAGGAGAAATGTTTGAGTTATATACAGATTATAAGTCATTGAAGTATTTTTTCTCTCAGAAGGAGCTGAACATGAGACAGCCGAGGTGGTTAGAGTTTATAGCCGCTTATGATTTTGGGATTGAGTACACATCGGGTTAAGGCAACAAGGTTGCAGATGTGCTTAGCAGAAAACATCAGAATACATTGTTAGCAATGATTGTTGAGCGGAAAAATTTGGAAGCATTGGAAGATTGTAGAGTGCAGTAGAGATTTGAGACTAGGTCTAACAGAGATACCGTTGTGTTATCTTGTTTGGAAGTTCGACCAATTGTGATCGAAAAGATTGCTTCTATACAGAGGAGGATCCGGTGTTAGTAGAACGAATCAAGAAGTTAAGAGAAGGAACCAAGAGCGATGACTTAAAGGGGTCTTGTCCAAAATGGGTGGTTGAGAAAAAAGGAAGGTTATGTGTTCTGAGTGTAGGAAATATAAGGAAAGAAGTTTTAGAGGAATGCCATCGTTCAAAGTTCTCTATTCATCCTCGAGGTACTAAGATTTATCAGGACATCAAGAGAAGTTTCTTCAGGGAAGGTATGAAGCGGGATATTGGCTTATGTGTAAAGCAGTGCTTGAATTGCCAACAGGCAAAGGCTGAACACCAAAAGCCAAGTGGGTTGCTTCAGCCGTTAGATATTTTGGTATGGAAGTGGGATTCTGTTTCTATGGATTTTATTGACAGGTTGCCAAGGTCGAACAGAGGAAATGAAAGTATATGGTCATAGTGGGTAGATTGACCAAGAGTGCCCATTTCATTCCAGTTAAGTCAATTAGGGCGGCACCTGTTTTGGCGGAGTTGTTTATGAAGAATGTGGTTAGACTGCATGGAATTCCTCGTAGCATAGTTAGTCATAGAGATTCCTTATTCACTAGCGAGTTCTGGAAGAGTCTGTAGGAAGTTTTGGGAACCAAGCTCAAAATGAGTACCACTTACCATCCGCAGACAGATGGACAAACGGAAAAAGTTAACAAAATCTTAGAAGATTTGTTAAGAGCTTGTGTTCTAGATTTCGGAGGATCATGGGAAGACCATCTGCATCTAGTCGAGTTTTCGTATAACAACAGTTATTAGACTAGTATTGTGACGGCATCGTTTGAAGCTTTGTATGGAAGGCCATAAAAATCTCCCATTTGTTGGTTGGAGACCGGGGATAGGTTGGTTCTTAGTCCAGATTTGGTTAGAGAAGTAGCAGAAAAGGTTGAGGTCATTCGAACTAGAATGAAGGAGGCTCAGTCTAGGTAAAAGAGTTATGCAGATAAGAGACAGAAATATTTAGAGTTCTCAGTTGGAGATCAGGTTTTCATCAAGGTGTCACCGATGAATGGTGTGACCAGATTTGGGAGATCAGGAAAGTTAGCACCAATATTCGTTAGACCTTTTTGTATTGTGGATAGGATCGGGAAACTCGCATATAGGGTTGAGTTACCGAGCAGTTTGGTAGGTGTCCACGATGGTTTTCATGTTTCTCATCTTAGAAAGTGTGTTAGAGACCCGGAGACTACTATTGCACTGACTGTGCTAGATGACATAGTGGTAGAACCGGACTTGACTATAGTTAGAAAGCCAGTTCGCATAGTTGCAAGAGATTAGAAGAGGCTTGGAACCAAAACGGTCAGATTAGTCTAGATCCAATGGAGTGACGATGACAGAGACTGTATTTGGGCGGTTGAGAGCAGGATTAGAGAGGCTTATCCTGCTTTTTTGATGGCATGTTTTACCTTCTTGTTTGATTGTTGTTTACCTTATCATAATTTCGAGGACGAAATTCTTTAGGGGGGGGGAGTCTGTAACACCCCATATATTTGACAACATTATTTAGGATATTTAATTAGCTAAATTAAATAAAATATTGTGTTGATTAGGGGATTGAGATTTGATTTAATTAAGGGGTAGCCGTGCCATTTAACTAATGAATTAAAAAGAAGAGTTTAACATGAAATATATGTGTGGTAAAATGGGAAAGAGGCCATTCCTATATCTTTAACCTTTGGTCGTGTATCATATACACGTTTATTTCATTCTCAAAATTTCAAAAAGCTAAGGCCGGCTACCATTAACAAGAGCTAGAAAAAGAAAGATAAAGGGGAAGCTTAATCAACATCAAAATTAATTCATCCTTAATCTCTAAAGCTAAGGTGAATAATGTTTACATCTCTCATTTGTTTTTTTTTTCAATTTTAAGGAGAAATCCGAAATGTTTTGCAATGGTTTGACATGTTTTTGAATGATGGAATGATTATATATACTTGTTGATGATTTATACATGTTCATATTGATTATATGATATGTTTTGATAAGAAAACCCTATTAAACGACATCTAAATGCCTTGTGTATTTTTATATAGACCAGAAATTATATTTTAGAGATGGGTTTCATTTTTCATAATTTTTGTGGAATTTATATGAATTTTCTAGTAAAGAAAATATTATTTTGGGTTATAAATTATTTACGGTTAAATAATAAAAGGTTTAGGTCTGAAATTTTTATATGTTGGAAAACATATTAAAAGAGATTTTCTGGAATTTTTGTAGATTTTTCCTAAGTGTTTTAATGGGTATATAAAATTATTTATGGTGTGGGACTTAAAATGTTTTATATATTTTAAAAGGAGAAGGGACTTTTTGTAAATAATTCGAAATTGTTATTTCTGGAAATTGGCAGCACTTTTGAAAATGCATAATGGCAACCAATCAGATTTAGACAAACAAGGCAGGTTAGGTACAAAAGAAATAGTTTTAAAGGACAAATAAATAGGTTTTTCACTATTTCGATGCTTCCGGCACTAGGTTCCGCCTCATTACCTCGGCCTCCGACACGGTTGTTAACTCGCCTTTTTGGCAAGGCAACATATAGGTGGATTTAATCCAATCGACTGCACGGTTATCGAGGCTGGGATATTATGGGTTTGATTCAGATGAATGGATGGACAATCAATTATGGATAGTAAACATGAATATGAAGTCAGGATTCAGCACAGTCGATAGATAAACGATGCCAGGTATTTGGAGTGTGGATTTTAGGAAAGGTCGAGTTGCTTTGGGTCACCCAAGAGGTTGCTTCGAGTCACCACATGGTTTACTTCGGGTTAGGAAGGTGTTTTCTTCGGGTCACAATAGGAACAATCTCGGTTCAGCATATTTGAGAGAGGTCGGCGTTGCTTGGGGTCGGTGTTAAAACTACTTCGGGTCGGTAATGCTTTGGCTTCCGATCGGCATCAAGCTGGCTTCAGGTCGGCAATGCTTGGCTTCGGGTCGGCAAAGCTTTGGGGTCGGCAAAGCATCAGGTCGGCATAGTTGGAGCTACTTCGGGTCGGCATCAATGTGAATTTAGGTCGGCATTCTACTTTGGGGTCGGCATGCACATTGGGGTCGGCTATGGCACATCAGGTCGGCGTATGGAGGGGTCGGCATATGCTTCGGGTCGCGTAGCTCCAGCTTCGGGTCGGTATTGGAGTGGAGGTCGTATCATGTTGAGGGATCGACATATTTCACTTAACTTCGGGTCGGCATTTAGGTAGCTCCGGGTCGACATAAGGGTTTCACTAGGGATCGGCTATAGGAATTACAAGGGATCGGCTATAGGAAGTGCTTCGGGTCATTTTGGGTGCTGCTTCGGGATTGACTTCGGGTCGTCGTAGAGGCAAATCCGGGTCGGCTATATGAAGATCAAGCAGCGGTCGGCATTTGGTTACTTCGGGTCATCATCGAGTTTGCTTCGGATCAGAGCACTACTTACTTCGGGTCAGCACACGAAGTACTTTAGGTCGCCGGACATGGACGATATGAGCTTAGCTATGGTTTTGGTGGGCCCATGTGAGTGAGGAGGCCATGTAGCCGAGGTTTTGCCTATAAATACAGCAGATGTGGCTTCAGAAAGTGGATTCTCATGCTGCTTCTCTTCATCTTCTTCTACAAAAAGCTACTCTGCCATTTTTGTTTCAAAAATTCTGGATTGTAACTGTAATCAAATTTCAGTATAATAAAAAGGATTTCTCTGGAGTGGACGTAGGCTGGAGTTAGCCGAACCACTATAAATCTTGTCTTTTTTACTGCTTTCATTTTAATTCTGATTGTTCTTCATATTATATTCTCTACATATACTCTATCTGTGATCTACGACTGGATATTGGTGCTTTCACTTGCAATTGGGTGTTGGTGGCCAATTTTGGCGCTAACAACAGTCGAAACCACTGCACATGGTATCAGGGAACTGATATGTAGTGAATTGGATATAAGTGAAAGGTAGTGGGTCAAAACTAGGGATTCCGAAACGGTTGAGGCTATACATTGTTTTTGAATGAAAATACGCCTACTTGCTTTCGACTTAGTAGCTTTCGACTAGGTCAAATTGATTTAAAGGAAATGGTTGCGATTGGGTTGCACCTTTATTTTTAAATGATTACTTTCGACTAAGTCAAAACCTTTTGCTGCTGCCTTTGTACCTTTCGACCCAGAGGCTTTCGAAGGGATTGCTTTGTTTTAAAAAATCTGCCCACATCTCCAATGCTTTCGAAGGGATGGTTTCGACACCATCACTTCTTTACTTAGGAATGCTTTTGAAAGGTAGGGTTTTGACTTAAATGGTTTTAATGACCTTTTTGTTCAGTTTGAGTATAACCCAAATGGTTTCGAAATTAATGATTTAAATGATTTAGAAAGATTTCCACATGTTTTAAATCGAACCCAAGTGCTTTCGAAAGGTTTAGATTTGATGCTTTCGAAAGGTTTTAAAGTAAGGTTTCAAAAGGGGTGGTTCCTCAATGGTTTCGAAGGAGTCGAAAGGGATGGTTTTTCTGGTTGTTTCAAAGGGATTAAAAGGAAAGGTTTTTCCAAGGGTGTCGAAAGGAAATGTTTAAAGTTTCTAAAACAAAAGATATCTAAGGTTTTAAAGCTTTCGAAAGGGAGGTTTTTCAGAGTTTTTGAAAGTGTTTTTGAGAATGGTTTCGAAAGGAAGGTTTTGGCCTTTCGGCCTAGTTTAAATGAAGGGTTTTACTTGGTTTTGAAAGGGATACTTTCAATAGTTTCGAAAGGGATACTTTTAATAGATTCGAAAGGGGATTTTCAAAGGTTAAACGTTTCATCAACTATGATTTGGGTAAAGTATATATAACATGGCAAGGTGATTTTGAATAAAGCATAGAGATAATATATTTTCCTTGTTTGAGTTTGATTTAAAGGTTTTAAATCATTTTGAAAAGGTTTTCAAGGAAAATTTTGGGAAGAGATCCCTAAGTAAAATGACTCAGATATTTAAATACTATATGGGACTAATATAGGGTCGCGCCTTATACATTAGCTATTAGCCACAGCTAATTTTGTCCAAAATTCCATTGTGTAGGGCTTTGTCATATGTAAGACTAAAATTATGCATACACACCGAAAGGAATATATGTTTGTATACATATAAGTTATTGGTGAGCCCACAAAACCATTAGGATTAGGTGACCCTAGGAGATGATAAGTTAATGACAGACCGTCCAGAAGAGAAGTATTTAATAGATAGTAAAGGACAGAACGTCCAGAAGAAGAGGAGTGTCTAACATATGTTAGATAAATTTTGATATGTTTTCTGGTAGGCCCGAGTCTGCCAAAGGTTAATAGTTAGCCAAACAAAACTATAAAGTTCGAATAAATAGTTCATTTATTACCTAATATGTATGTTTACTTAATAATGTTTGTAGGAAAAGATTTGCAAAGGATATATTTTAAAGGAATGTTAATGAGGGGAAACTTGTTCCGTTAAGCACCTGGTCCCACATAACATAAAATAACTGAGATGAACAGTAATATTCACAACAGGCATTATGTCTAACTCGAAATTTTTGTTTCCCCTTAAACTCTCAGGTGCTAAAAATTGATTTGAGTAGGCTAAGGGTTGAGGTTTTCAGGTTTTGTGTTTTGGCGAATAAAGTTTCCGGAGACGAGCAGGTGGCTGATGGATAGCTAATTAGGAGTACATATTATTTTGATTATTTATGTTGTGTATTAAGTCAAATATGACTATATTGCTTTGATCAGCCAAGGGGGCATCGTCATATCTAGCTCATGGCGTATTATTGTAAATTATATTTGATCATTGCTAGGGAAACATTTTGGGATTTTGCAACTTGGATATGGATTGTTTTTTTAAAATGTAATCAGCTAAATGTTGTTTTTGTAATATACGGTTTTGTTCTTATTCAAGTGCTTTTGATATTATGGGTACCATTAATAATACTGTATTTTGTCACCAGAAGTTAATACTATAGATGACTGCAACATATGTAGCGCTTAGCTTTTGGCCTCTAGATACGGGATGTCACGGAAGGTCTTCTACGGGCAGGGATCCCATTTCCAAATGAAGATTAAATATCAGCCATATCAACTTTTTGTAGGTTAAATCTTTAGTGACAATTTCCTTAGATAATATTACATGCTGAAAGAAAAAGAGTTGTCTAAAGTGTGCACGTATGTTCAAAGAAAGGGTGGTATAGACACACACACACATATATTAAGAATTTTTCAAAATCCTTTTCGCAAATTCTTTTCAAAAATAATAAGTACGCCACTCATACGTATAGTTTCCCCATTGATCGAGTAACCTAAGCTTTGACACCAAATGCAACAACCTGCCCCAGTACATGCCTAAATTTTGACATAGAAAAGGCACAAGAAACTGATATCCATTCTAAGGTTGTCTATTTGTTGGAAAAAGAAATAGCAATACAAAACAATAACTATTCTTTCAGAACTCACAATGGACGGAAGAAAATATAATATCAAATTGTACCCATTTATTTTAAAACCATTTGAAATGTCATAATACAAAACATCATAAAACTATCACATAAGATCTATTACATCATTTGTTCAAAGACATGAGTACAGCATAAAAATATCATAAAAGATAATAATAACTGCCACAAGTTTAAGCCACTCCACCTTCGAGCATCGTCACCATCATCACTCCGTCCTTAACCTATGTTGTAATGAGGATGGAATAAGAACAGCAAATGTCTGGTGAATAAAAACCTCGAGTCTTACAATTTCAGTACTTGAGCGGTATATATCAAAATAAGAATATGTCTAGCATACATAAAACCATTTAATAATTCTTATACGAAAAGGAGGTGGGTCTACAATCAATCACTTAACCCCTTCCATTCTTGAAGCGAGTTTCTAAATCCCACAACGAAAATCCCATGTCATGTCTAACAAAGCAAGAGATTGTACCCAAGCCACTTAAAACCTTTTATTGGAAAATAAGCAAACTCTGGCCATTTAAGATCTCAATTAAGGCAGACCCCATCATTTGATACCTATTCCAAGAAAGACCCCTTAATGGTAACTGTCTAGCTAATATCATATGGAATCTCTTAAGCCACTTAATACTTCTTTATGGAAAGGCGGACCCTCAATCAATAACTTTATACCTTATCCCGAGGTGGAACCCTATTGAGATACCACTTAATGCGTCTAATAAATAAACCCTTGGCCATTTAATACTTCATTTGGGGAAAAGAGGCGGGCCTTCAAACAACCACTTAATACCTCAAGAGCATGAAGCAGGCCCTACGTATTATAACATATACTCATAATGATGTCTCACATTAGTCTGACTATACATATGAACTGGTAGCCAAATTATTTGGGCAGATTTACCCTACAAAATTTGGGACTAACCTCGCATCGTCACAAATATTTATCATAGAATATGTCTCACACCAATAGGAAGTATACATAAATACTGGTAGCCTTAAAGTGCAGTGCAGACTTTTGTCATGCAACTTTGCTAATGTAGCATCCCTATGACTTAGCCATGATCTAAATATTCTCCATATATATATATGATACTCATCTCACCATTTCAAAAATAAGGCCTTGTAAGGAACCTTCCTTAATGTGGCTCAAAATATCAATTACCTTCCTAAAGGGGAAAATTAATAACGATTACTACCTAATTAACTATGTAATTATACACCATAATTATATGTTTATTACGCTATAAAAGTAAATAAATAAATATATACTCACGTGCACGCGCGCTCACACACACACACACACATATATTCATGCCTAATCAATTCTAGCATGCGGTTTATATACCTTAAACTAGCGTTAAATGTCAATTCTTTTAACCATAATACTAATACAAGTCCTTTTCCTTCATTCCTAAGATTTTAATATCTATAACAAGGGATTAAATATTCATATCCAAACCTATAATACATATACATGTGAAAATAGAAACCCAATTTATTACATCAATCTAATGGAATATCCTAAATAATAGGAATTGCAATCCTAACTTCGTATTTATTCAACTCCTCTTCTACACAGAAATAAATGAAGGAATTTTATAGAATATGTGATGTAAACTAACAATAGAATTCGTACTTTAAACCCTTATTTTATTACAAAAAACTCAAAATTTGAATCAAAGAAGAAGGAGAAGTGGAATAGACTATGAAATTATCATAAATTGCAGAACAATATAAATCCCATCAAATTAACGTTAATAATTGAGAATCTCCATCTAGAATTGACATTTCAAAATAAAACGAATTTTGGGGGATTTTATCTGTTTTATTTTTGCAATCCCAAAATCCTTAAGGGCATATTCAAATCCATATATGTGTGTGTGTGTGTGTTTGTGTGTGAGTGTGAGTGTGTGTGTGTGTATTAATCAATTACTGAAATAAAAATACTAAGGTTTCCACTCATAGATTATCCTTAGCTTCTCTTGTATGGATTTGCAATGCCAAAGCAAATATTTTCCAGGTCTCCTTCTTTTGATATATATATACATAGCAAACGATAGGTATATATATAATTTTGTTAGATTCAGAGAGGCTGGAGGAGAAGAAAATAGATTGAAAGATTAATTAGAAAAGGATTAGAATTAGAATCCTTACCTGAATTTTTGATTGAATTTCTGAATCTAACTGAAGAGAGAAAATGGCAGAGGTTCGAGGTATTTCTCAAATATTTATGAATAAAAAGTGGAGAAGGTAGGGTCCTATTTATAGAAGTTGAAATGCACTAGAACCGTAAGATCGAGTTAGGTGAAAATGGACAAATCTAGAACGTCTAATAGCATAAAAACCTAGCTGCACCAAGATCAAGCGGTCGATCCCCTATACTCGACCAGTCGACCGCTAGGTGCAGCTGGTTGGGTTCAATAGGTTGACCGCTTCTCTTAAGTGAGGAGCGTTGGTTTGTTCTATTGTACGATTAATTTTATACCCTAATTAACTTTTTTAACATTAACCATTAATTAAATGTTTCCTTAACCCCAAATTAACCTACAGTTAATTTTTGAAATTCAAACCCTAGATTTGAATACTTATTTGAATTTGA
The DNA here is from genome assembly GCA_030737815.1 of Allium fistulosum. Taxonomy (NCBI): domain Eukaryota; kingdom Viridiplantae; phylum Streptophyta; class Magnoliopsida; order Asparagales; family Amaryllidaceae; genus Allium; species Allium fistulosum. The sequence goes on from CM060901.1 coordinate 722,877,520, forward strand.
ATTCAAACTAAATTAATTTAAGTCTAAAAAATTCAAATGCTTATGACTTCTTCATTTAAGCTCTATTTTCAGCAAATTATATGTGAAAACAGATCAGAATTTTACCACGAACGCAACGAAATAACTTTCTTGGTTAGATTCCAAATTTTATAAAATTTTCATTTTCAACCCTACCTTATTTAGTTCAATTCACTCAATTTACCTATAGTTGATTTTACGGGGTATTACAATGTCCTCTTTCGGATATAAGATATGCTTCCGCTTAACGAATCTCATTGATTTCGTTGGGTTAGGTGTTCTATTGAAAATAACACATCTCAATCTTAGGGCAATTATTTAGAAAGAGTAGAATCTTTGTTAATTCATTTTATTCATCCAACATCATAAAATATGGTCCAAAGTGTTCGAAATTCTATGTCCTTGCTGTCGCATTTCCATCTATCTACTTAATCTGTAAATTCCTGGAGGGCTTTAAGAATAACCAATGTACCTTCCCCAATTTAAGCCTAATGCGCCATTTGTTGGGTCCTTTGGTTTGTCATTACCCTTCTTGTTTCCACATCCCTTTTTTTGAATTTCCTTTCTCTTACTTTTGAATTGTAATATTTGGATCTTCTCCTTTGGTATTTAGCCATTAGTAAGGCGGTTTGATCTCTTAGTTCGTTAATCTAGTTGAGTGATTCTTTCTTTATTTCTTGGTTTGATTGGAAAGTGTATGCAATCCTTCGGCATGAAGGGACTTCAATATCAACCGGTTGCATTGCCTCAAATCCAAATGTTAAAGAATATGTGGTATGTCCAGTGGCTGTCCTTGTGGAGGTTCTATATGACCATAAGATGAGTGGAAGTTCCTCTACCAATTTTTCTTTTTACTTGCCAATTTTTTTCTTTAAAATGTTTTTTATGGTCTTATTTTCTGATTCCACTGCTCCTTTAGATTTTGGGTGAGCTACTAGCGAATTTTTTTTATTATACCATTCTTCTCACAAAAGCGAGTGAACTCTTTGCTTTCACACTAATCCTCATTATTGAAAATGATCTTATTGAGAGTCTGGATGTGGTAACTATATTTTTGATGAGAAACTTCACGACTTTTCCTAGGGTAATATTTGGCAGTGGCTCCGCTTCCACCACTTAGTAAAGTAACCAATTGCTACTATAGTGAACTTTCCCCCTTTTAACACAGGAAGAGGTCATATTAAGTCAATTCTCCATACATCAAAAGACTATGGGCTTACAACAGGGGTTGACTCATTTGGAATTAGCCATAGGATTCTACAGAAGTTTTGGCATTTGTTGCACCTTTTCGCATATGATTGTGCATCTTCATTCATGCAAGGCTAATTATAGCCATGCCTCATTACCATCTTTGCCAACTTTATCCCATTGGAGTGATCCTCATAGAACTCTTAATGGGCTTCCTTTAATAGCTTTACTCTTGTTTCTAAGGTAATGCATCATAAATAATGCGTCGAATGTCCCTTTCTATATAATATTCCATCGATTATTGTATATGAAGGGTATTGATATCTCAATTTTCTTTACTTTTCTTCCCTTTTGGCAATATTCCTTTTTTTAAGTATTCAATTATGGGTGTCATCCAACTATTAGTATATTGATCCTCGTAGTTATCCATTCTAGTTTTCTTAGGAATTTCCTCATGATTATTACCTTTGAGGGTTTTTCTTCCCGCTTTGCGGTTGTTGAGCTTATGAATAAGTTGAAACCAAAGCTTCACTATTTAATCCTTCTTTCTAAAATTCAACGCTAGGGTTTTGCTATAACCCAACAGGAATAATTTTTACTTCTTCCACTCCTCGTGAACTTTCTAATTTTTCCAAGTGCCTATGATTTTTTGTAGTGACTCGATATTTGACCACATTTTATATGGATATTTAATCAATCTTAAAAATAAAATATATATATATATCCTTTGAAACTTGATCGAAAATTGGAAATTTACAATATTTATTGGATTACAATATTGTTTGGATATCGTCAGTTGTTTTTGAGAAAATTTCTTACCACACACTTAACAACCCTAAAATTTCATATATACATAAGAAACGGATTCGACGAGTGATTCGACATATTATATGTTCGATATATTTCAAATATTTTTGTGTTGTTTAAATTTTCGAAATTTTGTGTATAAGCTTCAAATACTCTATGTTTATTCATCTAAAAAATAAGAATATATATATAAAATAAGAAAAATCATCATAAATCTTGTAATAAGAACACATAAATCATTTATGCTATGTAAACATAGGTTGGGCTATGTTCAATAACAGGCTTAAGCACATGATTGGGTTTATAAACCATAATTGACGAGCATGGATATTTTGCTGATAGGTAAAATCAAAGTTGGTCTATAAATAGAAATATTCTCTATTCTCTGATCAACTTTCCAATTCATCTCCACTATTTCTTTTCCAAACATCAGGAAGCCTTCTAGAAAAACTGTGAGTGCTCTGTCTTAGCTTTCTTCTTTTCTGGAAATCATATTCCAAAAGAAAAGTTGTATGATTCATGTATAATTGAAATTTTAAAATGGTAGAACATGTCGTTGAATGGATGATAAGGTGAAAACATGTACACAGAGGAGATTGTTCATTTTTTTCAACTGATACTTACAGTAAAAGGGAATTCACCTTTTCCCTCTTTCAAAAATTCCTACCTCCCTTAATACTTAAAATTAGCCTCGATCCTCTAAATGAAAGTTGTTCATATTTACCTATAGTATTTTTAGAAATTTATAGCACTGAATTTCATTGAGTATCGATGAAGATATCTCAGAAAATCTGAAAGTGGGTAAAATATCATAAAAATTTTGAAAAATGTTTTCTCTCAAACCAATACGAATCGTTCGACGCCATCTGCGCCAACAGGTTCATATCAAAGAGAAGAATTTTTAATGTAAATTTGACGACAATCCATGATGAAAATTTGAAACCTTCAAAACTAAGGTTGAAGTTAGTTTTTGATTCGGTCAGTGATGCTCAAATTAGAGGATGGAAGTGTGATCAGGGAGGAGAGAGGCACGCGTGGTGATTTTCTTGTTAACTTCAGCGACAATAAATGTCACGTGAATGTAGCAGGGCCATGAGATCAAAATCACGATCGAGGGCTTTGGTCGAGTGGTGGCGGGGTGGAAAAGGAAGAGTACGAGCAGAGAAATCCGATGATGGTTCGAGGTGCGAGTTTCGTGGAGCATAACTGTGGTGCACGTGCATGAGATGCATGGCAATGGTATTGTACAGGAGCAAAAAAAAGGAGGAAGAAGAAGAAAGAGAGGGGGAAAGAAGGTGCAGTCGGGTTTGTTCTTGGGCTCGGCCCAGTTTAGAAATAAATTAAAAGAAGTGACTTAAGTTAAATTTAAAACAAAAACTTAAATTTTCGATAACGAGTTCGTTTTAAATCCGATCGATGTGCGGATTTTTGCGTTGTGATAATAGTGGCGAGTACTACGCCTTTATGGGAATTATCAGTTGACCTAGACCACTATAATTTTATGATATAATAAAACAGACTGATTTTAAACTACGTTATTTATATAAATAATGTCGTTTAAAATTATATTTCTTAATCGGAGATGTTTATTCGGCCAAATATAACATTATTAAGTTAATTTGAGTTATATAGATTCTTATGGACATCTATGGAGCAGAACAGAACCTCATTTTGCACTTGCTAAGAAAATTGTCAAACTGTGTACTAAATTACATAGGGATAAATCTGTATGGGTTTAAGGGTAAATTAACTATGGATTATTAATTATCTAGTATTAAAAGCTTGATTGACGGACCATATTGAATGTGGCACCGATATATGAACTCATGTGATATAAAAGAGATGATAACTTGCTTAAGGACCTTTGCAGTCGTCAAACCTCGGACTTGATCGATGTAAATTTATTAATTTCATAGTTGAAATTGGTTTAAGATTAATTATGTTATTTAAAACATTTAAATTTGATTTCTAACTTTTTTATTTCCATTATTTAAAGTTAATTTTTGATATTTTAATGTTAATTATTTTAAGTTATTAAATAATTATATTAAATATTTAAGTTGGGGTTAGTTAATTTAATTATTAACGTTGTTTAACTTAATTTATTTAATTATTAATTTAAGATTTTTAAATTTTATAAATCACTCTATTAAAAAGGTTTTTATTCAATAAACTTCTTTAATATATGGATTAAGGTTGATAATTTTCATAAATCAAAGTGACTTATGTAAATTACTTAATTAACGAAGGTAAGTTAATTTATGTTAATAAATGAAGTTAAGATTTACAAATGAAGTTAAAGTTAACAAATGAAGTTAGATTAGTTAACCGTTTAATTAGCAATGTTTTAAATTAATTAATTATTTTAATATTAATAACTAAGAAATATTAATGAATTATTTATGATATTCGTGGTTAACTGATTTTCAATCAAGGGTGTTTAAAATAGTTATTCATTATAGTTAATGATGTTTAAGTCAATCACTGATTTAATTAGGTTAAGTTAATGGAATATCTTGTCAAAAATATTTTTAGATAATATTTTTTCAAGTTAAAGAAATAATTTGTAAAGTGTATTTTATATAAAGAGAATGGGGATTTTACATTAAATGGTATAAGTTTAACGGATTTACAAAAGGGAAATTATAAGTAGGATTTATAAAAGAAGTTTATAAATGATTTTATGGATTATAAAGGTTTTACAAATGATTTTAGAAATGTACAAAGGATTTTTGAGCAATTGAATGTATAAAAAAATTCTGTAAATGGTCCAGAAGATCAATGAAATGGATTATAAATGTTTTTAGAGAATTATAAGGAAGTTTTATAACTGACATTTTGAATCAAATAAAAATAGAATCTTTCTCAGTTTGTATGTATAATTATACCTTTAAGATAAATATATGGATATTTTCTAAGTGCTGAAGGTATAGGGATTGGTAAATATATTCTTGTAAAAGTATTCTTATACAGTAATTTACAAATGGTTTTATTTATAAAAGATTTATAAAAGAGGCTAGAAATTGCTTATATAATGAATCAATGTTAGTTTTTCCTATGAAATAAATTCCTGATTGTATGTTTGTTACACAATAGTTAAATAACCGACTCTCGAAATTGGACCCAAACGTAACATTGGAAATATATAGAGGAAACACGTGAGTTATATGGTATAGTTACCGTCAAAGGTGCTATACTGTACGTATAAACACGTTTCATTATTCTAGTACGAATGATAAGGAAATCCATCCGCAAACGGTTAGGAGGTGAACTCCGCTCTTATCATTTGTCTTTTTATTTCCTAAAGAACCAGGGTTTAGTTTACCGGAAATATCGAAAGTTGTTTCGAAGAGATCGGGATCGGATATGTTATTCGAAAACCAATTCGATCAAACTCAAGCATTGCGAACTGAAGACATCATGAAGAGTATGGAATCGAAGACAGAGAGGTGAAGTGCAAGGGCTATTCGCTACTAATCCTGAGGGTGATTCCAAAATGAATGTAGTAGGAATAGTGCCTTCGGTTTCGTTCAGACCCAGAATGGACTTGTATGGATGAAAGCTATCTACACATTATCATTGGAGGGCAATGAGCATTCTAAGTGTAAATGTTCTTGAAAGGTAAAACGCAGCTTTAAGCCTCATCAACCGGGAATGACTAAAACAGGGGATATGCAGCAGGGCTATGTGGGTCGCACCCATTATGGTATATCATCACCGTTCTAGATATATATACACAATCATTAAAGAATTTGCGTACATGGGAGAGCTCGGTTAAAGGTTGCAAAGTAACCAAGGTGATGACATATTCGGTACTATCCAGCAAGGGATAGGCCGGTTCTGTGTCGGCAAGGGTTGTTAGGTTCGACCTCGGTACATTTTCTATAGGTGTACTGTGACGGGCGGTACCCCAGTAGCCCAGTCATTAGTTGGAATTCATTTTCCAATATGAGCTTTACGGTTTTAGTTGTATACCAAATATGTTGGAACGTGACATGTAAGCATTCCAGTTATTTTAATATTTTACTTTGACCCCTAGACATTATGGTAATATCATTAGATTTGATATAAAATGTTTTGGTTATCATAAGATAAAACCCATCCGCTTTTATGTGCGGTGTGGTCTTACGAGATACCCTTTGTTTTGAAAGATTTTCGAGCATAGAATCAGTTTGGTTGTTACCTGTTATCGAGTTTTACTCATGCTGGTTTACCAGACTGACCCGGGTGTTATTCCATATAATGCTCGGGTCAGACCGAGCATGCTTTTCCTAGTTTAGTTGGATACCTTGAAGTTGGAAAGGAGCTGGATGGTCATGACGTATTCACGTATATTTTCCCACTGTAATATAGAGTCAGTATGTTTCTCAATAACAAGGACGGGTTCCTATAACTATCCAAATTTTGGATAAGTCCGATGTACTCTGATGTTGTATATATGAATAAAGATGTTCCTTTTTGTAAATATCATTGTTATATTTATATTATTCGTTGCGTTATGAGATTCTGTGTTGTTTAGTTTTCTTCTACCTTCAACCTTCTTCTTTCACTCTAACAAATTAGTATTTCCGACACTTGAATATTTAGCATGAGGTACAATGAATGTATTAGTGTCGATTTTCGAGGGTCAAAAATCAAGTTCGTTACATTTGGTATCAGAGCTGATGGTTAAGCGAGAACCTTGGCACTGGTGGGGTTAACTCGGTTAGAAAAGGTTAGTGAAGTCCTAGATCGAGTTAAGAGCATTATATATATGAGTGCGTATTTGTTAATGATATAATATGTTTTATATTGTGTCGATTGATCTGTGAAGTAGTTTATGGGTTCTCGTTGGCGCGCCTGATCAACGTTATCGATAGGAGTCCCTAAAGACTTAAACAAAGCAACTCAACATAGTATTGTTTTAAGTTTGATAAATGAAATAATTTAACCAAGGATTTTATTTTAGAAAGAAATTTTTACAAGATATCTTTCCTAGGGATTCTTCTATTTGAATAAACAAGTGATTAGAGATCTTCTATAGAAGTAATTGTTATAGATTTGAGTAGCCAATAATTTTTGAATGTCCGGAAATATAGTAAGAAAAGGGAAACAAAACCCTAGGACTTTATTTTAGAATACCTTAGCTTAGAAGTACTTAGGAAAAAAAGAAAGTTGTAAAAGAGAAATGAATAAGAAATAGGAAATCTAGTAACGTTATCTATAAGTCCTACCCTAAACATTTCCATTTTCTTAGGGTTAAGTCTTTAAGAAATACCCATCCCTTATATATACACAAATAAAAGAGGGGTCACTTAGATTGGTAGTGGGAATAATCGATAATAAACCACAATAGTACACAAATAGACACCCTTTTCTTTAATTAATCCAGTGATAGACAATTGTTCCACCTTAGTTATATTTTCCTAGCCAAATAGATAGACTAAGAATTTAATAGCGAAATTAGATAAAAGGAAAATTTTGAGAACATTTAAGACCTGAATACCATGTAGGTTAAATTTCACACTTAACTAAAGAATGTTGAAATAAATAGATTAGAATTAATTTTAAAAAGGGTCATTTATATAAGGTGTTTCCTACAATTAGGATACAACTAAATGAACCAACAAAGTAGGGTCTATACTGACTTGGATATGAAAGACATTGTAATCAATAGGATACATCGACCTTATATATTAAGGAATTGAACTATCATTTAGGATATATGAACTCTTTTTAAGTTTAAGTACCTTATTCTCAGATTTATTTGTTTGATTAGATGACACCTATTATCATGTGACTGCAAAGAAGAGACTCAACCAGCTTCAGAAGATATGCTTAAGAAGGAAAAGACCAGAAGTGATTAACCCTCCGATGATTGAAGAGCCTATGGTAGATGATAAGCAGAAGGATGAAGGGGAACCCATGGAAGATGAGGGAATGGCATGTGGATTAGAGGAAGAGTCAGAGGAAGAACAGGAAGGCGTAGGTGAGGTCGATCAAAGAGAAGACCATATTTTCGAGGAGGATAGGATACCTGGGAGGAGAGGAAGACCCAAACAAAGAGGAAGACCCGAAAGAGGAGGAGGAACCAGAGGAGGAGGAAGACCCAGAAGAGGAAGAAGATAAGGAAGAGGAGGACCTAGTTGAAGAAAGAGTAGACATTATGGAGGAAGAAGGAGTGATAGGATTAGAGCCTGACTGGAATAAGGTTGAAGGCACTCTCAATCAACTCAAAGAGGTAATGGGCCATCATTAGACAGACGAGGAGCTATTTGAGTATGGATATATGTCCCTGATGCTTTTTCCACCAAATCCAGACCCGAAGATCAATTGGATATCTGATGATGACAAGGATGATGATGTTGTAGAAGTTATTGATGTTTCTAGTGACGACGATTCGAATAAAGGACGTTTTCTGTAGGATAGGAGGATCAGGAAGTGGTAGTGTTTAATTAAGTATTTTATCTAAGTATGTAGATATTTTTGTTGACTTGTTTAACTAGGTATCTTAAGTATGTAAACTTTATGCCCATGTACGATATGTTAATTAAGTATTATGGTATATGGATGTAGTTGGATGATAATATATGGTTAGATCTTGTTATTGTTCTCTTCGATAAGAATTTTTCTAGTTTATTTTAGTGTTAAAAGGTAGAATTAATTTCGTGGATGAAATTCTTTTAAGGGGGGAGAATGTAGCGACCCGGGATTCGACCACATTTTATATGGATATTTAATCAATCTTAAAAATAAAAAATATATATATACATATCCTTTGAAAACTTGATCGAAAATCGGAAATTTAAAATATTTATTTAAATGCAATATTGTTTGGATATCGTCGGTTGTTTTTGAGAAAATTTCTTACCATACACATAACAACCCCAAAATTTCATATATACATAAGAAACGGATTCGACGAGTGATTCGACATATTATATGTCTGATATATTTCGAATATTTTTGAGTTATTTAAATTGTCAAAATTATGTGTATAAGCTTCAAATACTCTATGTTTATTCATCTATATATATATATATAATAAGAAATATCTTCCTAAATCTTGTGATAAGAACACACAAATCATTTAGGCTATGTAAACATAGGTTGGGCTATGTTCAGTCACAGCCTTCAGCACATGAGGGGGTTTATAGGCCATAATTGATGAGCAGGGATATTTTGTTGATAGGTAAAATCAAAGTTGGAATTTCCAAACAGCATGATGCCTTCTGGTAAAACTGTGAGTGCTCTGTCTTAGCTTTCTTCTTTTCTGGAAATCATATTTCAAGAGAAAAGTTGTATAATTAATGTATAATTGGAATTTTAAAATGATAGAACATGTCGTTGAACGTATGATATGGTGAAAACATGTACACAGAGGAGATTGTTCTTTTTTTCCAAACTGATACTTATAGTAAAAGGGAATTCACCATTTTCCCTCTTTCAAAAATTCCTATCTCCCTTAATACTTAAAATGAGCCTTGATCGTCTAAATGAAAGTTTTTCATGTTTCCTATAGTATTTTTAGAAACTTACGACACTGAATTTCAACGAGTATCGATGAAGATATCTTGGAAAAACTGAAAGTGGGTAAAATATCGTCAAAACTTTGAAAAATGTTTTCTCTCAAACCAGTACAAATTGTTCGACGCCGTCTGCGCCAATAGGTTCGTATTGAAGAGAAGAATTTTTAATGTAAATTCGGCGACAACCCGTGACGACGATTTGAAATCTTCAAAACTAGGGTTGAAGTTATTTTTGATTCGGTCAGTGATGCTTGAATCGGAGGATGAAAGTGTGATCTGGGAGGAGAGAGGCACGCATGGTGATTTTCTTGTTAACTTCGGCGACTATAAATGTCGCGCGACTGTAGCAGGGCCGTGAGATCGAAATCGTGATCGAGGGCTTCGGTCGAGTAGTGGTGGGGTGGAAAGGGACGAGTACGAGTAGAGAAATCCGATGATGGGTCGAGGTACGAGTTTCGTGGAGCATAGCTGTGGTGCATGAGATACACGGCTATGGTATTGCATAGGAGCGAAGAGAAAAAAGGAGGAAGAAGAAGAAAGAGGGGAGGAAGAAGGTGTGGTCGGGTTTGTTCTTGGCTCGACCCAGTTTAGAAATAAATTGAAAAAAGGGATTTAATTTAAATTTAAAACGAAAACTTAAAATATCGATAATAAGTTCGTTTTAAATCTGATCGACATGTGGATTTTTATGTTGTGATCGTAGTGGCGAGTACTATGCCTTTGTGTGAATTAGCGGTTGACTTGGACCATAAGAATTTTATGACATATTAAAACATGCTGATTTTAAACTACGTTATTTATATAAATAATGTTGTTTAAAATTATATACCTTAATCAGAGATTTTTATTCATCTAAATATAACACTATTAAGTTAATTTGAATTATATAGATTATTATGGACATCTATGATTCAGAACGGAACCCCATTCTGCACTTGCTAAGTAAATTGTCAATCTGTGTACTAAAATTAACATAAGGATAAATCCGTATGGTTTTGAGGGTAAATTAAATATGGATTGTTAATTATCTAGTATTAAAAGTTTGGTAGTCGGACCATATTGAATATGGCACCAATATATGAGCTCGTGTGATATGAAAGAGATGGTAACTTGCTTAAGGACCTTTGCAGTCGCCAAGCCTCGGACTTGATCAATGTAAATTTATTAATTTCATAGTTGAAATTGGTTTAAGGTTAATTATGTTATTTAAAACATTTAAATTTGATTTTTAAATTATTTTATTTACATTATTTAAAGTAAATTTTTGATATTAAACGTTAATTATTTTAAGTTATTAAATATTTATATTAAATATTTAAGTTGGGGTTAATTAATTTTATTATTAACACTGTTTAACTTAATTTATTTAATTATTAATTTAAGATTTTTAAAATTTATAAATCACTCTATTAAAAAGGTTTTTATTCAATAAACTTCTTTAATATATGGATTAAGGTTGATAATTTACATAAATCAAAGTGACTTATGTAAATTACTTAATTAACGAAAGTAAGTTAATTTGTGTTAATAAATGAAGTTAAGATTTACAAAATAAGTTAAAGTTAACAAATGAAGTTAAATTAGTTAACCGTTTAATTAGTAGTGTTTTAAATTAATTATTTTATTATTAATAACGAAGAAAATTAATTAATTATTTATGATATTCGTGGTTAACTGATTTTCAATAAAGGGTGTTTAAAATAGTTAAGCATTATAATTAATGATGTTTAAGTCAATCACTGACTTAATAGGGTTAAGTTGATGGAATGACTTGTGAAAAATATTTTTAGATAATATTTTTTCAAGTTAAAGAAATAATTTGTAAAGGGTATTTTATATAAAGAGAATGAGGGTTTTACATTAAATAGTAGAAGTTTATCGATTTATAAAAGGGAAATTATAAGTAGGATTTATAAAAGAAGTTTATAAATGATTTTATGGATTATAAAGGTTTTACAAATTATTTTATAAATGTACAAAGGATTTTTGAGCAATTGAATGTATAACAGAATTCTGTAAATAGTCCAGAAGATCGATGAAATGGACTATAAATGTTTTTGGAGAATTATATGGAAGTTTTCTAACTGACTTTTTAAATCGAATAAAAATGGAATCTTTCTCAGTTTGTAAGTATAATTATACCTTTAAAATAAATATAAGGATATTTTTTAAGTGCTAAAGGTATAGGGATTGGTAAATATATTCTTGTAAAAGTATCCTTATAAAAGTAATTTACAAATGGTTGTATTTATAAAATATTTATAAAAGGAGGCTAGAAATTAATTCTATAATGAACCAATGTTGGTTTTTCCCTATGAAATAAATTCTCGATTGTTTGTTTGTTACTCGATAGTTAAATAACCGGCTATCGAAATTGGACCCGAACGTAACTTTGGAAATATATGGAATGTGAGATGCAAGCATTCTAGCTATTTTAATATTTTACTTTGACCCCTTGTGATAACCCTGATTTTTGTGAGTAATTTCATGATTTAATTTAGTTTGTATTTGTTTGAAATTGCATTGGAAAGGTAGAGATAGGAAACTGATTTGCAGATGCATAGTTTAAAAACATGTACATGTGCACAAGACAGGGCATAAACATGCACACAGTTTTCTGTGTGATAAAATAGGCAACAGTTGATAAATATGATAGGATAAATAAATTACAAATATATATGTAGGCAGAAATGATCAAGTCTTAAAAAAAAGACTTAGGCCAAAATAGGCATACATGTATTATACATGTGCACCAAACAAATGCTTGCTAAAATAAAAATAAACATTGCATGAAAATGGTATGAGCTTTTGAATAAACACTTTATCCATTTTTAGCAATTCCTTTTTGCTTTAGAAAACAGAAATCATGCAAATAATATGACCGGGGTAATGAGGTATATTTTCCGGAAAAAAAAATGCCAGGACTACTTACCCATTTTCTCTAAAAAGTAGAATGAGAGGTAGATCATAGTTGGTGGGGTAAATTTGACATTGGGTAATTTCCTTAAACCCTAGAAGCAGCCAGAGTTTATATAAGAAGACCTGGTGTAGTAAGATTTTTATATATATTGCTCTGCCTCATAAAAGAAAAATAAATATATATAACAGAAGTTAGAAAGGAAATGTGGAACACCAGTCATTAGAGTAGGAAGAAGGTAGAAGATCAAAGGAAAAAAAAGCTTAGGAAAAAGAAAAGGGGATTAAGGTGAGTAATCTCATTGGAAATATTGGCAATAAGCCCTGAATATTGAGGCAGCCTAACTAAAATTCATATTTCATTTGTTTGCAAGCAAGATTCATTTTTATGATTTAGTAACTTTGACTTGTTTTATGATCTGTTTTAATGGAAACCTCTTTATATTGATTTATTTAGTATGAAAGAGCCATGGATCTAATGTTTAAATAGGTTTTTCTATGTTATAATATAACTTTGAGGTGACGCAGTTAATATGGGTTTTCTTTATACATTTATTAGTTTAAAACCCAGGATGCTTAATATGGATATATGGTCTAAAAATGAGAAAGGATATGGGTCTGCAACATAGTGTGTTTGCTTAGCTCTCATATTAACAGAGAAAAAATTTTATAAAGGAAAAATATAGAGGTGCAATGTATACATGTGCTGAGCCTCTACATTTATGAACTATCCAATAAATCTTATACTTGTGATTTAGTCAGATTTGAAGATCTACATGGATTTGACTGAATCAGAGGTAGAGCAAAAAAAACAAAACATAAAACTATCTATGACCATATGTTTGTATTGGGATCTATTGAAGTCCATAGAAAAATAATATGTTTAAGAAATCACCTCTATTGTTATGATGAAGTGCTTGTTCATGAAAATATGTCTTGTTAATCTTTGGATGTATGCCTGTGACTGAATGTTTTATTCACTGCTTGAAACATGAGATGCAGAGAAGAAATTAACAATGAAGGGTAGTGACACTTAGTAATTTAACTAAGGATTTTGGATCTTAGGGCTACAAGATATAGCTTGGCAAGGTGAATATTGCAAGCTCACACATGGTATGTTTATACCTAGGGGCCTGAGTGTGCTGGGTTAACAGAGAAATGTCCCAGGCAGTGTGTGTTTAAAAAAAAAGTAGCTAAAGACCATAACACATTTGATATTGAACATTAGAAATGGGTTCATATGAAGGCTTGGGAAAAATCCCTAAAGGCCAGAAAATCTGTAGATGAGGAATGATGATTTAATTGATGATTGTGTTGACTGTTTTAGGATATTCTATGGATGAATTCTATGTTGGTTTTCTCTGCAATAAATCGTTGAATTATGTATCATTTTGGTGTGCATGCCTAGGTTGCACCAAAATGGGTATAAGAGTAATATTGCATTCCTTTATCTATCTTAAAGTTCTTTGAATATGAAAAAAAAACTATATGAAAATTATGTTTCCAATTAGATTACTCATACCAGACCAAGTCTGACCCATGTGTGTTGATGCACTATTGGGTGTCTCATATTTAATGAGGCAACCCATAGTGATTATGCAGGTAAATAAGCATTTCATTGATCAAGCTTTGGATGGGTTGGCCTCTTAAGGAATTGGATGCAATAGTTACAAATTTACTGATATTAAAGTAGAAGTTTAAGTTGAATTTATGTTATAATATGTTGGTTATGTTATTTGGAAAGAAACTATGTAATGACATTCCCTGTTTTGTATGTTTTAAAACTTAAAATTGTAATTCAGTAGAAATTGGCAAGTTCTTTTTCAAAATGGTTACTGAGCAATATAGCTTCTTTGTTTAACTTCCAGAATTCTAAAAGAAAATGTAGTATGAATAAAATCTGAGATGGTGAGCAGGCATAGATTGAAAGAACAACCTAGTAATTGCTATGAGGAGTTCATGTTTACAAAGATTAGGTAAAAGTCTGGCAAATAATAACATTGAGTCACTTAAAAGAAAAAGAACCCAGAATTGCATGTATATTACTTTAGAATAGTTTTAAGGGAAATAAGGCTAACTTGACCATTTCACTAAGCCCGGGGTTCAAACACATTCAAATGCTTGAAAACTTAATTTGCAAGGGAATTCAATGACTCAAATAAAAGGTAGAATAAATTATCTCTAAGTTAACAGTTAAAAAAAAGAGAAAGAAAAGAGTTAGGCACTAAACATTTTTCAGTACATACATATGCATAGGATCATGCACAAATACAAAAGTATAGTTCATATGGAAATGATATTAGAAAAGTACAAAGAAAAATTTCTGCTTCCAAACATGTATTCTCTGATTCAAGTGAAAACAATTTACATATCTTCACATATGTAAGTTGAGATATTTTGAACATAACAATATTTTTATATTGGTTTTAAGATCCTGGCTAGAAGGTGAACCAGAGAATGATATTCTCTTGGCTAGGTGACCACTGTGATTAATTGTAAAAAAAAATTTTGAATTTTTATAAAAGGAAGTGGGTCATCTCATTTGGTATCAGAGCTATGTTGTTAAATAACATAGCAAAATGTTGTATGAACTTGTTTGCATTGGATGTATGGTGTGTTGACTGCTTTGTATGCCTTGTTTTAATTAATACTTATACTAATAATAATTACTAGGATTGGATAGAGGTAAATTAAATGAGTTAATTTATAGAAAAAAAATGGACTAACCCAAGTGTCATATCCATAGAATCATGGTAAGACCCAGACAACAAGAGGTAGGATCAAGTGAACCACCAATGGTGAATATGCAAGAATTCATGAGAGCTATAAGGGAAGGGTAGGCAATAGGCAAGAGAATCCACATGAGGAGCTTTCCAAACTACTCAAGACCTTTACCAATCTTGGAGGCAAAACTTTTGATGGAACAGAAGGGATCATGGGAGTTCAAAATTGGCTCAGAATTTTGGACAGGATTTTTACAGATATGCAAATTAAAGACCAAAAGAAAAGGCAAATAGCATCCAGACAATTGAGAGGAGCAGCTTTGGATTGGTGGGAAGTTATCATAGCTGGAAGACCTGAAGAAGAAGTGACATGGAATCAATTTAAAGAAATGTTGGAAGGAAGATTTGTACCGGCATCAGCTGAGAATCTTTACTAGAGGAATTCATTAAGTTAAGGCAGGGGACTATAAGTGTTACTGAGTACACACAGAAGATTGAATCACTAGCCAAGTATGGTGCAGTGCTTATCACAACTCGAGAAGCTAAAAATGGCAGATATATTCAAGGACTGAATGCCAGCCTTAGTAGAGCTATGCTGCCATATAAGGACAGGACATTTGATCAAGTTTTGGATCTGACTCTGAGCATTGAACAGCATGATAAAGCCAGAGAAAATTTTAGAGCATTCAAGAATAATCAAAATAAGAAAGGGAAGGGTAAGTTTCATCGTTATGATAAAAAGAAAACAGATGTAGCTTCCACCAAGAAACCAAAAGAGGCCAAGACTGCTAAAGTTAAGAAGAAGATCACTTGTTATAATTGTGGCCAAGAGGGGCATATGAAGAATAGGTGCACCAATCCTAGACCAGCATCCTTCAAGTGTCACCAGTGTGGAAAGGAGGGTCACATAAGGAGGAACTGTCCAGATTTTAAGCAAGGAAAAGTAGGAACCTTGGAAGGGAAAGGTAAAGCAACTGAGGGACCAAATGTTGAGAACCATGGCCAAGTTGAAGGTACTTTGCTCATTCACTCAATACCTTTTGTAGTAGTATATGATACTGGGGCTACACACTCCTTGATTTCCCATGATATTGCACAACAACTAAAATTGAATTGTATGATGGTTGATAAGCCATTGCTTATTAGAAGTCCTTTAGGTAGTTCCTGTGTTTTGGGTATGATGTGTAGGCAACTGGGATTAAATATAGGGGGATATGTGTTTAGTGCAGACCGATATGTGTTGCAATACCCGGGCATAGGAGTTATTCTAGGAGTTAATTGGTTGAAGAAATATAAGGCTATTATAAATATGGAAACATCGACCACATCACTAAAAATTTCTGATGGAAAAAGAGTAGTTGTTCTGTGTGAGGCAAACAAGAGCAGAAATATAGCTACTCTTGTTACTTTGTCTAGTGAGAAGCCCATGCCCACATTAGAAGAAATCTCTATAGTAAATCAATATACTGATGTGTTTGGTGAGGTTAGGGGAGTTCCAAACCATAGGCCAGTAGAGTTTTCAATTAAACTAATTCCAGAGGCTAGCCCAGTAGTTAAGAGGCCAACTAGAATGGGGCCTAAGGAATTGATAGAGCTGAAAAAGCAACTGGTCGAACTAGAAGAAAAAGGCTTCATCAGACCCAGTAGCTCATTATGGGGAGCACCAGTGGTTTTTGTTAAGAAACAAAATGGATCTCTCAGATTATGTATTGATTATAGGGAGTTAAATAAAATCACAGTTAAAAACAAATACCCCTTACCAAGAATTGATGATCTCTTTGATCAATTGAGTGGTGCAAAAATATTCTCTAGACTTGATTTAGCTTCAGGATTCCATCAAATGAAAGTAGAAGAGGAAAGCATTAAATACACAGCTTTCAATACTAGATATGGACTTTATGAATTTTTAGTAATGTCATTTGGTTTGACAAATGCTCCCTCTTACTTTGTTGATTTGATGAATAGAATTTTTAGAGAATACCTAGATAAATTTATATTGATATTTATTGACGATATACTAATTTATTCTAAGTCAGTTGAGGAGCATGAGAATCATTTGCATATAGTACTTAATAAACTGAGGCAAGAAAATTTGAAGGCAAAATTTTCAAAATGCACTTTTTGGCAAAAGGAAGTAAATTTTTTAGGACATGTGGTATCAGTAGAAGGTATATCTGTAGATCCCAATAAAGTAATTGCAGTTCAAGCTTGGAAAAGGCCTACTAATGTCACAGAGGTTAGGTTATTTATGGGAATGGCTGGGTACTACAGAAGGTTTATAAAAGATTTTGCAAAGATTTCAATCCCATTAACCAGATTGACAAGGAAGAATCGGGTATTTGCTTGGACTGAAGAGTGTGAGAAAGCTTTTGGGAGGTTAAAAGAAGCACTAATACAAGCTCCAATACTGAAAGTACCTGAGGGGAATGAAAATTTAGTGATATATACTGATGCAAGTGGACAAGGGCTTGGGGCAGTATTGATGCAACAACACCAAGTGATAGCTTATGCCTCTAGACAGTTGAAACCCAGTGAGATAAGGTATGCTACACATGACCTTGAATTGGCTGCTATAGTGTATGCTCTTAAATTATGGAGACACTATTTGTTGGGGGCAAAGTTTGAAGTTTACACTGACCATAAGTCACTTAAATATTTGTTTTCACAAAAAGAATTAAATATGAGGCAGCAAAGGTGGATTGAACTCCTAGCCTCATATGATTTTGAAATATTGTACACCCCTGGAAAAGCTAATAAAGTAGCAGATGCTTTAAGTAGACGGCATGCTAATGTAGCTAGGTTAATGATAGAAGAGTTTAACACTTTATCACTATTGATTGACTCAGAAGTAGAAAGTGAAAGTGTAGAAAATATGAGTATATGCAATGAGAATGTAGAAATGGGAAAGTTAAGTTTTGTTACTTTGGGGTCAGAATTAAAGAATAAAGTTGTAAAGTTACAAGACCAAGATCCATTTTTATTTGAGAAGAAAACTCATATATTAAATGGAGAAGCAGTGGAAGGCTTTCTGTTGAATAAACAAGGCCATTTGGAGAAAAGAAAAAGAATGTGTCCCTGCTATTGATGAGTTGAAGCAAGAAATCTTAGATGCTTATCACAAAAACAAATATACCATACACCCAGGAAGCACAAGAATGTATCACAACCTTAAGAGAGATTATTGGTGGAGTGGTATGAAGAGTGCAGTGGCATCTTTTGTGTCTAAGTGCATGGTTTGTCAACAGATAAAGGCTGAATATCAAAAACCCTCCGGCATGCTTCAACCTTTACCAATACCACAGTGGAAATGGGAAGACATATCAATGGATTTCATTGATGGTTTGCCTAGAACTAGGAGGGGAAATGATAGTATTTGGGTTGCAGTTGATAGGCTAACCAAATCAACCCATTTTATACCTGTGAAGTCAGAAAGAAATGCATGCACATTAGCTCAGTTATTTATTAAGGAAATAATCAGACTATATGGAATACCAAAGACTATAGTAAGTGATAGAGACACCATCTTCACTTCCAAATTTTGGCAAAGTTTTCACAAGGCAATGGGGACTGATTTATGCTTAAGCACAGCATATCACCCTCAATCGGATGGCCAAAAAGAAATTGTAAATAAATTGCTTGAAGACATGTTGAGAGCATGTGTATTGGATTGGGGAGGAAGCTGGGAGGATTATATATATCTAGCTGAATTTGCATACAATAACACCCATCACAGTAGCATAGGCATGGCCCCCTTTGAAGCTCTTTATGGAAGGCCATGTTTATCACCCTCAAGTTGGCATGAATCTGGAGAAAAGGTGGTCTTAGGAGCAGAAAATGTAAAAGAAACTTCTGAAAAGATAGCCTTGATTAGAAAAAGAATTGCTTCTGCCCAAGATAGGCAAAAGAAATATGCAGATCAAAAGAGAAAGGAAGTACATTATGATGTTGGGGATTTTGTATTTATTAAAATATCACCCATGAAAAAGGTTCTAAGGTTTGGGAAACAAGGAAAGTTGATTCCCAGATATATAGGGCCATATAAAATTTTAGAAAGAATAGGAACTGTGGCCTATAGGTTAGAGTTGCCAGAAGAAATGAGAGCAATACATGATGTTTTTCATGTATCACAGTTAAGAAGATGGGTTCATGACAAGGAAACAATTCTAAAATCTCCTAAGGATGTACAGATTGATTCTAGATTGGTGTATGAAAAGGAGCCAGTGGGCATAGTTGCCAGAGAAATCAAGAAATTGAGGAGCAAAGAAATAAAATTAGTGAAAGTGCAATGGAGTCTTGATCCAAATGATTGCACATGGGAGGTGGAAGATAAAATCAGAATTGATTATCCACAACTGTTTGATTGAATGAAAGGTAAATTTATATACATACTGATGAATGTTTTGATTGAATTGCATTGTGATTTTTGTTTTGATATGCCTAGAGTTTAATCAAATGATTGATTTGAGAATGATTTGAGATCAGAAATTGATTTTCTGAAGTAATGATACTTAAGTTAAGTATGAAAGAATTGTGGGACACAATTCCTAAAAGGAGGGGTATATGTGATAACCCTGATTTTTGTGAGTAATTTCATGATTTAATTTAGTTTGTATTTGTTTGAAATTGCATTGGAAAGGTAGAGATAGGAAACTGATTTGCAGATGCATAGTTTAAAAACATGTACATGTGCACAAGACAGTGCACAAACATGCACACAGTTTTCTGTGTGATAAAATAGGCAACAGCTGATAAATATGATAGGATAAATAAATTACAAATATATATGTAGGCAGAAATGATCAAGTCTTAAAAAAAAGACTTAGGCCAGAATAGGCATACATGTATTATACATGTGCACCAAACAAATGCTTGCTGAAATAAAAATTAACATTGCATGAAAATGGTATGAGCTTTTGAATAAACACTTTATCCATTTTTAGCAATTCCTTTTTGCTTTAGAAAACAGAAATCATGCAAATAATATGACCGGGGTAATGAGGTATATTTTCTGGAAAAAAAATGCCAGGACTACTTACCCATTTTCTCTAAAAAGTAGAATGAGAGGTAGATCATAGTTGGTGGGGTAAAATTGACATTGGGTAATTTCCTTAAACCCTAGAAGCAGCCAGAGTTTATATAAGAAGACCTGGTGTAGTAAGATCTTTATATATATTGCTCTGCCTCATAAAAGAAAAAATAAATATATATAACAGAAGTTAGAAAGGAAATGTGGAACACCAGTCAATAGAGTAGGAAGAAGGCAGAAGATCAAAGGAAAAAAAAGAAAAGCTTAGGAAAAAGAAAGGGGGATTAAGGTGAGTAATTTCATTGGAAATATTGGCAATAAGTCCTAAATATTGAGGCAGCCTAACTAAAATTCATATTTCATTTGTTTGCAAGCAAGATTCATTTTTATGGTTTAGTAACTTTGACTTGTTTTATGATCTGTTTTAATGGAAACCTCTTTATATTGATTTATTCAATATGAAAGATCCATGGATCTAATGTTTAAATAGGTTTTTCTGTGTTATAATATAACTTTGAGGTGAAGCAGTTAATATGGGTTTTCTTTATACATTTATTAGTTTAAAACCCAGGATGCTTAATATGGATATATGGTCTAAAAATGAGAAAGGATATGGGTCTGCAACATAGTGTGTTTGCTTAGGTCTCATATTAACAGAGAAAAATTTTTATAAAGGAAAAATATAGAGGTGCAATGTATACATGTGCTGAGCCTCTACATTTATGAACTATCCAATAAATCTTATACTTGTGATTTAGTCAGATTTGAAGATCTACATGGATCTGACTGAATCAGAGGTAGAGGGAAAAAAAACAAAACATAAAACTATCTATGACCATATGTTTGTATTGGGATCTATTGAAGTCCATAGAAAAATAATATGTTTAAGAAATCACCTCTATTGTTATGATGAAGTGCTTGTTCATGAAAATATGTCTTGTTAATCTTTGGATGTATGCCTGTGACTGAATGTTTTATTCACTGCTTGAAACATGAGATGCAGAGAAGAAATTAACAATGAAGGGTAGTGACACTTAGTAATTTAACTAAGGATTTTGGATCTTAGGGCTACAAGATATAGCTTGGCAAGGTGAATATTGCAAGCTCACACATGGTATGTTTATACCTAGGGGCCTGAGTGTGCTGGGTTAACAGAGAAATGTCCCAGGCAGTGTGTGTTTAAAAAAAAAGTAGCTAAAGACCATAACACATTTGATATTGAACATTAAAAATGGGTTCATATGAAGGCTTGGGAAAAATCCCTAAAGGCCAGAAAATCTGTAGATGAGGAATGATGATTTAATTGATGATTGTGTTGACTGTTTTAGGATATTCTATGGATGAATTCTATGTTGGTTTTCTCTGCAATAAATCGTTGAATTATGTATCATTTTGTTGTGCATGCCTAGGTTGCACCAAAATGGGTATAAGAGTAATATTGCATTCCTTTATCTATCTTAAAGTTCTTTGAATATGAAAAAAAAACTATATGAAAATTATGTTTCCAATTAGATTACTCATACCAGACCAAGTCTGACCCATGTGTGTTGATGCACTATTGGGTGTCTCATATTTAATGAGGCAACCCATAGTGATTATGCAGGTAAATAGGCATTTCATTGATCAAGCTTTGGATGGGTTGGCCTCTTAAGGAATTGGATGCAATAGTTACAAATTTACTGATATTAAAGTAGAAGTTTAAGTTGAATTTATGTTATAATATGTTGGTTATGTTGTTTGGAAAGAAACTATGTAATGACATTCCCTGTTTTGTATGTTTTAAAACTTAAAATTGTAATTCAGTAGAAACTGGCAAGTTGTTTTTCAAAATGGTTACTGAGCAATATAGCTTCTTTGTTTAACTTCCAGAATTCTAAAAGAAAATGTAGTATGAATAAAATCTGAGATGGTGAGCAGGCATAGATTGAAAGAACAACCTAGTAATTGCTATGAGGAGTTCATGTTTACAAAGATTAGGTAAAAGTCTGGCAAATAATAACATTGAGTCACTTAAAAGAAAAAGAATCCAGAATTGCATGTATATTACTTTAGAATAGTTGTAAGGGAAATAAGGCTAACTTGACCATTTCACTAAGCCCGGGGTTCAAACACATTCAAATGCTTGAAAACTTAATTTGCAAGGGAATTCAATGACTCAAATAAAAGGTAGAATAAATTATCTCTAAGTTAACAGTTAAAAAAAGAGAAAGAAAAGAGTTAGGCACTAAACATTTTTCAGTACATACATATGCATAGGATCATGCACAAATACAAAAGTATAGTTCATATGGAAATGATATTAGAAAAGTACAAAGAAAAATTTCTGCTTCCAAACATGTGTTCTCTGATTCAAGTAAAAACAATTTACATATCTTCATATATGTAAGTTGAGATATTTTGAACATTACAATATTTTTATATTGGTTTTAAGATCCTGGCTAGAAGGTGAACCAGAGAATGATATTCTCTTGGCTAGGTGACCACTGTGATTAATTGTAAAAAAAAATTTGAATTTTTATAAAAGGAAGTGGGTCATCTCACCCCTAGACATTATGATAATATCATTGGATTTGATACAAAATGCTTGGTTATCGTAAGGTAAAAATCCATCCGCTTTTATGTGCGGTGTGATCTTACGAGATACCCTTTGTTTTGAAAGGTTTTCGAACATAGAATCGGTTTGGTTGTTACCTGTTATCAAGTTTTACTCACGCTGGTTTACCAGACTGACCCGGGTGTTATTCCATATAATGCTCTAGTCAGACCGAGCATGTTTTTCTAGGTTTAGCTAGATACCTTGGAGTTGGAAAGGAGCTGGATGGTCATGATGTATTCACGTATATTTTTCCGCTATAATATAGAATCGTATGTTTGTCAATAACAAGGACGGGTTCCTATAACCGTCCAAATTTAGGATAAGTTTGATGTACTATTATGTTGTATATATATGAATAAAGATGTTCCTTTTTGTAAAAATCATTGTTATATTATATATTATTCGCTGCGTTGTGGGATTCTGCGTTGTTTAGTTTTCTTCTACCTTCTTCTTTCGCTCTAACAATCGGTATTTCCGACACTTGAATATTCGGCATGAGGTGCAGTGAACGTACTAGTGTCAATTTTCGAGGGTCGAAAATCCGATTCATTACATTTTCTCTCTCCATGTGTTTGCTAAATGGAGAAATCCTCAAACTGGACTAACATTTCATGAATCTTCTTCATATATTGGATTAATCGAGTATCTTTGTTTTAATATACCTTTTTTAATTTATTTACCACCAATTGTTAATCACTAAATATCTCGATCCTTGAGATTTTCAATTGTTGAGCCAAAGTCGACTCGGCTATCATAGATTAATATTCAGCTACCTATGTCCGTCTGATGTAATTATCACATAACCAACTACAGCTTCCTGTTCATTCGAAGCACTATCAACATATAACTGCTATTTTTGTTTAGGATTATTTTCCTTTTCTATATGTTCTTCAATCAGCCCTGTACACTCAGTTATAAAATCGGTTAAGGCTTACTATTGATTAATACTCAAGGTAAATATTCAATGTCATATTGGTTGAACTCCATTTCCCATTTTATCAATCTTCTAGACGTTTTAGGCTTATTGAAGATTTTCTTTAGCGGATAATTGGTTAAAACTTTGATTGGGCATGCTTGGAAATAAGACCTCAGTTTTCATGGTGATAGCACTAGGTAGTAAACCAGCTTTTCTATAGTGGGATATCTAATTTCAACATCCTTTAATTTCTTGCTCATATAATACATGGGAATTGAATTACATTTTCTTCCCTTACTAAAACTATATTGATTGCATATACTAATACTGTCATATATAAAAATAGGTTTTCTTCTTCTATAGGGTTAGAGATTATTGGCAGCTTTTCCAAATGATCTTTTAGTTCTTGAAAGGCCTTCTGGTGTTCTTTTTTCCATTCAAAGGTTTTTCATTTCTTGATCACATCGAAGAAAGGGATGCATTTATCGGTTGCCTTTTATATGAATCGGTTGATTGCGGCGACTCGACCATTCAATTCCATTACTTCCTTACTCATTTTAGGTTCTGCAATATTTCTAATTGCTTTGACTTGATCAGGA
Source organism: Allium fistulosum (assembly GCA_030737815.1). NCBI lineage: Eukaryota > Viridiplantae > Streptophyta > Magnoliopsida > Asparagales > Amaryllidaceae > Allium > Allium fistulosum. The sequence continues at coordinate 722,901,817 of CM060901.1, forward strand.
TTAGCCTATATTCCTCATGCACTTGTATCCTAAGAAATTTCTAGATTGAATCCTAAAAGAATACTTTTGCAGATTCAACTTCATTTTGTGCATTCTTAATACTTCAAACATTTCATTTAAATCCCTAATATGATCAGTTTCTTTCTTAGAATCTACTAACATATCATCCACATACACTTCCATGCTTTTCCCAGTTTGATATTTAAACATTTTATTCGCTAATGGTTGATAAGTGGCTTCTGCATTCTTTAGTCTGAACGGCATCACGTTGTAACAATACATTCCCCAATTAGTCATGAAAGGTATATGTTACTCCTCGGGTTTGAAGATAGGAATTAGATTATATCATGAATATACATCTATAAATAACAATAGCTTATGACCACTTGTGGAATCAACTAGTTGATCAATTTTAGGAAGATGTAGCAATCTTTTGGACATGCTTTATTTAAATCTGTGTAGTAAACACACATTCTCCATTTCCTGTTAGACTTCTTAGCCAACATTGGTTTTGCCAACCATTTCGAATAGAATACTTCTCAAATAAATCCATTTTCCAAAATTCTTTTTAATTCTTTTTGCAATGAACGGTACGGGCTTTGTCAGATCGCGTTTTCTTTTATCTTATGGGATAATGGAAGTAAACTTCGGACTGATATTAAGTGCATGACACATTACCGTAGGGTCAATCCCTACCATATATGCATGGGTCTAAGCGAAAACATATATACCTAATCACAAAAACAAAATCAGTTTTCTCTTGTGCCCCTCCTTACGTTCACTATCTTAGTAAAATATGACAGATCCTGGCTTACTTCTTCCAAATCTTCCATGGACTGTACACTCTTGATTTTTTGTAGAATCCATATTAGGCACTATTTCCCCCAAAACCTCCACATGATTTCTATCGTGGTTAACTTGATTTAACTCCATATACTTCCTTTAACTATTAGATGATTTAACCCTTCTGTTCATTTTGCTCTATTTTATTAGAATACCTTGCTTATTTTCCTTAAAATCAGTTTTTGATGACTGATATGCAAGGGCTTAAGAGTTTTAGTTTCATTTGGTTTATTTAACACATGTCCGCAATAAGACTCACATCCTTTATTATATTGTTCGAGGGTAGCAAAATACGTTTCCCGAGAGTTAAACTACACCGCACGCACTGTTCGCCACCCTGTCTTAAAAGGAATTTCATAAGTAAATGCTTCGGGAAGACAAATACTTCTATCTCATCCAGAGCGGATTGTTCAAAGAATGCATTGTAATAAGATGGTTGATCCATCAGTATGAACAGAGTCTGAAGTAAGGTGGAATCCCTATTTGAACATATTATCCGATTTACCAATAGGCGTTGAACCTTTGTTATTGAATCCAAAGATATGCTCCAGGCTTGGTTCAAATTTTTCTCTAGAATATCCATTTGGTCAAAAGTGCTTTTAAAGATGATGTTTATCGCACTTCCAGTATCAACCTATATTCCAGACACTAAGGAATGCCAACTTTTCATAATAATAATAAGTAGATCATTATGTAGGTGCGTAACTCCCCTTAATTCTTTTGGGAGTTATAACCAGATCCAAAATTTGAATAGAACTCTTGTAAGCTTTTTTCACAAGTTCTTCACCTACCGAGTCTTCTTTTGCCTCTTGTATATTCATTTTTTGTGCCTTTTCTCATTCCCGTAATATGTGTTCCACAATTGATCACATTAATATGATCGGTGGGTTGTAAAAGATCTCGTAGGAGCTCATTTTCTAAGATATTGGCATTATTAGCTAGGGTTTCTCATTATGAGAGAATTCCTTATCCTGTTTAATGAATTCATTGAGCGCTCCTCTTCATTGTATAATTCTAGCCATAACATAGCAATTGTCCATTTTACTTCACGTTCACCTAAGGCGTAGTAATCTCACCCTTTATTTGGTTCTAGGTTCGCCCTCGACTTGAATGGTGTGGGTTATTCTATTTCATCCTTAGTTATAACATAGATGTAAGAAATATGTTAGTTCAAATCAACAATGATTGCTTTTGAAAATTCATCCAATTTCCATTTTTATTTAGAGCCCAAAGCCTCCCCATTCTCTCTACTTCCTTTGGTTATGGAAGTTTTCATCCATTCGGATGAACTTATCTGCTTTGAAATGGAAACCTTGCAAATACTTACACCCATGAATATAGAGTTCCTTCCAAAATGGAGCATTCTCGAGTTTTTAAGGTTTCACAGCCATTATCTTTTCCACATCACTTATCTTCTTAGCTCTTTTAACCTTAGCATTAGATCTTTTCAAGCAATCTCTCAAAAATTCTCCCATCCTTTGTTTTTTGTTGGCTAGAACACTTGCATCATTATTTGGCTCTTTGGAGGAATGAATTGTGCTCAGAATTCATAACGAACCACTTCTATGGGTAGATGGTCATTTCACGATAGCATCATTACCATTTTGTAGCTGTCTCAAAGGTGGTAGGAGACAGTCTACGCCTTACTGCTCCTAGGGCATCATACAGGTCCGTTTGGCTTTCAAAAGCCATTAAGTGGTCATCTAGGCTAGCTAAACTGTTATACTTAATTGAGGGAACCTTGATAAATGATGGTAATGGGGATTCCATAATTTTCTCAGTAAATAGTGCTCAACAAAAGTTATTATTCACCTTAGGGTCCCTTTTTCTTTTTCCTTTTAAGTCTGCCATATCCTTTATCATTTTATTAGCCAAATCCTTTAGATATGTTTCATCATCTCTATGGTCCTTTTACTATAATTTATATTCTTTCTAGGAAGCTAAACTAGCATATTGGATGAGGAGAGTAGCTGTTTAACTATGTGACTAGCCTCTCTTTTCTTTGGTTCCAGAGTGCTTTTCCTAACATTTTCACTTTTCAAGTTTGAACCTTTGGTATTTCTTTGAGGGGACTCAACCTCTTCATCGTCATTTCCCTTTATTCTTTGGGATGTTCTTCAAGATTTTGAGAAATGATCATTTCAATTTGTACATGCATGGCCTGGAGCTGTTTTCTCATAGTTTTATTATCATTTTCTTCATTTGATGTCTCTTTTGATATCGATGCTTGCTCTATTTCAATATTCTCAACACTAAGTTGAGAGGTTACATTTTCGAGGTTAGTACGATGCATAGCTTCTTCTTGTACTTTAACATTAACTTTCTTGGTTGATCATCCCATTTTGCAAGAATATAAGGGTTAGCAGGTTGTTTTTTTCGGAGTTTAATTCTCAGTTAAAGTACCACAAAAAGTTGGGCCAAATTTTTTTTATAACTTGTATGCTTGGTCAACAAAGAGAGTCCATAGTACATGAGTAAGAAACAAGCCTCCAAGGCAAGTATGCATGTCTTAAGTCCACAAGAAGTCATTTATTCAAATACAGATTTGTCTAAGTTCTTTGTCACAAAGTCGCAATTTCATTGTGACCAAATGACCATTAAAGTCCCAATTCTAAAAAATTATTGATCCGGAGAAAATGAAAAATAAGAAAGAAGTACAATTTGAAATTCACCCCTTTGTAGTAGGGGATACATGGCCAATTTGACATATGGCACAACCCTTTTTTTCAATCCCTTCATGATGATGTAGCATAGTAAACCAGGTAGGGAGTGCCACATGGCCAATTAGAGCATCATACTTTTGCAGTTTTACGAACATGTGATAGCTATTTAATCCTCAACATGCAGCAGATATGTGAGTTCGAATATGTGAGGGTTCTATACTCTTCATCACGTGATGGCTATGTGAACTTACAACATATAATGGCTCTGTAATCCTCATAATTGATGGCTATGTGAAATTTAACATGCAATGGCTCTATAATATTCATAATTCGATGGATATGTGAACTTCAAGATGCGATCGCTCTATAACCTTCATCATGCGATGGATATGTGAACTTTAACATGCGATAGCTTTATACCTTTGTCATTCAATAGTTTTTATCTTTAACAATACATTATATGTAACGACCCGGAAATTTCGAACCCGGAAATTCTAGATAGTTATGAAAAGAAGAAGAGATAGAAGAAAAGAAACAGAAAACATAACACAGATGCTCACATTCGCAGCGGAACAAAATATAATATCAAATAATAACAGTTTACAAAAGAATACTGTATCTGTCAATTTACATTTATTTACATCAGAGTTATATTTCAATACACAACGATGGTCATATATAAATCAAATATGTCTCAGATAATCAAAAATAATAGTCACAGCGGAATCACTCCATACATCCTGCCATCCAGTACTCCTCCTGAGCTCCAGAACGTCCTTACCTGAAAATCTGTAATACTCGGTCTGACCCGAGCATTACATCAAAGTAACACCCGGGTCAGGCTGGAAACCAGCGTGAGTGAACCCATCTAACATAGTATACAAAGTCTACAACTTGTATAAACCCGGGGTACTTATATCAATTTACAACTACACAAGTTGCTATAGACATCACTTATTTCACACATAAATTTCTAAGTACCAAACTTAGACTAATGGTCCAATTTACTCAAGTCATTTCATTACATCCTATTAATTTCACGTATCAGTTTATAAAGAATCGAAGTGGTTTCGGGTATTAACTAATACCCGACTCCGGTCTCCTCGAATTCAGTTCATCTTAACACGTGTCATTTAAGTGAAATGAAATTCAATTTTAAATAAAAATGTCACCTTTACTCAAGAATTCATCATTAATACATAACCACATCATCATTTTCCACCCAACACATCATATCATGAACCATTTCATATCAGGGGTAAAAATCAATCAATTCAAAGCATTTAAACAATCACTTATCATACATAAGCAAGATATTCGATCACACCATCTCGAATAAATCTAATTGACTATAATTGAATTAAATCAATTACCTTTAAGTCCTTCTTATTTATTAATTACATCCCAACTGATTTACCATCCCAAAATCATTCATCTTTAATTACATTAAGATTATCGTCATTATCTAATTACTTCCATTAAATAATTATACTTAACCAAATTTCATGAATGATTATCCTTAATTAATTTTATTCATAAATCAACCCCAATACTCATAAACAGTAATTATCCCTCTGTATTTCTTACCCAAGTAATTAACTTCTTACTTAGTTATTAATCCTTTTTGAATTAATCCCATCTAGCAATTTATCTTTAATTACTTCTACTAGGTAATTATCCTTTAATTTCTTCCCATTAAGAAGTTCCTTTTTCATCCTGAAATTATGAAATCTTATCAAGTAAAATAATTCACCAAGAGATTACCTTTAAATAATTTATTTCAATCGGGTAATCTATCCCTTAATTCCCTTAAACCCAATTAATAAATCTTAATTGCAGATTATTTAATTTTTAACCATAAATTAATAACCCTTAATTATTGATTAACTCAACTTGATTACAAATTAGATATTTCCTAATTATCTCTAAAATAAGTCATTAGTCATTTGTTAATCACTCAATTTCTTAACTACTAATCATTCGTTAATTAGCCTCAAGTAGTTAATTACAAATTTATTTGTCAATTAATCATCAAATAAATTCAAACTCTAATTACTATTTTAATGTAAGTATTCTTAATTACTTTCAAAAATAATTTATTAAATAATTAATCATCTTGACTAACATTTAAAAAGAAATCTTGTAATTAAGTCTTAATTAATTAAAAACCAATTTGATACTAACTACAAAACTTCAAATGCTTATTAATTTAATACTTAACGTAAATTAATTACTCAATAATTAATTAGGAGTTAAAAATCATTGTTAAACATTAACTCAGATAATTAAACTTGTAAAAACAAAACTACAGTAGAAACCCGAGACTCCCCCTGATTCGCTCGAGTTACGCTTCGAGTTGCTCTAGCTTTTACCCGAGACTCCTCTCTCCCTCTCGTATCCATCTTGACCTTCCTTTTACTAACTTTAAATTTGAGCTCAAATATAAATTAGAGCATCAGGAAAAAAAAAACACGCTCATGCGCTCGAACTGAAACCCGAAGAATCCTCTAATTCACTCGCGCATGGCCCCGAGTCACCCACCTTCTCCATCCGCTTCGAGTCTCGAACGGTTACATCTCGAGAAAAACTCGAGCCTTCCTTCCTCAGATACGACGTGCACGCCGTGCACGTTCACAAACGTCGCCGATCTCCGTTCATCATCGCGACCATCCTCGACGACCACTTGAAACCCCACGACCCCGAACGAGAACTCAGATCGACTATTCTAAGTTCGAAACAAAAATCGAACCCATCAACCCAAAACTGGCAGCAACCCACATCGGAAAATCATTCGTCCACATCGATTCCGACCACGCGATCATCTGAGCTCCTCACCAAGCTACGTCGCATCATCCAGCTCCTATCCCATGCCTTGCGATCGAACTCGATGCTTCGCTCAAGTCGAGAACACCTCGCCATTACACTCGACAGAACCATCTCCGAAACCCTAGTTCTCCAAAATTCCACCGCCTCGATCATCAATAAACACAACCAGTATTTTTCCTAGGTTCAACGATCTCCAAGCTATCTTCGATACAAAGCTCGGCCTCAGAATCGACGGCAATCTCCAGAGATTGACAAAGATGTCATTCTCATTCATCTCATATTTTCTCACAATTTATCAAATTAAAAATCTTGAAATGATATTCAAAAATCATTATTTTGAAACGCGAATCTGTTCATACAATTGATATTCGAAATTTAAATTCTTGATTTTCCGTTTATGTTGATCATTACTGTAAATCTTCCAATTTCCAAATTATTTGTTCACCAATATACTTGTAATTATTTTTAAACTCTGCATTACATTGATACGATCATTTTTCATTTTAAGATCGAATTCTAAAATCAATCAAAAATGAAGTTTTAAAATTTTCAACCGGGTTTCAAATCCTGTCAGGTATAACAGAGGTGTATACCTGTGCACATTCCTACATATATATGTATATATATCATATTTAGATCCAATCAACATATTTCACAACATCATTAATTTCATCCATCATCATAGAACCTAGACCAATATAAAAAAAAATTCGCTCACCTTAATAATAGTTGAACAGAGAAGTAGCTTGAGATTTGAAAACTGGAAATTTTGATCTGTTTTTGAACTGAATTGAACTTGCATTTGTTGAGCTTCAAGTTTGAAAACTTGAAAGATTCGATTATTGAAATGATTTTGAGTTTTTTTTTCTTTTTTCTTTTTAACTTGCTAGTTTTCGAATGGATGAAATAAAGGAATATAAGGTGGAGATATAAATCAGATGGTACACTATTGCCTTCCACAGCAAGCCTCTTCCTTTGATTTTTTTCAAGTTTGCTTTGGAAAAATATATTTCGACCTGACAGGATTCAATTGATTTTCATATTTTTGCAACTTGAAATGATGTATTGTAGGCTTGAATTGAACTGTGCATTAATTACTTGAGTTGATGTTGTCTACTACTTAGTTTACATACATGCATTCACCTTTCGAATGTACATGTATATACTGAATATATTTATGAGCAACGTTTTACTTATAATATTATTATTTTTTAACAAGTTCGGCTGAGAAGACTTTCTTACAACTTGAAGGGACAAAATATCATGCTAAATAAATGCATGTCTTCCTATTTGTTTACATATACTTAATATTTGCTGGTCTTTGTACTTGTATATAAAGATATTTTGAATATGTGAGTAGCTTTCCTTCTTATGCATTGGTTATGCATATATTATACAGTAATATATTTTGATATATTTAATCTGTTTCTTTGTTTGTTTGCATTGTTCATAAGTACATATATAGGTTATTCTTTTTAATCCTTCTGATGTGTTTGGGTAAGAGTTATTATAATTATTGTTAGCATATCAGTTGCATTCTATTTGCAATTAAATTTTCAAGCATTTGAGTTATAACATTGTATTTGTAAATTTTATATTTCTATTTATATCTTATATTTTATACTTATGTTTTTATATTCATATTTAAATATTGGTAGGATGTCATATGTTAAACATTAGTATTTAGATTACCCTTTTATATGTATTATATTAAATATTGAAAATATACAACTTTGTGTTTTTATTGAACAATACAGGATTTATTTTAGATTTTCAAATCAAAATTTCCTTTACAAACACATATATAACGGATAAATACCCAAAGATCTTATCAGCATATAAAATGAAAAGCTTGTATTTTAATTTAAATTAGATTAACTTCCTATTAAAATAACATTGCCAAAATACCGGGTCGTCACATTATATCTTTATGATTTCTACTTAGGATGGCTTCACTAGTATCAACCTATGATAGCTTCTTGTTCCTTCGATTTGCGATGGCATTAATGATATCAACATGCGATATCTTCACATTTCCATCTCGTGATAGCTTTAAGCTATGATAGCTTGTAATATCAACTTCTGATACCCCTCGACTTGATATATCAACTTGCAATAGCCTTTGACCTATGATAGCTTTCAACATGTGATAGCTTTATATTATCAACATGTGATAGCCTTCAACATGTGATAGCTTTCATCTTTTGATAGCGTATTTTGACAACATGCAATAGTCTCTTTTCGCCTCAGCATCCAATAGCTTTATCTATATTAAGTTGAGATAGCTCTTTGTACTTCTGACCTTTAATTTAATTATCATCTATGTGTAATGTCCATTAGTGCATTTAAGAAATACTTTGGGGTGTAACACTCACTAATGCCTGAAGTAGCTCCCTTCTATTATTAAGGCGAACTATACCGTTGCCAAGGTCCCATACCAAAAACTCCTCACCAACACAAAGGTAAGCCAGATAGCTACTAAGGTCTTATATCGAACACTTCTAGCCATGAATAAGGCGACCTTGACTACCACCAAGGTCCTGTATTAAACATTTCTCACCACTACTAAGGCTAACTAGACCACCACCAAGGTCTTGGACAACACTAAGGTCTCGCATCACCATTAAGATGCCTTGGATATATGATAACTCGTATGACCATCAACAAGGTCGGTGACAACCACGTCACGATTGGATTCAATGCTCGATCATACACCAATCTCATAGATACTGCCATCACCAAGGTAGGCTTGACCTTCACATAGGTGCAGAGTACATAGGTAAGCATCCTCACATAACTTTGCCCTATGAAACTCGCATCATATCCAGAGTTATCAACAATCCCTGGGTATGCATCCACATCATAACCCACTTTGTTCCATTCTTTAGATTACATCGAATATCTAATCCCAAATATACTTTTATAGTAACTTCTTATTTTGATGATAGGGTTCACTTGCCCAAAATACCAAAGAGGGATCTACTGGCCACTTCTAATGATGAGAGTTCTAATACATCTTTAAATCAAAATATTTACCAAACTATTTACATTTTTAAACTAAAGCTTACATTTTATCTTCAAACTAATATTCTTTCTCAAAATATCATATCATTGTATAAAGTAAATTTCAATATATGTTCATCATTAATTTTTCAAAACCAACTTAAAACAATATTGGGAAAACAACATTTTACAAAACTTTCGAACCATATAAATTGCTCCTAAAATCAAAATAAGAATCTTTATTGAATTTAAAACACTATGGAAGTTGGTAATGCTCGTATAAAAGTAGATTTCAAAATATGCATTTGGTAAAACTTTGAATTTTTTGATAGCGATGTAATGAACCTCCCACTACTACTTTGATTCCCTAGTGGTATCCTCCAAGCTTTTAGTCACCCAAATCCTTTAGTCATTATTACTCATCTTTAAGGAACATCATTAAATATTCTACTTAACTCGAATATCTCGGCTTCCCCAGTTAGGAAACTATATTATCTTACTATGACTAAAACAAGTATATCCCTATCAACTCACTAGTTTCTCCAACGTATACCCCACTAAAAGTAAACATTGGATAACTACCCAATCATAAAATTATCAACAAGAAATTCTACCTAACATACGGTATAAACTATAACAATATGGCAACCAGATAAATAAGCAAACAGTAACATAATATGAGCAAAAGAAATTAATTCGAAAAAGCACGTCATAAATTAACAAACCAACATAGGCAAACAAGCAACACATTTTTTTCTTAGTTGGAAATAACTTAACAAGCAACAAATTAACACAGACAATTCAGCCAAGGCAATCCAATACAACTAAAATGTCACTATCTACACATCGAAATAGGTAGTCCCTATATCATATCCCAACTCTCTCCATGGAAGGGAATAAATAGACATCTCTATAACTCCTTAGGGTTAGTCACACATAACAATCATAAGGTAACATTGTTATAATGGTATTGGCAAACTCAAACTCATCATGCTCCATCGTCTCACATGCTTCATCACATAGTCAAGTCTTACGTTTTTCAAATAGAGTTTTCCAAATAAAATATCTTTTAAATATTTCAACAAACATCTCCAAACTTTGTTATTCAAACCAAATATCTTACCTTTTTAACTGTTTACTTATAAATCAAACCATTCCTAACTCTAAAAAATATTTTCTCAAAGTATTTCAAAATTAAGATATTTTATAATATATCTTTTTTCCATAATATATTTTCAAATATATCCATAATAAAACATTTTTAAATTATGTATTGTTCTAGCCAAAATCATATAGCCGAAAATATTTTTCCTTTCAATAAAAATACTTATAGTTGAAGATTAACTTCCAAACAAAAAATTTCCAAACTTAAGGATGTTCTTTTTAAATAAAACATTTCTCCTCAAATAAAATGTTTCTTGCACCCTTTACTCAATAAAATCCAATGTATTTCTAATGATATTTTTTTCTCTAAACTAATTTCTCAAAATATTTTCTAGAATCAAATACCTTTTTATTAAAATATATTATTCCACAAAAACATCCTTATTCTCAAGTCACATGATATTTATTGTAAAGTACTTTTCAATGAAATATTTTAAAATGGGATACCTTTAGAATAACATCTTTCATAACATACTTTTTCAAAATGGGTGCTTTTTGAACCAAAAATAACTTTTAAACAAATGTTTTGTACCAAAAACAATCCCCTCAAACCCCATTTCACAAAGTGATTTAAAGTAAAACATTTTACACTAATCATCCTTTATGAAATATCTTTATAAATAAAAACAATATTGCATTCCTCAAATTAAATGTTTCATTTTTACTCTTTAAAATGCTTAATATATCACTTTAAGTCCAAAATCATATATTTTTTCCTTCCTTTTTTAAATAAAATATATATTAAAAAATATAGTTTTTTTTTCATTATAACCTTCGGAGTAAAAATTTCACAAAAATAAGTTTATTATAAAGGTTGGATCTTAATCACAATTTATTGTGATACGTTTGTCACTTGGGTAAAACCAACATTTAACCCCTTTAATAAGTGCTCGTCCTAATCCACTCCTATAGTATATATTCCCTACTCAAATGTCATTATAAACAGGCATCATCTTAAAGTGAGGTAATTGTGCTTGCACATATAACTCGTATACACATAATACATACAATCATCAATAAGGACACACTCTCATCATATATTTAGTCCAACCTATGGTGTAAATTACCCAACTCGAAATGGTATAAAGCTATCCAAGGCTCAAGGAATCACTAAACCTATACATCTTGGCAGCGTGTCTTACTGTATTTAGTGCTTAGGGTAATATATTACTCATACCATACTTTACATTTGAACCATGTGTTTATTTTTGTTTTCCCTATAAACTCATGGGTACTCATGCAAATAGGTTGAGTTTATTAGCATAGATGGGTAGCTTTTGGGAAATACTGAAAAATGCAAGCTAAAGATAAGTAGGAGGTTTGAGTGTTATATTAATTCCGCTATATTTAGTGCTCAGACCGCATCTCCATATGTAGTGCATGACACTAATAGCTACGTTGTACTATATTTTTGACCCTTTCTTAGCTCGACTTTGGGATGTAAAACAATTATCAAATAAAATCTGTAGTGACATTTCATTGTCATTATTTGTTTTAGATACTTAAGATTGTAACTATAACTGATCTCAGCTTTGTCATCAAATGATAATTCCAAGGTGACTATAGCATAGGTTTATATCTTTGAGTTTTCGAATGAGGGAAGTTATGGTTGGTATCAAAGCTTAAGTTAGGGGAGACTTATGTTAAATAGATTTGAGTTAAACATCTTGGGAAAGGTATACGTTAGTATTCAACATATCTTTAATTTCCATATAGGGATATTGATAAGTATAGTAGAGATTCTATATAGTTAAATTACTTCTTTCTTCCCTTTTCAACGAAGAATTTCTTAGTAGAAATGAATCTGAGAGGTGGAAGGACTTGCATTGGAGGTGCTAATATAAGAAGTGAGAATAATAGTACTTGGCTTGTCATAGCCAATAGTAGAGAAGTGCCTCCAGTTGTAGTTAATGAGGCAGTCCCGCCAGTAACAGGAATGGATATGAACGTTCTTGTAACAACCCACATTTTTTAACTGAAACAACCAGGAATTTCAAACACTCTGCATTCAGATATTTGAGTCTTGAGTTTAATATGAATAAATGTGATTAAATTGATTTTGTAACCTTGTTAACCCACTTTTTAATAATAACTAATGATAATAAATTTGTTTTCAAAATTTGTTTACAAAAATAAATAGTTTGAATAAATATCGATAATGTGATGGAAAATCGTTTTATCAATAAACTTGTCTCGTAGCACATTAAATTATCATCTTGAGTCACTGTCTTATATTTTGATGAAACTAATGCCATCAAAACTGGAATAATAAGGCGATGTACGCCGACGAGTATCGTAGCGATCCGACGTCCCATGTAATCGTACGAGATTTAAATGCGTAACATTTTAATTTGAGAATTTAAATAATAATATATTATATTATATAAGTAGCCCCTCCCACTCCTTCATGTTTACTCTCTCATCACTTTTCCTTAATCCTTTTTTTATTTATCTGCTTGTAAATAAAGAAAGCTTCAACCGTCTTATATAATCAATTAAACATGAAGCTACAGTTAACAAAAACCAACATCATTAGATCCATTAAATTCATGTGAGTGAGAGCGTCAAATCCATAGTCTCGGCATTTTTTCGATTGTGTTTGGCTAGGTGTGACATTGTGGTAGCTGAAATAGGATTGAGGTGTGTCGGAGATTTAGGTGGCGACACGCGAAGGTGATGGTGGATTTGAACTTCTCATGTGAAGATAAAGTGGTGGTGGTAGTTTAGGGTAGATTGATTCCTTATTGCAATTTGCGACAAATAAGGGGGAGCACGAGAGGCTAATGGTCGTGTTTCAGTGGGGGGGCAGAGCACGCATGAAGAGAAGATGATTGGAAGTAATAGCGTCCGATTTCATGGTTTGTAGCTCAAGTTAGGGGAGGGGAGGTGCACGGTAATGGGTGTGCAAGCTTGTGCATGTACATGAAAAGGAATTTGGTAAAGATGGTATATTTGTAATTAGTGATTTAATTAATTAAAATTTTAATTTGAGTTCTTATAAAATTCATAACGTTTGTATATGAGGTCCAATCGAGACGTCGTCTTCGTCGTTGAATTCATAGCAAAATTTTCTATGTTAGATTTGGCATTAGGTGAGTTGGCTCACCATTTAATTTGTATTTGTTGTGTAGGTAATGTTTATTGTGTTAAATATAAATTAAAACAGATAACAATACAAGTTATTACTTTTGGTCCACTCCTTGCTTTTGAAAGCAAGTAACAATCATTATATATAGCATATATTCTCTTATAACCCTCTAAATATGTGACGTGGCTGAGACCTATTGTTTACATGTTTGATAGTGTATGTAAATGATTGAAGCAGAACTGTCGCTATAAACGCACTTTGAAATCCCTTGTATTTGACATATGTTAAATTGGTTAAATTGTGATTATATTGGAAAAATATATATTTGCCTATTTCCTACACATGTTTTGGTGTGTTTGACATAGAGGAATTGGTTTGAAAATTTATAGAAATTATGGAACAGATTGTGAATTTAGAAGCGAAATGGTCGCGATGGATGCATTTTGAAAATGCCTTGTATTTGGTGATTTTTAAAGTTAACTTTGAAAAATATCCTAGGGCTTCTTTGCAAATTTAACAAATACTATAAGTGTATTTATTATTGGAAAAATATCAGTATTTAAATATATTTTTAATAATTATTTATGAATTTTAAAATAAAGGGTTTTAAATTATAGAATATGCTTTTATGGTTTTAAATAAATTATAAAATAAGTATTTTTACGTGATATTTAATATAAATGTTTTAAACATGATATAATTATTTTAAAGTATTTTTAATATATAGTTTTTAGAAAATTTGGTAAATATTTTATTAAAATAAATAGAAGCTTATGTAAGATAATATCTTTTTAAATTGTTTTAATTATTAAATATTTTTATCATATAAATAAATTAGTATACATGTATATATTATTTTCAAAAGGTATTTAGTAAATATATAAGTTGGGAAAAGCAAGTTAAATCTTTTGTAAAGAAATAACGGTGGATTTGGATTGTAACACTTTAGTCAAAATAAATGGTATTGTAAAGTCAAATAAAAATATACTGACTTATTAAATTAGTGTAAGATTATAATTAAGATTATAATTAGAAATATAATTAATATCATAACTAGGAATATAATTAAGAGATTAATAATGGAATTTTAAAGACAATAACAAGTATGGAAACTTTTGGATTAAAGGTAGAAAAGTTAAATGTTTAATTTATAAAATAGAAGAGATTTATAGTAATAATGTTTTGAATAATATTTGTATTTAACCTCTTTAATCGTATTTTAAATTAAGTAAATCTTGTTAATGATTTGTAAATATACTTATACCATTTGTGATAAGTATACAAATACTTTTGAAGTAAAAAAAGAGTATAAATGAATAGTAAATATGTGAACAGTAAAATATGTGAATAGTAAAATATAAGTATATATATTTTATAAAGGGAAATTAAATCTATATACAAGTTTAAATAAGTTCAGTTTTAATTAAATGAAGAAGTTTTATTAGATAAAAGGAGTTTTAGTAATAAAAGAACTTTTTAATCAAAAACCCTACTTTGAAGAGTAGAGCTAGGGGATTCAGATGGCCTGCCATAACTGACCCCTTTTTAGCTAGCCAAACATAGAGCATGAATCCTCTAAGAATTCTCGCTTTTTCGAGGGATAACCACTCTACGTCTTAAGGGTTGCACGGTGCAGCTTGCAAAGACTCGAACCCGCGACCATAAGAAACTTTATTCCATTATCGCTAGGCAGCCCAGACCAAATGAGCTATGCACGCAGACAAATAAATGAAGTTTAATTAAAGGATGGAGTATTTAACTAAATAAAAAGGAGTTTCAATTAATAAAGGAAGTTTTAATTAATAAAGGAATATAAATTAAATATAGGGTATTTTAATTAATAAAGGAATATTAATTAAAAAAAAATTTGATATCATGGGGAACCTTAAGATCATGGTATTCATTGATACTCACTTAAGTAAACCCCACGCCATGTGTCTACCCCGCTTTTATTTAGTCGTCGCACACGGATGCATAACGTTGAAACTCCTACTGATGGTTTGGCGCTGGGATTCGAACCTGCCCGGACACAGTCCTTTGGTTCCCATCTCCCAGCTCCCAAACCAACCGAGCTACGAATGGAAGTTTTAATTATAAAAGGAGTATTACTAATAAAAGTGGTTTAATTAATGAAAGATTAATTAACCAAAAAAGAGATTAAAAGCCGTTTATATGACTTGATCATTCTTTGGTGTATTAATCGTGCTTGTGTGTTTACTGGTTTATGGAAAGTATTTAGTCGTGTACTGTAATGACCCTAATTTTGACTAACATTATTTAAAACATTTAATTGGATAAATTAAGTAAAATAATGTTTATTAATTAAGGGTTTGAGATTTGTTAATTAATAAGGGGTCATGCCTTAATGAATGTATAAGCAAAAGAGGATTGAAAATAAGTGAGTAATAGGACTATGGTAAGGGTAAAATGGGAACATCCTTCATTCTAATACCCTAAAACCCTTCCATTCTCCATTCCTTATACATTTTAACATTCACGAACAAAACTAAAAATCCTATTGAGCTTGGTCGACCACCATTAAGAAGATTCAAGAAGAAGAAAAGCTAGGATTCAAATAGAAAGCTTAAGCAAATCAATCAAAGGGCAAATCTCAACCTTCTTAACATCAAGCCAAGGTGAATAATTTGATTTACATCTCACTTTTGATAATGGTTTCGGTCTCAGGGTTTGGTCCGAACTATTTTGCAAGTAATATTCCATGTTATGTTTTTTTAAATGGATATATATGCTTGTTGGTGATTTATATGATTTCATATAGATTTATGATATGTTTAAATTAGAAAACCTATTAAATGACGTCCAAATAAGTAACATTTTTTATAAATGGTCAAAAACATTATTTTAAAAGTGGGTTTCAAGTTTCATAATTTTCAAAGTAATTGTGGATTTATTATGAATTTTCTATAGGAGAAAATAGTTAATATCGGGTTTAAATTATTTAAGGCAAATATATAATGATTTCGGGTCTGAAATTTGTATATGTTAGAAAACATATTAAAAGTGAATTATTTTGATTTTTGGGGAATTTTCCTAAGTATTTTACTATGGCTATAAAACTATTTAAGTTAAGGGACTTAAATGTTTTATATGTTTTATCAAGGAGAAAGGCTTATTTGCTTAAAGTGTTTCAAATTGTTAATTGTGAATTTAGCAGCCTTTTTAGAAAAGAATTTTGATAAAGAGTGGGCAACCAATCATATTTTGACAAATTGGGGCAAGTGGGTAAAAAGAAATTACTTTGAAAGGCAATAAACCAGTTTTGTTTCGAATTACAACTTCGCCACTTCCTTAGCTTGCTTCCGTCTCCATGCCCAGTTAGACCTTTTGCTCCTATTCGAAACCAATGCACATGATATCAAGCAATTAGTGCGTAGTGTATTGGAGAAAGGCTGAAAGAGTGATGGTGTCAAAGGCATGCTTCCAAAGGGATTGAAGCCACTTTATTTAGCTTTCGAATCAATTAATTTACCTTTGTTTAAAAAGAGGCTTTCGAAAGAGTTGCCGCTTGCCTTTGTTTTAGAAAGGAGCTTTCGAGAGAGTTGTTGCTATTTTGTTTTAAAAGAAGCTTTCAAAGGAGTTGCCGCTTTTAAACATATTCGGAACCCTCGCTGTCGTATTCATACCTTTCGAACTAGTTAAGGTCGTTTTCTTTATAGCCTTAAAATAATGTATTAGAAGGGGGTGCTTTCGTCTTTTAATTTTAAAACCGCTTTCTCAATGCTTTCGAAAGGGTAGTTTAGTCACTTTCAAATGGTTTTGGAGGCATTGGTTTCGAAAGGGTAGGTTTTGAAACTATCCTCTTTCTTTTACTTGGGATCAATGCTTTCAAAAGTAATACTTTCGCCTTGGTTCTTTATGACCCTTTAGTTATATTAAAGGTTAAACCCGATGGTTTCAAAAGAAATAGTTTTAAATGATTTCAAAGCTATGTTTTCAAAAACTCACTTGAACCCTATGATTTCAAAAGATATGTTTTAAGTGTTTCGAAAGGAAGGTTTCCAATGCTTTCGAAAGATAAGTTTAAATGGTATTGAAAAAGGGCGTCTAAGGTTTATGTAATGCTTTCGAAATGGGTGTTTTCAAAGATTTCGAAAGGAATTGTTTAAGGTTTTAAACAAGGGTTTCGAGGGTATAGCTCTGGCTTTATAGTCTAATATTTTCTTAGTTAAAAAGGTCTTCAACTTGTTTTAAAGGGATAAATAACCCTATTGATTTGAATTTACATCAACCTTGTTTTATATAAAGCATATATCATGACATAGGTATTCTAAGTAAAGCAAAGAGTATATTTTTGTTGTTTAAGTAAGATTTAAAAGAGTTACATAATTCTGAAAGAAATGTTTTCAAGGAAAATTGAAGGAGATAGTTAACCCTAAGTTTATGGCTCGGATTTTAGAAGACCAGATAGGATTGGTGTAGGGTCGCACCCTATACATTAGCTAATAGCTCCTGCTAATATAAGTCCAAAAATTCCAGTGTGTAGGGCTTTGTCACAGGAAGACAAAAATGATGTTACACATAGAAAGGAATATGCAGAGAGAAGATATGTTAATGTTGAGCCTGCAAAACCATTAGGATCAGTTGACCCTAGGAGAGTAAGTTAAGGATAGATCTTCTAGTATTGTATATAACAGAAGTTAGGTTATATATTATGTCTGGTAGGCTCGAGTCAGCCAATGATTAATAGCCAGTTAAAACTATAATGTTGGATAGATAGTCCATTGATTACCTGATTTATATGCATATATGTTATTGCTCTTGTTGTTATAATCAGTTTGATTGTAGGATTTTGATTTGCAAAAGATATGCTTTTAAAAGGATATTAGTGAGGGGAAACATGTTCCTCTAAGTGGTGTGGTCTCACTAAATATTAGGAAACTGGGATGTAATAGAATTATTCATATGAGTCTTTATGTCTGATTCAAAGTTTATGTTTTCCTCTTAAACTCTCGGGTACTCAAAATTTAATTTGAGTATATTGAGAAATAAGGACTTTTCAGGTTTAGTATGATGGACGAATAAGCTTCCAAAGACGTGCAGGAGGCAAAGCTAGCTATGTAGGAGTTATTTAGTGTTATTTCCGCTGTGATGTAATCATGACCGATATGTTAATCTATTTAGTACTCTGATCATCCAACGGGGCATCTTCATATGTCGCTCTTTGTGACATCCCGGATTTTTGGCAGTATTATTTTAATAAATATTTAATTGAATTAATTAAAATACAGCCTATTATTTTAAAACAAATATATGTAATTGGGAGAAGCTATTGTTTGGAATTAAAATAATGAGTTTCTAAATATTTTAAAATGAAATTTATCTTATTTGACTTTATTAATTTGTGATTTAAAAATATATATATATATAATATAGTCTGGACAATAATAGTTCAAGTAAAATAAATCTTATCAATATTTAATTTAAGTATAAGCACATATTACCACTAGAAGTATGTAATTTATACAAGTATAAAATTAGATAATAAATAAGCAATTAAATGTTGATAGTTTAACTTTAGACAGAAATAAGAATTAGTATTTTATTAGAAATAAATAATATCTAAAAATAAATTATGGATAAGTGGATTATAAAACAAAACATATATTATCAATAAATTAACTTAAGTAATTGGTAGTATGTTGAAAAATAATAATAATAATAAATATGTAAAAATACATATCTTAGTCAAGTGATATATTAATGCATACTTATAAGAAAATAAATGAGTAAGCTTTTAAACAAGGCAAACTATATATATATATATATATATATATATATATAAGTATACTCACCCAAATCAAATAGCCAGGCTGCACCTTTTGTTAAAAACAAAATACATAAATGAACACTTAGAAATCCTAGAACTAAATAAACTATGAAAGAAAAGATACATGTTAAATTGCAAGGCAGGAAGTTTTAGATATTACCTGCCGTGAAGCATAGTGTAAGAAAACATAACAAAATATATGTACAGATGTACTAAATAGATTTAAAAATCTAGAAATGATATTTGTAACCCAAAAGGACCAAGGCATTAAATGCCATCTTCTCTAGTAAGCTCGAAATCATCCCAGCCACCAAAGAAAAAGAAGAAAACTTGCTGGTTAAGGAACAATGCAAAGAAAATATCTCTGGTTGTGATTGTACAAAAAGATTCATATACCCTGTATGGTACAGACAAAATTATATCACCTAGTAAACTTACTTTTTAAATATCAATTTTTATCTTAGTTTCATCTAAGTAAAATCTGAAGTAAATTACACTACATCAGCAAAGAAGAAATAAAAAT
Organism: Allium fistulosum; assembly: GCA_030737815.1. Lineage (NCBI taxonomy): Eukaryota > Viridiplantae > Streptophyta > Magnoliopsida > Asparagales > Amaryllidaceae > Allium > Allium fistulosum. Next base: position 722,921,715 of record CM060901.1, read on the forward strand.
CAAATGTCCAAGTATCAAACCTTTCCAGTTTAAGGAAAACCAAAGCAAGACAAAGTTTTCAAGTTAATCTATTGCAAGCTTTCATGTTTTCAAAATACAAGTCTTTGGAATCAAACATAAAAGCATGAAAATCTCATTCCAGTTTCAATGGCTCTCTGCATTTTTAGGTGAGTAAACTTTATTTAAAAACAGGTTAAAAATCTAAATTTAAACTGTAATGCAAGTCTTGTTGTTGGCATGAATATTGGATTGGAATGCATGATTATATAGGTAACTATCTCTGTATATATGTATGTTTGATCTGTGCATGTATGATATGCTTGTTCTCCTCTGTTTTCCAAAGTACAGAGTTTAAAAACAAGTCAAAAATTCAAATATCCTTATGCAATCACTGTTAGACTTAGAGTTTCAAACAAAATAAATTTGTGAAAGCATAATTTAGGCTTTAAAACATGTTTGAGTATTTTAGGGTTGAAAATCTTCTGGAATTGAGTAAATACAGTAAGATTTTTAAAATATGTTAAAAATTAAACAATATAAATTGCTGATTCAAGTATTTAATTTGAATCGATCTTGAAAAATATGATTTTTAAGAAGAATATCACAATTTTTAATATGGTATGGAGAGAGCAGTTCGTTGATGACCGGAAATAGGTCCATTGGCGATTTCTGGTGATCGGCTAGCTTTTGAAGGTTGAGTTTTGGCATGGAGGGGCTGGAATGACTTCTGATCATGGGAAAAATATGAAATGAATTTTTAATTCATTATGGATGATGGTATGGATCAAACTAGGGTTTTAGTCCTGCAATTGGCTAGTGGTACTCGAGTGGCGTTTGCGTAGTCGTCACCGCGATTTAATCGATCGCACCAAGGGGATTCGATGTGGTGTGTCGTGACGTGATTCTGGGTGGAGCGGCGTGATCTCTGGTGAACGTGGGTGGAAGTGCGAGTTGTTTAATCAATCCACAGTTGGGTACCAGGTCATGTTGGTTGCTCGAATTTGAATTCCAGTCAAATTCGACGAATTGGGTGCTCAAGTTGAACGGCGGGGTCGACGGCGATGTGTCGAAGTCAGCGTTGATGGTCGGAGTCACTTCGTTCAGATGTACACGTGCACGCATGTGTGTCTGGGTATTTAGTGATGATCGGGGAAGAAAGAGTTGAGCTCGGGTTCGAGCGAGAGAATTGAAGGTTTGGCTCGAGTGATTTCTCGGGGAAGATGGATTGTGGCTCGAGTTGGGTTTCGAGATTTTTGCGTGTGTGATGGTTTCCTGGTTGAAGTTAAAACGCATAAAACAAAATCAAAATGGGAGATATTCGGGTCTGGACTCGAGTGAATACTGGAATGGACCCGAAGTAAATGAGTATAACAATTAAAGTTTTATAAAGACAGGTTTTAAAGGTTTTAAACCATAAATCAAATTTTTATAATTTATGTGTTTAAATACTTAGTTTTAAGGAAAGTAGTATGTTTTGTTTAGTTTAAAATTTATTAAGTTAAGTTCTTAAGAGATTTTTAACTTAAGGAATATGGAATTAAGTAGTTTATTATAAGGTAAAATGGTTTAAATTTATGTGTTAATCATAGTTAAGAAATTGATACAGGTAAATGGGTTATCTTAAAGTTAATTAAGATTTTTGGGATAATTAATGATTAGTTAGATTAATAAAGTAATTGAAGGAAAACTAATTAATTAAATGATTGAGAAAAATCACTAAAAGGAAGTGATTAAGATATTTACTTAATGTAATTTATAAAGTATAATTACTTAGTAAAGAGATTATAGGAGAATTACTGAATCTGGTTTATTAAGGTTAATTAATTTATAAAAGATTACTTGTTAGATGGAATCAATTAAAAGAATAGTTAATTACTAGAAATGATTAGAGGGTCATTAATGAAGGTCATTAATTAATTGAAGATTAATTAAGGTGAATGGTTAAGGCTAATTAATCCAAGTGATTTATTAAGGGATAATTACTAAATGAATTATAATATAATTAATCAAGGAGGATTAAGTAAGGTGGATAGTTAAAGGATGATTAATTAATTGGGTGGTAATTAATTAATGTTAAGTAAGATAATCAAATTGATTTAAGTTAGCAATTAATTTAATTAGAGATAAATTAAATTAATTTTGGAAGTGATAAATCTTGCTTATGAATGATTGAATGCCTTGAATTGGTTGATACCTCTGATATGAAATGTTTTGTGATATGATATGTTTGGGTTGAACGGCGATAATGTGATTATCTTTCGATGATGAATTACTACGTAAAAGTTGGCATCCTATATTTAAGATTGAATTGTTCCACTTGAATAACTTGGGTTAAGGTGTCATTGGGCTCGAAGAGACCGGAGTCGGGTATTTGTAAATACCCGAAACCACTTCGATCGTTTATAAATTGATAGGTGAAATCAATAGGCTGTAATGGAGGGATTTAAGTATAGTGGACCATTTAATCTAAGTTTTTAGTACTTAAAAATTAATTTGTGAAATAAGTGGAGTCTAACAACTTGTGAAGTTGTAAATCTATGTATGAGTTACCCCGGGTTTTAAACAAGTTGTATGTTTTGGTATTCCTTGTTAAATGAGTTTACTCACGTTTGTTTCCAGCCTGACCCGGGTGTTACTTTGATGTAATGCTCGGGTCAGACCGAGTATTACAGATTTTCAGATAAGGACGTTCTGGAGCTCAGGAGGCGAGCTGGATGGCAGGAATGTATGGAGTGTATCCCGCTGTGTTATATTGTTGTATATTTGGACATGTTGATTATATATGTCTAGTGATTGTGTATATGTTGTAACTCTGATGTATTAAAGTGTAATTTTAACTGATACAGTCTCTTTGTATAAATGGTATTATATGATATTATATTTTTATCCGCTGCGAATGTGAGGTTCTATGACTTGTTTTCTGTTTCTTTTTCTTCTATCTCTTTCTTCTTTTTCATAACTATCTGGAATTTTTGGGATCGAAAATTCCGGGTCGTTACAGTTGGTATCAGAGCGAAGGTTAAGCGAAAACCTTGGCTCTGGTGGGTCTACTCATCTAGAGATAGGGTCAATAGTACCCTAGAATAAGTTGAGTGTATACATATATATATGAGAGCGTACTTGTTATTTTCTTATATAAGGATTTTAAATGATTTTATGTAAGAATATATTTTGATATATATAAAGCAATATTTCTTACTAATAAATGTTAAAGTTATTGGTTGTTAAAAGTTATTGGAATTAAATAAAATAATGAGAATTAAGTGGTAATAGTAATACAACCAAATTGAAATTGAATGAAGATAAATTTGAAATGGATCCAAACTGAAATTAAAATCCTGAATTTATAGAAATGTTTTCAGAATAAAGATAATAATAAATTGGTTTCCAAATATGATAATCTTGGTTATTATCATAAATGGTTGTTGTGTTTAATAATAAGATGTGTATTAATGAGCGAGCAAAATAAAATGTGCTAAGGATATAAATTTAGATGAGTATAACCTGTAAATTAGAATGGATTTAAATTGTGGAGTTTAAAACCTAAGTTTAGAAACATTGAATTGTTTCAAGGTGTTTAAAGAAAAGAATAAATAATGTTATTCAGGATATATTTGAATGTGATCTTATTTTAAAATAAGAAGCTGTTTGAAAACTTTAAAAAAAAAAGGGTCTGTCTTAAATTAAAACCGAAGGTGGTTTAAAAATTTAAATGTATAGCCTGGTAGACTAAGAAATAAATATGTATATATGGATACAAGGATGGTTTGAAAATAAACTCTAAATGTTGAGTTTTAAATTTGGAAATGAGGTGTGATATCCAAGGTAATAAGTTTTTGAACTTATAAGATTTATTAATGTGAATTTTAAAATTTGAAGTGGGAATTCAAATTTGAGTAAGTTTGACAAGATTAAATTGAATTTAACTTAAAGGAAGTTAAATAAGTTTGGAACAAACAACCTGAATTTGGAAATTTCAAGATGAAATTGAGATTTAACTTAGGAAAGTTAAATTGGTTGATTTGGTAGGGAATTATATGTGGTCTTAGATAGGATTGAGGTCTAGAATGGGTAGTGGATGATGAATGTTTTAAATAAATTAGATGTTTATTTATCTTAATATCATCCTATTATTATCAGTAATTATGAGACTGTGAATTTGATTATTTAAATGAATTAAGAAGTAGATTGAGATAATATCTATTTCATTATTGAAATTAAATGGAATTAAACTTTAATTTGAAATTACTTAAGTAATTTTGATTTTAAAGATAAAAATTAAACTTGAGAAAATGGGATCACTTTGAACATTTAGATTTGAATGTTTAAAATGAACATGTAAACTGAAATGATTAAGGATTGGTTCCAAGATTGAATTTGGGTAATAAATTGAAATTCAAAGATTTAATTGTTTAAAAAGGGGTTTGAATTATTATTTGAACTTTGAAATAAGTTAAGTGAAGATAATTTAAAATGGAATTTTGAGAATTGAACTCAGAAATTAAATTGTTTAAAGATATTGATTTGAAGATAAATGTTAATTGGATTAAGGGAATAAATCAACATTTGAAAATTTAACTCGAATTTATATAATTCGAGATGGTTTGAAATTGAGATTTAAATTGAATTAGTTCAAACTGAATTTGATTTGAACTAATGGGAATTGTGATTTATGATGGATAAGTATAAAATTCAAATGAGAAATTTAAATTGGATTAATTTGTAATAAAATTGAAGTTATTCAAATTGGGATTGAGTCAATTTAAATATAAGTGGAAATTTAAATTGAATTTATGGAAATGGAGATGGGGTATTAAACAGTTTGACTCTGGACTATTTTCAAAATAAATTGTTTAATATAAACCTATTTTTCCAAACTATTTACTACACAACTGTTTTATAAACTAATTATTATTTTTCTACTACTTTATAAACTGATTACTGTTTTTCAACTATTTTATAAGTAATTACTATTTTCCAATTATTTTACAGTTACTTAACTATTTTACAGCTATTTTACAAATTAATAATTATCTTTCAACTATTTATCAATTTTTAAAATTTTCAAGCTATTTTGTAAATATAAACTGGTCGGAGATCAAACTGTTATTGAGTAAATACCCAATTGAGATAAGAAATGAAGTGATAATCCAAGTGGGGATTTAGCCAAATGTGAATAAGTGAATAAAATTAAAGTGAAGGTGAATAGAAAGGAAATTGATTTAACTGATAATCAATGAAGATAAATACGTAGGATGTACGTATATTATTCTATTCGCATAGTGATTTGATCCAGATTCGAGCCCAGAATTTCGAGATAGTATTATCGATCCGAGTTGGGATTTTTCGCTCGATTTTCGACGGCGAACCTGGATATGGATTTTTGATTGGTTCTGGATATTCTCTATCATAGGTGTGACTATGCAAGGAGAATGACGGTTTTTGATCAAGAAACCAGATCTGAGTCCGCACTAGGAAGTTGGGTGGACGATACTAATTCGGAAGTGAAATTGTGTGATCGAGTGAGCGATCAGATTGGTATTGCGTACGAATGATATGGGGACATCGTACGAGTTTGAATGAAATTGGCATTGAAAATTTGTGGATAAAAACTGAAAAGATTTTTGAAATTGAAAGTATATTTTGAGAAATTGACAATGAATAAAGGTGGAAATTGATTTTGAAGTTGTAGATAAAAGGTTATAAGATGATTTTTGAAATGGGAAATATATTTATGAATATATGAGGAACTAAAATAAAATAAATTTAAAATTTATATTTCTATGGTAGAAATTAACTTTATGGAAATAAAGTGGAAATTGAATATTTTTCTGCGTTAAAGTTTACTTTATAATAAAAGTAAGAAATTTGGCAAGTGACTTTATAAAGTAATCAAATTTGAATATTTGATTGGGAATAAACAAAGTTACATATCTTTGTTATATATGATAAAACTCCCCTTATTTAATCCATTGCCAGAAGAAAAGGTTTTTGAAAGTTTTGAAGTATACAAAGGAAACTTATATAAGTATAAAGTGATTTAAAGATTTCCCAAGAAAATTATATATATGAATATATATATATAAAAGATTTTATGGAAATGGTTTTGAGAAAAAGGTTTTGGGAACCTTTGGATTTGGAAAAGGCTTTTGATTTTTGGATAAAATCAATATTGGGATTTGGGAAAGCCTGATTTGTAAATTATCGATTTTGAGAATCGATTTTGTGTAAAAGCATTTATATGAAATTCATACTAGGTGTATGATTTGGAAAATACTATATGTGTATAGTATAAAGTGTTTTGAGATTTGCTCTGGGGAAAAAGGCGCTTCCTTGAAATGAACTTCTCAGAAGTGCCATTGGGTGGTACTGCCTTGAGCCCCAAGGGGTGGTTTCTAAAGTTGATCCTGTGAGGAGTCCGAACAAAACTAGTTCCTGAGGATTATTTGTGTAGCGAAAGTCGAGGGGCTGGAGCCCCCAGAGGCATTTGGGTTATGCTGTGACGATAGTGTAACTCGATGTCACTACGATCTACTGCAGACCATAGCGAAAGTCGTGTGTGCCGCTGAGAGCCAACAGTCTACGTTTGATTTTACACCGGTAGACTGCGACACTATGGTAACATAGCGAAAGTCGCGTGAGCCGCTGAGAGCCAACAGTCTGCGTTTGATTTTACATTGGTAGACTGCTACCTATGTTAGAGTGGAGAAGTTTCATTTTGACAACGAAAATCATGTGTGCCGCTGAGAGCCAACAGTTACATGGACTTTTGCTGCGACGGCAACGTAACCCTGGATGTAACTGTGATCTGTCGTGGGTTCTATGGTGTAATCAGTTACATGGACTTTTGCTGCGATGGCAACGTAACCCAGGATGTAACTGTGACCATGGATGGGTGTGATGATTTCTAGAGCATTTTCACCAAAGATATTTCCTCTATTTTCAAAAAATGATTTCTATATTTTCAGTAAAATTATTTTCTCAAGTATTTTCACTGGATGTTGAAACGGGTCTGCCAAGCGCTTATAGATTCTCAGTCGTACGCCTGATCAACGTATGACCGAATTTCTGTGAGAACAAGGATGGACTTGTCGAAACATCGAGTTATAAAAGTATTTTATAAAAACTATTTTAGTGATATTATATAGATTTTGTTTAAAGGTGTTTTAAAAATGATCAAAGTATAATTTATCTAATTTTAAGTATAGAATAAATTTTGATTTCATTCCTTTTCGAGGACGAAAAGTTTTTAAGGGGGGAGGGATGTGACATCCCGGATTTTTGGCAGTATTATTTTAATAAATATTTAATTGAATTAATTAAAATACAGCCTATTATTTTAAAACAAATATATGTAATTGTGAGAAGCTATTGTTTGGAATTAAAATAATGAGTTTCTAAATATTTTAAAATGAAATTTATCTTATTTGACTTTATTAATTTGTGATTTAAAAATATATATATAATATAGTCTGGACAATAATAGTTCAAGTAAAATAAATCTTATCAATATTTAATTTAAGTATAAGCACATATTACCACTAGAAGTATGTAATTTATACAAGTATAAAATTAGATAATAAATAAGCAATTAAATGTTGATAGTTTAACTTTAGACAGAAATAAGAATTAGTATTTTATTAGAAATAAATAATATCTAAAATAAATTATGGATAAGTGGAGTATAAAACAAAACATATATTATCAATAAATTAACTTAAGTAATTGGTAGTATGTTGAATAATAATAATAATAATAAATATGTAAAAATACATATCTTAGTCAAGTGATATATTAATGCATACTTATAAGAAAATAAATGAGTAAGTTTTAAACAAGGCAAACTATATATATATAAGTGTACTCACCCAAATCAAATAGCCAGGCTGCACCTTTTGTTAAAAACAAAATACATAAATGAACACTTAGAAATCCTAGAACTAAATAAACTATGAAAGAAAAGATACATGTTAAATTGCAAGGCAGGAAGTTTTAGATATTACCTGCCGTGAAGCATAGTGTAAGAAAACATAACAAAATATATGTACAGATGTACTAAATAGATTTAAAAATCTAGAAATGATATTTGTAACCCAAAAGGACCAAGGCATTAAATGCCATCTTCTCTAGTAAGCTCGAAATCATCCCAGCCACCAAAGAAAAAGAAGAAAACCTGCTAGTTAAGGAACAATGCAAAGAAAATATCTCTGGCTGTGATTGTATAAAAAGATTCATATACCCGGTATGGTACAGACAAAATTACATCACCTAGTAAACTTACTTTTTAAATATCAATTTTTATCTTAGTTTCGTTTAAGTAAAATCTGAAGTAAATTACACTACATCAGCAAAGAAGAAATAAAAATCAAATGTCCAAGTATCAAACCTTTCCAGTTTAAGGAAAACCAAAGCAAGACAAAGTTTTCAAGTTAATCTGTTGCAAGCTTTCATGTTTTCAAAATACAAGTCTTTGGAATCAAACATAAAAGCATGAAAATCTCATTCCAGTTTCAATGGTCTCTGCATTTTTAGGTGAGTAAACTTTATTTAAAAACAGGTTAAAAATCTGAATTAAAACTGTAATGCAAGTCTTGTTGTTGGCATGAATATTGGATTGGAATGCATGATTATATAGGTAACTATCTCTGTATATATGTATGTTTGATCTGTGCATGTATGATATGCTTGTTCTCCTCTGTTTTCCAAAGTACAGAGTTTAAAAACAAGTCAAAAATTCAAATATCCTTATGCAATCACTGTTAGACTTAGAGTTTCAAACAAAATAAATTTATGAAAGCATAATTTAGGCTTTAAAACATGTTTGAGTATTTTAGGGTTGAAAATCTTCTGGACTTGAGTAAATACAGTAAGATTTTTAAAATATGTTAAAATTTAAACAATATAAATTGCTGATTCAAGTATTTAATTTGAATCGATCTTGAAAAATATGATTTTTAAGAAGAATATCACAATTTTTAATATGGTATGGAGAGAGCAGTTCGTTGATGACCGGAAATAGGTCCATTGGCGATTTCTGGTGATCGGCTAGCTTTCGAAGGTTGAGTTTTGGCATGGAGGGGCTGGAATGACTTCTGATCATGGGAAAAATATGAAATGAATTTTTAATTCATTATGGATGATGGTATGGATCAAACTAGGGTTTTAGTCCTGCAATTGGCTAGTGGTACTCGAGTGGCGTTTGCGTAGTCGTCACCGCGATTTAATCGATCGCACCGAGGGGATTCAATGTGGTGTGTCGTGACGTGATTCTGGGTGGAGCGGCGTGATCTTTGGTGAACGTGGGTGGAAGTGCGAGTTGTTTAATCAATCCACAGTTGGGTACCAGGTCATGTTGGTTGCTCGAATTTGAATTCCAGTCAAATTCGACGAATTGGGTGCTCAAGTTGAACGGCGGGGTCGTTGGCGATGTGTCGAAGTCAGCGTTGATGGTCGGAGTCACTTCGTTCAGATGTACACGTGCACGCATGTGTGTCTGGGTATTTAGTGATGATCGGGGAAGAAAGAGTTGAGCTCGGGTTCGAGCGAGAGAATTGAAGGTTTGGCTCGAGTGATTTCTCGGGGAAGATGGATTGTGGCTCGAGTTGGGTTTCGAGATTTTTGCGTGTGTGATGGTTTCCTGGTTGAAGTTAAAACGCATAAAACAAAATCAAAATGGGAGATATTCGGGTCTGGACTCGAGTGAATACTGGAATGGACCCGAAGTAAATGAGTATAACAATTAAAGTTTTATAAAGACAGGTTTTAAAGGTTTTAAACCATAAATCAAATTTTTATAATTTATGTGTTTAAATACTTAGTTTTAAGGAAAGTAGTATGTTTTGTTTAGTTTAAAATTTATTAAGTTAAGTTCTTAAGAGATTTTTAACTTAAGGAATATGGAATTAAGTAGTTTATTATAAGGTAAAATGGTTTAAATTTATGTGTTAATCATAGTTAAGAAATTGATACAGGTAAATGGGTTATCTTAAAGTTAATTAAGATTTTTGGGATAATTAATGATTAGTTAGATTAATAAAGTAATTGAAAGAAAACTAATTAATTAAATGATTAAGAAAAATCACTAAAAGGAAGTGATTAAGATAATTACTTAATGTAATTTATAAAGTATAATTACTTAGTAAAGAGATTATAGGAGAATTACTGAATCTGGTTTATTAAGGTTAATTAATTTATAAATGATTACTTGTTAGATGGAATCAATTAAAAGAATAGTTAATTACTAGAAATGATTAGAGGGTCATTAATGAAGGTCATTAATTAATTGAAGATTAATTAAGGTGAATGGTTAAGGCTAATTAATCCAAGTGATTTATTAAGGGATAATTACTAAATGAATTATAATATAATTAATCAAGGAGGATTAAGTAAGGTGGATAGTTAAAGGATGATTAATTAATTGGGTGGTAATTAATTAATGTTAAGTAAGATAATCAAATTGATTTAAGTTAGCAATTAATTTAATTAGAGATAAATTAAATTAATTTTGGAAGTGATAAATCTTGCTTATGAATGATTGAATGCCTTGAATTGGTTGATACCTCTGATATGAAATGTTTTGTGATATGATATATTTGGGTTGAACGGCGATAATGTGATTATCTTTCGGTGATGAATTACTACGTAAAAGTTGGCATCCTATATTTAAGATTGAATTGTTCCACTTGAATAACTTGGGTTAAGGTGTCATTGGGCTCGAAGAGACCGGAGTCGGGTATTAGTAAATACCCGAAACCGATCGTTTATAAATTGATAGGTGAAATCAATAGGCTATAATGGAGGGATTTAAGTATAGTGGACCATTTAATCTAAGTTTTTGGTACTTAGAAATTAATTTGTGAAATAAGTGGAGTCTAACAACTTGTGAAGTTGTAAATCTATGTATGAGTTACCCCGGGTTTTAAACAAGTTGTATGTTTTGGTATTCCTTGTTAAATGAGTTTACTCACGCTGGTTTCCAGCTTGACCCGGGTGTTACTTTGATGTAATGCTCGGGTCAGACCGAGTATTACAGATTTTCAGGTAAGGACGTTCTGGAGCTCAGGAGGCGAGCTGGATGGCAGGAACGTATGGAGTGTATCCCGCTGTGTTATATTGTTGTATATTTGGACATGTTGATTATATATGTCCAGTGATTGTGTATATGTTGTAACTCTGATGTATTAAAGTGTAATTTTAACTGATACAGTCTCTTTGTATAAATGGTATTATATGATATTATATTTTTATCCGCTGCGAATGTGAGGTTCTATGACTTGTTTTCTGTTTCTTTTTCTTCTATCTCTTTCTTCTTTTTCATAACTATCTGGAATTTTCGGGATCGAAAATTCCAGGTCGTTACACTCTTGGCGTAATTTGTAATAATTATATTTGATCGAAACCTATGAATCGTTTTGGGATTATGTAATTGAATATGAAATATGGATTTGGAATGTAATCAGAAAAGTTGTTTTTGAAATCTGTGTGATTTTATTTCATATTCATGTGCTTCTGATATTATGAATACCATTAACATTACCGTATTTTGTCATCGGAATTTAATATTATAGACGACTGCAGCATCTGTAGCACTTAGCTTTGGGCCTCAAAGTAGGGGATGTTACAACTTGGTATCAGAGCATAGGTTTATGAAAACTTAAAAGAAATTCTAAACTTAAGATGATTTTGAAAAACATAATCCAAAGGAATTAGAGAAAAGATTGGGGTATGGGATAACGTTATAGTAACATACTTGTATTTGCTATATATATAAGTATACGCTTTATCTATATTCTTCCATCTTTCTTAGGCTATTCTTCTGTATCTTATAAAGATTCGAATGTAGATTTTAAGGAAGTAAGATATGGATGCTAGGAGTGGAAGAGTTAACCTTGGTGGAGGAAATACCACCACTAATGGAAATGCCAGACCAAACACTAGATGGAATCTAGGTCGAGCACAAGCTGATAATGTGAGTGATGGAGCACCGCAAGTTGATATGGGAGCTATGTATCAGTTCTTCATCAACATGATGCAAGCTAGAGTTGTTGTGGGATTAGTTTGAGGAAATGCTGAAGAAGGAAATCAGGGAGCTCCAGTAGTAAAACTATGCAGTACTAAGCAAAGATTATGCTAGGCTTGGAGGAAAGCCGTTTATCAGTACTGAGGATGCAATTGAAGTGGAGCGTTGGTTGCTTCATTGCGAAAGGATCTTTGCTGATTTAGGACTTAATGATGAGTAGAAGAGAATACTTGCTTCTAGGCAGTTGCAAGGAGCAACACTGTACTGATGGAACAGTGTTACCATAGGAGTAAATGAGGAGACCATGACTTGGCGGAATTCTAAAGGAGGTTTGGGGAAAGATTCATGTCGGAGATCGCCAAGTCAACTTTGTTCAGGAAGTTTGCTGAGTTGAAACAGAGAGACATGATATTGCTTGAGTATGCTACTAGATTTGAGAAATTATCGAGAGACGGATATGCTACGATATATACCGTTATCAAAAGGAAAGAGAAGTTTATCCACGGATTGAGACCCGAGCTTGCTAAAGAAAAATTTGCTACATATAGGGATTCGTGCGATGTAGTTGTTGAGATGGCTTTGAGAAATAAGAGATGCTCGCCTTCCTTAATGGTAACAAAGAAAGGGAAACTCAGGGTGGGCAGAACCAGAAGAGAATGTTTTTCCATAGGAATGGCACTTAGAAAGGAGGAGTAGCTAAGAAAGGAAAGACGGAAGTTATCTGCTACAAGTGTGATAAGAAAGGGCATTTCTCTAATGAACGTCGCTCAGGAGATGGAAAGAAGGTGATCGAGAAGAAGAATACCAAATGCTTCAACTACGATCAGATCGGACATTATAAGAACTAGGGCAAGGAACCAACCAAGGATGGAAAAGGCAAAATGTTTGCATTGGAACCAGCTACCTCAAGACCAATAGAAGAGGAGAAGGGAAGAGCTGTGTTGAGAGGTACACTTTTGTTTCATGGTGCATTAGTTAGAGTTCTATTTGATATTGGTGCATCACATTCTTTGATATCTCATTGTTTAGTAACAAGCTTAACTTAGAACCTTTATACCTAGTTACATCCTTAAGGGTTGTGAATCCGATAGGAGGGTATGCGACTCTTGGGATGAGATGCGACTAGGTAGAGCTTGAATTGTTAGGTTATATATTTGCTTGCAGTTTGCATGTGTTTGATTTTGTAGGTTTTAGAATTATTTTGGCTATGGATTGGTTAAGTAAGTACGATGTTAGGATATATATTGCCATGATAGGAAAATATCACTTAGACACCGTAATGGTAGTGATCAGATTATATACACTATAGAAAAACCCGAAATTAGATTCTTGCACTTTAATGGGTGTTATGGACAAAGAAGATGAATTGAATCGAGTTTTCGTTGTTAGACAATTCGCAAATGTCTTTGAGCCCGTGATAGGAATACCGTCGAAACGAGCCATTGAGTTTCAGATAGATTTAGTATTAGGCGCAGAACAGGTGAGTAGACCGCCAAGTAGAATGACACCTACCAAGATGAAGGAGTTAAATGTGCAATTGGTGGATTTAGAAGGTAAGAATTTTATTATACCAAGCAGTTCGCCTTGGGGAGCTGCCGTAATGTTTACAAAGAAACCAGACAGATCGTTGAGGTTGAGTATCAATTATCGTAAGTTGAATGAGAAGACGATAAAGAACCGATATCCATTGCCTAGGAATGACGATTTGTTCGATCAGTTGAGTGGAGCTAAAGTATTTTCCAATTAGATTTGGCAATAGGGTTCTATCTGTTTAGAGTAGCAGAGGATAGTGTTCCTTTGATGGCTTAGGACTAGATATGGATCATACAAATAGTTAGTGATGCCGTAGGACTAACTAATGCGCCAGCATTCATCATGGACTTAATAAATAGAATCTTCCGAGAACAACTAGAAAATTTTATATTAGTATTCATAGACAATATTTTGACATACTCTAAGGATGAAAGAGAGCATGAATTTCATCTTAGAGTGGTGCTTGAGACGCTGAGGTAGCATCAACTGAAAGCGAAATTTTCTAAGTGCCATTTCTGGAAGAAGAAAGTGAAGTTTTTTAGTCATGTAGTCTTAGAGAAGGGTTTGTTGGTAGATCTGGCTAAGATTGAGGTAGTGAGTTGTTGGAAGAGACCTGGGACAGTGACTGAGATACAGAGCTTTTTTGGATTAGCTGGTTATTATCGGAGATTCATTAAGGAATTTTTGCGGATAGCGGCACCAATGACTAAGCTAACTAGGAAAGATGTGAAGTTTGTCTGGACTAATAAGTGTGAGAAGGCATTCCAGAAACTGAAACATTTAACTAATGCACCTATGTTAGTAGTTCCAAAGGGGAATCAGGATTTAGTGGTGTACACAGATGCATGTGGAACATGGTTAGGAGTTGTGTTAATGCAAAGAGGTAAAGTGATTGCCTTTGCTTCCCGACAGCTCAGACCGCATGAGGTTAGATATCCAACTCATGATTTGGAATTACCTGCAGTAATTTTCGCATTAAAGGAGTGGAGACATTATCTTTTGGGAGAAATATTTGAATTGTATACGGATCATAAGTGTAACAACCCTGTATTTTACAATTAATTTTAAATTGATTTTTCCAGATTTAAAAGCTTTATTTATGAAAAGAATAAATTTTTTTATTGTAAATATAAAAACTTTGATTTTGTATGTGGATTTGAATTCCAAATATGACTAAATTTAATATTTCCAGAAAATGTGAATTTTGGTCAAATAGTCAAACTTCGACTTTTTAACTTAAAAATTTAAAAGTTTGAAATTTATGAATTTTATCTTTTATTATAAAAAATGATTTAATAACTTGAATACTGCTTTTCGTTTCGTTGAAAACGGATTTAAATTGCAAAAGTTATATTGTTTTCAATATTGTTTGTATATTGGGTTATTCAGCAATATTCTTTATTTTAAAATTATATAAATGACATTTTTATTTGATATATTTTATTCTAATTTGTATATTTATGTTATATAAAATATATTTTGGCTTTTAAATATTTTTAAAGTAAGGTAGGAATTTTTCCAGAGTTAGTAGTATTTTTCTTGCAAATTTACATGCCCTGTTTGTAAATTTTAAACATTTTTCTTTAATCCATTTTCTATTTTCTCCAATTTAATTATCTATTTTATTTTGAAAATGATAAATAAATTATTTTAATTCAAATTTTCACTTCATAATATTTTTATAATGAAGTGTATAGTTTTTCAAGACTGACAGTGATTTATTTATAATTTTTGAACACTGTTTGGTATTTTTAAGTAATTTTCTTCATTCTTTTTATATTTTTCCAAAATTTATTATTTGTTTTCTCATATTTATAATTGATTTCGGTTTGTAAAGTATTTTTCTGAATATTTTTGTTTATATAAAGATTAAAAAGAAAAGAAATATGAAAGGTTGTAAAACACTTTGAAACTTAAGCCCTTTTTTGTCCAAACCCTTCATTTTCTTTAACTCCTCAAATTTTGCCCTAGCCATCTAAAACCCTAGTGTAGCCGCCACTTTTTGTTTCCCATCTTTTCACGTGAAAACAAATCAGCTCCTCATTTCTCATGGCTTCATCCAAAAATAGGTAATGGCCTCTCCTTCTTTTTCTTCTTTTTCTTCTTTTTCTCTTCTTTTTCCATTGTTTTCCTATGGTTTTGCCTTGATTCTCTAGCTTGTTTTCTCGACCACCACTTGCTTGCCATGGCCACCACCTCCACTACCTCCTCCTTGTCACCATCACCCACCTACCCCTCTGATTTGACCAGGCCACACCACTCCATGATGAACAACTCTATAAAAACTATGCAACATGCCTTGAAAACCCTTAACTATGCAAGCCATCACCTTATCACCTCCTCCCCTTCATTATACACCACGGCCACCACCTCTAGCCACCACCACCACCTTGCTACCACCACTATACATCATCTTAGCCTCTGTACATGTAACGACCCAGAATTTTGAACAAATTAAATTGAAAATATTTAATTAATTTTATATATTTGAACGGTAATTTAATTTAAATCCCCAAAACTACTTTGAATTTGACGATTAAATTATATAATTTAATCGATTAAAAGTTGAATAAAAATTTGAATCTTCAATTTAAAGTTGAAGAAAAATATTTCAAAAGCTTTTAAAATTCGTAATGATAATACCGAAGATAATCGAACTTTCAGAATTGAATTTTAAACTGTTTTGCTCAGTTTTGAATTTAATTGTTTGAACTGGTATTTAAAAATAGTCATTTTTCAAACAGTCTCGGAATTCGACGAAACCAGTTCCATTGGGTCCGTAACGTTAAATTATCATCGGATTTTAAATTTCGTATCGAGCGGAATTGATATGTGAGCACACGATATATAAACGCGTTAAAGTTTTATCGATATTCAATTTAAATTTGAAATTTAAATTAAGTCAAATATCTGCACGTTCGTTCCTTTTATCACGCAGTTAATCATGAAAATAATCGAGCAAAGGCATGGCCGAAGTCTCGTTCAAAAGAAAATCGCGTACTTCTACCCCATACCTTCGTTCAAAAATCATATTCAATTCGAAGCCCCTCTCTCTCAGATTCAAACGAAATTTAAAAATGGCCGCTCCTCCTTCACGATTAAAAATAAGAAATTCACAAAGTAAATTCCTCTCCTCTATACAATTCGAATCGCGGTCGAGCGAATTGGGGTGTCACGATTCAGGGGAAGCGGCGACGCGTTATTGGAGGAAGGCGAGAATCGCGTTCGCACGCGAGCGACTGGGAGGCGTGCGCGACAGCGTGGGGCCGGAGGCGAGTTCGATTTGTGGGCGCGCGTTTGTCAAAGGAGAGAGGAGGCACTGCTCTCGAGCAGTTGGATGAGCATCACGATTTCGGGTCTGGGGGGTCGCAGCATCGTCTCTAAGGCAAGCGTCAATAGCGAGTTGCTAGCAAGGACGTGTTCAGGCAAATGAAGACGAGGTGCCATGTCGAGGAGTTGTTCGTGCGTGCAAGCGTCGAGGAAGAAGAATCGACTGGGTTTGGCTGTTACTATCGCAGTGAGGTAGATTATTTTATTTTATTCGATTTCAAAATTTATTTATATATATACGAGTAAATATAAATATATATATACAGTTAGTAAATATACAGGTGAAACTGTTAATTAAACCAAGTTAATTTAAGTTTAAAATCTGTTTTAATTTAAGATGATAATTATATTTATACAGTTTAAAGTAAGTATATATGGATAGAAAAAAATGGAATGATCAGTAGAATGTAAAGCAGTTAATATACCAGTATATATATATACATAAAGAAAGCAGAAAGAAGAAATTTTACTTAAGCAAATTTATTAAAGGAAATTGATTTGAATTAAAGATATTTATTTTAAGTAAAATTTTGGTTGGATAGATTTATTTAAAAAGGAAATTCAGTTTAATTAAATAAATTAGTAAGAGAAAATTTGTTTAATAGAATCATTTGGATAATTTAATTTATCTAGTAGGAAATTAATTGTTAAATTTGTTCAAATTAAAATTGTTAAACAATTTAATCCATTAAAAAGAAATTGTTGTTCGATTTATTCGAATATTGATAAATTGTATAAATTGTTTATACAAGGTCTAAATTGCCAAGAAAACAAGTCTGGGATGGAAATGGATTGCAAAATAAAAGCTAAGGTGAGATTTTTCTCACTCAAATGAAAATGAATTTCTACAGTTATTGATTGATGATTGCTATTGGATGTGATATTAGATATAATAGGATATATCTATATATATAGCAATATATACATATTGGCATATGTATATATTGGATTGATTGATTTCCCGCCTCGTATAGCGGATGAGACCCTATTGCGCCGTTAGTAAGAGGATTATTTTTATAAAACCCATATACCGAGATATTCCACCTCGAAGTGGAATCGTTATTGTGCTAACGTTTGTGGATGCAGGGAAATAGGTTGGAGGGATCCAACTGGATTCCTCACCAGTATTTATTTATTTACAGATATTGATGTATATTCTGTTATCATATTGATATATGATGTTTGTTGTTGTGATTGACTAATTGGTGCTGTTGCATCATCGGATTCAAGTTTTGAAGTTTAAAAATAACGACTTTACTTTAAAAGGATTTTTAAAGTGATTTTTGAAAATATACGTTTTATGGAATTTTTGAATTGATCTATAAACGTTAAAATTTTAAAGTTATAAAAGTTATAATTTTTAGTGGAATATAACCAAAGTGTCATTTTTGAAATAAAAATCGATTTATTTATAAAATGGTTTAAGTGGTGATTTTTGAATAACTATAAACGATTTGTATAAAAAGATTTATACAAATTGATATTTATAAATCAAATGTTGGAATTATAAAATGAGTTTTTATAAGTGTTAAAATGAAGTATAAATTGGATTTCGGCATTTTAATTGAGATTTTTGAACAAGTATGAATGGTTAATAGATGAGATTTATAAATAGTATAAAAGTAGTTCGGTTATGGTTGAAAATAAGGTTATAAATGAAATCTTATAAGTAATAAGATTTAAAATCTGTGAAGTTTAAAAGAACGATTTCTTTTAAAATAAATGAATTGTAAGTTATTAACTTATAAGATGGACCTTTGGTTTATACATTGAGTTATAAATTGAATAGGTCATTAAAGAAGATTTATAAATCGAATTGTTAATAAAGGAGATTTATTAAATTGAAGTTGTTAGAAAATAGAAATAGAATTTATAAACGTTGTTTTATAAATTCGAGATCAATTGAATTTGATAAATTAAATATAGAAGGTTGTTAAAGGAGATATATTCACGATTTTGGATAGCGAATTATTATTGAAATAAAACGTGTAGAAAATAGTGAAATGTAATTAGTGAAGTATATTCACGATTTTGGACAGTGGATATATTGTTAAGTAAAATGGATATGGTTTTGGAAAAGTGATATTTGAAATGAAGTTAATTGTTTAAGCGATGTTTTAAAATATATTGAATATCAAAATCATAGATTTCAACATTTATTGTTGAAATAGACGTTTTCGAGAAATATAAGGAAATGGTGGACTATAACATTGTTGTTATAGTAAATGATTTCCGAAAGGAAATGTTTTATGTAGTATTGGGATTTACATATCTATCTTAAAATCCGAATCCCTATACTAGTGATTTTGAGTCGTCGTAACGATGTTTTACGTAACATTCGTTTTGACTCAAATGTTTTCCTTAAAGAATGAATATATACTTAATATTGATTTAAGTATATTGAATATTTTCAAATGTTGAAAATAAATAGTTTTGTGAATTACTTATTTTAAATAAGTATGGAATTGCTTTTCCAATATGAAACGAAGGGTTTGAAACTTTATCTTTTAAAGATAAATTGAAAAGTGAATATTTGAAATTTGTTTTCAAACGGTTAAGTGTGGAAATTTTATATCTTGTAAAGATATTTTTGGGAAATAAATAATTTGGAAAATTATTTGAAATCTGATGATGTTGCACATCTTTATTGATAGTTAAATAACCGACTATCAATAATTACCTTGAATAGGTATTTGTTGTGAATTGGATGATATTTGAATGCCACACTTATTTTGAATAATCGCTCACTATTCGGGTTAGCCGGGAAAGGACCATGGGGTCGTATAACCCATTTCGAATATGTGATACATCGTTATGAATTGCATTCGAAGACCGGTGTTGAAGACCGGATATTTCTGAAAACGGAAGGATTACCGTCGAGTTACTCTACATCGGCTGATCTCCGATTTAGAGGTTTTTTATCACCCTTAGTGACGGGAAGTCCGGACGTGATTAGAAATTTATCCGGATGTGCAAGGGCTTCGTGAGAAGTGCCTTCGGTTCTGTTCGATCCCGGAACAGACTTGTATGGATTGTATGTCTGACGTTACAATTTGAGATATAAAGCTGATTTCTTTCAAATACATTTCTGTTGGTGGCGGAGAATTTATTCTTTTAGCTTAACACCCTTCTCTGAGACGTACGAGCTCAGAGGTTATGTAGTTGAAATTTATCAGCGATATACTCCTAATTTGGTAACGTGGCATACTGAGTGTTGCTGTGAAATGATTAGTGTTTGATCATTTGTGATATGATCATTTGTTTGATCTTATATCTTTGTGATCATAGGTTGATCATTTGTTTGACCCGAAGCATGGCTTTGTAGAAAGCGTAGCTTTGTGGACGAGACTTCGTCGAGCCTCACCCCTCGGAAATGGTCAAAACAGGAAGGATGCGGCAAGGTTCTAGGGAGTAGCGCCCCTTAGTGTATGTCATTCCTTCTGGATAAAGGTGGTATCATGGTATGGAGCCCAGATACTTAACCTCTGTGGTTGCTGCAAATTTATTACTTTGTGGTTGTTGCGAATCGGGGATCCTCGGGAAGATCGGTGACGATCGGGGGATGACATACGCGTGTCAGTAGTTACCTATTTTTGCAGAGGTAACCCGGCCTTGTGTTGGCAGAGATCCGGTTAGGTTCTCGGGTCGTCTATTCCAGGGACATACCCATCGTGGCATAGGAAGTTCCTTGGCCTGACCATTTGTTGGAAATCCAAAGAAACAATACGTGACGTGTACGGTTTTAGTTGTATTACCTGCTATGGAATGTGGCAGTAACCTGCTATTGAACATAGTAGCTATAGTAGGCATACGATATTGGTCGTATGTTGGCTAAGATTAATATTATACTTTCGAAATGTTTTCTACACTATGCACTAATAATAATATCAAAAAGAATTTGATTTTGCGTAGTAAGCATCTTTGACTATCATAAGAAGAAATCTCCTCCAATTCTGCGTTTGCATTGTGTGTGTGGCAGGAGGTCTTATGGTAGTTTCATTTTCCAAAAGCATTGCGAATTGACTTTAAAATTTTTCTGTTGATTGTTTTAAAGAATAACTGTTTTACGATCTCACACCAGTCACCATGACTGACTCGGAGTTTATTGTTCCCTTCTAAACTCTGGGTGCCCACAAATTTCCACACGGGCGGCCTAGAGTTATATTATCAGGATATTCTGGATATTCTGGAGCTTTGGAAGAAAGCTGGATGACGAGACGTAGTATTTGTATCTAATAATATTTATTCCGCTGTGTATTCTGTATGAGGACAAGTTTATATAACTGTCCATTGTTGTATATTGACTCTGATTGATGTATGTATAAACTGATATAGTTCTTTGTTTAAAAGACTAGTGTTTATCTATTATATATTGTTCCGCTGCGATATGTGAGATTCTGATATTGTTTCTGTATCTGATGTTGTTCTGTTGTTCTTCTTTCTTCTTCTGCTTTCTTCTTCTTCTCTTTTCTTCTTTCTTTTTCTTCTGTCTTTTCTTCTGCCTCTTCTTTTAAACATTAAAGTTCGCGTTTCCGCCATCCAATTGTTCGACAATTTCTACAGTGGACATAGCAGTGTCGGGTTTTCGGAAGACGGATTTGCAGGTCTTTACAGTACTGATCTGAAATTGACATGGCCGAACCCACCATGGTGACCAAACTCCACAAAAATGCAACCTAAGCCTTAAAAGCAATGTTGTTGACCACTATTTGCTTCACCACTTCATTTTCCACCACCACCACCACCTTTGGCCACCACCAC
The DNA here is from genome assembly GCA_030737815.1 of Allium fistulosum. NCBI lineage: Eukaryota > Viridiplantae > Streptophyta > Magnoliopsida > Asparagales > Amaryllidaceae > Allium > Allium fistulosum. The sequence goes on from CM060901.1 coordinate 722,943,358, forward strand.
CATCTCTGACCAGACCCTTACACACCACTCCAACCTCTGTCCAGATCTGGACTTGAATGGCCAAGCCCAAACTCCTATGGCCGAGCCCTTTTGGTGAACCAAAACCATGCTATGTTGCATAAGCCCTTTCACCTTCATGCTTTGCAACTTCTTCTCCATGCTTCACCACTTTGGCCATGCATTCTTATGCCCATACCTAAGCCATTCCCTGTTCAAACCAGAGCCAAAACCAACCCTTGACCATGCAAAAAAAATAGAGGAAGCAAGGCAAAAGATTTGACATTCAAATCTCGTTTCGTTTAAAAGTTATTCCATTTCAAGTGCGTTGAAATTGTGTTTGTTTTGATGTATGTTTTGGGTTGTAATACAAGAGTTGTAGCTTTGGATCCTGCTCTCCACTCAAGTCCGTAGTCTTGTCATCGTGCTTTTGTTCCATTGTGTCATTGGTTTTGATATCTCCAGCACAAACAGGTGAGTTATTCTCACCAGACAATATGTACCTATATAACTAGTAAATTGACACCCTGTGAATCTGTAGAAATATATTATCATGTTATATATGCCTATATTATTATCATATGACGTTCACACCTGTTATTACACCTGTTATATCATATGTTACTGTTATTTAATGTTATTCTGTTATTTATATCTGTTATCACCATTGCAAGTTCCCTATAGAGTAGAATCACTATGGGTTGAAATGATACATACCCGAACGGACTTTAGAATAGGGAAAAATCGTTATGGGCTGAAATGATAGGCCTGAACGATTTTTATTTAAATTATTTTAACTTGGGATTGCGGGTTTGAAATGATAGAACCCGGATTTTTCTTTTTTTAACTGCGGATTGAAATGATACATATCCGTATCACTTGACCTAAGTTAGAAAATTATATACAGGCCCGTGGTTATTTTATAAAGTGTTTGAATATTTTTAAGTATTTTAAAAATTATAAATTTATGAAATTTGATTTAAATAGATTTTGAAATGTTTTAAAATAAAGAAATTATGATTTTTTTTCCATGTGTTAAAAATGTAATTAATGAATGGTTTAACTGGATTTTTGAAATATAACTTAAGTTGGAAATTTGGAATTTTGGTTAAAAATGATATTTAAGTTATATAAATAAAATGGATATTAAATTTTATTTGGAAATGGTAAATATGATAATTTGATTAAATTTGAATTTAAGTGATTTATTAAAGTATTATTGATTTTTCTATGAATTTAAGTGGTTAAATAAGTGAATGTTTAAAAGTGATCTTTTAAAATATAACTTGACTAGGAAATGTGAAATTTGGTTTTAATTAAAGGGTTAAGTTAATTAAATAAAATTGGAAATTTAGTTAAATCTGTGAAATGGTAATTTAAATTTGAAGTGTTAAGTTATTTGTTGAAATGTGAAGAATTGGAAACTTTTACACTTAAATTTATTAAGTAAATTGTTGAAAATTGGATTTTATTATAAGAAATTTATTATGAAAAGATATATGTTAAACGATATGTAAATGAACATTTTAAATGTTAAAATATGATTTTTAAAATGTTTATGTGTTTTAAATTGAAGTTATTTAATTGCTGGAAATACACTAACACCTGAAATCTACTTTTAATAGCATTCAGAAATGCTCTAGATTCTGTTTTGAACTAAAATTGTGTAAAAAGAGCTATTACAGCATTTCTGAAATGTTGTAGTTGCTGTAATTGAACTTATAGGCTAATATTGAAATCAGGCCTATTATAGCATTCTCTGGAAATGCTATATTGGTCTGCAGTCTTTGCTGAAACCAAATTTAACTCTTATTTTGAAATCTGAACTACCGCAGCACTTCTGAAATGCTGTCTTTTCTGTTTTTGAACTATAATTCAACTAAAACTGAGTTTTAACAGCAGTTTTAAGTGCTGTCTTTGCTGAATTTAAAATGTTTTCAAACATAACTTATAGCAGTTGTTTTTAAATGCTATGAAATGATGAAATTTTTATAATTAGGGTTTTTGACTTAGTAAACGAACTCAGAATGGTTTGAAACTTTGGAAATTGAATACTTGATTTGAAAATATAATAATTACACTTTTAAAAGGGTTAAATGAATTATTTTGATTGAATTATAAACTATTTAAAGATGATTTGAAATGACAATAAATGAACGATATCTTTGAATATAAAAGGTATTTAAAGTTGAATATTTGGATTTGAACTGATAGGATATTTTATTATCTTAAAATGATTTGAAGTGAAGTTTTGTAAGGATATGATATTTTATTATATTAAAATGATTTGAAATGAAGATTTGGAAAGATTGATATTTGATATATTAAAATGATTTGAAATGAAGTTTTGGAAAGATATGATATTTTGATATATTGAAATGATTTGAAATGAAGTTTTGAAATGATATGATATTTTAAATATAAGGAAATGGTTTGGAATTGATTTAATCTTTATTTTGATAAATATATGGTTTTGAAATGATATTTTATTTTGAAGTAAAGTATTGTTTTAAAAGTTATAACCACGGGTTATAATAACGATTGGTTGTTAAAGAGACCGGGTTCGGATATGGACATACTCTCTGTCGATACCGAAAACCACTTTGACAACTGTGTACACGGTGGAGTTTCCAAAATGAAGTAGGATGGTGGCGACGATCCTAAGGTATATACGTGGACCCAACTCCCGTGAGTTGGCATAAGGTGGCTAAAACAGGAGCGATTGACGGACCAAGGAGGTAGCACCTCTTATCGGACACACTTCTTCGATACCATTCTATTACTTGTGATTGATTTGGTGGCAACCCTTGATTTGGGAGTGTTGTTCGAGGTGGGCGGTAGTGGCTGCTATGCGTCACCACTAGTCCGGATGCGTAATTGGTATATCTACCCTGGCATTGCCTAGTTGTGCCGTGTCACCTACCATATCGAGCTTTACTACGATTATGATTTTAAGATCCGACCGCGTTAAGGTTCTCCATCCCCTTAACGCTATTTTCTATATGATTATACTTTACTATTTAGACACTACTGTATATAGCGTATATTACTACATAGTAAATAGTTTAACGGATCCTTAAAGAATGGGCGATCCCAAGCATTCTTTAAGTTACTTGTACCTTATTACAGTTCACTTGAGTTGGTTTATATTATATAAGTATATATTGTCCTGACTCGAGTGTTTGTGTTTTGCTTTACGCTCGGGTCAGCCTGAGTATTCACAGATTTGGATTTCCACCTTCTGGAGATTTGAATTGCTGGAGATTATCTGCTAGTCTTGTTCTATCTACTTCAGTTATGTTGCTCTGTTCAGCTTGTACTTGGTTATCTTATTTATACTTCTGTTGTACTCTATTTCTTCTATTGTATCTTATGTACTCTGATATATTTATATAGTAGCTTCATGAACTACTATTTCTTTTACTTCCGCTGCATTACTTTACTCTGTGTCTGTGATCTGTGATTATATTTATTTACTGTATATTCTGAGATTTGCCAAATTTTAAATTACAACGCGGTATTTTGAGCAATTCAACTCCGGCATGAGTGTCTACCTATACACTTATAATGGATGCAAATGGTTGAAAATATTGGATCGTTACAGTTGGTATCAGAGCTTTGGCTTTGAGGCAAAACTCAGCATATGGAGTAGATTTATTTACAGAATCACTTTCGTTCGAGTTTGAATCTTTTCCTCTTGATTCGAATTTCCTTTGAATTTTTGGAACATTCCCTTCGGTTCCAAAAATTCATTCATGTCCCTCACTATTCATCTTCCTTTGATTCTGGAGTATCTCATAACTCCACTTCCAATGATCTTTATAGTGAATTGGCGGTCTCGCCAATATTCTAATTTTCTTGTAAAAGTGTGAAAATCCTTTATAATCAGCATCGATTCACCAGAGATTTATATTTATCCTTGGTTTAGATGCTAATATCTTTTATTATTCCAAACTCTATCTCTTGAGATCAAAGGTAGATTTACCCCAGAAAAAAAAATACACATTTGATCTTATTCATTAAGTCACGGTTGACCCGGTTACGGTTGCCCGCGATTTATCTAAGCTTATCCATCTTCATATGTTGATAATTAATCATCTTGTTTTGTTTCCAAAATATCTCCAAACATTTTGAATTGTACTTGTAAATCTATGTTTTGTTTTGTATAGTGTGTCGTTTGAGTTGTTGATGTTGATTTGGGCTTCCGATCGATTCGTCTGATCAACGCTATCGATAGAATTTCTAAAAACACTTTGACAGAACAAACTGACACAATATTATATATAAAAAAAAATTGTTTAATGAAATAAATTTTGATATAAGTAAATATTATGGAACTTAATAAATTGATTTAAATTAATCATTTGAAATGATAATACTTGATTTATCATTTATTGTTCTACAAATGAATTTATAAATAGTTGGTTATAAATTTATTTGGGAATTGAAATGAATTTAAAACAAGAAAGTTAAAGAATTTAATTTCCGATGGTTTCAAATCTTATGTTTAAAATTTTTTAAAGGATATTATTTAAAGTATTTTGAATAAAAATTTGTCTCTAAAGGATTTTAAAGTTTAAAAATTTAGTGCTCTTCTATTTGTCGCTGGAAAATAATTTTGGTGATGACTGCAGCATCATCGACGTTCATTTTCGAGTTTCGAAGTGAAGAAACCATTCTGTAGTCTTTCTACAGCTTTGTTTTGGAAAATTTAATTAATTTGAATTTCTACAATATGACTTGATCTATAATATATATATAGATATATGATTTAAGATTGATTTGACATACTATGTACATATATTTATTTATCTCTAACTGGTTTGAAGGAAATCAGAAATTAATTCTTACATTTTATCTTAAAAAAATAATTTCAGTTACAAGAAGAAAATCTAAATTTTTGAATAAATGATTCAAACTTGAGGTAATTGAATTGGAAAGTTTTACTTGTATAACATACAATTTCATTCCAATATAACTTACCAAAATTACACAGAAGTTGAATATGAAATTGGATAATATACAATATAGAAAGGATTTTATAAATAAAATTTGAGTGGTTATAATAAATGTTATACACTTAAATTTTAGTTATAAAAGATTAACAGAGGTAAATAGTGAAAAGGAATTTAAAGAGATTTTATTTAAATAGCTTAATAATCAAATTTGATTTAATATGGAACCTTAAGTTTAACCTAGGAATTTTAATAAAGGTTATTTCCTGAAATGAATATGTTGTATAATAAATAATGTATCTTTGGAATAGATAAAATAAAATACATTTGAATTGGACATTTTGTAATAAAGTTTATTTAACTTGAAACCATAGTTTAATTGATGTCTAAATGAATAAATGTGTAAAGAAATTTGATTGTTATATTTGCTATGATAAATATTTTATGTATGAAATTGATATGTCTTGAAAAATGAATAATTATGATAGTTAAAATGTATTTTAACATCACTAAATTTGATAATTGAGAATTTGGTTTTCAAATGGAAATTTTAAGTGTAACTTATTGAAGGAATATCTATTTATGAAATGGGTATTTTAAATAAAGTGATAGGTTATGTGTTAAATTAAGAGCTAAGTAAAATAATGAACTTTTGACTTAATAAATGTAGTATAGTTTATTTGGATATTCCATTCATAAAAGTTTGTTTTAATAAGTCATAAGTTAAATGATATCCAAATGAATATTTCTGGAATTAAACTGATTTGAAGTACTAATATACCTACTGTTGCATTTTATAAGTGATGCTGTTTTGAAAATACAGTGTTTTGGAAATTTTTAAAATTGAATGAACTTAGAAATGTTACAACTTTAAAATGAATATTGTTTGATCTTGGATTAAAATGGTTTAAATGAAGATTATTTTTAAAAGGTGTTATGATTTTCTAAGTATTATGTTCTTTTTTTAAGAATAACATTTCCAAAGTGTTATGATTTTTAGTAGTATGATTTCCAAATGATAAACATCCCTAAATTGTTATGATTTCAAAGCATTATTGTTTCAAATTTATTATCTTATTTTGTTTTTTTCAAACTATCTTTTGGATGTCCTTATTTCTCATATCTTGTTACAGAATGGGAAGGCTATTGCTTATACCAGTCTGTTTAGAAATCTTTTTATAATCTTTGAAATCTTTGTTACTCATTTTGGAATCTGAACACTGTTTTCCATCTATGGACCGTCGCTTAAGTGAAAAGGGTGATTCAGACTCTAGAGAATCTTTTTCGTGTTTGTGTTCTTGATTTGATCACCTCCATCTTGTTAAACTTGCCTATAACAATAGTTATCAGGTGTAATTCCAATATTCTTATCATCTTGTCTTAATTCTATTCATTCTATCTTTTTAGGTGCTTTCCCGTACCTCGTTCCTTTTCGGGGACGAAAAGTTTTGAGTGGGGGAGAGTGTAACAACCCTGTATTTTACAATTAATTTTAAATTGATTTTTCCAGATTTAAAAGCTTTATTTATGAAAAGAATAAATTTTGTTATTATAAATATAAAAACTTTGATTTTGTATGTGGATTTGAATTCCAAATATGACTAAATTTAATATTTCCAGAAAATGTGAATTTTGATCAAATAGTCAAACTTCGACTTTTTAACTTAAAAATTTAAAAGTTTGAAATTTATGAATTTTATCTTTTATTATAAAAAATGATTTAATAACTTGAATACTGCTTTTCGTTTCGTTGAAAACGGATTTAAATTGCAAAAGTTATATTGTTTTCAATATTGTGTGTATATTGGGTTATTCAGCAATATTCTTTATTTTAAAATTATATAAATGACATTTTTATTTGATATATTTTATTCTAATTTATATATTTATATTATATAAAATATATTTTGGCTTTTAAATATTTTTAAAGTAAGGTAGGAATTTTTCCAGAGTTAGTAGTATTTTTCTTGCAAATTTACATGCCCTGTTTGTAAATTTTAAACATTTTTCTTTAATCCTTTTTCTATTTTCTCCAATTTAATTATCTATTTTATTTAGAAAATGATAAATAAATTATTTTAATTCAAATTTTCACTTCATAATATTTTTATAATGAAGTGTATAGTTTTTCAAGACTGACAGTGATTTATTTATAATTTTTGAACACTGTTTGGTATTTTTAAGTAATTTTCTTCATTCTTTTTATATTTTTCCAAAATTTATTATTTTTTTTCTCATATTTATAATTGATTTCGGTTTGTAAAGTATTTTTCTGAATATTTTTGTTTATATAAAGATTAAAAAGAAAAGAAATATGAAAGGTTGTAAAACACTTTGAAACTTAAGCCCTTTTTTGTCCAAACCCTTCATTTTCTTTAACTCCTCAAATTTTGCCCTAGCCATCTAAAACCCTAGTGTAGCCGCCACTTTTTGTTTCTCATCTTTTCACGTGAAAACAAATCAGCTCCTCATTTCTCATGGCTTCATCCAAAAATAGGTAATGGCCTCTCCTTCTTTTTCTTCTTTTTCTCTTCTTTTTCCATTGTTTTCCTATGGTTTTGCCTTGATTCTCTAGCTTGTTTTCTCGGCCACCACTTGCTTGCCATGGCCACCACCTCCACTACCTCCTCCTTGTCACCATCACCCACCTACCCCTCTGATTTGACCAGGCCACACCACTCCATGATGAACAACTCTATAAAAACTATGCAACATGCCTTGAAAACCCTTAACTATGCAAGCCATCACCTTATCACCTCCTCCCCTTCATTATACACCACAGCCACCACCTCTAGACACCACCACCACCTTGCTACCACCACTATACATCATCTTAGCCTCTGTACAGATCTGAAATTAACATGGCCGAACCCACCATGGTGACCAAACTCCACAAAAATACAACCTAAGCCTTAAAAGCAATGTTGTTGACCACTATTTGCTTCACCACTTCATTTTCCACCACCACCTTTGGCCACCACCACCATCTCTGACCAGACCCTTACACACCACTCCAACCTCTGTCCAGATCTGGACTTGAATGGCCAAGCCCAAACTCCTATGGCCGAGCCCTTTTGGTGAACCAAAACCATGCTATGTTGCATAAGCCCCTTCACCTTCATGCTTTGCAACTTCTTCTCCATGCTTCACCACTTTGGCCATGCATTCTTATGCCCATACCTAAGCCATTCCCTGTTCAAACCAGAGCCAAAACCAACCCTTGACCATGCAAAAAAAATAGAGGAAGCAAGACAAAAGATTTGACATTCAAATCTCTTTTCGTTTAAAAGTTATTCCATTTCAAGTGCGTTGAAATTGTGTTTGTTTTGATGTATGTGTTGGGTTGTAATACAAGAGTTGTAGCTTTGGATCCTGCTCTCCACTCAAGTCCATAGTCTTGTCATCGTGCTTTTGTTCCATTGTGTCATTGGTTTTGATATCTCCAGCACAAACATGTGAGTTATTCTCACCAGACAATATGTACCTATATAACTAGTAAATTGACACCCTGTGAATCTGTAGAAATATATTATCATGTTATATATGCCTATATTATTATCATATGACATTCACACCTGTTATTACACCTATTATATCATATGTTACTGTTATTTAATGTTATTCTGTTATTTATATCTGTTATCACCATTGCAAGTTCCCTGTAGACTAGAATCACTATGGGTTGAAATGATACATACCCGAACGGACTTTAGAATAGGGAAAAATCGTTTTGGGCTGAAATGATAGGCCTGAACGATTTTTATTTAAATTATTTTAACTTGGGATTGCGGGTTTCAAATGAAAGAACCCGGATTTTTTTTTTAACTGCGGATTGAAATGATACATATCCGTATCACTTGACCTAAGTTAGAAAATTATATATAGGCCCGTGGTTATTTTATAAAGTGTTTGAATATTTTTAAGTATTTTAAAAATTATAAATTTATGAAATTTGATTTAAATAGATTTTGAAATGTTTTAAAATAAAGAAATTATGATTTTTTTTCCATGTGTTAAAAATGTAATTAATGAATGGTTTAACTGGATTTTTGAAATATAACTTAAGTTGGAAATTTGGAATTTTGGTTAAAAATGATATTTAAATTATATAAATAAAATGGATATTAAATTTTATTTGGAAATGGTAAATATGATAATTTGATTAAATTTGAATTTAAGTGATTTATTAAAGTATTATTGATTTTTCTATGAATTTAAGTGGTTAAATAAGTGAATGTTTAAAAGTGATCTTTTAAAATATAACTTGACTAGGAAATGTGAAATTTGGTTTTAATTAAAAGGTTAAGTTAATTAAATAAAATTGGAAATTTAGTTAAATCTGTGAAATGGTAATTTAAATTTGAAGTGTTAAGTTATTTGTTGAAATGTGAAGAATTGGAAACTTTTACACTTAAATTTATTAAGTAAATTGTTGAAAATTGGATTTTATTATAAGAAATTTATTATGAAAAGATATATGTTAAACGATATGTAAATGAACATTTTAAATGTTAAAATATGATTTTTAAAATGTTTATGTGTTTTAAATTGAAGTTATTTAATTGCTGGAAATACACTAACACCTGAAATCTACTTTTAATAACATTCAGAAATGCTATAGATTCTATTTTGAACTAAAATTGTGTAAAAAGAGCTATTACAGCATTTCTGAAATGTTGTAGTTGCTGTAATTGAACTTATAGGCTAATATTGAACTCAGGCCTATTATAGCATTCTCTGGAAATGCTATAATGGTCTGCAGTCTTTGCTGAAACCAAATTTAACTCTTTTTTTGAAATCTGAACTACCGCAGCACTTCTGAAATGCTGTCTTTTCTGTTTTTGAACTATAATTTAACTAAAACTGAGTTTTAACAGCAGTTTTAAGTGCTGTCTTTGCTGAATTTAAAATGTTTTCAAACATAACTTATAGCAGTTGTTTTTAAATGCTATGAAATGCTGAAATTTTTATAATTAGGGTTTTTGACTTAGTAAACGAACTCAGAATGGTTTGAAACTTTGGAAATTGAATACTTGATTTGAAAATATAATAATTACACTTTTAAAAGGGTTAAATGAATTATTTTGATTGAATTATAAACTATTTAAAGATGATTTGAAATGACAATAAATGAACGATATCTTTGAATATAAAAGGTATTTAAAGTTGAATATTTGGATTTGAACTGATAGGATATTTTATTATATTAAAATGATTTGAAGTGAAGTTTTGTAAGGATATGATATTTTATTATATTAAAATGATTTGAAATGAAGATTTGGAAAGATTGATATTTGATATATTAAAATGATTTGAAATGAAGTTTTGGAAAGATATGATATTTTGATATATTGAAATGATTTGAAATGAAGTTTTGTAATGATATGATATTTTAAATATAAGGAAATGGTTTGGAATTGATTTAATCTTTATTTTGATAAATATATGGTTTTGAAATGATATTTTATTTTGAAGTAAAGTATTGTTTTAAAAGTTATAACCACGGGTTATAATAATGATTGGTTGTTAAAGAGACCGGGATCGGATATGGACATACTCTCTGTCGATACCGAAAACCACTTTGACAACTGTGTACGCGGTGGAGTTTCCAGAATGAAGTAGGATGGTGGCGACGATCCTAAGGTATATACGTGGACCCAACTCCCTTGAGTTGGCATAAGGTGGCTAAAACAGGAGCGATTGACGGACCAAGGAGGTAGCACCTCTTATCGGACACACTTCTTCGATACCATTCTATTACTTGTGATTGATTTGGTGGCCACCCTTGATTTGGGAGTGTTGTTCGAGGTGGGCGGTAGTGGCTGCTATGCGTCACCACTAGTCCGGATGCATAATTGGTATATCTACCCTGGCATTGCCTAGTTGTGCGGTGTCACCTACCATATCGAGCTTTACTACGATTATGATTTTAAGATCCGACCGCGTTAAGGTTCTCCATCCCCTTAACGCTATTTTCTATATGATTATACTTTACTATTTAAACACTACTGTATATAGCGTATATTACTACATAGTAAATAGTTTAACGGATCCTTAAAGAATGGGCGATCCCAAGCATTCTTTAAGTTACTTGTACCTTATTACAGTTCACTTGAGTTGGTTTATATTATATAAGTATATATTGTCCTGACTCGAGTGTTTGTGTTTTGCTTTACGCTCGGGTCAGCCTGAGTATTCACAGATTTGGATTTCCACCTTCTGGAGATTTGAATCGCTGGAGATTATCTGCTAGTCTTGTTCTATCTACTTCAGTTATGTTGCTCTGTTCAGCTTGTACTTGGTTATCTTATTTATACTTCTGTTGTACTCTATTTCTTCTATTGTATCTTATGTACTCTGATATATTTATATAGTAGCTTCATGAACTACTATTTCTTTTACTTCCGCTGCATTATTTTTTTCTGTGTTTGTGATCTGTGATTATATTTATTTACTATATATTCTGAGATTTGCCAAATTTTAAATTACAACGCGGTATTTTGAGCAATTCAACTTCGGCATGAGTGTCTACCTATACACTTATAATGGATGCGAATGGTTGAAAATATCGGGTCATTACAATAAGTCACTAAGATATTTATTCCCTCAGAAGGAGTTGAATATGAGACAACGGAGGTGGTTAGAGTGGGTACACACCTGGAAAAGGCAATAAAGTTGCAGACGCACTTAGCAAGAAACATCAGAATGCAGTATTGGAAATGATAGTTGAGTGGAAAGCTTTAGAACCATTTACTACATGTGGAATACAATGGAGATCTATGGTTAGTTCTAGTCGAGAAACCGCCATGTAATAATGTTTAGAAGTTCGACCGATAATGATCAAAAGGATTTCTTCTAAACAAGGAGATCTATTATTAGCTGAACGGAGTATAAAGTTAAGGGATCGAGCGAAGGGTGATGACTTGAAAGATTTCAGTCTTGAGTAGAATGGGTGGTTGAGGAAGAAAGGGAGATTATGTGTTCCGAATGTGGGAAGCGTTAGGAAGGAAGTTCTTAGAGAATGTCATCGTTCGAAGTTCACTATTCATCTGGGAGGAACTAAGATGTAACTAGATTTGAAAAGGAGTTACTTCTGGAAAGGTATGAAGAGAGATGTAAGCATGTGGGTGAGGCAGTGTTTGAACTGTCAACAGGTAAAAGCTGAACATCGGAAACTGAGTGGGTTACTTCAGCCTTTGGATATTCTAATCTGGAAATGGGATTCTATCTCAATGGATTTCATAGATGTGTTGCCAAAGTCAAAAAGAGGAAATGAGAGTATATGGGTTATAGTAGATAGATTGACTAAGTGTGCACACTTTATACCCGTTAAGTCAACCAGAACAGCACCGGATTTAGCTAAGTTATTCCTGAGGAATATAATTGACTACATTGAATTCCTAGTAGTATAGTAGGTGATAGAGATTCCTTATTTACTAATGAGTTCTAGCGCTTACCATCCATAGACAGATGGGCAAACGGAGAGAGTTAACAAAGTCTTGGAGGATTTGTTAAGAACTTGTGTGTTAGATTTTGGAGTATCATGGGAAGACCATTTACACTTAGTCGCGTTTTCGTATAACAACAATTATCAGACTAGTATAGGGATGGCATCATTTGAAGCTTTGTATGGAAGGCTATGCAAATCTCCAGTTTGTTGACTAGAGACTAGGTATATATTAATTCTTGGTCCAGATTTGGTTAAAGAAGCTGCATAAAAGATTGAGTTAATATGGGATAGAATAAAGGAAGCTCGGTCTAGGCAGAAGAGTTATGCTGATAAGCGATAGAAAGACTTAGAGTTCTCAATTGGAGATCATGTTTTCGTCAATGTGTCACCAATGAAAGGTGTAATCAGATTTGGAAAATCAGGAAAATTGGCATCAAGATTCGTTGGACCATTTCCTATTATAGAAAGGATCGGGAAACTCACACATAAGGTAGAGTTACCGATAGTTTGGAAGGAGTCTATAATGTTTTTTATATTTCTCATCTGAGGAAGTATGTTCAAGATCCAGAAACTACTATCACACCGGCTGCATTAGAGGATCTAGTAGTGGAACCGGACATGACTACAGTTAGAAAACCAATTCGTATAGTTGTGAGAGATGAGAAGAGACTAAGGAACAAGACAGTCAGATTAGTCAAAGTTCAGTGGAGTGACGATGAGAGAGACTGTACTTGGGAAACCAAGAGCAGAATTAGAGATATTGTCCTGATATGTTTGATGGTATGTTATACCTTTATGTTTGATTGTTGTAAGTACCTTATCGTAATTTCGAGGACAAAATTCATTAAGGACAGGTGTCTGTAATGACCCTAATTTTGATTAACATTATTTAGAACATTTAATTGGATAAATAAAATAAAATAATGTTAATGGTTAAGGGAATGAGATTTGTTAATTAATAAGGGGTTGGGCCTTAATGAATGTATAAGCAAAAGAGGATTGAAAATAAGTAAGTAGGAGGACTATGGTAAGGGTAAAATGGGAACATCCTTCATTCTAATACCCTAAACCCTACCATTCTCCATTCCGTATTCATTTTAACATTCATAAACAAAACTAAAAACCCTATTAAGCTTGGTCGTCCACCATTAAGAAGATTCAAGAAGAAGAAAAGCTATGACTCAAGTAGAAAGCTTAAGCAAATCAATCAAAGAGCAAATCTCAACCTTCTTAACATCAAGCCAAGGTGAATAATTTGATTTTCATCTCACTTTTGATAATGATTTTGGTCTCAAGGTTTGATACGAACTATTTTGCAAGTAATAAGCCATGTTATGTTTGTTTAAATGGATATATATGCTTGTTGATGATTTATATGATGTCATATGGATTTATGATATGTTTAAACTAGAAACCCTATTAAATGACGTCCAAATAAGTTACGTTTTTGATAAATGGTCAAAAATATTATTTTAGAAGTGGGTTTCAAGTTTCATAATTGTCTAAGTAATTGTGGATTTATTATGAATTTTCTATGAGATAAAATAGTTAATATCGAGTTTAAATTATTTAAGGCAATTATATAATGATTTCGGGTCTGAAATTTATATATGTTAGAAAAGATATTAAAGGTGAATTATTGTGATTTTTGGGAAATTTTCCTAAGTATTTTACTATGGCTATAAAACTAATTAAGTTAAGGGACTTAAATGTTTTATATGTTTTATCAAGGAGAAAGGCTTATTTACTTAAAATGTTTCAAATTGTTAATTGTGAATTCAGCAGCCTTTTTAGAAAAGAATTTTGATAAAGAGTGGGCAACCAATCATATTTTGACAAATTGGGGCAAGTGGGTAAAAAGAAATTACTTTGAAAGGCAATAAACCAGTTTTGTTTCAAATTGCAACTTCACCACTTCCTTAGCTTACTTCCGTCACCATGCCCAGTCAGACCTTTCGCTCCTATTCGAAACCAATACACATGATATCAAGCAATTGGTATGTAATGTATTATAGAAAGGCAGAAGGAGTGGTGGTGTCGAAGGCATGCTTCCGAAAGGGTTGAAACCACTCTAATTGGCTTTCAAATCAATCAATTTACCTCTGTTTAAAAAGGGGCATTCGAAAGAGTTGCGGCTTGACTTTGTTTTAGAAAGAAGCTTTTGAAAGAGTTACTGCTTACCTTTGTTTTAGAAAAGAGTTGGCGCTTGTTTTGTTTTAAAAGAAGCTTTCGAATTAGTTGCAGCTTTTAAACCTATTCGAAACCCTTGCTGCTGCATTCATACCTTTCGAATTAGTTAAGGCCGCTTTTCTTTATAGCCTTAAAACGCTTTTCTTTATAGCCTTAAAACAATGCATTCAAAAGGGTGCTTTCGTCTTTTAATTTTAAAACCGCCTTCTTAATGGTTTCGAAAGGGTAGTTTAGCCGCTTTCCAATGGTTTCGGAGATAATGGTTTCGAAAGGGCAGATTGCAAAACTATCCTCTTTCTTTTACTTGGGATCAATGCTTCTGAAAGTAATGCTTTCGGCTATGTTCTTTCTGACCCTTTAGTTATATTAAAGGATAAACCTGATGGTATCAAAAGGAATAATTTTGAATGGTTTCGAACCTATGTTTCCACAAAATCCACTTGAACCCTATGCTTTTAAAGGTATGTTTTAAGTGTTTTGAAAGGAAGGTTTCCAATGCTTTTGAAAGGTAAGTTTAAATGGTTTTGAAAAAGGATCTCGATGGTTTATGTAATGCTTTCAAAAGGGATGTTTTCAATGATTTCGAAAGGGATTGTTTAAGGTTTTGAAACAAGGGTTTTGAGGGAATAGCTCTGGCTTTATAGCCTAATGTTTTCTAAGTTAAAAAGGCTTCAACTTGTTTTAAAGGGATAGATAACCCTACTGATTTGAATTTACATCAACCTTGTTTTATTTAAAGCATATATGACATGGATATTTTGAGTAAAGCAAAGAGTATATTTTCCATGTTTAAGTAGGATTTAAAATAGTTAAATAAATTTGAAAGAAATGTTTTCAAGGATAATTGAAGGGAATAGTTAACCCTAAGTTTATGACTCATATATTAGAAGATAAGATGGGACTAGTGTAGGGTCATGCCTTGTGCTTTTGCTAATAGCTCCTAGCTAATATAAGTCCAAAAATTCCAGTGTGTGGGGCTAAGTCACAGGTAAGACTAAATTGATGTTACACACGAAAAGGAATATACAGAGAGAAGATGGGTTATTGGTAAGCCTGCAAAACCATTAGGATCAGTTGACCCTATGAGAGTAAGTTAAGGATAGATCGTCCAGTATTGTATCTAATAGAAGTTAGGTTATTTATTATGTGTGATAGGCCCGGATTAGCCAATGGTTAATAATTAGCCAGTTAAAACTATAATGTTGGATAGATAGTCCATTGATTACCAGATTTATATGCATATATGATATTGCTCTTGTTATTATAATCTGTTTGATTGCAAGATTTTGATTTGCAAAAGATATGCTTTTAAAAGATATTAGTGAAGGGAAACCCTCTCCGCTAAGCGGTGTGGTCTCACTTAATATCAGTAAACCGGGATGTAATAAAATTATTCATACCAAGCTTTATGTCTGACTCGAAGTTTATATTTTCACCTTAAACTCTTGGGTGCTCAAAATTTAATTTGAGTAGATTGTGAGTTAAGGACTTTCTAAGTTTAGTAGGATGGACGAATAAGCTTCTGAAGACATGCAGGAGGCAAAGCTAGCTATGTAGGAGTTATTTAGTGTTATTTCTATTGTGATGTAATCATGACTGATATGTTTATCTATTTAGTACTCTGATCATCTAGAGGGGCATCTTCATATGTCACTCTTGGCATAATTTGTAATAATTATATTTGATCGAAACATGGGATTCATTTTGGGATTATGTAACCGAATATGAAATATGGATTTTGAAATCAGAAAAGTTGTTTTTGAAATCCGTGCTGATTTTATTTCATATTCATGTGCTTCTGATATTATGGATACCATTAACATTATAGTATTTTGTCATTGGAAGTTAATACTATAGATGGATGCAGCATGTGTAGCACTTAGCTTTGGACCTCAAAGTAGGGGATGTTACATGCACTTAGCATAAAATCCACTATCCCTCGGTTAAGAGTGAAGTCAGATAGGTTAAGCACTATTGCTTTTACACCCTACTCGAATCATTATTCTTAACTCTTATGGATAGAAACGTGATAAGTATATGAGACTTGATTCCATATGCGATCGTTCTCATAGTTATTGAATATGACCAAATTAACATGAAAATTTTGTTGACTTAGTCTTGAAGTGATCAGGATAAGTAAATGTTTAACTACTTCAAGATTGAGACACATGTTCTATCTCTTGGAAGTGGATCTTCTCGAGATGTTGGAATCCACTTGGGGATTCGTGATCTGTTCGAGTGATGATGACTCATGTGTAGAGATGCTGAACGTGACTTCATCATCGGTATATGACTAAAGATAGAACAGCCTGCACGATCATGAGTTTAGTTAACCCAAGAGGTATATCTACTCCATATCTAGAGTATGCTTATCAATATGTTGCGCAGAGGAAGTTGTTGATACGTGGTTTATGTTATTCATGTAAGTATTCAGATGTTAGGCCAGTTGTGTTTTCCTTATGATACATTTTGTCTAGAGATATACGACGCTCGGAAGGTATGTTCTGATCCTTGTCATAGGAGATCGGTCTCAATTTACGAGGAAGGTTTTCAAAGGAAATTCATTATGCGGATGCGCCTTTTCGATTTCATTTGTATACATATTGAATATTGTTGTGGTGTGTCCAATATAAGCATCAACATCTATTTTCTAATTTATATTATTTGCTCTAGACATTATCTATTATATCACGACATGTACCTATTGGATGGTTTGGCTCTTTTGAGGGGATAAGCGTTACGACGGTCTCAAAAGGTGTTGTTATATGTTGTACACATATTTCCTGAGTTTCTCACACCAGACTTATGTCTGACATATGGCTTTTGTTTTCCCTAAATTCCTCATGTGCTCTTTCGAGCGGTCTGAGAAAGGCAAGTATTGATTAATGTTCATTGGGCTCTTAGAGAGGAGCTGGATGTTTACCTATCGTAGTATTCTTATTTTCGTGCATTACTTTATGTATATATATATATCAGAAATTGTAAGGATAGATTGTTATAACTGTTCCAGCTGATGATAGTATTATGATTAGTAACTCTGAAATGCTATGTATGTTAGAGTGGCACCATGTATTATCTTTTGATATTGTATGTTATCATTCTACTGTGAGATTTTGATGTTTTTGTTCTCCTATTTCTTATTTCTTTTCTTCTTTTTCTTTACCCTAACTTTCTGGCTTTCTAACGCTTAGTGCTCGACATGTGAATATTGTGGTTGTATTAGTGTCGACGTTCGAAGGTCAAAAAGCCTATCGTTACAATTGATATCAGAGCTGAAGGTTGAGTGAGAACCTTGGTTTTGGTTGGGTATAACTCATTAAGAGATAGGGTAATGTAATACCTAATATGAGTTAAGTGTATTATATATATGAGAGCGTATATGTATTTGATATATATTAGTAATATATAAGTATAAGTTGTTAGTGTAGTTGACTAATATAAGTATTAATGATGTTCAATCGTTACCCTTTATTAATTAGTTTAGCCATGCTTGGCCAGTTTATGAGCATTGTTATCCTTTGTAGAATGATTTGACATGCTCGATCAATTTGTGAGCATTATTACCATTTGTAGAATTATTAGCTTAATATTGCTCAGGCATTTTACGAGCATTGTTACCGTTTTTTGATTTATTAGTTATGCTCCGTCAGTTTATAAGCATTAACAATTATTTGTTGATTTCTGTTTGCACTTGACCAGTTTATGATCGATTTTACCTTTTATAACATGGGTCGGGTAGACAGTAATTTGTGGGAACATTGAAATGAACACCATGTGAATTAAGTTTCATAGTTTGACCATAAGGCGTTTGATGAAGATGTTGGGTTAAAAAGTTAATTTTAATATAAGATGCTTATTACAATTTAAAAGAAAAGCAAGGTATTTTGAAATAAATATTTATGATGTATAAGAAAGTAAGTTTATCTAAAAATGGTTTACAAAATATAGTTTATAAATAAAAAAGATTTAAACTGAGAATTTCTGAACTTAAATCTTGTTGTTTTGAAAATTATTTTTCAAGATTTCAAAAAAAAAATAGTATTATTTGAAAGTATTTATGAATAAAAATATTTTAAAATGGTTTTAAAGGATATAAAAAGTACTTAACTCACTTCCATCATTGGAAAATAATTCTAGTGATGATTATAGCATCATCAATGTCCATTTTCGAGTTTCTAAGTGGGGATACTACTATAGTAGTTTTCTACAAGTTTTTTTGGTAAAATATATTTTGATTAAAATCTTGAAAGTATGATTTGATATACAAAAGTTATAGATATATATTATTATTTCAAAATGGTTTTAAAACCCGGTATTTAATTCTAAAGTTCTCTTGTTAAGTTATTTTATGGACGAATGTACCCTATGCATTAGGCTAGTTTGGTTTGTGCATCTTTTTATGATATGTTGTTTGGTAGTTTAATTTATTGGAATGAAATGGAATTTTCCACGATTTTCGACAGCCAGAAACTTCCGGATTGAGATAGAAATTGAAGCTAAGTGTTTTTTTTGAAAATATAATAATCTGTATAGCTCTTAAATTTAAAAGGTAGTAAAATTTAAATAAGTAATACTGTAAATATGAATTTTTTGTATATACTCTTAGGATATAATGGAGTATTATATGAGTAATAAACTTAAGTCTTGAAATGTTTTAAAATGAAATTGTGATTTAATGAAATATTTATAAATGGAGATATGTCTTTATAAAAATAAAATAAAAAGCTTATGTAATGTCTTAAGAAATGTTTCATAAATGATCTTAATATTAAATGAGAAATGATTTTTATGTTAATGAATATGATTTAAAATGTAAAGAAATTGGTGTAGTTAATAAACCAATGGAATAAGTACGTAAGTCGTACGTCGATTATTTTATTCGCATGATAGTTGTCGATCTAGGATTCGAATACATGATTTCGAGGTGATTTACATAGGATTGAGATAGGATTTCTCGCTAGATTCTTGATGGCGAATACTTGAAATGGATTTAATCTGGGAACCAAATTAAAGTCCACACTAGAGAGGTCAAGTGATCTATAGTTGTTTGAAAGTGGAATTTATGTGATCGAGCAAGTGATTGGGTTGATATTGCATGCGGATGAAATTTGTACATCGCACAGGCTTCATTGTGTTCGAATGCTATATTTGTTGTCTTATGAGGAGTTTAAGTGATGACTCTTCGAATTGTTTGAGGTAGTATGAATAATCGACTAAATGATAATCTGAGGTTGTTGAGCGAAAGGTACGCTTAGTAGATTATTTATCGACCTTGTTTGATGAGAAAGTTTTTGAACTCGGGCAAACCGTAAGCTAGATTTGCTAGTAATTGTAATATTGTTAAGTATCGATGTATGATTGTTCCTTTTGTTGCTTGTGTTGGAATTTCAAGGATGAAATATTCTAAGTGGGGAAGAATGTAATAACCCGGAATTTTGAACATTTTGTATTTAAATATCTAAATTATTTAAATATTGAATCTTGAATTTAATAAAAATAAATATGATTAAATTAATTTAATAACCTTCTTAACCCTTTTTTAATAATAACTAATGATAATAAATTTGTTTTCGAAATTTGTTTACAAAAATAAATAGTACAACAAATATCAATAACGTGATCGAAAATTGTTTTATCAATAAACGGTCTCGAAATGCATGAAATTATTATCAAGGGGCACTATCCCGGATTTTGATGAAACTAGTGCTATCGGAACCAGGATAATAAGGTTATGTACACCGACGAGTTTCGTAGCGATCCGACGTACCACGTGATCGTACGAGCTCGAAATGCATAACGTTTTAATTTGAGAATTTAAATAATGATATATTATATTATATAAGTAACCCCTCCCACTCCTTCACATTCACTCTCTCATCACTTTTCCTCAATCTTTTTTTAATTTTCTCTGGTTGTAAACAAAGAAAGCTTTAGTCGACTCATATAATCAATTAAGCCTGGAGCTGTAATTAACGAAAATCAACATCATTAGACCCATTAAACTCGTTTGAATGAGAGCTTTAAATCCATAGTCTCAAAATTTGCTGCTGTTGTGTTTGGCCTGGTGTGACTTTGTTGTGGCCGAACTAAGGTTGAGGCATGTCGAAGATTTAGGCGGTGATAGGCAAAGGGGATGGTGGATTGGAACTTCTCGTATGAAGATGAAGTTGTGGTGGTAGTTTAGGGTGGTGCAACAGCTTATTGAAAATCACAACAGTTAGGGGGGAGCACGCGAGTCTTAAGGTCACGTTTTAGTGGGGGCCATGGAGATTGATAAGTTGGGGTAGGATGCAGAGCATATAGGAAGAGAAGATGATTGAAAATGGTGGCATTCGATTTCATCATTTGTCGCTCAAGTTAGGGGAAGGGGTTGCATGGCAATGGGTGTGCAAGCTTGTGCATGTACAGTAAAAGGAATTTGGGGAAGGAGGTATATTTGGTAATTAGTGATTTAATTAATTAAAGTTTTAATTTGAATTATTATAAAATTCATAACTTTAGCATATGAGGTCCAATCGAACACTGTCTTTGCCATTGTATTCGCAGCGAGATTTTCTACGCCTTGGTGTGGCTTGGGCTTGAATGAGTTAACGCGCCATTTAATTTGTTTTGGTTGTGTATATAATTTTTATTGTGTTAAATATAAATTAAAATAGATAATAATATAAGTTATTACTTTTGGTCCCCTCCTTGCTTTTGAAAGCAAGTAACCACATTATATGTTGTATAGATTTTCTTATAACCCTCTAAAATATGTGACATGGCCGAGACTTGTTGTTTACACATTTGATAGTATGTGTAAATGGTTAAAGCAAAATAGTCGCTATAAACGCACTTTGAAATTCCTTGTATTTGACATATGTTAAATTGGTTAAATTGTGATTATATTGGAAAAATATATTTTTTCTTATTCTCTACACATGTTCTGGTGTGTTTGACATAGAGGAACTGGTTTGGAAATTTGTAGAAACTGTGGAACGAATTGTGAAATTTACAAGCGAAAAGGTCGCGATGGATGCACTTTGAAAATGCTTTGTGTTCGGCGATTTTTAAAGTTAACATTGGAAGACATCCTAAGGTTTCTTTGCAATTTTTAATAAATGCTATTAAGTGTATTTATTATTGGAAAAATATCAAGGTTAAAATGTACTTTTTGTAATTATTTGTGAATTTTTAAAGTAAAGGGTTTAAAATTATAGAATATGATTTTATGGTATTTAAATAAATTATAAAATAAGTATTTTTAAGTAATATTTAGTATAAATGTTTAAACCACGGTATAAGTGTTTTTGAAGTATTTTTAAATATATATAGTTTTTAGAAAACTTGTTAAATATTTTATTAAAATAAGTAGAAGCTTATGTAACACAATATCTTTTTAAGTTGTTTTTATTATTAGATATTTTATGTTATAAATAAATTATTATACCTTTATATACCATTTTTAAAAGGTTTTTAGTAAATATATAAGTTAGGAAAAGCAAGTCAAATCTTTTGTAAAGAAATAACGATGGATTTGGATTGTAACATTTTAGTTAAAATAAATGGTTTTGTTTAGTCAAGTGAAAGTATACTAACTTGTTAAATTAGTATAAGATTATAATTAGAAATATAATTAAGGTTATAATTAGGAATATAATTAGGTAATTAATAATGGACTTTAAAAGATAATAACAAGTATGGAAACTTTTGGAATAAAGGTAGAAAAGTTATATATTTAATTTATAAAAGAGAAGGGGTTTATAGTAACAATGTTTGAGTAACATTTGTTTTTAACCTCTTTAATCATATTTTAAAGTAATTAGATCTTGTTAATGATTTGTGAATATACTTATATCATTTGAGATAAGTGTATGGATACTTTTGAAGTATAGAAAGAGTATAAATGAATGGTAAATATGTGAATAGTGAAATACATGAATAGTAAAATACAAGTATATAACTTTTATAAAGGGAAATTAAATCTATATACAAGTTTAAATAATTTAAGTTTTAATTAAATAAAGAATTTTTTATTAGACAAAAGGAGTTTTGGTAATAAGTTAAGTTCTAATTAAATAAAGAAGTTTTATTAGATAAAAGGAGTTTTACTAATAAATGAAGTTTTAATTAAAGGATGGAGTATTTAATTAAATAAGGGAGCTTAAATTAATAAAGGAATATTAATTAATAAAGGAAGTTTTAATTAATAAAGGGATATTAATTAAATATAGGATGTTTTAATTAATAAAGGAATATTAATGAATAAAAGGAAATTTTAATTAATAAAAGGACTTTTACTAGTAAAAGAGGTTTTAATCAATGAAAGATTAATTTACCGAAATGGGGATTAAAATTCGTTTATATGACTTGATCGTGCTTTGTGTGTGTTAATCATGCTTTGTGTGTTTACTTGTTTATGGAAAGTATTTAGTCGTGTACTTAGAACGAAAGTTGACAAAGTAGACTTGTTTCTATCAGTGAGAGTTAAGAATGATGATTCAAGTAAGGTGTAGAAACTATAGTGCTCTAACCTACCAGCCTTCACTCTTAATCAAGGGATAGCAGAAGTTGAGAAGTTTGGAAACATGATAAGTATACAAAACTTGGTTTCCATATGCGATTATTCTCATTATTGTTGAATATGACTGAATTAACTTAGGAAATTCGTCGATTCAGTCTTGAATAGACCGGAATTGGTATGTGTTTTACTTATCAAAAACCACTTCAAGACTGAGATACATGTTCTATCTCTTGGAAGTAGATCTATTCAAGATGTTGGAATCAATTTAGGGATTTGTGATCTGTTTGAGTGATGATGGCTTATGTATAGAGATGTTGAATGTGACTTCATCATCGGTATATGACTAAAGATGGAGCATGCTACACGATCCCGATTTAGCTAACCCAATAGGGTATATCAACTTTATATCTAGAGTATGCTTACCGATGTGTTATGCGCGGGGAGTTGTTGATACTTGGTTCATGTTGTTCGCGAAAGTGTTTGAATGTTGGGCCAGTTGTGTTTTCCTTATGGTATATTTTATCTAGAGATATATGATGCTTAGAAGGTATCTTCTGATCCTTGTCATAGGAGATATGTCTCAGTTTATTGGGGAGGTCTTTGTGGAAAATCCATTATGCAAAAACACCTTTGTAGTTTTGTTTGTATACCTATTGAATATTGTTGTGGGATGACCAATGTAAGAACCAACGGCTGTTTTCTTATTTATATTATTCACCCTAGACATTATCTACTATATCGCAATATGTACATATTAGATGGTTTGGCTCTTTTGAATGGATAACTGTTATGACGGTCTCAAAAGGTGCTGTTATATGTTGTATGCATATTTCTTGAGTTTCTTACCAGACTTATGTTTGACACGTGACTTTTGTTTTCTCTAAATTCCTCGTGTATTCTTTCAAGCAGTCTGAGAAAGGCAGATTTCCTTCATGTTCGTTGGGCTCTTAGCGAGTAGCTGGATGTTTGCCTACCATGGTATTCTTATTTTTGCTACATTACTTTATGTATATATATATCAGCAATTGTAAAGACATATTCTTATAACTGTCCAAGCTAATGATAGTACTATGATTAGTAACTCTAAAATGCTATGTATATTAGAGTGGCATTGTGTATTATCTTCGGGTATTGTATATTATCATTCCGCTGTGAGATTCTGATGTTTTTGTTCTCCTATTTCTTATTTCTTTTCTTTTCTCCTTTTTCTTTACTCTAACATTCTATCTTTTTGGCACTTAGGTGCTCGGCCCTGAATACCATAGATGAATTAGGGTCGATATTCGAGGGTTGAAAAGTCAATCGTTGCATTAACGATTGGATATTCAAATAATTAATTTAAATATTGAATCATTAACTAACTAAAAAGGTCAAAATTTAGATTTTTTTTCATACAGCCGAATTAGGACCCTATACACTTCCATTGAGTCCGAATCGACGCTATGAATTAAAATGAGTTTAAATATCACTATATTTGGTGCCATGACATTTTTACGATTTACATATCATACGTATTTTGTAAAAATACATGCATAGTTGAGTCTAGTGGGATCTCAATAGATATGTTGTGTTTTTATGGTAAAGGCTTCATTATGAGACGTGCAGTTGAAGAATTTTTGGAATCGGACGATTCGTTGGCCAAAACGACCTTAAAATGCATGAAATTATCAATCGGGGCACTGTCTCGGATGGTGACGAAATTTATATCTTCAAGACCAAAAAAATGAGGTGATGTGCACCGAAAAGTTTCATGATAATCCAATGTGTTGTGTGATCCTATGAGCTCAAAATGTATGGAAATTTATTTTGAGAAATCATATAAAATATATACATTGTTATGTATATCATCCTTTCCTTTAAAATATCTACTTCACCTTATTATATTCTCTTCCACCTTCAACACCCAAATTAACCGCCCATCCTCATCAAATTAAATTGAGAGCTTTAGAACACAAAAGAAGACGAGAATGGACCTGTTGAACTCATGGGGGATAGGGAGCAAATCTATTATTGCATTGATCGGTAGGGCATGGTTTGATGGGGTTGACATATTCTTACCACTAGTCAAGGTTAGACATTGATGGTAATAGAAGGAGAGTTGAGCAAAATGGGGAGCGAAGTTGGTGTTCTTTTGGTGGTGTGCACCTCTTTGCATCATCATTTCGAGCTCCGGGCTCTTTGAGCACATCATGACATCTTGAAACAGTATACAGAGTCTTAAGATCACGATCTTGCTAGGGGCACGAACTTTAATCAGGTGATGTTGCAACTTGCTTCATCGCTCAATGAAAATTGGAGGTGGTCGTGCATGATTTCATTGACTGTAGCTCACATTGTGATGGAGAGAAGCATCGGTCTTAATTGGTTTGCTTACAACTATGTGTATAGGGAGGGAAAATTAAGTTTGGTGGAGAAGGATTAGTGAGGTAATTAATTATTAATTAAAGTTATTCAATAAAATGGATTATCACATTTAATTCATATCTCTTGCATACAAGGTCCAATCAAGATGCGGTCTTTGCCGTTGCACTCGTAGTGAGATTATCTACGACATGGTATAGGCTTGGACTAGATCTAGACACTCGAGATTAATTGCTTAGGTGAGAGAAATTATAATTCTGAATTTGTATTACAATATAAATCTCTGAAATTATATATATTGAAAAAAATTACTTAGAAGAGATAGAATTATATATATATATATATGTATGTATGTATATGTATGTATGTATATAGGTAATTATTCCTCCGTTTAATTGGATTGGTTTGAGTAGATATTCAGGATAATTGATTAAGATTCCATATTTATAGTTAGTGTCATATTCATATTGAATAGAGTTAGATGGAGTTGATATTAATTTATAACATAGTTATAAATTAAATTCTAATTTGTAGTTATATTAGTGATAGAACTACTATTATATATTTTTTACATATATTCGGGATAATTGTTTAAAATCCTGCATATACAAATATAATGTTCTATTCATATTGAATAGAGTCAGATGAAGTATATATTAATTTATAACTTGGTTATAAATTAATTAAACTCAAATTTTTTGCTATATTAGTGATAGAAATATTGTTATATATTTTACTACTAATCGAGTTAAAAGTATGACCTCTAAAATAAGCGGTAAGGCTAAAGTAATTGTTTAGGCAGGTTAGACTGATAACAAATGACGTAATGTTCAAAAATAGAGATGTTAATGGAGTACAAGTGCCAACCTTCGACCCCACAAGGATAACGACGGGTATTGTACCAGCAATGGTACATTATGTTTTGGTGGATATCGGAAGTTCTATGAACATACTATTCTGGAGGATGTTCGACCAAATGAAGTTTAATATGAAGGAGATTACAACCTACAAAACCAAGATCTAAGGGTTTATAGGCGAAGTAAAGCAATCAATTGGGATGATTGATCTGCCCGTGGAATTGGGTGAAGGAGATCGTAGGATAGTCCAGATTCAAAATTTTGTTATTGTGGATGAATACTCAGCATACGATGCTTTTTTGGGCTCATTGGTCCTAGGTAAATTTAAAATAGTGTTGGCTCTATGGTGTCTAATGATGAAGTTCTCCATGGAGAATGGGTTCGGATCGGTGAGGGGAGACCAGAGCGCCGGAAGGGAATATTATGCCATGGAGCTAAGAGAAGCAAAGCGATGGGAGAAAGGTAAGAATGTGGAGGGTACTTTCAGTATTTGTCATCCGCAAGCATAGCAACTAAAGCATGTCCCATGGCACGGGAACCATAGCAGGTTCAATAAGTCTATGGATCCTTGGAAGATGTCGGGGAAGTGCAACACCAATTGAGCTGACGGTGAATGTCCTTATCGATATGGATGATCCAACTCGAGTTGTAAAGATCAGATCTCAACTTGGCTTTAACTTAAGGAAGGAATTGGTTAATTTCCTTTAAGGGAATCTAGACATGTTTGCTTGGACGCATTCAGATATGTGTCGGATATCGCTGGAGATAGCATGTCATGCATTGAATATCGATCCAAAGTTTACGCTAGTCAAACATAAATGATGCAGTCTAAGTCTGGAGAGATCCATCGCGTTGAAGGAAGAAGTGGATAAGCTAATGGAAAATACTTTATGCGCGATGCTATATGCCACGAATGAGTATCCAACCCTATTTTAGTCAAGAAATCAAATAGAAAATGGCGCATGTGTTTCGACTACTCGGATCTGAATAAGGTATGCCCGAAGGGTGGCTTTCCTCTGCCTTGGCTTGACCAACTGGTATACGGAACCACGGGTCATGAGTTACTCTCGTTCATGGATGCTTATTCAGATTATAACAAAATTTCGATGCATATACCGGATCAGAAGAATATTAACTTTATAATAGATTTAGGGCTATATTACTATCGAGTAATGCCATTCGATTTGAAGAACATTGGAGCCACATACCAAAGATTTGTAAATTATATGTCCTAGAAACAAATCGAATGAACGATGGAGGTAAACATGGATGACATGCTTGTGAAGTTATGAATATCGTAGAACCATTTAGATGATCTTTTAGAGATGTTCGAGTTTTACGGAAGTATGGAATGAAACCTAATACGTTGAAGTGACATTTAGAGGTAGCATCAGGAAAGTTTCTGGGTTTTATTGTCAATGCATGAGGCATCGAGGCCAATCCGGAGAAGATTAATACCTTGAGGAATGTAACCGCCCCAACTACGGAGAAAGAGCTACATAGATTAAATTGGAAGATTGCCGCTTTGAGTCAATTCATATCAAAGGAAACGAATAAATGCATACCCTTCTTTGATGCCCTTAAGAAGGAAAAGAAAAACTTTGAATGGAATAGGGATTGTCATAATGCTTTCGAGGAACTATTGAGGCGTATGGAGACACTAGTGTCTGCTACGCATTAATTGTAACACTAGTATGTGAGGAGGTGAGAATCCAAAAACCATTTTACTATATCAGCAAGCGGTTTAATAGAGTTAAAAAGAACAACCCGAAGTCGAAAAACCTCATATATTGCTTGCTGATTGCATATAGGAAGCTGCATCTATATTTTCAGGCTCATCCAATCAAAGTACTAACAAATCAGCCTTTGAAGCGGGTATTATACTGACCCGAGAATTTTGGAAGGTTGCTAAAAAGGAAGATAGAGTTGATCCAGTACGATATCACTTACCATCTGAGGAGAACGATAAACAGGCAAGCATTGGCGGATTTCATTGTTGAGTTTACCATATGGGATGGTGAGGAGGAAGACGATACAACCACTCTTCCTCATTGGAAGTTGTTTGTAGATGGAGATTCAAAAGAGAATAGTTCAGGCATAGGAATAGTGCTTAAAAATTCAAAAGGACGTTCGGTTTGTTATACACTAAGGCTAGAATTTCCTACGACCAATAATGAGGCAGAGCACTAGGCTTTGATAGTTAGACTGATAATAGCAAAAGAGTTGGGGATTAGGATGTTGTGGCTATTTAGTGATTCCCAACTAGTGGTTTTCCAAGTAAGAAAGGAATACTAGGCTAAGGGTGCAAGACTTGCTCCTTACCAACAAAAGAACTGGAACCATTGGAAGACTTAGAATACTATACAATTATGCATATCCCCAAGGAGGAGAACGTAAAGGCTAATTCATTGGTCAAACTAACTAGCTCTGGGGAGGTACAGATGATGGGTTTGGTTCTAGTGGAGGTTTTAATGGCTCTAAGTATCGATCAGATGGATGTCGACTGGATTTTGGAGACCATGAAGGAAAAGGAGTTGTGGACGACTCTAATCAAGGACTATCCGCTCAAGGAAATTCTCCATAGAGACAGAAATGAATGGAAGAAGCTCCTTCAAAAAGTACCCTGGTTCATGATGCAAGAAGGAGTATTGTAAAGAAGAGGGTTCTCTACCCCCACTTCAGTGTGTAACCAAGGATAAGGCTAGAAAGATCCTTATGGAAATCCATGAGGGTAGCTGTGGTGATCACATCGTGGAGTAGACTTTGGCAAACGAGACACTCCGCTATGGATATTTCTGACCGATGATACATCGAGATGCAGCCAATTACAACAAATGATGTGACCGTTGGTAAAGATTTACGAAAATCCCAAGAGCCCCATCTTCAAAACTAACACAAATAGGTAGCCCGTGGCCATTTGTAGTTTGAGGAATTGATCTTATTGGAGTGCTGCTGACTGCGAAAGGAGGGGCTAACTATGTAATAGTTGTAGTGGACAACTTCAAGAACTGGGTTAAAGTGGAACTGCTTTCCACGATCACAATGAAAAGGGTGATCAATTTCATAACGAAGAACACATTTGTATGTTTGAAGTACCTTAGAAGATTATCAGGGACAGTGGAACTCCGTTCTAAAGTACCAAGTTCAAGGATATCTACAATTGGTACAGAATCGAGAAGAGCTTCTCAGTGGTAGCATACCTACAGGCGAATGGACAAGTGGAGGCGGTGAATGAACTGATCAAGTCCATCTTAAAGAAACGATTAACTAAAGCTAAAGGAAATTGGGTCGATGAGCTTCCTCTAGCATTATAGGCTTATAGGATGACCGACAAGCCGATAATTGGACATTGGCCATTCTCTTTGGCTTACGAATCGAAAGGGATGATCCCTATTGAATTTGAAGTCCCTCCTCATCATAAAAGGCACTTCAATCCAAAAGTAAACGAGGAACTCTTGCTAGAGTCCCTCGATCTAATTGATGAGAAAAGGAAAGAAGCGGAGTTGAGGGTAGCTACACACCAGAAAAGAGTAGCACAATACTTTAATGCCAAGGTATGAAGCCGTACTTTCGAGGTAGGGGATCTTATTCTAAAATGAGTTCTCTTGAGTACGGGGTCATTCAGTCCGAATAGGAAAGGTCCTTACGTAATCGAACGGAAGCTTGGAAACAAACATTCAAGCTAGTTACGGTCGATGCAATCCCGATTTCACAAGCATGGAACAATGACTTGCTGTGATACTATTATAGTTAGTTTTACTTAGATTGTTTTCGCAAAAAAGATACCCAAGGATTCTAAGGGCAATGTAATAAGGTACGACTTGCCACAACTTTTTGTTATAATTACAACTTGCTTCATAAGCAAATGGAACCGTGTTCATGCAAGCTCAAAAAATTCTGTACTAATCACGATATGAATCGGGAACATGCTCCTTTGGCCTGGGATAATGGCCTAAAAGTATGCTTTTAGGGGTCGATCAGATAATTCGACCCCTGACCTTCAAGAATTTGTCTTTTCCCGAAGATAGGTGACACCAAGAAGGTATAACCACTTAAGGGTCGATCAGATTATTCAACCCCATCCTTCAGGAATTTGGCATTGCCCGTAGATAGGCAATGCAAGAAGTTATAACTATTTAGGGTTCGGTTGGATAATTCAAACCTAACCTTCAAGAATTTGGAGTTGTCTGGAAATTGGCAATGTCAACAAGGAAAACTCGTATAAGGGTGGCTTGCCCAGAGATAGGCGATGTCAAGAAGGTATATCCGCTTAGAGGTCGATTAGATAATTCGACCCCTGACCTTTAGGAATTTGGCATTGTTTGGAGATAGGCGACGTCAAGAAGGTATAATTACTTAGGGGTCGATTGGATAATTCGTCCCTGACCTTTAGGAATTTGGCATTGCCTGGGGATAGCGACATTAAGGAGGTACAACCACTTAGGGGTCGATCAGATAACTTGATCCCAACCTTTAGGAATTTGACATTGCCCGGAGATAGGGAACATCCAGAAGGAAGAACTACATAAAGGTGGATCAGATAATTCAACACTAACCTTCAGGAATTTGGCGTTGCCCAAAGATTGGCAATGATAGGAAAGAAAAACTACTTAGGTGTCGGTCGGATAATTTGACCCTGACCTTCAGGAATTTGCTGTTGCTTAGAGATAGGCAACAACAAGAAGGTACAACCTCTTAGGGGTTGATCGGATAATTCGACCTCGACCATCAGGAATTTTCTATTTCCCGGAGATTGGCAGCGTCTAAGAAGACTAACTACTCAAGGGACGATTGGACCTAAAAGACAAGCAACAATAGGGAATGCTTGAAATTAAGTATTTAAACCACTAGTTCCCGGAGAGAGGAATTGGGGTACTGACTAGATTTCCATGACTATGCTAGTGGCCTAGCGGGATGCACTTTGTAACAACCTGGTGATCCCCAGAAGTCAATACTAATACATCCATAGTATTCACGTGTCGAACTTCCAAGTGCTTGAAAGATAGATTGTTGGGGTAAAAGAAAAGAAAGACAAAACATAATCTCACAATGTGACGAGTTATATACAATACACAACAGGTCTTTACAAAGAAAAGAACTTTAATATACATACATCAACCAAAGTACAATTGATCATCAGCCTCTAGACAGTTGTAACAACATGCCCTTATAATTGCTGATAAATATAATAAGAACAAAACAACGAAAAATAAGATAGGTGAATATGCCTTGGAGGATCCAGCTCGTCTTCTAAAAACTCCAAGGTGTCCAGCTAAATCTGAAAAATATGCTCAGGCTGACCCGAGCATTATAAGATAAATAACGCTTGGATCGGTTTGGTAAAACCAGCGTGAGAAACGCAATCAACCGGATTACTTAATGTAATAAAACCTTTCAAAAATAAAGGTATCTTGTAAGACTACCCTGCACATAATGGATCAGTTTTTACCTTACGATAACCAAACCATTTTTATCATAAAATCCAGTGATACTATAATAATGACTGGGATTCAAAATAAATAAGGAACCATAGCCGAAATTGTTACATTGATTAAATTCCAGTATAATAGGTATACAACTAAATCCACAGTGGCATGTATTGGAGATTGGATTTCCATCAATGACTAGGCTATTGGAGTATCGCCCGTCACAGTACACTTTTAGACAAAATGTACCAAGGTCAACAAGAACTTTGTGTATGGACCTCGAACGATAAAAATAAAAATACGATCGTGCACAATAACATGACACAATCCCGAAACAACAATAAAATACATTGATTATTTAATTCTGTTAAATTTCGAAAATATCATCGTTTGCTGAAAAATCGTCAAATGACAAATTTAAATATTTTCCAAATTAAAAATTATCGAAAATTCTATAAATTCATTTCAAATAAGTTATTTAAAATTATTGATTTTTATGAATTTATTATCAATTATTAAATCCAAATCAAATTATGAATATTTAAATAAATAAAATATTCTCGTTTGAAACGCTAAAAATTTCAGGTCATTGCATTCTTCCTTCCTTAAAAGAATTTCATCCCCGAAATTTCATTATTATTAAACCTAAAAAGAAATAAGCCCATATAAATACTTAACATTTTACATAAGCCCGCACGATATATATAAATCAACCGTACGTAATACCTAATTTGATCACTTACTCGAATACATAAGCTTTTCTTCCGAACTAGTATCGTTCACCCGATTTTCCTTATGCGGACTACGATCGGGCTTCCTGATTAGGAACCTCCATTCTCCTTACATAGCCATATATTATGATAGAAAACTTTGGTTTTGAACCATCATCAAGTGTTTGCCGTCAACAATCAAGTGATAAATCCTTGTCCGGGTAGATGTTCACACCTCAAAGTCAGGTACTTGAATCTTTAATCGAGAATATTTGTTCGAATAAATTGATCTATGTAGAACCTATGTACTTATTCCTATTGGTTCTTACTTATACCAATTTCTTTTTACCTCCAAAATTATTTAAGGAAATATTTCATGGAAACTTAACTTAAGTTTTAGCTAGTATAATACTCTACTATATCCTGAGAGTATATATATATACTATATCCGATTTGTTTTACTTAACCAGATATTCAGTAAATTTTAAAACGTGTTTAGCTTACTACCTTTTTAAATTTACAAATTACAAAATCTTCTTTTCTTATATTTCTCAAAAACACTTAGCTTAAATCTCTATTTCAATTCGAAAGTTTCGACTGTCCAAAATCATCAAAAATTCCATTTCATTTTAACAAATGAAAACTACCAAACAATTTATTACAATAAGATGCACAACCAACCTACCCTAATGCATATGATATATGAGTCCATATAATAATCTAACCAAAAACTTAAGAACTAAATACCTGAGTTTTATTTCAAATCACTTTAAAATAATAATTTTTATATTTATAACTTTAATATATCAAATCACTTAAAAAAAACTCTTGAAACACTTGAAACTTTTATTTATATTTATATTTAAAACTTTAATCTCGGTATTTAACTTAGAATTTGTTTTACCAAAACACTTGAAACAAAACTATTATGATAGCAATCCCTACTTAGAAACTCGAAAATGAATATCGATAATGTTGCAGTCACCATAGGAATTATTTTTCAACGACTATAGTGGGTTCAGTGCTTTCTATTCCTTTAAAATCTTTTAAAAATATTTATATTCATAAATATTGTCGAATAATACTATTAATTTCTTCTCAAGGCTTTGAAAAATAATTTTTCAAAAGCACCAGGATTTAAGTTATCAGATTCTCAGTTTAAATCCATTTTTATTTATAAACCGTATTATAAACCATGCTTATATAATTTCACTTTCTTATGTAAAATCGTTTCACAACTGTATATCCTTATCTATCATAATAAACAACTCTTAATAAAATTAAATTTTGACCCAACATCAACACCGGATGCCTTATAGTCAAATTGTGAAACTGAATTCACACGGTGTTCTTTTCAATATTCTCCAAAGTTACTATTTACCCAACCCATATGGTAAAAGGAAAAACTGCTCATAAACTAATCGAGCATATTTAATCAATCAATAAATGATAATAATTTTATATTATCATTTCCTAACATTTCATAAATCTATATATAAATTTTTAGAAATTATTCTTTATATATAAAGTATAATCCAAGTAAAATTATTTCATTTACTCAATTCAAAACAATAATTTTTCGGTTTGTCTTGTTCAAGTGTTTAGAAACCCTATTGATATAGTTGTACTTCCGTATCGACCAGAATTCATAAATCTCTCGACAGATAAATCAACACAATATAAAACATTTTTATAGCACTAACAAATATGCGCTCTTATATATAATACACTCAAACTCATCCTAGAGTATTACTTATCCTATCTCAAATGAATATTACCCCACCAAAGCCTAGGTGTTCACTCAACATAAGCTCTGATATAACCTGTAACAACCTGCCTTTTCAATCCCCAAAAGTCGACAATAATACATCCATGGTACTCACGTGCCGAACATCCAAGTGCCAGAAAGAAATATTTTTGGGGTAAAAGAAAGAAATACAGAACAAAATCTCACAATGTGACGAGTAATATATAATATACAACATGTCTTTACAAAGAAAAGAACTATAATATACATACATCAATCTGAGTACAATTATCCTATCATCGGCCCTTGGACAGTTATAATAACTTATTCTTACAATTGTTGATAAATACAACAAGAACAAAGCAGCGGAAGACAAGATACATGAATACGCCTTGGAGGATCTAGCTCACTCCTGGAAGTTCCAAAGTGTCCAACTAAATCTGGAAAATATGCTCGGTACGACCCAAGCATTAAAACAAAAATAACGCTCGGATCAGTCTGATAAAACCAGCGTGCAAAACACAATCAAGCAGATTCCTTAATGTAATAAAAACCTTTCAGAAATAAAGATATCTCATAAGACTACGCTGCATATAAACACGTACGTGTTTTTACCTTACGATAACCAAACCATTTTTATTATAAAATCCAGTGATATTATAATAATTTCTGGGATTCAAAATAAATAAGGAACCATAGCCGAAATTATTACATTGATTAAATTCCAGTATAATAGGGGTACAACTAAATCCATAGAGGCGGGTACTGGAGATTGGATTTCCATCAATGATTGGGCTATTGGAGTACCGCCTGTCACAGTATACCTCTAGACAAAATGTATCGAAGTCGGCAGGAATTTATTGCACCCTGCTACATATAGTCGGCTGCCCCTTTAACATAACATACCGGATTACATCATTCTCCGGGTACCAAGGCTACAAAAAACAATGTTCACCAGCCATGGCACTACTCTTCTCGTACGCACGCGTATGGAATCTATAAATATCGAATCTATATTGAGGAATGATGCTCCTAATGGTAGAAAACCACATAACTTTGCTGCATATCCCTTGTTTTAGTCATTACTAGATTGTGAGGCTTGTGAGATCACAATTCCTTTTTCCTCTCTTAGCGAATCCCACTTGGAATGCATACACTACCATCTTTTAGGCACAATGCAATGCCAGCATTTGTCCATACAAGTTGTTCGAGTTAAGAACAAACCGAAGGCAGTACTTATACTACATCCATTTTAGAATCACTCTCAAGATTAGTAGCAAGTGGCCCTTGCACTTCAAAAGAGCTCTATCTTCGATCATCTCGAACCAGTCTTGAACATCTTTCAAAGCGTCAAACGTGCAAATGGTTTTTGGAGTGGTTACGGTTTTGAGTCATCTCATAAAAGTACACTCCCCCGCTTGCAGATCGCTCCAAAACCAAATCGATAGTTCCGGTAAACTCAACCCCAGTTCTTATGGAAATAATCAGACAGTACATAAGAGCGGAGTTCACCTTCTAACCATTTAAGTGGACGAATTTCCTTATCATTTGTCCTAGGAGAACAAAACGATATTTATACGCACAGTACAACATCATCGAAGATGACTGTGCCATATAACTCTCGTGTTTCTCCATGATATTTCCAGAGATATATTTTGGCCAAGATTTGATAATCAGTTATTTAACTATCAAATAAATAAACAATCAATCATAGGTTTAATTCCCGTGAAATCCACCAAGCCTCCATTAATTAATCTTTTATAAATAAAAAATCACTTTCAATTATTCGATTTAAGATACCTTTACAAAGATAGTTTCACAAACCCCTTATACTACCACTACATAAAAAAATATTAATATACTTATCGCAATGGTATAAGTATATTTACAAAACTTAAGGAAGATCTTTCTCTTTTCCAAATTTATATATAAATGGGCCCAAACAAATATCATTTAAAATATCTCTTACTATAAACCAAATTGTCCATCCTTCAGCGTTAAGTATAGAGAGAATGTTTCTATACTACCATAATTAAAAAGGATTAATTACCCAAATCAAATCTCATTCCTTTCTACAAATTTCCTTTTTTATAAGCCCATTTCATATTTACAAATCCTTTTATAAATCTCCAAATTAATTTATGAAACTTCTTTTATAAATCTCTAAAATGATTTTATAAAATTCATTTCCATTTATAAAGCACTTTTCTATAAATGCAACTCATTTATATAAATCTTTTATACAACCCTTAATAAAAATCCTTTTATAAAACCAAAACCCATTTTTATAAATAATATATATTTAACAAAATCTACGTTATCTTTAAAATATCACTTATAAATCTCTTTTGCAAAACGTCTCTCATAAAACTTCTTTATAAAATATCGTTTATAATCTTCTTTACAAAATATCATTTGTAAATCTGCTTTTTCATAAATACTTTTCATTAAGTAAAGCTCCTTCTATAAAACAATTTATTTTTTATAAACAGCTTTACTAAATTAATTAATTACCTTTAAACACCATAAATGAATAATTACTTAATTTTACAACAGCATTAATAAAATAAATAAATTACTTAAAACATCCTTAATAAAGTAATTAATTAACTTAACTCATCATTAATTAAATCAATTAATTAACTTAATCCAATAATTAAATTAGTTAAATAACTATAAGAAACATTAATAGATCATCGAATAACTTTTACATTTAAAAGAGGCTTAGCGACCATCATGGTAGTTAGACAAGCTACCATTTAATTCAATTTAACTTTTCATATCATTTAACTGGTATCTACATAAGCAACATATATGTAAATCTAACCCATAATTAACCATCAATGGTTCACACATCCCTTTTCCATTGTTAATTAATCCATATATTAATTATCTATCATATGAATAAATGCCTAAACTAATATAATAGTAGAACGGGGATTTATTCTGCTAACCAAATGCTATCAATAATCTACACAATTTATTTATAGGAGAATGGTGTTTTATTCTGTTCAATAGATGTCCAAAATAATCCATCCAATTAAATTTAACAAATTGGTCTTTTATATGGCCAAATAGATATCACCAATAAGGTATAATTTTAATTAACAACGTTAAATAATGTAATTATATTCGATCTCTATTATTTTATCAACATTTCAAACATCAGCAAATCTATCAACAAGTTATGCCATAATGTTGTACTCCTCTAATGCAAAAATCCACGAACCAAAAGGACCAATCCACGGACCCAAACTCATAGCCCAGCCCATAATGCTAACAGTCCTTACCCGCCTCCGCAACTCCTTCTCCAAATCACATGTTCCCACCTATATAACGTGCATACCCAAACCCACATACATGCATGCCCATTCTCACTCCCTGCTCCATGAAGTCGACTCACAATAGGCCCAGCAGACTCCCGTTCGCCTCCTCTCTGTGCTCCCCCATCTTAGAATGTTCGACATGCTTATGTGACTCGCGACCTTATGCTAGCTTGCCTCAACCATGAAAAGTCGCAATCCCCAAAAATGCATCGCACCTTCCAAAACTCCACTAATAGATGCTATTTACCTTCACAAACCTAACACGGCTATCCTTGAAGCCTAGCTCCTCCCAAAATAGCAAAAATGAAAACCCTAGCTACTGCCTCAT
This sequence comes from Allium fistulosum, assembly GCA_030737815.1. Classification (NCBI taxonomy): domain Eukaryota; kingdom Viridiplantae; phylum Streptophyta; class Magnoliopsida; order Asparagales; family Amaryllidaceae; genus Allium; species Allium fistulosum. Next base: position 722,981,208 of record CM060901.1, read on the forward strand.
CACGCCAACCCTCCTTAATGACGATCGCACCCTACAAGCTTAACATGGATTCGATCCTTACCAAGATACGAACACAGTAGATTTTCTTTCACACTTTTTTATTGAGTATTCGGTTTGATTTTAATTGTAGAAGGCAATGGCCATTTTGTTTTTACTATAAACGAGAACAAAGAAATGGAGCAGAATGATAAAATGAATAAGGAAATAGTGAATTTTCTTTTTTCCCTCAAGTGTTGCCCTTGGTTTATTATACAAATCAATGGCTTTACTTTCAAGTTAGCCAAAAATTTCAAGCAACCATCCAATTAATCAAATCATAATAAATGTGAGTTGAAAATTTTGAATTTTGATCTTATTTAAAAAAATATTTGAAGAGAGAGTTTGTGGTATTCTACTATACAATATCCCATTCACGTATGGAACTCGAACAATAAATATAAAAATATGACCATGCATAATAATCCAGCACAATCCTAAAATGACAATAAAATACACTAGTAATTTTATTCTGTTAAATTTCAAATATACCATCGTTTGCCGAAAAGTTTTCAAATGACAAATTTAAATATTTTCCAAATTAAAAATTATGGAAAAATCTTATAAATTCATTTAAAAATAAGTTATTAAGAACTAATTTGTTTTTTCTTAAAATTTTATTTTCTTATTATTAAATCCGAATCAAATTCTGAATATTTAAATAAATTAAATATTCTCATTCAAAACGTTAAAAATTTTGGGTCGTTACACGCTTGGTCAAAGATGAGCGAGGATAGTAGTCAAGAATTTGAGATAGGTATAATTGAACTCCTTCAGCCCCGGATCGAGATTGAGGGAGTTCCATTGGACTGGGGGCAATCGGGTAATTTTCTCTCCAATGTTTGTCTCCTACGAACACCCGTATTCTGGCATTTTGAAAAACAAGTTCCGTGAACATGATTTAGTTCACGGTAGAAATATATAGATAGGAAATAAATATTACAATTTATGCACCTCGCGATAGAGGCAACATGAAACTTGCACCATTTGCGGCAAAAATCGATCGAAGGAAACTCGACCAAACATGAACGTAAATAACCACAAAGTGGGTTAAATGATGGTCCTGTTTCGCCAAGCGAAACACCTTGGTGCCTAAACCACGGTAAATAACTAGTGCAACTGCATGAATTTTATTTATATGCACACAATTGTAGTTAATAAGAGCATTGCAGGAGAACATGAATAAGCACATAATACAAATAAATTATAGGACAAGCATTTACATTATATGCACAGGCAGTTGCATACAGGTAGGTATGGAATGTAAAATGGGACAAAGATTACAAAACAAAATAATATTTCATTACTTACACTTTTTTGTATAAGAATAGCGAGGGTCGTTCCCACTCATACATGACCTGCTTGCAACAAAAGTAAAGGTAGAAAGTACAATCAAAAAGGGCCACTATGCCCACAAGCTTTAGGAATTCCCTAGTTGTTCTTCCCCTTCCTTCCACTCTTTCCATCAGATTCGACGGGATACCTTTTGTGCTTTCGTTCGTCTTTGATTACCCTTCCTTTAGGAGTGTCACCCTCGGACTGGGTATACTCGCCTTTGGCGGCGGCATAAGGCTCATAAGACTTCTCGATGGGGGTTTCAGAAGATTTAATTTTTAGAGGCCTTGGTTTGATCGAGGGAAGCTTAGTAGCGAGGCTTGTATGCACATAGCTAGCAAATTTTTCCATTCCAGGCTCGTTCTTCATTTTGACCTTAGAAAGGTCGAACATCAACCGATCTGCCATTATGACAAGATCGGTTGGGCCCGCAGAGATAGTGATAGAAATGTCTACCCTCAGGGAATGAGAAATGTCGTCCAACCCTTCCAAGGCCCCAATCATTTGGGAATCAAAGCTAGGTTGGGAACTGGGAAGTAGAGATGGAGCAGGGTGTCCCGAGGAGATGGAGGTTGAAGTGGTAAGGATAGCCACGATGCCCGACCCTTGGGTAGTTAGAGGTAGAGGCAGAGATGCGTTTGACCTACAAGTTGGTGAACATATTGGTAAAGATTATAAATAGACCTAGGCAAGAACTAAAGTTTCTTGAAAATTGGTGAAACAAGAGATATACCTTCGTCCGGAGCAGATTGTAAAGTAGGGGACTTGGAAAATTCACCCTTTTCGGGAGAGTATTGATCAGTGGGTCTATGAAAGGAGGAATGTATGGCTCAACGAGAGTACTCATTGCAGGTGCTGGAATGATCAGGGTGGCCATATGTTGGCCCCTTAGACTTAGGAATGTCTGTCGCAAGCTCTTTGGATTTTGGAATAGATGATTCAGCTGGATCCAATGCATTTGGGCCAGCGAGAGCTTCGACAGTGGCAATAAAAGCATCCCCATCTTCAGTAGTAAGATGGTCTTTCCCTCCTCGAGTTTTGTTATGTCTTCGGCACCAAGGTACTTAGCCATTACCTCTTCCTCGGTGAGGCCTTCACTGGCAACTTCAGAGCGGCGAAGCACTTCCTCGTAAGCATCGACCAGGGTTTCAGCATAAGTGCTTCCCAACTACTTTAAGTTCTTGTATATAATCACGCTTGCAAAGAAGTGCTAAAGAGTGTTATTCAGCTCTTCCTTCTCCATGGCCTTTTCTTCTTTGAGCTTCTTTAATTCTTGCGCAATGATCACGTGCTCGAATTCACCATCAAGTTTCTCAACTTTAATTAAAAGCAAATCATTAGCGAGTTTCTCATTCTTTTTGTGGAGCTCTCGAAGTTCAGCAGTCTGCTCTTCTATAGTTTTATCCTTGGCCCGAATAATTTCATCCTTCATAGTGAGGGCCAAGTCTTTGTAGACAATTTGCGCTTTCAAAGCAGCGCTATCCTTGTGGGAAGTCTGGAGACAACCTTTCAGCATGAAATTGGTATTGGAGTGTACCAGCTTTAACTCTACCATCAAGTTATTAGCCTTTTCTTTGAATTTCAGAGCGGCATCCCTCTTAGCCTTCATTTTCTCTAATTCTCATTTATATCCTTCGATGATGATATCATAAGTTCTCTTTTCATACTTGAAGGACTGGATGTTCGTGTGATTAATTTTGTTGACCATGGAGAGATCAAAGCAGAGTGTTTTCCCTTTATTGCCCTAATCAACATGCTTTTGGACACTCTAGACATCCTCGTCTCCCTCTTCCTTTGGAATGTCTTCGATGTCCTGATCAAACATGACATCCCGTAAGAAAAGATCAAGAAAGGCAGCGTGTAGACGAGGTGGTGCACCAGAGGTAGAAGCTGGAGGAATAGGATATGGAGGCATAGCAATGGTCAAGGACTTCGAAATAGGGAATTTTTGGTGTAAAGGTGGATGAGATTCAATACATGGAAAAGGAGTGCCAGAAGAGGAGCCGTGATGGTCTTGTGGCTCTTTGTGTCACTTGGGATGATCAGAGGATAGCCTCTCTTCAGCTTGTCTTTTCTTTCATTCTCTTTCAGCCGTACGGTTCTCCTCTAATTCCCTTTCCTTCCTTATAAACCTCTCCTTGTCAGTCTCATGGTGCCTCTAATAACCGCAATGAGGCAGATTTAGGTCAGGGGTTCACCCTCTAAACTCATCCACTCTGTACTGGAGCTTTCGATATCTATCTCTAGCTATGGAACCTGAAACAAGGAGAAAAACTGTATAAGCATTGGAAGTTAGGAACACAAGTGAATGTAGGGACGTGCAATCTTGGTCCTAGTGAAGTGCAAAGTGCCAATGACCCCCTAAGAATTCTGTAGATCGTGTTCACATGGAGGTAAATAATGTATCTCGCCAACTTCATTTAAGATACCCTCTAGCTAAAAGCCAATGTTTAGAGAATCTAAGCAAGGAGCTCGCCAATAGAGATTTCAAAGTCGCTCAAACCAGCAAAAACACCTCCAAAGGACCAAACTGGAAGAGGTGATTCGACCGGTGATAATACACTTGGCTTCCCAGCTTCTTGGGAGTTTCGACGGTAGTGCACTTTGGATGGGATGAAGAAGGAAGCTTGTTGCCTTCAAGAGATGTTTCACAAAACGACTCATGTCCCTCCATACTAGTGGCATATTCCTTATCGCCGTCATCGACACTTTCTTATTCATCCTCTCCTTCTTCATTCACCATCTCTTCCTTCCCTTCTCTCCTTCCTATACTTTCACTCTCCTCCGAGATTAATGGCATCCTGGCTCCTTCATCCTCTCCTTTTGGGGTCCCTCCTACAGCTATATCTTTTGTTCCCTTTCCAACGGGCTCTTTACAATGTGCATACCCGATGGACCTTCCACTTCACCCTGAAGATTCTTGCCGGAGATGTAAGTGCAGACATAAGATCGAGCATGCGCTTTGGAGTTACTTGGTGGAGGCGATTCAAGAACATCAAATTTATTAAAGAGTAGAAGACCACACCGTTGGAGGTTCTCGTTAGTCAAGAGATATGCAGTGGTGTGATGCTGGAGCTGATCTCCTATGGAGCTATTAAAGTGTTAGTGTGCTTATCACGAACATCTCAAGCAGGAATATCTGTGAAGAATTGGACAACAGGTTAAGCACTTGGACGGAAGGAATCCAAGTATGACAAAAGTAAAAGGAATGGATCTTACTTCCAGAAAGCCAATGCCCGTTAAAGCCATACGGGCATCGGGCGAAGAAGTATTCGTTCTTGAAATTAGAATGTTTGTTGTGAAGCTTTTCGATGACCTTGCACTTGCACTAGGCCTCATGAGTGACGGCAAGTCGTGCCTTTGTTTGAAGGTCGGAAGATAAGTTAGCTCGTTAAAGTACGGAGGCTATTGAAACCAATTCATGAAGAGCACGAACAAGGAGCTCAAGAGAGCATACCCATTGGGGTGAACTTAAGATGGAGCCAGCCTAACCTCTTGAAGAATCATGCATAGAAAAGGATTAATGGGCATGATAACACCCCCTAGACACATATACCGGTTACATGCTTTGTATCTCAGCGGAGAATGGTGTGCTCGTTCTCCCTGTGCTAGGAGAAGTATGCCGCTTTAGGGAATCTTGTGTCGGAGACATATGTTTTGGAGCATCTTCAGAGTAAGAATTATGGGTGTTTGTTCTGATTGGTCATCCAAGATCCTTAGACTGATATATTCGTTTAAAGGGGAAGGTTGAATGGTTCTGCCAGAACGACTACACCTCGTAACTCAGTGGTGATTGAACGATCGGGCCTAATAGGCATGGAAGGTGAAGCCTGAGCTTGGAGCACCTAGCATCATAAGGAGTAGGTATGCCAACTCTGGTTGGAAGAGAGGAAATTAGAGTGTCATTCTAGATAAGGAAAATTAGTTTTCAACATGGTCAGATATGATTTATTTCAAGTATTAATCCCATGTGACCAGCACCCAAAATCCAATGGATGTCGATGTGTGTCGACCAATCGGATTCCGAACGATGATCGAGGCAAGTGAAAGTGTTAATATATGCAGTGTGAGTCTTATGTCCTGTACACGACGAATGGACCACCCTACGTAGATAGCTCACTCGTATTAGAAAAATGAACCATGCCTCATGATGGAACTGTGCATCAGATCTTACTTGTTATTGTCGGATAATCGATAACGGAACAATTGTCCGAAGCAATACCGAAGCCCTTCTTTTTTACCGAAACACCAGGGGTGTAGTTGTTAAAAGAACTTGGAAATTCAATTATCGAGCTTGGAAGCCTGTCCAATATGACCATTCTCAAAATGAACCATCCTAATGGAATTCAAATGACAATCCTATAATTAGTAAGGCTTTGAATGGAGTTGGTCGAAGTTGATAAGCCAAGCATCTCTTTGGGACGACTTGAGCATTCCTTAGATTGAATCCAAGTTGAACCCAAATCAAACTTCAACAAACTCCTTATCACAAAAGCCACCTGAATCATCGCCTTTGGTATAAATGACCATGACATGTAAATTTAGTCGACCTTAACATTGGATCGAGTTTGAGATGCAGGCTGGAAAGAAATTCAGGTCGATGGCGATAGCTTTAGGAGAACACTGATGGTCGAAGTAAGAGTCCGTGGTGGTGGCAGGTTTCGATGGTCGAAGGCTATGACCTAGAGGCGTCAACTGTGAGAGTTATGATCGAGGGCAAGGAGATTGCAAGTATTCAACATGAAGCACTTGGTAGCAAAAGCGATTGGGCAGAGGCAAGATAAAGTGAGGAACCACTCGATAGCCAAATGTATAGCACCCAGTGTTAAGCCAAAGCTCTCGATACTGAGAGAAACCACTCGGTAATGAGTTGAGTTCTTCAGCAAAAATCTTGCAAAAATTGAACTAGAGGGATAACATACTCGGTAAGGCATGGAACGATATCTAGAGCGTAGATCTTGTCCTTAGGATGGAGAATAAAATTTTAGCTATGGAAAGCAATCAAAAGGATATCTACAGAATGAAAGTAATGCTTCGAAGTAATTCCTGAATGACTAACCGAAACTAAGAGACAGTGAGTAAGTACTTGTCTTGATCCAGAGCATGCTTTATTCCCAACGAAAACACACTCTAGGGAGCAAGTGTTAACCGGCTTTTTGGCTAAGTGGATTTTCATTGGAATTAGGACGTCGAGATGAAGATGAAATGATTCTCAAACATAGGAACATGTTCAGAAGGGCAAGAAGATCATACTTGATAAGTTTCAAAAGAAGAAGCGCAAAGTGGACCACTCGTACCAAGAGGAACCTCTTGGTAATGAGAGATTTTTACCCTACTTTGTAGTCCCAAAACCACTTATGTGTGAAGCCCCAACTTGAGTGGTCATCATGGCATGCTTTTCTTTAGGAATAGACAAATAATTCCAAGGATTCACTGAAAGAAAGCAAAGAAAGCAGAGATGAACAAAGCAGTATTATGAACCTTTCAAGAATAGCTCAATCACAAGTTAAAGTGCTTGAAATGTTAGGAGTTGAAGATAGAAGATCAGATAGAAGGAGTAGGGGAAGTTTTCTCTTAAGAAAACTAATAGGTATCAAGTGGAACCACTCGGTACCGAGTGGTTTTAATTAATTATTACGCCCCACCTTCCTCTCTTGTGCATTTAGATATGAATATGGACTTAATTTTTTGTGGGCCTTCATTTATTTGGTTAATTTCCATATAAATAAAAACACTATGGCTATTGGAAAAGGACTTTTGGTACTTCATCTTCTTCATCTCCTATCTCTCTTCTCCATAGTCACCAAAGCATACATTATTAACTGTTTTAGGCTTTAAGAACTTGTCAATCCCTTGTATTGGTAGCTTTCAATCAAATAATCAATAAACTATAGTGGACGTAGACTGAACCACTATAAAAATATTTGTGTGCTCTTTAATTTCCTTATAGTATTTACTAGATCTCAAGTTTTGTACAGGTTTTTGGACGTTGTGTCACTTCTGGCATCAATAAGGACTTCTTTAGAATAGTAGCACCATTGACCAGACTTATTTAGAAGAATGAAAGGTATATTTGGATGGGAGAGTGGGAAGCAGCATTCCATGAATTGAAGCTTCAGTTAATAAAGCTCTGGTTTTGGTTATGCCGAAAGGAAATGGGGATATGGTGGTGTACACAAATGCTTTGATTTCAAGTTAAGGAGCAGTGTTGATGTAGAAGGGCAATGTTATAGCTTATGCATCTAGGAAAATGAGACCCCACGAGGTTCGGTATCTAGCACATATTTAGAGTAGGCGACAATTATCTTTGCGCTAAGATTTGAAGACGTTGCCTTTTAGGGGAAAGGTTCAAATTGTTCTTGGACATAAGCCTTTGAGATTATGTTCTCCCAGAGGGAGTTGAACATGCGACAACAAAAGTGGTTAGAGTTCTTGACATCATATGATATTGGAATATAGCATATCCTAGGGAGGGGAAATAAAGTTGCATATGTTTTGAGCCGAAAACAACTAAATTGTGTTTTGGCTATGATCGAAGAGTGGAACATCTTAGAGATGCTAGCTTCTTGTGATGTGCAGTTTTAGTTGGAAGATGGTTTAAGTCAAAACTTGAGGATATTATCCTTCTTTGAAGTTCTCAAATGCTCATGGAAAGGATTGCAGAAGGGTAGAAGGAAGATATGTTATGTGTTGAAAGGATCCAAGGCTTGAAGAGTAGTACCATGACCGAAGGGTAGAATGGTTTCGAAATTGATGAGAAAGGTCGGCTTTGGAAAAAGGGAAGGTGGTATGTTCCGATTAATAGAGACATTCGAAACCTAATTTTGGATGAATGTCATCGCTTCAAGTTTGCCATTCACCCAAGAGGAACTAAGATGTACCAGGACATGAAGTAGAGCTTCTACTAGCAAGAAATGAAAATATATGTTGGAGAATGTGTAGGGAAGTGCCTCATATGCCAACAAATCAAGGCCGAACATCACAAGTCAAGTGGTCTTTTACACCTTTGAAGTTTTTGGTATGGAAATGAGATTCGGTTTCAATGGACTTTGTAAAAGATTTGTCGAGGACAAGAGCTGGAAACAAGAGTTTATGGGTTATAGTTGATTTGTTAACTAAGAGCGCATTCATTCTAGTAAATTCCACAAAAAAAGCTACCAAATTAGATGAAATATATGTTAAGACTGTAGTAAGATTTTATGGAATTCCAATTACTATAGTGAGCTACATGACCCATTATTTGCTAGTTGTTTATGGAAAAGCTTATAGAGTGCTTTGGGTTCCGATTTATATATGAGTATTGTTTACCATCTATAGATAGATGGCCAGACCGAAAGGGTCAATAGAGTATTTGAAAATCCGTCGAGTGCTTGTATGGTAGAATTCGGTGGACCTTTGGAAGACCATGAAACTTAGTAGAATTTTCATACAACAAATACCAATATAGTATTGGGATGACACATTTCGAGGCATTATATGGAAGACGTTGTAAGTCACTAGTAAGTTAGTGTGGGACGAGAGATAGACTTGTATTAAGTCTAGATCTTGTAAGAGAAGCAGCGAAGAAATTCGAATTGATTAGGCAAAGGGTGAAAGACGTCCAATCTAGGTAAAAGACCTATGTCGATTAGAGGCGGAGAGACCTAGATTATGATCTAAGGGATCACGTGTTTGTGAAAGTTTCACCTATGAGGGGCACTATGAGGTTTGGAAAAGCCATGAAATTAGCATCGAGATATATTGACCTACTTCGGATACCGGAGTGAATATGTATGCTAGCATATAAAGTTGAGCGGTCAAGTGCTTTTGTCGGGGTGGATGATGTTTCATGTATCACATCTATGGAAACGTGTTTAGGACTCTAAGGATGTCGTAACTCTAAGAGCCATGAAAGTTTTGGTAGTTGAACTGAATATGACTTATGTCCGAAAGCCTATTCGGATTGTAGTTCGAGAAGAGAAAAGGATTTGGAATAAGATGGTGAGGCTGGTCGTCTAATGTAGGGATGACCATCACGTTGATTGTACATGAGAAATGGAGGATAAAGTAAAGGGAAGTAATCCGAGTTGTTTGTTCAGATTAGCATATATGTTTGCTATGTTCTGCATAAACCATAAGTAAATATAAGAAAAATTATGGTTGATTTTGTTATCTATTAGTAGATGTGCTAATATGGTATATTCGAGGGACATTTATTGGGAACTTATATGTGCATTAATTGTTTGGACATTAGAAAACTCGAAAACCATTATCGTGCCTTATTTGAATTTCGAGGATGAAATTTGTGTAAGGGGGAAGCCTCTAACACCCGGTAAATCAATAAATTAATTACTACGTAATTAACTATGAAAATAAAGGAAATGGAAATGCTAAAAAAAGAATAAACACTCATGGGATATTGGTTTACTCACTATGTTTGGGTGAATCAACTGACGCTAGAAAAATCCTAGTTGAAAATCTAAATTAATGAAAATTTAATGATATTGATTAGAGTAAACCAATTCATAAGAAATTGGATAGTGGCCGGTGGTCCAATTGCTATTTTAGAGTGAAAATAACTACTTCCCTCCTTTTATTTTCATTTACACTAAAAATAAGCTTGAGCTCTTTAATGGTTGAAACATCCCGGACTAAAATAAAATAAATATATTAAAATAGATTTTGGAAATATAAATAAATATTTGAATTAGAATTTTAAATATTTTAATATAAAATTTGAATTTGAGATTTCAATTGAGTTAAATGTTGAATAAGTATTTTATATGGGTAAATAAAATTAAGAAGCTATTTTAAATATTTTACTGAATTTAATTTCAATAAGTTAAATTTTTGGATTTATTTGATAATAAAAAGAAAGTATTGATTTAAAATTTAAATTTGAAATTTGAATTGTGTTTTAAAAATCCTAGAAGTTGTTTGAAAAATTATTTTGACAAAATAAATAGTATTTATGAAATTTGGAATTGTTTTAAGGAATAAAATAATTATTTTAAAATTACTTAAAGCCGAAAGGTGGTATTTAATAAAAGAAAATTTATTTTGGATAACTATAAAATGTAAAAAAATATTATATTAGCTTGAATGAATTTTATTAGAAGTTTCATAACTCGAACGAATAAAAAAGACACCTAATATAAATTTAAAACTAATTAACCTTTGCTTCTTCTATTTCCACCTAGTTTCTTCTCTTAACCCCGCACGTTGACTAAAAAAGTTCAAATTCTCGATTTTGCCCTTCTTCTTCTAAATGCAAGATCCATTGATTTTGGAAAAAGAAAACACCGTAGCTCACCTAATTTTTTCAACCTCTTGTATTCAAATTGTCATGCTTTCTTTGCTATTTGGACTAATTAATTTATTTTCATTATTGTAAAAATTCAACAAAGGAATATTCTTTTCATAGAAATTCAGTGTAAATCACAGTACTAATTACAGCGAATGATTTTTGAGGAACTGCAGATTGATTCTAGCAAATACACAAACTAAACAAATTTGAAAATCATAGAAATTAATCATTAGTTTCATTATGAAAAGATTATTACTTGTTTTCGATGATATTATGAAAAGTTAAAATTGATGATTGTGAAATTCAAAAGGAATTTCATTATTTTTAAAGAGGTCTATGCTGTGGAAATTTGGGGAAGAAAATAGAAAATTATGATGGAGATAAAGGATATAAAAGGAAGAAAGTGGGGTTTGAAGAGTAAATTCCAGGGTATTTGAAGTTATAGAGAGATCGCGGGGGATAGAAAGCAAGTACCTTGGTGGTAATAGACGTTGCCTTAACCTTTATCCTTGTCTATTTTCCATCCTTGTAAATTGGTGCCGCCCTCGTCGCTAATCAGAACCGACTCCTGTTCCAGTCCACGCCTTTCCTTAAATCGTGAAAACACAATAGGAAAAAGAAGAAGAAGACAAATTTGTGAATAAAATTGCAGACGACGGGTACAGGCGATGCGGCGTTGACGTATTGGGTGATGCACGACAGCTGAAGCGACGTCAGGAAGCAGCGATGGCAATGAGGGGAGCTGCGATCGACCAAGGCAACGTGATATTGGTGGAAGTGATGGATGACGCAACTTCAAGCGATGGTGGCGAATTGGAGCAGCTAGGCCTGCACGCGTGTTTCTAGGGCAGTGATAGTGGAGTGGTGGAGTGATTAGGGATTTGAATGTTGGTAGGAAGTATTATCAATGAATTTCAATGAGTGAATCATACTCATTTTCTACCTTATGAATTTTATTGTTGATGTTCTTCTTTGCTATCATAAGATTTATCTTGAAAAAATCAAATAGCAGTTACTAAACCATATTCTTTTTGATTTAATTCACTTTGATAATTTATTAAATCGTTGCTTAATGAAATATTACGGTTTAAGTGAGTGCCACACCTCTTGAATTAATTTCTTGGATTGATGAATTTAATTAAGTTGTTGAGGTGAGTGTAACTACTTTTTATTGAATTACAGTGAGTTAACTTCCTCCTTTTCTTTTATTTAAATCAAATGAGATTGAAATACACATATAAGTTTAGATTGGATCACTGAACATTGTACTTTTGATATCACTCAAAGGCAACGCCCGAGCTTGGATCGTAAGAGTTGGATTAAACGGTTCCTTTCCTGGGTGTCGATTGCAGATGAATAATGTTATGATCTATTGAGCGTTCACCTTATAAGGATGTTTATTTACACTAGATTTGGTGAAAATGTATTGAATTTTTAAATCTAGTTTTGATGAAATTATCAAATATTTTGAAACCAATTTTGATAAATGGAAAAGCAACAATTTTAAATAAAGAAAGAGGAAATATTATTTTGTCCAATGCTTTGGAAGGATATTTTGGAATAAATTGGATTTCTCAAATTGATTTGGAAAAGATGTTTCAAAATTGGTTTTAAACAAATTGGGAAATATTTTAATAAATTATTTGCATATAGAACCAGTATTTTGACATCGTTTGTATAGTAGACCTCTGGTATATGATTTTCGAATATATGGAATTTTTGTAAAAATAGTTTTTTGGTAAAAGTGATTTTAAAACTCGTTTTGAAGTGATTTCGGGAAAATAAATTGAAAGAAAATGACTTTGAAATCTATATTCAAAGGGTTTTTAAATATAGAGCTTATTGGAAATCATTTATGGGTGTTGACTATAGTTGATAAAATTGTGTTTATAACCTAGTAAAGTTATATTTAAATTAGAGTTAAGGTTAAATCTGTCACACTCGTTATACTATTATTTGAGCTCAGTTGCCCGCACAGTTAAATTTTATTGCCTGATTTAGGATTTTTATTTATTTAACAACCTCGGGTAAGATTGAGGTTGTTTTACGGGTTTGATATGATTGTATGTGCTTTGTGTGCTATGATATGGAGTTGGAGCAGATAGTGATGAAGAGTATTTACACTAGTTGATCATATATTTGAAATTTCATTGTATTTAAAATTTCATTGTATTAGATGAAGTGATGTAATTTTGTGAGTACTTCTATGTACGATGAGATAGTGTATCAAATTTTTAGATGTGATATAATTTTTTTTTATCCACTTCGATTCTATCAGTGAGGAAATTTTGATATGCGTTTTTAATGCTGTATTATTCAAGTCTATAACTTGTATACATTGTCTTACATCGAGACAAGATACATATTATTTCAGATGTATTCAGGTATTGAAACGTATCTCTATGTGATACCAAACTGTGACGCCCCACTCCGAGACCTACATTAGTAAAGAGAATTACTAAGTAATCATGTCTACTAATGCAGAGAATATGATTGGTTAAGGGCGACCCTCATGCTAATGCATTAGCTAAGAGCTAAGTATGTCGATATTTTTTTTTCCCATTACCTCATATATGGTCGACACACCTAGTCCTTAACTAATACAATACCATTATGGTTTAGGACCGTTTCAGAATAAATGCAATATACAAATATATATAAACAGTCACGGAACAGCAAACCCATATCAGAATATACATACATCTCCATACATCATACATAATACAACATACACAAGTAGCATGAACTACAAAACATACATACACAACCATCCCACAAAATAGGCTAAGGATTGTGAATCCCCAAAGTAGAGTATAAGAGACATCACTCCTTCCATGCCCTTTGATTCGAGTTATCGTATAGTAAACTCTCTTTGATATTTCGATCACTGGAGTTGTGGCGTTACAACATAGTATCAGAGCTTAGGTTCGAACAATACAGAAATAAAAATATATTTTGACCTTAGAGGAGTGAAACTTGAGATGTTTACCCATGTTTATTCGATTCTCACATGAGATGTGCTTCTAACGTGCATTTATTGTATACATGACTTGTCTTTTATTAATTGTCATGTACATAGTAAATGCATGTTGACGTCACATCTCAACTATTAATAATGAGAATTCGATAAATAAAATTTCAACCGCGTCTTTTTGAAATTTCGAAAATACCCTATATCCATCAACGGAATCTTACTGTCCGTTTACAACCTCCACCACCATCCCCTTTTCAAGCACTCTTAAACATAATTTCACTATAAATTTGCATTCGACACCATCAACGTAACTTTTTGAGACCAGCAAAGCTATTGGATGCACGTACGTGCGATTTATACTAGTATTAATAAGGTAAAATATACCAAAACCATGATGCTTAGTATAATATACCTTTTAGTAACCAGTTCATGTTAGGAAATTTGTTTTCTTAAGTAGATATTTAATTTGCTATAAATGATCTAATTATTTCTTCTCCCAGTGATACTCAGGCCGCTGGTTTTATTGTCAAGTGATGAATAATTCCAATCTATGTTTGTTATCAGTTTGTTGAAAATTCTGTAAACAACTTAGAATTTGCTTTGTTAAGTGGTGATCATGCTTTATGCATTGTATGACAATTAAGATAAGATTGTGTATAATTGTATATATATATAGGGATTGATGGCAAGCAGTTAGCAACCAAGGTATGTGATACTTTCATTTTGTTCATTTGATTTAGTTTTGTTGTAACAACAGTAATAAAAAATGTAGAATTATATATTGATGTATAAACCAATTGCAGGCTGCAAGGAACTGTTGCTCTTCGTGAAATTCGCAAGTATCTAACTTTACAATTTACTTTTATTACATCTACGTAGCATGATCATTTCTAGTACGTAGCATTGAAGTTTTTTGTATGTTGCTCAAACTATATAATATCATATAGCGTTTAATTTGTACCTGTTGATATAGCTCAAATTCATTGGAGGTAAAGAGAAGATGAAGTGTTGTATTGTGTTGATTTTGGTCAAATTCTGATTCCGAGTAGGAAATTTTTTGTTCAATGCTGTGTCCTTCAAACTAATTACTGCTAAATGATAAATTATTATTTTTTGAATCAACATCAAGTCCAATAGCCTAGTCTTCTACTTTTTTCAATAACCATAATTTAATGTTGAGTTGTATACATTTATAGTCATTGAGCCTTTTATTCAAATAAAATTTATTATTATGTTCTCTCTCTTTTGACATAATTTCTACATCTTGCTATATACATGTCTCTGTGTAGTGGTTAATAGTATCATGCATTTGCATGTTATAAGATCATTTTTTTAGCAATGTTCATTATTCTGTCTAAATGTATTTCACTCTGCTCAGCAATCTAATCAAAACTAGCACATTCAAGTGCATCCAATACAGAACGTATGGGAAAAGGACAACATGAGAACATATAAAGAAAG
This sequence comes from Allium fistulosum, assembly GCA_030737815.1. Classification (NCBI taxonomy): domain Eukaryota; kingdom Viridiplantae; phylum Streptophyta; class Magnoliopsida; order Asparagales; family Amaryllidaceae; genus Allium; species Allium fistulosum. The sequence continues at coordinate 722,996,300 of CM060901.1, forward strand.
AAAACATCCTAACACACCTGTAAACAAAAAATAAGGAAGATTTTTCTTACTTAAAGCAAGCAAATGATTGCAACTCTGAATTGCATGTCAAGGTAGTAAACGACAAACCTTTCCTCTCAGTGGAAGGAATTTTCTGAACTTTAGATTCTTCCACCCTAGTAGCAAAAATATCAATCATTATGCACCCCAAAAAACAAGAACGTAAGTTTCATATCATAATATATGGATTTATAATTCATCTATTACTGACATAATCTGTCATGCAAAGAGTGAAGTTGTAAATGTTCGTTTGGTAAAGAAAAATTAATTTTTGTTACCTTTATTGCAGTCCAAACTAAAAAAAATAACGGCTTCTGCACTAGGCGGAGTTATTTTTTAAGTACAACTATCACTTCCCTTGAAGAACTACAGTGTGCGTTCACACGATGAGGTATCCGAGTGTTCCATACTGTCCGTAATTTAGATGGGAGTTTATCGGTCGAAGTATCGCCTTATTCCGAGTTAGAACGAAGGAGTTAATGCAGTCTGAACAAAAAAAATAGCGGCTTCTACACTAGGCAGAATTCAAATATGGGGATGCGGTAGCCTGTTATTTTTTAAGTACAACTGTCAGTCTCTATGAAAAACTATATTGTATGTTCAAAATTCTTATTTTTCAAATTTATATTAAAATTTAATGTTTTTAATAAAATGGTTAAATGAGTTACCCATTTATAACCTTTTTAAAAATGGGTCAACCCAACTCATAAACCATTTAATAATATTCATAAATGGGTTGACCCAAGCCATTTATAAGTAGGGTAAATAGGTTGGGTTAATGGATTGGGTCATATTTTGACAGGTTTAATCTTTACTATTAATAAAGTCAATGAATAAGATTTTCATCTTTTCCTTTTCGAATTCCGAAAATACAGCTTTCAACCTCCACCGTCATCCCCTTTCCGACCACCAATTAGGGATTTCACTGTCTATTTGCAAACGACACCACAAACAAAACTATTTTAAATAAAAGTGTTGTTAACAACATAGCTTTTGCACTTGTAATACACATCCGTCCATTAATTTTTTTATTAAGTAAAAAGTAAATATCTCTGGCTATTAGATCATATATGTGCGATTTATACTAGTAGTGGTAATAGTACTAGAGATGTATAACGTATGGATGGAATCATGAAAGTCTCATATAGAAGATGATAAACATAATTTATTACATGGTTTTACAGAATTTTTTTGGGCAGATTGTCAAATTAAGTTGCTTAAAGCTTATAGCCTAGACAGAACCTTCCAAGACACCAACATTTTTTTTAGTAAGAATCGTTGGTTCAACGTTTCTTGAGAACTTAATGAAAACTATACAATAAGCATTAACAAGATTTTAGAGGGAAAAAAAAGAGAATAATAATTCGAGGAAAATCAATACTTATTTTGTATAAGTAGATGTAAAATATAATATTTTAGCAATATCACGTTGAAAGAGATTGCGATTTGCTATGCATTTAGAACTAAAGTATCATTTACTAGAAATGTAATAGAAAGACATAAATTAGGTCTGTTGTCGAGTTTGAATAATTAGAAGAACTTGTATAAGGAAATCTTCATTGGTCAAGTTCCTTAATTTCATGTTTTGGGTATTTACTGGACTAGTAAAAATTTGGTATAATAATTTCTCTCTTCTTCCAAATCAAAGTACAAACAATAAGGTAGTGTTTGGTTTAAAAACGAATTTTTTATTTTCGGTTTTCAATATATATCTTAAATATGAGAATTGAGAATAATGGAGGACCAATGGAAGGGATGAAACAAAGACGGATGAGAAGGCGGAGGACCAATGGAAGGGATGAAACAAAGACGGATGAGAAGGCGAAGATGATAGAGGGACGATGGAAGAATGTATTGTTTCACGTACTTGTGTTATTTTCCAAAACGTGGAAAATAAAAAAATTTATTTTATATTTTGTATATTAACTCCGTTTTCTAAATTGATGGTTTTAACAATATAAATGTGTTGTGTGCATTTTTGTATGGATGAAAATCCAGAACTAAAATTAGCTAACCAAACACTACCTAAGCTTTTGGTTAGTTTTGGTACATTGTCAAATTAATAGTCAATTTGTCAAACACTACCTAAGCTAATAAATCAGCTCACCCTTATCCTTCCCTAATTGCGTGTATACATTGTCAAATTAATAGTCAATTTTGTCATTTGATATTGTCAATTAATATTAAAGAGTTGCAGGCTTTTGTTTTGTTTGCTTTTTAGGAAGTGTTGGAGTTATGTCATCTATTGATCTACATGTGTGAAGGTATGCAGGAAATTTAAGATGATATTTGCTACTTGTTGATTAAATTTCCACCTTTTTGCGTGGGATCTAATATTTAATAAAAGCTGCATTCCTTAAAAAAAAAAACTACAGCAAATAGGCCGCTGTTGCAATATGGAGCAGCAAAAAATAAAATAAAATAAAATAAAATAAAGAAAAAAAGCGAAAAAGAAATTGTAAAAGAGAAGGATAACCTACGGATGACGTAATTCGTGTTTTAGTCTAAGTTGCAAAATTCAAGATGATGAAAGTGAAACTTTTGGTCTGTTTAAGCAAGGATGTTTTGTAGGCATGTGGATGCATTGGTGTCATGTTGACTCTTTGGAGTTTGGATTTTCATAGATACTTTGATGAGAAAAACAAGGATGAAAAAGCATAACAAAACCGTATAAATATCAAAAATCATATTTTGTGAAAAATTTCATAGCATAATGATCATAAATTTATATATGCGAATTTTAATATTTGTTTGAGTTAAGTATAGGTACAAGAAGGCTATTCGGATTGGATGATGGTGCATACTCGCTTTTGCTTGCAAAAACTTTAATAAATTGCTTTGAAATGCTAAAAATAAGGTATGTTTTTACTCAAAAGAGTTATGTGTATTGTGAACTATATGCTATGTGGCAAAATATTGATATATAAATTGTTTTTGATCATGTTTTGGTTGATGTATATCTATTTTATACTATTATAATTGTTCAAAAGGTTCCCCGTACAAAGGAAATTCTGCATAAATTTCTCGAAAATTTTAACACTCGGAATTTTTTTGAAAATTTCATACCTTTTGATATAATTTTTGAAAATTTCATATGTTTTGAAATTTAAGAAATTTTCAAAAGAACTATTGAAAGCTATACGTACAGCGAGCGTTATGCTTATAATATCATATTATTTATTTAAATGAAATGAAATATTTTGTGTATGATTGTGTCGACAAAATAAATTCGAACAAGTAATATAGAATATATGAGATTTTATTAGAGTGGGGCAGCAAAAACGCAATAGAGAATAATGTGCATGCTATATTTTGTAGTTAATGCTATTACTTAAATCAATCACGGCACTTTCCAGTAAATTGCGAGGACACAATTTCTTTAAGGAGGCGAGTCTGTAACATCTCGTTCCAAAGTTAAAATAAAATAAATATATGAAAATAGATTTTGGAAATTTAATTAAAATTTTGAATTGGAAATTCAAGCATTTGAATATAAAATTTGAATTTTAAATTTAAATCGAGTTTAAATGTTGAATAAGTATTTTATATGGGTAAATAAAATTAAGAAGTTATTTGAATAATTTATTGTATTTAATTTTAGCAAGTTGAATTTTTGGATTTATTTGATAATAAAAGGAAAGTATCGATTTTAAATTTAACTATGAAATTTGAATTGTATTTTAAAAATTCCAAAAGTTGTTTGAAAATTTATTTTGGCAAAGTATATAATATTTGTGAAATTTTGAAATTTTTTTAAGGCTTAAAACAATTATTTTAAAATTACTTAAAGCCAAAAGGTGGTATTTTAATAAACAAAAATACTTTGGATGAGAATAAAATTGTAAAAAATGTTATATTGGCTTGAATGAATTTTATTAGAAGTTTCACAACTCGAACGAATAAAAAAAAAAGAGCCAAATGCATTGAGAATAAAAAGTAAAAAAACTGGCCTAATATAAATTTAAAGCCCATTAACCTTTAACCTTATCTATTTTCCATCCTTATACAATTTTGGTACCGCCTTCATCCCTAATCCGCACCGACTCCTGTTCCAGCCCAAGCCTTTCCCTAAATCATGAAAAAACAATAGAAAAGAAGAAGACAAATTCGCGAATAAAATCGCAGTCAACGATGAGTATAGGCGATGTGGCATTGACGTATTGGGTGATGCACGACAACTGAAGCGACGTCAGGAAGCAGCGATGGTGATGAGGGGAGCTGCAACCAACAAAGGCAACTTGATGTTGGTGGAGGTGATGGATGACGCGACTTCAAGCGATAGTGGCAAATTGGAGCAACTAGGCCTGCACGCGTGGTTCTAGGGCAGTGATAGTGGAGTGGTGGAGTGATTAGGGTTTTGAATGTTGGTAGGTGAACATTGTGGTTTACATATATTTTTGGTGCTACATACATTTTTTGCAGATATTGAATAATTGTTCTGAAAATGGGTAGCACCGTAGCAATTAGATTTTCATCATGTTGCTTAATTTTCAACTATTAATTACTAATCAATTAATTATCTAAACAATTTTTTAACAAATAAGTCAATAAAATAAGCACCTTACACTTGACTGTAACACCGCTTTGACGACACTAAAGTTTTAATTGCATTTAGTCATACAAAGGCGCACTAGTATAAACTGCAATATTAGCAAATACCTTCAAGTAAAATAAACTTGTAGTGAAACGCCATAGCAACATAGTTTCAACAATTTATTATACAAGTATGGCATATGTAGAACTATAACATGCACCAAGTATAAAAGTCTCCACGCAAAGCTCCATCCAGTCGAATCTAAAATTAAATTAAGTATGCATCCAAGTTAAACATGTTCTACAAGGTCTACTCTCCCACGAGGGTATCTCGAGAAATCATCATACAAATAATGCACTTGGATCACTCGATAAATATAGCACGAGTAACTCTCAAACATCACGTGAAATATAACATATGATCTACTTTGTAAACATATAACCCACACATGCACTTGTTCACCTACATCCAACAAGCTAGCATTATATAATATATCATATAACCATAAATCACCAAGAAAATACAAACATTTTTAGTGCTACATACATTTTTGCTACCTAATTCTGAAAATGGCACATGTTTATATTTTTTGGCCACACATATTTTTACAAGTGTGTCCAAGATTGACTTATTTAAGAATGCATTGAGCCTACTTATCATTATGTAGTTTACCGTAGCTGATGCTGAACATTGTAGTTCTTTTTTTCGTCGTAGCTTTGGATGGCCACACATGGATGAAAACAAAAATTATTTGTGGTTGCAAGAACCCTTTATTAGGTTTGTACATCAGGCCATCAATAGCTTGCAACATACAGGGAAGTGGGTTGATCACTTGAAGGTTAAATTAATTCTTAGCTTCATCTTTAATCTTCGGTTATCAGAAACTACAACGAAAATGTTTAGCCTTAAGTTATTAGAAACACTAGGGAGGTTGGTTCAAATTTTATTCATTCATGCAACATTTTTTAGACCTTTGGCACAACTAATAGGTAACGTTGTATGTTACTTTTATCTATATGTCATTTTATATTTGAGTTGGAATACCAAGAAATTGAAAATAGACTCACCTTTTAAACAATGTCAAGTAAAACTTGGTCCTATTTTCTTAACTCCACTATATGTAACTCTGTAGCAAGAAAATATGCTTATATATGCCAAAATTCCTTGATATACATGCACTATATATGGGGCTGGGTTAGAGATTGACTAGCTTAGTGGTACAATTACTTACTACTACTTGGACTTGGCTCTTACAGTAAGTGTTGTCTCTGATATAATGTAGCTGTTTTGTTCTCTCTGTAGATGCACTTAGAGGCATTTTTGATTTTGACTATTTGGATCATTCATTAAACTATTTCTGAAAATGATTGATGTTTATATTTGTTGAACGCAATTATATTTATAAATATGTGTTCAAGATTGAGCTGTTTGAAAATGGTACATGTTTATATTTGTTGAACCCAATTATTTTTATAAGTGCATGTTCAATGTTGAGTTGTTTAGGAATGGATTTTGCTTACATATCATTATGCAACTAGCTATAGTTGATATCGAACATTATGTTATTTTGTAGGTTACATATGGAAAATCTTCATTTTGTTTAGAAGAAAGCTATTAATCTGGTGTGTTACTTTCATTTACTAAAAAAACAATACTGATTTTAATTTCTATGCCTCACATTAACTTATAGAAAATTTATTGGTAGCAACCATATTAGAGCTTTATTAATTTTATATAACTTTATTTATTTGAAAAAAAATTATGTTAGAAGTTTAGAAAGTAATTACATTATGGAAAATTAAGCTTGAAATATCATTCATGTTAGTTATCCTGTAAAGTTTATCAAATACATCTTGGGCCGTAATTGAATATCATAAGACCACACATAAGCTATCATGCATTTATGTGCATTTAATGTTTCCAAAAGAGGTACATAACAAACACACTTACACACATGTATGCTATTCCTATACACATTAAATTCATTGAAAAGAATATGTATGACTCCAATACACACACACACACATAAGCACAAACATATATGCATGTGTGCGTGTCTGCCTGTATGTTAGTGTCATATACATGCGAACTCTGTTCTTATATGTTTTGTCCTGTAATGTCATGTTGGACTTGAATACTTTACTTCATAGAATTAATATGATTCAGTCATTCAGGTGCATTAGCTAATGCTTTTGGAGCAATTGTTCTTGGTGCCTGTGTTGGCATAATGTGAGTATCCTTTTTGATGCTCCACTGGATACCCTTCTTTTCCCCTGCTTTCTGATAGATTGTAAGCAATTGCAATTTCAGTATGGATACTTATGTTCTTTAACAATTTTTTTAATCTCAATAGTGTTAATTCTGTTAAATCGTGCATACTAAGCGACTAGCATGTAATAATCCAGCGTGTTTACATGCTGCAAGTATTTAAGGCAAATAGTATATTGGCCTCTTCTCATGTTGTTCACGGTTAGTACCTCATATTTACCAAAGTTATCATTAGTATTTATCTTTGTTAGTTACATAATTCAACAACAATCATTTTTGCATACCTCTCCCAGTCTTAAAGTAGTTTTGTTGATAGTTGTAACTAGAACATACACACACACAACACATATTCATATATACACACATATTCATATATATATATGCACATATGCATATACCTATATATGTGTGTGTAGCATTAAAACCTTTAATGTTAATTTAAAACATATTTATAGTTACCTTCATGGATATCTTTTTGGATAAACTAGCGATTTATCTATTTTGATAAACTTTTGTTTTTGGCTCATCGATGATTGATTGGCAAAATATTTAGGTAGTGTTTGGTTTAAAAATGAATTTTGTATTTTCGGTTTTCAATATGTATATTAAATATGAGAAGAGTGAAAAGATGGCGGAGGGGATGAAAGAAAGACGGAGGAGGGATGGAGGGGATAGAGGGACAACAGTAGAATAGATTGTTTCTCGTGATTGTGTTATTTCCCAAAACACGGAAAATAAAAAAAAGTTGTTTTCTATTTTGAATGTTAACTTCGTTTTCTAAATTGATCGTTTTCGACGGTATACATGCGATGTGTGTATTTTTGTATGGACGAAAAATCAAAATTAAAAATAAAAAACCAAACATCACCTTAGCATTTTCCAAGTACGTGCCAATTTGGATATTTTGACACATGTAGTCCATCTACATTTGTACGCATTATCCTCCATTTTCATTTTCGTTTGCCCGTGATGATGTCGAGACTCACAAGAAGTGGACCAAGAGCATGGAGTCATATGCTTCAAACGGAGGCAAGGTCAACCACCCGACTGTGGTAGACCCGAAGCGGGAACTAAACAAGAAACTAAACATGGTTAATCCCGACGAACATGATGATCAAGGACATCTGTCCTTCCACACTCTTCACATCGTGGGCCGCGACAAAAAAGTGAAATTAATCTTTCTTTATCCTGCAACGATAGGGAGCTATTTCTATGTCCCCATTTTACATGTGCCCACTACATATCAGTCATTAATTTATCCATCACCACCATCAATTTGTATATGATGGGTCCTACAGACAAATTAATTGATTGAAATATATGATTGAGATTCAATGGGACACACGGGGATCCATAATTTGAGGACAAAGGAATTCAGCTGGCGACGACGGGGAGGAACACGGACTATACCAGCGGTTGTCTTGGCTTAAATAAGTTTATCTAAGTTGAGTTCAATAAATACTTATCTTTGAACCACTATGTTGGAAGAAACATTAAGTGGGTTGACATATTGAACGATTTTCTTTCAAAAACTTGAGAAAAAGTTGTTTGTGGTTGAATGGATTGATATGTTAAAGATGTCGTAACACGTTTATATTATGTTGTTATATAATATGTATTTTGAGATCGTCTTATTGTGTTTATGAAATTAATGAAAAGATATTCATGATGTAAGTGTAAATGTAACAATTTTAAGGGGCAAGTAATGCACTCATCTAGGACAACCCAAAATGTAGAACCGGCCCTATCCGTGAATTGGAAGGTTGGGGACAAAGTGGTCATTCCGACTTTGGTTAACACTGATAAGGCCAAGAAGAAGTTTTCATAAGGATTTTCGACTATTGATTTTCCATCTAAGAATTACCTTCACTTTGCCAATGTTTAAGGATATCAGAATTTGTAGTGTATGGAGTGTGGTTTTATAGTACTTTTATAGTATGCGTGTGTGTGAGGGAGATTGATACAAATCTAGATGTAGACATAAAATGAAAGAAGCTTTGTAAGTTTACTAAAAATTTAACCAACTTCTGTTCTTTCACAGAGTTTATGATAAGCTGAAAAAAAATTAATTTTTTTTTTGAGGTGTAAGGAAGCTGATGCAAACTTTAATATTTTCAAATTTTGTGTTTTTTCCTTTTTGATATTTTGGATATTATTTCATTGTTGAAACTATAATTTGTGACTAATATTTTGATGTTTACTTACAGTGGTAATTGTAGTTTCTGACAATTAGCATAACGGAATTATATCAGGCAATACCAATTTGTGCACGTTGCATTTGATATTGAAGAGTGTAAGTTCAAAGGTTTGAGGCATCACGTTGCGAAAATGTGGGTGATAGGATGGGTCAATTTTGGTGAAATCTAATTATCAATCCTTATTATTGAATTCGATATGTGCGTAATTATTGATGTGATACAATATATCATTATTAACTGTACATGTATTTGAAACTTTTTCGTACTGGGGAAGTAGTTGCAGGGTAGTAAAATTTATCACCTATAATTTAGAAATGATAAGTTCATGTTATCATAAAATATGTTCAGGTAAACTTTTTTAGGTCCTGGACTCCAAAATTGAAAGGAGGGGAGGATCATTTTTTCATTAATTCGAAAAATTGTTGGGAGTGTGAAAAACTATTTCCCTTCACAACAGGAATAAATCCATAACAATCTACGATTTTTCGATGATCAATTATCGTTCTTTCATCTATTTTTTTGTTCAAATTTCATCGAAAATGGTTTTTGTTGTATCAACATTGTTTTTTTTTTCATTTTTTGATGGGTTTTTATTGAATTTTGCTTTACACGAGAGGTAAATTATAAACTATTTTATTCGTATGGACTTTCCATTTCGGTATTTTTTACTAGGTGGAGTCCCCTTAAAATTTACCTACTTATCTACAAATGGAGTTTCGTTAACAATGCTCAAATTTTTAGTGGTCAAACTTTGCATTGCATTAGTACAATGCATAAGTAGGCTATATCTATTAATCATCTTATTATTATATCGCAAATAAAATTACATCATGCAATTTTTTTTTCTCATCCCATCATTTACTAAATTTCTCCTTTCTTCTTCTTCTTTTTCCTTTTCCACTTTTTTTGCATTTAATTTCTCCCTTCTATCTTTTTACCTTCTTCAATTCTTCAAAGTTAAAATGAAGATTTGCTCTAATTTTTATCATCCTCAAAGCAATTGAATAATTAAATCATTACAAAATATATTTGTTTCTTCTTCCTAAGCTATAGTTTATATTATTATTACTTTTCAAATTAATTAAATAATTTTTGGAGTTTGTAGAATTGATTCAAAATTTTCTTCATGTTGAATGGAATTAGATACAAACATACAATTTTACATAATATTTTCAATAAGGCTTGAAGAAATGAAGAAGGAAATAAACATTTTGGTATACTGGATGGAATGTATATGGGCAAACGATGTATTATTACTTTTTTAGTTGCAGTTGGGATGAGAATGGAAAATAACTAAGTAAACAATCCTAGCATCCCGTGTTTCGAATAAGTTTAAATAAGTCAAACATAACAAAGTGTATAGTACATAGATATGAATGATGTCATGTAACTTGCAAATATATACCTATAACGTAGAAATTCAGCTGATGCATAAGATGTGAGAAGATGACATGTCAAGCATAAATGCATCACAGCCTAATACGAGCATATAGTTCTATATGAATGCAAAAGTCATGCCACAACCATCAAGCACATATACGGTAAACTTAAATCTAACGGTAACCTATTCTAGCAATCAATTTAATCAATGCATCCACATATAGTCTAGTCCTAAAATATAGTCTAGTCCTAAAATATTAGACTAAATTAAGGAATGTGGATGGCTTTCCATGTCGTATAAATAAATAAATTTAGTTAAAATAAAAGTGTTCAAATTTGTTTTGTGATAGCTAATATTTGAAAAATAAGTTTTAGTTAAATAAATTCAATTTAATAAGAGATTTTGTTTTACTAAATTGAATTAAATTAATAAATTCTTCTTGGATAATTTGTTGAAATAGAATAAAAATATTTTAATTGAATATAAAATATTTTAAATATATATAATTTTGTATGATTGAAATAGATGAAAAATAGAAGTAAATAAATATTGAATTGAAGGAAATCGTACAGTTATCGAAATTTATTTTATAATTGAAGCTTTAATCAAATTAAATTAGATTGGAATTTGTTTACAAATAAATAATAAGAATTATTTAAAAGAAAGGAAAATTTTATTTAATTTAAATAGAGCTTAAAACAAAGCTCAAGCTCGTTTTAATTCATTCCCTTATCTCTTTTTCTAGAAATAAACATTGATTAAATGTTAAAAATCAAATATAACCGTGTCTAGAAATTGGATCAAGTAGACTCTGTATCACACATATGGTCTAATAATTGGACTAAGTAGATACAACTATCAGGCACTAATAACATCAATAATAAAAAATTATTAGACGTCTATACCTGTTCTCTCGATTTATACATCTTCTACCGTGCAAGATGTTAGAATTCATAATGTTGACATGAATGCCCGCAACTTTGCATATTCTGATATTTCATTTCTTTTCTATTTATATAACATCTTCCGAGGCTCGAAAATAGGTACATTGACGTTGTAGTTATCCTTACCATTATTTTACAATGACAAAATAAAACCAGTCACTGTATAAATAATATCAAGAGCATAAGAATTTACAAATTTTAAACAAACATTTTCAGTAATTTATTTGCAAATTTATTGCATTTAATTAAATTACATAACCCGACAATTCCATCATTCGATAAAATATAATAAATACAAATAAAATTCCAAGAGCAACATATAAAGATGTCCCCTAGATAATCAGGGCCTTAACTACTAGATGGTTACTACTAGATGGCTACAGTACCCATATTGCATATAATAAGCAATAGAACGAAAGCAGTTAACTCTACGCAGTGGAAATACTTTTAGATAGTAGCTTTCCTCCTGCATGTCTCCGGAAGCTTATTCATTTAAACCTGAAATATCGTACTCTAAGCCTACTGTACCAACCCATCCTCCGTAATACCCTGAATCAGCGTCGAATGACAACATCTAACTCCTGAATACCACAAAAAGGGTTTGTCGAGGTAAAATTAAAACAAAATACCATCCCATGGCATCAATGAAATCTCACAGCGGAACAATAACATTTAATATTGAATATACGCGAACAAAATTAGATGAACAATATATAAGAGTGCGTTGGCGGAAGTAACTGATAAATAAATGTCAATACAGAGAGTCAGAATACATCAACCCCATGCAGATGGAGTCCTGAATAGAATATATGATACTACAAGTCACATATGTAAATAACATATCTATCATGTACCACTACAATATCAAGAATATATCTAAGGTATAGACACCATGCCTCCAAAGCTCCAACTATGCTACCCTGATAGCATATCCCCAAAAGCACTCGACTCCCAAACTACTCAATCGAGTACCCGAGAGTTGTCATGACATAAACAGACAAAGACAAAATGCGAGTCAAACTTAAAGCCTGGTGTGGGGAACTATCTCAAAATACCATATATTAAAATTATATATAAATAAATAGGAAACCACTAAAGCACAACCGGTCCCCTCCATAAACATGGCTCAAGGATAATCCGGACTGTTTATAAAAAAGTAAAGCAAACCATCTCAAAGATAAGGAATCATACCATAACATGCTCTTCTCTTATAATCACAGAGTCAACACATCTAATATAATGTGACTAGTATGTAACAATATATTATGTTAAAGGTATCTCAATATACAAATGCAGAGGCAATGCTGATATCACAATATAAGTCCATTGCAAAACGCATAATAATATTATCAACCAACTAATAACATACAACATAACAATAATTGCCAAATAGGGAATATCTATTGTCGTCCCATACCGAACGAAAGACAATAGAGCAACTACATCTTATGTGATCTTTAGATTTACACACATTTTTACCCTTTGAGAGTCTACGAACGGAATTGAGCGTCCTCATACGAATTCTCCGTTGCGTAGGTGCCCCCTTACAGACCTGGACCGCTCTCCTGATGCTAATGAAAATCCCTATCACTGCAACGCTCCTTGACATCTATATCTATGCTACCGCTGATGTATACAAGTATCCCTTAAGTGCTGCTCTGTACCCTCCCAAAGGCTTGGCCCGAAACCATAAAACGAACATATAAACGAATGTGTAGCACCGGAACCGCGCTATGACCCGAATCTAGTCGCTACCCCATAACTCTCTCGTCGTCTACTTACTTCAACCCCAACGGATTTCTCAAGCACAACAGTGCTTCGAACAATAGAGTCAATTCTAACCATTTATCTACACGTTTACTCGATCTCATATCGGTCACCGTCATTACTTTTTCGCACAGCTTCCTAAATCAAGTATCGATTCCTTGCCATCATAATCTCCTTCCAATCGTACACACTCATCGTACGTGATCGTACAACAGATCACTGTGTCAATCTCATGTTTGATTGTTCCTCGATTGCTATCTCGCCCTTCTACTATTCTTGCGTAAGAATATTCCATTCACTGCATCTCTCGCCTCGATCGCTTCCTCGAATGCGTGCCCGAACGCCTTATTGATCGTCACCGATCACATAAACATTACTTTATTTTTGCATCTAAATTTGTGCTTTCCCTTGCGTTTCACTTTTCCGAGTAGCCTAAGGCCTTCGCGAAGTCATGCCAAAACCTCATGTTGAATCGCATCCAGAACCGGGGAAAACACCTCCTAACTTGCACTCTACCTAGGCATACTGCCCAAACCTACACCCCATCAGTGCATTGGTGGTACAGCCACCAGTGGATCGGTGGTGGCCTATCCCAAGCAATAAGCCTGGGTAGGTACCTCCCATGCCACACCGACCGTTGATTCAAGCCCCATTTCCGTCTTAGCTTCACATAATGAGTCGCCTAACTCCTCTAGCCGTCCTTCACCATAGTGGACCTTTTCCGGAGTTCATGGGTTGATGTTTTGTAAGTAGTTTCTTATATATTCGAAAATCGATTACGATACGAAAACAACTCTTCTACGTATAGAGTTTTGCGGGGCAATCCTTCAGACCTGGCCTCCTATAACATGCCAAAAGGAACTCAACCAACCCTTTTGCCTCATGTGATGCCTACGCATGTACCAATATGCTCATCTGTGCACATATATACCCACAAGTGCACATAAATACACTTTCACTTCATAAATCACGTTTCGAAAGATTCGCTGGAGCGACTACTTAACTCGATATTTTTTCACATAACCTAGCGCACATGATATTTGCTCTAGCTTACATGAGATGCTCGCAAATGTGTTTACACACACACACATATACACAGACACATTCACATAGGTATCATAAAATCATATACAACAATTCTAATTACAATGCATAATTTGTTTTAATTGTTATATATCTTTATAGACACGCATAAAATGATTACCCATAAACATATACATAAATGTATATTTGAATAAGTATTTTAATTACTACTTCATCATATCTTACTTTTATTTACCAAATCTTTTCAATAAAAGTCCAATATCTCTTCATTTTTGTATAAAATTATGCAACTATTTTATAAAATACATTACTAGCTTATTAACCATTTTAAGCCTTTATAACACTCAGTTTCTTCATTTGAAATTAGGTTTTCATCCCATAATTATTTTACAAAACCTTGTAACCTTTTTATAAAATAATTAAAAATTACTTCATACTATTTTATAAAATCTCATTCATTTTTATAAAATATCACATTTATACTATTTTATAAAATCTCATAAATGTTATTTTATAAAATATCACATTTGTACTGTTTTATAAAATCTCGCACTATTTAATAAAATATCACGCTTTCTTATATAATCAATTCTTTACTTAAATAATATTTGCAAGCAGTAATTAAGCTTCATTAAGACTCTAATCACTCTAATAATAAGTGTAAAGTTATAACTAACTTAATTAGCTTGCTAACTTTTTAAAACTCATTCAAATAGTTTAATCAATACTAATTAATGATATGTACATAATCATATCACTTAATTAGCCTCAAATCAATCATAAAACCACACAACATTATTTAATTTACCCTTAATTCATTTCTAAGCTTGCCAACTTCTTCAAAAATCGTTATTAAGGTTTCTAATAGATAATGAATTGGTATGATCATGTTTACTACACAAACATAAGCCTAAATCATCATATAGCATTTCTAAATCATTTCATACAACTTCATAGTCATTAATAAATAAACTATGAAGTATAACAAGTAAATATAGTTAAAGAATCATTCCACTTACCTTCTTCTTCACCAAATCAAGCTCTAATCATCAAAATGCATCCCTTAGCTCTCTTGAAATTTGAGATTAAGATCAAACTCCACTGCAAGCCAATCTAATGATGGGTTTTGTGAGGAATGAGGAGAGAAGAAAAGTAATATAGAATAAAAATGAAATGAAAATAATGAAGGGATTAGCTAATTTATAGGCAAGCTAGTAGGCCTTAGCCTAAGTTCATTTCATTCTCAAGAACTATTCACTCCAAAAACTTATCAACTCCAAGCGAAGTCGGCTTATACTCATTTTTCTCATGATGGAATCGCAGTCTTAACGGTGGGTGCCTCGAGTCACAATTCATACGTCTTTAAAAAATCGAGTATAATGGACGTTCTATTAGTTAACGATTAAATATTTAAATTAATCATTTAAATATCTAGTCATTAAAATTGCGGGTTATTACATTCTCCCCTTCTTGAAACAATTTTGTCCTCAAAATTTTCTATGAGTATGACAAAGTAACAGGACTGATCAAAATTCCCGAGCCTCAACTTGGAAACTTTTCAACAATACTTCCCTTACGCTTTAGCTTTACAGAAACTCCAAAATTAGAATGCATCTCATAACTAGAAAACACGCGATAACATACATTATCCCATATTTTCTATAGTGCATACCTCTTTTTAACACCCTTTAAATGCAAATCTGAACAAATAAACATTTAAATAGCTATGCTTCAGCCCATAAGTACCTAATTGTACCATACAAGAGGATTATGCAGCAACATAGAATTTAAACATGTGTAATTTTAGCATAGTAACCGATACTACCACAATCATACATGACTAACAATTGGAGAGTAAACTAAAATAAGTCGGTATCTAAATATAACATAAACTCCAAGTCACATAAAAATGCAATCGAACTGTATAGATCTCACCTTGACACCGCAATAGGCATGGGTGATATGTATTATGTAATCTATTTTAAATATCGTTTGCTATCTCTCCTCGAACATGTTATAACACGTAACTATAACTAGCATACAAGCAACCGGGCACATAAATAAGCAACGATGAGTAATAAAAATCAATCAATAAGCGACACAAGCAACAACAAACAACAACAAAAACAATAACAATCAACATCAAACAACAACAAACAACAACAATCAATAAAAATCAATCAATAATAAACAATAACAATCAACGACAAGTAATAACAAACAACAATAATTAACAAGCAACAATAACAAGCACATAAATAACCACAAACATGTAAAGAGCCTATACCAACACACACGGTAACCAACAATGGTATAAATGCATGTCAAACTACAAACCCCCATGAGTCTGTTCAACACCCAAGATGAACCAAATTCCTGATTGGTCCAATCCCTTTCATGATACAGTGCATGAAAGGCTATTACACCTCCCGCCACGAAAAGGAAAACTTACATGATATGTTGGATCATCGATCTTCAAAACTCTCAAATAAACCCAACAATCCAAGTCTCAACTTTCCTTTCCTTTCAAACAAAGCTCATTCTCCAAAGGAGAAAACTTTACTAATTTGTAACGACCCGGAATTTTGGACCATTCGCGTCCATTATAAGTGTATAGGTAGACACTCATGCCGGAGTTGAATTGCTCAAAATACCGCGTTGTTAATTTAAATTTGGCAAAACTGAACATATACAGTAAATAGATATAATCACAGATCACAGACACAGAGTAATAAATGCAGCGGAAATAAAAGAGATAGTAGTTCATGAAGCTACTATATGAATATATAAAAATACATCAGAGTTTACAACAGAAGAGTAATACGATACATCAGATACAAATCAGAATACATCACTGGAATCATCGAATACTGAAAGCAGAATAGATGGCTTAGATGGTTGGATCTTCAAGCAAAGCTCCAACTCCAAAGGTGAGTCTCGAAAGCTGAACCACTCAGTCTGACCCGAGCGTAAAGCAAAATACAAAACACTCGAGTCAGGATTAACATTCTTATATTAATAAATCCAACTCAAGTGAAATAGCAATTGAAATACAAGTAACTCAAAGGATGTTTGGAATAACCATCCTTCAAGGATCCGTTAAACTATCTACTAGGTAGTAATGTACGCTAAGTAGATAATGTCTATCAGTAATAATAAAGATATCAAAATAGCGTTAAGTCATGGCCCATTCCACCCTTAACACATTTTTATTCCCACAAGCATATACAAGACCGTAGTTTCCCCAAAACCGGAAGTCACCAGAGGGCAATCCATATACTCAAGGTACAAAACAAATTCGTAGTGGTCGCGCATAAATGGAATACAAGTATGACAAGGCACATGAGGCTATACCCAAGGTAGTGATACTACCGTTCGCCTGATCCGGGCTGGTGAGAACGCAACGCCGCAGCGCCCGCAACACCGTGAGACAACACTCCCAAAATCAAGGGTGCACCAATCGACAACAAGTATAAGTAGTTCGAAGAAGTGTGTCCACTTGAGGTATCAATCCTCCATTGGCCCGGCACAGCTCCTGTTTTAGTCATTTCCAATTTGACACAAGTGTCAAGGCTATCCATTATCGTTCACTTTCTTCAATCAACACGTACATCATTCCAACCACTTCATTCTGGATCATCACTCCGCGCATAGTTATTAAAGTGGTTTTCGGTTTAGATAGAGAGTATACCCATAACCAAATTCCGGTCTCTTTAATAACTTTCGTAATTATTACACCGATTGGTCGTTTATATATTTCAAAAACCAAATCAAATTCAATTTCAAATAGAATTCGTAAATCAACAATTCGTTTGTCTTTCGAAATCAATTTCCAAAATTTACATTTCAAAACTTCCAATTTACCATTTCAAAATCTTATAATTCAATTTCAATATCTATTTAAAACCATTCAAATTTTGATTCAAGTTCATATATAAATTTCATTCCGAAATCATTTAAATAAATTTTACTTAACTTTCAAATCAATTTAAACTCATTTATCGATTTCATTCAATCTTCGTAAAGTAAATTTATCATTCAAAACAATTTCTATTAAATTTCCAAATCATTAAATCAATTTCTTAAGTTCAACTTATAAATTAAATTAAATTAAATTCAATTCATCAAATCAATTCTTTCAATTACAAGTCTTACATTAATTCCAATAAATCGCATTTTTATTTCCTGTTAAAGAAATTCAACTTCACTTATTTACTTACTTAAATAATTTTCCAAAACTTAATTAATAACGAAAACTCAATTTCAATTATTTACGAAGTAAATTCACTTATCCAAAAGTTCAATTTTCCTTATTAAAGAATTTCAATTCAATTTAATCATTAAATAATTCAATCTTATTTAATTATTAAATAATTCAAAACTTAATTATTAAATAATTTCAAAGTTTAATAATTTCAAACTTAATTATAATTTCAAACTTTATTCAATCATTTCTCAAATTAAACAACATTCTTTCATCAATTTCATTTTTAATATTTTGTTTCAGATTTTTAAATATCAACATTTCCCATTCATTAAAAATTCAAATTTCAACTTTATTTCAAAACCATATTATTTATTCAAATAAAATCTTCATTTTATTTTTAAACAAATTATTGACCAATCGGGTTTTATTTAATTTTCTATCCTAGGTCAAGATTTAAATTTGGGTATTTATCATTTCAACCCGATTCCAATTTAATTCAAAAATCAAAGTATATAAAGGGAACTTGCAGTGTGATAACTGGGATGGTGTCAAAGTAAATAAACACGCAACAACAACAACCAATATCAATCCAATAATCAATTCAAATAATCCCGAAATAACCATATTAATTCGCATTGTTATTTGTACGAATTAATATAATTATTTCTAGAATCTACACTATCATTTCACGTAGATTAAAGATTTTTACATTACGGTTTTCACTTGTCATCTATTTACAATTTCATACATCATCAGTTTAACAGCATATATTCAGTGGTTCAAAATGTAATTAAACAAATCCTAAGTGTCAATAAATTCAACAGTGAAAGGGGTCATATTATACAAATGTCAGTTAATCAAATTTAACATTTAATTATCCTATATCAAGTTCAATTTCATACTATTTATCATTTTAACATTAACAATTTAACGTCCAATATAAACATCAACAATCAATCAATTTCAGCCAAACTGTATTATCATTGCATAAATAATTAACAGATAAAGGTGTCAGATGTCATAGGTGAACTGATACAGGTGATAACAGTGCAAATATCAACAGCAGCATATTTCAATTGTCGTTTCAATTGAAATCAAATTTAATAAATAAAAGAACGTTAATCGTGAGTGAGTGCTCACCTTTCGAGGCTAGAGATATGAACGAAAATGGAAGCGGATAGACAAAGACAAGCATACAGATCAGCGAGCGGGACAGCAATGAGTTAGAAGTTTGCTGAGATAGATTTGATATTGAGAATGTCAGTCAAATAGCACGAGATCAATGGAACATGATATACTACATATATAAATTTTCTAAAATTTAAAATTTAAACATATAGTTAAAATGAAATCTATATACATTTATTATCACATCAATGTTTATTATATATAAACCCGTATAAAGTTACTTATACAACAAACCATCATAAAATTTATATAACACATGTATAATTCAACAGATCACCTTTCAACTTATACACCACCAAATGTCTATATACTCAAATTAAGTAAACTATACACAACCTATAGGCGTAAACCAACATATATTAGAATAATATCTATACAGTTATTATTTAAAATCAACGTAAGATCTTCACACGCAAAAAAAATAAAATCAATACTTAAACAAATCAATATTATATATTTAAGACAATATACGAAAGCAATATATATTATATGCCTGAAACAACATATATACATATAAAACAAAACTTAGACAGTAAATTGAAAACAATACTTATTTTTAGCAAAAGGAAACACTGCACTGGTAGGAAGGCAAATAAAAAATAGGTTTCAAGACAACGCAACTTGAATTATATATAAGCCTATATACAAACCTACTTTATTATAACACATATATATACGATTAACACGCACATATAATACTTAAAATAAAATACCCAGCACGCCTATCTTGTACTATATAGAATGTATCCTATAAGTAAACACAACTATTGATATAAACAGTTTATAGGTATAACATATTAAAACACTAGTGTAAACATGATAGAGATATTTATATACTAACAGGAAATTAATATCAATATAAAATTGGATAGCTAGTACTCTGAAAAAGAATGCGTATTTATTTTATCTTTTAAAATACATCCCTATATATATCGTTTGTATACATTATTATAAACTTTTCAAAATACTGCATAACAGAACCTAATTTATATATATATAAATACTTACAATAATAAATAGATGAAACGAGAATTGCAACAAGCTGAAATATAAAAAGCAAGGTATTGCAAATAGGCGAAAACAACAGCTAAAATAAATATATATATTATAAGTTTCGAAATCAAATAGACAAAAGAACAACAGCTTGTTAAAATATGTACACAAAATATAATTGTAATATAATCTATATTAACAGGAAATAGACAATAATGATATATAAACTAGGCTGCTATGTTAAACGTATTGTATACAAAAGAAGGCACTGTAACAATATATATGTGTACTATAGAATATATCATAAACTTACATAACTATACATATATAGAACTGAAGTATTGAATATATATAACTACACATATAACTAACAGGTTATAAACTAACTTATATGTAATATATATATAAAGTCTTATATAAAAATAGACTAACACGCTAGAAAAATATGCAGACAAAAGAAAGGCTCACCCACGTTAGTACGGAGGCGGCGTCAGTGGATGGGGATGATGAGTGGCGGAAAGGTGCATGCAGGCAAACGAGGGAATGGTCTCAGGTCTCGGTAGAGGAAGGGTCGTCACGGCACGTCCGAGGATGTGGCAAGGCGCTAGCAGCGGAGTGGGCTGTTATGGCTCGGGTAGGAGGAAGAAGAATGAGGCGGAGAAGAGAGGGAAGGTCGGCATGGCCATGGTGGAGCGGTGGTTGAGGTGTGGGCTGCGTCCATGGGGCAGAGGAACGGTGGTGTGGGCACTCGTAGGGGAGGTTGAATTTTGCGTGCTGGGGAAGGTCGGAGACACGAGCGAAGGGGAGGTGATGGCTCGGACTCGGTGGAAGTAGACGTGGTGGAGATGGGATGTTGCAGAGAAGTGGAAGTGAGGTGAGAAGAATGAAGAACGTGTGAAGAGGAGGAGATAGTTCAGATAAGAAAATATGAATAGGCTTTTGTTTTCTTTTTTTTTTCTTTTTTTTTGTGAAATGGTGCAGAGGAAAGTTATTAAACGTTGGAAGTAACGAAAAAGAAAAAAAAATTAAACGTTGGAAAAGGAGACCATGAATTCAGAAGTTATTAAAGGGAAATGGCTTTTGGTATTATACGGTGGACATAGGAGACCAAAAGACTCAATTACATAACCGATATAACAAGTCGTTCGGTAGATTACGTTGTCTTTCGGACTCCGAAATACTCAACCGAATATACCGCAGTGATCAGCATGACGAGACGATCAACACGGTATATAAATATCTGTGGTCTGATCGAATTTTAAAAATTCGAAATTTCAAATAGCGGAGAACGCAAGAAAAACGCTGAAGAATAAGATCGACGGAGCCAAAGATGTCCGAATTTGGAAAAACGACAAACTGACATCTTGCTCAGAAGATGGTTTAGAATTTTTCTATGTAAAAATATTTAAGTTTCGGAAACATTTTATTTTCAACGCTTTTTAACTGATTAAATGAAGTGAATTTACGTGCGAAATAAACTTTCATATTTTCGGACGAAAATTTACCAGTTGCTATGTTTAACTAGACGTATTCCAAATATTTAATTTTTATTTCAAAATTTTATCGTTTAAAATTTCACAAAATTTCAACTAATTACGTTATTAAAACCGTTGAAATTTACGGGTCGTTACATAATTAAATTAATATTAAAAGAAAATCTACAAATGTTTGAGCTCCCTCGAGTTCTGACTCATCTCAACCGCACAATGTTAATAAGGTACTAAGTATACTATGATACTTGGTTAGGCAAGTATCATGTCCCCACTTAGAAGATTATCCAAATCATCACAAAACTAGCAGAGAAGTCCTTCCTCGAACTATCACAAGCTATCTTAACTATAATATACTATAGATAATGTACCTTTATACCCATATCATCAAAGAACATTATGATTAATGTTGTCTAACAATACAGAGAATACGGTTGTTAAGAGCATCCAAACATGAATATATCTTTAAACTAACACTAACACGTCATACTTACTATTTTAATGAATATCTGGAATAAAATTTTGACATGTACAACCTCAGTCTAAACTAATAAACATATTTGTTTCCTAAAATAAGGAATATATCATATAAACAATAGCCACAGACCACAACGAATAATACACATCGTATACAATACATACTATGAGTCTAAAAAATGCAATACCATATTCACATAATATACATCCAAAATAAGTCACTATCTCAAATAATACATCCCAAAAAATACATAGATATATATCCTACAGAAGATAAACTGAAAGGTCAAAATAGTCTATCATCTTCTAGTACACCTACCCAAAAGCCTGTAAGTCCTAATACCGGAAAAGTCTCGGCTTGACCCGAGTATTATAAATTAAACGGGTCAGACTATCTCTAAATATTCATAAGGGTGAGAACAAGATGTAACATAAGATATATAACATTATAAAAGTAAACTAACTACATAAATGATTTAACTCGGAACTTATCACAAAGTACAAGAACATTTAAATCACGAAACACTTAGTCATAAAAACCGAAATAATCCATGCCAATCATCTCGATCCTCCATATCAATCACAACGATTGTCCATTCCATGGGAAACAAACAAATCGTGTATCATCCAAAGCAATCTAATACCAAGGATCATCCTTAGCGTGAAACAAACCCTAGCCAATCACAAGGGTTGTCTGTACTGATCAAGATGATCGTAGAATACATAGCACGCCACAATTTTTTTTAAAGAAATCCAGGAGAATACTCCTTGCGGATCTATCGACCCCCGACCAAACACCAAAAGGAATATACTCTAAAGTGTCAGATACTGTCGCTGTCAGTAATCACAAAAATTTAACCAAAACGTCCCATACCGTACAGTGAAATTCAAGTTTATACTAAAAGCTAGTAAATCTCGCTTATTACGGAGATAATTGGAAAACTTGAACTATATTCTCTTAAAGGCCTATTGGCCCCGCCAAACACCAAAAAAGAATACAACTCTAAAGTATTAAATACTTCTTAATAGCAATCACAAGAATTTAACCAAGGCACCCCATATTACCTTGTGAAATTCAAGTATTCACTAGTGAACAGTAAGTTCCACTCAAACATTATTCAATTAGTGATATCATATTTGACGAAGCATTATTCAAAAGTATATAAATCAACTGAGGACACTAAGTCGATTATTAGTATTTTCCGTTCTAAATCGCACGAAAATGCCAAAAAGGCATAAAACCCAATATTATTTTATAGTTTGAGAAAAATATAATTCTTATCATATATGAAATGATTCCTAATACTTTATTTAGATAATATATACCTTTAAACTTCACAATATAAAATTAATAAACTCATTTATTATTTAACTTTATATAGATATCTACTAATAGATAAAATATCCAATAAATCCATATAATTCCAAAAATGCCTTTATATATATGTATGTATGTATATATATAGTTGTCTCTAAAATTCCATATAAGATATTTGATTGATAAACCATATTTCAAAAACCCTATAAATAGTTCATTCATTTTATAAATCCATAAGAACAAATAATCCAACCCTTAGAAGTATTTAAACATTTGATTATAACTAACTAAGTTTAATTTCAAATCATTATTAATATATAAATAAGAAATAAATATCTAAATAAATGTATATATTTTCACTTTCAAATATTCTTAATAAATAACCTAATTTTATAATTTAAATGAATTAGAAGAAACGATTCAATTTGAAACCCAATCCTTTTTAAAAACCCTTGTTGAAAACATACGACGGAAATTTAGTGTTGTGCTATGGACTCTTTGGCATAACTACTCCAAAAAAAATTCACAAATTCAATAGTTTAAAAGGTGAAATCATGCACCAAAATCATCACATATAGGCAATAGAAATAAGGTAGTAAGTTAACAAAAGTAAAATGAACAAACGGGAAGCCAAACGGGCGATTGGGGAGGAAAACTGGCACCACCTTGAGCTCTGTCCAGGCCATGACCGGTGCACCGGTCCAAGTGAACCGATGGACTGGTGGCGTTGCCTGGATAGAGTTCCAGGCTAAGCTGTAGCCTCTCCTGTGGCCCGATGTCGGTGATTTTCCTGATGGTGGTTGTTTTGACTCCTAGGACATAAATTTTGGTGTCACGCAACTATGATTTCAACAATAATTTGATGATTTAAGAGATTAAACATATAGGGTTTTCAGCAAACAGAAAATTATATGTCCGGGAATGCAACCAACACAAGAAATAGGGTTCAATTCAATAATAGTTTCTAACAACAATTCATCCAAAACAGTACATGCACCCAATATAAATTTAGAAATAGTCGTGTGAGTGTTAACTCGCCTTTTTTCCCTTGCTATAGCTTTCTAGAATCCATAACTCAACCATTTCAACTATTCCTAGTTTAATTTCGGCAATTTGAAAAAGAAAGATTATAACCATAAACCAAAACTGAAATTAATCAACTCAATAAATACATTAGATGATGGAGGAGATTACTTGAGGTTGATATCTATAATTATTGATTAAAAGCCCCTTGATTTGCATTTAGATTTAGGATTGATTTACATTTCTAGGGTTTTGAATGAGGAATACTTGGTTTCTTATTTCAGTTTAAAGAACATGGAAATGAGCGTACAATGAAATGAGAAAAGGGATTTCTTTTTAGTTAAGTGGGCTAGGATGCTACATGGACCCAAGATGCAACCAATTTCCTTTGTTTTTTGCATTTTATAAAACACTATTTTTACACTACAATGTTTCATTTAATATATTTAGATTTCTCAAGACTTAGAAAACAATTACAAGTTAAAAATTCTCATTTCTATTAATACTGAGATATCTTGTACAATTAAATATGATTTAAAAAAAATAAAAGTTATTCTCATTATTTTTAATAAAATAAAATAAACTATTAATTGCAAATTCTCATTTTAAAGCAATAAATCTCAATATCAACAATTTATCCTTGTTATGCCACATTTTGATTCGGTTATATCCAAACTGATTAGACAAGCTAGACTCGACTATCATCAAGGCTAGTAGCCTAGAGCGATGATTGTGGGGTCTAAAAATCAAGTACAGATGATAATAGGAAGCTATGATCGAATGGAATTGAGAGATATGGTATACTGAATGTTCTAAATATGGAATATAAACTAGTCTATGAAAGGGATCGGGTATGATCCCTCTCAACCAAAGGGATCAGATTACTTTAGCTAAACAGTGCAACTCAACAGAAAACGATCGATATCTCAAAATCCACAAGCTCAATACAAATGAAACTTTAGGAGCAAGAAGAAGTGACCCTAGGGAGTCCAACCTAGGGATCACACCTCAAAAGGAATAAGTAAGAGGGATCGGCTCTCTTACCTCCATAGGGATCAGTCAGAATCAGACTATACAACACATTGCAACAATAATCGATCAATAACTCAACATCTACAAATCCAATCAACATGAAACTTGGAGGACAAGTGCATCACAACTTGAAGAACCCATCATAGGGATCGCAGCCCCTAAATCCACTAAGATAGGGACCAACACTGATCCATCTTCCTTGGGATTTGGGCCATGCGATCCCTCATGTGGGCCCCTATGTATCCGGAGAGCCTTCTGCCGAATTTTCAAGGAGATATTTCGCCGTCTTCTCTATAAATACAGACTTGATTGTCCATTTTCGGGATCTTTACGCTGCCCGTTGCTTTGTATTCTTTTGTAACGAAGGATTTTCATCCAATCCTTCTTGTACTCAGTTTACAATGTGATTAATAAAGCTATCTCTATAAAGTGGACGTAGGCAAACAACGCCGAACCACTATAAATCGCTGTGTCTCTATTATTACTTTGTTTCTTATTACTTTATTGCTATATTCTCTCTGTTTACATTTATTATTCTTCATTTATTCCTTTATAAAATCTCTATTTGGTATTTATGCCAGTTTTTGGTGTAAATATTTTGGTGCTTTCATTGAGAACAAGATTCTCAGCTTCATTTGGATCCCTTTGCTGTTGTTGGATTGCATAAATCCAAGGAAGAGATCTAGAATTATCCTCAAACAGTTTGTCCGTTCTATTTCAGATTTGTGAAAGTCTAAGAAAACTATATACAATGGTTAGGAACACCAGATCTACCTCTCAAAACGCAGAAGGAAACGAGAGCGCCAACATCTAGCATTAAGGACAGAGCAATCTACCAGAAGATGTTAATGCGACCAATCCAGTTGATGTCCAGAATCTAGCCGATTCCATCACAAGAGTCGATTTCCAAATTCTGATGGAGATGGGAGAGCTCATGGATAGCCATCGAAGTTGAACCAACAGATTCAAGTCAATATTGATCAAATGAATCAGCTCAGGGATCAACAACGCGGGAAAACTTAGAGGGAGCCAACTCTTTATTCTGCATCGGAGAGATCAACTTCTCAGATGACCATCACAGACGCAGACGTCACAGAACCGACGGACATCACATAGAAGCATCTGGACATCAACATACAACTATTCCCGAGCTGCCAAGACCGATCGGACCCGATCCCTTTATAGGGATCGGGGACGATCCCTCCTCCAAAGGAGTAGCCTTACCTTTTACTGATGGAACTCGAACTGAAACCTCCACGGTTGATCTGGACGTCGGAGTTCAAGTAAATGAAGACCAGTTGCCTCTACGGAATGACGATGATGTGAATGCACGTCAGGAGGATGTTGAGCCAAGAAGGTGTGGAGCGGTCCGCATACATCGACCGGACCATTCATGTGAGGTGGAACACGACTATCGCTTGGCTTTAACTAACCAAACGTTGAACTTGTCGGCTATGATCAGACAGCTAGTAAGGGAAAGCCAAGCTTTGGCCAATGATGATTAGGGTATCTCAAGAAGTCATACCTCGTTCACAGGCAATATTTTACACGTGAAATATCTGAGGAGATTTAGCATGCCGTCGATGCCTGCTTCCGAGGGAAAAACCAACCCCAAGCAGCACATCATGAGATATGAATGGCTGATTGACTTCGCACGAGCTGATGATGCCACAAAATGCAGATGTTTTCCCATTTCTCTTTCTGGCATAACAACGATGTGGTTCACGGGATTGCCCCCAAGGTCAATCTCTAGATTTGATGATTTAGCAACAAAATTTATGGAGCAGTTCTGTATGCATGCAAGTCGCCCTAAAGATGTAATGTCCATATAAAGCGTGATCCATGCTCTAGGAGAATCGCTAAAAGACTACTTGGAGAGATTTCATACAACCATCACAGAAGTCAGTAATCCAAATGACCATTCAATATTAATGGCAGTAACAAGAGGAATTGACCCAGAATCTGATTTTGTCAATTGGTTAGCTGGCAAATCACCCGCAATGTTGGAGCATTTCTATGCAAAGGCAGCTCAGTATTTGAGGAAAGAGGAAGCTAGACGCTCTAGGAAGAAGAATAGTGTGGGACTGAGTGAAGAGGGAGTGCAGAGTAATATTGCAGTGAAATAGTCCAAGGAGAGTTTGGGAAAAGTTCAAATAAATGTCCATAATAAATTGAATTAGCAAAAGAAAGGCAGTGATAGGAACCTTGAACGAAAGAGAGAATCTGGAAGAGGAAAGTCTAGGATCCCAATGTGTGATACCTACACACCACTGAATATATCTCTAGAGAATGTCTACTTGTCTACATGCAATACCATGCAGCATAGGAAGCCACCTCCGAAAGAATCGATGGAGAAACAAAAGCAGACTGGAAATATTGCCAGTTCCACGAATGCTATGGTCATAACACAAATGAATTTAGGCATCTCCAGGATGTTGGCGAGAAACTGATTCGGGAAAGAAAACTGTAGTAGTTTGTTAAAGCCCCGCAGGATGGAGGGTAGGGGACATCTGATACCAATCGAGGACAAGCACCGCACAGGGTTAAGGAGCCTGCGCGGACTGGTGGAAGATTAGTGCTCAATACAATAGCTGGAGGATCACATCCAACTGATAAGAGCTGGCACGAGATGGAGCGCTATGCTAGCGCAATCAAGCATATGAATTTTGAGTGTTGTTCAAATACAGGAGATGGGGCTACGACCAAACAGTAGCGTACAATAGAAGATGACATTGTATTCAAAAATAGAGATGCAGACAAGGTAGAGGCACCGACGATCGACCCAATGGTCATTTCGGTAATGATTGGCCCTGCCTTAGTGAGGAAGATCTTGGTCGACTGTGGTAGTTCCGTGAATATAATTTTCAAAATGGCTTACAATCATATTAGGATGTAAGCCAAGGACTTAAAACCATCTAAAGCCCATATTCATGGCTTTAACTGTGCTGCGACCGAAGTTGTCGGTTATGTTGAATTTCCTATGGAGTTGAGAGAAGGCGACCACAGGAGAGTGTGGATGTTGCCATTTGTTGTCTTGGATGTTAACTCTCCATACAATGCATTTCTGACTGACCAGCCCCAGCTGAATTCCGGGAAGCTCTTGCCCCGTGGTGTTTGACTTTGAAGTTCACAACTGATAATAGCGTAGGAGTTGTACATGCACTACAAGAAATCTGACCTTTACCTACCAATATTTTACCTACCAATATATATCGGTAGGTAAAGATAACCTTTATCTACCAATATTAAATGGTAAGATTTATTAGTAGGTAAATATTGTCAATATCATAACATTTTGGAAGGATGATTAACTACTAATAAATACGAGTAAGTAAAAAAGTGTTACCTACGCATATACTGGAGGGAAATTTTTGGCAATTAGCACATATATTTCCCTCCTGTCATTTTAACTTTTCAGTAAAAATAACGTTGAGTTGTGTGATGATGTGTCAAAAAACCTTATCCCAGCAATTTCATTTTTGGAATGAAGATTGTTTGTATTTTGAAATATGAAATAATTAGCAGTTAATAATTAATAAACAATAATTAAATTTTAAATAATTATTATTAAATATTCAATAATCATTTATTAATAACTTTTCATATACTACCATTTTTTTCTTCAAACAATGGACTATTAAAATGTAAGTCTTGTAATTTTTCTAAAAAGTTTCAAATTTCATACCAATATGTCATCATCCAAAATGGCTAAAACATATTCTCCCCAATTTATTAGAGAAACACAATCCATACCATACCCTCCAGCTATAGATCTAACCGTTTATTTTAAATAAAATCTAACGATACAAATCTCAATCCGCGTATTTTCTTTTGATTGGCCACACTAGAAACCGATAGGAACCACTATCCACCTTTGAATCCCCCACATCTCCATTCTTTGAAATACTATTCCGATCCCCAATCATCTCATCTTCCCAAACCCTAATTCCCAAATTAATCAAATTTCACCATGGTAGGAAGAGGCACTAAATGAAAAATTGTTAATCAAACAAGTTTTACTCACCTTCTCCCCTTTTTGATTCAATAATGAAATTAGTTTTCTATGCCGTCAAAAGGTAACCTTTTTGTTTATTTTCTGATTTATGCTTCCTCTTAATTTTTGACTAAATTATGCTTCATCATTAATTTTCTATATAAACTGCATTATGTAGTTTTGTGAGAATGGAAGATGAAATATTTAGAAGGGCCATTTGGATAATGTTATTTAGACTACAACCAAATTCTGGATCATCATCTTATGCTGATGCATTGATTAATATTACGGTAAAACATGCACTTATTCGAATGATTTATAAACTTTTTTGCATATTTTATTTTTCCTCTACAAGTATTAGCACATGAAGTTCTTAAAAATAATAACCTAAGAAATTATAGCAATCTTGATTTTTTCTTTATTTCAATTTTTTTATGGATTTTATAACATTTTTGATGATATTGTCATTGATTCACTTATTTGGTAAGGCGGTAAAGTTTTGTAATAGAGCATTGATTTCCTTCAATACATCGATAGTAAAATGCTAAATTGGATTCATATTATCAAAATGCTTGACTAAATGATGCACCCTTAGTAATTGTAATATTAAATGCAACAATCCTATAGACAATAAATATGAATATTTTTGTTCTGTGTTTGTTAGTATTTTGGATTTGATTTTTCATCAAAATTATTACTTACCAATTTCATCATTGATTCACTCATCTTGTAAGGTTCATTTTATTATGGCCTTCCATGAAAGAATAGATAATTAAATGCTTAATTGTGTTCATTGTATAAAATTATTTCTTAAATGACTTGCAACATCCTTGATTATAGTAACAAATGAAATATTAATCATGCCATTTAAGTATCAATTTTATATAATGAAAATAAATAAGAATTTAATTGTCTATCCATTTTAAGTTATGTGGGGCTTGAATTACTTGAAAGATGACATTTTTTAAAATAAATGCAACCTCTCTTTTTCTGATCATCGTTGCCTCTGTTGAGTCAAGATTTTTATATAGTTTTGATTTCTGACAAAGGGATAAACCGTGATCGACAAAAAGAAGTTATTCATTGAGACACAACGAGCTTCATACGTTAGAGGTTGATTATTTGGTATGTTAGTAGTATTAGTTATGTTAAAATCTATCCTCAAATAATCATGCATCTCAATAGAATCGATGTATATACGTTTTGGATGACATTGCACATTCACTGTGCAATTTAACAGGGACCGGTCGACCGGTCCAAAACCAGGCGGTCGACCGTTCCTGTGTAAATTGCACAATGAACGTGCACACATGCACATAACGTCTATATATTTGAAATTTTGTCTACTGGTCATTTTTGACCTGTCGACCGTTTTTAAACAGAAAGCAACCTTTCCCAAAAGACACTTCTTTCTTCGATGGTTGCTTCTCTTACCTTTCATCAATGATCACATCTGTTAATGGCTACTCTTCACAAAGAGTTACAACCATTTATTCTCTATATAAACATATCTAAATCATTGATTGAAATACAACAATTCTTTGCTTTAAAATTCTGATCTTAATTTCTAAATACTCTTGCATTCTAAAAAGCTCTCTACTTCAAATTGCTTATTGAATCATTGAAATTATTTCATATCTTTCGATTCAAATAAGTAATATACTTCCTTCAATCTTCACAAACATCATTCACATATTTTGAGGATAAGATTATAGGAAGGGTGTACTACAAGTGACAAATCAGTGTTATCAAGAGCACAAGTTGTCAACGACAATTGTATTTGTTTTTGTTGAAGTCCTCGGTGTTGTAAGAGGCACGAAATCCCGTTCGGCTGTTCGGGTGTTGTAAACCTGTTCCTCCGGGTAAAGCGAGGTAGTTGGTTGTGAAAATCCAGATAGAAGTCTGGGACTGGACGTAGGACGGGAGATCCGAACCAGTATAAAAATCCCTGGTGTGATTTTTACAGTTTACTGCATTTACTATTCTATATCTGTGAATTGTTATAGTTAGTTTATTAAATATTTACTTGTATAGAACATTCCGCATATATTGTCAGTCCATATTACACGATCCATAATTAGTGTGCACAAGCATACACACTTTCATTTGGTATCAGAGCACGGTCATCATATAACCGTAACACCGTTATTTGATATATTCTTGTAATATGGCAAATAACGCAAGCACTAGCACTAACACTTACACGGAAGGTCAATCAACACAAAGACCTCCATTCTTTAATGGTCTCAACTATAGCTATTGGGCTACACGTATGTCATTTTTATGCAATCAAATAGCTATGATGCTTGGAATGCTACTCAAAAAGAAATAGTGAATCCAACAACTGAATATTCAGAATGGACAACGGCTGAGAAAACGGCAGCAGCCGTAAATGCAAAGGCAATAAATATGTTGTTTTGTTCATTAGACCAAAATGAATATAACCGTGTTAGTATCTGCACTACTGCATATCAAATTTGGCAAACGCTGAAAACCACTCATGAAGGTACTAACAAGGTTAAACAAGCCAAAATAGCCATGCTGAAAAGTCAGTTTCAAAATTTCAAAATGAAACCGAATGAGACAATCAATGATATGTATTCAAGGTTTCAAACTATTCATCATGCACTTATCGGACTAGGACAAAAATATTCAGATTTTGATGTTGTGTCAACAGTCCTACATTCTCTGAATAGTGAATGGGAAGGAAAAGTATTAGCAATTGAAGAAGCTAATGACCTTTCCATCATGAAGCCAGATGAATTGATAGGAAATTTAATGTCCTATGAAGCAAATTTGCAGGCTAGAAAAGAACAGAAAGAAGAAAAGAAAAATGTAGCATTTCATGCTGAGAAAGATGAAAATGAATCAGATTCTGAAGATGAAGATTTGGCATTCATTGCAAAAGGATTCAAAAAATTCCTAAAATATCGAAAAGCCAGTCGTTACAACAAAAGGAAATCTGGATCAAACAAACCATCTTCATCAACTATAGAATGTTTCAACTGTCACAAAAAGGGGCACATGCAGAAGGATTGTCCAGAACAAAAGAAGAAGTCAGAAAATGATAAATTCAAACATAAGAAGGACAAATCAAAGAAACGAGCCTTCTCAGTAACATGGGATGATTCAGACTCATCCTCATCTGGAAGTGAAAGTGATCAGGAGAATGAACAAGCTAATGTTTGTTTTATGGCAACAGAAGATGAGGTACAAATTCCTACATTTGATGAATTACTTGATATAAATTCTGAATTGATAGTCAAATATAAAGACATAAAACGTCAATTAAAAGTAGCCAAAGCAGATTTGAGTAGAGCAGAGTTTGAACGAGATATGTTAAAAGACGAGAAGAAAATATTAGAAGAAGAACTTGAAAAACTTCAAGAATCATCATCTAATGTTGACTCTCAATTATCTCTTTTGAGTCAAGAAATTGAAACTCAAAAAGAGAAAAATGATGCTCTCACTATTGAAAATCATGAGCTTAAGGCAAAAGTCAAAAATCTGGACCTAGAAAAGGCGAGCTTACAAACTAAGTTAGATGACATAACTCAAAATGTTTCTAACTTTAACAAAGGTCGAGAAAATTTGACAAAAATCATTGAAAGTTCACAATCTGTTTCAAATAAACAAGGTTTGGGATATAGGAAACAAGAAACCAAGAAACATCTTGGTAATGAAAGGAAAAAGAAAGTACAAAATACTGGAGCTAAGAAAAATCTTAGTTTATTATATTCCAAACCAAAACCAGTTGTGAAATTTCAGAAGAAAAATGTCAAGACTATCAAAATATGGGTTCCTAAAACAAATAACAATTTGATTAGGAATAAATATATTCAGAATTTCATGAATACTGTACATCTTAATACTAATTATATATATAAAGGGGATACCGGACCCGTATGGGTTTGGACTCCTAAGACCTAACTCTTAGGACCCCATAAAAAGTGGGTACCATGGACTTAATTTTATTTTTTGCAGGTCCCACTTAAAAAAAGAGGAAAGTGGATATTGGACAGTGGTTGCTCGAAGCACATGACTGGAGACAAGAGCTTATTAACAAATATTACATACTCAGATGGTGGCTCCGTCACTTTTGGAGATAATTCAAAAGGCTATATCATCGGCAAAGGCGATGTGAGCAATTGCGGTACATCTAACTCACCTCTTATTACAAATGTCATGCTAGTTAGAAATTTAAAACACAATTTACTTAGTATCAGTCAATTATGTGACAAGGGTTTTACAATTTCTTTTTCAAATAATAAGTGTAGTATTCTAGATAAAGATCATAATTTAATTTTCGAAGGTTATAGAGACAGAAATATATATATTCTGAATATGAATATTAATCATAACTCAGATATGTGTCTTGTGGCTAATGATAATGATCCATGGCTATGGCACAAACGCTTCTGTCATATAAACTTCAGAACTATTGACAAGCTAGCCAAAAACAATCTAGTTAGAGGACTACCCAAAATGAGTTTTAAGGTTAACAATATCTGTGATGCATGTCAATTAGGAAAATTAACCAAATCATCTTTTAAATCCAAGAAAGTCATATCAACATTACAACCACTTGAGTTACTACATATGGATTTATTCTGACCAACACAGGTTCAGTCGATAAACCATAATCGATATGTATTTGTAATAGTTGATGACTATTCTCGGTATACATGGTCTATTTTCCTGAAAAACAAGAGTGACACTTTTGAACATTTTAAATCTTTCGTCAAAAGAATTCAAAAATCGAAAGGGCTAAAATTTAAAAACATAAGGAGTGATCATGGTGGTGAATTCGAAAATAACGAATTTGAACATTTTTGTACAAAGAAAGGTATTAACCACAATTTTTCGTTTCCTAGAACTCCACAACAAAACGGAGTTGTAGAACGAAAAAATCGAACATTACAAGAATGTGCAAGAACGCTATTAAATGGATCCACTTTACCAAAACATTTCTGGGCAGAAGCCGTCGCCACTGCGTGTTATGTTTTGAATCGTGTGTCCATTCGACCACTCACCAAGAATACGTCTTATGAATTATTTAACGAAAGGAAGCCAAATATATCTTACTTCAAAGTATTTGGTTCAAAATGTTTCATTTTAAATACGAAAGACCATCTCGGAAAGTTTGATCCGAAAGCTGATGAAGGTATATTTGTCGGTTATTCGGAAAGAAGCAAGGCGTATCGTATTTTCAATAAACGAACCAAAACTATTGAAGAATCTCTTCATGTTTCCTTCGATGAAATCTTTCAGCCCTCTCAACCAAAATCTGATGATGACGAAACTATACTTTCTGACACTCCTATCATCACAAATTATGACTCTGACTCTGAAAATATTATTGAAAATATTTCTCAACAACAACCAGCTTGTGAAATACGTTCCCCTCCAAGATTATTGAGACACCATCAGGTTCAAAATATAATTGGGGAGGTCGACTCACAAGTAAGAACTAGGAGTCAATTATATCAAATGGGACATGTTGCGTTTCTATCAAATATCGAACCTAAGAATCCTAAAGAAGCAGCTACCGACGAATATTGGATCATTGCCATGCAAGAAGAACTAAATCAGTTCGTGCGCAATGACGTCTGGGAACTTGTTCCAAGACCAACTGATCAGTCAGTGATTGGTACTAAATGGGTCTATAAAAATAAGGCTGATGAACAAGGAAATATCACCAGAAATAAAGCAAGGTTAGTAGCACAGGGGTATAATCAGGAAGAAGGTATCGATTATGAAGAAACTTTTGCACCAGTTGCTCGACTAGAAGCTATTAGAATCCTATTATCTTTTGCTTGTCACCATAATTTCAAACTTTATCAGATGGATGTCAAAAGTGCATTTCTTAATGGATTTATCAAAGAGAATGTATATGTCGAACAACCTCCTTTGTTTGTACATGAAAAATATCCTGACCATGTGTTCAAACTTAAGAAAGCTCTTTATGGTTTAAAACAAGCACCTCGTGCTTGGTATTAACGATTACGTAGCTATCTTATTAACTCAGGATTTCAAATAGGCAGAGTCGATCAAACTTTGTTTATCAAACATTCTCAAAAGGATATTCTAGTTATTCAGATATATGTAGACGACATCATCTTTGGTTCAA
The DNA here is from genome assembly GCA_030737815.1 of Allium fistulosum. NCBI lineage: Eukaryota > Viridiplantae > Streptophyta > Magnoliopsida > Asparagales > Amaryllidaceae > Allium > Allium fistulosum. The sequence goes on from CM060901.1 coordinate 723,032,327, forward strand.
CAAATGATAAACTATGTAAGGAATTTGCAAGTATTATGACCAAAGAATTCAAAATGTCTCATATGGGAGAACTGTCATACTTTCTTGGACTTCAAATCAAACAACTTCCGAATGGTATTTTTATTAATCAAGAAAAATACTGCGGAAATCTTATCAAGCGCTTCGGATTAGAAAATACATCTGGTAAACCAACTCCTATGAGTACAACTACACATCTTGAAAAAGATGATAATGGTAAGAGTGTTGACCAGAAATTATATCGAAGCATGATTGGTTCTCTTCTTTATCTTTCAGCTAGTCATCCAGATATAATGATGAGTGTTTGTCTATGTGCTCGTTTTCAAGCAAATCCAAAGGAATCGCATTTACGAGCAGTGAAGCGTATAATTCGTTATCTTAATAATACAAAAGATTTCGGTCTTTTTTATCCAACAGAATGTCCATTCGAATTAGTTTCATATAGTGATGCTGATTTTGGAGGTTCTCGAACAGATAGAAAGAGTACAAGTGGTATGTGCCATTTTATTGGGAAATCACTTGTCTCTTGGTTTAGTAAGAAACAGAATTGTGTTTCACTATCAACATGTGAAGCCGAATATATATCAGCGGCTCTCGCTTGTACTCAAGTATTATATATGCAACAAACACTTCAAGATTTTGATATTCATTTATCAAATTCTATTATATACTGTGATAACACGAGTGCTATAAATCTTTCTAAAAATCCAGTGAATCATTCTAGAACCAAGCACATTGATATCCGTCATCATTTCCTTAGAGATAATATTGAAAAAGGAAATATATGTCTTGAATATGTCCAAACTGATAATCAATTAGCGGACATTTTTACTAAGCCTTTGCTCGAATCTAGTTTTATTAGATTACGAAGAGAGCTTGGTTTAATTTCTTTAAAAGACCTTGTCTAATAATTACTGATGTTAAACTTTTAAGTTCTTTCGTTTGATTATTTTTTTTAACTATAGCTATTTTAAGCTATTTTTAATTTGAGCCTCTGCTTGTTTACATATTCAAATCCCTCTTTTCACTCTTGATCATAGGCTTATATATAAGGAATGTCTATATAAGCTGTCAAAAATATTCGTTTTATTCATCTTCCCTTATCTAAGCATAAATACAAAATTTTCTATGGCACATATTTGTGATGAGTGTGCTCAAAAATCACACATTTCCGTTACAAGTTCTGAGCCAGAAGAATATTTTTCTCCTGAAACACCAAAATATAAACCAAAGTGCCATCATCAATGCTCTCGTACACCTGGAAGTACGCCTAAATCAAAAAAGGCAAAGAAAGTGCTATTCTGTTCTCCTCATACCAAAGAGAAGATCGATGAAATTCATCACTATCAAAAACATCTAATAGATCTTCAACGTCAGCTTCATTATGGACAACAACAGCTTCATCATGAACAACAGCAGACTTCGGCACGATTATCTATTTTAGAAAGAATGGCATTCTTCTTCTGTGGAACAAACAAACGAGATGTTCATGAGCCGATGCCAAATGCACCTTCATCTTCTAGAACCCCAAACTCATGGGACAGAAACTATGCTCAGAATGAAGGGGCAACTGAAAAATGGTCATCTTGGAAGGCTCGCATTGATGATATCAACGAAGATTTAACCGATCTTCCTTCTCCCACTCTTCATTAATTTTATTTTTATATTGTATCGTTGTTTATTTTCTTTTGTAATCACTTATATAATAACATTTAAATATTGTCTTACAAGTGATACATGATTTATAGAACACGATATTTTTTTCAAAAAGCAGGCTGAACTGTTTTCCAGAAACAGCACCGGTCGACAGATCAAAAATGGAACAGTCGACTGTTTTGCACTCTGGATAAAAACGGTCGACCGCCCCATTTTGACCGGTCGACCGGTTACGTATATTCTGTTTTTTTTAATATAACTTTCCGTTCACTTTTTTTTCTATCTCTCTCCTTTACTTCAAACCAGTCTTCTTCCCCCAAATCCCAGAAACCCTACTTTCTCTTATTAAATTTCTTTCTTCAAATTTATCCCTAATGGCTCCTCAACAAAAGAAATTAAAGCAAGCTTCTACCTCAGAAACACAACCCATTGATCTTTCTATCAAGAAATGGCTTGTGGATCCAATTTCACTCAAGAGATGGAATGACATGAAAGATTTTACTATCCATCCGGGTTCGTTTGTTAAATTCTCAGATTTCTCTAGTTATCGTATCCTAGATTTCGCAAAGGATGCCGACATTGCAAACCTACTTGACTATGATCAAAACAATGTGGAAATTAACCATGTCATGATCAAGTTATTCTATGCTAATCTAAATTTAGAGAAAAACAAGCCCGAGGATCCCAATTTTTGCTTTTGGTCCGTTGTCTGTGGCAAAGAAGTGTTTATCTCATGTGATAGGATGGCAAATGTTCTTGGTTCTCGGTTTATTGGTGAAAAATTCTCAAATGACTTTTGCAATATTCATGTCCGTAATCAAATTAGTCATCAATTTACTGAAGATGACAAGGATAGCACTAAGTCTATTGGTTTACGGCCGTCTGCAAGAATTCTTCATCATACTCTTATGCACTCTCTTTTACCAAGAATTGGAAATTTTGATGCCGTCTATAAAGAAAATTTCAAGGCATTATACGCAATCTATGGGGGCATTCGTATAAACTGGATTGGTATGATCTTTGATGAGATCTTGAAAGTAAATGATAGTTCTAGGCCACACTTGTTTTATAACGAGTATATTATGCGACTCTTGATCGATTGTGGCATTGAACTACCAAAGTCTTCTATTTCCAAACCAAAAGCCATCAACAAAGCTTCGATTACAAGAATGAAGCTTCCAGCTCCATACTTCAATATTATGCCTTTTGAACAATGGAAAGACCAAGGACATAGAGAGGCTTCCTCCCGTTCATCCCGTCCTAAACCTGAAGAAGTTAAACTTTTAAGATCATCTTCCTCAACAAAAGAATCACTTAACACTATTGCTCAAAATCAATTTCTTCTCGAAGCCCGACTTAAGCGCATGGACACAAAAATGGATAAACGCTTTAACAAACTTAAGTCGTTCTTCAGTTCTATATGGGAAGCAATATCATGTGGAGCATCATCCTCATCCATGCCAACTCAAGACCCTGGCAAGCGCCCAGCTCCTCCTACTTTTGCTTGGACATCCTTGGAGGAGGGTACAAGCTCGGGAACGAGTCATGGACGTGGATACGGAAAAACTCAGCTTGTTGAAGAAGAAGAAGAGGAGGGTGAGACAGAGTCAGATTGAATCCTTTTAGTTTATCTCTTTATCTATTATTTTGTGTAAATTATGACTTTAGTTTTTTGCTTTAAGACTTTATCTGGCACTTGTACTAAATAGTGTCGCATTTTAATTCGTACTAGACTCTTGGGTATTATCATATTATGTGACACTTGATCTATGGTAGTAGTTTTATTTTGCTTATACTCTGGATTATATAATTTATATCCTCTATTTTAACAAACTCCTTTTTGTCGATGACAAAGGGGGAGAAAATTGTGCTAACAGTATATATGCAGGAAAATATAGAGTTACAGTCACAATCTCAGGGGGAGATCATATACAGGGGGAGATTCATAACTATGTTGTCATCAATCAAAAAGGGGGAGAATGTTGAGTCAAGATTTTTATATAGTTTTGATTTCTGACAAAGGGATAAACCATGATCGACAAAAAGAAGTTATTCATTGAGACACAACGAGCTTCATACGTTAGAGGTTGATTATTTGGTATGTTAGTAGTATTAGTTATGTTAAAATCTATCCTCAAATAAGCATGCATCTCAATAGAATCGATGCATATACGTTTTGGATGACATTGCACATTCACTGTGCAATTTAACAGGGACCGGTCGACCGGTCCAAAACCAGGCGATCGACCGTTCCTGTGTAAATTGCACAATGAACGTGCACACATGCACATAACGTCTATATATTTGAAATTTTGTCTACTGGTCATTTTTGACCTGTCGACCGTTTTTAAACAGAAGGCAACCTTTCCCAAAAGACACTTCTTTCTTCAATGGTTGCTTCTCTTACCTTTCATCAATGATCACATCTGTTAATGGCTACTCTTCACAAAGAGTTACAACCATTTATTCTCTATATAAACGTATCTAAATCATTGATTGAAATACAACAATTCTTTGCTTTAAAATTCTGATCTTAATTTCTAAATACTCTTGCATTCTAAAAAGCTCTCTACTTCAAATTGCTTATTGAATCATTGAAATTATTTCATATCTTTCGATTCAAATAAGTAATATACTTCCTTCAATCTTCACAAACATCATTCGCATATTTTGAGGATAAGATTATAGGAAGGGTGTACTACAAGTGACAAATCAGTGTTATCAAGAGCACAAGTTGTCAACGACAATTGTATTTGTTTTTGTTGAAGTCCTCGGTGTTGTAAGAGGCACGAAATCCCGTTCGGCTATTCGGGTGTTGTAAACCTGTTCCTCCGGGTAAAGCGAGGTAGTTGGTTATGAAAATCCAGATAGAAGTCTGGGACTGGACGTAGGACGGGAGATCCGAACCAGTATAAAAATCTCTGGTGTGATTTTTACAGTTTACTGCATTTACTATTCTATATCTGTGAATTGTTATAGTTAGTTTATTAAATATTTACTTGTATAGAACATTCCGCATATATTGTCAGTCCATATTACACGATCCATAATTAGTGTGCACAAGCATACACACTTTCAGCCTCAAAAAGGAAGGTTGATTCATTTTATTGTGTTATTTTTGTTAGCCATTAATTTCTTACTAACTTCAAATGAAACCATTCAATTTATTAGCTATTGATTCCTTACTATTTCTCATAAGAAACCTCCATATCTTGCTATTATATTGACATTTCCTTCTATTTATTTGGTAATGCATGGAGTTTATTTTTTAATTTTCAATCACTTCGACCAATCTTCGCCTGATTTTGATTTATTTTTGGTTTTTAAATATGGTATTCAATATTGGAGTCTAATTTAACTATATCAGATTAAATTGATAATTATTTCTTTGATGTTTACCTTTTGGCTAGAAATATTTCCTTTTTTAGTTGTATTTCATTCTATTGCACATAAAATTGCTTTTGTACATTGAAACCATATTTTTCATTATTCATTTGAAATTATTCTAAATGTTTTCCACTTCCATGTGAAAGTCGGTTTTTTAGGAAAAGATTTGAATGAATTAGAGTTTGGTATGTTACATAAGTTTTCCAACATATTTTAATTATGTGTCTCATTTTTTAGGCTTAAAAATTTGTTTCCTTTATTATGTTAATGTTATGGACATTTACTCTTACAGTTTATCATCACTATGATTTTTTTTCATTCAAGCTTGCTTCCATCCCAGTCTAGCATCACTTCTTTATTTATTTTCTTTAAAACAATATTAAGAATGTAATACTAAGAATAATCAAGAATAAAAAGGCATCTGATGATATTCTTGTTAATAATTTTGTTTCCATATTAATATCGATCTCCCTTAAGGTAGTTACCAATCAATGGTTTCTTTCTAGTTCTCAAGATTATATTGCAAATATCTTTATTTATGTGGAAATTATATGTTATAGGAGGCTTGAATAATCTATAAAGATGATGCCTTTAAAAAAACAACCTCTTTTTCAAAAATAAAGGCAGTGCCTCAAGAAAGAAAATTCATTTATATTCTTTCACTTTGCTTTTTGTGTTTATCTTTCCAATTTATAAGCCACTAATTCTTTGTTATACTTCTAACGTTTTACGTAGTTCTTGAAATTAAGAGTAGTGCATGTCTTTAAGAGGTGACTACACGATGGTCTACAACTTGATCTTGAGAACCTACTCTCTCTCAGGTTATTTTCTTAGCGCTTAATTTGTTGTCTTTTCCCATAAGGAACCTATGTATCCTATTATTCTATTAATGTTTCCTTAATTATAGATTTAAAATTTTTTTTGCACCCTTTAAGTTTTGGTAGCCTTTCATTACCAATCAAGGGATTTTATTAATTTTACTTTCATTTACTTTTCTTACCATATTCTAAAGTTTGATACATTTGAAATTATAGTATGAGATTCTTTAAGAATCAACTAAAACATGTGTAGGTTAGATATATTAGAAGTGTGTGAGCTATAGAGAAAGGTGTATTGTATTCTTAGATTATAAGTTACTTGCAACTATATTTTTGTATTTGTTCCAATAGTCATGAAGCAACGTACTTAATGCATTACAGTCACTCATTCACTGTTTGTTTACTAATCTACCTCTGGCTAAATAATGTTTTTAAAATAAAAACTTCTACTCTTTTTCTCTATTAGTGTTTTCAAACATAACTTGAAGTTTGTCCAAAAACAAAGCAAATTATCATAAATCATATAATATCGCATAAAGATGGGTTATTTATAAATAAGTAAAAAATGCTACTCAAACAAATTTATTATCAAAAATGCTTTATCCATAACAAAATCTTTGCTACATGGTACTGGACTAATAGAAAAAGGAATCTTCAATTTTGGCCAGAGCTTAGCGTAAACATATAAGAATGTTTGTTTTACAAACAAAATCACTGTACAAACTTATAACTTCTCCACTAGAAATACAATTCATTAGCCCACAACACTTTTTTTGATGAAATATCTATCTTTCTAAGATAAGTTTTCTTGTTGTTATTTCAGGGAAATCAAAAATTAATCAAGTAAAAACAAGCTATACATTCAATTTGAAGACCTAACATTATTACAATCATTGTACAATTGACCACTGATCGATGTCCTTACTAGTCTTTTAAGCGAAAGACTTGTTAGAGAGAAGATAGGAACAATAGTACAAAGTCAAGTAACATACAGTCAAATCATTATATTATAAACTGAAATTTCATAAAACTGAAATTGATATTTGCATCATATATATGTTCTTTGTAGACGAACGTAGTAGACTCACCAGTAATCATATTCCTCGACATATGTAACATCCCGCCTTTTTGGACGGATTGTTATGGGGTAAATAAGAAAAAGCAGAGAAAGAAAGGAAAAGAAGAAAAAAAAACAAAACAAAATCTCGCAGCGGAATGACAAAATCTAATAATCAAATAATAGTTCATGAAGTTGTATACAAAACATTTGATTATACTTATACAATACAAAATTAGAGTTACACATATCAGAGATAAACAAATAATGCAGGGGAACAGTATGAATGCAGTGGAATAAATATAGTAAATAATAGTAGTACAAATCCTCGTCTTCGTCCTCCAGAAATAAGGTCTTCAAATCCTGAAATTCTCAGGCTGACCCGAGCGAATTGAAAAGATAAAACACTCGAGTCAGAACTAAAAGATCTTATGTGAGTTAAATCATGGTAAATAACTATGAGTGGAACGGCGTCAGAGATCTTTATGGGGTTTGACATCTCCTATCCAGTTTCTAACGTGAGTGCAGTAACTTAAGAGATGTTTGGGATTCACATCTCCTAAGGATCCGTTAAACTATCTACTATGGAGTACAATACGCTATTATAATATGTCTATAGTAAGATAAACTATTTAAATAGCGTTAAGGCGTTACCCATTTCCCCCTTAACACATTTATATATATTCACATAGTCTATACAGTACCGTAATCCCGTCCGTACTGGACGTCGTCATAGGGCACTCCATAAGTATGGTACAAAAAAAACTCGTAGTGGTCTCGATAGGGTAGGTGACACGGCACAACTAGGCAATGCTAGGGTAGATATACCAATTACACTTCCGGACTGGTGGTAACGCATAGCAGCTATTACCACCCACCTCGGAACACACTCCCAAATCAAAAATCGAGGGTGGCCACCAAATCAATCGCAAATTCAGAATATAGTATCGAAGTAGTGTGCCCGATCAGAGGAATGATCTCACTTGGCCAGTCAATTGCTCCTGTTTTAGCCACCTTAAGCTAACTCATGGGAGTCAGGTCTACGTATATACCTCATATAGGATCGTAGCCAACCATCCTACTTCATTCTGGAATCTCCACCGCGTACACAGTTGTCAAAGTGGTTTTCGGTATTGGCAGGGAGTACGACAATATCTGATCCCGGTCTCTTTTACAACCAATCGCTTATTACACACCGGATGGTTCTTTTACATTTCCAAAATCATTTCATAATTGCTATCAAAATATCATATTCAATTCAAATCATATCACTTTCGAAATCATTACTTACTTTCAAAATTATATCACATTGAAATCATAGTTAGAAATTATATTTCCTTTCAAATGTTATATTTCCAAAATAGGTTAAACTCTCATTTCAAAATTATCATATTAAACCAAATATGCTATTTAGATCCCAACTTAGGTTATAATGTCGCTTAACCACATTCACTTTAAAAATCGAGAATTTGAATATAAACCCATCCATTATACTTAGTTTGGGATTTAGAAGAAAATAGTTTAAATAGTTATAAATAGTTAATGTAGATTTAATATAGATTTAATATAATTAAATAGATTAAATAGCTTTAAAATAGATTAATTAGATTTAAAATAAGTTAAAACAGATTAATTAGTTTAAATAAATTAAATGGTTTAAAATAGGTTAAAATGATTTAATATAATTAATACAGGTTAAAATAGTTTAATACTTTCAAATCTTAATAATTAGAAATTTTGAAATAATAATATATTTTTAAAACAGTTTATATTAAAACATGAATTTGGAATTAATATCAAATTAAACTATTCATTTCATTTCAACACGTTTGGACCATTTTCAATTTCCAAGTCAACAAACCAAATTCCAAACCTTTCAGTTTAACATTTCAATAAACTATTGAATTTCATATCGTTTCAATCTATGTTCAAATATCAATTCGGATTACTCCAATTTCAAAATATTTCAAAGTTATTTTCAAACAACTTCAATAACTTAATTTCAAAAGAATTTCATTTATACTTAAAAGTTTAACTTTAACTTCTAATTTAATTTCTTAAAGCAATTCCTTTTTAAACCAATTCACATTTCAACACAAAACTTGATTTTCCAATAATACTTCAATTTATATACATCAATTTTTTTTCAAGGTATTATTTTTATTAGTTCAAAATTTTAGAAGTTCAAAATCATTAAATTTAACCAATCCGGTGTCCGTATATAATTTTCTACCCTAGGGTCAAGTGATACGGATATTTATCATTTTAATCCGCAATTTAAAATGTTACGGTTATATATCATTTCAAACCGCAATCCCGAATTAATAATAAAATCCATAAAATCGCTCGAGTCTATCATTTCAACCCATAACGATTTTTCCTTAATCTATTGATCATTCGGGTATCTATCATTTCAACCCATAGTGAACTTGCAGTTTATAACGATATAAAATAAAACATCCATTCATCTAATATCAACAATCAACATCCATTACAAACATCATCCAAATCAATCAATAAATATCAATATAGAATTGATAATCAATAACAGGTATTTAACTGGCAATTTATATTCAATAATAAATTAAATAACGATTTAATTCAAATAAATTCAAATTAACTGAGATGATGATTTAAAATATACCAAACAATCATAAATAAATTTTTAATCACATCATAAATTTAATTTAACAAACATAAGAAATTTTAGAAGTTGTGAGTGGGTTAAAACACTCACCTTTGAATTTAAATCGAATTTAAACCCAAAATTTGAACAATCTCGGAATTCATCCAAACCAGCGTCAAACTGTCTGGAATTTCGATTCGATCCCAGTGGATCAAACCGTGCATGAATCGGACCTCGTATGCAAAAGTTATGATCGTTAGAACGAGTAGATTTTAAAGTTTAAATTAAAATAAATAAAAAGAAAAAATTCTCTCACCAGGTCACCTGATGTTCACGTTGAAACCCTACAGTTCGTAACTATCGACAAGCTAAAACCTAGCCGGCCGCCGCTCTTCCCCTAATTATTGCCACCGATCGCCGACGTTACGCTACGATCCATCATCGCCGCGAACCTCCCCATCATTGGCCGACCCCACCAGAACAAACGCGGCCACCTGAAGTCACCCAAAACGGATGCGCTGCCGTACGCCTATGAGCTCGATTTCTAGCCAAATTGATCGCCAGAGATGGAATGCAAATCGCCAGATCACCTTGCCTCAACCTCCTCTACGACCCTACACAACCCGATCGAACCCAGAACGATGATCCACCGTCAATTCTCGAGCCCTAGCATGAACGACCGAGAATTAATCGTGCATTTATGGCCACACAAAAACCTAGATCGAAAAACGAACAGCAGAATTGACTTGCGCTCTTCGAGAGCTTCAAATCGATATATAATATGATATAGTTTAAGGAGTTTGAATTTTTTGATTTGATATTTGATTTGAAATTAAATTGGGAATTTGTTTGGTTTGTCTGCCATCGAGAAGAAGAAGTCAGAGAGAATTGTACGTATAGGCAAATGGAGAATAAGAAGTATCTAGGTTTTATAACGGGCTATTTATAGGCAAAGCTGAAAATAGAATGAACGGATACGATTTGATTTGGATTTGAACGATAAATTACCCGAAAAGCCCGTTCTGTCTCCGGAACGAAAATGGGTCATCCTATATATCAAATAGATGTTCTTGATAGTTTTAACCTTAATGGAACAGGTTTCAAATCCTAATTCAATCGTATGAAGAAGTTATGATAAAATCATCTTATTTTAAATTGATTTCAATTGATTTCAATTTCTAGGCGTTTCGAGTCCGTACGATAAACGACAAGTCCGATTGCTACGAAACTTGAAATCCTACAATAATTCACCGTTTTGGATCCGATGAAACTAGTTTCGTCGAAATCCGAGTTAGTGGCCAAAATGGCTATTTTTACCTTAATTAAATAAATTAATAATAAATTACTTAAGTCAAATTTCAATTCAAATTTAATAATTTACAATTTCTATCAATTTGGATTACTTGTTAGTTTATAATCCTTTATAACAAATTTCTATATCAATTTTAATACTGAATATTTCATCAATTATCATGTTAAATTTCAATTCCAATTAGTTCAGTAATTATAAATTTAAATTTCCAATAAATCCATATATTCTTATTCCATCTTGTTATTCAATCAATTCTATCATCTCATGGGTAAAATTTACATTGGTTTATATCTTAGTACATTAATATTCTCCAATTTCATCTTAATTCTCATTAACGTAATATTTTAAGTATAGTTATTTTCAATAATCTATTTATTATAGCTTAAATTCTAATAAATTGATCAGGCTTGATTTTCAATTCATCTTTTTCACTCAATTATCATATTATGAATAGAATTTACATTGGTTACATCATATTGAATTAACATTCTTCAATTATCAATTAAATCTACATTAACTGCACTAATTAAGTGAATTAATTGCAATTGATTTCCAATTTTAATTTTACTGACTAAATAAATAGGTAACATACAATAATTGTTACCATTAACTTTTAATCACACTTATAAGTTATTATTAACAAACAAATGTTACAATTACTTACATAACCATGGTTTTACTCAATTACCATTCATTATATTTTATCTCATTCATAAATTCAATATTCACATTCATTTCCTTATATTAAATTTATAACCAAGTTATAGCATTTACATTATTTCAATTTATTGTAATTTCATTCAATTTATCAATAATTAGCTTTAATTACCATTGTTACATTTCATTCTTAGTTATTATTACATTATTATGTCACAAAATTTGATTTCTCCCAATATTAAATCCCAGAATCTTATTAACTTAACACATTTTAATTATCGAAAATTTATGGGTTGTTGCACTCTCCCCCACTCAAAACTTTTCGTCCCCGAAAAGGAAAAAAGGGAAAAGAAGGAATCAAGTAATCAATATATCTTATTCAAAATATTAAATTTATAACAAATAAATTTACAAAATTAAATAATTTAAATAAAATATATCAATTTATAACACTTAAATCCTTTTACATTCAAGTAAATAAAAGTTTGGAAAATATTTCACAAAACTTTCTAAGTCCAAAATTCACGAAAAATTTCGGCAGAGTCTCCTTTGTACGAAGAGGCTTGGGAGAAATAACAATATCAATATATAACAATATCTCAAAATTTTCAAAATAATATATCCTAACAGCGGGGAAACAATATAATATCGCTATAAAACCGTAATCCGAGAACGTACCTATTTGTCGGGCAAATAACGCTTAATTATGAAACCAAAAGCAGTAGCAATTGCTTCCATTGTTGAGACTTGGTTTTGATTCATGACACGAAGCTATCACTACGACATACAGATTTGACGACTGCTATGACAAAAAGAAACAAGGAGACGAGGCTTTAAAAACTAGTGCATCAACTATGGTATTTTGTTTGTTTTTAAGTCTTAGGTCAATATTGTTAAAATCTCTCCTCGATTACATCTACATTAGCTTATATATTTAATCATAATATTTATTAAATATTCTATACGTATATAAGCATACGTTTAAATTATAAAAGTGTTTTAAAGTTATAGAAATTAATATATCTATGTAAATTGTGCAAACTGCACAAAATTAACCAGGTCAGTCGACTGACCTTCTGAACCAGTCGACCGACACTGGGATTTTAGTGAAGCATGCACAATTACATAAGTATACGAGTTTAAATTTAAATATTATTTTGAATATTCAGTCGACTGACTCAGAGGCTCAGTTGACTGAATTTCTATAACAGCCACTTTTCGAAAAGACATGACTTTTTGTAAAGAGTTGCGAACCTCTAATGAAAAGATTCGGACGCAACACTTCGATCAAAACTCTTCACCAATAGTCGCTACTTTCTAATATTTATAAATACATACTTCAACTTCATTTCAAATCACTGAATCATATTCTAATTCTCTTATCTTTGCTCTTCTATCTATTTGCAATACACTTTCAAATATTCTACATTAACGCAATACTAGACCTTTCTATTCTTCATATACTTCAAATATATTTATTTATACTCGAGGACAAGATTATAAGAAGGGTGTACTACAAGTGACAAACTCGTGTTATTAAGAACACACAAAGTCAAAAGTATTTTTGTATTTGTTGAAGTCATGTTCTGCTGCTCAGGCGTGTGAAGTCCTCTTCAACTGCTGAGGCGAAATCTTGTTCTGCTGCTCAGGTCCCTATTCGGCTGCTCAGGAGTTGTATAGACCTGTTCCTCCGAGTTAAGTGAGGGTTGTTGTTTTAGTGAAATTCAAGAAGGAGTCTGGGACTGGACGTAGGACGGTGCTCCGAACCAGTATAAAAATCTCTGGTGTCATTTTACTATACTACTTTTATATTCCGCACTATTTACAGTATTACTATCATCACTATACTCTGTATTATCATATATCCATATTACACGATCCATAGCACACTTTCATTTGGTATTAGAGCAAGGTCTTCATATAACCGTAACACAGTTATCTGATAATCTAATAATATAAACACTAACACTAGCACTAGCACTAGCATTAACACTATTTTCATTGAAGGGCAATCCACTGCACGTCCACCACTATTTATGTAACGACCCGGTATTTTGGACCATTCAAATCGACAATAATCCACACATGTCTGACTTGAATAGTTCAAAATATCAGATTGTTAATTTAAAATTTGGCAAAACTCAGCATATGCAGTAAATAAATCAATCATAGAATCACAGACACAGAGTAATACAATAATACGCAGCGGAATAGGTAAAATAGTAGTTCATGAAGCTACTATATAAACATCAGAGTTAGAAATAAAATACAACAGAATATCTCAATTAAAGTGAAGTCTTCAGTACAAATAGATGACCTCTCTGAACAAATCAACTGGAAAAGCTGAAAGCTGAAGCGATAGTTGGATCTCCAAAGGAAGCTCCAAACTCCAAGGGTGAGTCTCAAATGCTGTATCACTCGGTCTGACCCGAGCGTAAAGCAAAACACAAAACACTCGAGTCAGGATTAACATTCTTATATCAATAAATCCAACTCAAGTGAAATATCAATTGAAATACAAGTAACTTAAAGGATGTTTGGGATAACCATCCTCTAAGGATCTGCGGGACTATCTACAAGGGGGAAATATACATTATAACACCATAGTCGTTCCAAATTAATTTAAACTTCAAAACCAAAATATCATTTCATTTCAAATATATCTATTTTCCAAAATAGTATAAATAGATTAAATAATTTATAAAGTAAAGTATTTACAATTTCCTAAAGTTTCACAAATCGGTTCAAATTAACTCAAATTCCAAATTCAAATTTATTCAAAGCTTAATTTTCCCATTTTAATTCAATTCAGTTTCTAAATAACAAATTCAATTCAAATTGATTTCAAATACAGATCTGAATCACAAAATAAACCATTTAAATTCCAATATATTTCAAAGCTTTAATATTCAACAATTTCAAAGTTAAATTTTACAGTTTCATATAGCTCTTGATTTAACTTCATTTATTATTTAATCAGGGAATATTCACTTATATTTACACAAGAAATATTCATTAGATTACTTATAAATCAAACTCAAGTTATAAATCATACCTTACATCTCAATTTCAATAAGTTTCAAATCGGTTTAATTAAATAAAATTCTTTATTAAATACAATTTCAACTAAATTCAAATTATCTTTCTAACCTTAACTTATTCAAATTATTACCAAAATCTATTTTGAAATATATTTTAAATACTCAACATATTATATGTATTAAATCAATCATTCCCATTTACATATAAAAATTTAAGGCTCAACATTTATTAAAACCATATATTTCTTTCCAAAACCATAGAATTCATTTTCAAAATATTTATATATATGGACCAACGGTGTCTGTATATATTTTTATCATATGGTTAAGTGATACGGATATTTATCATTTCAATCCGAAATTTAAATATATACGGGTAGAAATCATTTCGACCCGTAATCCCAATTTCAATACAAATGAAAATCGCTTGGGTTTATCATTTCAACCCATAACGATTTTCTCCTATTCTAATGTCCGTTCGGGTATGTATCATTTCAACCCATAGTGAATTCTATACTAACAGGGAACTTGCAGAGTGATAACAGATAATATAAAATATAACAACAGGCATATATCATCAATATAAATAACAGATACTGGTGTCAGATGTCATAGATGAACATATACAGATAATAGTAATAACAGGCATATAAATACTAGATACTGGTGTCAGATGTCACAGGTGAACATATACAGATAATAGCATATATAACAATTTAAATAACTACAGCATCATATTTCAATTGTCGTTTCAATTGAAATCAAATTTAATAAATACACGAACGTTAATCGTGAGTGATTACTCACCTTTCGAGGCCAGATAGATTTGACAAAGCAATGAGCTACGAATTGCAAGCACGACTTCCAAAGTAAAGCTAGATTGGCACGAATTTGACGGTCAAAGCTGATAAGGAGGAATCGACGAGAACAAACCAAATCAGTTTGATATAACGAACAAAATGTACGTATATTATATTATCATTAATATTTTATTAAAGTCAATATTAAATTTTAAACCACTATAAATAAAATAAATATAAATATAAATATATAAATATTATTCTTAAAACATTTTTTTTTTCAAAGTCCATATTAAATGTAAAACATATACACTATATATATAAACGAAAACATATAAACTTATAGTTTTAGAAATAACATCACATATACAGATGACTTGTATATACTGTCAACATTAAAACCTATACTAAAATATGTCCACATATATACATTAACAGACTATAGATAAGCTCGAAAAAAAAAGAAATTTAACTTTATAACTGTGCATACATAACTAAGAAAAATCAATATATTTCACTATGCAGACCATAACAAATATGCGACCCTTTTCAAATGCAACAAAATAAATATTTGGCTAACAGATGTGCAGATCGACCCATATATGCTTTATATAACTATATACACTATATAACTTATACATTCTAAAAATGAGTATCAGATTCGAAAGTCCAAATCTATGCCAACCTATATAACTGTTCATGTAAACAAATATGCAATATCCAACTAGACAACAGACGTATGTAAATATATACGAAAGTTATGAATCTAATATCTTATATATATAATTAATCTATACAAAGTATTATACTTATATATATATAAATATGTAAATACTTTAAACACTTATATACAAAACGAACATGCTTATATCCATATCCTAACACACTAGCAGATTATACCTATATATAAAGTTCACATATAATATAGTATGCCTATAATACTGCAAATGAAAGAGGCTCGGCTGTGCCTTCAATATACAAGTGCTAAAATTCTTTTACCAAAACATATATAACTACTTTATAGTATAATATATATGGAAACACTTTACAGTAACTTGAAGTAGTATAAACATACAGAACGAAAGCAATATAAGAGAAACATATATATATCTAAATATTTAAAAATCAAGATAGCCTTGTAAAAAGTAAACCGAAGAAATCTCAAATATATAGGTACCAAATGTTTTGAAATCATATATAGTATAAAATATATTATACAATACTATATACATACGATATAAGAACCAATAGATAATACGTATACCTTAGGAAAAATGAAGAAGAGATAGGCATCGTCAGCAGATCGGAGCGGGCGAGCTATGCAGGGTGTCGACGTTGAAGGCTAGGGGCGGTTCAGGTTTCGTTGGCAGGCTATGGATGGCACAAGGCGACTGGGTTTAGGTGGATGAAGCATAGTCGGTTGAGGAGGCTCTCGGGTTCGGTAGGCAATGCGTTGGTGTGTTCGTGCGAGAGTTTGATGGTCAAGGAAAGTGGCGGAGGGCATGTCGGAGGAGGTGATGGTGGCTAGGTGTGGCTGCTGAGGCGGAGCCGAGAGCGGTGGCAAGGTGGAGGTGCGGGCAGTGGCAGGCGCGTGTGGAGATGGGAGGAGGAGCGTGTCCAGTGGATGGGAGAGGGAAGAACGGAGGATCTGGATTGGATGGCGAGTGGAAGTATGGCCGAGCGGTTGCAAGGGGGAAGGAGGAAGGCTGGGGAAAGGAGAAAGTAGGTGGAACAGGAGATAGGAGAATATAAGGTGACAGAGAAATTTTTGTGAGTGGAAGAAAAGATCACATAACAAAAGTTGGAATGAACGGATGGAAAAGGCAATATTAAACAAATTGTAAGAGCAACGGTCTGAATCATTAAGGCAATTAAATGTCGACCGTTCAAAAATCAAAAATTCAACGTATACCAATTTATTCTTTTGATATTCGAAACGACTGGGATGGCAACTTCTAAATTAGTAACCGATGAGATAAATATAAAAATAAAAGCTAGAGGCTGTTGTTTCAAATTTTAAACCGAAGGAAAATCAAAAGGTCACGATTTGTGGTACCGTTACAACGGACCGTTCAATTACGTCCGTCGTGTACCAAATTTCAAAACATAGAAATGAATATACCGCAGAGATCAGCACGACGAGACGATCAAAACGGTACACAAATATTAGTGGTATGATCATCCGATCAAAAGTCGATAATCGGTGTCGATATACGTTGCTATTCGGTACGGAAAAATCCAAACGGAGCTAGAAACGTCCGAATTTCGCGAAACGAATCTCGTAGTCTGATTCAGAGTGATCTGAATAAATTTTCTCCTGTTGACATATTTTGGTTTCGAAAAACTTTTAAATTCACTGTTATTAACCGGTTTGATTTGAAATGAAATTTCACAGGAAAATAAACTTCAATATTATCAAATGAAAATTTACCAGTTGCTATATTAAAATAGACGTATTCCAAATAATAAATTTTTATTTTCAAATTTTATTGTTTAAAATTTCACAAAATTTCAATTAATTTAACAAAAAAAATCAATAAAAGTTTAGGGTCGTTACAATTTAATGGCATGAATTATAACTATTAGGCAACACGAATGAGAATATATATGCAAGCAAATGGTTTTGATTCATGGAATATAACTCAGTCAGAATATACTATTCCTACTGCAGAGTATTCTACTTGGTCAAATACACAAAAACTAGATGCCACAATAAATGCAAAAGCCATGAATATGTTGTTTTGTGCCTTAGATAAAAATGAATTTAACTGTGTTAGCATGTGCAATACTGCATATGAAATATGGCGTACACTCAAAATTACTCACGAAGGAACTAACAAGGTCAAACAAAGCAAAATATCCATGCTCAAAAGTCAATTTCAAAACTTTAGGATGAAAGAAAATGAATCTATAAATGATATGTATTCAAGATTTCACGATATCTACCATTCTTTAGTAGGACTAGGAGCAAATATTCAGACTTTGATATTGTTTCCAAAATCCTTAACTCTTTAACGGAAGAATGGGAAAGAAAAGTTCTCGCTATTGAAGAAGCGAACGATATTTCCAAAATAACTCCAGAAGAGTTAATAGGAAATCTAATGTCCTATGAAGTAAATTTGCAGGCTAAACGAATTCAAGCTCAAGATAAAAAGAATATAGCATTCCATGCAGAACAAGAAGAATCAGATTCAGACAAAGATGACTTAGCCTTTATTGCCAAGAACTTCAAGAAATTCTTGAAATATAAAAAAGGAAACAGAAATAATGGCAAGAAAAACTCAAACAGCAATAAACCACCATCTTTATCAGTTATGGAGTGTTTTAACTATCACAAAAAGGGGCATATGCAGAAGGACTGTCCAGATCAAAAGAAAGAATATCGAAATAAAAGGAAGGACAAATTCAAAAGGAAAGCTTTTTCAGTTACATGGGATGATTCAGATTCCTCCTCTTCTTCTGGAAGTGAAAGTGACAGCGATAATGAACAAGCCAACGTATGCTTTATGGCCAAAGAGAATGAGATTAGTGATTTAACTTTTGATGATATGATAGAAATAAATTCTGAATTATTAGATACTTTGAAAAGTCTCAAAAGAAAATATAAAGAGGCTGTAGAAAATCAGAACAAGGCAGAATTCGAAAGAGAAATGCTTAATGACGAGAAGAAAATATTGGAAGAAGAACTTGAGAAAACTCAAGAATCCCTTTACAATGTTAATTCTCAACTTATATTATTAAGTCAAGAAATTGAAACTCAAAAAGAAAAGAATGATAGTCTTGTTTCTAAAAATCATGTTTTAAAAACTAATATCAAAATGGTTGAACTAGAAAATTCTAGTCTAAAGACCAAACTAGATGGAATCACTAAAAATGTTTCAAATTTCAGTAAAGGAAGAGAAAATCTATCTAGAATTATTGAGAATTCACAATCTGTTAGTAATAAAAATGGTTTAGGATATAAGAAGAAAGTCAAGGATTTACAATCTAGTGATTTAAATAAAGTTAAGTATGATAAAACATCTACATATTCAAATAGATTAGTTTCTAAAACTATAAATATATGGGTACCTAAAACTAATAACAAATTAATAAGGAAAAAGTATATTAGTTCATTTATAGAAGATGTTCATAATAATAAAAATTATATTTATAAAAGGGATACTAAGCCCACTTGGGTTTGGTTTCCTAAGACCTAACTCTTAGGACACTATTAAAAAGGTGGGTACCAACGTTATCTCATATTTTTTGCAGGTCCCACTCAAGAAAAGAGGAAAATGGATACTCGACAGTGGTTGCTCAAAACACATGACATGAGACAAAGATATGCTGGTAAATATTACATACTCAGATGGAGGTTCTGTCACTTTTGGAGATACTTCCAAGGGATATATCATCGGCAAAGGCGATCTTGTGAAGTTCCGGAACCGGATTCACCGATTTCTTCCGTTGGATGTTTGAATGCTCGGACTTTAGCCTTGATGAAACTACCGGTTGCCCGACCCCCTCATATAATATCTTTTGAAGAATGGACACAAAGGAAAACAACTCAAGACCAACCACAACAATATGGCGCGCCATCTCAAGGACCATCTCGTCAAAGATCGACTCGCCATCAACAAGAAGAAATTATAATTCCAAATCTGGGTCTTCAACCACATGAATCCATCTCTATAATTTGCCGAAATCAACAAATTCTACAATCCAACATCACCAAAGTTGATAAGAAGCTTGATAAGGTCAAAGGATTTTTTACCAAATTATGGCAAGCTATATCATGCTCTTCCGGGACATCTACTGCTACTATAGGCGATCCGGGTAAGCAACCTGTCTTTACATGGTCTTCTTCTTCTGACGACGATCAAGCAAGTAGTACTGATGATGATGGTGATGAAGGTTACAATTGTAGGGGCAAGCAACCGATGGCATAAGATGTTCTTTTTCTTATCAAAACATTTTTTTTCAATTCATATGGCTTGTACTAAATCTACATTCTAGTTTATTTATTTTGAACACTCTTGATTATGGAAGTTTTTAATGTATGGATGATTATACATTTCTAGTAATATATTTTCTTTCCAACATTATGACTTCATATTATTTATTCCTTTTTGTCGTTGATAAAAGGGGAGAATATTATTGCTAACAATAAGAATGCAGGATATAGAGCGTCAAAGATTCAGGGGGAGTAAGTATTTATGTTATATATATATACGGTCGAAATCTATATCTATTTACAGGTTGTCATCAATCAAAAAGAGGGAGAATGTTGAGACTTGGTTTTGATTCATGACACGAAGCTATCACTATGACATACAGATTTGACGACTACTATGACAAAAAGAAACAAGGAGATGAGGCTTTAAAAACTAGTGCATCAACTATGGTATTTTGTTTGTTTTTAAGTCTTAGGTCAATATTGTTAAAATCTCTCCTCGATTACGTCTACATTAGCTTATATATTTAATCATAATATTTATTAAATATTCTATACATATATAAGCATACATTTAAATTATAAAAGTGTTTTAAAGTTATAGAAATTAATATATCTATGTAAATTGTGCAAACTGCATAAAATTAACCAGGTCAGTCGACTGACCTTCTGAACCAGTCGACTGACACTGGGATTTTTGTGAAGCATGCACAGTTACATAAGAGTTTAAATTTAAATATTATTTTGAATATTCAGTCGACTGACTTAGAGGCTTAGTTGACTGAATTTCTATAACAGCCACTTTTCGAAAAGACACGACTTTTTGTGAAGAGTTGCGAACCTCTAACGAAAAGATTCGGATGCAACACTTCGATCGAAACTCTTCACCAACAGTCGCTGCTTCCTAATCTTTATAAATACATACTTCAACTTCATTTCAAATCATTGAATCATAATCTAATTCTCTTATCTTTGCTCTTCTATCTATTTGCATTACACTTTCAAATATTCTGCATTAAAGCAATACTAGACCTTTCTATTCTTCACATACTTCAAATATATATATATATATATATATATATATTTATTTATACTCGAGGAGAAGATTATAGGAAGGGTGTACTACAAGTGACAAATTCGTGTTATTAAGAACACACAATGTCAAAAGTATTTTTGTATTTGTTGAAGTCCTAGTCTGCTGCTCAGGCATGTGAAGTCCTCTTTAGCTGCTGAGGGGAAATCATGTTCTGCTGCTCAGGTCCCTGTTCGGCTGCTCAGGGGTTGTATAGACCTGTTCCTCCGGGTTAAGTGAGGGTTGTTGTTTTAGTGAAATTCCAGAAGGAGTTTGGGACTGGATGTAGGACGGTGCTCTATAAAAATCTCTGGTGTCATTTTACTATACTGCTTTTATATTCTGCACTATTTACAGTATTACTATCATCACTATACTCTGTATTATCATATATCCATATTACACGATCCATAGCACACTTTCATCCATAACCTATATTTCACTTATATAATCCAAAGAGGTTAATAATTACATAAAATGAAATGTTTAACGTTGTTTCAACCACTAACAAACAAATCAATATAAAACAACAATCACTTGTAACCACAACATACAATCATCATATGAAATCAATACAAATCAATTATCCATCCATATCAAGTAAAACAAATGGTTTGTTTGGGTTTAGACACTTTAATCGTGTAGAATGACAATTAATCTACTAAGTATATCATCTACTCAACAGTCTTAGATAAAACTCAATAAATTATTCATACACCCTAAACAATTAGAAGTATCTTTACCCAACAACCCATAAATCAAAACAAACATCAAAGTCCAAACATTATTTAAGTTTTATTCTTATTAATTTCTTTTCACAAGATTTGTTGTTCTTTTTTTCATTCAATGATTACTTCCTTTAAATTCACATTTATTTCTTACAAAACTTTATTCCCATTCATTCATTCAGTGTTTATTTCATTTATTTTCCTTTATTACTAACAAAAATTCATTTTTATTTATTCATATCATGTCAATTTCTTTTTATTGCATGACATTCATTCATTCATTTATTACTTAATTTCATTTGTTTATAGTATTCATGTTCAATTCAATTACTTAGCATATCAATTCAATAACTTAAGTTTTTAATCATCTGTTTACAATACTTACTTCCCATCACATTTTATATAGTACATTTCAGTTATAACTAAGGTTTATAACAACTATAACATCAAATTCTTATTTATAAAAGTAATTCATTGAACACTTCCCTTACATAAGTTTTCTTGTAAAATTTTCCATTACATATTCTTTTAACATTCCACTTTTATAATTGGTAAGTAATATATATGTCTTTAAGAATGCAATTGAAAGTTACACAAGTTTGACTTACTTATTCTAATTAACTTAAGGTTCAATAGTTATCATTCCTTATTTTCATATTCTTTTCGTTTACAAGTTACAAATTTCAAATTCCTTGTATATTTCAGTTATGACTTAGTATATAATTTCTTATTTTCATTTAGGAGTTTCAATTATTAAATAGTTAAAATTTGTATTCCATTACAGTAATTGAAATCTCTAATTTATAGCAATTTAAGAACTAAATGCCGGGTTCCATTTCAAATCATTTAAACTAATATATACATATATATATATATACACACACTCATAACTTTTATATCCAATCATATTTAAACTTTAAAAATTTTATTTGTTTATCAAAATAGATTTGTAGTAAAACTACTACAATGGTCTTCCCACTTTGAAACTCGAAAATGAATGTCGATGATGTGTGCACTCATCACCGAAATTATTTTCCAGCGACAGAGAGGGGAGTACAGAACTCATTTCCTTCCAAAATTAGTTAAAAACATTTCCTTCAAATTATATTGAAATATTTATATCAGAAATACTTTTAAATAATACAAATATTATATTCCAAATCCTTTGAAAGAAATTTTCAAAAATCCCGGACTTAAGTTCTCGAGTTCCAATTTATATTTATTTTATTTACAAATCTTATTTCCAACCAGTTTTTATAAGTTTCACTACTTAACAACCAACCAATTACATCTAATTATATCATTTATAAAATCTATTATTTTATATATACAAAATATATAGTAGGAAAAATTATTTCATTCACCTCCATTTCAAAACAATATTATGTCCGTGAGTCCTATTAAGCATTTAGAAATCCCTATCGATGTCATTGCGTCTTATGTACCGACCAGAATTTATAAATACAAAATGGAACAAATTAACACGATATAAAACATTTTATAACACTAACAAATACGCTGTCTCATATATATATATATATATACACACTCAGCGACTCACCCTAGGGTATTACTACCCTATTTAATATAAGTCAGACCCCACAAAGCTAAGGTTATCGCTAAACCAAAGCTCTGATACCAACTGCAACATCCCGCCTTTTTGAATGGATTATTATGGGGTAAATAATAAAAAGCAGAGAACGAAAGGAAAAGAAAAAAAAGAATCTCGCAGCGGAATGACAAAATATAATAATCAAATAACAGTTCATGAAGCTGTATACAAAACATTTGATTATACTTATACAATACAAAATCAGAGTTACACATATCAGAAATAAACAAATAATGTAGCGGAACAATATGAATGCAGTGGAATAAATATAGTAAATAATAGTAGTACAAATCTTCGTCTTCGTCCTCCAGAAATAAGGTCTTCAAATCCTGAAATGCTTAGGCTGACCCGAGCGAATTGAAAAGACAAAACACACAAGTCAGAACTAAAAGATCTTATGTGAGTTAAATCACGGTAGATAACTATGAGTGGAACGGCGTCAGAGATGTTTATAGGGTTTGACATCTCCTATCCAGTTTCTAACGTGAGTGCAGTAACTTAAGAGATGTTTGGGATTCACATCTCCTAAGGATCCGTTAAACTATCTACTATGGAGTACAATACGCTATTATAATATGTCTATAGTAAGATAAACTATTTAAATAGCGTTAAGGCGTTACCCATTTCCCCCTTAACACATTTATATATATTCCCATAGTCTATAGAGTACCGTAATCTCATCCGTACTGGACGTCGTCAGAGTGCACTCCATAAGTATGGTACAAAAAAAACTCGTAGTGGTCAAAACTTGATTTTCCAATAATACTTCAATTCATATACATCAATTTTTTTTCAAGATATTATTTTTATTAGTTCAAAATTTTAGAACAAAATCATTAAATTTAACCAATCTGGTGTCCGTATATAATTTTCTACCCTAGGGTCAAGTGATACAGATATTTATCATTTCAATCCGCAATTTAAAATGTTACGGTTATATATCATTTCAAACTGCAATCCCGAATTAATAATAAAATCCATAAAATCGCTCGAGTCTATCATTTCAACCCATAACGATTTTTCCTTAATCTATTGATCATTCGGGTATCTATCATTTCAACCCATAGTGAACTTGCAGTTTATAACGATATAAAATAAAACATCCATTCATCCAATATCAACAATCAACATCCATTACAAACATCATCCAAATCAATCAATAAATATCAATATAGAATTGATAATCAATAACAGGTATTTAACTGGCAATTTATATTCCATAATAAATTAAATAACGATTTAATTCAAATAAATTCAAATTAACTGAGATGATGATTTAAAATATACCAAACAGTCATAAATAAATTTCTAATCACATCATAAATTTAATTTAACAAACATAAGAAATTTTAGAAGTTGTGAGTGAGTTAAAACACTCACCTTTGAATTTAAATCGAATTTAAATCCAAAATTTGAACAGTCTCAGAATTCGTCCAAACCAACGTCAAAATGTCTGGAATTTTGATTCGATCCCATCGGATCAAACCGCGCATGAATCGGACCTCGTATGCAAAAGTTATGATCGTTAGAACGAGTAGATTTTAAAGTTTAAATTAAAATAAATAAATAAAAAGAAAAACTTCTCTCACCAGGTCACCTGATGTTCACGTCAAAACCCTACAGTTCGCAACTATCGACAAGCGAAAACCTAGCCGGCCGCCGCTCTTCCCCTAATTATTGCCACCGATCACCGACGTTACGCCACGATCCATCATCGCCGCGAACCTCCCCATCAATGGCCGACCCCACCAGAACAAACGCGGCCACCTGAAGTCACCCAAAACGGATGCGCCGCCGTACGCCTATGAGCTCGATTTCTGGCCAAATCGATCGCCAGAGATGGAATGCAAACCACCAGATCACCTTGCCTCAACCTCCTCTATGACCCTACACAACCCGATCGAACCCAGAACGATGATCCACCGTCAATTCTTGAGCCCTAGCATGAACTGCCGAGAATTAATCGTGCATTTCTGGCCACACAAAACCTAGATCGAAAAACGAACAGCAGAATTGACTTGCGCTCTTCGAGAGCTTCAAATCGATATATAATATGATATAGTTTGAGGAGTTTGAATTTTTCGATTTGATATTTGATTTGAAATTGAATTGGGAATTTGTTTGGTCTGTCTTCCATCGAGAAGAAGAAGTCAGAGAGAATTGTACTTACAGATAAATGGAGAATAAGAAGTATCTAGGGTTTATAACGGGCTATTTATAGGCAAAGTTGAAAATAGAATGAACGGATACGATTTGATTTGGATTTGAACGATAAATTACCCGAAAAGCCCGTTCTGTCTCCGGAACGAAAATGGGTCATCCCATATATCAAAATAGATGTTCTTGATAGTTTTAACCTTAATGGAACAGGTTTCAAATCCTAATTCAATCGTATGAAGAAGTTATGATAAAATCATCTTATTTCAAATTGATTTCAATTGGTTTCAAATAATCAAATTTCTAGGCGTTTCGAGTCCGTACGATCAAACGACAAGTCCGGTTGCTACGAAACTTGAAATCCTACAATAATTCACCGTTTCGGATCCGATGAAACTAGTTTCGTCAAAATCCGAGTCAGTGGCCAAAATGGCTATTTTTACCTTAATTAAATAAATTAATAATAAATTACTTAAGTCAAATTTCAATTCAAATTTAATAATTTACAATTTCTATCAATTTGGATTACTTGTTAGTTTATAATCCTTTAACAAATTTCTATATCAATTTTAATACTGAATATTTCATCAATTATCATGTTAAATTTCAATTCCAATTAGTTCAGTAATTATAAATTTAAATTTCCAATAAATCCATATATTTTTATTCCATCTTGTTATTCAATCAATTCTATCATCTCATGGGTGAAATTTACATTGGTTTATATCTTAGTACATTAATATTCTCCAATTTCATCTTAATTCTCGTTAACGTAATATTTTAATTACAGTTATTTTCAATAATCTATTTATTATAGCTTAAATTCTAATAAATTGATCAGGCTTGATTTTCAATTCTTATTATTCACTCAATTATCATATTATGAATAAAATTTACATTGGTTACATCTTATTGAATTAACATTCTTCAATTATCAATTAAATCTACATTAACTGCACTAATTAAGTGAATTAATTGCAATTTATTTCCAATTTTAATTTTACTAACTAAATAAATAGGTAACATACAATAATTGTTACCATTAACTTTTAATCACACTTATAAGTTATTATTAACAAACAAATGTTACAATTACTTACATAACCATGGTTTTACTCAATTACCATTCATTATATTTTATCTCATTCATAAATTCAATATTCACATTCATTTCCTTATATTAAATTTATAACCAAGTTATAGCATTTACATTATTTCAATTTATTGTAATTTCATTCAATTTATCAATAATTAGCTTTAATTACCATTGTTACATTTCATTCTTAGTTATTATTACATTATTATGTCACAAATTTTGATTTCTCCCAATATTAAATCCCAGAATCTTATTAACTTAACACATTTTAATTATCGAAAATTTACGGGTCGTTACAACATATTCGATACAGAAGGCTCAAAAGGCATGTCATAAGATACAATTGATAAAACTGAAAAAATTAAGATATCAATGGAGAATAGTTCTTATGTATCAGAGTCAGTATGCTGCTCAGTTTGCCTTCAGGAATGAATTCTATTGCAAAATATTTTCTTGATATGTTAAGCCTAATTATTAGTTGATGATTAACGAAGTATTCATTTTTTGCATGATTTTGAAATCAAAGAAACCACGAGGAATCTACTAATGTAAACATGTTTTTCACGTCCAATGTATCGATAGTTGGCTCATCCGGCATGCTTCATGTCCATTGTGTAGGAGAGACATTTAATTTTTTCAAGTTATTTTCTATAAATTATAACATGAGCATCAGTTGTTTGTACATATATAAGTGCAAATTTTATGTACACTACATATAGATTTGATTGAATATCACAATGACTACAACTGCTTTGATTTGGTTATTTGGGTTGTTTGATATATTAGCTTTGTAGATAATAATAATGTATGTTTTTTTCTAGTTTATTTCTAATGGAACATTTATAAATAACCGTTATTTTCTTTTACCTACTCATAGCCATTAAATTTGATCAAAATATGAATTGTGTAACATACCGATAATATGATGACATGTGGGCTAATAAAATAATGCCACATGGTCCAATAATATTATGCAACGTAGACCAATAAAATGATGCCATGTGGAAATCTGATAAATGCCTCGTGGATTAATCAAATGATGCCACGTGGCCTAAGAAAAATGATGCCATATGTACTAATCAAATGATGACATGTGGACAAATTGTTGTTTGATACATGGACCAACCACAAGATGTCAAGTGGCGGAATTGATGTATGCCACGTGTATGCTATTGTGGCAACCATGTATGTAGCCATGTAGGATGATACATCATCAAACACATAAGCCAATGACTCATCATTTGATTCACAATTTAGTAGGGTCCATGTATTATTTTACCTACCAGTATTAATAAATGTAGCTAAAGACTCTTTCCCCACTAATCTTTACTACCAGTGTCTACCAATTCAATATTGGTAGCTAAAACATATTACCCACCATTAGACTAGTTTTACATATACTTACAATTGGTAGGTAAAGACCCCATTTTCTTGTAGTGATGGAGATCAGGTCACTGGACATGCCTGTTCTGTGGCTGAGTTGAGAGATGCTCAGCGAAAAGAGAAGGGAAAGGGTGTGGAGAAGCCTTCCTACATCCAAAATAATGGAGATTAGCAACTAGCATCCGGGACTTGGCTTAGGCACCACAGTCAGTTCTATAAAGATATAAATCCATGGGATGATGAGGAGGAGCCGAAAGAAACCAAGGCTGCACCGGCTGAGTTGATGATTGACATCATGGTCAGCCATGATGACCCGTCGCAGGTCCTAAAGATCAGATCACAGCTCAGCCCCCCGATGATGAAAGAACTTGCTAGTTTTCTCCAAGCGAATTTTGATGTGTTCGCTTGGATCCATTCTAACATGTGTGGGATCTTGTAACAACCCTGGTTTGGAGATTACCTGAATATATATTAAATTATAACGGAGGTTATAATTTAATATTGTAAATTAAATTATAATTGGATATTTTAAATTGTTTATTTGGAATAAACAATGAATTTTGTAATTAAAATAGGAAAAATAAAGTTTGGAACTTTATTTTGTTTAATTGGGAATAAAATATGGATTAGATAAGTATTTGGTTTAAATAAATTGAAGTATTGGGTATTTATTAGTTTGGAGTGTAAATAATCAATTTGTAATTTTTTTGGGTAAATACCACAATATTGGAAAATATTGCCAATAGTAATCTTTTATTGAATTTAAAATGAGAAATATGGAGATATTATGTGTTTTATTAAAATAAAAGATGAAATATTTTTGAAAATAATATTTTGATGATTAAAAAGAGTTAAAATGATTTATTGTAATTTATTTGACAAGAAAACAATTTTTGTACAAATTTTTGTAGTAAAAATAGTGTTTTATAATAAAATTGTGTAAATTGTGAAATATAAATATAGATAAGGTTTTATTTAAAAAAATAACATTTTATTGTTGAAATAAATTTTATTTTGTTTTAATAACAATTTTATTTTCATACAATTGCTTGCATACATTTTTATTTGAGTTTATATTGAGAAATATGTGTATATTGTGATAAAATAGGTTAAAACATGTGCATAGCCTTGTTTTTCACTAAGTAATTTTGCCCTTGGGCTTAATTGGGTGGATATTGGATCCATTAGCCTAATCTCTAGAGTTTTCTAGCTTGAGAATAACTAACAGTACGTTAGTTTCATCTCCTCCTTCTCAAAGAAATTTACAGTAAAAAGAAACAAAGAAAAATAATGGCTACTCTCAACTAAAATCAATTTCTACTCAACTTTTATTGCAAATTTCTAAGAGAAATCATCTAAATCAAGAATAGAAAGGTAATCTCCATCCAATATAAAAGAGTTTCCATAAAAATCTTAGAACTTGAGATATGAATTGTCTGTAATATTTTGTTTTCTCCTACATGTGCCTTTTCTAGCTTCTACAGGTTACTAAGGATCATTTCTCCACCAAAAGCCATCATCTTCATCTTGAAATCGCACAAAATCCTGCTAAATTGCTAAGGTGAGATTAGTACTCACAAATGCTAGCAAGAAAGGTTGAATGCTGAGTAAATTGTTCATAGAATTGCTTATTGTAAATATAAAAGTCTTTGTTCTTTGTTATATAAACTTCTTGTTTCTGGTTGCTACTTTGAGCACCAATATCTCTTTGATTTTCTCGCAAATTGCTGCCGAATCTTTTCTGGAGTGTTGTCTGGTTGTTAAACTTGTTGCACGTCAAATTTCAGTCCTTAATCCATCTGTTTGTTATGTAAAATATTATTTGGAAGTTCAATACGAAACAAGAATCACCTAGGAATAAACTCCGTAGCCTGGGTCGACAGGTAGGTCGACCCAGCAGTCTCCAGGTCGTCCTAGCAGTCAACCAAGTGGTAGACCTGGCCATTGGCCTGGGTCGACTCCTATTGGCCAAGGTACGTGAGCCTATTGTGTTTTCATCCGTGCCTTTTTGCCTTGTTTGCTTACCTATATCTATGGTTTTTGTGACCAATTCTTATGCAAATTTTGAGACGATTTTTATGATGGTTATGGGCTATGATATCCATCAATGGGTTAGCAGAGATTTAGAGGAATTTGGAATTTAAAATTTTAATTTAAATTCGAATTGAATTCAAATATCGATTTGGAGTAATTTCTCCGTTTTTCCTCGATTTCAAGCATTATTTCTTCCAAATAAATTTTGAGAAAATTTCTAAATAATTTGGGTTTTTGGAATCTTTATTATAAAATATTTTAGATTATTTTTAAATTATTATTAAATTATTTTAAAGTATTCAAGCCGAATTTTCAATAAAATGCCTTCAAAATAATTTCAGGAAATTATTTTAAAATCCCGTTTTCTCAAGTGAATTATTTTATAAATAATATACAATACTTTTACACTTTTCAGATGTTTGAGAAAGAGAATTAAACGGTTTAGTAAAACCCGTGGTATGAGACACGTGAGTTAACTTTATCGGTTAATTTCAGACTTGTACGATCGAAACTATATGGGCTATTGATTTCTGAGTACTTAGGCAATATATGGCGGGTTTTTGAGATTATAATTCCTAACTTTAGGAATTATCTGGGAAGGCCAATATTTGGTGGGTTGTGGTTCGAGATCTCCTATTCTAGGAGTATGATCTATGAGAACCCGTTATAGTGTTTTACTTGCCAATGAGATGAGGCGACTCTGAGTTTTCCAAGTTTTGGAATTTTATGATGATTTCTGTTTTCTAATGTGGCAATGACTAGCGGTTATTAAACCGTTAAGTGCGAACATGTGGTATGGGACGCACGTTAACACTTTTCGGGTTCCTATCTGGGAGTTGTGACACATTTTGGGATTGCTAGTACTATAGACCATCGGGTCATCTGGGATTACGATTTCGGTCATCTGAGATTTACGACTTCGGTCGTCTGGGAGAGGTACCTAATATATATAGTACTGGGGGATGGCTCGTGCAGCATCGCTTCGGCATGCAAATGGGATTTGGCCAATCCGGGGAATTTTTATGAGTTTTTTATTTTGATTTCACTAATTTGAGATGATGAATTTACTTATAGCCTTGAGTTAGAGAAAGGCTTATATATATGTGTTTTATGGTGATTTCGATATTGGGATTATAAACTCTTATTGAGTATCATGAGTTTGATATGGAGATTTTGCTAATTTCACATATGGCTTACATATTGATTATGTTCACTTTCATTGTATAGCCCTTCAATTGTAAAACATCTATGCCTTGTTAAACCTTATCATGTGATTAACCTTGAGCCTTATGGAATACCTATTTTTAGTTGTATCTATAGACTTTAACTATATCATTCCTTTATCTTTAAAGGAATGTTTCCCTTATGCACTTATATTCCTTTATCTTTTACTAATATCAAGTTCTAGTTAGCCTGACTCGTGTATTTATTACTCGGGTCAGACCGAGTTGCAGGTTAACTTTTGTACCTTTGCTAGCTTTACCTTTTGGGCTTCTTCATCGACTTTGGTTATGGCATAGTTTTTATGTAGTGGTCTTTTATTTGGGAACCTTATGATGTATATATTCTTTTGTGGGGATGTATGTATATACTGTGGTTGAATACCACTTGTGGCATGTTGTATTACATTTGATGTAAGTGTATATGTATATTATCTGTGTTTTTGTTCTGTGACTTGAGATTGTATTGTTATCATATTTTGTTTCTAAATCGATCATGTAGCCATCATAGTAGTGTATTAGAAAGTAATTAAGTATGTTGAATACTCGAGATAAAATGAAAAAAATAAGTGCCAAAACCGACATACTTAGCTCTTATCTAATGCAAGACTATGATGGTCGCCCTTAACCAGCCATATTCTCCGCATTAGCAGACACAATTACTATGTAATTCTCTTTGTTAATGTGGGTCTTGGAGTGGGGCGTTACAGCTTGGTATCAGAGCTGGATTCAGAACAAAATGTAATAAGCGCAAAACAGTATACACGATTACCATACATCAAGTATAATATAAGTGTAAACATCATCCCCAAATCATAGTTGAACCCAACCTTGTCATTAATCTTTTGAGTTCTTTGGGGGTAGATAGAAAGGAATATGTCTAGGAATGTAAATATTAAATTCCATAGTATTCCTTATTCAATGAATTCCAATTTCTAATATCTACTCCTACGAATAATCCTAGCTTATCTTAACTTTCAGCAAATGGCTGGAAGAGGTAGAGGTCGCACTTCGGTGTCGGGACCGTCCAGTGGTTCTCGTCCGAAGGAGTTTATATGTCGACCGACCAGATTCTTGAGCTTCTTAGGAGCACTCAGCCTCTCGCTCCTACTCATTCCTCTCCTCCGCGCAAATCTGCATTTTCGCGTATGTGCAGCGACTTCACCCATCTCGGAGGCAAGCCATTCAAAGGCTCCGAGATAGTTTTAGAGGTTCAAGCTTGGCTCCGAACATGCGAGCGCATCTTCACTCGCATGGAGATTTCCGATCATCACCGTGTTCTTGTAACATCAAGTATGCTGCAAGAACGAGCATTAGACTGGTACGAGCTCCTTATAGCTGAGATAGACGAGTCTACTCTTACATGGCAGCATTTCCGAGATCGTTTTGAGCTTAAGTTCGTGCCAGAATCCGAGAAGGCTTTCCTTGCCCGTCGCTTCCTCGAGTTGAAGCAGGGCAAATCCTCTATGTTAGATTATGTTTCCTCCTTCGAGTCTCTATCCAAGTATGGGCTTAAATTCATTGGTACCCCATACAAGAAGAATTTTAAGTTCGTATCTGGACTTAAGAAATATTTGAAGAAGTCGCTCATGCTTCAGCTTAAGCTCTCGTTCGAGGAGCTTGTGGATTCGGCGCTTCACCTCAAAACCGTTGAAAAAGAAAGGGATAGTAGTGACGAGGCTGAGATTCATACGAACCCAAATAAGAAGAAATTTCCCTTTCAGAAATCCCAATCATTTCCTTCTAAGAAGAAGAAGCAAGGCAATTCTGGTTCTCATTCTGGTGCTACACCTCCTTCAGCTAGAGCGTTGGCTTGCTTCAATTGTGGTTCTAGAGACCATCTAGTTAGAGAATGTCCTCAAACCCCCAAGTGCCATTACTGCAAGAAGGAAGGACATATAGTTTCAGCATGTCCTAAGAAGGGGAAGAGTTTAGGTTCAGGGAATCAGAATGTGGTGAAGACTTCTGGTATTGCATCTAAGTCGTGAGGTATATTTCCTATTTTGGAAGGTTCTATTCTTTTTCATGACTGTCATATTCGAATCCTCTTCGATACGGGTGCTTGGCATTTATCCATACCGGAGAGATTTGTTAATGCTATTAGATGTTCTGGTCTTGTTGCTTACTTGAGGATTGCGAATCCTTTTGAGGGGATCCGCAATACATGACGTGAGAATTTTAGGATTTATTCCTTGTAGTTTATCTTTGCGTGCATATTAGCACGCTATTTTCTATGTTGAGTTTGGAGTAATTTGATAGGGAGTAGCTTGCATTTTAACAAGACAATTTCTATGATTTGAAGGGTCCTAGAGTTAGGTATCCTAATTTAGTTGGTTGGATAATTCTTGTCTTTGGAATATTGATTATAATTCCGAAGTCTCTGTATTCATTCTTGAGTATAGAGATGTTGATGATATATCTCAAATTTCTGTCATTGTGACTTTGTTGATTTTTGTAAGTCCGTTCGGGTATGACGTCCAATCGGGCAATCGAATATTGTATTGACCTCATTCCTGATTCTTAGCCTTTCGGTCATCCTTCCACGAGGAGGCCCACTAAGGAAATGAGGTGATCCTTGGAATTTAATTGATATTGCCATTCTTACCTCTTTTGAGATAACCTTTTTGGATACTCATATATAGGCATAGTAATATTACTTCACCTGATGCAATGATTTGCTGTTTGTGTTCTTCTTCTCATTCAAGAAGATATTTTACCCTTACCCTTATATCTCGCTGATTTCATATTCGATCTCTTAATGGTGCTAGGGTCTTTCTTCAGCTTGACCCTACACCGATTCTCATTATCTTCGAGTTGCGGAGGATACTACTCTTTTACCGCATTCCGCACTCATTATGGGTTTATGAGTAGTTCATTATACTGTTAGGAACGACGAACACTCCAATCTATTCCCTTAATCTTGTGAATCGAGTATTCTGGGAATATCTCGATGAGTCCCTTTTTATGTTTTTGATTTTTGAGTATATGTAATGATTGTGTTTTCTAATGTTTTTTTTCAAAAATTGAAAATATATTCCTTAGAGGAATTGGATTTAGGTTTTGGGATAAATAAAGAACATTTTGAGAACTAAATATGAGATACTTATTTTATAGAAGATGGTTTTTGTGTTGGGTTATCCATCAAGTGCTTTAAGAATTCTGGTCGATACGCCTGATCAACGTTATCGATAGGAATTTCCTAAACACTGCGATGAGACAATTAGACATGATAAATTGAGTTTTAATGAGACTAAATTTGGAAATAAATTAAAAAGATTTGAGAACTAAATTTTATTCTGGATGACAATTGCAGCCATTGAAACATAGTGGGTTAGGATGAGTGGCATGGTGGTTTTGATCATTTGGTCAAAACTGCAGCCAATTGATATTTAAATCAATGGCGAAGCAATGCCATTAAGATAATTGAAATATATAAGTTTGAATATAATTATGTTTATTGTTGAAATGATGAGATAATACTTTGTTTGAAAAATAAATGGTTATTGAATAATTTAAAATAAGTTATTTCATGTTAAAGATGGAGTTTGTTATGAGAATTTGGGTATTTGAAAATAAAGAGTAGTAAATCTTAAAATTTTATATTAAGGATTGTTGAGATGAAATTATAAAATTCTTTCAAAAATTTAATTTTGATAAAAAAGGGAATATGAGAACTATAGGAAGGAGTCTGGAAAAATTACCAAGTGCCGAAAATTGAGATTTTGAATTTAAAGGCAACGAGTTTTGGAACTTTTAGGAAGTTTGATTGTAAACAAAAATTTAGATTATGGTTTTGAAGATAATGAATTTCGAACTCTAATAAATTTTGATTGTAAATTAAAATTTATATCTATTATGTTCCTCGTGATTGTCTTGCCTTAGGCAATAGTCTAATGACTAGCATTTTGCGGTCATTTGAGTAGGGTGATCTTTGTAGTAACCATCTCTCATCGGGTCTTCTTACCTCAATTGTTGTTATCTTAGTATCAGTATGGCTTTTCGTAGTAACATATGGAAAATCATCAGTTTGTGGTTGGAGTTCGGATAAAGCGATGCTAAATTCCAACTCTATTCGAGAAACTTTTGTGAAATCAATCTCCTTTGATTGATTTTGGATTGCACTTTTGCTTTTGTGTTCTTGTTTCAAGGGCAAGATGCCTTCGAAATCATGAAGTGTTGCTCGAAGATATTTCATAGTCCTCTAATCCCGACTTATATATTCAGGTAATCATAGAATTTATTGAGCAATTTTATCTTGGTCTTCTTTCGTCTTGAGTAGAGAGTGAGGAATTTTGATCTCGTGCTTGTCTATCCTTCCTTTGAATGATGAAATAAATGTGTTGAATACAAAATCTTTTCTAGAAATTGCGAGGACACAATTTTGTTAAGGGGGAGTTTGTAACAACCCTGGTTTGGAGATTACCTGTATATATATTAAATTATAACGGAGGTTATAATTTAATATTGTAAATTAAATTATAATTGGAGATTTTAAATTGTTTATTTGGAATAAATAATGAATTTTGTAATTAAAATGGGAAAAATAAAGTTTGGAACTTTATTTTGTTTAATTGGGAATAAAATATGGATTAGATAAGTATTTGGTTTAAATAAATTGAAATATTGCGTATTTATTAGAGCATCTCCAATCGTTCATATTACGTACGTAATATTATGAATTCGCACTCCAGTCATCAATTACAAACGTAATATTAAGGGTAATATTAGGTTTTGAATTCAGGATCTGTAATTGGGTTTGGGCGCCCATTTTATGGGCGCCTGACCTCAGGCGCCCATTAAATGGGTGCCTGACATTTAAAAAAAATGCTAAAAAAACAGAAAAAGAAAACTGAATATATGTCAGGCGCCCATTAAAAGGGCGCCTGAGGTCAGACGCCCATTTTATGGGCGCTTGAGGTCTGGCGCCTGACCAATGGGCCTTCCTGTGCAATTACATACGTAATATTTAGCCTCTTGAATAGTACATATGTAATCCACTGGAGATGCCCTTAGTTTGGAGTGAAAATAATCAATTTGTAATTTTATTTGGGTAAATACCACAATATTGCAAAATATTGCCAATAATAATCTTTTCTTGAATTTAAAATGAGAAATATGGAGATATTATGTGTTTTATTAAAATAAAAGATGAAATATTGTTGAAAATAATATTTTGATGATTAAAAGGAGTTAAAATGATTTATTGTAATTTATTTGACAAGAAAACAATTTTTGTACAAATTTTTGTAGTAAAAATAGTGTTTTATAATAAAATTATGTAAATTGTGAAATATAAATAAAGATAAGGTTTTATTTAAAAAAATAACATTTTATTGTTGAAATAAATTTGTTTTAATAACAATTTTATTTTCATACAATTGCTTGCATACATTTTTATTTGAGTTTATATTGAGAAATATGTGTATATTGTGATAAAATAGGTTAAAACATGTACATAGCCTTGTTTTTCACTAAGTAATTTTGCTCTTGGGCTTAATTGGGTAGATATTGGATCCATTAGCCTAATCACTAGAGTTTTCTGGCTTGAGAAAAACTAATAGCACGTTAGTTTCATCTCCTCCTTCTCAAAGTAATTTACAGTAAAAAGAAACAAAGAAAAATAATGGCTACTCTCAACTAAAATCAATTTCTACTCAACTTTTACTGCAAATTTCTAAGAGAAATCATCTAAATCAAGAATATAAAGGTAATCTCCATCCAATATAAAAGAGTTTCCATAAAAATCTTAGAACTTGAGATATGAATTGTCTGTAATATTTTGTTTTCTCGTGCATGTGCCTTTTCTAGCTTCTGCAGGTTACTAAGGATCATTTCTCCACCAAAAGCCATCATCTTCATCTTGAAATCG
Source organism: Allium fistulosum (assembly GCA_030737815.1). Lineage (NCBI taxonomy): Eukaryota > Viridiplantae > Streptophyta > Magnoliopsida > Asparagales > Amaryllidaceae > Allium > Allium fistulosum. The sequence continues at coordinate 723,069,806 of CM060901.1, forward strand.
CACAAAATCTTGCTAAATTGCTAAGGTGAGTTTAGTACTCACAAATGCTAGCTAGAAAGGTTGAATGCTGAGTAAATCGTTCATAGAATTGCTTACTGTAAATATAAAAGTCTTTGTTCTTTGTTATATAAACTTCTTATTTCTGGTTGCTACTTTGAGCACCAATATCTCTTTGATTTTCTCGCAAATTGCTGTCGAATCTTTTCCGGAGTGTTGTTTGGTTGTTAATCTTGTTGCACGTCAAATTTCAGTCCTTAATTCATCTGTTTGTTATGTAAAATATTATCTGGAAGTTCAATACGAAACAAGAATCACCTAGGAATAAACTCCGTAGCCTGGGTCGACAGGTAGGTCGACCCAACAGTCTCCAGGTTGTCCTAGCAGTCAATTGGGCGGTCGACTTGGCCACTGGCCTGGGTCGACTCCTATTGGCCCAGGTACATGAGCCTATTGTGTTTTCATCCGTGCCTTTTTGCCTTGTTTGCTTACCTATATATATGGTTTTTGTGACCAATTCTTATGCAAATTTTAAGACGATTTTTATGATGGTTATGGGCTATGATATCCATCAATGAGTTAGCAGAGATTTGGAGGAATTTGGAATTTAAAATTTTAATTTAAATTCGAATTGAATTCAAATATCGATTTGGAGTAATTTCTTCGTTTTCCCTCGATTTCAAGCACTATTTCTTCCAAATAAATTTTGAGAAAATTTCTAAATAATTTGGGTTTTTGGAATCTTTATTTTAAAATATTTTCAGATTATTTTTAAATTATTTTAAAGTATTCAAGCTTTCAATAAAATGCCTTCAAAATGATTTCAGAAAATTATTTTAAAATCCCGTTCTCTCAAGTAAATTATTTTATAAATAATATACAATATTTTTACACTTTTTGGACATGTGAGAAAGAGAATTAAATGGTTTAGTAAAATCCGTGGTATGAGACATGTGAGTTTACTTTATCGGTTAATTCCAAACTTGTACGATCGAAACTATCTGAGCTACTGATTTCTAAGTACTTAGCCAATATATGGTGGGTTTTTGAGGCTATAATTCCTATCTTTAGGAATTATCCGGGAAGGCCAATATTTGGTGGGTTGTGGTTCAAGATCTCCTATTCTAGGAGTATGATCTATAATAACCTGTTATAATGTTTTATTTACCAATGAGATGAGGCGAGTCCGAGTTTTCCAAGTTTTGGAATTTTATGATGATTTCTATTTTCTAATATGGCAATGACTAGCAGTTAGTAAACCGTTAAGTGCGAACGTGTGGTATGGGACGCATGTTAACATATTTTGGGTTCCTATCTGGGAGTTGTGACACATTCTGGGATTGCCAATACTATAGACCTTCGGGTCATCTGGGATTACGACTTCGGTCGTCTGAGATTTACGACTCCGGTCGTCTGGGAGAGGTACCTAATATATATAGTACTGGGGGATAGCACGTGCGGCATCGCTTCGGCATGCAAATGGGATTTGGCCAATTCGGGGAATTTTTATGAGTTTTTGATTTTGATTTCACAATTTGAGATGATGAATTTATTTATAACCTTGAGTTAGAGAAAGGCTTATATATATATGTGTTTTATTGAGATTTCGATATTGGGATTATAAACTCTTATTGAGTATCATGAGTTTTGATATGGAGATTTTGATGATTTCACATATGGCTTACATATTGATTATGTTCACTTTCATTGTATAGCCCTTGAATTGTAAAACATCCATGCCTTGTTAAACCTTATCATGTGATTAACCTTAAGCCTTATGGAATACCTATTTTTAGTTGTATCTATAGACTTCACCTATATCATTCCTTTATCTTTAAAGGAATGTTTCCCTTATGCACTTGTATTCCTTTATCTTTTACTAATACCAAGTTCTAGTTAGCTTGACCTGTATATTTACTACTCTGGTCAGACCGAGTTGCCGATTAACTTTTGGACTTTTGCTAGCTTTACCTTTTGGTCTTCTTCATCGACTTTGGTTATGGCATAGTTTTTGTGTAGTTGTCTTTTGTTTGGGAACCTTATGATGTATCTATTCTTTTGTTGGGATGTATGTATATATTGTGGTTGAATACCACTTGTGGCATGTTGTATTACATTTGATGTAAGTTTATATGTATATTATCTATGTTGCTGTTCTGTGACTTGAGATTGTATTGTTATCATATTTTGTTTCTGAATCGATCATTAGCCACCATAGTAGTGTATTAGAAAGGAATTAAGTATGTCGAATACTCGAGATAAAATGAAAAAAATAAGTTCCAAAACCGACATACTTAGTCTTATCTAATGCAAGACTATGATGGTCACCCTTAACCAGCCCTATTCTCCGCATTAGCAGACAGAATTACTATGTAATTCTCTTAGTTAATGTGGGTCTCGGGGTGGGGCGTTACAGATCTCGCCTATCATTGCGAGCCACACATTAAATATTGACCCGAGCCATGCACTAGTGAAACTGAAAAGACGCGGCAGGGATCTGAAGAGATCTGCAGCCCTTAAAGAGGAGGTGGATAGACTAAAAAGCAATGGATTTATTAGCAACACCTTCTACTCGAAATGGGTATCTAATCCTGTACTTGTGAGAAAGGAAAATGGAAAATAGTGGATATGCGCTGACTATTCGGACCAAAATAAGGCATGCCTTAAAGATAGCTTTCCCTTTTTGAGGATCAATCAACTGGTGGAACCGTAGGACATGAGTTGCTATTTTCATGGATGTGGACTTTGGAGATAATCAAATCTCGATGCACATATCTGACCAGGAGCACACCATTAAATATCGACCCGAGGCATGTCCTAGTAAAATAGAAAAGGCGCGGCATAGATCCGGAGAGATCTTCCACCCTTAAAGTGGAGGTGGATAGACTCAAAAGCAATGGGTTTATTCGCACCTCTACCCGAAATGGGTATGTGATCCTATACTTGTGATAAAGGCAAATTTAAAATGGTGGACATGCGTTGACTATTCGGACCTAAATAAGGCATGCTCTAAAGACAGATTTCCCCTTCTGAGGATCGATCAACTGGTGGACTCAACCGTAGGACATGAGTTGCTATCTTTCATGGATGCGTATTCTAGACATAATAAAATCTCGATGCACATACCCAACAAAGAACACACCATTTTTATTATCGACGTTGGATTGTATTACTATGTGGTAATGGAATGTGGATTAAAGAATGCTGGAGCGACCTATTAACTAGTTAACCGAAGGTTTAAGGATCAGATTGGAAAGACGATGGAGGTATATGTGGATATTATGCTTATGAAGTCATGATGATCAAGCGACCACATTAGAGACTTAGCAGAAATGTTCGATATCCTCCGATATTACGAAATGTACACTACGCCATAGATGACCTTCTACAACATTTTTGCAAGGTGTTGCCAGCTAAAATGTCACGATAGATATAAAATTCTGGTCCTACTGCAACGTTGTATTTATGGTGTTACCTTAGCCATAAAAATGTGTTTCTCTAGCTAAAAATGTGTAACACGATGCAACATTTTTATATAGTGTTGCTATAGATGTATTCAGATTAAAAAATTAATAAAATTAGCAATCCGCGTGAATACGATCCAACGGTCTACATTTAATCCGATTGTTAAACTGGATCACCGCTACAATTTGCCCCAAATTTTCGTTTTCCCGCTTTACTTTTCATATCATTTTCGTTCTCACCCCCAATTTCCAAATCCCTAATTTCCAAATCATATTTTCGTTTCTTTTTTTTTCTTCCAAAAACAAAATCTCGTCCTTTTTTGAAAGTTTGGTAGTGATCTCAGACAAGCGTCGTTCCCATTTCGTTCTCACCTCCAATTTCGCTGTTGTTTGCCTACATGTCGAGCGTCGTTTGCTTTGTTGCCGAGATCTGGAAATGTCTGTTTGGGTTGTCGGAATGGGTAACCAGTGATTGTGATTAGGTGATTAGGCGATTTGGCGATTTAGCAACCTGAAGTCGAATTTGGCAACTGAAATAGTTTGTTGGTGAGGCAATTAGAGGATGGAGGCTGGTGGTTTAGAAGTATGTGTGGGTTTGGGTGAAGAATTGGAACTGTGAGATTTTAGTTGGCAGTGGCAGCGGCAGCGGGTTGGTAATGAGGTTTGGTGAGTGTTTTGGCATAGGTTAAGGGCTGTAGGGGATGTAAGTTGCAGCAGTTTGGGGAGTGGATGGTGGCAGTGTAGAGGTTCGTGCTGCCGAAGTTCGTGAGCTCATTCAGAAGCTTTCTCGTGATTCCAATTCAGAAGGGTAATGTATTACTTATTAACACGCAACTTGTTCGATGAAATGTCAATTTTTATTTATCATGGTTTTAGGTCTTTTACCAAGGCAGAGCTAAAAGCAAGGTTATTTCAGTTTTCACTGAACAATTTGCTAAGAATGATGGCTGGAAAAAGGTCGGATGATTCAGAAGAAGCCATGAAAGAGTTGCAAAAGTCAATCATCGAGGAGGTGTTCAAATTCGCAGGAGGTGTTCATTTGTGCATCATTTTACGTCGTTTCAAAGAAGGCTCGATCTTCCAAAATCGGATGAATCGGGCGGTGCCCTGGACCCCCGCCGGCGCTGCGCCCGGACCCGCTTTTCGGCTCGGCACTCGGCTCGTCATATATTTGTCGGTGTCGGTGTTTGTATAAATTGAAACTGCATATGTAATGAGTGAACTGAGTGATGTAGTGAGGAATATCTGTATATGTGAATATCAGTGTTATATATCATTGAATTGTAAAATAGTGGAGTCAGAAATTTGTACTGTTTCAAATGTTGAAATAAAATATTTATTTAAATAAATTACTGTTTAAATATCAAATTCTGTGCAATAGCATTTTATTAAATAAATATTTATTTTTATTAAAAAATCAAATATGCTCTATATTGTGGGCCCCACAAATTCAGAAAGTTAATATCTATAGCAACATTTTGGAATGTTGCTACAGATACCTATGGGTGTTGCCATAGACCCAAATAAGGTTCTATTGCAACAATATTACTTATGTTGCCTTAGATAGTCAAAATGTTGCCTTTGAGGTCTAAGGCAACGGCAAAATTGCATCACCCTAAAAGTGTTGCCATAGACCTATGGCAACATTTTTCGGGCCTGAGCCAACATTTTTTTTGTGTTGCAGAAGGTCATCTATGGCGTAGTGTGTAGATAAATCCTCTAAAATGTTCCTTTGGCATTGCATCAGGAAAATTCTTAGGTTTCATTGTCAATGCTCGCATAATTGAAGCTAATCCTGAGTATATTCGAGCAATTCGCAACATCCAAGCGCCAAAGACCATCAAATAAGTACAAAGCCTAAATGAGAAGGTTGTCGTCTTAAGTCGATTTATTTATAGAGCCATTGATAAATGCATTCCTTTCTTCGACTTGATCAGAAGAGGAAAAAGGAACTTTGAATGGACAATGGACTGTCAAGGCACATTCCAAGCTCCAGTGAACCACTTAGAAAGACCTCCTATCTTTTCAAAGCTGGTGGATCACAAATACTTGTAAATCTACTTAACCATGTTGGTGCATGCTATAAGTGTCGCACTGCTTCGTGAGGAGAATCGAATCCAGAAATCGGTCTGATATGTTAAGCGATTAACAGGAGCTGAAAGGAACTTTCCGAAGATAGAGAAATTGGCATACTGTTTGTTGATTGCGTCATGAAAGCTCCGCCCCTATTTTCAGGCTCATTCCATCAACGTTTACACCGACAGTTGTTACGATAGGTCCTACAGTGACCTGAGACATCTGGAAGGTTACTCAAGTGGAATATCGAGCTGAGCCAATTTGACATTACCTATCTCCCTCGAAGAGCCATCCAGGGACAGGCACTGGTGGACTTTATAGTTGGGTTCACTACACAGGATGATATCCTAGAGAGCGCTGAAGCCCTCAACATCCGATGGAAAATGTATACGGATGGAGCCTCCAATGATCATTGTTCTAAAGCCAGAGTCATACTAGTAACTTTGGAGGATCGATCAATTTGTTATGCTTTGAAGCTTGACTTCCCTGCAATGAATAACGAAGCAGAACCTTTAGCCATGATCATAATGAAGAAAGTAATCAACTTCATTGTCCTGAACATCATCTGTTGTTTTGGCCTTCCATGAACCATTGTAATTGATAATGGAACCCAATTCGACTGTGCTAAATTCAAAGGCTTCTACCGTCAGCATCATATTGAAAAGAGATTTGCGGCAGTTGCTCACTCTCAAGAAAATGGACAAATTGAAGCTATGAACAAAATCTTAAAGTCCATTCTAAAGAAATGTTTGGAAAAGGCTAGAGGCAAGTGGGTGGATGAACTCCCAACATCATTATGGGCTTATAGAACAACCCACAAGTCCGCGACTGGCCATACTCCATTTGCCCTTGCTTAAGGCTTCTAAACTGTCATTCATGTTGAACTCGAAGTCCCTTCTCATCGAGTGACCTACTACGACCCCAGAAAAAATAGAGATCTCCTATTAGAATCTCTAAACTTGGTAGATGAGAAGCGCGAAGAAGTTGATTTGAGGGCAGCTGCACATCGACACAGAGTCGCCTAATACAACACTAAAGTCTGGTCTAGGACCTTTGAAATCGGCGATCTCGCCTTGAAATGGGATTTTCATGTCCAGTCACACATGAATCCTACTTGGGAAGGACCGTACGTCATTGAACAGAGGCTTGAAGAAGGAACTTTCAAGCTAGCGACTGTTGATAGCGTCACACTCCCATGGAAGTGGAATAGCGAGCATTTACGACACGATTTCACTTAGTTTATTCTTTTTTCATTTAGTTGAATTTGATTTTCGAATTTGCTTTGGCATTTGATTTTCCAGATATTTAATAAGACAAATTATGTCATTTCTTACCATTTGACAAATAAAGTTTGAAATTTCCTTCATATCTATGGTTGCTATAGCATTACATATTAGTTATGATACCCAACAACTAATATTGACATGTCCGAGTAAGTTCCTAGAGTTTGGAGCTAGCCGGTTAAATAAGTTCACGATTGGACTAAACAAAATGGACGTGGTCCGACCGTTCATTCGATGATTCTCGCTTGCAACCCGATGGGCAAAGTATCTAATGAGAAATGGATCTGACTTAACTATCTGATAATCAAACTAATCCCACAAGCAATGGGACATACATGAATTAAAAAGCAATTGTAACATGACCGATCGCCCTCCAAGTTAAATCCCGGGCTTGGGGGCAAATCAATCAACTAAGGAAAGTACGACCCGACTGTTTTTCGAAATAACTTTAAGTCCCTAGAGTGTGGACTGGAGTATAAACACAAATTGGGTGCGATTCGACCACCCATCAATAAACTCTTATCCACAAAGTGTGGATATGAGTATAAACAAATCAATGAGTGCGATTCGACCACTCATTATTCCATAAACTTAGGACTGAAATCAACAAGAGGAGTATGAATTCGCTAAGGATGGAATTCGACCATCCATTATCTAACTCCTCTAACCTGATACTGGTGGCAGGAATATAATCACTTAAGCCACTGAATTCGACAGCATAGCACTAGGGCTCGAGCCCAGTGTTTGGTACAACTTAAGGGCACGACCACATGGAGGCCTTGAGTAAAATTAATGGATGATTATTCGAATCAATGAGCAACGGATTATAAGTACATTGAATGGCAAAGTAATAGCTTAACTACTAAACAAATTCACATAAGAGTTCAACAAAAACAGAATAACTTTTATTTGCATAAAAACTTGGAAATCATTGTACAAGTGTTTATCCAAAAGCGGGAGTCATACCCGCATAAACACGGCTAACAAAAAGAAAAACAGCTACATAAGGTATGTACAAACTAAGCCGACATGACGACTACTTCTTCTTCTTCCTCTCCCTCTTGAGTTTCTTGGGAGTGGACCTACTCAAGCCTTCCCTTCTTCCTCTCTTCATCCCTTACCACTGACTTTACCACCTTTGGTAGGAGAGCTTTCAGATGTTGGAGGGAGTCCTTCGAGAACCGACCCGCCAGGTGGAATGATCGCCAGTGGAATGATGTCAGAATCGTTGACATCCACATCCACAGGCTCGGTTTTGGCCTTCTTTTTTAGCAGCTCCTCTTTCTTGATGCGCTCCTTCAAGCTGAGCTTATCAGTGTGTTCGGAGGCACCTATAATCATAGCATCATCAGATTCAGCGTACAACAGTTGATCATCGGCTCTTTCACCAGAAGAGCTCCAATAACTTGAGCATCGGGTCTTGGAATTTCAGTAAGTGTTGATTGCTGCTCCACAGCGGCGCCACCCAGAGTTTGACTGCGAGCCAGGAGACCTACAGATTTGCAGGAACAAGCGAATAAGCCCAGAACTATTAAGCATGAATAATGAAACCTCTCGAGTAATAGAGAATAGAGTTGGATACCTGCATCCGGCTGACTTTCGGTTGTTGCCGGAGTGCTCCCTTCTTGAATAGGAGTCAACGTCTTTGATTTATAACCGGATCTATCCAGATCATAACTTGGGTCTTGTCCTGGGTCAAGAGAAGCCGATGTCCTGACTGGTTTAAGTAAAAAGGTGTCTTTGGGATTAGACCCTGAAGCTCCGGCGATGTCTTTTCCTTTGCCAGAAGGTGCCAAAATATGAAAGTATCTCAGCCTCGCAGCGATGAGATCTAAAGGTTCGAATCCACGTAGAATTTCTCGCACTAGTTTCTCCTCATCAAAATTGGCTTTGCCGAGAGTCCCCTTCTTCATATCGACGATATACCCAAGCCTCGCCAAGTGATTTGAGGTAACCCTCTCCTAGAAGCTTAATTCACGGTGGATAAGGACCTTGGCATTGTACTCAACGATCAAAGGATCAAATATGTCCTTGATCTCATTCCTGCCTTCCTCTCTCGCTTCCTCCAACTGGGCCTCAATTTACCCTCTTAATCCTTACGACCAGCTTCCCTCGCCTCTTCTTTGAGGGCCTCAATCTGAGCAAGATTTTTGTCAAGTTTAATTTTCAGCTCACGAGCCTCTATGACCTCTTCGCAATACTTTTAGGATTCCATCTGAGTGACATATTTATCATCCTTCTCTTTTTGAAGCAGTTCTTCAAGCTCTTTAATGGGAAGGGCTAGACTGTCCTTCTCTTTTTAAAGAACATCTTTTTCCAAGGCAAGTGCACCGCTGCGTTGAATAACAGTGTCTAGTTCCTTCTTGTAAGCTATTTCTAGATGATTAACCGCTTTAGACGTTTCTTTAGCACTTTTCTCTAATGTGGTTAACTTCATGGTCAACTCTATAATCTCGTCATCTTGATGTTTAATTATATCTTTATTATGGATCGCCTTTAGCTTAAGGTGATCGATTTCGCGCTGCCTTTCAACAGACACCTTAGAAATTTTCTCAGCTAAGTGTTGGAGTGTTTCATGTTGCACAAAAGTATTGTTGACGCACGCAAGCGAACCAGCTTTAATATTTCCTGGGATTGTATGGATAGAAGGAGGAAACTTTAGTCCATCAAAGCGGATTTTTGGAAATTTGACCTTAAGTTTGGCCAACCTTTCAGCTATAGAGGCCTCGGGAACTGTATTAGTTAAAGCAGGCTCAAATGTAACAATAGTACGTTTGTTCGACCAGTGGTCGCAAGGCTGTCAAGACCCCGATGAACCCGAATGATGCTCGGGTCACAAGCAGTTAAGGGAACATAAGAAGAGGTTTGATCACCGCTATATACGGAAGGATTGGGTTGAAATTTTTGGCGATGAGATGATTGAGATTTTGACTTGTGCTTAGAGGATAAAGATTCCCTTGAATGATGTCTTCTTTCCCGGCTATCACCTCTTTCTCGATGCATGCCCGAGTCCGGACCATGACTGGATCCATAATGTGTTGAGAAGCACCTTAAGCGATCAAAGGCATGAAAATGAGACATAGCACCTGCAAACAAAAGCATATAGGTGACAATTAAATAAAAGATAGACAAAATCGTGCAGTAAAGTGCACTGATTGTGAGTGTCCTAGTGTCCCCCCGACAGACCAGTTAACGTGGCCTTGCTTATAGGAGTGATTTCCTCTTTGCTAGTGGAAGGAATGTCATCATCAGTCCTGGTGGAAGAATTAAGCCCCCTGGCACTAATGTTGGGAAAGTCAAAAGTCTCTATGTCATGTAGAATCGGTAGACTTGAGAATCCTTCCAACGAACTTTCTAAAGGCTGAGAGGAAGATTCTTCTTCAATAGAGGTAATAATGAACTTGGACTTCTTAGAAATCTTTCTCCTATGGAGTTTGTACACGAGTCTTTTTCCTTTTCTTGTCGGTGCATGAGATTGCATGCTTTATGATGATTCAACCACATACGCGTTGCCAGAACCTACATCATCGTTGCCAGGCTCATTGGATCCATCACCTCTAATTCTGCCTTCTTCGCATTGTCCTAAGCCTCCTCGATTGGGGGCATGATAGGGCTATCAATGTTGCCTTCTTATTCCACAACATTCCTTTACGGTGCAACTATTCCTAGGAGTCCGATGCTACGGCCCTCTTTTAACAACCCGAAAAGAGATAACCACTCATCAATTACTACTGATCTAATGTCCCTATCTTCGACTGGGTAGCGTGGATCGCAGAGACCGCCCTTGAATAGTTATCGGCTTCGGGTCATGGATGGACATCCTGTAAATTTTCAAAGTATTTGTAAGTTCAGGATGCGACTTGGGCTTAAGAATTTGAAAATAAAGTGAAGGCAACACTTATATCCTTCCAACTATCGCCTCGCAAAGCCGGGCAGACAATGAATGCAGAACCATTCGTGCTTAAAGACACTGAGCTTGTTCCAAGCACTAGTAAGTGTTGAGGGTATTTTCCGCCGAGCCATTACAAGGAAAGTACCACCGAGTCAAACGAGGAAAGGCATTACCACACCACCCCTAGCCGAGCTAAAGTATCACAGAACCAATCCATCTCCTCAACAATACCGAACCATCTTTCCACCAAGCATTGCCGGCCCAAAGTCCACTTCCAAGCAATACCAAACCAGAGTGCCTACCGAACCAACCTGTCTCCCACCTCACTACCGAACCAACACATGTCCTATGCACTGCCGAACCAACTCCAAACCGAACCAACTCCATACCGAACCAACCCCAAACCGAACCAACTCCAGGCCGAACCAACCACCGCTCCAACCATCGCCGGACCACAGTACTGCCGAATCAAGACATTCCAGACTGACCTTGCCAGGCCAGATTGCATCAGCCCAGGCCCACCAGCAGCTATATACATCCAAGACCCCTACCCCCAACCTCACTCTAAAAATAGAGGGGCAGGGGTACAACAATGGGGGACAAGTTGGAGAGCTCAAGCACGAATAGAGTTTTAAAACAACTTTCATATACTTGTATCAAAGCTTTGTACTTGTAATCTGAACAAGAAAAGAGGAATAATATATAAAGTGGACGTAGGCATATTCTGGCTGAACCACTATAAATCTGTGTGTCTTTTACAGTTTAGTCCCTGCTTTTTACATATTTGCATAAATCTCCCAAATCACTAAAAACAACATAAAATCAACTAAATCATACGACTTGGAGGTGTTTGCCCATTTTTTGTGCAAACATTTTTGGTGCTTTCACTAAGAAAAGAAGCTCGAAGTTTCAGCTTCTTCCACTTAACATTCTTCCTAACAGCATCGTTCATTGCTTGGAAAACATGCCTCCCAAGCAGAAGAAAGATGTTAACAAAGGGAAAAACATCACAACCAGCAGTCTTCCAGATCCAGTGGTCACAGACCAGGTGAATCGTCCCCTTCCAACAGCAGTGCCAGATGAAGGTCAGGCAAATCCGACCACCCCTGCCGCAGAACAGCTGGCAGCAATCACTAGGGAAGATCTAGACAGGGTTGTGGCGGAAGTGACTAACCGCTTCACATCCCAGCAGGAAGCTTTGGTGGACCATCTCATGTCACGCTTAAGGGATGCTGAAGAGTCCAACCGCAACACTGAATCATGGGGAGAGTCCCAGTCCGGAGGATCTCGAAGACAGCAAAGATCTTCCTTCTTCGAAGGAGCTAACAACAGAAGCGGCAATGGTAGGAGCCGAGACCGAGCACAGCCCGAAGTTAGGCCTGAGGAAATGCTTGGAACCGAACCCAACGGGGGAGGTACCGGGCGGAGGTCAACTGTAGCTGAGCCTGTCATACTGCCTAACCACGGAAGCGCCAGTGAACGGGGCCGAGCTAGAGTCCAGCCCGAAGTTGGACCCGAGGAAGTGCTTGGATCAGAACCCAGCAAGGGAAGATCGAGGCAAGGGCCAGCTGTAGTTGATCCTAGCATGCTCCCAGAAGACCAAAGACAGCCACTTGAAAATATCAGGAATGATAGACGATACCATCCCTATAGGTCATCCGGATGGAATCAGTCCCACAGAGCAGAACCGAACTCATTCCTGTCTGCTCCAATTCTGATGAAAGGATGGCACGCTTGTTCAGAGAGTCCGTCCAACGGGATCAAAGAGATCGAGGGATAGGCGCTAGGGTAACCAACCCCTTCGCCCGCAATATCGAAATTGCCATCACCCCCCGAGAATGGAAAATGCCAACAATGGAACCTTACAAAGGAACCTCCGACCCCGTTGTACACTTACAGAGATACACACAGCATATGCTCATGAGTGGAGCAACAGAGGGAGTACTGTGCAAATGCTTTCCACTATTCTTAGCAGATCTAGCTACCTCCTGGTTCTGTCATTTACCCCAGGGATCCATCAGCTCGTGGGAAATGTTGAAAGAAAAGTTTATCAGTCAGTTCCGCATTCATGTGGAACAACCCAAGGACGCTTATTCCTTATCCAGTATCAAACAGAAACCTGGAGAGAAGCTGCAGCAATACCTAACCCGATTCAATGCCGCAGCGGCCGCAGTCCAAGATGCCGATGAGAAGCTTATCCTAATGGCCCTCTGTAGTGGTGTGCATCCGGATACTAAATTTGCTAGAAGATTGACAAAAGAAAAACCAGCTACTTTACCCGATTTCTTCCATGAAGCTAGGAAATATATGAGGCTCGAAGATGCTGCCACTGAGGGGCAGTCAGGGCAACAAAATAAGGCAGCTCACGGCAACACGCCCGCTGCAGCAAAGGACGCTCGAAGAAACGATTCTAGAGACAACGCTGGGGGCAAGAAGGGAGAAAAGCGCCTATATCGGCCAGGACCAAGATTCGACACTTACACTCCTTTGAACGAAACCATTGAAAACATCTTCCTTGCCACCCAAGACGAAGTTAGATACAAACGCCCACCATACAAGAAGGAATCAGATAACGCACAGAAATCTGGAAAGTTCTGCCGCTTCCACGAATCTCATGGGCATGATACCAATGAATGCCATCATCTCCGGAACTTGATTGAAGAACACATCAGAAGGAAAAGACTGGAACTCTATGTAAGAGGTCAGAACAGTTTTCCAGCTCCTGCCAATGAGAACCCAAGGCTAACCTCACCAGAGATAAGCAGAGGAAATTGCAACACTAGCGGCTCTAGTCAAGAGAAGATAGTGGTCCATACCATCTCGGGAGGACCGCACATCGCCGACAGAAGCTGGGCAGAGATGGAAAGATATGGAAAGTCGCTTAGAAACAGTGAAGACTGTGTTAATTCTGTTATAGATGAGCGCCACCCGAAGCGGAAAGAGAGTGATGACATCACATTCGGTAGGCGTGACCTAGAAGGAAGGCAATACCCTCACATGGATCCCATGGTTATCTCTGCCCGGCTCGGTCCAGCCGAAGTTTTCCGAATTCTAGTAGACACTGGAAGCTCAGTAAATATCCTATTCAAGCATGCGTTCGACAAAATGAAACTATCAATAAAGGATGTTTCTCCCTGCAATAAACCACTGCACGGTTTCACTGGAGATGCGAAGATGCCCCTCGGGCAACTGGACCTCTTTGTTGAAATTGGAAGTCATCCCCGCTCCGTTGTGCGGAAACAGACATTTGTGCTGATAGAAAACCACTCGGCCTACAACGCTTTCTTAGGAAGGCCAGCTTTGTCTGACTTCCAAATTGTCCTGGCCCCATGGTGCCTAAAGCTGAAATTTCCAACGGACAATGGAGTAGGGGAAGTAGAGGGAGATCAGGACGTTGCTCGAGACTGCTATGTAACTGAACTTCGCAACAACCACAGGAAGGATAAAGGGAAGAGTGTAGAGGTTGCCCTCTGCACAAAAAGTTTGGAAGCATAGCAACTAAAGAAAGCCCTTCCTCTTCGATATACCAGCGATCCTTTCAATGAATTAGACCCCAGGGACAAAGAGGAGGAGGCCACCGCCGAGCCTACAGAGGCTATGGAATTTGTATCTGTAGACAAACATGACTCGAGTAGACTATTGAAAATCGGGTCCCAACTAAAAGCAGAGTTGAAGGAACAACTCATTGACTTTCTCCGCCACAACTTGGATGTATTTGCATGGTCACATGCTGACATGACCGGAATCTCCCCTGACATAGCATGTCACGTACTAAACATTGATCCTACCAAGACGCCCGTAAAACAAAGAAAGAGAAGCATGGGGGCACAACGATCAGCAGCCCTCGATGAAGAAGTAAGGAACCTACTTGCCAATGACTTCATACGAGAAGCCATCTACCCAGAGTGGATCGCCAACCCGGTGCTGGTAAAGAAGGCTAATGGGAAGTGGTGAACATGCATTGATTTCTCCAACTTAAATGACGCCTGCCCGAAGGATTGCTTCCCACTTCCCCGAATCGATCAGCTTGTAGACAGCACAGCCGGGCACGAACTCTTATCTTTCATGGACGCATACTCAGGATATAACCAAATTCCTATGCATGCTCCCGATCAAGACCACACTAGTTTCATCACTGACCGGGGATTGTACTGCTACAAGGTAATGCCTTTCGGACTTAAAAACGCAGGAGCCACCTATCAGCGCCTCGTCAACAAGATGTTTGCAGGGCTAATAGGACAAACTATGGAAGTTTATGTGGATGACATGCTGGTAAAGTCAAGGGAAGCTGACAGTCACGTAAGCCACCTAGGCGAAATGTTTCAAGTACTTCGCCAGTATGGAATGAAGTTGAATCCTCTAAAGTGCTCCTTCGGAGTATCATCAGGAAAGTTCCTAGGATTCATCGTCCATGCCAGAGGAATTGAAGCAAACCTTGAACAAGTCCAAGCTCTGAGAGATATCAAGATACCTACCACTCGAAAGGAAATGCAAAGTCTTAACGGGAAAGTGGCCGCCCTAAGCCGGTTCATCTCCAAAGCAACGGACAAGTGCGTCCCCTTCTTCGAAGCTCTAAAGAAAGACAAAGGAAAGTTTGAATGGACTGACGAATGCTTAGCAGCTTTCCTTAACCTAATTGAACACCTCCAGAAACCACCGATACTCTCAACTCCAAACGAAGGCGAAGAGTTATACCTATACCTTGCTGTATCATCTCACGCTCTAAGCGCTGCTTTGGTAAGAGAAGACAACCGCACGCAGCGGCCAGTCTACTTTGTAAGTAAGAGATTTACGGGGGCAGAAGTCAGATATCCTAAACTTGAGAAGCTAGCGTACTGTTTGCTAATCACATCACGGAAACTACGTCACTACTTCCAGTCCCATTCCATCAAAGTTCTGACCGATCAACCACTAAGGCAGGCACTCCATCGTCCCGACACTTCTGGGCGACTACTTAAATGGTGCATTGAACTAAGTCAATATGATATCACCTACCACCCTCGCACCGCCATCAAGGGACAAGCCATGGCCGATTTCATTGCAGAATTCACTACCAACAAAGGTAAGGAGCAATCGGAAATAACAGAAGACATCAAGTGGAATCTCTTTGTGGATGGTGCGTCAAACGAACAAGGCTCGGGGGCAGGTGTGGTAATAATCACTCCCAGGGGAAGTAAGCTGCCCTATGCTATAAGGTTGGAGTTTGCTGCCACCAACAACGATGCAGAATATGAAGCAGTGATAGCTGGATTAGAACTTGGCTTAGAAATTGGAGCCAATTCTTTGTGTCTTCATAGCGATTCTCAACTTATTGTTAATCAAATGCTAGGAGAATTCCAGGCTCGAGAAGAACGACTCATAGCATATTTAAGGAAGACCAAGTTACTTCTTAGTCGATTGGACCACTACTTAGTCAAACACATCCCTCGGGAAGAGAACCAAGAGGCCAACGAATTGGCAAAGCAAGCTAGCATGAGAGACGGCGCTATTTCCGGAGCAGTAGCCATCTCAAAGCAACTGACCCCAAGTTTTGAGCAAGTGAATCTGATAGCTGCAACCGAAGAAGCAACTTGGATGACTCCCATCCGAGACTACTTACAGAGTGGCACACTGCCCAACGGGCGTAACGAAGTCAAGAAAATCTTGAGAAAAGCTTCCCGCTACACAATACAAGAGGGCACCCTCTATCGGCACGACTTCTCTAACCCCTTATTAAGGTGTGTCGCTGGAAGGGAAGCCAAGGAAATCTTATCCAACATTCATCAAGGAAGCTGCGGAGATCATACCGGAGGGCAAACTTTAGCAAAAAAGATACTCCGATATGGATATTTCTGGCCCACCTTAAGCAAGGACGCCTTAGATTTCGTCAAAAAATGTGACAGATGCCAGAAGTTTGCTAAGATTCCACGACTACCAACAACTGAGATTACTCAAATGACCAGCCCTTGGCCCTTCGCAGTATGGGGAATTGACTTAATCGGTGAATTGCCAATGGGCCGAGGCGGGGCCAAATATGCTATAGTGGCAGTCGACTATTTCACCAAATGGGTGGAAGAAGAACCCCTAAATAAAGTATCTTCAGCGAAAGTTATTAACTTCTTGATCAAAAATGTTCTATGCAGGTACGGAGTCCCATTCAAAATTATATCAGACAATGGACTTCAGTTTGACAGCGAGGAGTTCGCCAACTGGTGCCAAGAGCATGGAATTCACAAAAGCTTCTCATCCGTAGCTTATCCCCAGGCAAACGGACAAGTCGAAGCCGTCAACAAGATTCTGAAAACTCTAATAAAAAAGAAACTCAAAAAGTCAAAGGGCGCTTAGGTGGATGAGCTCCCTACGGCGTTGTGGGCCTATCGCACATCTTTCAGAACATCAACGGGGCATACTCCTTTCTCTTTGGCATACGGATCGGAGGCTATGCTCCCGGTTGAAACCATCGTGCCTTCCCACCGTAGGATCCACTATAACCCAGAAGAGAACGAAGAACTCCTTCACATGTCTTTGGATCTAATTGAAGAGAGAAGAAATGATGCAGCCCTCAAAACAGCAGCCCACAAGCAGAAGGTGGCAGCACAATACAACTCCAAGGTCAAACATCGTATCTTACAAGAAGGAGATCTTGTCCTCAAACGAGTCTTCCCTCGCCCCGGAGCACTAGATCCAATCTGGGATGGACCATATGTAATTCATAAAGATCTCCACAATGGAGCTTATATTTTGTCAATAGTGGACGGAGAGGTGTTCCAAAGGGCATGGAACATCCAACACCTCCGTCGATACTTTTCTTAACTTCTACTGCCCATATGAAGTGAATTAACAAAGAGAATCAGTGGACGTAGGCATTTTCGTGCCGAACCACTTTAAAAAACCTTGTCTCTTTTTTAACTTGTTCCTTTGTAGCTTGGCTGCTTGTTAACTTTATCCTTTTCTGTTGAACAAAATCCTAAGCATATAGCATTTCCATTCAAAGCACTCCACAGCGCAACTTCACCTGAACAAGACCTAACAGGTACTATGCGAATCTATGCCCTCGTCAATGAGACACTTTTGCTCCGGCATCCCTCTGCTGCGGGTTAACTCATTGCTCGCGACGGCCCTAAAAGCCAACTGTAATGAGCCGATTATAAGCCACCGAGAAAGCCGACTATAGCCAAGGCAGCTCATTATGGCGTTCGGCTCGCCGGCAACTGTGAACTGACTATAAGCCCCAACATAAGGTGTGCCCAGCCAGGGGTAGTTCACGGTTGACGATCGGCACCCATGCTAGCCGGCCACAGTAAATCGAATAATACCCACGATTACGGGCCATAATGGCCCGGGTAGTTACTGTGCGCGATCTCGGCTCCGATGTGTCTTAAGTGCGGCTGTGGTAAAAAAGAATTAACTCCCCGCGGAGGCGTAAGATGGGTGACAAATGTCTCCAAGACCCACAGCTAGGGAAAGTGACTACAAAGCCCGTTTGCCATGAACTTAAGCACATCGAAGGCCTTCCGTGATTGGAAGTTTTACTATTTCACATATTTCAATTTTATTTAAAAAAACTTTTCTCCTATCCTCTATAACAATCCCTAAAGTACAGGACACAAAATAGGAGACATTCGCTAATGGAAGCGGGTACTCACAACAAGACACTGGACCGCATTCTATACTCGGTCACACAGGACATCCAAAGCTGCCATTTACAAGTAGAATATGAAGGGCAGTATTTTCTTCTTTCATGAATAAACACGTGGCTATAATTTATTCACACATCACACTAACACTGCAAGACATGAAATTATGTTTTAAACAAGAACTTGACATCAAACGCAGTTGAATTACAAGCATACGCATAGCTATATTTCTCATATAACATGTCAAAATAGCAAAAACATTCAAAAAACGACAGAATCAGCTTAAGTTAAAAAATTGCACGTCAAGAATAGTGTTGTTTATTACAAGTAGCATAATTACAACCTAAGAGTTACGTTACTGTTTTGAGACTAACATATACAACAATGTCAAGTTCACCAAAAGATATCCAGGTCCAATCAAGGAGCCGGCTGCGTTGGAGTTTTATCCTTGCCCTGTTGCCCACCTGTCCGGTCAAAGAAAGAATTCATTAGTGATAAGCAACCAAGTTAACGGAAAGGCTAGAAAGGAAGACTTACCAGCACTTGCTTCTTTACCATCCTGGTCATCATCCTCTACTTGCACACCTGCCTCCTCAACAGCAAGCAGCCGCATACCCTCCTTCACCGCTACCTTCTCCTCCTTGGTAAACTGGGCAGTGACCACATCCATGCTGAAGACCGCGCCACCCTCTTTACCCGCATCAGCCCTAGCCTCCTCCAGAGCCCGGAGATAAATCTTGGCCATGACTCGGGGGTAATCATCCATCCAGGATAAGTTACCCTGCTTCCAAGTACGGAAATACATATCCTGGAGCATCTCATCCATCATCCCCTCGTTTTCCTTAAGCTCCCTCATTCGGGCCTCAGAAGCACGCAGCTTAGCAACGGCAGCATCCCTCTCCGATCGGTATTGTGAGCGGTCCGCTTGAAGGGATATCCTCATCGCCTCCATCTCCTCCTTCAACATGGACTGAGCAAGCTCCGCGACCTCGAGTCTACCCGACAATTCCCATGCCCGCTCGAGGTCCGCCTGTCGTACCTCATCCACCATCGTGATGGCCATGTCAATTCGCTCCTTGTAGGCGGCCTCCATTTTTCGCAACTCTGCCCTGCTGGCCTCTTCCATAGTCTTCTTCAGTTGCCTGGATGCGGCCTCATGTTGAGAGATTTGGATGGCTTGGTCGGCGAGTTGTTTAGCCTGGTCGGAAACCATCAACCGTAGCCGAATGTTGGCGCTCCCTATCTCTTCCCCAGCCTCGACCAATCGGGCGTGGTGCCTCATCAGTTTCCTGGTCTCCTCAGCAACCCGGTCAATACTTGCCTTAGCCTCATCCCCCAGAGTTGCAACCCGGGTAGTAAGCAAATCAAGGTCCAGGGACCTAGCTTCGTCAAGCACCCGTACCAAAGGATTGCGAGGGAGAAGATGCTCACCAGTAACCTCATCGAAGGAGATGTCATGAGAGGCCGGGTCCAGGTCTGGATGACCCGCAAACGGGTTACGAACCAAGCCAGGGTGATCTATCGGGGTGAAGGTTGGATTCTCATACGGATGTGGGGAAGGTATAAACGCGGTGTCCTCCTCCTCAATATCATGAATAGGCTGGAGTAGGGCCGGAGGGCCAGGAAGAGATTCAAACGTAGATCGACTCCTCTTCCTCTTTTGTATATCTTCTTCAATAACTCCAAGAAGAGGACGATAGCCGACTACGTCTCCAGGACGGTTAGTAGGAGGCTTCGGCTTGGCGGAAGCTTTGAGGAGTTTGTATTGTTCAAGCCTGTGCCGAAGATCTGAGGTCTTGGCCGTTTTGCCCGCTCCTGGAATAAAAATCAAGTGTCACCAGCATGCATTGAGCCATCATTCGAGAATTAAAAAGAATAAAGAGAGATTCACCTTGAATCGCAGAAGTTGCCTCAGTAGAAACGCTCCCGGAAGATAAATCGGCGCCAGTCCCGACCTTACCAGCTTTCTTGGACTTCTCCGTTTCCTCCAACTCTTCGAAGGCTTGGCGGAGAGCGTCATCCGTCCACTCTTGAATCACGCCCGCCTGCCCAGGAGGCAAAGCCTTGGTGCCATCACCGCCCTGTCCTTCGCCACCATCATCGCCATGACGATCACCGTCACCTTCTCTACCACTTCTGCTCTCCGCCTCACCTCCTTCATCCTCACCTTTTTCCTCCTCCTGAGCATCTGGATGTGTGCTGGGAGAGGGTCCATCGGACTTCTTGAGTTTCTTCCCCCCGGCAACTGGATGCATCGAGAAGGGTCTCCTTTTGCTGCTTTTCGCCGTGGCCCTCCTGTAACTTTGGCAGCTCTCTCCTCCGTTGTGTCTCTCTGCTTAACCACGGACTGATGTGGAAGGATCAGGTTGTGCCCTAGAAGTGTAGCATTCCTAATCAAGTAAGAAGCCGACCTGTCCCTTCCCGTAATGGCTTCTATTTCCACAGCCATCTGAACCAGGCGATCATTCTCCACGACCGTAAAGCCACCTGTCGCTAGCAAGGAATAAAAACACATAAGAAGAGGCATTGCAGTTATAACGGAAATTATAAATAAAGCTTCACACTTACAGCCGGAGGTGAAGCGTCGGATAGAAACAGAGTCATCCCTGATAAAAAACCATTCTTTCTTAAACATACTGAACTTCGAATATAAGTCCAGGACAGGCTTGAAAGATACGGCTGATTCCAAGCTGATGTATGGAGACCCCTTCTTATAGCCTCTCAAATTGTACAAGTACCGGATCTCCCGGTTGGAGGGAGGACGCCCGTATCTCCTCTGGAAAATGACAAACAGGCTCACCAGAATGGCGTAGGAGTTAGGCTGAAGCTGGAATGGAGCCACCTTCAGATATGTGACAAAGCTGACTATCCAGGCATTGAGAGGCGGGATGGCACCACACATACAGTGATACCTGCTATAAGCGAAATAGCCTTCAGGGGGATCGTACGGCATCACTCCTTCCCCCGGCAGTAGCATGCGCGCTCTATCAATCCCAAAGGAGCGAGAAATAACATCAAGCTGCTCGCCTTTGAGAGAGCTAGAAAAGCAGTCAGGAGGAGAGTTCAAAAGTTCCTGAGGACTGTACCCATCTACTAGTGATCTCGGGGCGGGCCCATGACGGGCAGATCCAGATTGAGCAGGGGGCACTGTGGAAGGCTCTTCTCTATCCTGTGATTTCTTCTTTTCTAATCGAGTTTCCACCTTATGAGACATTTATCTGCAACGCAAAAAAGTACATTGTTAGAACAGGAGAAGTAAGCGGGCAGGTACATACAGATAGGGGTTTCTCCCGAAGAACATTTGGTAGTTCAAGTCCGAAGTGTCGTTCGGCACTTATACTCCCCGTTTTCGTTCGGGGATCAAGCACGCGTTCCATCCGGCAATTCAAGTATGCAAGTGAGGCTCGGTGCTCAATCCCCAAGTTTGATTCGGCAGTTCAAATATAAAGGTTCATTCGGTGCTCGGAGTCCCCGGGTCCATCCGGTGGTTTAAAGGTATGAGTTCATTCGGTATTCGAATCCCCTATCCATTTGGTAGTCCAGCCATGAAAGTTCGTTCGGCAGAAGCAAACTCACCTGGATCGGCAGTTAAGTGGGACTCGATACTCAGTTGATTCGGCTGTTTGGAACAGTCAAGCTTGATTCGGCACTTAGCTGGTTCGGCTATCTCACTCGATAAGGAATGACGAAGGCATAACACCCCTACTTATAGGCAAACGCCGGGTGACCGGACCAGATGTTCCAGCACATAGGACCGAATGAAAACACCCAAGCTAAAGCAAAGTGGGACATATACAGGCATATGCCCCACTTTGGGGGGCAAGTGTTGAGGGTATTTTCCGCCATGCCATTACAAGGAAAGTACCACCGAGTCAAACGAGGAAAGGCATTACCACACCACCCCTAGCCGAGTCGAAGTATCACAGAACCAATCCATCTCCTCAACAATACCGAACCATCTTTCCACCAAGCATTGCCGGCCTAAAGTCCACTTCCAAGCAATACCAAACCAGAGTGCCTACCGAACCAACCTGTCTCCCACCTCACTACTGAACCAACACGTGTCCTATGCACTGCCGAACCAACTCCAAACCGAACCAACTCCATACCGAACCAACCCCAAACCGAACCAACTCCAAGCCGAACCAACCACCGCTCCAACCATCGCCGGACCACAGTACTGCCGAATCAAGACATTCCAGACCGACCTTGCCAGGCCAGATTGCATCAGCCCAGGCCCACCAGCAGCTATATACATCTAAGACCCCTACCCCCAACCTCACTCTATAAATAGAGGGGCAGGGGTACAACAATGGGGAACAAGTTGGAGAGCTCAAGCACGGATAGAGTTTTCAAACAACTTTCATATACTTGTATCAAAGCTTTGTACTTGTAATCTGAACAAGAAAAGAGGAATAATATATAAAGTAGACGTAGGCATATTCTGGCTGAACCACTATAAATCTGTGTGTCTTTTACAGTTTAGTCCCTGCTTTTTACATATTTGCATAAATCTCCCAAATCACTAAAAACAACATAAAATCAACTAAATCATACGACTTGGAGGTGTTTGCCCATTTTTTGTGCAAATAGTAAGAACTTGATAGTTGGGTGCGGGCTCGATGAAAGTATAAGAAAGACTTCTCGTCCGTCGCTTAAAGTTGTAAAGAATCGAATGTCTTCAGGAGATGGCGAACGGAATAGAACATCCATAAATAATAAAAAGTCGTCGCACAAGAAAGCATAGCTGTTTGGATGCAACTGGGTAGGAGATATTCTCAGATAATTTAGCATCCCTTTGATAAATGAATTAAAAGGTGGTACACATCTGACCCAGCACATAAATTTATTACAAGCCTTATACCTCTCCAAGAGAAAATGGGCCCTGTCATTCCTTGAAGGGAATAGAACATCTCCAAATTGGATCCCATGTTTTGAGCATAGCCTACGGAGAGCAACCTCACAGATTCTGGAAGCTTAGGAGTCCACCAGGGCATCTAGAAATACAACACCTTCTAAAGTATCTAGGGCAGGCTCTATCTCTTCCACAAGAAGGATGGGATTGTTAGAGAACATGTCAACTAATGGACCGAGTTTGCTCAGTTTGCTGTCTGGGAGAAAGTCTACTGGATACAGTCGTAGAGCTCGATTCGACACTAGGGTTGTTATGCTATGAAGGTTGATTGAAAGGCATTGGGGCTAAACGCCCTGAATGTCTGGAGCCCATATCAACTCAGTAGATAATAAAGATTAGAGAAATTAACCTATCCCCCCATGCTAAGTGTAAACTATTGTGATGCAGTATTGTACAATGCAGAGATAAACAATTCGAAATTAAAAGAATAAAATAGTAACGAGATTTTGGATTACGACCAGAGTGACTGCCATTGCTGACCATCTCAACTGGCATTTAAATTGATCGATTGTGTAAGCTTTGGGATCGACCATTGACATATCGAAGTGTGAAGTTCATTATTGAAGTCCATATGTTAAATTTTAATTCATATTCAAGTCCTAGAAACTTAGTCGTTCAATTTCAAATTCAAAGTTGGATATGCGAGTCCCATTGTCCGTTATAGTCATATGTTCAAGTTTATTAAGATGGGATTGGTTTTGATTGTTCATACAAGTTTATATGGATTGATTTTCTCAAGTGTTCAAGCTTGATTCAAAGGCCTGAAATCGGCTAAGTCCTCATAGTCGATCCCTTTATCTCAACATAGCCGACCCCTCTCACAAAGCCAACACAACCGATCCTTCCTTACTCTAAAACACCAATAACCGACCCCTTAGCCAAACACTCCACCACCGATCCTTATGTCATGAATGAAAATACCGATCCCTCCATACTCCATCACGATCGACCCCTCCATGCTCCACAAATGACCGATCCCTTCACGCTTCAACTCCAACATTTTCTCCAATCCCTACTAAGTTCGATGCCATCGATCCCTCCTTTTTCTTTCATGGACCGATCCTTCAACCGATGAGTCCACAAGCCATCTCTTTCACATTGCAGGCGATCGCACCACATCGCTGATCCTTCACAAAATAATATCAACTCCATCACCATGCCGATCATACATCACCGCCAATCAATCCAACATCAACCCTAAACTTACCACTACCAACATGGAAACCCCATCATCTCATCACAAGTTAGAGTCAAAAGAAAATCAAAACCTATATATATATCTACGGATCGTTGCACGTGAAGTAGGATGGATTTCAATTCAGGTCAAGATTAGGCGACGTTCTTGGATTCGAGAGGATGGCAGATTAAATGTTGATGATGAAAGTTTCAAAGGAAGGAAGAAAGGATTCGGCTCTAAGGTAGGAGGAAAGGGTTCAGTATTGGAAGGAATGAAAGCAAGTAGATAAGAAATGAAGTAAAGTGAAGGATGGAGAGGGAAATATTAGTTTATATATAAGGTTTGAGGGATCAGCCCGCCTTCCTCTTCTCCACAAAGCCAAGAAGATTAAGTCCCCAACATAAAAAGGGATCGGGTATGATCCTTCGACTTGGGGATCTAATTCAATCCCTATGTACATATAAAAAAGGGAAGAAAAGAGAAAGAAAGGGATCAGGTATGATCCCCCTAAGTGAAGAAAGGGAAATTCCAATCCCTATTTAAAAAGAATAATATATAAATGCAATGAAATGGCATCTAATTTAACGAAAATTGACGATGACCCGTGAGCGTGCAAACGCATCCAGGAGCTAAAGAAAAGAAAGTGTACCTGAACGTGCACGTGTATATTTTAAAAATTCAATGTTTGAAATCGAAAGAAATTGAATTCTCACCTGAAGCTTTCAAAGATGAAATTGGATCAGATAACCAAAGCTTACTAGCCCCGTAGAATCGGACACAGATAGCAACTGATGGAATTCCATCCTGAATTTATACTATTGGAAATCGACCAAGCGTCATGACGATCAAAAAGAGATACAACACTTTGGGAAAATAATTCAATGGAAGGATAACAACTATTCAGAAAACCAGATGGATTTCTTTCTGGAAACTCTAACTTGCTTCGATTTAAAGCATGTCATGTTCGACATAAGATGTACTTTGGAGAGGCAATGTTATCCCGCATTTTGGCCTGGCTATATCCAAACTGATTGGACAAGTTAGACTCGACTATCATCAAAGCTAGTAGCCCAGAGCGATAATTATGGGGTCCAAAAATCAAATACATATGATTATATAAAGCCATGGTCGAATGGAAATGAGAGATATTCTATACAAAATGTTCTAAGTATAGAATATATACTAGTCTAGGAAAGGGATCGGGTATGATCCCTCTCAATCAAAGGGATCGGATTACTTCAGCTAAACAGTGCAACCCAACAGAAAACGATTGATATCTCAAACTCTAGAAGTCCAATACGCATGTTTAAAATTAGGAATTGGTTAGGGAGAACCTCATAATCTCAAATTTATTATTTTGAGCATGGATCCATACATCTTGATCGAAAAAGAATCAATCGAAAAAGAAAGAATCGAAATTGATCGATATCTTTCTCGAAACAAATAAAAAGAAAGATGAAACATAAATCATGGATCAACTGGATAGATATCATATTCATGGAATACGATTCACTTTCAAGATGCCTTGATGGTGAAATGGTAGACACGCGAGACTCAAAATCTCATGCTAAATAGCGTGGAGGTTCGAGTCCTTTTCAAGGCATAATATTAAGAATGTTCATTGAATGAGCAATTCAATAACAGATTTCAGAAACTTTGGGAACAAGAAGAGGGAACCCTAGGGAGTCCACCCTAGGGATCACAACCCAAATGGAACAAGTAAAAGGGATCGGCTCTTTTCCCTCCATGGGGATCGGTCAGAATCAGACTCACAGTACATTACAACAATAATCGATCAATAACTCAACATCTACAGACTGAATCAACATGAAACTTGGAGGACAAGTGCATCACAACATGAAGAACCCCTCATAGGGATCGTAGCTCCTAAATCCACCAAAATAGGGATCGGCCCTAATCCCTGTTCCTTGGGATTTAGGCTATGCGATCCCTCTTGTGGGCCCTTATGGATCTGGAGAGCCTACTGTCGAATTTTCAGGAAGATATTTCGCCATCTTCCTCTATAAATACAGACTTGATTATTCATTTTCAGGATCTTTACACTGCTTGTTGCTTTATATACTTTTGTAACTAAGGGTTTTCATCTTATCCCTCTTGTACTTAGTTTACAGAGTGATTAATAAAGCCATCTCTTCGAAGTGGACGTAGGAAAAAAACGCCGAACCACTATAAATCTCTATTCTGTTATTAACTTGTTTCTTTTACTTTACTGCTATATTCTCTCTGTTTACATTTATAATTCTTCACTTATTCCTCTATAAAATCTCTATTGGGTGTTTGTGCGAATTATTGGTGCAAATAATCCTAAATGCCAAATTTAAATTAAAAACCTCTTTAAGAAATGAAATTTATTTCTTATTAAATCATATTAACTATCTCAAAACTATATTTAATTTCATAATTAAATTTCACAAATCACTATTTAGAATTAATTATCCATAATTGAATTTCATTAATTAGGTAATTAACAACAGGGTTGTTACAAATAATTTTATAACGAATAAAGATCCTCCAAAATAATATATGATACTTGATATAATCCTTTGTTTGCTCGCATTATTTCTTTGTTAAACCAGGGTTAGCCAACTAACTCCTCTTATGAGAACTCCCATCCACTCCATTGTTCGATCATAAAATTTCCTCGCATGACTAGAGTAGCATTTCGGACATCTCTCAATCACATTAAGAATCCAACTCAAGTGCTCGCCTTTAAGAATCGAGAAAAACCCTTACCTAACTTGTGCACATCACCTAGAAACCCTATGCTTGAACTAGTGATTAGGAACTGGTACATGGATGAGCTGATCCCTAGAAAATATTTCTTCGGCATATGGGATTAACTTCACCACCAAAGGTTTGCTAACACAAGGACAAATAACTTCTAACACGAATGACTCCACACAAAATGCATATAAGTCATCCATTCGGTCTTTTATCATTATTGGGCATTCACCAAATCCTACTGAATGCAAATCCAAGTACCACTTCATTGACCATCCCCACTCAACTTGAAGTCCCATGGGTCAAGTTTGAATGATAGTACTCTTGGTCGCTACACCACCTCCAACACCTACCCAGGCTACTGGGATGTTTACATGCAGCAGAACATCCCATGCAGTGCCCAAATAGCCTCTAACCAATCCGGCTTCTCAAACTGCCTGTTTGAAGTTGCTCGTGTATCCCATTTGCTCATATTGATAGCTTGAAAGAAGATTTCTAAACAACTAGTGATATAAATAAATCAAAGTTTAGAAGACAAGCGATGTATATAATACAATATAATAGTAAAATAAAAGTACATTCTCTCTACGTATCTCCTTTTACTAGGTTATTTAACTCAAATTCGTCTACTTGTTCCTGAGTTTTGAACCTATGCTCTGATACCAAATGTAACAACCCATACCTCATAATACCTCGAATCAATGTTGAATAACAACGTCTGACTCCTTAATACCACAAAAGACGGTTTATCGGGGAAAATTAAAGTAACATACCATACCAGGGCATCGATAGAATCTCATAGCGGGATGATAACATATAATATATTGAATATACATGAACAGAATTGGATAAACAATATATAAGAGGCTGTATTGGAGGAAGTAACTAATAAATAATATTAATACACAAAGTCAAATACATCAACCCTATACAGATGGAGTCCTAAATAGAATATCTGATACTACAAGTCTTATATACAAATAATATATCTACCATGTACTACTACAATATCAAGTATGTATCCAAGGTATTAACACTATGCCTCCAAAGCTCCAGTTGTGCTACCATGATAGCGTATCCTCAAAACCACCTGACTCCCAAGCTGCTCGATCAAGTACCTGAGAGTTGTCATGAAATAAACAGACAAAGACAAAACATGGGTTAGACTTAACGCTTGGTGTGAGGGGAACTATCTCAAAATACTGTATATCTAACTATATACAAACAAACATGAAACAACTAAAACATAGTTAGTCTTCTCCATATATGTGGCTCATGGATAATCTGGACTTCCCATAAATAAGTAAAGTAAACCCCATTACAAAAATAAGGAATCATACCATAACCTTCTTTTTTCTTGTAATTAACGAGTCAACAAAACTAATATAATGTGACTGATACATAACAATATACTATGATAACTGTATCCTAATATACAAATGCAGGGCAATATAGATATTGCAATATAAGTCCATTGCAATATAATAATACTATCAACCAACTAATAACACGCAACATAACGATAAGTGCCAAATAGAGAATATCTACCGTCCTTCCATACTGAATAAATTATCAATGGAGAAACTATACCTTATGTGATCTTTGGACTTATATACATTCTTACCTTTTTAAAGTAAGCAAATGGAACTAAGTGTCTTCATACGATCCCATTTCTGCACTAGAACCACACTATGACCCAAATCTAGTTTCAACCCCTATGACTCTCTCAAGTACAATGGCGCTTTGAACAATATAACCAATACTAACCATCTATCTACACGTCCGCCTGATCTCATACCGATCACTGCCTTTATGCGTTTACGTATCTTCTTGAATCTAGTACTGATTCCTTGCCATCATGTGCTCCTTTCAATTGTATGTGCTCATCGTACGTGATCGTACAACTAATCGCCATACTGATCTCATGTTCGATTTTTCCTCGATTGCTATCTTGATTTTCTACTGCTACCATGTAGGAATATTCCAAACACTACGTCCCTCGCCTCGACCGCTTCCTCGACTACATATCGAAACGCCTTATTGATTGTTACCGATCACATATACATTACTTTATTTTGACATATGAATCCCATGCTTTGCCTTGCATTCCACTTTCCCGAGTAGCCCAATGCCTTCCCAAATCCATTCAAAGCCTTATGTCGAATCGCATCCGGAATAGGGGAAAACACCCCCTAACTTGCACTCGTCTCGGGCTTACTACCTACGCCTGCACCTCACTGATGCGCCGGTGGTATAACCATCAGTGGACCAGTAGTAACTTACCTAAATAGTAAGTATAACACCCCATAAAATTTACAGAAATTAGTTAACAACATTAATTAGTTAATAATGAAGCTAAAGATGGAAATTGAGAAAACTTTCGAATTTGTCCATGAAACATGCAGCATCGGGTTCGTAGCGATCTTCTAAGCAAATTTAGTACATAAAGCTTCACGACCAAAATTCAAATGAAGAAGTTATCGATATTTGAATATTTTAGATCGAAAATAATTCAAAATGAATTAAAATAATAAATATAAAAACGTTAATGTTTAATGTTACCTTAAACGGTTGGGACCACCGTTCGACCGCCTCTGTTGGTTGGTTGAGCGGTTGTTGTGCGGCAGCTAGGGTTTTCTTTGGCCTAAATGATCTGGTTTTGAGAATATCAATCCAATGGTCATAACGCATCCAAGCAACTATAAATAATAGTCTAGCCCCTCATTTTTTCTTTGTACAAATCTAAACCTGATAATGGGGTTCTGCCCAATTCTCTTCCTCCTCAAAAAAATTTCTAAAATAAAAAATATATAAGTCTAGAAATTTAGGGAGGAATTGAAGAAAACAAGCTAAGGGAAAAGGTACTAAATCTTATATATGTAATTCTATATTCTAAAGCTCCCTAATCCCCAAAACTCTAATCTTACTGTTATATAATAATAATATAAATAAAAAGGATGTACATTGGAGGAAGAGATAGGAAACGACATGAAAGGAAAATCCAAGGTGATTTTAGTTGTGATTATTTATGAGTGGAAATCTTTATTTTTCCTTAATAGTAATTTTTGTATTTTGGTTTTGGATTTGTACTATGCCTTGGAAAATTTTGAATACGAAAACTTATCAAGTCAAAACTCTAAAATTTTCCCATAATATGTACATTTTGAGATTTACTGGAATTCTAATTGTTTTATTTTAATATTGTAGAACTGGATTTGTTATTATCACGATATGGATATTTTATATTCCATTTGATTCTATCTCTCAAATTTTGATCGTAATGACAAAGTATTCTACATAGAAAATAGAAATGGGTGTGCAAAGTAGGAAAATGGTTATTTTGCTCTTATTCGTAGTTTACGCCATCTATTTCAATAGTTAATATAAATATGCCCTTTTTGTCATTTAAACGCTATACACTTTAAAAGATGAATGAAATATAAAAGATTGGTACTATAAATTTGTTTCTTTGAAAAAAGAGGTCGTAGTTCTAGCATATTAACATAAAATGAATTACATGATTTGTATTCCAATTTGAATATATACAAGTCTATTTAATGAAGCTAATTGATGATGATAGCTATTATGTAATTTGCTGGATTGGGTCTTGTATAGAAATTGTAGTTATTCACACATTAAACTAACGTACTACCTCGAATAAGAAACGAACAAATTAGTTGAAAAAATATAGAAACAAATTAACCATAAATTAAAGTTAGACATGATGTAATAATAATGTATCCTTTTAAATTTTGAATTGACCAACCAAAATTACAAACTGGTAACATATATAATAAATAAGGCATTTAGTAAAGAATCTGATAAATAAATGACAATTAACCATCAAATCTAAATCTAATAAAATGTGTTAAGGACAATTATGGAATTTAATCCCTAAACAAAGGTGAAATAAGGAGTTTTCCTTATAAGGCCTTTAAATGCGTAAATACGGGTGATCTATGTACATACTATATATATATATATATATATATATATATATATATATTTGAGTGTGTATGTTAGCGTAGTTCAAATTTTAATTTTGGGGAGTGGGAATATGGATAAGTTATACGGTTTGCCTTAGGTCTAAGGATTAAACGGCTGAAAAGTCTACCTACTGGGTATTAAATGGCCGGAGAGTCTACATATTCCTTATTTAAAAGGTCTTAAGTGACCTAGGTACTTTCTCTCGCATCGTTAGGATATGATTGGATGGGAGATGGATTGTTGAACCTAATATACTCCATAGTTGTATTGTATCCACGTATATAATCATAGAGTTACGCTTGTAGGGCTATTATCATATAGTTAGAGACATACTTTGGAAGGTATAATTAATACACAAGACATAATACTTGCTCAATTACTTACTGTTCATATATTGTTATTGTAAAACTTAATGTTTTCATCCACTAGACATTGTTGTTATGACTCCCTCCTCGTTGTTATCCCACCTTTTGGCAAAGTTGAGATACCCAAAGGTTAATTGAGAATCAACAATTACTAGTCATGAATATCAGTTACATGTTGCAGGTTCACCAAGGATATCGATGAATTTTGTCCGAGTCCGGATCGGGCCACAGTTGACAAGACATGATAAGCAAAGCTATAGAAGCCAGCGGTTCAAATTTCAGGTTAATTGGAGTTGGTATGACTGAGATATGATCGATACAAGTTAGATGATATGTGTTGTTCATATCCATCAAAGACGTCCCATTCGAATCGATCAGATTCGTCTCCATCAGAAAGAATCATCGCCGAGTTCGAATCCATCAGGACTTAGCAACTTCGAATGGATAGTCTTCGAATCGATCGGACACGAATCAGTCCGTGGTCATGAAGCTCGTATCCATTAAGTTCGAATCGTCCCAGATAAACCTCGTTCGCACTCTATGTGTTCGAATCCATGTCAACGCATCGATATCGT
This sequence comes from Allium fistulosum, assembly GCA_030737815.1. Lineage (NCBI taxonomy): Eukaryota > Viridiplantae > Streptophyta > Magnoliopsida > Asparagales > Amaryllidaceae > Allium > Allium fistulosum. Next base: position 723,101,895 of record CM060901.1, read on the forward strand.
TCGTATCCCTCTAAAAACCACACGGTTCATATCGATCCCCAACCACAATCGATCGATACGAACGAGATCATGAACAAACGATACAAATGTTATCGGTGCTAAATCGATGCAAAAATAACGCGAACGTGTCGATGTAAACGAAGCGAAAGTCACGGAACGACTCGATCAAATCGCCGCATAGGTAGGATTGATCCAGGAAACTCGTGCCATGTTGCCGCACGCGCGCGTGCTTCTGATCGATATGAAGCAATGGATGCGAGGTGTGGATTCGAACAGGGCAGTGCACACGGAACCTGGATCTCGTATCGATCATATCTCACAAACCATTGATCCAAGTGCTATGAAATTTTCACGGTAGCTTGCGTGCATGATGAAGAATGTTCTCACCAAGTTTCAGTTCAAATGGATCATTTCTTGATCGGTTCGAATGGATTTCGAATCGATCCCGAAGTGGGCCCAGATTTCTTGAAGGCGGGCGCGTGGGCCCCCTCACGTGCCAGAAGTGGTCTCCCAAAATTTAGGCGAAATATCAGCCTCCTATACCTATAAATAGAGCCCCTGGTCATTCAGAAAGGAGGTCGGACAATTTTGAGTGCTAAAGGGCGCCCAGACTCTGCCGGATTTACTCTAGATCACCATTGCTGCCTTAGATTCAGATTATAATCACAAAATCTATTGTACTACGTGATAAGAAATTGTAATCTTCAAGCATCGAGCAATAAAATCATAAAAACCTTGAAGTGGACGTAGGCCGGAGATAGCCGAACCACTATAAATTGTGTGTCACTGTTCATTATTTTTGGATTGCTGTTTGTTGCTTGCTTAGATCTGATATTTGTGTTTGAATATTGTTGATTTGTATTCATACACTGGTGCTTTCACAATACTTGGGGTTTGTGACCAAATTTGGCGCAAACACTTTGGTGCTTTCACTGAGAACAACTAGCACCCGCTACACCAGATTCGAAGTTTAGATTCGAAAATTTGAAGGATTCAGATTGACTCGACAATGACTCGACAAACAAGACAAAGAGCTGAGAGAAGCCAACAGGGAGGAAGTCAAGAGGCATCCTCTGGTGCTGGAGAAGGACAAGCTTTGATTTACATCACCAGAGATGAAATGGAAGCCATAACAAAGTCATTGAAAGAGAGGATGATGAAGACTCAGCAAGAGATGCTGCAGAATTTCTTTGAACAGATGAGAGCAGCAAATATGCAGAACCTTGGACCAACTACAGCAACTGCAAATGCTGGACAGGGAGTTGGGATTGCAGAAACTAACATAGATCAAGCTCAAGGTCAGAATGCAGGACCAGAAGGCGATTAACAAGGACTTGGGGGCAGACCCTCTGGGTCCGATATTGGAAGACCGGTGGTAGGGGCTTAACAGGCTGGAACCAATGCTAATGACAACGAGCCACCAGAAGAGTACGTACTAGAATACCCTTCAAGACCAAGAGGGCAACTCCAGAATGGAGATGAAAAGATGGCTGGGTTAGTCCGACGACTGATGAGAGGAGGATTGTCCAATGGAGGACTAGAGGAAGTTAGTCGGAGTCCGTTCACCCCGAATATCAGGAATGCAGGGAACCCTCCAAAGTTCAAACTGCCTATGCTAGATCCTTATGACGGGAAGTCAGACCCAACGATGCATATTACTAGATACATCAAGCACATGGAAGTGTTGGGGCCATCCGAGGAAGTGATGGCTCGATGCTTCCCTCTATACTTGTCAGATTTGGCTGCACTTTGGTTCAGGCAATTAGAAACTGGATCGATCAGAACATGGGGCGAGCTTGTAGATTGCTTCATGAGACAGTTTAGGGTCCACGTGACGCGAACCAAGAGTGTGATGACTTTGGCATCGATAAAACAAAGAACCGAAGAGTTCATAAAAGATTTTCTGCTACGATTTAATGCAACGGTGGCCTCTGTAGATCGCCCGGATCCATCGATGATTTTGATGGCAGCAGTGGCAGGAGTTGGGGAAGGCACCAAATTCAAAGATTCTTTGACGAGTGACCCACCGCAAGATCTTGGAGAGTTTTACCATGAAGCCGAAAGATTCATTCGATTAGAAGAATCACGAGCCGAGAGGCAGGAAATAAACGCTGTACAAGGCGAAGGAACCGCCAGGGAACAGCCCAGGGCGGACAAAGGAAAGATAAAGCAGGATGACGCACATGATGGTCCTGATAAACGGAAGAAATTACGAGAGCCCAGATTCAGGCAATACACAGATTTGGCGGCAAGCCTGGAACGAATTTATACTGAAACTCGGGGGCAACTCCCCTATCGAAAACCACCCAGGAGAGATCCCACAGAGCGGGAGCGTAGAACCGGAAAATATTGCCTATTCCATGAGCTGGATGGGCACACAACCGACGAATGCCGCCACCTAAAGGATGAGGTGAAAGAACATGCCAGGAGTGGTAGATTGCCACAATATGTCAGAGAACGGGCAGCGGCGGTAAGGCCCGAACAACTACCGCCTCCACCTAACAGAAACGATCCTGGATCGGGATCACTACTCGTCATCAACTGATTAAGATGGCAAGGGCCAAGTTCAGGATTTGGACTTCGGTCAAATAATTTCATTAGATTTGTTTTCAGAATAAAACGGCTACTCCACTTACTCATGTACGGGAACCAGAGAGATCCCTAGGCATGCTCTGATATGGAGATAGACCGATCTGCCCGGAGAGGCAATGTTTAGTTTTTTCTTGGTGTTTGAGATTGAACATCTAGGACTTGAATTTAATAAATAAACTTGAATTTCTTGAAATAAACCTTTGATCGAAGAGTTAAAGGATGAGTATTAAATACCGATATAAAAATGATCGCTTTATGACCCTACCCGGAGAGACGGGGTCCGGAGTGCAAGAAGTGGGTTGCTTCACCGGAGAGCGACAGGATCGACTCACTTAACGTCGTTTCCCATTCTCCAGAGAATGATTGGATCGGGATTCGATAAAAGCCCGGAGAGGCTATGATCGGCCCACGATTTAGGCCATGACATCGCTTAATGTTCAGATATACTGAACCGGAGTGCAAGAAGTGAGTCGCTTCGCTGGAGAGCGACAGGATTGACTCACTTAACGCTGTTTCCCCTTCACCGGAGAGTGACAGGATGGGATCCAGCAGGAGCCCGGAGAGGCTACGATCGGTCCAGAACAACCAAGACATCGCTTTACGCCCTAACTGAGGCCAGAGTGCAAGGAATAGAGAGCAACGCCGGAGTGCAATAGGATCTTTCTATTCGGTCGCTAAGTCTGGAATGGGCTTGGCTAGGGTCCGGAGTGACCATTGATAGTACAGAGAGACTGTAGAATCTCATTTTTAACTTCCACTGGCAGAAATTGATAACGATTCGGCTTCGAACAGCCATGGACTTGATTGACAATGCTATAAGCTCTGAATAAAACATGAACTCACTACATTCAATTAGAGACTGATCAAAACACACCTTTTACCAAAAGGCATGTTTTGGGGGGCAAAGTGTTATCCCACCTTTTGGCAAAGCTGAGATACCCAAAGGTTAATTGAGAATCAACAATTACTAGTCATGAATATCAGTTACATGTTGCAGGTTCACCATGGATATCGATAAATTTTGTCCGAGTCCGGATTGGGCCACAGTTGACAAGACATGATAAGCAAAGCTGTAGAAGCCAGCGGTTCAAATTTCAGGTTAATTGGAGTTGGTATGACTGAGATATGATCGATACGAGTTAGATGATATGTGCTGTTCGTATCCATCAGAGACGTCCCATTCGAATCGATCAGATTCATCTCCATTAGAAAGAATCATCGCCGAGTTCGAATCCATCAGGACTTAGCAACTTCGAATGGATAGTCTTCGAATCGATCGGACACGAATCGGTCCGTGGTCATGAAGCTCGTATCCATTAAGTTCGAATCGTCCTAGATAAACCTCGTTCGCACTCTATGTGTTCGAATCCATGTCAACGCATCGATATCGTTCGTATCCCTCTAAAAACCACATGGTTCGTATCGATCCCCAACCACAATCGATCGATACGAACGAGATCATGAACAAATGATATGAATGTTATCGGTGCTAAATCGATGCAAAAATAACGCGAACGTGTCGATGTAAACGAGGCGAAAGTCACGGAACGACTCGATCAAATCGCCGCATAGGTAGGATTGATCCAGGAAACTCGCGCCACGTTGCCGCGCGTGCGCGTGCTTCTGATCGATACGAAGTAATGGATGTGAGGTGTGGATTCGAACAGGGCAGTGCACACGGAACTCGGATCTCGTATCGATCATATCTCACAAACCATTGATCCAAGTGCTACGAAATTTTCACAGTATCTTGCATGCATGATGAAGAATGTTCTCACCAAGTTTCAGTTCTAATGGATCATTTCTTGATCGATGCGAATGGATTTCGAATCGATCTCGAAGTGGGCCCAGATTTCTTGAAGGCGGGTGCGTGGGCCCCCTCACGTGCCAGAAGTGGTCTCCCAAAATTTAGGCGAAATATCAGCCTCCTACACCTATAAATAGAGCCCCTGGTCATTCAGAAAGGAGGTCGGACAATTTTGAGTGCTAAAGGGCGCCCAGACTCTGCCAGATTTACTCCAGATCACCATTGCTGCCTTAGATTCAGATTATAATCATAAAATCTGTTGTACTACGCGATAAGAAATTGTAATCTTCAAGCATCGAGCAATAAAATCATAAAAACCTTGAAGTCGACGTAGGCCGTAGATAGCCGAACCATTATAAATTGTGTGTCACTGTTCATTATTTCTGGATTGCTGTTTGTTGCTTGCTTAGATCTGATATTTGTGTTTGAATATTGCTGATTTGTATTCATACAGTGGTACTTTCACAATACTTGGGGTTTGTGACCAAATTTGGCGCAAACACTCGTTACAACCTACATATTAGGTACATCGATGAGTGTGGATAAGATGATGAGACTTAGCAGGCAGTTATTTAAGTTGTTATGATGTATGCAGACTATGTATCAGACATGTTTTATGCCATATTGTGACATTGTACTCATGTAATTTGGTTTTATGAGATGGATACTTTATTTTATTATTATATTTTATTCCTTCCACTGAGAGACTCTGAAAGCATAGATAGATGGCTCTATATATTGATTTGTTAAATCAATTATACAAACCAATGCCAAGCTCCAGACTGGACCTAAGGTTAGATGGGATTTTATTGGATCATCATTTATAAATTATTTAATACTAAATACTAAACAAATACTTTTTACTTTCCCTAATTTAGTATTTATAAACAAACTTCGTAAATACTAAATTCAGTTTTAAAGGTTATGACACATATAGTTTTTCATGGATCCTTTTGGAAACTAAGCAATCGTTGAATTTAATAAAAAGTTTTTAAGTTTACATTTTCAAAAATAAAATTTGGGTTAAGTACTTCATGATATGAAATTTAATAATTTTATACAAAAAAAGAAGCGAAGGCCAAACCAACCATAATATGGAGTGGATATGGGCAACTAGTTAGGGAAAATAGAGAAAGGCTAAAACCTATGAGCAATAGTTACAAACGTTACAATGATTGAAAGTGGAGACCTTGAAAGGGTTTTGAAATAGCACATTTTGTTTGAGGAGGTTAATACTAAAAGAAAGTGGAACTTCGAACGTTCCATGGAAGGTGAATGGTAGATGTATCGGACCCTAACTCGTTCAAATTGATGAACGTTGTCGCCATCTTCACTTCTCTTCGTTATTTATGATTTACTACGATTATTGGACGCGTATCTTCCAAGATGGGAACATATCGTCCAAGGTGGAGAAAAGAGAGCTGGTGTATCAAATCCTAAATCGTCAACAAGACGGTATCGTCAAGGACGATATCGACACCCGACCTTTTCCGCAGAATGCGAATTACGGTTGACGTGTATCATTCATAAGAGGTGGCTCGGCAGTGGTGATCATTGTAAGAAGGAGGAGGAGAGCTGGACAGTTGGTGTATCAAACCCTACGTCTTTAAACTTGGTGAGTGTGTGTCGGCACCCGACCTTCTCCAATGTACATAAGTTGAGTGTATTGACGTATTTGGTGTTGTAGTGCACGGTAGTTAAATCCTATAGAAGATTGGATGATAAATGATAGTTTTGATCCATATTTATTAGTCGACCAGTTTTGAACCCGTTAAGGTATGAGTTAGAAACCGTAGACTTGGATCCTTTGGATATAAACTAGGGACTGTACACTTAAAACCTTATGACCCCATAGTGTACGTTTAATTATTGCATACTATCACCATGTCAGGACCACATATTCATTTACCAAACTTTTGTCTGATCCACTCTTTCCTTTCCATTTTTCCCACACTGCAGGATGACCGGTTAGAGGTGGATTGGACATAGTACGTGGAGAAAGGAGCTTTGCATTGGAGTTCTCTTATTATATTCTCATATTATACATTGTTTCTCTTGTAGTCACTTATTGTATCAAATGTCTATAATGTTTGTATTAAACTTTGAAAGCATTGTATATGTAAAAAAAGTATTTTGGAGACTGTTTTTGTAGATGTTTATTTGACGTATTTATATTATAATTCCTTCAACTACGAGATCTGAAAGTGTAGAATATCTTAGAACTCCACCCTTATAAATATGTTCTGTAAGGTTTTTTATACTAACAGCTCGTATTTCTTGGCATGGCACGTCCGAAGGTCATATTTGCCTTTGGAACGGTGTGTCGAGAGGTATGGTTTGTTCTATTTGGTATCAGAGCTTAGGTTTAGGATTCCCTAGGTTTAGTATGTATTGAGATAATGTACTTGAATTATTTTGAAAATAAAAGGTTTTCCAAGAAGTTTTTTGAAAATTTTTTTGAAAAGTTTTTCAAAAATGGGTTTTGAAATATATGTGTGTGTGTATATATAAGAGTTTTCAAAGAGATTCCTAAAAATTTTATCTATATATCAACATTTCTTATATTTTTGCCTATGCTATCTGTGGGAAAGTTGAAAAATAATTCCCAAACATAGACAGTGATAATGAGAATAAGTTTTAGGAGATATGATGATGCACATAAGGTATTTGTTGGCATATCTCTTATATAAGCAAACAATTGTGGGTTAGAATAAATATAAAGGTTTTAACATAATTGTAAAATGTCTTAGAACTCCACCCTTATAAATATGATCTGTAAGGTTTTTTTTATCCCAATAGCTCATATTTCTTGACATTGCATGTCTGAAGGTCATATTTGGCTTTAGAACGGTGTGTCTGGAGGTGCGGGTTGTTACAGGATGATGGATCACAAGAAGTTGGAGCGAAGTTGGGACATGTCAATTATGGTCAGTACCGACCACATTCATATTGTTGCCGATATGATCTCATGAGTGACCCACGTTGATCGAGTGAGTGAACTACTTTGGCATATTGCAAAAAAAACAAGTCTAATATAGGATAATCCATGTCGATACTGACACAATTCAATGGAGCAAATTTTGAAACAAAACTTGGAAACTTGAAGATATGAACAAGTAAGAAGAAAAGGTGATATGTTATGCAGCAAATGTGATCAGTACTGACATGACTAACATTACAAATTACTTGTTTTTCCTTCCTAATCTCGTGGATCTGAATTCTGACCTTGTTATTAGTGAGCTAATGACTTTGGTAGGTGGATTCTCTATAAATAACCACCTTAGAGTAACAAAAAGAGGGACCTTGATTCTATTCTCTCCCCTAATCTAATTTGGCCATGAATTGCTATCAAACTAGGATTTACATAGTTTTCTAGATCTAAAAGCTTGGAACTTGTCTATAGTTGTATCTAATCTATTGAAATAAAATTAGAGCGGACATAAGCATCGATTTGAGGCACCAAGCCACTATAAAAATTTATGTGTTCTTGCTGATTTTTTTTCTTGATTTGTTTATTCTAGTTTTTAATTTATCTGGATGTTGTATCAATTTTTGACCCAATATATTTGGTGCTTTCAACAGAAAACAAGATTCTAAGATAAAGGCCTAGCTTAGAACTTTGGAATTCAAGTATCCAGAAATTAGATTCGAAAGTTGACTGTAGTAGATCTGAAGTACTTAGATTTAAAGAAGAATCTACATTAGATCTGGTAAGAGATGCCTCCAAAGAGAGTTGCTTCCAAGTCTGGAGTAAATGTTGAAGGAGATCATGAAGGATCTCATTATGCTGAAGAAGGAACAACTCAACCATTGCCTCTTCCAAGATCGTCATCTCAGCTGGCTGAAGTTGCAACAAGGGCTAAACTTGATAAAAAGAGGGATGAGATGCACAGAAAGATGTTGGAAAATTAAAAGGCTATAATGAAAAAGCTAGAGAAAGTATCTGCATTGATGTCCTAGCAACCCCAAAGGCATAGGAGAATCCGTAGAGAACCATCATCTTTAAATTCTAAGGAAGAGAGTTCATCTTCTTCATATTAGAATCGAAGAGGTGGAAAGCAAAAAATGAAGAAAAAGATTGTTGGAACATCAAGGAGACAAACTGCATAAGATGGATTCGATCAGAAAAAGACCAATCAGGTCAGTGCCTACCAAAATCAACTTGGCACCGAGTTGTGTGGGGATGTCAGTGCTGACTGAATGCCAACATAGTGAATTTGTCTAATAGTGATGGACATTTGATGGATGCTGGTGCTGATGAATTAAAGAATACTGGTGCACAACTGATGGTGTTCAGGTGAATGCCACAGAACGAGTGGGGCGTCATAGAGGGACTGGACGAACGACTCTCCCTGAGACGAGGGAACCCAAACGTTATGCAACTAGCCAAGAGCGTTCATAGAGTCAAACATTTAGTGTTGTTTCTAATGATTGTTGTCTAGCTACCCAGACCAATAAAGTGTATATTGTAGATATAGCAAAGAGATTGTTGAATGAAAATCAATATAGAAGTAATGGTAAGTGGGGGTTATCGCATAGCTGGACCCCGTTCATTGATAATATTCTACATAAGAGTTATCTTGAAAAAAATTCAATGCCAACAACGCATCTTATGACAGAACTACTAATCCAAGATAGTATTTTCTCAAGTATGGATGACATATGGATGGTTCCCGAGCTATTGATATGGTAAGATGTGGGTGGGTTTCCTATATTCTTAGACAAAGTTGTCATAATGTGGTTCACTCGGCTCATGTTGAGGTCCATCGTCCTTTAACCAGCTAGTAAAGAAATTTATGGAGTATTTCATGTGAGTCGGCGAATAGGGATCTTAAGCCTAAATTAACACTAAAGAGGGGTGAATAGTGTTTAATGGGTCATATGAATATTATTGAAATTCTTTAAGATTTTACTTGGAATGATAACAATCATAGAAACAATCACAGAATCAAAGTGCAGATAAAAGTAAATGCAACAAAATTAAAAAGAAAAGAACATACCGGGATTTTATACTGGTTCGGAGTTACCCGATATCCAATCCCACACAATTCCTTCTACGGATTTCTTTTCAACTAATAAATGTAAATACAATCTTGATTTCAAGACTACGAGATGCACCCTCCAGAATCCCGGCCTCTGGGTAGAGCCACTTGATTTCCGGATCAAAAGCACACCCATAAGATTTATGGGCTACTAAGCATACCTAATGATTTAATCAGGCTACAATCACACATACTTGAATTTCATGGATACCAAGCACACCACAGATTATAAGAGTATGATTTGATAGAGTTTACAAACTCAGATCTTCGATCTTGATTACAATTGATCCTATAACTCTTGAATAACACTTGATCTTGAGAGAGATGAGAGAAATCAGAGAGTATATGAAAGAGAATCAAACAAGTAATGATTGAATTTGATTCTGGTTGAATTTCAGTAGTGTTTCGATAGAAATTGTTTTAGAAATCAAGAGAATGAAAATAGGAGAGAAAAATAAGAAAGTAGTTAATGAAATTCATTTGGAAGACTGATATATATAGGGAAACAACGGTCATGTCTATTTGCGAAGAGATACGATGAAAAGATACTTCCATTCAAATTTGAATTTTGAAAAATATGACTAGTAGTGTCACATACTCGTAGAGGATATGACGACATACCCTTTGTATTTTGAAAAACTACTTAATAAAAATTGTTTTGAAAATATTAGGTTTTGTAAAATATTTCGAAACTTTGTACAAACATTTAAACATAGTTTATACATATTTTAATTATATTAAAACTTAATAAAACTTTATAAAATAATTTTGAAAGATTTAATAAGGATATTTAATATAATGTAAATAATATATATAAAATCAATATAGTTATAAATTATTAAATTATATACAATAATTCAATATATATATATAAAAACTTAAAAACACTAAAATGATATCTTTATAAGTATAAGAGATTTGAAAATCATTGTGGAATATTTTGAAAAGATTATTTTTAAAATTGAATATTTGAAAAACAATTTTAAAACAAAATTAGAGAAGATGAGAGAGATCAAGAAAGTGCTATCAAGGTTTTAACATAGATTCTATGGCTCTATAACTTATTTGGAATATCTTGAAATCTTGAATTCTTCAATACTCATGAGTCTTCATTCTTGAACTCTTGAAACTTAATATTAGCATATCTTGAATTTACTCTTGATATCAACATCTTGATACTGTGTAGTCTTCTTAGTCAATACCTGTCTAATATTCTACATTATATACTACATATATATCTTGATAAAGCATTAATATCTATATTTTATATAATTTCATATAGTTTTTATCATCAAAACCAATAACCAAGGGACTAACAGTTCTAACTGCATACTCCTCAACAGATCGATGTGATCTCCTCATAGAATGTCCATTGAAGTTTCAAAGAGACTCTGCAGGATTTCATGAAGCGATTTAATACTGCAGTGACGGAAGTAAGTAACCCGAGGGAAGAGATTGTCTTGATGGCATTGATTTGAGGGTTTACCCTAACACGAAGTTTAGTAGATGGCTCAAAAGAAAGCAGCCACCTACCATGGAAGAGTTTTACTGAAAGGAATCCCAGTTTCTACGCTTAAAAGAGACAGACCTCGCAGCAGGATTGACTGAAGGTAGAAGATCGAATGATGTAGTATAGAGAAACAATGTTATTAAATAGAGTGATGATAGTTCTGGAAATATTGCAGTGAATATTGGAAATAATAATTCGAAATGGAAAAACCAAGGCGTTGGTAGGAAGAAGTAGAACACTAAGAAGCACACGAGGTATTTGAGATTTGGATATTACACTTTCCTTTAATGGTTCTGTTGAAAATATCTACATTGCTACGCAAGGAACCAAAAATTATAAGAAGCTGCCTCGGAGGCTAGAGGAGGAAAAGCGCTCGGGGAAGTATTGTCGCTTCCATGAAACTCATGGGAACAATACCAATGAGTGTCATCATTTGAGGGATGTAATTGAAGAACTAACAAGAAAGAAAAAGCTGCAGCAATATGCGAGGAATTCACAGGTAGATGGACAGATGAAACAATAGACCCCATGGGCAGAATACCCAAAGGTACCAAGTTGGGTCCCATGGAGAGGGAGCATTACAACCAGAGAGAATGATTGTTATAATTACTATATCTAGAGGACACATCTTGCAAAAAGGAGGTGGAATGAAATGGAAAGATATGGTAGTTCGTTGAGGCATGTACCTTAAGGAACATGCTTTGCCATAGAGGATGAGACTCCATCAAAGCAATATAAGACGATGAATGATGGCATCATTTTCAAAAATAGGGATGCGGAGGGGATCGAAGCATCGGTGCTTGACCTCATGGTGATTATGGCTATTGTAGGGATAGCTACAGTGCACCAAGTTCTGATTGATTGTGATTGGAAGCTCGATTAACATCATGCTGAAGAAAACTTTTAATCAGATGAAGATCATGAGAAGGATATGAAGCCATGTAAATCTTGCATTCAGGGATTTAACAAAAAGGCTAAAGACCCATGTTGTTTGATGATGAAATTCCCCACCAGGAAAAGAGTAGGAGCTATCTAAGGCGACTAGAGTACGAGTCGAGAATGGTATCGCAGAGCTCAGAGAAGCAAAGTGATGGGAGAAGGCCCATTGCATCAAAACTGCTGATGCATAGCAACCACCGCCCAAGCCTTAGCTTGGGTCCCATAGTAAGTTCTACAAACCTATGGATGCCTGAAAAAAGTCAGAGGATGTAAGGGAAGCACCAGTGGAGCTAATGATTGATATCTCAATCGACGATGATGATCCACTCAGGTTTTCAAGGTTGGATCTCAATTCGGCATAAAGATAAAAAAGAAGTCGGTAGGTTTCTCCGGGTAAACCTAGATGTGTTTGCTTGGACTCGTTCCGATATACGTGGAATATTGTCGAAGATAGTGTATCATACATTGAATTGGACCTAAGATACCCTCATATGAAGTAGAAATGACGCAGTCTGGGTCCAGAGCGATCTGCTACATTGAAAGAAGATGTGGATGAGGTGAAGGCAAACAACTTTATCCATGATACACTATACCCATAATGGGTATCGAATCCTGTATTGGTTTAGAAGCCAAACAAAAATGGTGGACAAGCATTAATTATTCACACTTAATTAAAGCATGCTCGGAAGACAGATTCCAATTAATAAAGTTTGATCAACTTGTGGATGCAAAGGCCACACATGAGCTACAGTTCTTTATGGATGCACACTCTGGCTACAACCAGATAGCAATGCATGTTCCAGATCAAAAGCATACAAGTTTCATCGCTAATTTGGGAATGTATTGTTAATTTGTTATCGAGTGATGTCATTCCATTTGAAGAATATTGGAGCTACTTATGAACGACTAGTGAATAAGATGTTCAAAGAACAAATTTGACGGACTATGGAGGTCTATATGGACGATATTCTTGCGAAGTCACAATGATCGATGAATCGTATGGATGACCTCTTAGAGATCATCGATGCGCTTTGGAAGTATGGAATGAGGCTTAATTTGCTGAAATTTTCTTTTATAGTTACATCGGGCAACTTTTTAGGTTTCATTGTAAACTCAAGAGGCATCGAGGCTAACCTAAAGCAGATCAAAGCATTGAAAGAGGTTACTGCCCTAAGGACAAGGAGGGAGATGCAGAGCTTGAAAGGGATGGTCATCGCACCAAGTCGATTCTTCTCGAAAGCGATAGACAAAAGGAAGGAAAAAAGAAATGTTTATCTAGATGAAGAAATTCCAACCTAAAATTTGCTAGCACATATGAAGAGACCACTGATCTTGTCAAAATTCTGAAGGAGAAGATCTATTCGTTTACCTAGAAGTATCTGCTCATGCACTGAGTGCAACCATAGTACTCGAGGAGTCTAAAATCCAAAAACCTGTATATTTTGCCAACAAATGGCTCATCGAAGCAGAAAAGATTATCTGAAGGTAGAGAAGCTAGCGTACTGTTTGTTGATTGCTTCGAGGAAGTTACTGCCACACTTCCAGCCTTACCCGGTTAAAGTACTAACTGATCATCCGTTACAGCAATTACTACATCAACCCGAGACTTCGAGGAGATTGCTGAAGGGGAATATCGGGTTGAGTCAATATGATATAACCTATCAGCATAGGAGGGCGAGACAAGGATAGACATTGGCTGATTTCATTGCCTATTTACCGTCCAGAATTAGGATGTGGAAGAAGATGGGTTCCAACTATCCCAATGGAAATTGTACGTAGATGGAGCATCCAACGAGCGTAGTTCTAGGGCAAGAGTGATTCTTTCAACTCTGGAGGGATAGAGAATATGCTATGAATCTAGATTTCCTAACGATAAAAAAAGAAGCTGAATATGAAGCATTGATTATGGGATTCAAGATAGCAAGAGAGCTAGGAGTCAATACACCGCATATGTTCAGCGACTCTCAACTGGTGATTTGTCAAGTTAAGAAAGAATTTCGAGCTACGGGAGCAAGAATTGCTCCTTATCTAATGAAAGTTTTAGAACTACTGAAAAACATTGAGCACCATACGATAACACACATTCCTAGATAAGAGAATATGAAAGCTGATTCATTAACTAAACTGGCTAGCTCTCGGATGAATGATTTATCGTAATCATTTTAATAGAGGTTTTGTCAGCTCCAAGCATTGACCAGATGGATGCTGATTGGAGCTTGGAGACCGAAAAAGAAGGGGAGTCATGGACGACTCTAATAAAAGACTATTTGAAGAAGGGAACTCTCCAGAATGAAAGAAAGGAATGATGAAAACTCCTGCATAAGGACCATGATTTGTTATGCAAAAAGGGGTGCTATATAGGATTCTCGGCCCCCTTGCTGTAGTGTGTCACCAAAGATGAAGCTAAGAAAATCCATGCGGATATATATAAAGGGAGCCACGGTGATCACACTAGGGGACAGTCTTTGGCAAAAAAGGTACTTAGCAACAGATACTTTTGGTCAACAATCAACCTACGCATAGATGATTAAACAAGACAATGTGAAAACTTCCATAGGTTTGCAAAGATACTAAGAGCCCTACCTACAAAGCTTGCATAAAAGGTTAGCCCATGGCTGTTTGCAGTTTAGGGAATTGACATAATTGGTGTGTTACCGATGTCAAAAGGTAGAGCAAAGTATGCTATTGTAGTTGTAGACAACTTCTCAAAGTGGGTTGAACAGGAACCGCTGCTCATGATCACTACAAAGAAAGTGATGAAGGTTGTGGTAAAGAATAACTTATGCAGATTTGTAGTTCCGTAGGAAATTATTACTGGTAAAGGAAATCAATTTGAGAGCGTCGAGTTTAAAGGTTTCTATAACCGGTACTGAATTGAGAAGAGCTTTTCCACAATAGCACACCCATAGGCAAATGGACATGTGGAGGCAACGAACAAGATCATCAAATCCATCTCGAAGAAACAATTGACGAAAGCCAAGTGCAATTGGATTGATGAGTTACCGCCAGCACTATGGCCTTATAGGACAACCCATAAGTTTATGACTGGGCATACTCCATTCGCTTTGGGCTACGGAGCTAAGGCCATGATTATGATAGCATCAGAAGTTCCTTTTACTAAAAATGCATTATGATTTCAAGATAAACGAGGAACACTTGCTTCAGTCCCTCGATGTGGTCGACGAAAAATGAAAAGAGGATGAATGGAGGGTAGCTACTTACGAGAAAAAAGTGGTGAGGCATTCCAACGCAAAGGTTAGAAACCGTACCTTTGAGATAGGTGATCCCATTTTGAAATAAGTCTTTCCTAGCATGGGGCACTTAGTTCGAATCGAGAAGGTGCCATATCAATTCTACCATTCTTTTGTTTATAAATATATTTGGCATTTGGAGTCAATGGAATCTTATTCTTAGAATTCTGAATTTCTATCGCATGGTCAATGGTAGAATCAAACATTCTATGTTTCGAAAAACCAGATGTCTAGGTACTCAAAGATAAATACTGATGGACTCCTTGATCCATGGTCGGGTTGAAGCAGCATAATCATACTGGGGTTGATTGAACGTGTAACACCCAGTAAAGTACCCCCAAATTAAATAAGTAAATTAAGAGAAATTCAATTAATTATAGTAGAGATAAAATGGAAATTTTACAAAATTTGAAATTTGACCACAAAAGTTCTTACGTTGCATTCGGGGCAAAATTTTGATCTGTTTCCATATATAATATACTGAAAATAGAGCTCAAATGAAGAAGTTATGAGTGTTTAAAGTTTTTGGATTTAAATTAATTCAATTTAATTCAAAATCAAATTAGGATTTAAATTTAAAATTTGAATTTCAAAAATTAACTGTGATTACACTTGGGTGTTAAGTAAACGTTAAATAAACGGTTAATGTTAAATGTTAATAAAGGAATAAAATAACACGCAACAAAAAATAGTAAAACCTTCCCAAAACAACATAAGCGATCGACCTCTAGACCCAACCGATTGACCCCAAGAGGTCGACCGGTATATAGAGAGCGGTCGATCGCTCCTCAAGATAGAAGCTAGGGGTTCTTATTGTTAAACGCTCCAAATTTATCCGTTTTCAACCTAGTTTCATTCTTCGATTCTTGTACATTTCAACATCTATAAATAGAACCCTACGCTCTTTACTTCCATTCACAAATATTTTGGGAACATCATTGAAGCTCTATCGTTTTACCTCTTCTTAGATTTAGAAACTCCATTAGGGTTTAAGGCAAGAAATCCTGATCTATCTTTGTATATAATTTAATTTATAAACCTCTTCACCTTGAACCTTTCTGAATCTAATATATACACACACAAATCCCTTATTCTATATATCAAAAGAAGAGATCCATAGGAGATTATAATGGGTGTTGCAAATCCAAAGAGAAGCAATGCTAATTACCAACTGTGAGTGGAAATCTTGGTTTTTTCTATTTTAGTTGAATAGTATAGTTTGGATTTGACATATGCCTTGAGAGTTTTGGATTATGAAAACATCATATTAAAAATTCCCAAAATTCCTCCAAAGCGAAATGTTAATTCTTAGGATTGAAATCTTAATTATTTTGTGTTAAAATAATGGAGTTTTGTAGATTTTTGCAGTTTATGTATTCTGCCTTCTATTTCACTTGTTATTCCTTTTCTCCAGATCTGATTAAGGGATTTAGTTGAGAAATGGTGTGTAAATCTTTTTTCGTAGTTTCCTCTGCCTATTTCTATAAAATTTACTTAAATTTCCCTTGTCTAAACTCATGTAAAAGAAGTTGAATATAGCGTAGAATCGATTAAATTGTAAGTTTCCATTTTTGGTTTATTTCATTGTTTTAATATGAGATAAGTTGGATTTGTATTCTATATACAAGTCTATTTATTGCAATTTTGGATATTAGAACCGCTTGTTAAGGATATTGGAATTTGGACAATATTGGTAAAATGGAAGAAAAAAAGGAATGTATTATTATGGTTAAAAAGGAATTAACGTTTAACGTTAGTTAGGGCGCAATCTTCGCACACATAGAATAATAAGTGCGTATTTATTTATATATTAATTAGCTTAATAAACACATAATAATAATGTATAATTGCATAGTTAATTAGGTAATACTTGTCATTAAATCCCCATTAGGAAAGTAATAAATATTTTAAGGCGTAATAAGGAGGATTCCTTGTAAGGCCTTAACTATGGAATGGTGAGATGAGTATGATATATAAAGAGTATTTAAATTATGGCTAAGTAATGGGGATGCGAGGTCAGTCAAAAGGCACATAAAAGTCTGCCCAGCTAATCTGGCTACCACTAGTGAAACTTTGGGCATGACGTAAGACATCTTCTATGAGAAAAGTTTATAATAACGCAAGGTTAGTCCCAAATTTTGTAGGGTACACCTATCTAGCTAATCTGGCTACCCGTTCCTATGAATAATCGGACTAATGTGAGACATCATTATGAGTATGGGACATAAAACGAAGGGCCAGCTTGGGTCTTGAGGTATTAAGTGGTTATTTAAGGGCCCGCCTCTTTTCCTCAAATGAAGTAGTAAATGGTCATGGGGTTAGTTATTAGGCACGATAGCTGGTATCTCGATAGAGGTCTGCTTTGGGATAAGGTATTAAGTGATTGATTGAGAATCCACCTTTCTATAAAAATGTATTAAGTGGCTCAAAAGGTTCCATACGATGTCAGCTAGATAGTCACCATTAAGGAGTCCACCTTGGAAATAGGTACTAAATGATGGGGTCTCCCTCAAATGAGGTCTTAAATGGCCAGAGTCTGCCAATCTTCCAATAAAGGTATTAAATGGCTTGGGTATTATCTCTCGCATTGTTAGACATTTATGATGTTGATTATGGGCTATGCGATTAGAAACCTGCTTCGGAATGGAAGGTATCAAGTGGTTGATTGTGGATCCGCCTCTTTTCCTTATATGAAGTATTAAATGGTTCTAAATACGTAAGACAAATTCTTATTTGAATTGTCCAAGCATTAAAATAGTAAGGCTCAAGATTTCTATTCACTAGACACTTGTTGTTCTGATTCCCTCCTCGTTACAACATAGGTTAGAGAGTAGTTAATGATGCTTGAAGATGGCGAGTGTGAAGCTTGTGATAGTTATTTTCTACTTTTTCATGTTATTTTCTATTGTACCAATAAATTGCATTTTAAAAAAAATGATGATGTAACGATTGTTATTGACATTATTTTATGTTTTGTAGCATTTGACAATTGATTTGAAATAAATGGGTACTGTTATTGTTATTATATTTTGTTCATATTGCTGTGAGTTCTGAAAGAATAAATGGATAGCTTTGTGTTGTTTATTTTACAAACCAACAACCAGCTTTGAAATGGGTCTAAGTTTCAATGGGCATTTTCTAGGTCAAAATTTAGGTCTATTTCAGGATGGGTTATTACATTTGGTACCAGAGCTTAGGTTACCCGATCAATGGGGAAAAGTTTACGTATGAGTGCTGTATTTGTTACTTTTGAAAATATTTTTCAAAAATCGTACAATATGCGTATATATACTTATTTTGAATTTAAGCCCGACTCTATAAATTCCGACTATAGAAGTAGTGGCTACCATATTCCTGGGTGGGTGAAGCAACTATGAGTTGGAAAAATAAATAGAGTGAAACTTATAGTTCTTTGTTGGACCTAGACTTCCTTATCACTGTGGACTGTATAGGCTTATTAAATAATAGGGATAGGAATTGTAGAAGAAAAGATGGTAACTCCAAAAATTTAATAGCTAATGAATGAGCAATAAGTGAGGAATTATAGGAAATTAAATAGATTAATGAGATCATTAAGGTAATTATGGGAAGATAAGGAAGAAGTTAAATAGGTAAAGTTGAATAAGCAAACAAATGTCTTTAAGAAACGTCCGTTAGGATAACAACCATTTAATACGGACAAAGTGCCATTTATGAGAGTAGTAAATATAAATGTTAGGTGATAGTTAGATGTTATAATGCATAGTATTCATATGAAAGTAGGGAATGTAGTAGTGAAACAAGCTTTGTAAGAAGGTGAACATTAATCACCACAAGAAGATAATTATATTAGATGATTGAATAGGGAGTTCAAATGGAAGAACAATCAATTTTTTTTTAAAATCATACCCCTTGAGAAAGAAAGTGGTAAAGAGAGTTTTTGAAAACTCCTTGAACATTTTTAATGAGCTTTTTCAAAAGATTATTAAGTGAAATCTTATGTGTTGTAAGTTGAATTTTTTTGATAGAAAGTGATTTTTGATAGCATTGGAAATATACTGTCATTTGTAAAAAGTTTAGAAAGAAGTAGTGAAATATTTTAAAAACAAAATGGTGGATGATTTTTTAATTACTTGAAAAGTTGAAAAAGGTTCTCATTTTCTAACTTCTCAATTTAAAATTTATTAAAAGTTTTCAACTTTTGGATTCTCCGTTTTTTGGATTCTTCTATTTTTTATGATTTCTTCTACTTTATAAATTTGAAAGCCGTTATTTTGAAAAGAGCGAGGAAATTTGGAGATTTATAATTTAAAAATAGTTGAGTTTGAAAGTTCTAACTTAAAAGGATTGTGCATTCTTAAAGTTCTTAGTTTAAACTCATTGAGCCAAAAGTTTTTGGTCCAAAGATTTTTAGTAATGGAATTTTCTTTTGAGAAATATATAATTTTACCTACCTTATAAAATTAGAGGTACTTTTCCTTAGATTTCTTTTGAAAGGGTGTAAAAATGGAAAAGACACTGGATTAACATAGGATAGAATGAATAGAAGGATAAGAATGTCCGATAAGGTAGATGGGAGAACATTCCCGTATAAGGAAATACGTAGAGCGATGGCTAAATTTAGGTAGTGATAGAATTGAGAATTTTAATCCAGTAATAATGGATATAGAAGAGGAGTAATAGGAATAAGATTGGAATAATCTTTGTCTACTCCATTTCTCCATCCTTTAAAGTTACATATAAGGTGTTTTTGGCAATTTAAATGATGGTCATTAATAAAAGAGTTGTATATTTTTGGAAAATCAATTATGTAAAGATAAGAATTTTATATATGCATCTTTCCTAATTCAAATTCAAAACTTGTTTGGAAAAGATTATTATTAGAATTGATAAGAAGAGGATTGCAAGGGTTTTAAGAGTTTTGAACAAAGTTACCAAAAATATTTTGTCAAATAATGGTATACTTTGAGTAATAAGGCAATAGATATTAATTTTTTATTTTAGAATGATATACTATTATTTTGAAATGATAATTGAGGAAAAACAATTATTTTGGAAATGATAATTCGTGTAAATAGAGAATTCTTTGGAATAATAAAGGTCTAATTTATTATTTTAAAATGATAATTGAGTTTTGAATGTTTTGTGTTGAATATCCTATTTTAAAAAGGAGTAAGTCTTTATTTTAGCAAGTCATTGAAAATGGAAGTTTTCCATAGTTCCTTTTTGAAAACCAAGCAGTCCTTGAATTCTATGAGTTGAAAGTCTAACTTTTAAAGGGATAAATCTTTGATGAAAAAAGTTCTAAAAAGAAAAATTATTTTATTCTTACTTGGAACTAAGAAATTTGAATTCTTGGTAAAAGTTTCTAAGTCTGTATCTTCAAAGATGAGGATGTTGGAGTTTGGTACTTCATGTTTGTAAAATTTTAATTTTTACAAGAAATGAGATAATAGATGTTGATTTTGAAATATGTTTATTTGTATGAAAATAGTTTATTTAAAATTATTTTATATGGTTGCTAAAATTCTGGTTTTATAAAGAATAATTTTTATGGAGTAGATAGGAATCACAACCTAGGTAGAATAGACTAAGATTTTTAGGATATCAATAAAATAGGAATAAAGCGTACAATTTGATCTGGAAATTTGAAATTAGTTCCAAACATCTATTTGAAGAAGTTGGTAAAGTGTAAAGATATTCCAGATCTATAGTTGGGTTGTAAATTAGGTTGCCCTATATAGCTTAGAATGTAACTTTCTATGTTTTAATTTATTTAGAACAGTTTTCGTGTGATTTCCATAAATTATCCAATTCCAAATATGTATAAAAGCTCATTGTTTAAAGTTACAAGGAATAATAGAAATAATTCCTTGTAATTTCAAACAAAGCAAAAATCCCACTTGTGGTTAATTTATGAGAAATTATGATAGTAATCTTTTTAGAAGGATAGCTTCGATAAATTAAATTATGGAAATGAGTATTCTAGTTGTAGAAATTAGTAGTTTAAAATATATACACATATAACCACACTCAACGACTAGAATATATATAGACAATATAGATTACAACTCTATGCGTATTAGTTAGTAATTAACAGATTAGCATTTATGGACATCAACTACAAATTTAACGGACAATAAATTTGTAATTAATGAGTAGAAAAAGGAACTAAATAAGGACTGATTAAGAAAACTTGATTATGGAAGAAAGAAATTTGAGTAAAGAATGGATTTTGAAAACATGAAGAATTTAAAGGGATTAAAGAAATATTAACTAGAAATGGTCCAATTTTGATAGTAATGATCAACTGTATGGATATTAATTGGATATTAACTAAAGCAAAGGATTGACCATTTATTAAAAACCAAAAAGAAAAATTAAGCGAAACGAGTAAAGTGAAATAACATATTAGAAATACCCATCTTAATTTAGTAGGAAGGACTGGGACCTCAATACCATTTATATCAGTTGGTAATAAATGGCAGCTTCCAGCAAAATTTTATTTTAGAGTTCTTGGATTGTAGTCCCTAGTTGTCTCCCTTAGTTATTGGAAAAGTGTATGGTGTGGAATAAGATATATCCCTATTTTATTCATGTGTTATGAATGAGATTTAAACCACTTGATAAATATATATATATATATATATATATATATGCTAAGAAGCAAAATAAATAAGGAAATTTTATGGGGACACTTAGCTAGCGATAAACCATAGGTAAGACTGGAAGGTAATGAGGAAATTAGGTTAGCAACCTAAACCGAATGTTTCAATCCCAAAACTTTAGAATTCTGGGAAATATAAAATTTAGCTCATAGACTGTCACCATTCAAGGAAAAGATAAAATGCATAGGAATGTGAAGATGATTTCCTATTGAACAAGGAAAAAGAAGGTGATAGAATTTTCCATTAGTGGGAATAAAACCACATCGTCTCCAAAACAGCTTTATGGAGTTGCGGTTTGCATCGTTAGTGATAGGGACCCTTAGTTTACCAGCGAATTTTGGAGGAGTTTGCTAGCAGTTTTAGGAACTAGCTTTAGGAACTTCGTTAAATATGAGCATCGCTTACTAACTGAAGACCGATGGACTAACTGAAGGAATGGATAAGAACTTGGATGATTTATTGAGAGCTTGCTTCTTGGACTTTAGAGGACATTAGGAGAAGTACTTACCCTTAGTAGAATTTGCGTATAATAGTAGTCACTAATAGATGATTGGTATAACGCCCTTGAAGCACTTTTTGGGAGGCCATATAAATTGCCAAATTGTGGGTGGGAAACCACCAACAAATTCTACTTGGACTAGATTTGAATTGCGAGACTTTGGAAAGTCAAAGTTGATTACACAGCGTGTGAAGGTCATAAGATTTGAATAGCTGGAATAGTTGGCACCAAGATCTATTGGGCCTTTTCCAATATTGGGGAAAAATAAGAGACGTCATAAGTTGGCTGGAGTCCATGATGTTTTTCACTTTTTGCATTTGATGAAATACCTTCATAGCATAGTAATTGTGGCAGAGCCTAATCAATTTAGGGATTTTGAGACAGAGCCATTGACGTCCCATACCACTACAGGTATTTTGGAGCATAGAACTAGGAAGCTCCGCCATAAAGAAATTAGATTGGTCAGAGTGCAATGGGGAGAATATCCGATGGAAGGCATGAGGACTTCTAGTCCTAAGCTTTTCTCTGGTAAATTTTCTCTTCAAAATTAGGATTTTGGTTGCATCTTGGTTGCTAGATTGGATGGTAGGAGATGGTTGTTATATTTTTCACTGTTACTTTACACTCAGAGCAGTTTTATGGATGTTTATGGTATTTGCATACATATTTGCATAGCACGATCACACGCTCACGCTAGGATTGAGCTCATTATTAGTATGTCTGCAGTACATAATCACATTCACTTTGGTTGAGTATATGATTATGTAGATAACTTGATTGTATAACATGGATGTTATTACGCGTTAGGTTATTCGCCCCTTGAAATATTTTGGGATGAAATCCTTTTTAAGGAGGGGAAATGTAACACCCCGTAAATCAACCCTAATTAAGCAAGTAAATAAGAGAAATTCAATTAATTAGGGTAGGGATAAAAATGAAAATTTAATAAAATTTGGAATTTGACTATAAAAGTAATTCTGTTGTGTTCGTGGCGAAATTCTGATTTGTTTCCATATATAATATGTTGAAAATGAAGCTCAAACGAAGATGTTATGAGCGTTTGAAGTTTCCAGATTTAAATTAATTTAGTTCGAATTCAAATTCAAATAAGTAATTAAATTTAAAGTTTGAATTTAAAAAATTAACTGTGATTAGACTTGGAGTTTAAATAAACATTAAGTTAAACGGTTAAGTTAAAGCTAATTAAGGAATAAAATAATGTGCAACGGAAAATAATAAAACGTTCCCAAAACAACATAAGCGGTCGACATCTAGACCCGACCGGTCCACCCCTAGCAGTCGACCCGTATACAGAGGGCGGTTGACCACTCCTTAGGGTAGAGGCTAGTGTTTTTTTGTGGTTAAACACTCTTTCAACCTAGTTTCATTCTCCAGTTCCGGTATGTTTCAACCTTAATAAATAGAACCCTACCCTCTTCACTTTCATTCACAGATATTTTGGGAACATCAGCGAAGCTCTGTCAGTTTATTTCTTCTTATATTTAGTAAACTTCATTAGGGTCTAAGGTAAGAAATTCTAATCTATCTTTATTTATTATTTAATTTATAAACCTCTTCTCTTCCAACCTTTCTGAATCTAATACACACACACACATATACATACACACATATATGCAAATCCCTTGTTGTATATATAAAAAAGAAGAGATCTGAAAGAGATTATAATGGGTGTTGCAAATCCAAAGGGAAGCAAAGCTAAGGACCAACTATGAGTGAAAATCTTTTTTTTTTTTCTATTTTAGTAGTTGAATAGTATAGTTTGGATTTGATATATGTCTTGGGGAGTGTTGGATTATGAAAACATCATATTAAAAATCTTTAAAATTCCCCTAAAGTGAAATATCAATTCTTAGAATTGAAATCTTAACTGTTTTGTATTAAAATAATGGAGTTTGTGGATTTTTGTAGTTTATGTTTTCTACCTTCTATTTCATTTCTTATTCCTTTTCTCCATATCTGATAAAGGGATTTAATTGAGAAATAGTGTGCAAAGCACGAATCTCTATTCGTATTTTACATCGCCTGTTTCTATAAAATTTACCTTGTCTAAGCTCATGTAAAATAAAGAGCATAGAATTGATTAAATTATAAGTTTCCTTTTTGGTTTATTCCATTGTTTTAATATAGGATAAGTTGGAATTAGATTCTATATACAAGTCTATTTATTGCAATTTTGGATATGAGTATTGAATCCTTATTATGGATATTAGAATCCCTTGTTATGGATATTGGAATTTGGACATTATTGGTAAAATGGAAGAAAAAAGGAAAGACTTGTATAATTATAATTAAAAAGGAATTTACAATTAACGTTAGTTAGGGCGTAATCTCCGCACGCATAGAATAATAAGTGCGTATTTATTTTTGTATTAATTAGCATAATAAACGTAATCTCTGCCTAGCTAATCTGGCTACCAATAGTGTGACTTTGTAGCGGATGTGAGACATCTCTTATGACAAGTATTTGTAATGACGCGTGGTTTGTCCCAAATTTTATAGGGTAAACCTACCCAGCTAATATGGCTACCGATTCCTATTAATAGTTGGACTAATATAAGACATCATTACGAGTGTGAGACATAATACAAAAGGCCTGCTTCGGGGTCTTGAGGTTTTAAGTGGTTGTTTGAGGGTCCGTCCTTTTCCTTAAATGAAGTAGTAAATGGCCCAGGGTCTAGTTATTAGGCACGATAGGTGGTATCACGATAGGGGACAGCTTCGGGATAAGGTATTAAGTAATTGATTGAGGGTCTGCCTTTCTATAAAGAAGTATTAAGTGGCTTAAGAGATTCCATGCAATGTTAGCTAGATAGTCACCATTAAAGAGTCCGCCATGGAAATAGGTATTAAATGATGGGGTCTGCCTCAGTTGAGGTCTTAAATGGTCAGAGTCCGCCTATTTTCCAATAAAGGTATTAAGTGGCTCAGGTATTATCTCTCCTATTGTTATACATTTATGATGTTGGTTATGGGTTATGGGATTAGGAACCTACTTCGGGAATGAAAGGTATTAGGTGGTTGATTGAGGACCCGCCTCCTTTCCTTATATGAAGTATTAAATAGTTTTAAATACGTAAGACATATTCTTATTTGAATTATATTGCCCAAGTGTTGAAATGGTAAGGCTAGAGATTTCTATTCACCAGACACTTGTTGTTCTAACTCCCTCTTTATTACAACATAGGTTAGAGAAAGAGTTAATGATGTTTGAAGATGGCGAGAGTGAAGCTTGTGGTAGTTATTATCTATCTTTACATGTTATTTTCTATTGTACCATAAATTGTATTTTTGAACAAAATGACGATGTAACGATTGTTATTAACATTATTTTATGTTTTATGACAATTGATGTAACGTTCCGACTTTTCGACTTCCGAAAATCGACATTAATACGTCCACTGTATCAACTGCCGAGCAATAGAATGCCGGAAAACCGAATTGTTATGGTTAAAAAGAAGAGGTAGAAGAAGACAGAAGAAAAAGAAAGAAGGAACAATAGAAAAAATATCAGAATCTCACATTCGCAGCGGAACAACATATAATAGATAAATGAATAATCTTTAAATCAAAGAACTATATCATTTTATACATTACATCATTATCAGAGTTTACAACAACAATATACAACACAACTGGACAGTTATATAAACTTGTCCTCATACAGAATACATAGCGGAATAATAATATCATATACAAGTGATACGTCTCGCCATCCAGCTCGCCACTGAGCTCCCCAGCATTTCCTGAATCCATAATGATCTGATAACCTAACTCTAGACTGCCCGTGTGGAAAATGATGGGCACCCAGAGTTTAGGAAATGAACAATAAACTCCAGGTCAGTCATGGTGACTGGTGTGAGAACTAAAACAGTTATTATCTTTAAAACAACAACAACAAAGGAAGTAAAAGACATCCGCGATGCTTTTTGGAAAATGAAACTACCATGAGGCCTCCCGCCACACACACAATGCAAACGCAGAATTGGAGGAGATTTCTCCTTATGATAGTCAAATATGTTTGCTACGCAAAATCTTTCTAATATTATTATTAGTGCATAGTGTCGAAACCATTTCGAAAGTATAATATTAATCTTAGCCAACATACAACCATTATTGTATGCCTACTATAGCTACTACGTTCAATAGCAGGTTAGCGCCACATTCCATAGCAGGTTATACAACTAAAACCGTACAAGGTTCGTATTGTTTCTTTGGATTTTCCAACAAATGGTCAGGCAAAGGAACTTCCTTACACTGAAATGGAAACGCCTCTAGAAAGACGCCTCGAGAGTCAACCTGCTCTCTGCAAACACAAGGCTGACGCTACCTCACGCCGTACAGCTGTAACTAGATAGCTAACACACGAGCTATGCCATCCCCCGGTCGTTATTGACCTTTATCCGAGGATCCTCAATTACAAAGCAACAACCACAAAGTATAATAAATTTGCAGCATCCACATAGGTAAAATATCTGGGCTCCATACCATGATATCACCTTTTATCCAGAAGGAAATGACATACCCTAGGGGCGCGACCCCTAACAACCTTGCCGCAACATTCCTGTTTCGACCATTACCGGGTTGTGAGGCTCGACGAAGTCTCGTCCACAAAGCTACGCTTTTTCACAAAGCCACGCTTTTTCACAAAGCCACGCTTTTTCACAAAGCCACGCTTTGATCAACAATCGATCAACAGCACTTCGTATGCCACATTACCAAATTGGGAATGTATCACTAGTAACCATAAACTACATAACCTCTGAGCTCGTACGTCTCAGAGAAGGGTGTTAAGCTAAGAGAATAAATTCTCCGCCACCAACAGAAATGTATTTGATAGAAACCAGCTTTACATCAGAAAGTGTAACGTCATACACACATCCATACAAGTCCGTTCCGGGATCGAACGGAACCGAAGGCACTTCCAAAGAAGCCCTTGCAATCCGGATATTCACTAATCACGTCCGGACTTCCCATCACAAGAAGAGTGATATAAATCTCTATACCGGAGCAACTTGGTGCAGAGACATTCGACAGGTTGTCCTTTCATTTTCTCAAATAACCGGTCTTCAATACGATCCATATCGTCGTATCACTAATTCGGAATGGGTTATATGACACAAAGGTCTTTTCCCAGCTACCCCCAATAGTGAGCACAATATTTAAAACATATGGATATATGGATTTCAATTAAGTCACAACTTATTACCCAAATCCTTTCCTTTAAATGGTTTAAACAAATTACAATTTTAAATCTTTAAACAAAAAGATTTACTTCACAAAGTTTACCCATTTTCACAAAGATTCATTCACAGATTTCCAAATCAATTTCCATTTGAATTGAATTAACCCATTAAATCTTTAAATTAAGATTTAATTTATAGCTTTCAAAACTATTCACAATTCAAGTTGTTAGCACCAAAATTGGTCACTAACCTCGTTGAAAAAGATTGTGTAGAGATGTAAGTGATGAAGTTAAATTAAACAAGGAAGAATATGCTAATTTAAATGCAGAAAGTAAGAACACCGGATTTATAGTGGTTCAGCGTAACTGCCTACATCCACTTTGAGTTTTGATCTTTATTTCTTTCATAAGTAGTTGAATACAGATACAATCCATGTATTAATGACTTGAATACAAGTTTTAGCTAAAAAGAGGAGAGTATAAAAAATGGCAGAGTCTCCCCATTGTTCTCCCAAAAAAGGTCCCTTTTCACTGTGACCCTGCCCCTCTATTTATAGACAAATATGGGCTGGACTTCCCAGGTGGGCTTGGTGGCCGAACACTCTAGCCCAAGTGTAGTGGTCGCTGTATGCCGAACCAAGTAGACCGAACACGTTGACGCCGAACCACCTTCTCAATGCCGAACGGTACGTTTGATGGGTGGGAAGTGCAGAACAGTTGTCAGTCGAAGCCGAACGATCCTTTGGCCGAACGATGCTTCTTAGCCGAACGATCCTTTGGCCGAACGATGCTTCTTAGCCGAACGATCCTTTGGCCGAACGATGCTTCTTAGCCGAATGATCCTTTGGCCGAACGATGCTTCTTAGCCGAACGATGCTTTGGCCGAACGATGCTTCTTAGCCGAACGATCCTTTGGCCGAACGATGCTGCCATGTAGAGTAGTTATATACGCCGAACGTCTTCTAACGCCGAGTACCACTGGATGCCGAGTACTACGCCGAGTACTCCTTGATGATGGGTACCACTGGATGCCGAGTACTATGAGATGCTGAACACTACGCCGAGTACTATGAGATGCCGATCACTAGTTGACACCGAGTCGTCCTGTACGCCGAGTACTCAGTTGCCTGGTCAAATCTCCAGGAAACACTTGCCCCCCAAAGTGTGTCGTGTGAAGCAACACAACACGCTTTGAATCAGCGAGTATTCCTTGTCTTCAGAAAGAAATCCACCATGTTTCTTGAATAATCATTATCCTCCCAAGGTATTGTATCCTTCTAAGGTCATCGTGATGCTTGGTCGATTCCCAATATTATAAATCCAGGGTTGTGGTTCATTAGTGGCCATACATGACTGATTCTGCAGAGCTAATAAGCTTCGGCTATCTGATCTAGTCTTTTCTTAATAACCCTTAGTGAGAATTCAATTTCTGTTGATTTCAAGAAGTCGAACTTTTAAGGATGTACACATGCACGTTCGGGTACATGTTCTTGCCATTGGCTCTCGGATGCGTTTTATATGCTCATAAGTCGTCACCAACTCCATCTAGTTTAATTGCAATTCAATCGCGATTCCTTGTTTGTATTTTCTGTGAAATAAGGGTTGCAATCAGCCACTTGACGAGTTTTCCAAACCTCTCTTTAGTACTGACTCTATGATTTGGTTCACAGCTTCAACCTGTCCATTTGCAGTTATAATGGATCATGGAAGGTCATAAGGACAGATGACGTTACGGATAAAGAAGTTGATTATTTTCTTCATCTTGGTCATGGTTAGAGTTCTTCATCTGCCCATTTGGTGACGTAATCAAATGCTATGGTGGTGTATTTCGCACCATCTTGAGGATCGACAAGAAGATGATTTCAGTGCCCCCAAGTGGCAAACGGCTATGAACTAGCCATTTGACTAATTTCCGTCGGCGGGGTTCCCGGATTTTTTGCAAACATCTTGCACTCGTCACATTGTCTAGCATGATCAACCGCTTCTGGGTTGATAGTTGGCCAGTAATACCTGTAGCAGAGTATCTTCTTTATCATGGTTTTCCCCCTGATGTTATTACCGCGTTCTTCTTCATAGACTTTGCTCAAGATATCATCATGGGCGATATGCCGAAGCGTGGGGATGGATAAACTCCTTTTGACACACGACTTATTCTTAGATGATTTGGCGTGAAGCTTTGAGGAGGATTTGTCGTTTTCCATTCCTCCATTCAATAAGAATTCTTTATTGTAGATAGTCTTTGATAGGAGTCAACCATGACACTTTTTCATTTTGTTCACTGAGTTCGTGTGTAATGATGTAATACGTGAAGTCGGT
Source organism: Allium fistulosum (assembly GCA_030737815.1). NCBI lineage: Eukaryota > Viridiplantae > Streptophyta > Magnoliopsida > Asparagales > Amaryllidaceae > Allium > Allium fistulosum. The sequence continues at coordinate 723,131,701 of CM060901.1, forward strand.
TAGTAGCTCTTGGACTTGGCCGAGATAAGGAGCAAGACAATGCCCCCTAGCAAGATCAACTTCCTTAAATTTGTATACTACCAATCAAGAACCATAAAAGATATGTAAAGTTTTCACTTCAAATCCTCTAGCAGATTTGAGGCTGGCAGTCAAGGCTTCATACTAAGCATCGTTGTTTGTTACAGGTAAATCGAGTTTTAGGACGTAGTAGATTGATCGTTCCTCAGGAGTCATTATCATGATTCCTATTCCATAACACTGATCATTGGGTGCTCCATCCGCGTACATTTTCCATCTTATGGTTGGTTCTCTGCTACTCTTTGAATAGTCATCTGAGGTAGTGAATTTGGGTGTGAGGTCTACTAATTTCCGTCCTTGGATAGCCCTTCGTGGGAAATAAGTGATATCGAATTAGCTTAGTTCGATATTCTATTTAAATAGTCTTTCAGACGTCTCAGGCCATCGTATGCCCTGTCGCAATGGTTGGTGGGCATAGGCGTTGATAGGGTGAGCCTAAAAGTAAGAGTGGAGCTTTCATGAAGAAATCAATAGAGATTGTGCTAGCTTTTGTAGCTTCGGGTTGATATCCAATGCATGGCTCGCGATAGTTAATGAAATCACATATGCATGTCAGAATGGGTCCAAGGGAAGATATCATCATTTATTCAGAAAAATTCAACTAATTCTTTTATCATCACTGCACTGAGCTGTGATCCGATATTCAGCGCCCGGAAAGGGTCGCCATGGCTGGTTGTAATGTCGACCGTCAGATTAGCAGGTGCCATCCCAGATTCTTTGAGTAAAGATGTAACTATCATAACATTCAATGTGAAATATGGTTGGGACGGCCAAAGTTGATGGTTACTCTAGTCGAATCCTAGAGTCTTGTCATGAGTTATTGAGCCTAATAGCGAAGGGCTCTGAATGCTTTAATAGATTATCAGCAAATGGCCAAAGATCAGGCTTAAAAGCGCGTTGAAGGAAACGTCGAGTAGGGGCCAGCCTCGAGTTGCGTGCAACTGCATAGCTGGATCTTACCATGAGTTTGAATTTGCCTGTATATTCGAGTAACACATTTTCTATTCGATGCATTCATGATCCTTCACTCGTCCTTCGGGTTGGAGTGACAGTCAGTTACCCACAAGCTTTGGCATTGATTTAATGATTCTATCTCTGGGCATCCTTTCGGTCGTTGCCTTGAGTAGCTGTAAGCACTATACACAAGTTTTAATACTGAGCTATCGTAGCCAATCTTTGGATGACCATGCGTCTTCTCCCAGTCTCGGGTTGATAAATGTACTACATGGACGGTTGAGTCTCGTCCTAGCTATGTATATGTTTTCACCTAAACTCCAAAGACATAGAGGTGATTGGTGAAAAGTCGGTTCACATTCATCTTGCTTCTTGCTCGTGCCCCCAGGTCTGGGGCATATACTGATAAGTAGGAAGGCTAACCACGCCCACTTTAGCTTTACTCTCTTTCCCGTTGAATCGTGGGATCATGTCAGTCGATGGGAGACTAGGTCTCGCCTATCTTGGATTTTATCGTGGTTTTTCATTCCAAGAGGAATACTTCGATGCCATGTAAGTTTCAGGGCGTAATTTGGACAGTGGATGGTCATCCACGTCCACTTTGGTTCATGCTCTGTAATCAGATCTCGGGGTAAAGTTGGCTACAAATGCAGTCGGGTTATGCTCATCCAGTTTCATACTCCTCCTGACGAATCGAACGAGGGTGCTGGAGAATTTTTGACCAAGTATTCGTGGTTTACCCTCCTTTCCATACTCTGGGGGTCATAGTTTTTCAAAAAACAAACATCCGAGTCACATTCGTATGTGCTTGGCACGGATCGGCATTGACCCTTGGTCTGAGGTATGATATAGTAGGTTGCTCGTAGCTTTGGATTCCGTTTCGATTGGTTCTGTATTGAGGCCTCCCTGCAGTCGCTGCCTCAAGTTATAAAGAACGCCATGCTAGAGCTATAGTAAGCTGTCGTATTCGGCTTTTTAGTGTTTTGTACCCCTGCCCCCAGCATTGATTTGGCCAGGTCACTAGTTGGATGGTCGAACTCCATCCTCAGCGTGTTAATAATCCTCCTGTCGATTCCAGGCCGAAGTTTACGGAATAGAAAATGGTCGGAATCCACTCGTCTATTTATCGATGATCATACACCACTCTGCACTCTGGTGACTTAGTGTTATTCTCCCCCCGGTTGACTCACGCCCAATTTGTGTTCATGCTTCGGTCCATGCTCCGGGGACTTAGAGATTTGTCGAACGGTTTATGCTTTAGTCCACAGTTCGAGACGCAGAGATTTTCGTCAACTCGTTTATACTCTAGTTCGCACTCTGGGAACTTAGAGTAATCTGGTCCGCTTCTGGGATTTAGGGATTTTTCTAAAGTTGTCTATAATCTAGTCCATGCTCTGGGGACTGAGAGTACTGTAGTCCGCACTCTGGGGACATAGAGGTTTTTGAGTCATTTATACTCTAGTCCGCGCTCAGGGACTTAGAGTACTTTAGTCCGCATTCTGTCTCCCATTCCAAAGGGTGAGACCCCCTGGATGGCTGAGAGTCTGCCTAGACCTGGTAGATAATCCTTCTCTTTAAGATTCTCTTTAAGATTTCGAAAGTCGTTATTCTTTATGTAGGACTATTGCATTCTAATGCTTGTTTTCCATGATTTTGTGCAGGCCGTTCTGACCCCGAGCCCACTCCGAGGAGCGATGTCGCCAAGGAAGTGGGGGAGAGAACAAGTGAAGCCACTCACGCAGGGGAGGCTCCTGGTCCAGACGCTCAGGTGATCGGAGCGCTTGATGAAGACAAGTCTGAGACCTTCTCTCCTACCGACGGGGGTTATAAAGTAGAAATTACAGGCGCCTCTGAGCACACATCTGAATTGAGCATGGAGGAGCGGCTCGAGATAGAGAAGGGGGAGACAGTCAAGGTCATAGTAGAGCCCCGAGTTGTGGACTTGGACGATCCTTTGAACAAGCCGTTGAAGGTCATCCTTCCTGGCGGATCCAAGCCCATGGAAGGCCCCCGTACTCCTTCAGTTGCTACCCCTCTATCAAAGAAGAGTACCAAGGGTAAATGCTCTGGAGAGGAGCCATCTGGAAAGAAGTTGAAGAAGCACAAGAAGTGATTACTATCCTCGTTCAACGAGAGTTAGTTTAAGTCATGTAATTATTTTCATCTATTTCCTAGTCCTTGTAAATAGAATGTCGACTCCGAACTTTGGAGGGGTTGTAATAGAAACTCATTTCTGAATAAGGTTTAGTTCTTTTTCTGTCTTACAAAAGACTCTTATTGTTCAGTTTTCTTTGTGATTGTGACTTTAATCCAAGCAGTTGTGAGTAACATAGACTTCTCAGTCCATCTTCATATAACTCGGAAACTCTTCGGGAGTCGTTGAACTTCCATTCTGTGCTTCGAGCACTTAGAAAACTTTCTAGCCCGTATGTTAGGGATTTGACAAATTCAAGTCATCTGTGTCATAGTTCATATTCAGGGAACTTGGAGATCCAATTCGCTTATATTCGAGTCCGCACTCTGGGGAGTTAGAGTACTCCAGTCCGCACTCTGGGGACTTGGAGGTTTAAGTCATTTATACTCTAGTCCGCGCTCTGGGGACTTAGAGTACTCCAGTCCGCACTCTGGGGACTTGGAGGTTTAAGTTGTTTATACTCTAGTCCACGCTCTGGGGACTTAGAGTACTCCAGTCCGCACTCTGGGGACTTGGAGGTTTATGTCATTTATACTCTTGTCCGCGCTCTGGGGACTTAGAGGTTTAAGTCATTTATACTCTATTCCACGCTCTTGGGGACTTAGAGGTTTAAGTCATTTATATTCTATTCCACGCTCTGGGGACTTAGAGTACTCCAGTCCGCACTCTGGAGACTTGGAGGTTTAAGTCGTTTATACTCTAGTCCGCGCTCTGGGGACTCAAAGTACTCCAGTCCGCACTCTGGGGACTTGGAGGTTTAAGTCGTTTATACTCTAGTCCACGCTTTGGGGACTTAGAGTACTCCAGTCCGCACTCTGGGGACTTGGAGGTTTATGTCATTTATACTCTAGTCCGCGCTCTGGGGACTTAGAGTACTCCAGTCCGCACTCTGGGGACTTGGAGGTTTTAGTCGTTTATACTCTAGTCCGCGCTCTGGGGACTTAGAGTACTCCAGTCCGCACTTTGGGGACTTGGAGGTTTTAGTCGTTTATACTCTAGTCCGCGCTCTGGGGACTTAGAGTACTCCAGTCCGCACTCTGGGGACTTGGAGGTTTAAATCGTTTATACTCTAGTCCGCGCTCTGGGGACTTAGAGTACTCCAGTCCGCACTCTGGGGACTTGGAGGTTTTAGTCGTTTATACTCTAGTCCACGCTCTGGGGACTTAGAGTACTCCAGTCCGCACTTTGGGGACTTGGAGGTTTTAGTCGTTTATACTCTAGTCCGCGCTCTGGGGACTTAGAGTACTCCAGTCCGCACTCTGGGGACTTGGAGGTTTTAGTTGAGAGCAGTCGTATTTCCATTTTTTAATTTGTATTCATCTACTGTATCGAGGCTAATGTCGTCGAATGAACAATCGAAACACGTTTGCTCATGGAATGGGATTCTGCCCCCTAGGATGAGGGACGAAATTAGAAAAATGGACGATCGATTCTCGTCCGCTTGGTGATTATAGCTCTTCCAATCAAGTCAAGGAAGGAGGTATATGACAGATGGTTGAATCACATCCATGTTGGGTTAGATAGCCAAATCTCTTACAATTTGCTCTGTATCTCCTTCTAGAAAATAAGGATAATAGATTGTTGAGTAGACAAAGTAAGTTGCATATGTTCCAAGGTGCAGTCGTGTCCGTATTTTGACAGCGATGGTTAGTGAGTACGCAGTCTACCATAGCTACTTCAAGTTGGGCTTTCGAACAACCTTTCGTGTTCAGGGTAGGATTTGATGTGTAGATGATCAAATCACGTCCACTTTAGACGGATCCCGGCATCACTGAGCTTCATGAGGGGTATCTGTATTTTGTCGAACTTTGTTCTATGACCCGATTGGAGTGGATGATCGGGCCATATTCATTCCAAGCAGTTTAGGTCTCCAAGTCAAAATGTGGAGGTTGATGGATGGATGGTCGGTTGCTCGAATCGATCATAAGTTGAGCATACGAACTCGGATCGTCTTGAAACTTGGAACATTGGCTTCACTGGCTTTGATTGTTATGTCTTGTTAATCGTGGCTCGATCCAGACTCGGACAAAATCCATCGATATCCATTGTGAGCCTTTGTGTAACCGATCTCCAAGACGAACTGTCACTGGTTTCTAATCAAGTTCTTGGTGTCACGGCCTTGCCAAAAGGCGAGATAACATTTTCCCCCCAAAGGACGTCTTGTGTAAACATGACGTGCTTTGAAAAACCGCGGTCTTTCATGCTGAATATTTCCGTTTAGTTGATTGCTTGACAGTCGTCTCTTAATCGTTTCGTTGCAATCTTCTTTTAGACAAATGTTCAACTAGCATGCTTTGCTTTGGTTCTGCCCCCAGTTTTGGGGATGAGTATGGAGTTGATGTATGTTTATACTCCGTCTCGCACTCTGGAAATACGGAGTTGATTAATATTTATACTCCGCCTCGCACTCTGGGAGTACGGAGTTAAGCGAATGTTTAAACTCCGTCTCACACTCTGGGAGTACGGAGTTGATTAATGTTTATACTCCGTCTCGCACTCTGGGAGTACAGAGTTGATTAATGTTTATACTCCGTCTCGCACTCTGGGAGTACGGAGTTGATTAATGTTTATACTCCGTCTCACACTCTGGGAGTACGGAGTTAAGTAGATGTTTATACTCCGTCTCGCACTCTGGGAGTACGGAGTTGTGCGAAGGATCGTCGTGTATCAACCCATTTTTAGCCTTGATGTGATGGATTGCCCCCGAGCTCGAGTTTCACTTAGCGAGTGGTTGGTCGTATCGCAGCCGCTCTCTACTTGAATAAATTCCACTTGCAGGATGGAATTCAGCTCTCCGTTCATCGTGATGTTGTACATTGTATTTAATCCATAGCCCCAAATCAAAGGCATATGGTTGATGATGAGCAATAGAATTATTCTCGTCCAGATGTAACTCCACACGTCCGATCATGGTCTGCGTAGATTGGTTGGCAACCAAATCTGAGTACCTGGACACCTGCATCGTTTTGAAAGTAGTTTAGTTCAAGCTAGTCGTAGTTCATAGAACAATTGAAATAGAGATGGAAATGGAAATAATTCAAAGAAGATTATGGTAAATCTCATTGATATGTGAAGCAGCATCGTGTGCTCGCTATTCGACTCCGCCCCTGGCTCCTTTCAAAGGGATGTTGGCCGTCAACCGTCCAATTGATAATCATAGCCCTTTATTAATAGGCATCAGATATTCGATGCCCGCCATTCTGCTGGACTTGTACATACTATTGAAGCTTTCCTTTCCACGTCATCTTTTCGATCACACCTCGGAGGTGTTTGTAATCGCTCGTGTTAGGATTAGTGAGCATCTGGGAATATACAACATTCCCCTGATTTTCTTTAGACTTTGGTGTACTCTCTCGAGGTTGGTTTCCAGTACCACTCCGAGTCGTGAGTCTTCAAGTAGAGGTTGTCAATTGAATCTTTCAAAGAGCATATGAGCTGAATTCTGAAGTCTTGTTTCGGCTACTGGGATCTACATCCTTAGCCAACGGGCCTTCATTGTTATTTTTCTTAGTCTGCTCCACTCCTCCTCACTTTAGTTCTGATTCATTTTGTAGAAGAAACGATCCATAGTCGTAGGAGGCTCTTTAGCTAACTAGCTGCCAAAATATATCTGGAGGTCGGCTTTCCTCAAACGCGATCAGTATGATACACTTGTTAGTATTTGGAATAAATTGTTTAGAGCATTGGTTTGCTTGGGGTCATTAAATTCGAAGTGCTGGGTCAGCGAAGAATGGTGCTCGGAGTCATCTTGGCATTTGCTAGAGTCATATCATCTATGTTCTCCAACCTTTGGGAGTACCGTTTGAATAGCGGTTGCTTGTCTGTTCCCTTGATGCCGTTCATAAGCTGCCGCTAGATCCTCTATGCCCTGGTCGATCATGGGATGTCAGGGAAGTGGATAAAATGTTCCTTTACTAAGTTGAGTTTTGAACTCATTATCCGGAGGCACTGCGCTGCGGCTAGGGTTCGGCATTGATGAGCGTTCGTCATACAATACCGTTCGGCATTATAGAGGTGTTCGGCATAGAGGTATGGATCGGCCTGGAAGAACGTTCGGCCTAGAGGTATGGTTGGCCTGGAATGGTTCGGCCAAAGTTGTTCGGCCAAGGCTGTTCGGCCAGAGTGGATCGGCCTGGAGTGGTTCGGCCAAAGCTGTTCGGCCAAAGTGGGTCGGCCTGGAGTGGTTCGGCCAAAGCTATTCGGCCAAAGTGGGTCGGCCTGGAGTGGTTCGGCCAAAGCTGTTCGGCCAAGGCTGTTTGTCCAAAGTGAATCGTCCAGAACTGGTTCGGCCAAAGCTGTTCGGCATCCACACTGTTCGGCACAACCGAGTCGTTCGGCATACAATACCGTTCGGCATTAGGGCGTTCGGTGTAGAGGTATGGTCGGCCTGGAAGAGCGTTCGGCCTACGCCTTTTCTGGAGCGTTCGGCATATGCCTTTTCTGGAGCATTCGGCATATGCCTTTTCTGGGGCGTTCGGCATACTCCTTTTCTGGAGCGTTCTAATGGTCTGGGCCTCCAGCCTCCATTTGTACTCCTGTCTTGAAGTTTCCAGCTCTTGATTGGTCACGGTCTCCAGCTGTTTGAACAGCAGCTTCAGTCTTGCGGCGTCTGCGCCTGGGAGGTTCATCAAAGGAAGTAGAGCTGTCAGCAGCTTCAGTCTTGTTGCACGCTAGCCGTCTCGCGGGCATCCGCATTATGAGAAGCTGACCTGGTACGTGGTCCTGCCATTGTAGAGTTATCGGTATGAACTCTGAGTAGAATCAACGGATGTCCTATCAGTGAGTCGGATCTTCTTTGGGGGATTTATTCAATCCAGTAGCTTCAAAGCAGATCCTTGAGGTCTGAGAATTCAACTCTCAGTGAAAGCACCAAAGTGTTAGCACCAAAATTGGTCACTAACCTCGTTGAAAAAGATTGTGTAGAGATGTAAGTGATGAAGTTAAATTAAACAAGGAAGAATATGCTAATTTAAATGCAGAAAGTAAGAACACCAGATTTATAGTGGTTCAGCGTAACTGCCTACATCCACTTTGAGTTTTGATCTTTATTTCTTTCATAAGTAGTTGAATACAGATACAATCCATGTATTAATGACTTGAATACAAGTTTTAGCTAAAAAGAGGAGAGTATAAAAAATGGCAGAGTCTCCCCATTGTTCTCCCAAAAGAGGTCCCTTTTCACTGTGACCCTGCCCCTCTATTTATAGACAAATATGGGCTGGACTTCCCAGGTGGGCTTGGTGGCCGAACACTCTAGCCCAAGTGTAGTGGTCGCTGTATGCCGAACCAAGTAGACCGAACATGTTGACACCGAACCACCTTCTCAATGCCGAACGGTACGTTTGATGGGTGGGAAGTGCAGAACAGTTGTCAGTCGAAGCCGAACGATCCTTTGGCCGAACGATGCTTCTTAGCCGAACGATCCTTTGGCCGAACGATGCTTCTTAGCCGAATGATCCTTTGGCCGAACGATGCTTCTTAGCCGAATGATCCTTTGGCCGAACGATTCTTCTTAGCCGAACGATGCTTTGGCCGAACGATGCTTCTTAGCCGAACGATCCTTTGGCCGAACGATGCTGCCATGTAGAGTAGTTATATACGCCGAACGTCTTCTAACGCCGAGTACCACTGGATGCCGAGTACTACGCCGAGTACTCCTTGATGACGGGTACCACTGGATGCCGAGTACTACGCCGAGTACTATGAGATGCTGAACACTACGCCGAGTACTATGAGATGCCGATCACTAGTTGACACCGAGTCGTCCTGTACGCCGAGTACTCAGTTGCCTGGTCAAATCTCCAGGAAACACAAGTCTTTTATAATATAAAAGATACCCTTTTAAAATCTTCTTTGATTTCAAAATAAAGCTTAATCATCTTCACAAAGGTTAATTCATAGTTTTTTTTCCAAACTATTTACAATTCAATTTTCAACTTGAAATGTTTCGATACAAATTGGAAATATTTTCACTTTATGAAAGCTATTATTATTTGAAAACAGATAGTTTTCGTTTTGGGAAAAACTGGTTACAATTACACAGGTCAAAGCCATCCAAGTACAAATCTTGGATTTAAATTTAAATTTCCAAAACCATATTTTAAATGGTTAAAAACCCATAAAAATACATTTTATAATTTATACAATCTTTTAGACCATAATTCCCAATTCATTGAATTCAATTTCAAAATATTGAATTCAAATTTTAAATCAAATGATTTAAATTTCCATTTTATTAAGTTATTTAAAATAACTCTTATTTTTGAAACTCATTTTCAAAAGCTTCCAATTCCAATTTCCAAAACTATTTCGGATTCAAAAATTCAATTTTTAGAATTGTCAAAAATCTGTGACTTAACCGATTTCCACGTGAAATCCACATTTGTGTGTGTATTGTGTAGTCCAAGGGTTTAACACAATAGTGCAACAACATTCAACCATCACAGATCAAATATAACAATATAATTTGATAAGCGGTATAAACTATAACGCTTATCTTTCATCCACAAATCACAGATATATATATCACAGATAAATAAATCACAGATCACAACACAAATCAGGATATATCACAAAACATCACACATCAAAGATATCAAACAATTCGACATCCAATATAATCCAAACATCCATAGGTAGGATTAATTTGATTATCTGATTAATTTAAATCAGATAAATTTCTGTGAATATATTTTACTGGTTATGGTAAATTCATAATCAATCAATTTCAAATTGATTTCCAAATTCATTTTAAAACAACAAATCAAATTTTCAACGAATTTTCCAAATTATTTCCTTCTTAAAATAAATTCCTTTTGAAAGTGTACGGATCGTGCTATATGGAATAGAATAATTAAACAGTGCGGAAATATAAAACTGATAAGTGATAATAGCAGTAAATAATAAAAAGACACCAGAGATTTTTATACTGGTTCGGATCACCGTCCTACGTCCAGTCCCAGACTCCTTCTGGAATTAACCAACTAAACAATACCCTCGCTTAACCCGGAGGAATAGGTTTAAACAACCCTTGATCAACCGAACAAGGACATGAGCAGCAGAACAGGATTTTACCTCAGCAACAGAAGAGGTATTTACTTAACCCGAGCAGCAGAACGGGACAATAATAAATACAAATTAGTTTCTGACTTCTTGTGTTCTTAATAACACTAATGAGTCAATGATGTACAAAACTTCCTATAATCTAATCCTCAAATTTATGAATGTGAATAAGGATTGAAGGAAGAATATGATAGCCTTATAGAACAAAATAATATTAGAGAGTAAGATCAGAAAGCAATAATTGAATTGATGATTTTGATGTAGAACTAACGTGTTTATATAGTTGTCTAAGAGATATAACCATTCACGAATAGTTCTCATCAAAAGAAGCAACTATTTAAAAGAAATATGGATTGAGACTCTTCATCAAAGGAGGTGTATTTTCAGAAATAATGACTGTTGGAATACAGGAGTCGACTGGTCAAAATATACCAGCCAACTGGTCGAAGAATACGTGTGCACGTTTTATGTGCATGTTTGCATATATATGAACAAACTGCTGAACCAGTCGACTGGTTGAAATGCACCAGTCGATTGCTCTGGCTGTTTGTGCATATATATGCATATTTTCCAACTTATTCAAAATTTCGATGAAGGCGGATAATTGCTTGATGTTTGTGAGAGATTTTGAGGATAGATTTTAACAAAAATAACTACTCTACAAACACAATATACATGTACTAACACAATTACACAATGTGGCCTTGAAATCTCCAAAGTGCTAGCATATCTCCTTCGGTCAGTAGTCGTATCTTCTTTGCTTCTTCTTGTTAATTTTTGTATGTTGTTATGAATCAAAATCCATGATTCAACATTCTCCCCCTTTTTGATTGATGACAACCTGTATAAGGAAAATATATATGTCGTAGCAAAAGAATATAAACTCCCCCTGAATTTATTATTCCTCCTGAATAAATGGCTATCGTTTTCCTGCGAATAAAATGTTAGTCCACCTATGTCTCTCCCCCTTTGTCATCGACAAAAAGGAAAAATATAAGCATTGCATAACTAGGTAGCATATAAAATATGAAATACGAACGGAACCAGGTAGCAGTAGTAGCAGTATTCATATAGAGACTAATTATACAAGTCTCTTAAAATAGCAAAGCAGTGAATAATAAACAAAAATACCAAAAACCAACACCAGAGATAACCATGAATGATTAGTCGGAATCTGTTTGCTCATCGTCTCCTTCCTCTTCTTCTTCTTGAATTTCTTTCCCTTTGTTTTTGTGTTGTGGTTCAGAAGGAGGTCCGCCAATAATTGGAGAAGAACTAGTAGCTTTATCTGAAGTGCTCCATGTGAATTGAGGTGCAGGACGCTTTCCCGGATCTTGAGTAGCATGAGGACTTGATGAAGAGCATGAAATTGCGTCCCATAATTTGACAAAGAATGATTTTACCTTATCGAATTTCTTATCTATCTTAGCATCCATTCTTTTCAAACGAGCTTCTAGAAGGAATTGATTCCGAGCAACTATATCCATTGATTCTTTTGTTGAGAGAGTTGTAGAGGGAATGCGAACATCGCTTGGCCTTGAAGATTGAGAAGGAGCAGCTGGTGGTTGTTGAGGTTGTATTGATTGTGCACGTGCAAGCCAATATGCATAGGGCATAATGCGAAGAGTGGAAGGAGGCAACTTCATGAGCTTTATAGTCTTTGCATTAAAATCCCGACGGTAGAAATTTCGGAATCTGGTTCCGGGACGTCACAATGTTTAAGTAAACGCATTATGTACTCAACATAGAAAATACGTTTCATAGCACCTTGATTGAAGCCGAGTAACTCGTCTACTATGAGTTGAATCCAATAAATGTCTTTACCATCATATATAGCATACAAAGCATGAAAATTTTCTTGATAAACCTGATCAAAAGTGCCGGTTCGTTGAAGAATAGATCGCATCATTGCCCGATGAAGTAATCTGGCGGTGGGACGAAGACCAATCGACTTTGTACTGTCCGAATTATCTTCTATAAAACGGTGACTGACTTCATTTCGGGTATGAACTATACAATCAACTTCTTGAAGATTAATCACATCCGTTGGTGTGTCAAGAATATGACCAATACGATCAATTGGGAGAAACACCTTCTTGCCACATACTAAGCTCCAAATGCAATTATCTCGGCAACCTCTTGGATCTTGGTGACCCAAATTCAAGTTAGCCAAAAAGAGTTTAACCATGATGTGATTTATTGGAAGCTTGTTCTTTTCATAGTCGAGTAGAGATTCTAATCTGGCCTGCCTAGCAATGTTGAGAAGACCGTAGGCTGAGAAATCCGGGAAAACAACAAAGGAGCTCTCTAGAATTGGAACATTTTTCAATTTTTTCCATCGTTGTATGGCAGTAGCATCATACAACCATTGAGCAATGTATGTATCAATGGGATGTTGAGTGGAAGAAGATGAAGTTTTTGATTTTTTGGCTTTGGGAGGTGCCATTGTAGTGCAATTTGAAGATAGTTGAAGGGGTGGTAGGGTTATGAAATTTGGAAAAAGAGAAAGAATGAATCGGTTATACAGAGATGCAGATGAAGTGGCAAAAAGCTATTGGGTGGTAGGGTGAAAAGTTGGGTCGGATTGCAGAAAATTTTTACCACGAAGTCCCAGCAGTCGACTGGTGAGTGATATCCAATCGGTTGTTTAAGCAAACCTGAGAAGATGCTTAGGTAAACCAGTCGACTGGTGTAACTTAGTCGACTGGATAAGGAAACCAGAGAGCAAACAATGTTAAAGCAGTCGACTGGTTGAACATGGGTAGTCGACTCCTGAAAAAATATATTTGTGCAGAGATTCTATGACTTGAAAAATTCCATATATCTAAATCATGTACAAATATATATAAAAAATAGGAGATTTTCGTACATAATAACAGTATGTCCAACACTCATTTCATCTTTGGTTGAGATTTTTGAACATTAGGAAAAAATATATATTATTTGAAACACAGAATTATAATGAAACAAAATATATAAAACATGACTTAGGAAAAAAACAAACATAGTAAGAAATCATTTGGGAGATTTCTTTGGAGTCTTCCTTGGAGACTTCTTTGGAGTTGTCTTCAGTGTGGTTTCCTCTCCTGGTTCTACTTTGGTATTCTCAATATATGGTTGGAGAGGAGACCAAATGTTATTCCGAGACTTATATTTTGGAGAGACTGGAGGAGGTTGAGGACTCGGCTCCCATGGATTATAATGAGATGAAGACGGTTGAGAAGTATGGGGATGAAAAGATGTTGGTTGATGTACGTTAGATGTAGAACAACGACAAATTTTTGATCCGATATCCGCAAGAAACTGAAGACGTCTTGAATTTGTTTTCTGCTCGTAATACATTTCACGGTTAAGTTCAACTATTTCCCGTTGATAGTGATGTATATCATCTATCTTTTGTTTAGTATCCGGGGAACCGAAGAACAAAAACCGCCTAGACTTCTTCTTTTCCGGAGTATATCCAGTACGGTTTCTAGTAGTTGGAGTGGGTAAATGAGAATAAGAGGAATCATATGCAGAAGATGGTGTTGAAAAGTCTTCGCATGATGGTTCATCAGAAGAGTTGTTGTTAGAAGCCATAAGAATGATAATAATTTTGTTTGCAAAAGAGAATAAGAGGATAAAATACAAATAGAGAATATATATATATATAGGGGAAAAACTTCAGAAAGTATAGATGGTTAGAAAGGTTTAAATGTTTTCTACCGGAAGAAAAAGAGTGATGGGGAGAAAACAAAGGAAATAGGTAGTTAAAAAAAACTGAAAGCTGTTATAAAATAGAAAACATAAGAAAGCAAGAAATACACATAGCTTAACTGGTAAGTATATCTTTAAGAGAGACGATACCAAGTTCTCGTCTAAATTTAATAAAAGAATTTTCATTTAAAGGTTTAGTAAAAATATCAGCCAATTGATTTTCTGTAGGAACAAAATCTAAATCTATTAAATTCTTTTCAATACAATCATGAAGAAAATGGTGACGAATGTCAATATGTTTTGTTCGTGAATGATTAACTGGATTTTTGGAAAAATTTAGAGAACTGGAGTTATCACAATATATTGTTGATTTAGATAGGTCGAAACCAAAATCTTTAAGCGTTTGTTGCATATATATGACTTGAGCATATGCTAAAGTTGCAAATATGTATTCTGCTTCACAAGTAGACAGTGAAACACAATTTTGCTTCTTACTAAACCAAGATACAAGAGACCGTCCAATAAAATGGCAAGTCCCACTTGTACTTTTTCTATCCGTTCGACTTCCTCCAAAATCAGCATCGCTATAGGACACTAATTCGAAAGGACATTCTTTAGGATAAAAGAGTCCAAAGTTCTTGGTTTTACAAAGATACCGTAAAATTCGTTTCACTACTCTCATATGTGATTCTTAGGATCTGCTTGAAATCGTGCACATAAACAAACACTCATCATTATATCTAGTCTACTAGCAGTTAAATAAAGTAATGATCCAATCATGCTTCGATATAATTTTTGGTCAACACTTTTGCCATTCTCATCTTTTTCTAGATGTATTGTTGTACTCATAGGAGTTGGTTTGGCAGAAGTATTTTCCATACCAAAACGTTTGATTAAATTATCACAATATTTTTCTTGATTTAAAAAGATACCATTGTCAAGTTGTTTAATTTGTAAACCAAGAAAATAATTTAATTCACCCATATGGGACATTTCAAATTCTTTGGTCATTATGTTTGAAAATTCTTTACATAGTTTTTCATTAGTAGACCCAAAAATAATGTCATCAACATATATTTGAATAACTAAAATATCCTTTTTATTTCTTTTGATAAAAAGAGTTTGATCAACCTTCCCAATTTCAAAACCAGAATTTATAAGATAACTTTTGAGACGTTCATACCAGGCACGAGGTTCTTGTTTAAGACCGTATAAAGCTTACTTTAACTTATAAACATGGTCTAGAAATTGTTCATGTATAAATAGAGGAGGTTGTTCAACATAAACATTTTCTTTTATAAAACCATTTAAAAATGCACTTTTAACATCCATTTGATAAAGTTTAAAATTATGAAAGCATGCATAGGCCAATAAGATACATATTGCTTCTAATCTAGCGACCGGAGCAAACGTTTCTTCATAGTCAATTCCCTCTTCTTGATTATATCCCTGTGCAACTAATCTAGCTTTATTTCTATTGATATTTCCAAGTTCATCAGCTTTATTTTTGAAGACCCATTTTGTACCAATGACTGATTGATCACTAGGCCTTGGAACTAAATCCCAAACGTCATTTCTTTCGAATTGGTTTAGTTCTTCTTGCATAGCAATAATCCAATAATCATCAGTAGAGGCTTCTTTAATATTTTTAGGTTTAATTGAAGAGAGAAAAGCTACATAACCCATTTGATTCAATTGACTTCTTGTTCTAACATTTGAATTAATTTCTCCAATCACATTTTGAACAGGATGATCCCGTAAAATTCGAGGTGGAGATCTTATTTCTGTTTGAACAGGATTATCAATTTGATTTTCATTATGAACAGTGTTTTCAAAATTCTCAAAATTTATAGGTTCAGTATTTGTGATATTTTCAGAAAATTCTTCATCATCTTTTATACTTGGTTTAGTAATAAAATTTTCATCAAAAGTTACGTGTAATGTTTCTTCAATAATTTTTAATCTTTTATTAAAAATTCGATATGCTTTGCTTCGATCTGAATATTCAATAAAGATTCCTTCATCAGATTTTGGATCAAATTTGCCAAGTTGATCTTTAGTATTTAAGATAAAACATTTGGAACCAAAAAATTTAAAATAAGAAATATTTGGTTTTCTGCCATAGAACAGTTCATAAGAAGTATTCTTGGTTAGTGGTCTAATAGAAACACGATTCAATACATAACAGGCTGTTGCAACTGCTTCTGCCCAGAAATGTTTTGGTAGCGTACTTCCATTTAACAAAGTTCTTGCACATTCTTGTAAAGTTCTATTTTTCCGTTCTACTACTCCATTTTGTTGAGGAGTTCGAGGAAAAGAAAAATTATGGATTATTCCTTTCTTTTTACAAAAATGTTCAAAAGCTTCGTTTTCAAACTCACCACAATGATCACTTCTAATATTTTTTATTTTTAAATCCTTGAAATTTTGTATTCTTTTGACAAAAGTTTTGAAATGCTCAAAAGTATCACTTTTGTTTTTCATAAAAATAGTCCAAGTATATCTAGAAAAATCATCAACAATTACAAACACATACTTAATATGATTTATGGATTGTACTTGAGTTGGTCCAAATAAATCCATGTGTAGTAATTCTAGTGGTTGTACTATTGAAATAACCTTTTTAGATTTAAAAATGACTTAGTTAATTTTCCTAATTGACATGCATCACAAATATGATTTACTTTAAACTTCATTTTAGGTAAACCTTTTACTAAATCATTTTTAGAAAGTTTATTTATAGCTTTGAAATTAATATGACAGAAACGTTTGTGCCATAACCAAGGATCATTTTCTTTGGCTATTTAACACATATCTGAATTATGATTTATTTTCATATTAAGAACATAAATATTTCTGTCTCTATTACCTTCAAAAATAAGATTTTCATTTTGATCAAAAATACTACATTTATTTTCTGAAAATGTGATTTTGAATCCTTTGTCACACAATTGGCTAATGCTTAAAAGATTATGTTTCAAATTTTTAACTAATAAAACATTGAAATAAGAGGTAAATTAGATGTACCATTGTTGCTCACATCGCCTTTGCCGATGATAAAACCTTTGGAATTGTCTCCAAAAGTGACAGAGCCTCCTTCTGAGTAAGTAATATTTGATAGCATATTTTTGTCTCCTGTCATGTGTTTTGAGCAACCACTGTCTAATATCCATTTTCCTCTCTTTTTGAGTGGGACCTGCAAAAAATAAGAAAATAACATTGGTACCCACTTTTCTTATAGGGTCCTAAGAGTTAGGTCTTAGGAAACCAAACCCAAAAGGGTTCAGTATTCCCTTTAATAATATACTTTTCATTTTTGTATACAGATTCAAAAAAGGAGTTTATATATTTCTTCCTAATCAAACTGTTGTTTGTTTTAGGAATCCATATTTTTATAGTTTTTGAACTGGTCCTTTTTGAATTATCTTTTGTGATCTTACTTTTAGAATCTTTTCTCCATTTATTTTCTAT
This sequence comes from Allium fistulosum, assembly GCA_030737815.1. NCBI lineage: Eukaryota > Viridiplantae > Streptophyta > Magnoliopsida > Asparagales > Amaryllidaceae > Allium > Allium fistulosum. The sequence continues at coordinate 723,149,156 of CM060901.1, forward strand.
TTTATGTGGAGCTATTGATTTCTTAACATATCCTAGACCTCTTTTACTTGAAACAGATTGAGAATTTTCAATAATTTTAGACAAATTTTCTCTTCCTTTATTGAAGTTAGAGACATTTTTAGTAATATCTTCTAACTTACTTTTAAGACCAATATTGTCTAATTCAATCATTTTAACTTTAGTTTTTAACTCGTGATTTTCAAGAACTAAAGCATCATTCTTTTCCTTTTGAGTTTCAATTTCTTGACTTAATAAGGTAAGTTGAGAATTAACATTAGAGAAAGATTTTTGAAGATGTTCAAGTTCTTCTTCTAGTATTTTCTTCTCATCTTTAAGCATATCCTTTTCGAATTCGGCTTTATTTTGATTTTCACGAGTTTCCTTATACTTCCTTTTGAGATTTTTAAGAGTGTCTAAGAGTTCTGAATTAATCTCAATTAAATCATTAAAAGTAAAATCACTAACCTCATTATCTGTAGCCATAAAACATACATTAGCTTGTTCAGTGTCATTGTCGCTTTCACTTTCTGATGATGAAGAGGAATCTAAATCATCCCATGTTACTGAGCAAGCTTTCCTTTTGTAATTGTTCTTCTTGCTCTTGTTTTTGTAGATTTTCTTCTGTTCTGGACAATCTTTTTGTATATGACCTTTCTTATGACAATTATAGCATTCTAGAGCAAAGTTTGATGGTTTGTTGGATCCGTTATTGAAACTTCTTTTGCCATTATTTTTGTTAATTTTTTGAAATTTCAAAAACTTTTTGAAATTTTTGCCAACGAATGCAAGATCTTCATCATCAGAACCTTCTTCTTCTTGTGCATGAAAAGCTATATTCTTTTTATCTTGTGCATGTACTCTCTTTGCCTGCAAATTTACTTCATAGGACATTAGATTTCCTATTAACTCTTCTGGTTTCATGGTAGAGAGATCATTAGCTTCTTCGATAGCTAATACTTTTCTTTCCTACTCATCCGTTAAAGAGTTAAGGATTTTCGAAACAATATCAAAATCAGTATATTTTTTTCCTAGTCCTAATAGTGAATGGTAAATGTCTTGAAATCTAGAATACATGTCATTAATTGATTCATCTTGCTTCATCCTAAAGTTTTGAAATTGATTTTTGAGCATAGAGATCTTACTTTGTTTAACCTTATTAGTTCCTTCATGTGTGATCTTAAGTGTACGCCATATTTCATACGCAGATTCACACATACTAATACGATTAAACTCGTTTTTCTCTAAAGCACAAAATAACATATTCATTGCTTTAGCATTGGCAGTTGCATCTAATTTTTGTGTATTAGACCATGTAGAGTATTCTCCAGTAGGAGGAGTGTATACTTTTTGTGAAATATTCCATGATTCAAAACTATTAGATTGCATATAGATTCTCATACGTGTAGCCCGATAATTGTAGTTCATGCCATTGAAGAATGGAGGTCGTGCTGTAGATTGACCTTCAGTAAAACTAGTGTTAGTGACAGTGCTAGTGTTACTTTCCATATTAGCAAAGTATCAAATAACTGTGTAACGGTTATAGGATGCCTTGCTCCGATACCAAATGAAAGTGTACGGATCGTGCTATATGGAATAGAATAATTAAACAGTGCGGAAATATAAAACTGGTAAGTGATAATAGCAGTAAATAATAAAAAGACACCAGAGATTTTTATACTGGTTCGGAGCACCGTCCTACGTCCAGTCCCAGACTCCTTTTGGAATTAGCCAACTAAACAATACCCTCGCTTAACCCGAAGGAATAGGTTTAAACAACCCTTGAGCAGCCGAACAAGGACCTGAGCAGCAGAACATGATTTTGCCTCTGCAACAGAAGAGGTCTTTACTTAACCCGAGCAGCAGAACGGGTCAATAATAAATACAAATTAGTTTCTGACTTCTTGTGTTCTTAATAACACTAATGAGTCAATGATGTACAAAACTTCCTATAATCTAATCCTCAAATTTGTGAATGTGAACAAGGATTGAAGGAAGAATATGATAGCCTTATAGAACAAAATAATATTAGAGAGTAAGATCAGAAAGCAATAATTGAATTGATGATTTTGATGTAGAACTAACGTGTTTATATAGTTGTCTAAGAGATATAACCATTCACGAATAGTTCTCATCAAAAGAAGCAACTATTTAAAAGAAATATGGATTGAGACTCTTCATCAAAGGAGGTGTATTTTCAGAAATAATGACTGTTGGAATACAGGAGTCGACTGGTCAAAATATACCAGCCAACTGGTCGAAGAAGACGTGTGCACGTTTTATGTGCATGTTTGCATATATATGAACAAACTGCTGAACCAGTCGACTGGTTGAAATGCACCAGTCGACTGCTCTGGCTGTTTGTGCATATATATGCATATTTTCCAACTTATTCAAAATTTCGATGAAGGCGGATAATTGCTTGATGTTTGTGAGAGATTTTGAGGATAGATTTTAACAAAAATAACTACTCTACAAACACAATATACATGTACTAACACAATTACACAATGTGGCCTTGAAATCTCCAAAGTGCTAGCATATCTCCTTCGGTCAGTAGTCGTATCTTCTTTGCTTCTTCTTGTTAATTTTTGTACGTTGTCATGAATCAAAATCCATGATTCAACGCCTTTATCTCTTCAAATCTATTTAATAATCCAAATTTAAATAAATTCTTCAACTTATAAATAATATTTTCGAAATCCATTTATTAAGCCTTTTCCCCAAAATTTGAAGTTTAATTCAATATAGTTCAAAATTAAGACTTTTATCCTTTTAAAACTCCTTTTAAATTTATCCCATTCTCAAAATAATTTTTTTCGATAAATTTTCAACTTAAATTTTAAAAATCCAATTTTTATTTATTTTTGGTATCCAACGATACCAAAAATATATTCGGCTAAATTATAGCCTTCAACAATTCCAATCCACAAATATAATCACACGGCGATTATAAATAAACAACACACAACATATGAAATAAATTCAAATGTTTGAGGAATCCAGTTGGACCCCCCAACCTGTTTCCCTGCATCCACAGATGTTAGCACAATACCAATTCCACATCGATGTGGAATATCGCGGTATATGGGATTTATAAAATACTATCCGCTATTATGCGGCGCAATAGGGTCTCATCCGCTATATAATGCGGGAAATCAACTCCAAATACATATATAATATCAATTCCACTTCACGGTAGAATTATCGCGGTATATGTTTTTAATAAATAACCTCCGCTTAATATATGGCGTATAGGGTCTATTTAACACAATAGATAACAAGTTATCATCCAATTCACACAATCAACAATATCAACAATTTTAAATCTAACTATTTAAAATTTAAATCGAAACAAATATTCGAGTGAGTGAGGAGTTCTCACCTCGCTTTCAATAACGGTTGCAGCGTTTTATTTCAAATAAAATTAAACGCACGTTTAATTTTACTCAAAATTTTCACTGACTCCAATTGACTCCAATCCAGTTCCATTGCGAAGAGCTCGTCGAAACGATTCCAATGCAATTCATTTCGTAATTTTTCGACCTCGTATCAAAAAGTTATGATATTTCAAAGATTATACGAATTAATATATAAATTAATGTACATTTCTTTTTAAATTTTTATACCCTCATTCATCCTGGCCGTTAGATCTGCTTTATTCAAATCCAGGCCGCGTGCGCATCATCTCCCCTTCCAGGCTTATCACGCGAACGAACAAGGAAACCCATTATGCCGTTCGAAACCCTAATAGCCGCATCTCCATCGTCGACTTCCAGAGTGATCAAGACCCACCATTCGAAACGCCTACACGTGCTCTACACTCGGCTCGAGTATCGAGGAGCTCGGTCCTGCATCTTGCTCAAAAAACGTGATTGAACGTTGGCCGTTCAAACCCACTTTCCCGTTGATCCACTCAATAAAAATCGATCGTGACCGTTGAAGTTATAGATCTCGTTGCTCTCTACATTTTTGTAGTTGAAGCTTTCTCGTAATAACGCGTGGATTTGAAGAGATTGAGGAAGAAAAAATCGAGTATTCTCGGCCATTAAAAACAATTAGGGCCGGCTGAAGTAGAATGAGGGTTTGTTTGCAAAACAGAAATTCTGAGGCCTTTTATAGAAAATTGACGAAAACACTATTCATCGAAAATTTTCCGAACTCCAAATCGAGCGTGCCGGCTGACGTTTCTAAGGTTTTACCCACGTTCTGAACGCAATGGAATGTGTTTCGGGAGCTAATTCGGTCATATGTGCGAGTTACGGAATTAAACGATCAATTTAAAATTAAACCGATTAAAAGCAATTTCGATGCGTTTCAGCTTGCCCCGTACAAATCCTAAATCCGATTGACACGAAATTTGAAACCTTACAATAATACAACATTACGGATCCGATGAAACTAGTTTCGTCGAAATTCGAGACTGTTTGAAAAATGACTATTTTCACTAGTCAATTAAATATTAAAATATTCAATTTTCACAAATTAACTTTTAAATCAATTTTAAAAGTACTATAACATCATTCTAACTCCAATATGATTTAATATAACTTTATAAATCATTTTCATACACATTAAACCCAATTTACAATTATTTACGCAATTTCAAATATTAAATTAATAATTTAATTATCCAATTAAATCACCATATTCGAAATTAAATTTATTCGACTAATAAATCTTACTTGTTAATATTTAAAATCAATTAAATATACGAATTTCAGATGACGGAAATTCTGGGTCGTTACAATTGATTTGAAATAAATGGGTACTATTATTGCTATTATATTTTGTTTCTTCTACTGTAAGTTCTGAAAGAATAGATAGATAGCTATGTATTGTTTATTTTACCAACCAACAACCAACTTTGGAATGGGTCTAAATTTCGATGGGCCTTTTCTGGGTCGAAATTTAGGTCTATTTCAGGGTGGGTTATTACAGAACGATTTCCTATTTATGGTTGTGCGAGATACACTCAGTCGAAGATAACTAGAGTTAGCTAGAGAAGTATAGTTTTGTCTAGCCAAGCAAGAGGTATTTTGGTAATGATAAACAAAATTGAGTAATGAAATACTATTGAGCAATTGTAGAAATTTATTTATATATACAAAGTTAAAGTAAATAAAGGTGTTGCACATACATAGGCATGTATAATGTAAATGCAATGGAATTACATATGATTATATTATATATATGCATGCAACTATATTGGTAAATGAAACATAAGACATAGTAATGTAAATACAAGAGATTGAACATAAAACAGACCTTTTTTACATATATTTTATACAAAAGTTGCGGGGCCTCTCCCGCATAAATGCGGCCTCTATATATGAAACGCCAAAAAAAACAAAACACAAAAAAGGCAAAAAGAAAATGTCTTCAAAAGCTATGGCGATCATCTACTTCCCTCTTCCTCGCTTACCGCCCCTTGTGGTCTGCTTGGCGAGTCATGTCCTAGTGGTAGCCTTTGTTCCTCCTCCTCTTCTTCTTTCTATTCAGAACTTTCCTTGGAAGGAGAGACTTCCTCCTTAGTCGTCCAATTGAGAGGGTCTTTGGATTTTTCAAAGGTAGGGTTGGAGGATTTTGTGTAGGATCGATTTCACCCTAGAGGGGGTGAATAGGGTGATACTAATAATAATAAAAAAAATAATGCAGAAATATATATAATAATTGCAGCATAGATAATAGCAGAATAATAAAAGAGAAATAGAACAACACAGGTTTACCCAGCTTCGGCAAAACCCTGCATACGTGCTACCCCCAAGGTTTTTACTAGAAATTAAGTAGTTAGACGCTTACACATGTAAACTCGTGACACCCGCTATTGACTAACCTAACTCTACGCTCAAAACCCTGCCACAACTTAGCCACTGAGTTGCGAATTCTCAAACTACGCCCTGTAGTTTGTACCCTAGTCACACGACTAGAAAGTTACACAATTTTAAAGGAAAAATTACAAAATAAAAAACACTTAAAAAAAACCAAAACCCTCTTTATACTTAAACCCAAATTAAAGTAGACCGGCCCACTTTAGAAAATAGCTTGAGAAAAATTTCTCCCCTTTATTCTTCTTCGGCCGTTCCTTCTCACTTCAAAATTTAGAGTTTGTTTTGCTTTGAAGCCGCCGCTTGGTCGTTGATCGATTTTACTATCGAACCTCAGTTCAGTTTGATACTTCTTCGATCTATGTTCTTTTCTTAGCTTCGGCTGCTTCAAATGTGTCGAGCTTGAATGCTATGAATTGGTACGTGATTTTCTAATTCAATTTCAATTTTGCTCGACTTCGATTCGAGTTACTGTTTTGGGATTTAATTTTAAACTTGGCTCTGTGATTTGCTTGAACTCGAATGCGTTAATTCCCGATGATGTTAATGGTATTTATAAGGATCGAATCCTTTAATTACGTTCGTATATTTCTCTTGAATTCTTCACATTGTTTACACTTGTCCATTCGATTTTGCTTGAGAGCTTGTGATTAATCTTGACTGGTTCATTTGTTTACACATAACTGATACATTTTTATTTGCTTGAGTCGGTTCCTTATTTTGCTCCTATGACTTTGGCATTTTGAATTTTCTGACTTTGTGATAAAAATTGAGTTTGACTTGTTCAACTCCTTTCTGCTATGACTTGTTAGATGTGTGTGTTCATGCCTGGAACATTTGCGACCTGATGCTTGTAGTTGTTGTGTGATATTGGTCTGGGTTGCATTGAGCTCTGGGTTGCATCGAGTACATGTCCATATGCATTGAGTCCAGACATTTCTATGCACTTGAATATGTTGTTATTTGGCTAGAAATGTTGTAGTACACATTGGTTCATCTGACTTGTTGTCATGTGTGTAGCTTTGAGTATTCATTTGCACTTTGATATTGCAGTCTTGTTTGTTACTGCATATGTGTATACATGTGTGCATACATGTATGTGTATGTCCTTCATTTGTTCCTCTTGGAGTCTTCACTTGGTTGTTGTATACATGCACCTATTTGCTTGAGTTACATTTTCTATTGTGCGGCTTTGAGCATTGCCTCGATTCTGTCATGCACTTGATGTTGCCTGTCCACTTGCATTGACTTGCACTGCTTTGTACTTTGGTACACGGTGTGCTTTGTGTTCCACTTGAGGTTAAACTGTTTTCACTATGCTGGTTCACTTTGTTTCCAGTTCTGGTGCACATGCCTGAATCTCTGGTTTTCGCTACACATGTGTATATATATATGTTCACACATGCATCCATGTATGCTGTGTGTTTCATTTTGGTAGATGTTTTGCATTGTTGTCATGTGACCAGTACTGTTCCACTACTTCATTGCATCCCATATTGTCATTGTATATATATATATATATATATATATGTATGTATGTATATGTATACATGTGTGTTCGCGCATGTATATATGTATGCTTGTGGTGCCTTGTTGTGGTTGAGTCATTTGTGTGTAGTCCAGTGGTCTCCTTTCACTGCTGTCATGTGTACATTTTGTGTTGAGGCTATTTTGTTGATCTGGTGCATTGTAGTCTGGTTGCTTCGAGATTTTATATGTGCAACTATTATGTTGAGTGGCCTTGTCAGACTTGCATTGATCTGGACATGTTGTTCCCTTTGTTGCATCCCATATATATATATATATATGTATATGTATATGTATACATGTATGTATGTATATGTATATGTATACATGTATGTATGTATGTGTATATGTATATGTATACATGTCTGAATGCATGCATATCCTCTGTCATCTTTGAGTACTTGCATTTGAACCTGTGTGTTGTGGTCTGCACTTCAGTGTGAACTGGTTTTTGCGGTTTTGTTTCTTGTTCGAATTTTATTCTCTGGTTGATGGTCTTCTTCGAGTTAAAATGCCTCTGACCTATTTCCTTGTTAACTGGTCCGTTGCATTTGAAACTTTGAACTATAGTCATCTTTGTTCTTGTGCATTTGTGTCTTCATGTTGACTGGTCTGGTTCGAAGTTTGGTTTTACTCTAAGTCTGGTTGTCTTGGTCACTTCATTGAACTTCTTATAGATACTATGCTTGATCATATGATGCTCATTTGTGTGTGTACTGGGTTGTAGCCTCTGTTGCTTCGAGCCAGTTCATTGTTGGCTCTCATGCGTATATTTGAGATGTTGTATGTTGTATTGCGTGCACCTGAGTTGAATCTAGCCTCGGCTCGGGTTTGACCTTGTGCTCACCTGTCCCTGCAGTTTTATCAAGTGTATATCGGTGTGCACGGCCTTGTGGCATGTACAGTGATACACTATGCATGTCACAGGTTGTTCGTGTAAGATGAATTCAAAATAAATATGATGACGAACAACCCAAATAACTGAGGCAAATAATATTTTCAAACACACACATTTTATTTTACACTACAAAAATATTTCTTTTTCAATTTTACTGGGTCAATGTTTATTTTGCTGATAATTCAGATGCTGGATTCAATCTGGAATAGAGTTGAAGATAAATATGAGTGAATGAGTGATATGTAGTGAGGTGAACATTTAAAATTGAAATTTCTGATTTAATCGAAATTGTATTGTAATTGAAAATGTATATATGTAGTGAGAGATCAAATTTGTACTATTCAAAATTTGTAATAAAATATTTGTTTGAATAAAATATCTGTTTGAATTTAAATTCTGTGTTATTTATTTTATTCAACAAATATTTATTTAATTATGTGAAAAATGAAATAGTACAATAACAAATACATTTAAATGAATATATATATATATGTGTTTATTATCATCAAACAAAAATCATATACTAGCATATTCAACATTTTGAGGCACAAGCACTACAACCTTGGGTTGGCCTGATTTTTGGAGAAGGGATCTTTAGAGTAGATATAGACTTGCCAGAATCGATCCTGCGCTTTTCTGTACCCGAATTCATCTTAACTTTGACCTTATCAAATTTGAACTTCAACCTTTCCTCCATTGAAATTGAAATGGGTAGATCCTCGCTTGGAGGGGGCAGGGCCATGATGCTCAGCTGTTGGAACAACTTAGAGTTGAAGTTCTTACATGATTGAGCGTCTCACTTAAGTGGACTGGAAATAGACACTTGAGTAGTAGAAAAGTCTGCTTGTACTGGAGGAGTGGTAGGGTAGGTTTTAGTTCTAAGACAAGAAGCTTGTCTAGTATCAATCATTTTAAACTGGAAAACTTGATGATGAACGAAGTGAGGTATGTTTCATTTTAATTTTCTATTTTATTAAAACCCGTATAGCCGGTCTACAAAGTCCAATGGATGTCGATGTGTGTTGAGCAATCAGATTCTGCACATGACCAGGGCGGTGTGAAGTGTCTATTTATGTAGTACGTATCATGTGTCTAGAGCATAGTGTATGTAGATAGCATGCTCATGCTGGCAAACGAGCTCCGTTACACTTTGAAACTGTATGCCGGGTTTTTCCCACTATCATAGAATATACGACAATGGAACTGTAGTCCAACCTAAGTGTCAACAATTGTCGAGTTGGATGTTGGAGTGCATTGTGACCGTTCATCTTACCGAAATTGAGCCATCTATCCACATTCAACCAAAGGTCAACGAGAGTTGATCGCACTGATTTTATATATGGCAACTTATAACATATGTAGAATCGAGGGCTAACCATAGAGGAAACTCGAAGTAGGGGCTTTGGGGACACGAAACCAACACTGACCAAGAAAAGCAATAAAAATTCGGGAGCAAACCTAAGAAAAATTGGTGTTGACTTCTTGTAGATGGATTTACACCCCAAACTAATGTCTAAATTCAGCCATAAAAGTGGAGCATGAATTTCAAGTCAACTGTGAATTGGGGACTAAATGCAGCATCGACAATGATGACATAGTGGCAGCAGTCATGGCGGCACTGAAGAACAAAATCGAAAATCCACCGAAGAAAAGAAGTCGTGATCTAAAAATGGGATGGATTGAGCAGTTTGGTGATGAGTTGTTGTCTTCAGTGGTGGAAATCAGTCGTGGCGAGTTGAGGTTGATGATGGTAGTCGAATTGGTGGTGAGGACGACGGAGGCAAGGAAATGGAAACAAAAGTTTGAAGTTACAAACTTGGAGAAAATAGTATGTCTGTAAATGAACCGAAGTGGAGGAAATTTCTCTAAGTATTTATATTTGTAATTCCATCCGAGGATCATATCGGTACCAGCATAATTATGGTCGGTACCGACATGTTTTGTTTGTCAAATAAAAGAGAAAAGAAAAGAGAAGCCTAACTAATCAAGACATGGTTAAGAGCTCCAATCGTGCTATGGAAAAAGAGTGGTACAACCACTCTTTAAAGCGATGAGCGAAAGCTCTTGGAACAAACTGATGCTTCAAATATGATAGTTGGTCGTCCAATGCAGTTGGCATTATGTCGCTTGTCTTGATCCAAAGTACGCCTTGTTTTCACGAATGTAAACATTGGAGGGCAAATGTTATCATGCATTTGAACCGAGTTACTTCATAGTGAATCTAAACTTTTAGATGATGAAGGAAATATCAAGAACTTAATGTGTTGTTTAGAATAATGGGATGATGGATCACAGGAAGTTGGAGCGAAGTTGGAACATGTTAATTATAGTCGGTACCAACTACAATCATGTCAGTACCGAGATGGTCTCGTGAGGGACCTACTTCTGAGAAAGTTGGTGAACTACTTTGATACTTTGCAGAAAAAGACAAGTTTCACATAGGAAAATCATGCTGATACCAACATGATTTGATGGAGCAATATTTGGATCAAAGCTTGGATGTTTGAAGATATGAACTAGTAAGAAGAAAAGGTGATATGGCATCAAGAAAATGTGATCGATGTCGACCATATCGTGGTCGGTACCGACATGATTAACGTTACAGATTACTTGTTCTTCCTTCTTAATCTTGTGGATCTAAATTCTTACATGGTCTTTCGCGAGCTGGCTACTTTAATGGGTAGATTTATATATAAATAAACATCTCTTAGCACTGAAAAGAGGGATCTTGATTTCTATTCTCCTCCCTAATCTAATTTGGTCACGAATTGCTATCAAGCTCGGTTTTATATAGGTTTCTAGTTCTAAAAGCTTGTAACTTGTTTGTATTCATGACTAATCCGTTGAAATAAAATTAAAGCGGATGTAAGGATTGATTTAAGGTTGACCACTATAAAAATTCATGTGTTCTTGCCATTTGTTTTCATTTTTGATCTGTTTACTCTCGTTTTTGATGGATTTGGGGTGTTGTGTCAATTTTTAACCAACGTTTATGCTTTTTCCAAATTATTTGTTTTACTTTCACATATAAAGATAAAAGAAAAATGGGATTTTTTTAAGTTTTGTGTACCAAAAAATAGGTCTGCTTCTCACCGATATGGCTTTACACATTACTACCAAATTCTTACCCATTACCTAAAATGAAATTTGTGATGACCACCCTACACAGCTGACAACCAGTATGCCTGCATAAGTGCGATGTAGTGGTGCTCGATCGACGCAAGACGATCATCAGTAAAGTAAATAACATATCGCAGAACCTGTAGTATATCTCACAGCGCGTCGAATAAAATATAATAAACATAGCTGATATAAAACAGACGAGACAGTAAATAACCAAATAGATCGGAGCATCAGAGTATATAAATCCATACAGTAAATAGCACAAGTAATAGAGTTATACATTAGATAATAACTCATAAATAACTGTCTCTAAATAATGAGGCACTAGCAAACTCCATAGTCCTATGCAGCGGAATAGCAAATGTGTACATATAATAGTATGAGAAATAGCCTCCTGCTCGCCACCTGAACAGCTACCCATGCTCACCAAACCTACCTCTAATCTACTCATTTAAGAGTATCTAGAGTAATAAGAAGATATGCGTAAAACCCTAAGTCAGACAACAGTCTGATGTGAGAAATAAAAATCTCAAATACTATGAAATAAAGTAGGACAATCGGTATGGGGAATCATACGTGACATGCCCCTACATTTAGCAGAGTTAGCACACATAAAGATAATACTCTATAATCATCATCAAAGGTGTGTTAGATATCTAAGTACTAAGATGATAAGAAATCAATCAAGCACAACATCCATCCTCGCATTCGCTCATTCAGTGCGTTAGATATACGATAACGGTAGGTTCCTCGATACTTGAACCCATGCCGCTCAGTAGGCTAGGTAGTAGGTCGTACCGACTTGTGCACCCAATGTAATGACCCTCGACTTGGTCCGAGTGGATGCTATAAATTTCTCCGACTTGGAAATAATCTCCCTTAACTTGGAGATAAGGACCATCGAACTTGGTCCAAATGGATATCCCACTCACACCCCATTTTCTCGAGTACACATCGAAACCTTACACAATCGAAAATCTCTTTGCACATGTTCTATGCAGCAGAACTCATCTTGGAACTGTCCCCTATAACTCCCGTCAGAAGTCATCTCGGTTGGAACCCACCAAGACAACCATCGCCTGTTGTCTAACCTCCTTGCATGTCCTTACCCTCTTTTAATGGTCCTCATGACCAAGTCGTCCACTCTGTGTCTCATAGTAAAGCCAGTCGTTATTGGAGTTTTTCTTCAAGAAGAATCATTGAACTAGAGCAAATGAATGATCAACGACGAACCATGTCTCTACCAACAGGTTTCTCCTAGACCCCTCGACCTCCCCTAGGGATCGCACCCCCTATGGGGTGAAACCCTAGGGGTCGACACCGATCCCTTCATGGTGCCAATCCCTCCTGGCCGATCTCCCAATGCTTGGCCCCTTCTTCTCATCTTTTGTGCCATATACTAGCTCCATCTGATTCCAAACTTTACACACCAACTCCAACACACCTCATTATCATCCACCACCGACCGCCCCTCCGTATAATACACGCCTAGGAATCGGTGTCGATCCTTATAGGCCGATCCTCCACTATCGGGCACATCCTGAAGTCCTTCTCCATTCGCTTGCTTCCCCCGATATGATCCCACCAATCCCGCTGTTTATCCATCTTCAATCGATTATAACTTCCCCAGACGAACTCCAAACAACCTGAAACTTGGCGTTTTGCTTTATGGGATCTTCTTTTTTACACCCTACCAATCGCACCCTCATAGGATGAAGGAAACCCGATCGGTGTTGATCCCACCTTACAGCACACCTTCTAACTTCCTATGGCTATTTTTGCCATTCGATCGGTGTTTGCATCCATTCAAGCATGTTTCCAGCAAGCAAATAACATGTACAATGCACTCAAACAAGCATTTGGTCGAATCAAAGTGAATCAAAGTATAGTTTAAGTAAATAAGCACATATTCATAAGGTTTATCCCTAGATCCCTAAAGACATAATTTCACAAACCTAATCCAAATCAACCAAATTCACATATGTATCATGAAATTGTTTAAAAGGATTTAGAAGAATATTTAATGAATTTTAAGAGATGATTTAGGGCCTAATACTCCCTAATTAGTAAACGAGATCACTAATCACTCACCTTAACCCAAGCTAAGCTCTTAATCTCCTTATGAACAATACATAGCACATTTTCCAAGGTGTTTGCAGTAGCATATCTTCAAGCTTTGGGATGGATTTCGCTAATCTCTTACTAATGATGAGATTTGCTAATTAAAGTAAGGATTAAGAGGGTTTTTGAAGCCAAAGATCATTAATGAAGGTATAGATCTATTTTTGGGAGTTGTGTAATGATGGAGAAGATGTCCCATCATCTCCTTCAGCCCCTACCTACTCCAAACCTCAAATGGCTTATGGCCCATTATGCTAATGACCCTAACTACCCATTTAAACTGTCCAAAATCAAGAAAAACTTTAAACATGCATATCTCTAAAACCACAAGCCCGTTTTCTTATTGTAACCACTCTACGGAAAGAAAAATCATTATCTCGATCTAATAGAAGTAGTTTCAGGTCCTAATTCAACTCCTATCAAAGGTTATGGGCCAAACAAGATTTAAAGCGGTCATAGAAAAATTAGACAAAAATCTAAGGTAAGAAATGACTCTAATAGTCATTCCCCAAAATTATAGAATCATATAGCCTCAAATGAAAATCATATTAATATTCTACATTCCTTCGATAAGTAGAATATAGGTCATTACAAAATTATAGCGATGTAGAGTCCTTACGATAAATTTAAAGTAAAACTAAGGGAAAACAAATCACAATTTAGGATTTAGTTATGGTTTAGGTAATTCTAGTCAAAGCAAAATAATTGATGATGATGGTAGTCTTAAGAAAATGGTGACATTATTAGATCGGTTGAGATTAAATCTCCAAAGAGAAAAGAATGTGACAGGTGTTAGGAAGACAATTCTAGTGTTTGATGATAATAGGTGTATAATAATGATACTTAAAATTTTATTGAGTTGTTTCAAGTACAATAGCACTTATAAAGAAGCTATAATATAACGGCGATTGATAGAAGCTTAATAAATTCAAATATATGAAACGTATCAAAAATAAATTAAATAAGGGCATCAACAATGGAGAGCAAGCATTAAAACATTTAGTAGAGCCAATAATTCTACTGGAACACAACGTTGAAGAAATACTTAAAGAGATGGATAAATGGACGCAAAAGTCAAATATTTTATTTATTGAGTTCTTTTAGTGTTGATTTGTTAAAACCCATAAATGATCTCTAGATCATCCCAAACTTTAACAAAACCTTCGATACATCTTAAATTACTTTTGAGAATTTTTTGGATTTTTCGAAGGGTGGAGAAGCTCGAAACATTGATAGAATGTACCGAAATGCACTAAACCTAGGATTTGCTCTACACATATCCATAAATCAACATGTGGGCCAACCAGAGGTCGACTTGTGGACTGCCATATGTCGACATGTAGTTAACCAAAAAGTTGATCTGTGCGGTCGGGTCAAGCATAATTTATTACAGTGGCAATTTCCTTTTTAATTGTTATGACTTCTCTTATTTTCTCTTCGTTCCAGCAACCATTTCTCTTTATATTAGAAAGATACAACTTATCATACGAATCCCTACATCACTAATAGAAGCTCTCAAACACTCAAAAATAAAATAAAACTACCCCCACCATTGCTTGATTTTCTCGCTTACAACGACTAGGCCGGCATGCTAGCCTCTCAGCGCCCTACTTCGACCGCAAGATCTCAACCTCGCGTCGTCTGACCCAATATCCTCAAAAAGCCCATATGACTTAAAGGGGACTCATCGAGATCAATGGGCGATAGGTTTGGTAGCTTCCTAACATGAACGTAATCCTAGCAATAACCGATCGCCCTTTTCCATGCCCGCAGTATGGATGACTGGCCCTCTCTTAGGTACAAGCCCCTCGATTGTCTTCTCGTTCGCCTTGTGCCAGTAATCGGCTCACTTCACCTTTGCTACCTTGTCTTGGCTAGGCAAGCCTCTAACCAAAAGCCTGTCCACTCCTATAAAAAGAATCCACGTATCTGCACTATTCTATTGAAAAGATTAGCATATACGACATGTTCATTTGATGGAATCGGCACTATGCAGTAACCAGTCCTGTCCTTCTATGGCAATATGGCATGGCATTATTGTTCAACAACCCTCTAGCCCCGTACTGCCCTTCTTGACAAAAGCATGCTTCAGTATGGCCTAAAAGATGTTTTTCATCTAGATTGTTCAGACCAGTTAGCATCCTAGCTAGGGTTGGGTTTTTTTTCATTTTTCCACTTTTTTGGTATTTTCCTTTCGAAATTTTCGATTTTTGTATTTCTCTGAAATAAACAACTCGGAAGGAATTCCTTTTGATATATAGCGGAAAAAAGCGGAAATTTCCATGTTTTCCACGGTGATTCCATTCCATCTTAATTTTATTAATCTATCGCTTACTTGGGCCAGGCTAAAAACATGGATGTTTCTTTCTTAAAAATAACACTAACTTCGTTTCATTTCACCTCACGTAGAAAACCTAACCTAGTTTCCCTTTCATCCCTCTTCATGACCATTCCATCTCCATCTTCAAATCGATGTTCTCATGTTGATAATTTTTACCATCACCATCTCCACCTTCCGATCAATTATCTTTAGCTTGCCCTAATTTCATTACACATCGTTATTCTACTTTTGCCACCTGCTATGGAAAATCGATAATCATTATCTGGTGATTTACTACCAATGGTCAATTTGCTATTTTGTTGCTTTTTCTTCTGATCGATTATCATTATATGCCCATTTCATATATGTTAAGGTTGTAATAGTTGATAAATGTAATATCTTTGATCTTATTTTTTGAGTTTTAAAATAGGAGGTTAACTCTTCTATATCCTCTTTTAGAACTACTATGCTTATATGATTCATTATCAAATTTAACCTACAAAGAATCCAAAGATAGCATAATATTGGCTGGTAAACTTTTTTACTTTTATTTCTTTTTCGGATTTACATTGACTACAAGTATCTTCGATCATATATCTCTAGTTTATTAGTTCATCTTTTGTGCTAACCTATTTAAACACACTTTGTAAGCATAAAATGACAATTTTATGGACAATTTATACTATGAAAAATCACTTAACATTAGTTTTCACCATTATTTTGTTTTCTAATGTTGTTCCATGCAGTTTCTAGATTAAACTCTTTGTCTAAATTTTTCTGTTACAAATAATCACTGCTCACTTGTGTGTTTATCATCGATTTACTTTTGATTGATTATCATTATATACCCATTTCATTATGTTGCTTTTCCTCCATTTTTTTATTTTTTTATTTTACATTTGCAAGATAATGAAGATATGGAAATGTGCAGATGCATAAAATATATAAAATGTTTCTTGCTGAGTAATAGCTGTTAATCAAGCGTTTAGAATGATTTTCTGGTAATGTTTTATGATGTTGGGTTAAAGAAAATATTCTTTCTTTAAAAAAATCAAATCAAATTGGGTCACATATGATATATGTAGTATTTTCGACTGATATATGCAGCATGTATGACAATAGGAAAACAAATCCGTCGTTATATTTTTACTATTATCTAATTTGCTTGTAGTTCACTTATGGTTACTATGAACATAAACATATTATTTTTCCTCCTCATTTAATGTAGTCCCACTTTATGTTGTATACCAACATTCCTATTGGATTTGTTCCCTTTTCATGAATTTATTTGTATCCTAGCCGTAGGCCAGTAGTTACTTATTGATAGGTATAAATTATCTATGATAGGAAAAAAGTGGTGTCCAGCTTGCTGCTTAGGAAAAATTTTCATAACCTAGAGAAGTGGAGGTAATGCGTTTAATCTATCTACTATTTATATTTCCTTGTCACTTTTCGAGTAAGTGGCCGTGTGATGCTGCTTATCTTCTAAATTATAGTTCGGGTTGAATGGAAATTTTATAGATTTTGATATTCTATATTATGGCTATTCAGTTTTCCAACAAAGGTTTTATAGAATATTCTTTAAATATATCATTATAGTTCGGCGTTGGTCAAAGAAAATATTCTTTCTTTAGCTGTTAATCGACTGATATATGTAGTGTCGAAAGCAGACAGTGGAATCCAAGTGGGTCACATATGCACACCTCTAATGCACACTCTTTACAAAAATAAAATCCACTGATTTATGTATGGGACACCAACTTCTGTTCATTTCTTTCGTTAAATTATAACTCTAGTGACTGTACAATTTCTCTAATGACACTAATGCAATAGATTCTTCTAAATGGTGAAGAGACTTTTAAAATATAGTCTTGAACACTGGTTAAATAAGAAAAGATAGTTGACAACATCAATTTTATCTCTAATTTACTACATTTTGGTCAAACATGTGAATTGTCTAAGGGCTCAGTTTATGATATTAGATGCATACCAGAGAGATACAATGGTTTTCTTATGGATGGTAAGAAAGAGGACTGCATCTTAGAAGATGACTTCTCCTCTCTCATTCCAACAAGCACTATAGAGTAAAGACTCTGCACTTTGGCTTGAAGCTATGAAATCCATAATATATTCAATGTATAAAAATAAAGTATGGAGTTTGGCTAACATACCTGAAGGGATAAAACCCATTGGCTGCAAATGGATTTTTAAGAAAAAGCTAAATTCACATGAACAAGTGGATACTTACAAAGCAAGGTTAGTTGTGAAACGATTTCATCAAATTTAAGGTGTTAATTATGATAAACGTTTTCGTCCGTAGCAATGTTTAAATCCATTAGGATAATGCTGGCTATTGCTGCATCTACGTCTACAAAATATGTCAAATGGGCACGAAAACGAAGTTTCTAAATGGTGATTCAAAAGAGACTGTTTACATGTTGTAGCTCAGGCTTTCGAGGTCAGTAGGAGTGAGGGCAAGGCTTGCAAGTTGTTTAGATTTAAACAAGCTTCAAGAAGTTGAAATAAGTGTTTTAATAAAGTAATCAAACGATTTGGTTTTTATTAGAACACAGAGGAAGTGTGTGTGTGTCAGAAAGAACAAGGAAGTGCTATAATTTTCTTAGTTTTATACATCGATGATTTGTTACATATTGGTAGCAACATTGCATTGTTGCAATCAGCAAAGGCTTGGTTATTCAAGAACTCCATGAAGGATTTGGAGAAGAGGCTTATATACTAAATATAAAGATCTATATAGATTGGTATAAGTGGCTGCTGGGATTGTCCTAATTGTACATAGATACCATAGTGAAAATGTTCAGTATGGATAATTCCAAGCGGGGAAATTTTCCCAATGCAATCTAGAATCATCCTTTCCAAGAAGAGTTCTCCTCATAATGATGAGGAGAGAGAGTGTATGAAGAGGATGCATCACCAATCAGTTCCATAATGTACATTGTGCTATGTACTAGACTAGAAGTGGCTTACGCATTAGGATTCATAAGTCGATACCGGACTAAACTTGGAGAAAAACACTGGACTGTTGTAAAATGTGTATTTAAGTATTTAAAAAATACTAAGGATTTATTCCCTATATACGGGAATGGAGACCTCCTTATGAAGGGTTATACATATTCTAGCTTTAAAGTGATATTGACGATAGTAAGTCAGTGTCAAGTTATGTCATTACTTTAAGCAGTGGTCCCATTTGTTGAAAAAGTGCCAAATAGGAAACAACAGCTGATTACACGATGAAGGTCGATAAAAAAATCCCGCAATGAAGTAGCTAAGGAAGCATTCTGGATGCACAAATTTATGAGTGAGGTATGGCATATAGGAATGTAATGAACCTAAAGCACATAAGAAACTGAGACACATTCTTCGAGAGCTCCACCTCATTTGTAACGACCCGGGGTTTTGCACCAGTTAATTATCGTCGTTAGACGATTAAATTGGCTAGCTATTTGCTAATGGGAGTTTTAAATCGGGTTGAATTACTTTTAAAAGTTTGTGAAGTGATTATGTGGGCTTGAATTTTGGCCCACGTTTCTTTTGTTTTGGGTGCTGTGAAAATTATTGAGTAAATACTCGGTTCCTCCTTCATTCTTTTCATCGCAAGCCCAAAAAAAACACGCGTAACAATGGCTGCTAGGGTTTGAACGATTTCGTGGCCGCCACGACTTGATTTGGTTTGGCGATGTATTCTCGGATTTTCTAGATGCCACGGCTTCGATTCTGATCTGTTCGATCTTTGGATTTGCGCTTGTTGAAATAAGGTGAGTGATTTTCACTCACACCTCTAATTCAAGCTTTCGTATATTCATGATTTTTGATTTCCACGGTTTTGATTGATTTCGTGGTAACCACGGTGTTGGTTTTGAAACTGTTATTTTGACTTCGGTGACTTGCTCGCGGCTTTGATTTTGAACTTGCGATATTTCTGACTTGGTTGCGTTCTTTTTGCTGTTGGCTCGACATTGCTTTGATGCTTGAAATTGACCCTTGCCTTGGTAGCTTCGACATTGATTTTGAACTGAATGACTTTGGCTTTGTTCGAACTGTTAACTGGTCATCACGATTCTTGACTTTGAGAAGAAAGTTGACTTTGTTCAATTAATTACTAATGATTTCGGCATTGCTTTAACCTCGGCTTTGAACTTCTGGCATTTAACAATTGCTTTGAATTCTCTGTTGTTTGAACTGTTCCATGATTTCATGTGGTCTGGTTCCTGTATACTTGATGTGTAGCTCCTGTGTTTATGATAGTCGAGTTGTTCTGTTTCACTGTTGCTATTTAATTTGAGATTATTAGCTTCGGTCAGTTGCTCTGTTGCATATTCATGTTTGCATTGGCTTTCATGTTCATATGTACTCCATTGTCCATATATGTTTTGTCCTTGTTTATTTGTAGTCTACATTGTGCATTGCCTTGCCTTGAACTTTGGCCTTTGCTGGTTCATCTTGATGTCTACATGTCATTTGGTTGTTCACTGGTCTTGTGCAGTTACTCCTTGGAGTTGTGCATTGTATCAGATGTATACATATATTTCTGTATGTATATATGTGAATATTAGTTCGTGCATTTAAGTCATGCGCAGTTATACTTGATGGTTGTTTCACTTGAGTCTGTTGCATTTCACTCTGTTGCATACATTGGGCCATGAGTGTTGAGGCTTCACTTGAGTTGTATTGGTTTGTATGAATGCGTGTACATATGTGCAAACATATGTATATATGAAGTCTGAAAGTATTTGTTTTATTGTCTGCATATCAACTTGTTGAAGTCACTTCTGGCCTTGATTGTGTCCATGTTATCTTGTTGTACCTGATTCAGTGCACTTGAATATGTACTGTTACTTTGCTAGGTTTGTTTGAATCTGACCATTGATTCATGATGTTGCATCACTTGATGTTCTAGCCTTCTTCGACATTGCCTTTTGTGCGATTGAGTTCAGTTTAAATAATTGGAGTAGTGATGTCGTCATATTCTGCAGTGGCGAGGCAGTGCATGTGAGCGTGTACTGCAGCCAAATCAGAATTGACGTTTTAATTGATAATTTCAATTGCTTGAATTGTTTTGTGTGGCCGATTCAATATATTTTGAAATTGCATTTTGATTTGGTTTAATTTGATTATTTTGTTGCAATCTAATTATCTACTAGATAATTAGATTATGTGTTTTCTAATTATCGTATCGATAATTAGATTTTGTTGTTTATGTTGTTTACTGGTTCAGGTTTTGCTTTGGCCACTTGCTGTTAATTGTTGTTTAGGCAATTCTGTTGCTTTCTAAATTATCTTCATTGATAATCCTTTTATTTATCTTTGTTGATGATTTGGCTTTGCTAATTTTGTTGTTAATTGCTGTTTAGGCAATTCTGTTGCTTTCTAAATCATCTTCATTGATAATCCTTTTATTTATCTTTGTTGATGATTTGGCTTTGCTGATTTTGCTGTTAATTACTGAGTTTGAATTAGATTGATCCGTGTATTATTTTCTTTTGAATTAATACTCGGGTCAGACCAAGTTATTACAGGCTGTTGATATCTCGCTTTGGGATGCTGCTTGAGCTATGAAGTCTCTTCATATCGTTTGGAGTAGTCAGTGTTATTTTATAGGATGATATGTATTCATGTATATTATTTATAATAATGTACTTGTATATGTAACTTCCAGCGTCAACAGTTATAGTTGGGTCACATGTATTGTAACTGACTTCAGTTATATATGAGATTTTATATTATTTGTGTTCTGTGTTATTGCTATATATGTTGTCCTGAGCTATTATGAACCATCGTAGTTCGTTTTATACTGGAATTGAATATGTCGATGGGAGTAAATAAATAATGAGATGAAAATAAAATATATACCACTCCTATCGAGATAATCAATACTAGCGTAAGGCCTAACTACGGATGGCCGCTCCTATCCAGCCTTATTCTTCGTAATAACAGACAGTATTTCTTTTTAATACTCTTTGTTATTGTGAGCATAGAGGTGGGGCGTTACAGTTGGTATTAGAGCGAGGGGTTCATGGACATAATATAGAACAGAACTTAGATAGAACATGTGTTACAACTATTTGTTGATATTTTTATTTGTGCCTTTGAGTCAAAACCAAAGTTTTGAAAATGTGATAAAAACTTAAATATCTTTAATTAAAAATAAAAGTGAAATTGTGTTATGATGATTTGATTAATTTGTGTTCTGTTTTTCAGAGTTCGCAGCGGAAACAGTGAAACTGCCTTCGCTGATTATAGTTGATAACCCTTTTGATTTAAAAATCAAAGTATGAAAATGAAATTAATTTCATTGTGTTGTTTAACCAATGGTTAAATAAAATAAAAATAAAATTTCTAAATGGATTAGAAATAAGAGTATTTATTGGAATTGAAAATTCTTGTAAATATAATATGATTGTTTATGGGTTGTTGCTTGGTTGTATATTTAAAGAATGTTCATGTTTTGAAAATGGACATTTCTGCAATCAAGTTTAAAAATTCCTAAAAAAGAAACTAAAAAAGTGATTTGTACTTCAGTGTATCAATCGCCTGATGAGTGATTAAGAATTCTGGTCGATGCGTCTGATCAACGTCATCGATAGGAGTTCATAAACACTTGAGAGACAATGCGATACATATTTTGGTATGAATGTTAATTTTGTAATTGTTGTTTTTAATTCATTCATGAATTTTGTTGTTTTCTAATTATCTTCCGTGATAATTCTTCTATTCATCTCTGTCGATAATTAGAATTTGCTGTTGCGAATTCTGTTGTTTTCTAATTATCTAATTGATAGTTAGATTTTGCCGATATTGTGTTGATGCTGTTACTTAGATGTGTTCCTTTTGTTTTCTTAAAAATTTCGAATCCGATTTGAGGATCTGCAGCGATTGCAGTTATGTAATTTTGTTGAGATTTTTGCTGGTTTTCTTTTATGCTAATTGCATATTTGATTAGATTTTTGCTGTTTTAAATTTTCTTCATCAAAGATATAGTCGAGTGATTTCTTTGTTTATATTGTCATAAGATGTTGTTGTTTTCTAATTATCTTCAGTGATAGTTCTTCTATTTATCTCTATCGATAATTAGCTGTTGCCGTTATGACTGTTTTTGCTGTTTTGATGATTTTCCACGTGATTCCATTCGTTTAAAAAAATGGGTTTCAGATTGTTTTGTGTTTTCAAAGGAACGAGGAATCAAATTAAATGTTTTAACAAAAATGCGGACTATGAACCCTCAATTTTATTAATTTGATTAATTCTGGAATTGTTCATTTGACTACATCGAACAACTTTTATAAAATACCCATTTTTGCACTTTCAGTCAACGAGTAAGAGAGATTAAACGTTGTAGCAAAAGTGCGGACTATGGACCCTCACTTTTACTTGTATGGTTAATTCCGGACTCGCTGATTGAATCATACACAGTGGAAAGTAGCTAGTGGTTAGTAAACCGTTCAGTGCGAACGTATGGTATGGGACGTACTGTTAACATTATTTGGATTACTAACCAAAAGTTAGTGACACTTATGTTGGGCTTTCGAGCCACTCTACTGGACCTTCGGGTCATCTGATGGACCTTCGGGTCATCTGATGGACCTTCGGGTCAATTACCAGTACTAGACCTTCGGGTCACTCTGCGGACCTTCGAGTCATTTGTTGGGCGCCAAAATTATGATGACAGTACTTGGTAGGCTTCGGCCATATAAGATGCACGTGCGGCGTGGCTAAAACTCGCCATCTGCTGGGATCGATCCACCTTTTATGTTGATTCTTCTAATTATCTGCAGGTAATTAGATATTTGTTGTTTCTGATTATCGTTTTTGATAATTAGATATTTGTTGATTTGAGTTCTAATTATCTTTGTTGATAATTAGATTATGCTGTTTTCTAATTATCATTTTTGATAATTAGATATTTGTTGTTTTCTAATTATCATTGTTGATAATTAGATATTTGTTGTTTTCTAATTATCTTTGTTGATAATTAGATATTTGTTGTTTCTGATTATCGTTTTTGATAATTAGATATTTGTTGATTTGAGTTTTAATTATCTTTGTTGATAATCAGATTATGCTGTTTTCTAATTATCGTTTTTGATAATTAGATATTTGTTTTTTTCTAATTATCTTTGTTGATAATTAGATATTTGTTGTTTTCTAATTATCTTTGTTGATAATTAGATATTTGTTGTGTTCTAATTATCTTTGTTGATAATTAGATATTTGTTGTGTTCTGATTATCGTTTTTGATAATTAGATATTTGTTGTTTTCTGATTATCGTTTTTGGTAATTAGATATTTGTCGTTTTCTAATTATCTTTGTTGATAATTAGATTTTTCTGTTTTCTAATTATCGTATCGATAATTAGATATTGCTGTTTTGTGATTTCTATATTCTAATTATCTAATTGATAATTAAGTATTGCTGATAATTGTATTTATTCAGTTTTGTTGTTTCTGATTATTTATTTGATAAATAGATTTGGTTGTGAATTTGTAAATTTCTTTTATGAAATTAAAAGATTTCTTTGGCGTTTGTATTCTTAACCTTTATTTTTCTAGCTTAACCAGTTTCTCTTAGAAAAATAATTGTTATTGATGACCTTAATTATGAAAATTACGGGGATGCAATTTTTATAAGGAGGGGAGTCTGTAACGACCCGGGGTTTTGCACCAGTTAATTATCGTCGTTAGACGATTAAATTGGCTAGCTATTTGCTAATGGGAGTTTTCAATCGGGTTGAATTTCTTTTAAAAGTTTGTGAAGGGATTATGTGGGCTTGAATTTTGGCCCATGTTTCTTTTGTTTTAGGTGCTGTGATAATTATTGAGTAAATACCCGGTTCCTCCTTCATTCTTTTCATCGCAAGCCCAAAACAAAACACACGTAACAATGGCTGCTAGGGTTTGAACGATTTCGTGGCTGCCATGACTTGATTTGGTTTTGCGATGTATTCTTGGATTTTCTGGATGCCACGGCTTCGATTCCGATCTGTTCGATCTTTGGATTTGCGCTTGTTGAAATAAGGTGAGTGATTTTCACTCACACCTCTAATTCAAGCTTTCGTATATTCGTGATTTTTGATTTCCACGGTTTTGATTGATTTTGTGGTCACCACGGTGTTGGTTTTGAAACTGTTATTGTGACTTCGGTGACTTGCCCGCGGCTTCGATTTTGAACTTGCGATATTTCTGACTTGGTTGCGTTCTTTTTGCTGTTGGCTCGACATTGCTTTGATGCTTGAAATTGACCCTTGCCTTTGTAGCTTCGACATTGATTTTGAACTAAATGACTTTGGCTTTGTTCGAACTGTTAACTGGTCATCACGATTCTTGACTTTGAGAAGAAAGTTGACTTTGTTCAATTGAATTACTAATGATTTCGGCATTGCTTTAACCTCGGCTTTGAACTTCTGGCATTTAACAATTGCTTTGAATTCTCTGTTGTTTGAACTGTTCCATGATTTCATGTGGTATGGTTCCTGTTTACTTGATGTGTAGCTTCTGTGTTTATGATAGTCGAGTTGTTCTGTTTCACTGTTGCTATTTAATTTGAGATTATTAGCTCCGGTCAGTTGCTCTGTTGCATATTCATGTTTGCATTGGCTTTCATGTTCATATGTACTCCATTGTCCATATATGTTTTGTCCTTGTTTATTTGTAGTCTACATTGTGCATTGCCTTGCCTTGAACTTTGGCCTTTGCTGGTTCATCTTGATGTCTACATGTCATCTGGTTGTTCACTGGTCTTGTGCAGTTACTCCTTGGAGTTGTGCATTGTATCAGATGTATACATATATTTCTGTATGTATATATGTGAATATTAGTTCGTGCATTTAAGTCATGCGCAGTTCTACTTGATGGTTGTTTCACTTGAGTCTGTCGCATTTCACTCTGTTGCATACATTGGTCCATGAGTGTTGAGGCTTCACTTAAGTTGTATTGGTTTGTATGACTGCGTGTACATATGTGCAAACATATGTATATATGAAGTCTGAAAGTATTTGTGTTATTGTCTGCATATCAACTTGTTGAAGTCACTTCTGGCCTTGATTGTGTCCCTATTATCTTGTTGTACCTGATTCAGTGCACTTGAATATGTACTGTCACTTTGCTGGGTTTGTTTGAATCTGACCATTGATTCATGATGTTGCATCACTTGATGTTCTGGCCTTCTTCGACATTTCCTTCTGTGTGATTGAGTTCAGTTTAAATAATTGGAGTAGTGATGACGTCATATTCTACAGTGACGAGGCAGTGCACGTGAGCGTGTACTGCAGCCAAATCAGAATTGACGTTTTAATTGATAATTTCAATTGCTTGAATTGTTTTGTGTGGCCAATTCAATATATTTTGAAATTGCATTTTGATTTGGTTTAATTTAATTATTTTGTTGCAATCTAATTATCTACTAGATAATTAGATTATGTGTTTTCTAATTATCGTATCGATAATTAGATTTTGTTGTTTATGTTGTTCACTGGTTTGGGTTTTGCTTTGGCCACTTGCTGTTAATTGCTGTTTAGGCAATTCTGTTTCTTTCTAAATTATCTTCATTGATAATCCTTTTATTTATCTTTGTTGATGATTTGGCTTTGGTGATTTTGCTATTAATTGCTGTTTAGGCAATTCTGTTGCTTTCTAAATCATCTTCATTGATAATCCTTTTATTTATCTTTGTTGATGATTTGGCTTTGCTGATTTTGCTGTTAATTACTGAGTTTGTATTAGACTGATCCATGTATTATTTTCTTTTGAATTAATACTCGGGTCAGACCGAGTTATTACAGGCTGTTGATATCTCGCTTTGGGATGCTGCTTGAGCTATGAAGTCTCTTCATATCGTTTGGAGTAGTTTGTGTTATTTTATAGGATGATATGTATTCATGTATATTATTTATAATAATGTACTTGTATATGTAACTTCCAGTGTCAACAGTTATAGTTGGGTCACATGTATTGTAACTGACTTCAGTTATATATGAGATTTTATATTATCTGTGTTTTGTGTTATTGCTATATATGTTGTCCTGAGCTATTATGAACCATCGTAGTTCGTTTTATACTGGAATTGAGTATGTCGATGGGAGTAAATAAATAATGAGATGAAAATAAAATATATACCACTCCTATCGAGATAATCAATACTAGCGTAAGGCCTAACTACGGATGGCCGCTCCTATCCAGCCTTATTCTTCGTAATAACAGACAGTATTTCTTTTTAATACTCTTTGTTATTGCGAGCATAGAGGTGGGGCGTTACATCATTAGAAAATTTGTTGAGAAGAAAAAGTCACTATCCAATGAGTAGATATAAAGGACAACATAGCAGATCCATTCACGAGGGGACTAGCTCGATCAATTCTCATCAAATTGATCGAAGGGATGAGAATGAGATTCCATAATTGTCCCCAAGTACAAGTGGGAGATTGATAGAGTTAAGGGTATGCTCTAGGGGAAATTCTGTAGTTTATTGTAAATTATTAATCTATAATAAGATTGTTCGAAAGAAAAGGTGTTTTTTTTCTATTATATACTTTTTATATTATGTTATGTTATTTACTTTAAGTATATTTAATAGAAAACCCATAAATGATATGCTTTATGATAGTAATTACAATGTGTTGTAATCATAAGAAGTTTATCACGATGTAAATAAACATATCGTTTTAAATATTCCTAGTCAAGATGTAGTGAGATGAATATCGATACAGCTATTAAAACTAGAGTATATAACGCTTTCCAAACGTTAGTCAGTGTATTACTGATGGTTGCTGGAGGCATCAAGGGGTTATTTACTGATAGTTATTGGATAACCATGGAATGACTCACTCGATAGTTTCTAATGATTAATATAACTAAGGTCAAACAAAGATATCGAAGTGATAATATTACAAAGTTCTCACGACTTGAGAATACTGTTGAACTTTAATGTAGACACTCCACTTTGATTATAATTAAATCATGGCATAATGTACATCGAACGACTATAGTTGGGTCTAAGTTGAAGCATTGGAACTAAAATACCATTCAGTAGAAAATTTGTATCCTCGATTATGTTTGGTTAATATCACGATCAACTGTAGTCAATTCAAAGTCAATGTCTTTGGCTAGCGCATTTCGATCAATAACAATTGTTATTATTGAACCAAGGACTTTGTGTTTGGGTTATACGAGTTGAGTGTGGACGACATTGGAATTTTTACTAAAACCAAATCCGACAGGTCTTAATGTGATATAGTTTTGACGAAGGGAATTGATGTATATAATCGTCATCACCGGAAACAGCTTTAAATAGTAAAACTAGATTTTACCAAAATTGTATAAACGATAAATTCGGCCAAACTATCACACCACTAGTTAAGGTGTCATGTGAACGTTAAAGTTAGAATTGTTCGATATTAATCGCTGACTGAATTTACACTTATGAGTCGCACAACCGCAATATTGAATACTCTTAAATACCACGCGATTTAATTAAATTATAATTATCATAACTTTATTAAATTAATTAGTATTTGTGAAGTACTAATTATTAAATTTTATTTGATTATTTCAATTAGTGTTTAATATATAAAAGTTATATATGTACGTATAGATCTACGATATCAATAAACATTTAAATTGGATTTAAAATGTGTAAATATTAATTGGTTTGGAAATATATATGGCCCAATATTCCCATAGGTATGGTCAGCCTTGACTTGGAGCGGAGAGGAGGTGATATTTTTCTAAAATATGGGTTTTGAACTGGTAAGGAGAAGAGGTAAAAGGGAGATCTTGATCCCATTTTTCTCCATTTTTGCCCATTTAAACTCATAATCCCCATTCATTTACATACATATGTATGTAGATATATATGTATGTGTGAATACACATTTATAGTTAAATATATTATCATTTGAAATTTGATTTACAAATTTAAAATAGATTTTTTATTCTAGATGTAGATCTGATATAAATTTAAATCTACCTAAGTTATTTTTTTATTATTAGTTTGAATTATTTGAAATAGTCAACATATTCAAATTTATACACAAATGTATTATATATATATATGCATACGTCTAGTGGTGTGTGTGTTATATACATATATATATTAATAAATTAATAATCGACACCAAATACGTATAGAAATAAAAGGGCTAATGTGTCCGTTGTAGTGTAAATCACAACACTCATATACGGGAATATTAAACCATGTACACATCTGTATGTTGCACGTACACTTACGCGTATGTGTGTATTTAATAAACATATACATTTTATATTATATATATACAATCAAATCTTTATATAAAATAATTAAATAAAACAAAGATTTTCTTTAAAACTATTTAGATTGGATCTACATCAATTTAGACATTATATGTCTAATTATCTAATAAGATCTAAAATGGAAAAATAATAATTAAAATTCACTAATTTAACTCACTAAATGTTGTCCCGGTTCCTGGCCCAGTTCCTTCGCCTATTTCTAGAGTGCAATATAACAAACCCATTGAGCAAATGGTCGTTGACTAATTTCATGAATTATAATTAATATTTATGAAACATATCATAAGCTTATTCCCTATTTACGTAATGCTTCTCATGTTAGTGTTATCATTCCCTTGACACTATACCTTATATATATGTTAACGATAGATCTGAATGGTTAATTATATGCATATGACATTTATTCATTATGTAAACCCTTGGTTAGTCCATCGTATATATTATAGTTATAATGTTTGCATTGTTTTTTCATATGAAACAGTGATCCTCAAACCGAGAAGAGCACTCGTTATTGTTATTATATTTGAATGAATATACAAAAACCATCAACAAGTCCGATGGGTGATTATACATGATAAGGATAAACTGAAATAAAATAAGAGATCATCACCTAGATGATCGACTAGGTGCACAAGCAAAACTGGTAACTATATAACAACATAAATGTGTGCAGTGTACGCCTTTTGAGTAATTGGTCAAAATCAAAACATGAAATTGAATTTAGTGGTTAAATATATGAGCAGAGATAATAATAAGCATAGGCTGAGAGTGCAGTGCCAGTTGTGAAATAGAACCGAGTAAGAGACAATGAAATGCTCTATTGAAGGTGTGGGTTGTTGGATGAGGGAAAGAAGATGGCGTGTCGAAAGAGAGATGTAACAAAAAGCCTCCTATACAGACATGAAATGAGGCAAATCTCCACTAATCTCTCAGTTGGTTTTCAAGTAGGAGGGTAGGAAGACCACTGTGAGATGGAGTGTTGTATGTAATCCGATCGGGATAAGATCACCATTCTGTATGTCTTTTGTATGTCTTTTATTGGCCATTATCCAAAGTGAAATATGTCGGATGATAAAATATAAAATAGAAACAAAATTGTACTAATTATTGAAAAATATTTGATCTCTTTCATTACAAAGACCCTACATGTAACAAAAATATTATATCTATAAAAATTTTAAGCGAACAGTTATAGTTAAATTTGAAATATGCCTAATATTCTTACAGGGACATAATAGTTGTATTAATGTCAAGGTCAAAAATAACAATTACATCATAGACTATATGTTGAGTGAATTGACATTCGAAGGACAAGTGTGTGGTGGTTTTGGATGCTATGTTACAAAAACAATACATGTTATTAATGTGGTTATTTATTAGTTTAGTGTTTAGTATAGTAATGGTGTCTATTTTATCGTGTAATACAATCCACATGCATTTTAGCTTTATGTGGTGCGTCAATTTTCTAAATAGGTTTGAAATACTATAGGGTTGAGTTTTTGGAAAAAATTAAGAACCTATACTTAGCTTTTGAAGTGTATTTTTCATTTTTATCCCAACACCATACTAGATGATCGTGATGTTCGTCCATATTAATAATATCAATAATATTAATAAGTTAATGAAAATGCCTAAACATTTTCCCTATTAAATTTTGTAAATGAGATATTCAATTAAATATAGGCAAATTCTTTTCAACACAGATAATTACTTAGTAGCCTCCCTAAAATAAATAAAATTTTAAAGACTAAAATACCCTTAGAAAGTTCGTACTTTCTTTCTTTCAATTCCATTATCTTCTTACATTAGTTTCTTACTGTCTAAACCACCGCTTCTTCAAAACCCTGGTTTCTAAATCAGTGAAGAAAAAATTCAATTTTTTACTGCCAGCCGATGGATTTTGAAGAGGGGAATGAATTGTTAACGCAATCACAGCAGGTAATTCAAAAAAAATTGAAAAGTTTTAAATTTTTTGCAAATACAATCGTAGGCTGTCGATTACGGGGATTGGTGATAATTCACACATGGGGTATACTAGGTTTCTGCTTAATCGCGCAAATAATTGCATGAATTTTTACACATCCACGCAGAAAGCCTACGTGGTATTGACACGAACCACGGAGTCACCTTGCGTGGTAGTTCATTTTGTTTTTTTTTCGTGATGGGAAGGGTAGTTCTGGAAATGGTAGGAGACTACTAAGTTATTTTTTGGATTTAAAGACTTTTTAAATTTTTGGGGGCTACTAAGTAAATACTCGGATTGAAATAGAATTTACTTCAAATATATCGTGGGGTCTAAATACGTTGAAGATAAAATCATTCTTGTTGTTAAATGTCAAGTATAGTTCTGGAAATTCATGTTTTAAAACGATCCTGGAAGTCCAAGGATCGTTCCAGAAGGATGTTTTGTTTCTTGAGTGTGAATTAAATTGGAGTCCTAGGTAAAATATATAGAACATGTTAGAAATATATTTTCAGAAGGAGGAAAGCGGTTGTTTATTGGGTATGTATAAATTTTTAGAACCGTTGTGAAAGAACTTACTAATTATTTCCTTACACGTTGTATCGTTGTCTAGAAATTTTCCAAGAGGACTTTTAGATTTGTAATGCCAAGAACATCTTGGACTTTGGACTTGGACACTATGTCCCATTTAGTAAGGCAATTTAAGTTGGAGCATTATGAACCTCATTTCCGTAAGTAGTTCCTTCTGATGTTTTAAATTTTTATCAATCGTCCAGTTAAGAAAGCGGTAATAGGACAACCAATATATCAGATTTGCTGTCGTAACCGAGTTAATAAGAACTAACTTGTCCGCCCTCGAAAGACAGTTGGCTTTCCAAGAAGGCAATCTTCTGTTAACTTTATCAATGACAGTGTTCCTGTTTTCTCTTTTCGTTTTAGCTTGCAAATGCAAACATATTATAAATTAAAACGTAAAACGAAATTAGTTTTAAGATATAATAAAAACATATATTATATTTAAGGAAGACAAACTATAATTTATAAACATAAAGGTTAACATAAATTAATTAAATTGAAATTAAAACACCAAATTCCTTTATTAATAACAACCAAATATGATTTAGTAAAAAGAAATTATTTATGCAAACACAAAATAAGATCCGGTGCAAATTAATACAAAGAATATTTTAACAAATATAGAAGATCTAGAAGTCCATATGAGTTTAACAATATTTCTCCTTTCCTCGAGATGAAAACGTATCTCAAAAATTAGTATTGAATATTTTGGTGAAGAGGAAAACATTAAACGAGAGAGCAAGAGCTTCTGAAGAAAAAGTTAGATGTAGTATAGACATAAACAATTTATATGAAGTTATGAGAATATACAATGTATACATAAATAGAACAATAAATAAATTGCTTGTTAGAAAAGATTTAATAGGAAATAAATCTTAGGAACTAATTGCAGAATGTTTCTTCACATGAATGGGTATACAAGTTACTACTCTTTCCAGTAAGCAGAAAATGCCTATGAACAACGCAGAGTGATCCATTAAAAACAGAACCATGAAACAGCAATTGCTTATTTTTGCTACTCTTTTCAGTAAGAAAAATTATGCTACACCATAGTCCGCTGGTTTGTTTATTTTTCTGTGTATACTCTTTGTAAATTAAGTACATACACAAACAACAAAAATTAACATAAGATAGAAACAATGGCATGCTTCATGCATCAGAATATATAATCTTTATTATGTCTGCCATTGGAGTTGAGCTCAGAAATGCATGAAACAAGAGCCTGTCTCACTGGCAAATTATCAGAGTCCATCAATAACACATCTTCAAAAAGACTCTTCGCCTGATGCAGAAGTTTTGTTTTGTTTCTACTGTTGTGCCGATGGATATGAGACCTTTGTTGCAATATTAAGCCCCATCTATACAGTGCTGCAAGAAAGGCAAACTCAGTAAAAGAAGAATCCAGTTTGTATTTCTTTTCATGCTATGCAGGTTCTTAAAATAGTGTAGGCATGCATAAGATACCAAAATAACCATTTATAATATGTACAACAACAAAAGAGACAACTTAGTGTAGGTAATGCAGAAGGGTAGTTCGGTAAACACGTACATTCAATATGGCATGAAGGGCAACACCGTCAAATTGAATATGCGGTTGAATAGCTTCAAAATTTTAATATCCATATTCAATTGATAGAGAGGATAGTGAAGCGTTAGTGTTAGTTGTCAGCATTATAATATGCACACATATAGGTAAACATGCATATGTACATGCATATGCATGTAAATATCAAGGTTGTAAAACTCGCTAGGCGGATGCTAGGCGGTAAGCATGGACTAGGGATTAATCACCAAGGCGGAGATTAATCACCAAGGCGGGGATTAATCGAGGATTAATCGAAGCTAGCCGTTTTCGATAAACTCATGCATTTCTGATAAAATTTTAGTATTTAGTTTAGTATTAACTAATCCACAATGAAATGTCATGGATTTGGATGAGTTTGGAAGCAACCATGGAGACAAAATCACTTGAAACAAACATTTTGATGCATATAAGAGGGATCAACCCTAATTTGATGCATAAGTGGTGCCTATGAACCTGTTTATAAGCTTAGATAATGCAGTAAGTCTCATCTAGGCGAACTAGGCAAATACTTAGACGGTAAGGCTAGCTTAACGTCTAGGCGGGGCCTAGGCAGAAGCCTAGAAGGTTTTTTACAACAGAGGTAAATATACACATACATGTACATACGCATGCATGGAGATGGAGAGAAAAGATATCAGTGCAATATGAGCTCCTCTTCTGTAAATAAATTATTAGCACAATTAACAATTAAATCATACCATCAGTTGTGTAAAGGTTACTTCTGGACATCATAGCATCAAATTTATCGATTGCTGCCAAATAGATCTTGTCTGCATCAAGTGCCGTTTCCTAAAGGTAAAAGATTACGGTAATTAGTACAGAATAAGATATACGCATTGTATCTATTTCAAGTGCTTATAGCACATTAGAACAAGTAATAGGAAAAAGAGTAACTTGTTTTCTTTTGTTACTTGTAAGGCTAGAGCTGAACTAACTATATGAATTGCAATTAGAACTAGGCTTATAGTATATTAGTATATCTACAAGCTTTAATTTGATACATATTATTTGAATTTTGTAACAAGTTTGAAGAGAACAAGAGCGAGAATCTAACAAAAATATACTTGTTGTGATAGTGTCATTTCTAGTGCTGCAAGAATGATATCACTGGTGGCCATGAGTGAATCACAACACATATTAATATTACACCTCATTGACATCTTGTAGAAATATTGAAGCATCAA
This sequence comes from Allium fistulosum, assembly GCA_030737815.1. Taxonomy (NCBI): domain Eukaryota; kingdom Viridiplantae; phylum Streptophyta; class Magnoliopsida; order Asparagales; family Amaryllidaceae; genus Allium; species Allium fistulosum. The sequence continues at coordinate 723,183,562 of CM060901.1, forward strand.
ACTAAAATTATAATAACCAACAAATGAGACATAGCTATGTTGGCAAGTGCAACAATTGGAGTAGCCCGCAAGTTCAAAACATAACATTTCACAAGCTTGAATTTAGTAAATCTTATTCAAACTTTGGAACAAGTCTGAAAAGAACAGGATCAAGAAACTAGCAAAATCATACTTACTGTGAAATTGTTAGTGAGTAGTGTTAGGGCACATCAAACAGCAAGGAATCAGCTGCAAATACAAAATTGCCTCTTCATTCCTCCTCTGAATGGGAGCTTAACCCATGAAATATCAGAGGGCTCTAGGGCTCATGTTAAACAGACCATCAGAGTGCCGATGTCTGTCCAAAAGGTGCATGTTGAATAGGTGTGTATCCCGGTTCATATATTGTTTACACATATTATACAAGTATGTACAGTATATTATTTTATATGATGATTATTTCTGGATATACACATAGTTATTTTTGGAAACAATTCATAATCAGAAAGAAAGTAATCTGACAAAAACTACAGTTTATTTTCCGCAATTGTCAAAAGTAGCTTGTCCAAAAACTTTTTTATGAAAAAAAAAACGCAAATTGGAAATTTCAAAAAATAAAATAGTAAGGACAGAAAAAGAAACTAAGGAAATATATATATACGTGTGTTTCTATGTATGTGTGTACATATATGCATGTACATGTGTGTATGTGTGTACATATATGCATGTACATGTGTGTATGTATGCGTATAATGCACACTAACATGTACACTAATATGAAACAAATATAATATTAAAGAAATAAAATATTATATACAATATATTATGTACATAATACTACATAAATAAATAAAGCAGATAAAGAAATATTAAGAAAATCATTTAAATTTTTATAGACTGCAAATGTTTTGGGTTAGTCATTTTATTATTAAATAACTATTAAAACCAGTGAATAATCAACTCACCGGTATGAGTTGAAAGATTATAAAAACACCTCACAAAGATCAACCGAAACTGGAACTCTAACTAAGGGTCAAAATTGCCCTCCAAATCCCCCACACACCGTGTTAAAACAAAATTCAGATGCAGAGCCTTATCTAGTGCTTAATTCTTCAGTTTTCTTATCAAGGGATGAAGAAATATTGGTCGTTCAAAAATAATCAACACGGTTTCGATAAAAACATGAATCCTTAGAACTAGCAAGAGAGGGGGGAGAGAGAGATCTAGCCATCACATCTAAAGTTTTAAAAAATTATACAATATTAACATTTATATAAAAATGTATGAATTGAACTTACAGGCCCAATATCTGCAATTAACTGAGCACGGAAGGAAAGAGCCAGGCCCCAGTTATAAAGAGCTCTGACATCATCACCATCAATTGACAAAGCCCTCCTATATTTTCTACCTGCTTGAATAAGAAGTTCTTCACATTCTTCACATACTTGAACAAGTGTGATCTCAACATCATCTCTATTTAACTCATTGTTACTCATCTCTTTATAATTCAAGTAACGACTTCTGCGGTTTGGAGAAGCATCATTTAAGTGTAACATACTTCTCAACTCTTTACTAACTTTTAACTTAAGCTCTCCATGCAAAAGATAAGTATTTCCCAGTTGACCTACCACAAGCAAACTTGAAGGGTTCATAGTCTCAGCTTCGGAAAGTAATATTGCAGATTCATGCAATACTGAACTGGTTGTTTTCTCATCTACTCGATTCTTCATACATTCCTTTGCTTGCTTTATAAGGTCCGTGGCTTCTTGAATATATTGATTGAATCTATCATCTATTGGAAATGCTTCATATGTACTTTCTTTGGTCAAAGTGCTATAACTTTTGTCCGACATCTCTAAGTTTTCCTTCAATGTCATAGAAGCATGAGACTCTGCGCCATCGAATTCCATATTTTCTAATGTATAATTATGATTAAAAACTTTTTCCTGATAATGTTCACGCTTTGATTTGTAGTGCGAACTTCTATTTGAATTATTAAGGCGTTGTTCGTAAGAGAGCATATCATCACCAAATCTAGCATCATTTGCATCATATGAATTTTTACTACTCCTCGATTCTGAAACATTCATAGGACTTCTGTATTTTGGCATATTGTTAATGGTCTTATTTTTATACCTATAGCTTTCTTTCGGTTTCCTTGAGGTTGTATCCATCATACGTTCTGGTTGCTCGACCTCAGAGTTAGCTTCACTCACTTTTTCTGAACTAAACTTTTTTGTAACATTTTTCCTTGTAGTATTCACCTGTTCAAATACATCCATAACACCATCCTCCACTTTTTTTGTATAGGACCCAGTTACATTTTCCTTGAACAAATCACCAAAATATTGTACAAAATCAAATTCTTTCCTTTTCTTGCTAGACTTCACATTCTTCTTCTTTGTATCCCCTAATTCAAATCCAAGATGCTCATTCAAAAACAATCCTAAATCAAAATTTTCCTTAAAACCTTCCATACCCTTCACCAAATCGTCAATCATTCCTCTATCCAAAACACCTTTGTCCATTTGTCCGATCAAAAACCCCTCCAAAGACCTAACTTTTTCAGTAAATTTCCTGAATTTAGCGACTGCCATCAGATAACCTCCAACAAAAATCAAAATTGAAGCTGGAAAAACAATCATAAACGAAAATCTAAGCCTGGAAACAGCAAGAGCTGATACAAACCCAAGAAGAAACGTGAATGCATGCTTCGAGTCGTCGAGACCAAATTTTTCTAAGAATTTGAGCTCAGGCGAGGTACCGGAATGTTCCAAAGGCTCAAATTCGTCCCATCCGTTGAGGTTGGGACTAAGTTGGGATGGGGAAGTAGAAATCGAAGAGAATATTCGGGTGATATTTGATTTGGATGCGTGATTCTGATTTAGGGGAGACGAGAGAAAATTAGGGATTTTACTGACTGGAAATGAGCTTGTGGCGAGATGAAGCGTGGGAGTCGACGTTGATAGTAGATTCATTAGGTGGGTGTCTTCAGACTTCGGGAGAAACTTTTTTCATTCGACTTTTGTCCCCAGAAGCAAAACAGTAAAGAGAAAGGAAGGCACAAAAATGCTTAATGCATGAACAATGGACCATATTGACTAAAAATTGTCATTTGTCATGCACATACGTTGGGGCACTCCCGTGTATTACGAACACAATGTAATACAATCTAACAATTACATTGAGTTAGTCGCGTAGCGTCGATCGATGGTCGCTATGCACTGGATCAATGATCACCAAATATATAGATACAAAATTGAAGCACAGTAATCACACCAGCAGCAATATAAATATAATAACAGTGGGAATAAATAATAAAGTAAAACAAAAGGCAATCACATCAGAGTTTTTATACTGGTTCGGATTTCCAGTCCTATGTCCAGTCCTAGACTCCTTCTGAAATTAACTAACAGACACCCTCACTTTGCCCGGAGAAATAGACATCTGACTAGCAAAACATGATTTCAATACACTTGCCCGAGCAGCCGAACGGTACTTCAATCTTTTCTTTTACAAAGAAATAACTTGACTATATATTGTGTCTTCAATACACTGAGTAGTCGAACTTGAGTACAACTTCTATAACCTTTAAAAATGATGCAGAATGAATGTGCAGAGGTTAGAAAGCGGATTAAGACCAGATTCAAATATTGTGGAGTGAAAGATCGCTGGTCTAACTTTGCTTTTGGAATGAATATAAAGTTTATGGCTTTAGAAAGCAACATGGAAGTAATTTGAGAGCATAGGATTGTGTGTTTGATTTGGAGATGATATGAGGCTTATATAGGAATGATAGGAAGCCATTAAATAGGCAACCCTCCAGAAAATTGGTTTAGAAAGTGCACCCGTTGAAAGTTTGCAACACTTCGAAAGGATGCTTGAATGGCACTTGAACACTTCGTTTTTTTTCAAATGTCATATATAACTAATAGCAGCTATAAGATAGTAGTGTTCAGTGGTAGGTAAAGCCTGTGCGCTCCCACCTTGGTGTGCTGGGTTTGAATCCCACTATTGATGTTTTTTCAACGATTAAAATTTCTATGTTCTACTGATGAATCAACGTTAACATATACCGGTAGAGATGTATGCTCCTTTCTACGCCACCTAAGTTTGATTCACATCATGTTATATTTTTCAACCGTTCGTTTTATAACTGTCAAATGCAACCGTTAGCAAGTGTCCATTCAAAAGCAGTTGCGGTATAGTGGATGGGGCGCATGTATTTCTCCATGGTTGGATTGGGTTCGAGTATGATTATCCCTTCGTTTTCTTTTCTTTGTTTCTTTTACCTTGTCATATGCAGTTGCTATCATCCATTAGCATGAAAGGCCATGTAGTGTGATGGATGGAACACGTGTTCTTTCACACAGTGCCTAAGTTTGAATCCCACTGTTGGTATATATTTTTTCCTTTAAATGTTGCGAACAATAAACATAGTGCAAACTAGCTTTCAAACAAATGTGCTCATGGTATGATTGGTTAGTCTGTTGTGTTTGTTCTTATTGGCCAGGGATCAATTCCTACCTTTTTTCAACATTTTTGCCATTTCCTTTTGCTTTGCTTTAGGATTGAATCCTTCCATGACTGTTGTGGTTGTCTTGTGTTTAAATTCCACCATTTTGTTCTTTTCTACTGTTCCAGTGTGGTTCATGTAAATTTTATCGTCCAGTAAATAGCTACTTGACCTGAAATAACTCAACAAACATATTAGTAGCATTGTTGTATAGTTGTTATCATCAAAACAACATAAATATGGTTCTTTCACGTTGGATGTAACATGTATAAATTTTCTTTTATATCACCTTCGTACCTTCTCATTATTCACACTTATTCACACACCACTCTTACTGTACATTATTTCTTACCTTGCTCATTTCTCATTCTGACTACAATAATTCAGAAGAATATGATTTGCACGACTCAAACGAATTGTCCAGTAACAACGATATGTCCTACTTCGATGATTCGTACAAGTACGATCTTACGTTTGAAGTTGTTGTTGATCTGAAAAGAAAGTTGTTTCGGTAAACTCCTACTTCACGTCATACTTCTTCGTACACTAGTCAAATGTGGATGGATGATGTTCTTAACGAGCATCTAAACATAAGTCAAGATCATTTTCGAATGAAGAGAAATTATTTCAAACGTCTTTGCGACATATTAAATAATAGGTATGTGTAACAAACCGTCTTTTAACATCTGGTAATTAAGATAAGAAATCATCTCAATTGAATTAAACGACTTAATCGAACAAATGACTTAAAAAGTTAATTTTTAAAGATAAATGAATTAGGACTCGAGATTTATTCCACTGTGTTGATAATGCTGTACACATATGATAAACATATAAAATGTGTTAAAATCAGATAATATCATAAACGGAGACGAAAAAAGAAGCTAGGGACAAAATAGTAATTAAATCTGAACTTTGTCTTTATAATTTCTAAAATGAAACAATCCTCTTCATTCATTTATTTTTTCTTTTCTCTTCTTCTTCTCAAAACAAAAAATTTAATTTTCAAATCTTACAACCTTCGTAACTTCTTCATTTCTTAATGAAAGATTACAAACACCCTAAATCAAATTAGGAGATTCTCTACTAAGCTAACATTCAAGTATACATTTTGGTGACGACTAAGCCAGGATTTCTAAAATAAAGAGAGCCTCAAGAGTGGCTTCACTTGAAGCTTGGATTTCTTTAAATTTGGCGAGTGAGATTTATCTTCTATACTCTACGATCACCATTTATGCTATATATTATGTTAAATATCAAATATTGGATTAGGGCTTGATGAAAGAACTTGTATTGGCATTTTAGATATGATAATCATATTGAATGAGTATTTGTACATATTTGATCATAAAATGAATACTTAATAATAAATAAATAGTATAATGATTGTTGGTTTAGATTAGCTTGATTGTTGATTATATTGATTGTTGGTTGATTTGGAAAAGACAGAACCAACAGAGAATGGGTTGGAACATTTGGGAATGACATTGTTGGAATGAAAGCAGAGTAGTTATACTAAAACAATGTTGGAAATGGTATTCATCGCCTTAAAGTTGATCATTGAGTATAAAGAAATACTTGTTAGAATGTCGAACAACTTATAATAATGACATGAATCTGAGTGGAAAGACGTTAGTGCAAAATGTCTCAATGACATAGGGCAAAACGTCAAAGAGAAGAAGATTGGAGGAATATCCACCAAAGGAAATTCCCCTATCAAAATACATTCTAAGCCATAATAGGCATTCAGACCTATTTAGATGTATAAATTTCAAGGAATTGTTTACTGCATTATTATGGTGTAAAATGGGAGCAATTCAAACCTTTTAATTCCTAAGTCAAACATCTGAAATTAAGTCCAAATATTTGAATCCCCTTTTAGACGTCCATTTTATGTTGTTTTGAATATTTAGGCCAAATGTCAAGATTTCAGGAGTTTGGGTTAATTATATGGAGCTAGGAGATGATCTAAAGGCCTGAAGTGACTAAATAGCAATATGCTGAGTTCGGGAACTATAAGCCAAGTTTGGAAAAACGTGTTGTTGGTCCCAAGTGAGATAGAAACTACGGCGATTGTTCGATATGCAGTTCGATTCGTATGGTAGTATTATAGAGCACCTGATGGCTTTGAGACGAGATGACTAGAGTATTGCAATATATTATTCCACTCGATGTCGTGTATACTGAGTAAGTCTATATCCTTTACCTACGGCCTTAGGATTTGATATTTATAGACCATTTGTTGAATGAGACGTGGTTGCCTCGATATACGTGTTAGGTGGCATCCATTCAGAGATAGAATACATTCTATCTTGGTAGCAAAGGCAATAGACCTCGGGATACTTTGTAGCAAGGGTTATTGGACTATAGTTACTTGTTCTAAGTCCTCTTGGTGAACAAATGATAGTGGTTATCGTACAAGACCATAAATCAATGTATTTCTATGATACTTATTCTAAGTGCTAAAACTTTTATTCGACATCTCTAAGTTTTCCTCCAATGTCATAGAAGCATGAGACTCTGCGCCAATGAATTCGGTATGTATAATTCTAATTAAAAACTTTTTCCTAATAATGTTCACGCTTTGATGTGTAGTGCGAACTTCTATTTGAATTATTAAGGCGTTGTTAGAAAGGGAGCATATCATCACCATATCTAACATCATTTGCATCATATGAATTTTTACTACTCCTTGATTTTGAAACATTTATAGGACTTTTGTATTTTGGCATATTGCAAATGGACTTATTTTTATACTTGTAGCTTTCTTTTGGTTTCCTTGAGGTTGTATCCATCATATATTCTGGTTGCTCCACCTAAGAGTTTGCTTCACTTACTTTTTCTGAACTAAACCTTCTTGTAACATTTTTCCTTGTAGCACTCACTTGTTCAAATACATCCATAACACCGTCTCCACTTTTGTTGTATAGGACCCGGTTACATTTTTCTTAAATAAATCACTAAAATATTGTACAAAATTGAATTCTTCCTTTTCTTGCTAGACTTCACATTCTTCTTCTTTGTATCCCTAAATCAAATCCCAAATACTCATTCAAAAACAATCCTAAATCAAAATTGTCCTTGAAACCTTCCATACTCTTCACCAAATTGTCAATCATTCCTCTTCCAAAACAACTTTGTCCATTTGTCCAATCAAAAACCCCCAGAAGTCCTAACTTTTTTTGTAAATTTCCTGAATTTAGTAAGTGCCATCAGATACCCACCAACAAAAATCAAAATTGAAGCTGGAAAAATAGTTATAAATGAAAATCTAAGCCTAGAAACAACAAGAGTTGATACAAACTCAAGAAGAAACATGAATGCATGCCTTGAGTCGTCGAGACCAAATATTTCTAGGAATTTGAGCTTAGGCGAGGTACTGGAATGTTCCAGAAGCTCAAATTTGTCCCATCCATTGAGGTTGGGACTAATTTAGGATGAGGAAGTAGAAATCGAAGAGAATTTTTGGGTGATATTTGATTTGGATGCATGATTCTTATTTAGGGAAGACGAGAGAAAATTAGGGATTTTATTGACTAGAAATGAGCTTGTGGCGTAATGAAACGTGGGAGTTGATGTTGATAGTAGATTCATTAGGTGGGTGTCTTCAAACTTTAAGAGAAACTTTTGTCATTCCTTTTTTATGTGTTGAAGCAAAAGAGTCGAAAAAAGGAAGGTACAAAAATGCTTAATGCATAAACAACGGACCATATCAACCGGATCAATTTCTTTGTCTTCTTATTACATGTCCCTTTTGCCACAAGAAATCACATTCATTCATTCATCACAACAAAACAATGAATCGGTAGGACTAATCATACCATATGAATGGTTGATGATGAATAATCAATGGTTGAAATGTATGTGGAACATATGGACAGGTATAGGGGACAAGAGATTTGAGCTGCCATAGTAACTAAATACTATCATTTTTCATGCACATATGCTAGGGCACTCTTGCAAGTTACGAGTACAATGTAACAATTATGTTGATGTGATAGGTATACGTCCAATGTAAATTTTCTTTTATATACCCCTCATCCATTCTCATTCTACACACTCATTCACATACCTTTCTTACAGTATTTTATTTCTTACCTTGTTCGCGTACGTTTCTGACTATGATAATTTCAAAGAATATGATTTGCTAGACCCAAATGAATCATCCAATAGCGACGATATGTTCTACTTCGATGATTCATTTGAGTATGATCTTACATTCGAAGTTGTTTCTAAGTTGAAAAGAAAGTTGTTTCAATAAACCCTCATGTCACACTACACTTCTTTGTGTAGCTGTCGAATATGGGTGCATGATGTTCTTAATTGACATGAGAACATAAGTCATGATCTTTTCTGAACAAAGAAAAATTATTTCAGACATCTTTGCGAGGTACTAATTAATAAGTACCTATAAAAAACTGTCTTTATAATAATTAGTAGTTAAGATAATAAATCGGTTTAATTGAATTAAATGACTCAATCGAACGAATGACTTAAGAAGTGAATTTTTAAAGGTAAATGAATTAGGACTCGAGACATATTCCATTGCATTCATAATATTGTGTACATATGAAAAACTTATAAAATGTATTAAAATCTGATAATATGATAAAAAGAGACGAAAAGAGAATTTAGAGACACAACAGTAACTAAATCAGAACTTTGATCTTATAATTTCTAAAATGAAACAATCATTTTCGTTCATTTATTTTTCTTTTCCTTTTTTCCTTCTTAAAAGAAGATATTTAATTTTCAAATCTTACAACCTTTGTAACTTCTTCATTTCTTAATGAAAAATTAACAAATACTCTAAATCAAGTTAGGAGATTCTCTACTAAGCTGAGAATCAAGTATACATTTTGATGATGATCGAGGTTGGATACCTAAAATAAAGAGAGCCTCAAGAGTGGCTTTAGTGGAAGCTTGGGCTTCTTTAGATTTGGTGAGTTAGATTTATCTTTTATACTCTATCATCACCATTTATGCTATATTTATTGTTAAATATCAAATTTTTGGTTAGGGCTTGATGAACGAAGCTAAACTGGAATTTTAGAGATGAGAATCATATTGAATGAGTATTTATACATATTTGACCATAATATGAATCTACTGATATACATAAGAATAAATAAATGAATAAATAGTATAATGGTGGTTGGTTTGGATAGCTTGGTTGTTGATTATATTGATTGTTGATTGGTTTAGAAAAGATAATATGAATAGGGAATAGGTTGGGACATTTGTGAATGACATTGTTTGAATGAAAGTAGAGTGGTAATACTCGAATGATGTTTGAAATTTTACTCACTACCCAAGTTGATCGTCGAGTATGAAGAAATACTTGTTAGAATGTCGAAAGACTTATAATGATGACATGAATTTGAGTGAAAAGACATTAGTGCAAAATATCTGAATGACACAGGGCATAACGTCGAAGAGAATTGAAGAAAGATGAAAAGAAAAGAAGGTAGGATAAATATCCACCCAAGGAAATTCTCCCATCAAAATACACTCTCGGCCATAACAGGCATTCATGCGTTTGAATGCCTTTTCAGATGTACGAATTTCATGAAATTGTTTCCTGTATTATTTCAGTGTAAATTGGGAGCAATTCAGACTTCTGAATTCCTAAGTCAAACTTCTAAAATTAAATCTAAACATTTGAATCCCTTTCTCAGATGTCTGTATTACAGTTTGTTTTGAATAGTTAGGCCAAATGTCGAAATGTCAAGATTTTGGGAGTTTGAGTTCGTTGTGTGGACTTAAGAGAGCTAGGAAGGTCCAAAGTGACAATGAGCAATAAGATAGGTTTGAAAACTGTATGCTAAGTCTCATAAAATGTGTGGTTGATGTTAAGAGATATAGAGACTATGATGATTGTTTGATATGCGGTTCAATTCGTATGGTGGTTTAATAGAATCATCTGATGGCTTTCAGATGAGATGACTAAAGTATTGCAATATATGATTCCATACACTGTTGTGTATATGGAGTAAGTCCATATCCTTTTGGTACAACCTTAGGGATTGATATTTATAAGCTATTGCTCAAATGTTTCACAAGTGTGAATGGACCGACCCACGTTGTCCAACCAGCCCGCATAGTCAACTATACTCATATTGGCCCACATACCCCATGATCCAGCACTTTAATCGACCCTTGCTCAAATGGAAGTGGCTTTCCCATGAACTACACCTACTCATCACCTGTTTCACCCACTTAACATTGCTCCCGACCGACATGGGCCGGTAAAGCTCTCTAAAGGAACACCTTGTGTTGTACCAATGTACGCGCCTGGACTTGTACCTTCCCTTGCAGGCACCAAATGATGAGGCCAGAACAAATTGTCCTCTGAAGGGCTCCTCTACCCTCGACTAGTCCATCCACTCAACCAACCGCCGGACAACACCCTCGCCTGCCCCCAACCTAATCTGCCCATATGCACCAACTCCTTTGGCAGCATTCATTCGTAGCTGCAAGCACTGGATTGTGACTGCCTAAAGAAGCTTTGCATACAATGCTCCTTTGAAAAAACTGACATAAAAAAGTACCGTTCGTCTGATAAAAGTGCCACCCTGTAGTAATCACTTCATACCCTTTGTTGCTATCAAAGCACCTCTGCTGCAACCACTCCCTGATCCCATATTGCCTACCACACTCCAAGCATGCTCACGTATAGCTCATTGACTATCATCATCCGCACCATGCAAGCCATCTAACATCCCAACTAGTATGTGCATCAACCATATACACCTATTAACAAGCTAGAGCAATTCTTGAGCTTGATAAGCACAATCTCGTTCATCCAAGCATCAACTTCAACAACTATAAATAGACCAGTGCATGCATTCTTATAGGGGTTGAATAACACTTGCTTTTAAGTATTTACTCTTAGTTATTGCCTCTTGAAATCTAAGCTATTATAATAAAAGTAGAATAAGAATTTTTTCATAGTGGACATAGATCATCTTGGATCGAACTACTCTAAACTCTGTCTCTTTAATTTTACACATTTTTACCTTCGCGTTTTAATCGTCAAATGGAAAATTAGACATTCTTCAAATTAATTTTTTTGGAAAAACCAAGTAAAATAAATTAAAAATAAATCCATAGAAATTGAGTCGTTATACTGAAATTAAATTCCTGATTATTTATTTGAACTGTAACTACTGCAATTAAATTACAAAATGCATTCATCGTTTATCATGTATAAATTTAAAAGGAGTTAACAAGTCCTATTTAAACCATTAAATTTATATTCAATTTAAAATTCTGATATTTAAATCATTATTCAAATATAAAATTTCCAGTTTAAATAATTTAACAATTTCCGTATTTGAATTTAAATTATTAATTTCAATTAAAGCACTATATTTGGATTTTGAGTTATTTATCTTTTTAAACCCATATTTTAATATTTAAATCAATTAAATACCTCAAAATCCATTGACCAAAATTCTGGGTCGTTACAAGTTCTTACAAAAATCATAATTAAATCTCTTTAATTCATCCTCATTTATAGATTAAATTTCAAAATTTTAAAATATTCTAACCCTGAATACTTCAAATTATTATTAAAATTCATTGTAAATTCAACATAATTTTTTTTATCATTTGAGATATTGTCAAAATTTAGAAATATTTCACACATGATTTCTATATACACGATAAATAATTTGATATAAATCCTCTTTTATACACGAAAATCCATTTTTCATTATATTACTTGATAATTCATATTAAACCAACTAAAATATATTTTAATCGACATTTATTTTCTCAAATATCTAAACTCATTTTAGAAAACATTTTGTAAAGACTTTTATTTTAATTCACATATCAGTTATCATATATTATATGTATGTGTTTGTGCATGTTTACATATATATATATATAAAGTAATTCGATTAAATTCAAAATTTATTTTCTGATTAACATGAATTATCATCACCCATTTCAATTTTCATCAATTCATGTATATTGATATGAATTTAAATCACATATTATCAATATTAATTTTCAATCCTATTAGTTCCATCATATATCATCATTGAATCAATTCCATAATTTTCAGTGCTCAAATTAATATTAATGTCAAATTTTATCTCACTTTAATTATTGTTCAAATCAATAATTAATGTTATTAAACCTTTACTTAGGTCGTAGGCCATAGATAGAAAGGGTCACATAGATTTAACTAGTTATACGGTAAATTAGGTGAAAAGCACTTACAATGATCCGATTTTGCTCCTAAATGCTCGCAATCTGGAATTGAGTTCACCTACAAATCTACATATTCACTCTACAAATTGGTATTAGATTATAGCCCTCTTGCTCTCTTTAATTTACTAATTTATTTACGGATTTCAATAGAGATTTGGGGTTGAGTTTGTTATTCGAATTAGTTTAGAGTTTCTGGTTTCTAAAAGATGAGAGGAAGAAGAAATAGAACATACAAATGATTTTGAAAGTTTAATTTTTCTAAGCAGCTTATTATTTATAATTAACGTGAAGTGTCTGTTCATTCAAATTTGGCCAAGCCCATTTAAAATTTAAATTTCCAATTCATTATGACCTTGATATCTCCATCACCCAAACTCTAATTCAAACAAACAAATTTACCACATAGAATAGAAAAAAAGACGGTCACACTAGCACAAGTTTCACCACCAAGTCCAACTTTTATAAAATTACCATCTGCCCTTGTGGTCAAATTTCTAAAATTATATTTATTTAATTTTTTATTGTCATAAAATATGTGTTATTACAGTTATCTATGAGATATATATAATAATATGTTATTTAATATTTACGGGGACACCAATTTGGTGAGCATCCTTATGGTTGTAGTAACATGATAAATGGATTCTAACACTCACTAGAGGAAATTAAAAAATTCCCGCATCTCATTATAGTTTTAAGAGAACTAAAATCCAGCGTGAGACTTATTATTCGGGTTTTTAACCCGTCAGAATCCAAAAGATGGCAGAACAAATTGATCAAGCCAGAATAACTCTGAAGTCAACCAAAAGGACTAGAGCAACAAGCTAAAGTGAGCGAAGGAAAAAGAACGAAGAAATATGCTAAGGACATGGGGATTAACCCGTGAGTTCACTGAGTCTCTTGCATCATGATTTAATCAATATGATAGGAGCAATGACTAAGTCTGATAAGATTTCGAGTTAGTTAAATCAAGAGACAATCGTTCATCTAGTCCAATTAGCAGCCAAATACAACTGGTAAACAAACCGTCGTCAAAATAAGGCGACGTGCTACGAAACTACACGGACAACATCAACACAAGACGACAAAGGCAATCTGATAAGCAAAGTTCAAAAATGGATTAACTGTATGGATCGCTAGCGATCCATACACCATGGATCGCCAACGATCCATATAATTTCATCAAGTGGCTGTGAATTTCATGGGATAAGACAAAGGATAAATGCCAAGAAGTCGGCTCGCGTATGAGCTAACACTATGGATCACTAACATAGTTTTGGCTCGGGTCACTATGAAAACTTCAGTGCACCTTCCTGTGATTTCCTGCAAGTGTCTGGCAAATGGGCTTCACCCAGTAACTCTCCAACTTCTATAGTTACTATCCTACTTGCAACATAGACGGGATTCTCCGGATTGGTGGCTGAAACCTTGCTTGAAGCTTTCTTCACTCTTCATCTCCCTCACAACATTCTTTAAAGGGGTTCACTGTGATTCTCCAGTGGATTCCAACCTTAGAGATTCAATCTAGCTAAGGATTTTCAAGAGCTTTTTAATCAAATACATCTTGTAACAGCAACCAATCTATAATAAAAACTGTAAAGTGGACGTAGGCTTCGTTAACAGCCGAACCACTATAAAAATCTTCTTATCTCCTTTCTATTTCTGTTTTCTTTTTATATCTATTATCTATATTATTGCCCTACGAGAACAGGGCTGGTGCTTTCACACTCAAATCAGGGCATTGATCCATTTTTTGGGTTAACATTTTGATGCTTTCACTAAGAAGCCAACTCGGGCTTAGATCTAGCTATCTACTTTAGATCAGATAGGTCTAGAAGTTAAATCCTCAATCTTTGCTTGGAAAATATGTTGCTTGGAATCAATGGCTCCAGAAAGGAAGAGAACTGCCTTTAGAAGGTCCATAGGGACAGCAATAGCCAGAGAAAATATTAATCATCAGTAAACTAAGGTAAATGGTGCCAGGTGCCAGCATCCTCCAATCAACCCGAAGTTGTTACAAGAGACGAGTTGAATAAAATGGTTGACGAAATCAACTAAAAGATGGAAAGCAGTCAGAGAGCTCTGATGGATAAGCTCAATGCTCATTTAACCTTGCAAACAAATCCTGCTCTAAGAACTATGGTTGAACCTGCAGCTGCCATAAAGCAAGAAAATTCTTCCATTTCTGGCTTAAACGGAAGAAACGGGAAACAGCCGCAGAAAAGGGTGACAGTTGGAACTATGGGAATCAATGCAGAAGGAAACACAAGTACTCCACTCCCGCAAGGCAACCAACTTTGAACTTGAACCAAAGAGTGAAAACCCCATGAGAGGATATAACCATGGACCTCTCTAACTCAGAGGACGGAGAATAATTTAATGATGATAAGTTGGAAGAGGATCCCAGTGCGTTCGATAATGTTGGAAATGTCAAAACTACCTCAGTCAAAACAACCGCAAGCCAATGGGATCCCAAGGGAGTGGTTCTCCTAAAGACAGGAGAGCCTAGGCTTCAGCCCACTTGCCAAGATCGTTTGCAAAGTCAAGCACTTGGTGTAGTGACTGACAACCGTCCCAAGGATTACCGGACATCGGATGCATTTATCGTGGACATGGTTAGCGATTGATGGACGAGGAACTGCTACTTAAAAGATACCCCTAAAGGCAGGAGAACCAAGAAGATATGACACAAATCGGGATTGATTACAAGGCCAAGTTCCCATGGAGTATTATGACCACTCCCTACTGACCAGCTTCCAATCCCATCATGGAGCTCCCATCATCGAATCACGAATCGTCGTCGTCGAAAATCAACAAAAAATGTCAAAATGGTCGTTGAAAAACTCACTTCAGGGTTGACTCGAAGTCTTACTTAGGTAATCGCCTGTTTGACTTGAAGCAGATTCTGGAAAAGCGGACTCGAAGTCGAACTCGGGTATGACTATCATATGGACAAAGCGAGGGCGACGGATGTAGTCTACTACAAGGCCGTCCAGAAACATTAAAGGATGAAACAACCTACTACACTGGAAGAATTCTATGGGAAGGAAAATTAGTTCTAAAGACTATAAGTAGTGCAATTAGAAGAAGGCAAACCCGATAATTTGCCAAAGAACATACCAAATGTTGAAGGAGCTACAGGACCTCAAGGACTTTCTGCCCAAGCAAGGCTACTAAGACCCAGTTAAAAAGCACCCCAGCTAACTGATGAAATCAAACAGAAGGATGATTACCCAATAACAATCTAGCTGGATGGCAACTAAGGAATGGGGCAGCAAACTAAAGCAATTCCTTCTCATCCATCCTTGTCTACTTTCCTTTTCCAAATAAGCCATACGGACTGGGGCATTGCAGACATCACGACGAAAGAAATGCTTCTATGCCCTTAACGAGTCATGTCGATCCCCCTCTGAGAACTGGCATTGCTCTGATAGCATCGAGAAGTCTTGTCCAAAGGATCGTCAAACAAACAAACCCAACCCCTTAGTCTCTAGGAACCGGTAAAACTGTATTCCCATGAGCTAAATCACAAGAATTCCTCTTGAAGTCATTGAACCATTGCTTTAATACCATTGGGCCATTGGACACGCGAACAAGAACTCTTCTTGGAGTCGATGAATTATCATCCCAAGGACGTCTGGTCTCTGGACATCCGACCAAAATTTCTCTTGAAGTTGAGAGTCGTTGCTTTAAGACCGCCGGGCCGTCGGACACACGAACCAAAAATCTCCTTGAGGTCGATGGATTATCACTACAATGCCGCCTGGTTGCCGGACATCCAACCAAAATTTCTGTTGAAGTCGATGAATCATTGCTTTAAGACCGGCGGGCCATCGGACACACGACCCAAAACTTTTTTTGGAGTCGATGAATTATCGCTCCAAGGCCATCTGGTCATCGGACATCAGAGCAAAATTCCTTTCGGAATCGATAAATTATCATTCCAAGGACGTCTGGTCACCGAACATCCAACCACAAAAACTCCTTCACGGCGTCTTTTACGAACCAAAGCGCCATGAAGGAGAACCGGTAGATCAGTGGTCATTTGATCCAAAAGAACCCTTTACGAACATGAAGGTCTTTCATGAACTAAAGCATCGTGAAGGCGAACCGATAGATCAGCGGTCATCTGATCCAAAAAATCTTTCATGAATGTGAAGGTCTTTCACGAACCAAAGCGTCGTGAAGGCGAACCGGTAGATCAGCGGTCATCTGATCCAAAAACCCTTCATGAACATGAAGGTCTTTCACGAACTAAAGCATCATGAAGGTAAACCGGTAGATCAGTGGTCATCTGATCCAAAAAACCCTTCGCGAACGAGAAGGTATTTCACGAACTAAAGCGTCGTGAAGGCGAACCAATAGATCGGCCTTCATCTGATCCAAATAAACCCTTCGCGAACGTGAAGGTCTTTAACGAACTAAAGCATCGTGAAGGTAAACCGGTAGATCAGCGGTCATCTGGTCCAAAAAACCCTTCGCGAATAAGAAGGTCTTTCACAAACTAAAGCGTCGTTAAGGCGAACCGGTAGATTAACGAAATTTATGTACGACTGATATCCATGAAGGTGAACTGGAAGAAATCGGTAGCCATCTGATCCTGAGCACTATGAAGTCAACGAAGTCATGCTTTGGGGCCACAAATCGACAATCATATCTGTAACTCCGCATAATTAACGGAATCACTTCCAACGACCGATGAAACAAACAGTGGTGAACTCCAAAGCTTCGTAGTCGCTCAAAGGAACTAAGCCAAAACTGAACTGACCTTATGGTTAATCAGATGCTGACTCAAATCAAGCCAAGACTTAGAACTCAGGAGAACCGCACCCACTAGACTGGGGGCAACCAGACGAGTTGTGGTGAGACCTTGGGTACAGTTCAAGTGCGCTAACAGCCCTATGGCATCGCAAGGAAGGCCGAGACTAATCATATCACGGTTTTGTTATGCTCGATCAAAAATTCTGGCATTCTAACAAATACAGACTGGACCTAGCTAGACAAACGAAATATAAGTATATTACTTGCTTACTTCTTCCCAACTCCCCCTTTACCACCCTTGGTGACCAGTTCCATTTCCTCTTAGACTGTATGCCAGTTGAAGACCAATTCTATAAAGATAGTTTGGACCAAAAACTAAGAGTCTTGCCTCGAACTCCCATAAGCTCTTTCTTCATAACCATCTCCATGCGGTCGACTGTAAATCTCTCCACCATGGAAACCTTATCTGTTTGGTCGTGCGCATCTTCTCGAAATATGGGAGGATCGTTCAACCCATGGTTACCCGATCCAAAAACCAATTATCTCTTAGAACTGATGAAATCGTGTTCCAGCGAAGTCAAATCGCTGGATGATGGGAAAACTCGATCCTTACCTTCTAAGAACTGATATCACTCCTCCAGCATCGGGAAGGCCCAAACAATTGTGTGCATCCCATAAACCGTGCACTCTACCGTGCATCACTTCTTACGCCGTGGAACCACAATATCAAAGCACGAACTCCTCATGTTACCTAAATATTGGCAACATCAAGAAGTCCTAAATCATTCTGGATCAATGGGTCGTATCGATCCCATAAGCTGCGAATTTCATAAGTCGCGCACTCTCAAAAGCCGTGCATTTTGTAAGCCATGCACTCTCAAAAGCCACGCATTTCATAAGCCGCGTACTCCCAAAAGCCATGCATTTCGTAAGCCATGCACTCTCAAAAGCAACGCATTTCGTAAGCCACGCACTTCGTAAGCTGCGCACTCTTAAAATCCACGCATCTCACAAGCCATGCAAGCACTGGTTGATGATGCTTTGGCATCATCAGCAAACCGTTAAAATTTTCAAAGTACCGGTGTTGTCCCGACAATGCCAAGAAACTTGTCTATTGCAGGATTAACAGGGATCAACTCCTGCTACCCGAAAAACTGACATTGCTCCGATAGTGCCATAAAGTTCACAAACCAAGAAGTCAACAAAGAATTCTGATCATTGACCAAAGTTAATGTACAAAATGTCTAAATTCAAGACATCCAAGTCATGAGTTCCTAGAGATATGAGTTGTAATGTACCTTTAACTAGGGGTATCCCGGGAGCCGCCTAGAACATCAAGTCTCACATTAATTGTTCAGAATAATTAGTCCTATGGACTGAGGGGCACATAACACATTAACACTTGGTCAGGATAGAAATCGCTCCAAATTGCAATAAAAGGAGGAACTTACCGTCGTCCAGAGATAGACGATGACATAAGGCATTTCCAGAATCAAATCATCAAAGCACAAGTTTCCAAAGACAGAAGCAGGTGCTCGACTGAGGTCTCAAACCCCAACTTGCAAAAAACTAGCTGTTATTCAAAAACAGACAACAGCAAGGAGAGAGCGCGCAAAATCGAGCAGCTAAACCATAAATTCCCGAAGAATGGAACCAACGAATAAGGTTGATATTCGCTATGATGCTATCAACCTAGTATAATGCATATGGCCTGAAACAAGTGAGGTTAAGTGTCACAGTTTCAAGACAAACACTACCGAACTCTACCGGTCCATAATCAAGATAGGAATGAGAGCGGTCGTACCTCCATAAATTCTAATTTTCTATAAGAACATAGAGTTTGACACCTAGAAATGAAGGGTTTCGCCTATAAATCAAGGGTTCCACAGATAGAAATCGAATCATAACAAAAACCGGTTGGAGGATATCCGACTTTTCGTGAATAAGAATAACCATGGAATTGGTTAAGAAACAACCCTGCATTTCCAAGGTTAACACTTGACAGTGATAAACAAGGCTAGGCAACAGAAACGCCTGGGACTTCCATCCTTCCAGAACATGGCGTATCCCGAATTTAGGCAATGTTGAAAAAAACAGCCATATTGGGTTGAAAGGGATCTACTCAACTATACAAGACCAGATGAATGATTCAATCCTAACCAACAGGACTTTAACATTGCCCGAGAACAGGCAGCACTAAGAAAAGACTTCTATAATCTAATCATCGAAGTGCAAGTTTTTGAAGGCTGAAACTAATGCCCCCTGGTTTAAAAGCATTGCCGAATCGACAAGGAAAATTGATCCCAACCTCCTAAGTGTCGGTGTTGCCCCGGCAACGCTAAGGCCTTTTCTCATTTCCTAAGTACCGATGTTGCCTTGGAAACATCAAGAAACTTTCTATTTCATAAGTATCAGTATTCTCCTAGCAACATTGGGAAACCCTCTATTTCCTAAGTACCGACATTGTCCCGGTAATGCCAGGAAATTTGCTATTCACTATGTATCGGTATTGCCTCAGCAACGGCAAGAAAACTTTATTCCACAGATTCGATGAGAAACACTCACCGTAGTAAACCATCAATGCACTAGCTTCCAGAGATAGAAGTTGGTCCTCAACTGAGATTCTACCCTTGCCTTCAGAAAACCGCCGTTTCCCAAAAATGAGCAACAATAGGAAGATATAACCTTTCATAGGTCAACCAGATGGTTCGACCTTTCATCACAGGAAAAATGCAGCATCGAAAGGAAATCCTAGGACTGAATTGCTCGTGTGCTAATTTCTAGGGATGAAAGCTGATACACCATCGAATTTCCTAAATTCACTTTAGAAAGAATTTAGATATAGCCAAAAGATAGGCAGCCTTGAGGAAGTGTTGCTTGGAACCAAGCAGTTATTAGGTTATCAATTCCGGAAGACAAGAATTGGCGTATGAATATAACTTCTGTGATGATAGCAATCAGGCAAAGCATGCATAGCTAAGGACATGTAGGGACAATCACGGAAGGTCAGAACTAAATCCATCGGACTTCCTCAATCCTAGAATAGGATTGAGATCCAGACCAGGGGCAGTCAAATCATTTGTCACAAACCTCTCCTTCTCTCACAATCGTCGAAATACTGGCATTCGAAATAGTTAGTCCCTTGAGCAGGGATGGACATACAGATACTTGATCGGAAGAAATGTTGCAAAGTCCAAGCATAAATAACTGCGAGGTTAGTTAGATAACGGCTCTGTATCACAATACAAAGCATTCTGGCAACAAAGTCGCCAATAAAGGAAATGAAGGATTTAACGTTCAAAAATCAACCATTGCTCGCAGTCTGGCGATGATGAGAAAGATTGATGACCTACTTACGGTCTAACTAGATCATTTAATTCCAACTTGTAGGAATATTCCATTACCCGAAGTTTGGTGATGCTAAGAAGAAAGCCCCAGAATGAAACTATCGATTCATCGGCTTTCGAAAACAGAAGTAAGAGTTTGATTGAATCTTCAACCCTACCTTCAAGCATCTCATGCTATATGAAGATTCACAGCATCAGGGAAAAATCCATAGAGTTGATTCATCCGCACATGAATTTCTAGAGATGATACATGATTAGGGTCTCAACACTAGACTTGGAAGAATTCACTCTAGCAAAAGATGACGGCAACGCGTCTTTGCAGCACATGTATCCCGAATGACATCGAATGATGATGTCATCTTAGAGGAATTCAATTACAGTCAGGAAATAGACATCGTTGAAAAAATCAGAGCTTGGAATCAAGCAGAAAAGTCCCTAGTTCTTGGAGATAGGAGCTATCGCGTCAATCAAACTGGGGTAATCGAACGTATTGCCTAGGAGACCTAGTCTCTCGAAAACATATAAACCTAGTATATAGAAAATCAGCCCTGACTAGGGCAGATACACCAACACTTTGTTGAAACAAACTCAATTGAGCATATGTAGGGATTAGCTACAGAACTGTCTAGACCAAGCAACCTCATAGTTCTGAACAAAGCTATGAAATAGAATATGCCGAAATGACCGCGGAAGTATTACTTACATGTATAGAATTACAGTAAACGAGTATGCTGCACATGAACACAAGAGGTGCAACAATGAAAAAAACCAATGCTCGGAATCGAGCAATAAAACCAATAGTCCCAGGAGATAGAGGCTGGTGTGCAGGTTGAATTCTGAAAAACGCAAAGGAAGGATAATCGCAATCGAACAAGTCATGTGCTAGTTTTCGAAGATTGAAATTGTCCTTGATTGAACTTCAACTACAACTCTACAAGAGCAGTTGTGCCTTGTAAGTTAACTGTAATTAATCATCCCAATATGACAGGAATAATAAGCAAAGCCTAAGTTGTAAAGGACCCAGCTTCTAGACCAGTGGAAGTCCCTCCACCAGTCTAAAGATTAGATGACCGAAAAGTCTTTTTCAACAATAAAACTTGGCATTCAACCCTATCAAGTATGTTTTACTTTAAATAATATCCTCATATAATCAACCCCCAGAATCCAAGGGAAGTCGGCGTATGTTGACCAGTCGGGTTCTGAGCATTGATCGGGGCAGATGTAGTGTGTTATCTACATGAGAAGAGTCCAGTATCCCAAATACTGCAAATGAACAATCTAGTGTAGATAACTTTCTTACATTTGAAGAAAAAAAATCCATATCGTCCTTTGAAATTATCTTTCCCACACTTACCCGTTATCGATCAATGATTGGTAACAGAGCCGCTGCCCGAAGCGACGCGGGAAGTTTTTCATTTTAGGATCACTGGAATACGAAAATGGGAAGAGCGATACGATTGAATCATCCACTATATCCGATTTTGGAATAAATCATCGCATTAGAATTCAAAACGGTAACACGAATTTAACCAAGTCCTCAAAAAGAAACTGTTAAAGAAAAAGAGCAAGACTTCGCTCCAGAATGGCATACAATTGTTTGAGATAAAACTTAGCTTCACCACTGGTCGAGTTAAAACTATATAGGTCGAATCCAAATCTATGTCATGCACCCACTTACCGACTTAAACCCTGGTGTAAACTATGGAGCAAAGATTGCATCATCAATACTAGGAATTGAAATTCAGATCGAAATCAAAAAACGAACAACTATCAAAAGTCAGTCAATTGAAAACAACATCTTGAGATGGAATCCGACGATTCACTGAAATTCACAGAATAGTAAACCGAAACTTGTCTTGTTCCAGAGCACACTTTGTTTCCAATGAAAGCACACTTTGGGGGGGCAAATGTTAACTGGGATTTTAACCCAGCAGAATTCAACAAAAGTTAGAACATCCAGACTAAGCCAACATGACTTGAAACTTGAACAAGGCATATAAAAGAACAAGCCAATCGAACTTAAGAGAAACAAGCCAAAAATCCACTAAGTAGATGGATCGCTAGCGATCCATCATCAATGGATCGCTAGCGATCCAAAAGAAGAATTATGAGCTGTTAAAGCCTCTTGCATCATGATCTACTACCTCTTATAAGAATACTTATCAAGTTTCATAACATTCTAAGCAGTGTAGTTTAAGAAGTAAAGACTCGTCTGATTCAAGTTGTTTACCCGCTTTTTGACCAAAGTAGCTAACTTAAAAAGGACCTAGAGAACTCATACAAAATCAGATTGACTTAAAATTTTGGGAGAACACTTAGAATACAAAAAGGAAGACACTCACCAAAAATGAGCTTAATTGGATAAGGCTAGATGGCTCACTAGCGACCTAACTAGATGGATCGCTAGCGACCCATATAGAGTAGGCTCCACCACTTGAAATTTTTAGGGAAGGTCCTTGACACCGTCTAGAGTGTGTATGCAAAGTTTCGTCTGATTTCATTCATTTTTGAGTAAGTTATGGATGATTCTTCTGGACTAGATGAACAATGAAGACGGATGATCAAACAAACTCCAAACGACTTGATATTTGGACAAGGCACCTAAATAGAAGATAGGAAGATAACCAAACTAAGATCACTCAAAAATATGCTAAGTGGATGGATAGCTAGCAATCTATCCCCTATGGATAGCTAGCAATCCATCCCCTATGGATAACTAGTGACCCATCTCTTATGGATAGCTAGCAATCCATCAAGATAGGTCGGATCGCCCTCAAACTTTCCGAGCTCCTTCATAGCACTAAGTAAAGGCTTCTGATAGAAAAATATGCTAAGTTGATGGATAGCTAGTGATCCATCCCTTATGGATAGCTAACGATCCATCCCTTATGAATAGCTAGCGATCTATCAAGATAGGTCGGTTCGCCCTCAAACTTTCCGAGCTCCTTCATAGCACTAAGTAAAGGCTTCTGATAGAAAAATATGCTAAGTTGATGGATAGCTAGTGATCCATCCCCTATGAATAGCTAAGGATCCATCCCCTATGGATAGCTAATGATCCATCCCCTATGAATTGCTAAGGATCCATCCCCTATGGATAGCTAGTGATCCATCAAGATAGGTCGGATCACCCTCAAACTTTTCGAGCTCCTTCATAGCACTAAGTAAAGGCTTCTTGTTGAAAAATATGCTAAGTTGATGGATAGCTAGAGATCCATAGAAATGACTCCAATTGATTTGAGATTTTCGATGATGGCTAGGCATAACAACTGGACTCTTCTGCACTTGTGCACTTAAACTTCTGGCCCAAGTGCTCTCCAACCCCTATAAATACAATCCTAGCTGCAACATAAATGAGATCTTCTGGACTGGCTAATGAAACTCTATAGAAACTATTCTTCACTCTTCTCCTCCCATATAACAGTCATCTAAAGGATTCACTGCGATTCTCCAGTGACTCTTGTACTTATGATTTGATCTAACTTAGAAGATTCAATCATATTGTAGTCTGATTCAACTTGTAACAGCGGTCAGTTAATAAAAAGCTATAAAGTGGACGTGTACTTCATTAACAGCCGAACCTCTATAAAAATCTTCTTGTCTTTTTACTACTTCTGCTCCTTTTACATTTATTCTCTATATTATTACTCTGTAAGAACAGGGTTGGTGCTTTCACACTCAATCTAGGGTGTTGATCCATTTTTTGGGTTAACAAGACTTATTAGAAAAATACAATAAACCATTCTAATAAGTATAAGAACATATGTAATATTATAATAATCTACTTTAATAAATTCACATAGCTAATATAATTTCGATTAAAATATACTGAATGAACGAAGTTAAAAACTAACAATTAACTTAAAATTTTACTTAATAATAAATTAATCTTCTTTCATGTTGTCACTTCAATACCTATGTAAGAGCTGTTGTAACCATTAAAACTTTTGAGTCTTCGTCACTAAAGCGTGATTTCCTTAGACTGTATATTGTCTTTTATGAGTTTTGAACTCTAAAACAATATAAGAGTATGGATATTCAATCACATACAAAAGTTGTATGGTGAATAGTCATGACATAATATACAAAATTTCAATAAAGTTGTTTCATTCAAAATGAGCATGTAAACCATAATGTGAGATCATGTGTTCAATATGATTGAATATAATGAGGATCTTGTTGTATTGGGAATAACACTAGACCAAGGACTTTGGATAGACCTGATAAATCGATGGTTGAAATGTATGTTTTGATTTGTTTACTTAGGGAAACTTATTCGATTCCCTTAACATATTAAGGAATTCTCTATGCAGTTAAAGCGCTTAGTGGTTCTATAGTGGTAGAGGTACAAAAGGTTATAACGATGATAAAGTGGGGGTATAGCTAAAAATAACAAAGATGTAAAAAGCTTCATTAGATTTTAAACCAAATATTTAAAGTTAATTTATTCTCATTCTCACATCATTTGTGTAGGAAAATGAAATATTGTTTAATCTTATATAACAAATCCGAAAAATATCACGATTTAAGTATATTAGATTTGGTGACTACAATATATTCCTAACTTATATTGAGTACTTATGCCTTAAAATTAGGTCTTTACCCCAACTTTGTTGATTTGATTTAAAAGGAAACTAGTTAAATCGACCTTTGTATATTATATTGCTAAAGTGAGTGCTACATAGCCAAGATTTAGCAAGCATAATGGAAAATAAAGGGACTTAAAATAGATATACTATTTAGTAATATTAAATTGAAATAGCGTAGCAGTCGAAGATTGTTATGCGCTACAATGAGGATTTTGCAAGACTTTAATGAGGCTTTAACAGCATAAGGATGTTTGAATGCATTTTTGTAAAGAAATCTATCATAGTGCTATAGAAAAGGGTTTCTCTTTCGAATGGTTCGACCATGAGAAGAGAAGATGAAAGTTTGAGAGTGGGTGTAACATAAGGACAATTGGGATGAAGAAAGAGTGAATGGTCATCTCCACTTCATGAAGAGATATCGGAAATGTAATTGTGCAAAATATTTGTAAATGCTTAATATGGAACCAAAAATGCGATTTCTATTCCAAATGCATTTTCCTTTTAGAAAATTGTTTTCTATATTATTTATTCTGGAGTTTGAGATATTTGATTTGAAATTCTTGACTACAAATTAGTTACAATGGAAGAAATAAATAACTCAAGGCAATAATGGAAATAGTGGAATCATACCATTTGACAATTGCTAATGGATGCATCAAGTTTTGAAAAATTACTTTTGTGTATGCCAGATATTATTTATGAAAGAATAGCTAGTTTTGGTTTTGACCAAAATTAAATGTAGCTTTCTCTTAATATGAATATTATGAATATTCCTTATAAGATAAAAAAAATTTGTATATCAATAATGGTGTTTGTTTTTATAACAATAGTGATGCGTTAGCTATAGAAAGTACAAAACATCTAAAATATTTAACAATCACTTTTGTAATCATAGATTAAGCCATAATTTTAAGAAGTCATTCTTTAATCATATGACTGTGAATTTAAGGACTAGTAAATTTGACATTGCAAAATATTAAAGTGGTTAAAAGTGAATTTTTAATAAAAGGATGAATTAGGTATCGTTTTTATAACCATTGTGAAGGTCTTTCCGAGGCAATCAGTTTTATATATCGTTTTGATGCATTTGGAGTTACGGTTTGCAAAATAGAGGCACTATAGTGTTTAAATTGTGTACATAATTGTTTTGGGTCAAACCGGATAAACAACCCATAATCCAACCTAACGAGTATATAAATGAGGATGGAACTCTAATCGTCACTTCTATCTTCAGTTTTCTTCTGTAATCCTAAAATTCACTTTAATCACATTTAACAATGGACGATTATCTCTAATTACAAATTGACTTAAAAATCAAAATGTTCAAACCCTATCGAATAATATATCCTTGGAAAGCACTCGAAGAATGGAGTAGATGGAAAACGTTTGTGTTTCGGTACGAACTTTAAGGGGTTACGTGTTGGTTTTAACCTAAGTGACACATATGTGATATTAAAACCTAACCTTAAAAATGGGCCTATTTTTATGAAATTTCAACTTTAGAAGTTATACTAAAAATATACATTTTGGATTTTGAAATGTATATTATTTAAAAAGTAAAAATTACATGTTTTGGACTTAAAGAGATTTATTGAAGTTTTGAAAGGGTGAAAATAAATATTTGACTTGGTGAAAATTTGTTTTGAGGGTGTTTTGCAGAAAATGTTATTTTAGTAAAAAGATAGTGGAACAAAGAAAAATACTTTTGAGAAGTTATTTTAATGGAGAAAATATTTGAAAGTATCTTCGCTAGAAATGTTTTGAAAAATATATTTTTGGGTAAAGAGTGAGAGAAACGTTTTTATTTGAAAAAAGTATTTTGTTTAAAAGATCATCCTTTAAATTTGAAAAGCTTTTTTATGAAAGTAAATTTTGGCTTAATTATTTTTATATATAGAATATTTTTTATAAATGGTGTTTGAACAAAAAACATTTTTTCACAAGGATTTTGATTGGGAGAGTACCTAATTTTTAGAAGTGAATGTTTTATTGAGAATATGTGTGAAGATATTTTTATTTTTGAAAAAATGATGCATCGAAAATAGCGTTAAATATTTTACAAGGATGGATATCATTTGATTCAAAAGTGGATTTTTGAAGGGAAAAGAAGTAAAATATTTGGTTTGAATAAAAGTCTGAAGGTGTATTTCATTTGAAAAAACTCAATTTAAAGATGGTAAAACTAGGCAGTGTGACATGAGATGTAGGACGCATGAGTTTTAAGTTTGTCCAAAATCCACTTTTGTGTATAGGGTTAAGATATTTTACGTTAGTGGTGCTTGTTCGTTTTTGGTTGAATTGGTTTTGTTGTTCTATTACTTGTTGACATTAGTTCTATTAATTTGGCTATTTCAAGATTTATTGGATGATTGTTTGAACTAAATTATTCTATATATATTGTGTTATTATTGTTTACTTGTTTGACAACGGTTGCCCATTAGTTTATGTTATGTATTCTTGAGTTGATTGTTTTTGTTAACATCATATTTTTGACTGATTATTTGTTTTACTTCGATCTGCTTAATTGTTGGTTGTTTGTTGTTTGCCTTATTAACATTATGTACATTGTATGGTAGGATTCATTGCTTGTTAGTATTAGTAATCTTATGATGAGGTAGTTAGCCAATGTAAACTTCCTGATGGATGTGCATTAGAAAAACTAATGAGAAGATAAGGGACATATTTTGATTAGTCATGGTAGATGATGTGAGATTTTCTCTAGTTGACTTTGAGACATGCATAAGAAAAATGGTGGATCAAGTGCAAGGAAATTCTAAGAGTTAAGAGAACTGTTCTAGACTTTGAAGGATTGACGATGCGAGGCATTTGATTGATTGCTTCAAATGGGATTTGAGTAGTTTGAAGAAGCATGTTCGACAAGGTGAGGCGATGTGGCAGGGAATGAGATGTTCCAGATCAAGTTTGATGCTGAAAGGATCATTGATAACTCTGGATAGGATGGTTTTTCCTAGGGGAAGATGTATGTGAGGACGCTAACCTATGTACCCTGGACCATAAGATGGTCTGGCTTGTCTTGAGAGGATAATACCTATAAGATATGTATCTGAAAGAACACCGGATCCAATTGTGGCATAAGATGTCACCAGCCTGAGAGGTCATAAAGTGAGTTATCATGTATACAAGAGGCCTTGAGAAGGTCATGATAAGGAGGACTTTGAGAAAGTCATACTAGAGTGAGACTTTGAAAATGATCATGATGGAGTGAGACTCCGAAAATGGTTATGGAGAAGTGAGACTTTGAGGATATCTTGAGAAGGTTGTGGTAAAGGGGGACTTTGAGAAAGTCAAAATGGAGAGAGACTCCAGAGATGATCGTGGCAAAGTAAGACATTAATGAAAATCTATGAAAACCAAGGCTTCGTTAAGGATTCTGGTGAAGTCAGACTTCAACGATGATGCATAGCAACGTGAGACCTTGGTAATGGCTAATATGGTGTGACTGGTGATAATGGTCTAATTTGCCCTAGTAATGGTTTATATTTTCTGACTGTATATGAGGAACTGGGAAATCAATGATCGATGCAATTGCAACATTATTTTAAGGATGTAGCCAGCATATATATTATTTTGGAAGGTGTAGGCATGAGATGACACACCAATTTTTATGAGAATGAGTCTATGAGGAAGTTCATGGATAGGTTGGAAGATATACATATTATAATGGAAGGGTAATCAGTGTAGGGACTAGCACACATATGTTATTTGTTGGTATGATGATGTAATGATTACCTTTTTTAGGTGTGGGCATGCTTTACTTGAATGAGCTATGTTGATTATTGATTTATGTATATTCTTATTATGTGTGCATGTTTAAACCAACCTAAATTTTGTTGTGTATTTCTGCTATGGGTGATTGGGTTTGGATTGTTGAGTTGCATGTTGTCACTTGCGCAAGGAGATTGATCTATGATTGGATTTGTTTCACCTTTTATTGAATGGGTATTATTTTTATATACTATAGTTTGGATGCATGGTTGTGGAATTATAGGTGTTACTATAGTATGTATACTGAATTCATTGTTATGAATGAATTGTTGCATGTCATGATAGATTGTGTTGGGCGAATATTATGTAATGCAATTAAAGATGGTTGATTTTGATTAATATACTTCTCCATATTTTGTGATTAAACCCAT
The DNA here is from genome assembly GCA_030737815.1 of Allium fistulosum. NCBI lineage: Eukaryota > Viridiplantae > Streptophyta > Magnoliopsida > Asparagales > Amaryllidaceae > Allium > Allium fistulosum. The sequence goes on from CM060901.1 coordinate 723,213,134, forward strand.
GATGACACTTTATTGATTTAGCTGATGGTTGTATTAGGGAAATTGCAAGGACATAATTCTTTTAGAGGGGAGAATGAAACGACCATCAAATTTGACGCTGTAAAATATTAAATTAATTAAATGTGATTTTTTAATAAATGGGTGAATTGGGTATCATGTTTTGTAACCGCTGCGAAGTCCTTTCTGAGACGATCGGTTTAATATATTGTTTTGATGTGTTTGGAGTTAAGGTTTGCAAAACAAAGGCGTTACAATGTTTAAATGGCGTATGTAGCTATTTTGGGCCAAACCGGATAAGCAACCTATAACCCAACCTTACGACTATATAAGTGATGCTATGGAATCCTAGCTATCACCTTTATCTTTAGTTTTCTTCCTTAATCCCGAAATTCCCCTTAATTGCATTTTAATAGCGAATGATCATCTCTAACTACAAATCAACTTAAAAATAAAAGTGTCCAAACCCTATCGAATTATTTATCGTTGGACAGCTCTCGGCGAATGGAGTAGATAATAAGCATTCGTTTTTGGGTACAACATTCGAGGTAATTGGAAATTGGAGATTTTCTATGACCGTCCATTCCAGGGCTTGGTGATCAACAGTGAAACGTCAACTATAGGCAATCGAAGGGTGCAAGCTTATAGGGGATGATTTGAGGAGTTCATCTATCAGGTCGGCTTTGGACAGAAGTGCTAGCTGTGGCCGAAAGTTGGAAAAAGGTGACCAATTTTTGTTCGACAACGGTGGTACCATAGCTGGCCAGGGGTGGTGAGGTGGCCAGGGAAGGTGCGATGCAGGCAGGGTAGCTTGGTGGTGGGATCTGATTAGGATGTGAGCGTTGGAGGAGGTGGTAATTTGGATGTGGAAGTAGTGGTCGGGTTAGGTTTGAACGCGGTGAGAAGAGGGAAAGGGATGTGTACGTATACAGTATATGATACTTATACTGTTATTTTTATTTTTGTCATATACCTTTTAACTTGAATATCTTGCGCATATGAACTCCGATTCACACGTGTTTTCTTCCACTGGACTCGTAATGGAATTCCAAATAATATGGCACTAGGTTTGCAGAGCTTGGAGACTACTGGAAAAAACACATTGATATGATCTATTTAATTGATTAATTGAATTATAAAATATTAAATGCACGTCTATTGATGAAAAATCATATTTATTGAGGTATGCTGTGTTTATTGGATGTTTGTTTGGATTGATGACATTTTGGATGCATTGTACCTTAATTGGATAATTATTGTTGATTGTCGTATTTTTGGTGTTTAATTATAATTAATTATTGATTTGAATTGGAAAATAATTAATTGAAATTAGGTGGGTAAAATTTTGTAATAAGGTGAGAATTAGATAAATAAATAATAAGCGTGTTTGATTACAGTTTTTGTGAAACGTATGTAAATAATAGTGTTTGAATGAAATAGAATATAATTAATGGGATAGATTTAATAAGGTTATTATTTATGGATTTCTAGGGAAATTCATAAATAATAATGGAAAACATATTTTTAAACTGAGATTGGGAAGTTTATGATTAGTTAGTAAAATGAGATTTTATAAATAATAATATTGTTTTTGTGACAACTATTATTTTTGAGATATAATTCGATGTTTAGAGTGATTTTAAGTAATGAGATTACAACAAAATATTTAGAAGTATATCATCAACTTAGAAGAATTATTATTGTTGTAACAACCTGGTTTTTTGACAATTTATAGTTTAATATTGGAATTATTTAAATAATTGAATCTTGGATTTAAAGCGAATAAACATGATTTCAAAAGCTTATTTAAATTTTGTTTACATAAGAATGGTAATAATAAACTTTTAATTTAGAATTAAAAGTGATTAAAATTGTTCTGATAAAAATTCATTTTAATTAACGTGTGAAAATATCATTCTGGGGCACTATCTTGGATTTTGATGAAACTAGTACCATTGGATCTGGAATAATGAATTATTGTAGGCCGACGAGTTTCATGACGATCAGACGTATTGTGTGGTCGTGCAAGCTCGAAACGCATAACAACTAATTTTGAGAATTTAATATAATATAATTTGATTTAAAAAGCTAACTTCTGTATATGATAGAATTAGGTTCTAATACTAGTTCCATTATGTTCGGAATAGAGGTAACTAGTTAGGAACGCCAGTGATAACGCCTCATTTGGAGTTCGTGATTTTGGAGGGTGAATGGTGTTGGATAAATTTTCTATAAAAGGATCCTCACTTCTCTCATTTGTAGAAACCCTAACCCTAGCCATCCTAAATCCAACGGCTGCCATCATCTACGGTGATCGGGGTCGATTTGGGCGATGACCCCAACTAAGAAAATGTTTAGGGGAGTGAGATGATCGGTAGATTAGGTTGCGATAGCCCACGACGGTGCAAATCTCGAGTTGAATGTTGGTGACTTTTTGTATCAGATCTCGACGACGAGGGCATTAGGAGGTCGAAATCGATGGTGTAAGGGTGGGCGAGGTTGAGGCTTTCTCTGACAGTGTTGTGGTGGTTGGAAAGGCGACGAGGCGGCGGTGACGTGAGATTTTGAATGGCGGCCTGGGTTTCAAAATAGCATAGGGTATAACGAGAGAGAGAAAGGTAATTAGCTTAATTTAAGTTAATTAAATTTAAGTAATCTCAAGTGATCTAATATTCGCATCTTGCCCATACGAGGTTGGATTTTTATGTGGTCAGTTGCATTGGACTCGTAGCGATGATATCAACTTATAGGAGTTGATTCGTCGAGTTCGGAGCTTGTTGGAATTTTAGACAAAATTGAATGACATTCGATTTTGAACTATTTGGAAACGCAAAAGCATTAGCCGGAATCTAGGTGAGATTTTCTCCCCGGTTATTTGGTTATTTGTAACGACTATCTTTCTTGCACCGAAAGACGAGCCATTAAGGGTAGAAGAAAACAAAAGATTAGAAGAAACCACACAATCACATAATCTCACCATGAATCAGAACAACATATAATAGATAACATAGGATATTGCATTATCATTCCCATAATAATAATACATCAGAGTTATTTCATTACAACTTTCAACTGTTCATACCATGCTCTTGTCCTTTGTGTTGAAAATGTTATTTTTATATATGTGTGTATATATATGCTTTTCCTTATAATATATTTTCTTTTATTCTTATATGTTAATATAGTTAAGGAGGAAACATGTACATGCATATATGTGTACATGTACACATGTTTAAATAGTTTATATTGTGTGCATGTATGTTTACAATAGTGTTTTAACATTTTAATTAACTTTTAACTAATGAAAAATCGATATTTCAGAAAATAATTTCTAGTCACATTTTATATTTCTCTATGAACTATATATATTGGTAAACAAATTTTAAAAATGATTTTATTCTCATTAGCTATTATTTAAAATAGTTTTATTTGTTAATTAAAATCTATTTATTAATTATTTAAAAATATAATTAAATATTCATTAAAATAACGATTAAATTCTGGGTCATTACATTGTTGTTGTGTTAATTGTTGTGCGAAATATAAATTAAAATTGATAACAATGCAAGTTATTATATTTGAACCCCTCGTTGCTTATAAAAGCAAATACCAATAATATATGTAGTGTAATCTCTCTTATACATCCTCTATAACATGTATCGCGGTCCAGACTTGTTTACATGTTTGATACTGCTATTTGATTCAACTGGAAATTATATTATGAATGTTTGAAGCGATATAGTCGCCATAAACGTGCTTTGAAATCCCTGATAATTAACATGTGTTTAAATTGGACAAATTATTACATATTGTGAATGAATATATATATATATATGTATGTATGTATGTATGTATGTATGTATGTATGTATGTATGTATGTATTGGGTTGTTTTACACACATTTTGGTGCGTTGGACATAATTGGATTGTTTTGGGAAGTTATAGAAATTGGGGAACAAAGTTGAGTTGAAATTCCTTGCTTTTAGTAAGGTATAAAAAAGGCTTTTAATTTAAATATCCTTTCAAATCATTTTAAAGTAGTTTGGTGAAAATTTATTAAAGTATTTTAATAAACAAGTTTTGAAGATTAAAATGGTTTTATAATTATTTCTTCATTTCAAATATATAGGATTTTATATTAAATATGTTTTTTATGTGTTTTAAATAAATTGAAAATAAGTATTTTAAGAGATATTATATATATGTTATAAATCATAATATAAGGGTAACGACCAAGAATTTAATCACCGTATAAATGAATATTTAATTATATATTTTTTAAATAATAAATAAATGAATTTTCATTAGCAAATAAACTTATTTTTAGTAATAACTAATGATAATAAAATCGTTCCTAAATTTTGTTTACCAATATATATAGTTTAGAAAAAAATAGTTATATGACCTGAAGTTATATTCCGAAATCTTGATTGTTCATTGGTTAAAAGTTATCTAAATGTTAAAACACTATTATAAAAGCGTATATACACACTACAAACTATTTTGTCATGAGAATATACACATGTACATATATTTTCAGTTAAGCATATGTATATAAATAAACGAGTAAGATTTTTATATAAAAATATGTATTTTTTAACATATAAATATATTTATCTTAAGAACAAAAGACAAGATAGCATGGCCTGAATAGTTTGCATGGTAAGGGAGGAGTACAAGTGTGGGCAGAAATATGGTGGGGGTATGGGTGCATACATATATACACATATTTAATTCAAGCACTAATAGATTTTTAAATATTTTCCTAAGCCTATATATACCACTTACCTCTCATATTTCTCATTTTTCAATCATTCTCTTCACTTTAAAATTTCCTAAGAGCTTGAGAAAGTTTTTATGGCTTTCTACATATTTTCTATGTTGTAAAAATCTCACATTTCACTTTAAAATTCCTTCCAGAACTTGTTAAAACCCTTCTTCATCCATTTCTTTACTTCCCATTCAAATACAAGCACCATTATCCACTTAACCTTACATGGCCGAGCCCAAATAGTGCATGGTCGAGCCCAAAGTATCTATGGCCGAGCCTATTTTGAGCGTGTAGGCATCCAAAGTCCTTATTTTGTAGACTTCTAGCTTATATCCAAGTTTTAGCAAAACTTTGGTTTGAATTAGTAAGCTTCGGTGAGTAAAACTCTCATTTTTGGAGAAGATATAGACTTGATTATATTGAACTATATGTTGTAAAAATATAGTGCTTGTTGTATTGAAAATTCATGTTGCTTTGATGACATATGGTTATAGGTTTGTGATTGAGTTTGGATTCATGATTTAGATGTTGAATGATATGTTTGGATATGAATATGCAAATGATTGGTTATGATATGATGGTAGTGTGTTTATGAAACCAAAAATAAAGTGTAAGTGATGAAATTGTTGTGAAGTTAGCACCTTTAAATGTCGCAAAGGACTTGATATCCGATTAGAAAACAAAAGCTCGTTTCTAGTTTTTATTTAGAAAAATATTTTCCAAGTTTTCATATTTGTTTTAAGTTTTCAAAACTTTTCCATTTGTGTTTTCAAATATGTAGTAGCTAGAGTTAAAGTAAAGTTTTCACCTAGAAATCAATTCTAGGGAACTGTGTTCATAGCGATAGTCACTATGGATGCATTTCGGAAAATTCCACGATTTCACGTTTTAAATTGTTTTCTTTTGGATTAATTTAGAAAACTCATTTCAAACTAATTAAGTAAGTAAAAAGTTTGAGTTTTTAATTACTTGATAATTTATTTATTTAATTTATTAATTAGGGTAATTGTTACTTAATTAATTAATTAAGTAATTAGGCTAAGTAATTAAAGTTTAAGAATTAATTAACCAAGTTAAGGAAGTTTTAAATAATGATTGATTAAGATAAAAGAAAATTAATTTTTATTTAATCAAGTAAATTTACCTTAATTAATTATCTAAAGTAGAGTTAATTATTTATTTAATTACTATTTAGTTAAAGTTTAATTATTCACTTAATTATCACTTAATTAGGGTTTAATTTTAAATGGATGTTTAATTAATTAAAATATAATTAATGTGTAATTATTAATTACTAATTAATTTATTAAGGTTTAATTATTAATTAATTAAGACTTAACCAAACTTAATCGATATTTAAATATTTAGTCAAATAAATTAAGAGTTAAATAAGCTAATTTAGGGTTTAATTATGATTAAATTAAGATTTATTAAGGTTTAATTAAGTTTTAACTTGTGATTTAATTGAGCTTTATTCATTTTAAAAGTTCGTTAAAAATATATCGGATATTTATTTAAAACCGTTCTTATCTAGTGAACTGTTTTCGAACCGAAGGATCTCTTGTCTAAGCATCAAGTAACCCTTATGACCAGGAAACTAAATGACATCTATTAGCAGAATAAAATACCATTCTTCTATTGTAATAACCTAGACAGTCATGAATGTTGATTGATTGTTACCATGTTAACTGGATAAGTAAACCAAATTAAAAACACCACTGTGATCATTGAGCCTCCATTGATTTTGTAAGGATAAATTTTTCATTTTCTTTTTGAAATGGTTTCAATGTTGTTGCATTTGGACAAAATATTTAAAGAATGATTTGACAAATGGTTTTACTAAAGATATTTTTAACTAATGGGAATGGTTTCCCATGTGATAAAAAGAAGTTTTTATAAAGAGTTTTATAAAAGAATTTGGAAATTTATAAGGCGTTTGGGTAAGTGGGTTTGAGTTTTTAAGCAAAGAAGGTTTCATAAATAAAGGAGATTTATAAAATGGATTGCTTATTAAGGAAGCTAATTTGAGAAGTTGTTTTAAACAGGAAAGGTTTATTAAGAGTTTTATAAATGATTTTGGGTTATTTATAAAAGAAATTTTAGAAAATGATTTGGATATTCATAAAGAGAGTTTATAAAAACGTTTGGATATTTATACGAAATTTATATAAATAGTTTGGAAATCTATAAAAGGAATTTATATAAATGGTTTTGAATATTTATAAAAGGGTTTTATAAATGGATTTGGAAGTTTAGAAAGTATTTTGAAATGGTTTTGATTTCAAAGTAAAAGGTGATTTCATGAATGAAATATATTTGTTTAAAAAAAGATTTATTGAAATTTTAAAAGAATTTGAGATCTGGGTTTCTCTAAACTGACCTTTTAAAAATGGTGGTATGGAATATCCATTCCAGACTTAACACCGAAGGAATAGTGTTTAGGGTTGTCCTCACCTCCAATTTTAACAACATTTGTTTAACCCTTTTTAACAAGATTTGGAAGTAAGAAGTAATTCGCAAATGTTTTGTGAATATACTTATGTTAGAAAGATAGATATCTTAATATTTTAGACAAACGTTTTTGAAAGGGATTTATTAAATAAAGATGTGTTTTGAGGCTTAGTAGTTGCTATGGATAAATAAATCTCAAATGAAATTGGTTGTTGTCTGTTTATTTGATAGTTAAATAACAGACTATCAAATCTGGACCCATTTTGACTTAGGAGGTATGTCGGTTATATTCGAGTTCCCCGATGAGGACTCAATTGCTTAGTGCATACTTCCAAAAGAATCGGAATTGAGTTAGCTAGAAATTATCGCTTAATTTTCGAGAAACCGGTTCTCGAGTTCATCCGAATCACTCCAAAACTAATAACAAACGATGTTAAATCATATTGAAGTATGCTGTGAAGTTATACTATTCTTCCTAAGAGTGATTCCAAAATGGAAGATTGTAATGTGGAATGTTTGTTCGATCCCAAAACAACTTGCATGGTTGAATGCTGGCATGGTATCTCTATCTGAAGGCTAGTGTTAGCATTCCAAGATGGTCTGTTAAGAGAAAGAAGGTAAAGACGTGACCTCACGAACCTCGCAAACCGAGAAATGGCAAAAAAAGGGTATGCAGCACAGCTATGTGCTTAGCTACCATTAGGAGCCACCATCCCATTCTAGATTGTCCATACTCGAGTTGTTTTGCACGCAAACACCATGTGTAACGACCCGTATTTTTACGGATCGAAAAGTTTGTCAAAATCTGGAGTTTTTAGTGTTGTTGAGCCATTTCAGATTTTAGGCAGAAAATTTGCTAAGTCCTAAGTCGTTCACGACTTAGTGTAAGTCGTAAGTCGTATAGGACTTAGGGATAGGAGCTACCCAAGGAAATGGCGAGTTAAGGGTTTGGAGATAGGTCGTTTGAACGACTTAAGGGGTAGGCGCGACTTAAGGATAGTGGTGAGTTAAGTTGTTACCGAGTTAAGTGTTTAAGTCGTTGCCAAGTTAAGTCGACTGGGTGAGTTAACGACCTAAGGGATAGACAACCTAAGGAACTGACCGACTTAGGAGAATTGGTGACTTAAGAAAATAGACGACTTAGGGTTGATAAGTCGTAGACGACTTAGGAGTTGGGATATATTCTGCGTTGGAGTTAAGTCTTAAGTCGTAGAGACTTGGGTGGACTGTTGTACTAAGTCGTATCCTCTTAGGTGTTAGGTTGTAACACTGTTAAGTCGTAGGTTGTGTTGAGTTGCTAAGTCGTAACCCAGTTAAGTTAGTAAGTCGTAGGGAGTTAAGTCGCGATGGTGCTAAGTCGTTAAGTCGTCCAGGCGACTTAGGAGGGAACGCGTACATGTGTTAGGTCGTGTGTAAACTTCAGGAGTTAAGTCGCGCAAATGGTTGAGTCGAAGGTCTTAAGTCGTAGGTCGGAATGAGAGATGAGTCGGCAACGACTTATGGAGATAGCCGAGTTACGACTTAGTGAATTTTCAGCTATAAATAGGAAGGGTTTTTCTCACTTTTTGGGATCCGGATTTCGAAGCGACGAAGTTCTGCCATTTTGAGAGCTCGACTTCTACACTTCTTCACTTCTTTTCTCCACTCTAATCTAGTGCTTCCATCCATCCAAGTTGAAGATCAAATTGAAGATTCAAGAGCTTAGATTGAAGATCTACATCCATTGAAGTGAGATTTCATCGTTTGAAGCGGATTCGTGATAGATCAAGCTTGATCCTTCGCTGTCCAGATCTGAAGCGTGTTGGTTTGGGTTTGTTTAGGTGATTTGGTGAGTGGTGATTATCTCTCACACGGATCCAAAGGAGTATATCGGATTGTTGGCTCGATTTGGTGTTGAAATAGTGATTTTCATGCATTTTATTCATCCTAAGTGTAGATCCATATAGATTCATTGTTCATGATGATGTTACATCCATTTTATCACATGTTAACCTATGCAAGTTCATTCATCAAGTTTGTAGAGATATTGTTCATGTTTTCATGCTTGTTGGACTTTCAACTCTTTAATTACGAAAATGCCATTATTGTTATAATTGTCTACTTAGATCATATTTGAATGCTTGATTGCTTGGATTAATGTTTGATTTGATTGATTGTTATGAATTAGATGATTGATGGTTTGATTTAGACCAAAGATGATTCAAAAGCTAAGGGAAAGGCTCTTGAATTGGAAAAGCTGCTTGTGGCATTTGTAGCGGGTAATGAAGCTCTTATGCATAGATTCGAGGATGATGATGTTGAGATGAGACTTTGCGAGGATGTGATGAAGCGAAGTATGATATGAGATAGTCTTGGTCTAATCCAAACGGGATCATTCCAAGCACGTTGGTAACTCGGTGATATGATTCGAGTTAAGGGTAATGGATGCTTGAGAGGCGCTTGAGCTAGTATGGAAATAGTCGTCAAGGAGGATGACTAGAAGGCTTGGATAGCATCGTTGTTGAAGGTTCTAGCATGCTCTAAGCAAGAGTACGTTTGGGCAGATTCGATAGTCCCAACGACTAACTGTTGATGGTCGAGTACTCTGGGCAGATTCGATAGTCCTAGGCACGGGCTGCGACGACGTGCGGGAGTTATGTCTAGAACCGGGGTTTCCATTAGCCCTTGACGGACGGCTGAAAGAATGTGCCGGTCATTCAATTAACGGTGATATCGAAGCAGTGATAACAGTGATAGCCAGAGTCATGGATGTTTGGTTGTATCGTCATTCGGTCTCAAGAGCGGTATTTTCTGTGTGCTTATCTGATCTTGGTTTAGGCCTTAGGGGTTTGTACTTGGAAAACATTGCCCTTGACTCGAGTGATAATTGCTTTACTTTACTTTGTATGCTCTGCTATGTTTGCTTCTACTTAGTGTGTGTTTGGGGGATATCACTGTAGAAAGAGGTTGGAGTGGGAGGGTTGTATTCCTATTCCTTTTCCTTTATGCTCTTTTGGTATGTTGTTAGTTAATTTACTGCTCACTAAGACTGTTGTCTGACTCAAGGCTTTATGTTTTAACTCTTATTGCCTTGGGCTGTTCGTCCATTTTTGGGACGGGCAGACTAGGTAGCAGGTGACAGGTGCTGTTCTCTTTTCACGATGCTGATATCGAAGACGAGCTGGAGGGTTGCATATTATCTTCTTATTATATGTACTGGATGTTCCGCTGTTTTGTATTCTCTAAGTGATATGTAGTGAGGCTTATTGTATTGACTATTCAAATGTTTGTATTCAACTCCTATGAAGTTTTATTGATGGGATTCTATTCTGTGAAGCTTCACTATATATATATGTTCTATTGTATTTTGTCCATGCGCTGTGAGTAATACGATAGATCTTGTTGTTTTTATCTACCTTGACAATCGTCCATGGTCGCCTGGCACACTTTACAGCGCACTATCTCTAGATTCGGTGCAGGGATCATGGGCGGTCGTCACATTTGGTATCAGAGCATTGGTTAATCGATCTTACCCAACGCTCGCTGACGTAACTACGTATGAGAGACGTAATTGTATTTTGATGGATGAATACTATATATAATATAGTAGTTTAGTTGAGTTTGAGTCCTTTATGCAGTTGTTTCTCTAGATGTTCTGATCATTCCTTTTTGTAGATATTGAGAATGAGTCGAAGAGGGAGACCAGCTGCTAGGGAAGGCCGTGCTACTGAGGGGACTGCTGATTATGCAGCTATGTTCGAAGCTATGATGACTTCGATCATGAGAAGGATACCAGTTCCGGGGGCAGCATTAGATGTTGGAGTTCAAGTCCAAACTCCGAAACCAGTGGATTTTGCTAAGTTGTTCAAGGACTATACTGCTCTTGGAGGGAAGGTTTTCTTGGGAACAGAATCAACTATTGAGGTCCAGAGGTGGATAGATGCTGGTAGAAGGATCTTTGGTGATTTGGGAATTGAGGATGCGACTAAGAGGAAGTTGGCATCGAGACAGCTTCAAGGGAGAGCTTCTGATTGGTGGAACTCTATTACCATCAATACTCCAGAGGAAGAGATTACTTGGGAGCAATTCCAAGTCAGGTTTGAAGCTAAGTTCATTTCTACAGCTCAGAAGTCTGTTCTGTTCAAGAAGTTTGTGGAGCTCAAGCAAGGTGGAAGACCAGTTCTTGAGTATGTTTCTGAGTTCGAAGCTTTGTCCAAGTATGCCCGGTCGTATATCGAATCTGCCTATCAGAAGAATGAGAAGTTTGTGACAGGCTTGGACAATTATCTTGGGAGACAGTTGGTGGATCATTTGGATGATTCATTTGAGAAACTTGTGGAGAAAGCTCTCAGGCATGAGAGTCTGTTTCCTAAGGAAGGATCTGTTGTTGTTGTGACCAGGGAAGAGTCTAAACCTCAGCAAGGTGGAAACAAGAAGAGGAAGCAGCAACAGCAGAAGGGTAAGAATGGCCAGAAGAAGCCGAAGGGCGAAGTGACTTGCTACAATTGTCAGCAGAAGGGCCATTTCTCTAAGGATTGTAAGAATCCGAAGGCACCGATGAAGTGTCACAACTGTGACAAGCCGGGCAATTCAGGAAGAATTGTCCAGAACCGAGGAGGGACAAGCAGATTGTGCAAGCTTATGTTTGGGAGCTGTTCCATCATCTTCGAAAGCTCCTACTGCGGAAGAGAAGGGGAAGAGTGTGGTGGTTCAAGGTACTCTTTTCCTATGTGGTGTTCCAATTAGAGTTCTGTTTGATGCTGGGGCATCGCATTCGTTTGTTTGCAGCGAACTTGTAGGCCGGTTGGGTTTGGAACCGGATATTGTTGATAGGCCATTGGTTGTGACTAATCCAGTTGGGGGTTCGTCTTGTTTGTGTATGTTATGCCATGGTCTGATTGTATCGAGTCATGATTGCTCTTTTGTTTGTGATTGCTTTATTCTGAACTTTGCGGGGTTCGGAATTATTTTGGGTATGGACTGGCTTAGGAAGTATGCGGCAAAGGTTGATTGCGAGAGGTTGGAAGTGACAGTCGAGAATGTGGAGGGGCGAAAGGTTGTGATACGATGTAAGCATGAAGAAGGTGTCTTCATGAGCTTCATGTATTCGCTGGTTGTTCCACGGGATGGACTGTCATCGGTGCCAATCGCTAATGGATTCGAGGATGTCTTTGACGAAGTCAAAGGGTTGCCGCCGCATAGAGAGATCGAGTTTCGTATAGATCTAGTTGAAGGAGCCAGACCTGTTGTGATGCCTCTTAGGCGGATGGCGCCTAGGGAACATCAGGAGTTGAGGGTGCAAGTTGATGATCTTTTGCAGAAAGGATTCATTCGGCGTAGTGTGTCCGAGTGGGGTGCATCAGTTGTGTTTGCAACCAAGGCAGATGGGTCATTGAGATTGTGTGTGGATTATCGTGAGCTGAATAAGGTGACTAAGAAGAACAAGTATCCATTGCCGAGAATAGATGACTTGTTTGATCAGCTTCACGAAGCCAAGGTGTTTTCTCAGATGGATTTAGCAACGGGATTTCACCAGTTGAGAGTGGCTAAGGATATTGTGCCGAAGACTGCTTTTAGGACACCATCCGGTTTCTTTGAGTGGCTGGTAATGCCGTTTGGATTGACTAACGCGCCAGCATATTTTGTGGATCTTATGAATAGAGTGTTCAGAGATCAGTTGAACAAGTTTGTACTTGTGTTCGTGGATGATATTCTGATTTATTCCAGAACTGAAGAAGAGCACAAGACACACTTGCGTATTGTTTTGGAAATCTTACGGAAACATCAGCTGAAGGCTAAGTTTTCGAAGTGTCACTTCTGGAAGAGTGAAGTGAGGTTCTTAGGCCATGTGATTTCTGGAAATGGAATAGCGGTTGATCCCGCTAAGGTGGCAGCAATCCAGGATTGGATCAGACCTAAGAATGCATCAGATGTGAGGAGTTTTCTTGGATTAGCAGGATATTATCGACGGTTTATCAAAGACTTCTCCAAGGTAGCTGCACCGTTAACAGGATTGACGAAAAAGAACCAAGTGTTCAGTTGGGATGCTAAGTGTGAGCAAGCTTTCGGAATCCTGAAAGAGAGATTGACGAGTGCTCCTGTTTTGACTATTCCAAGTGGGAATGATGAGATGGTGGTTTACACCGACGCATGTGGTACTGGACTTGGAGCAGTGCTGATGCAGAAGGATAAAGTTGTTGCGTATGCCAGTCGACAACTGAAGCCGCATGAAAGGAATTACCCGACTCATGATTTGGAATTAGCGGCGATTGTTTTTGCTCTGAAGATGTGGAGACATTATCTATTGGGAGTTCGATTCGAGTTATTTACAGATCATAAATCGTTGAAGTATCTTTTCTCCCAAAAGGATTTGAATCTTCGGCAGCAACGTTAACTAGAGTTTTTGGCATCATATGATTTTGGTATAGCTTATACTCTGGGAAAGGGTAACGCAGTTGTAGATGCTTTAAGTCGAAGACATGCAGGATTGGGAGCCATGTTTTTGGAATGGAAGAATCTCGAGTATTTAGTTGGATTTGACTTCAGGCCCAGATGCGAATTGGAACCTGAGATGTTGGCAAACTTATCGATAAGACCGACTCTTGTGGAGAGAATTGGCGAGAGTCAGAAGCGAGATGATAAGCTTGTCAAGATTATCCGTGATTTGGAATCTGGATTGGAACCAGAAAAGGATAAAGGATTCGAGGTCGATCGAGAGGGTTGGCTTCGGAAGCAAGGGCGACTAGTTGTTCCCGATATAGATGAATTGAGGAGTGAAGTTCTAAAGGAAAGTCACCACTCAAAGTTGACAATTCATCCAGGTGGAAATAAGATGTATCGGGATATGAAGAGAACCTACTACTGGGAAGGTATAAAGAAGGATGTTGGAAATTTTATTTCCAAATGTATGAACTGCCAGTTGGTAAAAGCCGAACAGAAGAAGCCAAGTGGATTACTTCAGCCATTAGAAGTTCCTACATGGAAGTGGGAGCAAATATCGATGGACTTTATTGATGGGCTACCTAGAACAAGAACGGGAAATGAAGGGATTTGGGTCATCGTAGATCGGTTGACTAAGAGTGCGAGGTTCATTCCTGTTCGATCGACTAGGACCGCATCAAAGTTGGCAGAATTGTATGTTAAGTGGATAGTTCGATTCCATGGTATTCCAAAAAGTATAGTGAGCGATCAAGATCCGTTGTTCACTAGTGGATTTTGGAAGAGTTTCCAGGAAGTTTTGGGAACCGAGTTGTGTTTGAATACAGCTTATCATCCTCAAACAGATGGTCAGACCGAGAGAGTCAACCGAGTTTTGGAAGATCTCCTCAGAGCTTGTGTTTTGGATTTTGGAGGATCATGGGAAGATCACCTTCATTTGGTGGAGTTTGCGTACAACAACAGTTACCAGTCAAGCATTGGTATGGCACCGTATGAGGCATTGTATGGGAGACCGTGTAACTCACCGACATGTTGGTTAGAAACTGGAGAAAAGCTGTTACTTGGGCCAGAGATGATTCGACAGACTTCGGATTGTATAGAGATCATTCGGCAATGAATGAAGGCAGCCCAAGACCGTCAGAAGAGTTATGCCGATAAGCGTCGAAAGGATTTGGAATTCGACGTTGGTGATATGGTTTTTGTGAAGATTTCTCCACTGAAGAATGTTATTCGATTCGGGAAGAAAGGAAAATTGACTCCGAGATTTGTTGGACCATTCCCGATCATCGAGCGAATTGGAAAGCTCGCCTATAGATTGGAGTTACCTGAGAAGATGTCGAGTGTGCACAATGTTTTTCATATATCATATCTACGGAAGTATGTGCACGACTCGAATACAGTGGTTTCTGCCGATAGCTGTGAAGATTTCGTAGTTGATCCAGTCGATAGAAGACCTCGTAAGCCGCTTCGTGTTGTGGAAACCGACACGAAATAGCTTAGGAGAAAGATAGTTAAGTTGCTCAAGATACAATGGAGTGACGATGATAACGACTGTACATGGGAGGTGGAAGAGAGGATGAAAGCAGCTCATCCTAAACTCTTCAAGGTATGGCCCTAAGGTGTCGTATCATCTAACAACGTTGTAACTTGTTCTAGTTTTAGAATTCTACATGCTAAGCTAGAATTGGATGCATGGTTTGTTGATTGCTATGGATGGTAGGCATGCAGAATAGTCTTTGTTTGATTTGTTTGTTTGGAATTTCGGGGGCGAAATTCCTAAGGGGGAGAGAATGTAACGACCCGTATTTTTACGGATCGAAAAGTTTGTCAAAATCTGGAGTTTTTAGTGTTGTTGAGCCATTTCAGATTTTAGGCAGAAAATTTGCTAAGTCCTAAGTCGTTCACGACTTAGTGTAAGTCGTAAGTCGTATAGGACTTAGGGATAGGAGCTACCCAAGGAAATGGCGAGTTAAGGGTTTGGAGATAGGTCGTTTGAATGACTTAAGGGGTAGGCGCGACTTAAGGATAGTGGTGAGTTAAGTTGTTACCGAGTTAAGTGTTTAAGTCATTGCCAAGTTAAGTCGACTGGGTGAGTTAACGACCTAAGGGATAGACAACCTAAGGAACTGACCGACTTAGGAGAATTGGTGACTTAAGAAAATAGACGACTTAGGGTCGATAAGTCGTAGACGACTTAGGAGTTGGGATATATTCTGCGTTGGAGTTAAGTCTTAAGTCGTAGAGACTTGGGTGGACTGTTGTACTAAGTCGTATCCTCTTAGGTGTTAGGATGTAACACTGTTAAGTCGTAGGATGTGTTGAGTTGCTAAGTCGTAACCCAGTTAAGTTAGTAAGTCGTAGGGAGTTAAGTCGCGATGGTGCTAAATCGTTAAGTCGTCCATGCGACTTAGGAGGGAACGCGTACATGTGTTAGGTCGCGTGTAAACTTCAGGAGTTAAGTCGTGCAAATGGTTGAGTCGAAGGTCTTAAGTCGTAGGTCGGAATGAGAGATGAGTCGGCAACGACTTATGGAGATAGCCGAGTTACGACTTAGTGAATTTTCAGCTATAAATAGGAAGGGTTTTTCTCACTTTTTGGGATCCGGATTTCGAAGCGACGAAGTGCTGCCATTTTGAGAGCTCGACTTCTACACTTCTTCACTTATTTTCTCCACTCTAATCTAGTGCTTCCATCCATCCAAGTTGAAGATCAAATTGAAGATTCAAGAGCTTAGATTGAAGATCTACATCCATTGAAGTGAGATTTCATCGTTTGAAGCGGATTCGTGATAGATCAAGCTTGATCCTTCGCTGTCCAGATCTGAAGCGTGTTGGTTTGGGTTTGTTTAGGTGATTTGGTGAGTGGTGATTATCTCTCACACGGATCCAAAGGAGTATATCGGATTGTTGGCTCGATTTGGTGTTGAAATAGTGATTTCCATGCATTTTATTCATCCTAAGTGTAGATCCATATAGATTCATTGTTCATGATGATGTTACATCCATTTTATCACATGTTAACCTATGCAAGTTCATTCATCAAGTTTGTAGAGATATTGTTCATGTTTTCATGCTTGTTGGACTTTCAACTCTTTAATTACGAAAATGCCATTATTGTTATAATTGTCTACTTAGATCATATTTGAATGCTTGATTGCTTGGATTAATGTTTGATTTGATTGATTGTTATGAATTAGATGATTGATGGTTTGATTTAGACCAAAGATGATTCAAAAGCTAAGGGAAAGGCTCTTGAATTGGAAAAGCTGCTTGTGGTATTTGTAGCGGGTAATGAAGCTCTTATGCATAGATTCGATGATGATGATGTTGAGATGATACTTTGCGAGGATGTGATGAAGCGAAGTATGATATGAGATAGTCTTGGTCTAATCCAGACGGGATCATTCCAAGCACGTTGGTAACTCGGTGATATGATTCGAGTTAAGGGTAATGGATGCTTGAGAGGCACTTGAGCTAGTATGGAAATAGTCGTCAAGGAGGATGACTAGGAGGCTTGGATAGCATCGTTGTTGAAGGTTCTAGAATGCTCTAAGCAAGAGTACGTTTGGGCAGATTCGATAGTCCCAACGACTAACTGTTGATGGTCGAGTACTCTGGGCAGATTCGATAGTCCTAGGCACGGGCTGCGACGACGTGCGGGAGTTATGTCTAGAACCGGGGTTTCCATTAGCTCTTGACGGACGGCTGAAAGAATGTGCCGGTCATTCAATTAACGGTGATATCGAAGCAGTGATAACAGTGATAGCCAGAGTCATGGATGTTTGGTTGTATCGTCATTCGGTCTCAAGAGCGGTATTTTCTGGGTGCTTATCTGATCTTGGTTTAGGCCTTGGGGGTTTGTACTTGGAAAACATCGCCCTTGACTCGAGTGATAATTGCTTTACTTTACTTTGTATGCTCTGCTATGTTTGCTTCTACTTAGTGTGTGTTTGGGGGCTATCACTGTAGAAAGAGGTTGGAGTGGGAGGGTTGTATTCCTATTCCTTTTCCTTTATGCTCTTTTGGTATGTTGTTAGTTAATTTACTGCTCACTAAGACTGTTGTATGACTCAAGGCTTTATGTTTTAACTCTTATTGCCTTGGGCTGTTCGTCCATTTTTGGGACGGGCAGACTAGGTAGCAGGTGACAGGTGCTGTTCTCTTCTCACGATGCTGATATCGAAGACGAGCTGGAGGGTTGCATATTATCTTCTTATTATATGTACTGGATGTTCCGCTGTTTTGTATTCTCTGAGTGATATGTAGTGAGGCTTATTGTATTGACTATTCAGATGTTTGTATTCAACTCCTATGAAGTTTTATTGATGGGATTCTATTATGTGAAGCTTCACTATATATATATATATATATATATATATATATATATATATATGTTCTATTGTATTTTGTCCATGCGCTGTGAGTAATACGATAGATCTTGTTGTTTTTATCTACCTTGACAATCGTCCATGGTCGCCTGGCACACTTTACAGCGCACTATCTCTAGATTCGGTGCAGGGGTCATGGGCGGTCGTCACACCATGGTAGTATAAGGCCTTAGTGTCAAAAGGGATGAGGTAATCTGGTTCGCCATGTTAAAGGGGTAGATGACTCTATGTAGCCGGGGTACAAGAAGTTCTTATCAGACTCTATGCATTTTCAAGGTGTGTACCATCGGAATGTAGTCCCTTATGTTACCATAGTATGGAAACCATCTCCAATACATGCCTTTACGGTTTTGATTTTTGAGCCTAGTATGTTGGAATTTAATATGGTAACAATTTCAGCTATTTTGAATATGTATTTGTACTCTTGACATTATTATAATATCACTGGATTTTGTATACAAATGTTTTGGTTATCGTAAGGTAAAAACCCATCTATGTTTATGTGCGGCATGGTATTACGAGATATATTTGATTTCATAAGAGTTTTAAAGTAATAATTAAGTTGCTTGAGTTTACTCACACCAGACCCATGTCTGGCCCGAAATTTATTATATTTTCCTAAACTCTTGGGTGCTCAAATTTGAATGGGCAGCCAAATAGTTCAGGTTTTCCGCAGATTTACTAGTAGGAGCTTGGTGCAGGTGGCTTCATCGATAGCTAGTTATTTTTCTTATTTTTTCGATGTATCATATGTATATTGTATTCAGTTAAGTAGGGACATAATGTTATAACTATCCTTATGTAGAATTTGTATTAGTGACTATGATGTAGCATTTTTGAAATGATTTTGTAATATATTATGTTCAGTAATATATATTGTTCCGTTGTGTTGTGAGATTCCATGTTGTTTAGTTTCCTTCTCTTCTATCTTTTCTTCTTTCAACCCTAATGATCGGTTTTTCGGCACTTGAATGCTCGACACGTAATACGGTGGATGTATTAGTATTGATTTTCGAGGGTCAAAAATTCAGGTTGTTACATTTTGGTATCAGAGCCTAGGTTAAGCGTACACCTAGGCTTTTGTAGGGAAAATCATTAAGAGATGAGGTAATGGAATGCCTTATTATGAGTTTGAGTGCATTATATATACGAGTGCTTATTTGTTAGTGATATAGAAATGTTTTATATTATGTTGATTTATCAGTTGAGTGGCTTAAGCACTCTAGTCAAGACTTGGGATGCCACGGTATCGATATGGGTTTCCAAAACACTTTAACATGCGAACCGACAAAATATTGTTTTAAAATGGTAAATGAAACAATTTTACCTAGGATATATTTTATATGTAAAGAAAAGGTTTTCAAAGTTGATAGAATTGTTAGGTGTAATGGGTGATAAAGAATGACAATATCTGTCCATCATCATTTGGAAACGATACTTTTCCCAATATGAACACAATCTGGATGTGTAATTTTAAGGTTATCTTACTATAATTAGGTAATAAGAATGGGTATGCAAGGAAGGAGAGGACGAGGAAAGAGATCAAGGAAGTTAACCACGAAGGATGGAAAGACTGATAAATAAGCCGCCAAAGCAGTTGCGGTTCACAAGGAAGAAGTAGTTGAAGTTCAAAAGAAGCCAAAAAATTCAACAAAGAATGACAGCATCAATAAACACAAAACGAGGAAATTTCTGCCACATTGGAAGAGACCTTGGGAAGATAAATCAGAAGAGAATGATACACAAAGGATATTCTTCAAAAAGGGAAAGGAAATTAGTTGCTACCTATGTCATAAGACAGGGCATACTATGGACTACTATATAGAGGGAAAGGAGGGACCTGTAGTCCCTAAAGTTTGGGAAAAACATTGCTTCTTTTTCCGACAACTTGGATACATCAAGAAAAATTGTCCTATGATTCAAAGAGCACTACAGGACGAAGGAATTATCAAGAAGAAACCAGCCACCTCGAGAGAGAAAATTGAGGGGATGTGCATATAGGAAGAGGAGGAGAACAATAGATGGGGATAAGTATCTTAGGTGTGAACTCATAAATACGAGGGTGTTTTGGAAAGTTATGTATAGTATGTATCCTTGGAGATGTTTTGAATGCTATCCAATTATTATTGTTTGCTTTTAAAATCATTCTTTAAACTTATGGAAATGTATAGTAAGTTTGAAATTAAATGTTTTAATATGATTCTAGATAACCTAGAATTATGAATCCTAAAGTTTTTGGAACTGAGGGGTATGTTGTTGAGGAAGGGCCGCAAGATCAAACTTCAATGGACTTTGCTTCATTGTGTCGTGATTTGAAGATTTTAAGTCAAAGGAAGTTCTGGGGTTTAGAATCAATTATGGATGTTAAGAATTGTCTGGGATGGTGTGACAAGCTACGTAATGACATGATGAAGAGTATTCAAGGATCATTCAAGAAGATGATAAGTAATGATCTACGGTTTGAAGATTTTGCGCCACGGTCGTCTACTACTATACCAACTGAAGGTGAGAAGCGCAAGTTCAAGACAAAGTTGCCTAAATATGGTTGCTTGGAAGATCGAGAGAAAGGTCACTTGGTTCAGAAAAGTAGTTGAGATAAGAAAACAAGAAATGAGGAAGCAAATGCTAAGAGACAAAAGCTTGAGAAGTAGAATGCACCAAAGAATTATTACTACTGCCACGAGAAGGGTCATTTCGTTAGAAATTGTCTCGAGCTCAAGAAAGGAGGCAGCCAAAACCCTTTGTTATCATCACAGAATCATCTACTTTATTAGCAGCAAAGGAAAAAAGAGTTGTGGAAGGATCGGTTTAGTGCTCGTAAGATAGAGAATAGCATTTGGAATAGTATCCTAAGTTATACCTTGTTAGTATCATTTGTTGTATGTATCTTTTGAAGTGTACTTCCCATCTATGATGGATTCACTTGGCGTGTATCTATGATTGTGTGTTGTTTGAATTATATTCTATATCTATGTATCGTTTCTTCTATTTGTTCTTGATAGATATTAGTTTCTATTATAGTTTTATCCTCTTACCCTTGTAGATAGACTAGGATTAGAGCCAATAAGATTCATGACTTTATGGTGTGACAATTCAGTAGGTAAGGGAGGACCCGTCATAAGGTATTTTGGCTAGAGGATAGATTAATAAATGAAGTTAAATTTGAATTATATAAGTAAGAAGATTTAAATAGACTTGGTTTATTTAAACATTACTTTTGGGTTAGGAATTGTGACAAATTTCAGGACGAAATTCTTTTAAAGGGGGAAGAGTGTAACGACCCAGAATTTAATCACTGTTTAAATGAATATTCAATTATATTTTTGAATAATAAACAAATGAATTTTTATTAACAAATAAACTTATTTTTAATAATAACTAATGATGATAAAATCGTTTTCAAATTTTGTTTACCAGTATATATAATTTAGAAAAAAAATAGAAAATGTGACCGGAAGTTATTTTCTGAAATCTTGATTTTTCATTGGTTAAAAGTTATCTAAAATGTTAAAACACTATTGTAAACACATATATACATACTGCAAACTATTTTGTCATGAGAATATATACATGCACATATATTTTCACTCAAGCATATGTATGTAAATAAATAAGTAAGTTTTTTATATAAAAATGCATATATTTTAACATATTAATATATTTATCTCAAGAACAAAAGACAAGAGAGCATGGCATGAATAGTTTGCATGGTAAGGGGGGAGTATAAGTGTGGGTAGAAATATGGAGGGGGTATGGGTGCATGCATATATACACATATTTAATTCAAGCACTAATACATTTTTAAATATTGTCCTAAGCCTATATACACCCTTACCTCTCAAATTTCTCATTTTTCAATCCTTCTCTTCACTTTAAAATTTTCCTAAGAGCTTGAGAAAGTTTTCATGGCTTCCTACATATTTTCTATGTTGTAAAAATCTCAAATTTCCACATTAAAATTCCTTCCATAACTTGTTAAAACCCTTCTTCATCTATTTCTTCACTTCCCATTCAAATTCAAGCACCATCATCCACCTAACCCTACATGGCTGAGCCCAAATAGTGCATGGTCAAGCCCAAAGTGTCCAAGGTCGAGCCCATTTGAGTGCGTAAGCATCCAAAGTCTTCATTTTGCAAAATTCTAGCTTGTATCCAAGTTTTAGCAAAAGTTTGGTTTGAATTAGTAAGCTTTGGTGAGTAAAACTCTCATTTTTGGAAAAGATATTGACTTGATTATATTAAACTATATGTTGTAAAAATATAGTGTTTTGAAAAATCATGTTGCTTTGATGACATATGGTTATAGGTTTGTGATTGAGTTTGGATTCGTGATTTGGATGTTGAGTGATATGTTTGGATATGGATATGTAAATGGTTGATTATGATATGATGGTAGTGTGTTTACGAAACCAAAAACCAAGTGTGTGTGATGAAATTGTTGTGAAGTTAGCACCTTGAATGTCATAAAGGACTTGAGATCTGATTAGAAAACAAAAGCTTGTTTTCCAGTTTTTATTTAGAAAACTGTTTTCCAAGTTTTCATCTTTGTTTTAAGTTTTCAAAAAATTTCCATTTGCGTTGTCAAATATGTAGTAGCTAGAGTTAGAGTGAAGTTTTCACCTAGAAATCAACTCTAGCAAACTGCATCCATAGCAATAGTCACTATGGATGCAGTTCGGAAAATTCCACAATTTCAAGTTTAAAAGTGTTTTCTTTTGGATTGATTTTGAAAACTCATTTTAGACTAATTAAGTAAGTCAAAAGTTTAAGTTTTTAATTATTTGATAATTTATTTATTTAATTTATTAATTAGGGTAATTATTACTTAATTAATTAAGTAATTTGGATAAGTAATTAAAGTTTAAGAAATTATTGAACAAGTTAAGGAAGTTTTAAATAATGATTAATTAAGATTAAAAAAATTAAATTTTATTTAATCAACTTTATTTACCTTAATTAATAATCTAAATTAGGGCTAATTATTTAATTAATTACTATTTAAAAGGTTAATTATTCACTTAATTATCGCTTAATTAGGGTTTAATTTTAAAAGTATGTTTAATTAATTAAAGTTTAATTAATGTTTAAATATTAATTAATAATTAATTTATTAAGGTTTAATTATTAATTAATTAAGACTTAACTAAACTTAATCGAGACTTAAATATGCAATTAAATAAACTAAGGGTTAAATAAGCTAATTTAGGGTTAATTATGATTAAATTAAGATTTATTAAGGTTTAATTAAGTTTTAACTTGTGATTTAATTGAGGTTTATTCATTTTAAAAGTTTGTTAAAAATCTATCGGATATTTATTTAAAACCGTTCTTATCTAAGTGAATTGTTTCGAAACTGAAGGGTCTCTTATCTAAGCATTTAGTTACCCTTATGACTAGGAAACTAAATGACATCTGTTAACGGAACAAAACACCATTCTGCCATTGTAATAACCTGGACATTCACGAATGTTGATTGATTGTTATCTGCTGACTTCTTATATACTTGTTGTTGTGTGATGCCATGTTAACTGGATAAGTAAAACCAAATTAAAAGACCATTGTGGTCACTGAGTCTCCGTTGATTTTTTAAGGATAAATATTTCATTTTCTTTTTGAAATGGTTTCAAAGTTATTGCATTTGGACAAGATATTTAAAAAATGATTTGACAAATGGTTTTACAAAAGATGTTTTTAACCAATGAGAATGGTTTCCTATGTTATAAAAAGAAGTTTTTATAAAGAGTTTTATAATAGAATTGGGAAATTTAGAAGACATTTGGGTAAGTGGGTTTGAGTTTTTAAGCACATAAGATTTCATAAATAAGGGAGATTTATAAAATAGTTTGCTTATTGAGGAAGCTAATTTGATTAAGGTTATTTAAGAAGTTGTTTTAAATAGGAAAGGTTTATAAAGAGTTTTATAAATGATTTTGGGTTATTTATAAAAGAAGTTTTAGAAAAGGATTTTGATATTCATAATGGGAGGTTTGGATATTTATAGGAAATTTATACAAAATGTTTGGATATTTATAAAAGGAATTTATATAAATGGTTTTGAATATTTATAATAGGGTTTTATAAATGGATTTGGAAGTTTAGACAGTATTTTGAAATGATTTTGATTTCAAAATAAAAAGAGATTTCATGAATGAAATAGATTTGTTTAAAAAAAGGATTTATCGATATAAATATAAAAGGAATTTGAGATCTGGGTTTCTCTAAACTGGCCTTTTAAAAATGGTGGTATTTCCACATTTAAGACTAAAGGAATAGTGTTTAGGGTTATCCTCACCTCTAATTTAAACAACATTTGCTTAACCCTTTTTTACAAGATTTAGTAGTTATTCGCAAATGTTTTGTAAATATATTTATGTTAGAAAGGTAGGTATATGAATGTTTTAGAAAAACATTTTTGAAAGGAATTTATTAAATAAAGATGTGTTTTGAGGCTTAGTGGTTGCTATGGATAAGTATATCTCAAATGGAATTGGTTGTTGTCTGTTTATTTGATAGTTAAATAACCGACTGTCAAATCTGGACCCGTTTTGACTTAGGATGTATGTCGGGTATACTCGAGTTCACCGGTGAGGACTCGATTGCTTAGTGCATACTTCCAAAAGAACCAAAATGTAGTTAGCCGAAAATTATCGCTTAGTTTTGGAGACACCGGTTCTCGGATTTATTTGAACCACTCCAAAGCTAATAACGAATGATGTTAAGTCATATTGAAGTATGTTGTGGAGTTATATTATTCTTCCTAAGAGTGATTCCAAAGTGGAAGATAGTAATGTGGAATGTTTATTCGATCATGGAAAAACTTGCATGGATGAATGCTGGCATTGTATCTCTGCCTGGAGGGTAGTGTTACCATTCCAAGATAGTCTGTTAAGAGGAAGAAGGTAAAGACGTGACCTCACGAGCGTCACAAACCAGGATGTAACGACTCGCTATTTTGGACTATTCGCATCCGCACATGTCGGACTTGAATAATTCAAAATACCGAATAGTTAATTTAAATTTGGCAAAACTGAGCATATACAGTAAATAAATAGAACACAGATCACAGACATAGAGTAATAAATGTAGCGGAAACAAAAGATAGTAGTTCATGAAGCTACTATATACGTATCAGAGTTAAATAAGATACAACAGATGTCTTGAATACAATAATCAAATACACTATCAGAATACATCACTGGAATCAACTGAATATCTGAAAGCTGGATAGATAGCTGGATCTCCAAAAGAAGCTCCAACTCCAAAGGTGAGTCTCGAATACTGGTACACTCGGTCTGACCCGAGCGTAAAGAAAAACACAAAACACTCGAGTCAGGATTAACATTCTTATATTAATAAATCCAACTCAAGTGAAATAGCAACTGAAATACAAGTAACTCAAAGGATGTTTGGAATAACCATTCTTTAAGGATCCGTTAAACTATCTATTATGTAGTAGTGTACGATAAGTAGATAATGCCTATCAGTAATATAAAGTATCAAGATAGTGTTAAGGCGTTACCATTATCCCCCTTAACACATTTTATATAAGCGTTATAGTCTATACAGCACTGTAAACTCCACCATAAACTAATGGGATATCAGGGAGTACTCCATAGGTATAACACAAAACAAATCGTAGTGGTCGCGTATATAGGGATACAAGTATGACAAGGTACATGAGGCAATACCCAAGGTAGTGAAACTACCGTTTGGCTGATCCGGACTAGTGAGAACGCATCGCCGCAGCGATCGCAACACCGCAAAACAACACTCCCATATCAAGGGTGCACCAATCGATAACAAGTAATGAGTAGTTTCGAAGAAGTGTGTTCGCTCGAGGTGTCTAACCCCATTTGGCCCGGCACGGCTCCTCTTTTAGTCATTTCCAATTTGACACAAGTGTCAAGGCTATCCATTATCGTTCTCTTTCTTCAATAATCAACGTACGTCATTCCAACCACCTCATTCTGGATCACACTCCGTGTATAGTTATTAAAGTGGTTTTCGGTTTAGACAGTGAGTATGTCCCTAACCGATTCCGGTCTCTTTAATAACTTTCGTAATTATTATACCGATTGGTCGTTTAATATATTTCAAAACCAAATCAAATTCAATTTCAAATAGAATTTGTAACCCAACATTTCATTTCTCTTTCTAAATCAATTTCCAAAATTTATGTTTCAAAACTTCCGCATTCATAATTTCGAAATCTTATAATTCAATTTCAATTTCTATTTAAAACAATTCAAATATTAATTCAAGTTCGTATATAAGTTTCATTCCGAAATCATTTAAATTAATTTAATTTAACATTCAAACCAATTTAAATTCATTGATCGATTTCGTTCAATATTCATTAAGTAAATTTATCATTCAAAAAAAAATTCTATTTAATTTCCAGTTCATTAAATCAATTACTTAAGTTCAACTTCATTGTATCAAAACTTACAAATTTGAATTAAATTAAATTCATCAAATCAATTCTTTCAATTACAAGGCTTACATTAATTTCAATAAATCACATTCTATTTCTTGTTAAAGAAATTCTATTTCACTTATTTATTTAATTAGTTACAAATTTCAAAACTCAATTAATAAAGAAACTTAATTTCACTTATTCAAGAAGTTCAATTTTACTTATCAAAGAATTCAATTTTATTTAATTATTAAATAATTTCAAAACGTAATTATTAAATAATTTCAAAACTTAATTATTAAATAATTTCAACTTAATTATTAAATAATTTCAAACTTAATTATTAATAATTCCAAATTTAAAACAACATTCTTTCATCAACTACTATGTTATATTTTGATTCAGATTAAATATTAACATTTTAATTCCCTTCATTAAAGTTCAAATTCCAACTTCATTTCAAACCTCATTATTTATTCAAATAAAATCTTTATTTTATTTTTAAATCAAATTATTGACCAATCGGGTTTTATTTAATTCTCTATCCTAAGTCAAAGTTTTTATTTCGGGTATTTATCATTTCAACCCGATTCCATTTCAATTCAAGAATCAAAGCATAGCAAAGGGAACTTGCAGTGTGATAACTGGGATGGTGTCAAAGTAAATAAACAAGCAATAGCAAACATCAATAACAATCCAATAAATAAATTCAAATAATTCCGAAATAATCGTATTAATTTACATTGTTGTTTGTGCAAATTAATATAATTATTTCTAGAATCTACACTATCATTTCATGTAGATTAAAGATTATTACACTAATGTTAATACGGTTCTTCACTTGATATCTACTATTCAATTTCATACTACATCGATTTAAACAACATACATTTAAATGGTTCAAGGTGTATTTTACCAAATTTCTACGTGTCAATTAATTCAACATTTAAAGGGTCATATTATGCAAATGTCATCTAATCAAATTGAACATGTATCAAATCTAACTATCCTACGCGAATTTCAATTTCAAATTATTTATCACTTACAACATTAACAATTTAACGTCCAATGTCAACAACAAACAATCAATCATTTAACAACCAAACTGGATTATCATTGTATAAATAATAGACAATGGTGTCAGATGTCACAGGTGAACTGATACAGGTAACATATATATAACAGTGTAGATAACTAACAGCAGCATATTTCAATTGTCGTTTCAATTGAAATCAAATTTAATAAATAAAAGAACATTAATCGTGAGTGATTGCTCACCTTTCGAGGCTAGAGAGAAGGTAGACATCACAATAGCTATGATTTGAATTGCAAAATTGACCCATCCAAATGACGATTTCCAAAGCAAAACAAGATAGGCACGAATTCTACGGACAACTGATAAATGGAAAAACGATGAGAGCTATTCAGAATCAGTTGATAACTGGAACGAAATATATATATATATATATATATATATATATATATATAACCAAAATTAAATTTAGATTTTTAAACCAATTGTATTAGCAAAATCTATATATATTATATTGCACAATCTCTGCTAAATTTGAAACACATATTTTAAAATCTATCATATATATATAATATATTTTTGAAATAATACTTATATGGATAAACAACATATCACTTTGTATAAAACAACAATATATATAAACCTTAAATTTTAGATCTATATACATCAAAAATCTTTTTATTTTTTTTATTTTTATTATTCAAACACGTTTGGACATTAACATAAACCCATACGTTTTACTTAAAAAAAATATCACTCATGCAAATGCTTATATACTAATATACGGGCTTATATACATATACAAAAAAAACAAGAACCCAAACACGTACAGCTCCAACATATGAACATATATCAACAGAGCTTTAAAACATATTATACTCTATACCCTTTAACATATTGCAAGATATTATACAACACTGCACATACTAATATATTGAAACACATATATACAAAATAAACACGCCACAGCAAATCTTGAATACTTTATCTTATATATACTACATATGGATGCAACAGCCTTTAAATAAACTATATACTTAAACAACTTATAACATATAAAATAAAATAAAAAATATATATAATCGAAATACAAATTATATCTTCCTATACAAATCAATACAAATCAAAGAATATGTACACTCATATGTTATGTGTTTGCATATTTTTAAGACAAATATATATATATATATATACACGTATAAACTTTAATTAACATTTGATCTATAAAAGAAACCAAAGACTGACATATATAAAAATTGAACAAAATCTAGTACACAACATATTTTTATATGCATGCTATTATAAATTTACACAAATTGTACATATAAAGCAAGATACAAAACATACGTATCAAATAATATAATATATATCTATATCTTAAAACACACATATAAACTCAACAGTTATATATTAGCGAATATATAATCATACCAAAAGGAACTGCAGTGAGGTGGAGAGAAAAATGGAGCAAGGCACGACCAGAGAGTGGTGTGGTGACGTGGCCCCTGGGCGGGGTTGTCTCGGCTGCACCGTGTCAGGGACGTGGGGCAAAGGCCGAGATGGAGGCGTTTGGGTGTGGCACAGGAGTTGCCAGGTGGGAAGATGGTGGCCGTGTAGCTTGAGGCCTGGGTGATGATTGCTTCGACCAGTCATAGGCGAGATGGAGGATGGAAACAGCGAGCTGGTGGTGGTGGTTCAGGCGGAAGAGGCAGGGAAGAGGGGAAAGCCGGCGCTTAGGGAAGAGGTTGGTCACGACGGGTGAGGTGGCTCTCGCGGAGGCGGCGGTGGTCGGGATGTCTTGTGGCGGAGGTTGTCGGCGAGGTCGAGAGGACGGAGGCTCTGCATGGTGAGGGTGGAAGTTTGGTCGGGTTGATGAGAGGGAGGGTGAGTCGGCTTGGGTGGAGATAACAAATAAAATGACTAAGCTTTATATTGAAATACAATTCATCTTCACTGTAAATGTCACAAAGGAAAGAGCAGCAACAAAAAGAAAGTTGGAAGTGGAAACGTGTAGGAGAGAGAAAAGCAGAGGCAATGCATAAAGAAGTAACCGGTGAAATATTCAACGCATGGAATTGTAATTTTCCAATGTGCTTAACTTCAAGGAAATAAATGCTAATGTCCATTGGGATGTCACACGATTGTTACCCAACGGGCAAAAGAATTCAAGACGTTCAAAACAGTACAGATATACATGACCGTTTCGCAGTTTCCGCGGCGTACCGGACTTCAAAACAAAGAAGTGAATATACCGCTGAGATCAGCACGACGAGACGATCAAAACGGTATATGGATATTAGTGGTACGATTGAATTATAAAAATTTGAATTTTCTACCAGCGCAAAATGCAGCAAAAACGCAGAAAAATAAGATCGACGGAGCTAAAGAAGTCCGAATTTGGAAAAACGAAAAATGACGTCTTGCTCAGAAGATGATTTGGAATTTTTCCATATAAAAATATTTAGGTTTCGAAATTATTTTCATCAATTCCTAACTGATTAAATTTAAATAAAATTACACACGAAATAAACTTTCATATTTTCGGCTGAAAATTTACCAGTTGCTATGTTTAACTAGACGCATTTCAAATATAATTTTTTTATTTCAAAATTTTATTTTTAAAATTCCACAAAATTTCAATTAATAACGTTATTAAAACCAGATAAATTTACGGGTCGTTACACAGGAAATGGCAAAAACAGGGTATGCAGTAGGGCTTTGTGGTCAGCTACCATTAGGAGCAACCCCCTATTCTAGATTGTCCATATTCAAGTTGTTTGCGTGCAAACACCGTGGTTGTATAAGGCCTCGATGTCAAAAGACATGAGGTAATCCGGTTCGCCATGTTAAAGGGGCAGCCAGCTGTATGTAGCAGGGGTACAAGAAGTTGTTGTCAGACTCTAGGTGCATATTCTAAGGGTGTACCATCGGAAGGTATTCCCTTACCTTGCCTTAGTATGAAATCCATCTCTAATATGTGCCTTTACGATTTTGATTTTATAGCCTGGTATTCTGAATTTAACATGGTAACAATTTCAGCTATTTTGGATATGTATTTGTACTCTAGACATTATTATTATATCACTGGATTTAATATACAAATGTTTTGGTTATCGTGAGGTGTAAACTCGTCCGTGTTTATGTGCAGCGTGGTCTTACAAGATATCTTTTATTTCAAAAGAGTTTTAAAGTAATAATTAAGTTGCTTGAGTTTACTCACACTAGAACCATGTATAACTCGGAGTTTATTTTCTTTTCCTAAACTCTTGGGTGTTCAAATTTGAATGGGTAGCCAAGTAGTTTAGGTTTTTTGCAGATTTAATAGAAGGAACTTGGAGCAAGTGGCTTCATCGATAGCTAGTTATTTTTCTTGTTTTTCCACTGTATCATATGTATATTGTATTCAGTTAGGTAGCAACAGGATGTTATAACTATCCTAGGGTAGAATTTGTATTAGTGTGACTCTGATGTAGCATTTTTGAAATGAATTTGTAATATATTATGTTGAGTTATATATATTGTTCTGTTGTGTTGTGAGATTCTGTGTTATTTAGTTTCTTTCTCTTCTATTTTTTCTTCTTTCAACCCTAATGATCAGTTTTTCGACACTTGAATGAATGGCACACAATAGAGTGGACGTATTAAAGTTGTTCCAATAAATGTTTTCTTAAGTATTTCTAATAATATAATAGTTTTTAATGTATTTTTAAGTATATATAGTTTAGATAATTAGTAAAATATTTTACTAAAGTAAATAGAAGTTTATGTAAAATAATATCTTATTGATTTGTTTTTATTATTAAATATTTTACCTTATAAATAAGATGGTATACATTTTAAAATGGTTTTGAAGTGTTTTAACATATTAGCAGGTAATTTAAAGATATTCTAATATATATATATAAGTTTCTAAATATTAAATTACGTATTTTATAATATAACAAAAGGAGTTTGGATTTTTAAAAATAATGGTTTTGGTGGAATTACTTAAAAGTGTATTACCATAATTATAAGTCTAGATATGCTTTAATCTTTAAATAAATGTTTTAAAGTTAATGATAAGTATAAATATGTTTTGAGTTGTAATAAACAATGTATCAAGTAACATTTGTTTTAACCTTATTGTTAATTATACTTTGGAATAAATTATATATTTAAAGATGAATACTTTAAAGATTAAGTAAATGAATGGTTTTGGGTTGTTGTGACATTGTTTTAAACAACATTTGTCTTAAATCCTTATGTACAAATAAATCTTTGAAAGCAAGTTTGAAATATAATGATTAAATGTGATAATAACAAGTATTGAAGTCTTTTATAAAAAGATGGAGTTATGTCTAATTTATAAAAGAAGGGGTTTATGGTAACAATGTTTTAGTAACATTTGTTTTTAACCTTTTTGATTATATTTTAAAGGAAGTAAAATTTGTTAAATAATTTGTGGATACACTTATACCATTGGAACAAGTATATGAATACTTTAAGAGTATAAATGAATAGTTAAATTTATGAATACAAGTATATATCTTTTATAAAGAGAAATTAAATATATTCATATATACAAATATATAAAGGAAGTTTTGTTTAAGAATGGAGTATTAATTTATTAAGAAAGTCTTTATTTATAAAAGAAGTTTAATTTGAAGAAAAATGTGATTTACTAAATGAAAGAGTTTTAAATCAATAAAGGATAAATTAATTTGAAAGGGATTAAAAGTTATTTATGTGACTTGATCAAGTTTTGGATGAATTGATAGTGCATGTATGATTACTTGCTTATGGAAAGCATATGGAATTAGTTTCCTTAGCGATCATTCATATTATTATTGAATAAGACCAAATTCATTGATTCGGTCTTGGAGATACCGGGATCGGTAAGTGTTCTACTTATTGAAAACCACTTCAAGATCGAGGTACGGGTTCCCTGTTTTGGAAGTGGAATAATGGAATCCATGTGCGGCTCCGAAATCTGTTGAGATGATGGAATCCATGTGGGGTTCATCATTTGATCGAGTATTGGAGACTCGTGTGAAGATGCCAGACGTATGCTCAACATCGAAAAATGACTAAAAACAAAGCAGGCTACATGATCATGGGGTTTAGCTGACCCATGAGGGGTACATCAACTCCGTATCTAGAGTATGCTTATCAGTATGTTGCGCATGGGGAGTTGATGATACTTGGTACACATTGTTCACAAGAGTGTTCGGATGGTGGCCCATTTGTGTTTACCTTATGGTATATTTTATTTAAAGATATATGGCGCTTGGAAGGTAGTTACTGATCCTTGTCATAGGTGATCGGTCTCAGTTTACTGTGAAGGTCTTGGTGGAAAATCCCTTTATACGAACGTCCCTTAGCGTTTCGGTTTGTATACTAAATATGCTATTGAATGTAATAAATGTATCCATTCCATCTATGATTTATATTTTTATGGAACCCTAGACATTATTATTATATCATTTGATTTTCTAATAGAAATGATTTGGTTGTCGTAAGGTAACTGTGTTTATGTTCAACATGGTCTTACGAGATACCTTTATTTCAAAAAGGTTTTATAACATTAATTAATTCTAATGACTTGAGTTTCTGAAGCTGGTTTACTAGACTGATCTGGGTGTTATTTTTCTTATAATGCTCGGGTCAGCCTAGTGCATATTTCCAGAGTTCGCTGATGTTCATTGGAGCTCTTAGAGAGGAGCTGGATGATTACCTGCCGTAGTTTTTATTTCCATTGCATTACTTTGTTTATATTTATCAGCAATTGTAAAGACAGCCTGTTATAACTGTTTGGGCCGATGATAGGTTTGTTTACTCTATTTATTATATGTATATTAAATGTTCTTTTTGTAAAAATCTATTGAGATATTATATGTTATGATTCCGATGCGAGGTTCTGAGGTTTTTATTCTCTTCTTTCTTATTCCTTTTCTCTTTTTTTTACCCTGCATTCTGTCTTTTTTGCACTTAGGTGCTCAGCATGTGAATACCGTGGATGTATTAGTGTCAACATTCGAGGGTTGAAAAGGTGATCGTTACATTGTGGTATCAAAGCTGAAGGTTAAGCAAGAACCTTGGCTTTGTGGAGTATAGCTCATTAAGAGATAGGGTAATGGAATGCCTTATTGTAAGTTGAGTGTATTATATATATAAGAGCACGTATTTGTTAGTGCTATAAAAATGTTTTATATTATGTTAATTGGCTTGTTGAGTGATTATAAATTCTAGTCGGAACATTAGACGCCATGATATCGATAGGAATTTGTAAATACTTAAACAGGGCAAACTGGCACACTATTGTTTTTTAATATGGTAAATGAAATAATTTTACCTAGGATATATTATATATATATATAAGAATAATTTCTATAAATTGGTATAGTTATTTATGATGTGATTGTTTGTTAGGACATGATAATATTCTAATATTATCATTTATTATTCAATTAGTCATGGCCATTTTATGAGCATTAACTTGGTTTTTGAATTGTGTTTAACCAGTTCATAAGTAATTTACCTTTGTACAACATGGGATGGGTAGATTGTAATTTAAGGGAATATTGAAACTAACCTCCTGTGAATTAAATTTCACAATTTGACTATAAGGCATTTGGTGAAGATGTTGGGTTAAAAATTTAATTTTAATAAAAGTTGTTTATTATAGTCTTAAGGAATAGTAAAACAATTTAAGATAAACACTTATGGAATTTTTTATAAGAAAGTGACTTATATAAGTAAAGTTTATAAATATGGTTTATAAATTAAACTTTATAAATATAAAAAGGATTTAAACTGATAATTTGAGAACTTAAATCCGTGTGTTTTAGAAATTGGTTTTCTAAGATTTTGGAAAATAATACTAGTATTATTTGAAAGTAAAATATTTGAGAATTACTATATGAGATTAATATCATAGTA
The DNA here is from genome assembly GCA_030737815.1 of Allium fistulosum. Taxonomy (NCBI): domain Eukaryota; kingdom Viridiplantae; phylum Streptophyta; class Magnoliopsida; order Asparagales; family Amaryllidaceae; genus Allium; species Allium fistulosum. The sequence goes on from CM060901.1 coordinate 723,247,524, forward strand.
CTTAGTAATATTTATGAAGTAATTTATACCGTTTTGGAAATGATTTTGGTTAAGTCCAAAAGGCATGGGTTAGAAGTACTAAACTCACTTTTGTCGCTAGAAAATATAATTCCGGTGATGACTACAGCATCATCGGCGTTTATTTTCAAGTTTCAAAGTGGGGAATGCTATTATAGTAACTATACTACAAAAATTGTTTTGAGTAAAACAGATTTTGATTTAAATTTCAAAAGTATGATTTGATATACAAAAGTTACAAGTTTATATTATTTCAAAATGATTTGAAATGAAACCGGTATTTGGTTCTTTTGTTTTTGGTTAAGATATATCATAGACGCATGTATCATATGCATTTGGGTAGTTTGGTTGTGTATCTTGTTTGATCTATTAATTATAGTTTTCAATTATTAGAATAAAAAAAATGGAATTTTCAATAATTTTGGACAGTCAGAAACTTATGAATTAAAATAGAAATTGAAACTAAGTAGTTTTGTAAAATTATAAAATTTGAATTTTTATAACTCTTAACTTGAAAGGACAATAAATAAAACAAGTTTTAAATTTGTTAAACATCTTTATTAAGTAGAGTATTCGATGTTATTGGGCCAACCAATATACGTCTTTACCTTAGGGTTGTCTAAGGAAAGTAGTCTCTAGTCATGAGTTTGGATACCAGAGTCCGACTCTTCCTAGCTACTTGCCTAACCCGACGTATGAAGAAGTAGAAAGTTGACTTAATAAGAAGATCCAGATTTATCCAGGACCTTCAGCGAAATTTTAATAAGTTAAATAGATTTTAAACTTATGGAATATCCATAATTAAACAAAATGAATAAGATAGTTAAGTATAAACTTAAGTCTTGGAATGTTTTAAATTGAAATTGTGTTTTAAGAATATTCATAAATAAAGTTAAATTGCTATAAGAATGTTTATAAACATAGTTAACATTTTATGAAATGTGTTATAAATAATTTAATTTATAAAAGAGAATACTATTTGGATAAACAAAATATGAACTTTAGATAATGAAATACTATATAAATAAAGTTTTAGGCTTTCTGAAGTAAATTATGAAATTGAGTAATATTTTTATTTGTAAATAAATAAATAAATAAATAAATAAATAACTATTTACATAATATTTATAAACTTAAGCAAATGTTTGGAACGTTTTCCAGATAAATTTTTAAATGAGAAATACTATATGTGAAAATAATGTGATTTGAAATGTGGATAAACATAAGTAATGTTTTAAGAAATGATTCATTAATGATTGTAATGCTAAATGAGAAATAGTTTATGTGAATAAATATTAATTAATAAGAGATAATATTTGTGTAAGTAAGTGGAATTTATAATGAATGTTAGTTAAGAAGTAATTGTATAATAAAGAAACTACTTGGAATAAATACGTTAGTTGTACGTAGATCATTTTATTCACAAAATTGTTTTGATCCAGATTCAAGTACACGATTTTGAGGTGGATTACACCGGTCCGACTTAGGATCTTTCACCCGATTCTTGATGATGAACACTTGATATAGATTTTTAATTTGATTCTAAAATTCTCTATTTTAGTATATGACCATGTAAGGAGAATGGATGTTTCTAATCAAGGAACCTAATTGAAGTCCGCACTAGGGAAGTTGAGTGAGCGATACTAGTTTGAAAATGGAATTTGTATGATCGAGCGAGTGATCGGATTTGATGTTGTGTAAGGATGACATATGTACATCTTATGTGCTTTAATATAATGATTTTGAAAAAAATGCAAGTTGTTTGGTTGTATATCATTTGTAACGGAGTTATAGGTTCATGGAAGCAAAGGCTAGTTTGATGCTTTTGGTTTCATGGGTAGAGTTTGATTGCTCGACTAATAGGTACACATTTACATTTTTGTTTAATGGTATTATGCCATAGATATGAGTGGCCACTTTTGGGCTTTTGTTTCCTTTTGTTGGTTTGGGCCATTGCGGCGAGTTGTGGATTTTTCTGGATCGAGCCGTGCATAGGAAGTGCTGCCGAAATTTTCCGTAACTAATGAGATTTTAAAAGTTAATAACTCATTTTAAGTAAATTGGTTATGAAAGCTTAAGGGTTTGGTAACATTTTTTCTACCTTTGGGAATTTTGGGGATATAATTCTTTTAAGGGGGGAGAATGTAACGACTTGGATTTTTAACAGTTTAATATTGGAATTATTTAAATAATTGAATCTTGGATTTAAAGCGAATAAAAATGATTTCAAAAGCTTATTTAAATTCTATTTAATAAGAATGGTAATAATAAACTTTTAATTTAGAATTAAAAGTGATTAAAATTGTTTTAATAAAAATTCATTTTAATTAATATGTGAAAGTAACATTCCAAGGCATTGTCCCGGATTTTGATGAAACTAGTACCATTGGATCCGCAATAATGAATTATTATAGGCCGACAAGTTTCGTGGCGATCAGACGTATTGTGTGATCGTGCGAGCTCGAAACGCATAGCAATTAATTTCAGGAATTTAATATAATTTGATTTTAAAAGTTAACTTCTGTATATGATGGAATTAGGTCCCAATAATAATTCTATTGTGTTAGGAATATGGGTAATTTGCTAGAAATGCCAGTGAGCACACCACATTTGGAGTTAGTGATTTTGGAGGGAGAATAGTGTTGGATAAATTTTCTATAAAAGGACCCTTGCTTCTTTATTTGCAAAAACCCTAACCCTAGCCGTCCTAAATCAAACAGCCGCCATCATCCACGACGATCAAGGCCGATTTGGGCAACAACCCCAACTAAGAAAATGTGCGGGGGAGTGAGATTAAGGAGATGATCGGTTGCATTAAGTTGTGGTGGCCCACGGTGGTGTAGATCTTGAGTTGAACGTTGGCGACTTTTTAGGTCGGATCTCGACGACGAGGGCTTTATAAGAGACAAGATCGATGGCGTAAGGTTTGGCGAGGTCGAGGCTTTCTCTAGCTATGATGGAGGGGCTGGAAAGGTGACGAGGTGCCGACGACGTGAGATTTTGTATAGCGGCCAGGGTTTTGAAATCGCATAGGGTATAACGAGAGAGAGAAAGGTAATTAGCTTAATAACCTAATTTATTTAAGTTAATTAAAATTTAAGTAATCCCAAGTGATTTAATATTCGTATCTTGTCCATATGAGGTTGGATTTAGATGCAGTCAGTTGCATTGGACTTATAGTGATGGTATCTACCCATAGGAGTTAAATTCGTTGAGTTCAGAGCTAGTTGGAATTTTAGTCAAAATCGAACGGCGTTCGATTTTGAACTATTAGGTAATGCGAAAGCATTAGCTGGAGTTTGGGTGAGATTTTCCCACCATTTATTTGGTTATTGTTGTGATAATTGTTGTGCAATGTAACGTCCTAAATTTTTTAAATTTTCAACCATTCGCATCCATATATGTCGGATTTGAATTGCTCAAATATCAGATTGTTAATTTAAATTTTGCAAAACTCAGCATGTACAGTAAATAAATAATCATAGAATCATAGAGTAATATAACAATAATGCAGCGGAAAAAAAAGAATAGTAGTTCGTGAAGCTACTATATACATATCAGAGTTAAGTAAGATACAACAGAGGTCTCGAATACATAGATGTCTCAATATAATAGTCAAATACAAAATCTGAATACATCACTGGAATCAACTGAATAACCGAAAGCTGGATAGATAGTTGGATCTCCAAGCGAAGCTTCAACTCTAAAGGTGAGTCTCGAATACTGTATCACTCAGTCTGACCCAAGCGTAAAGCAAAACACAAAACACTCGAGTCAGGATTAACATTCTTATATTAATAAATCCAACTCAAGTGAAATATCAACTGAAATACAAGTAACTTAAAGGATGTTTGGGACAACGATCCTCTAAGGATCCGTTAAACTATCTACTATGTAGTAATATACGCTATTATAATATGCCTAAAGTAAAGTAAACTATTAAAATAGCGTTAAGGCGTTACCCATATCCCCCTTAACACATTTTACAGTGCCAATAGTTTATACAATACCGTAATACCACGTAAACTGGGGCTACTAGAGGATACTCCATAGGTACGACACAAATCAAACTCGTAGTAAAGCACGCTAGGGTAGGTAACACGGCACAACTAGGCAATAGCAGGGTAGATATATCAATTACACTTCCGGGCCGGTGGTAACGCAGAGCCGCAACAATCGCCCACCTCAAGCCACACTCCTGAATCAAGGGTGCGCACCAAATCAATCACAAGTAATAGAATGGCATACGATGGAGTGTGTCCGATCAGAGGAGCTACCTCATTAGCCCGTCAATTGCTCCTGTTTTAGCCACCTTATGCCAACTCACGGGAGTCGGGTTCACGTATATACCTCATATAGGATCGTCGCCCCCATCCTACTTCATTCTGGAATCTCCACCGCGTACACAGTTGTTAAAGTGGTTTTCGGTATCGACAGAGAGTATGCCCATATCCGATCCCGGTCTCTTTAACAACCAATCATTATTATAACACCGCGGTCATTTAAAAATAGTTTATACTTCAAAACCAAAATATCATTTCCATTTCAAATATATTCACTTCCAAAATCATAGTACTTTCAAAGTTATAACACTTTCGAAACCAAAACACTTAAAATTATAACACTTTGGAAATCATAACACTTTGAAATTATAACACTTTGGAATCATAACACTTTGAAATTATAACACTTTGGAATCATAACACTTTGAAATTATAACACTTTGAAATCATAACACTTTGGAAATCATAACACTTTCCTTTAAACAGTTTAGATATTAAAAAAAGTATATATAATAAAATAGTTTATAAAATAAAACAATTTATATATAAAATAGTTATAAATTAAAATAGTTTAAAATAAAATAGTTAGTATATAAAAATAGTTTATATAAAATAATTTATATTAAAATAGTTTATATTAAAATAATCTATATTGAAAATGATTTATATTAAAATAGTTTCCTCAAATTTCACAAATCGATTCAAATCAACTCAAATTCCAAAATTCAAATTTAATTAAATCTTAATTCATAAATTTTGTAACAACCCGCATATTTATCGATTTTATATTTAAATATTTTATTTAAATATTTTATCGTTAATCAGATTTTGGTCCGAAAAGCTACTTTTTGCATACGATCAAATTAGGACTCGAGACCACTCCCATTGAGTTCAAAATGATGTTTGCGATCTTTTTGAGTATACACTTCGACATGTTTGGAGTAAGTGGAAATTTTGTCACTTTTTCCCGCCTTTGACTTTGGTTTGGACTGCACCTTCTTAATTCAGCCCAACCCTCTTCCTCACTTTCTCAAACACTTCAAGCTTTGTCAAAAATGGTAGTGGGAAAGAGAAATTAAAACTCCCAACTCAAATTCTATTGCAAATCCGAGATTCAACATCAAATTCAAGTAGAAGATTGTGGATTCAAGCTTTGGATTGCTTCTCCTTGCTTTCAATCTCCATCTTCATCAAATTCCATGAAAAGGTGAGATTTTTGATCTCACATCTTGCCTATAATTGTCATTGGACTGTTGGGAATGGTTCCCTATCACTTTAGCATGCACATTCGCATTTGGTTTGGATTGGATTGGCGAAAAACTCCAATTTTTAGTTTTTTTGGTGAAAAACTGCACTTAGGTCGTTCTGCCTGGGCTAGGTCGTTTGCTGTTGAAAAGTCACACAGAGCTTAGGTCGTTTTCGACCTTAATTCGTTCTGGCCATAGGTTGCCACTTTTAGGTCGCACACTTCCTTAGGTCGAACACTTCCTTAGGTCGCTCGGCTTGCTTGCTTAGGTCGTTCGCCTTAGGTCGTGAGTCTTTAGGCCGTGAGCCTTTAGGTCGTGAGTTTTAAGTTGCGAGTCTTAGGTCGTGAGTTTTAGGTCGCGTGCCCTTAGGTCGCGAGTTTTAGGTCGCGTGCCTTAGGTCGCGAGTTTTAGGTCGCGAACCACGTTAGGTCATGTACCCTTAGGTCGCGAACCACCTTAAGTCGCGTACCTCTGTTAGGTCGCTCGCCCCTGTTTTGCCATTTCACTGTTTAGCTCGGCTATGAGTTAGGTCGCTCGCGAGTTAACCCTTAGGTCGCTCGACACTTCAGATCGTTAGGTCGGTCGGAACTTTGGTGTTAGGTCGCAAGACCTTGTTTCCCTTAGGTCGTAAGGCCTTAGGTCGCGCCTCATTATTAGGTCGCGCCACACTGTTAGGTCGCGCACTTCGTTAGGTCGCTCATGAGTTAGCACTTAGGTCGTTTGACCTGTTTCCCCTAAGTTGTTCGACTTGTTCTTCTGCTAGGTCGCACGGCAGTCTTCCCTTAGGTCGTATGACCTACTTTTCCTTAGGTCGCTTGACCAGCTTGGCTTCACTAAGTCGTACCGTTTTGATGGGGCGCTGCCCTGCACCCCGCCGGGGGCGCTGCCCCCTGGACCCCCGCGACCTGACCCCGTACACCCCTTCGTAGGCGATCTTATCTGAAAAGCATTCAACAGAACTTCCACTTTGATGCATTTTGAGCTAATTTCCTTGGATTTTGTTCACGTCTTCGAATGTGAATTTTTGTGATAGATTGTTTCAACAATCGTTTTATGACTTGTCACTTTAAAGATATATGAAGGTTTCAATACTAGTAGTAAATATCAAAACTCTTTCATCAAAGCGATTTCAACACTATTTTAAATATCAAAAGTTCGTTTTCTCAAACCGATTTCCAATCTACTAGTATATACAAGCCTTTACTTCACTCGAATGAGAAATCGACTTAAACGACTTAGTAAAACGAGTGGTATGAAACGCTTGCGTTCACTTTGTCGGTTAGCTCTTGGACTTGTTCGATTGAACCCTTTTTGTGACAATTTCCTAGTGACGATCTACAGTTTGTTCGTAAATATTTAAGTTAAGCAAGTGGTTATGGGACATGAAGCTAAACTCTTATGTTTACTAGCTTGGTGTGATTGACACTTCCTGATGATCATGACGATCATTTTTATGATTTAGACTAGCGATTGAGCGAAGTCTCTTTGTCTGCGAGGGAGACTATACCCCGTTTGTGTGATGTTTCGCCATCACATATGTAGGGTAGCACTCTACGGTCTTCGGGCCATTCCTGTGTGAAAATTTAATGGATAGCTTCCATGAGATAGCTTCTCGTCATGTGTTTTACGCGTAGGTGAGTTTTCATGCTCCCATTCATGTGTTAGGCCTCCCCCTTTTTATGTGTTTTCTGGATTTCTTATGATGATTTCTAGAATTTATGCTTCACCAATTTTCATGATTTCATTGATATGATATCAGTTTTTGTGCATTGGTGAATTTATGTGTTATTGACTTGTTATGAATACAAGTTTAGGGTATGATACCCTACTTTATCTTTGAGAAGATTCTGGTGATATTGATTAATCTTTTGTTGATTATCATTTACATACTTATAGTAGTATGCCGTTATGGTTGTTACATGTTCATGCCATATTATTTATCCTTTACCTTATCATCTGATATTTATAGCTAGACTGATCCGTTTATTATTTTCTTATAAATAATACTCGGGTAAGACCGAGATGTTACAGGTGCTTCTGCTTGACTTCCCTTTAGGATTATTCTGACTTTTGGCTAACTACTTAGATTAGTAGTTTTTGATTGTACGCATTTGAGATATAGACTCTACGTTGTGTACTTATTCTTTTGTATAGCACGTGTTGCTATTCTTTTGTATTATCGTGGATCTTTCTGACCACTACTCTGATGTACACTTTCATGTGTTATATATATTTATTCATATCTTCTTCCGCCTTTGTGATATGGATGTCTGTGACTGATTTATGTTATGATTACTTCTATGTTTGTTTTCGAAGATTATATATAGCCACCGTGTGATAGCTTTGTGTTTGTATCGGTATGTCGGATTTCCTCCTTAAAAGATATGCATTCTATTCTATCTGACATATCGGTGCTCGCACAAAGAAGTTACATCGATGGTCGCTCCTCCACAACCTTATTCTCCGTGCTAATTGACAGCACTACATCGTAGTGTTCTTGCTTAGCGTGGGTATAGAGGTGGGGCGTCACAAATTTCCACTAAATTCAGTTTCTCAATAAACCATTTCAAATTATATCGATTCAAATACAAATTTGAACCATAAAATAAGCCATTTCAATTTCAATATATTTCAAAGCTTTAAATATTCCACATTTCCAAAACTAAATTTGATAATTCCATTCTATATATCAAATTCACTTCACTATTATTTAGTTTTGAAATATTTACTTAATCATTTCAATATCATTTAAATAAAACCTCGATTTATAAATTTAAAATAAACAAAATATCCCGTTTAAATTTATATAAATTTGAAATATTCATTTAAGTCACTTTTAAATCAAATCCAAGTTATAAAATCATATCTTTAAAATTTCAATTTTTATAAATTTCAAATCAAACTTATTTAACTATAATTCTTAAATAAATATAATTTCAAATCAATTTCAAATTATCTCTCCAACCTGAATCATTATAAACTCTATATTTGAAATATATTTATTATATAAATACTTAAACATATTATATAACAACTTTCTTAAATCAACTTTAATAAATCTTTAAAATCAATATTTATTTAAAACCATATCTTTCTTTTCAAAACCATAGAAATCATTTTCAAAATATTTATATATAGACCAAAGGTGTCTGTATATAATTTTCTATCCTATGGTCAAATGATACAGATATTTATCATTTCAATCTGCAATTTAAATAAGGGCATTTCACCAGAAGGACAAACTTTGTAGTCCAATTAATTTCTAGGACACACATCTGAAATAATTACTTTCAAGGCCAAAGTCAGCAGAATAATTACTTTCAAGGACAAAGTCAGCTATCCAATTACTTTCAAGGACATAATTTCATAGGTTTTTAGGCCCTAGAAACTAAATATTTCGCGTATTGTCCTTAAAAGTAATTATTTTAGTTGTGTGTCCTAAAAATTAATTTCACTTGCTAAAGAGGCCCTTGTGGCTAATTCCCACATTTAAATATATACGGGTATATACCTTTTCAACCCGCAATCCCAATTCAATTCAATGAAAATCGCTTGGGTTTATCATTTCAACCCATAACGATTTTCTCCTATTCTACAAGATCGTTCGGGTATGTATCATTTCAACCCATAGTGAATTCTATACTAACAGGGAACTTGCAGAGTGATAACAGATATGATAATACAGTAACAGGCATATATCATCAGTGATAAATAACAGATAATCGTGTCAGATGTCATAGGTAGACAAATACAGATAATAGCATATATGTATAGCAATGTAAATAACTAACAGCAGCATATTTCAATTGTCATTTCAATTGAAGTCAAATTTAATAAATATAAGAACGTTAATCGTGAGTGATTACTCACCTTTCGAGGTTAGAGATGAACGAGACTGGGATGAGTTACGAACCCAAGCACGAAATCCAAAGCAAAGCTAGATGGATACAGATTCGATGGACAAGCTGATAGATAAGGAATTGATGAAATCAAATCAGAACTGGATCGATGATGATAGATAGTATAAGTGGATTTATATATATATAAACTAACTATATATAACTAGTTACATAAAAAAAATCATATTTTAAATTCAAGCACATTTTAAATTTAAATATATATGTATTTTTAATCATTTTTTAAAATTAGAACACATAATAAAAATAAAATCTATACATATTTCCAACTCAGGTGAACTTGTATACATAAACACTATATATATCAAAATCATATTTTAGTTCAAACACCTATATTTATGATATATATATATATATATAAAAATTCTTCCCAAAATCAATATTTGAAATAATGTATATATATAAACATCTATATGTTATGACTTAATTCAATAGTTAATGAAACCTATTTAAAATAAAACGTTGTCTGAATATATATATATAACTACAGATATATATAAGTCCAAATATGCAGCCTTTATATTGTAACCATACAATATATGCAATATTCATATTATATATAACCAATACAACCGGTATATGCAGATCTCGATCAAATATGCAACCCAATATACAATATGCACATGCAAGCTTGAAAATTGGGCAAAAGAGGAAAAATGTGTATGCAACTTAAACGTATATGCATTTTAATAAACATGAATAGGAAACTACATGCCATATATACACTTCTGTACGTAATATATATGCATATATTTAGCTTGGATCAATGTATAGCTTTCATGCATTAAAATTTAAAAACAATATACAACAGAAAAGTAAATGTTAACATATACTATAAACTATATGTATATATCTATACTTGCTGACATGTAACCCAGGTAAACTAGTATATAAGCTATGTATATATAACTACCTAAATGTTGACACTTTAAACATATTATCAATGCATACTTTCATAAACTTATATAAAATAGATCGAACTTGAATATAATTAATATATACAACAAAACAGATGCAGACTAGTATATAGTATACATATAAATATATATAAGTTTTAAACACATAAATTTTAAAACCGAACATATATATAAATTAATATGCACACCGGCTAATGTGTACAGCTTATATAATATAAAAATAACCTAGCATATAAATCTTATATAAAACTATATATAGATACAACAGCATATATATAACTAACAGTGTAAAATTTTGTATAAGCTTATATTATAATTAACAGATAACTTTAAATCTGACCAACACAATATAATATACTTAAACGTATATATAAACTAGATAACTCACACATATATACGAATGAAACTAAATATATATATATATAAACCAGTTTATAATGTAAGCTTTATATATAGCTCAGACATATTCTGACATAAAAAATAGAAGATTATAAATGATCTAATATTGCAGACTATACACATATTAGAATATATAACACTAAACTATATAAATACCAGATTCAAACAGAAGTTGCTGAACACGATGGGTTGAGGCATGTCGCAGGCGCGAAAAGAATGGCCGAAGGAGGTAGATGATGGAGGGGCTCGGCAGCAACTGTGCAAAGGACGGGGGCAGTTGGGTTCGGTGCTGTGTAGTGAGGGAGTGGAAACGTGGGGAAATGGTGTTGAGGCCAAAAGCTAAAGAACAGGGGAGGAGGCACGGCTAAATCTTGGGTTGTGGGAGGAGAACAGTCTCAATGCAAAATGAAAATATATAAAAAAAATAAACGAAAGTTAGAAGTTCAGAAAAATATGCACACGAACCAGTGGAAAGCAAATAGTCACACCGGTAGAGTTCAAGAGAATATCAACGGTTATGACTGTTGATTATACAGGTTGGCAGTGAATGGTCACGCGCTATTTAAAAGCCAAATTGCGGAACCGATAAAGAACTTGTTCCGTAAATTTCGCTATTCCCCGGACTTCGAAATTTACAAACGAGTATACTGCGGAGATCAGCATGACGAGACGATCAAAACGGTATACAGATATCAGTGGTACGATCATCGTATCAAAAGTCGATAATCGGTACCGCAAATGCTGCTATTTCGCCGAAAATAAGATCGACAGAGAAATAACAGTCCTAATTTGTAGAAACAAAATATGACGTCTCACTTAGAAGATGATTTACAAATTTTCTATAGAAAAATATTCAGGTTTGGAAAATGTAACGACCCACTATTTTGGACCATTCAAATCGACAATAAATCCACACATGTCGGACTTGAATAATTCAAAACAATAGATTGTTGATTTAAATTGGCAAAACTCAGCATATACAGTAAATAAAATAATCACATATCACAGACACAGAGTAATATAACAATAATGCAGCAGAAACAAAAGGATAGTAGTTCATGAAGCTACTATATATATAACAGAGTTAAACAAGATACAACAGAAGTCTCGAATACAATAGTCAAATACAATATCAGAATACATCACTGGAATCAACTGAATATCTGAAACCTGGATAGATAGCTGGATCTCCAAGCGAAGCTCCAACTCCAAAGGTGAGTCTCGAATACTGGTACACTCAGTCTGACCCGAGCGTAAAGCAAAACACAAACACTCGAGTCAGGATTAACATTCTTATATCAATAAATCCAACTCAAGTGAAATAACAACTGAAACACAAGTAACTCAAAGGATGTTGGGATAACCATCCTCTAAGGATCCGTTAAACTATCTACTATGTAGTAGTGTACGCTAAGTAGATAATGTCTAATCAGTAAAGTACGATATTAAAATAGCGTTAAGGCGTTACCATAATCCCCCTTAACACAATTTTATAATGTCATAGTCTATACAGCACCGTAAGCCCCACCGTAAACTAGTGGTTATCAGAGGGTACCCCATAGGTATAACACAAAACAAATCGTAGTGGTCGCGATAGGATAAACAGTATGACAAGGTACATAAGGCGATACCAACTAGGATACTAGTAGTTGCATCATCCAGACTGATGTTGGGCATAGCAGCTACTACCCCAACACCGCGAAACAACACTCCCATAATCGAGGGGTGCACCCCAATCGAATCACAAAAGTAATAGATATGGTAACGAAGAAGTGTGTCCGCTAGAGGTGGCGAACCTCAATGGCCCGGCAGGGCTCCTGTTTTAGTCATGTCAGGGGTCATCCAAAATCGTTCTCTTTCTTCAGTCAACGCGTTCACCAAACCATCCACTTCGTTCTGGATCAACACTCCGCGTATATTAGTTATTAAAGTGGTTTCGGTATCGACAGAGAGTATGTCCATATCCGATCCCCGTCTCTTCAATAACTACGTATTATTACACCGATGGTCATTTAATAAAATTTCAAAATAGTTATATTTCAAAACTGACAGATCATTGCCATTTCAAAACCATATCAATACGAAATCACTTTCACTTCAAATAAATCCATTTCCAAAATCATATCACTTTCCAAAGTTATATCGCTTTCGAAATCATAAGTTTTTTAAAATCAAACACTTTGGAAATCAAAACCTTGAAATTCATAACACTTTGAAATCATAGCTTGAAATCATAACATTTTGGAATCCTAACACTTTCCTCTTAAACAGTTTAGATATTAAAATTTGTATATATAGAAAAATAGTTTATACAATAAAATAGTTTATATAAAATAGTTATAAGTTAAAATAGTTTATAATAAAATAATTTATATTGAAAATGATTTATATTAAAATAATTAATATTAAATTTTATAAAGTAAAATATAAATAGTTTTAAATATAGTTTAAAATACTTTATATAAAAATAGCTTCCTCAAATTTCACAAATCGATTCACATAAACTCGAATTCCAAAATTAAAATTTAATCAAATCTCAAATCATCAATTACAACTCGATTCAGCTTCTCAATAAACCTGTTCAAATTATCAATTTCAAATACATATTTGAACCACAAAATAAGCCATTTCAATTTCAATATATTTCAAAGCTTTAAATATTCACATTTCAAAACTAAATTTGATAATTCCATTTATATCTCAATTTAATTTCATTACATTTTGTTTCTGAGATATTTTGTAACAACCCGAGATTTCGCAATTATTTTGTTATCGTCTAATGACGAGTGATTTGATTGTTAATTGCTGTTTGGAAATTATATCAAGTAAAATTCTTTTGTAAAAAATTGTTTAGTGTTGAGTGGGCTTTATATTTTAAATCGTGGCCCATATTTGTTGATGCTAAGATGATATCAGAGGCAACCGCTCCCCTTTCATCCATTTTCTCGTTCGAAACCAAAACGAAAGCTAACCCTAAAACCCAAAAAAGAAATGATAATGGCTGTGCTCGTTCGATCGAAAATTTGGGGTTTCGTGAAATTCGTGGTTGCCGATTGCAGAGGTTCATTCGAATTTGATTTTCTTGCTCTTTTGATGGATCGCCTCTGAGATGCTTTCGACCGATTGCTAAGGTGAGTAATTCTAGTTACTCACATCAAATTTGACTTGGTTGAATTCGTTGCTTATTTTATTTTTGTGGTCTTCGGCAGTTCGATTATGTTATGATGATTGATGATTTCTCTGTTTTTTTAAATTGGAAAATATGGTGTTGAATTTTGATTTGGTTCGATTCCTTCTTGTTGACTTGCGGCATTTAAATCCCACTGGTTCGAATTCATGAAATTCCAGCTTCTTGTTTTTAACTTGATAAGCACGGCTTTGATTTAATATTTCGTGAATTCTGAAACTTGCTTCTTTGTCACTCGATATTGTATAGATGATTTCGATTTTTCCTTGGCTGATTCAAATGCATATACTCGATAATGCTTGGTTTTAAAATACTTCGATGTTGACAATTCTTCTGAGATGACCACAGCTTGACTGTTTGGTTTTAAAACACTTCGACTTTATGTTCTTTGGGATTTGTTCATATGATTTGGTCGAGTGTCTGGTTTGATTTCATTTCTTGAGCTCCATTTCACTTTGTAGTTACTAATTATTCTCATATGCTTGTACTGTCTGATTGCATACCTTAACCACTGCTTGGATTTTGAACTAATTTGCATTGAGTTGCACTGTTCGTCCATTGATGTTGCATTTAGCTGTTCACTTGAGTTGGTCTATTCTGAATCTGGTCCTTGTTAGTATCTCCTTGTAATATTCATTTTAAGCTGTGCAAGCCTCTGGCCATTTGTGTCAGTGTTTGCTTTGATCATGTTACATCTTTGTCATTTAGAGCCTGCATTGTAATTGAGTGCATATATGCTTGACCCTTGCATACGTGACTCAGTCCATTGTGCATTACGTGTACCTGTTGGTCATGTAAATCCTCTGTTTGTGATTCATTTCATGTTAGCCTCTGGTAACTCGAGATTTTACTCAGAGGTTTGAAGTGTTTAGCCGAGTTTATTTTGTTGCTGTGACATTGTAGTTTGCATTATTTTTGCTACCTGTACTTGTAGTTGTTCAATTTGCCTTCTGTTCATCTGACCATTTGTATACATACATTCATGTATGTATATAGATGTATGTTTCACTGTTGCACATTTATGTGCTTGCTATCTTATACGCTGGCATTTGACTTATAGTCTATCTTGTTTTAATGATGTATTCATTTGTACATCACTTGTTGCCTCTTTTACTGCCTGCATTGTTTCATTTCACTGTTGCAGTCTTACTCATAAATATTTGTGGTGGCTGTAGTGCTTTTTGTTGAGATTTTTTCCTTGTTGGGTTTCATTGCATTGATGTATTGATTTTTATTGGCAGCTTGATTTGTTGTCCCTTGTACTGGCCATTGAATTCAAGTGGTGGCTGTAGTACATGTTGCAGTTTGCCATTGTATTCAAGTGTTTTGCCTAGTTGATTTTGGTCCTTATTGCACTTGATCCTGTTGTGATAAACTGCACTTGATTTATATGTTACAGACTTGGGTTTGACCTTGTGTTCGTTTGTGAATTTTCATTGTGTACACATGTGCACATTGTACCTGTCTGCCTGCTTTGACCATTGAGATTTGAATCTTCATTTGATTCTGGTTCGTTGATCTTTTGTGTATTTCAGGTTGTAGTGGCGAGGTAGTATACGCGTGCGTATACTGCAGCCCTACCAGAGTTGATGTTTTATATTGATTATTTTGCTGTTGTTAATTGCCGTTAGGCAATTCTGATGTTTTTAAGGTTATCTTCATTGATATTCTTTTTACTTATCTTTGCTGATGATTTAAATCTGCTGATTTGCTGTCTAACACTGTTTAGAGTTATATCTGCCGTTATCCGATTCTCGTATCGAGAGGTCGGATATACGAGATTTCTGTGACTGTCGTCTATTTGATATTGATTATTATTGCATCTGTGCATTAATAACTGAGTTTGAATTAGACTGACCCGTGTATTATTTTCTTTTGAATTTAATACTCGGGTTAGACCCGAGTTATTTCAGGTTGTAGATTTACTGCTTTGAGTTGCTGTTGAGCTATGAAGACTTTTCATATCATTTGAAGTGGTCTACGTTTTTAGTAGTAGTCAGTGTGTCTGTTTTAAGCTGATATGTATTCATGTATATTAGTCGATAATGTACTTGTATATATAACTTCTTGAGTCGACAGTTGTAGTTGTATCATATGTATTGTGTCAACTATATCGTAACTGACATCAGTTATATATATATATGAGACTTTTGTTTCTATCTGTGTTCCGCATTTATATTATCTGTGTTATTATTATATCTAATGTCCTAAACTATTATGAACCATTGTAGTTTGTTTTATACTGATAATTGGGTATGTCGATGGGAGTAAATAAATAAGATGAAAAATGAAAAGTATATACCACTCCTATCGAGGTAACCAATACTAGTGTAAGGCCAACTACGGATGGCCACTCCTATCCAGCCTTATTCTTCGTAATAATAGACAGTATTTCTTTTAATACTCTTTGTTATTATGAGCATAGAGGTGGGGCATTACATATTTATTTAATCATTTCAATATATTTAAATACGACTTCAATTTAATATTTTAATAAACAAAATATCCCATTTAAATTTATATAAGTTTGAAATATTCATTTAAGTCACTTTTAATAAAATTCAAGTTATAAAACATATCTTTCAATTTTCAAATTTAATAAATTTCAAATCAACCTTATTTAAGTGAAATTCTTAAATAAATATAATTTCAAATCAATTTCAATTTATCTTTCCAACCAGAATCATTATAAACTTTATATTTGAAAATATAAATTTACATAAATACTTAAACATTATTTTATATTGATTAAATTGACTTTATAAAATCAGCTTTATTAGATCTTTAAAATCAATATTTATTACAACCATATATTTCCTTCAAAACCATAGAAATCATTTTTCAAATATTTATATATAGACCAACGGTGTATGTATAAAATTTTCTATCTTGTGGTCAAGTGATACAGATATTTATCATTTCAATCCGCAATTTAGTATATACGGGTATATATCTTTTCAACCCGTAATCCCAAATTCAATTTAATTGAAAATCGCTTTGGTTTATCATTTCAACCCATAACGATTTTCTCCTATTCTAAAGTCCGTTCGGGTATATATCATTTCAACCCATAGTGAATCCTATACTAACGGGAACTTGCAGAGTGATAACAGATATGATAATAATATAACAATAGTAATAGGCATATATCATCAATATAAATAACAGATAATGGTGTCAGATGTCACAAGTGAACTGATACAGATAATGGCATATATATAGCAATATAAATAACAGATAATGGTGTCAGATGTCACAGGTGAACAGATACAGATGATGGCATATATATAGCAATATAAATAACTAACAACAGCATATTTCAATTGTCGTTTCAATTGAAATCAAATTTAATAAATATAAGAACATTAATCGTGAGTGATTGCTCACCTTTCGAGGCTAGAGATGAACGAGAAATTGAGCTATGAATCCAAAACGAATTCCAAAGCAAAGTGAGATGGGCACGAATTAGACAGACAAGCTGATAGACGGACAAGCTGATAGAGGAGGGATCAATGAGCAATTAGAATCAGTTGATATAAATTGAGCTAAGTCTACATGTTATTTTCATTTTCAAATCAACCCGATATAACATAATATATATATATAATTATATATCCAGTATTAAATTTTAAGACCAGGACTAAAATATTATAAAATTTTTAAATCATTATTCTTAAAACCATTACCCAAAATAAATTCTTTAACACATCTGCATAAACTGTTTTGAAATCGAATAATATATATTAGTATAAAAACAATCGAAACAAACTTCACTTTAAACATATACATTTTAGACAGGTATAAGTAAAGCATATAATATATATATAAACTTTTATGAATACATATACATACACTGCAACTTATAGATTAGTATAACTATACCCTGAAAACAATCTTGTATAAATATATATATATATATATATATATATATCCTCTTATAACTACATATCAACTAAGAAATGAATATATAAAATATATCTCTAAACTCATACAATATGAAACAGCTGTTCATGAAAATTATAAAACTAAAAGTCCGGAGAATTTTTAAACAATATATTTAAAGTTCGGAGCAAATCCACAGATATAAACATTATATAACAACCTATATAACCTACCAGTATGAGCTATCCTGTCAGAAAGTTAGATAACGTATATATGCGAACTCAACTGATAATACAAATCTTGCACAAATTCCTTTATATATATACATTGACAATGTATAATTACCACTGAACGCATATATTCAGACTCCAACTAACATATAAGTGCAAATCTGACCCTGAATATAGACATGCAAACTAGCATATAAATATATATACGACTCGCTTAAACTGCAAATATAAACTGACCTACAAGCTATGTATATGATACTATATTTTCTTGGTAAGCCAGCCAACCATATTTGAATAGATTTTAAACAACAAACTTATGTATATTACTTATATAACTATTTTATATGCCACATACATAGGCAATATCCACACTGATGTTCACCCAAATGTATATATGTAAATTATAACCATAAATACATTGTTCGATGAGATCTGTATATGTAAAGTATATATATAAACTAATATGTATACATATATCTATACTTATACCCTACACATTACATATATAGCAAAAAAATAAAATCTTGTATACAGAATATATATACATATATAACTAACTATATTACTATATACCATATATACAACAAACTTACAATTTACAGAGAAAAACAAACACAGCAGAGTGGGAAGGCATGCGAGATGTAACGACCCAGAATTTTGGACCATTCGCGTCCATTATAAGTGTATAGGTAGACACTCATGCCGGAGTTGAATTGCTCAAAATACCGCGTTGTTAATTTAAATTTGGCAAAACTGAACATATACAGTAAATAGATATAATCACAGATCACAGACACAGAGTAATAAATGCAGCAGAAATAAAAGAGATAGTAGTTCATGAAGCTACTATATGAATATATAAATACATCAGAGTTTACAACAAAAGAGTAATACGATACATCAGAGTTAAACCAGATACAACGGAAGAGTAATATGATACATCAGATACAAATCCGAATACATCGCTGGAATCATCGAATACTGAAGCAGAATAGATGGCTGGATCTTCAAGCAAAGCTCCAACTTCAAAAGGTGAGTCTCGAATACTGGTACACTCAGTCTGACCCGAGCGTAAAGCAAAACACAAGACACTCGAGTCAGGATTAACATTCTTATATTAATAAATCCAACTCAAGTGAAATAGCAATTGAAATACAAGTAACTCAAAGGATGTTGGAATAACCATCCTTTAAGGATCCGTCAAACTATCTACTATGTAGTAATGTACGATAAGTAGATAATGTCTATCAGTAATATAAAAAGATATCAAAATAGCGTTAAGTCATGGCCCATTCCACTCTTAACATATTTTTATTCCCACAAGCATATACAAGACCGTAGTTTCCCCAAAACCGGAAGTCACCAGAGGGCAATCCATATACTCAAGGTACAAAACAAATTCGTAGTGGTCGCGCATAAATGGAATACAAGTATGACAAGGCACATGAGGCTATACCCAAGGTAGTGATACTACCGTTCGCCTGATCCGGACTGGTGAGAACGCAACGCCGCAGCGCCCGCAACACCGTGAAACAACACTCCCAAAATCAAGGGTGCACCAATCGACAACAAGTATAAGTAGTTCGAAGAAGTGTGTCCACTTGAGGTATCAATCCTCCATTGGCCCGGCACAGCTCCTGTTTTAGTCATTTCCAATTTGACACAAGTGTCAAGGCTATCCATTATCGTTCTCTTTCTTCAGTCATCACGTACATCATTCCAACCACTTCATTCTGGATCATCACTCCACGCATAGTTATTAAAGTGGTTTTTCGGTTTAGATAGAGAGTATACCCATAACCGAATTCCGGTCTCTTTAATAACTTTCGTAATTATTACACCGATTGGTCGTTCATTTATTTCAAAACCAAATCAATTTCAATTTCAATTTCAATTCGTAAATCAATATTTCATTTGTCTTTCTAAACCAATTTCCGAAATTTTACGTTTCAAAACTCCCAAATCATCATTTCAAAATCTTATAATTCAAATTCAAATTTCTATTTAAAACAATCCAAATATTGATTCTAGTTCGAATACAAGTTTCATTTCGAAAACCTTTAAATTAAATCTTATTTAACATTCAAATCAATTTAAAATCATTTATCGATTTCATTCAATATTCGTTAAATTACTTTATCATTCAAAACAATTTCTATTAACTTTCCAAATCATTAAACCAATTTCTTAAGTTCAACCTCAGTATATCAAAACTTACAAATTGAATTAAATTAAATTCGTCAAATCAAATTCTTTCAATTACAAGTCTTACATTAATTTCTATAAATCACATTTTATTTCTTGTTAAAGAAATTCAATTCACTTATTCAAAAATTCAATTCCTCTTATCAAGAATTCAGTTCAATTTAATCATTAAATGGTTCAACCTTATTTAATTATTAAATAATTCAAAACTTAATTATTAAATAATTTCAAAGTTTAATAATTTCAAACTTAATTATAATTTCAACTTAATTATAATTTCCAACTTAATTATTAAATCATTTCAAAGTTAATTCAATCATTTCTCAAATTAAACAACATTCTTTCATCAATTACATTATTAATATTTTGTTTCAGATTATTAAATATTAACATTTTCCTTTCATTAAAATTAAAAATTTCAACTCCATTTCAAAACCATATTATTTATTCAAATAAAATCTTTATTTTATTTTATATCAAATATTGACCAATCGGGTTTTTATTTAATTTTCTTTCCTAGGTCAAAGTTCAATTTTGGGTATTTATCATTTCAACCCGATTCCAATTCAATTCAAAATCAAAGCATAACAAAGGGAACTTGCAGTGTGATAGCTGGGATGGTGTCAAAGTAAATAAACAAGCAATAACAACAACAATAACAATCCAATAATCAATTCAAATAATCTCGAAATAATCGTATTAATTCGCATTGTTGTTTGTGCGAATTAATATAACTATTTCTAGAATCTACACTATCATTTCATGTAGATTAAAGATTTACTACATTACGGTTTTCACTTGTCATCTATTACAATTTCATACATCATCAATTTAACAACATACATTCAGTGGTTCAGAGTGTAATTAAACAAATCCTACGTGTCAATAAATTTAACAGTTAAAGGGGTCATATTATACAAAGGTCAGTTAATCAAATTTAACATTTAATTATCCTATATCAAGTTCAATTTCATACCGTTTATCATTTTATCATTAACAATTTAACGTCCAATATAAACATTAACAATCAATCAATTATCAGCCAAACTGTATTATCATCGCATAAATAATTAACAGATAATGGTGTCAGATGTCACAGGTGAACTGATACAGGTAATAGCAGTGTAAATATCTAACAGCAGCATATTTCAATTGTCGTTTCAATTGAAATCAAATTTAATAAATAAAAGAACGTTAATCGTGAGTGAGTGCTCACCTTTCGAGGCTAGAGAATACAGAATATGACACAAAATTTGAGTTGCAATCCCAAGCACGAATTCTAAAGCAATGCTAGATTAGTATGAATTCGACGGACAACTGATAGATAAGAAATAGATGAAATTAAATCAGAACTGGGTCGATGCTGATAGAATCGAAACAATATAATATATATATGTATATTATAATTTCTTAAGACAATATTCAATTCAATATATATATATATATTCCAAATCATAATACATATCCAAATCACTTAATTTATTAAATTTTGGAAATCTAAAAGAAATCAAAATATCTATCTATAATATATATATAGTAGATAAACGCAATATTCGAAATCTGGAGAGATCAAAATATCTATATTCAAAACAAATCTTCGGAATAAACAAATACCAATATAATTTGGATATGCCAAGGCTACACTTACAAAATCATTTCAGACGTGATAAAAATCTATATAAATTTATAATATGTAAACTGCATAACTGTAAATTACTTACAACACTATATGTAAAACACGCAACTCCCAAATCCAACAATTCTTCGAAATGCATATATAACCGACTAGCTAGCATAAACAACTTTATATATTTACAATAAAATATATATATATACATATGATTAAGTCTTATATACAATAATATACTAATATAGCAGTAAACAGTCGAGAAATATTTAAGTAACAAAATTCTCCTTTCAGAAAAATAAAATCTTCTATATATAAACATTATACATATTATTGATAAAACCATTTCATACAACATAGCGTTAGTTATTCTTCAAATATAAATATATGAACACAGTATATATGTATTATGTATATACAAAATATATAAACATACTTACATAGGGATATAAATTTCGAAACTTATATACTAAGAAAAAAATTGGTATAATACAATCTTTGTATTCATTAATATATCCAAAACATTGTATACTTATCAATACAGTCACAACAATATACGATACCACTATGCAACAAGTATATAATGTACTATATAATATAGACAAATATATTAGCTTACATAACTATATCTACCCAGAAACCAAGTTATCATACTATATGTAAAATGACGTAATATGAATTATCATATCATACTTATACGCTTACATAATTTAGGGTTTTTTTTTATAAACTAACATTTATATACATTATTTACATATATATAAAACAGCTTTGTTTATACAACAACTTATCTTATAAAACTTGTGTAACCTTCATATAAACAGATCTTATATAGCTGGAAACAACACATAAATATAAATATAATATAATATAATTATGAACTTTTATATATAATAGAACATATATATATATATCAATACCTCAAAAATAAGATGCAATGGTAGAAATGGTCGGTTGGCGTGGGACGTGTGAAGGTGGAACGAGAAGGCCATGGGTGCGAGGATGTCAGGGACAGAGAAAGGGAAGGGTGGCCGAGCTTGAGACGTAGCTACTCGTGGGGTAGAAAGAGCGGTAGTGGAAGGAGAGTTATCTTGCACAAGAGGAAGAGAGGGGAGGAAATACAAGTCGAGGGTTGGGTTATAATTCGGCAAGGGAAGTAGGAGCATGGGGAGGGAAGCGATGCGTGCGAGCTGCAAGGAGAGGGGCATGTTGGGCTCGGGAATGGGTTGACTGCCCAGCACGTGAAGGGGCTACGGTTTGGAGGTGGTGGGAATGGTCGGCAATTGCATTACGTGAGCTTTGGGTGTTTGGTTGCAGTGAGAAGGCACGGTAGTTGTGGGTGGCTGCAGCATGGCAGATCTGGTGGAAGTGGTGGGGTTCGATGACGTGGAGGGCAGGGGTTTGGTTGGTTGTTCGGAGATGGTGGCCTAAGTGCTCGGGTGTGGAGATGATGAGTTGGTGAAGTGGAGTTGCTATCGGGTGACGAGGCCGTGGTAGGGATTGGCCGGGGACAAGGTGGTGGCAACGACCGTGAGAAGAGGAAAGGTTTTCACACGATGGAAAGGAGGAGGCTCAGGTATTGGTATTTGAGGAGAAGAGAATGAACAGGGGAAAAATGGGCAGGCCAACGTTTTAAACTTTATATAACAATTGTCTTTTGATTTCCAAGTGAACAGGCGAAAGATGAAAGGCCAAACAACATTTAAAACCAAACAAGTGGAGAAGTGTAAAGGCCCGAATTAATTATTAATGGTAAATTAATATTGACTGTTGGTTTCTAAAGTGGGCAACGAATCAATACAAAATTCAAAAGTTTGAAAACGGATATTGATACGATAGGCGTTACGCAAAGTGCAACGTGCAATGGAACTCCGAATTTGACAATCGAATATACCGTAGAGATCGGCACGACGAGACGATCAAAACGGTATATAGAAATCAGTGGTACGATCATCCGATAAAAATCGATATCGGTACCAGAATACTGTTATTTTGCAGAAAATAAGAACGACGGAGCCAAAGATGTCCAAATTTGGAAAAATGACAAACTGACATCTTGCTCAGAAGATGGTTTAGAATTTTTCTATGTAAAGATATTTAGGTTTCGGAAACATTTTATTTTCATTTATTTTTAACTGATTAAATTGAAGTGAATTTACGCGCGAAATAAACTTTCGTATTTTCGGACGAAAATTTACCAATCGCTATGTTTAACTAGACGTATTCCAAATATTAAATTTTTGTTTCAAAATTTTATCGTTTAAAATTTCACAAAATTTCAACTAATTACGTTATTAAAATGGTTGAAATTTACGGGTCGTTACACGAGAAGCACGGTTGAGGGGAGGCGAGGAGGTGCTAGGTGGTGGGCGAACTTGCTCACGCGATGAGCGGCTGATGAAGACGTGCGTGGTGATGGAGGCAAGCGGAGGATAAGGGAAAGCTCACTGTTGAAGGAAGGTCAGAAGCCAGAGGAAGGTTCGAAAAATACGATTGCCACTTTGAAGCGGACGCTTGGAGGTTGTGGTTGCGTGCTCGGTGTGGGTGCGGTCTTCGGCCATAGTTAGGTGAAGGTGATGGATGAGTTTAAGGTGGAGCTGCTGGTTGATGGGAGAGTGGATGCTCTCGGGTGGAAGGGTTAGCTTAGGTGGCCGAACACTTGAGAAGGGAAGAAAAATGGGGATGTGGTCTGGGAACTGGGCTCGGCTAAAGGCTTGGAGTGGAAAGATAGATCTCAGGAAAACAGAGGAAGAAGAAGTATCAGGAGATATATGTAAAGTTATAAAAGCAAAGGGAAAATGAACCGGTTACAATAAATTAAAACCATGGAAGAGCAATGGTTAGTATTTAATCCCTAGGAAATATAAAAACTAGAGGCTGCATAGTCAATAGACGTTGGAATACAAAGATAAGGGAAGCTAAAAAGAAATCGAATGTGAACCGATACGAAGTCGTTCCGTAGCTTTCGTTGTGCTATCGGACTTCGAAACACACCAACGAATATACCGCGGAGATCAGCACGACGAAACAATCAAAACGGTATACAAATATCAGTGGTATGATTGAATTATAAAAATTCGAATTTTTCTACTAGCGGAAAATGCAGCAAAAACGCAGAAAAATAAGATCGACGGAGCTAAAGAAGTCCGAATTTGGAAAAACGAAAATTAACGTCTTAGTCAGAAGATGAATTAGAATTTTTCTATGTAAAAATATTCAGGTTTGGAAAACATTTTATTTTCATCAATTACTAACTAATTAAATTGAAATAAAATTACACACAAAAATAAACTTTCATATTTTCGGATGAAAATTTACAAGTTGCTATGTTCAATTGGGCGCATTCCAAATATTAAATTTTATTTCAAAATTTTATTATTTGAAATTTCACAAAATTTCAATTTAATATATAAATAAATAAACAAATAAAAATTATTAAAATTTACGGGTCGTTACAGAAAACATTTTATTATCATCAAATTAACTGATTTTAAATTGAAATAGAATTACACAAGAAGATAAACTTCCATATTATTTGATGAAAATTTTCCAGTTGCTATGTTAAATAGACGTATTCCAAATATTAAATTTTTATTTCAAAATTTTATTATTTAAAATTTCACAAAAAATCTATTAATTAAATTAATAAATCACTAAAATTTATGGGTCGTTACACTCTCCCCCACTCAAAACTTTTCATCGCCGAAAAGCAAGGAGGTTGGAAAGTAGCAATACCCAGAAAAATAGATTCAAATCAATTAATTTAAACCATATAAATTTCAATTTGAATTAATTGATATTCACTAATTGATTTAAGCCATTTGATTTCACTTAAGTTAAATCAATCTTAACTATTTTTAGATTCATTATCTTATTATCCAATTATCTTCAATTATCAATTTCTATAGTCATAAATTAAATATAAACATGTATTAAAATCATATTTTATTCAATAAATTAATTCCTCTTTTTCCCAAATTATTATTAAATTTATTCCACTTAATATATCTTATCACATATATTAAGTATATTTACTCTTATCATAACTACTCAAGTTTATTTATAAATTCCATTAACACCATTTTTTTTTGTATATTATTCAATTACATACCTAACTTCTTAATAATTTAGGTAAGTTATATTGGAATGCAATTTGGTATTATACAAATAAAATTTTACAATTCAGTTATTTCAAGTTAAATATTTATTCAAAATTTTGGCTTTATTTAAAAATCATCCTTTAACATAAATTTAAGAATAAAATTTCCGATTCACTTCAAACCATTTAGAGATAATTATATATATAATATATATATCAAATCAAATCATACCAATATGTATATTAAGTCATACTTAAGAAATTCAAAACAAATTAATTTCTAAAACAAAAATGTAGCAAAGCTACTGAATGTCTCTCCACTTTGAAACTCGAAAATGAATGTCGATGATGCGGCCGCCATCACCGAAATTATTTTCCAACGACAAAGAAGGAGAGCACTGATTTCAACATTAAACATTATTTGAAACGATTTCTATTTGAAAATACTTTAAATAATATACACTTTAAAACTTAAAAACCAAAGTTTGAAATCACCGGAAATTAAATTCCCAAATTCCTGATTTAAATTCATTTTAATTCCAAATCAATTTATAAACCATGTTTATAAATTCATTTATAGAACAATAAATGAAAATCAAATATTATCATTTCAAACAACCAATTTAATTAACTTATTAAATTCCAGAAAATCTTTCTTATATATTTATAATATAATCATACAAATTAATTTCATTTGCCAAATTTGAAAATAATATTGTGTCAGTTTGCTCTGTTTAAGTGTTTTGGAATTCCTATCGATAGCATTGATAAGACGAATCGATCGAAAACCCAAATCAACATCAACAACTCAAACAACACAATATATAAAACATTTTAATATTAATTACAAATACACTCCCTCACTCGATGGTACAAGAATAGATTAAATCAAAGATAGGGATTCAAATATAGAGGGATCCTAACCAAAAGAATTCAACTAGAAGATAAACTTGAAAGGAAGATGAGATGATCAAATAACAAAATAGGAAGATGGATAAACAGATATTAATCGCGGGCGACCTAAACTGGCCAATCGTGACTTCAAAATAAGATCGAGGTAGAATTCTAGAACAAATCGACATTCGATCGCTAGAGACAGAATTCGGGTATAACAAAAGATAGCAGTATCGAAAACCGAGGGTACAGAAATCTCCGGTGAATCAATACCGATTGTAAAGGAGTTTCACTCTTTTACAAATCATTTAGTGGAGCTAAAGGATGCTTCGGAATCAAGAAAACACGAATAGGGAGAGACAAGAATGGACTTTGGAACCGAGGGGAACGTTCCAAGATTCAAAGGAAACCGAGTCAAAGAGGAAGAGATTCAAGCTCGAACGAAGCGATTCTGTAATCAAATTTACTACATATGCTAAGTTTGCCTAAAAGCAGAGCTCTGATACCACATGTAACGACCTGAAATTTTCAACCATTCGCATCCATACATGTCGGATTTGAATTGCTCAAAATATCAGATTGTTAATTTAAATTTGGCAAAACTCAGCATGTACAGTAAATAAATAATCACAGAATCACAGAGTAATATAACAAATATGCAGCGGAAAAAAAAGAATAGTAGTTCATGAAGCTACTATATACATATTAGAGTTAAGTAAGATACAACAGAGGTCTCGAATACATAGATGTCTCAATATAATAGTCAAATACAAAATCTGAATACATCACTGGAATCAACTGAATAACTGAAAGCTGGATAGATAGCTAGATCTCTAAGCGAAGCTCCAACTCCAAAGGTGAGTCTCGAATATTGTATCACTCAGTCTGACCCGAGCGTAAAGCAAAACACAAAACACTCGAGTCAGGATTAACATTCTTATATCAATAAATCCAACTCAAGTGAAATATCAACTGAAATACAAGTAACTTAAAGGATGTTTGGGATAACCATCCTCTAAGGATCCGTTAAACTATCTACTATGTAGTAATATACGCTATTATAATATGCCTAAAGTAAAGTAAACTATTAAAATAGCGTTAAGGCGTTACCCATATCCCCCTTAACACATTTTATAGTGCCAATAGTCTATACAGTACCGTAACACCCCGTAAACTGGGGCTACCAGAGGATACTCCATAGGTACGACACAAATCAAACTCGTAGTAAAGCACGCTAGGGTAGGTGACACTGCACAACTAGGCAATGCCAGGGTAGATATACCAATTACACTTCCGGGCCGGTGGTAACGCAGAGCCGCAGCAATCGCCCACCTCGAGCCACACTCCCGAATCAAGGGTGCACACCAAACCAATCACAATTAATGGAATGGCATACGATGGAGTGTGTCCGATCAGAGGAGCTACCTCATTAACCCGTCAATTGCTCCTGTTTTAGCCACCTTATGCCAACTCACAGGAGTCGGGTCCACGTATATACCTCATATAGGATTGTCGCCGCCATCCTACTTCATTCTGGAATCTCCACCG
Source organism: Allium fistulosum (assembly GCA_030737815.1). NCBI lineage: Eukaryota > Viridiplantae > Streptophyta > Magnoliopsida > Asparagales > Amaryllidaceae > Allium > Allium fistulosum. The sequence goes on from CM060901.1 coordinate 723,275,977, forward strand.
CGTACACAGTTGGTAAAGTGGTTTTCGGTATCGATAGTGAGTATGCCCATATCTGATTCCGATCTCTTTAACAACCAATCGTTATTATAGTACCGTGGTCATTTAAAAATAGTTTATACTTCAAAACCAAAATATCATTTCCATTTCAAATATATTCACTTCCAAAATCATAGTACTTTCAAAGTTATAACACTTTCGAAAGCAAAACACTTAAAATTATAATACTTTGGAAATCATAACACTTTGAAATTATAACACTTTGAAATCATAACACTTTGAAATTATAACACTTTGAAATCATAACACTTTGGAAATCATAACACTTTCCTTTAAGCAGTTTAGATATGAATAAAAGTATATATAATAAAATAGTTTATAAATAAAACAATTTATATATAAAATAGTTATAAATTAAAATAGTTTAAAATAAAATAGTTAGTATATTAAAATAGTTTATATAAAATAATTTATATTGAAAATGATTTATATTAAAATAGTTTATATTAAAATAATCTATATTGAAAATGATTTGTATTAAAATAGTTTCCTCAAATTTCACAAATCGATTCAAATCAACTCGAATTCCAAAATTCAAAATTAATTAAATCTTAATTCATCAATTTTCACTAAATTCAGTTTCTTAATAAACCATTTCAAATTATATCGATTTCAAATACAGATTTGAACCATAAAATAAGCCATTTCAATTTCAATATATTTCAAAGCTTTAAATATTCCACATTTCCAAAACTAAATTTGATAATTCCATTCTATATATCAAATTCACTTCACTATTATTTAGTTTTGAAACATTTACTTAATCATTTCAATATCATTTAAATAAAACCTCGATTTATAAATTTTAAATAAACAAAATATCCCGTTTAAATTTATATAAATTTGAAATATTCATTTAAGTCACTTTTAAATCAAATCCAAGTTATAAAATCATATCTTTAAAATTTCAATTTTTATAAATTTCAAATCAAACTTATTTAAGTATAATTCTTAAATAAATATAATTTCAAATCAATTTCAAATTATCTCTCCAACATGAATCATTATAAACTCTATATTTAAATAAATAAATATATATATATATATTATATAAATACTTAAACATATTATATATCAACTTTCTTAAATCAACTTTAATAAATATTTAAAATCAATATTTATTTAAAACCATATCTTTCTTTTCAAAACCATAGAAATCATTTTCAAAATATTTATATATAGACCAACGTGTCTGTATATATAATTTTCTATCCTATGGTCAAGTGATACGGATATTTATCATTTCAATCCGTAATTTAAATATATACGGGTATATATCTTTTCAACCCGCAATCCCAAATTCAATTCAATGAAAATCGCTTGGATTTATCATTTCAACCCATAACGATTTTCTCCTATTCTACAAGATCATTCGGGTATGTATCATTTCAACCCATAGTGAATTCTATACAACAGGGAACTTGCAGAGTGATAACATATATGATAATAATATAACAATCAGTAACATGCATATATCATCAGTGATAAATAACAGATAATGGTGTCAGATGTCACAGGTGAACAGATATAGATAATAGCATATATGTATAGCAATGTAAATAACTAACAACAGCATATGTTAATTGTCATTTCAATTGAAATCAAATTTAATAAATATAAGAACGTTAATCGTGAGTGATTGCTCACCTTTCGAGGTTAGAGATGAACGAGACTAAGATGAGTTACGAATCCAAGCACGAAATCTAAATCAAAGCTAGATGGATACAGATTCGACGGACAAGCTGATAGATAAGGAATTGACGAAATCAAATCAGAACTGGATCGATGATGATAGATAGTATAAGTGGATTTATATATATATAAACTATCTATATATAACTAGTTACATAAAAAAAATCATATTTTAAATTCAAGCACATTTTAAATTTAAATATATATGTATTTTTAATCATTGTTTTAAATTAGAACACATAATAAAAATAAAATCTATACATATTTCCAACTCAGGTGAACTTGTATATATAAACACTATATATATCAAAATCATATTTTAGTTCAAACACCTATATTTATGATATATATTAAAAAAAATTCTTCCCACAATCAATATTTGAAATAATGTATATATATAAACATCTATTTGTTATGACTTAATTCAATAGTTAATGAAACCTATTTAAAAATAAAACGTTGTTTGAATATATATATATATATATATATGTATGTATGTATGTATGTATGTATATATAGTACTACAGATATATATAAGTCCAGATATGCAGCCTTTATATTGTAAGTTGTAACCATATAATATATACAGTAAACATATTATATATAACCAATACAACCGATATATGCAGATCTCGATCAAATATGCAACCCAATATACAATATGCACATGCAAGCTTGAAAACTGGGCAAAAGAGGAAAAATGTGTATGCAACTTAAATGTATGTGCATTTTAATAAACATGAATAGGAAACTACATGCCATATATACACTTCTGTACGTAATATATATATATATATATATATATATTTAGCTTGGATCAATGTACAGCTTTCATGCATTAAAATTTGAAAACAATATACAACAAAAAAGTAAATGTTAACTTACATTATAAACTATATGTATATATCTATACTTGCTGACATGTAACCCAGGTAAACTAGTATATAAGCTATGTATATATAACTACCTAAATGTTGACACTTTAAACATATTATCAATGCATACTTTCATAAACTTATATAAAATAGATCGAACTTGAATATAATTAATATATACAACAAAACAGATGTAGACTAGTATATAGTATACATATAAATATATATAAGTTTTAAACACATAAATTTTAAAACCGAACATATATATAAATTAATATGCACACCGGCTAATGTGTACAGCTTATATAATATAAAAATAACATAGCATATAAATCTTATATAAAACTATATATAGATACAACAGCATATATATAACTAACAGTGTAAAATTTTGTATAAGCTTATATTATAATTAACAGATAACTTTAAATCTGACCAACACAATATAATATACTTAAACATATATATAAACTAGATAACGCACACATATATACGAATGAAACTAAATAAATATATATATATATATATAATAGTTTATAATGTAAGCTTTATATATAGCACAGACATATTCTGACATAAAAAAATAGCAGATTATAAAACATCTAATATTGCAGACTATACACATATAAGAATATATAACACTAAACTATATAAATACCAGATTCAAACAGAAGTTGCTGAACACGATGGGTTGAGGCATGTCGCAGGCGCGAAAAGAATGGCCGAAGGAGGTAGATGATGGAGGGGCTCGGCAGCAACTGTGCAAAGGAGGTGGGCAGTTGGGTTCGGTGTTGTGTAGTGAGGGAGTGGAAACGTGGGGAAATGGTGTTGAGGTCGAAAGCTAAAGAACAGGGGAGGAGGCACGGCTAAATCTTAGGTTGTGGGAGGAGAACAGTCTCAATGCAAAATGAAAATAAAAAAAAAGAATAAACGAAAGTTAGAAGTTCAGAAAAATATGCACACGAACCAGTGGAAAGCAAATAGTCACACCGGTAGAGTTCAAGAGAATATCAACGGTTATGACCGTTGATTATACAGGGTGGCAGTGAATGGTCACCGGCAATTTAAAAGCCAAATTGCGGAACCGATACAGAACTCGTTCCGTAAGTTTCGCTATTCCCCGGACTTTAAAATGTACGAACGAGTATACTATGGAAATCAGCATGACGAGACGATCAAAACGGTATACAGATATCAGTGGTATAATCATCGTATCAAAAGTCGATAATCGGTACCTCAAATGCTGCTATTTCACCGAAAATAAGATCGACGGAGCAATAACTATCCAAATTTGGAGAAACGAAATATGGCGTCTCACTTAGAAGATGATTTACAAATTTTCTATAGAAAAATATTCAGGTTTGGAAAACATTTTATTATCATCAAATTAACTGATTTTAAATTGAAATAGAATTACACAAGAAGATAAACTTCCATATTATTTGATGAAAATTTTCCAGTTGCTATGTTAAAATAGACGTATTCCAAGTATTAAATTTTTTTTTCAAAATTTTATTATTTAAAATTTCACAAAAATTCAATTAATTAAATTAATAAATCACTACAATTTACGGGTCGTGACATGCAAAATATAAATTAAAATTGATAACATGCAAGTTATTATATTTGACCCCTCGTTGCTTATAAAAGCAAATAACAACAATATATGTAGTTTAATCCCTCTTATATATCCTCTATGTAATGACCCACCATTTTGGACGGTTCAAATCGACGATAAACCACACATGTCAAACTCAAACAATTCAAAAGAGAGGATTGTTAATGAGGTAAATAAGAAAAAAAACAAAACATAGAATCTCGCAGCGGAACGACAAAATATAATAATCAAATAAACAGTTCATGAAGCTGTTTTACAAATAACATTTGATTACACTTTTTCAATTCAAATCCGAGTTATACATAGATCGGAAATAAACAAATAATGCGGCGGAACACGGAATTTAGTGGAATAATAAATAACAATAATATACTGAATCTTCATCTTCATCCTCCAGAAAATAGTCTTCAATACACTGAAAAGCTCAGACTGACCCGAGCGTAATGAAAACAAAACACTCGAGTCAGAACTAAAAGATCTTATGTAAGTCAAATTTATCTAAAATAAAATATGAATGTAATGGCTTTAGAGATGTTACAGGATTTTCCATCTCCTATCAAGTGTACAATGTGAATATAATTATTTAAGAGATTTAAATAATTCGAAATACAAATTTTAACCACTTTAATTAAAATAAATTCGAAGTTTAACTTAAACCTTTCAAATAATTCAATTCCAATACATAATCCAAATTTAACAAATTGTATGAATATATATCATTTCATCCAGTATCCAAAATCAAAATTTCCAAATCAATAAAAACCGCTTGGGTTTATCATTTCAACCCATAACGATTTCCCTAATCTATAAGATCGTTCAGGTATGTATCATTTCAACCCATAGTGATAACAGAGATATAGGCATAAAGAAATATCCAATCATCCAAAATTTCAACCAATAACATCCATCACAATCAACATCCAAATCGGTAAATAAATCGCAACAATTATTTGGTTATCATTATTAGGTGTTTAACTAGAAATTATATTCAATATTAATTACATGGCAATTAAATTCAATATCAATTCAAATTAAATCTAAATGACAAATTAACAAACAACAATTAATAAACTTCTAATCACATCATAAATCTAATTTAACCAACATAAGATAATTTAGTAGTTGCGAGTGGGTTAAAACACTCACCTTTGATTTGTCGACGATTTAAAATCCAATTAAAGGCCCAAATTTGAACAGCGGATAAAACTAAAACTATGTCATCTTTAAGAAAATATATAGACCAACATATTATAGAATCTGTAAAAGTGGCTAACTAGAAATTTGTTGCAAATTCTTTTCTCTCCACTTTTAAAAAAGGAATCACTCAAAAACCTTCGGTCTTGAGGAAGTTATGGTCAAAACAAACGGAGGTTTTTTCTGAGTGAAAATCTGAGTTCAAAAATACTTTGAAAAGATTTGAGTTTTTCGCATAGCAAATTAAGGAATTTGAAGAACTAATATGAAAGAAAGTTGAAGCCACTGTAAAAATAAATGGGTTGAAAAAAGAATCATACAATTTGGTTCATTTCTAAAGGAAATATGATTGATACAATATGGGGAATTTTTGGCCAACATTGGACCCGAGAAGGACTTGAAAAATGGAGTTTTTGATATAGAAATATTCAAAATGGGAAGAAGGGTTCAACAACAAAGTTGTTGCCATTGAAATTATACACAGTTTCAAAAAAAGAATTATTTGATTTGAAGTAGTTTAGTAGAATATAGAAGCCATGGAAATAAGGGAAAGAAAGAGGGAAAAAGGGAAGGGGAAAAGAAGGGAAAAAGAGAAAGAAGAGGAAGGGAAGGTGGGGCTTTGGCCATGGGTTACTGCCATGGGTTGTGGGTGGTGATGGAGGTGGGTGGCGGCAATAGGAGAGAGGTAGGCCAGGGTTTTGAAGGAGGAATGATGGAATTTGATTTGGAGATTTAGGAGTTTTGGGTTTGGAGTTTTCTGTAGATTTGAGCAAGAAGAAGAAGAGTACGCAGAAAGTTTCTCAAAATGAGGAATTTCTGTACATACTTGGTTTTAGTCAGATTGGAAATAGAAGGTCAATGAGTGGGAAAAGAAAGGGTCCAAAGTCTCTTAGAGTTTCTAGGTTTACTAACGAGCCCATTAGTATAAAATAAACCCAATAAGACTTAGCCAAAAAAAAGTACACAAATATACACTGCAAATGAAAGAAATAAGCTGCAGGTTATTTAATAATTAGGAAATGAAGGTGGAGAGACAAAAATAAATGTCACGTTTTATTTTGAAAGCTTCAGGCATTAATAATGCATAAAGAAATTAATAATGCAAACCAAAGGAAAGTGAAATTTTGTATACACGAAAATGAGGTGGCAAGAATTAAATACAACCTAAAAGTCTAGGCTCAGGTATTAAACAGAAGGAGAAATGAACAGATCAAGTATTAATAATGAGATAACTATTTTAAAACGTACATGCAATAATTAATAACAAAAGAAATGAAGGAACCATGTACATCGTACATCCTATTTGAAATTCAATTTGTGAAATGTAACCAAATTAACTTCATTAACTCAAATAATATTCAAATTTGTACGCATTTAGCTTTTTTATCTATGCATAATAAATAAAATTACTTACCTTAAAAATGAAAACGTTCAATTTGGTTTACCCAAAATGATCTTTTATTTCCATTAAAACATCCTTTCTGTTTAACACAAAATGTGTGTTTCTTTTGTTAAATCTATTAATTGCAATCAACGTTTTCTTCCCTTTTAAATGAAATATATCAATAACATTAATTGCAATTACTTACAAAGTTAAATTTCAAAACAGACAACTAAAATGGATGAAAAATAGAATAATTGTTTCCTTTAGTCATTTAAACACCTTTATAAATTTGTTGTTTATACAGCAGAGTAATAAATAACTTACTTAAATAAATTATTTTCCTACTCTTGCAATCCATCTGTATGCTAAAACACAGTTCAAATATACATATATTTCTTCCTTTAAATCAATCATTCTATTCTTTATTTTAATGAAATTAAACCAACATTCACAAATGAAACATTCATTTTATTTGATATAAATCTTCTTTTCATTAAATCAACTTTCCTTATATTTTCACAAAACATAAGCTACGTTTAATTACACCTATTAATTTACAATTTGGTGTCCTCTCTACCATTAATTTCAATTGTTTACAAAGGTGAATTTCAAAATGGACAAAATAAATGTAATGAGAAATAGAACAATTATTTCCTATCTATTAGTAATTTAAACATATTTATATACTATTGGATACAAACATGAATTATACATTTCTTACCAAATAATAGTTTCTCGTCTCTGCAATCAATCTTTCAGCTGCCAAACATTTCAAATAAATAAACATATGGTTTCTTCTTTAATAAAGAAACATTTATTATTCTTTATGAATATTTATTATTCCAATCAATTGGAAATTTACATTCAGACAATTGTTAATGTCACTCAAACCAATGTTATTAAAATGCACACTAGCATTTGTTATCATCCCTACATTATTGCAAACATGTTTCATTAATAGAAATTTTACTTAAGCTCATAACTTGTATTATAATTTAATTTGTATCGGTAAAATCTTATTTTTTTCTATCCCTAACAATTTTATTCAAAAATTTTATCTAATTTAATATTTTTAAATGTTTAAAAATACGGGTTGTTACAATCTCCCCCACTCAAAACTTTTCATCCCCGAAAAGAAATAAGAAGGAATCCAAAAATTTGTTATATTTTATTTAAAACAGTCAATTTATAAACAATTAAATATATATATTTAAGTTTAATAATATTTGAAAATAACTCAAATTCTATAAAGATTTTCTAAGTCTTAAATTTTCGAAAATTTTCGGCAGGATCTCCTTTGCGTAGATACGTCTGGAAAATAATGATATCAATAATTTCAATATATATCATATTTCAAAATAAAATATCCCAAACCATGGGAAACAATATAATATCGCTATAAAATCGTAATCCGAAAACGTATGTATTTGTCGGGCAAACAAACTTTATTTTTGAATCCAAAAGCAGTAGCTATTGCTTCCATAACCTAATTTCACTTATATAATCCAAAGAGTTAAAATTATGTGAAAGAATAATATTTCAGTTGTTTCAAATCAATAGCATCAACATACAATATAGCACAATCATATGCAAACAAAATTATACAACCATCATAGGCAACAAAGAATCCATCACACATCCATAGCATCCAAAACTAATGGTTTGTTCAGGTTCAGAACTTTTAATTTTACAAGGGTGATAAATAAACTAATAAGTGTACCTTATGCTCAACAGCTTTAGATAATTACTTAATAGATTATTCATACAACCTCAAACAATGAGAAGTATTCTTTCCCAAACTTCTCAATAGCCAAACAATAAGAATTTTAAATTTACTTAAGTTTATTCTACTAGTTTTTTTCCTCATCATTTACCTTTCCATTCATTTATTTGTATAAAGAACAATCACTTACATAATTTGTTTTCCATTAAGATTTAAGTCATTAATGAATCATTTCATAAAATATTACTTAAGCTCCTACTGCCTTACTTAAGTTAATAACTTAATTCTGTTATAGAATAAAATTTAAGTTTTTCGTATTTGCTCTTGAAGAGAAAAGAAATATTTCAATATATCTAAAAATTCAATTAAAACATTTTACCTCATTCACTTAGTAAGAATATAAGATATATTTAAAACAACCTCATAGCATTTTGCAAGGATTTTCCAAAAAGTTTAAACAATGTTAGAAGTTTATATCAAAACATTATGATAAGCTTTTAAAAAAATAAAGTTCCTTTAATTCGATAATTTATTAGACTCATATTTTTAAAATAAGTATAAACTCTAGATTATTAAACTGAAAATAATAGTATACTCAAATCTTACATTAAATATCCAAATCAAAGTATAAAATTTCATATCTTCATAATTAATTTTACACACTTGTTTTAAAATGAATAATCAAATCATGGAAAAACATTTACTATGGTTTAATACAAAATTAAAATAGTAAATAAACCTATAAATTTACTATTAGTACTTCGAAATCAAGTAAATATTTCAAACCATACTTCCAAAATAGAGATTCAAATTTATTTGTTAAGTATATTACTATAAAATATAAATAAACTTCACAAATCAATTTTTTTTCCATTTATACAATATCTTTAAATTATACATTAAAAGAAACTTATATAAATTTTACTTGAAATATTCATTTGAAAACTTCATTTGCAAATCAATCATCTTTAATACTTTAATACTTTACGGAAAAATTCATTTGTAAATTTTTTTGCTTCATTTATAAATACCAATTAAATTTTTTAAATAACATCTTTATAAATATATGTAAACTATTTGAAAACAATTATTTACATCATTACTTATATTTAAAAAGAAGTTATTGAAAACATTAAATCCATTATTTATAAATTTTATTAGTTTTAAATCTCAAAATTCTTTTAAATATCATTAATAAGTCAATAATCATTAACTTTAAATACGTTTTATTTAATTAATAACTTCTCACAATATTTACAACACTAATAATTTAATATTAAACCATGTTGTACATAAATAAAAAATATTTTAAACATTTTAAAGTGTTTAAAAATAAAAAATGACCAAAATATATTTTATATAATACTTTATCAAAATACTTTTATAACTCGATGTTTTAACAAGTTTATCCTCGTTCTTGTAGACTCTGGTCGTACGTTGATCAAGCGTAAGACTAGAAATCTCCATGTACTTAGTAGACCTGTTTCAATACCTAGTGAAAAATATTTAAAAATAGGTATGAGAAGTACCGCTAAAAATCTAATGTCAAACGACGATGTTACGATAGCAGTGGCCCGCTACTGATCCAGTGTTTACGCAATGGACACAAAACTTTCCAGAAGATCCTTCCACGTTCTGGATTCTAGAAAAATATCGTAGCCATTTCGTAAACAAGGGACCATCGACCCCTGCTGTAGTGGTAACTGCTGATTCAATGATTTACGCAATGGATGCACTTCCTTTTCGGAAGATCCATAAACAACAGATCCCAAGATCGAAAGCGCCTCCATTGGGTAAACTAAAGAACCATCTACCCTGAAAAAAATCGAGGAACTCATGAGTTTAAGTCCGGACAACCATATCGGTTCGAATCAATTTTTGAATTCACCCAAGTATATTAGGGTTTATCGGTCGAATCCATTCCTGGATTTCCCAAGTCCATCTGGGTCGAAGCATATCATACGATACTTCTTCATGAAGTGTACTTCCCCATACCTCTTATTCAAAATATAACATACCATATATAGTACCCTTTCAAAATCATAGCTTCAAATATCACACTTATATAAATTCCATTATATATAAGATCTCATTTTCAGATAAAGTACTTTCCAAAATCAATAATCTTGAATATATCAAATCATTCTTATATAAATTCCGTTATATATAAGATTTATCTCTTCAGAACGAATACCTTCCAAAATCAACAGTTTTCAAAATTACCTTATACTTATATAAAGTCCGTCTTATACAAGAATCAAAATTTTTCCAAAATCAATTTCGCTGTATGAAAAGCCATATGGCGTTGTAATCTTTGCTTTATAAAAGGTTTTGAATTTAGAATAGTTTTGTATATAAAATCATTTTGTGAAATAGTTTTGTATATAAAATTGTTTTGTAAAATAGTTTGTAAATAAAATAGTTTGTAAAACAGTTTTGTAAATAAAATAGTTTGTAAAACAGTTTTGTAAATAAAATAGTTTGTAAAACAGTTTTGTAAATAAAATAGTTTGTAAATAAAATAGTTTGTAAATAAAATAGTTTGTAAATAAAATAGTTTGTAAAATAGTATAGAATAAGATAGTTTGTAAAAGAAAAATAAAAGAAAATAGTTTTGTAAAATGGTTTTAAATTAATAGTAGTTTTGCATATAAGAAAAATTCCAATTTAAATTACAAAGATATCCAACCCAACAACTTTCAATTTCAGCGTCAAAGCATATCAATAATATTAGAACAAAAGATGTACATATGTCATCATTTCGCAAAATCACATTCGATCGCTCACTCTCACTCGATTACACAAGTTCGCTTTCGAACTAGTATTTTTCATTCAACTTCCCTAATGCGGACTTCGATAAGTTTTCTTGAGTAGAAACAATCATTCTCCTTGCATAGCCATATACTATGATAGAGAATTCTAGAATCAAACCAAAAATCCATATCAAATATTCGCCGTCAAGAATCGAATGAAAAATCCTAACACGAAGAGGTGTAATTCACATAGAACTTGGGTACTCAAATCCGGATCAAATTAATTTTGCGAATAAAATAATATACATACAACTTACATAATTAGTCCAATTTGTTTCATCACAATTATATTTCAATTAAATTCATTTTTAATCTCATTAATTAACACAAATATCAGTTCATACTTTAATATTTGTTTCACAAAATTTTCCATTTAATATAAAACATTAATATATTCATTCTCATAATATTGCTTATATTTATCTTCGATTTAAATTACATTCATTTCACATGTAACATTTTCCATTTAATACTATATTTATTTGCAAATCATTTCATAAGGAATTTTATTAAGTTTATAACCAATTTATAAAGGCTTAACTCCTTTTATAAGACATTGCTCAAGTTTAAAGTTATCACAACTTTCGTTATAACTATTTATTGAAACATCCATTTATTTCATAAGCAATTTACAGGTCATGACTTTATTTATAATCATTTCATTTTAATTCATATTTGTTTATCCAATTAGTATTCAAGTTTACTTCCCAAATTTATTTATGCCACATTTCATAAATGTTAATTAAGTTTATAAACATCTTTTTCTCAATTTAATCTCATTTGCAGCATTTCCCTAATCACAATTTCGATTTAAACATGCCAAGGCTTAAAGTTCACAGTTGTATATTATTACATTACATGCCAAGAATGTATACAACAATTCTATTCATTTAATAAACATAGATATAACAAATTAAACCTTATTTCACATGCATTCAAATTAAGGTTATCAAATTCAACTACATACTCCAACTCAAATTACTAAGTTTCAACTCATATTAATTTAGAAGTTTTTGACTATCCAAAATATCCAAATATTCCATTTTATTTCAATAATTAAAACTACCAATCAACAAAAAAAAATTCCCAACAAAACATATCATTTTCATAAACGAATATCCAAATTATTCACTCTTGAATAATACTACTATTATTTACAAAATATTAGGAACCCAATTTCTAATACATCGGAGTTTAGTTCTCAAATTTCAGTTTAATTTCTCTTTATTAAGACTAAACTAAAAAATCATGTTCATATAATCATTCACTTTATTCTTCTTAATACACCATTATTAAACTAGTGTCTAGTCCATAAATTCAGTGAACAATAATATCCAATGTTTATAAACTGACTATATACAACAAATCAACAATAAATGATAATAATTAAATATTATCATTTCATAAATCATACATATTACAAATAACTATATTAGTTATAAAAAAATTCCTTTATATATATAATATATTATTAGGAAAATTATTTCATTTCAAAACTTATATAAAACATTTTATAACACTAATAAATATGCGCTCTCGTATATACACACACTCAAACTACCTCATTTTAGGATATTACTACCCTATCACTAATGAGTTAACCCCAACATGTTAAGGTATTTCTAATCCTAAGCTCTGATACCAACTGTAACGACCCACCATTTTGGATGGTTCAAATCGACAATAAACCACACATGTCAAACTCAAACCATTCAAAAGGGAGGATAGTTAATGGGGTAAATAAGAAAAAAACATAGAATCTCACAGTGGAATGACAAAATATAATAATCAAATAAATAGTTCATGAAGCTGTTTTACAAATAACATTTGATTACACTTTTTCAATTCAAATCAGAGTTATACATACATCGGAAATAAACAAATAATGTAGCGGAACACGGAATGCAGTGGAATAATAAATAACAATAATATATTGAATCTTCCTCTTCGTCCTCCAGAAAATAGTCTTCAATACACTGAAAAGTTCAGACTAACCCAAGCGTAATGAAAACAAAACACTCGAGTCAGAACTAAAAGATCTTATGTAAGTCAAATTTATCTAAAATAAAATATGAGTGCAATGGCTTTAGAGATGTTATGGGATTTTCCATCTCCTATCAAGTGTACAATGTGAATATAATTATTTAAGAGATTTAAATAATTCAAAATACAAATTTTAACCACTTTAATTAAAATAAATTCAAAGTTTAACTTAAACCTTTCAAATAATTCAATTCCAATACATAATCCAAATTTAACAAATTGTATGAATATATATCATTTCATCCAGTATCCAAAATCAAAATTTCCAAATCAATGAAAACCCTTGGGTTTATCATTTCAACCCATAACGATTTCCCTAATCTATAAGATCGTTCGGGTATGTATCATTTCAACCCATAGTGATAACAGAGATATAGGCATAAAGAAATATCCAATCATCCAAAATTTCAACCAATAACATCCATCACAATCAACATCCAAATCGGTAAATAAATCGCAACAATTATTTGGTTATCATTATTAGGTGTTTAACTAGAAATTATATTCAATATTAATTACATGGCAATTAAATTCAATATCAATTCAAATTAAATCTAAATGACAAATTAACAAACAACAATTAATAAACTTCTAATCACATCATAAATCTAATTTAACCAACATAAGATAATTTAGTAGTTGTGAGTGGGTTAAAACACTCACCTTTGATTTGTCGACGATTTAAAATCCAATTAAAGGCCCAAATTTGAACAACGGATAAAACTAAAACTATGTTATCTTTAAGAAAATATACGTACCAGCATATTATAGAATCTGTAAAAGTGACTAACTAGAAAGTTGTTGCAAATTCTTTTCTCTCCACTTTGAAAAAAAGAATCACTCAAAAACCTTCTATCTTGAGGAAGTTATGGTCAAAACAAACGAAGGTGTTTTTTGAGTGAAAATCTGAGTTCAAAAATACTTCGAAAAGATTTGAGTTTTTGGCATAGCAAATTAAGGAATTTGGAGAACTAATATGAAAGAAAGTTGAAGCCACTGGAAAAATAAATGGTTTGAAAAAAGGATCATATAATTTGGTTCATTTCTGGAGGAGATATGATTGATACAATATGGCGTATTTTCGGCCAACATTGGACCCGAGAAGGACTTGAAAAATGGAGTTTTTGAAATAGAAATATTCTGAATGGAAAGAAATTCAACAACAAAGTTGTTGCCATTAAAATTATACATAGTTTCAAGAAAAGAATTATTTGATTTGAAGTAGTTTAGTGGAATATAGAAGCCACGGAAATTAGGGAAAGAAAGAGGGAAAAAGTGAAGGGGAAAAGAAGGGAAAAAGGAGAAAGAAGAGGAAAGGGAAGGTGGGGCTTTGGCCTTGGGTTACTGCCGTGGGTTGTGGGTGGTGATGGAGGTGGGTGGTGGCAAGAGGAGAGAGGTAGGCCAGGGTTTTGAAGGAGGAATGATGAAATTTGATTTGTAGATTTAGGAGTTTTCTATAGATATGAGCAAGAAGAAGAAGAAGAGTACGCAGAAAGTTTCTCAAATGAGGAATTTCTATACATACTTGGTTTTAGTCAGATAGGAAATAGCAGGTCAATGGGTGGGAAAAGAAAGGGTCCAAAGTCTCTTAGGGTTTCTAGGTTCTCTTGGTTTACCAAGGAGCCCATTAGTCTAAAACAAACCCAATAAGACTTAGCCAAAAAAAGTACACAAATATACACTGCAAATGAAAGAAATAAGCTGCAGGTTATTTAATAATTAGGAAATGAAGGTGGAGAGACAAAAATAAATGTCACATTTTATTTTGAAAGTTTCAGGCATTAATAATGCATAAAGAAATGTACGTAGGAATGGAAAAGTTTGCAAACCAAAGGAAAGTGAAATTTTGTATACGCGAAAATGAGGTGGCAAGAATTAAATACAACCTAAAAGTCTAGGCTCAGGTATTAAGCAGAAGGAGAAATGAACGGATCAAGTATTAATAATGAGATAATTATTTTAAAACGTACATGCAATAATTAATAACCAAAAAAATGAAGAGACCATGTACATCGTACAACCTTTTTGAAATTCAATTTGTGAAACATAACCAAATTAACTTCATTAACTCAAATAATATTCAAATTTGTACGCATTTAGTTTTTTTATCTATGCATAATAAATAAATTACTTATCTTAAAAATGAAAACGTTCAATTTGGTTTACCCAAAATGATCTTTTATTTCCATTAAAACATCCTTTCTATTTAACACAAAAGGTGCATTTCTTTTATTAAATTTATTAATTGCAATCAATGTTTTCTTCCCTTCTAATTAAAATATATTTCAATAACATTAATTGCAATTACTTACAAAGTTAAATTTCAAAACAGACAACTAAAATGGATGAAAAATAGAATAATTGTTTCCTTCAGTCATTTAAACACCTTTATAAATTTGTTGTTTATACAGTAAAGTAATAAATAACTTACTTAAATAAATTATTTTCCTACTCTTGTAATCCATCTGTATGCTAAAACACAGTTCAAATATACATATATTTCTTCCTTTATACCGATCATTCTATTCTTTATTTTAATGAAATTAAACCTACATTCACAAATGAAACATTCATTTTATTTGATATAAATCTTCTTTTCATTAAATCAACTTTCCTTATATTTTCACAAAACATAAGCTACGTTTAATTACACCTATTAATTTACAATTTGGTGTCCTCTCTACCATTAATTAAAATTATCCGATTACATTAATTTCAATTGTTTACAAAGGTGAATTTCAAAATGGACAAAATAAATGTAATGAGAAATAGAACAATTATTTCCTATCTAATAGTAATTTAAACATATTTATATACTATTGGATACAAACATGAATTATACATTTCTTACCAAATAATAGTTTCTCGTCTCTGCAATCAATCTTTCAGCTGCCAAACATTTCAAATAAATAAACATATGATTTCTTCTTTAATAAAGAAACATTTATTATTCTTTATGAATATTTATTATTCCAATCAATTGGAAATTTACATTCAGACAATTGTTAATGTCACTCAAACCAATGTTATTAAAATGCACACTAGCATTTGTTATCATCCCTACATTATTGCAAAAATGTTTCATTAATAGAAATTTTACTTAAGTTCATAACTTGTATTATAATTTAATTTGTATCAGTAAAATCTTATTTTTTTCTATTCCTAATAATTTTATTCAAAAATCTTATTTAATTTAATATTTTTAAATGTTTAAAAATATGGGTCGTTACACTCTATAACATGTATCGTGGCCCAAACTTGTTTACATGTTTGATATTGCTATCTGATTCAGTTGGAAATTATATGTTAATGTTTGAAGCGATATAGTCACCATAAACATGCTTTGAAATCCCTGATAATTAACATGTGTTTAAATTGGATAATTTGTGACACATTGGGAATATATATATAAGGTTATTTTACACACGTTTTGGTGTGGTGGACATAAATGGGTAGTTTTGGGAAGTTATAGAAACAGGGAAAGAAAGTTGAGTTGAAATTCCTTGTTTTTAGTAAAGTACAAAAAGGCTTTTAATTTAAATATCCTTTCAAATCATTTTAAAGTAGTTTGGTGAAAATTTATTAAAGTATTTTAATAAAGGTGTTTTGAAGTTTAAAAGGGTTTTATACTTATTTCTTGATTTCAAATATATAGGATTTTATATTAGATATGTTTTCTATGGTTTTAAATAAATTAAAAAATAAATATTTTAAGAGATATTCTATATGAATGTTATAAATCATAATATAAATGTTTTTTTTAAAGTATTTCTAATATTTTTAAGTACATATAGTTTTAGATAGTTAGTTAAATATTTTATTGAACTAAATAGAAGTTTATGCAATATAATTTCTTTTTGAATTGTTTTTATTATTAAATATTTTATCTTATAAATAAGATGGTATACATATATCATTTTAAAATGGTTTTAGAAGTGTTTTAACATATTAGAAGGTAATTTAAAGATATTATAATATATATATATATATATATAAGTTTTTAAATATTAAATTAAGTATTTTATAATATAACAAAAGGAGTTTGGATTTTTAACACTTAAGTTAAAATAAATGGTTTTGGTGGAATTAATTAAAAGTGAATTACCTTAATTAATAAGTGTACATATGCTTTAATCTTTAAATAAATGTTTTAAAGTTAATGATAAGTATAAATATGGTTTGGGTTGTAATAAACAATGTTTTAAGCAACATTTGTTTTAACCTTATTGTTAATTTTACTTTGGAATATAATTATATGTTTGAAGATGAATACTTTAAGGATTAAGTAAATGAATGGTTTTGGGTTATTATGACAATTTTTAATTAACATTTGTCTTAAAACCTTATGTACAAATAAATCTTTAAAAGCAAGTTTTAAAGATAATGATTAAATGTGAAGTGTTTTGGATTTGCAGTAAACAATGTTTTAAACAACATTAGTTTTTACTCCCTTGAATTATATTTTTAAGTGGGAATATATTAAATAAAATTGGATCTTTACTAATGGATATTTGAAGATAATAACAAGTATTGAATTTTTTTATATAAAAAGATAGAAAGAGTTATATGTCCAATTTATAAAAGAGAAGATGTTTATAGTAACGATGTTTTGGCAACATTTGTTTATAACCTCTTTTATTTTATTTTAAAGTAAATAAAATTTGTTTAGTAATTTGTGGATATACTTATACCATTTGAATAAGTATATGAATACTTTTTAAGTATTAAAAAAGTATAAATGAATAGTTAAATTTACGAATACAAGTATATATCTCTTATAAAGAGAAATTAAATATATTTATATATACAAATATATAAAGGAAGTTTTATTTAAGAATGGAGTATTAATTTATAAGGAAAGTCTTGATTTATAAAAGAAGTTTGATTAGATGAAAAATGTGTTTTACTAAATGAAAGAGTTTTAAATCAATAAAGGATAAATTAATTTAAAAGGGATTAAAAGTTGTTTATGTGACTTGATCATGCTTTGGATGAATTGGTAGTGCATGTATGATTACTTGCTTATGGAAAGCGTATAGGAATTAGTTCCCTTATGCGATCATTCACACTATTATTGAATAAGACCAAATCCATCGATTTAGTCTTGGAGAGATCGGGATCGGTAAGTGTTCTACTTATCAAATACCACTTCAAGACTGAGATATGGGTTCTTTGTTTTGGAAGTGGAATAATGGAATCCGTGTGTGGTTCCGAAGTCTATTAAGATAATGGTATCCATGTGGGGTCCAATATTTGATCGAGTATTGGAGACTCGTGTGAAGATGCCAAACGTAGCCTCGACATCGAAAAATGACTAAAGATTGAGCAGGCTGCACGATCCTAGGGTTTAGCTGACTCATGATGGGTACACCAACTTCATATCTAGAGTATGTTTATCAGTATATTGCGCACGATGAGTTGATGATACTTGGTACACATTTGTTTACGAGAGTGTTTGGATGATGACCTAGTTGTGTTTACCTTATTGTATATTTTATCTAGAAATATACGACGCTTGGAAGGTAGTTTCTAATCCTTGTCATAGGTGATCGGTCTCAATTTACTGAGGAGGTCTCTATGAAAAATCCATTTATACAAACGTCCCTTAGTGGTTTTGTTTGTATATTAAATATGTTGTTGAATGTAATAAATGTAGCCATTCTAGCTATGATTTATATTTATCTAAAACCCAAGACATTATTATAATATCATTGGATTTTCTAATATAAATGGTTTGGTTATAGTAAGGTATAACCTGTTCGTATTTATGTGTGGCGTGCTCTTAGGAGATACCTTTATTTCAAAAAGGTTTTATAACATTAATTAATTCAAATGACTTGAGTTTCTCATGCTGGTTTACCAGACTGATCTGGGTGTTATGTTTCTTATAATCCTCGGGTCAGCCCCGTGTATATTTGTGCGACCCATCTCCTCGACCCTTGAAAATCGACACTAATACATCCCGGTATTCGTGTGCCATAATTCCAAGTGCTGGAAGGCAGATTATCAGGGGTAAAGTGAAATAAAGGTAGAAGATAGAAACACAAATTCTCACATTGCATTTAACTATATAGGTAGATAGTATATACAACCACTCTCACAAGGGTACATCAGAGTTATGGTATGAAAAAACCCAGCTGGGAACAGTTATAACTGCCTGCTCCCACACTTGCTGGTACAAACAAACTAGACACAACGGAAAAAAAGATAGATAGAGATCCACATAAGATTCTCCAGCTCCATGCTCCAAAACTCCTCCCAAAATGGTTCACCAAAATGCTCCAAAAATGATCTTGACTACTTTGCTGCCCAAGAAAATAGGGCACCCAGAGTTAAAGGCAAAAGAAAATAAACTCCTGGTCGGTCATGGGACTGGTGTGAGAAAACATAAAAGAGCGTATACTTTTGAAATCAAAGGTATCACATAAGACCACGTCGCACATTAATAGGGATGAGGTTTTTTCCTTATGATAACCAAAACATTTGCTATGTAAAATCATTTTAATATTATTTTTAATGACACTTTTTGAAAACATTTGCAAGTAAACTTATTAATCTTAGCCGAAATTGTTACGTTGATTAAATTCTGGCATACTAGCTACAAAGTAGGTTCTACACTCAAAATGGCAGACAAGTATTGGAGAATGGATTTCCAAAAAATGACCAGGTAAGGGACTACCTTCCGATAGTACGTCTTTAGAGGAAAGTATCGAGGCCCAACTGATGGTCCTCTACCAACACAAGACCGGCCTACCTCTAACTAGATAGTTACGAATATGTCATCACCCCGGTCGCTACCGACCTATCTGAGACGTCTCTTAGCATACTTCCACAATAATTAAATCTCGAACGTTATAGCTGGTAGAAATATATCTAGAAGGGGATGATCATACCCTAATGGTTGCAAACCACATAGCCTAGCCGCTTCTACCCTATTTTGGTCATTTGCAAGTGTGAGGCCTGGGGAAACGATTACTTTTCACATAGCACATCATCTTTCCTCTTTGAATGCCACATTTCCATGTCATAATCACAAAACTAATTTCTACAAACGTATAACTCCTGAGCTTGTACGTCTCATGAAATGGTGTTAAGCTAAGAGAAGTTGCCTTCTCTACCACCAAACAGATGTTATGTTTATAGAGATCAATTAATGTGACTTTAGAATGCAATGTCAGACATTCGTCCATACTAGCTGTCAAGGAATAGGACAAACCGAAGGCACTTCTCCTACCGCATTCTGTATGGGAATCTCCCTTAGGATCAGTAGCGAGCAGTCCTTACAGATCGAAAATTTTCATAACGGAGCACTGCTGCCAAATATATGATATGCTAAATTTCACCTCATGGAACTAGTGGCAAGTAGCTCTACATCATGAATATCCTCATCTTCTATGATCTTATCTTCCACCTATTTTACTTTGAAATGTAAATTGGTTTGAAGTGGTTTTCGGATAGGAATCATCCAAATCTGATCACCGTCTCTTCGAATCCAATTATTAGAAGAAAAAAATGTTAAGTGTGGGTGATAGTAAATAACATTTTCATTCAGCAATATCTTTAGAGATATATATCTCTAAATTCACTTCAGCGTATATGGATTTATTAAACCTCTCTTTAAATCATTTCCTTTTATTTCTTGTAAATTATTTCTAAAGGGTATCTTTATTTTGGAAAAATTTAAACAGGATCTTTTTAGAGCATCCGGGATTTCCCTTCGATCTGTTCCACTCCTCGCCTAAAAAGAGAAAATAGAGGCTAGGTAAGTTCAGCGCACTGGTTGCTCCATCCCTAACCTTAGTTACACACCTTATTTTACCTTTTTAGATCTCATAGGCGGAACAAATGTACTAGTCATTTCCGCATACTCCTTTTGTTATTACATTCAAGGAAATGATTTCAATTATATTGTTTAAGTGTTATAAACAGTTCCTCTTAACCATTCATTTAAACTCTTATTAAAACTTCCAAATCATCTTTAAAATAACAATATTTAAAGACATTTATAAAAGATTCGGAAAAGAATAGTTAAGTTTAAATATATACTTCTAAAGTTTACTGAAACTGCTATAGAAAAGTGCTGCAATTGGTGTTTTAAAAACTTATTCGATTAAAACAACTTTTCTATCATTTGGAAATCCAAATTTATAACTCAAATCTCTTTTAAAACATTTTATAATATTTATAAAATTAATCTAATATATTTAAACATTTAAGAATATTCATTTTAAAGAATTTTATACTTTGGTCACTTAACTGCAAAAGCGCGATTTTCTAGGAAACTTGATTTGGACATATTTTAAATTCTTTTAAATAAAATCTTGATTTTTATATTGCATTTGAAAACTATAGTGGGAGGAGTCTAGAAAATTCTTATTTCAAAGAATTCCGATTCTGAATTCATTATAAATGGATTTAACTTTTTTGGTGCGAAATCACGAACTACCTTTACGTGACGCGCATATTTCTAGTTGTTTTCCAACTCTTTACAAACTTTTGCCCAAAATCATGTTAAATACTTCTAAAACATTTCTATGTCATTTAAAGTCATTTTCTCATGTTTTTAAAGAGGTTCACAAGTCGTATACACTTTTGAATTTAAATAAGGGAGTGATTCCTTTTTTTATTTTTCGACGTGTAATTTAACGTGACTTGTTATGATACCAACCAAACAATCATTCAACATCTATATAACATCCAAACATGATATCAACCAACATAAAAATTACAAAAGCATGTCATAACATAAGAGTAGAGACAAGGTAGAGTTTTCTCACAAAAATTTACTTTCCGATCTAACTTTGTTACTATGGATTTCACTATAGCTTCGCTACTATTTTTCGAAACTTCTTAAAATTCGGCTACACCTCCTTTATCTTAGAAGTTGAGATGAAAAGAGGTGGAGATGGCTTCTAGGTGGGTATGGCCTTGGGTGGAGGGGGTGGATGGAACTTACTAACTTGATCTTGACTTAAGTATTATACTTTTTTGTCGATTATTTTCCCATAACTTTGTTACGCTTTTGGAATTTTATTTTGAGGGGTATGGAAGACATTGAAACTCTAAGGAAGAAGAAGGAGAAGCTTAGAAAATAATGGAATGAAGTGTGAAAAAATGAGAAGGAAGCTTGGGTATTTATAGCCTTGAATTACTTAAGGATTAAGCTTTGTTCTTTTACATTTTTACCCCTCCCATCACCTCATTGCACGCGGCCCAAGGCATCTCCATGTGCTTCCATCACTTCATGTCCTATTTCCTTACTTCCTTAGCTCTTAAGGGATGTATTTGGATGGATTTATGGCTTGAAGTGAAGATTACATTTGTTTTGGTGAGATTTTGTTGACTTCTGGCTAAATATCTTACTTTTCTTTACTTTAAAATTTGTTAAATTAATTAGTTATTTATATATGTTACATATATGTATTACTAAATGTATTAGTATGTTTTAAAGTGTTTTAACTTCCAACGTTGCAATATTTGAATATAAATTTTGACCATTGATCCGTTTTGAATCCGAAATCCAATTATCGGTCACATTTTTACGTTTTTGTTAAACTATTTATATTTGTAAACAAAATTTGAAAATAAATTTGTATGTTTTTATTTAATAATAAAAGGCCTTGTATAAAAATTTAAAATAATTTATATAATCATTAAAACTTAATTTTACTAAAACCGACTTTTGTCACTTTTTTACCAGCATAAGCAAAAGTTCCTATTTTTACGTAAAAATATATTTTAAAATCTTACATAATATTATTTGTGTTATAAAAACTTATATTTAATATTTAAAATCCATTAAATATTATATCTTAGTTTGATCGAATCTTGGATCGTTACATTCTCCCCTCTAAAAGAATTTCGTCCTTGAAATTGAAGATAACAAGAAGATAGCTAAAGGGAAATATATTTGACTTGATGAAATTATACAAAAGTATGAATAAGTGGCTACACCACAGGCATTGAGTATAGTATGACGATACGGTCTATACATAAATCCTAAACTCAGGATATGCCTTCCTCATTCTAATCTTTGTTTCCCAAGTGCAATTCTTAGCATCTCCACTCCATTGAGCTTTGACTGACCTTACCACCTTCCTCCTTAATCGTTTCTCATCATGATCAACGATTCAAACAAGCTATTTAATAACGGCCAAATTTGGTTCCACCTCCAAGTATTCCTAAGTAGCCGTTTCTATGATTTGTTCTGGGTCATGCACATGTTTTCGCAAATAAGATACATGAAAAATGTTATGCACTCCTGACAACCTTTCTGGCAATTGCACTCAATAAGCTAGTGGGCCGATTCGTTCAAGAATGGGAAAATGTCCAATATATCGAGGTGCTAATATTTCATCCATTCCAAACATCATTACTCCTCTCATCGGAGAGACTTTCAAAATGACAGAATCTCCAACCGAGAATTCCAGATTTCTACGCCTTTGATCTTCCTAACTCTTCTGCCTGCTTTGGGATTCCTTTAGCTTCTTCCTAATCATATTGACTTTCTTTAAGGCTTCTCTTATCATGTCCAGACCAAGTATTAACCGTTCTTCGGTTTCTATTCAACATGATCGTGACTTGCATGAACGACCATGTAAAGCTTCATACGGTGTCATCACGATACTAGCCTGATAGCTGTTGTTATAGGAGAACTCTACCAAATGTAGATAATTTGCCCATAAGCCTCCAAAGTCTAGAATACATGCTCTTAGAAGATCTTCCAAAATGCAGTTGACTCTTTCTGTTTGTCCATCAGTTTGAGGACGATATGCAGTGCTTATACTCAGCTTCATTCCCAAAGCTGTCTGTAATGCTTCACAGAACTGACTAATAAAGATTGGATCTTGATCGCTTACTATATTGCTTGGAACTCCAAGCAATCGAATAATCTCCCTCATATATATCTCTGCAAGGCTAGTAGTGGTCCATTCATATTTGATCCCACTTCCAAGCTGGAATCTCCAGAGGTTGAAGTAACCCTACAATCTTCTGTTGGTCATTTTTGACTTGTTGACAATTTGCACATCGGCTAACATAAATGGATATGTCCCTTTTCATACTTCTCCACAAAAAGATTCGTTTTACGTCTTTGTACATTTTGTTAACTCCCGGATGAATGTTATGTTGGGATTTATGGTATTCATTTAATACTTCTTGCCTAATATTTCCAATCTTCGGAGCACAAATTCACCCATTCACCCGCGATACTCCACGGTTATCCACTTTAAAGCTTGAGTTCTGCCCTTTGTGAATATCTTTAATAACCTCCTTTAGGAATCGATCTTCTTTTTGCTTGCTAGCTATTTTATCTAATTGAGTTGGAGTCACTATCAGATAAGCTATAACAGCATGTTTTCTACTCAGCACATCGCTACTATGTTGGCTTTCCCGGGTGTATATAGAAGATGTAGATCATTAGATGTGAGAAATTCTAGCCAACGCTGTTGTCTCTTGTTTAAGTCTTTCTTGGTGAAAAGATACTTCAAAGATTTATGATCTGCGAAGAGCTCAAACTTTTCGCCCAGCAAATAATGCCTCCATATTTTTAATGCGAACACAACAGCTAATAATTCTAAGTCGTGTGTTGCATAATTCTTCTCATGAGTCTTTAGCTACCTACTTGAATAAGCGATCAACTTTTCTTCATCCATTAGAACTGCACCAACTCCTTCCCTACAAGCATCCGTATAAACGGTTAACTTATTATTTCCATTTATAATTGCTAGGACTGGGGAAGTAGTTAACATTTTCTTAAGTTCCTGGATTGTTTCTTCACATTTAGGAGTCCAGATAAATTCGGCATCCTTCATTGTCAACTTCGTTAGGTGATAGGCAATTTTTGAGAAGTCTTGAATGAATCTTCTGTAATATCCTTCCAAACCTAAGAAGCTATGAATAACTTTAGGAGTTTGTGGTTGCTTCCAATTTTGAACAACTGGACCTTTACAAGATCTACTGAAATCCCGTCCCATGAAACTATATGCCTAAGGATTCTTACCTCCTTTTCCCAGAAGTGGCAATTTGAGAATTTGGCTTTAAGCACACTATTCCTCAATATCTCCAACATAATTTCTAGATTCCTTTCATGTTCTTCTTCTGTATTAGAATATATAAGGATATCATTGATAAAGACTAACACGAATTTATTGAGTACATCTCTATATACTCTATTTATAAGGTCTACAAAATAAGCGGGTGCATTGGTCAGCTCAAAAGGCACAACCAACCACTCAAAGAAAGTATTCAGACCTTTAAATGCAATTAAATGGATGCAGTCTTCCGCGATCCTTAGTTGATGAAATCTCATGGCTAGATCCATTTTCAAGAATACCGGAGTACCATGTAACTGATCGAACAAGTCATCTATTCGGGGTAGAGGGTACTTGTTCTTAATTATTTGTTTATCAGGTCTCGATAGTCTACACAAAGCCTCAAAGACCCATCCGACTTGGTAACAAAAACTACCAGTGATCCCCAACTTGAACGACTATGTCTTATCATTCCTTTCTTCAATAGCTCTTGGGTTTGGATATTTAGCTCATCCCTCTCCTTTGGAGCCATCATTCGATCAGATTATTTAATGGCCCTGCACCAGGAATCAAGCCGACATGAAACTCGATTTCTCGATGTGGGGGTAAACTCTTCACTTTTTCAAAAATGTTTGGAAATTCTTTAACAATAGGTATCTTTCTAGTTATTTCTGGGATGAATCTAAGGCATAAAGAAAACTATTCCTCCTTGGACTAGGATCTTCACAAGATATTTCTATAAACTTCCCTAACTTCATTTTTACTAAAACCATCCTTTTTACACAATCTAGAATAACTTCGTGCTCAGTCAACCAATCCATACCGAGTAAAATTTCAAATATAATAAAATCCAAGACAAACAGGTCACAAGGAAATTTATGGGAAGAATGTGAAATTTGGACCTTTTCAAAATTCATACAAAGGTTAGTGGTACCACCTATAGGATTTGTTATGCAAATAGGGGTATCAACTAGTTTAGGTATAAGTTTTAATTCATCTATTGATTCTTTAGCAACAAAACTGTGAGAAGCTCTAGTATCAAATAATACTCAAATAAAATATCTTTGATAAAAATATTACCTTCCAAACCTCCCCTGCCCTTTACATCCTGAGAGGTTGAAGGTTCATCCTTTATAGTGTAAACTCTAGCTTGTTCTCTCTTCCTCATTATTGGACAATCCTTTATCAGGTGCCTTGATTGATGACAATTATAACAGTTTCTTGGCGGTGGCCTCTGAATCGTGGGGTTCTCGCAATTAGTTGCTAGGTGGCCCTTTTGTTGGCAATTATAATAAGTAGCATCCTTCAAATAGTTACCTTGCGATCCTCCTCCAGATTTGCCTTGCCCTGGCCTTTTCCTACTGTGATTGAACTTCCTCTTCTTCCAATTGTTGTTTTTGGCATGACTTACCACCGGATTCTTCTTATCCAATGTTTCATAACGAAATCCCATATCCACCAAGTCTATAAACAATCCTTTCACATGAGCAATCATCCTGCTCTGGTACTTCTCGTCCATCCTGGAAATAAACTTCTCGTTTTTCCTTAAAGGCGTGTCAATCAGACTTGGCCCAAAACAAGACAATTCATTGAACTGATTTGCATACTCTTCAATAGTCATTTCATCCTACTTTAGATCCATAAAGCTTCTATAAAGATGAGATTTTTTGACCGCTTGCATATACTGTTCCTCCAAGACTTCCTTAAACCTTTCCCATGAGAAATTGTCTTCCGATTCATTTAGGATAATGGACTCCCACCAAGCCAGAGCCCCTTCCTGTAATTGCTAAGAGGCCAAGAGACCTCTTTTGATCATTACTAATATCCACTGCTTTAAAGATTCTTTCGCATGATTTGATCCAAGTCTGAACTTCAATGATAGTTTTCGTGCCTTTGAATGGTTTTCTGCCTAAGCTGGTATAATTTTTGCATAGGGTAGAAAAGTTAACCTGGGGTTGTACAAGAGCTACTTCTTCTACCACAGTAGCAGTTGGAGCTCAACCGTTGGTTGTTGTGGTGTTGTCATTTCCCGTCTCTGTCCTCTATAAGTACTCATGTCTGACTACCTGAATATAGTAAGATAACTTTAAAATACAAAGACGAAATTATCTTGGGGAATGGGTATTTAAGCATAGCACAACTTGATTTTATTCAGATAAAGGTTTTAAATGTACACTCTCATAGATTAAACTCATTCTAGGGTATTACTAACCCTATCTCTAATGAGTCATACCATACCAAAGCTAAGTTTCTCGCTTAACCTTCAACTCTGATACCAAATGTGACGACCCATCTCCTCGACCCTAAAAAATCGACACTAATACATCCACAGTATTCACGTGTCGTAATTCCAAGTACCGGGAGCAAATTATCAGGGGTAAAGTGAAATAAAGGTAGAAGATACAAACATAAATTCTCATATTGCATTTAACTATATAGATAGATTCTACATGCAACCACTCTCACAAAGGTACATCAGAGTTATGGTATGAACTAACCTAGCCAGGAACAGTTATAATTGCATGCTTCCACACTTACTGGTACAAACAAACTAGATACGATGGAAAAAAAGATAGATAGATATCCACATAAGATGCTCCAGCTCCATGATCCAAAACTCCTCCCAAAATGCTTCACCAAAATGCTCCTAAAATGATCCTGACTACTTGGCTACCAAGGAAAATAGGGCACCTAGAGTTTAAGGAAAAAGAAAATAAACTCGGATCAGTCATGGGACTGGTGTGAAAAAACTTAAAAAAGCGTATACTTTTGAAATCAAAGGTATCTCATAAGACCACGCCACACATAAACACGGACAAGGTTTTTCCCTTATGACAACCAAAACATTTTCTACGTAAAATCATTTGATATTATTTAAATGACATTCTTTGAAACATTTGCAAGTGAACTTAATAATCTTAGCCGAAATTGTTATATTGATTAAATTCCGGCATACTAACTACAAAGTATGTTCTACAATCAAAATGGCTGACATGTATTGGAGAATGGATTTCCAACAAATGACCAGGTAAGGGACTATCTTCCGGTAGTACATCTCTAGAGGAATGTACCGAGGCCCAATTGATGGTCCTCCGCCAACACTGGACTAGCCTACCTCTAACCAAATAGTACCGAAGATATCATCACTCTGGTCGTTACCGACCTATCTGAGACGTCTCTTTGCATACTTCCATAATAATTAATACCCAAACGTTATAGCAGGTAGAAATATATGTAGAAGAGGATGATCATACCCTAATAGTTGCGAATCACATAGCCTTGATGCATCTACTCTGTTTTGGTCATTTTCGGGTATGAGGCCTGAGGTAACGATTACCTTTCACATAGCACGTCATCTTTCCTCTTTGAATGCCACATTGCTATTCCACAATCACACAACTAATTTTTACAAAAGTATAACTCCTGAGCTCGTACGTCTCAAGAAAGGGTGCTAAGTTAAGAGAAGTTTCCTTCTCCGCCACCAAACAGATGATATGTTTATAGAGATCAGTCAATGTGATTTTAAAATGAAATGTTAAACATTCGTCCATACAAGTTGTCCAAGAACAGGACAAACCAAAGGCACTTCTCCTACTGCATCCTATTTGGCAATCACCCTTAGGATCATTAGCGAGCAGTCCTTGCAAATCGAAGATTTCGTAATGGAACACTACTGCCAAATATATAATATGGTGAATTTCACCTCGAGGGACTAGTGGCAAGTAGCCCTACATCATGAATATCCTCGTCTTCAATGATCTTATCTTCCACATGTTTTACTTTGAAGCGTAAATTAGTTTGAAGTTGTTTTCGGATAGGAATCACCCAAATCCGATCCTGGTCTCTTTGAATCTAATTATTAGAAAAAATGTTAAGTGTGTGTGATTAGTAAAAAACATTTTCATTTAGCAATATCTTTAGAGATATATATCTCTCTAAATTCATTTCAACATATATGAATTTATTAAATGTCTCTTTAAATCATTTCCTTGGAAATTATTTCTAAAGGGTATCTTTTCTTTTGGAAAAACTTAAATAGGATCATTTTAGAGATTCAGGCTTTCCCTTTGATCTGTTCCACCCCTCGCCTAAAAAGAGAAAACAGAGGCCAGGTAAGTTCAGCGCACTGGTTGCTCCATCCGTAACCTTAGTTACACACCTTATTTTACCTTTTTAGATCTCACAGGCGGGACAAATGTACTAGTCGTTTCCGCATACTCCTTTTGTTATGAAATTCAAGGAAATGGTTTTAATTATATTGTTTAAGTGTTATAAACAGTTCCACTTAACCATTCATTTAAACTCTTATTAAAACTTCCAAATTATCTTTAAAATGCTAAATTATTTATTCAAAGACATTTATAAAAGATTTGAAAAAGAATAGTTAAGTTTAAATATATACTTCTAAAGTTTACTAAAACTACTGTAGAGAAGTGCTGCGGATGGTGTTTTAAAATCTTATTCGATTAAAACAACTTTTCTATCATTTGGAAATCCACATTTATAACTCAGATCTCTTTTAAAACATTTTATCATATTTATCAAATTTATTTCATATATTTAAACATTTAAAAATATTCATTTTAAAGAATTTTATACTTTGGTACACTTAACTACAAAAGCGCGATTTTCCGAAAAACTTAATTTGGACGTATTTTAAATTCTTTTAAAGGAAATCTTGATTTTTCTTTTGCATTTGAAAACTATAGTGGAAAGAGTCCGAAAAATTCTAATTTCAAAGAATTTCGATTCCAAATCCATTATAAAAGGATTTAACTTTTGCGACGCGAAATCACGAACTACCTTTACGTGACGCGCCTATTTCTAGTTTTTTTCCAACTCTTTACAAATCTTTGCCTAAATCATGTTAAATACTTTTAAAACATTTCTAAGTCATTTAATTTCATTTTCTCATGTTTTTAAAGAGGTTCACAAGTCATATACACTTTTGAATTTAAATGAGGAAGTGATTCCTTTTACGATTTTTCGACGTGTAATTTACCGTTACTTGTTATGATATCAACCAAACAATCATTCAACATCCGTATAACATTCAAACTCGATATCAAGCAACATAAAACTTACAAAAGAATGTCATAACATAAGAGTAGAGACAAGGTAGAGTTTTCCCACAAAAATTAGCTTTCCGATCTAACTTTGTTACTATGGATTTGACTATAGCTTCGCTACTATTTTTCGAAACTTCTTAAAATCCGACTATAGCTCATTTATCTTAGAAGTTGAGATGAAAAGAGGTGGAGATGGCTTCTAGGTGGGCATGTCCTTGGGTGAAGGGGGTGGATGGAACTTACTAACTTGATCTTGACTTAAGTGGTGTACTTTTTTGTCGATTATTTGTCATAACTTTGTTACGCTTTTGGAATTTTTGTAGAGAGGTATGGAAGCCTTTAAAAATCTAAGGAAGAAGAAGGAGAAGCTTAGAAAAGAATGGAATGAAGTGTGAAGAAATGAGAAGGAAGCTTGAGTATTTATACTCTTGAATTACTTAAGGATTAAGCTTTGTTCTTTTACATTTTTACACCTCCCATCACCTCATTGCACACGACCCAAGCCACCTTCATGTGATTCCATCACTTCATGTCCTCTTTTCTTACTTCCTTAGCTCTTAAGGCATGTATTTGGATGGATTTATAGCTTAAAGTGAAGATTACATTGGTTTTGGTAAGATTTTGTTGACTTTTGGTAAAATATCTTACTTTTCCATACTTTTGTAAAGTAATTATTTGTTCATATATGTTATATATATGTATTACTAAGTGTATTAATATGTTTTAAAGTGTATTAACTTCCTACATTGTGATATTTGAATACAACTTTTGACCGTTAAGCCGTTTTGAATCCGATTTCCGGTCACATTCTTACGTTTTTGTTGAACTATTTATATTTGTAAACAAAATTCAAAAATAAATCTATATATTGTTATTTAATAATAAAAAGGCCTTATTTAAGAATTTAAAATAATTTATTTAATTGTTAAAACTTAATTTACTGAAAACTTACTTTTGTCGCTTTTTTACCGGTATAAACAAAAGTTCCTATTTTTTTGTAAAAATATAACTTAAAATCTTACATAATATTATTTGTTTTATAAAAACTTATATTTTAATATTCAAATTACATTAAATATTATATCTTAGTGTGATCGAATCTTGGGTCGTTGCAATATTTCCAAATTTTGCTGATGTTCATTGGAGCTCTTGGAGAAGAGCTGGATGATTACCTGCTATAGTTTTTATTTCCGCTGCATTACTTTTTTATATTTATCAAAAATTATAAGGATAGATTGTTATAACTATTGAGGCTGATGATAGGTTAGTTTACTTTGTTTATTGTATGTATATTAAAATGTTCTTTTTGTAAAAATCTTTTGAGATATTATATATTATCATTCTGTTGTGAGGTTGTGAGGTTTTTGTTCTCTTCTTTCTTGTTTTTTTCTTTTTTCTTTTTCTTTTACCCTAACATCCTATCTTTTCGGCACTTGGGTGCTTAGCGCGTAAATACCATGGTTGTATTAGTATCGACATTCGGGGGTGGAACATGCGATCGTTACAATTGTTTTGACATAAAGAAAAGTGCTTTTATAATAAATAATAAAAAAATAATTTTATACTTAAGAGAAAATAATGGTAGGGATTATGATATTTTGGATGGATGTAATATATGATTAATGGTTGATTTTAGTTATCACATATATCATTTTATGATGATGAGATTGTATTTGGATGCATGTGCGATATTTTGCCATTATTAATACGTGTGTGTAGTTAACTATGGTTTTATTGTTAGTGTTTGTGTTACTAATATAGTGTTTTAGTATACATTTGGTAGACTTATACTTACATTAATTGTATATTACTAATGGTAAATAAATTGGTATATGTGAGTATGTATATATAACACCCCTAATTTTAGTTAAACATTATTTAGGATGTTTAATTGGATGGATTAAATAGAATAATGTAAAGGGTTAAGGAGAATGAGATTTGAAACTTAATAAGGTCGTGCCATACTTAATTAATTAAGTAAGATTATTTAAACTTAACATATAAGAGAAAATAGGGCAAAATAGGAAGATCCATCTTTTAATCCCTTAAACCTGCTCCCCTTAATATCATTCTCTCTTTATTCATACACAAACAATCAAAAGAAAATATAAGAAGGTCGGCCATTAATCAACCTAGGGAGGGCGAAATCAAAGGAGATTCACAAACTAAAGCTTAGGGATTCAAGAACTAAATCAAATCTTAACTCCAACATCATTTTTAAGGTGAATAATACAAGATCCATCTCTTTTATCTCTTGGTTAATTTGGTTATGGATAGTATCCAAATTCACCTTGTTTATTTTGCCAAGTTATGGTTGAATAATCATTGTTTATGTAGAATAATGATTTATTGACTTATTATGAAATTATTTAAGTGGGTTTTAAGGGTCAACCCTAAGATTTTAAACTCCAAATGATTCGAATTTTTGATATGTTGTGTAAAATGATATTTTAGAGATGGATTCTTAATTTCATAATTTTCCAAATTATATAGATTATTTTATGAATTTCATAAAGAGGAAATAACTTAATTTCAGACTTTAATTATTTAAAATAATTAGATATGGTTTTTAGCTCCAAAATTTTTATATGATAAAGAGAAGAATATTCTAGAATTTTTGTGAATTTTTGGAATTTTTCCCAACTGATTTCGATTTGTTATGAAATTATTAAGCTGGATAAGCATTTAAATGGATGATTAATTAAGGATATTAATTGATTGTTTTAAAGTATGCTTTGGGACCTGAAACTTTGAGTGTGGTGGATTTCTATATAGTTTTGAGTAAAGAACTTTTATTATCCAATAGGAATTTTCCAAGGTATAAGATTTGGTGAAAAGTATTTACTTTTAATAGAAATAAACTAGTTTTCATGTTAATTACGATGATGCTATGCCGCATAAACCCTCTTCGAGCCTAAAGGAATGCCCCTTCCAAGAAGGTCGATGTCGATAAGGATGGAAGCTTATGATGGCTACTTAGGTAGCTATGAATTGATTTAATCAATGTCGACGTCGATATTGTCGTCAACCTATCCTGAATGGCATAGCCTTATCGTGATCATCAAAGTGTTATAAACGATGTCGCATCTCATCTCTTCGACTATTTTCATTACTAAGGTAGTGATCCCGCCTATATTGACTTCGACCCTAAGTATATTCTTCGATGACATAGTAGCCGAAACAAGTTAAGCCAGGATTTTTACAATGACGCTGATGCTCTTGATGTCGTTATGCATCAAGGTCGACAACCTTATACACTTTGTTTTAATGATGATGTCGCGTCTCTTTCTTTAATGCCGAAGAGACTTGTTTTGTGTAGACTAAAATATTTTAAAGGGGCAAAGAGGCCAAGTTTTCAAGAGGGTTTATGACCTTATATCTTCGGTAGTTAGCCATATAACTTATAAAGGTTTTAAGTCTTGTTTTATAGGTGGATAGCCTATACTTTATGAAGGTCGACAACATCATCTTCGATATTGGATATTATACTTAAAATAATTTTAAGTTTTTTTCTTCGAACTTGGATAGAGATCACATTGTTTTATAACCACGTATGTGTTATGGTTAAAGGTGGAGAGCCTTAGACCTCTATGTCGACATTGTTAGTGCTATGGACATTCATCTGTACTAAATTATAAAAGACGGAGAGCCTAAATTTTCTACTTCGTCATCGTCATTGTGGTTACCAATTCATTTTAAATTGCAGACTTTGACACTATCATTGGGGACGCCAATGTAGATTAACTTCGACATTGATCTAAAAATTTAATTATTTAATGATGGCAAGCCGTGTGTCACATGATTTTTGATTTCAACCTTGGGGATGCCAATGTCTATTTTTATTGACTTCGACATAGATCATTTGGGAATACCAATGTTATGTCACTTTGAAATGTTATAACTATAAGGGGATACATGTGGGTAACATGAATTACATTGATATATGTGGATAACATGAATTAAATTGAAACATATGGGTAACATGAATTAAATTGTAAATGATGGATTCATAGTCATCCTAGGAAAACTATGGCATATGAGATGGATAGTCTACATCATGCTGGAAATAGATAGTCTCAATGAGGATAATTAAGGGTTCATAGACATCCTAGGAAAACTATGGGATACATAATGGATAGTTCACATCATTTTAAGTTCAATAGAATATGTGTGATGGATAGTCCACATAATTTTAAAAAAGTAAACCATATTTGATGGGTAGTCAATATAGTAGGGGATGGGAAATCAAAGTAATAATTACATGTGCAATGAATAGTCCACATAGTTAAGAATAGTTTAAATGTGCGATGAGTAGTATACATGATTATAAGATGGGTAGTCAGATTAAAATAAACAGGTAGTCAGTTTAAATTGTGACGGGTGGTCATTTGAAATTAAGATGGATAATCTAATGAATTGGAATGGGTAATCTAATATATGTTGCATGATTATAAATGCTATTTTCTATGTTCTAACCATTGTGGTTATAGGAGCACAGTATATGGTTGTTATGTTCTAATAAGATACTGGTGAAGGGAAAACCCATTCCACTCAATGGCGTGGTCTTACTAGATCTCTATTTTAGTTCGAGATGGTAGGTTATTATTCACACTAGACTATTGTCTGACCTGAAGCTTTTGTTTTTCCCCTTAAACTCTAGGGTACTCATCCGAGTAGGTCGGGAGTAAGGGATTTCATGTTCCAATTAGACAATTAAGTTTCTGGAGACATGTAGGAGGCAATCTAGCTATCAGGAGACTTATCTATTTCTGCTGTGTAGTTTGGTTTTGTCTGTTTGGATGTAATGGCAAAGTTGTATAATTGCCAAATATTTGACTTTGATCAACCAAGGGGTCATCTTCATATGTCGCTCTTAGAGTATTTTGTAATAGTTATATTTTCTTTGAACATGGAATCGCAACTAAGATTATATAATGAATATGAAATCATATTTTGAAATAGAATGTAAAAGTGGTTTCTGAATTGTATTTGAAAATTTTCATATTCGTGTACTTCTGATTATTAATATGGTTAACATAGCCATATTTTGTCATCAGGGATTAATAACTATGGATAACTACAACATCTGCAGTGGTTAATTTTGGGCCTTAAAGTGGAGGATGTTACAGTATATGCTGTAATCTGCTTGTTTAATGTTTGGGTTGGCCTTGTGCGCTATCAAATGACTGTAATATTTAATGGTTGAGTGTGTTATTATTGGTGTTACCCCATATTTATGATGATGGATTGGAATTGTTTAGTAAGAGTAGTGTTTTCTACTTGCATTGATTGCATGGATTATAGTAGTTGTATTAATTGCATTGCTTGCAGTGATTGCATTGTTGTGATGGTTGCATGGATGTTATAGTTGTTATGTGCTAAAGACTATTTGGATGCATGAGAATAACAGAAAATAGAATACGTGGGCTTGATCCCTCAAAAAGGGTACGCCAGCGGTCTTTTACTATCCAATAACCACCATATCCCTTAGGTTGGGCTGGGATTTATATGACTAAGCACAGTCTAGACATAGTTGAAACCTTTTTCCTTTTTATTTCATATATCAGTATAGGCATGAAGTTGTAGGTAAGAGCAGAAAAGGGAAAGAAAGGTGGATGCAGGCTATGTTGTGGGCAGTTGATTGGTATATTCTTTTATATTATTGTTTTATTGTTAATGAGTTAATGATAATTAATGTACTGAGATGTAAATTATTATGATGATGTTGTAAATAATTGTATTATTAAGTTGATGTATATTAATATTGACATTTGATTCTGCTGTGAGATTTTCTTTTTATTTTCATAGTTTTGAAAAGTTTATATTATAACATAAACCATCCACTATTTATAATATTGGAAATTAGTTGCAGCGTATTTTATGGCGTTTGTAATTGATTTCTCATGTTAAAAATAGTGGGGCATTACAGTGAATCATATGGTACTTGTGAATTGTGTCTCAATTATTAATGGCAAAGCACCCATTTGGTGGAAGGGTCAAAAGAGTTAATGAATTCTTCAAATTGATACATATAGATGTATCCAGTTGAAGGCCTAATGATACCAAAACCAGATCCTCTTCATTAAATTCAGCGATGAATTTTCCTATATATGGGCATGTGTATTTGATACATTATTAGATATCAATGATAAACTCATAGAATCTAAAATAGAAGTAGAAAATATATATCATGCAAAATAATCAAAACAATTCGATTTGATCGAATTGGTGAGTATCTTAGATAAGAGTTCCAAGAGTACCTAAAAGAGAATAAGATTCACTCTCAAAGTCTCCATATGCTATATAATGATGTATTGATAAGGAGTAAATGGAATCTATTGGACAAAGTATGATTGGTAATGCAATACGTTGTCTTACCTCTTTCTTTAACGATATGTATTTAAGAGTAAGCACATAAGTTGAATTTGATTTCATCTAAAGCTGACATTATAATTTCATATAAGATGTGGATTGGGAAGAAACACCTTCTTAAATAGTTTAACATATGTGGTTGCCAAATCAATGTTATGAATGCAAGCTTCGTGAATTTGAGCTCAAGTTTATTTTATGTATGCCTATAGGCAGTTCATAAAATATTTTGAATATATGTTCTGTCACATTAAGGAACAAATTGG
Source organism: Allium fistulosum (assembly GCA_030737815.1). Taxonomy (NCBI): domain Eukaryota; kingdom Viridiplantae; phylum Streptophyta; class Magnoliopsida; order Asparagales; family Amaryllidaceae; genus Allium; species Allium fistulosum. The sequence goes on from CM060901.1 coordinate 723,313,112, forward strand.
TCTTTCAAGACATCACCTTCTTATAGAAGGAATTTATTTCTAGCGAAATTAATGATAATGCGACGGACTTGGATATGATCCAAGATTCTAAGATAAAAACTGATTATATAGATGATACAAATTTAGCCAAGCCCAGAAGGACACAACTCATTAGAATGCCTAATAGAAAATCTTGCACATTAATGAGAAACTACGAATTTCTTATTAATATTAAGAAAATGGATTGTTCATAGTGAAATCTTCTTGATTTCGATAAGCAATGGAGAGTATAAACTTTGCCATGTGTTGTGATGCTTTAAATCTAAAATATATTCCAAGTACACTAAGAAATTAATTTAGGGATTCGTACCTAAAAGGATTTAATCCATCTACCACAAGTGAGCCTTCGGGAAGAAGATCAATGTAGATAGAAATGTACAAAAAAAGGTTGATTGAAAATGATCTCATCAATTTCAAATGTTGAAACAAGTGGGGAAATTTTACCACTCAACATTTCTAAATTCATTTGAATTCTACTCCAACATTATTTCACAAAATGACTATGAGTTTTGGCATATTGATGATGAAACAAAACTTCTAAATAATGATTTAGAGGATATTGTTTTTAGCCAAAATGTCACGAAGTTAGTAGGAGAGATAATAAAGCTTGCAAACTCACAAGATATCAATATGACCTCCCTCCACCTCCGGTACCAAAATATGAATATCAACGGTAACGCACCCAAACATTACCCGGACAATGGGGTGAAATTGTCAAGTGTCAGCAATAACGATCAATCGATCAATAACATGTCATATACCTCACATCACATAGACAAAATATAATATCAAGCACAGATGTAAAACAAGTGAGACAATAACATAATTAAATGAACTAAACATCTTCAGAGCGCAGCACAGGTTCATCGGATTATACATCACAAAATATGTATGATTTTATACATCTTTGATACATCATAAACCACATAACATAAAATTGTCTCTATACAAAATAAAGTGCCAATAGCTCCCTGGCACGTCATATCGGTAGTAGCTCCATAAAGAAGATATATATGAGTACGCATAAGCCACTTACTCGTCCTCCGCACAACTCCATGCACCATCGTCATACCCATCTCTCAATCCACTCATTTAAAGAGTGCCTGAGAATAAAAGAAGCAATGCAAATAAACTCAGGTCAGACGACAACATGGTGCGAGGTGCTTATAAGTCTAAAATAATAGGTATAGATTCAATATATCGTAATTAGAGTAATATGGTATGGAAAGTCATATCTCACCTTCTTCTGCACCCAACAGGTAACAACCCTAGTTTTGATGATTACCTGTAATATTAAACTATAACAGTGGTTATAATTTAATATTGTGAAATTAAATAAATTGGAGATTCAAAATTGTTTATTTTAAATAAACAATGGATTTAAAATGTGAAAATAAAGTTTTGAAACTTTATTTTTGATTGTTTGTATTAAAATGAGCAGAACTTGGTTTTAAGTTTGAGAAATGCAATAATTTTGATAATTATTGCCAAATGTCTCTTCTATTAATTTTTAAAAGAAGCATTTGTTTTAATATGTGGTTCAATATAAATAAAAATGAGAAATTTGGGTTAAAAATAAGTTTTGGTTGTAAAAATGATGAAAATATGGTTTTATATGTTTTATTACACAAGAAAATAAATTTTATGTAATTTTTGAAGTTAAAAATGAAGCTTTATGTAATAATTGTGTAATTTGTGCATTTAAATTAAAATAAGAGTTTTAATAATGAAAATAAAATTTTTAGAGCTAAATTATCTTTTGTTTTGATGTAAAATAATTTTTAGAACATCATATGTAACAACCCGCAAATTTAGAGAATATTTTAAATGAAAATTTATTTAAAATTTTGAATATAATTATTTTAAATTTCTAAATTGGAAAATTTTAATGTATAATTTTAAGTTTGATGTGAAATGTTCTTTCAAATTTAATAAAATAAAGATTTTTCTTAAAATGCAAATTTTGGTCAACTTTGATCAAAGTTTGACTTTCTGTGAAAATTTTAAATTTTGAATTTTTAACTTTTTTTATGAAGAAGAATTTAATATAACATTTTCTAAGTTTTTGGTTTTGTTAAATTTTGATGTTTACTTCTCAAATTTTGCAACTTTTGGCGTATTACACGCAGTTATTTTCCCTACAACTTCTATTTTATTTTTATTATGATTTGTTTGGGCTTAGACCATTTGGGCTAGAAAACCTTTAGTTAGATGAATAGCCTATATATAATCTCCTAGGGTTTTGGCTAGCCTCCACATCCATTCATTTGTGCCTCCATAGAAAAATATAAGTCTTCTTCTCCTTCATCTTCCTTCTCCAAAACCCTAGACTTCTCCCTCTTATTCCTCCACAATTTTCGTCCTCCTTCTCCACAAATTTCGGCCTCAACATCTCCTCTTCCTCTAACCACAAAGTCCTAGCCTAAAAACCCACTACTCCTCTCTCCTTCTCCCTAGATCTTCTTCTCCACCACTCCTCTTCTCCCAAAATTTGCTATCACCTTCACCGCCTTCTCTCACCTTCTTCTCTTCTCTTATATTCTCCACCTCTTCCCAAAACCCTAGACCCTCCTCTACCAAAACCCTAACCTTAGGCCGAAAACCCCTTCACCAAAACCTAGTCTAACCAAACCCAAACCCCTACGGCCGAACCCCCTTTACCCAAAATCCCTGTGGCCGAACCCAAACACTAATAAACTAGCCTATAGCCAAGCCTATGCACCCCTAGTCAAGCCCTCTTCACATGTTTATATCTATATATTTTTTTCTATGTAAAATTATTTGTTTATGTATAGAATTTATTTTTATTTTTCAAGCGTCGGATTTGGATTCTCCTCTCACTCAAACTGGTCCGTAGTTTGTTGATTTTTGTGTTGCGCTTTGAATCACTTTTCCAATCAAAGAAAGGTGAGAAATCACATTTGACATACGTACTTATTTATTTGATGAATTGATGATAATTGAACCGTATGGATATGTATATGCAAGTTTGACATTTCACCTATGATTTTACCATATTATTTCATGTGTTATATCATGTTATTTCATATGTTTATATCATATTACTTCATATGTTTATATCATGTTATTACATATGTTTATGTTATGTCATTCATATGATTTTATTTTGTTGTTTCATATCATATATTATACATGTTTGATCATATGCCATGATATGCTGAATCTTGTTATGTTTATTTCATATTCTAGAATCACACTGCAAGTTCCTTCATTATGGGTTGAAATGATACATACCCGAACGATCTTTAGAGTAAGGAAAAATTGTTATGGGCTGAAATGATAGGCTTGAGCAATTTTATTTGACTTGGGGCTGCGGGTTTGAAATGATATAAAACCCGGAAAATTAATAAATTGCGAATTGAAATGATATATGTTCGTATTTACTTGACCCTAGGGTAGAGAATTTTATACAGACTCCGTGGTTGATTTAAAATGATTTTTCTAAAAATTATTAAGTATTTTGGATTTTTATATATGAATCTCAACTAAAAATTTATTGTAATAATTTCTGTAAATTTGTTTACATGTGTTAAAATTTTTATAAGAAATAAATATTTGGAAATGTAAAGTTTTGGAATCTAATTTACAGTATGAATAGTAATAAAAAATGATAAATGTTTTGTGAAACAAAAATGTAAGCTTTAATTAATGTAAATGGTATCATTTGGGAAATAAAAATGATAAAATAGTATTTACTAAAAGAAAATAAAGGGTAAGTTAAAATACTTTTAACTCGGCATAAGAATTTCTACTTTAAATTTGATATTTTAGTAACAAAGTTATTTTTACTGAAGGTGTGGTTTCTTTAATGACAAATAGCTTAATTTTGAGTAGTATAATGGGAATGATATAATGACTTTGATAAAAAACTACATAAAGATATGTACTATTTGATTATATAAACTATTGTAGTAGGAAGTATTAATGTAGCATTTCTACACTGCTGTGATTTCCTTACTGTAACAATTCTGCACTGCTGCGATTTCCTTACTGTAACAATTCTGCACTACTGCAGATTATTACAGTAACAATTCTACACCGTTGCGAATTCTTACAGTAGCAATTAAGCACTACAGCGAATTCTTACCGTAATAGTTCTGCACTGCTGCGAATTCTTACAGTAGCACTTCTGTACTGTTGAGTTTTCTTAAAAGTGACATTTTCTGAATGCTACAATTTTCTTAAAGGTTATATGTATGGTTATAAAAGTTACATTTTTAAAGTGCTATGATCTCTAAACTTTTATGTTTCTAAGGGGTTAAAATTAAATGAATTTGGAACTGTTACTACCTTGGCAAAATGAACATATTTTAAAGAATAATGATATGGAATTTATATGGTTTTGAAATGAATATGTTTGATATGAAATATAAACCATTTGAAATTTATATAACCACGGGTTATAATAACGATTGGTTATTAAAGAGACCGAGATCGGATATGGGCATACTCTCTGTCGATACCGAAAACCACTTTGACAACTATGTACGCGGTGGAGATTCGAGAATGAAGTAGGATGGTGGCGACGATCCTAAAGGTATATTTATGTGGACCTAACTCCCGTGAGTTAGCATAAGGTGGTTAAAACAGGAGCAATCGACGGGCCAAGGAGGTAGCTCCTCTAATCGGACAAACTTCATCGTTAGCAATTCTATTAGTTTATGATTAATCTGGTGCGCACCTTTGACTCGAGAGTGTGGATCGAGTTGGGCGGTAGTTGCGGCTATGCATTACCAACAGTCCGGAAGTGTAATTGGTATGTCTACCCTGGCATTGCCTAGTTGTGTCGTGTCACCTACCCTAGCGCGCCTTCTACGAGTTTGTTTTATGTCGTACCTATGTGGTATCCTCTGGCGGCTCCAGTTTACGGTGAGCTACGGTACTGTATAGACTATTAGCATACCTAAAATGTGTTAAGGTGGAAAATGTAAAGCCTTAACGCTATTTTGAAATAGTATACTTTACTTTAGACCCTATTATAATAGCATATACTACTACATAGTAGATAGTTTAACGGATCCTTAGAAGATGGGCGATCCCAATCATCCTTTAAGTTACTGACACATTTCTTTACAGTTCACTTGAGTTGATTTACATTTTATAAGTATGTATGTCCTGACTCGAGTGTTTTGTGTTTTGCTTTACGCTCGAGTCAGCCTGAGTTCCACAGCTTTGGTTTCATCCTCTTTCGACGCTAGAGATCCGCTGAAGATTCAGTCGTCTACTTGATATTTTATTCCAGTTATTTCCACACCACTTTTGATTTGTAGTAGAAGCTTATGTATCTAACTTTACAAGTATATTTGTTTCCAGACTTGGTATTATGTATTAGTTTTGAAACTTTATATCTAGGAGCTTCATGAACTCCTATGTTTGTTTATTCCGGTGCGAAGTTATTCTGATATTCCGTGTTTATGATTCTGTGATTGATTTTGTTTGCCCCAAATTTTATTAACAAACTGTTGTTTTGAGTTATTCAAGTCTGACATGTGTGGTTTTATTGTCGATTTGAATGGTCCAAAATGGAGGGATGTTACATCATAACATTCTCATTCCTTGTCCAAATTGTGTGATTCTTTTCCAGTTTAAAGTATGAATGTTAAACTCTGTGCATGCCAAATTTCAGGTCATTTCGACCTCTTTAGCTTATAGAAACCCGCTGCCGAACTTTGATTCGGAGCATGTTTTGCTCCAGATTTTTACTATAGTATAAATCTGTTCTGGGTTCAACTTTGAGACATCATAACTTTCTCATTCCTTGTCCAAATTGGATGATTCCTTTTGCGTTTAAAATATAGTTGTTGAAGTTTATGCATGTCAAATTTCAGGTCATTCCGACCTCTGTAGCCAATAGGAACGTGCTGTCAAACTTTGAATCAGAGCATGTTTTGCTCCAGCCATTTACGGTAAAATCTGGCTTTGAGTCCAACTTTATGACATTATATCTCTCTCGTTTCTTGTTTGATTGTATCCGTTCTTTATTTTTCAAAGTAGAGTTGTTGAACTCTATGCCTGCAAAATTTCAAGGCTTTTAGACCTCTATAACTAGTTGAAAATTTGCGTGGAACTCTGAAGCGGAGCATGTTTTGCTCCAGCTGAAAATTTTCGAATTGTTTTACATGGATTTCTGAAGCAAATGTCGATATTGTTTTTGATCGGCTTGATCCTAAGATGGAAGATTCAATATTACCACTTATCCGTGTTTTGGACTGGTGAGTTTTGAGGAGATTTTCGTATGACGATTTTAAGAATAATTTCATTGAATTTTTGTTGATTTTGTTGTTTCTTTGCATGTGCTTTCAAAACCATTTTTGGAAGATTTTTTTAATAAGATAGCTTTTGAAATAAATATTTGCAATATTCATAATTATTTTAAAGCTATTAAAATTATATATTCTGTATAATAAGAGAATTTCAAAGGTTTGTTTTCCAAAACGATTTCGAAAATTGTTTTCAAAAGCTAGTTTTCTCAAACAAATTATTTTCAATATAAAATACATGTTTTGCACTATTCAAATGTATAAGAAGGAGAATTAAATGGTTTAGTAAAACATGCGGTAAGGGACACGTGCGTTTACTTTATCGGTTAATTCCTGACTTGTCTATTTGAATGTTTTGACCTTCGGGTCGTATTTGCCGATGAGATGAGGCAAATATTTTTACTGCTTTCTAATGTGGCATTGAGTAGCAGTTAGGAAACCATTAAGTGAGAATGTGTGGTATGGGACTCACTGTTACCACTTTTCGGGTTCCTCTCTGGGAGTTTGTGACACATTCACGAGTTATTGCCAGTACTTAGACTTTTGGGCCGCTTATTAGACTGTTGGGTCCTATGTGCATATAGCTGTTGGGCTAACCATGGACTGTTGGGTCTTATTGAGACTGTTGGGTCACTTATGCACAGTACTTGGCAGGCTGTTGGGCCACCTTATGGACTGTTGGGTCCTATTTATTTATAGCCCTTGGGCTAAATTTTGGATTGTTGGGTCCTTTTCTTATATTGTGTTTTCTAGATTTCTTTGTAACGATTTCTAGAATTTTGATGTTTTAAATATGTTTTCACCATAGTCGCCTTTGTTGAGATATTTAGTTAGCATGAGTGCTATACTATCGACTATATGGTGATTATATTTGGAGAATTGAACTCGAAGTTGAGTTCTATTTATTTTGTGTTTCATATTGCCATACTTTGGTATTTTTGAGATTTATAATCTCCTACTTGGGAGTATAGTTGATGATAGCCATTACATTGGCTTTTTGTTTTTCTGATGATATGAGGCGTGAAATTATGTTGTTATTATTGAACTTACTCTTTTGTGAAACCCTTATGACCTATGGCCTTTATCATATAACGTATGTGCTTCTTCTCCTTTGAGAAGAGTTGTTACCCCTTTATCCTTATATCATACTTCATCTTATATATGTTAATCAGTTGTTTAAGCTAGACTGACCCGTGTATTTTATATACTCGGGTCAGACCGAGTTGCAGGTTAGGTCTTATGGATTTTGCTTAGCTAATCTCTTTGGACTCTACTATCTTCCCTTTTGGATTAGTTGCATAGTTTTTGTGTAGTTACCTTGTCGTATGACATACTTATGTATATTATTTTATGGGGACTGATGTATGTATATACTGTGGTTGTAATACGACTTCTAACACTATGTATTATATCTGATGTATATGTATGTATCTGACTGTGTTTGCTGTTCTGTGACCTCTATTATCATTTATATTGTGTTTTGTTCTGAATAGGTCATTTAGCCACCATAGTTTTGTATTAAGCATTTATTGGATATGTCGAACCACTTGAGAAAGAATAAAATGGACCACCAAATCGACGTATTGAATAGGTGTTTAAGACAAAACTATGGATGGTCGTTCCTAACTAAGCCTATTCTCCGCATTAGCAGACAGTATTACTCAATAATACTTTTTGTTAATGTGGGTGTCGACGTGGGGCGTCACAGCTTGGTATCAGAGCCGAATTTAAAACAAAATGTAATAAATGCAGAACAGTATACATACTGTTGTACGTCAAATATAATATGAGTGAAAGCATCATCCCTAATCGAAGTCGATTCTAATCTCGACCTTAACCTTCTCGTGTCCTTTGGGGGTAGGTAAGTGGGAATATTTCTAGGAATGTAATTTTTAAATTCCGTAGTATTCCTTATTTAATGAATTTAATTGATAATATCTACCCCTATGAATGATCCAATCTTATCTTAACTTTCAGCTCATGGCTGGAAGTGGAAGAGGTCACACTAGGGAGTCGGGGCCGTCCAGTGGCTCTCATCCTGAAGGTGTTTATATGTCGACTGATCAGATTCTCGAACTTATCAAGAGCACCCAGCCTCCAGCTCCAGCTCATTCCTCTCCTCCACGCAAATTCACATTTGCGCGTATGTGTAGCGACTTCACCCATCTTGGAGGCAAGCCATTCAGAGGCTCCGAGTCTATTTTTAAGGTCCAGGCTTGGCTCTGTACATGCAAGCACATTTTTACTCGCATGGAGATTTCTGATCATCACCGCGTTCTTGTAGCATCGAGTATGTTGCAAGAACGTGCACTTGACTGGTACGAGCTCCTTATCGCCGAGATGGACGAGCCTACCCTTATTGGCAAAAGTTTAGAGAGTGGTTTGAGCTCAAGTTTGTGCTAGAATCCGAGAAGGCTTTTCTTGCCCGTCGCTTCCTTGAGTTGAAGCAAGGGAATTAATCTGTTTCTGACTATGTATCCTCTTTCGAGTCCCTATCCAAATCTGGGCTCAAGTTCATTAGCACTCCTTATAAGAAGAATTTGAAGTTTGTTTCTGGATTGAATAAATATCTAAAGAAGTCTCTTATGCTTCAGCTTAAGCTCTCATTCGAGGAGCTTGTTGGTTCGGCTTCACCTCAAAGCCGTCGAAAAGGAAAGGGATAGTAGTGATGAGGCCAAGGTTCGAAAGAACCCAAATAAGAAGAAATTTACCTTTCAGAGATCCAAATCCTTTCCTCCTCCGAAGAAGAAGAAGCCTCATGTTTCTAGTACTCATTCTAGTGCAGCCCCTCCTACTCATAAGTCTTGCTTCAATTCTGGTGCATATGATCATTTTATTCGGGAGTGTCCTAAGCCAGTTATTTGCCGCCATTGCAAGAAAGAAGGACACTGGTCTTCTAAGTTCCCTAACTCTTCTAAGGATACTCGTTCTAGAAAGCTCAATGTAGTGGAAGCTTCAGGTGGATCTTCTCGGCCCCAGGTATTTCTCCTTCTATTCTTGAAGGCTCCATCCTATTTCATGACTGATCTATTCGAGTTCTTTTCGATACGGGTACGTCGCATTCAATCGTATCGAAGGAGCTTGTCGATGCTTTTCAGTTGGATGTTGCCTGCTTATTACTTCATTAAGGATTGCGAATCCTATCGAGGGATCCGCCACCCTTAGTATGCTTTGTGAGAATGTTGAGATATTTCTTTGTGGTTTTCCTTTCCTTGCGAATCTGCATGTGATTCACTTTCTTGGCTTTGATATGATATTGGGTATGGACTGGCTAGTTCGATATGATGCCAAAATCCTTTATTCTGAGAGAGTTTTATAACTTTGACATCTCGACTCACCTGCTCAGTTATCTCTTATTCTTCAGGAAATCGATCGTGATGCCGAAGTCTCTTTATTTTCTCTCGAATCTCGAGACAATGATGATGATGTGTCTCAGATTCCAGTCGTTCATGACTCCACTGATATATTTAAGCCTATTTTGAGTTAGCCACCCAAGCGGGCTATCGAGTTCCACATTGATCTCATTCCCGGTGCACAGCCTGTTAGTCGTCCTCCCACGAGGATGTCCACAAAAGAAAATGAGGAACTCAAGAAGCAGCTTTTAGAGCTTGAAGCAAAGCAATTTGTTCGATCTAGTTCTTCACCGTGGGGAGCTGCGGTGGTATTCGTGAAGAAGTCTAGTGGCATTCATAGGCTATGCATTGATTATCGCAAGCTTAATGAGTTGACCATCAATAACAAGTATCCATTACCTAGGATCGACGATATGTTCGATCAGTTGAGTGGCGCTAAGGTCTTTTACCAGCTTGACCTCGCCACAGGATTTCATCAGCCTCGATTTGCGGAAGACAGCATTCATCTCACAGAATTCCGCACTCGATATGGATCTACGAGTGGCTGCCGTTCGATTTGATGAACGCTCCAGCTTACTTCGTCGACCTTATGAATCGAGTATTCCGGGAATATCTCGATAAGTTCGTCCTTGTATTTATCGATGACATTCTTGTTTATTCTAAGTCTGAAGCTGATCATGCTCATCATCTGAGAATTGTTTTGAGTACTCTTCGACAGCATCAACTCAAAGCAAAATTCTCTAAATGCCATTTTTGGGAAAAGCAAGTCAAGTTCTTAGGGCACGTTGTATCTTCTGAGGGCATTTCTGTCGATCCATCTAAGATTGAAGCCATCCAAAACTGGAAGAGGCCTGAGAATGTTTCTGAGATTTGTAGCTTCCTTGGATTGGCGGGTTATTACCGTCGATTCACTAAAGACTTTTCCTGTATTGTGCTTCTTCTGACTAGCCTTACTAGAAAAGGCGTTCAATTTATCTGGTCCGATAAGTGTGATGCTTCTTTTCAGCAATTGAAGGAGCTTCTCACTAATGCTCCTATTCTTGTGGTTCTCGAAGGGAACCAAGATCTTATTGTTTATACCGATGCCAGTCATTGTGGCCTCGGTGCCGTTCTTATGCAGAGGGACCGGATAGTTGCCTATGCTTCAAGGCAATTACGTCCGAACGAGGTTCCGTACGTTGCCCATGATCTAGAGCTTGCCGCCGTCATCTTCGCATTGAAGATATGGCGCCACTATCTATTGGGTGAGCACTTCATTCTCTATACCGACCACAAGTCACTCAAGTATCTGTTCACCTAGAAAGAGCTCAACATGCGACAGCAACGTTGGCTCGAATTTCTTGCTTCATATGACTTCGATATTCAGTATACCCCAGGCAAGGGGAATTGGGTTGCTGATGCCTTAAGTCGAAAGAAATCAGCTGTTGTTTCCATGATGCTTGCAGAATGGAAAGCCTTAGAGACTCTATTTATGTGTGATATTTGAGATCGTGCTTCTACTTCAGGCTCTCCTATTTTATTATGTAGCATGGAAGCTCGTCCTACTCTTTTAGATCGGATTGCCAAGGCTCAACAGCAAGATTCTGATATCTCTCTTATTCAGAAGTGTAAGTCTGAATCCCACAATGATATTGAGATGAGGGATTTCAGCATCGATATTCATGGGTGTCTTCGTAAGAAGAACCGTTTGGTCGTGCCTTGTGATCCTAATCTTAGGTGGGACATTCTTGATGATTGTCACCGTTCTAAGTATACTATTCATCCAAGAAGCAGCAAGATGTATGCTGATATGCATCGTTTATATTACTGGATAGGAATGAAGCGAGATGTGGCAAGTTATGTGAGTAATTGCATGACTTGTCAACTCATCAAGGCCGAGCATCAACGTCCTAGTGGTCTTCTTCAGCTTTTAGAGGTCCCGTTGTGGAAATGGGACCATATCTCCATGGATTTCATTGATGGCCTGCCTCGCTCAAGATCGGCCATGGCAGTGTATGGGTTATTGTGAACCGTCTTACCAAGTCTGCACATTTCATTCCTATTAAATCTAATAGGACAGCTTCTCAGCTAGCTAGGTTATATATTAAGGAAATCGTGCGATTGCACGATATTCCTAGTTCGATTGTATGTGACCGTGATCCACTCTTCACGAGTCATTTCGAGCAGAGTCTTCAGTAAGCTTTAAGAACAAAGCTAAATTTCAACACAACTTATCATCCGTAGTCTGATGGACAGACTGAACAGGTGAATCATATTCTGGAGGATCTTCTCCGTGCTTGTATTCTGGATTTTGGTGGTAGTTGCGAGGACCACCTACTGCTTTTTGAGTTCTCCTACAACAACAACTTTCAGTCTTGTATCGGTATGGCTCCTTTCGAAGCCTTATATGGAAGGCCATGTCGTTCACCTTCTTGTTGGTTAGAATCCGAGGAGAAACTGATTTTAGACCCTGATTCTATTCGTGAAGCTTTAGAGAAGATTATTCTTATCTGTCAGAGAATGAAAGAGGCTCAAAGCCGTCAGAAATCCTACGTGGACAACCGTAGGAAGCCTCTCGAGTTCTCTATTGGTGGCCTTGTCTATATCGGTGTATCTCCACTGAAGGGGGTGATGAGTTTCAGTAGGACTGGAAAATTGGTTCCTCGCTTTATAGAACCGTTTCCTATTACTGAACTATTGGCCCTGTTGCATATAGAGTTTCACTTCCATCTCATCTATCTGGCATTCATGATGTATTTCACAGCTCTCATCTTCTGAAGTGTCTTCGAGACTCAGATTCTGCTATTGATTCACCTAATCTGCAAGAGCTTGAGATCTCACCGGATTTATCTATCAAGCAGCATCCTATTCGTGTTCTTGCTTCGAAGGTGAGACGCCTTCGAAATAAGGACATACCACTCGTGAAGGTTCAATGGTCTGCTAATCTCAATGACTGTACTTGGAAAACTAGAGAATCTATCGAGCAGACTTATCCTGGATTTCTATCCTCTTTTATCACTGGTGAGAATTGTTAAACTCAAGCTATTTATTCTTATTTGCTTAATGAAGCAATTTGTGTTGAATACAACTCTCCACTACAAATTGCGAGGATGCAATTTTTATAAGGGGGGAGTTTGTAACGACCCTCGTTTTGATGATTACCTGTAATATTAAATCATAACAGTGGTTATAAATTAATATTGTGAAATAAAATGAATTGGAGATTTAAAATTATTTATTTTAAATAACCAATGGATTTAAAATGTGAAAATAAAGTCTTGAAACTTTATTTTTGATTGTTTGTATTAAAATGAGCAAAACATGGTTTTAAGTTTGAGAAATGCACTAATTTTGATAATTACTGTCAAATGTCTCTTTTATTAATTTTTAAAAGAAGCATTTGTTTTAATATGTGGTTTATTATAAATAAAAATGAGAAATTTTGGTTAAAAATAAGTTTTGGTTGTAAAAATGATGAAAATATGGTTTGTTATGTTTTATTACACAAGAAAATAAATTTTATTTAATTTTTGAAGTAAAAAATGAAGCTTTATGTAATAACTGTGTAATTTGTGCATTTAAATTAAAATAAGAGTTTTAATAATGAAAATAAAAATTTTAGAGCTAAATTATCTTTTGTTTTGATGTAAAATAATTTTTAGAACATAAAAATGTGTTGTGTGATTTTTATAAAGCAAAAACATGTACATATATATTTGTATAACTTGTGTATATTAGTGTATTAGTAAATTTAGTATGGTAAATTGTTTTAAGGCTAAGTTGATTAGCTTTGGGCTTAGCCCATTTAACAACTGAATCAGGAAAAGAAAAAAATGCTTCTTTCTCATTTCCCGTACGTTTAGAAAAAAAATCTTCTTCCAGAAACTAAAAGAAATTCAAAAACTCGTTCCCTCTTTCAAAACAAAGCAAAAACTCCAATTTTTATTCACTCTTTTGCTGTAATAACCAAACTAAAGTCGATTTATTCAAGTAATCTATCTCTAAAACCAAAATACTTCATCAAATTTTGTTTTGTGAGAAGTTTGTTTGTTTGTATTAGAGATGTTCTTCTTGCATGTCTTTGTAAACTCCTTTTCCAGGTTGTTGAAGCTCTTTCGAAGCCAAAGCTTGTGTCTCCTCTCAGATTTGCACTTGTAGCTCAACTATTTTGCAATGTGAGTTATAATCTCACAAATGCTAGCTCAAATAAGCAAAAATTTACTAGCTGAAATGCAAAAATTGCTTACTGTAATTGATTATCGTCTTGTTTTGAATTTACAGTATAAATATGTTTTGGGTTCAATTTTGAGACATCATAACTTTCTCATTCCTTGTTCAAATTGTGTGATTATTTTTCCAGTTTAAAGTATGAGTGTGAAACATTATGCGTGCCAAATTTCAAGTCATTTCGATCTCAATAGCTTATAGAAACCTGCTGCTGAACTTTGATTCGGAGCATGTTTTGCTCCAAATTTTTATTAGTATAAATCTGTTTTGGGTTCAACTTTGAGACATCATAACTTTCTCATTCCTTATCCAAATTGTGTGATTCTTTTTTCAATTTAAAGTATGAGTGTTAAAATTTATGCATACCAAATTTTAGGTCATTTCAACCTCTATAGCTTATAGAAACCTGCTGCCGAACTTTGATTCGGAGCATGTTTTGCTCCAGATTTTTATTACAGTATAAATCTCTTCTGGATACAACTTTGAGACATTATAACTTTCTCATTCCTTGTCCAAATTGTGTGACTCTTTGTCCAGTTTAAAGTATGAGTGTTAAACTTTATGCATCAAAATTCAGGTCATTTCGACCTCTGTAGCTTATAGAAATCTGCTGCCGAACTTTGATTCGGAGCATGTTCTACTCCAGATTTTTATTACAATATAAATCTGTTCTGGGTTCAACTTTGAGACATCATAACTTTCTAATTCCTTGTCCAAATTTCATGATTCCTTTTCCAGTTCAAATTATAATTGTTGACCTTTATGCATGTCAAACTTCATGTCATTCCGACCTCTATAGCCTATAGAAATGTGCTGTCAAACTTTGAATCAGAGCATGTTTTGCTCCAACCGTTTACGGTAAAATCTGGTTGTGAGTCCAAATTTGTGACAATATATCTCTCTCGTTTCTTGTCCGATTGTGTCCGTTATTTTTTTTGTTCAAAGTAGAGTTGTTGAAATCTATGCCTACAAAATTTCAAGGCTTTTAGACCTCTATAACTAGTCGAAAATTTGCCTGGAACTTTGAAGCGGAGCATGTTTTGCTCCAGTTGAAAATTTCCGAATTGTTTTACATGGATTTCTGAAGCAAATGTCGATGTTGTTTTTGATCGGCTTGATCCTAAGATGGAAGAGCCAATATTACCACTTATCCGTATTTCAGATTGGTGAGTTTTTAGGAGATTTTCGTATGACGATTTTATGAATAATTTCATTGAATTTTTGTTGATTTTGTTGTTTCTTTGCATGTGCTTTCTAAACCGTTTTCGAAATATCTTTTTTAATAAGATAGCTTTCGAAATAAATATTTTACAATATTTATAATTATTTTAAAGCTATTAAAACTATATATTCTCTATAATAAGAGAATTTCAAAGATTTATTTTCCAAAATGATTTCGAAAATTGTTTTCAAAAGCTAGTTTTCTCAAACAAATTATTTTCTATATAAAATACATGTTTTGCACAATTCAAGCATATGAGAAGGAGAACTAAACGGTTTAGTAAAACACGTGGTATGGGACACGTGCGTTTACTCTATCAGTTAATTCCTAACTTGTCTGTTTGAATGTTTTGACCTTCGAGTCTTATTTGCTGATGAGATGAGGCAAATATTTTTACTGCTTTCTAGTGTGGCATTGACTAGCAGTTAGGAAACCGTTAAGTGAGAACGTGTGGTATGGGACGCACTGTTACCACTTTTCGGGTTCCTCTCTGGGAGTTTGTGACACATTCACGAGTTATTGCCAGTACTTAGACTATTGGGTCGCATATTGGACTGTTGGGTCCTATGTGCATATAGCTATTGGGCTAACCATAGACTGTTGGGTCCTATTGAGACTGTTGGGTCTCTTATGCATAGTACTTGGCAGGCTGCTGGGCCACCTTATGGACTGTTGGGTCCTATTTATTTATAGCTGTTGGGCTAAATTTTGGACTGTTGGGTCCTTTTCTTATTTTGTGTTTTCTAGATTTCTTTGTAACGATTTCTAGAATTTTGATGTTTTAAATATGTTTTCACCATAGTCGCCTTTGTTGAGATATTTATTTAGCCTGAGTGTTATACTATCGACTATATGGTGATTACATTTGGAGATTTGAACTCGAAGTCGAGTTCTATTTATTTTGTGTTTCATATTGCCATACTTTGGTATTTTTGAGATTTATAATCTCCTACTTGGGAGTATAGTTGATGATAGCCATTACATTGGCTATTTGTTTTTTCGATGATATGAGGCATGAAATTATGTTGTTATTATTGAACTTACTCTTTTGTGAAACCCTTATGACCTATGGCCTTTATCATATAACGTATGTGCTTCTTCTCCTTTGAGAAGAGTTTTTACCCCTTTATCCTTATATCATACTTCATCTTATATATGCTAATCAGTTGTTTAAGCTAGACTAAACCGTGTATTTTATATACTTGGGTCAGACCGAGTTGGAGGTTAGGTCTTATGGATTTTGCTTAGCTGATCCCTTTGGACTCTACTATCTGCCCTTTTGGATTAGTTGCATAGTTCTTGTGTAGTTACCTTGTCGTATGACATACTTATGTATATTCTTTTATGGGGACTGATGTATGTATATATTGTGGTTGTAATACCACTTCTAACACTATGTATTATATCTTATGTATAAGTATGTATTCGACTGTGTTTTCTATTCTGTGACCTCTATTATCATTTATATTGTGTTTTGTTCTGAATAGATCATGTAGCCACTATAGTTTTGTATTAAGCATTTATTGGATATGTCGAACCACTTGAGAAAGACAAAAAATGGAGCACTGAATCGACGTATTTAATAGGTGTTTAAGACAAAGCTATGGATGGTCGCTCCTAACCAGCCATATTCTTCGCATTAACAGATAGTATTACTCAGTAATACTCTTTGTTAATGTGGGTCTCGGGGTGGGGCATCACACAACATGTTAGCACATAGAAACAATAAATGCTAATCTACTATTATCGATATGGATGTATTACTCCAATTAAGTATGTACTAGAGTGTCAGGTTATTAAGCTCGTTGATACATACATCATATAAACAAGCATAGGAGCCATGAAATCAAGCATCTCTCATACTAACGTGAACTTTGATATATAATAAAGTAAATGACCAACGTTGTGAGGTCAGTGATACTCAACATTGCAGCTCGATCGATGCTCGAATCCTTGCCCACTTAGATGGATAGGAACTAGATTCACTCAAATGGTTTAGAGATGTGGATCCATTGAGATGATCCATTATAAATGTCCCCGCCCATTCCTTTACTAGCATACATCAAAGCCTTTGGACATCAACAATCCCTTGGCATATATACCGATAGTATAACCCCCTTGTTCCATTCCACAAGTCATCATCATATAGACCTTGCCTGTTCGGATGATCCCCAAATGCTCCAACTAGCTTCCTATGGTAACAACCATCAATTAGCTACAGTTGATGGATCGTGGATTGATGTTGATCCATGTACTTAGTCAAATTTTCTATCTTCTTCATTCTCCAGCTTCGCATGCTCCATTTAACCAAATGTGACAAATCAATACCAATCCATCATGGATCGGTGTCGATCTATTCACTTAGTCAAATTTTCCTCCTTTTGGCTTGTAATCGTTTCCCATAGTCTCCAGCTCTAAAATGCCAAGTCCTCCATTGATTAGCATGAATCTGTATTGATCTATATGAATTGGGGTTGATCCATCTACTTAGTAAAATTTCACTAAATCTTTTAGCAGCAACTCCAGTAAGTGATCCATCTTTGCTTTGCATGTTCGATCTATGTGCATCCCTCATTTATAGTGATCAACTCCAAACACTCTTTAACTGATCCATCAAAGTATTCTATGGTTACGAATCCTCTATCCTAGTGTAATCACCAAAGACTCAATCGTAATAGTCTTCTTATACACTCAGGAATTCTCTATCTATAGGATAATCACCTCCATCACTCAACGCAATTGTTTAATCCATACAAACATACAACAGGCAAGCATAACAATAGCAATTAATCATCATATCAAGTCATAAAATCATATAAGCATTCTAACCTATACCTAACATGCATCTATAAGTTCATATCATTCAAACATATGGTTTAAATCATTTAAAATCATTAAAACACGTTTCAATCCATGTTTTTTAATCAGGTCACATTTCCAAACCATAGTTTTAAGTCGAAAAATGGATCCAAAACACTTCTAAACCTATATTTCAATATATAATATGTAAGAGGTTATAAATCACTCATTGATCTATAGAAAAACGATAAAATAAGTCTCAAATCAACCTAAATTTGAGATGAACATTAAGGTAGACAGAAATCCCCTCGTTAACAATGATTTGATAATGTCTAATGGTTTCCCTAAGCTTAATTTCCTCAATCTCTTTATTTTAGCTCAAAATAGTAATTTTTATGACGATATGGGTAGAGAAATATTTAATAGGGGTTTCAGATAGTTTGGATCAGAAAATAGAATTATAGGATGGGTACTCAAACCCTAATTACCTTCAAAATTAGGTAATTAACAAGGCATGCCAAATGTGGGCTTTTAGACCACACTAAAAAATCTACCTAAATCAGCCTAAACTTAAAATAGCCATATCTCCTATAAGGCTAGGCTAAATTACTATTATGATCACTTTATAAAAAATGAAACTATTAAATCATTCATTTGGAACAAGAATCAAAAACTAGTTCTGCTCTTATCAAAAGTTATGGCGATTACAAGTATTCTAGATCAAAAAAGCAAAAAATGTTAAATTACATTATTACCTAAAAGTTTGACTTCATTTTAATGTTGTTTGGTTATGTAAATAATATTTTATGTACCTATCGATAAAAGTGTGAGTCATTACATTCCCTCTCCCCTTTTAAGAATTTTTTCCTTGAAATTCTAACGCCAAACAAAACATAATCAAAACATATAAGCAACCAAACATGCATAACATAAAAGCATAACAATCCACCTATACTATCATCCTTTCATGCATAATATACTAGCAAGCAAATAAGATACAAATTGTGATATCAAATGCGATAAATGTAACCTTATCAAGTGAAGAGTTCCAAATAAGCAGTCACCATGCTCTCCTCGGTCTCCTAAGCATTATAATCTTCACTCTCGCTCTATTGAACCCATACAAATTTTATGATCATCCTTCTAAGCTGCTTTGTACTCTACTTGACTATACGAATAAGCCAAGGTCTTTTCGCTTCAGGTTCAACTACTAAGTCACTAAGTTGATCTAGTGCAACTATCAAACCTGAGTCATGCATTAACTTCTGACAATGCAAAACATGGAAGATGTTGTGAATGCGCACCAATTTTTAAGGTAAATCATCCTTGTATGCAAGATTTCAAATCCTTTCGAGTATCATAAAAGGTCTAACAAATCTCGGTGCCAACTTCCCTTTATTACCAAAGTGAACCGCGTTTCTTATCCAAGAAATTTTGACAAACACAACACTACCAATAGAGAACTCTAAATCGTGTCATCTCTTATCAGTTTAGCTCATTTGTCAATCATGTGCAACTTTCATTCATCTCTAAATGATCTATATCTTCTTTGAATTCTCTTCAATCATATTTGGCCCAAATATCAGTTTCTCCTTTATTTTCCATCGACACAAAGTGATATTGCATGGTCGGTTATATCAAGCTTCGAATGGTGCTATATCAATGCTCGATTGATATCTATTATTGTATGCAAACTCTATTAAGTACAAATGGTCCTCCCATAAGCCTTCGAAGTAAAAATGATCTTTAAGTATACGGTTCACTCTCCTGGTCTGACCATAAGCTGTACTCAAAATCAGCTTTGTCACCTACACCTTATGCAAGCTTTTCCAAAATCCACTCATGAATAATAGGTCTCTGCCGCTCACAATTCTTTTTGGGTACTTCATGGAATCATACTATCCAATGCATATGCAACTCTTATATTTTTGTTATCGTTCTATTTGACTTTGAAGGTACGAAATGGGAACTCTTTGTAAATCTATCAACTATAACCCAAATGTTATTATACCCTCCTCTAGTCCTCATTAATCCATGGATGATGTTTTGTCAAAGGCAAATGGTGTAGCCGAAGATGACGATGGGGCATTGATCAAGGAAGCTAGAGTTGCTGGGTTGGATGATCGGCGGTAGTGCGCCCCATATTGATATAGCTAGGAAAATTTGACTGTTAAACTCAATGCAGCATAGTTAAAATTTTACTAGGATGAGAATGATATAGGTGGTGGAAAAGTTTAGTCAATTCCCTGTATTTTATTTAGTACAATTTAGCTTCTATGGATAATATTCGTTATATCTCTTGCATTCAAGGTCTGATTATGACATGATTTACGATATTAGTTTCTTTATGGTATTTTATACATTTTGTCGCTTGTTGTGTTGGTTTTGATGCTAAGTTGAAAGGAACTTATTTAGAAATATGCAGTGTAAGTTAGTTTATTTTACATATTTGTTCTTATAGCCATATCATTGTTATATATAATACTATCCCTTACTTGGTTTTGTGTGATGGTTTCACATATGATATGCTTGTTGAATTGGATAATTATGCATTTGTTTGTGATACCCCTTTAGTTGTTATGGTTATTTCCTCATTGTTATATAATGGCTGATTTATCCTCTTGGCATTACATATATTCTTGAGTAATTTTATGATTGAGGGTTAGATTTCATATGTTAAAGTCATACCTATTTATAGAACCCTCTGTTAGTAATTATTTCCTTATTGATGTTAGGGATATTTATATGAATTGTTAGACGATTATTGTGTGTATATTGTAGTATAATTGATTGGACATAATGTATATGAAGGATTATCTTTAACCTATTTTAGAAAAGTGGTATAACAATTGTGTAGCCAACACTAGAATTAGTAAACATATGTTATTTGTGTAGATAAAATAGGCGTCGGTATGTTAAAAGTGAAACTAATAATGGAGTTAGTACTTATGTTATTTGTTAGTTGTATAACTAATATTGGAGTTAGTACACATATGTCAAATGTTAGTTGTGCAACTAATATTGTAGTTAGTACACATATGTTATTTGTGGTTGGGTAGCTAGCATTATGGTTAATACGCTTATGTTCGGTATATTGAGAGCTATTTTGGCTTGGCATTCGGGTTGGTGTCGGGTAGATAGATGTAGAGAGTGAGTGACACATACGCTTTAATATATATGTTGGCATAGTATTAGCTTATTGTTGATTTAATCTGATTGTTATTAGCATGATAATATATGACATGTTTTATTAACGTGAAGTGTTATTTGACATATAGTTTTGCTTGTTAATAAGTATGGATGCAAGTAGAGGGTGATATGATGAGCTAATTGCATTTACGTTTGACCTACTCTTACTCTAACATGTGAGCATTTTAAGTTATGTTCTTATATAAGAACTAGATTGGCATGTTCCTGCTTTTGATATCAAAGAGTACGTAGGTAGTCAAAGTGCTAGTGATGTAGTCCCTTTATATCATTTCCTTTTTTCTCATACTGGTATATTAAGAAGTGTGTATATGTGTTTACACATACATACATACATACATTCACACATACATACATACATACATACATACATATATATCAGTGTGTGTGTGTGTGTATGTTTGTGTGTGTGTTTTTGTGTGCGTGCGTATGGAGAGTGATTTTACAAGTACTTTGTTAGATGTAATAATGCATATTGGAGGCTTTTTGCGCTTATGTTTATACTTATGGTAGATGCACTATAGCATTTTTTATTCCTCATATTAATTTATCTATGTATTTAAATAGTTGTATGATATTTATATATAGTCATTCATGTGTGTTGTAGTAAAGAGTATAAAACTTTGTGTATGAGCTAGTTTGATTATGTTACAATGTCCTATGTAAATTTCTATATTATTGTTCTACCACGGGATTATTGTTATGCGCAAATGCTTTATCTTATTTAATTATCCATCAAATCACTATCTTTAATGCTTGAGATTGATAGAGTTAAGGGTATGTCATTTGGGTAGTTATGTGATTTTTTACGTAACTTAACTGTTATAAGTATTTTGTTCGAAATAAAGTATGCTTTTAGTTTTATTTTCTTATATATATATTATTATATAGAGGTATAAGTAATGTTAATAAACACATTAAACATATATAAGTAGAAAATCCTTAGGATAAATATTTTTTCA
Source organism: Allium fistulosum (assembly GCA_030737815.1). Taxonomy (NCBI): domain Eukaryota; kingdom Viridiplantae; phylum Streptophyta; class Magnoliopsida; order Asparagales; family Amaryllidaceae; genus Allium; species Allium fistulosum. Next base: position 723,335,181 of record CM060901.1, read on the forward strand.
ATAGTAGTTGTGAATGTATCTGTAATCATGAGTATTGAATCGATATTTAAATACTTGCTCCTTAAATGTTCCTAATCAAGATGTATCAAGAAAAGGATATTAATACATCTATTGAGACTAGTGTACGTAATGCACTCCATATGTTGAACGGTGTATTACTCAAGTTTATAGGGAGAACCAAGAGGTTATGTACTTGTCGTTGTTTAGAATAATCACTGAATGACTCAATGAGAATCATCTATAGGTTAATACTACTAAGTGAAAATAAAAGATCTCGCGGTAACTACATACAGAGTCTTTAGACTTGAAGGTATTGTCAATCTTAAGTAGTTAGATCGTACTTTTGTTCTGCTCAAGCACATGGCATGGCAACCATGTTACAACCATAGTTGGGTACACATTGAACTACTTGAAGTGAAACATTACTCAAGGGAGGTTCCGTCTCCTTTGTTGTGGAAGGTTAGTATCATCGTAATTGATAGTCATCTTAAAGTCAAAATCTCTGGCTAGAGTAGTTTGGTTAATCGATAATGTTATCAGATTGAACAAAGGAATTTAATGTAGTAAACATAACTAACTATAGATATTAATAGACTTTTTGACTATAGATAAAACTATAGATATCCTAGTGATGCAATGTTGACAAAAAGAAAACGTGTACAAATGTCATTACAAGGTGTAACTTAATAAAGATTAAAAACTGGATTTTACCTAAATAATCTATAAGCAATTAAACTTGTGCTTGATACCGTACCTCATCAAAGTTCATACAAGCATCAGTATTTAAATTGCTTAAATATTGACTGAAGACCGAGTTCACACAGGAGAGTCAACACAACTATGTTATTAGTTAATTCCCAAGTTCGACCGACGTAAAATCAGTTTATAATGTTATAAATTAATAATAAAATTAAATACAAATGTTGTGTTAAATTGTAGTGGCATTTTAATTATTTATATAAAGCTTGAAATTAGTTTAAACGATGTATAAAAGTTGATAGTTGATTAATTAACCTACGGGCTTGAGTAAATTAATTAAATAATCGATTTAATGGTTGATTCAATTTGGCCTAAAGTTTAGAAGCAAAATTCCAGAGGAGAGGGCGTGACATGTAGAGGCAAAGGGACATGGACGTAAAAGGCAAGAGAGAAATGGACTAGAAATTTGTGATCTAGTTGGCTATAAATAGCCACCCCTCTCATTCTGTCTTTAGAGAGAACCAAACCCAACCCTGGTCTCCATTGCTGATGTTGGTAAAGACAAGGTGATAATGTTGCATCCCTTAGCCAATAGGATAGAACAAGGAGATCAAGGAAGGAAATAAATAGCAACCAAGGTGTTCGACGATTGGTAGGATCACAGCGAGGAGGTAAATTTTTATTTTTAAATTTATTTATATGCATGCTCATGTTCATATATGTTTATAAAGGTTTCTCATTAACTTTTATTTAATTCGGGCGAAAAATAGTTATCAAATTAAATATATTTTAATTATTGAATGATATAAAACATTTTATTAAATCATATACACATACACTCACTCAATTTGGCTTTTATATAAAAATTATATACGGCCCGAATTAAAATTTTATATATATATATATATGTATGTATGTATGTATGTATATGTATATTTTAGTTTTAAATATCATAAAATTGTTTTAGCTTTAAAACTAAAAAAAAATATTCTCGGTTTAAAAAAAAATCTTTTTTTTAATTTGAATATATATATGAGTGTGTGAAATTTTCAAAAAATATATATGAGTATCTATGTATGAGTACGGATTTTATTTTGCATAAAATATTCTTTTGATTTTTAAAAAACAAACAACATCTTTTTTATTTTGAACAAGTCAAATAATTTTAAATTTTGAAATATGAAAATGTCAATGTATATACTTTAAGCCTGTAATTCATTTGGGTTATATTTAAAAATAATTATATCTTCTCAGCTTTAAAGAATAAAAGAAATATAATTTTAAAAGTCGGATTGTTTCAAAATTAAAATTTAAAATTATATACATATATAAATAATTGAAACAACTATTTATATAAACAATTAAATCTAAATAATTTATTATATATATATGCCGAAAATTATAATATAACATATATGTATATATATAATTTTAAATAATATTTGTATGCGTGTATAAATTAATAAATTGGCTAGCCAAAAAAATTATTATTAATAGCTTTAATGACGTAGATAAAAGTACAAATGTTTATATGTATATGTATGTTTATGACATATTCATTCACCTACGACAATAATCCCATTTACTAACCACAAATTACAATGTTTAATTATATGACATAAATTTCCATTACTCATATGTTAGATCATCATTCTTAATATAGTTACACTGTTTGTACAGTAAATAGGTGTAACGTTTCGACTTTTCGACGCTCGAAAGTCAACATTAATACGTCCACTGTATCAAATGTCGCGCAATCGAATGCCGGAAAACCGAACCATTAGGGTTAAAAGAAGAGGTAGAAGAAGACAGAAGAAAAGAAAGAACAGAAAAACAGAAACAATATCAGAATCTCACATTTCGCAGCGGAATAATATACAATAGATAAATCAATAATCTTTAAACAGAAGACTATATCAGTTTATACATATATCAATCAGAGTCAATATACAACTCAATACAACAATGGATAGTTATATAAACCTGTCCTCATTCAGAATACACAGCGGAATAAAATAAACAAGTACGGAAGTACGTCTCGCCATCCAGCTTATCCCCAAAGCTCCAGAATATCCAGAATATCCTGATAAAAATAACTCTAGGCTGCCAATGTGGAAAATTATGGGCACCCAGAGTTTAGAAGGGAACAATAAACTCCGAGTCAGTCATGGTGACTGGTGTGAGATCGTAAAACAGTTATTTTCATAAAGAGAACAAAATAGATTCGCAATGCTTTTGGAAAATGAAACTACCATAAGACCTCCAGCCACACACACAATGCAAACGCAGAATTGGAGGAGATTTCTTCTTATGATAGTCAAAGATGCTTACTACGCCAATCATTGGATTATTATTATTAATGTCTAGTGTAGAAAATATTTCGAAAGTATAATATTAATCTTAGCCAGCATAGACATTTCGAACTATGCCTACTATAGCTACCATCTAAACAGTGGGGCGCCACCATAAGTAAATGGCAGGTTCTACAACTAAAACCGTACAATTTCGTATTGGGAATTGGATTTCCAACAAATGGTCAGGCTAAGGAACTTCCTTTCCTACTGTCGAATGGGATCGCCTCTGGCTGGACGTCCCGAGAGACAAACTGCTCTCTGTCAAACAAGGTCGGGTTACCCCTGTAACTAGGTAACTCACGAATATGTCATCACCCAGTCCTTTGGGACCTTTATCCGAGCGCTCGGTAACCCACATCACACATAAAAATAAGGTGTGTCCACATGAGTAAGTATCTGGGCTCCATACCATGATACCACCCCTTTCCAGAAGGAAATGACATACCCTAAAGGGCGCGACCCTCATAACCTTGCTGCAACATTCCTGTTTCGACCATTTCCGGGTTGTTGAGGCCCTGACGAAGTCTCGTCCACAAAGCTACGCTTTTTCACAAAGCCACGCTTTGATCACAAATGATCAAATAAATGATCATCATCACAGCAACACTCAGCATGCCACATTACCAAATTGGGAATATATCGCTGATAAATTTCAACTACATAACCTTTGAGCTCGTATGTCTCAGAGAAGGGTGTTAAGCTAAGAGAATAAATTCTCCGCCACCAACAGAAATGTATTTGAAAGAAATCAGCTTTATATCTCAAAATGTATTTTAATTATTCGATGGTTTTGTTTTAAACCAATTTCAAAAATTAAATTTGAATCGAAATCAGCTTTATTTGAAAAATCGTGATGCTCGACTTGCCCTATCACCACGCGAATCGATCGCGAGAATCCCTTCTCGAGCTGCTGCGCTGGAGGGAATGATTTCGTGAACAAAGCTTTATTTTGATTTTGAAAGGATGAGTTTTTTTTCCTTTGAAGCTTTCATTCTGTTGCTTGCGTTTAAAGATAGGAACGGGAAAAAGTGTTGAGTTGTTTATTTTAGAGGGTGACGCGTGTTCAAAATGAAGGACAAGTGTTGAAATAGAAGATGGCGTGTAGAAGAAGGCTACAGAAATTTTGTAAAAGTTTTGATGTTAAGTTTATTTGACAGTCAGTATAAGTATTGTTTTCGATATAAATTTCAGCGTGTTTGTATATCGTACACTCACACAACAACTCCGAATACTACGAAAATTGAAATCCGATAATAATACAATATTATGGATCCAATGGAACTGGTTTCGTCGAATTCCGAGACTGTGCTCCGGAACGCTATTTTCAAATTCAATTTAAACGATACAATTTCAAAACTGAATAAATCACTTTCAAATTCAATTCTGAAACTTTTATTATCTTCAGAATTATCAATATAAATTTTCAAAGTCTTCAGATTATTTTTAATCAGCTTAAAACTAAAGATTCAAATTTTAATTCAGTTTCAATAATTAAATTCAATAATTAAATCGCCAAATTCACTTTGATATTCGAATTTTCAAATTAAACTATCATTCGAATATTTAAACTCATTTAAATATTCACTTTTTAATTATCAAAAATTCAGGGTCGTTACAATAGGAACATATTTAAATATCAAAACAAGAAAATAATTAAATTTAATTAAAACTATACCCTAAACAATTTTATTAAACATTATTAAATATGATCCAGTATAAAATTATTATTCATTAGAAAGAGAATATGAACTTATGCATATTGATAAAAGTAATTTGCTTTGAAATTTCTTACTTGAATCCTACCGCTAATGCACTTGGTCCAATAATGGTATTATAGCCTACGTTGTGTTTATGCAAATAATTAACCAATACAAAGAGCAATGTTTTGGAAAAAGCAATTAGACAGGTGTCAAAGAAAATGTGATCAAAATAAGCAAAAGATTATTTTAATTAAGGAATGTTCTTATGAATGAAAAACGTCATACTCTTTTGGCCTTTACTTGGCTTATCGAAGTGGTATGTTCCAAGGGTATGCCCAGCGGAAGGCTTAGAAATGTTTTAAGCCTTAGGTTTATTCAAATAAGCATGTTTGGATATAATAAATAAAATTCAAAATTGTTTTAAATTTAAATAAAGTATTACACAATTTATAAAGAGTTATAAAATGCAAATAAAATTTAAATTAAAAGTAAAATTTATAAGGTTTATGAATATAATTGGAAATCATTTTAAATTTAAATAATGTATTACACAATTTATAAAGAATTATAAAATGTAAATTTAAATCTTTTTAAATTAAAATTTATAAGGTTAATGAATATAATTTAAGATTTTTTAGAACTTGTATTCATAAGAGTTATAAATAAGTAAATTTGAAATTGGTTTAAAATATGCGTGTGTATATATACATATATATTATATTTATAATTAATTGAAATGTTAATTAATAAAAGGATACATACGGATATATATTATTTAATGAATTATAAATGTTATAATAAATCATATATATATATTTATATATTATGTATAAAGAATACGAGAAGTTTAAATAAATTAAAACCCACAAAGCCCTAAGGGAGTATACATTGGATGTATATAGATATATGATGTCGTGAGTTATACCCATCTTCCTTATATAGTCGATAATATTCTATAAGAATTATTATGAATTTAAAGAAAATTTCTCCATGTTATTTATAATAATAGTGCACTTTATATACCCATGGTTATTGACCACCCTCAAGCCATAGAATATCTAAAGTGATGTTTATATTATTCCTAGATAAGTAAGAATATTATGTAACTTTATTGAGCATCCTCGGGGGTTACATAACTACCTTTAGGCTATCGCAAAATGATGGGTCTAGGGTATTTAATGTATATATCATTTATTGAGCACTCTTAAGGTAATAAAGATGATTAGGAGCATTGTAAAAGTATGTTAGGATTTATATACAAGATATAACTATTAAAGTATCTACAATTTGGTTAGGTCCCTCAAGATTGTAGTAACAATGATAAATTAGCCCTAACACTCACTGAAGGAATTGATGAAATTCTTGTATCTCTTTTAAGATTTTAGAGATCCATAATTCAGTGGGAGCCTTATTAGATAAATATGATAAACCAATCTAATAAGTATAAGAACATATGCAATATTATAAAAGCTACTCCAATAAATTTGTATAGTTAATGTAATTGATAAATAAAATATACTAAATTAACTGAATTAAAAATTGATATAGAAATGTAAAATATACTTACTAATAGATCTTTCGCATGTTGTTGCTTCAAGATCCATATGAGCCAAATTATATAACAATCAAAAACATTAATTCATGCCTTGGTGTCTAAGTGTTAATTTGTGTGAGACTGGGTATTGTCTTTTATGAGTTTTGGACCATAAAGCAATACAAGACTATGGATATTTGATCCATATCCGATCACATACAAAAGCTATATAGTGAATAGTTACGTTTTTAATGTATGAAACTTGATGAAAATGTTTAATTCGAAATGAGCAAGTAAACCATAGTACAAGATTATGTGTTCAGTACAATCAAATACAATAAGGCTCTTGTTGTGTTAAAAACAACACTAGACCAAGAACTACAACCATACCTAGGAATTTGACCACTGAAATGTTAGCTATGATCTGCTTACTTAGGTGTAACTTATTCAATATTCATAAAATGTAAAGGATGACCGAAAGCATTTCTGTAAAGAATTGGTGCAATCTGTAGTAAATGGTTTCTCTTTTGAATGGTTTAGCCTTTAAACGAAGAAAAATGAAAGTTAAGGAATGGTAATAATATTGGCATAGTTGGAATAAAGAGAGTGAATTATCACATCTAATTCATGAAAAGACATTGAAAATAAAATTGATTAAAATATTTGTAGACTCTTAATAGGTTACAAGAAATATGATTTCTATTCTAGATGCAATTTTCTTATAGAAAATTATTCTCTATAAGTTTCATTTATTTGAGTTCTAGATATTTGATCTGAGACTCTCAACTATAAATTAGTTACAGTAAAAGAAATAAGTAGCCCATAGCAAATGGTTAAATAGACCTTTGTATTTCAAACTTTGTTATTGTAACGTTGAAATAGTGGGAGTGTATTACATAACACCTACTGGTGCATGCATCAAGTTTTAAAAGATTACTTCTGAGTATGCCAAATATTATTTATAAAATAATAAATGTTGTTGGTATTGGTCGAAAATAGATGAAGTTTGTATCAAATGAATATTCCTTATAAAATAAATATGTGCTATGGCATTTCGATGATGGTATTTGTTTTCATTACAATAGTGATGTGTTAGTTACAGAAAATACATAAGCATTTAAAATATTTAACAACTAATTTTGGAATAATGGATTAAACCATATCTTTGAGAAATAAATCTTTAATCATATGATTATGACAATATGGTACTTGTGAATTACATCTCAAATGATTAAGGGCAAAACACCCATTCAGTAGGAGCAATAGAAAGAGTTAATGAACTCTTCGGATTAACACATATAGATGTATGTGATCCAAAGTCTAAAACCAGATCCATTTACTTCGTTAAATTCATCGATGAATTACTTTATATATGAACATGTATGTATGATACACAAGTTAAATCGATGATCTCATAAAATATAAAACAGAAGTAGAAAATATAGCAAGCAAAGGAAATAACACAATTCAATTGGATTGAATAAGCGAGTATCTTGAATAAGAGTTATAATAGTACCTAAAAGCTAATAAGATTCACTCTCAAATTCACTACTCTCTATGCTACATAATAATGTATTGATAAGAAGTAATCACTTTATTGGACAAAGTACGATTGATAATGAGTGAAGTAGATTTACTTCTTTTTGTAAGGATATGTACTTAAGAGAAAGTACATACCTTAAACTATATTTCATTTAAACCATAGTTTATGAATTCATATAAGATATGAATTAGGAAGGAAACCCAATTTTAATAGTTTAAGATGCGTGGTTATCCAATTTACATTATGAACGTAAGTCTTGTAGACTGAAAGCTAAATCTTTTTTATATAAATCTATACATAGTTCATTAAATATTTTGAATGTCTATTCCACTTCATTAGAAATAAATTTTTATTCAAAAAAATGAAATCTTTATACCAAATGAATTCCTTTCTAGAGAAATTAATGGCAGTGCGATGGACTTAGATACAATGCAAAACTCTAACATTGTAATTGTTACATAAATGAAGTAAATTTAATCACGCCCAAAATGGGAATAACTCATTGGAATGTATATTAAGAACACCCACACATTGAAGATAAACTATGTGTTTCTTAGTGATCTCGAGAAAATGAATTGTATTAATAAAAATCTCTGCAGTTGTCTACATGTCATGGAAAGTATAGACTCTATCACATGGTGTGATGCTCTAAATCCGAAATGGATTCTAGCTACATTACTAAAATATGGTTTAAGCAATTTTATTTAAAAGGATGTGATCCATCAACCGTAAATGATTCTTCGAGAAGAAGATCAATACAGTTGGAACTGTATAAAGCAACATTTATTGGAAATGACTTTACTGATTTCAACAATTGAAATTAGTGGAGTAATTGTGCTAGTTAGCGTGCTTAAGTCCATCTAGATTCAGCTTACAAACTATCACACGATATAATTTTGAGTTCTGGTGCATTGGTGTTGAAATAGAACTTCTAAACGGTGATTTAGAAGACACTCTTTGCACACAATAGCTAAAATGTCTTGAGGTTGGTAGGAGCAATGCCAAAGTTTATTGTTTTAGATATGATCCAAGAGCCGATACAACAATAAGGTCGAACAAGCATCTAAAGATTAAGCAAGTATTTTGACACAGAAATCAAATAGTTTGATTTTGATCAAAATGCTAAGGAAGCATGTAACTGTAAGAAAATAATATCAATGGTACTAAATCATATCTAAACACTACAAGTAAACAACATGCTATTGATAGTTAATGATGTACCCATGTTAAAATCAGTTAAAGCTTGGTTGTTAAATTCTCATTGGACAATTTAAAAGCGAAATATTTTATACTCGGTATGAGGATGTTGGGATTATCCTAATCTTTGTACACAAACACCATACTAAATGTTTAATATGGAATATATGATGTAGAACCATTATGCATTGGCAATAGGAATCATCATATATGTTATGTTATGTGGTATATTAGATCTCGCTTATGCACTTGGTATATTAAGTGAATATCATATCTAAGGTAAATTCACTAAAAGGTGGTAAAGAGCATTCTTGAGTATCTACGAATACTAAGGAACTGTTTATGGAAAAAAAAATGAATTTATTATGAAGAAATTTTCAGATTCAAACTTCATAAGTGACATCGAATATAGTAAATCAATCTTAAATTCATGTACACCCTTAATTAAGGAGCTTTGAGTTGGAAATGTTCTAAATGAGAAGTTGTATAAGATTCAATTATAAAAGTTAAGTACATCACCTAGAATAACGTCACAATGAAAGCAATATATTTGTGCACAAATTTATAAGAGAGCTAAAGCTAGTTTCCACCATTGAAAATCTAATAACGTACTATGATTACAATAATTCAATGTAGATTGCAATAGGTACCGCCGACTTGATAATAAGTTGAGATATGTTCTCTGTAATTAATACATGATAAATGAATTCATTAGTAATGTGGAAGCATAATCGAAAAGTAGATACAAATTAGTAATATCGTAGATCCATTCACTAAGGCCCCTTCTTAGTCTAATTTAGGTAGACCAATCAGAGGTATGGGCATGAGGCACTATGTTTGGCCCCAAGAGCAAGTGAGAAATTGATAGTGTTAAGAACGTCCCCTAGGGATAATTATATAAGTTGTTAAGTAACTTAACTCTATAAAAAATCTTGTTCGAAATAAACTATGTTTTTGGTTTTATATATGTATTTATGTATGTATATGTATGTATGTTGTTATATAGAGATATAAGTAATGTTTAAAAAAACATTAAAATAAGTAGAAAAATATTAGGAGAAGTATTTTATTGATTTCAATTATGAATGTCTTTATAACCATGAGTATTGAATCGACATTTAAATATTTGCTCCTTAAATGTTTCTAGTCAAGATGTATCGAGAAAAGCATACCAATATATCTATTGATACTAGTGTACATAACGCTCTCCATACGATGGACGGTGCATTACTCATAACTGTTGGGGGCGGCAAAGTGTTATGTAGGAAAAATCACAAAACGACGTGGTAATAATTTACTATATATTAATACTCTCGATAACGACGTATAATATTCTTCAAACTTGAGGGTAATGTCGATCTTAAGTAGCTAGGATGCACTTTGATTATGGCTAAGAACATGGTATGGCGACCATGTTATGAACATAGTTGAATACACATTAAACTACATGAAGTGAAACACTACTTAAGAGAGGATTCATTTTCTTCATTGTAAAAGGTTAGTATCATTGCAATTGTTAGTCAACTTAAAGTCAAAATATCTAGTTAAATTAAATCAGTTAATCGACAAATGCTATCGAATTGAACCAAAGACTTGATATAGTCTACATAATTAACTGTAGATATTAATAGAGATTTGGCCTTAGACCAAACTCTAGATATCTTAGTGATGCAGTGTTGACGAAAAGAAAACATGTTTAAACACTACACCATAGAGAGGATTTTGGCGCTGCCGTAGGCGGCGCATTTGATACAGCTACAAGCCGTATCAAATATTAATACGGCTTATAGCCGTATCTAACTTGTTTAATATGGCTTTAAGCCGTATTAATATTTGATACGGCTTGTAGCCGTATTAAATTCCGTGCCTCTTTTCGTGGGAAAATTTTCCCCAAAATGCACACTCTCCCTTCCTTTTTTTATTTCAGTCGACTTCATCGTTTTCTCGCTTCCATCTTTCTTCACTCAATTCTCTTGCTTCAACTTCGCGTTTCTGCTTCAACTTCAGATCTGACGAGACTCTTCCAGTTCGTGTCCTCCATCGACGTATCCCCAAACAAATCCTCCATCTCTCCTTCAAATCCACGTCTCCCCAAATTGATTCTCCAACTCCCATCCAGTTTCAACCTCTCCCATTTTAGTTTCACAAATCACCTTATTGCCATCGCTAATTTGTCAACAACCAACTACATTCAATAAACGAACATACAGTAAATATCAATTTTCACATCAGTTTGTGGATTTGGATTACGAGCTAATAATTTTTTTGAAGGTTCTTAGTTCATATTTTAACCTAGTGAATGATTGCAGGTTCGATTAAGCTGAGTCGAATATTCTGATTGCAAGTTCAGCCGAATACAATTAAGTGTTTCCTTTCTTCAATTTGCTAGCCCAGTTGAGGAGAGCTTCTACATAGTGGGTAAACTCGGTAAGTTTTTTCTTACCCTAGTTCAGGTTCGGTTACAAAACTTTAATGCCTTGGTTTTAAAGTTTTTTTTACTCCATTGTAATGTGGAGCAACTATAATTTATAATGTTATTGCTGATATACTTGAGTAAGTCCTGCTCCAAATAGTGGGTCTGCTTCATTTGTTAGCTTTATGTTGTTGCCTAAGAGGCATAAACTTGGGGCTGAATGATGTGATTCATGTGTTATGTTTGTGTTTTGGGGAATAATCAAATTCAACTTGGGGCTTGTAGCCTTACTGAAACCAGGAGCTTTGATTAAAATTAAAGTTTCGAGAGTAAACTAAATGAATAAAAACTGTTCCACATATTACTGCACATGTATAAAAACAACAAATTTCAGCATTATATCATAGTCTAATTCTATCTTATTGAACGTCGGAGATATATTGTAGACTAATTTTATCTTATTGAATGACGGAGGTATTATTTGTAGACAGAAATGGTTTCATATGAGAGTTCAATGATTTTATTTTAGATGAACATGGATGTTAAAGTACGAACTTAATGGGAATAGATGTGCGACTCCTAATAATATTTGTGCAGTAAAAATTAGTTCTTCTTGCAATGATTGATCTTTCTTTAAGTGTTTAATATCTTGAAAAGATGAATTTACAATCAAATGAACTGTCCCAATCGTCCTTGAAGTAAAAATTCGTTGGTGTATTCATTATAACAAAACCAAGTGGTTTCTTCAATAAAGTCGTAGATTAACCATGTAACTTGGTAGAGGTTCAATATGATTGGATTTTTTTATCCTTGCATAATTTACAGCTTGGTGCTAATATTGTATATGGTTCTGACATTGTATATGGTTTTTATATTGTTGTATAAGTGGATAAAATTAGTGTTAATGGCGCAAGCCAAGTATCAGGAGAGGGGTAATGCATAGACATTACTCCGGTGCTATAAAATAGCGCCGTTGTAATGGCAAATTTTTTGAAAATAGTTTGGTGTAGCAAAAAAAATTAATTTGTACATAAATTTTGTAAGTATAGCAAGAAACAGATATATATAAATAATAGAATATAAATTACAATACACTATAAGCAATTCAAACATTACATTATTATTGTCTAACGAACCAATATATCAAATAAACCAAATAACCAAATCAAAGCAGTTGTAGTCATTGTGATATTCAATCAAATTATAATACATTTTATTTTTTGTCCCTTAGTAATGCAACAAAAGAATCATATGTCATCTCAAATGATCATGGTTTCACACTTCATACTAATCACCAACCTCACTTGTTCAACTTGCTCCTCCTCCCAATACAACTCAGTCACCATCACACTGCACATCAACTTCAATTACAACGGAATCTGATATGTGTATATATTGTAAAAATATTAGGCACAAGACATCTGCTTGCAAGTATGAAAATGCTAAAAAATGATGAAAATAATAAAGACAATGAGGATTTAGTGAAGCAAAACGAAAAAGAAAATACAAGGAGCAAAGGCAAAATTTTCTGCTGTTAGGAAACAAAATTTTCTGCTAAGTATGTTCATTTAATATGGCGAGGTGTGAAACTAATATCTCTCACATCATCACATGTCTAGAAGAGGCCAGTACAGTACTTTGAACAAAATTTATATTGCAATAACTATATTAAAGGGGTGTGTGTCTAAGATTTAAACATGTGATTGGTTATCGTGATGCCAAACCAGCCACTTGTAGCCTTAAGAGGTAGTAATAAACACTTATTACTAGTATAATGCATTACTACTAGCATAATGCAACTGACTGTGTTCACAAACTGATAAACCGATGAATTAATTTTTGTTTGAATTGATTTCTACTTCAAAGTCCTTACGTTGTCCAGCTCCAAATGACCTCATGATGGCTTTACTAAATTATTATGTACATTTCAAATGTTTTATATAATAGGGCACTGTTATTGGAACTCCAAAAATATCATCTTGCAATCAACTTAATGTCAAATTGATATGAAAGGATTACATGATATACACTCTGCCAGCAAACATCATGCACAATAGAGTAACATTCTTTCAAAAACCGAACAACGTTAGAACTTAGGTACAAGTAATTTTTTAATGGTTACACTCTACCAGCAAACCTGTTACGTTGATGAATTAGCTGAACGTCTTTCATCAAATATGTTGTTTAGTCGAGGATAAATAGGTATGATGTCGTTAAGTCCTGCAAAACAAACACAGACCAGCTTAACATATTTAGAAAATGGAACATACAACATAGAGATAAATAAATGAAATACTGGACTCAGAATTTATAACCGTTCCAAGTAGGAGTAAAGTATAATCTAATTACACTTGACTTTCAAGGTTTTCCTTGAGATTGGGGAAAAATCAAGCTCAGAACAGCTAATTATTCAACTGCAGCTATAACTGGTAAATGGGAGGACAATAAAATGTTGATGAAACTAGTGTGTATGCCGAAAACAATAATAAAAACAAAGCTCTATATTTAATAAAAAAAACATTTTCATTAGTCATTACACATTCTGTCATATTTCATTTACCTTTACTATTAACATTTTCTTTTTTGGTTGATGTGGTTGATAGTTCTGTTTTTAACGATTCACAATTATAGGTAATAAGTACATTGATGTGCCATAATGATGTTTTTAGATCATGTAGTGGCATCTTTAGAATTACTGTAAGAGCTAAACCTGTGATGCTAGGAATAATGGGTTGGGTTTAATTGACACACTGCTACCGATTTTCATGCTAAGGAAGTAGTTATTTAATTGAATGATCCCCCATCGAATATTTAAAAGTGTAACATTAGTTCAGCTGAATGTGAAGTGAGCAGCAAAAATCCCTCAAATGCATTTCCAGACCCAAAGACAAGCTTTAACAAGAAAAAATCACTTCAGTTAGTAATCAATTCCAATGCTTAGCTGAGTGTTATGAAGACTTTGAAGATACAAGAAATGTCACTTGGCAGGTCGCATAGTTAATAAAAATACAATTTTGTTGGCGTTTTGGGAGGAAATCGCATGGGGATGATTTTTGCCCAGGTTTTCCTCCCTAATTTTCTTGTTCCACTCTCCTTTCTCTGCGTCGTTAGCTTGATTATGACGACTCTTGGCATTCATTTCTTCGTTCTTTAACGTGAAATAAAGATACAAATTCATTTATAATAATTTGCTCAACCTTCTATTATTAAATAGCTAAGTAATTTGCCGTCTTTGATTGATTTATATCGATCCAAATTTTGGAGCAGAACAGGTTATTAACTTTATGATCATGCTTATAGCACTGGTGTTACAATATGGGATGATCCTGTGTATCTTTCCGGAAAACAGTGATTTATTCCATGTTATCCAACAGAAATAAATATCTCGTCCACAAACAAAATCGTACCGCTTGCAGAAGTTGTGATTGCCAAAAAAGATTCTTATATTATTACATTAAAATGTATGCCTTGTTCAGTTAAAACAAAAAAAAAGTTGAAGTAAAAATTAAGGCCAATGAAATCAAACTTGGGACTTTTAGAGTACGTCCTATATATACACTCATATATATATATATATATATATATATATTATATTTACGTCTAATGTTCTAATATATATGATATAGGAGGGCAATATGTCTTTCAGTATAGACAAAAAGTGGATAAATGAATCTGATCAAAAATCTACATACTATATAGACGGGGTGAAGAAGTTTATTAGTTTTGTTAATGAAAATGGTGGTAAGAAAGGAGTGTATTTATGCCCTTGCACTCGGTGCAAAAATATGTAGACGATCAAATTAGATGACATTCATTTTCATTTGCTTAGATGGGGTTTTATCCAATCATATACCGTATGGTATTTTCATGGGGAAAAAAAGGTAGAGAAGGAAAAACAACAACCAGTTAGTCATGCCACAAGTACCGACGAGTCTGAACCTATTATGATGGAAGATCTAGTCAATGATGCAGATAGATTTCATCATTTTCAACCTGAAAATACGTTGTCTGATCATGCTAATGTTGGAGAGCCGTCTACGGTTGATGGCAGTTGGCAGGCCAATGAAAGTAAGAAGTATAAATCACTTTTTGGTAGTGCAAAAGAGCCACTGTATCCTTCATGTTCAAAAGGGTTGACGAAGCTGTATACCATTGTGAAACTGAATAGCTTGAAGACCCAATACGGCTTTTCAAATAATGGTGTGACTGCACTCCTCAAACTAATAAAGGAGTTACTCCCCGAAGGTAACACGCTGCCGACAAAGTACTCCGACGTGAAGAAGTTAATTAAGCAAGTTGGGATGAATTACAAAACTTATGATGCATGCATCAATGATTGCATATTATACTGGAAAGATGATGCGAATAGAGTTTCGTGTACAAATTGCAACGAACCAAGATATATGACATCATTCAACGAAGAAAGAAAAGGCATCAAAGTACCTCGAAAGACATTAAGACATTTTCCTTTAATTTCTAGATTGAAGAGATTGTATAGTGTACCATGGATAGCAGATGCGATGACCTGGCATGGTCGTGCCAAGTCCGATCCAACCGTAATGCGTCATCCATGTGACACTTCTCAATGGAAAGCCGCGGATTATTTTGACCAAACGTTTGCTGTCGAGCCACGAAATGTCACACTTGGAATAGCAACAGATGGTTTCTGTCCACATGCTTCTCTATCTAACCCTTACAGTTGTTGGCCAGTAATTGTAGTACCATATAATCTTCCACCGTCTATGTGCATGAAACGAGAGTTTTCAATGTTAACACTGTTGATTTCTGGGCCAAAACAACTAGGGAAGGATATTGATGTTTATTTACAGCCGTTGATAGACGAGTTAAAGCAGTTATGGGAAGGAGTCGTTACATATGATTCATTAAATAAATCTGAATTCACAATGAGAGCTAGGGTGTTGTGGGCAATCCATGATCACCCTGCTCTTGGGACTTTATCGGGATGTACAACTCACGGTTATTTTGCATGTCCGGTTTGTGGGGAAAACACTTGTTCTTATCATCTTCCTGAAAGTAAGAAGGTGTGTTACATGGGACATGGAATGTTTCTTCCTAAAGAACACAAGTTTCGATACGACAAGACAAATTTCAACAACGAACAAGAATTTCAACGTCCTAAACGGACATTGACTGGTTTTGAAGTTGAAAAGAAAGTAGCGAATATCAAAATGAAAGTTGGTAAACACAAAGAAGAAATTAGTCGAAAACGGAAAAAGTCAATTTATGAAGAAGTTGACAATGTTTCTGCATGGTACAGGAGGTCTATCTTTTTTGATTTACCATATTGGAAAGCAAATATGATTCGCCATAATATTGATGTTATGCATACGGAGAAAAATGTCACAGAGCATCTCATCAGCACCATTATGGACCATAAAGATAAGTCAAAAGATGGCATCAATGCATGCAAGGATTTGAAAATCATGGGCATAAAACAAAAGTTGTGGGTGATGGAAGATCCTGAAACAAATAAAATAATCATACCAAAGGCAACTTTCACTTTGAACAAAGAAGAAAAGATACGGTTTTGCACCATTTTGAAAAACCTGAAAGTGCCCAACAAATTCTCTTCAAACTTCCACAATAATGTGAGCATCAATCCTCCCGAACTAAGAAATATGAAGTCACATGATTACCACGTCATAATGCAACATTTGCTTCCGGTATTGCTTCAACATTCTTATCCACAACATAAGGATCTGCGAAATGCTATTCATCGTATTAGTCTATTCTTTAACATTTTGTGCTCAAAGGTGATCAATAGGGAACACCTTATAAAAGCAAAGGCTAGTTTGGTAGAAGCAATGTGTGTTTTTGAAAAACATTTTCCACCTGCATTTTTTGATATCAGTATCCATCTTATGGTTCATTTAGCCGATGAAGCATTAATTTGTGGTCCTGTCAGATATAGATGGATGTATCCCTTTGAACGGTAAATAACTAATTTTAGTTATGTACATTATTATTCAATAGAAATAGCTATTATGTACAATATATAATTGATCACATTCACAGGTTGATGAAAACATATAAAGGATATGTGCGCAACAAAAGATACATTGAAGGTTGTATTGCAGAAGGATATATCGTACAAGAAGCTAGCCTTTACTGCATGGAATATATGCCAAACGGAGGTGATGGCAATCATAAACATACCCGCGAAGCGTTTTTAGACGAGGACGATGAGTTTGCTGGTGAGATACCTTTAGATAATGGTAAAGATATAACGTTAACCCAAGTGCAGTTTGATATGTGTTTTCCGTAGGAGGTATAACTCCTATGCGAAAAGTACTAGATTTCAATCACGAGGCAGAGGTACAACTGTCGAAGTCGTTCAAAGTTTTACTCTATGGTTACGCAACGAGGTATTACAGCATCTTAAGTAGTTCACGTGTTTATAAGTTGGTAATACACCTTCGTGACCATGTTTTGTTTTATTTATTGTATTTTATGTAGTTGTTGAAGTGCATCGATGTTGATCCAACTCTCTGGCGGCTAGTGCATGGGCCGAAGTTCACGGCGCTTAGTTATACTAAGTACCAAGTGAATAGTTTTTTATTTTCCACGAAAATGTACGAAAATCGTATGGTAACACAAGATAGCGGTGTATGCATGAAAGCAATTACAAAATTTAGAGTGAGTTGTAAAGATAAAAATTATAAGGAAGCAGAAACAACGTATTACGGAGTCATTCAGCAGATATTTGAGTTGGATTACACTGACTTCAAACAAACAGTTTTTTTATTGTGATTGGGTAAAGGTCGAGGATAAGATCAATGGTTGCAAAATAGATCCTGTTTCAAACTTGATCATGGTTAATTTAGGGAAATTGAAGAGCAAAGATAGCGTGAATGATGAGCCATTTATTCTTGCATCAGAAGCGAGTCAAGTGTTCTACTCAACAGATTTAAAAAATAACGGTTGGTCTGTGGTTTTGCATACGCCAAAACGGTTGACTACAAATGTGGATGACATTGAGTTTCCTACCGTCTATCAATCGGCTTTTGAAGATAATGAAAAATTAGAAGACCTTACCAAAACCATTTGTTAACTGATGAATTGTTAAATCCAAGTAGTTCTTCTGTTGTTATTGCTTTTTTACTTTTGTTATTGCCATGAATTGATGGTTGATGAGAACGCTTTTATTGGCTAAACAACAAATTTTACAGTGATGTTGATTTCATTTTTATTTCAGGGCAGCTGAGTTGATCAAAACTTATTTGGTATTCAGAAAATCCAGCATTTTACAGTTATGTCACAAAATCCAGCATCATCACATTCATCATGTTCAGAAGAAAAAATAGTTGATCAAAACTTATTTGGTATTCCAGTCTCAGAAAACGCTGGAAAAATCGCCACTATGCTGGGTAAACTAGTAAGAGCTCATGTGCCGCTATCATACATAAGTTGGAACAAAGTACCCGGTACATATAAGGATGATGTTTGGAACCAATTGGTGGTAAGTTTTTACTTTGATTCATTTCTGACGATATTTAAAAAATATTTATGGTCAGTCACTCTATTTGCAATGTATATGCACTACCTGTTACAGTCGGTTTCTGAAACCCGTTTTAAGTCT
Source organism: Allium fistulosum (assembly GCA_030737815.1). NCBI lineage: Eukaryota > Viridiplantae > Streptophyta > Magnoliopsida > Asparagales > Amaryllidaceae > Allium > Allium fistulosum. The sequence goes on from CM060901.1 coordinate 723,354,221, forward strand.
GATAGAATTGATTAACTTGTTTATGTATTTTACTTTTTGCAGAAAATGTATGCGCTCGACCCGCTTTTAAAGGAAATATTTTTAAAAAGAATGTCCGAGGCTTTTAGGAGACACAAAAAAACCTTGAGAGCAAGTTTTTATGACACTTTCGACAATGACGAAGAACGAATGAAAAATTGTCCACCTACAATTGCTCAAGAAGATTGGAACGAGTTCATAAAAAATGAAGCAACGCCTGAAGCGAGCGGAAGAAGGGAGTTAGCCAAAAAAATAGATCATTGCTCGGTTATGCTCACCATGCAGGCCGTAAAAGTCACGCTAGAATAGAACACGAAATGGTAAGTTATATTCATTTTTTTTTCAAAATGATAAAAATCACAACTAACATATTTTATATATTGCAGATCGTTGCAAATCCATCTGCAAATATCAACCGTCGTCATGTATGGGAGAAGACGCACACGAAAAAAGATGGTAGCATATCAGATGCCAATTCTTCGTACTTCGTAAGTTATTTTTGCTCCTAAAGTTAAACATGAGCAATTTTCTTTCTTTTATGCACTATGTGTCCATATAAGTATTATGCAATCTCAGGATCAAATTGCGAAATTGAAGGAAAAGATCACCGATAGTGATGAAGAAAAATTGACAGTGGATGAAGATATCGTATCACAAATGATGGGAAAGGATACAAGGGTTAGGAGCCGCGGTGTTGGGACCGTCATACCAAAGACTAATATTAAGGCTTCTGCTATCGCACATAAACGATTGAAACATGTTTGTGGAGACAATGCTGAGTTGAAAATGAGGATGGGAAGTTTGGAGGGTACGGTGGGAAATTTGGAGAGTACGGTAGGAAATTTGTCTGGGCAAATGGAGCTTCTGATCAACATGGTGGGAAACATAGAACAAGGAGAACGCAACACACAACCCAATGCTTCTAAATTCGTTGTTTCTCAATCCCAGGATACGACCAATGTGGTGAACAATCAAAAATGTGAAATCCTCAACTCTGATCTAGACATAATAGCAACAGGTATTTATTAGTTGCTTTTTATTCTTACTTGTTTTCGATGCAGTTATTTTGTTGGATAGATCTAGACAATAAATTTTATTGCAATAGGTACTGTATGTCGAGATTCTACATCGTCCAAAATCCATGGGAAATCTGTACCATCCACACATGAAAAATTGGTTTTGGACAATATACTGCTACCAGATGAGAGAACCAACAAAATAAATCATCAATTTGCAAAGACCTTTGTTGATGTTGGAGTGGGTGGGTATGTGTGCCATCCGAAGATTATGATTCGATATCTTTAGCAGGTATGTGAGCTCATCCAAAAATTATTTATCTTTAACATGTCATTCCTTAGTAGCAAAGTGTATGTCCATATCCAATATATCTTTCTTACAAGTATGGTGCAAGGATACATAAATCTCAACTTAAGAACATTTTTCAAATGTTATTTCATATATTAATATCAAGGTAAGATAATGCAAAATAGGATTAACATTGTTTACAAAATATGTCAGAAGCACCTGTGTTGGTTCGAAATCCTCCCAGACGTCATGTTTGCTTCTTTCGTTTCTTTGACTACTTGAGAATTAGGAGGTACTTTCACAAACAGAAGTAATTACATGAAATACATCAGCGTCTATAGGAACTTGCAAAGAGCTGAGATACGCATTTAAGACATTTTCAGTTAGTAATTTATTTTTATTTTGACTCTAAATTCTGTTAAGGGACAAGAAAATTTTCAGCAACCGTCCATAGAATGTAATTTTTCTACACCATGTTCCGCAATTCCTTGTTGAAAATCTACTCAAAATTCAACGGTCACCCAAATCAAAAACCTCTTTAACCAAATTGGGAGTCTTTTGATAATGCATATACTAATACCTTTGTTGTCTTTGGTAAATACTAAGTAGTTATATGTAACTGCATGTACTAGTCAGTAATTACATTTTAGTTGAAGTGCGACTTAAAAAACGATATCTTTTGTTTTCTAATTGGTTGTAGCCTTTGATCACATTCATTTCACACATTTATTTAAGTAAATGTTGTTAGTGGTATGTTATAGAATGTGCAAATAGCCAGTAGATAAAATATTGCGAATTATTATCTTAACTTTCAAATGTTATGTAATATGTGTACATTGTTTACATTAGAGTCATTTCGACTATTTTTACACTGATATTATGCTGAAACATCATTGAAACCAGTTTATGATCTTTTTCCCCATTTGAAAGTTGTTAATTTAGTATAGATGTGCAGCAGCAGACTGTACTGGGCTTCACTAACAACTAATTGATCATGACATGTATTTAAGACGCAGGAGCAATAGCAGTATACTGTCCATTCTGATCCTCTGTGTGCACTTTCGATACCCATTTTGTTACGCACCTCATTTTCATACAACCTTTAGTTTGAGCGTGACTACAAACAAAAGTAATTTTTATACATGATCACATACATACCCAGAATTTGCTCTTTTAAGTCTGTGACCCTTTTTTCAACTTTACATTAATATGAAAACTAACCACCCTAAATTATAAATGCTCCTACCTAAAGATTTACCTCAGATGCTCAGTTTTCTCAGCTGCACATCCAGGTTGGAACAAAGATAGGTTGGGATGGATATAGGTTGGGGCCAAAGCTCAGTTGAAATGCCTGCCTTGCTGAACGTTGTAGTTTGTACTCGATGTATATCTTCTAGTTTGTATTGTATGTAACTTTGCTGTATGTGTTGTTGTACATTTATTTACTTTGTTTGAGCTGTGATCGGTGATGACTTGACAATGAAGTTTAATGTATTAAACCATTATGTGTTGTAATGTATTGAAGTATTATACTTTGGCGGAGAATGAAATGTGATGGGTTGAGAATGAAGTATAATAATTATTTGCCGAGTTTGAACTGTAATGGATTGAGAATGAAGTTAACATAATGCTTTGAGTTTTATTTTAAGTGTACAAATGGAATCAGTAATTTTGAAATGGAGTTTTTATTTTACCTGGAGAAATAGATACGGTCCATGGCCGTATCTAACTATCCAATTAGATACGGCCCATGGCCGTATCTAAATCTCCAATTAGATACGGTCCATGGCCGTATCTAACTATCCAATTAGATACGGCCCATGGCCGTATCTAAATCTCCAATTAGATACGGTCATGGACCGTATCTACTTGTCGAAATAGATACGGCCATGGGCCGTATCTAATTGGAGATTTAGATACGGCCATGGGCCGTATCTATTTCTCCAGTTAGATACGGTCCATGGCCGTATCTATTTCGACAAGTAGATACGGTCCATGGCCATATCTAATTAGAGATTTAGATACGTCCATGGGCCGTATCTAATAGTTAAACACGCTTATTTTTGATACGGCTTATGGCCATGCCTAATGACTTTTGATACGGCCCTAAGCACTGCCTAATTAGCCTTTGTGGTGTAGTGAAAATTTCGTTACTGGATGCAGCTTAGTAATGATTAGAAATTGGATTTTGCCTAAATGACCTATAAGCAATTGAACCTGTATTTGATATTGCACTTTATCAAAGTCCTATAGGTATCAGTATTTAAATTGTTTAATTATTGACTGAGAATCGAGTTCACAGTAGATAGTCAACACAGTCGTGTTGTTAGTTAATTCTCGAGTTCGACTAACGTAAAATTAATTTATAAATGTTATAAATTAATAATAAAATCAATACGGATATTGCATTAAATTTTAATGACATTTAATTATTTATTTGAAGCCAAAAATTATTTAAAATGAAGTAAAAAAGTTGTACGTCGATTTAATAAATGAACGAGCTTGAACAAATTAAGTAATTGATTTAATAGTTGAGTCAATTTGGCCCAAAGTTTGAAAGCCCAAATTTCAAAAAGGAGCGGCCATGACATGTAGAGGTAAGGGGATTTTGTCTTCAAAGGCATGAGAGAAAGGACCTAGATATTTGCGATCTAGTTGGCTATAAATAGCCACCCTCTCATTTTCTCTTTAAAGAGAACCAGACTCTAACCCTAACTTCCATTGTCGGCCCTGGGGAAGCCAAGGAGACGGTGTTGCATCCTTTGGCCATGGAGACAGAATAGGGAGTTCGAGGAAGGGAATAACTAGCTACCGAGGCGTTCGACGGTCGGTAGGTAAGGTAAATTTCTATTTTAAAATTTATTCATATACATGCTCATGTTCATATAACTTCCCATCACCTTTTATTTAGTTTGGATGAAGTTAAAAAAAATTCACAAACTAAATATATTTTAAAAATTAAATAATATTAAATATTAAATTATATATATATATATAATTCGGCTTTTATAATTTTCTTTAGATACAGATCTGAAGTTATAATTATATATGTAAATATATAAGTGTTTTAATTTTGAAAACTTGTAAAATTATTTTGGCTTAGGCTTTTTTCATTATTGGTTTCAGAAAAATATTTTTTTCGAATTTGAATATATATATATAGACACACACACGTATGAATCTTTGTGTGTGTATGTCTGTATGAGAGAGAGCATGAATTTTATTCTAAATAAATAAAATTATTCATGGTTTTCAAAAACCAATTTCTTTTAAAAAAAGTTAAATAATATTAAAATTCAAAAGTTGAAAAAGTAAATATATATATATATTTATTTATTTATAATCCGTGATCATATTTAAATTATTTTTTATATTTATTTAGCTCGTGGCTTCAAAGAATACAATGATTATTTTAATTATCAATAAGTCACAATGTTTTAAAATTCAAAATTATATATGTATACACATATTTATTTATTTTTAAATAATTAAAATAACAATTTATGTGGATAATCAAATCAAAATAATTTACTATATATATATATATTTACATATGTTGAAAATTGTAATATAACATATATATGTATATTTTTAATTTTAAATAATATCACACACACACACACACATATATATATATATATTTATATAAAATAATAAAATGTCTTGAAGGAATAAAGCACTATTAATAGCTCATAATAATGTACAAAAAATTACAGATGTTTATGTATATATACATATATATTTATGACATCATCATTCTCTTATGACATTACAAATATTTATTAACCATAAATCACAATGGTTAATTATAAACCTATGACATATGTTCAGATATTATCCCCAGGCTATATCACCATACTTAATATAATTATAATGTCTGTATTGTGAATACGAACATATTGAATTATCAAAACATGGAATGAAATTAGAATTAAATTAATAAATTAAATTAAAATCTAATAATAAAATTTTATTACTAAATCATAATAAACAAATACAAAATTTTAATATATAAATTAACTAAGTTAAAATTATACTCCAAATTCTTTTATTAAACAACACTAAATATGATTTGGTATAAAATATTATTCATAAACACAAAGTACTATTACCCCAATGATTTGCGAAGGATATCAGTCAAGGAATCAATGCCGAGGCTAAGGGTCCATGTCGAGGTTCGAAGCTACACATGCAAAGGTGAATATCGATGTCAAAATCCTCATCGACATCGAAGAACAAAAGATGCTGAAGAAAGAACTATGCTGCTCCTATCCAATGATGTAGAGTTTCTTCAAAACAGGCCACTTCATATCGATGATGAGAACCAAAAATCATAGACATCATTAAGGGTCAAGAAGTAACATAGTGTCAACCTTATATAGGCAATCTTGATAACTGTCGTTGTCAAGGTTCATCAATAACATCGATGCCGTGCTTCAGTGGCACCAAGGATTATCAAGGAAGAATGACTTCCACATTAAGGTCATACCGAGGTCTCAACATAAAGGAACAAGAGCACAAGTGTTAAAGTGTGATGACTCTATCCATGCCAAAGATAATAAGGCTTCTATCATCAATGCTTCATGACACTGAAGCATAGCAAGGCTAAAGATTGGCGGCGCCTACTACCCTTCCAACTCTATGAATAGAGGCCAAGGGGCTCCATGCTAGGCATTGGAATTTCATTTCTCTCTTTAGTTCTTAAATAGCTCTCTAGCAAACCCTAAATTGAACTAGGGAAAAGTTGTGTTCGATTGTAATCATTTTTTATCAATAGCAACAAAGGCTTAAATTGGCTTATAGACTTCAACCATGATTTATCAAATCATTATCGATTTAGGCTTGCAAATATTTAGACTCATCGAGTTTGAAACTCGATATAATCTACCTCGGTGAGCTTGGAACGAGGACGAACATGCCGTGAAGTTCAAGGCTCGACATGGCCATTGTCGATGAATCTTTAACATTAACATATGCATAACCTTGACATGATCAACTTTGTCGAGTTTCAAGCAATACTGAGCATATATTCATATGATTATATAAGCATTGGATTCTCGAATATGGGTGCAAAAAGGGATTGGTCTATTATCATGGTTAATAGATCACATCTTCAACTTGTCACATTTTCTACATTTTGATTCGATCATATATTATGACATAAGTCCTTATGGGAATATATTGTCTAGAAGTTTATGTGAAAAGATGCAATGTCACCATCATGACTTACACTGAGGATGTCGAGTCCCTCTAGGGATGTCGAGCCTAATGACTAAAGAATGATGAATGTGCATCAGCTTTCCCTCGAGGACCAATTGTCAACATTTGTCGATGATTTTATTATGCACTTAGTTTCATAATGACAAGTTAGATCTTTGCGCCCTTTGATAAAGACATTAATCGGTAATACTCGATTATGTGCCTCTATTCATTATGTAAAGGACTAACTTACCATTATTGGCATCTAAGGTGTTATACCATTTTTTGGTCTAACATTTTTGGCGCTAGAAGAGCTCAAACCTCCAACTTATTTAATTTCCTTTTTGGAATTAATGAATCATAATTTTATTTTAGGAAAAATGAAATCAAAATGGCTTAGTTGTATGTATGAGGACGTAGTATACACAACAACTTTGTAGGAAAATGTTGCTCCCACTTTCAACTTAGAAGGCACAGAAATGGGCCAACCATCAACTCCAGCTTAACCAAACAACAACGAAGCTAAGATAAAGAGCTTGGAACAACAACTGCTAGAAATGAAAGGGCTTTTAGAAATGGTGCTTACTTAAAAGTCATCCAGAAGTGCTAGACCTACGGTGGAAGACGAGGTGAACTCTCCAAGGAGGGATTTAAACGCTTCTCTACTTAGAAACAAAAGTATGCTCAACATAACTCTTCATAAGAAGAAAGATGATTAACCTGCCAAGCTAAATTACTAGGGGAGAATAGATGAGAAGTCCAAAGAGCAGTCCGATAGCTCAATTGCTGAAGGATACAAACTCAAAACGAATAACTACCACGATAAAGGTGCTTATTTGAAGGACATGGTTGAGAAGATAGAGAAATATGTATTAATGATAAAGAAAAAGGAACTCTCGATGAGAGGGCCAATGACAATCACCGGGGGGCTCCTTTCATCGACGAAATTATGTCTACCAGGATCCCTTCTCATGTGAAGATTCCATCCCCGAGGTATAACGGAACTACCGATCCTGATGATCATCTGATGGCATTTGAGAGTCAGATGGATCTTTATGACACTTCTAGTGTAGTACAGTGCAGACTATTCTATGTCACTCTCCAAGGAGCGACCGCTAAGTGGTATCAGTAGTACCATGAAAAGACTATCTATTTCTAGAAACAGTTTTCTTATGAGTTCTCTGCTCAGTTTTGCATTTGCAAAGACCCAATTATAGATTACACGGCGTTAGCCAACATAAGGCAAAACCTGAGAGATATGTTAGGCGATTACCTTAAAAGGTTCAATTTGGAGGCTTTAAAAGCTAAAGGGATAAACGATAGAGATAAGCTGATAGCAGTGCATTCAGGACTGATCGCACATACCCTATTTTCGGAGGAACTCTATGTCTATGGATGCAAAGATTTCCAAGACTTTCATTTTCAAGTAGACAAGTTTATTCAAATGGGCAAGATGTATAATGCTAGGAAAAATAATCAAACCAGGAGGGAGACTGGAAAAGCTGGCTTTGACCAAAGTCATAAGAGGTCGAGATGGGAGGATAATCTAAACACCAATTCTATTGCTTTGAAAAAACCAATGTCCTATATCTATGCAATGACAAAGGAGAAGGTTAATTTTTCAATTTCATTCAAAGCAAAAACTTATCCAGAATAAAAAAGGGAGGTGACTATTGCACCTACCATAAGGCGAATGGTCACAAGACAGATGAATGCCGCATGCTAGCAGACATTATCCAGAAGCTAACCTGTGAAGGATATTTGAAGGAGTTTATTCAGGAGGTACAAAAGGTTACTCACATTGATAATGGTCAACAGAAACTCTCTAGCAATGCTGTGGACATCCTGGAAGATGAAGATCAGCTAAATCTCAGTCCACCTCTCAATAGGATTTATGTGATCCATAGAGGACCACATTTGGCCAGAAGCAGCAAAGGCGCACAGAACAGATACATTAGAGAAGCAAAAGAAGGAGTATTTTCTATTCGAGAAGAGCCGCCACTCAAGAATCCTCGATTCAATATCCAAATACCTAATCTTAATATTACTCTGTAAGAACTAAAGGGAATCTGACATCCTCATAACGACCCTCTCATGATCACTATTCAGATTGGACTCTCCATAGTTACAAGGATACTTATGGACACTGGAAGCACTATCAATGTGATCTTTCAACATGCTTTTGACCAAATGGGAATCCCAGAGGACAAGCTAGAACCAAGCCTTATGCCCATCTTCGGTTTTAACAATAAAGGATCAACACCAGTAGGACAATTAAAACTATTGGTCCAAATGGGGAAGCCACCATGCTGCAGAACTTTTGAGATGTTATTCATGATCATTGACTAGCCTTCATACTACAATGCCTTCTTTGGGCACCGCGCCCTGGATGAAGTCCATGCATTCGTCTCACCTAAATACTTGATGGTGAAGTTCCTGACAAAAAGTGGTTAGGGAACTATAAAGGAGGAGCAGTTCAGCTCTCGCAAAATGTATTTTTCTACTCTAGAGCAATATAAATGAGAAACTCTTCTTACTACGATTCATCTATTATTTTTCAGCCTTTGGAAGAAGGATTTCTACATCTAACATTCAAAGCGAAAGTGTGACCCAATAGAATACTAAGCATGTGCTTAAAAACTATAACTCTACTGAAAGAAAAAGGAAGTGAGCGGATGCTAATTTGGTGGAAGAAGAAGTAGAAAATGGGGTGATAGTCACTGAATTAGACTGTCAAGGCGAAATAGAAAGAAGAGGACCTTGAGGAGATATATGTAGATCTAACTGATCTAACAAAAATAGTCAAAATTGGAAGGGAGTTAGATAGCAACCTTCAGGTAGAGTTAATTCAGTTTCTTCAAGCTATTAAAGAGGTATTTGTGTGGACTCATTCAGATATGGTCGGGATTGATCCAATAGTTATGTGCCATATTTTGAACATCGATTCAAGTATAACCCCCCATCGACAAAGGAAGAGGCACTTCGAGAGAATTCAGTCTGATGCTTTGAAAGAAGAATTCAAGAAGTTACTTAAGAATGGGTTTATCAGGGAAGTATTCTATCCAAGATGGTTAGCTAATCCCGTATTAGTTAAAAAATCAAATGACAAATGGAGGACATGTGCTGACTACATCAACCTGAACAAAGCATGCCTTAAAGATTACTACCCCTTACCAAGAATAAACCAGCTAGTTGATGCAACCAGTGCGCATAAACTTATGTCTTCCATGGATGCTTACTCAGGTTATAATCTTCCCATGTTCAAACCAGATGAAAGAAACTACAAGCTTCGTTATAGACCGGGGAACTTACTATTACAAGGTGATGCCTTTTGGGTTGAAGAATGCAAGTACTACCTACTAGAGATCGGTTAATAGGATGTTCAAAGAGCAAATCAGCTGGAATATGGAAGTATATGTAGATGAGATGTTGGTGAAATCTCATGAAAAAGGAAACCATTTAAAAGACATTGAAGAAATATTTGAGGTGCTATGGAAGCATCTAATGAAGCTTAATCAAAGAAGAGCTCTTTCGGGGTGCAGTCAGGAAAGTTCTTGGGATACATCATTGGTGCTCGAGGAATTGAGGCCAACCTAGATCAAATCCAAGCTATAAAAGACATGACAAAATCAAAAACAAGTAAAGATGTAATGAATTTAAATGGAAGGGTAGCAGCATTGAATAGATTTATCCCTAAAGCCACCGATAAATGTATCCCATTCTCTGATGTAATTAAAAAGAAGAAAAATTTCGAATGGGAAGAAGATTGCCATAAAGCTTTCAAAGAATTGAAAGACATCTTGAGAAGCCACCAATATTATCCAGTCCCATAGAAGGAGAAAATCTTTATCTATACATGGTTATCTCAGATCATGCGGTCAATTCGGTGTTGATGACAGAAGAAAACGGAACTCAACTTCCTATATACTATGTGGGTAGAAGACTAAAAGATGCCGAGACCAGATATCCAATCATAGAAAAGCTAGCATGTTGCCTTATACTTACGGTATGGAAATTAAGAGCTTACTTCCAAACACATACAATTAAAGTGCTAACCAATTTTCCATTCAAGCGGGTCTTTAGTAAACCAGAAACTTCAGGGAGATTAGTGAAGTGGGGAATAGAACTCAGTCAGTACGATATTGAATTTATACCCCGAGCAGCCATCAAAGGGCGAGCTCTAGCTAATTTTATCAACGAATGCACAAGTTTCATCAAAGAGCAAACAGAAATGGAAAAGGACCATAAGCCCAAATGATAATTATTTATAGATGGAGCATCAAATGAACAAGGTGCTGGAGCAGGATACGTCATTATCACACTTGATGGGCATCACTTACATTATGCAATGAAGTTAGGCTTCCCCATTATAACAACGTATCGGAATATGAATTGACGGTAGCAAGGCTTACTTTGGCTTTCCAACTAAAGTTCCCTAGAATTAAATTCTTTAGTGACTCTCAGTTAATAGTGAAATCAACTGAAACAGACATATTAAACCGAAGATGCCAAATTGGTCTTATATGTGAAGAAAGTATTAAAAATGCTAAACCAATTTGAAGATATTTCTATGGGACTGCAAAGTTGGCTAGTTCGAGGGGAGCCCCAAAAACCAGAATTGTACCAGTGGGCTATTAATCAAATCCCATCATCAATGATAAAGTACCTGAATCAGGAAAAGAATAACTAGTACTAACTACATCTCAGGCCCTGGTCCATGAACGAGAGAAAAAGGAAACCGAAAATGAAGCTCCTCAGGAGGGACTCATTCATCCAGAAATGGATAATCGGTACCAAGATAATTGGATAACCCCAATTGTCGAATACCTTGTTAATGGGACATTACCATTTAATAAGGCAAATGTAAGAAGAATCAGACATCAAGCTCCAACGTTCTCCATGATGGATGGAATACTTTATAAAAAGGATATGCCCTTCCTTATTTGAGATGTATAAGTCCGAAAAACAGATCGAGATTATTGAAGGAAGCACATAAAGGATTTTATGGAGATCACTCTAATGGGTAAAGTTAGCCAAGATGGTCATGACTAAGGTTTCTATTGGCCCCTGATGACCAATCAAGTCGTCAACTATGTGTAAAGATGTGAAAGGTGCCAAAAGTATTCTAAAATACCTCATTTTCCACCAAGCAAATTAATTATGATCTCAAGCCCATGGCCCTTTGATATATGAGGAATTGACTTGATTAGACCCTTGCCAATATCTAAGAGAGGAGCCAAGTATGCAGTAGTCACAATTGATTACTTTACCAACTGGGTGGAAGCAGAACCGCTTCCAAATATTACCTTAGGAAAGCACTCAAATTCGGGATCAAGAATCTTATTACTAGATTTGGAATCCCACACAAAATAATATCCGACAATAGGATACAATTTGAAAGTGAAGAGTTTACACCATTTTGCAACAAGAAAAGAATTATCAAGAGTTTCTATTCCGTAGCACATCCAAGGGATAATGGAGCCGTCGAAGCAACAAATAAAACTATCAAAACTATTCTTAAGAAGCGGTTAAACAAAGCCAAAGGAAATTGGGTAGAAGAACTGCTACTTGTATTATGAGCATACAAAACATCTGCTAAAACTGCAAGATGTCATACTCCATGCTCCTTAACATTTGAATGTGAGGCATTGCTTCCAATTGAAGTCGAAATACCTTCACATTGAAGAATCTCATATGCATTTAACCCAAACCAAGAGTTGAAGAGTTTTAGATTTAATCAATGAATCAAGAGATGAAGCGACCATACGAACTGATGAATATCAAAGAAGGATGACTAAATACTAAAATTCGAAAGTAAGGACAAGATCGTTCCAGAAAGGAGATTTAGTACTCCGTTGAGTGATGGCTAACACTAAAATTCTGGTAGATGGACCACTTGGACTAAACTGAGAGGTCCCCTAATTATACACGAAGTGATTCCACCAGGAGCTTATCAATTATGCCGATCAGATGGCAATATAGTCCTTAGAACATGGAACATAGAACATTTACGACCATATTTCCCAACAATGGATGAATAAAGATCAAATTCTCAAGTGCATCTACATGGTTGGGAGTAGGATTCTCCTTAAGCAATGGAACTACCTAAGACGGTGGAAAGCCATTGACCGTGCCAAGATGGCCAGGTCAAAGCGCCTCCTTGAGGGAGATCAGAGTAAACCTTTAGTCGCGCCAAAAATGGCCAGGCTAAAGCATTTGCAAGCCCTTGATACCACCTATGTGGCTATATCAAGGCACATACTAGAGGGAGGATGGAGTAAGCCTTTGATATTGCCTCAAAAGGGCCGGGTCAAAGCACCGACCAGCCTTCATTCCCGCCTATAAGGCCTGTTTGAAACGCCTCCTAGAGGAAGGACAAAGTAGGCCTTTGACATCGTCTCAAAAGGGCCGGGTCAAAGCATCAACCATCCTCCATTCCTGCCTATAAGGCCTGTTTGAAGTGCCTCCTAGAGGGAGGATGAAGTAAGCCTTTGGTCCTGCCTAACAATGGTCTAGCCTAAGCACCAAACTAGCCTTCATTCCTATCTATAAGGCATGTTTGAAGCAACTCCTAGAGGGAGGTCGGGTAAGTCTTTGGTCTTGCTTGATGAAAGCTAACCAAATGCACCAGATGACCTGATTCATCACCTAAGATGGTGGTAAAGGATCAAAACAATGGATTAAGACGTCCAAGCCCGAAGAGTAGCGTGCACAAAGGATTAACAATATCCGAAGCCCGGAGAGTAGCACGAAACAAAGGATTAAGACAACTAAAAGCTCGAAGAGTGGCACAAACAAAGGACTAACAACTAAAAGCCCGAAGGGTGGCACTAAACAAAGGATTAAGACAACTAAAAGCCCAGAGGGTGGTACAAAACAAGGAACTTCTACTATTACCAGATATGGATTTCTGGTCTCCTCTAATTATTACCAGATATAGATTTCTGGTCTTCTCTAATTATTACCAGATATGAATTTCTAGTCTTTTATTATTATTTCCAGATGATAATTCCTGGACTTCTATTATCATTTTCGGATGATGATTTATGGACTTCTATTATTATTACTAGATATGGAGTTCTGGTCTTCTGTTAGTATTACCAGATATGGATTTCTGTCTTATTACTAGATATGAATTTTTGGACTTCTATTATTATTTACAGATGATGATTTATGGACTTCTATTATTATTACCATATATGGATTTTTGGTCTTCTGTTACTATTACCAGATATGGAATTTTGGTCTTCTCTAATTATTACCAGATATGGATTTCTGGTCTTCTGTTATTATTACCAGATATGAGTTTCCGGTCCTCTATTATATTTTCAGATGATGATTTCTGGACTTCTATTATCCATATATAGATGTCTGGTCTTCGGTTATTATTACCAAATATGGATTTCTAATCTTCTGTTATGATTTCTTTATATGGATTTCTAGACATCTATTATTATTATTAGAAGGGGATATGATCTTCCATTATAATTATTTCTAGATAAGGATTTCTAGACTCCTATTGTTATTACCAAATAATAGTTTATGGACTTCTTCTATATTTCTAGATATAAACTTCTGGTTTTCAACTATTATTTTCACCAGACAGGGGTTTCTGGTATTCCCCCTATTATTTGCAAACAGAGTTTTACTCTTTTTCTATTACTGCCAATATTAATCATCGGACTTCTTTTATTATCATTGCCAAAGGAGGGTTTCTGGTCTTCTAATTGTTATCTGATTGGATTCGGGTCTTCCATTATATAATTATCAGATTGATTTCTGATCTTCTTCTATTGCAAGCTATGAATTTTTGTTCTCCCATTATCAAATGAGATTCTAGACTTCAACTAGAAAAGATTTCTGATGCTCCCTTCTATGATATTACAAGATGATCTTCTGGGCTCCATTCGAAAACTTATTGTTATTTGCTGCTCCTTCTCTTATAGTAGAATTATAATTTTAACTCGCACAAATAATATAGGCAATGAATGCTAGTATAACTTAGTCAAATTCAAAAGGGAAATTGATAACAATTAATATCTTGCCCTTCATGTTTTACAGGAAAACAAAGCTAGCGGGAAAATCTCATTGAGGATTTGACAATGCAAAGGAATTTTAGGTTTTACCCTAAAGGATAAAAAAGCTACTCTTATACTAGGGGGGTTAAATGTTACCCTAATAATTTGCAAAGGATATGAGTCAAGGAATCAATGCAGAGGCTAAGGGTCCATGTCGAGGTTCGAAGCTTCAGATGCAAAGGTAAATATCGACGTCAAACTCCTTGTCGACATCGAGGAACACAAGATAGTGATAAAAAGTACTATGCCGCTCATATCCAATGATGTCGAGTTTCTTCAAAACATGCCACTTCATGTTGATGATGAGAAAAAAAATCATAGACATCATCAAGGGTCAAGAAGTAACATAGTATGAACCTTATATGGACAACCTCGACAACTGCTATTGACGAGATTCATCAATAACATCGATGCCCCGCTTCAATGGCACCAACGATCATCAAAGAAGAACGACTTTCAGCACCGAGGTCTCATCATGAAGGAACAAGAGCACAAGCGTTAAAGCACGATGACTCGATTCATGCCGAAGTCAATAATGGCTTACATTGAGGATGTCGAGTCCCTCTAGGGATGTTGGGCTTAATGACTAAAGAATGATGAATGTGCATTATCTTTCCCTTGAGGACCAATTGTCATCCTTTTTCGATGATTTTATCATGCACTTAGTTTCATAATGACGAGTTAGATCTTGGTGCTCTTTGAAGATGACATTGATCGGTAATACTCGATTATGTGCCCCTATTCATAATGTGAAGGAATAACTTATCATTATTGACATCTGAGGTGTTATGCCATTTATTGGTTTAACAAATACGATATTGTGTAAATTATATTGTTTTTGAAATTTCCCCTTTTGGAACCGTTGTCAATGCACCTATTTCGACAAAGACTAATGTGAAAGTGCTAGTTTATGGCATTTAGTGTTAGTCTTAGGTACCGTGGATAGTGGGTGTCACATTCTTTGTCAAAAAGTTGTACACTTGTTAGAGCTTAAAAACTACTTTATTGATGGATCTAGGAAAAGTGACCATTGGGCTTTTGTAATTTACCCTAAATAAATAGTTGATCGCACAAAGAATATAGGAGAATAAAGCACCAGAAATGCTTAAATTTGTTGTCTTTACTTTACCTTTTTAGGTTTTTGGTACTTTTTCTCTCTTTCCTTTATTTCCTCAGTAATCTCTCAAGGTTAGTGTAGTACAAAAACTTCACTAACAAATTTAGTATTTATTTGTTTTTCTATATATTAGTTTGGATGCGATGTCATCGTTTTGATTTAGTTAGCTGGTTGTGTTGGTATTCGGGGAAGAAACTCCTAGTTATTGGATTGTTATCGACTGAGATCGTATGGTTAGGACTTGGGCTCATATGATTATGAGTTTCTAATTATAAGTATTTTGACATTTGACAAAAATTTTGTACAAGGTCAATCGACGGTGTCCATAAATTAGATTATACTCGGTTGTTGACTAGGTTCTAGTTGAATAAAGTTTTAGTCGATTGAGTCTTAGAGGTTGGCATAGTTTGATGGAAACTACGATAGTTGCCTGACATTAAGTTGATGATTTAGTTTTCCACACGACATGAAGTGGTTAGACATTTCTTCATTTTTGTGGTTATAGTGAGCATGAATCAACCAAGGCTAGGTATTTATCCATCTTTGGTGAGCTACAACAAAGGGAAGGCCCTGATGTTGGTCGACCCTATGAAGTGAGATGAACAATGTGATATAAGCTAAAATACCATACTAGTATAACTGTTGATGGATACTCGAAAAATCTAAAATTCATCTACATCTGTATCCCACAAAAGAGTAAATAAACGATATTCGAAAAACAAATACATATGTATATATGAAAGTATTCACATTCAAAAATTACACGTCCGATCTTTGTCAAGATAATAGTTTATATTGTATGTGTATACATAAATGCATATTCACCACTTAAAATTGCTTTTTATCATCATGCTATTGTATTTTTTACACAATCATCGTGACCAAATCAATTGTATATTCAACAAAAATTTCTATTTATATATTTAAATCATTAATTTCCGTGGATAAGATAATATATGATAATCGTCTACATCCGCAAATGTGAATATCCTATACCTGACGATGTATTTGGATACAAATGCAGATATGACACCATTTGCATCTAGAAGTACGAGTCCCAAGCAAGTAGGAGGCTAAATTAGGCGAGCAAACCCGGTTGAACAGTGGAGAGTTGAACTGAGTGAGATACACGTCTCAGTATATGAAGGCTGCTATTAATAATTTATAGGTTATGGTCATTAGAATAAAATTTATAATATAAAAAAATAAGATATTTAACAATCGGCAATCATTGTCAACAATTTACGATCTATTATTGCTTTATAGTTTGTTTGCGCCAAAATTGGTCACAAACACCCAATTGCCGATGAACGCACCCATTCACAATTACAGATCACAGGTAGCAAGTTTATAGAGAATAAAATATGAAAAACACTCAAAAAATTAAAAAGAAAGAAATAGAAACACATGATTTATAGTGGTTTGGCTATCTCTAGCCTACATCCACTTTGAAGAGTTATTATTTTATCGATTATCACTCGCTGGTTACAAGAATATGATTGATAATAGTCGAGTTACAATGGAGCTTGGCAGAGTAACAGCGTAGAAGAATAAAAAAGATCCCTTTTTTGTAGGTCTAGGGTCACTATTTATAGGCGTAGGCAGCAAATATCTCGCCCAGATCTTGGGAGACTCCTTCTCTCACGTGGACGGGCCCATGGGAGCGAG
The DNA here is from genome assembly GCA_030737815.1 of Allium fistulosum. NCBI lineage: Eukaryota > Viridiplantae > Streptophyta > Magnoliopsida > Asparagales > Amaryllidaceae > Allium > Allium fistulosum. The sequence goes on from CM060901.1 coordinate 723,371,606, forward strand.
TTCAGGTGATTTCAACTCGATCTGGGAGCGATACGAATTGGTGTAACGACTTGGAATTTTCAACGCTCGAAAGTCGACATTAATACGTCCACTGTACCAACTGCCGAGCAATCGAATGCCGGAAACCGAACTGTTATGGTTAAAAAGAAGAGGTAGAAGAAGACAGAAAGAAAGAAAGAAGAAACAACAGAAACAATATCAGAATCTCACATTCGCAGCGGAACAACATATGATAGATAAATGAATAATCTTTAAATCAAGAACTATATCATTTTATACATTACATCATCAGAGTCAATATATACACAATACATCAATGGACAGTTATACAAACTTGTCCTCATACAGAATACACAGCGGAATAATAATATCATATAAAAGTAATACGTCTCGCCATCCAGCTCGCCACTGAGCTCCACAGCATCTCCTGAATATCCAGAATGACCTGATAACCTGACTCTAGGCTACCCGTGTGGAAAATGATGGGCACCCAGAGTTTAGGAAGGGAACAATAAACTCCAGGTCAGTCGTGGGACTGGTGTGAGAACTAAAACAGTTTTTATCTTTAAAACAACAACAACAAAGGAAGTAAAAGACATCCGCAATGCTTTTGGAAAATGAAACTACCATAAGGCCTCCCGCCACACACACAATGCAAATGCAGAATTGGAGGAGATTTCTCCTTATGATAGTCAAAGATGCTTACTACGCAAAATCATTGGATTATTACTATTAGTGCATAGTGCAGAAAAAACATTTCGAAAGTATAATATTAATCTTAACCAACATACAACCATTATTGTATGCCTACTATAGCTACCATCTAAACAGTCGTGACCACCATAAATAAAAGGCAGGTTCTACAACTAATACCGTACAAGGTTCGTATTGTTTCTTTGGATTTCCAACAAATGGTCAGGCAAAGGAACTTCCTTACACCGAAATGGAACGCCTCTGAAAGGACGTCCCCGAGAACCTAACCGGATCTCTGCAAACACAAGGCCGACACTACCTCACGCTATACAGCTGTAACTAGGTAGCTAACACACAAGCTATGCCATTCCCCGGTCGTTACCGACCTTTATCCGAGGATCCTCAACCACAAAGCAACAACCACAAAGTATAATAAATTTGCAGCATCAACATAGGTAAAATATCTGGGCTCCATACCATGATATCACCTTTTATCCAGAAGGAAATGACATACCCTAGGGGCACGACCCCTAAAAACCTTGCCGCAACATTCCTGTTTCGACCATTACCGGGTTGTGAGGCTCGACGAAGTCTCGTCCACAAAGCCACGCTTTTTCACAAAGCCATGCTTTTTCACAAAGCCACGCTTTGATCAACAAATGATCAACAACACTTTGTATGCCACATTACCAAATTAGGAATGTATCACTAGTAACCATCAACTACATAACCTCTGAGCTCGTACGTCTCAGAGAAGGGTGTTAAGCTAAGAGAATAAATTATCCGCCACCAACAGAAATGTATTCGATAGAAACCAACTTTACATCTCAAAGTGTAACGTCAGACACACATCCATACAAGTCCGTTCCAGGATCGAACGGAACCGAAGGCACTTCCAAAGAAGCCCTTGTAATCCGGATATTCACTAATCATGTCCGGACTTCCCATCACAAGAAGAGTGATATAAATCTATATACCGGAGCAACTCGGTGCAGAGACATTCGACAGGTTGTCCTTTCATTTTCGAAAATACCCGGTCTTCACACCGGTCTTCAATTGCAATCCATATCGTCATATCATTATTTGGAATGGGTTATATGACACAAAGGTCCTTTCCCGGCTAACCCGAATAACGAGAGCAACTAAAAATCATATGGATATTGGGGTCTCAATTAAAACACAGCTTAAAGCCAAAAACTTTTCATTCGAATGGTTAAAACAAATTACCATTTCCAATCTTTTAAAAAAAAGATTCATTTTAACAACCTCAATGGTTTAAACAAATTTCCATACTTTTAATCTTTTAAACAAAAAGATCCAATTCACAAAGTTCACCCCATTGACAAAGATCCATTCATGGATTTCAAAACAATTTCCATTTTAATTGAATAGGTTAACTCGTTAAATCTTTAAATCAAGATTTAACTTATAGCTTTCAAAACTCGTTTCCAAAGATTCATTCATAGTCTTTCAAAACATTTCAATTCCGTTTCAAACTTGAAACCTTTCAACACAATATAGAAATCCTTTCTTAAAATGAAAGCTATTATTATTTGAAAGAGGATAGTTTCCATTTTGGGAAAACTAATTACAAATTTTACATGAGTTAAAGCCACTCAAGTATAAACTTGGATTTAAATTTAAATTTAAATTTCCAAAACCATATTTTAAATGGTTAAAAACCCATATAAACACCTTTTACACTTGTAAAATCTTTTAGACCATAATTCCCAATTCATTGAATTCAATTTCAAATATTGAATTCAAATTTAAATCGAATTATTCAAATCTCAATTTTATTAAGTTATTTAAAATAACTTTTATATTTGAAACTCATTTTCAAAAGCTTTCAATTTCAATCCCAAAACTATTTTGGATTCAAGAATTCGATTTTTTTCAAAATTCATAAAAATCTGTGACTTAACCGATTTCCACGTGAAATCCACATTTGTGTGTGTATTGTGTAGTCCACGGGTTTAACAATAGTGCAACAACATTCAACCATCACAGATCAAATATAACAATATAATTGATAAGCGGTATAAACTATAACGCTTATCTTTCATTCACAAATCACAGATATATATATATATATCATAGATAAACAAATTACAGATCACAACACAAATCAGGATATATTACAAAGCATCACATATCCTTATAAATTTCCAATGAATTTACAAAATCATTTCCTTTTTAAATAAAATTCTTTATCTCTTCAAATCTATTTAAAATTCCATTTTAAATAAATTCTTCAACTTTTAAACAATATTACTCAAAATCCTTTTATAAAAATCCTTTCCCATATTTTCGGAAATAATTCGATAAGATTACAAAAATCAAAATTTTCCTTTCTTTTAAATTCCTTCTTTCAAATTAATTCAATTCTTAAAAATAAATTCCCAAAATCTAATTTTATTTATTTCTGGTATCCAACGATACCAAAAATACATTCGGCCAAATTATAGCCTTTAACAAATTCAATCACAAATATAATCATTCACAGATTATAAATAAATAATCACACAGCATATGAAACAAATCCATAAAACATATGAAACAAATTCATATAATTTGAGGAATCCAGTTGGATCCCTCCAACCTGTTTCCCTGCATCCACAAATGTTAGCACAATATCAATTCCACTTCGAAGTGGAATATCGTGGTATATGGGATTTATAAAATACTACTCGCTATTATGCGACGAAATAGGGTCTCATCCGCTATATAATGCGGGAAATCAACTCCAAATACATATACAATACCAATTCCACTTCACGGTGGAATTATCGCGGTATATGTTTTTAATAAAAAACCTCCGCTTAATATGCGGCGTATAGGGTCTATTTCAGCACAATAGATAACAACCATCATTCAATTCACACAATCAACAATTTAAAATTCAACTATTTAAAATTTAAATCGAAACACAATTCGATCGAGTGAGGAGTTCTCACCTTGCTTCCAATAACAGTTGCAGTATTTTATTTCGAATAAAATTAAACGCATGTTTAATTTTACTCAAAATTATCAATAGCTCCAATTGACTTCAATCCAGCTCCATTGCATAGCGCTCGACAAAACGAACCCGACGCAATTCGTTTCGTCAGTTTTCGACCTCGTACGAAAAAGTTATAGCGTTACAAAGTTTATACGATTTAATATAAATCAATTTACACATTCTTTTATTTATTTTTAAACCCTCACATCATCTGGCCGTTCATTTTGCTTGCTCCAATCCAGGCCGTGATTTCTGTTTTCTTCCTCCATCAGTTTTCACGCATTCGAACGCAAGAATAACCCATCCCCTTCGAACGTTGACCGACCCAAGCCCTACCCAAGAGCACCGCGAACACTATCGAACCCCACCGTTTCCTTCGCCCACACGTGCTTCACCACTGGCCGATGACCGGCCGAGCTCGGCTACATCTTGGCCTCATGAAACATGTGCGAACGGCGCGACTTTCCATGCGATTTGCCGTTGATCCGTTGCCCCGTTCTTGATCACAACCGTTGGATAGAGAGATCTTGATGCTCTCTACGATATTGTAGTTGAAAGTTTGTGCTGAAAGTCGACGGATCGAGAGAGAATTGAGGAAGAAGATCGTGATTTTCTGGCCAATAACGAAAAAGTTGCGGCCAGGGTTTAGTTCTAGGGTTTTGAGTGCAAATGAAGAAAGTTAGGTCCTTATATAGAAAATTTGCCAAAACACTATTCATCGAAAATTTTCCGAACTCCAAACGAAGCGTGCCGGCTGGCATTTCTAGGGTTTTACCCGCGTTCCGAACACAATGGAATGTGTTTCGAGAGCTAATTCGGTCATATGCGCGAGTTACGGAATTAAACGATCAATTTAAAATTAATCAATTTAAAACGATTTCGATGCGTTTCAGCTTGCCCCGGACAAACCGCACATCCGATTGACACGAAATTTGAAGCCATACAATAATATAACATTACAGATCTGATGAAACTGGTTTCATTGAAATCCGAGACTGTTTGAAAAATGACTATTTTTAGTCGTCAATTAAATATTAAAATATTCAATTTTCATAATTTAACTTTTAATTCAATTTTAAAAGTTTACAAACATCATTCTAACTCCAATATGATTTAATATAACCTTATAAATTATTTTTAATCACATTAAATACAATTTCCAATTATTTCTAGAATTTCAAATATTAAATTATCGATTTAATTATCCAATTAAATCTCTATATTCGAAATTAAATTTATTCGACTTACAGATCTTACTTGTTAATATTTAAAATCAATTAAATATATGAATTTCAAATGACAGAAATTGTGACGACCCGCCACTCATTCCACAGAATGACGCATCATTAATAAGAAAGAAAGGGGTAGAAAATAGAAAAGAAGAGAAGAAAGAAGAAACAACGACAACGATCTCACAGCGGAATGAATAAATTATATTAATAACATAAAGAAACTATTACATAGTATAAAACACTTATCAGAGTTTACACAACTATACAACACATACTAGACAGTTATAAACATCTGTCTAGATATTACAACTCAAATACAATACAAGACTCTAACACAGATATCAACACAGCGGAATACTATATCTACGAACGCCGAAGCCTCCTGCTCCATTGCTCCTCCACAATTCGTCAAAGCTAAACCTGAATCCCTTGGCTACTCGTAAAAATTTGAGTACCCAAGAGTTTATAAAACAGAAATAAACAACTTGGGTCAGACATGGGTCTGGTGTGAGTAACAGGTTAAACTTGTTTAACTTCAAAACCTTTTGAAAGAAAAGGTATCACGTAAAACTCCCCACAAATAAACATGGGTAAGTTTTTACCTTACGCTAACCAAAACACTTGATAGGAAATTCGATTGTATTATAATAGGGTCTAGGGTTTTCAAATAAATATGAAATAGCCGAAATTGTTACATTATTAAATTCCAGCATACATAAGTATACAATCAAATCCGTTATCACTTATTGAAATTTGGATTTCCATACAATGGCAGAGCTACCGGGGTACCGCTCATCACAGTACGGGGCCTAGATCACCGTACCGAGGATCACTCCCAATCCCCTGCAACACAAAGCCGGAACCATCCCTTACTGGATAATTCCGAATAAAATCACCCCACAGATGGCCGTCGCCAACTGCACCACTAAGCCGAAATAAAAGAAGGAACTCTCTAGACAGGGATGACCTTACTCTCAGTGGGTGCTACCCACGAAGCCTTGCTGCACCTCCCCTGTTTTAGCCATTCCCGGTTGATGAGGCTTGAGGTCACGATTTACCTTTAAATCAGAACACATCACTTAGAATGCTCATCGTCCACCTGACGATGTTCTGAAAGCATTCAATCCATATAAGTTCGTTCCGGGTTCGAACGAAACCGAAGGCATTATCTCGTTACACTCGTGTTGGAATCACCCTCAGAGTTAACGACAATAACCCTTGCACTCTGAATCTTCATCTTCACTTGAGATTCTCGACCTATCGTTAATTTGGATCGATGTGGTATTCGGGTCTCCAGACCTGGAATTCCGGTATACGGAAACCCGATCCCGGTCTCATCGAAATCCAAAACGTATCTTTTAAGGGCCAAGTTGTTTTAAGGTTAAAACAATTCAATTCTTATCTATATACACACAGATAGATAACTCAATAGATAATCTACATTATCATCCAAACAGAAAATTCATATTATCATTTCAATTCAACCAAAGCATCTATATCATAGATCAATCGTATCTCATCAGAGATATCAAACAATGCAAAGCATTCAATATCATTCATCCATCCATAAGTAATGATTTATCTTATCTCTAATTAATTTAAAGTGAATTAAATTAATTACTTCATTCTATAAATCCTTCTTACTTAACCATTAATTAAACCAATTAATTAATCATACTCCATCTTTAATTAATCATTCCTGATTAATAATCCTTTAATTACTTTAAGTAATTAATACTTAATTATCTTCACAAATTAATTATCTTAAACCATTTTAGTAATTAGTCTTTAATTACTTCATTTATTAATTAACTGTACTTAATTAAATTAATCCTTAATTAATTACAATTAATTAATTACTTTAATCACTTATTATTGATTAACTAATCTTAATTAATCAATTCTTAATTACTCATTATATTAATTAATAATTCTTAATTACTTCCTTAATTAATTACTCCATTTAAATTAATTACAATTAATTAATAATAAATCTTTATTTATTAATCACCTTTGATTAATCACATTTAGTAATTAACTTCCCTTAATTACTCCATTTTATAAATTAATTACTTATTAATTAATTATCTTTTAATTAATCCCTTGATTAATTATTCAAGTAATTAAACTCCAATTACTTTTATTAAACCATCTTTAGTTAATTACACCCACTAATTAACTTTAATTACTTTCCTAAGTAACTCATACTTTCACTAATTACATTTAAATAATTATACTTTATCAAATCACCTAGTGATTATCTTAAATTAATTTAATTAATTAATTTAACTTATCAAATTTATTTAATTAATTACCTTAAGTAATTAATTTCTTTAATTACTTTCATTAAATAATTATACTTAACCAATTTATAAATGATTATCATTAATTAATTAATCTAATTTATTATCAAAATTTATCCCATTAATTAATTATTTAATAATCCCTAATTAATGATCCCTCATTAATTATTAATAATTTTAATTACTTTAAGTAATTAATCCTTAATCAACTATTATTAATTACAAATAAATAAATTCTTAATTATCAATTAATTAATTTCTAATTACTTAATCAATTTCTTAATTATTCTTTAATCACTTGATTAATAATTTCTAATCATTTATTAAAAATCTATACTTAACTAAATAAATGATTCTTAATTCCAAGTTAATTATCCCTAATTAATTAACTTATAATCCTAGTTATTTTAATTAATTAACACTAAACCATTAATTAATTAAATTATCAAATTATTCTCTAATTATCCTATTAATTTAATGAACCTAAATCATTAAACCTTAATTAATCTTTAAATTAAAATATTAATCTTTAACTATTTTAACAAAAGACTTCAAACATTTACTTTAATATCTTTCTTTAATTTATTTCAAAATTAAAGATTTAAAATAATTACAATTTAACTTTAACTAATTTTAAATCAAATTTTTCCTAATTCTTTTTAAAACCAAATGTTAAGAAAACACTTAACCTTTAAAAGATTTTTAAACCAATTTATTTAAATTCAAAACCTTTTTAAATTGTACTTTAAATGCTCTAAATTTGATAAAAACATTATAAATTTTATCAACTTATTTAATTATCTAAAACTAGAATATAAATCAACTTGAACCCATGTTTTACTTGATTTAAAACTTAGTTTTAAATCCTGCTTTAAATTTTTAAACTAAATTTAAATTTAAAACATAGTCAGGTTTAAAACCTGAGACACTAAACCTACCCGAGTTGAATATCAAAATACCCGAGTAAAAACCCAATTTTCCCGAGTACTTCTTCGAGTTTCCTTCCCCTTTTGTTTTAAACTTTGTTATGTTAAAATTTTTAAACACAGTTTATTACACGCGAATTTCCCCTTTAAAACCCGAGCCAAGTCCCCTTTTCCTCGAGTACGACTTCGAGTCACTCGCTTATAAACTCGAGAAAAACTCCTCTGCCAAAACCCAAACTAAAACTGGCACGCTGATACTCGTTCACGTGCACACACGAGATGATCACCTCCGATCATCGATGACTACACCAACATCTCATCCACGTCCATCCCTTACTATCCCGATCACCAACAACTCGAATCATCTTCCCAATCGAAATCGAGCTACCTGTCATGGAAACTGGAACAAAACCCATAGCCTGGAAACTCGCCGTCCTCGCCGGCTCGTCCACCGGCACGCTTGAAATTCTGGCCACCGCTTCGTCAAACACCCCACTACTAAAACCCAGAAACTCGAGACACTCGATCGAGCTACGACTTCGAACGAGACAAATAACCATTGCACTTAAAAACTAGGGCTACAGATTTAAATCGACTACCATCGCCACCATCGTACATTGATGATCTTTCTGGCATTTTTCCCGACCTCTATGATCGTCTCTCTATCTACAGTTGAAACCACAACCTCGCCAGACAACTAGATCACAAGAGAAAGCTTAAAACTCCTATTTCGATCAACCTTGAACTGCTTTCTAAATTTGATGTTAAAAATTATAGTTTCACCTCTAAAATTCATGTTTTCAAACAACGATTCAGATCATATGCCTGAATCGATGAATTAAGTAATTTGAATTTTTACAAAAAAAAAAAAAAAAAAAAAAAACTCAAGTTTCCCTGTTCTATTTAGTTTTCCAGAACAATCTCCATTTTAATCTATTTAAATAAAATTTAAACTTTAAGTTATATTTAAACAATCACTACTGGTTTTAAATCTAAGTCTTAACAGAGATTATATTAAGAGGTATTGAATTTTTATCATACTCTAAGCTACTAAAATATATAGAACAGGTAAAAAAAAAGAAAACAGATACCACAGTAACATACATCTATACATCCAAATCTATATATAGCAATTCAATCATATTCATTCTCCACAATACACATTTTAATCCGGAATTTCACATGCAAACAGATATTCATATATTTAAAATTTTAAGAAGAAAGTTACTCACTTGTTTGAAAAATGAAGAACAGAGCTTCTCCTCTGAAACAGTTTTGAAAAGCTTTTTGAATATCCTTTGATCTTTAAAACTTTTTAAACTTGAATACTTTTTTGAAGAAACTTGCATGCATGCTTTGAAACTTGTTTGTGATGTCTGTTGCTTAGATCAGTTGTACTTGCTTCCAGATTTGAAAAGATGCAGGCTACAGTTTTTTTTTTTGTTGAAAATTGCTTTGCAAAATCTCAGATTTAAAAATGGTTGCAAGCTTCAGATTTGAAAATGGTTTCAGGTTTAACACTTCCAGGCTTTTGATTTTCAGATTGAAGAAATGGTTTCAGATCTTTGTTTTGAGAATATGGTTTAAGGAATGTTGATTACTGATTTGAAGAAGAATGTTCAGATTGAAGAATTTGTTATAGGTTTAGTTTTTGAGAATTTTGGTTTGAGTATACTTCAGATTTTGCTTAGAGAATAGGCTGAATTCTTTTATGACTTGAAAAGAAATAGAAAAGGAATGAGAATGAGGAGTAAATGAAAATATAGGTTTATTTGTGATTTAATAAAAATAAAAGAAAAATAAAAATAAAAATGACACTTGTCTTTATATGTGTTAATTTGTTTACACTTGTTTTAAACAAGCCTTTATATGTTTACACATGTCTTTTTATTTAATTTATATTTATTTTAAATGTAAAAACCTTTTCTTTATTTATTAAACACTTATTACTTATCTATGTATATATATACTTTTAAAGAAAATAAACCAAATATATATATAAAAATAAGATCTTATACATATATTTTAAAATCCAAACTATATAAATATTACCTCTTTTGAATTCTAAATTAATTTACATTCAAATTCAAATTATATTTAAAATCCAATTTTAAAGTAGATTTAAAACAACATATTCAATTTGAAATAACAATCTTATTTACATTAAAATCTATTTATTTAAAAACAATAAACTATTAATATTGTTTGAAAATACTCATTTATCAATTTTAAAATAAATTTTAAAAGAGATTATAAATTACTACTATTATTAAATGAATTAACATATCATATGTGAATTGTATTTTAAACACATATATATATTCTTAAATCATATTTATTAAGCAATATTCAAAAAGAAAATAAATTAACCTTATTATTAATTTTATTTTAAACCAGAGCTTATCTATTTACAATATATATGTATATACACATATATATACATTATAAATAGAAATCATTTTATTAATATCTAAAAGATAAATTTCACTAATTAAATAACTATTTAATTAGATTATTAAATCAATTCAAATTTTATTATCAAAAATTATCAATCAATTTAATTACTTAAACAGATTATTAAATTGATTGTTGCCCATAAATTTCCGGGATATTACATTCCTTCCCCCTTAAAATAATTTCGTCCCCGAAATTTAAAACAAAGGTAATTTAATAATCTATTTAAATCACAAACAAATATTATCATCCATATGCTAACAACCATAGCAAACAATCATCCAAACAAACAATTTTAACTATCCAGCGAAAAATTCTGAATAGAATTTCCTCGAGTTTCCCCAAGTATATATACCGGGATACTCGCTCTATAACAATCCAAACAACCAATACTACTAAGCTATAGAGCTCCTACTCATCTAGATCTACAATACTAAACAGAATATCAGACTACAGACGAATCTGACTCAACAACCAAATCCTCCAGAACTGCTGGTTCCAAAACCAGAGATAGATCAAACACGTACTCCCTCAGAGATACGTAAAATTCATTGAATTCCAGTTATCCAAACTGACAATTCAACCTTGTAGATCAAAGTACTTATCCAAATTAGATCACAGAAAAGATCCAGAATAACTCGGAGCTAACTTCCCAGACTTACTCAATCTTATAGCTCCCTTTTACCAGAGAAAACTTCAATATCAACGAAGTCTCCAACTTCGAATTTCAAATTCCTTCGTCTCTTATCCACCAAATTCTTCAGACGATCTTGGGCTGTTTACATATCCTTCCTGATCAACTCAACCTTCGTTGATGCTTCTAGAAACAAACTAGACTAAGAATAACTCCACACAATGATCTCCTCAAGATCAACCCAATAATCCAAAACACAACTCTACTACCAAACATCAGAAGATCGAACTAACTTCTCCTATCTGGAAAAGACAACAAGAGCACTCGCCAAACTACTTCTGCTGCACCATTCTGATCTGAAGTAGAATGAAAATGCTGATGAAGAACACAAGCACAGACTGGACAACACATTCCAGAAAATATCGGATAACTCAAAAGAATACTCAAACTATCGCAAGTCACTTTTGCGATCCACCCAGCCAAAATCCAAATAAAGCTGTTCTCTCTTTACCAATCAGAACAGCTCACACTTGACTATCCTATCCATCGAAGAAATGGATCCTCTCTGCTGCTTCTGAACTTCACCTTCAGAAAAAACTGCTCAGCCAGAAAAACTTCTGCCGAAAACAGAACACTCCGAGCTGCACTACTGCCACAGATACCAAAGACTTCTCAAATCAAGCTCTTCGAGAAACTCGGACTTCAAACAGAACAAAAACATCTTGCTGAACTCAGCCACAACTCCGAAACAGACACACTTCATTAATTTGTTCCAAAGAAAACATCTTCGGGAACATCCATCGTCACTGTATCTCATCATACAGCTACTACTACCTGAGGTATCAAGGTACCATCACTCGCTTCTGTTCAACCGACAGATCCAACTTTACTCATCCAAACTTCAAAGATAAACTCCGAACCATTACAGTTTCCTTCGGAGATTGATGAAATTCTTCACCACAGCAAAGCTTACTCGAGACGGTATTAGGTCTACAGTCTCGACAGTTACACTTCCAACCTCAACACTCAAATTCTAACTATTGGTAGTCGTGTTACTCACACTACCACCTTATCTACCTTTATAACTTATATTGGAAAACCCGAACAGGTAACCCAACAAATAGGTAGAAATATATATATATATATATATTTAAAATGATACTTTTTATATAGAAATTATTTCTGGGTAAAATTATTTCATTTACCTCTTTAAAACAATACTGTGTCGAATTGTTCTATTTAAGTGTTTAGAGATCCCTATCAATAACGTTAATTACTCGTATTGACCAGAATCCATAAACTACTCAATAAACCAACCAACACAATATAAAACCATTTTATATTCACTAACAAATACGCGCTCATATCTATTAATACACTCAAATTCCCACCAGAGCCAAGGTTATCGCTAGCCTAAGCTCTGATACCACGTGTGACGACCCGCCACTCATTCCACAGAATGACGCATCATTAATAAGAAAGAAAGGGGTAGAAAATAGAAAAGAAGAGAAGAAAGAAGAAACAACGACAACGATCTCACAGCGGAATGAATAAATTATATTAATAACATAAAGAAACTATTACATAGTATAAAACACTTATCAGAGTTTACACAACTATACAACACATACTAGACAGTTATAAACATCTGTCTAGATATTACAACTCAAATACAATACAAGACTCTAACACAGATATCAACACAGCGGAATACTATATCTACGAACGCCGAAGCCTCCTGCTCCATTGCTCCTCCACAATTCGTCAAAGCTAAACCTGAATCCCTTGGCTACTCGTAAAAATTTGAGTACCCAAGAGTTTATAAAACAGAAATAAACAACTTGGGTCAGACATGGGTCTGGTGTGAGTAACAGGTTAAACTTGTTTAACTTCAAAACCTTTTGAAAGAAAAGGTATCACGTAAAACTCCCCACAAATAAACATGGGTAAGTTTTTACCTTACGCTAACCAAAACACTTGATAGGAAATTCGATTGTATTATAATAGGGTCTAGGGTTTTCAAATAAATATGAAATAGCCGAAATTGTTACATTATTAAATTCCATCATACATAAGTATACAATCAAATCCGTTATCACTTATTGAAATTTGGATTTCCATACAATGGCAGAGCTACCGGGGTACCGCTCATCACAGTACGGGGCCTAGATCACCGTACCGAGGATCACTCCCAATCCCCTGCAACACAAAGCCGGAACCATCCCTTACTGGATAATTCCGAATAAAATCACCCCACAGATGGCCGTCGCCAACTGCACCACTAAGCCGAAATAAAAGAAGGAACTCTCTAGACAGGGATGACCTTACTCTCAGTGGGTGCTACCCACGAAGCCTTGCTGCACCTCCCCTGTTTTAGCCATTCCCGGTTGATGAGGCTTGAGGTCACGATTTACCTTTAAATCAGAACACATCACTTAGAATGCTCATCGTCCACCTGACGATGTTCTGAAAGCATTCAATCCATATAAGTTCGTTCCGGGTTCGAACGAAACCGAAGGCATTATCTCGTTACACTCGTGTTGGAATCACCCTCAGAGTTAACGACAATAACCCTTGCACTCTGAATCTTCATCTTCACTTGAGATTCTCGACCTATCGTTAATTTGGATCGATGTGGTATTCGGGTCTCCAGACCTGGAATTCCGGTATACGGAAACCCGATCCCGGTCTCATCGAAATCCAAAACGTATCTTTTAAGGGCCAAGTTGTTTTAAGGTTAAAACAATTCAATTCTTATCTATATACACACAGATAGATAACTCAATAGATAATCTACATTATCATCCAAACAGAAAATTCATATTATCATTTCAATTCAACCAAAGCATCTATATCATAGATCAATCGTATCTCATCAGAGATATCAAACAATGCAAAGCATTCAATATCATTCATCCATCCATAAGTAATGATTTATCTTATCTCTAATTAATTTAAAGTGAATTAAATTAATTACTTCATTCTATATATCCTTCTTACTTAACCATTAATTAAACCAATTAATTAATCATACTCCATCTTTAATTAATCATTCCTGATTAATAATCCTTTAATTACTTTAAGTAATTAATACTTAATTATCTTCACAAATTAATTATCTTAAACCATTTTAGTAATTAGTCTTTAATTACTTCATTTATTAATTAACTGTACTTAATTAAATTAATCCTTAATTAATTACAATTAATTAATTACTTTAATCACTTATTATTGATTAACTAATCTTAATTAATCAATTCTTAATTACTCATTATATTAATTAATAATTCTTAATTACTTCCTTAATTAATTACTCCATTTAAATTAATTACAATTAATTAATAATAAATCTTTATTTATTAATCACCTTTGATTAATCACATTTAGTAATTAACTTCCCTTAATTACTCCATTTTATAAATTAATTACTTATTAATTAATTATCTTTTAATTAATCCCTTGATTAATTATTCAAGTAATTAAACTCCAATTACTTTTATTAAACCATCTTTAGTTAATTACACCCACTAATTAACTTTAATTACTTTCCTAAGTAACTCATACTTTCACTAATTACATTTAAATAATTATACTTTATCAAATCACCTAGTGATTATCTTAAATTAATTTAATTAATTAATTTAACTTATCAAATTTATTTAATTAATTACCTTAAGTAATTAATTTCTTTAATTACTTTCATTAAATAATTATACTTAACCAATTTATAAATGATTATCATTAATTAATTAATCTAATTTATTATCAAAATTTATCCCATTAATTAATTATTTAATAATCCCTAATTAATGATCCCTCATTAATTATTAATAATTTTAATTACTTTAAGTAATTAATCCTTAATCAACTATTATTAATTACAAATAAATAAATTCTTAATTATCAATTAATTAATTTCTAATTACTTAATCAATTTCTTAATTATTCTTTAATCACTTGATTAATAATTTCTAATCATTTATTAAAAATCTATACTTAACTAAATAAATGATTCTTAATTCCAAGTTAATTATCCCTAATTAATTAACTTATAATCCTAGTTATTTTAATTAATTAACACTAAACCATTAATTAATTAAATTATCAAATTATTCTCTAATTATCCTATTAATTTAATGAACCTAAATCATTAAACCTTAATTAATCTTTAAATTAAAATATTAATCTTTAACTATTTTAACAAAAGACTTCAAACATTTACTTTAATATCTTTCTTTAATTTATTTCAAAATTAAAGATTTAAAATAATTACAATTTAACTTTAACTAATTTTAAATCAAATTTTTCCTAATTCTTTTTAAAACCAAATGTTAAGAAAACACTTAACCTTTAAAAGATTTTTAAACCAATTTATTTAAATTCAAAACCTTTTTAAATTGTACTTTAAATGCTCTAAATTTGATAAAAACATTATAAATTTTATCAACTTATTTAATTATCTAAAACTAGAATATAAATCAACTTGAACCCATGTTTTACTTGATTTAAAACTTAGTTTTAAATCCTGCTTTAAATTTTTAAACTAAATTTAAATTTAAAACATAGTCAGGTTTAAAACCTGAGACACTAAACCTACCCGAGTTGAATATCAAAATACCCGAGTAAAAACCCAATTTTCCCGAGTACTTCTTCGAGTTTCCTTCCCCTTTTGTTTTAAACTTTGTTATGTTAAAATTTTTAAACACAGTTTATTACACGCGAATTTCCCCTTTAAAACCCGAGCCAAGTCCCCTTTTCCTCGAGTACGACTTCGAGTCACTCGCTTATAAACTCGAGAAAAACTCCTCTGCCAAAACCCAAACTAAAACTGGCACGCTGATACTCGTTCACGTGCACACACGAGATGATCACCTCCGATCATCGATGACTACACCAACATCTCATCCACGTCCATCCCTTACTATCCCGATCACCAACAACTCGAATCATCTTCCCAATCGAAATCGAGCTACCTGTCATGGAAACTGGAACAAAACCCATAGCCTGGAAACTCGCCGTCCTCGCCGGCTCGTCCACCGGCACGCTTGAAATTCTGGCCACCGCTTCGTCAAACACCCCACTACTAAAACCCAGAAACTCGAGACACTCGATCGAGCTACGACTTCGAACGAGACAAATAACCATTGCACTTAAAAACTAGGGCTACAGATTTAAATCGACTACCATCGCCACCATCGTACATTGATGATCTTTCTGGCATTTTTCCCGACCTCTATGATCGTCTCTCTATCTACAGTTGAAACCACAACCTCGCCAGACAACTAGATCACAAGAGAAAGCTTAAAACTCCTATTTCGATCAACCTTGAACTGCTTTCTAAATTTGATGTTAAAAATTATAGTTTCACCTCTAAAATTCATGTTTTCAAACAACGATTCAGATCATATGCCTGAATCGATGAATTAAGTAATTTGAATTTTTACAAAAAAAAAAAAAAAAAAAAACTCAAGTTTCCCTGTTCTATTTAGTTTTCCAGAACAATCTCCATTTTAATCTATTTAAATAAAATTTAAACTTTAAGTTATATTTAAACAATCACTACTGGTTTTAAATCTAAGTCTTAACAGAGATTATATTAAGAGGTATTGAATTTTTATCATACTCTAAGCTACTAAAATATATAGAACAGGTAAAAAAAAAGAAAACAGATACCACAGTAACATACATCTATACATCCAAATCTATATATAGCAATTCAATCATATTCATTCTCCACAATACACATTTTAATCCGGAATTTCACATGCAAACAGATATTCATATATTTAAAATTTTAAGAAGAAAGTTACTCACTTGTTTGAAAAATGAAGAACAGAGCTTCTCCTCTGAAACAGTTTTGAAAAGCTTTTTGAATATCCTTTGATCTTTAAAACTTTTTAAACTTGAATACTTTTTTGAAGAAACTTGCATGCATGCTTTGAAACTTGTTTGTGATGTCTGTTGCTTAGATCAGTTGTACTTGCTTCCAGATTTGAAAAGATGCAGGCTACAGTTTTTTTTTTGTTGAAAATTGCTTTGCAAAATCTCAGATTTAAAAATGGTTGCAAGCTTCAGATTTGAAAATGGTTTCAGGTTTAACACTTCCAGGCTTTTGATTTTCAGATTGAAGAAATGGTTTCAGATCTTTGTTTTGAGAATATGGTTTAAGGAATGTTGATTACTGATTTGAAGAAGAATGTTCAGATTGAAGAATTTGTTATAGGTTTAGTTTTTGAGAATTTTGGTTTGAGTATACTTCAGATTTTGCTTAGAGAATAGGCTGAATTCTTTTATGACTTGAAAAGAAATAGAAAAGGAATGAGAATGAGGAGTAAATGAAAATATAGGTTTATTTGTGATTTAATAAAAATAAAAGAAAAATAAAAATAAAAATGACACTTGTCTTTATATGTGTTAATTTGTTTACACTTGTTTTAAACAAGCCTTTATATGTTTACACATGTCTTTTTATTTAATTTATATTTATTTTAAATGTAAAAACCTTTTCTTTATTTATTAAACACTTATTACTTATCTATGTATATATATACTTTTAAAGAAAATAAACCAAATATATATATAAAAATAAGATCTTATACATATATTTTAAAATCCAAACTATATAAATATTACCTCTTTTGAATTCTAAATTAATTTACATTCAAATTCAAATTATATTTAAAATCCAATTTTAAAGTAGATTTAAAACAACATATTCAATTTGAAATAACAATCTTATTTACATTAAAATCTATTTATTTAAAAACAATAACCTATTAATATTGTTTGAAAATACTCATTTATCAATTTTAAAATAAATTTTAAAAGAGATTATAAATTACTACTATTATTAAATGAATTAACATATCATATGTGAATTGTATTTTAAACACATATATATATTCTTAAATCATATTTATTAAGCAATATTCAAAAAGAAAATAAATTAACCTTATTATTAATTTTATTTTAAACCAGAGCTTATCTATTTACAATATATATGTATATACACATATATATACATTATAAATAGAAATCATTTTATTAATATCTAAAAGATAAATTTCACTAATTAAATAACTATTTAATTAGATTATTAAATCAATTCAAATTTTATTATCAAAAATTATCAATCAATTTAATTACTTAAACAGATTATTAAATTGATTGTTGCCCATAAATTTCCGGGATATTACAGAAATTCTGGGTCGTTACAAACTTCACCCCTTAAAAGAATTGCGTCCTCGAAATTGCAAAGTAAGAAAAATGCCCCAAATCCATTAACTTTTCAAACAATCCGTTCAAATTAGATTTCAAAATCACTTAAGTGTACAACTTCCCCAAAATCCAAAATTAAACTCTTTCAAAAACTTTACTAAGTTTTTCAAATCTATACTTAGTTATACATTTCAAAACAAACTATATCGTTTAACTTTTAACTCCAAATCCAAAATTTAGCTTTCACAAATTTTCCAAAATTTCTCGAAAATTTTCTAACGCCTTAAATTTTCAGAAAAATTCGCCATTGCCTCCTTTGCGCGGTTCGATCGTAGTAGGATCATAATAGACATAAATATATATACATCGACCCACACGGTCGGAAAAGCATAAAAACAGTTCATATTTCCTATTTTTATTGCGTAGGCGTACCTTTTTAGCATTTTTAAGCAAAGCAGTTATTTATTAAGCATTTTAGCGCAACCAAATCCCGCCAAACGGTAGCCCCGGTACCTGTACTTACTCAATTTAAATATGTAAGTGACATATATACGAAATTTTTAACATTTTACTCTTTTAAACAACTACAACACATGCATATTAAAAGAAATGCATACTAAACAAGGTTTATAAGCAACTTATATAATTTCGACATCACTTGTAATTGTTTTCAACCAATTCATATATACAACGACATTCATTTCTTCATTTTCAATTAGTTTACATTCACTAATTTAAATTCAAGTTGGTTCACTTTCAATTCAAATTCCATCACATAGCTTTCAATTCAATTTCATTAATACTTAATGAATTATACTATATACAATCAACCAACAATCATATAACAACCAATGTATATTCAACACAACCAAATTTATTCACTTTGTTTACCTTCAATTTGGTTTAACACTTTTTAATTTCAATTGGTTGATATTAAATTGACTTCCATTCAATTATTCAACTTCCAATTTATTAGCTTTTAATGAATTAATACTTACATCCATTATTCCATATCAATTTATTCACATTCGATTGATTAACATTCAATCCATTTATTAATTCAATTGCTAATTCATTTTACAAATAAAGTTGAATTTCATTTATATAACTCAAGTTCATATTTATTTAATAAATTCACTTCGACACCAAAATAAACTTATTTAACATCACTTAAGTTATATTCCAATTAAACATCATTTGTTTAACTTAACTTAAATTTTCAATTCATATTCCAATTCTAAAGTAAATTCTATTTAACTTTTACCAAAGTCAAATTTCATCAATTATTCAAATTCATATCTCATTTTTCTTAACAAAATTGTTTAACCATTTTATCATTTGGTTTCACTTACATTTTCTCACTCTATAAGTTATACAACTTATTTATTTAAACTTCCAAATCTGATTTAATTTATTTAACTTCTTTTAGTTAAATTCCAAATCATTTTAATTATAATTCCATACTTATACAATTGTTGCTCTTATATAATTTATTCAAACAACTTTCATTAATTTATATATATTCACATTTTCAACAACCAAACAATTCAATTTTATATACACTTTAATAATTCTAAAATTTTTTCCTTTATATACAAAATATAATCGAGGTAAAATTATTTCATTTACCCAATTTAAAATGATACTGTGTTGGTTCATCTTGTTTAAGAGTTTAGAAACCCCTATCGATTACAGTTAGCTATTGCACCGACCATAATCTATAAACAATCAACCGATAAGTCAACACAATACAAAACAATTTCATATTCACTAACAAATACGCGCTCGTATCTATTATTACACTCAACTCAGTCTAGAGTACTACTGACTCTATCTCTAATGAGTAACACCCAACAGAGCCAAGGTTATCACTTAACCAACAGCTCTGATACTACATGTAACGACTCAGAATTTTCAACGCTCGAAAGTCGACATTAATACGTCCACTGTATCAAATGCCGAGCAATCGAATGCCGGAAAACCGAATTGTTATGGTAAAAAAGAAGAGGTAGAAGAAGACAGAAAGAAAGAAAGAAGAAACAACAGAAACAATATCAGAATCTCACATTCACAGCAGAACAACATATGATAGATAAATGAATAATCTTTAAATTAAGAACTATATCATTTTATACATTACATCATCAGAGTCAATATACACACAATACATCAATGGACAGTTATACAAACTTGTCCTCATACAGAATACATAGCGGAATAATAATATCATATACAAGTAATACGTCTCTCCATCCAGCTCGCCACTAAGCTCCACAACATCTCCTGAATATCCAGAATGACCTGATAACCTGACTTTAGGCTGCCCGTGTGGAAAATGATGGGCACCTAGAGTTTAGGAAGGGAACAATAAACTCCAGGTCAGTCATGGGACTGGTGTGAGAACTAAAACAGTTTTTATCTTTAAAACAACAACAACAAAGGAAGTAAAAGACATCCGCAATGCTTTTGGAAAATGAAACTACCATAAGGCCTCTCCCCACACACACAATGCAAACGCAGAATTGGAGGAGATTTCTCCTTATGATAGTCAAAGATGCTTACTACGCAAAATCATTGGATTATTACTATTAGTGCATAGTGCAGAAAAAACATTTCGAAAGTATAATATTAATCTTAGCCAACATACAACCATTATTGTATGCCTACTATAGCTACCATCTAAACAGTGGTGACCACCATAAATAAATGGCAGGTTCTACAACTAATACCGTACAAGGTTCGTATTGTTTCTTTGGATTTCCAAAAAATTGTCAGGCAAAGGAACTTCCTTACACCGAAATGGAACGCCTCTGAAAGGACGTCCCCGAGAACATAATCGGATCTCTGCAAACACAAGGCCGACACTACCTCACGCTGTACAGCTGTAACTAGGTAGCTAACACACAAGCTATGTCATTCCCTGGTTGTTACCGACCTTTATCCGAGTATTCTCAACCACAAAGCAACAACCACAAAGTATAATAAATTTGCAGCATCAACATAGGTAAAATATCCGAGCTCCATACCATGATATCACCTTTTATCCAGAAGGAAATGACATACCCTAGGGGCGCGACCCCTAAAAACCTTGCCGCAACATTCCTGTTTCGACCATTACCGGGTTGTGAGGCTCGACGAAGTCTCGTCCACAAAGCCACGCTTTTTCACAAAGCCACGCTTTGATCAACAAATGATCAACAGCACTTCGTATGCCTCATTACCAAATTGGGAATGTATCACTAGTAACCATCAACTACATAACCTCTGAGCTCGTACGTCTCAGAGAAGGGTGTTAAGCTAAAAGAATAAATTCTCCGCCACCAACAGAAATGTATTTGATAGAAACCAGCTTTACATCTCAAAGTGTAACGTCAGACACAAATCCATACAAGTCCGTTCCGGGATCGAACGGAACCGAATGTGGAATATGCATGTATATGCTTTTTGTTTGATGATAATAAACATAAATACATTCATTTAAATGTATTTGATATTGTACTATTTTATTTTTCACAAAAAAAATAGATATTTGCTGAATAAAATAAATAACACAGAATTGGAATTCAAACGAATATTTTATTCAAACAAATATTTATTACAATTTTGATAGTACAATTTCAAGCTCTCACTATAACTATACAATTTCAGTCACAATACAATTACATCACAATTTCATAATTACATCAGTTCCTCACTACATATCACTCACACTCGTATTTATCTTCAACTTCATTCCAATGTGAATCCAGCATCTGAGCAATCTGCAGAAATATACATTGACGTAGTAAAATTGAAAATAAAATGTTTTTGCAATATAAAACAAAATGTGATTTTGAAAATAATATTTGCCTCAGTTATTTGGGTTGTTCGTCATCATTTATATTTGAATTCATCATACACGAATAGCTTGTGACATGCACAGTGTATCACTGTACATGCCACAAGGCCGTGCACACCGAAATGTACACTTGATAATGTTACAGGGACAGGTGAGCACAGGTCAAACCCAAATTATCGGATTCAACTCAAGTGCAATATAAATAAAGTCAAGTCATCAACACAAGGTCAAATCCGAGTTCTGAAACTGGATTCAACACAGGGCAATAGAGGTCAAGTCACTGCAACCATGACTCAACTCAAATGCAAGACCGAACCAACAAAACAGCTATCAAGTACAAGTGACTTGATGAATATGAAACAGTCCATCAACCAAACTATTTGCCAAGTCAACATGACTCAAAGTACAGTGGAACTGAAGAGAAATCAAGACCAACTAGTTCATGTGCAAAACCAGAATGCTATCATATGTACAAAAACAAAGACCAGTGGACCATAATGCAATAGCCAAAATTGTACAACAAATTCAAGTCAAGCATGCTACAGAACTGACCAACATAGCACAAGAATGAACAACATCAAGTGAGACCAGAACCAATTAAAGACAAGAAGCAACTACAAGTTCAAGGTGGAATGAAGACTACAAGGACAACACATATATACATACATAGATGTATGCATACACATGATTTCAGTGCATATTCAAAGTGCACATATTCAAACAACAATGTAGACAACATTGAAGCCATACACAAGTGCAGACTCTAAATAAAATACGAAGCAATATCAATACAATAGTAATGAACCACTGACTCCAGTAAATAGCAAGTAGAATCAAGACTCGAGCAATACAGAGATGACCACACCAACTAGAATAGATGTTGAGACTCAAGTATATCAGGTCAGAGACCAAAGCTCAAACAAAACAAATATACAAAGGCCAGACATGCCAGAAAATCGAAGCCATATAATATCATCATACGTGAATGGTTAACAAAGGCAATGGTCAAGGGTATAAAATGGTACATGTCGAGTATGCTACAGAGAGTCAAAGTCGTGAGCAACAGGATGCCAGAAAATCACAAAATCAATAATGGACAAAGTCAAAATATGATCGAAGCCGAAGTAAGAGATATCGCAAATTACAAATTCGAAATCAATGTCATGGAAACCAAGTTAATCAAAGAATATGATGAACAGGTCAGAGATGTGGTGTACGATTCAAACTCAATACCGTGATAACCAAGTTACAAAACCATGTCAACCAAATATACGTGAATTGAACAAGTCAGGAATAATCACAAGCATTCAAGCAACATCGACTGGCCGAAAACAAGGAAATTGACAAATTCAAATGAACTAACAGACGAAGTCGTATATGAAATACGAACGAAAATTAGGGCATTGAACCCTATATAAACCAGCCTAAACATCATCGGCAATTCATCAAGATTTGAGTACGAATATAACAGAGAATACAAACATCAACTCAAATCAAACAATTGAGTTCAATCAAGCCAAAACTAGCAAAGCAAAAAGAGAAAATCTCATACCAGTATCGTAGACGAACTCGAGAGGAGGAGCCGCGAGCATCAATAATAAAATTTGACAGAGCGACGCCTTTAATTTTCGAAAGCCCTAAATCGCCAGAGAGAAGTCGAAGCTCTAATTCAATTTCACAGAAGAACGGACTAAGTCGCCATTATCTCAAAGGATTGGGCCGGAGCAAATAAAAAGGGGATCGAAACAATTAAAAGCACAAGAGGGCCGGCCTGTTTAGTCAACTAGGGTTTTTAGTTTTAATTTTGTTTCTATCTATTTGGGCCGGGTTTATTTTAGGGCAAAAGTGTGTTAAATTTACAATTTAATTTTTGCCCTTATTTTTCTTTGGGTTTTAGTTTTTAAGTTTGTATTTTTCAAATAAATTCAGGGTAAATCACCACCTAGGGTTTAGGTTGTGTCAGATTGTCTAGTTAGGATTAGTTCAGTGAGCAGGGTGTGCGAGTTTGCAAAACTCTATAGGCGGTAGCAGGGTGTGCGAGTCTGTTAGAGTGTTTGTAAGCGGGAGACTGTTTAATTCTAATAGAAATCTGGGAATGCAGCAGTAGGCAGGGGTTGCCGAAGCTGGGTAAATTTTGTGTGTGATTTACTTTTCAGCATATTTACTTCTCTGCAGTTTGTTATCGTGTTTAATTCAGTAAATTCATGAAAATTTGCTATAACCCTATTCACCCCCCTCTAGGGTTAATCAAGATCCTACACCGAAGGCACTTCCAAAGAAGCCCTTGCAATCCGGGTATTCACTAATCACGTCCGGACTTGCCATCACAAGAAGAGTGATATAAATCTCTATACCAGAGCAACTCGGTGCAGAGACATTCGACAGGTTGTCCTTTCATTTTCGAAAATACCCGGTCTTCACACCGGTCTTCAATTGCAATCCATATCGTCATATCATTATTCAGAATGGGTTATATGACACAAAGGTCCTTTCCTGGCTAACCCGAATAACGAGCACAATTAAAAATCATATGGATACTGGGGTCTCAGTTAAAACACAGCTTAAAGCCCAAAACTTTTCATTCGAATAGTTAAAACAAATTACCATTTCCAATCTTTTAAACAAAAAGATTCATTTCAACAACCTTCAATGGTTTAAACAAATTTCCATACTTTTAATCTTTTAAACAAAAAGATCCAATTCACAAAGTTCACCTCATTTACAAAGATCCATTCATGGATTTCAAAACAATTTCCATTTTAATTGAATAGGTTAACTCGTTAAATCTTTAAATCAAGATTTAACTTATAGCTTTCAAAACTCGTTTCCAAAGATTCATTCATAGTCTTTCAAAACATTTCAATTCCGTTTCAAACTTGAAACCTTTCAACACAATATAGAAATCCTTTCTTAAAATGAAAGCTATTATTATTTGAAAGCGGATAGTTTCCGTTTTGGGAAAACTGATTACAAATTTTACATGAGTTAAAGCCACTCAAGTATAAACTTGGATTTAAATTTAAATTTAAATTTCCAAAACTATATTTTAAATGGTTAAAAACCCATATAAACACCTTTTACACTTGTAAAATCTTTTAGACCATAATTCCCAATTCATTGAATTCAATTTCAAATATTGAATTCAAATTTAAATCGAATAATTCAAATCTCAATTTTATTAAGTTATTTAAAATAACTTTTATATTTGAAACTCATTTTCAAAAGCTTTCAATTTCAATCCCAAAACTATTTTGGATTCAAGAATTCAATTTGTTCAAAATTGATAAAAATTTGTGACTTAACCGATTTCCACGTGAAATTCACATTTGTGTGTGTATTGTGTAGTCCATGGGTTTAACACAATAGTGCAACAACATTCAACCATCACAGATCAAATATAACAATATAATTGATAAGCGGTATAAACTATAACGCTTTTCTTTCATTCACAAATCACATATATATATATATATATATATCATAGATAAACAAATTACAGATCACAACACAAATCAGGATATATTACAAAGCATCACATATCCTTATAAATTTCCAATGAATTTACAAAATCATTTCCTTTTTAAATGAATTTCTTTATCTCTTCAAATCTATTTAAAATTCCATTTAAAATAAATTCTTCAACTTTTAAACAATATTACTCAAAATTCTTTTATAAAAATCCTTTCCCATATTTTTGGAAATAATTCGATAGGATTACAAAAATCAATTTTTTCCTTTCTTTTAAATTCCTTCTTTCAAATTAATTCAATTCTTAAAAATAAATTCCTAAAATCTAATTTTATTTATTTCTGGTATCCAACGATACCAAAAATACATTCGGCCAAATTATAGCCTTTAACAAATTCAATCACAAATATAATCATTCACAGATTATAAATAAATAATCACACAGCTATGAAACAACATATCCATAAAACATATGAAACTACAATTCAGAATCAGTTGAGATCCTCCAACCTGTTTCCTGCATCCTCCAAGCATGTTAGCACAATACCATTCCACTATGGACTATCTGGAATATCGATCGGAAGATTCTTAAAATACTACCGCTATTATGCGGCGCAATAGCAATCTCACTACGTAATCTATCGCGGAAATCAACTCCAAATACATATATAATACCAATTCCAACTTCACGGTGGAATCAGCGCGTAGTTAGTTTTTAATAAATAACCTCCGCTTAATATGCGGCGTAGGGTCGAGGTCTATTTCAGCACAATAGATAACAACCCAACATTCAATTCACACAATCAACACAATTTAAATTCAACTATTTAAAATTTAAATCAAACACAATTCGATTGAGTGAGGATTTCTCACTATATCCTCTCTATCGAAATAGTCTACTCAAAATATTTAATTGAATAACATTAATCGCAGCTTTAATTTTACTCAAAATTATCACTAGCTCCAATTGAGTTCAATTCAGCTCCATTGCGTAGCGCTCGACAAACGAACCCGACGCAATTCGTTTCGTCAGTTTTTGACCTTGTACGAAAAAGTATAGCGTTACAGGTAAGTTTATACGATTTAATATAAATCAATTTACACATTCTTATTCTTATTTTTAAACCCTCAGATCATCTGACGTCATAGCTGGTCAAACGTCAAGATACCTCAGTCCCGTGATTTCTGTTTTCTTCCTCCATCACGTTTCTCATCGCGTTCGAACGCAAGAATAACCCATCCCCTTTGAACGTTGACGACCAGCCCTACCCACTAGCGCCGAGACCACGATCGAACCCCACCGTTTCCTTCGAACTACATGTGCTTCCACCACTGGCCGATGAACGTCTGAGCTCAGCTACACTGGCCTCGTGAAACGTAGTGTGAGACGCGTGATCTGCCTCGACTAGTTGCACGACTTTCATGCGATTTGCCGTTGATCGTTGCCCCCGTTCTTGATCACAGCCGTTGATAGAGAGTTCTTGATGCTCAACTTATTGTAGTTGAAAGTTGTGCTGAAAGTTCGACGGATCGAGAGAGAATTAGGAAGGAAGAAGATCGTGATTTTTTGGCCATTAACGAAAAAGTGGCGGCCAGGGTTAAGTTCTAGGGTCTTGAGTGCAAATGAAGAAAGTTAGGTCCTTATATAGAAAATTTGCCAAAACACTATTCATCGAAAATTTTCTGAACTCCAAACGAAGCGTGCCGGCTGGCGTTTCTAGGGTTTTACCCGCGTTCCGAACACAATGGAACATGTTTCGGGAGATAATTCGGTCATATGCGCGAGTTACGGAATTAAACGATCAATTTAAAATTAATCAATTTAAAACGATTTCGATGCGTTTCAGCTTGCCCCGGACAAACCGCACATCCGATTGAAATGAAATTTGAAACCATACAATAATATAACATTATGGATCTGATGAAACTGGTTTCGTCGAAATCCGAGACTGTTTGAAAAATGACTATTTTTAGTCGTCAATTAAATATTAAAATATTCAATTTTCACAATTTAACTTTTAATTCAATTTTAAAAGTTTACAAACATCATTCTAACTCCAATATGATTTAATATAACCTTATAAATCATTTTTAATCACATTAAACACAATTTCCAATTATTTCTGGAATTTCAAATATTAAAATATCGATTTAATTATCCAATTAAATCTCTATATTCGAAATTAATTTTATTCGACTTACAGATCTTACTTGTTAATATATAAAATCAATTAAATATACGAATTTCAAATGACAGAAATTCTGGGTCGTTACAAACTTCCCCCCTTAAAAGAATTTCGTCCTCGAAATTGCAAAGTAAGAAAAATGCCCCAAATCCATTAACTTTTCAAACAATCCATTCAAATTAGATTTCAAAATCACTTAAGTGTACAACTTCCCCAAAATCCAATAGTTAAACTCTTTCAAAAACTTTACTAAGTTTTTCAAATCTATACTTAGTTATACATTTCAAAACAAACTATATCGTTTAACTTTTAACTCCAAATCCAAAATTTAGTTTTCACAAATTTTCCAAAATTTCCCGAAAATTTTCTAACGCCTTAAATTTTCAGAAAAATTCGCCATTGCCTCCTTTGTGCGGTTCGATCGTAGTAGGATCATAATAGACATAAATATATATACATCGACCCACACGGTCGGAAAAGTAGAAAAACAGTTCATATTTCCTATTTTTATTGCGTAGGCGTACCTTTTTAGCATTTTTAAGCAAAGCAGTTATTTATTAAACATTTTAGCGCAACCAAATCCTGCCAAACGGTAGCCCCGGTACCTGTACTTACTCAATTTAAATATGTAAGTGACATATATACGAAATTATTAACATTTTACTCTTTTAAACAACTACAACACATGCATATTAAAAGAAATGCATACTAAACAAGGTTTATAAGCAACTTATATAATTTCGACATCACTTGTAATTGTTTACAACCAATTCATATATACAACGACATTCATTTCTTCATTTTCAATTAGTTTACATTCACTAATTTAAATTCAAGTTGGTTCACTTTCAATTCAAATTCCATCACATAGCTTTCAATTTAATTTCATTAATACTTAATGAATTATACTATATACAATCAACCAACAATCATATAACAACCAATGTATATTCAACACAACCAAATTTATTCACTTTGTTTACCTTCAATTTGGTTTAACACTTTTTAATTTCAATTGGTTGATATTAAATTGACTTCCATTCAATTATTCAACTTCCAATTTATTAGCTTTTAATGAATTAATACTTACATCCATTATTCCATATCAATTTATTCACATTCGATTGATTAACATTCAATCCATTTATTAATTCAATTGCTAATTCATTTTACAAATAAAGTTGAATTTCATTTATATAACTCAAGTTCATATTTATTTAATAAATTCACTTCGACACCAAAATCAACTTCATTTAACATCACTTAAGTTATATTCCAATTAAACATCATTTGTTTAACTTAACTTAAATTTTCAATTCAGATTCCAATTCTAAAGTAAATTCTATTTAACTTTTACCAAAGTCAAATTTCATCAATTATTCAAATTCATATCTCATTTTGCTTAACAAAATTGTTTAACCATTTTATCATTTGGTTTCACTTACATTTTCTCACTCTATAAGTTATACAACTTATATATTTAAACTTCCAAATCTGATTTAATTTATTTAACTTCTTTTAGTTAAATTCCAAATCATTTTAATTATAATTCCATACTTATACAATTGTTGCTCTTATATAATTTATTCAAACAACTTTCATTAATTTATATATATTCACATTTTCAACAACCAAACAATTCAATTTTATATACACTTTAATAATTCTAAAAAATTATTCCTTTATATACAAAATATAATCGAGGTAAAATTATTTCATTTACCCAATTTAAAATGATACTGTGTTGGTTCATCTTGTTTAAGAGTTAAAAAACCCCTATCGATTACAGTTAGCTAGACTGCACCGACCATAATCTATAAACAATCAACCGATAAGTCAACACAATACAAAACAGTTTCATATTCACTAACAAATACGCGCTCGTATTTATTATTACACTCAACTCAGTCTAGAGTACTACTGACTCTATCTCTAATGAGTAACACCCAACAGAGCCAAATTTATCACTTAACCAACAGCTCTGATACCACATGTAACGACTCAGAATTTTCAACGCTCGAAAGTCGATATTAATACGTCCACTGTATCAACTGCCGAGCAATCGAATGCCGGAAAACCGAATTGTTATGGTAAAAAAGAAGAGGTAGAAGAAGACAGAAAGAAAGAAAGAAGAAACAACAGAAACAATATCAGAATCTCACATTCGCAGCGGAAAAACATATGATAGATAAATGAATAATCTTTAAATCAAGAACTATATCATTCTGTACATTACATCATCAGAGTCAATATACACACAATACATCAATGGACAGTTATACAAACTTGTCCTCATACAGAATACACAGCGGAATAATAATATCATATACAAGTAATACGTCTCGCCATCCAGCTCGCCACTGAGCTCCACAGCATCTCCTGAATATCCAGAATGACCTAATAACCTGACTCTAGGCTGCCCGTGTGGAAAATGATGGGCACCCAGAGTTTAGGAAGGGAACAATAAACTCCAGGTCAGTCATGGGACTGGTGTGAGAACTAAAACAGTTTTTATCTTTAAAACAACAACAACAAAGGAAGTAAAAGACATCCGCAATGCTTTTGGAAAATGAAACTACCATAAGGCCTCCCACCACACACACAATGCAAACGCAGAATTGGAGGAGATTTCTCCTTATGATAGTCAAAGATGCTTACTACGCAAAATCATTGGATTATTACTATTAGTGCATAGTGCAGAAAAAACATTTCGAAAGTATAATATTAATCTTAGCCAACATACAACCATTATTGTATGCCTACTATAGCTACCATCTAAACAGTGGTGACCACCATAAATAAATGGCAGGTTCTACAACTAATACCGTACAAGGTTCGTATTGTTTCTTTGTATTTCCAACAAATGGTCAGGCAAAGAAACTTCCTTACACTGAAATGGAACGCCTCTGAAAGGACGTCCCCGAGAACCACTACCTCACGCTGTACAGCTGTAACTAGGTAGCTAACACACAAGCTATGCCATTCCCCGGTCGTTACCGACCTTTATCCGAGGATCCTCAACCACAAAGCAACAACCACAAAGTATAATAAATTTGCAGCATCAACATAGGTAAAATATCTAGGCTCCATACCATGATATCACCTTTTATCCAGAAGGAAATGACATACCCTAGGGGCGCGACCCTAAAAACCTTGCCGCAAAATTCCTGTTTCGACCTTTACAGGGTAGTGAGGCTCGATGAAGTCTCATCCACAAAGCCATGCTTTGATCAACAAATGATCAACAGCACTTCGTATGCCACATTACCAAATTGGGAATGTATCACTAGTAACCATCAACTACATAACCTCTGAGCTCGTACGTCTCAAAGAAGGGTGTTAAGCTAAGAGAATAAATTCTCCACCACCAACAGAAATGTATTTGATAGAAACCAGCTTTACATCTCAAAGTGTAACGTCAGACACACATCCATACAAGTCCGTTTCGGGATCGAACGGAACCGAAGGCACTTCCAAAGAAGCCCTTGCAATCTGGGTATTCACTAATCACGTCCAGACTTCCCATCACAAGAAGAGTGATATAAATCTCTATATCGGAGCAACTCGGTGCAGAGACATTCGACAAGTTGTACTTTCATTTTCGAAAATACCCGGTCTTCACACCGGTCTTCAATTACAATCCATATCGTCATATCATTATTCGGAATGGGTTATATGACACAAAGGTCCTTTCCCGGCTAACCCGAATAACGAGCGCAATTAAAAATCATATGGATACTGGGGTCTCAGTTAAAACAAAGCTTAAAGCCCAAAACTTTTCATTCGAATGGTTAAAACAAATTACCATTTCCAATCTTTTAAACAAAAAGATTCATTTCAACAACCTTCAATGGTTTAAACAAATTTCCATACTTTTAATCTTTTAAACAAAAAGATCCAATACACAAAGTTCACCCCGTTCACAAAGATCCATTCATGGATTTCAAAACAATTTCCATTTTAATTGAATAGGTTTACTCGTTAAATCTTTAAATCAAGATTTAACTTATAGCTTTTAAAACTCGTTTCCAAAGATTCATTTATAGTCTTTCAAAACATTTCAATTCCATTTCAAACTTGAAACCTTTCAACACAATTTAGAAATCCTTTCTTAAAATGAAAGCTATTATTATTTGAAAGCGGATAGTTTCCGTTTTGGGAAAACCGATTACAAATTTTACATGAGTTAAAGCCACTCAAGTATAAACTTGGATTTAAATTTAAATTTAAATTTCCAAAACCATATTTTAAATGGTTAAAAACCCATATAAACACCTTTTACACTTGTAAAATGTTTTAGACCATAATTCCCAATTCATTGAATTCAATTTCATATATTGAATTCAAATTTAAATCGAATTATTCAAATCTCAATTTTATTAAGTTATTTAAAATAACTTTTATATTTGAGACTCATTTTCAAAAGCTTTCAATTTCAATCCCAAAACTATTTTGGATTCAAGAATTCAATTTTTTTAAAATTGATAAAAATCTGTGACTTAACCGATTTCCACGTGAAATCCACATTTGTGTATGTATTGTGTAGTCCACGGGTTTAACACAATAGTGCAACAACATTCAACCATCACAGATCAAATATAACAATATAATTGATAAGCGGTATAAACTATAACGCTTATCTTTCATTCACAGATCACAGATATATATATATATATATATATATATATATATATATATATATATATCACAGATAAACAAATTACAATCACAACACAAATTAGGATATATTACAATGCATCACATATCCTTATAAATTTCCAATGAATTTACAAAATCATTTCCTTTTTAAATAAATTTCTTTATCTCTTCAAATCTATTTAAAATTCCATTTTAAATAAATTATTCAACTTTTAAACAATTTTACTCAAAATCCTTTTATAAAAATCCTTTCCCGTATTTTTGGAAATAATTCGATAAGATTACAAAAATCAATTTTTTCCTTTCTTTTAAATTCCTTCTTTCAAATTAATTCAATTCTTAAAAATAAATTCCCAAAATCTAATTTTATTTATTTCTGGTATCCACCGATACCAAAAATACATTCGGCCAAATTATAGCCTTTAACAAATTCAATCACAAATATAATCATTCACAGATTATAAATAAATAATCACACAGCATATGAAACAAATCCATACAACATATGAAACAAATTCATATAATTTGAGGAATCCAGTTGGATCTCTCCGACCTGTTTCTCTGCATCCACATATGTTAGCACAATACCAATTCCACTTCGAAGTGGAATATCGTGGTATATGGGATTTATAAAATACTACCCGCTATTATGTGGCGAAATAGGGTCTCATCCGCTATATAATGCGGGAAATCAACTCCAAATACATATACAATACCAATTCCACTTCACGGTTGAATTATCGCGGTATATGTTTTTAATAAAAAACCTCCGCTTAATATGCGGCGTATAGGGTCTATTTCAGCACAATAGATAACAACCATCATTCAATTCACACAATCAACAATTTTAAATTCAACTATTTAAAATTTAAATCGAAACACAATTCGATTGAGTGAGGAATTCTCACCTTGCTTCCAATAACAGTTGTAGTATTTTATTTCGAATAAAATTAAACGCACGTTTAATTTTACTCAAAATTATCACTAGCTCCAATTGACTTCAATCCAGCTCCATTGCGTAGCGCTCGACAAAACGAACCCGACGCAATTCCTTTCGTCAGTTTTCGACCTCGTACGAAAAAGTTATAGCGTTACAAAGTTTATACGATTTAATATAAATCAATTTACACATTCTTTTATTTATTTTTAAACCCTCACATCATCTAGCCGTTCATTTTGCTTGCTCCAATCCAGGCCATGATTTCTGTTTTCTTCCTCCATCAGTTTTCACGCGTTCGAATGCAAGAATACCCATCCCCTTCGAACGTTGACTGACCCAAGCCCTACCCACGAGCGCCGCGAACATGATCGAACCCCACCGTTTCCTTCGACTACACGTGCTCCACCACTGGCCGATGACCGGCCGAGCTCGGCTACATCTTGGCCACGTGAAACATGTGTGAACGGCGCGACTTTCCATGCGATTTGCCGTTGATCCGTTGCCCCGTTCTTGATCACAGCCGTTGGATAGAGAGATCTTGATGCTCTCTACGATATTGTAGTTGAAAGTTTGTGCTGAAAGTCGACGGATCGAGAGAGAATTAAGGAAGAAGATCGTGATTTTTTGGCCATTAACGAAAAAGTGGCGGCCAGGGTTAAGTTCTAGGGTCTTGAGTGCAAATGAAGAAAGTTAGGTCCTTATATAGAAAATTTGCCAAAACACTATTCATCGAAAATTTTCTGAACTCCAAACGAAGCGTGCCGACTGGCGTTTCTAGGGTTTTACCTGCGTTTCGAACACAATGGAACGTGTTTTGGGAGCTAATTCGGTCATATGCGCGAGTTACGGAATTAAACGATCAATTTAAAATTAATCAATTTAAAACGATTTCGATGCGTTTCAGCTTGCCCCGGACAAACCGCACATCCGATTGAAATGAAATTTGAAACCATACAATAATATAACATTATGGATCTGATGAAACTAGTTTCGTCGAAATCCGAGACTGTTTGAAAAATGACTATTTTTAGTCGTCAATTAAATATTAAAATATTCAATTTTCACAATTTAACTTTTAATTCAATTTTAAAAGTTTACAAACATCATTCTAACTCCAATATGATTTAATATAACCTTATAAATCATTTTTAATCACATTAAACCCAATTTCCAATTATTTCTGGAATTTCAAATATTAAATTATCGATTTAATTATCCAATTAAATCTCTATATTCAAAATTAAATTTATTCGACTTACAAATCTTACTTGTTAATATTTAAAATCAATTAAATATACGAATTTCAAATGACAGAAATTCTGGGTCGTTACAGTTCGTATCGATCAAGAATTAGTCCTCTCGGGCTGAAATTTATCGGGTACATTCTTGTGGTTGTAGGCAAGCTTATGTGAAAATTTGGTGGCATTTGGACTTGTAGATCTTGAGTTATGATCGATGCAAGTTTGGATCTCCAAAGGGCTGTCGAACTCGTATCGCTTCCATTCGTGTCGATCTCGTTCGTATCGATAGCACGCACATGTTGGCTAGGTGATATGGCGCTATCTTCCAGGATCGATCCATTTTCCATGCCAAGTGACCGAGTCTCCTTCCTTAGCAGGCTTCGTTCGTATCGCTCTAAGATTGTCTCATTTGTATCGCCCCCTTTAATTCCCATTCGCATCGTTTAAGAAGCGTCATCTCGTATCGCTTATCGGATAACATATTCGTATCACTTGAGGGTTGATTGATACGAATATACTCAAATAAGATCGATATGTAATGGCTTCAATCGATGGACACGAAGCGGGGCTCAGATGATGGATGTGTAATGTAGGAATGTGGTGGATACGAATGAGACAGTCTTCCATGGATACGAACACGGTGGTCCTTCCTCGATGGATACAAAGTGTAGCTATTTTCTTAGGTGGATACGAAGTCGATAATGCTTTGCCATGGACACGAATGGGGTTGGTGCACGATGGATACAAACGAGGTCTGCGAGTTGATGGATACGAAGTGGGTGGACGCGAATGGGTTTGCTCCTTCCATGCTTGCGAACTAGCTTGATTCCGATGGACATGAAGGAGGTCGCCTTGGATGAATACGAACAAGAATGGGTACGAATAGAGGTGATCTTCTTGACCTTGATCGATCAATATCTTGAGCATACGAACTCCGATTGACTTGAAATTTGGAATGTTGGCTCCCATAGCTTTGCCCTCTTACCATACCAATTGTAGCTCGATCCGAACTCGGAAAAAATTCGTCAATATCCATAGCGAACCTGTGTATAACTAATCTTTGGAACTGATTATCTTCTGGTTTTAGTCAATTCTTTGGTATTATGGCCTTGCCAAAAGGTAGGATAACACTTACCCCTCAAAACATGCCTTGCGATAGAAAGGTGTGTTTTGTAGTTTGATAAGCTGGATGTTCGTAACCTGTTAATGACCTGTAAAGAGATTGATAATCTTACCTGACTTTGAATAGCGATCGTTCGCAATTAGGGTGCCGTTCACGGTGAAAGGTGACCGTTCGCGGTCGGGTGCCGTTCGAGGCAAGTGGTGACCATTCGCGGTCGGGTGCCGTTAGAGGCGAATTGTGACCGTTCACGGTCGGGTGTCGTTCGAGGCGAGTTATGACCGTTCGTGGTCGGGTGCTGTTCGAGGCAAGTTGTGCTCATTCATGGTCGGGTCCCGTTCGAGGCGAATTGTGTATGCCCAGGGGGGACTTAGTATCATTAATGTCAGATTTCACGTTCGAGTGAGTTTCTGAATCGTTTGTTATACCGGTTTATCGCCATCTCAGAGCATGCCTGAGGACAGTTCGCGATCCCGTGCATGTGTAAGTGACTTGGCCATTATGGGATTATAAAAACTAGATTTACATTCAAAATGAGTTTTACAACTAGAATGTCCAACAAAATCAAGTCCAGATGCAAAAAATAGAAAACAAAAGCAAAACAAAGACGTCAAAGTGCAAACACCTACACAGATGCAACTGATAGTCGTATCAGAGCATGCCTGAGGACCGTTCATGATCCTGTACATGTGTAAGCAACTTAACCGCATTAGTGTGGAGTTTGCGACTTATTCGTCATTATTTCAATCAGTTGATGACAAGCTGATGCGTCGATCCTTATCCGTCCCCAGTTGATGCAGATGGTGGTCGTTCTTGCTCCACCGTTTTGCTGCTAGCCTCCTCATGTATTGTAATAGCATGCCGTCCCGGATATGCCCTTCTATCTCATCCCTCAAATGTCGGTAATCATTCGTATTATGGCCTCTTAACTCGTGGAATAAACAGTACTTGTCTGATTTCCTCTCATTGTTGGTCGGATCCCTCCTCATTGGCCTCCGGTAGGGAATCTACCCCCTAGTGTCTTGGTAGATTCGTTCCAAAGTCTCGCTCGGCTCTGAATAAGATATGAATCTCGACTCCTTTCATGACCGCTTTGACTCATCACAACTCTCTTCTGTTTTCCGTTTCCCTTTCTCCTTGCCCGAATCCTTCCCGGGTGGATCTCCGCTTTTGACTATATACACATTAATTCCTTCTCCTTCCTCTCTCTCAGCATTTGCATCATCTTATCGCAGAAACCTTTCTGCCTCATGACAAAACTCTTCTAAATCCATAGGTGGGTCCCTCATTAATGAATTCCTGAATTCCGTTCCATTAGCTATGCCAAATACAGCTGCCATCAAGACCATGTATGGATCTGGGCGATCCACCGATGCTGCTGCCGCATTAAACCTCGTTAAAAAGTTCCTCAAAGACTCTCTGGTTCTCTGCTTCAGTGTTGTCAAACTCATTACGTTCTTGGGTCTCGAAATGTGAACTCTGAACTGCCTCATAAACTTATCAATCAACTCGGTCCATGTTCCAATGGAGCTGCTTTCCAATTGCCTGAACCATAGTGTTGTTATGTCTGTCAAATACAATGGGAAGCACTGGGCCATAACCTCCTCTGATGCCCCCAGTACCTCCATGTGCCTCATATACCTCGTCAGATGAACTGCAGGATCCGTCCTCCCATCGTATGTCTCTAGCGCTGGTAGCTTGAATTCTAGTGGATTCCTAGCCTGCCTAATTGCGAGAGCGAAGGGGCTCCTGTTCACATCCTCTATATCTCTATTCACTAATCCGCCTCTCATGGCTCGTCTGACCATCTCCGCCAATCTGTCACTGTCTCCAAGTGGTAGTCTTTGTCCGTTGCCTCCGATTTGCCCCCGAGTTCACGAGTGAATCCTGGAATCTGCTCTCCTGGGTGAGCATCCATTCTTCTATCAACGCCATGTTGCACAGTTCTTCCTGGTATCCTACCTGAGACTGGATCAACATGCTCGAGGGGAGAGCCCCCTAGTTCTGGGGCTGCCCCTGATGGTCCCGCTTTATTCTGAGTTCTGGTTGCTCCATGCTCCTGATCCCTATTTCCAGCACTTCCTACAGTTGCGTTCCCTTGATTCCGCACTCTAGCTTGCCCAATCTACTGGAGTAGGTTCTGCATCATCTCCTCCTGCCTTTTCAACATTCCTACATAGCCTCCATCATCATCTCCATCTCGTCTCTAGTGATGAAAGCTGATGTTTAATTAGCTCCCGAGGAAGCCTCCTGACTTCCCTCATGCTGACTCCTTTCTGCTATTGGTCTCCTTGCTGACTGCTTCACCAACCTTCAGATCCAAAATCCAAGCTGTAGAATCCCTGAGTGCTAGCCTTCTCAGTGAAAGCACCAAAATGTTTGCGCCAAAATTGGTCACAAACACCCAATTACCAATGAAAGCACCCGTTCATAATTACAGATCACAGATAGCAAGTTTATAGAGAATAAAATATGAAGAACGCTAAGAAAATAAAAAAGAAAGCAATATAAATACACGATTTATAGTGGTTCGGCTATCTCCGGCCTACATCCACTTTGAAGACTTACTATTTTATCGATTATCACTCGCTGGTTACAAGAATATGATTGATAATAATCGAGTTACAATGGAGCTCGGCAGAGTAACAACGTAGAAGAATAAAAAAGATCCCTTTTCTGTAGGTCCAGGGTCACTATTTATAGGCGTAGGCAGCAAATATCTCGTCCAGATCTCGGGAGACTCCTACTCTTACGTAGGCGGGCCCATGGGAGCGAGTTCAGGTGATTTCGACTCGATTGGGAGTGGTACGAATTGGGTTCGTATCATTCAAGAATTAGTCCTTTCGGGATGAAATTTATCAGGTACATTCTTGAGGTTGTAGGCAAGCTTCTGTGAAAATTTGGTGGCATTTGGACTTGTAGATCTTGAGTTATGATCGATGCAAGTTTGGATCTCCAAAGGGATGTCGAACTCGTATTGCTTCCATTCGTATCGATCTCGTTCGTATCGATAGCATGCACGTGTTGGTTAGGTGACGTGGCGCTATCTTTCAGGATCGATCCATTTTCCATGCCGAGTGACCGAGTCTCCTTCCTTAGCAGGCTTCGTTCATATCGAGGTGTCTCTTTTTCCTTCGTATTGATGCAAGGCGAATTCGTTTGTATCGCTCTAAGCTTGTTTCATTCGTATCGCTCCTTTTAATTCCCATTCGCATCGGTTAAGAAGCGTCATCTCATATCGCTTTCTGGATAACATATTCGTATCGCTTGAGGGTTGATCGATACGAATATACTCAAATAAGATCGATACGTAATGGCTTCAATCGATGGACACGAAGCGGGGCTCAGGTGATGGATGCGTAATATAGAAATGGGGTGGATATGAATGAGACAGTCTTCCATGGATACGAACATGGTGGTCCTTCCTCGATGGATACGAAGTGTAGCGGTTTGCTTAGGTGGATACGAAGTCGATAATGCTTTGCTATGGACACAAATGAGGTTGGTGCATGATGGCTACGAACGAGGCCTACGAGTTGATGGATACGAAGTGGGTGGACGCGAATGGGTTTACTCCTTCCATGGTTGCGAACTAGCTTGATTCCGATGGACACGAAGGAGGTCGCCTTGGATGGATACGAACGAGAATGGGTACGAATAGAGGTGATCTTCTTGACCTTGATCGATCAATATCTTGAGCATACAAACTCCGATTGACTTGAAATTTGGAATGTTGGCTCCCATAGCTTTGCTTGTCGTACCATATCAATTGTAGCTCGATCCGGACTCGGGCAAAATTCGTCAGTATCCATAGCGAACCTATGTATAATTAATCTTCAGAACTGATTATCTTCGGTTTTTAGTCAATTCTTTGGTATCATGGCCTTGCCGAAAGGCATGATAACATAGTTTATAATTTTTTCAGTACCTTAAATACATATTTATAGTTTATTAAAATTTGTTTAACAACTTTATAATCAAAATACTATTCGTAAATCCAATTCTGTCATGTAACTTTTGGTATCAAATTTCAAAATCATACCAGTGCCCCTGCTGTTTCCTTTTTTTTCATGTATGTAATTTAGCAAATAACTTTACAATCCACAATTCTCTTTCTCACCCTCATTTTATACTCAAATTATACCTAAAGATTCAAAAATTAGATGGACATGAAGAAATGTGGAATCGTACGATGTAAAATGAAGCAAGGATTATGTACAATTCATAGATTCTAATGAAGTAACAATGACATGTTTTTTATTTATTTTGAATTAATTTAAAGGACAAAAATTTGTATATTTTTAGCCTAAATGACACACCTCAATATTTTAACCACAAGGACAAACATTCTCCTAAAATTATTCACAAGAACAAACATTTTTTCAAAATTATTTATAAGGACAAACATTTTTCCAAAACTGCTACCGAACTAAAAACTGATACCTAAAAACTATTACTGATAACTACAAACTAATACCTAAAAACTTAAAAACTGATACATAAAGAAAGTTGTCATTGAGACTAGAATACTGAAGGTCTGTTCTTGGGCTAAAATGCTAAGACACTTTGTATTTATCAATAATTTCATGTTTTGCAATTACGTTTTGGAACTACGCAGCTTGTTACTATACTAAAAACACGGATATAGGGTTTGTAGTTGAATCGAAAGACTACCATGAGTGGAGCAGCAACGTTCATGATTTTATATTTCAAAACTAACCTGTTTCATATTAGATTTTTTTTCCCCTTCGTTCCAAAATAATTTTGTTTTCGAAAAACTTTACCGGCCCGCTCCAGTTATTTTTTCATTTTTAAAAATCAAATAATCAATTTTGCCGTTCCCTTCAAATCACTCTCTTGCTTCACTCGCTACTCCTATACCGCCGCACCGCCAGCGCCGGCCATCCTCTCCTTTTCAGTCTCGGTCATAACCTCCCCTGCACTTCTCTAACTTTCCGACGTTAGATTCCCTCCTTTAGAACCGCGACCTCGTACCATCTTCATCGGAGCACCAATCTTTCCCGCTTTCCCTCATCTCCGTACCCGTGACCGACTCCGTCACCAAAAACCTAGCATTCATCGGAGAGCCCTCAAAGCCGTCATCGCCTTTGATTACACCCATGACGCCCGCTTCACTCCAGACGATCTCCCCTAATCCTCTGAAAACTGAAGCGAACCTGTTTTCCCCAATCATACTAGTCAATCTCCTCGCCAATGATGATCCCGAAGCTTCCGGCTTGCTCTTTGACAGAAGTGATGTTGGTTAATTGGTCCGAGCATAGTGCTCCTCGCTAAAGGGGAAGAGTTCAAATTATGTCGTAAGCAATGCTGAAAATGCCTTGTTGGTTGAGTATCCTTGTTTGGTTGAGTTTAGGTGAAGTTGAAACTATAGTGATATGAGACTGGCAATCAATTGTTGTGCATGTCCGTGCTGGTATTTTCATTGCTGGAGTTTTCTTGTGACATGAATGATTGAGTTTTGTTGTGGAGTTTTGTTATTCGGGAGAATATTGCGAATGTAGGATTGAGTTGAGATGTGTCTTTAGGGAGAATATTGCC
This sequence comes from Allium fistulosum, assembly GCA_030737815.1. Lineage (NCBI taxonomy): Eukaryota > Viridiplantae > Streptophyta > Magnoliopsida > Asparagales > Amaryllidaceae > Allium > Allium fistulosum. The sequence continues at coordinate 723,413,078 of CM060901.1, forward strand.
AGTTATGGTGCGAAATGGTCGACGATCGAAAGTGCTTGAGTATATTGCATTCCTGAAGTGGGTGAGCATGTGTTGATTCAGATAGTGGGAGAACTGTATGTCTTTGATGTTTATGTATGTGTGGAATTGTGCTTACTGTTCTATCTTTGTATCAGCTATCCGGGACTCATTTTGCAGTATGTTTAATATAAGTGAGCATGAATGTACTCAATTTCGAGGCAGTCAATAGTTCAAAAGGGATGGGAGAATTGTTTGAATGACTCATCCATGTAGAGTTCTAGCATCTTGGAGCTACTTGTAGATTGGAGCTTGGGGAGCTGAGGGAGGCGTCGATTGGTTTGTTGATGCTTTTTCGGGAGTCCTCCATTCGATTTTGTGAGTACTTCTTGCTGTAAGCTTAAGGAACACTTTTTGTTCCATTATCTTTCATATGTTTTGTTTGTGTTGGATGCTAGTTGGTTGCTAAAAAATATTAGTAGATAACATGGTTGTTGATTGTATATTAAACTGGGAAAGTTAGAAATACATTAGATACATATAAACGAGCGGGTTTTTCTTGATGTTTTTTGTATTCTTTGTGGTCATTAATGCAGATCGACCCATGTCCACCTTCGTGTTTGATGCAGGATTATTTGTGATATCCAAGAAACATTTTAAGATTTTATTTTTATGAATGCATAACATGTATGTATGTATGCATCTCTCTCTGTGTGTACATGTATACATATGAATATATACATGTGCATGTATACGTATACATACTTACACCTATATTTATGTGTGTGTATGTGTGTCTTTGCGGACGGACGGGAATGATCAAGATCCCCTTCTTATGAATCCCTCTCTTATCCCCTTTGTATTTTTGTGCAAAAAGAATTTCTGTATATATGTTCTATTAGTTGGTGAGATTATCCTTAAAAAAATTGAATCATTTTGAAACTTTCAGAACATTTGAAATTACGTTTCAAATCAACGGTTAATATAATTATAATCTATGTCCCATATTCATTTGCAATTTTGAAGTACTTTTTTTTTGAGTAATTCAAAACTTTGTGTAGATCTTGCTAACAAATAAAGCATATCAACAAAAATTTAGTTCATTCCGATTTTTTTTTCATAAAAGGACGAAGGAAGAGTGTTTTCACAAAAAGACGAAGGAAGAATGAGAGTGATATTGATTCCCCCCTGCACGCGCACGCACATACATATACATATATACACACATATATACATGTGAGTGCCGCATGTCTTAGATATGTTTTATCTATGAGTAAGATCATCTATGCAAAGTCCAGAATTATTTCAAAACTTGAACTCCTTCAAAATTCCAAACTAATACGAACCATCTAAATTGTTTACTTTAACCATCAATTTGAAGTGTAATTTATCGCGATTCGCGATGAACTCTTGCAAATCGCACTAGAAATCTAAATCCGACATATTATAGATGTGGAATGATAGTAGTTGTATAATCAACTGGACTTAGAAGATTCAAACGAGGACGAAACAACTTGAAAACTTGAAGGCACACTTAAAAGGACTAGAGAATCGAGCTCAAGAAATTTGGACAAAAAATACACCAAGGAGAGATGTCGGTGCCGACCTCTCATGTATGTATCGACTTCTCATATTAACTCCATAGATGTTGCGACTTCTTGGGACACCTCCATATGAAATTAGAAGAGTGTTGTAAAAAGTACAATTCATTTCGAGCTAAGGAAAAAGGTCACTACCGACCTCTTAGACAAAAAGGTCGATACCGGGCTGATTTGGAGAGAAGTAGATGACGACTTGTTTTGGACAACCAACGATTGATGAAAACATCATGGGACACTACAATATGAAGTAGGAAGGATGATACAAAAGAGCTTAAGACCACGAGAGCTAACTGCACATGTCGGTGCTGACATGAGAAGTCGGTGCCGATATGACACGTTAACTCGGTGGCACTTGAGATTTTGCATACTCCCTCGGGCCTCTATCTGGACTCTGCTCCAACTCGTCTCTTGACCCAATACGACTGTTACCCTTATAAATACAAAACATAGAGCAACCAAAACGGGGGCTGAATTCTCCGACCATGGAGACTCTGCCACTTCTTCACATCTAATCTCTCCTCCATTAAAGTCATCTAGGAAACATCTATTTGCTGTTCTAGGACTTAGATCGGCAAATTATTAGTACTAGTGACTTACAAACACTCTAGAAACATCATTGTGAATCTAAGATCCACTAGAGTGTGGTCAGACCTAAGAAAGCTAGTTGTAATCCAGAAAGAAAGCCACTAATAAATGATTAAAGTAGATGTAGGCCGAAGATTACGCCGAACCACTATAATAAAAATTCTTGTGTGTTTTTTTACCTTTCTACTGTTTTTTTATTTATTTAATCTGAACTGGTGCTTTCATCTTGATTTTGGATGTTGATCCACTTTTTGGGTTAACATTTTGATGCTTTTACTGAGAGCAAAACTAGATATGAAAACTTGAAGCTTGATTCCGAGATTTGGAGAAGATGAAGAGACCTAATACTATATCTAAAATCGGAGCAAGTCAACCAGAGCCTGGGGGCAGTCAGGAGGCGTCTTCAAATTCTCATCAATCTATCTATGTGATCAGAGAAGAGATGGAGAGAATGATGAAGGAGATGCAGGATGGAGTGATGACTAGACAACATGAAATGCTTGAAGAATTCTTGCAAAGGATGGGACAAGGAATAACTAGAGTTACCGAAATTCAGAACCACGGACAAGGAGCTAATGCATGAGCACTGAGATTGGAGCGGAGCAAACAAGAACAATGCTTCCACAAACAAATTAACCCAGTACCGAGATAACTATAATTAGAAGCAATGTTGGTGTGACTGCTGGAGCAGGGGCAGAATATCGCTTTTGGACGAAGACCTTCATTGGTTGGTGAAAACCGAATTGTTGAATTGGTAAGAAGAACAATAAGAGAACCCCCAGATCAGGGTTTGGAGAATGTGAACAGAAATCCATTTACTTCTAATATTCGGAATGCGAGAAATCCTCCTGATTTTTAGCTTTCGACGTTGGAGATATACGATGGAAAGACGGATCCGACGATTCATCTGACACATGGTGGTGTTGAGTACTTTTGATGAGGTAATGAGATGATGTTTTCCATTATACTTAACGGACTTGGCGACGATATGGTTCAGACAACTGGAGAATGGGTCCATAAGCATATAGACCGACCTAATGCGCAGATTCTTGAGACAGTTCAAAGTTCACCTCACGATCAAAGGATGTATTGACGCTATCGAGCGTGAAACAAGGCCCGGAGAGACCTTGAGAAGCTATTTAACAAGATTCAATGCAGCGGCAGCTACGGTCGACAAACCGGATCCATCATTAATCCTAATAACGGTAGTATTTGGAGTCGCGAGCAAGACCGACTTCAAAGATGCACTGGACAGGGATCCACTTATGGATATTGCGGAATTCTACTATGAAGCTGAAAGATATTTGCGATAAGAAAATGATAAAGTCGAGAATAAAGCTGGGGATGCTGAAATTAACGTTGTGGATGACAAAGGGCTGTCCGGAGCGGGAAACGGAAAAGACAAATGAAAAAGGAGAACCGATGACAACTTCGGGGAACCGAAATAACAAAGGAGGGAGCCGAAGTTCTCTTCCTACACTGACTTGACCGAAACCCTGGAGAGAATATATATGGATATTAGGGGGCAAATCTCATGTCGAAAGCTTGCAAAAAAAGAACCCACTGATCGGGAGAAAAGATCTGGAAAAGTTTTGCATCTTCCATGAACTAGATGACATGAAACGAACGAGTGGCGACACCTTCGTGATATGATAGAGGAACTGGTTCGAAGCAACCAGCTACAACAGAATGTGAGAAACCGAACTGCAATGGTGCGGCCAGAGCAACCACCACCTACAGCGAATGCATCAAGGAACGACCAGAGATCTAGTCCGAGGATTAAAATTCCATGATCGGGATGAACGGGAGTCGAATCTGATTCTCACGCTTTACTTTTTCGTTTCTTTTCTTGCACTTCCGTTTTCGTATTTAGCAATAAAACGGTAATAACCCAGGCCATTTAGACGTGTACAAAACCTCGATTGGTCCTTAGTCACGTTCTAAGTTGGATGTTTAGGGTAATTGCTTAGGATAATAATAACCTCAGACCGCTTACATGTGTATGAGACCTAAATTGACCTCTAGGCACGCTCTGAGTCGGATGTCTGGAATGAATACTTAGGATTTATGCTTGTTTGTTTTGATTTGATTTGAATATTTGAATTTTGAAAAATCCACATTGAATGTGATAACGGATATAGATCGCCTTAGAGTCCCGACTGAAGAAACGGGACCGGAGTGCAGGGTGCAAACTCCCTTGCCGAAGAGTGAGTGGATAGACTTGTATGAAAAGTAAGTCCCATCACCGAAGAGAGCGGATGTACTTGCTTGGTCGTTGAGTCCTTTTGCCGGAGAGCGAATGGGCACAGCAAGGATCCAGAGAGATCGAAACCCTAGATTAAACAATAAACGATCCGGAGAGATCGTCCCCTCAGTTTAGACGATAAACAATCCGAAGAGATCGTCCTCTTAACTTAACGATTAAACGATTCGGAGAGATCGCACATTGAACTGAATATAAAATGATCCGAAGAGATCACGCTTTAGACTAAATATAAAACGATCCGGATATATCGAACCTTAGAACAGATTCAGACTTGATAGAAGGACTTGAACGCCTTATGATTAGAATAAAACTGATAAATCCCGGATGAACATGTGATGATTTTGGATATGCAATGTAATAACTTTGAATGAAATCAGATATGTGATGTAATAAGAGATATGTGATGTAATAAGTCTGAATGAAATCGGAATGATTGTGATGTGCAAACTACATTTAAGCAGAGTCTAGAGTCTTAAGCTGTAATAAGTTTGGAACGACTTGTGATTGACAGGAGAATCTGAAGGAACCGCACGATTCACCAAGATTGAAGCAACCGGAGAGCTCAACTATCGAAGACTGATTATTATAACTTGTTCTTGAGCAAAACACATCTTACATTCGAAAGGCGTACTTTAGGGGACAAGTGTTAACTCGCTTTTTTGCAAAGCAGATTTCAACTGGGCTTAAAAGATTCAAACGAGAGCGAAACGACTTGAAAACTTGGAGGCACACTTAAAAGGACTAGAGAATTGAGCTCAAGAAATTTGGACAAAAAATACACGAAAGAGAGATGTCGGTGCCTACCTCTCATGTAGATACCGACTTCTTATATTAACTCCATAGATGTGCGATTTCTTGGGATACCTCCATATAAAATTAGAAGAGTGTTGTAAAAAGTACAAGTCATTTCGAGCTAAAGAAAAAAACCACTACCAACCTCTTAGGCAAAAAGACTAATACCGAGCTGTTTTGAAAAGAGGTAGATGACTTGTTTTGGATGACCAATGATCGATGAAAACATCATGGAATACTACAACATGAAGTAGGAAGGATGATACAAAAGTGCTCAAGACCACGGGGAGCTCCATGTCGGTGTCGACATGAGAAATCAGAGCCGACATGATACCTTAACTCGATGGCACTTGAGATTTTGCATACTTCCTCAAGCCTCTATCTGTACCCTGCTCCAACTTATCTCTTGGCCCAATACAACTGATATCCCTATAAACGCAAACCATAGAGCCACCAAAACAGGAGTTGAATTCTCTGACGATGGAGACTCTGCCACTTCTTCATCTCTAATCTTCGCTCCATTAAAATCACATATGAAACATCTATTTTTTGTTGTAGGACTTAGATTAGCAAATTCTTAGTAATGGTGACTTACAAACACTCTAGAAACATCATTATGAATTTGAGATCCAGTAGATTGTGGTCAGATCTATCGAAACTAGTTGTGATCCAAAGTTGAATTTCATTCATATTTCCTTTGACATTCATCTTCTTCGAAACATTCAACTCTCCCTTGAAATATGGTTAGAAATGAATCCAATATCTCATTCGAAGTTATACATTTTTCTTTTACGTAACAATTTTTACATTTAATATGGATCTAGAAGAAATTTCTCTATCTAGTTACTATATACTAACCATCTAATCATATTTTCTTTTACTTTTTATCTCGACAAGTCAAAACGAAAGACTTATTATTTCAATATTTAAATAATAGAATATCATTCAATCACCACCAAATCGATCATGCTAATTGAGTTACCACTCTTCGCCAAAAACATATTCATCTCAACCTTTTTCTAAGCAAATTAAGCATGTTACCATCTCTGCTTCTACTTTTCAAGTAACATTTTTTTTTTGAAAAAATCATTCAATTGTAAATTTTGATCACATATATTAGTCTGAGATATTCCCGATATGTACTTTAAGATCCAAGATGTCAATGATGTCACCCGAGAGACATTCATATCGTTCGAAATCTCATCCAGTACGAGATACCTTATCAAAATTTTGTGAGATGAAATATGATCAAAATCTGAGATTTGAAACCTTGCGTAATATATTCAAAATAATATTTCAAATTGAAGGTTAAAATACACGTTTTAATGATTAATATTGACGTAACATTTTGAACATGTTAGAAGTTCCGAAACGCTCATTTTTTATGGGCATAATGTTCATATTTTAGATTCAACATCCTTAAGTTATCATTTGATTCCGAATAGTATAACTCTAAAATTCGTAGAGTAGCAGAATGAGGTGTATCATACCCTTACCTCTCTCTCTATATATGTATTTACAGATACATACATGTATGCATACACACCCTTACCTCTCTCTATATATATGTATTTACAGATACATACATGTATGCATGTATACATACATGTTTCTCTCTGTGTGTGTATGAGTTGAGTTTCACTACATTCCTTTATGCTACACCTCATGTACACCCTTATGATTTTCCAAACTACATAATTTGGAATCCAACGAAAATCTATAGTATGCATCAAAATCATCTCCACATAATTTTGATTAATTAGAATAATCCTGATGTATTCATAATAGTCCTTCAAATCAACGGTTGAAGTAAATGTTTCAACGTTTTATATCGACTTAATATTTTGAACATGCTAGAAGTTTCAAACCGATCTACTTTTTTAGACAAATTGTTTATAGTGTAGATTGAATATCTCCAGATTCATTTTTTTAGAATAGTGTAGCATTACAGACCGTGGGGGTATAAAATGAGCTTTAGTGAAATAGGGGTTTAGCGGATCTTTATATATGTTTATAAATTGTGTATATTTGCTTTGTTGGATAACTATAATAAAAACTCTTTGTTTCACATTGTATAATGGTGGGATGTTACACCCCTTTATATATCCACATTTCCATCAATTTTGATTAAATGTTATAGATTATAGATCACTCACAAATTGGTTTAATGTTTAAATGATAATAGACAAATAATTTTAGAAAAATATCCAATAGGTGGCAATACAATATACATATATGTGAATTTGGATGGGGTTAAACATCGTGCATGAATAAAATAGAAATGGAATTGAACCTCAGAGAGTCTTGCTCTTTGTAACAGCTTGATCTGCAAATTGTCTCCTAAATCACTTGAATTTTCACTCGATCTTGCTAGAATCCAATGAGCCATCTTGTTTTATTTTATTTTATTCAATTTTGGTAAAAAAAAATTATGTCACGATAGAGAAAGGGGCGGCGACCATGGATGAAGTGAGAAAGAGGAAAATAAAATTTAAATTAGAAATGAATGAGAGAATACTGTTTTATGGAGATAATAGAAACCTTTCCCATTCTCCCTTTAAATTTTCTTTTTTTATAACAAAAGTGATACTTTGCCGAGCAAAGCTCTCATTATGATGTCTCAGGTAGGGGTGGGCAATCTTAGGTTAAACCAAATAAACTAACCAAACCAGTTTATTTCGATTGGTTTGGTTTGATTTTGAAACTAAATTGGTTTTGTTATCCCGCCTTTTGGCAAGGCCGTGACACCAAGGAATTGACTAGTAACCAATGACGGCACATCCTAGAGATCAGTTATGCACAGACTCACTATGGATATCGACGAATTTTGTCCGAGTCCGGATCGGGCCAAAATTGGTAGGACATGACAAGCTAAGCCATGAGAGTCAACGTTCCAAATCTCAAGTCAATCCGAGTTCGTATGCTCAAGTTATGAACGATACAAAATTGGATGAAAACCAATTACCGGTCGACTCGCTCCCTTCGACTCGCTTCGCAACACTCAGAAGTGACAACTTCGACTCGCTCCGCTTCACTCAGAAGTGACAACTTCGACTCGCTTCGCAACCATCAGACGCGACACCTTCGACTCGCTTCGCAACCATCAGAAGTGGCTACTTCGACTCGCTCCGCTTCGCCTCCATCAGATGCCTTCTTCGACTCGCTCAACCAACACACACTTCGACTCGCTCGACCAACACACACTTCGACTCGCTCAATCAGTGCTCACTTCGACTCGCTCCGCCTCGAGCCATTCTTCGACTCGCTCCACTTCGTCGACTTCGCATCCATCTGAAGACTTCTACTTTGTGTCCATCGACGTGGAGCAAAGCACAACAGTCAATACAAGTTAACGCCACGTCACCGAGTCAAACAGAACCAAGTCGAATGAAAAGCGAGTCGAAACGAAAGCGAGTCGAACGAAACAGCCCACCGAGGATCTCATTTCGTATCGATCATATCTCCTAATCTACGAGTCCAAATACTATGAAATTTTCACAGAAGACTGCGTGCATGCTAAATAATGTCCACGCCAAATTTCGACTCCATTGGATGAAATCTTGATCGATATGAAATCTGTTCGTATCGATCACGGATCGGACCGAAACTTCACGGGCTTGGACGTTCGGGCCTGGTCACGTGCCAGAGAGGATCTCCCAAGATCTGAGCGAAATACCAGCCTCCTACACCTATAAATAGACCCCCAAAGCCAACAGAAAATGAGTTCTTCTTCTTCTTTGAGATCTCCAACGTCCAGACTCTGCCGGATCCAGATCTGAACTCCATTGCTGCTGCAAACGAATTTCACTGCTGTTGTACTCAAGTTTCAGAACTATAACTCACTACAATCCATTGTAATCAATTGTAATCGACAAGTGAACATCAATAAAGTCATCGACTTCAAAGTGGACGTAGGCAAGATCGCCGAACCACTATAAATCTTGTGTCTCCGTCTACTTCTTTCCATTTTTAAATTTATTATTCTTCACTTTTTATCCTCTACAACACTTAGATCTGAGATCTGTGATTATATATTGCTGATTTGTGTTCACACATTGGTGCTTTCACGATATTTGGGGTTTGTGACCAATTTTGGCACAAACACTTTGGTGCTTTCACTGAGAAGGCTAATTCAGGATTCTATCATTTGGAAGTTGAAGTTGAAGGCTTAAGATCTAAAAAACTATGACAAGGCAATCAAATAAAAGACAAAGGGCGGAGAGAGGTCAGCATGAAGGAAGTCAAGAGGCTTCCTCAGATGCAACTCAGGCATTGATCTTCATCACCAGGGATGAGATAGAGACAATGATGAAAAGACAAGAGGAAATGATCCATAATTTGCTTCTTTAGATTGTGCAACTTGGAGCGCAAATCAAGGAGCAACCAGAGTTCAGAACGGAACAGGACCATCTGGCACAGCCCCGAAACTAGGGGGCACTTACACAAAGCATGTTGACCCGATCCCAGGAGCAGTACCAGGAGGAGCTGCGCAGCGCGGCGTTGATAGAGAAGCAAATGCTCGTTCAGGAGAGCAGACTCCAGGAATCCCTCGTGAACTCGGGGGGCAAATCGGAAGCAACAGACAAGGACTACAACTTGGAGATAGTGACAGATTGGCGGAGATGGTTAGACGAGCCATGAGAGGCGGACTAGTGAATAGAGATCTGGAGGATGTGAATAGGAGTCCCTTTTCTTCTACGATCAGGCAAGCCAGGAATCCACCAGAGTTCAAGCTACCGACATTGGAGGTGTATGATGGAAGGACAGACCCTGCTGTTCATCTGACGAGGTATATGCGACACATGGAGGTATTGGGGGCATCAGAGGAAGTCATGGCCAGGTGTTTCCTATTGTATCCGACAGACATAGCAGCATTATGGTCCAGACAATTGGAGAGCGGTTCCATCAGAACATGGACCGATCTGACTGAGAGGTTTATGAGGCAATTCAGAGTTCACATTTCAAGACCCAAGAATGTGATGAGTTTGGCAGCACTGAAGCAAAGAACCGGGGAGTCTTTGAGGAACTTTCTGACACGATTCAATGCAGCGGTAGCATCGGTGGATCGACCCGATCCATCCATGGTTTTGATGGCAGCTGTATCTGGCGTAGCTGATGGCACAGAGTTCAAGAATTCATTAAGGGATCCTCCTATGGATCTAGGAGAATTTTATCATGAAGCTGAAGGATTTTTACGATTAGAGGATGCAAATGCTGAGAGAGAAGAAGGAGAAGGAGTTGATGTTTATGCCGTCAAGGGTGAAAATCTTTCTAAAGCGGATTTAGGAACTGACCGAGGGAAACGAAAGGCTGAGGATAATAGTGATGGATCGATGCGACCACGAAAGAAACCAAAATTCACCTCTTATACAGAGTTGAATGAGACTTTGGAGCGAACCTACCAGGATACTAGGGGGCAGATTCCCTATCGAAGGCCGATGAGGAGGGATCCAACCAACAATGAAAGAAGATCCGACAAGTATTGCCTATTCCACGAGCTGAACGGTCATAACACGAATGACTGCAGACACTTGAAGGATGAGATTGAGGGACATATCCGGAATGGTATGCTATCATAGGGGAACGACAACGGTGGAACGAGAGCGACCACCACCATGACCATGCTCACAACGAAAGCCCACAAAATCATCAAAATGTCTAGGCGCCATCTGTCCTCAACCTGCTTTGACCGAGCCTGAGCTCCACCTGAGTCTGAACTTCTGCACTATAACTCTTAGCAACCATGGTGCCATCAGCCACGCTACTCTCATTCCTATATGGAAAGAACCCGATGACACTTTGTCGTGTTTGGAAATTTTCTGTTCTCATTCTGTCATCACTTGATGGAAGTTCCATCTTTAGTAGAGACTTCTCATCAATCCACACCCGTCTGCTAATCACGATACGCTTGGTTGCTAAACATCACAACATATACCCTTGCACTCTTGTACTACAACCTAACAAAATGTGCTTACTATTCCTATGCTCCAGCTTATCATTGCTTTTGTCGACATAAGCTGGGCAACCAAACACTCCAAGGAATGGAAAACTCATAGATTTTCCGTTCCATATCTCCTTGGGGGTCTTCCTATCTACAACAATGAAAGATGTACGATTAATGAAATAAACCACCATAGGTATTGCCTCTGCCCAAGTTCCCATCTCCCGTCCAGCCGTCAACAATAAGTTACTAGCTTTCTCTAACAATATCCGAACCATTTGCTCAATTACCAAAGAACCACCATGAGAAATAATCTCTCAAGAGTCATTCGGATCCACAATAGTTAGTGAATTCTTTTGATGCAAATTCACTACCATTGTCTAATTTGAGAACCTTCCACTGCTTTTCCGACCGTCTCTCTACCAAGATCTTCCACTTACGAAACCGGGTAAGTGTTTCGTCTCTAGTCTTCATTAAATAGACCTAGACCTTCCATGGAAAATCATCCAAAAACACAATAAAGTATCTGGTTGCATCTAACGATAGCACTAGTGGGAGACTCCAAACATCTAAATGGAAACACTCTAAAAAATCTGTAGCTGTCTATCATCAACTGAAACATGTTCCTGCTTCGCAAAATCACAACCGCTACAAAAGCTCAACTCTGTTTGACACACAACCAATCAAACCTTGCTTTTGTAACATTTCAAAACTTCGCTCATCACCATGGCCCAATCGAAGATGCCACACCCGAGTGAAATATATACCAGAATAAAAAACAACCGCTAATATCTTTCTGACCGTTTCTTCATGAAACAAATGAACATTACCTGTCCTAACAACTTTCATCGTTATCAGTGAATCCTTTAGTACTCTCAGTCTCTCGCCATTAACAACACATCTCAATTTTTCTCTACTCAAAGCTCCTATTGATATCAAACTCCTATGAAAATCTAAAACATGCATGACATCCATGATAGCCTTAGCAACATCATTAAACATTCGAATTCTTGCACTCCCTACTCCAATCATACGACAAGGTGTGTCATTCCCCATGAGAACCGCTACTCCGTCACACTCCATATATGTAAGAAAACAACTCTCATCTAACGTCATATGGTATGAAGCATCTGAATCAATCATCTATCTAGTACAATCAAAAGAACATATACTAACTAAAAACATTGATGCATCACACTCACCGTTTCTATCAAAACAATATGCAATTGCTGTCAATGCCAAAGTTTTCTTTTTTCCATCTCTCTTCTTTCTAGGAATCGTACACTCACGCCTATAGTGTCTCTCCTCGTGACGATGATAAGAAGCATGTCTTCTAGGATATCTAGATTGACACCTAGACTTGCTTCTAATAGCGACTTTCTGAACTGACAAAGCCTTTGAACCACTATTCACACTTCCAATACCAACCAATCTACACCTCAACATCTTATTATGCAACACCGCCTTAACATGATACATGCTTATGAAATCTCTCAAATCATGGAGATAACAAACAATCCATACTTAGAAGGTGAAGAACACAACAAATTTACTGTCTGCGCCTCATCAATAATTTTCACATTTGCTGTCTTCAAATTCATAAGTAAAGTATTAAGAGTGTCTAGGTGAAAGTGTGGTACTTGGCTTCACCATAAAGATGTAAAGTTACCGCTGAAGAGTAATGCAGTTGATGAAAGACTTACTATGATATGCATCTTTCAAGGCATTCCATAATTTCTTCGCATTCGTGATATGAGTAAACTCCTTAAGGACCTCAACAAAAAGACAGTTGAATTGTTGTAAGAGCTTCATCCTTCATCTCTTCCAATTTCTCCGTGCTAAGACCTTTTCATTTATACGAATCTAAAACTACATGACTTCTTCAATGCCACTTTCATCTTCAGCGTCCATGTCCTAAAATCTCATTTCCCATCGAATCTGTTCACAACATAACTATTCATCTCTTTTGATCAATTCATGACCTAACACTTTCCAATATTTCTTTTGCTCTGATATCAACTGTTAGGAAAAATTTGTGGGGCAATTCCCTAAACGTGCGGAAAATATAACCATCAAGATGTAGAATCACCGATTAGGAGACCCGTGGATTTAATACAATGAATAATTAACAATAGAAACAAAAATAAAAGAAAAAACAAACAAATTGGATCCAACTTTCCTTTACTGCTTTAATTTGAGAAGATACAAGAAAGATACACTTTGATAAAGATTTAATATTATGGAGAAATTAAATCTCTATTCACAAGAGAGTTTAATTCGATTTAAAAAAGACAAATTTTGCATAAGTTTGTAAATGTTTGTAGATTGATTTTTCATAGATTTTTTGCTGTAATTTATAATGAATTGATTATAGAAGAATAAATCCTGAAATTTTCTTAAAAGGATACCCTTTGATCAAGTTTCCTAAAAAACACAAAAATTTTGGAACACTTCTGGGCGTCACAAATTCATCCAGATCAGTTCCAAATTGAAACCACACGTACTCATCTTCAAATTATAATATCTTCCACATACGAACTTCAAATTGCGAACTGTTTGAATCATTGAAAAACTAATTAAATTATCTTCAATTTGACATAGATTGTGTCACCAAAATTTAACATCCACTTCTTATGTCTATGTATCGGTAGTTATCAGACTGAGAAAGCAAAGAAATAAAAATAATCATCTTTCTAACTTCCAAAAACTCCTAGTTGACATTTTGCACTGCTTCAAATACTTCAATCTTGAGTGCACAAGTTTGAAAGTTGTTGTGTTAACATTGAAGAGCGATATTTATTGTCGATCTTATCATATTTGTGCCGAATTTTACTTTTAAAGTGGCGGTTCATCCTCGATACAACTAAATTCTTCTGCTTGCTCTTTACTGTTTCGAATCCAACATACTTTTTAAAAATATATAATCTTATTTCAAAATAAGTGGCTCTGTGGAGAGCCATCGAACATGGACATATATGAGCGGCTGCATAAGATTGATGATCAAAGTGCGAGAAGCTGGTACCATCCAATCCGGTTGAGTTGATGATCTGTCACGTCTCGTTACAGGTCATGTATAATGGAATATTTTATTTTAGAAACTTCTTTATGCTACTAAATTAAAATATTTGTCGGAGTAAAATGTGATGAAAGGAGGATATCAAGAGCTCAGCCAAGAGGAAGAAGATACTGCTTTGCTTACCTTACCAGGGTCCATAAACAACATGCTTATGGTCTTTACCCGGAGATTGTTATATCAGACTTAGTCACGCACGCACGCACCACTTGGGCTTAAGGAATATAAACCACAAAAATAGTCCGAATAATTTAGGTGTTGTTTAGCCGCCCTGCCTCCACCTTCACAATCTCGTATGCCACTTTAAGTTAGCTGCTCGACCGTACTGCAATGATGATTGAGCTCAAAGAGTGGTAGGAGAAGCTCAGATGGAAGCTCAAGCAACAGAAACATCATTTGCAGAAATAGCCAGATTAGTTTGAAGTCATGATGATGGAGGAGATCCATCATATATGAGGCAACACTGAGAGAAGAAGAGATTGACACATTGTCTTTGTGTATATTATACCATGTTATTAGGTTCCGGCCAGAACCACGAGATTTCGGCCATCTCGATGCGGTTCTGGTCGGAGGCGAGACGAGATTATGTCAAATTCCATCCCGGTACCGTTGATAAAAAAAAGTCTAGACTGTTGTAGTGAGTGGAAAAGCAGGGTAAACGACAGAAAAATAAGTGAAGAATCGAATCTAATGCAAAAAAAAAAAAAATACAAAAAACAAAACAAAAACTAGTCTAAATCGAATTATACATCAATTCAGTTTGCTTTTGATGAGGAAAAACGTGAATACAATAAAATCGAATCAAAAATTCATCTATAAAAGCAGACAATTGAAAACATAAATTACCTCAGAAATTCGAGACAGTAGATCAAATTCAAGCATTAGAATGGAATTCGAGCATCAAACACCAAAGGAATTCGAGCAATGTCGCCGTCTTCATTCTCGTAGTCAACTTCATTGGAGAATGTTTCTTTTTTTTTCCTTTTCGTTTTTTTTCTTCATCTATAGTAAGTCTGAGACAGTAGTGTAGTTGTGATTTTAGGTGTTAAGGTTAAGTTGATATTGAATTCAAAATGATTGGGTAGGCTGAATGTTAATGGGCCTGTAATTTATGTTTAAATGAACATGTCTAAAATTAAATGTTCATCTATGTTTAAATGAATGAGCGGGCTGAATGATAATTATTTAGATTGGACTAAATTAAACGTTCATCTATGTTTAAATGGACTTGGACTGAAATTTAATGATAAAATGATATTATTTGTATTATTATCTCTTTATAGACTATATTTTATATTTTCTTATCACCGTTTATTATTACTTTTCCATTAAAAATAAAGAAATCCGACACTGGGACCCAAACTAAAACTGAAATTTGCAAAATTTTCAAAATTGACCGAAACCAAAAAAATTTCAAATGACCGAAACAGAAACTAAAAAAAATTTCAAATGACCGAAACAGAGACCGAAACCAAGTTCTCGAACCTTGTATTATGATTATTGGTGACATCTTAATTGCAAAATTTTCAAAATTGACCGAAACCAAAAAAATTTCAAATGACCGAAACAGAAACTAAAAAAATTTCAAATGACCGAAACAGAGACCGAAACCAAGTTCTCGAACCTTGTATTATGATTATTGGTGACATCTTAATTGCAGTATATCTTTGAGATAGTCTTATTTATATATATTATGCAGGGTAGACATTGGGTTTATGGTAATTTAGGAAATATCATTTAGAAGATTTTCCTTCTTCAAAATATTGCCATATCCAAATAAACATTGGTAGAAACGGATAGTATATCCATTTGGTAGGTCTAGATTTGACTTACATTTCAATAATCATGTATGTGTACCTGTATCCATATTTAGCCAATTTCAAGTGCATAGAACGATCATAACAAAAGTAAAAACAGCAAAGAACAAAACCAGGTCAACCAACAAAAAGTTTCCAATTTAATACAAGTTCAACCTATAAAAGAGCAAAAATAGGAGCAGCAACAGTGATCACCACAAACAACCATATGTTTCTGTTCTCTTAATTTTAGCACCAATCTCCGTGTTTTGCTCTGTTCCTATTACTTATTCCCATTGGTCTCTTCTCTTCCTCTTTTCTTCAAAGCGTCTTCCCGCTTTTATACGGTTGATGCAATTTTCAAATTACTGATCAACTTATGCAATGGTCGTGTCCTTTAAGTTTCTGTGCATTACACTTCTTCTCCTATCAGCAACATTATCTTTCGCTAAAGATCACGTAGCTGGGGAAGTTACCTATGATGGTCGTTCTCTTTTAATCAATGGCAAACGGGAGATTCTTATCTCTGGTTCCATTCATTACCCTCGCAGCGTCCCTGAGGTGTGTGTATATATAATAATGCGTGTATAAAATGTACACATAAACTGGATACTAATGCTATATTCTTGGAATGGCTAGATGTGGCCTGACCTGATCGCAAAAGCAAAAGCTGGAGGGATAAATGTTATTCAGACATATGTGTTCTGGAATGGTCATGAAGCAGTGAAGGGTCAGGTACCATTTGCACAAGTTTATTTCCTTTTTCTTTGCATGTAGTTTTCAATAATTCATTCAAATAATTCCTTATATTTTCTGTTCAGTACCATTTTGAGGGAAGATTTGATTTGGTGAAATTTATTAAAGAAATTCAAAGGCAAGGACTTTACTGCACACTTCGGATCGGTCCCTTCATTCAAGCCGAATGGCATCACGGGTAGCTTGAATTTTCCTATGATAAACTCAATGTTCACATATCATATGTATGCATATAAATACTTTATTTGTCAATCAATTTCAGAGGCTTCCCATATTGGCTTAGAGATGAGCCTGGCATTGTTTTCAGAACAGACAATGGTCCTTTCAAGGTAATATATACTCCATGGAAGTTAATGTTCATTAATTTTGGTAAGTATATGTTTATTCAGTACTATATGTTTATTCATCTGTAGTATTACATGAGGAAATTCGTCAAGTATATAATTGATATGATGAAAAGAGAGAAGTTGTTCGCACCAGAAGGCGGTCCTATTATTCTTGCGCAGGTTCATACTATACATTTACTTTCCCATCTTTGTATTTCAAACATTACATTACATCCAATAGGGATAATATCTGAGTATCATTTTTTTATCTGTGTGTGAACTATAGATTGAGAATGAGTATGATTTGGTTAAAAAAGCATTTAGACAAGGAGGAGATAGATATCTTCAATGGGCAGGAAATTTAGCTATTAATAGCAAGGCAGGAGTTCCATGGATGATGTGCAAGCAAACTGGTGCTCCAGGGCCAATTGTATGATATATTACAAATGTCATTTTCGCAAAATTTTTGCATTATAATTTATAATTCTTGACTGTGTTACTGTAAATATATGCAGATTAGTTCTTGCAATGGAAGAAATTGCGGAGATACTTTTAGTGGTCCACACCCAGAAAAGCCTTTGATTTGGGCTGAGGACTGGACTGCCCAGTAAGTCACGTTTTGTTCTATATTCGAAAATTTACACATGCAAGTAACATATGGTAAATTTTACTATGTTGTTTTTTTTTCTTCTTCAAACTAATAGGTTTAGAGCATTTGGTGACCCACCTTCTCAAAGATCAACCGAAGATCTTGCATATGGTGTTGCACGCTTCTTCTCTAAAAATGGAACTCTAATAAACTACTACATGGTATGTACTATGTGTATCATGTAACCTTAATGTAGTCAAGAAATTCAAATATTCATATCTTCCTTTATATATTTGTGTTTAATCATTGCCTCATATGACAGTACCACGGAGGAACAAATTTTGGTAGGACAGCCGCGCCCTTTGTCACCACAAGATATTACGATGAAGCCCCTCTTGATGAATATGGTAACTATCTTCATATCATCTATCAACACACACACACACATCAACAAAAGATTCTGCTTTATAACGAGCACTTGCTATTTTGTTAAACCAGGACTGATAAAGGAACCAAAATATGGACATTTGAGTGATCTGCACTATGTATTAAGACTTTCACAAAAGCCACTGCTTTATGGTGACTACTCAATCGAGAGACTAGGAAAAGGACTTGAGGTGCAATACTGAATAACGTTACCATAAGTTTGTGGTGCACTTTAGAATTTATAACAGCATTTATGACATTCTTAGTTCATTTTCAGGCTAGAGTATACCAAGGGCATGGTGGAAAAAAGTCTTGCGTCGCTTTTCTCTCTAACGATAACACAAGATTAGACCAAACTATCACATTCAGAGGGGAACAATATTTCCTTCCTCGACATTCTATTAGCATCCTTGTCGACTGCAAAACAGTTGCTTTTAACACCCAACTGGTAATTTAAAAAACAATTGAAAAAAAAAAGACTTTACGTTATAACACGGATATAGTAAATTCCTACCAATTTTTTTCAATTTAGGTTAGTGCACAGCATAACGCAAGAACGTTCGTTAACTACAAGGCTGCCAATAAAGACAATGAATGGCAAATGTACAAAGAGCACATTCCAAAATACTCGGATAAAGATAATATATATGCACTTCAGCCTATGGAATTGTTTAACTTGACTAAAGATGAAACTGATTACGTCTGGTACTCAACAAAGTAAGAATTTGCACAACTGTAATACAATTTTTTTATTGATGTCATTTACTTTAACAAAGGGTTCATCTTACTCTTGATAATATATATCCAATGCAGCTTCAATTTAGACGATAGAGATATGCCAAGGAGATCAAATATTCGCCCAGTTGTCCAAATTTCAAGCCTTGGCCATGCAATGATTGGCTTTGCAAATGATGAGTATATCGGTAAAGATTGTAGTTTATTAGTTATGTAATTTGACAGTGCCATATATAAGCCTAACTGACACAATTATATACTTGGCTTATAAACAGGAGATGGACATGGAAACAGAATAGAGAAAAGTTTTGTTTACAGTAAGCCAATGAGGTTAAAACCCGGAGAAAATCATCTTTCTTTCTTGGGCATGTCAGTTGGACACCCGGTGAAATTTCAGTGCACTTGCACATTAGTTTATCAAATTAAATCAAAATGATAGTCTTTTAGTTTACTAACTAGTTGTGCTCTGCTTGATTGAAGGATGGTGGAGCATACTTAGAACATCGATTAGCTGGAATTCACACTGTTGCCGTTCAAGGACTTAACACTGGAACTTTTGATCTAACCTTATCGAAGTGGGGTCACAAGGTAAATAAGAATCTTTGCCTAACCTAAAAGGAAAAAAGAAAGAGAAGTTTTGTCAAACACCCTTTTATAAGTTTTAAAATACACTCATGTCCCTTCAAAATACAGGTTTCATGAAACACGCCTGAAATTATTTTCAAGAAAATTGCATGTATTTGTGGTTTTCAAAAAATGGAAATATTTGCACTTTTTACTATAAAAATTTGCAAAAAAAAAAAGGAAGATTTTGCTCATATTAACTCCCGATTAAGCGTAGATTTATCGAAATTAATTCTGGGGGTAATTTGAAATCTGGTTTTGAGAAAGGGCGACCATCTATAAGTTTCAAAATAAGGGCTCCTCCCAAATTTCCACAAAGAGAAAATAGCAACAAAGTACGGATATTCTAGCTGTTTGAAAGCTACTGCGTCATATATATGTATGTATGTATATACATACATACACCCGTTTTTAGGAAAATTGGTGCATTTCCCACAAAAAGAAAATAGCAACAAAGTATGGATATTCTAGCTGCTTGAAAGCTACTGCATCATATATATACATATATGTTTGTATGTATATACATACATCCACCCGTTTTTAGGAAAATTGGTGCATTTTAGCTGTATCAGTGCACTTTGGTATATTTAAGCGTAAATATACCAGATTTTTTCAAGGCAATTAAATTTATGATATGATAGCATCAAAACTAATTGAGTTATAAATTTTATATGCATTTTTGTGTGTAAACTTCATATGCAAAGTAGTAACATATGTTGAATATAACAGGTTGGGCTAGATGGGGAGAAAAAGCAAATATACACAGAAGAAGGGCAGTCTAAAGTAAAATGGACAAAGGTTAAAAAGGGCATGCCTGTAACATGGTATAAAAGGTATTTCGATGCTCCAAAGGAGGACGAATACGTAGCAGTGAACATGAGCTCCATGGCAAAGGGAATGGTCTGGATTAACGGAGAGAATATCGGACGGTTCTGGGTCTCTTACCTCAACCCTCTTGGCGAACCAAGTCAGGACATGTAAGCATCAATCCTAATAAATGATCTGTAAAATGAAGAAGAAGAAGAAAAACCTTATATATGTATACAAAAATTGTGGAAATTAGGATCCATCCTTATTTTCAAACTTAATACCTAAAAACACTTCTTAAAAACAAGTTTCAAGAAACACCCATGTCTGCTATCTAGATTGCAAGCATGTACAGTTCTAACTGCGCATTTTTATCAAATAAATACTTGCAGTGTAAGACTACAAATATATGCAGTGCAGACTGCAATTTTCATTGAAAATAATAACGAGGATTTTCCATGAAACCTGTTTTTGACAAGAGCGGAAGTGAATTTTAAAACTTATGAAAGGTGTTTGAAAAAGGTCCCATAAAAATTGCAGGTATCACATTCCTCGATCATTATTGAAAAGGAAGGACAATCTAATAGTGGTGTTTGAAGAGTCAGGAGGGGATCCGGGAGGGATAACGTTTAATACAGTGCACAGAGACAATATATGCTCTATAGTGTCTACTTTACACCCCGAAGACGTTAAACTATGGAAAAGAGAAGGCGGTGAACTGAAAAACAAGCGCGGTAAACCAGAAGCAAGTCTAGAATGCTATGATCGCAAAGTCATTAAAGAGGTCGTGTTTGCTGATTTTGGAAATCCTGGAGGCAACTGTGGTGATTATGCACCTGGCAATTGCACTGGTCCTACGGCAAAGAAAGTGGTAGAAAAGGTACGTTTCTTCCCCAAAGACGTTGGATCCAAAATAACAAGGAACGTATTTTTAACATGTCTTCTTATCAAGAACCTCTATGTCAAGTGGTTAAAGATATGTCGTTTTAGACAGAGGTTCTAAAGTCATGGGTTCAAGCTTTTGAGACACAATAACGAGTGTTCTGCTTGAATGAAATATCACTCTTGCTAGTGTACGATTGCACCAGTAATTATTTTTATTGCTTTATAACTAAAAAAATGTATAATTGACAGGAATGTTTAGGGAAGAACAGTTGCGTGCTAAATGTGGACGCATCATCATATGGAGCAGACCCAAATTGCCCAGGGACATTGAATACTCTTGCGGTTCACGTTAAATGTTCTCATCCCAGCAAAGATGATTAGTTAATTTAAAAAGACAAAAAATAAGTACATTGTGTAGTTATTCCTGTTATATTGTATGAACTTGTTGGTGAAACAATAACGATAACGGTACTTTTCAATTGTATAATGTAAGGGAGTTTCCTTTTGGATTGCAGTTTAAAGGCTTTGGACTTTACACTATCATATTAAGAAGGAATGAAAGCAACTTGCCATCAAACCCAATAGCAAACTCCATGTTAAATGAATCCAAATATTGCTTTAAGAAAAATGATTACGCATTTCAAAACCTGATCAAATTTCTAATTCTTTCAATTAAATAATCATTTCACCAAACTATTAAAACTCGTTTCACCAAACAATTAAGCTAATAAATGGCATCCAAAGACTCTTTTACTAATTTTACTTGTACGGGATATTATAAGAATCAATTAGTATACAAGATTACAATCGTTGAGACAAACACAATCTTATATGATGAACAAGAAACCATAATGGAGAATTCACCTTTAAGATCAAATCATTATGAGTTTTATTTTGATTTGTTAATCTTAGATTCTTGCGAATTAGATGGACACTGCAGTATTTAATTTAATTTTCAGTTTGATTGATTTATATTTTATTTGTTATTGAAGATTACATGTATAATATAATCAATGAGATGTGATATACAAATAATATATGTTGTTGCAACGGTTGGACATCATACAACTTAATGTCACAATTCATAAATTTCACAACTTTGTTAACAACCGACCATCAACCATTGGTTAATGATTAGTGGTTGTCCTCTATATACACTATATATGTCTAGGCTGTCGACCCCTAGATGGTGGTGATTGGTCCCTCATTGCTTATTTAAGTTCTTAAAGCTCCTCTAACAATAACTGAACCCTACTAGAGTTCGACCACTAGATACTTGATTGAGTATCTTGGTACTTTTTCTTCATGCTCTCTCCTCCGCTTCTTCATATGTACTATCCTTTGCTTCTTCAAAGTACACATTGTAATAATTCAACAGTCTACAATGATACAAAGACAACGAGTTAACAAATCGATCTTAGAATTAATCATGTACTAAAATCTTTGTTGTTGGACCAACGTCCCACGATAATATTAGCATGCCAATAGATTTATAAAGTCTTTTATAATCTCATTCTTCATCATATAGATTGAGTTATCTTTAGTATGCACCTTTGTTGGACTTATCTTGTTACGTTTTCCCACATTCACCAGAAAAAACCTCCAGCATCAATGTTCTTCATTTGTGAATTGTAGGCTTAATTCTCAATTAGATGAATCGTACTCGATCTATCTAAAAATATCTATGCTTTCTTGTACACATCAATATTATCTAACAATCCTAAGAGGCAAAAATCCTTCTTATTGCTTTCTATGCTCAATTTTCTCGCAAATAATTAACAAGCCAATTCAAGGCAGTCTATCCCAATCAAAGACATCCTAACTACTCTATAGTCAGCCTGCGTAGGTCAGTCCAAGCACATGATGATCTCAAACGATCCCTTCCATTCAACAGGGCATCAAGGTGAGACTCGATTGTTTCATCCCTAGGCACCCATCACAATTAGGCAAGATCTGAGCCCGGCCCCTCCCGATCCAGTCGGGTTTGGCTCAGTAATAACCAACCTTCCTATGTCAACCTTCTTCCTATCTAACTCCAAGTCAACATGTTCACTTGGTGTCACTCCAGTTGACAACCGACACCTCACCAAGCCCCTCTCGGTAGGCGACACATCAAGCAAAATTGGCTCAAGCATGACCTTTCTTTGGCCCGGCTTTAGTATAGCTGCCTTTAACTGGTTTCAGGCAGCCCTCCCAATCACCTCGCATCAACCGTGCACCATCTTCCTAACATGGTCCTTAGCAAGATTCTTATTTTCTTTCACATTGTCGACAGCCAATCGACCAGCTCGGTAAGATTTGCCACATAAGTACTCAAGTAAATGACAAGTTGTCTATCCATCTATCCGAGGTATTGTAGTTGGGCAGCTGAACTGATGTGGCATACCATCAGCATTTAATGCGAAGTCTCCACACCTAGTGCAAAAGAGCAATGAGTATATTCTCATACACTGCACATCTTCTTACACCTTAGCAGTAGTCATCCATCTATCCTTGCAGCCATAACAATGGTTAGATGTTTTTCCTGCCAGATCTATAGCTCAATCTCAATCGTCTATCATCCACTTCAACTACTATAAATATCACCGCATTGCAAATTCAAAGGGGTTGGAATATACCAGAATTTTGAATACTACGCACAATCCAGAGCTCTTGATACCACAAGTCTTTAAGATTACACAGCTATATTATTCTTAAGTGTTTTCTATTTTCTTATTATTCTCTTGTAATTCCTTGTAATTGTAAGAGAATTATATAGTAAGAGAACTTCATAGTGGACATAGGCAGCTTTGCTGAACCACTCTGTATCTTGTATTATTTACCTTTCAGCTGTGTACCTAACTACTCATTTTTCACTTTAAGCTTAGTGATTAGCAAGCAACATTTGATTTTCATAATGCATTAGTCTCACTCCGAGGTTGGCTAAAAAATTATTCAACACTTTCATAGCTGCAGTAAACTCAACTTCGATCATTAATAGAGTTACCAATGGTTGTAGCTTTACCATGAAATCATATATGTGTAAAGTGTACAAAAACAGTTTAATATCAACTTCCACCCATCTTTACCATCGAGATAATGTGAGTGACAATAGTTGTTAAATAGAATATCACTATCAAAACTCCATCATGTAGAAGTGCCTCAAAAGTATTTGAGTTTCACTTCACTATATGAAATTGTTTGTTGCTTGATTAGACATTATATTTGCTAATGGATCCATTTGCATGAGCCAGTTTGGACTATTAGATGGGCCTAGGTACATCTAATCCCACCAACAACCGCATATGAAATATTCTCCATGTAATTCATATGCTTTACCCATTTAAAAGACAAGTCCATAGAGAGATTTAATCAAGAGATAATGAGGAACAATCATGTTGGAGCAAGATCCCCTGCCCCAACCCTGATGCATTGGCTGAAGCTCCTACTCTCTCATAGTCGGCAGCCTCATCTAAGAACCGAGGGCATCACAATCTCAATTTGGACCCATCATTACAGATAAGTTCTCCTTTCTAAAAAAACTTTCCCATTTACAAGTCCTTGTGAGTGGTCTGCATATAGCCCGCCTCACCATTAGCAACTTACTTACACTAGAGTTTTGAGCTAAGTAATGCGCTCTGGTTCGACTCGGGATCAACGGTTGCTTCACAACTAGTGATGTATCACCTAGGAGAACCTCACAGCCCCATGTGTTCATGTTCGAGCTAAGGCTCGTTCACCACTCTTCATTTGACTACATGCAACCTAAGAGAACCCGTGAGAAAACTTGTGTTTCAGCTCATGTCGATGCAAACTGCCACTCTACATCCTACCAGTACCTGGTCTATAATAACGACTGTACCCAAACCGCCTTATTATCACACTAACATTTAACATATAATAAAAAAGAAAGGCATTTATACAAAATAAATACAAGAACTATCGGATTTCAAAGTGCTCTTCTCAATAAGTCATACGTAGATACAACAACAACAACAACTAAGCCATTATTCCCAAACAAGTTAGGGTCGGCTAGAGATGGAACCCAAAACTAAATGAAAAAATCAATTTAAAAGTTATAATAATAACAATAGCAATAACAATAATAAAATAAAGTCAAATAAGTAAATTAATAATAATAAATAAGTAAAGTAAAATAAAATAAAAATATATATGTATATATAAGAGGAATGATAATAATAATACTAATAGCGATAATGATACTAATAGTAATATTGGTCAAAGACCAAACCTACGTCTTAGGTTCATGTTTCCTAGTCCTATAATCTAAAACTTATAAAACTCAACGCTCATGGTTCTGGTACGTGAATCGCTAACTTCCACTCGCTCCGATCCGTCACCAGCTCTTCGGATATACCTCAATCCTTCAAATCCCTTTTTACCACTTCCTCCCATGTCAACCTTAGTCGACCTCTACCTCTCTTTGAGCATTCAACATGGCCTATAATTCCAACACGCACAGGTGCCTCAATAAGATTTCCATTCAAAGTTTACAACAAAAGATATGTTTAATTTAGTTCAAAGAATATAAAGGCACAACGTTAGCCCCGCTAGGGTTACAATGATATTCTTATCGCTAACTAGTTGAAAATAAAAAAGAAGAAGCACGCCGATGGAAAACTTTAGAAGATCGATCTTTAAATGCGGATATGAACTCCCTTGACACTTTAATAGATAAAATCTTACTAAAGATATGGGAGTGCGCTACCATCTTTGAAGCCTTCCACATTGAATCTCGCACTTGAAAAGCTCTCGGTCGACATCACCAAAAGAACGACTAAGACTTTAGCTATGAAATTAAAGGTGGAGGCAACAATCACTACTCCTTCCAACAAGGCATTAAAGCATCCACGCTAACCTAGGTTAAGAACCATTAGAGCAAGATGGAGAGGAAATCCGCCAGACCCAACTGGCCTATTGGCATAACAATGACAATCGATCACCATCGGAGGCCTGGCCAATAGGCATGGGTCCAGGCTAAGCAGCAAGGCAAGATCCTTCTCAAGAAGGAGGTTCTAGACGATGGTTTGAACTGCAACAATCAAGTGGAAGTTTAGCACCAAGAAAGCTTTCTCCTTTCTCATCATATCAAACAAGTTAGATAAAAATACATACGTGCAAAGACGCTTGTAAAGGAAATAGATGATAAAGCTAGCTGCTTTTTAACAGTAAAGAATTACGAAAGATTCATAGGCTATGATGAATCTTTATGGAGAAAGATTTTATGTGCTCGGGGAAGAAGAACGGGGATATTTATATACCAACACTTCAATCATCTATGTTGGATTTAAAAGCAAAAAGGACTCCCAATCATTTTGAAGAAATCAGTACAAACTCAATTCATGCACATGGAAAACGTGACACGTCTTTGCCACTTCTGGAAAAATGAATCATCACAACTAATAGCAAAAGGCCATGTGGATAGCGCATTAAATATGTTACAGGGCTGTGAAGATTCTTTGTGATTTGACAAGCTCGTACCTACATGCGAATATTGACTTAGGAAGCAAATTTTGCTCAATTTTCTCGCAAGTAATTAGCAAGCCAATTAAGGCAATTTGACCTAATCAAAGCCAGTCCAACTATTCTGTAACCGACCCGCATAAGCTGGCCCAAGCCCATGATTGTCTCAAACCATCCCTTCCATTCATCAAGGCCTCAAGATGAGGGTCGGTCGCCTCATCGCTTGGCACCCTTCACATTTAAGCAAGATCTGTGCCCAACCCCTCCATATCCAGTCGGGATTAGCACAATAATAACTAGCCTTCCTATGCCAACCTTGTTCCAACCCAACTCCAAGTCAATGCGTTCACCTGATGTCACTCCAGTTGATGGCTAGCACCTCACCAAGCCCACCTCGGCAGGCGACACATCAAGCAAGATTGGCTCAAGCATAACTCATCCTTTCCCGGCTTTAGTATAACCTCCTCCGACCAGTCCCAGGGAGCCCCACAGTCACCTTTCACTCGGCATGCACCATCTTCCCAACATGGTCCTTAGCAAGATTCCTAGTTTTTTTCATATCGTCAATAATCGGTCGACTAGCTTAACAAAATTTTCCACATATGCACTCAAGTAAAATATAAGCTATCCATCCACCTATCTGAAGCACTGTAGCTGGGCGGATGAACTGATATGGCATGCCATTGGCATTAAATGTGCACATAATGTGAAGTGTCGGCATTAAATGAACATTTAATTCGTAGTCTCAACATTAAATGTGGAGCCCATGCCTGGTGTAGAAGAGTAATGAGTATATTTTCATTTGCCGCACATCTTCTTACACCTTAGCAGCTGTCGTCCATCTGTCCTTGCAGCTATATCAATGATCAGTTGTTTTTCGTGCCAGTTCTACAACTCAATCTCAATCGTCCATTATCCACTTCAGCTACTATAAATATCCACCGCATTGCTACTTTACAAGGGTTGGAACGTACAAGGATTCTGAATACTACCCATAATTTAAGGCTCTTGACACCGCAAGTCCTTAAGATTACATAGCTTTATTAGTCTTAAGTGCTTTATGTTTTTATATTATTCTCTTGTATTTATTGTAGTTGTAAGAGAAATATATAGTAAGAGAACTTCACAGTGGATGTAGGCAGGTTTGCTGAACCACTCTATATCTTGTGTTTTTTACCTTTCACCTGTGTACTTAACTCCTTATTTTTCACTTTAAGCCTAGTGATTAACAGGTAACATTTGCTCTTTATAATGCATTAGTCTCACTCCGATGTTGGCTAGAAAACTATTTAATGCTTTCATAGCTACAATAATCTCAACCTTGATCATTGATAGAGCTACCGATGGTTGTGGCTTTACCATGAAACCATATATGTGTAAAGTGTATAAAAATAGTTTGATATAAACTTCCACCCATCTTTATCTTCAGGATAATGTGAATGACAATAGCCTTTAAATAGAATATCACTATTACAACTCCATCATGTAGAAGTGGCTCATAAGTATTTGAGTATCACTTTACTGCGTGAAATTGTTTGTTGCTTGATTATACATTATATCCGCTAATAGATCCAATCGCATAAGACAGTTTGGACTGCTAGATGGACCCAGGTACATCTAATCCTACCAACACTCGCATATGAAATATTCTCCATGTAATTCATCTACTTTATCCATTTAAAAGACAAGCCATAAAGAGATTTAATCAAGTATAATGAAGAACTATCCGGTTATATTTTCAAAATTACATATCCAATGAAAACCTTCTTTATATATTTCATTTGAGAGAATCTTGGCTTTATTTATTTCCTGTCTCTAATTATCTCCATGCTAAAGATTTTAACTTACTTTACCAAATCCCTAATATCAAACTCTCCACAAAGCATTTTTTCCCAACTACTTAACTCTTGCTATATTCTATAAAGTAACCAAATATCATTAATATGGAAGAATAAATAAATTAAACCTTTTGCGCATTTTCTAAAGTATCACAATGATCCTTGACTCTTTTCGAGAAACCTTGTAAAACATAAACTTATTAACTCTCTTGTATTATGCCTTGAGGGTCGCTTCCATCTGTAAAATGATTTGTTAAGTTTAAGAACATAATGTTTCCTTCTCTAATAATCGAACACCTCTTGCTAATGTGTGTTAATTTCCTCTTCAAGGTTACACACAAGAAAGCGATCTCAACCTCAAGTTGATCCAACTACATATAATATACAACTAATACCAACAATATTCTAATTGAAGAATTACATCCTTAGATGACATGTCATTATATTTCTCACCTTTATGCCATCGAGTGAGAAACCTTTGCCCAAGGGATACATCGAACTATACACATAACAATATGAGTCAACAAAAACAAGTAAAGTGGATAGAGGCAATGTGGCATATACGATGCATATATTTATTAATCAAACTACATATTGTAATACAAATAATTCATCCTAAATGAGTCCATGTCTCTCAAAATATGAATAAATCAAATAGCTACTAAAGATTCCTCAGTGCATGACCAAATGGTCAAAAGATAAATGTGATCCTTGTCTCGTCACTTATACTCACTTGATTCATGCTTGCTAAAATCTTGCTTGCACTACATTGGATCTTGTTGCTACTAGTTTATTTGTAGCTAGTATCCAAGTGCCTATAAATAATGAGAAAATAGGATATAACTCACAATTCCTATTACGAATCATCCTTTACAAAAACTATATCAAGCGTAAATGAGGTAATATCTAAACCTTTCCCCATAGAGTGAATTGAGTCATTCGTATCACACGCACTCATGCACCCTTTTTCTACCTGTAGTGGTTGATCTCAAACAACAATATACATAAATGGATGCAACATGATCAACATCTCTATAACCCCTTGTGGAGATATATCTGCCCAAACTTGAGTATCTCAAGTCTTCTACCATTTTTGAGGATGCAAATTAATATGCATATCTACTAAGCTCATTCGCGTTAGATGAAACATTGCTGGTATTTTACCCATATCCTTATGATACCTTATCTATCACGTTTATGCATGTCATGTAGTATATTTCCATATACTGTTGAATTAGGTGCATCGAGTAGTAGGGTAGAAAGGGAAAATTTCAAAATATATACCCTTTTTAATTCATTATACAATAGACCTTTTATAGTGTCATCATGAATATTATTGTTAACATTAAATCATATTTAAAGATTCTATTAGGTATATTTAATTTTATTTATATTTTCATAATATTAACTTTGATTTACAATGTTATTTTATTCAAATTTCCAGTGAAATAATTTATTATCAATTTGAATAATATTTATTAAAATGTAAATTTAATAAAATATTTTTTAATATATAATGATGCATATAATTTTTAATTTTTAATAGTAATCGTCTGGATAAAAAAATAATACCATTATATATATATATATAGTATTCAACGGTGTTAATATATAATCATTTAACTAATAATTTAATATACTCTAAATAAGACAGATAACATCGTTATATATATTTGGTGTTAACACACAATTACTCAACTAATGATTAACACACTCATGTCCTATCTTTAACATTATATACGAGTGTGTATTATACAGTTTAGTAATGTCATTATATTCACTACGAATTCAACGATGCAAGTTGCATGCAAAACGAAGGCATATATGAGAGTTATTCACGTTTGAAGTTTTAGGGGCTAAAATATGGTTTATAACAATAAAGGGGTAAATAATAATTTACCCCTTCTTCCTCAAGCTAACCCTAGTCACTGTTTATCCACTCCTTCCATGAATTAGCACCACCACTAGAAAGCGCTGGAGGTTTCGTTGCCTACACCATTGAACTCCCATCGCTATGATGATGCTTCAAGTACCCTTGGTTGCATGATCGATACTACCTCAAAAAACCCTAGTTTTGGTCCTATCATTTTTTTATAATGATCTTTGTGTCAGAGAGGTTTATTGGATTAGGTCCATTGGCAGTGAGGTAAAAAGTGAAAATTTAAAAAAAAAATCTATTACAAATTCGCACTAGATATTATTTTATGTTTATATGAATAATATATTTCAACTAAATCATGTTTAGTGGTTATTGTTATTCTACATTTAAACCAAATAATATCTCGATGGATCTGGACTGTCGAGTGGTCATGAAATGGATCAAGAAGAACAAGAGATATCAAGAATGAAGATTGCAAGGTAAGTAACTAGGGATGGAGACTACATAAGGACCGGTATTGATTGTTACGAGGTGCAAATGTACTTAGTCTTTTTAAGGACCAAAGCATAAAGAACTAAAGGAAAAAGGAGAAGACTTAAGTTAAATAATGGGTTGGTACTGATCCATAAGGACCACTACCGAACCATTGTGGTACATCAAGTAGGCCATCATTGTATTGTTGAAGACGAGGACAAAGTAAAGAAGGGAGTACAAGATAGTACAAGTAAATGGATCGATGTTGATCCATAATGATCGGTGTCGATCCATAATGATTGGTACTGAACTATTTTTGTTCGTGATATTTTGATTTCGACCGATTATTCTTACTCCATCTTCGGATCTGGAGATGAGAACGTGTTTGAATCATTCCTGACAATTTTAGTAGTCGATTTTGCCTATAAATACCAAGGCTAATGCAACTAGGAAAGGATGTTCCCTTTGGTTAACTGATTTTTGCATAGTTACTCTACTGGATTCATACCCAAACGGTTTGAATCTTGAGATCGTTGTTACTCAAATGTAATAGTAAAAGTAATTGGTAACAAAGCTAAAGTGGACATAGGCTATTGATTTTAGCTAAACCACTCTAAAATTTGTGTTCCTCTCTCTTTTAATTCTTAGTTTTCTATAATCTTCGTTTGTCTTTAGATTGAGTGTTTGTCCTATTTTGGTGCTTTCACTGACAATTGAACTCAATAGTAGATCTTTACTTTCACTTTGGATTGAAAGAGATTTGAAAGCTAAATCTATAGTTTGTTTGTTGAAGGTTCGTGGTTACTTGGATTTGAAAGGAATCTACTATTGGATCTAATAAGAGATGGCTCCGAGAAAAGAGAGAAGAAAGTCCACTACCTCTAGATCCATTGTTAAAGGAGATAATAAAGGTTCTCTTCATGAAGAGGAAATAAATCCATCAACTCTTATAGAGACTCCAAGTGCATCTAAGATAGTGAAAAGTGTGGAGTTGGATTAAGTGATGGCTAAATGAACAAGAGAATGGTGAAGAGCCAAAATGCCATCTTGGAAAGGATGAGAAATTTTTTGCTATGATGTCCCAACTGCCTCAATGGTATAAAAAGAGCTGCAAGGACAGAATCCGAGGAAGAGAGTTCATCTTTGTTAGATCGGAATCGAAGAGATGGCAAGCAAAAGATGATGAGAAAGGATACAGAGGCATCAAGGAAGCTACAAACATTGGAGCATGAGTTCCATGAGCCAAAAGGATCGGTACCGATCGGTCCTAACAACTTTGTATGTACCGATCAGTCTGATATAGTGGTCTTGAGTGATTCTAAGAAAGACTTGCATAGTGGAGATGAATGTGCTAATGGTGCTCAGGCTAGCGGTGTTCAAATTAATGTTATAGAGTTAGCTCCAGCTGGACGCCAAAGAGGGTTGTGACGAATGGTTCCTTCAGAGACAAGGGAACCTAGACGTCATGCAATAAAAGAGAATGTTTATAGAGTCAAACACTCATAGGTGTTCCTGACATCACAATCCAACCGCCCAAGTCAGTGATGAATATATTGTTGGTATGGTGAAAAGATTGTTGAGTGAAAGCCAACATGGAAGGGATAAGGAGTGGGGTTCATCGTCGAGTTGGACCCTGTTCACCAAGAACATCCTTAAAGAAAAGCATCTGAATAAATTCGAGATACTAACAATGTCAACCTACAATGGAACAACTGATCTAAGCAGCATCTGTAGAAGTATGGATGCCATATAGGATACATGCAATGGATGCTATTAGATGTAGGTGTTTTCCAATATTCCTAGGTGAAGCAATGACGATGTGGTCCACTCGTCGCACGCCGAGGTTTATATTATCATTTGATTAGCTAGCTAATAAATTTATAAAGCAGTTTCACACTTACACCCTTTGACCGAAAGATGTAATGTCATTATCTAAGGTGAATCAGAGTTTTGTTGAGACTCTAATAAACTTATTAAAAAGATTTAATGCTACAGTTACTGAGGTGGCAGCCTCAAAGAGGAGATTATGTTAATGGCACTAGTCAATAGGGCTCACTTGAGGACAAGCTTTAGTAGATGGATTAAGAAAAAGCAACCATCTGCTATGGAGGAGTTTTATCGAAAGGTTGTCAATTACTATGCTTGGAGGTTGCAGATTTAGTTGCTGGTGCTCAAGAAGGGTCAAGCAGCGAGATACATAGCAAAGTTACTATCAAACATACTGCTATCATTGTTGTAAATGTTGCGATGAATGTTGTATATAATAATCCTAAGAGAAAGAACAAAGGCATTAGTGGAAAAAAGTACACCAAGAAGTACATGAGGTATACCGAGCTAGAAGATTATACTCCACTGACTAATATGTTGAGAACATATACCTTGCGACCCAAGGACTAAGCACTATAAGAAGTTTCGTTCGTGGGAGGCAATCGAATAAGAAAGACAATCATGAAAATATTATCGCCTCCATGAAACACATGTGCACAATACGAACAAGTGTAGACATCTAAAGGTTGTCATTGGAGATTTGATACGTAAGAAAAAACTACAATAGTATGTTAGGAACTTGCAAGTTGGTGCGCAGACGAACAATAGACCCCAAGGGAAGCCCGCCCATGGGAATTAGGCTGGATCTGGTGGAGAGGGATTGAGAAAGCATGCAGAAGAAATTATGATCAATACCATACCTAGAGGTCCACATCCTATAGAGAAAAGCTAGAATGTAATGGAGTGCTATGGCAGCTCGTTGGGGCATGTTCCTCAAGAAACATGTTACAACATAGAGGATGGGACTCTGGAAAAGCAATGAGAACATCGGAAGACACCCTAGAGAGACACATGTAGCGGTTGGATATGTATCCCGCTATAGGGGTGGGACTCTGGTGTTAGAGTTTCATTGATTGGAATTATATGGCAGTCATGGATTCTCTTAACTTCTATTGTAGTTAAAGTCAAAGCTGGAAATCTAGAGGGTTATGAAAGATCATTACACCTTCCACGTCAACATTGGGAGTGACACCAATGTGGGTATTTTCTAAAGCAGCAAAAGGAACAACTTGCAAAACAGATGTACTTTGTGATTAAAGTTGGTGTGTAATTTAAGTTTTACAAGCATGACTTTTTTTACAACCGAACAAGATACATTCAGTCGAAGATAGACATAGTTAATTGATGAAATACATTTTTGTTTAGTCGAATGAGAAACGTTCGGACAATGATAAACATAACTGAGTAACAGAGTAATACTGAGCAATTAGAGAATATTACTTATCTATACCAAGTTAAGGTAAATAATGATGTTGCATAGATTATAGACATAGGCATATATAATATATAAGTGATTACATTACAGATGATCATATATTATACATGCAGACGAATATTGTTAACGCTAAAAAGTGAACGCTAACACCCGGTGTGTGTAATAGAATCGTGAAAGCACCACCCGTTGGTATGGGAACAGAATATAAGCTGAAAATAGCAGAAAAGCAGTAAATGAACAACAGGTTTATAGTGGTTCGGCCCGTAATTGAGCCTACGTCCACTTTATAATCTTTTATTGCTGATTCGGTTACAAGTTGATACAAATCTCTTATCAAAACAGTACAATTTGATCACGAAAGCACTCTTGACTACTAGCTCAATCTTTGATGACGAAACTCGACAAATCCGTGTCGGATGTAAGGAGTTCTTCTCGAAGATTGTTGTAGCGTCTCGAATGCTTGAAGATCTTTTATTGTTGAATGAGTGGAGACTTCGACAGAGTAATGGCGCTTGAAGAAATGAATGGCCAAAAGTCCTTCTCATGTTGGAAGGGGTGGGGTATTTATAGGAGCTGATTTGGACTCTGGAAATTTTCCTAAGTCCTAAGTCGTAGCCGACTTAGTATAAGTCGCGACCGACTTATGATAGGTCGCAGCCGGCTCATCAACACTCCCTTAGTAGTTCACCTCCTCTTCTGGTTTTATGCTTTAAGTCCTAAGTCGCCGGAGACTTAAGGTAAGTCGGTGACGAGGTAAAGGAGTATAAGGTGTTCTGAGATTGTACACGACTTAGTATAAGTCGTAGGTCGACGACGACTTAAGACTCCCTTATCTTGTAGACTCTTAAGTCATAGTACTTCTCAACTCGGAGCATTTCATAACTCGGTGTTGTTAGGTCGGAGCAGAGTTAACTCATAGGTTGTTAAGCTGTTGAGTCGGAAGCCCTTGTTAACTCGCAGTTTGTTAAGCCGGAGACTTTCTTAAGTCGTAGCCTGTTAGGTCGCTTAGGTAGCAATACTGCTAGGTCGCAATATCTCCTAAGTCGTTAGGTCGCAGCTTCACCAAGTCGTAGGTTGCGAGCTTCCTTCAGTTAGGTCGCTAAGTCTTTAGGTTGCTATGTTCTTAGGTCGCAGACTTCAGTTAGGTCGCAAGCTTCCTTCAACAGTTAGGTCGCGACGTTCTTTAGGTCGTGGACTTCCTTAGATCGCAGAGCCTCTTAGGTCGTAGCCTCCTTAGGTCGCAACTTCCTTAGGTCGTAGCTTCCTTAGGTCGTAGCTTCCTTAGGTCGCAACTTCCTTAAGTCGCAACTTCCTTAAGTCGTAGGTCGCTGGGCTACTTCAAGAGTTAGGTTGTGACATTCCTGTAGCTTAGGTTGTGCTTCACTAAGTCGCAGAATTCCCTAGGTCGTGACTTCGTTAGGTCGCAAACTTCTCTTAGGTCGCAAAGTTTTAGGTCGCTGAAATAAAGGAATTAACATTTGCCCCTCGAGGTATATGACTATGCCATAGGTCGTATACTTCGATTCAACCTTGCTAAGTCGTGGACGACCTAAAACTTCATGCCTATTCGCCTTCCATTCTCAGCCCATATAAACTGTTAAGTCGCCTTCTTCCTCCTAATCCTTCTGCTCTAATTTCCCGTTGCTATTGACAAATCTTTGAACCCCCAAGAGAGAATTCAACTTGTTTAAACGACGATTCATCCTTTCTAACAAACTACGTAAGTGAGTTTCGATCTCTATCCCACCATAATCGCCGCCCAATCACGAGTTCATGTTTTCTAACCCAAGTTTAATTCCATGCATTTGTGTTTCGTTTTTTGAATGATTGTCACGATCGACATGTTAACATGATTCGTGAATGCACGGTAATGTTTGTAATGAATCGAAGAACTTGAAATTGATTTACTGGGCGATTCGGTTGGTATGTAGAGATGAATGGGATTCAAGAAGAGGATGAATCGTTTTCTTTATACTAGCAGTATCGGGTTATTGGATCAGTAAGATTGTTTGGAGAAGAAGCCAGCGACCTAGCAGATCCGGATGGCTTTAAAAGTTAGGTCGTAAGGTTCTTGGCGACCTAAGCCTTGCGATCTAAAAAACATCTGCAACTAAAACGAAGCTGACCAACCTCTTTTGCGACCTAAGAATTCTCAACCTATGTTAAGTCATATGCGACCTAGGACATGGAGTAAATTGCATTGCCTTGATCCACAGTTACATTGTGCGACCTAAATATGCCCCGACCTATGATAGGTCGCTGAACGACCTAGTACTTGAAACAAATTTGTAAAGCCCTGAACGCTCCAAATTGGACAGCACGACTTAAAATTGCTCCGACTTATGTTAGGTCGTGAACGACCTAGGACTTAGAAATTTAGGCAGAATTTGGCTGATTTTTGAATTTGAATTGTTTTAGACTTCGTTGTACTTCTTTTCAGATTGCCTTAACTTTAATGCTGATAACCTGTTTAGAAGCAATATTCACAAATAAAATGGGACGAAAATACTGCCATTGACTGCCCACATCAAATGACAGATTAGTCGACAAAGAATATCTAACTTAAATGAACTTCGCGAATGAAATGCTGTGAACTAACAAATCTAAGTGAAGTATTAAAGCAAAATTGAAATGATCAACTAAAGCTGATTTATTTGCATTAACACAACACTGTTCTTGGACTTAAGATATCAAGCCCCGAAACTTTATAATCGACAAGTATCAACTAATTTAGTTTCATTTATATTTGCTTGTTATTGCGTTAGTTTTGCACAACACTTCACTCTTTTTTAGGAAACGTGCACCTTAATATTTGATCGTCCAGTTCCTTGTGTAGAATGGCATCTCAACAGGAAGACTTGGAAATAGCTGGAGAAGCTTTTCCAATTGCTACTCCACTGAAAGACCCTCCGAAACGGACTTCTACTACTCTGAGCCACAAGGTCTTCAGACAATAGTGCATCCAGTTCGGCATTGCCGAAGCAGATGCTTTACTTCCTGGGTCAAGCGACACTGCTGACAGGCCGCCTCTTGGCTTTGTTGCTGTGAATCGTCAGATGTGCTTGAGCGGAGCTATTCCGCCCTTTAATGATTGTCTTCGAGAACTTCTCCTTCGGCTATCTATCTCCCCTTTTCAACTGCACCCTAATGGATACTCCATCCTGCTGGGACTGTGTGTGCTTTTCAGGAGAACGTTGGGCCGTTTTCCCAGTTTTGCCGAAATTCGCTTCTTGTGCACATTTGCAAAGAACAAAGATCATTCCTCTATAACACTTGTGAGGAGTGCCAGGAACCGTAAACTAATTCTGGACTTGCCCGAAAGTGCCCATGGGTTCTTGACTCAATTCTTTTATGTCCGCTGTCCTCCGGGATTTTATGCCATCTGGAGAGTCGGAAGTAAGATTGCCTCTTTCCGATTTGTTTTTAAGACTTTCCAGAACTCGAACTGTCAAATCCTTAACTCCATTCTTTCTTTTTGCAGCACTTCCTCCTCCACTTCGAGATACCAGTCACAAGTTAATTTTAGATACTTTGAGTGCCGTTGATGTTGAAGAGAGGAGTGCCAAATTCTTGCTGAAAGATGAATTTCTGCACCAATTTGGTCTTTTACATCCTTCTAGATCGACCCAGATTCATGAAATTTCTAGTTCTGATGCAGAAACGTTAGCTGCTTCGGGCTCTCAAGCAGAGGCATCGAATGCCCCAGTTTCTGCAGAAGAAGTTGCATCAGAAACACCTGTCGTAGAGGCTGCTTTGATAAAGTGTTCCGCATCCACTAATGTTGTAGGGTTAGTCAGCAAATCGGCACTTGCCCCAATTATCGAAGAGGAAGAAAATCCTCGAGTTTCTGAAAAATCAACTGATGTGGAAGTTGAGAAGGAGAATTCTGCTGAGCATCATAATGATGACACCTTCGATGACTTGAGTGACATAATGATAACTTCTCAAGAGCTTTTCAAGGATAATATTCCAAAGGCGAACTCTCCTGTCATTGAAGCGACTTCCTCTTTGAAACAGACCTCGACGCCTTCTACACCCGTCGTCTCCGTTCCCGCACTAAAGCGTGGTTTGTAGTTTGACGCACGTAGTTCGCACGCCACACACACTTAGGATTTTTCTGCACTTATAAGCATTTACTCTTTCTTTCTGGAAATTTCTAAACTTTACTTCTTTTCCGTTTTCAGATTCTCCGATGGGGTGCTCCGGCTCATACTATGACTCATTTCAGCGCCATGGAGGTCGTGGATCCTATGACTTTAGGAAATATCTTGGTGACCAGAGAGAGACAGATGAGGAACGGGCCCAAAGGAAGGCTCAAGAAAAATGGGATTATGAGCAGCGGCAGAGAAGAAGAGATGCTGATCGATATGATTCTTCTTATAGAACTTACGATTCTCATAAGCGGAAGTCTTATGATGACAAAGGGAAGACTCATATTACTGATGAATCGAGCAAACGGTCTAAGATAAGTGACGCGTCTGCTATTTCTGAGAAGACTAACGCTCCCATTTCTTCTGATATTCCGGCCGGCTCTCCTCCTCTAAAGGAATCTGATATTCAAACCATCATAAACAGGCCACAATATCAAGTTAAAGATGGCCCTCCAACGCTTCAGAGCCGATTTCCGAATTGGTGTTTAAGAGGAGTCCGTTTTGACTTAGATTTGGTTCCCATTGATAAGCAGGCAATGCTGAGAAATGTCGATGCTGTCAAGCTTGATATTGAGAGGATGTCGCAATGGCAGAAACTTGTCGACGAACTCCAAAGGATCAACCACATGAATCTTGAGGCAATGATGACCATGGAGAATGATAAATCAAAATGGGACAAATGGCGCAAGCAGCATGATGCGGAGATGACGAGCATTGCAGTTGACAACGCAAAGCTTGCATCTGAAGTCAAGCGACTTAAGGAAGATCTCGCCTCATCTTCTGTATCACACACTCAAAAAGAAGAAGTCTTTCAGAAGCAAGTGCGGGATGCACATGCTGTACAAAGAGATGTAGAAATGAAGCTTGCCGCCGAACAGCACGTTAATGAGAAATATCGCACAGAAAATGCCGAACTGCGGGAAAAAGTCACCTCCCAGAACGTGGAGATTGAGTTACTAAAGTCTTGACTCGCTAAAGCTGAGACAGCGCGTGATGAGGCTATTACTGGTAGGGTTGCTGCCATTGCCGAAAAAGAAGCGGCTGAGCAATCACATGAGGCAATGAAAGCAAACATCAGTTCTACCTTATTCGACTTTTATTTACACAGCGTTCTGGGTCGTGGGAGCCTTGCTTTTCTGGGTCCAGATTATGAAATCACTCTGGCTGAAGTGTGGGAAGCTGCACTTGATATGTTTAAAGGTGCCGGCTATGATGAAGCAAAATTCGAGGAAGCAAAATTCGAGGCTCGCTATCTTGATGATGAGGCTCGCGCCGCTCTTGTTAGAGGGAAGGAGCAGCTTGCTAAAGCACGGGCTGAATCACTGGGAGAAGAGCTTTCAAAAGAGGAAGCTCCTTTAACTGCCCCTGTTCATACTTCCACTTTGGCTGATGCAAACATTATGGATTCCAGCTCTCATCCTTCACATCCAGTTGTGACCACTCCTACAGAAGAAGAGGCAATGAAGGATTTTCAGGCTCGGGAATTTGAGATTGATCTCGCCAAACCGACTTCTCTAGGTGACTTTGACGAGATGAATTCAGTGAATTGCTTATCCGACTTATTACTTAAGCTTTGACGATCCACTGTCTTCTTTTTCCTTGGAGAATACTGATTTTGATTTCTTTTATTATGCAGCGGACGTGCCGGAAACTGCACCAATTTCTCCTTCTTCAGCTGCCGTTCCTCCTCCTTCTCAATTTACTCCTCTTCCAGCCTCTCAACCAGGTTCACAGGAAGAACAGATAGCAGCCCTTCAAGGCTTGGACGAACCACCTGCTTCCGAGGAGCAGAAAGCAGAAGATCTGGAAGATAGTGAGAAGACCCCGGAGCAGTCTTTTGACTACGACACAAAGCTTTCTACATTTCTTACTCCGGGGAGTGAGTCTTCTTCCAAGAAGAAGGGGAAACGTGTGGTTTCGAAGAAAGGAAAGAAAAGTTCTTCTGCTGCTGGAGATGAAGCAGAAGTCGATCCGGCTGAGTCTCTTTCTCCTTCTTCTCCAATACGTCCTCCAAAACTAATTACCAGGCCGGGTAAAGGCTCCAAGGGTGGGAAGAAGGAGAAACGAGTTTGATTTTGTCTTTTCTGCTTTTTGCATGCATTGACCGGAGATTGTGCGGATACCGGTCTCCGCTCCTTTTTGTAATCTGCACAATGTAAAAAGTTTCCATAGTATTGAATAAAATAACTATTTTACTTGTACAAATTCTTGTGTATGTAGGAATATATCTGTTTTTCATTTGAAGTGTAGAGTAAACGATTCTTTTTACTTGTACAAACTTTTGTCTGTGTTTCAAGAACGCATTTATTCCACATCTTCTTTATGTGATATTGCAATGAACTTGTGGTGTGTCACTTGTATATTGTATAATGTTGCCCCCATACCACAAGTGCATTGCAATATTTCTCGCTTTTACAAGACTGATACTCTTATATTAGAGAATAACTATTCCACTTTTGAGGAAGGAATCATTCTGCTTTTAATAGAGTATATCTCGTTTTTGGAGAAATTTTTACTTTCTCTTTCTGTCAGAAGAACACTTCGACTTTTGGGAATGATCACTTTTATTTGTTTAAAAATGAATTTTCCTACACAATGAAATGAGCTTCTGAAGAAGGTTTTGATTTTTGTGCCACAGTAAAGGGTTTATTTTTGGTACTTCAAGCAAGGTGAAGTACGCCTCTGCAGAGGTCTTTTGGTCTCTGAAGAGAAGCAATTTTGGTCTCCGAAGAGAAGCAATTTTGGTCTCCGAAGAGAAGCAATTTTGGTCTCCGAAGAGAAGCAATTTTAGCATTTCAGCTCTGGTGAAGTGGGTCTCCGAAGAGAAGCATTTTGCACTTCTACACGGGTGAAATGTGCCTCCGAAAAGGGCTTTTTAGCATTTCATCACTGGTGAAGTGGGTCTCCGAAGAGAAGCATTTTGCACTTCTACACGGGTGAAATGTGCCTCCGAAAAGAGCTTTTTATCATTTCATCACTGGTGAAGTGGGTCTCCGAAGAGAAGCATTTTGCACTTCTACACGGGTGAAATGTGCCTCCGAAAAGGGCTTTTTAGCATTTCATCACTGGTGAAGTGGGTCTCCGAAGAGAAGCATTTTGCACTTCTACACGGGTGAAATGTGCCTCCGAAAAGGGCTTTTGAAATTGCCTGGAAGTTAATTTCTCATGGTTGAGTGGATCCACGGGGCGGACGCAAGTTGCTTGATTGGATGTTTGTTTGCACAAATGATCGCAACCAATTAACAAGGGCCCTGTTCCTTCAGCTTGGGAAGGTGCCCCTCCGGTGGTTCCACCAATCTTGTTATTGAGAGAAGCACTTTCATTTATTGGTGTGCCTCGTTAGAGGGCTTTGTTGACCTTTGGGAAGGAGCATCGGTTGGTTGGTGTGCCAGGAAGGTTGCTTCTCAGGGGCGAGTAGATCCACGGGACGGACGCAAGCTGCCTGATCGGATGCATCACGATCAGTTAGCAAGGGCCCTGTTCCTTCTGCTTGGGAAGGTGTCCCTTCGGTGGTTCTACCGGCCCTTTTATTGAGGAGCAAAATTCCTTTTGGCTGCTTCCGTGCTTGCTTGGCCATATTCTCCCATCATCTGCCCATTAGCGATCTTTTATTATCATTTCCAAGCGTATCTTCATTCCTTTTGTAAGTAAATTGCCTTATCCGAAGAAGTGGACTTCACTGTTGAATAACTTCATGGGACAAACGCGAGTTACCTAGCTGGATGTATGTTCATATTGACAATCACAACCGGTTAACGACGGCTTGCCCTAGTGAAGTTGCCAACTTTTTATGTGAAGTTCTTCTTGTATAGGATTTGAATATGGACTTTTTTGTTGCTTGGTATTTGCTTTAATAAATGATTTGTAAGGCTCGCTTAGCTTTGCGATGGGTGAGCTTTGCTTTAATGACCTGCAATATTAGATCGACATTTTAGCAATACATTTAGAGTATTTACACATCGAAATATAACAGGCATTTTATAATAGAAAACACAGAATGCATAGTTTTTCATTATTCAGTCATGCTGATTTCTCAGCGGTCTACAATGCAAAAGTTATACATCCACCATCATTTTTTACAAATTTAAGCAACGCTGTTAAGCAAAAAATGGATGCTAATGATTGTTGTTTCAGAATCTCCGGACTGATTTTCCATTTGCACTAGATTTGCAGCTTCGGATTTATATGCCAGAGAAAGTGAAAGATGCCCCAGTTGCAGTTTTGTGGACAATTAGCAGTCGTCCCAACTTCTGCCTGCTGGGTGTGGACCTCCTGTGACAACATTAATGACAAGCTTTTCTGAATCTTGCACTGCAGTGTTGTTGAGAGAATCGGATTGATGGGTAGGACGTTGTTGATCCCGAGTGGATGAGGTTGGAGCGACTCCGCTTCTCTTAACGTATTGTTGGAGTTTACCCTGCTCCAGCAATTCTTCAATCACATTCTTTAATTGGCGACATTGGTCAGTGTCATGGCCAGGTTGATTGTGAAATTGGTAGAATTTTCCATTACGCTTTGCACCTCTCGTCATCTCAGGTGGCTTAGGATACCTGACAACGTCCTTTGTTGCAAAAAAGATATTTCTTGGTGTATCAGTTAAAGGAGTATAATCCAAAGGATTAAAGCGGCGAGGTTTCTTTTCATTTCCCTGGCTCTTTCCTCCTTCATTCTCCCTTTTCTGACTTTCAGATTCTCTTTTATTAGATGGGACATTATTATTATTAGTTTGGGCAGCAACCACTTTTGATGTCGTAG
The DNA here is from genome assembly GCA_030737815.1 of Allium fistulosum. Classification (NCBI taxonomy): domain Eukaryota; kingdom Viridiplantae; phylum Streptophyta; class Magnoliopsida; order Asparagales; family Amaryllidaceae; genus Allium; species Allium fistulosum. The sequence continues at coordinate 723,456,099 of CM060901.1, forward strand.
AAAGGCTTTCAAGGCGAATGAACTCGGCGGCCTTTTTATAAAATTTATCAAGTGAGTTCGGTTCCTTCATCTTTAGCCATATTCCAAATTCACTCGATTTATCAATGGCTCGCATCAAATAAGTCAGGATCATGCGTGGTTCCGCATTTTCTACTTCGGCTAAAGCTATATTGAAACGGCTCAAGAAAGATTTGATTGATTCTCCGGGCGCTTGTTCAAGGTTAGACAGTGACATTATATCCTTAGCTTTTGAAGCATACAATCTGAACTGTTCTTTAAACTTTTGCGTTAAGTCGGAGAACTTATCTACAGACCAAACTGGAAGCTTTGTGAACCAAAGTAAAGCCACACCTTCCAGGTATACTGGAAAGTATCGACACTTGATCTCGTCTGATGCTCTTGCACCGGTCATATGCCAATCGTATTTGTATAGGAAATGATTAGGGTCACCGATTCCCCTATAGGCTTGGATAGTAGGAGGTGCAAATTTCCTTGGAAACTCCGCTCTCAGGATCCTTTCAGTAAACGGAGTTCTGCTTGGCGCGAATCCCCAGTCAGCCTCATCCTCTTCCCTTTGCATGCTCTCTTTCATGATGCGGCCAACCATTTCAGACAGGTACTCTTTATTGTTCAAAGACACCTCCGGGCAAGCATCAGTTCTTCCCTCGGAAGTTTGCCCGGGCATATGTTCATAACAAGTTGGTTGCGGCATAGAACCATCAGCCTGGAAAGGTGGCATTTCAGGAAGAGTAGTTTGATGGTTTTCTGGTTGACGATTTGCCCCGAGCAGGGCAGTTATTCTATCCATCATCAAAGCGTTTTGAGTTTCAATTTGTTGGTATAATCCAGAAACTGCATCGTCCAATTCAGCCCTGGTGACTCCAAGGGTAGGAGTCGCTTGGTCTGTTGTTGGGGAAGCGGAAGTCCCTTCGTGAGCATTTCTGGATCTGACAGGTCTACCTCTTCTTCCAGGAGCCATTATTTCGGATTTGGTCTTTAAGAGAGGTTCTTTTTATGAATCTTTGCGAGGCAACGGTGGGTGATCGCCTGAGTTCAATTCTCAGTGAAAGCACCAAAATGTTAACGCTAAAAAGTGAACGCTAACACCCGGTGTGTGTAATAGAATCGTGAAAGCACCACCCGTTGGTATGGGAACAGAATATAAGCTGAAAATAGCAGAAAAGCAGTAAATGAACAACAGGTTTATAGTGGTTCGGCCCGTAATTGAGCCTACGTCCACTTTATAATCTTTTATTGCTGATTCGGTTACAAGTTGATACAAATCTCTTATCAAAACAGTACAATTTGATCACGAAAGCACTCTTGACTACTAGTTCAATCTTTGATGACGAAACTCGACGAATCCGTGTCGGATGTAAGGAGTTCTTCTCGAAGATTGTTGTAGCGTCTCGAATGCTTGAAGATCTTTTATTGTTGAATGAGTGGAGACTTCGACAGAGTAACGGCGCTTGAAGAAATGAATGGCCAAAAGTCCTTCTCATGTTGGAAGGGGTGGGGTATTTATAGGAGCTGATTTGGACTCTGGAAATTTTCCTAAGTCCTAAGTCGTAGCCGACTTAGTATAAGTCGCGGCCGACTTATGATAGGTCGCAGCCGGCTCATCAACACTCCCTTAGTAGTTCACCTCCTCTTCTGGTTTTATGCTTTAAGTCCTAAGTCGCCGGAGACTTAAGGTAAGTCGGTGACGAGGTAAAGGAGTATAAGGTGTTCTGAGATTGTACACGACTTAGTATAAGTCGTAGGTCGGCGACGACTTAAGACTCCCTTATCTTGTAGACTCTTAAGTCGTAGTACTTCTCAACTCGGAGCATTTCATAACTCGGTGTTGTTAGGTCGGAGCAGAGTTAACTCGTAGGTTGTTAAGCTGTTGAGTCGGAAGCCCTTGTTAACTCGCAGTTTGTTAAGCCGGAGACTTTCTTAAGTCGTAGCCTGTTAGGTCGCTTAGGTAGCAATACTGCTAGGTCGCAATATCTCCTAAGTCGTTAGGTCGCAGCTTCACCAAGTCGTAGGTTGCGAGCTTCCTTCAGTTAGGTCGCTAAGTCTTTAGGTTGCTATGTTCTTAGGTCGCAGACTTCAGTTAGGTCGCAAGCTTCCTTCAACAGTTAGGTCGCGACGTTCTTTAGGTCGCGGACTTCCTTAGATCGCAGAGCCTCTTAGGTCGTAGCCTCCTTAGGTCGCAACTTCCTTAGGTCGTAGCTTCCTTAGGTCGTAGCTTCCTTAGGTCGCAACTTCCTTAAGTTGCAACTTCCTTAAGTCGTAGGTCGCTGGGCTACTTCAAGAGTTAGGTTGTGACATTCCTGTAGCTTAGGTTGTGGCTTCACTAAGTCGCAGAATTCCCTAGGTCGTGACTTCGTTAGGTCGTAAACTTCTCTTAGGTCGCAAAGTTTTAGGTCGCTGAAATAAAGGAATTAACAAATATATAGGCAAGAAAATGAAATTTTCAGTAAAGTAAATAAGATAGGGTTGAAATAAAAATGACTTGGACTACTTTCAACTTTTAAAGTACAAAAGAAGAGGATGTACTTGTAGATCAACGACCTATGTATAAGAAGCCAAAAGAAAAACAAAAATAACTACCCTTAATGATGTCTCCCCCTCTTTGGCTCCTTCCATTTCTTGGATAAAGGAGACAAAGTGTCAGTATCCTTTGGAGGTGCGAGACAACCTTTGGGGTCTTCATCCCAATTGTAGTCACTCTCTAAGGTAGTATAAGACATAAGAGTGTTAAAAGATACGCCCATTACAAGTAGAATAGAGGTCAGAATGATGAAAGGGGGGATTAGTAAGGATATAGAGATGGGAGGTGGAATGTTCTCCAAGCTTTTTTCCTTCTTGACGTCCTTCAACTTGGACATGTCAATATCCTTCCTCTCTACCATTGATGTTATAGCTTCAGGTCCTTTAACATCTGTAATGACCTCATCCTCATAGCCCATCAAGAATTCAGGATCATCCGTACCTTCTTCACTTAAAGCATTGATCTTTTCAACATCGGGCCTAGAGTGGACCTAGTAGAAGAGGTTGGAACAAAGGGTTGTGCAAAGATGATGATGGACTCAGTGGTAGGAGTTTAAGGGCTTGGAGTAAAGATTACATCCGGTAGAGGGGTGATTGGAAGTCGACCTCAAGGTTGACAAAGAGAAAATAAAAAAATAGAAACGTCTTCAGAAGACATTTGAAGTTTCTCGAAGGCATGAGAGATCAAAGATATACCTCCCGGAGTTGACATTAGGATATGAGGGGAATCTTTGGTTTATACTCTTCCTATATCATGGACATTAATTAAATGACAGGGGCAGTCGAAGGTGGCACATAGCCAGGATCTCCATGGCTATATCCTTCTAAGATTGGAGCAATAGAAAAATTTACAAGAGGAGGTGGCATAGAAGTAGGGACATTGGTAACCTCAAAGCTGGCCACTATAGAAACAATCACATCTGCCTAAGACTTCGAGGTAATGGGAGCGGCGTCTTCAACCAAGCCCTTGGAACTGGACTTGGCATGAGGCTCGATGAGCATTTGTACCAATGATGCAACTTTTGCAGCCACACCACCTAACCCTCATATAGGGCCTCCAAATAAAACTTGTGAAATTGTATGAGGACTTTGATTGCATCTTCGTCTACTTCCTTTTTTGTTTCCTCTATTTCTTGCTTTAAAATTACTTCATAGACCTTGGTTAGGGTCTCAGGATACTCTTGCTCGGGTCCTTGATGGTTTCCGGATCTTACGACATTGACATTATAGCACAAGATGGTGGAGTCAATTTTGTTTTCAACCCTTGCTCTATTTTGATAAGGTAGGATTCTAGCTCCACAACCTTGTTTGAGAGCGTCGTTTTATCCCGCCAAAGGTCACATGTTTATTCACAATAAGACTGGGCTTCCTCGAGAGCTTCAATTTTATTGTCCTTTTCATTTTTGAGGTTTGGTTTAAGCTTTTTGATCTCTGTGCCCATTTTCACATGAAGGGCATCTTTTTTTGGTGACTTCGCTGGTCCAAACGTAAGCTTTTTGGACTTGTTTGTCCAGGATCTTCATTTTGGCTTCCATAGCTCAGATTTTAGCTCTAAGTTTATCTTCTACATTTTTGTCTACCTTATCCTTAACGGCCATTTCTCTCTCTAACTTCTTGACTTTTTTGGAGAGGTTTCTCTTGATTTTGTCATCTTTATTGCTCTCCTATTCTAAGAGTTATTATTATCAAGTGACTCTTTTTGTTTAGATCGGCTAGGCCCATAGATAACTTCACCCACATGTTGTACTACTTTAGTAGATCCTTGTGAAGTGACAGACTAGTCGCCAAGTCCTTTAGAAGAATTTTATTCACATCATACATGAACTGGAAAACTGGTAAGATCTATACCAAGATGTATAACCTCATGCTCTATAAGAATTTTTGATGTTGGAGCATTTGGAGTTGAAAAGGGGTGGCTAGTGATGGTGATAGTGGATTCTTTCCTAAGCTCATCATTGTATGTGAAGTTAAGGAGATGAATAAGTTGTTCTGGATTTGGATTGGGTAGAGCTAGGGCTAGATAGTGAGGAGGGACTAGATTTTTCCCCTTAGGGGAGCTAGGCTTGTCAGAATACCAGTCTTAGTCCCTTGGAAGTAGAGATCATGCCCTTTGAGGTGAACTAGAGCCTTTTTGGACCTAGAGTGGTCCCATGACCTCTCACACTCAGAGTAGAGCCTTCTTTTTTCCTCCTCGTCTCTCTCAGTGTATTCCTTCTCCTTTTTCTTTTAGTTCTATCCTATTCAGATTCATAATTGGGATCCCAACTAGAGTACGGATCAGTCCAGCGGAGAGATGGACGGTTGCTACTTGATTTCTTATCTAGGTATCAAATTTGGATTTACCCCATAGAACCTAAAAAGAGAACCAAGGCTAACTTAGTGCTTGAAGATGGAAAACGGTACATGTAGAGTCAGTGTGCTACGATCTTAAGTGCTATGCAGAGTGCCTATGTGTCTTATTGATTCTACGGACCATGCTCGTGTAGTCAACTAAGTGGAGTTACTTCTCTCGTGTAAGTTGTGGGCATGCTGGCCGTTGTTCAAATAGGGGAAGTGATGTCTAGAAGGCTGAAGTCGGCAATGTTGTACTTTGGGATGTTCTCTGGAATGCCTCCAAGATTGCCAATCGAAATAAAGATACCTTTAGCAAGCAAAGAGGGAGTCGCTTCTCCAACTAGAGTCTTCTGCGGCTCAGGGACTGGGCGAGGTGACAGAATTTGTATTCTTGGTCGAAGAATGAGAGGCAAAGTTCTTTCATCGCCACCCGTCTCTTTGGTAGACTTGTATTAGTTATTAGAGTCATCGTCGCCATCCTCACCTTTGTCGTCATCCTAGTCATTGTCCTCATCTTCATCTTCATTCTTATCCTCCCCTTGGTTAGTGGGGAAGTCTTGTGCCGTATGTGGAGCTTCTTTTTATGCAGGAGCTGGGAGTTGGCATAAACTTCTTATGTGGCCTACACAACTATTCTTATAGGAGGCAAGATATCAAGGCTCCGGCCATTGTATAATAAATGGAAATGTCACATTTGAGAATCAGTCACAAGAGTTTTCATTCTTCTTTCATTATTCGAAATACTTTTCAAGGTTTGGAGCGTCTGTGCTAGAGCAGTGTTAGTGGACCTTTGAGGAATATCTATTATGTTTTAAGAATAATGGAGTTAGCGAATTGAGTGAAATAGGCTCTGATGAATTAAAGTGTGAAGTTGAAACTTACATCCTAACAATCATTTCTGAGCAAAGCCGGCTAGGCAACGATGAAGATATATTCATCCTTGAAGTGCCTAAGCTTATTATAAAGGCTGATAACAATTCGACAGCCCTTCAAAGTCTCCAAGAAAATGAGAGGTGGTTGATCGCTTCTCTTCTTGAAGTTGTAAGGGTATCTAATTTCTTCGAGAGTAGGCACCCTACCCAAGTTCCTAAGAAAGATCATGTACGTGCAGTTCAATGCAGCATACCTATTTGGGTAGAGCTGGGTAAGGGCAAGCTTTATGAACTGAAGGATTAGTCAAATAATGTGATTGAATGGGGAAATGCCTTGGAGAGACACATGTAGCGGCTGCGTGCTGTGTGTCCCTCTGTGGGGTTGTGTGCCCGTTGGTGGGATTTCAATGTAAGACCGATTGGAATTATATGGTAGTCATAGATTCTCTTAACGTCCATTGTAGTTAAAGTCAAAGCCAGAAATTTGGAGGGTTGTCGAGGATTATTACACCATTTAGGTCAAGATTGGGAGCGACATCGATGTGTTTTTTCTGAAGCGATGAAAAGAACAACTTGCAAAGATCGCCTGGGTTGACTGTGAAATTGCCGAGGCCTAGGAGGCATTGAAGTAGATGGTGGGGAAGAAGATGACCCTACCATTAGAGGAGTGAATTTAGAGGTAGAAGGACCAGTGCCCAAGGAGGAGAAACGCAAGGAGCATATACGTTCCATAATCTACTGAAAATTGATATGTGAGTATGGTCAGGTATGATTTGAATTCAACGTTACTTTAGTTAAGTCTCGTGTAGCTAATGTATGGGACCCAATAGTTGACGACGTGCATTGACCAATCGGTTTCGTACATCGACAAGGGTGATGATGTATGAGTCAATTTGTGTGGTGCATGTCTTGTGTCCTTGGCGTTTGAATGAATGTATTATATGTAGATAGCCCGATCATACTGGCAAATGAGCTCCGATATGTGATGGAACTGTACGTCGGATGTTACTTGTTAACGCAAGATTTATGTTAACGACAGTGCTGTCCAATGCAACCCGAAGCTTCTTTTTGTAGGGGTTGCATAGATATCTTCCTGAGATCGAGTGTCGATTGGACAGGCATCCCAGAATGCAGTGACTCTTGGATTTAGTGTAAATGCATGTATATGATTTCCATAAGTATTGATAACCAAATTCCATGCTACCAATTCATATTCCAAGTTGACCAAGAAATTGATCGCATGGGTAAACTTTGTTCTTGGACTTCTTTACCAATTCCATCCTTAATTCCATGGATGGCTCGCTTTAGCCATGAAGTTCCCATGACAATGGTGGTTAAGGGATTATTATATGGATAGGTGGCATGGGACTTGGGGTCGACTATGGAAGGAGATGATGCATTGGCATGGTAGAGCATGATGGAGGCTACCCACCTAAGCTTAGATCTAAGGAGAAGTCGGTGACATCTCTATTTTGGCAAAAGTCAAGTTGAAGTTCAAATAGATCTGAGTTGTTTGTTTACTTGGGTCGATTGCAAAACTTGGCCTTGATTTGATGGCATTTGGGGGCTTGAAGGAAGCAGCACCACTAATCATGAAGGAAGAAAGTCGCTAAGGTTTATAGGAAACAAAAGGAAGAAACTTTGGAAACAAAGTAATGTGGAGGCCTAAATTTTCTACGTGTTACTTAAATAGTAACACGTTGAAAACAATCAGTGTCGATCCATAATAATCGCTAACCATCCATTTGAGCATTCCATTTAAAAAATGATAATGAAATGAGTGAATGGTGATGATCAAGATTGTGATGAATAAAAGGGATGGGGTCCTACTTGACCAAAGCGAAGAGAAGAGCTTTCAAGAATCTCATAAATGAATGGAGAATTTAAGTGAGAAACTTTAACTCTTATATTTGCTAAAGATATGTAATTCTATGACTATATGGAGCAGCGTGCTGGTTCAGAAAAGATGTAATATTTCACAAAGACATTTCAGGAGATAGCGAAATCTTTGCAGAGTAGAGTTCGGATGCGATTGCTTGTTTCGACCCAAAGCGTGCTTTGTTAACTTAAACCATATTTGAGGGGGGGCAAGTGTTATCCCACATATGAACCAAGTGATATTTCGATGGATCCTGACTATTGAGTGGTCATGAAATGGATTGGGAAGAACAAGAGATATAAGAATGAAGAATGCAAGGAAAGTAACTAAGGATGGAGAAGGTCATAAGGGTCGGTACCGATCCTTATGAGGAGCAAGTGTACTTAATCATTTCAAGGACCAAAGCATAAAGAGCTAAAGGAAAAGGGAGAAGACTCAAGTTGAAGAATGGATCGATGCATATCCATAAGGATCGGTGTTGAACCATCATGGTTCATCATGTAGACTATCTTTGCACCGTTAAAGACGAGGACCAAGTTAAGAAGGGAGTACAAGACAGTACAAGTAAATGGATCGATACCGAACCATTTTTGTTCATGATATTTTGATTTCGACTGATTCTTCTTGCTGAACCTTTAGATTTGGAGATGTGAACAAGTTCAAATCAACACAATGATTTTGGTGGTCAATTTCACCTATAAATACCAAGGATAATGCAACTAGGAAAAATCTTCCCCTTGCTTAACTGATTTTTGCATAGATAATCATCCGTATTCATATCTGAACGGTTTGAATCATGAGATTTTTGTAACTTAAGCTAATAGTGGAAATGGATTATTGATTTTGGTCGAACAACTCTAAAATTGTGTTTTCCTCTTTCTCTTTTGATTCTTAGTTTTGTACAATTTTCGTTTGTCTTTAGATTGGGTGTTTATCCCACTTTTGGAGCAAATTGTTGTTGATAAAGAAATTGTTGGTTTAATTAAATTAACTAATTTTGTTTTAAAACTTTACGTATATATATTTGTATATTATGGCTTAAGTATGTGTGTGTGTGTGTATTATTTTAGTTCAGTTTTAATTTTAGTTTGTCATGCTTAATTTATTAAATTTTTACATTCATAATGCAAACTTTATAAATATTAATGTTGTAAACTAACAAAGGGCATATATATATATATAAATATCAAAGTGTGTAAACAACCATTAGGATGCATGGTTATGATTATGGGTACATAGTCAAGGGATAATGATTATACAATAAGTGGTAACATATACACACATAACATATAAATTTATTTCGGCCATTAAATAATGTATAAATATATTTGTTGTTATTCGTATTATTATATTATTAACATACATATACATACATACATACAAATATATATATATATATATATATATATATATATCTTCTTTGATAGAAAAAAATATCTTTTCGATTTTATATTATATATATATATATATTATATACATGCCAAAATATTATATACATATATGTACACACACATATCTTGACATAATTTTTTTGTTTAAAATTTTTAATTTAAGTAATTTTGGCTTATTTAAACATTTGTCAAAATATTAAAAAAAATAATTAAAACCGAAAGTAAAATATGTATATAAATTTTCTTATCTAATCTTAAAACTGTAAAATTACATATTTGTATAAACCAAAATAAACAAATATTTTTTTAAACTTGAGAAATAAAATTTTCAAATCCATGTATAATATATGTGTGTGTGTGTGTGCATGTAAATATAATATAATTTATATATATACATACACACATATAGGCACACATGTATGTATAAACCATAAGAAATTTGTTTGAATTTTAAAAATAAATTAAATATATGTATTGTAACACCCCGTAATTTTATGACAATTAATTAAAAAGAAATTAATTAATAAATGATGTCATCGGAAAATAGAATTTTTATAACCATTATAATTTGGCTATTAAACTCACACCGTTGGGTTCATGGCAATTTTCTTATCAATATTCATATATAAAGTTTTCTGATCCGAATTCAAACGAAAAAGTTATTAACATTTGAAGATTTTGAATCAGAAATAATTATATATGTGATTATGGTAATAAAAGGTAAAAAATGTTTATTGCTAATGTTAGTTGAAACTTAGACATTAAGAAATGTTAACATTAAATCAAATCTTAGAAAATATGTATAAAGTGGAAACTAATGACGTAATCAGATTTAAAAAGGAATTAAATCAAAAGAATCTAATGATGCTGATAATTAACGCCAAAATCACACCACAGTCGACCCCTGATGCACCCGGGTCAGCCAGTGGTGGTCGACTCTAGGTAAGGAGCAGTTGACCCATGAGTTGCAAAATTCGACAGTAATGTTTAGTCAAATGGCCCGGATTTAATATACTTCAGTCGAACGACTGGCATTGATATGAATCCCTGTAAATATAGACCTAGGTTCTCACTTCTAAACTCCATATTTTTAGAGCGACGTCGGAGCTCTGTCATTTTCTATTCTCCTCCAAATTCTAAATTCTTAGAAATAGTTATAGTTTATACATATATACAATTAGAGAATTGTAGAAGATGATTGAAGAAGAGAATAGGTTCAAATCAAATCACTAAAGCCAATGTAAATTGTAAATTCGGATCTAAAATCTGAATCTAATTCTTAATCTCTCTTCTAATCTAGATCTCTAATAAATCTGTGTACGCTTGCGATGTATAAATCCGAATAGTGAGAAGAAGGAGTCAAACTGGAATAACAAGGATTATATCGGGAGATTTGGAAAGCTAAAATGGTGAGTGGAAAATTATATTTTTTATATATAATATTAGATTTATATTATTGTAGATCTATTCCTAAATGCCTGAAATGTAAATTGAAGTTGTAGTCAAAAAACTATATACTTGAAGTAAAATTGTAACCTTGCCTGCATTCTGTTATTGATAACCTAAAAATGTATATTGCATGTATCTGGAAAATATAGGGAATTAATACTCCCTGAATTTAGTCTCTAAATTTGTAGAATATGTGATAGTTCCAGATTTTTGAATTTAATATGACTTGTGCAAATAAAATGGTAAATTGAGTTATCACGGTTAAATGAAGGGATTTAAGTAGTATTTTAATTTATTGGATTATATAGCGTGTTGCGATGTGAATTTTTATAAATTATGAAACTTCAGATTTATAAATAAAAGTGTAATGGTTGAAATAACAATGAATACACCTAAAAGAAAGAGATGTATAAAATAGGGATATTTACTGTATTTTGTACTATTTAGTTCAATAATTATGAAAAGATAATTCCTTGTAATTCCAAAGGTAACATAAATCCCCATTTTGGATAAGAGATAGAAATCTATAGTGTTAACCATTCCATTTGGGATAAATGTAATTCCAATGCATTAAAATACATAAATCCTAAAGATAAGTTAAAAGAATTATAAATGTGATAAAAATGGTCCAAGAAAAGAATACATGCAAAAAATAGTAAAACAGAAATGAAATATAAAGAAATGTACAGATAGATAAGTCATAATTTAAAATAAAAGGGTATAGACAATCCTTTAAAACAAGGTAGGAAATTAAAAGTTAAAAAGGAATAAAAATAGGAAGTTAAATAACGAGGGTATGGAAAAGTAAATGAGAAAATATATTTAAAATAAAAGTGGTAAATGATCTTAAGTTAAATAAGAGGTAAACACATAGAAAAGTACAGAAATATTGTAAATAGTGAATAGTATAGACATAATATTAAACAAGAATGAATAAAGATGTATATATAAACATACATACACACACACATACACACGTAGCCTCAAGTATACGTTTATGACAGATGTGAATTTTATACGTATATAAATAACTTAAATGGATAAGAATGACATAGTCATCTGTAGCGATCATGAACTCGACCTTCGAAAATCGGCACCCGTACTTCACTTGTACTCAAAATGCCGCAGATTCAAACGCCGAATCTAAGTCACCGGAGCTTATAACACAGTAAGTATAAAACCACAGCGGAATAAAGAAATCAATGATATCATATGCAACTCCAATGAATACAATATCCAGAATGATATACAACAATGATATCAATATGATACACCAATATCATAGATAAATAATGATACAGCGGAAATAACAACAGTGGAAGAGATCACTCCAAATGATCTACAAAAGAGAATGACTCCAACAACTCCAACATCAAGCTCGAACCACCATCACGATGCACAAAGATAAGCAAGGACAGTCGTCCACTCCGATGAAGTGAACTAGCTCCAGATAATCTACTAAACCTGAATATCTGAAAAACCCAACTCTAGACTGCTCGTGTGGAAAATTATGGGCACCCAGAGTTTAGGAAAGGAACAATAAACTCCGAGTCAGTCATGGGACTGGTGTGAGTAACAAAAACAGTTTATCTTTAAACAACAAACAAAAGAATTTTAAACATTGGAATCCGCAATGCTTTTGGAAAATGAAACTACCATAAGACCTCCCGCCACACACACAATGCAATCGCAGACTTGGAGGAGATTTCTTCTTATGATAGTCAAATATGCTTACTACGCAAAATTCTTTTTATATTATTAATAGTGCATAGTGTACAAATTTTTTTCGAAAATACAATATTAATCTTAGTCAGCATAGGTACCATTATATTATGCCTACTATAGCTGCTATATTAAATAGCAGGTTCTACAACTAAAACCGTACAAGGTTTGTATTGTTTGATTGGATTTCCAACAAATGGTCGGGCTAAGGAACTTCCTACTGCCACATGGGTATGCCTCTGGATGGACGTCCCGAGTACCTAACCGGATCTCTGCCAACACAAGGTCGGGTTACCTCTTACACTAGGTAACTACTTCTCGAGTATGCCACCCGCCGGTCCTTTGGGACCTTTATCCGAGGTACCTCGATCACAAAGCAACAACCACACAGTAAATGAGATTGGAGCAACCACATAGGTTAAATATCAAGGCTCCATACCTGATACCACCCTTTTCCAGAAGGAAATGACATACCCTAAAGGGAGAGACCCTCATAACATTGGCGCATCATTCCCGTTTCGACCCATTCCGGGTTGTGAGGTTCGATGAGGTCTCGTCCACAAAGCTACGCTTTTTCACAAAGCCATGCTTTGATCAACAAATGATCATCAAATGACCATCAACACACAGCAACACTCAACATGCCACACTACCAAATTGGGAGTATATCACTGATAACCTTCAACTACATAACCTCTGAGCTCGTACGTCTCAGAGAAAGGTGTTAAGCTAAGAGAATAAATTCTCCGCCACCAAACAGAAATGTATTTGAAAGAAATCAGCTTTATATCTTAAAGTGTAATGTCAGACATACAACCATACAAGTCTGTTCCGGGTTCAACCATAACCGAAGGCACTTCCTAAGAAGCCCTTGCAATCCGGGTATTCACAATCCCGATCGGACTTCCCATCACTTAGGGAATCTCTATACCAGGAGCTACCCAGTGCAGAGACAATCGATAGGTTACCCTATCATTTTCACAAATACCCGGTCTTCAACACCGGTCTTCAAATGCTATCCATATACGACGTATCACTTATTCGGAATGGGTTGTATGACACAAAGGTCCTCTCCCGGCTAAACCGAATAGTTAGTGCAATATTTAAAAACATATGGATATTGGGATTTCAGTTAAGTCACAACTTATTACCCAAAACTTCTCTTCAAATGGTTTAAACACATTACCATTTTAATCTTTTACAAAAAGATTCATTTCACAAAGTTCACCCAGTTTCACAAAGATCTATTCATAGATTTCCAAATCGATTTCCATTTCAATTGGATTAACTCATTAAATCTTTAAATCAAAGATTTAATTTATAGCTTTCAAAACAATTTCATTTCGAATGGTTTAAACAAATCACCATTTTAAATCTGTTAAAAATAAACAGATTCAATTCATAGCTTTCAAAAAGAATTCACTCATAACTTGGAAAACCATTTTTCAATTCAAACTTGAAATTCCTTTAACTTAAATTGGAAATTCATTTCTTATATGAAAGCTTTTATCCTTTGAAAACAATTAGTTTCCATTCTGGAAAATCTGATTCATTTATACGAGTTAAAATCCTTGGGTTAAATTCAAATTCTCAAAACCATACTTTAAAAATGGTTTAAATTCATATAAACACACTTATAACATTTATCACATTTTTAAACCAAAATTTTCAATATAGAATTCAATTCCATATTTTGAATTCAAATTCAGATTGAATTATTTAAATTGGAAGCTTTACCAAGTTATTCAAAATAACTTTTATCTTAAAAACTCCTTTTCGAAAGCTTTAACATTTAACCCAAATTCATTTCCAAAATCAATTGAAATTAAAATTTTCAATTTCAAAAACATTAAATTTAAATCATCTGTGACTTAACCGATTTCCTCGTGAAATCCATATTTGTGTGTGTATGGTGTAGTCCAGGGGTTTCACACAGTAGTGCAACATCAATAAATCATCACTGATTCAAACACAGAAATATAGTTGATAAGCGGTATAAACTATAATGCTTATCTTTTATTCACAGATCACAAATATATAAATAACACAAATAAATAAACTACAGTACAGATCACACACAAATCAGAATATATCATACAACATCACAGATCAGAGATATCAAACAATTCAATCATTCAGTCAGGTCCAAACATTCATAGGTAAGGTCAATTAATTGTCTGATTAATTCAAATCAGATTAATTTCTTATGAATTACTAATCCTGGTTAATTAACATTAATAAATTAAAAATCAATTTGATTAATTATTCTTTAATCATTTATTAATTAACCATTAATAATAAATTAATTAACCTTTACTTATAATTCATCAACCTTTAATTATTAAATAATTAACCTTTAATTATTTAATTCACCATTTAATTAATTATCTTAAATTAATAAATTAACCCTTAATTAATTACCATTTAATTAATTATCCTTAATTAATTAAAATAAGTGATTATTCTTAATCACTTAATCAACTTTAACCATTAATTAATTACTTTTAATTAAGTAATTATCTTTAAGTACTTACCTTTAATTAATTACCATTTAATTAATTATCCTTAATTAATTAAAATAAGTTATTATTCTTAATCACTTAATCAACTTTAACCATTAATTAATTACTTTTAATTAAGTAATTATCTTTAAGTAATTACCCTTAATTAATTACCATTTAATTAATTATCCTTAATTAATTAAAATAAGTGATTATTATTAATCACTTAATCAACTTTAACCATTAATTAATTACTTTTAATTAAGTAATTATCTTTAAGTAATTACCCTTAATTACATCACTAAATAATTATGCTTCATTAATTACATTAAGTAATTTTACTTATCACATTTACTTTCCAATTTCACTTTAAATTTAAGACTTAAAAATGAATACAAATTTAACTTTAACAAAGTTTAAAATACATTTTAAAAACAATTCACCTTTTAAACTTACTTTTAAATTCCCTAAAATATACTTTCAATTAGTTAACCAATTTAAATTTAAAACTTGATTTATTTACGACTAAGTTTCAAAACTGAACTTGAATTTGTATTTAGACTTTAAATTTAAACTCAGTTTAACTTGGATCTATAAATTTAAATTAAATTTTAAATTTCCAAAAAAAAACAAAGACAGGTTTCTGTCTAAACCTGGGAACAACTCATACCCGAGCCTCCCCCCTGTTTCCTTCGAGTCCAACCCTCGTTTACTTCGAGTCTTCTCCAAAACCAACCCGAGTGCCATATTTTCAAACCTAATTTTTTCTAAGTATTATTACCCGGCACGTCAACATTTTATACACGAGTTAATACTCGAGCTTTCAAACGTTTCTCCCCATGCTGGCTTCGAGTCAACATGCTCCTTCAGTTCACCCACCACCGACACCATAAATCACGCTGTGCACATGCACAACCTGAATTGCCACCTCCGGTAGGAGCTCCAGCCTCCATCGAGTCGACGACAATCCCACTTAACATCCACACCACCCAGAAACCCATACTGTCAGCGAACTCGCAAAAGAGTCAACTGACTCAAAACTGGGTCGAAGCTCGACCCAGCAATCCACATTGCTCCGACGCCAAAGACCACCAGAGACAATGCGCCTCTGTCACGAGCTTCCCATGTCGACCACACCCCTCCACCAAACGGTCTTGTCCAGTCCGATGCAGCCTAGACGACGAATTTGGTCAATTTCTGATCAATACAGAAACATGGGCTAAAACCCTAATTTGATCTCGTTTCAACTTCACGATGATTAGAAAAATTCCTGAGCATTTTTCTCAAGCTACCCTACCCCCCAGCAAGCTTCTCCCAAGATCGCGAGATGAACTATGTTGCCGATAACCAGAAATTTCAAAAAAACTCGAATTTGTTCACCTTTGCATTACTCAATGAATGCTTGCTTAAAATTTTTGATTTAACTTCCAAAAATCATTATTTGTGATAACGATTTAGATAGTATTATTGAAACTAGGATTTATAATATTTGAATTTCGACATGTTTTGAATTTTGACTGTATTTTCAAATTTTTCCAGAGAAGCTTTAATTCATCTTGCTTGAATTCAGTTTTACAACTTAATATATGTCAAAACAAACAACTTTTGTTTAAATTCTGAGATCAACCAAGGATCAGAGATAGGGAGTTGGATTTTGTACAAGATTATAAATCTCTGTAACCTGGAACATAGGTGATTCAAATTGAACTGGCAAGCACAGGCAAAAATATGCACATATTCATAGATTTTGTGCATACCAACAAAGGTTCAAACTTGTTAAAATCCTATATTCAAACAACACATCGGACATCAGAGCTTAGAAATGTTTACTCACCTTGGTTTGCAGAAGAAAACAGAGCTTCTTGTTTGAAAAGTTTTAAACTTTTTAAAATTGAGAATTGTTTTGCTTTGATCTCCAATCTTCCTGCCCTTTATTGTTGTATGATGTTTAATGTGGTAAAAATAGAAATGTTATCTTATTATTCTCTGGTTTGCTGGTTTACTATGTTTTGATAATCGAACTAAAATGATAAGATGTACAAATATACAGAGAAAAGTTTACAGGTTGATATGCTATTATTTGTTTGTACAATATCAAGGACAGAGATATTTTTTTTCTCATTTTGGAGGCTGATAACATTTCGAGTTGACCTTGTTTATGCTAGCATTAAATGCTTAAGTCCTTTATGTCTTCATATGTTTACTTGTTTACCTGATTGTTTCTTTGCATACTTATGTGTTTGTTGTCTTCATTTACAAGCTTTCATATATATATATATATGTTCTTGTTTATTTTACCAGCCTACATATGTGTGTTGTCTTCTCATACAAGATTTTATATAAAAAAAAATTGTTTTCTTCGTTTTTTGACAAATATACATACCTGGCCATATTTTGTTTGTACTTGCATATGTATTTTGTTTTCTTTTGTAAGCTAATTCATGTATATATTTTTATCATATATATTTGTATTTTTATTTTATTTTATTTTCTTTTGCAATATCACTTCAAAATATAATAAATTTCCATTTTAATTTTTGCTTTAGATTTTTTTATCTAAGTGTTAATTTATCTTATATGTATGTAATTTATTTTTATTTATTTCCATAGTTGATATGTTGTTAGAATTGTAACCAATGTATTTACTTTATTATTATCACATAACTATATAAGTGATCTTATATATATATTTTCTATATTTAACATGTTGTTAAATTTCTAGCAATTGTTTACTTTGTATTTTATAACTTATCTTATATATTTGTATTTCTATTTTTTACTTATTCCTTATTATTTTATAACATAGATAATTTCTATTTTTAATTAGTTGTTAAAATTTAGCTAATTCGTTTACTTCATATTTTATAGCTTATCTTTTATTTATTTATCTGTATTTATAACTCAAATATTTATTTTACTTCTATTGTTAGTTTAAATATTTATTATTAATTTTACTTTAATAATTATTGTTTTATATTTCTCTATATACACATATATTCACACATATATACAATATTTAACTTTAAATGATTTAACACATTTTTATTTGATTTCGGGGAAACTCGCATCAATTTATTAATTAATTTTACAATTTTTAATTCAAAAATTCAATTAATTATCAATTTAAACTTATTTTAAATCTGGGGTCGTTACAGACTTCCCCCCTTAAAAAAATTTCGTCCCCGAAATTTGCCAGAGAGACACAGAGATAGATAAAGAATATTTCATCAAATTAAACTGAATATTTATTCTGCATTTGGCTTACCAAATCAGAATATCAATAATAGATACAAGAACGAATCTGTTTTAACACTTCATAAGATACTCGGGTTATCCAGATCTACGAAATATGCAGTAGCATCGGTTAGTTCGAAGGGATAACTAACCATTCGTAGAACATAGTGGGACCCAAAGAATAGATAGATATATGGATACAATTTCAAAACTTTCTTTAGTTTAGAACTAAAGTATACCTATCAACCATAGCAATCAAAGCAAACAATTCATCCAAACAACAATTCTGACCTATTTGGAGTTTATGTCCCATATTAATATATCGAATCTTCTTCCTGGGTCTACCAGGAACTATCAAAGAATTGAGAAAAGATGATGAACAAAAGAGATTGATAGAGAAAAGATTGCTTCCTTGTTGTTACAGGGCATTCACCATTTATAGTCGTATTCCCCTATCCCCTATCTCATCCTCTTCTTGCACTCATACTTACTATCAGTGAATAGTAAGAGAATTTACTGAGGCATACGGACGAATATCTTAGGGATACTCATTCTAGGGTATACTTCACCCTATCTCTAATGAGCTACTTAATGTGTTATACTCCTGAGCTAAAGTTCAACCTTAGCTTTGATACTAAATGTAAGAGTCCAAAAACTCGACCTTCGAAAATCGGCACCCGTACTTCACTTGTACTCAAAATGCCGCAGATTAAAACGTCGAATCTGGGTCACCGGAGCTTATAACACAGTAAGTATAACAACACAGCGGAATAAAGAAATCAATGATATTATATACAACTCCAATGAATGCAATATCCAGAATGATATACAACAATGATATCAATATGATACACCAATATCAGAGATAAATAATGATACAGCGGAAATAACAATAGTGGAAGAGATCACTCCAAATGATCTACAAAAGAGAATGACTCCAACATCAAGCTTGAACCACCATCATGATGCACAAAGATAAGCAAGGACAGTCGTCCACTCTGATGAAGTGAACTAGCTCCAGATAATCTACAAAACCTGAATATCTAAAAAACCCAACTCTAGACTGCCCGTGTGGAAAATTATGGGCACCCAGAGTTTAGGAAAGGAACAATAAACTCCGAGTCAGTCATGGGACTGGTGTGAGTAACAAAAACAGTTTATCTTTAAACAACCAACAAAAGAATTTTAAACATTGGAATCCGCAATGCTTTTGGAAAATGAAACTACCATAAGACCTCCCGCCACACACACAATGCAATCGCAGACTTGGAGGAGATTTCTTCTTATGATAGTCAAATATGCTTACTACGCAAAATTCTTTTGATATTATTAATAGTGCATAGTGTACAAAATTGTTTCGAAAATACAATATTAATCTTAGCCAGCATAGGTACCATTATATTATGCCTACTATAGCTGCTATATTAAATAGCAGGTTCTACAACTAAAACCATACAAGGTTCGTATTGTTTGATTGGATTTCCAACAAATGGTCAGGCTAAGGAACTTCCTACTGCCACATGGGTACACCTCTGGATGGAAGTCCCGAGAACCTAACCGGATCTCTGCCAACACAAGGCCGAGTTACCTCTTACACTAGGTAACTACTTCTTGAGTATGCCACCCCCGGTCCTTTGGGACCTTTATCCGAGGTACCTCGATCACAAAGCAACAACCACACAGTAAATGAGATTGGAGCAACCACATAGGTTAAATATCAGGGCTCCATACCTTATACCACCCTTGTCCAGAAGGAAATGACATACCCTAAAGGGAGCGACCCTCATAACCTTGCCGCATCATTCCTGTTTCGACCCATTTCCGGGTTGTGAGGTTCGATGAGGTCTCGTCCACAAAGCTACGCTTTTTCACAAAGCCATGCTTTGATCAACAAATGATCATCAAATGACCATCAACACACAGCAACACTAAGCATGCCACACTACCAAATTGGGAGTATATCACTGATAACCTTCAACTACATAACCTCTGAGCTCGTACGTCTCAGAGAAAGGTGTTAAGCTAAGAGAATAAATTCTCCGTCACCAAACAGAAATGTATTTGAAAGAAATCAACTTTATATCTTAAAGTGTAATGTCGGACATACAACCATACAAGTCTGTTCCGGGTTCGAACAGAACCGAAGGGACTTCCTAAGAAGCCATTGCAATCCGGGTATTCACAATCCCGATCGAACTTCCCATCACTTAGGGAATCACTATACCAGGAGCTACCCAGTGTAGAGACAATCGATAGGTTACCCTATCGTTTTCACAAATACCCGGTCTTCAACACCGGTCTTCAAATGCTATCCATATACGACGTATCACTTATTCAGAATGGGTTGTATGACACAAAGGTCCTCTCACGGCTAAATCGAATAGTGAGTGCAATATTTAAAAACATATGGATATTGGGATTTCAGTTAAGTCACAACTTATTACCCAAAACTTCTCTTCAAATGGTTTAAACACATTACCATTTTAATCTTTTACAAAAAGATTCATTTCACAAAGTTCACCTAGTTTCACAAAGATCTATTCATAGATTTCCAAATCGATTTCCATTTCAATTGGATTAACTCATTAAATCTTTAAATCAAAGATTTAATTTATAGCTTTCAAAACAATTTCGTTTCGAATGGTTTAAACAAATCACCATTTTAAATCTGTTAAAAATAAACAGATTCAATTCATAGCTTTCAAAAAGAATTCACTCATAAGTTGGAAAACCATTTTTCAAT
This sequence comes from Allium fistulosum, assembly GCA_030737815.1. NCBI lineage: Eukaryota > Viridiplantae > Streptophyta > Magnoliopsida > Asparagales > Amaryllidaceae > Allium > Allium fistulosum. Next base: position 723,476,762 of record CM060901.1, read on the forward strand.
TCAAACTTGAAATTCCTTTAACTTAAATTGGAAATTCATTTCTTATATGAAAGCTTTTATCCTTTGAAAACAATTAGTTTCCATTCTGGAAAATCTGATTCATTTATACAAGTTAAAATCCTTGGGTTAAATTCAAATTCTCAAAACCATACTTTTAAAATGGTTTAAATTCATATAAACACACTTATAACATTTATCACATTTTTAAACCAAAATTTTCAATATAGAATTCAATTCCATATTTTGAATTCAAATTCAGATTGAATTATTTAAATTGGAAGCTTTACCAAGTTATTCAAAATAACTTTTATCTTAAAAACTCCTTTTCGAAAGCTTTAACATTTAACCCAAATTCATTTCCAAAATCAACTGAAATTAAAATTTTCAATTTCAAAAACATTAAATTTAAATCATCTGTGACTTAACCGATTTCCTCGTGAAATCCATATTTGTGTGTGTATGGTGTAATCCAGGGGTTTCACACAGTAGTGCAACATCAATAAATCATCACTGATTCAAACACAGAAATATAGTTGATAAGCGGTATAAACTATAACGCTTATCTTTTATTCACAGATCACAGATATATAAATATCACAGATAAATAAACAACAGTACAGATCACACACAAATCAGAATATATCACACAGCATCACAGATCAGAGATATCAAATAATTCAATCATTCAGTCAGGTCCAAAAATTCATAGGTAAGGTCAATTAATTGTCTAATTAATTCAAATCAGATTAATTTCTTATGAATTACTAATCCTGGTTAATTAACATTAATAAATTACAAATTATTTTGATTAATTATTATTTAATCATTTATTAATTAACCATTAATAATAAATTAATTAACCTTTACTTATAATTCATCAACCTTTAATTATTAAATAATTAACCTTTAATTATTTAATTCACCATTTAATTAATTATCTTAAATTAATAAATTAACCCTTAATTAATTACCATTTATTAATTATCCTTAATTAATTAAAATAAGTGATTATTCTTAATCACTTAATCAACTTTAACCATTAATTAATTACTTTTAATTAAGTAATTATCTTTAAGTAATTACCCTTAATTAATTACCATTTAATTAATTATCCTTAATTAATTAAAATAAGTGATTATTCTTAATCACTTAATCAACTTTAACCATTAATTAATTACTTTTAATTAAGTAATTATCTTTAAGTAATTACCCTTAATTAATTACCATTTAATTAATTATCCTTAATTAATTAAAATAAGTGATTATTCTTAATCACTTAATCAACTTTAACCATTAATTAATTACTTTTAATTAAGTAATTATCTTTAAGTAATTACCCTTAATTACATCACTAAATAATTATGCTTCATTAATTACATTAAGTAATTATACTTATCACATTTACTTTCCAATTTCACTTTAAATTTAAGACTTAAAAATGAATACAAATTTAACTTTAACAAAGTTTAAAATACATTTTAAAAACAATTCACCTTTTAAACTTACTTTTAAATTCCCTAAAATATACTTTCAATTAGTTAACCAATTTAAATTTAAAACTTGATTTATTTACGACTAAGTTTCAAAACTAAACTTGAATTTGTATTTAGACTTTAAATTTAAACTCAGTTTAACTGTGATCTTTAAATTTAAATTAAATTTTAAATTTCCAAAAAAAAAACAAAGACAGGTTTCTGTCTAAACCTGGGAAACAACTCATACCCGAGCATCCCCCATGTTTCCTTCGAGTCCAACCCTCGTTTACTTTGAGTCTTTTCCAAAACCAACCCGAGTGCCATATTTTCAAACCTAATTTTTTCTAAGTATTATTACCCGGCACGTCAACATTTTATACACGAGTTAATACTCGAGCTTTCAAACGTTTCTCCCCATGCTGGCTTCGAGTCAACATGCTCCTTCATTTCACCCACCACTAACACCATAAATCCCACTGTGCACATGCACAACCTGAATTGCCACCTCCGGTAGGAACTCTAGCCTCCATCGAGTCGACGACAATCCCACTTAACATCCACACCACCCAGAAACCTATAATGTCAGCGAACTCGCAAAAGAGTCAACTAACTCAAAACTAGGTCGAAGCTCGACCCAGCAATCCACCTTGCTCTGATGCCAAAGACCACCAAAGACAATGCACCTCCGTCATGAGCTTCCCATGTCGACCACACCCTTCCACCAAACGGTCTTGTCCAGTCCGATGCAGCCTAGACGACGAATTTGGTCAATTTCTGATCAATACAGAAACATGGGCTAAAACCCTAATTTGATCTCGTTTCAACTTCACAATGATTAGAAAAATTCCTGAGCATTTTTCTCAAGCTAGCCTACCCCCCAGCAAGCTTCGCCCAAGATCGCAAGATGAACTGTGTTGCCGATAACCAGAAATTTCAAAAAAACTCGAATTTGTTCATCTTTGCATTACTCAATGAATGCTTGCTTAAAATTTTTGATTTAACTTCCAAAAATCATTATTTTTGATAATGATTCAGATAGTATTCTTGAAACTAGGATTTATAATATTTGAATTTCGACATGTTTTGAATTATGACTGTATTTTCAAATTTTCCAGAGAAGCTTTAATTCATCTTGCTTGAATTCAGTTTTACAACTTAAGATATGTCAAAACAAACAACTTTTGTTTAAATTCTGAGATCAACCAAGGATCAAGGATAGGGAGTTGGATTTTGTACAAGATTATAAATCTCTGTAACCTAGAATAGAGGTGATTCAAATTGAACTGGCAAGCACAGGCAAAAATATGCACATATTCATAGATTTTGTGCATACCAACAAAGGTTCAAACTTGTTAAAATCCTATATTCAAACAACACATCGGACATCAGAGCTTAGAAATGTTTACTCACCTTGGTTTGCAGAAGAAAACAGAGCTTCTTGTTTGAAAAGTTTTAAACTTTTTAAAACTGAGAATTGTTTTGCTTTGATCTCCAATCTTCGTGCCCTTTGTTGTTGTATGATGTTTAATGTGGTAAAAATAGAAATGTTATCTTATTATTCTCTGGTTTGCTGGTTTACTATGTTTTGATAATCGAACTAAAATGATAAGATGTACAAATATACAGAGAAAAGTTTACAGGTTGATATGCTATTATTTGTTTGTACAATATCAAGGACAGGGATATTTTTTTTCTCATTTTGGTGGCTGATAACATTTCGAGTTGACCTTGTTTATGCTAGCATTGATTGCTTAAGTCCTTTATGTCTTCATATGTTTACTTGTTTACCTGATTGTTTCTTTGGATACTTATGTGTTTGTTGTCTTCATTTACAAGCTTTCATATATATATATATATATATATGTTCTTGTTTGTTTTACCAGCCTACATATGTTTGCTGTCTCCTCATACAAGCTTTCATATTAAAAAAATTTGTTTTCTTCATTTTTTGACAAATATACATACCTGGCCATATTTTGTTTATACTTGCATATGTATTTTGTTTTCTTTTGTAAGCTAATTCATGTATATATTTTTATCATATATATTTGTATTTTTATTTTATTTTCTTTTCTTTTTCAATATCACTTTAAAATATAATAAATTTCCATTTTAATTTTTGCTTTATATTTTTTTATCTAAGTGTTAATTTATCTTATATGTATGTAATTTATTTTTATTTATTTCCATAGTTAATATGTTGTTAGAATTGTAGCTAATGTATTTACTTTATTATTATCACATAACTATATAAGTGATCTTATATATATTTTTTCTATATTTTAACATGTTGTTAAATTTCTAGCAATTGTTTACTTTGTATTTTATAACTTATCTTATATATTTGTATTTCTATTTTTTACTTATTCCTTATTATTTTGTAACATAGATAATTTCTATTTTTAATTAGTTGTTAAAATTTAGCTAATTCGTTTACTTTATATTTTATGGCTTATCTTTTATTTATTTCTCTATTTATTTTACTTCTATTGTTAGTTTAAATATTTATTATTAATTTTACTTTAATAATTATTGTTTTATATTTCTCTATATACACATATATTCACACATATATACAATATTTAACTTTAAATGATTTAACACATTTTTATTTGATTTCGGGGAAACTCACATCAATTTATCAATTAATTTTACAATTTTTAATTCAAAAATTCAATTAATTATCAATTTAAACTTATTTAAAATCTGGGGTCGTTACATCATCGGTATATGTTGGAATGCGAGGTCAGTAGTGTTGCACAATAGAAGTCTTCCACCGCAAGGGGCCACCAACAATTGTGTAAACATTATATTGATATGGGACATATCCAACTGTAGGTCCCGTGGAGTATATATTCTTGCGTATAGGTGAAGGAATACCCACTGTAGTGTCTGCTTCAATGAATTAAGGGGAGTGTATTTCCTTGATTGCATTAGGCAATCTAAATAGGATAGTGAGCGGCTCGACACTATATCAGTATGTATTGGTGCCAAATCAGGAATAGGAGTTGTACATAGGCTGAATGCGTCAGTAGTCATGCACAATCAATGGGAAAGACAGGGTTACATCTAATAGACTACGCCTTCTACTAGGATAGGTCCTGTTAGGCTATGCACCGTGTGGTTGTTTGCTAGTTTGTTTGTTATGGCAAGGCTAGTTAACCCATAAAAGAGTTCTTTCAAAAATGAATGGGGTGGTCCGAGGAGTTGAGTCCCCTATAATCAATAAGAAGCAGACAAGTAGTAAATCCCCAAGGCAAGATAGAATACAACTAAGCTATTGTGACGCCATATTAGGCACTACGAGATGCGCGATGAGGCATAAACTACCACTAAGAGGTGGACATGGATGAAGATGATGATACACACCGGTAGGTCGACATTTTGGGTTCCCCTCCCTAATGCGTAGTTGTACGGGTTGTTGTAATACGAGATGTAGTTGCATACCGACGTGATATTGCATTGATGATGGATCCTGACGTGGTGCCATATTACGGATACTAGCGGAGATAGTATCTTGGTCTAAAAGGGGACTGTGGTACTTATATACTTATATATATATATATATACATACATATGTAGTTATGGTCTACTTTGAGTAAATGGGGTGTATCGTACGCATATGTAGATTCGAGAAGACTAAGTAAAAGTAAAATACATAACATATTATGGAAGACAATCGACATAAAATAGTGTTATATGTCAAATGTATAATTCACCAATTACGAGAACGTTGTTCTGACCCCCTCCTCATTACAATCCATAAGATATCTTTAGAGGGATGGGTACTGGTGCAAGGTGGGAATAGTGGAAGGACAACTTTCCTAATGCAATCTCGGTAATGACAGGGACACTAGATATTGGAAGTGTCAATCTTGGTCAGTAACTATATGTTTTATTATATTTTACTATTCCATTGTGAGTTATGTTGATAGTGCTCTGATATGCATCTATTTTTTATTTGTAGGATACCAAATCAATGATCTGGACTTTAGTGGACTTGGGTTTTTGATTTAGTGAAAATTTAGGCCGACTGGGGTACTGGTTGTTACATGTATAATTATATATAAGATGTCAATTATTTATAGTTATTAACTTTTTAATTTCGATAAATAAATATATCATGGTCGAAAATAATTATGGCAATATAAATGATTTTCAATATATAAAAACAAATGTATACCTTTTTTGATCTGGATACATCGGTTGCTAACTGTTTTCTCGTCGGATTCCTTGTTCCTTGTCCTAGAATGCGAAGTGAACCTCAAATGCGGTGTGAAAATCTCAACTTCAAGGCTTCCACTATCCACTAATGAAGGCTCTTTATGTAGTTCAACGAACACCCGACTATGGCCACAACATGATCGCGAAGTCATGTGATTGACCATAATCAATATACAGTCTAATTGCTAATGATCCATGGTACTCCCAAGTCTAATCACGGTTGCATGTCATTACATGAGATTTTTTATTGGACTTAGTTGTATTAACCTATAGAAAATTCATGTTAAGTTGTTCTTGTGAGAAATGCGGATTAAGGATCTTAAGGCTAGAATTAACACTAGAGGGGGGTGAATAGTGTTTTAAGAAATTTGTTAATCTTTTTGAGTTTATCTTAATTTGTTAACACTGTATACACTAATCAGACACAGATATGAACACAGAATCAAACACAGATGCAAATATAAAGTAAAAGCAGTAAAGGAAAGAACACACCGGATTTTATACTGGTTCGGAGTTACCCTACATCCAGTCCCGCACAACCAAGTACGGATTTCCTTTCAAACTCAATTCAACAATTACAACCCTCGGTTTCAAGGCTACGAGGTACACCCTCCAGAATCACAATCCTCTAGGTAGAGATACTTGATTTCCGGGGCAACAAGTTCACCCAATTGATTTCCAGGGCTACAATCACACCTTCTCTCGCTTAATTGATTTCCAAAGCTACAATCACACCTTTTCTCGCTAATATATTACAAAGAAGTCTATAACTCTGAATAGCACTGAGAACCTTGTAGAGATAGTGATGGAGAATCAAACTAGAAGTAATCAAGTATGATTCGATGTTGATTTCGGTAGGGTAATGGTATGATTTTGTATTAAGAAATGTGGAAGAAGAAGAGGAGTGAAAACCAGAAAAAAGTGATTAAAAATTCATTGAAACTGACCCCTATTTATAGAAGATCAACAGCCATGACCATTCATGAAGAGTTATGGCGAATAGACACTTCTTTTGAAATTTGAACTTCAACTGTCACCATGTTGACATAGTGCCTAGGGGCATGTCGACATCCCTCAGCCAAAATTGATGTTTTGAATTTCTATAAAAATAATATTTATCTTATATAAAAACTTTTTAAAACTATATAAATATTCTTAAATATAGTTGAAATTCATAAGTAAATATAAAGAACAATATATATATTATTTAACTATAATTTAAATCAAAGTATAAATAATTTAAAAGTGAAATATATTATTTGAAAAGATAGTTTAAAATCAGAAGAAATTTTGACTCTGAAAATAAAGATGTTTTGAGGCTAAAATTATTTAAAATCAGGATAGAGAGTTTTGAATCTTTTAAAAGGAAAGTTTTGAAATCATTTTGAAAACAAGATAATTTTGTAAAATCATTTGAATTAAAATTAGTGGATACAAAACAATGTCCCACTAGATTTTCGTAGGTTCCATCCTACTTAGGGTTCCATTCCTTTAATGGGCTCGAAGTGGATTCCATTCCACGAATTAATTAGATATTAAGATGCCAGTGCTTTTCTACGAGTTTTAACAAACATTCCTAATAAAACAAACTTAACCTTGAAATCTTGAACTCTTGATAATCTTGATACTCATGAGTCTTCTATCTCTATATCTTGAATCTCTATACTGCACAGTCTTCATTCTTGATACCTGCATGGTTAGATCCTGCATATACATATATATCTAAACTTGTTATGTTAGTATTTATATTTTATAATCTATTCTAAGGTTGTTGTCATCAAAACCATCATCTCAAGGACTAACAATCTCCCCCTTTTTGATGATGACAACCTTTGTTTATAAAATATCACTTCTATCCTAATAACTCCCCCTAAAACTAACAACTCCCCCTTAATCTATGCCTAACTACCCTATTTTATATTTCTCCCCCTTTGTCATCAACAAAAACTAACTCTAAACTAGATTACTCCAAACTATATAACTCCCCCTAAAACTTATCACTCTATGACGTGTTATTATAATGATAGTGTTATCATAAATATTTAACACTTAAATCTAATACACAAATATAATCCTAAACTATTAACTATCCTAACTAAGAATTTACAATAATACTAACACATATAAGAACACGAGTTTATTTATTATGAGTATGGTTGTATTTACATTTGTGTTAGAAAAACATAAAAACATAACAACAGAAAGAAAGAGAAGAAACTAATGTGTGTTTCTGAACATAGGGGATTTATTAATCGAACAGTTTGGATAGTGGAAACAGAAATTTCCATGTTGTTCGACAAGATTCCCATTTTTGTCGAAACACACTTCTCCAACGCATACTACTTGGTCATTATCCTCCTCGTATGCTTCTTCCATTGGTTCTTCTTCTTCTTCGTCGCTGACCTTATGTTGTTGATTGAGTGAAGATTCTTCATCGATCAAGATAGGGTTGGCCTGGTTATCCATTAGGAATTTTTGTAAATTCCTAAGAATCTTGCCTTGCCTTTCTTGCTCTTGCGCCATACGAAGTTGAGTCACTTGAGTTTCAGTCAACATCTGAAGAGTATCCTTCGTAGACTCCTCCAATTTAGTTATACATGCGTGAGTAGAGCATTGGAATGGACCAGAAGTAGGAGAGGGGAATGAGAAAGTTGATTTTATGTTTGATTTAGAGGAAGATGCCATTATTTTATATATTTCAGAATAGAAAATGAAGAGAAAACAGAGAGAATGAATAAGAATTCGAAATAGAGAAGAATATATAACTAAATTTTTGAATTTTGGTGGGAAAATTAAAAAAATAAAAACGTTATATGTCGACATGGGTCTAGTGAGGATGTCGACATGGTCCTTGAATTTTTTCCTTTTTAATTTATTTTGAATTAATTTTAATTATACTCGTTATTTATATTTTATATTTCAGTTATAGAACAAATACCTAATTCTCTTCTTAATTTAGTAAATGTAGATTCATTTAATGGTTTTGTTAAAATATCAGCAATTTGATTTTCAAAATTGATATAGTCGAGAGTAATTACTTCTCTACTTATATTATCTCTGAGAAAATGGTGTCTGATATCAATATGTTTAGTTCGAGCATGTTGAGTAGGATTTTTAGATAAATTTATTGCACTAGTATTATCACAATAAATTGGTGATTTTGAGATATTTAATCCAAAATCTCTTAAGGTTTGTTGCATATATATTACTTGAGAACAAGCCAAAGCAGTAGAAATATACTCTGCTTCAGTTGTTGATAAATAAACTGTATTTTTCTTTTTACTAAACCAGGAAACCAGAGAATGTCCCAAAAAGTGACAAGTTCCACTTGTACTTTTTTGGTCTGATTTACATCCAGCATAGTCAGCATCACAGTATGATATTAAATCAAATGAATCATTTTTAGGATAAAATAAGCCATAATCAGAGGTGTGTTTAATATATCATATGATACGTTTTACAGCTTTTAAGTGAGTTTCTTTAGGATGAGATTGATATCTTGCACAGAGACATACACTATGCATGATATCAGGTCTACTAGCAGTGATATAGAGTAGTGATCTAATCATTCCTCTATATAACTTTTGATCTACATCTTTCGAGAGATCTTCTTTACTAAGGTACTCATTGGTTGCCATTGGAGTGGGTTTTCCACTCGCAGTAGTCAAACCAAATTTACTAACTAGATCTTTAGCATATTTTTCTTGACTAATAAAAATACCATTATCTAACTGTTTTATTTGCAATCCTAGAAAGAAGTTTAATTCACCCATATGACTCATCTCAAACTCTTTTGTCATTATTTCAGAAAATTCTTTATTCATTTCGAAGTTAGTTGAACCAAAAATGATATCATCTACATATACTTGAACTAGTTGAATATCATTTTTATTTCTTTTAATAAAAAGAGTATTATCTATTTTACCAATTTCAAAATTTGATTGTAATAAATAAGATCTTAGTCTATCATACCAGGCTCTAGGAGCTTGTTTTAGACCATATAAAGCTTTCTTAAGTTTGTACACATGGTTTGGTAAATTTTCATCTTCAAAAAGTGGTGGTTGTTCAACATATACTTCTTCTTTTACAAATCCATTTAAAAATGCTCTTTTAACATCCATTTGAAATAATTTGAAATTATTATGATTTGCGAAAGCAAGTTGAATCCTAATGGCTTCTAATCTTGCTACATGAGCAAAGGTTTCGTCACAATCTATACCTTCTTCTTGACAATAACCTTGGGCGACTAATCGTGCTTTATTTCTAACGACCTCACCTTGTTTATTCATTTTATTTTTATAGACCCATTTAGTTCCAATTATAGTTTTATCTTCAGGTCTAGGAACAAGTTCCCAAACTTCATTTCTAGTGAATTGATTTAATTCTTCTTGCATAGCCAAAATCCATGAATCATCAGTTGATGCTTCTTTAGGATTTTTGGGTTCAATACATGATATAAAAGCTACATTACTCATTTAACTTAGTTGGTTTCTAGTTTTAACAACAGATTGCATATCTCCAAGTATATTTTCTATAGGGTGATCTTTTAAAAGTCTAATCCTTTTATTAGGATGATTTAATTCATTATTAGTTTCAGTTGACTCTTGGTTTTGAGTAATTAAATCCTCTTCATCATTTGTAATTTCAAAATCTTTTAAATTTTCATCAAACGAAACATGCATTGTTTCTTCGATGGTGTTAGATCTTAAGTTAAAAACTCCATAAGCTTTACTTCTATTAGAATATCCGATAAAGATTCCTTTGTCGGATTTAGGATCAAATTTATCCAAATTATCTTTTGTGTTCAAAATAAAGCATTTACTTCCTAAAATTCTGAAGTATGATACCTTAGGATTCTTTCCATGAAGAAGTTCATAAGGTTTCTTATCGGTTAAAGGTCTAATTAAAATTCTTTTCAAAATATAACAGGCGGTAGCAACAGCTTCTGCCCAAAAGTGTTTTGGTAAATTACTATCTAAAAGCATAGTCCTTGCACACTCTTGTATCGTTCTATTTTTACGTTCAACTACTCCATTTTGTTGTGGAGTTCTTGGAAATGAGAAATTGTGAGTTATTCCCTTCTTATTGCAGAATTCCTCAAACTTTTCATTTTCAAATTCACCACCGTGATCACTACGAATAGTTATAATTTTTAAAGATAATTGATTTTGAATCCTTTTTGTAAAGTTTTTAAAACATTCAAAAGTATCACTTTTATGTTTCAAAAATATTGTCCATGTAAATCTAGAATAATCATCTACAATACAAAACATATTTACTATGATTTATTGACAGAATTTGAGATGGACCAAATAAATTAAGATGAAGTAACTCAAGGGGTTTTGAAGTTGAAATCATATCTTTTAATTTAAAGGAACTTTTTCTAAGCTTTCCTAATTGACATGCATCACATAAACTATCTACTTTAAAATTCATTTTAGGGAGACCTCTTACTAGATCATGTTTTGACAGTCTAGATAAGAGTTTGAAATTCAAATGTCCAAATCTCTTATGCCAAATCAAAGGGTCACTTGTGTTTGCCAAAAGACATAGGTTATCATTTGAAACTTTCATACTAAGAATATAAATATTCTTTTTCCTAGTTCCCTCAAATATTATGGTTGAGTTATTATCTTCAATATGACATTTATCTTTTTCAAATTTAATTTTATATCTTTTATCACATAGTTGACTTATACTTAGCAGATTGTGTTTTAGATTTTTAACTAGCAAAACATTAGTAATAATAGGAGTTTCAGAGTTATCGACATTGCCGATGCCAATCACGTATCCTTTCGAGTTGTCTCCAAAGTTAACCAATCCTCCGTCTTTGTATATAATATTATTCAGCATATCCGGATTACCAGTCATGTGTCTAGAGCAACCACCATCAAGTATCCACTTATTCCTTTTGATCTGCACAGATTGTCCATTGTGGATTGATTCCTCAATACCCATAAAGCATCTTTCCTGCACATTATAAAATTTGGGTAGACAACTAGAATTTGAATAACATTCATATGCAGACTCATGGAACAATGATAATTTAAACAATTCTAAACTAGTTTTAACAGATTTTTCAAAAATAGCCATTTTAAAACTTTTCAAAATTCAGATTATGAAACTTTTGAAAACCTCGCTCTGATACCAAATGTGAGAAATGCGGATTAAGGATCTTAAGGCAAGAATTAACACTAGAGGGGGGTGAATAGTGTTTTAAGAAATTTGTTAATCTTTTTGAGTTTATCTTAATTTGTTAACACTGTATACACTAATCAGACACAGATATGAACACAGAATCAAACACAGATGCAAATATAAAGTAAAAGCAATAAAGGAAAGAACACACCGGATTTTATACTGGTTCGGAGTTACCCTACATCTAGTCTCGCACAACCAAGTACGGATTTCCTTTCAAACTCAATTCAACAATTACAACCCTCGGTTTCAAGGCTACGAGGTACACCCTCCAGAATCACAATCCTCTAGGTAGAGATACTTGATTTCCGGGGCAACAAGTTCACCCAATTGATTTCCAGGGCTACAATCACACCTTCTCTCGCTTAATTGATTTCCAAAGCTACAATCACACCTTTTCTCGCTAATATATTACAAAGAAGTCTATAACTCTGAATAGCACTGAGAACCTTGTAGAGATAGTGATGGAGAATCAAACTAGAAGTAATCGAGTATGATTCGATGTTGATTTCGGTAGAGTAATGGTATGATTTTGTATTAAGAAATGTGGAAGAAGAAGAGGAGTGAAAACCAGAAAAAAAGTGATTAAAAATTCGTTGAAACTGACCCCTATTTATAGAAGATCAACAGCCATGACCATTCATGAAGAGTTATGCCGAATAGACACTTCTTTTGAAATTTGAATTTGAACTTCAACTGTCACCATGTCGACATAGTGCCTAGGGGCATGTCGACATCCCTCAGCCAAAATTGATGTTTTGAATTTCTATAAAAATAATATTTATCCTATATAAAAACTATTTAAAACTTTATAAATATCTTAAATATAGTTGAAATTCATAAGTAAATATAAAGAACAATATATATATTATTTAACTATAATTTAAATCAAAGTATAAATAATTTAAAAGTGAAATATATTATTTGAAAAGATAGTTTAAAATCAGAAGAAATTTTGACTCTGAAAATAAAGATGTTTTGAGGCTAAAATTATTTAAAATCAGGATAGAGAGTTTTGAATCTATTAAAAGGAAAGTTTTGAAATCATTTTGAAAGCAAGATAATTTTGTAAAATCATTTAAATTAAAATTAGTGGATACAAAACAATGTCCCACTAGATTTTCGTACGTTCCATCCTACTTAGGGTTCCATCCCTTTAACGGGCTCGAAGTGGATTCCATTCCACGAATAAATTGGATATTAAGATGCCAGTGCTTTTCTACAAGTTTTAACAAACATTCCTAATAAAACAAACTTAACCTTGAAATCTTGAACTCTTGATAATCTTGATACTCATGAGTCTTCTATCTCTATATCTTGAATCTCTATACTGTACAGTCTTCATTCTTGATACCTGCATGGTTAGATCCTGCATATACATATATATCTAAACTTGTAATGTTAGTATTTATATTTTATAATCTATTCTAAGGTTGTTGTCATCAAAACCATCATCTCAAGGACTAACAGTTCTATGATTGTCCTATACAACGGCACGTATGTAATCCCTTAGTGTCCCAAACAGTTATTAGTAATTCACTATCCATCGTATGGAGAGCATTACGCACAATATTCTTAATGAATGTATCAATTTAAAATATTAATATATTTTGGTTTTATAAAGAATATTTAAAATTCAAACCTCTAAAACCTTTGACCTTTTCAAAAAAATATTTAATATATATATATAATGATGATGATAATAATAATAATAATAACAAAAGACCCTTTTTTATTAATATGTCGCTAGCATATAATAAAGTAATTTATTTAATCAGTTTTTTAAATAAAATTGAACGAATTTATTATTTTCAAAAATCAAAGTTAATTCAAATTTGACTGTAAACATTATGTCAGAATAAAATAAAATAAAATGTTTAAACTAAAAGTAACTAATTTTTTAAAAACAATTTCCATATGAAATTTGTTAATCTATACGAGTATGTAAACATGCCCAGGTGGGCCTGCATCTAATCACAATGTACATGTATTAACTCAACCATGACTTCGTAGCATTTTTCGAAGCATTTTTCGAAGCATGTACAAAGTTTTGTTTACAGATATAGTAAACACTTCCTTACCCAAATTCATAATTAATTAGATATATTATATTCAATAAATGAAATGTTATTGGCGGTTGTGGAAATAGGAAAAATTATGGACATAAAAACTCCATAAAATTACTGTCATGCAATTAGCAAAGAGTAATGCTGATGCTAAATGCTTTTTCGTTATTTTTTCTTTTTGTGTGTATTTAATTGCATAAGACAATTTATTTTTTTACGTAATCTCAATTTAACATGTCCTTCAGCTAAGCCCTACGCAATTGAATCACAGACTTGACCAACCGCGAGCTAAGCAATTAAAGGATAGGGCATGACCCTAACTTAGTTTCCACCCTTAATTCTTAAATCTTAATCTGATTTTCTAATTTTCAATAAGTCATATCTTTTTATCAGTTCGTACATCCTAACATAATTTTGATCTTCACGATCTCCTGATTGCAATTATACTCACTCAGGAGTTTAAGTCTGACCATACCCACTATTGAAACAACCATAACTGGTCATCCGTTCCTTAATCTCCAAGGTCACAATATAAGGTGATATCGTATAATTATAAAAGAGCGCGTCAACAATTCAATATATGCAATAATAACTGATCAATGTACAAAATGAACATAGAATATCAACAATTAATTAAATATATGTTCAGTACGATAATCAATTTATACACAAATTACTTTTTTGAAGTTATATCTTCTTTCAAAAATGAGTTAATACATTTTCCTTTTCTTTTGAAATCTCATCAAAATATTTAACAAAATCACATTTTTTTTGTTTAAGTAAAATTTACCCCCAAAATAGAGTGAGAATATTTTAAGTGTTATAAAATAGCTATCCCCACTTTTTAAAACCATATACTAACATGCCTCAAAAGTTCACTTGTTTTAACCTTTAAAATATTAGCCGTCACGCGTTAAAATTTTACATACGTTCATGCATTATAGTTTTACTGTGTCGTCGCGTTTTAAAATGTAGACCGTCACACATTAAAAATTTACTTAATCACCGCGCGTTAAAATATAAGTCGTTGCACGTTAAATATTTACTTCATCGTCGCACGTTAAAATATAGAACAAAGCGTTTGTGTATATATCATCACGTCTCCACATAATATCTATTGCATGCATTTAGGCATGCATACCTCTTTCACATGTCATGAATAATATATATTTACTTGTAGTTTTTGCATTCATTTTGTTTAGCATTCACCAACCTAATATACATTTTTTACAACTTGTATAATACATCGTTACTTGTTTAGAATTCACCAAGTTAATATGCATTTTGTTTTGCATGCATAATATACATCATTCACATGTCATGAATAATATATATTTTGTACCACTTGTAATTCACCAACGTAATACAACTTTATATATATATATATATATATATGTATACACACACACACCCCCTACCTTATGAATAGTAATTTTCATATGCAGCATAACATGTATAATTATTAGTACATGCACACATGTACTGACGTGTACATGCACATCTTGCTTCACATTGTGTTCCATATATGTATATATTTGCATTTGAGTCACTGAAAGCTATATATATATTTAAATTTTGGTCCATTTCCTCAACCAACCCCAACCCATTACATTATATACGTTCAATTTGTTGGTAAATATGTTGTTTTTATCTAGCATAGAAACACACATTTGATATTATCGATGTCATTACTCATTACAAAGCTGCCTAGTTGGAAAGCGATGTATAATAAGCATGTGAGTTTTGAGACATGTAAGTAATAATGATGTGATTTGGTGGTAAACACGCTGAAGGAGTTTGGTCAGGTACAAAAATGTTTAATTTGTAATACATAATACTACGTGATGCCTCATTGTACTTTCGAATATGACAGATCAACCACTTGATCATCAACTTGCATCCAATCTTATTATAATAGAAAAGAAGAAATAAAGAATAATATTTATCTTTTATAGAGTAAGAAAATATAGTTAATGGATAATGCAGAATTAACTGTCCACTATCCACATATACTTACAACTAAATCTTTATTGTGACGACACATAAATTCAGTCAAATTTTAAAGGAATTTTTATTCGAATTTTTGAGTTAAGTATTTTAAAATTTAAATAAATAAAAATTTAATTTAAATAACGAATTTGAAATGTTGAGTAATATATTTTTCCATATTTATTAAAATGAGAAAATTTTTGGAAAATCAAATTTTGGTCAAATTTAGTCAAAAATTGAATTTGAGATGAAATTTTAAAATTTATACTTTTTTCTAATTCTAGACTGAATTCTGAGATGGTCTCCACTTTTCATTTTGTTAAATTCTGACTTCTGTAGCTTTTAATCTGCAATTTATGGTGTGAAAACGCGCGAATGCGAATGTTGTATTTGTGTGTATTTCTACCTGTATTTTGTATATTGGATCTTGGGTTTTGGGCTGTTTTGTTGTCGGGCTTGTGTTGTTGGGCTTGAATCCTAAAAGTCATCTAAATGGGTAAGTATCCTTTCACCAACGGATGTTTCTCTGGGGAAAAAGAGTACGTACATTTCTGGCTTCTCATTCTTATCCTCTTCTCATTTCTTTCAGCCTGAAAAAAAAATTACAGTAACCATTCACCATTGCTCCTCCATCTTCTTCCTCCTTCCAATCCCTAAACCCTAGCCCTCTTCCTCCTTTCTCCTCTCTCCTCTCTCCTTTTCTTCCTTTCTCTCTTGCCTTCCTCTTGCCGCCGCCATACCCTCTCACCCACGGCCAAGCCCACCCAAGGCCGAACCCCACCATAGCCGAGCCTACCCCTAGCCACCCTCCTCCACACCCGAGCCACCACCACACACTCTCCTTCACACACACACCCAAGGCCGCACCTCCACCCCACCATAGCCGTGCACCACCACCACAAAGCCGAACCCAAAATCCCTTTAGCCGAGCCCATCTGCCCTTCCACTTCTTTTTATAAAAAAAGAATTTTTGTTTCAAAAATTTTAAAGCTTGACTTTGGGCTTGTGGATTTGCTAGTTTGAGATTCTGTTCTATTCGTGCTTCTCCGTGTCCATTTGTTGTAGTCGTCACCTTCGCTTAACCACGAAAGGTGAGAAATCACTCACGACTTACATACTTGTTATAAGTGAATTAATATCACTTGAATTGTCATTGGAATGTTAGGATGTATCGTTAACGCTGTATATTTTGTTATGATAAAGTGATCATTCGATATGCTATGTATTACACATGAAAAAATGGATTTTATTATGTTATGTGATTTGATATGTGACTAATGTTATGTTTATTATATATGTTGTTATCACGCTACAAGTTCCCTTAGTTTGTTGTTAGGAAAATCGCTATGGGTTGAAATGATACATACCCGAATGATCTAATAGATTAAGGAAAATCGTTATGGGTTGAAATGATACATACCCGAGCGATTTTATTGATTTGGTAATTATTGATTTGGGATACGGGTTAAAATGATATATACCCGGAAAATTAACTATTTTGGGTTGAAATGATACATACCCAATCACTTGACCATAGGGTAAAAAATTATATACGAACACCGTTGGTCAGTTTTAAATTATTTTCTTAATTTTAAAGTACGTTTGATTTATAAATTTGATTTTAAATTTAATTTAATGATTTTTTAAAAATTTATATTTGGAAAATAATTTATTTTATATGTTTTAAAGTTTCAAATTATAAGTTAATATATGGTTTTAAATATAAATTTAAGATTTTTACTTATAATTTTATTTAGTTTTAAATATATATTTTAAATGATTTAAAATTTAATTTAATAAAATATTTAATATGGTTTTAAGAGATTTATTTAAAATTTAATTTAATATAATAAATATAGATTTTTAAAATAACTTCAATAAATAAAATGTAAGAAGTTAAGTAGTGATAAAGTTGTAATTTAATCTCGTTTAAAGGATTTAAGTTTAAATGAGATTCTATTTAAGTTATTGTTCATTTGGTTTCGAAAGGATAAAATTTTGAAATGTAAAAATTAATTTAATATGAATTATTAAGAAATGTTTCAAATCTAAATATATAATTGAAGTTAAATATTTTTGTATCAATTTAAATTGTAATTTAAAATTTGTTATTAAAAATGTTTTATAAAATGACCACGGTGTGAAATAAGCGTTTGGTTGTTAAAGAGACCGGGGTCGGATATTGTCATACTCTCTACCAATTTCCAAACCACTTTAACAACTGTGCAGGTGGTGGAGAATCCAGAACGAAGTAGGATGGTTTGGCGAATGCTACTGGAATGAGGTAAGAAATGCAGCCTTGACCTTCGGGTCATAATGATATGAATAAAACAGGAGCCATAACCAGGCCAAGTGAGGTCACTCCTCCGAACAAACATGCTTCTTCGATACCATATCTCTTACTTTTGTGATGAATTGGTGGCTACCTTTGATTATGGGAGTGTTGTTCGAGGTGGGCGGTAGCTGCGGCTATGTGTTACCACCAGCCTGGTTCCGTAAAACAGTAGAATCCTACCCTGGGCATTGCCTCGTGTGCCTTGTCATATTATCCTTATCGAGCCCACTACGATTTTGGTTTTTGTCGTACCTATGGAGTGCTCCCTAATAGCGCACCAGGATCGGTGGAGTTTACAGTACTGTATAGACTACGATGCCTATAAAAATGTGTTAAGGGGGATATTAGTAACGCCTTAATGCTATTTTCGATATTATACTTTACTGATAGACACTACATATATAGCGTATATTACTACATATAAATAGTTTAACGGATCCTTAAAGGATGGGAATCTCAAACATCCTTTGAGTTACTAATGCATTTTATTGAACATTTCACTTGAGTTGATTTACTTTTATAAGTATGTTAGTCTAGACTCGAGTGTTTTGTTTACTTTATGCTCGGGTCAGCCTGAGTATCACAGCCTTGGATTCATCTTTTGGAGCTACAGATATGCTAGAGATTTAGCTATCTATCTACCATTTCCTATTTCAGTTATTTCCCTTTTAGTCATTTGCTTATGTATTAGTGGACTTATGTATTTGGATTTCCAATTGTATTTGCTTTCAGACTATGATATTATGTATTTGCTTTGAAACTATGTATTTAGTAGCTTCATGAACTACTATGTTTTATTTATTCCACTACGAGATATTCTATTATTATGTGTCTATGATTATGTGATTGATTTATTTACCCCAATTTAATTAACAATCTGTTGTTTTGAACGATTCAAGTCTGACATGTGTGGTTTTATTGTCGATTTGAATGGTTCGAAATAGCAGGTTGTTGCAGTTGGTATTAAAGCTTTGGTTTTAGGCAAAGCTTAGCCTACGGGAAAAAAACTCATTAGAGATAGGGCAGCGATACCCTAGAATGAGTAGAATCAATCTCAGAATCATTCTTGAGAGAGCGTATTTTGAAAAGTATAAAATGGTTTTAAACAGTCTTAAAGGAATTTTGGATATAATTTTTTTTAAAATTTAATCCTTTTCCTAGAATTTCCTTCCTTTTGAATCCATCTTGTTGGTTAGAATTCTTTGGTTAGGATTTTTTTAAGTCTGAATCTTTACACTTGTCCTAAAAAATCCTTTCTTGAATTTCCAAGATGAATCGTAGGAATGCCAGAGGTAGGGGTCGAGGAATTGCCCCAGCACCATAAGCCGTTGCACCAGTCAGATTCACCACTCTCTGTAAAGAGTTCACTCAGCTTGGTGGTACCAAGTTTACTAGAGCAGAGAGTATTATTGAGGCTCGGCAGTGGCTGAGGAGTTTGGAGAGAATTTTCATAGATCTTGAGATCACCGACGCTCAGAAGCAGCCACTTGGCAGTTGCAAGAGGCTGCCCAGGATTGGTGGGAGTCTGTTACAACCCACACTATTGAGGCAAATATCACTTAGGAGCAGTTTAGGTATAAATCTTGAGCTGAATTCAAGTTTGGTTAAGTTATCTCTTTGGAATCTACCTTAAGTCTTGAATACCATATTTTAGGGATGCTTTGTAGCTAAGTGGATGCCCGAAGCCGGGAAGTCTTAGTTATACCAAGAATTTATGGACCTTAAGTAGGGGAATATGACATTTTCTGAGTATGAGAGGAAGTTCAACAAACTGTCCAAGTTTGCTCCTATCTCGATTGATACCCCGCTTAAGAAGAATGAGAAGTTCATAGCATAGCTGGAGCTCGCCTGGAGTATTATGATCATTTGATTGCTCATGTGCACAGCCCTTTTACTGGATTGATGGATATGATTATTAGATATGAGAATCCCACTTCTAGGGAAGCAACTGTTGTTCATGCACCTACATCTCAGCCTTCTTCCAGCAGCTCCAAGAAGAGGAAGTCCAACTTCCATCAACAGAAGAAGAATTGGGAAAAGACTTAGGGTTTAGGATCTTCGTCTCAGAGGCAGCCTATTGATCTATCTTTTATTACTTGCTTCAAGTGTGAGCGGAAGGGACACTATGCCAACAGCTGTCCCGGAACAATCGGAGCTTCTGTCCCACCAGTTCAAATGATTAGGCGTGATCTATGCCATGTTTGTTTGCAATCTGGCCACTTCAAGAAGGACTGTCCCACTCAGTAGAAGGGCAAGGCATTTGGAATATCGCAGTTACCACTTCCACTCCTACCGGTGATGATACTCAGGGTACGCTTCAGGGTACCTTTACTTTGCATTTTCATCCTATTTGTGTTTTATTTGACACCGGTGCATCTCATAGTTTCATCTCTATGGACCTTTGTAACAAATTTGAACACATTCTTTCACCCGAATATGCAACTGAATCCTTATGTGTGTCTAATCCTATTGGTGGTCCCGCGAACCTTAGTAGGATTTGTAAAGGGGTGACACTCCTTTACAAGAGGTATCGTTTTATTGGCAATTTCTATGTTCTTGGTTTTGATGCTTTTAACATTTTGCTTAGAGGTGATTAGCTGAAGAAATATGAAGCTGTTATCTCTTGCAAAGCCCGAACTATTTCTTTAGTTGATGACAAGGGTAATCCTTTCGTGATTGAATGTCGTATGCCTCAGGATTATGCCGGCAGTTTTATCTTTTCTCTTAACTCTCATCCTAGTGATCTTGATTCTACCCCAGTTGTCCAACTCTTTCCCGATGTATTTAGTAAAGTCACTTCTTTGCCTCTTCAGCGGGAAATCGAATTTCGCATTGATCTTATTTTTGGAGCCCAGCCAGTAGTTCTTCCTCCCAGAAGGATGGCACCCAGAGAAAAGGTTGAGTTGAGGAAGCAGATAGAAGATTTGTTTTCCAAGGGTTTGATTAGGCCGAGTCATTCAGAATGGGGAGCAGTAGTGGTGTTTGTTACTAAGTTTGATGGTTCTTTGAGGATGTGTGCTGATTATATGGAGCTGAATAAGCTCACTCTGAAGAATAGATATCCTAGGCCTCGTATCAATGATATGTTCGATCAGCTCCATGGAGCTAAAGTGTTCTCTCAGCTTGATCATGCCACCGGTTTCCACCAGCTTAGAGTGGCTGAGGAAAGCATTCCCAAAACAGTTTTCCGAACCGAGAATGGTTTCTATGAATGGTTAGTTATGCCCTTTGGCTTAACTAATGCTCCAGCTTTCTTCATCAACCTTATGAATCGTGTCTTTCGTGATGTTCTTAACAAGTTTGTTCTGGTTTTCGTTGAGATATTCTTGTCTATTCTAAGTCAGAGAAGGAGCATGAATCAGATTTGGGTTTTGTTCTTTAAACCCTAAGGAGTCATCAGTCGAAAGCTAAGTTTTCTAAATGCCATTTTTGGAAGGATGAAGTTCGATTTCTTGGGCATATTGTTTCTGAAAATGGGGTTTCGGTCAATTCTGTTAAGGTCGCTGCAATCAATGTAAGTCTATCCACCTTTCTTCCTTTGTAATTTAATTATATTATCTTTCTTTGAATTCAAACACCCTATTCTATTTCAGGATTGGGAAAGACCTAAAAATCCTTCAGATATCCGTAGTTTCTTGGGCCTGGCTAGTTATTATCGGAGATTTATTGAGAATTTTGCTCGGATTGCTGCACCTCTCACTGCTTTGACTCATAAGAACGCCAAGTTTATATGGAATGATAAGTGTGAAGCTGCCTTCAATGAATTAAAGCGCAAGCTAACTTCTGCTCCTGTTCTTACCATTCCAAATGGAAGTGAGGGATTAACAGTATACACTGATGCTAATCGAGAAGGTTTAGGAGCTGTTTTGATGCAAAATGGGAAGGTTATTGCTTATGCCAACCGTCAGTTGAAGACCCATGAAGCTAATTATGTAGCTCATGATTTGGAATTGCTTGCCGTGGTATTTGCTTTGAAGTTATGGAGGCATCATCTTTTGGGAACTAAGTTTGAGCTCTTTATGGATCACCGGTCGTTGAAGTATATTTCACCCAAAAGGATTTAAACCAGAGGCAAATTAGATGGCTTCAATTTCTAGCTGCTTATGACCTCGATGTCAACTATACTCCCAGGAAAGCTAATGTAGTAGCCGATGCCTTGAGTCGGAAGAAGGTGATGTTATGCCAGCTTGTTGTTTCTTTCACCCTTATGGATCGTATTGTTGCTAAGCAAGATGAAGACGAGATGCTAAGGCTTATTAAGGAGAATGTTTGCAATAGGGAAGGTGGTAACCAAGATGGAATGGGAGCACGGATTGATAATAAAGGAATATTGAGGATTAATAATCGAATTTGTGTTCCGAATGTCGATGGATTGAGGCAAGAGTTACTTCGGAAAAATCATCGGTCTAGACTCTCTATTATCCCGGTGTGACGAAGATGTACTAGAATATGAAGAAGCTGTATTGGTGGAGTGGTATGAAGCGAGATATCTCCCTTTATGTTAGTAGATGTGCAACTTGTCAACAGGTTAAGGCTAATCATCAGAAGACCGCTAGATTATTGCAACCCCTTGAGATTCCCAATTGGAAGTGGGAACATGTTTCTATGGATTTTATTGATGGATTACCGAGGACTAGAAGGGGTAATGAGAGTATATGGGTGATTGTTGATAGACTGACCAAGTCGGCTCATTTCATTCCGGTCAGGGCTAACCATGCTGCTTCGAGTTTAGCTGAGATTTATTTGAGAGAGATTATTCGACTTCATGTGTTCCGATCAGTATAGTTTGTGATAGAGATCCCATCTTTATCAGCCAATTTTGGAAAGCATTTAAGGAAGCTCTGGGTACTCGTCTAAATCTTAGCAGAACTTATCATCGGCAAGCCGATGGTCCGATGGAAAGAGTATATTAGGTTTTGGAAGACCTTCTTTGTGCCTGTGTTCTTCATTATGGAGGATCTTGGGAAGATCATCTCCATCTCGTTGAATTCACTTATAATAATAGCTATCAGGTATAACTTTAATTTAAAAATTAAGATTTTAATAAGCACAGATCAATTTGGTCCCATCCTTTGAATTTAGACAAGTATCAAGATGTCGCTGTTCGCTGCTCTTTATGGACGATCTTGTAATTCTCCATCTTGCTGGATTGAATCCGGTAATCGTTTGGTTCTTGGTCCTGATATGATTTTGGATGCTTTTGAGAAGGTTGAGGAGATTAGGAGGAAGATGAGGATTGCTCAGGATAGGTAGAAGAAATATGCTGATAGGCGAAGGAGGAGTTTGGAATTTGTAGTGGGTGATCAGGTTTTTATAAAGATCTCGCCACAGAAGAATGAGATTCGCTTTGGACGGAAAGGAAAGCTAACTCCTAGATTCATTGGTCCTTTTCGTATATTAGAGAGAGTTGGTCCTTTAGCTTATCGAGTGGAATTGCCTGAGAAGCTGTCTGGAGTGCATAATGTGTTCCATGTTTTGCATCTTCGCAAGTATCTTCATGATCCGTCTTTGATCGTTCAGCCTCCTTTACTTGAGAATTTGGATGTTGAACCAAATCTCACCATCGAGAGGAAGCCGCTTCGTATTATTGATCGAGATACGAAGCAGTTGAGGAGGAAGTCAGTCAACTTGGTCAAAGTACAATGGAGTACCGACGATCGAGATTGTACCTGGGAAACGGAGGAAAGCATGCGTGCTTCGAATCCTGAATTGTTTGAATCAGGTACTATTCATTTTGAATCTATCCTATCTTTTCTGCTTGTTTCTATTATTCTATCTCGTTCCTTTTCGGTGACGAAAAGTTTTAAGTGCGGGAGAGTGTAACGACACATAAATTCAATCAAATTTTAAAGGAATTTTTATTCGAAATTTTGAGTTAAATATTTTAAATTTTAAATTAAAAAATTGAATTTAAATAACGAATTTGAAATGTTGAGTAATATATTTTTCCATATTTATTAAAATGAGAAAATTTCGGAAAAATCAAATTTTGGTCAAATTTAGTCAAAATTTGAATTTCAGTTGAAAATTTCAAATTTCAAAGTTTATTCTTTTTTCTATTTCTAGACTAAATTCTGAGATGGTCTTCACTTTTCGTTTCGTTAAATTCCGACTTCTGTAGCTTTTAATTTGCAATTTACAGTGTAAAAACATGCGAATACGGACGTTGTATTCGTGTGTGTTTCTACTTATATTTTGTATATTGGATCTTGGGTTTTGGGTTGTGTTGTTATTGGGCTTGTGTTTTTGGGCTTGAATCCTAAGAGTCATCTAAATGGGTACATATCCTTTCACCAACGGATGTTTCTATTGGGAAAAAGAGTACATACATTTATGGCTTCTCATTCTCATCCTCGTCTATTTCTTCCAGCCTGAAAAAAAATTTACAGTAACCATTCACCATTGCTCCTCCATCTTCTTCCTCCTTCCTATCCCTAAACCCTAGCCCTCTTCCTCCTCTCTCCTTTTCTCCCTCTCTCTCTCTCTCTTGCCTTCCTCCTGCCACCGTCGCACCCTCTCACCAACGGCCAAGCCCACCCACGGCCGAACCCCACCATAGCCGAGCCTACCCCTAGCCACCCTCCTCCACACCCGAGCCACCACCACACACTCTCCTTCACACACACACCCACCCACACACCCAAGGCCACACCTCCACCCCACCATAGGCCGTGCGCCACCACCACAAGGCCGAACCCAAAACCCCTTTAGCCGAGCCCATCTGCCCTTCCTCTTCTTTTTATTAAAAAAAGGATTTTTGTTTCAAAAATTTTGAAGCTTGACTTTGGGCTTGTGGATTTGCTAGCTTAAGATTATGTTCTATTCGTGCTTCCTCGTGTCCATTTTTTGTAGTCGTCACCTTCGCTTAAACACGAAATGTAAGAAATCACTCACGACTTACATACTTGTTATAAGTGAATTAATATCACTTGAATTGTCATTGGAATGTTAGGATGTGCTAGTTAACACTATATATTTTGTTATGATAAAGTGATCATTCGATATGCTACGTATTACACATGAAAAAAATGGATTTTGTTATCCTATGTGATTTGATATATGACTAATGTTATGTTTATTATATATGTTGTTATCACACTGCAAGTTCCCTTAGTTTGTTGTTAAGAAAATCACTATGGGTTGAAATGATACATACCCGGATGATCTTATAGATTAGGGAAAATCGTTATAGGTTGAAATGATACATACCTGAGCGATTTTATTGATTTTAAAATTATTGATTTGGGATACGGGTTGAAATGATATATACCCGTAAAATTAACTATTTTGGGTTGAAATGATACATACCCAATCACTTGACCATAGGGAAAAAATTATATACGGACACCGTTGGTCAGTTTTAAATTATTTTCTAAATTTTAAAGTATGTTTGGTTTATAAATTTGATTTCTAAATTTAATTTAATGATTTTTATTTAAATTTATATTTGGAAAATAATTTATTTTATATGTTTTAAAGTTTTAAATTATAAGTTAATATATGGTTTTAAATTGTAACGACCCAGAATTTCAGTCATTTGAAATTTGTATATTTAATTAATTTTAAATATTAATAAGTAAGATTTGGAAGTTGAATTAATTTAATTTCGATATAGTGATTTAATTGGACGATTAAATTATTAATTTAATACTTGAAATTGGGTTTAATGTGATTAAAAATGATTTATAAAGTTATATTAAATCATATTGAAGTTAGAATGATATTTGTAAAATTTTAAATTTGAATTAAAATTTAAATTGTGAAAATTGAATATTTTAATATTTAGATGACTAGTGAAAATGACCATTTTTCAAACAGTCTCGGATTTTATCAAAACCAGTTTCATCAGATCCATAATGTGATATTATTGTAAGATTTCAAATTTCGTGTCAATCGGAGTTGTCATTTGTCCGGGGCAAGCCAAAACGCATCGAATCGTTTTAAATCGGTTTAATTTAAATTTGATCGTTTAATTCCATAACTCTCACATACGATCGAATTAGCTCCCGAAACACGTTCCATTGTGTTCGGAACGCGGGGTAAACCTTAGAACGCCAACCGGCACGCTTCATTTGGAGTTTGGAAAATTTCGGATGAATAGTGTTTCGTTGGATTTTCTATAAAAGGACCTCTTTATTTTCATTTGCAACATAAAGAAAACCCTAACCCTAATTTCAATGCCCAGCCGCCATTTTTATCTTCAATGGCCGAGAATCTCTATTGTTCTTCCCTCTACTTTCTCTCAATCCATAAACCAATTCGAAAATCACTCAACTACAAAGTTATAGATCTCGTCGAATCGAGTAGATCCAACGGTGGATCTTGCGTGATGTCGTCGTATGGAGGCTATAACTGCTCGCGTTCGTATGTCATTTGCGTGCGTTTTTCTTGGCAAAGGCACGACCGAGTGCGACGTGGTTCGTACTGGTGGTGGAGCTCGAGTAGGCGAGCACTTCGGAGGTGGTTGATCGACCCCTAGGGTCGTGTGGAAGTCGCGACAATTAGGGCATTAGGGCGGCATGGGTTCGAGCGTGATCTGGTGTTATTCGCGATGGAGAAGATGAACATGGGCGGCCACGATCTGCTATTGGGAAAAAATCGAACGGCAGAGATGAATGAGGTTTAAAAATAGAAATAAAGTTGTAAATTTGAATAATATAAAACCGTATAAACTTTGAAAAATCATAACTTTTGCATACATTGTCAAAATTCGACGAAACAGGAAGAGTTGGAATCGCAGTGACGCGATCTACGCTGCAGCGTAGATCTGGGCATGTTTGGGGCAAGCAAAATTTTTTGATTAAATCGAACGGTTCGATTTAATTTAAAATTTAAACGTTCGACAAACTCAAGGTGAGAACTTCTCACTCAATCGAATATTGTGTTTCTATTTAAATTTTAAATTGTTAGATTTAAAATTGTTGATAGTGTCGATTGGATGATAGATTGCTATTTATTGTGTTAAATAGACCCTATACGCCGCATATTAAGCAGAGGTTATTTATTAAAAACATATACCGCGATAATTTCACATTGAAGTGGAATTGGTATTATATATGTATTTGGAGTTGATTTCCCGCATTATATAGCGGATGAGACCCTATTGCGCCGCATAATAGCGGATAGTATTTTATAAATCCCATATACCGCGATAATTCCACCTCAAGTGGAATTGGTATTGTGCTAACATCTGTGGATGCAGGGAAACAGGTTGGAGGGATCCAACTGGGTTCCTCAAATTTATATGAATTTGTTTCATATGTTGTATGAATTTGTTTCATATGTTGTGTGATGAATTATTTATAATCTGTGAATGGTTATATCTATGATTGAATTTGTTGAAGGCTATAATTTAGCCGAATGTATTTTTGGTATCGTTGGATACCAGAAATGAATGAAATTGGATTTTTGAAATTAAAGTTGGGAATTTTAAGTAAATTTCTTTTGAAAGAATTGGTTGAATTTAAAAGAAAGGATTTTAAAGTATAAAGTGGATTTTTGAAATCTTATCGAATTATTTCTAAAATGTGGGGAAAGATTTTTATAAATGGATTTTGAATAGTATTATTCGAAAGTTGGAAAATTTATTAAAAATGGAATTTTAAATGGTTTGGAAGAGATAAATGGATTTATTTTTAAAAGGTGATTAATTTCTAGAAATTAATTTATAATTGATTTGGTATTTGAAAATAAATCTTTGGGAAATCGATATGAAAATTTATTTGATGTTGAATGAGGAAATTGATTTGTGTTGAAATGAATTTTGAAATCAATTTGTAATTGATTTGGTGTGAAGTAAATTTTGAAATCAATTTGTAATTGATTTGGTGTTTGAAATAAATGTTTGGAAAATCAATTTGGGTTTTGAAACAGATTTGGGAAGTAAATTTGAAATAAATCGATAAGGATTTATTTAATTATGATTTGAAATTGGTTTTCGAAGTGATGAAGTGTGGAAATAAATTTACAGATTTGGGATGTAAATTTGAAATAAACCGATAAGCATTTATTTAATTGGTTTAAATAAAAGTGATTTGAAATTTGTTTTCAAATGGTTAAAGTGTAAACCATATATCGGGAAGATATTTGAAATTTAATAATTTGGGAAAAATTATTTAAATTGGTCGATTGTTGTGAATGTTGTTGATAGTTAAATAACCGATTATCAATATTTGCCTTTGAAATGGCACTTGATTTGTTTTTAAAACAAACGCTCATTATTCGGGTCAGCCGGGAAAAGACCTTTGTGTCATATAACTCATTCCGAATAAGTGATACGATGATATGGATCGTATTGAAGACCGGTGTGAAGACTGGGTATTTTCGAAAATGAAAGGACAACCTGTCGAATGTCTCTGCACCGAGTTGCTCCGGTATAGAGATTTATATCACTCTTCTTGTGATGGGAAGTCCGGACGTGATTAGAAATTATCCGGATTGCAAGGGCTTCTTTGGAAGTGCCGTCGGTTCTGTTCGAACCCGGAACGGACTTGTACGGATGTGTGTCTGACGTTACACTTTGAGATGTAAAGCTGGTTTCTATCAAATACATTTATGTTGGTGGCGGAGAATTTATTCTCTTAGCTTAACACCCTTCTCTGAGATGTACGAGCTCAGAGGTTATGTAGTTGATGGTTACTAGTGATACATTCCCAATTTGGTAATGTGGCATACGAAGTGCTGTTGATCATTTGTTGATCAAAGTGTGGCTTGTGAAAAAGTGTGGCTTTGCGAAAAAGCGTGGCTTTGCGAAAAAGCGTAGCTTTGTGGACAAGACTTCGTCAAGCCTCACAACCCGGTAATGATCGAAACAAGAATGTTGCGGCAAAGGTTTTTAGGGGCAGCGCCCCTAGGGTATGTCATTTCCTTCTGGATAAAAGGTGATATCATGGTATGGAGCCCAGATATTTTACCTATGTTGATGCTGCAAATTTATTATACTTTGTGGTTGTTGCTTTGTGATCGAGGGCCCTCGGATAAAGGTCGGTGACGACCGGGGGATGACATAGCTCGTGTGTTAGTTACCTAGTTACAGCTTGGTTAAAGCGTGAGGTAGCGTCGGCCTTGTGTTTGCAGAGATTCGATTAGGATCCGGGGCGTCTTTCCAGAGGCGTTTTCTATTTCGGTGTAAGGAAGTTCCTTTGCCTGACCATTTGTTGGAAATCCAAAGATATAATACGAACCTTGTACGGTTTTAGTTGTAGAACCTACCATTTACTTATGGTGGTCACCACTGTTTAGATGGTAGCTATAGTAGGCATACAATAATGGTTGTATGCTGGCTAAGATTTATATTATACTTTCGAAATGTTTTCGACACTATGCACTAATGATAATAATATCGAATGGTTTTTGCGTAGTAAGCATTTTTGACTATCATAAGAAGAAATCTCCTCCAATTCTGCATTTGCATTGTGTGTGTGGCGGGAGGTCTTATGGTAGTTTCATTTTCCAAAAGCATTGCGAAATTGTTTTATTTTCTTTGTGAAAATAACTGTTTTTAGTTATCACACCAGTCACCATGACTGACCTGGAGTTTATTGTTTCCTTCCTAAACTCTGGGTGCCCATCATTTTCCACACGGGCAGTCTATAGTTAGGTTATCAGGTCATTCTGGATTCAGGAGATGTTGAGGAGCTCAGTGGCGAGCTGGATGGCGAGGCGTATCACTTGTATATGATATCATTTATTCCGCTGTGTATTCTGTATGAGGACAAGTTTATATAACTGTCCATTGATGTATTGTTGTTGTAAACTCTGATGATGATGTAATGTATAAAATGATATAGTTCTTGATTTAAAGATTATTCATCTATCTATTATATGTTATTCCGCTGCGATATGTGAGATTCTGATATTGTTCCTGTTGTTTCTTCTTTCTTTCTATCTTCTCTTCTTCTACCTCTTCTTTTTAACCCTAATGGTTCGGTTTTCCGGCATTCGACTGCACGGCATTTGATACAATGGACGTATTAATGTCGACTTTCGAGAGTCGAAAATCCAGATCGTTGCATTTTAAATATAAATTTAAGATTTTTACTTATAATTTTATTTAGTTTTAAATATATATTTTAAATGATTTAAATTTTAATTTAATAAAATATTTAATATAGTTTTAAGAGATTTATTTAAAATTTAATTTAATATAATAAATATAGATTTCTAAAATAACTTCAATAAATAAAATGTAAGAATTAAGTAGTGATAAAGTTGTAATTTAATCTGGTTTAAAGGATTTAAATTTAAATGAGATTCTATTTAAGTTGTTGTTCATTTGGTTTCCAAAGGATAAAATTTTGAAATGTAAAAATTAATTTAATATGAATTATAAAGAAATGTTTAAAATCTAAATATATAATTGAAGTTAAATATTTTAGTATTGATTTAAATTGCAATTTAAGATTTATTATTAAAAATGTTTTATAAAATGACCACGGTGTGAAATAAGAGTTTGATTGTTAAAGAGACTGGGGTCGGATATTGTCATACTTTCTGCAATTTCCGAAACCACTTTAACAACTGTGCACGTGATGGAGAATCCAGAACGAAGTAGGATGGTTTGGCGAACGTTACTAGAATGAGGTAAGAAATGCAGCCTTGACCTTCGGGTCATAATGATATGACTAAAACATGAGCCATAACCAGGCCGAGTAAGGTCGCTCCTCCGATTGAACACGCTTCTTCGATACCATGTCTCTTACTTTTGTGATGGATTGGTGGCCACCTTTGATTATGGGATGTTAGAACCTCTATTGTTGGATTTTATTGATAGCAACTATACAATTATGCCAAAAAATCTTTAAGCTAATTTGCAGGTACATGGACATCAAAAAGAGACAAACAAATACGTTCAAAATGAAGATACACAGTACAAAAAGGATGAAAGTATGTATATGGAGATACAAGAAGAGATATACACGATAGAGACAAGAAGAAGGTGACAAACAAAGTATTATTAGTCATAAAGTGTCGTGTCTAGAGTTTACAAATGTAAAAATCTTCTCAAAACGGTATATACATATATACATTCATATTTTAAATGAAAAATCAAGTTTTCAAAAATTACATGGAGCGGGGCTCGAATCCAGGTCATTAGTTTAGAAGGCAAGTGCTCTAACCAAATGAGCTATGGTAACTTTTTCTTATCAACAGAATTCAGTCGGCTGAATAATATCATTCAGACGGCTGAATGTTGAAACAAAGCATAAATTTTTATGCAGTTTCAGCCGGTTGAATGGTTTCATTCAGCCGGCTGAATTAGGCCAAAATTAGCCTATTTCTTTGCTGTTTTTGAATTTAACAAATTCAAAAGGCTGAATTATTATTTCAGCCGGCT
The DNA here is from genome assembly GCA_030737815.1 of Allium fistulosum. Lineage (NCBI taxonomy): Eukaryota > Viridiplantae > Streptophyta > Magnoliopsida > Asparagales > Amaryllidaceae > Allium > Allium fistulosum. The sequence goes on from CM060901.1 coordinate 723,508,385, forward strand.
GAATATTTTCAACAGCTATTTTATGAAAATACACTACTATTCATCGAAGAGAAACTTCTTCAAATCAACAATTGCACCTGTTTCTTTTCAATATTATCCTTCATGAATAATTGCAATTGTTTAATCCCTATAAATAGACTTCAGAATTTAACAAACAAATTACAATAACTGATTTTAATACTCTTGAATTCTTATATCTTGTTCTCTATTTTCAAACTGCATACATTCTCTGATCGTTGATCATTCTATCTTCCATAATTCTCAAGCACATTACAATATATATCATAAAGGAGAAGATTATAGGAAGATTGTACTTAATTGACTTATCGGTGCTATTTAAAGAGCGTACTACAGTCAGATACTCTTGTTATTTGTAAAGAAGTCATGTTCGGTTGCTCAGGCGGTAGAAGTTCTATTCGGTTGCTTAGGCAGTAGAAGTCCTGTTCGGTTGCTCAAGCGGTGTAAACTTATTCCTCTGGGTTAAATGAGGGTTTCTAGTTTAATTCCAGAAGGAGTCTGGGATTGGACGTAGAACGAGAGTTCGAACCAGTATAAAAATATATGGTGTCATTTACTTTACTGCTTTAATTATTTACTTAATTATTATTCTGCACAAGTAGTTTATCCATATTACACGATCCTATAGCACAGTCACTTTCAATTGGTATCAGAGCCTGGAATTCTATCGATCGTCACAACATCATAGAATAATGGCTAGAAAAAGATCCAATCGAAATACAACAAGCAAAATCCCTGTCAAAGCCACAAATGAGGACTACGAAAAGGTACTTTCTGATTTACAAATTTCAGTAAAAGATAATAGTGAATTAGTTAGTATAAGCGAGAAGATTTCAAAGCTTAATTTTATTATTCTAGAAAAGATGAAATCTGTTGAACTTGAAAATGAGAAATTGAAAAATGAGAAGTTAAATTTAGAAAATCAACTTGGTGTTGTAAAGAATAATTTTATAATTATTAAAGATTTTCTAGATAAACAAAACACCATATTTGAAAAAGAGAGAGAAAAATTTTCAAAAAAAATTTTTGATTTGAAAAGACAAAATGATTTATTACAATCCTCTTTAGATAATTCAGAATCTCAAAATTTTCTTCTAAAAAATGAGAACTGTACGTTAAAAAACGAGAATTCTGAATTAAACAAGCAAATTGATATTTTGGAAAACAATAATGAAGATACACCAGAGATGTATATTTTGGAAAATAATAATTGCGACTTTAAAGCTAAATTTGATAAACTTAACACTGAAGTCACAAAATTTAATAAAGGTCAAAACAATTTAAACATGATTTTATCTAGTTCTAGACCTTTACATGATAAAACTGGTTTAGGATATAATAAAACTGATCGTAGAAATAGCACTGGATAGCACTGGATACGCTTTCAGGTATAGTGAAAATTTTAGTGCTAGTACTAGATTTCGAATAAAGTCTAAATCCAATTTTTATAGAAATTCAAACGTTGCTATGACCAATAATGTTTATAATTTCTCTAGAAGTACAAAATCATTGACGGGAAATATGAATAAAAATTATCTAAGTATTTGTGTTCCTGTTAATTGGAAAAATAGAGAAAAATACATTAATGATTATTTTGATATGGTAGTTAATAATGAAAATTATATTTATAAAGGTTCAACCACACCCAAATGGGTATGGTTTCCCAAGACCTAACCCCCCAGACCCTAACATAGTAAGTGGGTACCAAAAATGATTATTATTTAATGCAGGTACTCGGAGAAACAAAAGGAAAAGAATAGATTTTGGTATTTTAAAGGATGTTCCATACGTTTAATAGAATTACTTGCTTACAATGAAATATGGACTTCAGTAAATATGGTAAAATCTATTTTATTTTTTTTCCATAATTAATATTGAGTTTATCCCACTATTACAAGGTATTTTATAAAATTCATTATATTCCCTCATTCTTTTTGATAATGACAAAGGGGGAGAAATTCATATGCATATTGATAGAGGGAGATATTATACTTAGGGGGAGATGTTATACTTAGGGGGATCATTAAACATATAAATATTATTTTATATATAGAATGAATATTTTTAAAAAAATTGTATAGTTGTCATCATCAAAAGGGGGGAGAATGTTAGAACCTCTATTATTGGATTTTAATGACAACAACTATACAATTATGCCAAAGAACCTCTAAGCTAATTTGCAGGTACATGGGCATCAAAAAGAGACAAACAAATATGTTCAAAATGAAGATACATAGTACAAAAAAGGATAAAAGTATGTATATGGAGATACAAGAAGAGATATAACGATAGAGACTAAATTCAGAAGGCTGAATTATTATTTCATTCTTTGTTGTTTTTTATTTTAACAAATTCAGAAGACTGAATTATTATTCCAGCCGGCTGAATATTTTCAACAGCTATTTTATGAAAATACACTACTCTTCATCGAAGAGAAACTTCTTTAAATCAACAATTGCACCTGTTTCTTTTCAATATTATCCTTCATGAATAATTACAACTGTTTAATCCCTATAAATAGACTTAAAAATTCAACAAACAAATTACAATAACTGATCTTAATACTCTTGAATTCTTATCTCTTATTCTCTATTTTCAAACTGTACTCAAACTGCATACACTCTCTGATCGTTGATCATTCTATCTTACATAATTCTCAAGCACATTACACTATATATCATAAAGGAGAAGATTATAGGAAGATTGTACTTAATTGACTTATTAGTGCTATTAAAGAGCATACTACAGTCAGATACTCTTGTTATTTGTAAAGAAGTCCTGTTCGGTTGCTCAGGCGGTAGAAGTCCTATTCGGTTGCTTAGGCGGTAGAAGTCCTGTTCGGTTGCTTAGGCGGTAGAAGTCCTGTTCGGTTGCTCAGGCGGTAGAAGTCCTATTCGGTTGCTTAGGCGGTAGAAGTCCTGTTCGGTTGCTCAAGCGGTGTAAACCTATTCCTCCGGGTTAAGTGAGGGTTGCTTGTTTAATTCTAGAAGGAGTCTGGGACTGGACGTAGAATGGGAGTTCGAACCAGTATAAAAATCTCTGGTGTCATTTACTTTACTGCTTTAATTATTTACTTAATTATTATTCTACATAAGTAGTATATCCATATTACACGATCCTATAGCACGGTCACTTTCATGGGAGTGTTGTTCGAGGTGGGCGGTAGCTGCGGCTATGCATTACCACCAGCCTAGTTCCGCAAAACGGTAGAATCCTACCCTGGGCATTACCTCGCGTGCCTTGTCATATTATCCTTATCGAGCCCGCTATGATTTTGGTTTGTGTCGTACCTATGGAGTGCTCCCTGATAGCCCACCATGATCGGTGGAGTTTACAGTACTGTATAGACTACGATGCCTATAAAAATGTGTTAAGGTGGATATGGGTAACTCCTTAATGTTAGTTTCAATATTATACTTTACTGATAGACACTACATATATAGCGTATATTACTACATATGAATAGTTTAACGGATCCTTAAGGGATGGGAATCCCAAACATCCTTTGAGTTACTGATGCATTTTATTGAACATTTCACTTGAGTTGATTTACTTATATAAATATGTTAGTCCTGACTCGAGTGTTTTGTTTTACTTTATGCTCGGGTCAGCCTAAGTATCACAGCCTTGGATTCATCTTTTGGAGCTAGAGATCTGTTGGAGATTTAGCTATCTATCTACCATTTCCTATTTTAGTTATTTCCCTTTCAGTCATTTACTTATGTATTAGTGGACTTATGTATTTGGATTTTTAGTTATATTTGCTTTCAGACTCTGATATTATGTATTTACTTTGAGACGTATTTAGTAGCTTCATGAACTACTATGTTTTATTTATTCCACTGCTAGATATTCTGCTATTCTGTGTCTGTGATTCTATGATTGATTTATTTACCCCAATTTAATTAACAATCTGTTGTTTTGAACGATTCAAGTCTGACATGTGTGGTTTTATTGTCGATTTGAATGGTTTGAAGTAGCGGGTCGTTACATTATCAGTAACAGATATTGCTATATATCATGTAAAGAATGAAGAACAACTAACGAATACAAGATATAAAAAAAAGAAGGAAAAAGATGCTATAAATTATACAGGAAATAAAGTCAACTGAAAAACAATGAGAGGACGTAACAATAGCACAAATATACACTCATTTAACCAAATAATTACGTAATAATCAACATTTCCATTGTGACACTGGGAGATTTATCAGATCCGCTCTTCCAGTTAAGTTTTCTCCATCCTGTGTGTCTCTGATGAACTTTAGTAGCCAGATCCAGCTATCTACGCTCCTTTCAGCTAAATGCAACCATTGTTTTTCATTATATCTCCCTAATCTTCTTACTTGCTTACCATGGCGGTTGCATCTACTTACACTAAGCCACCTCTTTAACTTATTTTCTTTAAGACTAACAACGTGATAATTACACTTCTTGCAGGGATTTCCCCTTTCAGGTAGCAGCTTCCAGTGCGACATACTCTCCAAAGCTTCCATCATGTCCAAATTGTCCCTCAATTGACATGGGTGCTTAACTGCTTATATTGTGAATATGCATTAGACAAATATTGGTGGTAAATTTAGGCATCACCTAATTGCTTGAATTAATCTTTTATTCTCTATGACAAACCTCAGCTAAGTCGGCTTTATACACTGCAGCAACATTAAGCACATTAAGGTAATTGTACTTGAAAACTAATTGTTTAATTAGTCCCACATCATCTAAAATATAATTATTCTTGTTATACATAACCCAAGAGGTGAAAAAGTAAATTGTTCAAATAACATTTAACAAAATTGGGATGGTAGCTAGAAGTTTAATTTGGCCTATGAACATTTGACACAAATTTAAATATGGCTCAAATAATTTTAGCTACAGTGTATCTGCATCCCGACCGGCCAAGGATCTAAATGTATCTGCAGCCCAACCGACCAAGGATCCAAATATTGTCATCTCTCTATAGAGATGTAAAGAGTGTTTTGGAAAATTCAAAAATATGCGGTTGAATCATATTCATGGAATTCTCATTATTAATAGTAGCGATATATACACACATAAATAAAAACTAATTTTTTCTTCATAAAAACCGAAATCAAATTTTTATTATTATTATTTATAAAACTAAAAACCATTTTAGAGTTTTAAAATAAATAAAATGATTATTATAATATATATATGTAATATAATTAGAAATATAATATTACCATCGAAATAACAATTTTAAACCCGAAGCATATCTATATATAAATATATATTTTATGTAGATATTTAAAAATTGTTTTGTACATTATTAATTATAAAATAATTTTGAAATCAATTTTTTTAACGTTATCATACATATTACAAGGGACACATATATATATTTTGAATATAGATTTAAAGAAATAATAACTTTTCACGTTAGATATCCAACCGACCATCAAACACGTCGTTTGCTTTTTGTTTCCTCCTTGAACATTTCATTTTCCTCCTCGGTTTAAATTTGTAAAGCTGACACCTTGGCTTCACTAATGGAAATGGGGGCTAACGTAAATTAGAGATATATTAAAAAAGTGTAAAGGGAAAATTGGTAGTGGCTATCTATTTATAGTCAAAGAGATACATAAATATCTCCATCTTTTTCTCTAACCCTAAAAGACTAAGCTTTAACTCGCCCCTTCAAATATATGGTCGGCCTTACATGTTGACCCAACATGGTCAAGTTGCCTTTGACTCATATTTGAATCAATAATTTAACTATTTAATTCTAGCTCCTTATCCAATCGAATCGTCGTACGACATTTATACAACATTTTGATTTTTAAGCTTGAAATAAATAATTAAAAATGCCATAAAATATAAATACTATATTTGTATTAATTTATAACATTTATAAATTAATTTTACCATTGTCGAATTCAGAAATAATTAACAAAGTGGTTATGTTGACTCTTTGGTGTGAACTTGGTCCTCGGCCGATGTTTAAACGATTTAAATACTGAATCATGTATGGACTTTGTTGAAGCATGGTATTGGACATAAGTTCAATGCTTGTAGATCATTTAAGCGAAATCCATTTTCCAACCTATAATAAGCTCACCTAATAATGAAATTTTGCAACATATTCTTTTCGTCGTCGCTGTACCACTTAGATACCTAGATTTTGATCTAAGGTCAAAAACTCTATTAATATCCTTATTTAACAACGTATACAACTTTTGTAGTCCTTTGTTCAATCTGATAACATTTACCGATTAACTTATTTACTCTGTCTAGAGATCTTGTCTTTTAAGTCCCATACCAATTATGGTGAAAATAATCTTCTACAACGAAGGAGACGAATCCTATCTTGGGTAGTGTTTCACTCCAAGTAATTCAACATATATCCAACTATGGTCGTAACTAGGTCGCCATGCCAAGTGTTTAGCTATAACCAAAGTATAGCTTAGCTACTTAAAATCAATGGTACTCTCAAGTCAAAAGACTATTGTACGTCATTACCATAAGATCTTCTATTTTGACTTAATTGTATTAACATATAGAAGACTCCCTTCGAGTCATTATGTGATTGTTCTGAACAATCACAAGTACATAACCCCTTGTATCCTCCAACGATCATGATTAAATCACCGTCCATCTTATAGAGAGCATTACATATACTTGTCTCAATGGATGTATCGATATCCTTTTCTCAATACATCTTGACTGGGAACACTTAAGGAGTTAGTGTTTTTTGTACATCGATTCAATACTCATGATTATGAGCACATCCATAACTACAACCGATAAAACACTTCTCCTAAGGATTTTTTACTTATATAAGTTTGATGTAATTAATTCATTATTTATATAAGTATATAATAACACATATAATAGAAAATAAAACCAAAAACATACTTTATTACAAGCAAGATTGCTTATAGAGTGAAGATTATAACAAATTACATAATTTCCCTAGGGCATACCATTAACTCTATCTATTTCCCACTTAGACTTGGGGCCAATTATAGAGCTTCATCCCTATGCTTTCGATAGGTCTTCCTAAACAGAGGGAGAAAGCACCTTAGTGAATGGACCTGTTATTATATATTAGTATCTACTCTCCCAATCATGATCACTCTATCACTGATAAACTGCCTTATCCTGTGGAACTTTCGAAGGATGCATCTCGACCTCTTCTGAGCTCGTGGTTCCTTGGCAATCTGCAATGATGCATTGTTGTCGCAATATAAGAGCATTAGACCTTGATGCTTGGGATCACTCCAAGCTCCTTAATGAATCTACACATCTACCTGCTTCTTTTATGACATTGTTCATGGTGATATATTTAGCCTCCATGGTAGAATCAGCCACAACATCTTATTTGGAACTTTACCAACTAACGTCTCCTCCATAGAGGGTAAACACGAACCCTGTAACTGACTTGCTATCGTCAACATCGCTTTGAAAACTTGAGTCCAAGTATACTTTTATAAGGATTTTGTTGCTTCTATATATTAAATATAAATCCTTGTTATTTCTTAAATACTTAAGGATGACCTTAACTGGCATCCAATGATTTTCTCCCGGATTTGATTGATATTGCCTTATTGCACCTATTGTAGCAGTGATATCTGAGCTTATACATAGCAAGGCATATATGATCGATCCTATTACTGAAGCATAAGGAATATGATTCATGCACTGCCATTCCTCATCCGTAGATGAGGAATCCTTTATAAAAAGGATAATTCCATGCCGCACTTGAATATTTTAGTGCATGGAATTTTCCGTACCGAATCGTCTTAGTATAGTTTAATGTACATAGATTAGGACAATTCTAATATCCTCTTGGATCTATCTCTATAGAACTTTATAACTAGTATATAGGATGCCTCGCCTAAATCCTTTATTGAGAAATCATTAGATAACCAAGCTTTCTCTAATCGTAACTATTTCACCCATAGTTTTCAAATACTTGCATAGGCCAATTGATGAAAGCATAGGACCTAAAAGAACTGCTCTCATGATGAAAGTTAGACTACGATGAGGAAACAAAGAGAAAAAAGGAAAATACATATAGTACTACGTTGTTCCTTTGAGCACAACATCAATGCCATAATATAACTCTAGTATCCTGAGTCAACCATAAGGTATAGGGACTACACTGGAATCCTAATATTTACTTCGATAGACAAAACTGCGGCCAGCCTTCAAGAACCAAATATGAAAGCTGCGTTGCGGTCCTAAAAGTAACCCTAATAAGTTGGGACTGCGGTACAACTTTTAAGTAACAACTGGATGTAGATTGTGTGCTGCAACTCCAAAAGCAATTCTAAAGATATAGAATTGTGGCACCATCCTTAAAGCAATCATATGCAATAGGAATGCATTGTAATCTTAAACTAACGTTTAAGTTGCAGCACCACACTGGAATCTTATATTGACATTGAAGCAATCAGGATGCGTCACCATCTTGATTTGATGTTGAATGATAGAACAACACAACAATTCTAAAGAATACTTCCCATAATACAATGATTCAAAGGATGAGGCAATAGGGTAAAACTGCTCCGCAACCGTAAGCTATGTAATGTTCCTCAAAGGCAAGCCAAGAATTTATAACATCATTCTTAAATTCCTTAGACACAAATTAAATATGAAGGCGGTGGCGTGGTCTTCTATTGATACGAACCGCTTAGATAGGTTCAAGCGGCACGACCATCCTTCAAAATGGCGGCTCGGTCTTATTTACTGAGTCATATGGCTTGGTCCTGATTACCACTAACATTGTGCTCTGTTGTTATTTTGGATGGAACAGTGCAATACAACTTCAAGAGGGTCAACACAGTTCAAACATTATGTAATATTGTCACCTTGTGTAATTATGAAGGCGCAGTCCTCAATGGCCCATTCACGATAGCGAAACTCTAAAGTGCTAATAACTATGCCGTATTTCTAAAATGGAAGTCAGTTTCTTATTGCGGCTGCGCCTACGCATGTGTGCAATTCATTGGCTTCTTGCTTTATGAAATCATCGAGTGGTGGTCTATTCAAAATTATGTTTTCCAGCTTCAGTTTCAAGCTTCTCGCCTAAGTTCAAAACTCATCAACTCAAATCATGGTTTTCCGCCTAAGTTCAAAATTCATCAATACAAATCACGATTTCCCGTCTAAGGCCGCGTTAGCAATCTGTATATAGTAAATCATCATGATAGATGATTGACATATGACATAATCCAAAGGCAGAAATCAAAAGATCGAAAGATGGATGTTAGCGATCTGTGTTGAATCTCTGTGTACTATAAATGAATAGAGAACTATAGCAGAAAGAGGAATGATTTTTTTGGACTTTACTCTTTTTTGACACTGGAATCAAAATTGTACTCTCTGCCATTTTTTCATCTGTACTAAGAATTAAAAGAGAAGATAAAGATATTTTCCCATTGGATGTATGATTCATTAACATCCGAACCATGTAAATTTCCTATGTTATTTATTGCTTTTAATACTTTACTTTACTTTTCCTATTTTTAATGTTAAAACTAGAATGTATTGCTTAACGAATTGGATGGTGACTCTTTAGCAAATTTCAAATATATCTCTTCATAATTGTTTAAGCATTACAGCAACATAATTACTCTCTTTAAAGGCAATTTTATATCAAATTTTGTTGATTCCTAGCCATGAAATCATTTAACATTACGGTTACTTTAATAAAAATACTTGGGTATTTTTAGGACGAAAAATCTCATGAACTTTTTTTGGCACTAGAAGGAGGGTCAATTTCCCTCTCCAACAAAACACAATCATATTTCCTTTAGATACCATTATAGCACCATGAATCCCACCAATCCCAACACTCCTCCAAGTTAAGACCAACTTCATCTTACCTTGAAAATGCCAAAAAGGCAATTCCTCACATCTATGACTCAAAACGAGGTAGGTGCTTCTACAGAGGCCACCTTAAATCATGTCTTAGCTATTCTTCAAGCCTTCACAACCCAACAGAACCAATGCACAGATGGACTAGAGAGATCCATGGCCCAATATCCTACCCTTAAATCAATCTCCCCTCAACCTTTCATAGCTCACCACCATTATTCACCAACGGCACTGACTATGCAACATGTGAGTGACAACGGCAATCTCATAAATGAGAATGGTGATGCTGGTCTAAAAAAACATATACCAAGCTCAATGGAAAAAATTGAATCAATCCCCAGATCAAATCAAAGCCTGCAAACATCAACCTATTACTACTAAAAAGAAAATACGAACTGCACCTGATAACGATGATGCTACTTCACTCTATAAAGATGGTTCATTCCAAATAAATCCTAAGGAGGATGAGATATGTCAACTAAAAGCTTGTGTAGAGCAATTGGCGAGACTTTGCTGACAAAACAACAAAGAGGAAGTAAGGGAAGAGGGTTCTTTCCCATTTAGTGACATTGTTATAGAGGTAGACTTCCTTGATAACTTCACGGCCCCATCAATCGGTAAATTTGATGGGACAACTAACCCAGATGATCATAATTGCACTTCTGCGTACTACATGGACATTCTAAAAGTGAGGAGGATGGCTAAGTGTAAGCTCTTCTAGTATATTTGGTGAGGGAAGTTTCAAGATAGTTTAAGAGGTATGGACCAGGGGAATTTTATTCTTGGCCACAGCTAGCTGCATATTTCTTAAAACAGTACAACTCTAGGAAAGAGGCTTCCTCAGATGTGAATACCATGTCCTGCGTGAAGTAGGGCGAAAATGAAAGCTTATGTAACTTTATAAAGTGCTTCAAATCCAAAGCTCTTTGGATTAGACTGACTTGTGAGGTAGCACTATTGATGGCAGCGCATGCTGGGATTAGAAGGAACAACGCTATAAGTCATGCCATTATAAAATCTTTCTATGAATGGGCCAGTGGCTACATCGGAATGGAAGAAGTCAGGGCCACATAATTACCTTTATCTGATAAAACTTACGCTTCCCATAATAAAAAAAGAAAATAGAGGGTAGAATGATACCATCTACCTACGAAGCGGTTGAGAGAATTTAGCTTCATAGCTAAGACTCACCTCTTCCACACACATAATTAGATACATGAGATGACTAGAACCGAAATGACCTATATTGTCCTGAACAAAGGGAAGAAGCTAGAGTAGAATAGAGGAGCATATTGTCACTTCCATAGAGCCAATGGCCACCATACTGATAACTGATGACACATGAGGAATGAAATAGAGAGACTATTTCAAAAGGGATACTTTGATCTATCAAAAGGAAACAATAGGGAGAAGATGGGAATCTCTCTCTGAATCTGAATGAAGGCCTAGCAGGAAACCCTTCCAATCTCATATTCACAAGGACCACACTTCATAGGAAAAAGCAAGAAAGCATAGGAGCGGTACATACAAGTGGCTAAAGTAGAGTAGAGAACCATCTCCATGTGAAGTAGAAGCCTACTCAGGACATAGTCTTCACTGCTGCTAACTCCGCTGGAGTGGTTTTTCCACATCAAGATCTGTTAATAATTTCGGCGCAAATCTCAAACTACACCATGAAGAAAATCTTTGTGGATTCAAGGAGCTCTGTTAATGTAATTTTTAAATCTACATTTTATAGGATGAAGCTTCCAAAGGAAATAAAAAGCCAAGCCTAGAACCAATTTACGGCTTTAATAATACTACGACTATTCCTATCGGGTTAGCATGCCTTCTCGTCACCGCTGGAACTGCCTCTCTTCACAAATCATTCTATGCAAGCTTCCTAGTCATTGATCAACCGTCTTCATACGATGCATTTTTGTGAAGTCCTGCACTAATTAACATAGGGGAGGTAATCTCTCAAAAAGACTTGCTTATGAAGTTCCATACTCCTGCTGGAATAGAATCAACCAGAGGGGAACAATTGTTAGCTAGAGAATTATACAATGTAATTCTCAATTCTAACAATAAAATTGTTCAAAACTATTCTATCGTCTCTTTTAATAATTGTGATAATGGTAATAAAAAAGAAATCAAGCCAGTTCCAAGAACTACAGTGCTACAGAGTACCAAGACTGATGTTAAAACAGGCCATTCTACAACGACAGCATCAGTAAGGAATAAAAAGAGGGAGTACATGCACATGATTGACACCGATGAGTATAACTTGGTCTATGCATAGTACTTTTCCAAAGAAGCTCTGAGGCAGGCTTTCTTGGCCACTTCCTAGCCTAAAGAAGAAAGTGAAATAGATCTAGGATTAGGGAAACAAGGAGGGAGTTGAAGCCATTGGATAATCTCGAAGATATATAGATAGATCCTAAAGATCCTTTGAAAGTTCTCAAGATAGGAAAAAAATCTCAACGTAGAAACCATAACAGAATTGATAGACTTCCTTAAGATATTAGTAGATGTTTTCGCTTAGGCCCACTCAGATGTGGCAGGGATAAACCCGGCTATCATCTCTCACGCACTCAATATCGATCCCAGTGCTCATCCAGTCAGGCAAAAGCCCATGGCTCTAGATCAGAAAAGGTATAATGCTTTGCATGAAGAAGTTATGAAGCTAAAGGCGAATGGGTTCATCGGAGAAGTGCATTACCCAAAGTGAATCGCTAACCCTATTCTTATGAAGAAGTCTAATGAGAAATGGAGAATTTGTACAGGCTACACCGACCTCAACAAGGCTTTCCTAAAGGATAGCTTTCCTCTACCTAGAATTAATCAATTGGTCGATGCAACTAGTGGACATGAGCTACTCTCTTTCATGGATACATACTTGGATTACAATCAGATAACAATGTCGGAGCTAGATCAGGAGCATACTAGTTTTGTGATGGACAAAGGCTTAAACTACTACCGGGTCATGTCATTCGGACTCAAAAACACTAAAGCAACCTACCAAAGGTTAGTCAATATGATGTTTTCAGATTAGATTGGTAAAAACATTGAAGTATGCGTAGATGACATGTTAGTTAAGTATAGTGCATCACCAAGATATGTGCAGGATTTTTAGGAAACCTTTGCAGTTCTAAGGTAGTATAACATGAAGTTAAATCCCTTGAAGTGTACATTTGCCATTTAGTCAGGAAAATTCCTAGGGTAGATAGTAAGCACCCATGGCTTTAAAGCAAACCTGGAGCAGGTTAATGCCATAAGGAAGATGGAAGTTCCGAAGAAACCAAAAGAAATAACAAGCCTAAATAGTAGAGTGGCAGCTCTACGTAGATTCATTTCCAAAGCAACCGACAAATGTATATCGTTATTCGACCAAATGAAAAGGGACGACACTTCAAATGGATTGGAATGCAAAATAGCATTTCAAAATTTGAAGGAACGTCTGATCAATACTCTTATTTTCTCAATAGTGGTAACATATGAGGACTTATATGTGTATTTAGCTTTAACTAATAAAGTTGTTAGTGCTGCATGTAGGAAATGCAGATTACAGATCTTAAGGCAGAATTAACACTAGAGGAGGGGTGAGTAGTGTTTAATTAATTTTATGAATCTTTTTAAAATCTTTTCAAATTAAACTCAAACAGAGCAATTCACAAACACAGAGACAATCACAGAATCAAACACAGATGCAAATAGTAAATAAAAGCAGTAAAGGAAAGAACACACCGGAATTTTATACTAGTTCGGAGTTACCCTACACCCAGTCCCACACAATTTCTTATGCATATTTATTTTCAAATATAATGCCGATATTACAACCTCAATTTCAAGGCCATGAGATACACCCTCCTGTCTCCAAGTCCAGGGCAAATTCTCTTGATTTAACTAGGCTACAAGGTCACCTAGTTGATTTACGGGCTACAATCACACCCAATTGATTTATGAGCCACAATCACACCGTTTCCAATCACACTTTGATAGAGAGAGACTCGATACACTTCGATCTTTCGATCTTTGATTACAAATGATCCTATAGCTCTGAATAGCACTGAGATCTTTGAAAGAGAGTGGCAGAGAATCAAACTAGAGTCGATCTAGTTTGATTCACTTAGGATTTCGGGAGAGTTTTGTTAAGAATGTTTGAAAATAAGAATGGAAGAGAAAGAGGAGAGAAAACAAAGAAATCTTAAGTAAAAATTCATTGAAAACTACTGGTATATATAGGAGAATAACGGTCATGTCCATTCGTGAAAGGTTATGATGAATAGACACTTCTTTTGAAAATTCGAATTTTAAAATCTACGGCTACCATATCGACATGGGCGGTATAGGCATGTCGACATCCCCTAGTATTTTTTGAAAATTGATTTTTGTTTTAAAAGAGATATTCTTTCTAAAGTTTGTTGAAACAATCTTAGAACTTTGTAAACTATTTTGAATATACTTTATGATTATAAAAACCTTTGGAAAGTGATCTTACGAAATATAAAGGTAATAAAAACTAAATATATGAATATTTTGAGATTAAAGCTAAAACATTAAAACCAGGAGATAGTTTAAAAACAAGAAATGATTTTGAAATTAATATTATTAAAAATAGTTTTTGAATTAAGGCTAAAATATTTAAACCGAAAGAGAGATGTATTTTTAAAAAGATAGTTTTGAAAAAATCTAAAAATAAGTCATTTTGAAAATTTCATGGATTCCATTCCACTAGAGAAGGTCGTGGGTTCCATCCTACTAAAGTGGTCGTGGGTTCCATCACACTATTAAAGTGAGAAAGTGGATTCCATTCCACAATTAAAATCAGAATAAAGATTTTAGTGCTATTATGAAGTTTTAACATAAATCTAGACTCTATTACTTATCTTGATATTTTGAACTCTTGAACTCTTGATAATCTTGATAATCATGAGTCTTCAATCTTGAATCTCTATACTGTACAGTCTTCATTCTCAGTACATCCATATATATATATATATCCTGCATATACATATATATCTAGACAAAGATATTAGTATTTATATTTTATAACAAGTCCTAAGGTTGTTGTCATCAAAACCATCATCTCAGGAACTAACATTGTAGTGGTTCGAGAAGATGATTGAACCCGAAGGCCTATATACTTTACAAGCAAGTGCGTGTCTAGGGTGGAACTAAACTATTTAGTCATCGAAAAATTAGCCTACAACCTGCTTCTATAGCAAGAAAATTATAGCCATACTTTTAGGCCCATCCCATCAAAGTCCTCCTAGACAGACCGCTAAAGCAAATACTACAAAAGCCAAAGACATTAGGGTTGCATGCTAAAATGGTCAATGGAACTTAGCCAGTATGATATGTCCTACTGTCCAAGGAAAGCAATCAAAGGACAAGCACTAGTAGATTTCATTGTGGAATGCACGCTACCCATAGAGCCACAATCTAAGGAAGAGTTGCATACTCCACAATTCTGGCAATTATTCGTGGATAGGGCATCAAATGAACAAGGGTAGGGATTGAATATGTATTGATCATCCTAGATGAGAAGAAATTGTATGAGGCAGTGCAGCTCGGATTCAAAGCTACCAACAACGTAGTAGAATATAAAGCTCTCCTCATGGGCTTAAGGATGGCTTAGGTAATGAAAATAGCCCATATTAAAATTCATAGCAACTCCCATTTAGTTGTAAATCATGCTTAGTGGAATTACCAAACGAAGGAGCCAATCTTAGCTAAATATGTAGAACTGTCATAAAGTTGCTAGAGCAGTTTGACCAATTTGGTATAAAGCAAACCCACGTGAGAACAATTCTTCCGTCGACTCATTAGCCAAACTTGGTAGCACTAAAGTTGCTTAAAAAATGAAAGCTATACCAATAAGATATCAAGCCAAACCAAGTATCAACGTGGTTAACTAATTATTGGTCCTAGCTAGAGCACAGTGAGCTATGATTAGAGAAGATCAAAATTAAGAAATATCTTAAAATCAAGAGAAGCTTCCACCTACGCCTATCCCCCAACAGACAAGGGAAGACTCATGGATGATCCCTATTAAATCATTCTTGATAAATGGAGTCCTACTTCCAAACAAGAATAAAGCCCTTAAAATATGATATCGGACTCTGTATTTTTCTTTCTTTGATGACATATTACACAAGAGAGGGCACTCTACCCTTTATCTTAGATGTGTTTCCAAAGAAGAAGGAATACGAGTCACGGGCGAAGTACATGATGGGAAATGTGGAGATCACTTTGGAGGAGCCAAGCTAGCAAATAAGGAACCAAGACATGGTTACTAATAGCCCACCACACTTCAAGATGCGTAGGAGTATGTGAGAAAATACAATAGGTATCAAAGATTGGCTAGTATCCCAAGACTACCTTCCCATCGGCGAGCCTATGGTCGTTCGACATATAGGGCATAGATTTGATAGGACCACTTCCCATGTCAAAAGAAGGGGCAAAGTATGTCGTTATGGTGATTGACTACTTTTACCAAGTGGGTAGAAGTAGAACCCTTAGCTGCAATCATTTGGAAAGAAGATAGTCACTTTTGTTGTGAGGAATCTAATTACTGAGTTTGGGATCCTCCATAAAATAATCTCTGATAATGGAACCCAATTTGAAAGTAATGAATTCATGAAGCTTTGTGAAAATAATAGAATAATAAAGAGTTTCTACTTTGTTGCACATCCATTGGAGAACGGGAAAGTTAAAGCAGAAAATAAAACCATCAAGAAGCTGCTCAAGAAAAGACTATAAAATGCCAAAGGAAAATGGGCGGAGGAGTAGTCTTTAGTACCATGGGCTTATAGAACCTCATCTAGATCTTCAATTGGCCACACACCTTTCTCCTTAACCTATGGCTATGAAGCAATTCTCCGGGTTGGAAACAAAGGTTTAAACATATAGAAGAATATCATATGTGGTAAAACAGAACAAGGAGTTAAAAGAGGCTACCCTTAACCTTATTCAAGAGAGAAGTGACAAGGAAGCAGTCCTATCCGTCGCATACCAATAAAAGATGGAAAAGAATTACAATGCTAGGCTCAAGGAGAGAAACTTCTATAGGGGAGACCTAGTACTATGAAGAATAGTGGCTAACACCAAAGACCCAGCAAATGGAGCTCTAGGCTCAAATTAGGAAGGTTCTTTGGTTGTAGCAGAAGTCTTAGATAATGAGGCATACCGACTCTCAAGACCTAATGGAAATCGAATTTTGAGAACTTGGAATTCCGAGCATCTCAGGCCTTACTTTGTACAAGAAGTGTTAATTGTGTAGCAGAAAAATAAACATTGTAATTATTATAAAAAGTAGTAATACAATGAACTTGATGTTGGGATATTAGACGGTCCGAGCCAGTATAAAAATCTCTATATTAATTTCACTAACATAGCTAAATGTGAGTCTGTGGAATAGGGATCTTAAGGCTAAATTAACACTAAAGGGGGGGTTAATAGTGTTTAATCTATTATATGAATATTTTTCAAATTCTTTAACATTCCACCTGGGATGAAGTAATTAACAACCACATAACCAATCATATAAAAAGTGAATGCAGCAAAAGTAAAAAAGTAAAGAACACGCTAGGATTTTATACTGGTTCGGAGTTACCCTACATCCAGTCCTGCACAATTCCTTGTACGGATTTCTTTTCAACTAGTAATTGCAAATACAATCTCGATTTCAAGGCTACGAGACACACCCTCCAGAATCCCGACCTCTAGGTAGAGTCACTTGATTTCCGAGCTACAAGCACACCCACTAGATTTACGGGCTACTAAGCACATCCAATTGATTTTACGGGCTACAATCTCACCCATAAGTATAGCGGTGTGATTTGATTGAGTTTTGCAAACTCAGATCTTCGACCTTGATTACAATTTACCTATAACTCTTGAATAGCACGTTCATCTTGGTTTAAGTGAGAGAGATGAGAGAAATCAAAGAGTATATGAAAGAGAATCAAAGTAGTGATGATCAAATTTGATTCTGGTTGAATTCTGGTAGAGTTTGGGTATATTTTGATTTAGAAATCAAGCGAGTGAAAAGAGGAGAGAAAAATAAGAAAGTAGTTAATGAAAATTCGTTTGGAAGTCTGGTATATATAGAAAAACAACGGTCATGTTCATTCACGAAGAGATACGACGAAAAGAAACTTCCATTCAGAAATTGAATTTTGAAATTTACGGCTAGTGTGTTGACATGCTTATAGAGGATATGTCGACATATCCCTTTGTATTTTGAAAAATCACTTAATAAAAATTGTTTTGAAAATATTAAGTTTTGTAAAATGTTTCGAGACTTTGTATAAACATTTAGACATAGTTTATACATATTTTAGTCATATTAAAAATTAATAAAACTTTATAAAAGAATTTTGAAATATTTAATAAGAATATTTAATATAATGTAAATAATATATATAAAATCAATATAGTTATAAATTATTAAAGTATAAACAAAAATTCAATATATATATGAACTTAAAATCATTAAAATGATATCTTTATAAGTATAAGAGATTGAAAATCATTTTGAGAAATATTTTGAAAAGATTATTTAAAAATTAGGATATTTGAAAAACAGTTTAAAATAAAATTAGAAAAGGCGAGAGAGATCTGGAAAGTGTTATCAAGGTCTTAACATAAATTCTATGACTCTATAACTTATCTGGAATATCTTGAACTCTTCAGTACTCATGAGTCTTCATTCTTCAACTCTTGAAACTCTATATTAGCTTCTTGAATCTACTCTTGATACTGTACAGTCTTCTTAATCAACACCTATCTAATATCCTGCACTATATACTATATATAACTTGATAAAACATTAGTATCTATATTTTATATAATGTCATATGGTTGTTATCATCAAAACCAAAACCTAAGGTGCTAACAATCTCCCCTCTTTTGATGATGACAACTCTGCATATAAAATATAATATAACTCCCCTTTAGTATATGCCTAGATTTTATACATTTATCCCCTTTTGTCATCAACAAAAATAACCAAATATAACTCTGACACGAACTCTTACTCTAATTCTATCTCTAACTCCCCCTAAATAAAATACTAATTGATATATATATATATAAGAATTATATACGATGATAAAAAATAAGTGATATCAGATAATCATGAAATAATCATAATCAATCCAAATATTCATCCAATCCATCAAAGTAAATATCACACGCCATTCAACTAAATCCCCGCAAATCAAACCAATCAAATCCAAATCAAATCAAGTATAATTATTTATATACAATCAAACCTATTTAAACTAGACATTTTAAGGAATTTCTACCCATCCATCAGCGCCAAAGGTTGGATCTGCTTTGATAGCATCCCAATCATTATCATCTTTGTTATGGTACACTCTAGATTAGTGGATGGTTCTTCTTTGTTCAAGGCAGAAATCATCCACTGAATCACATCGAAATGCCTTTCTTGCTCCTTGATCATCTACCTTTGACTCAATTCTAAGTGTCTCTGGTTTCTTAGGATGAAAGAAAGAATGTTCTTGAATGATTCAATAGTTTATTCGAGGTTTCAGTTAGTTTTTGAATAGAAGAAGGTATTAATTTTTATTAGAATTTAGGAATGAAAAGGAGTGAAGATAGAGAATGAAAATAATGGTTTTCTGGAGTGAATAGATATATATAGGGGTAAGAAGTTGTTTGAAATGAATTGGCGTTTGGTTGTTGTTATTATTATTAAATTTTGAAAAATAGTCGTTATATGTCGACATACATGATTGGCATATGTCGACATACGCACTATAATTTTCAAAACCACTTTATTTTACTTTTCTATTGTATTTGGCATATACCACTATATTTTTATGACTTTCCAAAGATAATTGACAATGTATAACAGTAAGAAATATAATTTTCATTAATAATAAGGATAAGTATAAGAAATAAAAGAAAGATACATGAAATTCAACATAAACTAGTAAATCCAAATACAAAGATAGCTTAAACAAACAACTAGAAAGATATGGATGAAGATGAAGAAAAACCTCCAAGCTTGTGGATGATCTTTCTAAAGAATTTATCTATTTTGAAGGAATTTGAGGTAAATCTCTTTGAAAATGATTTCTTAAGATTCCTTTGGTTATGAATGATCTTCCCATGATTTTTGAGAAGATCTTTGTTGGATAGATTAGGTGGCATATTGATACTTTCCAAGGAAGTATCCTCCTCCTCTTCTTGTTCTTCCTCCTCGACTTCCATTTCCTCTTCTCTTATTTCTTTCTCCTCTTCCCAAGCCAACATTTGTTCCTTTTCCGCAAGAATTTTATAAGGCTTGTAAAAGGGTGAAATATGCATAAGTAAAATTTTGGCCTTGTCAAATATTTTTCGAGGAATTGTTTCCTCCCCTTTAAGGTCAACACCAAAATAATTGAAAATATAAGTAAGATACACATCATGAAATATCGTGTTTTCATGTTTAGAAAGAATTTTAGGAAAAAGTTCATCCAAAATGACTTGAGACCAATTTATATCGTATTGACCATAAATAGCAAAAGGAGTTTTGAAAACTTTTTGTGTCGGGTTATTATAATTACTCATTCTAGGAGTGATACTTTGTTGCAAAAGAGGGCTTAAAATTCTTGCTTTTGGATGCAAGTTTTTGTTTTTAAATTCAAAATCATCATCACTTTCAAAAATATCATGAATTACTTCATGATTTTGAAAATCAGTTTAAAAAGTTAAAAAATCCATTCCACTAGATTTGCATCCAAGAATGTGACCCAAAAGTTCACAATTTAAAACAATTTGTGTCCCTTTGACACTACTCCAAACTTTTCTTTCTCTTCCATCATAAGGCTTTCCTTTTAAATTTGCATAAAAAATCTTCACCAATTTTGGATAACAAACAAAATCATATTGAGAAGCATTGATTAAACCAAGAATTTCATTTTTCAAACAAAGATTGAAAAGATCATAAGTAGGAAAATCTTCAAAAATAGCAAATCTTCCGAGAAAGATTTTTCCGAAAGATAAATACTCAATATAAGCTTGCATGCCTTCTTGATCATTAAAGAGATATTCTTTTATTTTCTTAGAAAGCCCCATGGTTGCCTTAGTATTGCTTGAAGATGCCATTGAAGAATAGTTTGAAGAGATAAGAGAGTTTATGATTTTTGAAAATGAAAGTGAAAAATAAATGGATGGAGATGAGTTAATAAGTAGAGAATCAAAGAACATGTTCTCTGCTCAAGTGACAACTCTTCAGAACATAGGTGTTGGTGAAAAGGTGGAGGGAAATTTAAATTTTGAATCTAAAATTCAAAATCTGTGTACATATGTCGACATATACGCGTGCGGTATGTCGACATATAGATCGAAATTTTCAAAAAAGATTTTTGATTAACTATATCCTATTTTATTATATGTATCTATTCATAGTAAGTTTATTCTTGGAAAAATAATTTTAAATATTTTATATTATAAAATATTAAATTTGAAATATAATCACACAATATTCAATCAATATTATTATTAATCTATAGGATATTCCTAATAACCAATAAAGCAACCAAAAATTCATTCAAGAAATTAAAGCTTTTGATATATTAACAACGTACTTTTTTCTGATCCATTTCACCATTTTGTTCTTAATTATGTATTGCTGCGAAGCACATGTTCGCAATTTCTGTATCTTATTTATTATCGCTTGAGGAATTATCTGAATCGTATAGAGTTGCAATATAAGCCCTTCTTCGTTTCCTGGATGAATCTGTATTTGGTGTAGTTTTCGGTTTATCGGGATATGGACACTCTCGTTTTAAATGGTCAGGTTCATCGTAGTTATAACATCTAATGCCATTTCCGCTTCCGCTTCTTGGATTTTTGTTATCATTTCTTTTGAAATTGTTCATCTTCCTATATTTTAGAAATTTTTTGAAATTCCTCGTTATGAAAGCAATTTCTTCATCGTCATCGTTGTTTGAATCCAGATTATCCATCATTGCATTAAAAGCTATAGATTTCTTTTCTATTGCTTTGCTTTCTCTCCTGCCTTGCATTTGTGCTTCAAAAGATATTAAATTGCCAATTAACTCTTCAATTTTTAGAGTGCTAATGTCATTAGCCTCTTCGATTGCAAGAGTCTTTTAATCTCATTCAGGAGTAAGTGAATTGAAGATTTTTATAACTTAATCCTCCTCAGAAAAACTTTTACGCAGTGTAATATATGGGTGTACTATATCTTGAAATCTACTATACATATTAGATATGGACTCATTTAGACTCATTTTGAATAATTTAAACTGGTTTTTTAACATGGAAATTTTGCTCTGTTTAATCTTACTTATGCCTTCATATGTAACTTGCAAAGTTCTCCAAATTTCAAATGCAGACCTACATATAGATACTCTATAAATTCATTTCTATATAGTGAATAAAATAATATATTCATGCCTTAGAGTTACTTTGTGCAACTACTTTTTGGTCAGCGGTCCACTGTGCAAAATTTATCTCGAGTTCAGTGTACTCAGTTTGTGTGATATTCCAAGTGCTAAACAATTAACTGTAAATAAATTTTCATTCTACATGACCAATATGTGTAATTACTACCATTAAAAAGTGGAGGTCTAGCAGTAGATTGTCCTTCGACAAATAAGTTACCAACAAGTGTATTAACAATGTTACTAATAGTACTATTACAAGTGTTGGTAGCCATTTTAACCTTTTCAAAAATCAAATGATGAATATTTTGAAAACCAATGCTCTAATACCAAATGTGAGTCAGCGGAATATGAATCTTAAAACTAAATTAACACTAGAGGGAGGGGTGAACAGTGTTCAGTTAATTATATGAATATTTTTCAAATTCTTTAAGCTTCCACTTAGAATGATGTAATTAACAATCACAGAAATAACCATAGAAAAAGTAAATGTAGCAAAAGTAAAAAGGAAATAACACACCAGGATTTTATACTGGTTCGGAGTTACCCTACATACAGTTTCGCACAATTCCTTGTACGAATTTCTTTTCAACTAGTAAATGCAAATACAATCTCGATTTCAAGGCTATGAGACACCTTCCGAAATCCCGACCTATGGTAGAGTCACTTGAATTTCGGGCTATAAGCACATTCACTATATTTATAGGCTACTAAGCACACCCAATTGATTTTACGGGCTATAATCAAGTATGGCGGTATGATTTGATAGAGGTTTACAAACTCAGATATTGATTACAATTTATCCTATAACTCTTGAATAGCACTTTGATCTTGGTTTAAGTGAGAGAGATGAAAGAAATCAAAGAGTATATGAAAGAGAATTAAACTAGTAATGATTGAATTTAATTCTGGTTGAATTTCGACAGAGTTTGGGTATATTTTGATTTAGAAATCAAAAGAGTGAAATGAGGATAGAAAAATAAGAAAGTAGTTAATGAAAATTCATTTGGAAGTCTAGTATATATAAGAAAACGACGGTCATGTCCATTCGTGAAGAAATCCAACGAAAAGACACTTCCATTCAAAATTTGAACTTTGAAATATACGGCTAGTATGTCGACATACTTCTAGAGCATATGTTGACATATTCCTTTGTAATTTGAAAAATCACTTAATAAAAATTATTTTGAAAATATTAAATTTTGTAAAATATTTTGAAATTTGGTACAAACATTTAAACATAGTTATAGATATTTTAATCATATTAAAACTTTATAAAGTAATTTTGAAATATTTAATAAGAATATTCAATGTAATGTAAGTAATATATATAAAATCAATATAGTTATAAATTATTAAAGTATAAACAAAAATTCAATATATATATATAAACATAAAATCACTAAAATATTATCTTTATAAGTATCAGAGATTAACAATTATTTTGAGAAATATTTTGAGAAAATTATTTAAAAACCATGATATATGAAAAACAATTTAAAACAAAATTAGAAAAGGCAAAGATCAAGAAAGTGCTATCAACGTTTTAATATAAATTATATGACTCTATACTTTATCTAGAATATCTTGTAATCTTGAACTGTTCAATACTCATGAGTCTTCATTCTCCAACTCTTGAAACTCTATATTGACATCTTGAATCTACTCTTGAAATCGTACTGTCTTCATAATCAACAACTGTCTAATATCTTGCACTATATACTATATATAACTTGATAAAACATTAGTATCCATATTTTATATAATGTCCTACAGTTGTTATCATCAATACCAAAACCTAAGGTACTAACACTAACAACATTGAGTTGTAACTTACACAACTCAGCTTTTCAGCCAAACAGTTACACTGGATGTAAGGATATTAGACGGCCTAAAACAGTGCAAAAAACCATGCGCATGAGTTAAAAAAGATTGTAAATACATGACCAGACTTTACAGTCAAAAACAGTTTGCCCCCAAATAGTGGGACAGACCATCCCTAGTGCATGAACAAAACATAGATGTAAAGCTGGAAATCAAGCGAATCCAAATGATTTTTTATAAAGAAAGTGCACACACGCGAAAGCTCATAAGGTGCTTATACTCATTTACAAGAGAATTCAATTTGCACGGTATTCTTATAGCTATTTGCATAACAACAAAAAATGTTTTCAATATGTTCCTACAAAAGTATAGATCCCAAAATACTGCTACAATTATAAAGTATCGAGTTTAAGGGATGCTTCCCAAAAGTCGGTCCATTCTAATGTGAAAAGTCTTCCTACGGTTGAAGTTGGCACTTGTCCATGGGTTCATCAAATCCTCTACAATCACCACAAAACCTTCTTTTTTGTAAAGTAAACTCAAATCAAGGGCGGGGTAAAAATTATTAAAAACATCTATAGCTCATTGCAAAGAAATCTACCCTATCTTACATCTAATCTTCTCCATTTTAAGCTTCTCTTCGAGATCAACAAGTCGACCCTACCCTGACATGTTAACAAGTACTGCCGCAACACTAGCACCACTAGAATTTAGCTCATAGACATTGTTAGTACCTGAGATATTGGTTTTGATGATAACAACTTTAGAAAATCATATAAACTATAAATACTAATGTTTTATCAAGCTATATAGTATATAATGCGGGATATTAGGCAGGTGACGATTTAAGAAGACTATACGGTATTAAGTAAAGATTGAAGAGATTCAAGATATTGATAAGGAGACTCAAGAGCTAGAGAATGAAGACTCATGAGTATTGAAGAGTTCAAGATTTCAAGATATTCATATAAATTAGAAAACACTATTCAACATCATTCACCCCCCTCTAGTGTTAATTTAGCCTTAAGATCCATATTCCACAATCTTACATTTGGTATCAGAGCATTGGTTTTCAAAGTGTTCATTATCTGATTTTTGAAAATTTTAAATGGCTACCAACACTAGTAATCGTACTATTATTAACACGGTTAATACACTTGTTAGTAATTCATTTGTTGAAGGACAATCTACTACTAGACGACCATTGTTTAATGGCAGTAACTATACATAATGGTCATGTAGAATGAAAATCTATTTACAATCAATTGGATTAGATACTTGGAATATCACACAAATTGAGTACACTGAACCCGAGACTAATCTTGCACAATAGACTGTTGAACAAAAGGCAATTGCACAAAGTAACTCTAAGGCCATGTTGTTCACTTGATAGAAATGAATTTAATAGAGTATCTATATGTAAGTCTGCATTTGAAATTTGGAGAACTTTGCAATTTACACATGAAGGCACAAGTAAGGTTAAACAGACCAAGATTTCCATGTTAACAAACCAGTTTCAATTATTTAAAATGAGACCAAATGAGTCCATATCTGATATGTATAGTAGATTTCAAGATATAGTACACTCACTTATTGCATTGGTTAAAAGTTTCTCTGAGGAGGATCAAGTTAGAAAAATCTTCAATTCACTTACTCTTGAATGGGACCAAAAGACTCTTGTAATCGAAGAGGCTAATGATATTAGCAAACCAAAGATTAAAGAGCTAATTGGCAATGTAATGTGTTTTGAGGCACAAATGCAGGGCAAAAGAGAAAACAAAGCAATAGAGAAGAAATCCATGACATTTAATGCAATGACGGATAATATGGATTCAGATAGTGATAATGATGAAGAAATTGCTTTCATGACAAGGAACTTCATAAAATTCTTGAAATATAGGAAGATGAAATTTTTTAAAATAAATGACAACAAAAATCCTGGAAACGAAAGTGGAAGCGAAAATGGCATCAGATGTTATAACTACGATGAACCTGGTCACTTTAAATAAGACTGTCAGCATCCCAAGAAACTGAAAACCACACCAAACACTAATTCATTTAGAAAATGGAGAAGAGCCTATACTACAACACTAGATGACTCAGACACATCATCAAGTGAAAATGAATCAGATACGGAAATAGCCAACATATGCTTCACAACAATACAGAATTCATATATAATTGGTGAAATAGGATCAGAAAAAGGTACGCATTTAATATATTAAAAACTTTATATCATTTGAATTTTTAATTGTTTGATTGTTCAGAATATTCTATAGATTAATAATAATATTGGTTGAATATTGTGTGATTTTTATATATTTTTCATATTTTTTATAATATAATAATAATATAAAATATGTTTAAAATAATTTTTAACTATTTTTTTTTTGTAAATATAATAACTATAAATAGTTATATGTAAAATAAAATAGGATATAGTTAAAAACAAATCACTTTTGAAAATTCAATGCATATGTCGACATACACCCCTAGCATGTGTTGACATACATGTGCAGAATTTGAATTTCAAATTCAAAATTTGAATTTACCCTCCACCTTTTCACCTACCCCAATGTTCTGAAAAGGTGTCTCTTGACCAGAGAACATGACGTTTGATTCTCTATTTATTATCTCTATCTCTTTTCATTCAAATCATATTTCATTTCAAAATTCAAACCTTCATCAACTCTTTTATCATCTCAAAAAATTCATCAATGGCTTCCTCAAGCACTTTAACCTCCATGAGACTCTCCAAAACTATCAAAAACTTTCTCTTCCATAATCAAGAAGCCATGAAGGCTTATATTAGCTATATGAATTATGGAAAAGTTTCTACGGAAAAGTTTGGTATTTTTAATGATTTTTCTACTTATGAAATTGATATTCTTGGTTCTCAAAATAGAATTCTCGGTTTAATTGAAGCTTCTCAAAATGATTTTGTTCGCTATCCACACTTGGTCAAAATGTTTTACGCAAATTTGAAAGAGAAATTTAATGAAGGTGCAGAAGGAGAAGTGTGGAGTAGTGTTAAAGGAACTTTAATCATTTTAAATTGCGAACTTTTGGGTACCGTTCTTGGATGCATATCTACCGGAATGGACCTTACTTCTTTCAAAATTGATGAGCACGATTGTGAAGTTTTTCATAACAGTTTTGAAGGTGATGATAATTTTGAGTTTAAAAAATGAAATTTCCATCCAAAAGCTAGAATTCTTAATCTTCTTTTGCTACATACTATCACTCCTCGTTTGGAAAATTTTAATAATCCTACCTTAAAAGTTTATAAAGCTCTTTTTGCCATTTATGGTCGATGTGATATAAATTGGGCACAAGTTATTTTGGATGAATTTTATCCTAAAAATCTTTCCAACCATGAAAATACATTATTTCATGGTATTAATCTTATCCTTATTTTCAACTACTTTGGTGTTGACTTTAAAGAAGAGGAATTTGTCTCTCGTAAAGTTTTTAATTAAGCAAATATAGCTCTTATGAAAATTCCACCAATTTTCGAGCCATGTGAAAAACTTGTAGAGAAAGAAGAGAGGTTAGCACATGAAGAGGAGGAAGAAATGCAAGAAAAGGAGGAAGAGGAAGAAGGGGAAGAAATGGACATCGAAGAAGAAGAGGAGGAGGAGGAAACCTCCTTAGAAAGCATTGAATATCCACTCTATCCAACCAACCAAGACCTTCTCAACAATCAAAAGAAGATTGTTGAAAACCAAAAGATTCTTAAGTGTTCCATGAGTAAGAAGTTAAACACTATTTCTAACAAAATGGACAAATTCTTTGAAAAAGTGAAACACAAGCTTGGAATCTCTTCATCATCCTCTTCGTCCACATCCTTCTAGTTAATATGTAGTTATTTAAGTGTGTTGTATTTGGTTGTTTTTATTTAAGTGTAGTTTGAATCTATGTATCTTTTCTTCCTTTTATGTTCTATGTATTCTCTAATTTAATATTAATGAAAAATATATTTTCTTACTGTTATACATTGATTATCATCTTTGGAAATCATAACTAGTATAATAGTATAAGTTAAATACACTAGAATATCAAAACAAAACAGATTTGAAATTTTGTATGTATATGTCGACAGGGTATGTCGACATAAAATGGTAAGTTTTCAAATGGTGAGGAGTAGTTTGCTTTATGAAGTGGTGGAGGTGGTATAAGAAACAACATGTCATAGTTAGCTAGAGAGTGGGATGGATTAGAGTTGAGAGCTCAAGTGGGTTGAATGGTAGTGGAAGAGGTTGAGTGATGCGATAAAGCAGATTCTAGTTTGGTACGGGAAGAGGATGTATCAATGTTGTCATGTGCAGCTTGCATAATGTCCATAGTGTGCATGTTAGTGTTTAAGGGCATTTCAGGGATTGAGAAAAGAGTTTCATCAAAGGTAGAGTCCTGATCGTTTGAGTTAGAGCCAGGATTTTCATTAGAGAAGTTATCATTGTCATCATACAGTAAAGAAAAACTATTTGATAAGGATATATGGATGTTTATGGGGGGAGAGAGCTTGATGATAAAGGAAATGGAAGATTGTGCATGATTTTGAACATTTTCAGCGTTGAGGACAAGAGCAGCAGAAGAGTCAGTTGATTGGGTAGGGATTGCAAAATAAGTTATTGCATTGGAAACTTGTTCATTAACAATATTACATTTGGCACTTGTTTCTTGGTTTGCAAAATAAGCAGAACCAAGGGACATTTACTGCCTTCTTCATCGACTTTTAGGAAATTCAGTAGTTATTTGTCTGGTGATATTTCAATAAAGCACTTTGCGTATTCTAGTCCCTTTAGCTTTTTGGTAGATTCGTCAAAATATATTAGTCTCCCCAAGTGGTATGCAAGCCAATTTATACCGAGAAGAGTCCACATCAAAAGTGGGATTTTATAAAAATGTAGCCACATGGGAGGGCTTTTAAATTGGGATTGAGCACTACCAAAAGATGGGTTCCACGACATTTTAATGAACATTTGTCCTTTAATGTAGATATGATCGGCATGTAAACACTTTATTTATCTTCATCATCCGTGAATTTAAGGTAGAAATTTTGGTTATCCAATTTAATGTTTAAATCTCCTTTAAGGCGCCAAAGGTTTTCAAGTACGTTGTAACCGCCATGTAAGATAGATTCTCTCCTAGAAAAAATCCAACCAGATAATTTTTCCAAAAAAATATACCTTCATCTTTTACTTCTTGAGGGGGTTGATGTGCACGTAAATGTGCATATTTTTACCATCATATTTAATCTATTTAAATTAAATAAAGGATCATATTGGGTATTTTAACTTGTTTAAACCAAAATTCAAATTATTTCAAATTGTCACATATTCACCTTTATCCAAGGGCAAAATGGTCATTTTTGTGCATATATTACTTTTCTAAAATTTAATTGAAAATTTCAATATTATTTTGTAGGAATTTAAATTCATATACAAGTGGTTTCATGAAGATATATGCATTCACAAGAGTGAAGATAAAGGAATGAAGATGGAAATAATTCAAAGGCATGACAATGGAGGACCCCATCTACCCACCTTTCTTCATGTACAAATTAGAGGCTAATGCACATGCTTATGGAATTAATGGCTTCATGTACACTTAAATGATGATTAGTAGAAGCTAATGATTACTTGGCCTCCACACTTTCTCAAGGGTATTTTGGGCATTCTCCATAAATATGAATTAGGGTTTAACACATGTATAAGTACCCCTTATGTTTCATGTAGTCCTCTTCCTTCCTTAGTTCCTCTTAGTTTTAGTTTAGGCTCAAAATAAAAAGACAAGCTCTCTTTCTTTGTTTTCATGGCTACTTAGCCATTTTTATTTTCATGTAATTTCCTTTCTTTTTCTTATGCAATTTAATTAGTTGTTCATTTTACTTTCCTTGTTCATTTACTTTAATGTTGGTAGTGTAGGTTTACATTCATGCAAACTAGATTAGTTTTAATTCTTGTTAATTAGCTTCTCTTTTCCATTAGCTTTCATTTTCTTTTCTTTTTGCTTTCATGTTGCTAGCTACATTTGTTAATCAAATGATAAATATGAGAGGCTAAACCCCTTCAATTTAGGGGTAATGAAGCTCTCTAATTATGTAGCTTCAACTATTTGCTAATTCATGCTCTCTTTTTGTGCTTAATGATGATCAATGAAGTGTTTTATTTGTTGTTCTTGCTTTGAATTTGATAGCCTATATTGTTGACACTAAATAGGCTATGCTTAAACAATCACTAACACAAATGTCTCTTCATCAAAATATGATTATGGCATTAGAAAGTGATTTGAAATTAAAATTTGATGGTCTATATTTCTAATCAATAGTTAATAGGCCATACTTAAAATAGATTTCATTTTCACTGTCAAGTTTCATGTGAGTTAGTAAGTGGTTTAAGGGGTATGTTATAGTTTGATGGCTTATGTTGGCTAATCAATAGCACAAATATGCCATACTTATGATAAGCACATCAATTAAAGCACTAATGACCATAAAAGAGAGATTATGATTTCATATGTGTTGAACTACATAATCCAGAGAGTGGATTTATTCTCTAAATTGTCATTTAACCCTTATATTTGCATCTCTTTTCTTTTAGTTAGTTAGCTAATTTTCTAATTCTCTAGCTTAACTTTCACTCGACTTTTGGTTTAATTTGATTGAATAGATTTTTAAAATCATCAATTCTCTGTGGATCGATCCGTATTCGCCACGTATGACAAGTGTACGCCGTGCGCTTGCGGTTATAAATTTATTTCTAAATTCGTTCGGCTATTTTCTAATTCGATAGACATTTAGCCGTCCGAACAAGTTTTTGGCGCCGTTGCCGGGGCATTTGTTTTGATTTTCTATTCTTCTAATTATTTATTGTTTGATCTTTGTGTGTATATTTTGTGTGTGTTTGCATTTTTTTTTAGAAAAAAAAATTCTTGTGTGTGTATGTTTATCTTGTTTGTTTTTGCATTTTCTTTGTGTGCTTGTTTTATTCTCATTTTCCGTTAGCATTTTCATTATTAAAAAAAAAGAGCATACACAATTTCAAATAAAATTAGTTTATTGCATTTACACTTTCAAATTTACATTTCACTTGCACTTTTTTCTTTTTTGTTTGCATTGCTTTCAAAATCAGAATTAAAAAAAACAGTGAAAGCACTGTGCACATTACTGTGCAAAATCGACATAGTCAACCTCCACATACTCAGACCATACAGTCACTTCTTGGCACTACAACCCAAAACTGTCAATTACACCACCATCTCTGACCCTGTTCTTCCAATACAACCACTATCTACCACTTACTGTTCCATATCCGACCACACATTTCTGAAAACAATCACCAAACTACTCTGCCTTCCAGCAATTGCCTTCATCTGTCAATTGTGCAAGTGCACATTCACCTCTACCACAATAACTTGCAGTCACTACCACTTCACCATTTCCATGCAAACTTCACAAACGACTGTTGCTTCCATCCATTTGCTCCACAAATCCATTTCTTACACCATACTTTACTGTCAAACACTCCAAAACACCTCTGGCACTTCAACACTTCCGCCCATAGCCACAACACTAACATACCACATTCAAACATCTTTCCTCATCAACATTCCCTGTTACATACTCCACTTTCTTCAATTATACAACTAAACACACCATCACAGCACTGTCATTCACATTACGTACCTCCAAAACTTCCACATTACGACCATATACTGTAGACCACAGTCGAACAACAACAGCCACCCCTTCGTCCTCCATCTGCTGCAACCTCGAGATCACCAAACCCAATCGCTCAATCCAATTCGACACAGCCAATACTACCCATCTACCATCACAACCCCTCTTCCCTTCTGAACACCTCGACCAACCATATCACAACAAACATAACCACTGCACTGTTCCAACCATCTGCCACCAGCCCTAACCTTCCCACTGCCAATACATCCAACTACATCTCTTCGAACAGTATCACCTGCCCACTCATTCACTGCTGTGTACATCAAAACTGTCGTGCACATCAAAATATCCTACCCACTTCAATTCGACTCTTTAAAACAACACTTCAAACTGCAAAAGCATCCACTTCCTCTGCCGAGAAATCAAACCGCCTCCGTTCCACAACCGACAACGTCTCAATCCCCATCGCGACTCCCCAGAGCAGCAAATCGAACCTACACCAACAATCGAACCATGACCAACAAACCATCGCAACACAATCACCTCCTCGAACCATAATTCAAACTTGAGCAACGAACGTGGACTTGGAATTCTATTTTCTTTGGGCGATTTCAATTTTATTTATTTATTTTTGGAGAAGTCGGAGCAATTGATTTTTGTTGGTTTTAGGAACTGAGATTGTTTCTGCGTGTTTTACTAATTAGCAACAGAATTTGTGTTTGGGCAGGGTTGTGTTTGTGGATGTGTTTTGTTACAATTTTTTATTCTTTTTTTTTATTTAGGTCCATTTTCTTTTTGGGTTTTTCCATCCTCTCTCTAAAAGAAATTTTTTTTAAGTAAAACCTCACCTTTAAGTTTCCTTTTCAAAAAAAAACATTAAAAAAACAATTATATATATCTTGTTTTAAATTTCAGGTTGCCAAAGCAAATTGGAAAAGTTACTTACTTCGCTCAACTGTTGCCCAAAAATAATTGCTTCGCTGTGCTTTATAAAAAGAAAAAAAAAACTGCTTGCTTGATATATCTATTGTTTTTATTTGCCTTACATTGTATATATCTCTTGTTTTTATTTTAGTTGCATTGTTGATTGCTTGCATTTGCATATATATATATATATATATTTATTTTTATTTTATTTTTAAAAAAATTCAAAAACAAAAAAAATTACATTCGTAGTTGCATTGTTAATACATGTTTAATTTCAGTTTTGCATTTCATCTTAGATTTTGATTAATAATAACAGTTAGACATCGATAACTCTTAATTGTATATTGACAAGTTGTCTTCTTTGAACAATTTAATTTCTTGGTGTCTAGGCTACGGCAGAGTAATAACCATTTATAAATATTACGGTGATTCATAAATATTATAGTGGTTGTTCCTCTGAAGGTACTTAAATCTTCGGCGGCATTGCTACGGTGATTCGTGGTGCACCGATAAATCCTGTTCGTTACCTGGCAGAGAACTATCTTCTTTATTTAAGACAATGTGTGATTATACAATTTTGGGTTAACATAGGATAAATCATTTGTAATTAACCCTTGCATTCATTTAGTTGCATTAGTTCATGCATATTTAAAAAAAAATCAAAATCCAAAACTAAAAAAATTGTAAATATTCCTTTTCCTTTGAAATTTTTATATCCTTTTTCATTGAAATTTCAAAAATTCAAAAAAATTTGAAAAACCAAAAACAAAAATCAATTTCCCTTTTGAAAAATAAATTTTATTTGTAAATATTTCTCCTTTATAAAAAAAAAGCAAAAACATTCTTGAAAATGTCCGAGTTTCCCCACTCATTTGAATTTTACAATAGTTGTGAAAATCAATATAATCCATATGATTTCACTCCAAATTCGTATGGATATTTTAACGACAACTATTCTTTAAAAAATTCGAATTTTGAACAACAAAGTTTTCAAAACGATGACTAACCCTCAAGCCTTGAAAAGAGCGTTTCGTCTTTACTTGAAATCTCTACACAACAAAAGCAAATGATAAATGATTTATGTAATAATTCGAGTCAAGGATTTCAAAATTTGAATTCAATTCAAAATTCAAACGATTTTGAGTATAACCCATGCCAATTCAATTTTGAACTCCAAAATGAATTTCAAAATCAAAACGAAAATGTGATCCACTTTTCAAATAATTTTGGCAATGGAAATAATCTCGACCACGGTACGAATGGAAATTTTTGTTCTCAACAAATCGAAATAAAAAATTCTCAAGTCAATAATCATAAGTTGGATTTTGTTGAACAAATGAATGAAATTTACGATAATCACACGGACTCGTTGTTTGAAACATATATGAAACAACGTGAAAATCAAAATCAAATCCCAATGTGTGACGAGTCAAGTAATAATCCATCTTTTACCACAATTGACAATTTTTAAATAACAACTTTTGAAATTGAAAATAACAATCTTAATGAAGTTGTTGAAAACACGGTAGTTGAGTTGGATTTCAATTCTTTTGAGGGTGAGAAACTGGATTTAAAATTCGATCTTCCTTTTTTTGAAAATTTGAATACAACAGCTTTGGATTTTGAAATGGATATATGTGATGAAGTTGTTGATAATCCAACGAAGGAAGATGAATTTAACGAACACGAGTTTTATGGACTTTTTGAAAACGAGTCGTTAAACTCTGATGGGGAAGATTTAAATCACCACTTTGATTTTGAAATCAATAATTTTGAAGAAGTTTTCAATGATAAGTTTGAATCTCAAATAGGTGAAAATGAACTTGAATTTCAATCAATTGTTTTATGGACCCCAAAAATCATTGAAAACAAAACAACTCGCACAATTTTCAATAAAATGACATTCGTTTTTCAAAATCCACATTCAACTTCGAAGTCTTTTATGATTTGGTTTTCTGAGCTTAAGCCGTGTCTCACATATTTGACGAGACAAATGAATCGGTTTTTGGAAGACCGTTTCATTTACTTTTTAACGATATACTTTCTGATGTCATGTAAATAATCATCTTTTCATTTTCATTTAAATAAAGGTTATGTTTTTATTTTTCTCCTTCCACTTGGGTTGACTGTGGGGACACAGTCAAAATCAAGTGTGGGGGGAGATTCGTCTTCTTTTTTAATTTTTCATGATTTATTTTTGCATTTTCATGATTTAATTTTTCATAATTTTTAAGCATTATGATTTATTTTTAAATGAAATCAAAATCAATGGTAATAAAATATATTACATACATTAACATAGGTCACGAGCGAGCATATATGAACATATAACATAAAATAAGAATTGTACCTAATCATATTTGTCTCTTTGTGACACCTCGATTTGAGAATTGATTCCAAGTGTGCTTGAATAGTCATTAAATGTTGTAAAGATCGAATGAGTTACCTTGTTTTGATTTTGTTTGATGTTTGTTTGGGTAAAAAATTAAGTTTTGTCATGAGAAGGGATAATGGATATGGCAGCCATGGATGAGAGGAGAGAAATAAGGAAAACTTAAGATTGAATTAATTAGGAGGATTTGTTTCTATAGAGAGAATGAAAACCTTCCCTTTAATTCTCTATTAAATCTAAATCAAATATTTAGACCATTTATTTCCACACGATGGCTGGCTATACTTGCATCATATATGGACCAAAAATTCCAAAGCTTAGCAATTAAATATATTTAAAGCTTGTTTAAATGTATATCATTATCGTCTATCAATACACACATATATAACATGTATATACACATCCAAATAATTACTAATAGCAGCGAAAACATTTGTAGGAGCTATCCCACCTACTATTAATCCCCCAAACATCAAGTACAAAAATAATTAATAATTCTTAAATATTAATTAATTTAATTAATTTATAATACTTTATAAACTAATTAAATTGTGTGGTATACTATAGAATTCACAAATATGGTTGTATGACTTAAAAGTGTTAATTCAAGTAGCGATTAATATTGAAAAATGCAAATATTAACGTTCGTAGGTCACCTTAGCTAGTGGTGTTACAATTTGGCTAAATTTATTTCTTATAGATCTTTTAGGTGATATCATATTTTACATCGCTTTAAGTGGTACCAATAGTGACAATAATTTACACATTTTCTCTTCATCAACACCATATCACATTAGAATATATGGACCCTGATGTTGGTCAAAACCCTAATATTATCCACATTCAACTTGATTAGTCCATAAAAAAGTCCATGACTCAATAATAACATTTATTAATAACCATTATACTATGGCAAGAGATTTTAACTTTAAGTTGACTACAGTTAACCATGATACTAACCTCATACAACTAAGGAGACGAATTCTTTATTGAATAGTGCTTCACTCCTAATGCTTCAACTCATACCCAACTACAGTCGTCTGATGGATGCCATGACATGATTTAAGTATAATCAAAGTGAAGCATTCATTTTGAAGTTCTACGGTGTTTTCAAATCGAGGGAATTATGTAACATCTTCACGCCATGATTTCCTATTTAATCTAGTTGTTATCAACCAATAGTAAACTCTTGGACAAGTCATTCAATAGTTATCCAACAACTATGAGTTTGTAACCCCTTGGTGGCCCCATTTGCCATGAGTAATACATTGTCTAAAATTTGGAGAGTGTTACATACTCTGGTCTCAACGAATGAATTGATATCCTTTCTCGAAACATTTTGACCAGGAATATTTAAAATAAAATATTACTTTATACCATGATTAATTACTCATGATTGCAACTATTTACAACTACAATCATATAAAAAATTATTTAAGGATTTTCTTACTAATATACTTTAAATTAATTACTTAATTAATTATATCATAATACAACAAAGTATATATAATAAAACAAACACCTTTATTACGAACAAGATTGATTACATTGTTAGATATATCTAATAAATTACATAGTTTCCCCTTAGGCATACCTCTGACTTTCTTAATCTCCTACTTGCACTTGGGCTCAATTAAGGAATCTTAATCTCATTCCTTTGGTTAGTTTTCTCAAAATTGATTGAGGTAGTCCATTAGTGTACAAACCTTCTATATTTTTTATTATCTACTCTGTCAGCCAAACTCTCTTCGTTGATAAATTGTCTTTATCATGTGGAACTTTCAAAATATGTGTGTAGACTTCTTGTGACCTCTAGGTTCTTTCGTCATATGTATTGCGACATTTTTTTCAACATTTGGAATCACCCTAGCTTAGTTTTATGTTTGTTCATATATGTATATTGGTTTATTGCAGCACTATTAAAGGAAATGCACTCAACCTTTTGGTTGAATCAGCCACAACCTCTTGTTTGGAACACTTTCAACTTAATGTATCTTTACAAAGGTTGAACATGAATTAGGATCGACACGCTATACTTGATATCACTTATGAAATCCAAGTCTGAATACTCCTTCATAAGGAGCTTGTTGTTTTCATAAACAATTGTTTTGTATTTTGTGTATACTCGAGAATACTTTTAACTGCCATTTATCTATATTAATTTGGATCTGATACCCACTCAATGTACCAATTACATAAGCAAATTACGATATTGTAGATAACATACCATATAAGATAATTTATATCGCCTATGCAAAAGGAATCCATCTCATATGCTCCATATTAAACATTTTAATATGGTACCTACCTATGTCATTAGAGATAAACCCAACATGCTTTTATACTGGTTATAAAAGAGGTCGTTTTCAAATCCAATGTCGAGGACTAAACAACCAAACTAAAACCGATCTTAATTTATGTATATCGTTAATAATAAGTAGTATGTAGTTTGCTTATACTTTAGAAACATCTTAGTAACTTGACTATTCTTTCTTATAAACACACACTTCTCCTGCATTTTGGCTAAAAATAAAACTATTTTATACTTTTGTCCACATACTTGTTCAGCTCTGATGCCTTAGTAGCGCCACTGGTTATCCACTTTTGGATCATGTCCAAAACATATAAACCATGTTATTTATTCCATCGACTTCAAGACATTTTTGATTATTATGGGCAAGCAATTTCTTCTGAATCATTATTTTGAAGATCCATTCCAACATCAATGTAACAAAACTCAAATTTAAATTATGTGATAATTGCATCTAGATTCCAAATGGACGTAGCATGTTGATTATCGAAATTACTTCACTAATTTCAACATTTAAAATTGATGTAGTCATTTCCTATCAATATTGCTTTATATAATTCCAACTACATCGATCTTCTTGAAGATTTACTTGTGGCCAATGGTTCATATCCCCTTAGGTACAACTACCAAAATTATATTTTGATAATGTACTTGGAATGCATTTTGGGTTTAAAGCATCATGCCATATGGGATAGTCCTTATCTTCATGGCTTATTGACAATTGAAGGAATTATTATTACTAATAATTCCATTTCTCGACATTGATAAGAAACTCATAGTTTCTCTTTAGTGTTTGAAAATTCTTATTATACATTATAATGTGATATGTTCATTTAAAGTTTGGTTAATTTTATCATACTATATGTTATCAATTTCTACATTCAGGTCTTTGGATCGTGTCCAAGTCCATTGTACAACCATTAATTTCTAAATGACATTCTTTCGTCATGAAGGTGGTGTTTCTTGAAACAATAATTTTTTCTCAATATGGTATAATATGTATTTAGAAGTATTTTATGAATTGCCTTTATACTTGCATAAAATTGGTTTAGTTTTGAGTTTGCTAAACTTACATTCATAAAATAAATTAGATAACCACATACCTTAAACTATTTAAGATCAGCGTTTCTTACCAATTCATTTCATATATGAATATAATCTCATAAGCTAAGTTTAGATGAAATTAATTTAACATATGTGCTTATTTTAAGTACATATCCTTATAGAAAGAAGTTAACTCAACTTCACTCATCATCAATTATATTTTATCCAACAAAGTTCGATTACCCTTAAACCATTATGTATTATATGAAGGAGTGACTTTAAGATTGAAACTTATTCGTTTTTAGGTACATTTGGAATTCTTTCCAAAATACTCACCTATTCGATCAAATCAAATTGTTTTATTTCCTTTACAAGTTATGTTTTCTACTTCCATTTTACATTCTATGAACTTATCATAGATATAATACTTGTGTAACATATACACATGTTCATGTCTATGAAAATTCTTCGGTGAGTTTGATGAAGCAATTAGATCTGTTTTGGTATCATTAGACCTTGGATTGTGTGTGTGTGTGTCCAAAGAGTTCATTAACTCTTCTGCCAATCCCTTTGAATGGGTGTTTTCCCTTAATCATTTGAGATACAATTCATTGGTACCATATGATTCATGATCATATAATTAAAGAATTATTTCTCAAAGATATGGCTTAGTCCATGACTCTAAGATAATTCTAAACAAATTAGATACTTTTGGATTTTCTATAGCTCATTCATCACTTTTCTTATGAAAGCAAATACCATTATTATAATAGATTTATCTTATAACAAATATTCATAATGTTCAATAAAAATGAAACTATATCTAATTTCAGTTAATATTGAAAAACAACTATTATTTCATAAATAATACTCGATATATATACGAAGATAACCTTTCATAACTTGATGCATACACTAATAAATGTTATATTGTGTGCTCCTACTATTTTTGTCATTACAATAACCAGTAATGAGATACGAAGCTCCATTCTATCACTTAATATGGGTAATTTATTTCGTCCACTGTAACTAGTTTATAGTCGATAGTTTTAGATCAAATATTTTTAGCACGTAGAAATAACTCTTGCAGAAAACAATTTTCTATAAGAAAAATACGTTTAGAATAGAAATCACATTTCTCATTCCATATTAAGTGTTTATTAGTATTTTGTACAATTCTTATTTCCGATGTCACTTCATAAAGCAAAGGTGACCATTTACACTCTTCTTCCCAACTGTACTTATGTTACATCCACTTTTGGACATTTGCTTTCCTTTCCAAATAGTTGAACTATTTAAAAGAAAACCCTTAATACAAGACTCACTGTAACACCTCGTAAAATCAACGGTAACTAATAAATAATTATTAAGGCTAAAAATTGAATTTGAGAAAATGCCAAAATTTGGCCACAAAACTTACATCATTGTGTTCCTGGCTATTTTCTGAGCACCTTTCATATTCGAAGTTTCACGATTGAAGTTCAAACGAAGAAGTTATTAGCATTTGAAGTTTTTATAATGAAGATAATTAGATAGGAATAAAAAGAATTAAATAATGTTAACCGCATGGACCCCATCGGTTGACCCCTCTTCTACCAATCGACCGTTGGCGGATCGCCTATAAAGGAGCAGTCAACCGGTTAAAGCGCGGCAGCTAGGGTTGAACCTTGGTCGAACAACCCGAATTTAATTATTTTAAATCTAACGGATATGATTGATTCAAGCCTATAAATACAACTCTAGCCCCTCACTTTTCTTCTCATATTTATTAATCAAAGCAGCGAAGCTCTGCATTTTCCCTTCTTTACTATTTCTATTAATTATACAATATTATATTATATATATAATCATAGAAGGGTAAAAAATAACAAAGAAGAAGAAAAGAAGCGAATCGATACTACGGAAAAAGGTAAATTTCGTAATTATAAATATATATTCCACTTAATTCAAATCTTCTCTTAGATCTGTAATTCTAATGGGTATGCATATATCTTGTTATTTTTCGCTTTTTTCCAAGCCTAGGGTTAAGAACAGTCCTTTCAGATATATGAATCATTGGTCCTTATGTGACCAATATTTTCCTTTGATTGAGAAGCACTGGATTCCTAATCATACAGACAGACCTTTGTATCAGATCATCAGTATCCTCAAAAATATCAAGAGAGAGCTAAAGAGTTGGAGTGCTAAATCACGTAATATCAAACAAGAGGTTAAAGTTCAGAGAGAGAATTGTTCAAGGCTTCAGAAACTTCTGGAAAAATTTCATGATCACAATTTAGCATTGGAATTTCAAAATGCTAAGATAAATTTGGATTTAGCACTTAAGAAAGAATTTCTGGTTGCTAAACAAAAGGCTAAATATGATTGGCTAATGATGGGCGATGAGGCCTCTTCTTTTTTCTATGCTAAGATGTCTAGTAGAAGAAATAGAAAGCATTTGACCAATATTGTAGTTGATGGAAAGACGGTTTCGGAAGACAAATTTGTTGATTCGGCTATTGATTTCTTTAAACGAATTTTTAATCTCCCCTTAAGTGAACACTTCCCTGAAGTTATTTGTAAAACGGTTATTACTGAATATGGTGCTAATTTTTTGAATGAGGGCATATCCTTGGAAGAAATTAAATTCGCGTTATGGGATATTAAAGATACTATCTCCCCAGGACCGGACGGTTTTAACTCTTTGTTTTTTAAGACTCATTGGAATCTTTTGAAAGATTTAATTTTCAAAGCTTTGAACGATATTTTTCAAAAGAGTTTTATAATCAAGGAGTGGAATCATACTTTTATTCACTTGATTCCAAAAAAAGTCCACTCCTCTTGCATTCTTGATTTCAGACCCATAGCCTGTTGTAATACGTTAAATAAGGTTTTCTATAAAATCCTGTGTAATAGACTGGGTCCTTTTTTGGATAAGT
Source organism: Allium fistulosum (assembly GCA_030737815.1). Taxonomy (NCBI): domain Eukaryota; kingdom Viridiplantae; phylum Streptophyta; class Magnoliopsida; order Asparagales; family Amaryllidaceae; genus Allium; species Allium fistulosum. The sequence continues at coordinate 723,549,747 of CM060901.1, forward strand.
TAGTGTCCCCGAACCAGACGGCTTTTATCAAAGGAAGATCAATAGGGGACGGAATCTTGTTTGCTCATGAAATTAGCAGGGGTCTCGGAAGAAAGGATAACAAATATATGTGTATCAAAATTGATTTAAAGAAAGCTTATGATTCGATCAACCGATCTTTTGTTATACATATGCTTATAAACTTGGGTTTTCCAAGCAAATGGGTGAAAAATATCGAAAATATTATTAAGACTCCTGTTTTTTCTATCATTGCTAATGGAGAAGCGCACGGTTATTTCAAGAGTTCTAATGGGCTTCGACAAGGCGACCCGATTTCCCCTATACTTTTTACCTTGGTTATGGAATATTTTACGCTATTGATGGATGGTAAAGTCAGGGACGGTCTTATCTCCCCAGTTACAGACTATGATAATAAGTTGACTCACCTTATTTACGATGATGACATCATTGTATTTACTAAAGCCAATGCCCAGACTGCAACTGCTATAAGTGATGTTTTTAAGACCATGAAGGAGGTTACTGGCTTGGAGCTTAGTTTTGAGAAATCTAATGTTTTCTTTGGGAAAGGGGTGGATTGTTGTACAGATATCAGTACGATCCTCAATATTCAACAACTGGATCTCCCAATAAGGTACTTGGGTATTCCTTTGTCTAGTGCTAATTTGAGGGATAAGGATTGCTCTCCCCTAATAGAGAAGATTAAGTTAAGGATTGATAGTTGGGAAACAAGAATGCTTAGTCTAGCTAGGAGACTCGAACTTATCAAATCTACTATTTACCCTATAATACAATTTTGGATGCAATGCTTTTGTCTCCTAGTCTCTACGTTTCAAAAAATTAAACACTTGATTTTGAACTTCCTTTGGAAAAGTCGCAGCAGTAAGATTCCTTGGGAGATATTGTGTAGGCAAAAAGAAGAAGGAGGAATGGGATTGAGAAATTTAGAAGAGATGAACCGAGCGTTATATATTAAACTGATATGGAAAGTAGTCAATTCAGAAGGAATTTGGGCGAATCTAATGCATTGCAAATATATTGGTCAAAATTTTTTTTGGGAAATTAACCCGGCGACTGGACGACTCGGGAGTATGGAAATTTATTTTGAAAAATAGACAGGTAGCTTTGAACTGTCTTTCTCTTAATATTGTAGACGGTAAAACTACTTCTTTATGGTATGATCCATGGCTTAAGGGTAGTTCTATTATGGAACGCATTGGTAGAGACACTGCCTTCAGAACTGGTATTGAAAATCTATCTCTTTGCAGGATCATAAGAAATGGTGAGTGGAAGTGGGAATCGTATAGTTTTCTTTGTCTTATTCATGCAGAAATCGAAGGAGTCAAGATACACAAATAGGGAAAGGGGTTTTTGGTCTTGGAAATGTTCAAAGGATGGTTTATATCAATTTAAAAAAGTTTGGAACACGGTTAGATCCAGTTCTGAGACTAAGTATTGGGCACCTTTGGTCTGGAACAAAATTCATGTTCCTAAAATGGCGGTATGCCTGTTTAAAGTCATTAATGACTATCTTTTGACAAAAGAAAGACTACTTCAAAAGCATATAGTCGTGGACCTTAACTGCGTATTTTGTAACAATCACATTGAAAATATAGACCGTCTATTTTTTCAATGTAATTTTACAGAAAGTGTATGGCTATGGAGTTGTAAAAAAAAATTCATACGCCGAAAAGTGTACTTTCTTTTTCTTTGAAAGATGATTTACAGAAAATTGTTTCTTTTTCTAGCTCTAAGAGTCTCAGTTTAGATTTGTTTCAACTGTCGTTATCAGTTTGTGTCTGGCATATTTGGAAAGAAAGAAACGATAGGATATTTCAGAATCGTTCTACAGATAGGTCGCAGATTTGTAACAATATTTTCCAGGTAATGAACATTAGAATGGCAAAATCAAAACACTTTAAGAACATTACTGGTATGAATGAAGTAATAGCTTCAAAATGGGGTTATACCTCCCAACGCTGAATTGGGTTTCCTTCTGCTTTATCATAAGATCTGCTCTTCTACAATCTTCTTGCTCCTTTGTTCCTTGGTTCCAGGTTTCTTTGTTCCTGTTTTAATTACAGTTTTCCTCCCTCTCTTTTAAATTACATTTTACTTTACAATTAACAATATCTATTGAAATAGTCTATAAGGTTGCAGATTTGCAGGATGTTCCGAGTGCTTGATACCTCGACCTAGGCATAACAGAATTTAGCTTGAGTAAAGAGATTTATTTTGAAGGTCTACTGCAGTAATTACCTTGTCTATCCTGGAGGTTCCTTCCATTTGGTTTGATGTCACCTGCAGTCTTGTCCTAAAAATGCTATCTTTATAGATCTGAACAGAATCAAAGAAATTAGGGTTCTTAAAGCTTAAAGTGGTTTCCTTGTTTGGGTACAAGAGACTTATCTTCTCTGTTCTCTTCGAGGAAGGCTGGCTCTCGACCATGAAGTTGTTCCTGCTTGCTCCGTGTGTTAGTAATCTAGGATTTAGATGATAAGAAGTTATTGCTGCTGGTTTTGGATCCTAAGTTTCAAAGGAAATATGTTAGTTTTTCGTTGATAAGATAAAGACTTTCTTTTTCTTAGGCTATAGAGACTTATCTGTTGAGATCTCGAGAAGTGCTGGATCCAGGCCGATCTGTGCTCTAATCTGGAAGTAACAGAGGTTGCCTGGAGTATCACTCTGAGAATATTGTTGGTGATTCTCGTTCTTCCAGGTCTCGCCGCCATTATTAAACTTTTCGGTTTCTTTTTTAGAGATGAGTTAATGTCTTGAATGAAGTAGTTGTTTTGCCATTTTGCCTTTTCTACTTTTTAGAGCTGTCTAGATGTTTCTAGTTGTTGCCAAGTCTAGTTGGGCTATGGGCCGGAGGTGTTGAACGATTGTATTGCTAGCTTAGCCTTGTATTTTATTTTTTGTATTTTTTTCCCATTCTTAATAGAAAAGTTTGAACCCTTATTAAAAAATTTGAATTGAAAAGGAAAAGGAGTCAATTAAAGGGATGGATTCGAATTTGGGAGATTTGGAAAGCTAGGAAGGCAGGTGGGGAATTATATGATTTATATATAATATTGAAATTTATATCATTGAATTTTATTTAATTATTATGCCTATGCAAGATCTATGGAGTATTAGGCTTAGAAAGAACGTATTCAATTGAAATCTCTCATACATATACTATAAGGTAGGTAATTGGAACATGAATGATATTTACACCCTAATCTGGAAATTTGGAAATCAGTCCCTAAATTTGTTAATGTAGATTATTAATAAGGTTGTAAGATTTATTCTAAATTTATGATAGTTGGGTTGTAAATTACCAGTATAAATTTAGATTGCCCTAATTTGACTTGGAATGTGAATTTCTATGTTTTAATTTATTGAGAGCGTTGTGAGTACAATTTAGTTTTATCTATTTCATATAATTTCCATAAATTATCTAATTCCACAACTATAAAAAGTGCATTGGTTGAAATAATAAGAAATATACCAAAAAGAAAAGAAATGTATAAAATACGAACGTTCTCTTCTACAGTTTACACTGTCTATTTCAATAAAAGAAAAGAGATAATTCCTTTAGGACTCGTGGGACATCTCCAACAATGGTTGCGTATACTTACTACCTGTGTGGGACATATCCAACCATAGGACTCGTAGGGAAGGGATATGCATTGTGTATAGGAAGGGGAAAATATATCAAAGGTTTGCCTTGGATTTGAGATATTAAATGGCTCGGTACCTTTAGGGATGTCAAGGGGTTTACTTCAGAGTGGAAGATATTAAATATCCTTTGGGTCTGACTCCTTCCCATATAAGAAGTCTTAAATAACCTATGACGGTACCTAATAGGGAAATAGGGTCTGCTTCATTTCTAGCAAGAGGTATTAGGTAACTAGAATAAGCATTTTCCTTGACTTACATTAGGGTAGTTTACACAGGATTTCGGCTGTGGTAGGTCGGTGGCCTATGTCAGTATTGTTGTTAGACCGGTATTTAGTAGTAGGCTGGCATATAGGTTATGACCACTAGCGGTCTCGAGCGGTCGTTAGTAAAGACTTGGGTTATGCACTGATGGATTTTGCTTCCTACTAGTGTAGAATTCATACGGGATACGCAAAGACCTCATTATTTAATTAGTTGTTTGTTTGTTAAAGGTGGGCTAGTTAATCCTTAGATAAGTCTTTGAGATGCATTAGCAATATGACAATTAAATTATAAAGCCATATCTAGGGGTCATTGGTCATTATAGCTAGAACTGATTGACTAGCTATTAGGTTATGGAGGGCTCACTCTAGAGTTGAGGTATTAAATGATCGATGGTTATGTCGCCTCCTTATTTAAGAAGTATTAAGTGGTCGAGGTTTTCTTTTGGGTAGTACAAAGTTTAGATATATATGTACATAGGCACACACAGATACACACACGCATATGTATAGTTATACCTTGGAGAAGGTTAGACATATCGTATACATAGAAGGTATTACCTAGAATAGACATGAATAAGTGGACAAAACACTTAAATAGAAATCAATCAGCATAAATTAGTGTTATGGATAGAGTATGTATTTTTCCAATCACTAGAACGTTGTTCTGACCCACTCCTCATTACAACCCACATGATAGATTTAGAGGGACAAGCTATTTGTGCAAGATGGGAACTACAGATCGTGAAGTCTTCCCATTCATCCTCAGCGTTGACAAGGTAATCAGATACTAAAGGAATAATATTGATTCCAAGGTAGTAACATTGGTCAACATATATGTTCTATAATATTTTTCTATTCCATTGTGAGTTTATATAGATTGTCTCTGATATACTTATTTTTATTGCAGGTTACCAAAACCAACAATCTATACCCTAATAGACTTGGGTATCAATTTAGTCGAAATTCGGACCCATTAAAGTACGAGTGTTATATTTGGTATCAGAGCTTAGCTTAGTCGAGCATAGGCATTAGGGTCTACTGAGAGAACATATTTGTATTTTTACCTGTAATTATATATATTATATGCCAAACTCTATGAATTCCAACTACAAAAGTGGTTGCGACCATATCCTTAAAAGGTGGATGAGGCAAGTGGCAACTATGAGTTAGAACCTATGTTGTAAATATCTGATAATATCGTTGATATATCATCGATATATCTCATATCACTTCTAAGCCAATACTTTTTCAAAATATCGCATAAAATATCATTATCGATATATCGCTCTGATATTTACTGTAAAATACCCATATTTTTTTAAGAATATCGTTCATTATTGTATGTGTCAAAGAAAATGTATCTACAAATAAAAATCTTCATATTCTTAATATTTGTTTTTTGTATATAATGAATGACCGGACCTTATTAAAAATCCCAATGCACTAATTTTATATTTTAACCATACAGTTTTTGTCTTCTTCATTAGTTTTCAGTAAAGAAAACTCTACTTATTTCATTATTTTATATGTTTTATTTTTCAGGAAAACTTTTCCACTAAAAATAAGATCATGAAAGCGCTACTTTTCTTTTTAATTATTTTTTTGTTCACCATTTCTAATTAGTAAGTTGGCTTATGAAAATTCATTTTATTAGTTATTAGCATGCACCAAGAACTAAAATTTGAAGAGCGGTAAAGTTATATATTTGACATATCGATAAGGAATGATCTAAAATAATAATTGGTATCAAATCAACATTGCTTATTCGATATTAAGTGAAAATGAAAATGGCGAAACTATAAACATAAATTTTTAGGAAAGTAATATAGATGATTAGATGAGATGATTGAAAAAGCAATGAATATAGATAAAAATGAAGAAAATAATAAATATGTACTATATACGAATTCCTCAGTTTTTATGAGCCTATATTATGATTTGTACATCTCAGTAAATGGATTGTAATATGGAAACTATGCAATTAGTCTTGGTAGTAATTTGGTATTTTTTATTCAAATACTTAAAAACTTACCATCAATATAACATTATAGCATAGTATAATATCATTAATAACATGTTCCATACATGTCTGATATTTTATCGATACTATCATGATATTTTAAAATATCTCATATCGATACTTGACCTATACATACCTAATACCGATATTAACTACTTAGGTTGGAACAATAAATAGAGTTAAATTTATGCACCTACCCCGATTACCCCACGGGGTGGAGACCGTATTATAAGGAGTGGACCAAGAAGAGCATGAGCATGAGATATAAAAGGACCTCGGAAGCTGGATAGTTCTTGACTCCTTTGTTGGGCCCAGGCTGCCTTATGACTATATATTTCGATGGATTTCTGATTAAAGATGTATATTTCATCTGGACAAATTGGTGTAAGAACCTATATGTTGCAAGCACCCGGAGGTAAGACGTAAAAAAGGATTGAGCAAGTTCCCGCAAAATGTGTAAATTAATCACCACAAAAGGACAACCGGATTTTTAGTATATACTCATAATAAGAAGAGGTTAAGAGTAAAGTGAAAGGAAGAAAAGTCCGAAAGAAAGGACGATTAAAGTCCTTTTCTGAGTCTGACCTAATGTGAAAGAATTAAAAAAAAAAAGATTTTTAAAAATTCCTTGAAACATTTTGAATAGGTTTTTTAAAGTATTTATTTTAATAGAAGGTCCCTACTATTTAAAAGCTGTTGTTTTGAAAAAGAAAGTTTGGAAGTTTTAAAGGGATATTTAGAGATTCTTAGTGTAATTTAAAATTGGCTAGGTCGAATAATTCCGATTTAAAGGTTTTTGGTAAAGGGGTTTTTTATTTTTGAAACAAACGGCAAAGAGAGTGTATGTTTGGCTCGATGATATTTCCTATTTTTGTAAATTTGGAAGTTCCTTTTTTTAATTCTTTCTAAGAGGTGGACAAATGGAAATGCTACTTCATTGAAATTGGGTAAAGAGAATAGAAGGGGAAGAATGCCCGATAGTAAAGATAGGAAGAACGCTCCCATATGAGGAAAATAGGAAGAATAACAGTTGAAATAGATTTATACATACCTCTTTTAATGATGATGAGAAAAGGCCCAATGACTAAAGCAATAGGCGAACATACCACAAAGCGTTAATGGTGAAGACAATAAAAGAGGAAAAAAGCTATGTAAGATGAAGTTAATTAAAAGCAATTTAGGTAGGAGAAATTTCATGAATAATAGTATTAGAAAATTTGAATAGAAACAGCATTAGAATTTATATTAAAATACGATTAGTAGTCTAGTTATAAATAGTATAGAAGAAAAATAATAGGGATATGATAGGAGAAATGGGTAGTTTCCAAAAATATATGCAGTAATTGTGCATATCTTTTAAAAGTCCCCCTCATATGCTATTAGAATCTCTGCTAAGGTTGAAAGCAGAAATAACATGAGTAGTAGGGAAATAATAGGATGAAAGTTATCTTTGTGCTCCAATTTTCGTTTTGTTAAGAGTTATAGAAGATGTTTTTGAAAAAATGGTTTTGTATGACATTTGGGTTTAATCCTACTCTTAAAGAAGTAAGTCTCTTTTGTATAAAGTCTTTGAAAAGGTAAAATTGTTTAGAATAGGAAGTTTTTCATGGCTTTTTTTGGAAACAAAGAAATTTTTTAAAAAGATTTCTAAGTTTATATTCAAAGATAAAAGTTTTGGATTAAGTACTTCATGACAGTGAAGTTTTATTTTTTAAAGAGTTGTGAAAAATCAAAACAATTTTTGATATAAAGTAGATAGGGATGACTGCCTAGATAAGATGAGGTAAAGGTCAAGGCTATGAATAAAATAGCTATGAATGCTCGTATAAAATCAACAAGGAATCTCTATTGAATATAAGGAATATTGGTATGAACCTAGGAATGTTGATTAGATATGTGTGAAAGCTACAAGAAGAGCCCTTAAAAGAATGGGGAATGGTATCACAGTATAATTTTATGAGTCCTGGTGTATACTTGCATGAAATTGTCAAGGATAAAGAAAGAAAGAAAATACCAAAGTTTGAGAATGCTATCGAGAGATTTTGATTGGAAGAAGATAATATTATGATTGGATAAGAGGGTAATGAGATGGCAAACACACATAAAGAGTGTTGGTTCACTCAAGGTTGAATACGGTAAGATAGGTGGTAGGAAAGTTATTCCACCAAGCCAATTTTCCGAAGAGTTATTCTAAATGTGCATACTTTATATTTCTTACCCACTGTAATGGGGGAATGCACAATTTATATCATAATCGGATGTAATAATTAAAGTAATGGATGAACCGTATTTACTGGGAGCCAAGGAGATAAGTTAAGACATGTGGACTATAGTTGAATGGCATACTAGAAATGTCCATCTTAATCGAGTAAGGAGTGATAGGGCAATAGCATTATTAACATCAGTTGATGTTGGAGCGCAGCTTCCAGCAATTGTTTCTTTTAGGTTATTTGGGTTGTAATCACTAATATGATATGAGATATGTTCATATTTTATCATTGTACTTATTTTCTGGATGTGCTTAGGTCACTTTATATATATTGGGTAACAGTGTAAATAAGAAAATTTAATAAGGACGCTTAACTAGTGATAAAATGTAGGTAAGGCTGGAAGTTTATAAAATAAATTAGGAAATTGAGTTAGCAACTAGAAAATAAAGAATGCTTGAATCCCAAAAACTTTAGAAGTTTGGGAAAAATAAATTTTAGCAAGGGAGGACAGAGAAGGGTTGTTCCAAAATCATAGGTCACAATCCCTATGCCTTAAAATCTAAAATTTATAACTAGGCTTGTATGTCGTTGTTCGAGTAAAAGGAAAGATTTTCAAAATCAAGAATTAACTGCACAATGCTAGAGTCAATCATATGCATTAACTCATTGACTGAGTCCTGATTACGTTAAGATGTGGCTTGATTTATTTTTAAGGATGGAGAGGTGAACATTTTGAAATTTTTCATTTAAATGTTTTAGAGAAGTTGGATTCAAATGCTTTTGGAAAATTTTTCTCAAGTTCTTTTGGAAAAAATGGTGTTTAAATGCTTTTGGGAATTCGATTTTTCAAACTATTTTGCAAGGTTGATTGAAAGGGGTAAAGGATTTCTCTAGTGCCACATGCTTAGCATAAGGAGGGTCGATGTGTTAGTGAATATAAATTTTACTATGTGACAAGGGTGATGATATACAAAACGTAGAGAATAAAAATGGAAAAAGCTATTTTAGCTTTGGAATTTCTATTTTCATATCTTGTTGATAGTGAACAAAAACTCGCGTTGAGAATAATTTTGTTTTAACATCAGAAAACAAACCTCCTTATACAAATTGTACTTGGAAAAGTTGGAAAAAAATTTGGGGCAAAAGAGAAGATTCCAAGGTACAATGGAATAGGTATTCATAAGAAGGATGAAAATGTAAAATCTTCCATCTAGATTCCTCTTTTGGCGTAAGGGAGTAGATTTGAGATAATTGTATTTTCAAATTTTGGATGTTAAAAATTGTGTGCTAGGTATTGGATGGAAGAGATTGTAAGCAAAATTGGTTGAACCACACTCCTACTCATAGGAGTGTGGAAATTATTATGTGAAAACAAGGATTTTTTATTTTTAAAAACTTGCATACATATAAAACTACTAGTATATATAGGTTGTTTGCATCATATTTTCAAATGTTTTTAAAAGAATGTATTCATATAGGAGATGCGGATTTAGAATTATTCAACATGCTTATCATATATATTATGATACACCGTGCAACTGTACACGTTTGGCTTTAAAATTGTTTGTACGCTATTTAGTTGGATAGTTTAGAATGGTTGGGCGCTATGTTACATGATTCACCCCTTGAGGAATTTCAGGATGAAATTCTTTGAAAGGGAAGAATGTAACACCTCATAAAATTAACAGTAACTAATATATAATATTAAGGTTCAAAATTGGAATTTGAAAAAAAAACGTCAATATTAAGCTACAAAACTTGCACCATTGTGTTCTTGGCGATTTTCTGAGCAATTTTCATATTCAGAGTTCCGCGAACGGAGTCCAACGAAGAAGTTAGCAGCGCTTGAAGTTTTCGGAATGGAAATAATTAAATAGAAATAAATAGAAATAAAAGGAAATAAATAATATTAATCACATGGACCCATCGATCGATCGCTAGCGGTCGACCACCTATAGAGGAACGGTCGACCGGTTAAAGCGTGGTGGCTAGTGTTGAACCTTGGTCGAACGACCCTGATTTAATTATTTTAAATCTAATGGATACGATTGATTTGAGCACCTATAAATATAGACCAAGCCGCTTACTTTTCTTCTCATATTTATTGACCAAAGTAGCGAAGCTCTTACATTTTCTTTTCTCCATAGTTTTTCTTAATTATAAAATATTATATGTATGTATGTATGAATGTACATAAGTGTGTGTATGTGTGTATTTATAATCGGAGAAGAGCAGAAAATAAAAGATATAAAGAGAAGGATTGAATCGATACTGTGGAAAAAGGTAATTTTTAGAATTATAAATATGTTCCACTTAATTCAAATTTCCTTTCAAATCTGTAGTTATAATGGGATGCATATATCTTGTTATACTTATTTTTATATTGGAAATAAAAAGGAGTCAATTAAATGGATGGATTCGGATTTAGGAGATTTGGAAAGCTAGAAAGCTGAGTGGGAAATTATATGATTTATATATAACATTGATATTTAATTCATTGAGTCTTATTTAATTACTATGCCTATGCAAGATCTGTGGAGTTGTAGGCTTAGAAAGTACGTATTCAATTAAAATCTTGCCTACATATTCTATAAGTTAGGTAATTGAAATATGAATAGTACTTACAACCTAATCTTGAAATTTGAAAATCAGTCCCTAAATTTGTTGAAGTAGAATGTTGCTATGCAAGTTTTATTCTAGATTTATGATTATTGGGTTGTAAATTATTAGTTTAAATTTTGGTTGCCCCAATTTTACTTGGAATGTGAATTTCTATGTTTTAGTTTATTAGGAGCATTGTGGGTACAATTTAGTTGTATCTATTTCCATGTAATTTCCATAAACTATCTAATTCCGCAACTATAAAAAGTGCATCGCTTGAAATAATAAGAAATATACCAAAAAGGAAAAAGATGTGTAAAGTACGGATGTTTTCCTCCGTATTTTATAGTCTATTTCAATAAAAGAAAAGAGATAATTCCTTGTAATTTCAAACGGAGAAAAAGTCCCACTTTTGAGTAATTTATGGAAAGTTATAGCAGTAATCCTTTTGGGAAGGATAGCTATAATACATTATGTTAGCACCAAAATTGGTCACTAACACCCTTGAATAGAATTGTGTAGAGAGATTAATGAAGAAAGTAAATTAAAGCAGAGAAGTAACGCAATTGAGTGCAAAAAGAACAACAAAAACGAGAACACCAGATTTATAGTGGTTCAGCGTAATTGCCTACGTCTACTTTGAATATGATCTTTATTATTTCTCCAATCACTTGAGTACAGATACAATTCGTAAACAAACAACTTGGATACAAGTTTGAATAGGAAAGAAGCGAGTACAAAAAATGGCAGAGTCTCCCTGGAATTCACGAAAAAAGGTCCCTTCAACTGTACCCCGCCCCTCTATTTATAGATGAAGACGGGCTAGATCCCCTGTGAAAGCCCATGACCAAGACGACTCGGCCCACAAGTGATGCTTCAGGATGACCGAACCAGGTACACCGAGCCACTCTGGCCGAACCAGGGGTTACTTGTGAATGACTCGAATCATCTCCTTGAACAACTTGAAGCAACGGGTGTTGGAACTCGAAGCAAGGAAAGACCAGGCAACTCGTCAACTCACTTTAGGATGCACTGTCCCAGGTACGTCGTCCCATACGCACCAAATCATTATGGCCGAACCACAAGCGTCGAACCAGGCCCGACCGACCCATCTTAGCCGACCTATGCACGACCCTTCTTCCTTAACCGAGCGGCACCTGCTGATCCACCTAGACCGAGCCATGTGTGACCTTCGTCTTTGACCGAGCCATGTATTCTGACCCACCTTATCCTTCATACCATGACCGAACGACATGATCCTCCCTCCTTTGACCGAGCCATACATACCGATCCTCTTAAGCTTTTGCAATATGACCTACCTCGATCGTGCCATGCATTTCCTTTCTTCTTAGACCGAGCCACATACGACCGAGCCACTTTAAGCGAGCGTCCCACATCCAACCGACCCAGTTCAACTCACTCACCTTCGACCGACCCATTTAAGCCGATCAAAGCTAGGCCGATCCTATACGAGCAAACCACTTCAACTCACCTACCTTGGCTCGAGTCTCATCTAGACCTAACATAACCTCTACAACTATCGCCTTGTAGCCAAGCCAAGCTGCCCGGTAACACATTAAAATATAGAACTAAATATTCCTTACAGAACATACAATTAAGTATGTTCTTGAATTCTTAAGCATAGGAATTAATGAGTTAGAAATAGGAATACACACAGACATATACATATGTATAACCGCACCTACCGATTAAATATACATACATACTTACATATATATATATAGTGTACTATACAACGATATTCATATTAGTTATAATTAGGATGACTAGTTATTAATAGCGTAGTAAACCATTGGACTAGGAGGTTGAAATGGGAAATGAGATAGTAATTCCAAAATTAGTAGGGCAATAAATATACAGTTAATAGGGAGTTACTGCATTTAAATGGGGACATAAATGCATTTAATGGGATCGATTAAGGAGTTTAATATGCTTTTTATGAGGAAAGAAAATAGGCATAAAAGGCTAAATTAGAACGAATAAATAAATGTCATTAGTGATTGTTCAATTTGAATAATAATTACCCTTTATTACACACAATTGACATTTATGGGATGTAAGAGGGAAATAGAGAATATACGTAATAAGCGTATAAGAAAGGAATTAAATGCTAGGAGGCAGTATAATTTCATAGTAGGAAATTATATAGCCTTAATAATACGTTTAGGACGAGCGTGAATTAGTGAGCCAGGCCTAATATTTAGGCCTAGGATGATTGGTTTAGTTTAGTATGGGTTGGGATGTGAGGTCAGTAGAGTTATACAATAGAAATCTTCCCTTCACCTAGAGGCTACCAGCAGTTGTGTAAACTTACTACTGATGTGGTACATCTCTAACCATAGGACTCCTGGGGAAGGGATATGAGTTACGTATAGGAGGGGAAAATATACCAAGGGTCTGCCTCGGATTTGAAGTATTAAATGGCTCGGTACCTTTAGGGATGTCAAGGGGTTTACTTCAGAGTGGCAGATATTAAATGGCCATTGGGTCTTCCTCCTCCCTATATAAAAAGTCTTAAACAACCTACGATGGTACCTAATAGGGAAATGGGGTCTGCTTCATTTCTAACAAGAGGTATTAAGTAACCAGAATGTGCATTTTTCTTAACTTACATTAGGATAGTCTAAATGGGATTTTGGATATAGGAGGTCGTCGGGCTACGTCGGTGTTGTTGTTAGACTAGTATTTAGTAGTAGGGCCGGCATATAGTCTATGACCGCCAGCGGTCCTAAGCGGTCATTAGCAAAGACTTGGGTTATGCCTTGATGGATTTCGCTTCCTACTAGTGTAGAATTCATATGGGATACGTAAAGACCTCATTATTTAATTAGTTTCTTGTTTGTCAAAGGTGGGCTAGTTAACCTTTAGATAAGTCTTTAAGATACGTTAGTTACGGCAATTAAATTGTAAACCCATACCTAGGGGTCATCGGTCCTTGTAGCGAAAACCGATTGACAAGCGATTACATTATAGAGGGCCTGTTTCGAGGTTGAGGTATTAAATGGCCGATGGGTCTGTCTCTTCCCTATTTAAAAAGTATTAAGTGACCGAGAGTTTCTTTTGGGTAGTACAATGTTTAGATATATATGTATGTAGGCATACACACACATACACACACGCACCCCTCTGAGAAGGTTAGACATATGGTACACATAGAAGGTATTACACGGAATAGCCGTGAATAATGGACATAACACTTAAATAGAAATCAATTGGCAAAAATTAGTATTATGGATAAAGAATGTAATTTTCCAATCACCAGAACGCTGTTCTGACCCCTCGCCTCATTCCAACCCATAGGATAGATTTAGAGGGGCATGCTACTAGTGGTGCAAGACGGGAACTGCAGATGGTGAATGTAACGACCCGAAAATTTTAATAGTTTTAATAATATATTTAACTGGAATTTTGTGAAATTTTAAATATTTGAATTTGGAAATAAAAATTTAATATTTGGAATACGTCTTCTTAAACATAGCAACCGGTAAATTTTCATCAGAAAACATGCAAGTAAATTTTCTTGTGTAATCCTATTTCAATTTCAATCAGTTAAATTTGTTGATAATAAAATGTTTTCCAAACCTGAATATTTTTCTATAGAAAATTTGTAAATCATCTTCTGAGTGAGACGTCATATTTCGTTCTCCAAAATTTGGATTGCTATTGCTCCGTCTACCTTATTTTCGACAAAATAGCAGCATTTCCGGTATCGATTGTCGACTTTTGACCGGATGATCGTACCACTGGTATCTATATACCATTTTGATTGTCTCGTCGTGCTGATCTCTGCGGTATATTCAACTCTGTGTTTTGAGGTCCGGTAAGCAACGGAAACGAAGGAAAACAGTGTCGTATCGGTAGCGAAATCGTGACCTTTTGTTTCCTTGCCTTTTAACCCTTGACGTGTTGTCCAAACAAAAAATTTATTGCTTTAAATGTTCAGCTAAATCCGTGTGTGACCATTTTGTTACAAATGAGGAGGGAAAATTCAATTTACTTTTATTCAATACGATACTAAATACTAACTCAGATACAATGATATATATACGTGAGTTATAGCAAGCTCACGAGAACAAAGCCCAAACAAACAACTAAAGCCCAACTAAAAAATAAGAAGAAAAGGAAAAACAGCAGCTAACAAAAGAAATACAAAGAGCTGAATACAACAAGTAGTAAGCCTACTCGCAACACCCCCCCTCAAGTTGGTGCATGTAAGTTCACCATGCACAACTTGCTTCTCAAGTACATCATCTTCTTTCCATCAACTGCTTTAGTAAATACATCAGCAGTTTGCTCCTCCGTCTTAACATGTTTAGCAATCACCAAACCTTGCTGTAATTTCTCTCGAACAAAGTGGCAATCCACTTCAATATGTTTAGTTCTCTCATGGAAAACTGGATTCGAGGCAATATACACAGCAGCTTGACTATCACAACCTAAGACAATCGGTTTCTGAACTTCAAAACCTATTTCAAACATCAAGTGATTCACCCACATTATTTCACATATTCCTTTTGCCATTGCCCTATATTCAGACTTAGCACTTGATCGTGCCACCACATTTTGCTTCTTGCTTCTCCATGATATAAGATTTCCTCCTACAAACACGCAGTAACCTGTTGTAGATTTTCGATCCACTCTAGAACCATCCCAGTCTGCATCAGAGAAACATTCTATCTCTGTATGACCATGATTCAAGTACATAAGGCCATATCCAACAGTTCCCTTCAAGTACCCTAAGATTTGTTCAACAGCTCTCCATTGATGTACTGTTGGTGCATTCATATATTGACTCACTATACTAATAGCATAGGCCAAATCAGGTCTGGTTACAGAGAGGTAGTTTAACTTCCCAACTAACCTCCTATATCTTTCAGGTTCATTGAGTATTTCTCCATCTACTGATAAGTCAATGTTTGGTGTCATCAGAATTTTGCATGGCTTCACCCCAAGTTTTCCAGTTTCATTCAGAAGATCTAAGACATACTTCCTCTGAGATAAAAATATTCCCTCCTTGTTTCTAATAACCTCAACACCCAAGAAATATTTCAATTCTCCTAATTCTTTAGTATGAAAATGCTTATGAATAAACTGTTTTAAGGAAACAATTCCTGCTTCATCACTCCCTGTAATAACAATATCATCAACATAAATGATCAAAAGGATAATACCTGCTTCAGATTTCTTGTAGAAAACAGAGTGATCGAACTTGCTCTTGATAATGCCAAATGACTCCATAACATTACTAAATTTCCCAAACCATGCTCTTGGACTTTGTTTCAGTCCATACAAAGTCTTGTTTAGTCTACATACCAATTCATCTTCAGCTTTAATCTTTAATCCAGGAGGTTGAAACATATACATCTCTTCTTGTAAGTCACCATGCAAAAATGCATTTTTAATATCTAGTTGATGTAGTCTCCAGTTGTACCTTGTTGCCAAAGAAATAAATAACCTGATTGAAGTTAGTTTAGCCACAGGAGAAAATGTTTCTAAGTAATCTACTCCATATACTTGCGCATAACCCTTTGCCACAAGTCTCGCTTTATACCTAGCAACATTTCCATCTGGATTAACCTTTACTGAATAGACCCATCTACACCCAATAGCTTTCTTATCTTGAGGTAACTTAACCAAATCCCACGTTTTGTTTGCTTTCAAAGCATCCATTTCTTCTACCATAGCATTATACCATCTAGCATCGGATAAAGCTTCAGTAATACTCTTTGGTATGGTTACAGTATCCAAAGATTTGATAAGCAAACATGTCTGAGGTGATAAATGATCATATGCCACATATGATGTTATAGGGTATGTACATTGCCTCCTGCCTTTTCTCAAAGCAATAGGCAAATTCAATTCTGGATCAATAGTAGTAACTGGTTCATGAACTGGAATCTCTGATTGAGTAACATCTACATCTTCTTGTGTATTATCATTTACAGTATATATAAGAAAATCATCCTCCTGCAAACTATTCTCTGACGAATTCTGCAATGCTTGAAAATAAGGTACATCCTCATGAAATGTTACATCAATAGAAACAAGATACTTCCCAAGGCTTGTACAATAACATCTGTAACCCTTTTGAACACGTGAATATCCCATAAATATACACTTAAATGACTTAGGATCAAGTTTAGACAGATTTTGCCTGACATCTCTAGCAAAACAGACACATCCAAATAACTTTGGCTTAACTGGGTACAATGCTTTATCTGGAAACAAAAGTTTATATGGTATCTCACCATTTAACATGGATGATGGCAACCTATTTATAAGAAAATATGTAGTTGATACAGCATCAGCCCAAAAATATTTTGGCATGTTTGTTTGAAACATTAAAGCCCTTGCTGTTTCCAATAGATGTCTGTTTTTACGTTCTGCAACACCATTTTGAGAAGCAGTATCTACACACGAAGTCTCATGGATTATACCCTTATCACTCATAAATTTCTGAAATAATTCAGATGTATACTCTTTAGCATTATCACTTCTAAGAGTTTTAATCATAGTATTAAACTGATTTTCAACCTCAGCACAAAATTTACAGAAAGTAGAATATAACTCTGATCTATTCCTCATAAGAAATAACCATGTTGTGCGTGTATAATCATCCACAAATGTAACAAAATATCTAAAACCTGGTTTAGAAATAACAGCAGATGGCCCCCATATATCAGAATGGACAAGCTCAAATATAGAATTACTTCTTTTATTTATTCTTGGATTTGAAGACAATCTATGATGTTTAGCATATTGACATGACTCACACTCTAGCACCCATAGAGATTTATATTTAGGACATAACATTTTGAAATTAAGTAAAGATGGATGACCCAATTGACAATGAACCTTAAGTGCTTCATCTTTACTTATACAAGCTGCAGCTATAGATTGATCTTCCTCCAGTACATATAATCCATTTTGCTCATGACCCTTACCAATAATCTTCATGTTCTTTAATTCCTAGAACACACAATGGTTGGGGTAAAAGGATATGCAACAATTCATATTTTTGGTTAGCTGACTAACTGATAACAAATTAAATGCTAACTTGGGGGTATGTAAAACTGAGGTTAATGACAATTGTGAAGTGAGATTAACACATCCAGATCCATTTGTATTTGCCACTGAGCCATCAGCTAAAGTAATATTTCGAGCAGATTTATTCCTTTGAAATTCAGTGAATAAATATGAGTTACCTGTCATGTGATCCGTTGCCCCTGAATCGATTATCCACTTGTTAGATGTAGCCACTGTTGATACAGAACTTGGTGCACTCTTCAGCCCTTCTTTATATTAAGTAAACTTCATATATTCCTCTGCATCAACCAACACTGAACCATCTTCAGCCTTCTTTACAACATTTGCAGTCTGGTTTGGTGAGTTTTGCCATCTATTATTATATGACCCACTGTTTTGTATTTGTTTAGCAAGTTTCCAGCAATTTTGATATCTATGTCCAGTCTTTTTGCAATAAGAACACGAGATTGGAGAATTCATGCCCCTATTCTCAGATCTAACATTTTCTCCTGAATTTCTTTGGCTAACAAGAGCACTATTGTTGGATACAATAGGAGTTTGATTACTTGAATTATCAGATCTTAAAATTGGACTAAATACTTCTTGTAAAGACTTAACGTCAGATCCAGACAACACTTGTGATTTGGCTGATTCATATTCAGGTGGAAGACCTCCAAGGAAGCTCATAATGGCCATTTGCTCCCTTTGTTGTTGCTGAATTTTCACATCCGAACTAATAGGCAATAGTAGATTAAATTCTTCATAAATCCTTTTAAAATTCATAAAGTAACTCATTAATGTTTGATCCTGCTTCTCTACCCCATAGAATGACTTACATATATCATACATTCTGTTTAGATTTCCTTTTCCCGAATATAGAAACTCCAAGTAATCCATCAACTCTTTCACAAACTCACAATGATTAATCAAACTAATGATACTACTGTCAATAGTATTTCTAATTTGAAGAAATAACCTGGCATCATCTCTAAGCCATACCTGATCCTCTTTAGCTACTGAATCTACTGCAGGTGGATCTTTACAAAGATGATCATCTTTGTCAATGCTTCGAAGATAGATCCAAATAGTCTTGCTCCAATCAAAGTAATTTTATTCCCCCAATTTATGCTCAGTAATTTTTGACATTACTGGCATCGCATCCATGATCGACTTGCTTTCCGCCATATCAAGAATCGATCAAGAAATAAGAGGAGAAATCAGAATGAGGAGACGATTTTGGATCGAGTGATACGCTCTGATACCATGTAACAAATGAGGAGGGAAAATTCAATTTACTTTTATTCAATACGATTCTAAATACTAACTCAGATACAATGATATATATATATACGTGAGTTATAGCAAGCTCACGAGAACAAAGCCCAAACAAACAACTAAAGCCCAACTAAAAAATAAGAAGAAAAGGAAAAACAGCAGCTAACAAAAGAAATACAAAGAGCTGAATACAACAAGTAGTAAGCCTACTCGCAACATATTTTGCCACCATTTCAATTTATATTGGTGAATAACACTTTTCTTTTCTGTTCACAAACCTCTCTTCATTTACGTTTCATTATGAAGAAAAAAAATATTTATATTATTAAACTTCTCCTCTTCCATTTGTTTTCATCCGAAACCCAAAGAGCTTCCACCATAAATCTCCTCCGATCTTTTTCTCTTCTACCCTCTACATCTATTTGCAAGCAATCGCCTCTTCCCCTTCAGCAACCACTTCTCCTCAACAACCACAGAGCCTCGCTCGACCGCCTCCTTGGCCCGCTCCGAGCCTTTTCCACTCGGCCTCCCTCTGCCTTGCGTCACTGCCTTCATGCACCAACCCCTTCCTCCTCACCACGCACCGACCACCAACCCCTCAAGCTTCCACCGTGCGCCTGCCTGCAAATCCTATCCTCCTCCTTCCTTTTACGGCTCCTCCACCTAGCTTTGTATCGTGTATGTATTTATACTTCTACCTTATATTATAAATGTATACCTACTGCTTTGTATATTGTTTCAAATTTAATGTTTTAAGTATAGTTATAGTAGTTACAATCTGATCTGTTGGGGTTTTGTATATCAGATTATATAAGAAAATGCAGACTCATTGTTTATATATATATATATTTTTTGATACTTTATAAAACCTGTTGAGGTACATGTAAGTTCCGTAAGCTTATATATGACTTGTTAAGTGTGTGTGTGTATATATATATATATGAGTTCAATAAAGTATAAATTTTATAATAGAGTAACTTCTTCATACTTTCGGTTGTATATACATATATATATTATTATAAAGTGAATTATATTGATTTTTAAATGCATATTGATTTGAAGGTATGATATGTACATCGGGTTTATATTAGTTTATATAGTAGTTTTCACATATAAGTTATAGTATACTATGAATCCACTATGTTGACATTCTGTAATAAATATATATACATAACATGTTAGGCTAGTATCTAAAACGTAAATATATACGTATATATGATACGTTCGTTTGAGTATATATGCTTTTATAAGTTTATTAAGGGTCGGCTGAGTCATACATATGTATATATTACAATAGAGTAAGCTTGTATTGATTTTTTTATGGTATATATATCTGTACGGTTATAGGTAAGAGTGTACATTATATTATAATAAATATATATGTGTTTTATATTGTTTTATATATAATATGTAGATCATGTGGTTTTAATATATATGATGTGTATGAGTCGGCATATTTAAGATTTAAAGTATAAATTTTGAGTTTGATGAATATATACATGCGTGTTTGTATATTTTGCTGTCTGGGCGTGTGTACATGTCCAATTGCCTTCTAAGTTATATCACCTAAATTCATAATTGATTTTCAAGGTATAGTATATAAATTTCGACATATTTATTTATAGTGACATTTTGATATACATAGAGATTTTTAGTTGTATGTGTAGTGTAGTCGGTTAGTTGAATTCTTATACAATGTGAACCTATACTTAAGTCTTGGTTTCATAGATTGCGTTTTGACAATTTTATGCCATTTTAATTATACATTTGTATATAGTTTATATATTTTGTTGTTTTATATTAAATATATATACAAACTTTATTTTCGATTTAAATATTGATTTAATAAAATAATAATAATAATATATATATTCTGTGTATGACTAGATGATTCTGATTCGTTTTCATCTATATCAGCTTTGTTCGTCGAATTCGTGCCAATCCTGCTTTGCTTTGAAACTCGTGCTTGGATTCGTAACCCATCTCGCTCTCGTTCTTCTCTAGCCTCGAAAGGTGAGCAATCACTCATGATTAGCGTTCTTATATTTATTAAATTTGATTTCAATTGAAACGATAATTGAAATATGCTGTTGTTAGTTATTTACATTGCCAAATATATGCTGTTATCTGTATCTGTTCACCTGTGACATCTAACACCATTATTTGTTATTTATATTTATGATATATGCATGTTATATTATTATCATATCTGTTATCACTCTACAAGTTCGCTGTTAGTATAGAATTCCCTATGGGTTGAAATGATACATACCCGAACGATCTGTAGAATAGGAGAAAATCATTATGGGTTGAAATGATAAACCCAAGCGATTTTCATTGAATTGAATTTGGGATTGCGGGTTGAAAAGATATATACCCGTATATATTAAAATTACGGATTGAAATGATAAATATCTGTATCACTTGACTATAGGATAGAAAATTATATACAGACATCGTTGGTCTATATATATAAATATTTTGAAAATGATTTCTATGGTTTGAAAGAAATATATGGTTTTAATAAATATTGATTTTAAAAGATATATTAAAGTTGATTTAATAAAGTTGATATATAATATGTTTAAGTATTTATTTAATATATATATTTTCAAATATAGAGTTTATAATGATTCAGGTTGGAAAGATAAATTTGAAATTGATTTGAAATTATATTTATTTAAGAATTTTACTTAAATAAGTTTGATTTGAAATTTATTAAATTTGAAATTTTAAAGATATGTTTTATAACCTGAATTTGATTAAAAGTGTTTTAAATGAATATTTCAAACTCATATAAATTTAAATGGGATATTTTGTTTATTTAAATTTGTCAATTGAAGTTGTATTAGATGATATTGAAATGATTAAGTTAATATTTTCAAAACTAAATAATTTTAAAGTGAATTTGATATATATATATATGAAATTATCGAATTTAGTTTTGAAATGTTGAATATTTAAAACTTTGAAATATATTGAAATTGAAATGGCTTATTTTATGGTTCAAATATGTATTTGAAAATCGATAATTTGAAATGGTTTATTAAGAAACCGAATTGAGTTGAAATTTATGAATTGAGATTGAATTAAAATTGAATTTTGGAATTCGAGTTGATTTGAATCGATTTGTGAAATTTGAGGAAGCTATTTTATTATATAAAGTATTTTTAAACTATATCTAAAACTATTTATATTTTACTTTATAAATTATTTTAATATAAACTATTTTAATATAAATCATTTTCAATATAAATTATTTTATTATAAACTATTTTAACTTATAACTATTTTATATAAACTATTTTTATTTTATAAACTATTTTATTATATATACTAATTTTAATATCTAAACTGTTTAAGAGAAAAGTGTTATGGATTTCAAAGTGTTATGAATTTCAAAGTTTTGATTTCCAAAGTGTTTTGATTTTAAAAGACTTATGATTTCGAAAGTGTTATAACTTTGGAAAGTGATATGATTTTTGGAAATAGATATATTTGAAGTGAAAATGATATCGTATTGATATGGTTTTGAAATGGAAATGATATCGTATTGATATGTTTTTGGAATGGAAATGATATTTTGGTTTTGAAGTATAAACTATTTTGAAATGACCACGATGTTATAATAACGATTGGTTGTTAAAGAGACCGGGATCGGATATGGGCATACTCTCTGTCGATATCGAAAACCACTTTAACAACTGTGTACGCGGTGGAGATTCCAGAATGAAGTAGGATGGTGGTGACGATCCTATATGAGGTATATACGTGGACCCGACTCCCGTGATTTGGCATAAGGTGGCTAAAACAAGAGCAATTTACGGGCTAATGAGGTAGCACCTCTGATCGGACACACTCCATCGTATGCCATTCTATTACTTGTGATTGATTTGGTGCGCACCTTCAGATTTCGGGAGTGTGGCTCGAGGTGGGCGGTAGTGGCTGCTATGCGTTACCACCGGCCCGGAAGTGTAATTGGTATATCTACCCTAGCAATGCCTAGTTGTGCCGTGTCACCTACCCTAGCGCGTCTTTTACGAGTTTGTTTTGTGTCGTACCTATAGAGTATCCTCTGGTAGCCTCCCGATCTGGAGGTGCTACGGTACTGTATAGACTATTGGCACAATATATGTGTTAAGGTGGAAAATGTAAAGCCTTAACACTATTTTTAAGTAAGTTTACTTTACTTTAGACATTATTATAATAGTGTATATTACTACATAGTAGATAGTTTAACGGATCCTTAGAGGATGGTTATCCCAAACATCCTTTAAGTTACTGTATTTCAATTGATATTTCACTTGAGTTGGATTTATTGATATAAGAATGTTAATCATGACCCGAGTGTTTTGTGTTTTGCTTTACGCTCGGGTCAGACTGAGTGGTTCAGTGTTCGAGACTCACCTTTGGAGTTGGAGTTTCGCTTGGAGATCCAGCTTTCAGTTATTCAGTTGATTCCAGTGATGTATTCTGATCTTGTAATTGACTATAGTATTGAGACATCTATGTATTCGAGACCTCTATTGTATCTTATTTAACTCTGTTATATATATAGTAGCTTCATGAACTACTATTCTTTTGTTTCCGCTGCATTATTTTTATTACTCTGTGTCTATGATTCTGTAATTATTTTATTTACTATATATGCTGAGTTTTGCCAAATTTAAATTAACAATCTGATATTTTGAGCAATTCAAATCCGACATGTATGGATGTGAATGGTTGAAATTTCAGGATGTTACATGTGATATCAGAGCTCTGGTTTTAGGCAAAACTCAGTATATGTAGTAAATTTTATTACAGAATCGCTTTCGTTCGAGCTTGAATCTCTTCCTCTTTGATTCAGTTTCCTTTGAATTTTGGAACGTTCCCTTCGGTTCCAAAATCCATTCTTGTCTCTCCCTATTCATATTCTTCTAATTCTGGAGCACCCCATAGCTCCATTGAATAATGAAACTCTTTTACAATAAGCATCGATTCACCAGAGATTTTTGTGTCCTCGGTTTACGATGCTGCTTCTTTTGTTATTCTCGTATTCTATCGATCAGATGTCGAGTTGCCTCTAGAATTCTGCATCGATCTTATTCTTGAAGTCTCGATTGACCTGGTTAAGGTCACTCGCAATTAATATTAGTATTTTCCATCTCCCTATTTTGTAATTCAATTTTCTTATCTCCCATTCAAGCCTATCTTCTTAGCTAGAATTCTTCTTGATTAGAGCCCTTGAGCTTGAATCTCTATCTTTGTTTTGAAATCCATTTTGGAATCATCGAGTGTGGGAGTGCATTTGTATTAATATTAAAATGTTTATATATTGTGTTGTTTGAGTTGTTGATGTTGATTTGGGTTTTCGATCGATTCGTCTGATCAATGCTATCGATAGGATTTCCAAAACACTTGAACAAAGCAAGCTGACACAATATTATTTTCAAATTTGGTAAATGAAATAAATTTGAATAATTATATTATATATATAAGTAAAATTTTCTGGAATTTAATAAGTTAATTAAATTAATTGTTTGAAATGATAATATTTGATTATCATTTATTGTTCTAAATGAATTTATAAACATGGTTTATAAACTGATTTGAAATTTAAATGAATTTAAAATTTAGAATTTAAGAATTTAATTTCCTATGATTTCAAACTTTTGTTTTAAAGTTTTAAAATGTATATTATTTAAAGTATTGTCGAATAAAAATGGTTTTCAAAGAATTTTAAAATGTTTAAATCTATGCTCTTCTCTTTTGTCGATGGAAAATAATTTCGATGATGGCGGCCGCATCATCGACATTCATTTTCGAGTTTCGAAGTGGAGAGACCAATTCATAGCTTTGCTACACTTTTATTTTGGAAAATAAATTGATTTAAATTTCTTAAGTATGGCTTGATTTAATATATATATATATATATAAGTATATGATTTTACATTTGATTTGATATGATATATATAGTATGTATATATATATATATAATTATCTCTTAATTGTTTGAGGTTAATCGGAAATTTAATTCTTAAATTTTATGTTAAAGGTTGATTTCAAGTATAAAATTTAGCCAAAATTTGAATAAATGTTTAAACTTGAAATAATTGAATTGGGAAAAGTTTACTTGTATAATACCCAATTTCATTCTAGTACAACTTACCTGAATTATTCAGAAGTTGAATATGTAATTGGATAATATACAATATAAAATGATTTTATAAATAAAATTTGAGTGGTTATAATAGATGTTATACACTTAATTTTAATTATAAGATGTTAATAGAGATAAATAGAATAATAAGTTAATTGAATAATAGATGAGACAAATAAATTTGTTTTAAAAGAATTAATAAATTGAAATTAGATCAACTTATGGAAATACCTTGAATTTAAAATCAATTATTGAATACGAGTATATATGCACGTCCAGTTGGACCTGCGCTTGTTCGATGAGCCATATTTTATATCATGGCTATTAAAAAAATGACATTAAAATTAGTGCAATATTACTTGCCACATCAGCACATTAAGATAAAGTCAACTGCTTTTGAATTGCCTCATGAATTGGTTCAATGTACATGAATAGTAAGGTCTATTGAGCGCTTCTCATGCCGCATTGAGCATGGATGCAATGTCCACTTTACGGACATATAACCGTACACAAATTCAGTCACCCTTGGCTTCAGCACTACAGTATGATTCATAACAACCTTAGAATTCAGCCTTTATTACAGCAACAACTCTACTTTAGGACTACTCTGCACCGCTTTAGAATTCAGTCATTTTGCTTGTACCTTAATCACCATACTCCACGGTTGCTCCTGCCTGCCTATCTGCCACTACACACGTGTTTGTTGTTCTGCATTTATTGCTTACCATTCATCATGCAGCTTCTATTCTCCTCTCCTTGCATATTATATTCAATGCTTCATTGTTCAAACAGTATCTACTCAGAATTCAACCAGTATTGTAAAATTCGTGTCAGTTCAGTAGCTGCATTTCATCATAGACATAAGTGTTTAGCTTTCACTACCTGAGGCTATTAGTAGCTATTCTCTGAGCCTTGGCTGCAACTGGTTTGTAGCATTTTAACTGACAACTTACTCCACACTTCAGCTTCGAAGGCAGTAGTTGCTTTTACTCAATACCGAGACAATATCCTTTTAGTCTACGACATTTAGCTTCAACCAGTTTTTTTCTCAGCCAATAAGCCATATACTTCAGCCAACGCTTCTGTTCAGTCCTACATTCACTTCTGTTCAATTTCACACGTTCTTTACCATGTTGAGTATCATTTCATACTCAAACCATGCACGTTCCAGAGTTCTGCACTAGGTCTGCTCTACGTCTACAATAAATCTGCTCACCTAATTGAATAATTTGTTCAGCATTCACACTTGATGTTAAAGCATGCGTAATATTTGGTAAACCTACGCTCATTTTCTTTGATAGGGTGATGCATTTCCCTTCTTAATATTTAAAACCAAGACAGTTCATGAATTAGAACTGAAACAAACTACATCAACCAAAAAAATATTAAAACTGATTTTCCCGTATCTGAGTCGATCATAGGACCATACAAAATATATGACATATAGTTCATGGTATATAATATGTAGCTGACCTACACATAAACTCAAACTAAAGACGAAATATATGTAACCTTCTCTGCAGGTCAGTTCTTATTAATTTCCACATATCCCTGTAAGCAAGGAAAAGATAACACAAAGAAATACAATATATTAGCATCAAAAGATACTCAAATTCAATCAATAAATGAAAAGACTAAACAAAGGCCTGAAATCTATTAGTTAATCACAATTAACTTGTAATAAACAGAAATATTAGCTAACTAATGCTAAGACATTTGCCTAACTACTATTCACAGTAAAGGATCTTGCTTCCCCTTCAAATCCCCTTGATAATTACAGGCAATTAGATCCTTTGTAGTGAAAAATAGGTTCATCTTACATACATACATGCATGTACCAAAAAATGGCATAAAAATACTCATGGTAGCTTTATAACCTAGGATCATTGTTGAATGATCAAGCATACTGGTTGTAAATTGAATTCTGAGAACTTATGCAAAAACAGTCATGTGTTTTATTCAAGAAATCACAAACTTAGTATGTTTAGTTCAAAACCCCAAAATTCATCAAAATTTCCATTATTTATATTTTTTATGGAAAACCTACATAATAATCAAAGTGTTCATGCAAATTGAACTATCGAGAATTAAATTTTTAGCAAACTACAATTTCAACATTGAAAATAGGAAGTAAACCTGTAATCAATTTTTCTGAGCATACAAAGAAGAAAAAATGATTTGAAAGCATTGAAAATACCTATGTGATACTCAAAATGAAGTTGAAAATTAGGGAACTATTTGCCTAAAATTCCAAAATATATTAAATAATAAAAATTATCATCCAAGATTCCAGATTTGAGGAGGAGTGTAGGTTTCATACATTTGTTTCATACATTTTCTTTTTCTATAGACCCCAAAATCCGTAAGAAACCTACAATGGCGAGTCGATGTTGATCCCCACGTGGATCCCGAAGTAGTTGGTGAACATTGCAGTGCTGCTAGTGAATTTCAACATGCAAATTTCTGTTTTGATATCAACTAATATAATTATAGTTCCTAAACACCAAATAAACAGGTTCTATTGTCATCAAGTTTAAAAAATAGACTTATTAAAAATCATTTGAGTAGCGATCATATTGAAAGCAAAAACAGACCAAAAATTCATTAAGCTATAAACATGCAACCTTCATTAGATAAGATGGAATTACATGAAATATATAAAGATGTCATTAAGAAAACTACAAAAGGAGAAAGATTTGTTTCTTACCTTGCTATTCTAGTGGATTTTTTCTTCTTCAAATTGTTAGTTTTATTCTATTATTCTAGGCATTAATGCACATTATTTGTAATCTCTCCAACAGTAGAAACTACCCTTCTACGTTGCTAATGAGCATCTTACCACCAAAAGATAATACGATTTACGTTGCAGCCTTATGGTTATTATTTTGTCTCTTATGATTCTTAACAAAAAAATGTTTATAGGTGGTTAATCTACCTTTTAAATATTGATTATACTATTTAGCGTACCCTTATAGGATCCTCGTAAAGAATCATGTTAAATAGCTACCAATGTATTAATAATAATGAAAAATGTTCACAAAGATCTTAACATTGCAAACATGTCTAATTATCTATGAAACCCAATTGTATCTTATTAATTGGTTCACCTAAGCATACGATGACTAAATATACATCAATTTGTAACTACCTTTCTAGCAACTCATATTAAAAATAGTACAATTAAATAACATAAAAAATGGTAGAACCATAGCCCAAGTTCCAAATATCACTGAATCAAATCATCCAAATTATTAATTTATCTGGGATTAAAGGTCAATGGATGTTGTATAGAGGATGATTGACCGTAACTCTTTTTCTACATTTAATCAACAAATCCAAGTTAATTTCTTGGTTACTCAGTAGTCGATAGACGATATTTCAGATCTAACCTGGTCGATAGTAGATCAAAAACCGTAGGTCGATGAACTAATCTTGGTTGATAGTGGATCAGTTGATAATCGTCGAATCTAGAATCGAGTTATGACAGGTATTTATAATTGTGACACTAACTACTCCATGGGATCTAATTCTAGAGTTTGAGGTGGAATAGTCATAAGGGACGATGTCTCATTAATAATATAATATTATGTAGTGTTGGAACATCAAATAATTGATTGGTCTATTCTCCAATTTGAGGCAAAGAAAGTTGAAATTATGAAGAAGATCAGTGCGGAAAATCAGGGTTATTTGAACATAGTATGAGTTATGTAGTACAGGTCAACCTTATCCAGCATATTGATTAAGATATATATTTTTCTACTATGTGGTCATTTGTACGTCTTTTACATCTAAAATTGACCTGTTTAGGTTCTAAGAACATATTGTAATACTGAACCTTATTTATATTGTTTCTGTTGGAACCTGCCTTCTTCGATTTTAATGCGACAACTATATATTTCAATCTATATACTATTATGTCAAATATTCTTGCAGGAATCTTCAAAAGAAGCTATTATCATATCATCAACAAGATTAAAGTTCTTAAACAAAATCTGTTTAGATATATATGTACAATCTCTGATATGGTGATGAAACACACACACACACACACACAAATATACTTTTGAAAATCATGCTTTAAAATAAATATAAAAAGGTATTTTCAAAATTATATATTTTCTCAAGTTCAAAAATACTAAAATGGACAAAGGAACAAAACAGTACAGAAATAGACGTCTGTATATTAATTCAGACGTCTGACATCAATATCAGACGTCTAAATTAATATAACAGACGTCTGAACTCTATGTTTTTAATGGCTCTATTTCTATATGAAATAGACGTCTGTCAATTTAATAACAGACGTCTGTCACCCTAGACAGACGTCTGAATTAAAAGACAGACGTCTAAATTAACTGTTTTTGTTTTCCTTTTATTTTTTCGAAATTCAAAATTATTCAGACATCTGTCACTTTTATCTCAGACATCTGAACTTGACGAACTGAAGCATCTCTTCATAAAATATCAAAATCTGAAGAGTTGTCTTCTTCACCAAGAGTTGCACTTCTTCAAAGAGTTGCAACTATTAAATTAAGACTATTCATTACTATAAATAGAGATGAAAATTCACTATTTTAATAACTAATTCTTTCTATCTTTTTTGATCTTATATTGTTATAATATCAAGTGATTTTCAATTCTCTACTTCCTATCTTTGCACATTCAAATCATCATATCAAGAAGATTATAGGAAGGGTGTACTACATTGACTATATTCGTGTTATTCAAAGAACACACAAATCAAGAAACAATTTACCAAATTGTAATTGAAGTCCTATTCGGTTGCTTAGGCGGAAAAGTCCTATTCGGTTGCTTAGGCGGAAAAGTCCTGTTCGGTTGCTCAGGCGGTGTAATACCTGTTCCTCCGGGTTAAGTGAGGGTTATTCGAGAAATTCCAGAAGCAGTCTGGGACTGGACGTAGAACGAGAAGTTCGAACCAGTATAAAAATCCCTGGTGTCATTTTTTATTACTGCCATTTACTATTATTTATAATTCCACACTTGCTAGTCGTAGTTTAACTATATTATCGATCCATATAGACTTTCATTTGGTATCAGAGCAAGGTCATCACATAACTATAACATAGTTATCTGATATTTTTTTTAAATATGGACAATAACACTAGCAACAGTTTCACTGAGGGACAAGCCACTACATGACCACCATTGTTTAACGGATTAAATTATAGTTATTGGTCAACTAGAATGAGAATTTTTATGCAAGCAAGTGGATTTGAAACTTGGAATATCATTCAAACTGAATATCATATTCCTACTACAGGATATGCTGCATGGTCTAATACACAAAAACTAGATGCTACTGCAAACGCAAAAGCAATGAATATGTTATTTTGCGCATTAGACAAAAATGAATTCAATCGAGTCAGTATTTGTAAAACTGGATTTGAAATTTGGAATACACTTAAGGTTACACACGAAGGAACAAATAAAGTAAAACAAAGCAAGATTTCTATGCTTAAAAACCAATTTCAAAACTTTAGGATGAAACAAGGAGAAAGTATTAGTGAAATGTACTCTAGATTCCAGGATATTTATCACTCACTTTTAGCTTTAGAAGTTACTTTTACTGAATCTGATGTTGTGTCAAAAATCTTTAACTCTTTAACTGATGAATGGGAACGAAAAGTCTTAGCTATCGAGGAAGCTAATGATATTTCAACCATAAAAACAGAAGAGTTAATAGGAAATCTAATGTCCTATGAAGTAAATTTGTAGGCAAGACGAGCACAAGCACAGGACAAGAAAACTGTCGCTTTTCAAGCAGAAAAAGAAGACTCTGAATCAGAAGATGATATGGAATTTATAGCTAAGAATTTCAAAAAGTTTTTAAAATTCAAAAAGGGTAATAAATTTGGAAATAACAAGGGTTTTAATAAGCCATCAAGCTCATCTCTTGAATGCTACGAAAGTCACAAGAAGGGCCACATAAAGAAAGATTGTCCTGATCGGAAGAAAGAAAATAATCTCAAAAAGGACAAATATAAAAAGAAACAAGCCTTCTCAGTTACATGGGATGATACAGAATCTTCTTCGTCAGACAGTGATAATGACAGTGATTCAGAACAAGCCAATGTTTGTTTTATGGCAACAAATGATGATGTAAGTGATCTAACTTTTGACGATTTAATAGAAATAAACTCTGAATTGTTAGATAAACTTAGAATCCTAAAGAATAAATATAAAGATGCTTTAGGAAGATTAAATAGAACTGAAATAGAAACTGACATGTTAAAAGACGAAAAGAAAATATTAGAGGAAGAATTAGTAAAATCTCAAGAATCTTATGTTAATATAACATCTCAATTTACTGATTTAAGCAGTGAAATGGAAAGACAAAAATATGAGAATGTTAAATTGGCAGAAGAGAATTATGATTTAAACTCTAATATTAAAACACTTGATATAGAAGTATCACATCTTAAAACAAAACTGGAAAATATTTCTAAAAATGTTTCTAAATTTAACAGTGGAAGAGAGAGTCTCTCTAAAATAATTGAGAATTCTCAAACTTGTTCAAATAAAAAGGGATTAGGATATAAAAAACCAATACAAAAGCATTCTAAAAATAATGGTTCTTTATATACTAATTTTAAGAAAAAGGAATCTATATCTGCTCAAAAATCTTCTTCAAAAATTATTCATCCAAAATCAATTATGATTTGGGTTCCAAAAACTAATAATAATTTGATTAGGAAAAACTACATTAAATCTTTTATTATGTCTGTACATAAGAATGAAAATTTTATTTTTAAAGGGAACTCTAAACCCAACTGGGTTTGGCTTCCTAAGATTTAACCCTTAGGACCCTATAGAGGAAGTGGGTACCAATAGAATTTCAATATTTTTTGCAGGTACCGATTAAGAAAAGAGGAAAATGGATTCTAGACAGTGGTTGCTCAAAACACATGACAGAAAATAAAAATATGTTAACTAACATTATCTACTCAGATGGAGGATCTGTCACTTTTGGAGATAATTCAAAAGGTTACATCATCGGCAAAGGCGATGTGAGCAATGACGGTACATCTAAATTACCTCTTATTACAAATGTCTTATTAGTTAAAAATTTAAAACATAACTTACTAAGTATTAGTCAATTATGTGATAAAGGTTTTAACATAGTATTTTCTGAAAATAAATGCAATATTTTTGATCATAACAAAAATATCATTTTCGAAGGAGTAAGAGATCATAATATTTATATTTTAAATATGAAAATAAATCATAATACAAATATGTGCTTATTAGTCAAAGAAAATGATCCTTGGCTATGGCATAAAAGATTTTGTCATATAAATTTCAAAGCTATTAATAATTTATCCAAAAATAATTTGGTAAAAGGATTACCTAAAATGAATTTTAAGGTAAATAGCATTTGTGATGCTTGTCAACTAGGAAAGCTAACTAAATCTACTTTTAAATCCAAGAAGATCATCTCAACTTTGCAACCTCTTGAATTGTTGCATCTAGACTTATTTGGACCAACTTAGACTCAATCTATTAATCACAATAGATATGTCTTTGTAATAGTTGATGACTTCTCTAGATATACTTGGACTTTATTTATGAAAAACAAAAGTGATACTTTTGAAAATTTCAAAATCTTTGCTAAACGTATTCAAAATATTAAAAATCTAAAAATTAAAAATATTAGAAGTGATCATGGAGGAGAATTTGAAAATGAAATGTTTGAGAAGTTTTGTAATAAAAAAGGAATATTTCATAACTTTTCATTTCCAAGAACGCCTCAACAAAATGGAGTTGTTGAACGTAAAAATAGAACACTACATGAATGTGCTAGGACTTTATTGAATGGAACCACTCTTCCAAAACAATTTTGGGCAGAAGTAGTTGCTACTGCTTGTTATGTCCTAAATCGTGTATCTATTCGACCTTTAACTAAACATACTCCATATGAACTCTTCATCGGTAGAAAACCTAATATATCTTACTTTAAAATTTTTGGTTCTAAATGTTTTGCTTTAAATACAAAAGATCAATTAGGTAAATTTGATCCAAAATCGGATGAATGTATATTCATCGGATATTCCGAACGAAGCAAAGCATATAGAATCTATAATATAAGAACTAAATCTATTGAAGAAACACTTCATGTATCATTTGATGAAAATTTCAAAATTAAAACAAATGATGATGAAGACATTGTAACAAATTCAAATTCTACTTTTGACAACAATACACCTGACAATATCACTTCTATAAATCAATTTGAAACTGAATTAAAATCTCCACCAAGGATTTTAAAAGATCATCCAATCCAAAATATAATAGGAGAAATTGATGAAAGAGTTAAAACAAGAAATCAGCTAAATCAAATGGGTCATATAGCGTTTCTTTCTAATATAGAACCTAAAAATATTAAGGAAGCCTCAACTGATGATTATTGGATTATTGCGATGCAAGAAGAACTAAACCAATTCGAAAGAAATGACGTTTGGGATTTAGTTCCACGACCAAATGATCAAACAGTTATTGGCACTAAATGGGTTTTTAAAAATAAAGCTGATGAAAATGGTAATTTCACTAGAAATAAAGCTAGATTAGTTGCTCAAGGATATAATCAGGAAGAAGGAATTGACTATGAAGAAACATTTGCTCCTGTCGCAAGATTAGAAGCAATACGAATTCTATTAGCCTATGCTTGTTTTCATGATTTCAAATTATATCAAATGGATGTTAAAAGTGCTTTTTTAAATGGATTTATTAAAGAAAATGTTTATGTTGAACAACCTCCCTTGTTTATACACGAACAATTTCCAGAACATGTTTATAAACTTAAAAAGGCTTTATATGGTTTGAAACAAGCACCTCGTGCTTGGTATGATCGTTTAAAAACTTATTTAATCAATTCTGGTTTTGAAATTGGAAAGGTTGATCAAACTCTTTTTATTAAGAAAAAGAAACATGATAT
This sequence comes from Allium fistulosum, assembly GCA_030737815.1. Classification (NCBI taxonomy): domain Eukaryota; kingdom Viridiplantae; phylum Streptophyta; class Magnoliopsida; order Asparagales; family Amaryllidaceae; genus Allium; species Allium fistulosum. The sequence continues at coordinate 723,583,921 of CM060901.1, forward strand.
TTTAATTGTTCAAATTTATGTAGATGATATTATTTTTGGATCAACTAATGATAAATTATGTCAAGAATTTTCTAAAATAATGACAAATGAATTTGAAATGTCTCATATGGGAGAATTAACATATTTTCTTGGACTTCAAATTAAACAAATTAATAATGGTATTTTTATAAATCAAGAAAAATATTGTAATAATTTAATCAAACGCTTTGGTATGGAAAATACCTCTGCCAAACCAACTCCTATGAGTACAACCATACATCTTGAAAAAGATGAAAATGGCAAGAGTGTAGACCAAAAGTTATATCGAAGTATGATTGGATCGTTATTATATTTAACTGCTAGTAGACCCGATATAATGATGAGTGTCTGTTTGTGTGCACGATTTCAAGCCGATCCTAAAGAATCACATATTAGAGCAGTGAAACGTATTTTACGTTATCTCAACAAAACCAAAGATTTTGGACTATTTTATCCGAAAGAATGTCCTTTTGAATTAGTATCATATAGTGATGCTGATTTTGGAGGAAGTCGGACGGATAGAAAAAGTACAAGTGGGACTTGTCACTTCATTGGACGGTCTCTAGTATCTTGGTTCAATAAGAAACAAAATTGCGTATCACTTTCTACTTGTGAAGCAGAATATATATCTGCAGCTTTGGCATGTGCTCAAGTAATTTATATGCAACAAACTCTTCAAGATTTTGGTTTTAACTTATCCAAATCTACAATCTTCTGTGATAACTCTAGTGCTATTAATTTATCTAAAAAATCCAGTAAATCATTCACGGACAAAACATATTGATATTCGTCATCATTTTCTTCGTGATAATATTGAAAAGGATATAATCAATCTAGAATTTATATCTTCGGAAAATCAATTAGCAGATATTTTTACCAAACCTTTAAATGAAAACATTTTTGTAAAATTGAGACGAGAACTTGGTATTATCTCTCTCAAAAATTTATGAAGTATACTTCAGCTATTCTGTCTTTATTTAATTTTTTTTTACCCACACATATTGTTTCTGGTTAACATTAAATTTTCTCTTCTTTTAATCTTAACCATTTATTTTTTAGCCTTTAGTTGTCTATAAATTTCTTCTTACCAAAGAAAATTATCATTCAGCTTTTCTATTCTTTTTACAAAGGTGAAAGCAAAAAAAAAATTATTCAAATATGTTTTTTAACTTTGCATTATTCTTATATACCATGGCTGGTTCATCCTCAGATGAGCCCTCCTATACATCTGAATTTTCTTCAATTAATTTTGAAACTCCTAGTTCTGGGTCTTCCGAACTTCCGACTCCAACTCCAGCTTATATTCCGATATGTCCACCACAAAGTCATCATACGGGATATACGCCGGAAAATAAACGTACGCGAAGAAATTTATTTCCATCTCCATCTACTAAGGAAAAGATAGATGATTTACATCACTATCAGAGGGAAACACTAGATCTTCAGCGAGAAATGTATTTTGAACAAAAGAGTCATGGAAGACGACTCAGTTTTCTTGAACGATGTGCTGCAAAAATATGTGGTTCATCTCCGATCAACACGAATGCTCATATTCACTCACCTCAACGTCCTTATGTATCCCCAAATTCATGGGAACGTCAACCTCAATGGTCTCCTATTAATCAGTCCGCTGAACAAAATCAACACGAATCATCCAAAGGGAAGTCTCCGAAGTCTCCAAAAACTCCAAAGACTCCTAAATAGATAATATATATGTCTGTATGTTTGATTTGTTTATTTATACTTGTTTTCTGTTCTTATCAATATAAATAAATAAACTATTAAAATTTTTTTAAGCCTAAGCATAAAGAAAATTTTTTATCAGACAGACAGACGTTTATATTTTTCAACAGACGTCTGTAAAAACAACTATTCTTACTATTTTCAGCCACACAGACGTCTGAATCATTTTTCACAGACGTCTAAATCTGACTATACGTTTGCAGCCTACAATTAGCCGTCTGTTTAAAAATAACAGACGTCTGTTATTCATTATAGACGTCTAAACATAAAATTATCAGACGTCTGAATTTAGTGCAAGATGTTTTTTACTCTCTGTTTCAATTTAAACCTTCTGAGCCATCTGTCAATTATTTTTAGACGTCGGTCATACGTCTTAGACGTCTGTCATAAATATTTAGACGTCTGTTCTTCTTGTCTTTGATTTTATTCTACAGAATCTCAGACGTCTGTTTATTTTTCAGACGTCCGAAACCCTGTTAAGAAGAAATCTATAAAAATCATTCCAACGGTTTATTTTCTTCTTCTCGTCTTTTTTGTCTCTCAAACTCAAAACCCTAGCTTTTTCAAATTAATCATATGGCGCCCAAATCTAAGAAACAAAAAGGAGATTCATCTCAACAACCTCCTCACATTCTTCCTTCGGAAGATCAAATTAAAGCTTGGTTATACCACGAACCTCGAAGCATGGCTCGTTACAAGCATTTATGTTCTCTTCAATCATTTCATGGTATTTTTCATAATCTTGATCATTTTCCTTCCTACAAACTTAGGCTCTATACTGATAGATCTCAGATTACAAGCCTTATTGATTTCAAAGATAATCAAGTCAACATTTGTAGACTTAGTGTTTTATTATTTCTAGCAAATGTTAACAATCCAAAAATTAGACTTCATCGAGAAAAAGGAACGCTTTGGACAAGCGTTTTTGGAAACATTCTGCAAATAACTCCTTCTGACATTGGACGAATTTTAAAATGTAGCTCGGAAGGAGTCGACATAGATGACTTTAAGTTAGAAGGAGAGGAACTTAAACAAATAGAATATTATCTTTTTGAACCTGAAAAATCCACAGATAGATCAAATCATCTTCGTCCTCGACCTCGACTATTGCTTAGAATGCTAATAAAAACAATTTTTCCCCGGCAAGGAAGCCATGTGGTCATTTACGATGATGAAGATAAGGCACTTCAATCAATTCTATCCAATACTCAAATCAATTGGGCTCAATACTTTTATGATGCTTTTCGCACTTATCATGACTCCAAGAAATGCTCAATTATCTATGCTCCCTATATTACTCGAATTCTATCTGCCTTCTCTATTCAAAGTCCGTCAATTGAATTTGAAAAAATCAAGGTATCCAACATTCGCTTCTTCAGTTTAATGGGATTACCAGAATCTCCTCCGACATTTCCAACATTTAATGATTATAAAGCGGAACAACTTGCTTTACAAAAAGAAAAAGGAAAAGCAAAAGTAAGTAGTTCCGGACATAATGGAGATGAAGGCGATACTGAACAAGAAAAGGATGATGAAGAAAGGGAAGATGAAGAAGAAGTTGAAGATGAAGCTTTTGAGCAAGCTTTTATCCAAAGTCCAAATTCGAAAAATTTCGAGATAGAACTAATTTCTGGTACTTCTCGCTCGTATACTAAAAATGAAAAGCTCAAATCCGACATCACTATTTCTAAAAATCAAAAGAAAATTTCTCAACAAATAGCACAAGGCTTTTCTTCCATCAATTCTAGATTCGATTACTTAGATGCCAAAGTCGAAGAGAATGCACGAGAATTGAAAAATATCAAGACAATTCTTCGTCAATTATGGAAAAAGTCTCATGGATCCTCTCCTCCTTCTTCTCCAACTTGGGGAGAATGAATGAAGATGGTTTTCTTTTGGTTTCTCTTTTGGTTCAAACAATGTCTTCTCTCATAAAAAATTTTTTGGTTAAAACAATGTCTTCTCTCATAAAATCTTTTGGTTCAAACAATGGTGAATGATAAGATTGTATAATTTTATCTGTCTTTCTTAATCAACTATGTTAGGTAAACAAATGATGTATCCTAAACATTGATTTGTTATTATCTTGCTTGGTTTGTTTACATCTCTTAATTAGTGTGTTATTCACAGTTTTGTTACTTCTTTTTATCCATAACTCCCCCAACAACTCTTTTTGTTAATGACAAAGGGGGAGAAATAATTATATTTCTGCTATATAATATGGTCATATTGACAGGGGGAGCAAAAGGTATGATTATACTAATCGATGAATTATATAGTTGTCATCATCAAAAAGGGGGAGAATGTTGGAACCTGCCTTCTTCGATTTTAATGCGACAACTATATATTTCAATCTATATACTATTATGTCAAATATTCTTGCAGGAATCTTCAAAAGAAGCTATTATCATATCATCAACAAGATTAAAGTTCTTAAACAAAATCTATTTAGATATATATGTACAATCTCTGATATGGTGATGAAACACACACACACAAATATACTTTTGAAAATCATGCTTTAAAATAAATATAAAAAGGTATTTTCAAAATTATATATTTTCTCAAGTTCAAAAATACTAAAATGGACAAAGGAACAAAACAGTACTGAAATAGACGTCTGTATATTAATTCAGACGTCTGACATCAATATCAGACGTCTAAATTAATATAACAGACGTCTGAACTCTATGTTTTTAATGGCTCTATTTCTATATGAAATAGACGTCTGTCAATTTAATAACAGACGTCTGTCACCCTAGACAGACGTCTAAATTAACTGTTTTTTTTTCCTTTTATTTTTTCAAAATTCAAAATTATTCAGACATCTGTCACTTTTATCTCAGACATCTGAACTTGACGAACTGAAGCATCTCTTCATAAAATATCAAAATCTGAAGAGTTGTCTTCTTCACCAAGAGTTGCACTTCTTCAAAGAGTTGCAACTATTAAATTAAGACTATTCATTACTATAAATAGAGATGAAAATTCACTATTTTAATAACTAATTCTTTCTATCTTTTCTGATCTTATATTGTTATAATATCAAGTGATTTTCAATTCTCTACTTCCTATCTTTGCACATTCAAATCATCATATCAAGAAGATTATAGGAAGGGTGTACTACATTGACTATATTCGTGTTATTCAAAGAACACACAAATCAAGAAACAATTTACCAAATTATAATTGAAGTCCTATTCGGTTGCTTAGGCGGAAAAGTCCTATTCGGTTGCTTAGGCGGAAAAGTCCTGTTCGGTTGCTCAGGCGGTGTAATACCTGTTCCTCCGGGTTAAGTGAGGGTTATTCGAGAAATTCCAGAAGCAGTCTGGGACTGGACGTAGAACGAGAAGTTCGAACCAGTATAAAAATCCCTGGTGTCATTTTTTATTACTGCCATTTACTATTATTTATAATTCCGCACTTGCTAGTCATAGTTTAACTATATTATCGATCCATATAGACTTTCAGTTTCGATGGTTTATTTATCTGCTGTATGTATTATGTATTATGTTCAAATAATTACTATATTCAAATCATTACTTTGGCATGACTAATGGTTTGCTCGTACTTGGAGAATTTCATACAAAAGTATACAGAAAAAAAGATTCCAGGTTTCACTTTTTATTGCATTTTTTCCTGTGTACCAATTAAATGGTTATGTGTCATTAAAGAAATCATGCCAGAGAAGTTGTTTAAAAGACTCATAGGTATGGATTCTTCAAATTCAATTAGGCTCAGGTACTGCCAAATATTTATATTCTTCAAATATATATATTCAAAAATATTTATATTCTTCAAATATATATATATTCAAATCATGGTTGTACTATATTGTTCTCAGTTTCAATTTACAACTAAAAAAATATATAGTTTCTTTACCTATCACATACGTAGAAGCCATCCATGTGCAGTTTAACATGTTTTATGTTTACAGTTATACATTGTACTGTGAAATATGTATAATTTGGTAACTGATATTACTTGGGTCTTGTATATTTATGTTAAACTGCTTTTATTACTTTCGGCGATGTAGTTCATTAAGCTAAAGTGAATGTAAACCATAAATCTATGAAGTATTACTTGTACGATTGGTAGTGTAATGTGCAAATCTATTTTCGGAAAATTTACGATTAAGTATGTTGATTTCAGAATTATAAAGTAGCAGTTCCTATAAAGTATGTTGATTTCAGATTTCAAATTTCAAATTTAATATTATTTCATTCAATGTGCTATGTTAGTTTTGATAACGAATGCACTTGATCGTATTACCATAAATATCTAGTTTAGTGAAAGTTTATCTTCATGACAACAGAGAGTAACGAAAAATGCGTACACTAAGTACAAATATCTGGTTATGAATTCAATGGATGAATATTTTTCTACTTACATATTTTTCTACTGTGCATGGAAGCACCTCTCTGGTTTTCCTACTTGTGTGCGCTACTTTTCACGCCTTTGCTCGTGTAGGCTTGCATTCCAAATTCTCCGCTTCCTACATGAATATATATGAATTCATTTGTAAATTATGCATTACCATTAAGATTACATGTACAATAATGACTACATACCAATTCTTCATAAAGTCGAGTATATGATTTTCTTCCCAAAGTATGAGTTATGGTATTTTTCCTTTATTTTTAGCATTTATTTTGCGTTGTTTTCTTTTCTTACCAATGCACTCAATATCAACGAATTTCTCCCGTTGGACTTTATCAATATCATTCAGACGGTTATCACTCGCAATGTGTCTAGGTAAAAGCTCTTTATCTTTCTTCGAATATTTGTCTCGTAGCTTTGATTTTTTCGATCTAAAATATTGTGAAAAACCTCTTTCCAAAATATATTGAATTGTAGAATATATATGTAGTTTTAAATCTATGTCAAGTTTTCCACGATACATAACTTTGTATATATGAGGCTTAAGTCTTTAAGTATATGTCATGTTTGGAATATAAGGTTTCTTATATATAAGAGAGAGATGCAGTATGCCAAGTGCAATAGATATGCACTGCAAAAATGTAAAGACATAGGAAATTTGATTCATGTACCAATAATATAATAACAATATAAGGAAATGAAACCCGAAATTCGTATGCCATCTTGATAAACTGTGCTTATTCAATCTATGTGCAAACCACTAATGCAGCCAAGAGAAACCTGAAACGCCATTTATAGCCGTTAATTCAACAACTAACCACCAAACGAATAATATATTTTTTATTGCAAGATTCAAAAGCAAAACCCATATAAATAATGAACCGAGCATTTAAGAATATGAACTTGAACCAAACGTACATCACGTATTTAATATCGAAAACCATTACAGCAACTTAAATCCAATTTCATCAATTACCTTTTTATACTGAAACGATGAAAATTATCATCTTCTTCTGATAGCCATGGATCCCTCGAACCTTGGAGTATTAAATTAACAAAATTATTCGACCATAAACATTTTGACAGCCAAACACTGATATTGCGAGGATACAAACCCAGTCACTTGCTCCAAACATTGTCAATGCACCAAAAGCTAGAAGATACCACTCATCAATTATCATCCTGGAAAAAGACAATGTTCAATTAATAGCTTGATCCATCTCATACAACCCAATATGCTTCAAAAATAAAAAACTTATAAACCTAGGAGTATCATTTCAAAACTACGCACAAATGCAAAACATTAACTAATGGTGATAAAAGTAGCATAGGATCAAACTTATGGGCATCATAAAAATTTTATTTAATATTAGACTAAAAATTTATTGGTTCATACCAAGGCAGGCATCCACCGTAAATAGTAGTTATTTAAAGAAAACAATATTCAGTTATGTAAAGATTAAAAGAGACAAAGGATCAAACATCTTACAGGCATTATAAAGTTGGTTTATATAGTATAGAAACATAAACGTAACATATCCATCCAAAAATTACGAATTCACAAAATGTTTAAATTTAGACAAATTAATGTTTCAATAATAAACAAAACCCATGGATAAGAAAAACAACACTTGGTTTACGATCTGCAACAGTGGCAATAATTTACAAAAAAAAATAGAAGTTTTAAAAATACCTAAAAATGGGCGAAGTTTGTCTAAGTTGCAGCAATCAAGGAATCGAATGATAATAAGTTGGGGAAGTTGAGGGATCTGACCATAGTTGGTTTAACATAGGCAGGAATCATTCGATTGCAAATTGCAATGCTCGTTCGATTGAATATGAAGCTATCTCTGGCGGCCATCAAATCGCTAGACGTGAATGCAACATCTCTGGGATGTTGGCATCAGTGATTCGCAAGCGGGAGAAACCGATTTTTGGAGATCGGATGAATTCAAGACCGTAGTTGAATTTAGGGAGGAACGCAAATTGGTAAAGGGAGAATGGGAACAGAAGGAACGAATGCATTGGGAGGGATGACTACTTGAGTGCGAACGTGAAAACATATAAGGGTATTTTTGTCTTTTCAAAAAGACACGGTTGAATTACTTCGTGGAACTTTCATTATTAGTAGTAAAGATAAATTAATTTAAATTGAAATTTATATGGTTTAAATTAATTAATTTATATGGTTTAAATATATGTGATAAGATATATTAAGTGGAATAAAGTTAATAATAATTTGGAATAAAGAATTAAATTGTTGAATAAAATATGAGTATAATAAATGATTATACAAATTGATGATTTAGAAATTGTTAATTGAGGATGACTAGATAATAAGAGAATGAATTTAGAAATAGATAGATTGATTTAACTTAAGCGAACTCAAATGGATTAAATTAAATGTTGAATATTAATTAGTTTAATTTGAAATTTATATAGTTTTAATTTAATTGTTTTATTTGTTCTTCAATCTATTTTCTTTCTAGTTGTTTCTATTCTCCTACCTCGTTCCTTTTCGGGAATGAAAAGTTTTGAGTGGAGGAGAGTGTAACGACCCAAAAATTTTAATAGTTTTAATAATATATTTAACTGGAATTTTGTGAAATTTTAAATATTTGAATTTGGAAATAAAAATTTAATATTTGGAATACGTCTTCTTAAACATAGCAACCGGTAAATTTTCATCAGAAAACATGCAAGTAAATTTTCTTGTGTAATTCTATTTCAATTTCAATCAGTTAAATTTGTTGATAATAAAATGTTTTCCAAACCTGAATATTTTTCTATGGAAAATTTGTAAATCATCTTCTGAGTGAGATGTCATATTTCGTTCTCCAAAATTTGGACTGCTATTGCTCCATCTACCTTATTTTCGATAAAATGGCAGCATTTCCGGTACCGATTGTCGACTTTTGACCGGATGATCGTACCATTGGTATCTGTATACCATTTTGATTGTCTCGTCGTGCTGATCTCTGCGGTATATTCAACTCTGTATTTTGAGGTCCGGTAAGCAACGGAAACGAAGGAAAATAGTGTCGTATCGGTAGCGAAATCGTGGCCTTTTGTTTCCTTGCCTTTTAACCCTTGACGTGTTGTCCAAACAAAATTTTTATTGCATTAGATGTTCAGCTAAATCCATGTGTGACCATTTATTTTGCCACCATTTCAATTTATATTGGTGAATAACACTTTTCTTTTCAGTTCACAAACCTCTCTTCATTTACGTTTCATCATGAAGAAAAAAATATTTATATTATTAAACTTCTCCTCTTCCATTTGTTTTCAGCCGAAACCCAAAGAGCTTCCACCATAAATCTCCTCCGATCTTTTTCTCTTCTACCCTCTACATCCATTCGCAAGCAATCGCCTCTTCCCCTTCGGCAACCACTTCTCCTCAGCAACCACAGAGCCTTGCTCGACCGCCTCCTTGGCCCGCTCCGATCCTTTTCCACTCGGCCTCCCTCTGCCTTGCGTCACTACCTTCATGCGCCAACCCCTTCCTCCTCACCATGCACCGACCACCAACCCCTCAAGCTTCCACCGTGCGCCTGCCTACAAATCCCATCCTCCTCCTTCCTTTCACGGCTCCTCCACCTAGCTTTGTATCGTGTATGTATTTATACTTCTACCTTATATTATAAATGTATACCTACTGCTTTGTATATTGTTTCAAATTTACTGTTTTAAGTATAGTTATAGTAGTTACAATCTGATCTGTTGGGGTTTTGTATATCAAATTATATAAGAAAATGCAGACTCATTGTTTATATATATATATATATTGATACTTTATAAAACCTGTTGAGGTATATGTAAGTTCTGTAAGCTTATATATGACTTGTTAAGTGTGTGTATATATATATATATATATGAGTTCAATAAAGTATAAATTTTATAATAGAGTAACTTCTTCATACTTTCGGTTGTATATACATATATATATATATATTATTATAAAGTGAACTATATTGATTTTTAAATGCATATTGATTTGAAGGTATGATATGTACGTCGGGTTTATATCAGTTTATATAGTAGTTTTCACATATAAGTTATAGTATACTATGAATCCACTATGTTGACATTCTGTAATAAATATACATAACATGTTAGGCTAGTATCTAAAACGTAAATATATATGTATATATGATACGTTCGTTTGAGTATATATGCTTTTATAAGTTTATTAAGGGTCGGTTGAGTCATACATATGTATATATTACAATAGAGTAAGCTTGTATTGATATTTTTTTATGGTATATATATCTGTACGGTTATAGGTAGAGTATACATTATATTATAATAAATATATATGTGTTTTATATTGTTTTATATATAATATGTAGATCATGTGGTTTTAATATATATGATGTGTATGAGTCGGCATATTTAAGATTTAAAGTATAAATTTTGAGTTTGATGAATATATACATGCGTGTTTGTATATTTTGCTGTCTAGGCGTGTGTACATGTCTAATTGCCTTCTAAGTTATATCATACAAGTTCTTAATTGATTTTCAAGGTATAGTATAGAAATTTCGACGTATTTATTTATAGTGGCATTTTGATATACATAGAGATTTTTAGTTGTATGTGTAGTGTAGTCGGTTAGTTGAATTCTTATACAATGTGAACCTATACTTAAGTCTTGGTTTCATAGATTGCGTTTTGACAATTTTATACCATTTCAATTATACATTTGTATATAGTTTATATATTTTGTTGTTTTATATTATATATATATATACACTTTATTTTCATTTTAAATATTGATTTAATAAAATAATAATAATAATAATAATATATTTTGTGTATAACTAGATGATTCTGATTCATTTTCATCTATATCAACTTTGTTCGTCAAATTCATGCCAATCCTGCTTTGCTTTGAAACTCGTGCTTGGATTCGTAACCCATCTCGCTCTCGTTCTTCTCTAGCCTCGAAAGGTGAGCAATCACTCATGATTAACGTTCTTATATTTATTAAATTTGATTTCAATTGAAACGACAATTGAAATATGCTGTTGTTAGTTATTTACATTGCCATATATATGTTGTTATTTGTATCTGTTCACTTGTGACATCTGACACCATTATCTGTTATTTATATTTATGATATATTCCTGTTATATTATTATCATATCTGTTATCACTTTGCAAGTTCACTGTTAGTATAGAATTCCCTATGGGTTGAAATGATACATACCCGAATGATCAGTAGAATAGGAAAAAATCGTTATAGGTTGAAATGATAAACCCAAGCGATTTTCATTGAATTGAATTAGGGATTGCGGGTTGAAAAGATATATACCCGTATATATTTAAATTGCAGAGTGAAATGATAAATATCCGTATCACTTGACCATAGGATAGAAAATTATATACAGACATCGTTGGTCTATATATATAAATATTTTGAAAATGATTTCTATGGTTTTGAAAGAAATATATGGTTTTAATAAATATTGATTTTAAAAGATTTAATAAAGTTGATATATAATATGTTTAAGTATTTATTTAATATCTATATTTTCAAATATATAGTTTATAATGATTCAAGTTGGAAAGATAAATTTAAAATTGATTTGAAATTATATTTATTTAAGAATTTTACTTAAATAAGTTTGATTTGAAATTTATTAAATTTGAAATTTTAAAGATATGTTTTATAACCTGAATTTCATTAAAAGTGTTTTAAATGAATATTTCAAACTCATATAAATTTAAATGGGATATTTTGTTTATTTAAATTTGTCAATTGAAGTTGTATTAGATGATATTGAAATGATTAAGTTAATATTTTCAAAACTAAATAATTTTAAAGTGAATTTGATATATATATATATGAAATTATCGAATTTAGTTTTGAAATGTTGAATATTTAAAACTTCGAAATATATTGAAATTGAAATGGCTTATTTTATGGTTCAAATATGTATTTGAAAATCGATAATTTGAAATGGTTTATTAAGAAACTGAATTGAGTTGAAATTTATGAATTGAGATTGAATTAAAATTGAATTTTGGAATTCGAGTTGATTTGAATCGATTTGTGAAATTTGAGGAAGCTATTTTATTATATAAAGTATTTTTAAACTATATCTAAAACTATTTATATTTTACTTTATAAATTATTTTAATATAACTATTTTATTATATATACTAATTTTAATATCTAAACTGTTTAAGAGGAAAGTGTTATGGATTTCAAAGTGTTATGGATTTCAAAGTGTTATGGATTTCAAGGTTTTGATTTCCAAAGTGTTTTGATTTTAAAAGACTTATGATTTCGAAAGCGTTATAAATTTGGAAAGTGATATGATTTTTAGAAATAGATATATTTGAAGTGAAAATGATATCGTATTGATATGGTTTTGAAATGGAAATGATATCGTATTGATATGTTTTTGAAATGGAAATGATATTTTGGTTTTGAATTATAAACTATTTTGAAATGACCATGGTGTTATAATAACGATTGGTTGTTAAAGAGACCGGGATCGGATATGGGCATACTCTCCGTCGATACCGAAAACCACTTTAACAACTGTGTACGCAGTGGAGATTCCAGAATGAAGTAGGATGGTGGTGACGATCCTATATGAGGTATATACGTGGACCCGACTCCCATGAGTTGGCTTAAGGTGGCTAAAACATGAGCAATTTACGGGCTAATGAGGTAGCACCTATGATCGAACACACTCCATCGTATGCCATTCTATTACTTGTGATTGATTTGGTGCGCACCTTTGGATTTCGGGAGTGTGGCTCGAGGTGGCCGGTAGTGGCTGCTATGCGTTACCACCGGCCCGGAAGTGTAATTGGTATATCTACCTTGGCATTGCCTAGTTGTGTCGTGTCACCTACCCTAGCGCGCCTTTTACGAGTTTTTTGTGTGTCGTACCTATGGAGTATCCTTCCGATCTGGAGGTGCTATGGTACTGTATAGACTATTGGCACTATATATGTGTTAAGGTGGAAAATGTAAAGCCTTAACGCTATTTTTAAGTAAGTTTACTTTACTTTAGACATTATTATAATAGCGTATATTACTACATAGTAGATAGTTTAACGGATCCTTAGAGGATGGTTATCCCAAACATCCTTTAAGTTACTGTATTTCAGTTGATATTTCACTTGAGTTGGATTTATTGATATAAGAATGTTAATCCTGACTCGAGTGTTTTGTGTTTTGCTTTACGCTCGGGTCAGACTGACTCGAGCTTCGCTTGGAGATCCAGCTATCTATCCAGCTTTCAGTTATTCAGTTGATTCCACTGATGTGTTCTGATCTTGTAATTGACTATAGTATTGAGACATCTATGTATTCGAGACCTCTGTTGTATTTTTTTAACTCTATTATATATATAGTAGCTTCATGAACTACTATTCTTTTGTTTCCGCTGCATTATTGTTATTACTCTGTGTCTGTGATTCTGTGATTATTTTATTTACTGTATATGCTGAGTTTTGCCAAATTTAACTTAACAATCTGATATTTTGAGCAATTCAAATTCGACATGTATGGATGCGAATGGTTGAAATTTCAGGATGTTACAGTGAAGTCTTGTCATTCATGCTCGGCACTGGCAAAGCAATCAGATACTAAAGGAACAATATTGATTCTAAGGTAGTAGCCTTTGTTAGCATATCTGTTATATTATATTTTTCTATTCCGTTGTGAGTTTATGTAGATAGCTCTATGATATACTTATGTTTACTACAGGTTACTACAACCAACGATTCGTACTTTAATGGACTTGGGTTTCGATTTAATCAAAATTCGGACCCATTAAGGTGTGGTTGTTGCGCTCTCCAAATTCTTTACAAAAGCGCATTCGGAAATCCTTAATATTTTAAGGGTATCGAATAAGTTGCACTTAAGTAAATTGATCAAAACCGACATTTTGGTGATCAAATTTTTAGGTTGGTCTTTAATCATTGGTCTAGTGTTGCTTTCAACATAATAAGATTCCTAATTTATTCAATCGTATCGAACACATGATCTTTCACTATGGTTTATTTTCTCATTTCAAATGAACTAATTTCATCGAGATTCGCATATCATGATCGGACTATTCACCATATAACTTATGTATGTAATGTTATAAGGATCGAACATCCATATTCCTTTATTGCTTCCGAATTCAAAATTCAAAAGACAAACAGCCTCTTGTAATAAACACCTAAGTGACTAAGATACGAATTGTTGGATCTGGGCTAGCACGCAATGGGGTAAATGGGTAAATTTCAGAAAAATTATTCCATTTTGGATCTTATTGGGCCTACGAATTCCAAATTTATTTACATCTAACCTAAATTTATTTCAAATAAAGTTAATATTTTTATTTTAAGTTGTAAATAAAGTTTTATATTATTATTATGTTTATATATTATATAATATAGCATGTTTATCACATACACATGTGTGTGTATGTGTACATGCACGTTTAACATAAACAATGTAAATGGTTTAACATGCTTGTATATAAATGCTCGAATTTACACCGCAATGGATATATTAGCCCCTCTATCTATACACACACACATGTTGTCCAATATATGTTTGTATATATACATAGAGTTTTAAACAATATAAAAGAATATTTGCATTATACAAATGTTTCTATATATGTGTGTATGTGTGCGTCTACATATATATGCATAATTGACATTATAATATAGAGTAATTGTAAATATTGATATAAGTAGCTTTGATTTTAAATTCAAAATTTAAATTCAAAATTTAAATTTCAAATATAGATCTGCATAACAAAATATCTAGATATTTCAAGTTCAAATCAATATATTAATTTTAAAATTTTATATGTATATATATACTTCAAAATATAAAAATTTAATTTTTTTTGAAAATTATGCATACATATAATTTTATATGTGTATCAAATTATTATTTAGAAATTATATATATAATTATATATATATATGTTTTAATGTAAATAAATAATTATATATATGTGTATGCATGCGCGTGTGTATATGTAGATTCGACCATAATAATATTTGTTAAAAAATTAATTTTTTTCCAAAAGCTTACGGTTTTAAAATTTGGTTTTTATTTCTATCTTTTTATTATAGATTTCCATATAGAAATCATAATAAAACTTTTTTTTTGAAAATAATGTAAGACATATATATAATTTTATTAAATATTTACATATATATTTTGTAATATACTTACACTTTAGATATAATATTTAATATGAATTATATATATAATATGCAGATTTAAATATATATAAATATATATAATTTTTTTCTGTTTGAAAATTATAATAAATATATATGTTAATAATATATATCTATTATGTTTGCATTTTAAAATCAATGTTGTTTAAAAATTATTTTCAAATATTATTAAACTTGAATTTACTTTAAAACTATTTGGTCGTGAGCTATATGTACATACATACATACATACATACACATATATATATATATCCAATGTAGACAGTACAGACATATGTGGATTCACGATAATTCATATACTATATAAATACATAAATGACATAATGAACAATATATACATATATATATATGTATGTATGTTTATATATATATATATATGTGTGTGTGTGTGTGTGTGTGTAAATAAAATATTTACCTTGACTAAAGCCTAGTTGTGACATGTTGGAACTCTGAATCAAATAACTCCTTGAATCAGTATCCAAACTTCTAGAACGAGCCACCAGAGTGAAAGCAGCAACCACCGATGTGACGAACCACCTTTCTGACCTCTAGAAAGGACACTTATACCTCCATGGAATTCATGCATCATTGCCCAAGGGTCTGAAAGATAAGCTGTCTTAGGGTAAAATAAAGAACATAACAAGATAGAATAGATAAACCTCACATCGGAATGGTTACATATTATATAAAATGATATAGTACAAAAGGTTACTCCTTATAAGGAGATATCAGAGTTAAAAAAAGTACTACATCTAACAGATTGATAGCTATACATTCCGACTTTTCATTTTTAAGATATAAAATACACCTACATAATCATACAGCGGAAATAAATAACTAGATAACTAAGGAGCCTCCTTCTTGTCCGTCGCCTTCAAAGAGTTCCAAAGAAAAACCTGTTATTCTTGGACTACTCAAATATAATTGAGTACCCGAGAGTTTATAGAAAATAAATAATTCGGGTCAGACAAAATGTCTAGTATGAGTAAAACTATGAAACAAATGAGGTGTATTTAAATAATAACATGTGGGACCACGCTACTAACGCGGAGCGTGTTTCCTCCTACATAAGTAACAACCAAACATAACAAAAAAGGAAATGAACAATAGGGAACAAATCCAAACATAGATGATGTGCATAATTAGTAGAACATTCAGACCTGAAAGAATGGAAATAGTCTGAATAAAAATCCAAATTGAACAGAATGGTTAAAACAAGATAGCAGTCCAAACTCGATAGAATGGACTAAACAATATAACAGTCCAAACTTTAGAAAGAACTAAACCAGGTTTACTCGGAAAATAGGCGGAGAAAATAGGTTCCGCCTACTTTAGAAAGAACCTTTCGACACAGATGCCTCCGCCTTTATCTTAGTCGAAACCTACCATGCCAAAACCAAGACACAAGGTATCACAAAGATGGTATGTAGTGGATTGGAGGAAGGCGGAAGGTAAGGTGTCAAAAGCATAGCTTCCGAAGGAGTCGAAACCTAGGTTTGTTTTTAAAAGAAAAGCGCCCGCCTTTGTTTTTATTTAGCCTTCGACAGAGTCAAAGCATTTGGTTTCAAAAGAGGATTTAAAAGGATTTTGAAAGAGTTACCATTAACTTAAGATTGCTTTCGACTACGTTCCTTACTTATGAAAGAATGTTTTGAAAGAAGGGGTTCCGACCTAGTCGAAACCCTACTGCCGTTCTTTAACCTTTCGATGGTGTTAAAGATATCAATATTGTCGAAAGGGTATTTTGTTTTATAAGTTTAAGTCGCTTCCTATAGCTTTCGAAAGGGGTTAGGGGTTTCGAAGGCCATGGTTTCGAAAGGGGTTTCAACACCAACCTTCTAATGTTTTACCCAGATGTTAAATGCTTTCGAAAGGGATGGTGCCGACGCCATCAAGTTTTTCCCAATATTTTTATATGATAAAGGATGGTTTCGAAATAGATGCTTTCACTTTGACCCAAATAATGTTTTAAGTATAAACCCAATGCTTTCGAAAGCGGTACTTTCAATAATTTCGGGAGGGTTACTTCCAATGGTGTCGAAATGGGTACTTTCAACTGGTTTCGAAGCAAAGCTTCTAAAGGTTAAATATTAATATTTTAATGTATTCGAAAGGTTTCAAAAGATAGACTTTAAAGTATTAAAAGACAGGAGCCAAATGTTTTGAAGATAAACTTTTAAGGCTTTCGAAGGAGGCTATCCTATGAAGTCGAAAGCTAGGTTTCGAAGGTATCAAAAGATTTTATGACCCAAACTATATTTTTAAAGGAAAAATCCATGGCTAAATTAAAGGAGTTTTTATAATGGTTTTAAGAAGAAGTTATCTTTGATAAAGTTATAGGTTAAAGGGATTAACCATTTTTTATATTAAACCCACAGTAGTGGTATTATTATGTTGTTATATTACTTCTTCTAATATGAATATATTCACTTTATAATGGATCCATAACTACATTTTAGAGATAAAGGGTAGAAGAACCAGTTAGGTTAACCCAATAGTGAATATAAATTGAATAAATTCCTAAATGAGTAGAATTGCATCCAGGAGGTCAGGAAGATCAGAATATCGGATGCTAAAATATAAATGAAAGATATTGGTAGGGGCCAACAGGTTCTCAGTAAGCCCATGAAAACTGTGTATAGGAAAAGATATTGGCAGGGGCCAATAGGTTCATAGTTAGCCCATGAAAACTATGTATAAAGGAAGATGTCAGAAAGACGGGTTCATAGTAAGCCCATGAAAACTATGATTGGATACTGGCAAGGGCCAGTAAGTTTGTAGTTAGCCTATGAAAACTATATCCGGATGAAATATTTAGAGATGTCAATAGGTTCCTAGTCAACCCATGAAAACTAGGATAAAAGAAAGGATATTGGAGTCACTAATAGGTTCCTAGTCAACCCATGAAAACTAGGATAAAAGAAAGGATATTGGAGTCACCAATAGGTTCCTAGTCAACCCATGAAAACTAGGATAAGAGTAAGGTATTGGAGTTACTAATAGGTTCATAGTGATCCCATGAAAACTATGCAATTGGACAGGGAGTCCTTAAATGTTTAACTGGTTATTAGTCGGCCCATGAAAACTAATAGGTTAACAGTAATCCTAGAAACTATAACTGAGACTGATAGTCCATGAAAACTATGTGTAAAGGAAGATGTCAAATAGACAGGTTCATAGTTAGCCCATGAAAACTATGTGTAAAGGAAGACGTCAAATAGACAGGTTCATAGTTAGCCCATGAAAACTATGTGTAAAGGAAGATGTCAGATAGACAGGTTCATAGTAAGCCCATGAACACTATGATTGGATATCGACAGGGCCAGCAGGTTTGTAGTTAGCCGATGAAAACTATATTCGGATGAAATATTGACAGATGTCAATAGGTTCTTAATCAACCCATGAAAACTAGGGTAAACGAAAAGGATATTAGGGTTACCAATAGGTTCCTAGTCAACCCATGAAAACTAGGATAAGAGTAATATTGGATTTACCAATAGGTTCATAGTGATCCCATGAAAACTATGTAATTGGACAAGGAGTCCTTAAATGTTTAACCGGTTATTAGTCAGCCCATGAAAACTAATTGGTTAACAGTAATCTTAGAAACTATAACTGAGACAGATATTCTAAATTGAAAGGGGATGGGTAATCCAGAATTAATTCAATTGTTTTGCATATCATCATATTATACTCTTTTGAATTATTTTAACCATTGTGGATGCAGGAGCACGGTATATGGTTTTATAAAGGTTTTAAGATACTAGTAAGGGGAAACCCGTTTCTGCTAAGCGGCATGGTCTCACTAGATATCTAAATGATTTGAGATGGTAGATCATTATTCATACCAGGATTTATGTCTGACTCAAAGTTTATGTTTTCCCCTTAAACTCTCGGGTACTTAATTGATTTTGAGTAGTTTGAGAGTTGAGGTTTTCAGGTACCTCTTAAGACGAATAAGCTTCTAGAGACGTGCAGGAGGCATGATAGCTATTTAGAGATCTCTTTCTTTTGATTTCGCCATGTTGTTTGTAATGGAAAAGTTGTTATATTGCTTGTATATACTCTGATCCTCCAAGGGGGCATCATCATATGTTACTCTTGGGCATATGTTGTAATAAATATATTTTCTCTGAATGTGATTTGCGAATTTGGGATTATGTAATGAATTGGAAATGTTTTGAGATGAAATGTGATTTTGTTTGAAGTTTAAATTTTTTCCATATTCATGTGTTTCTGTGTATCAATGAATTTAACCCCGCCATATTTGGTCACTGAAGATTAATAACTATGGATGACTACAGCATCCGTAGCTGTTAGTTTTGGACCTCCAAGTAGGGGGATGTTACAAGTTGGTATCAGTGCATAGGTTTATGAAACTTTAAAAGAAAATTAAACCTAAAGGTTTCTGAAACTTTAAAAGAAAGTTAAACCTAAAGGTTTCTGAAACATAATCCAATGAATTTGAAAATATGATCGGGGTTTGGGTTAACGCTATAGTAACGTACTTGTATTTGGTATATAGTGTAACATCCCCCTACTTGGAGGCCCAAAACTAATTGCTACGGATGCTGCAGTCATCCATTATCATTAATCCTCGGCGACTGAATATGGCGGTGTTAGATTTATTGATACACAGAAATACATGAATATGGGAAAAAAATTAAACTTCAAACAAATTCACATTCCATATCAAAACATTTCCAATTCATTACATAATCCCATGTTAGCAAACTACGTTCAGAGAAAATATATTTATTACAACATATGCCTAGAGCGACATATGAAAATGCCCCCTGGGATGATCAGAGTATATATAGGCAATATAACAACTTTGTCATTACAATCAACACGGCGGAATCAAAAGAAAGAGAACTCTACATAGCTATCATGACTCCTGCATGTCTTTGGAAGTTTATTCGTCTTAGAGGTACCTGAAAACCCCAACTCTTAAACTACTCAAAATCAATTGAGTACCCGAGAGTTTAAGGGGAAAACATAAACTTCAAGTCAGACATAAAGCCTGGTATGAATAATAATCTACCATCTCAATCATTTAGATATCTAGTGAGACCACGCCGCTTAGTGGAACGGGTTTCCCCTCGCTAGTATATTAAAACCTTTACAAAACCATATACTGTGCTCCTGCATCCATATTGGTTAAAACAATTCAAAATAATATAATATGATGATACGCAAAACAATTGAATTAATTCTAGATTACCCATCCCTTTTCAATTTCGAATATCTGTCTCAGTTATAGTTTCTAGGATTACTGTTAACCTATTAGTTTTCATAGGCTGACTAATAACCAGTTAAACATTTAAGGACTCACTGTCCAATTATATAGTTTTCATGGGATCACTATGAACCTATTGGTAACTCTAATATTACTCTTATCCTAGTTTTCATGGGTTGACTAGGAACCTATTGGTAACCCTAATATCCTTTCTGTTTACCCTAATTTTCATGTGTTGACTAAGAACCTATTGACATCTATCAATATTTCATCCGGATATAGTTTTCATCGGCTAACTACAAACCTACTGGCCCTACCAGTATCCAATCATAGTGTTCATGGGCATAGTATGAACTTGTCTATCTAACATATTCCTTTACACATAGTTTTCATGGGTTAACTATGAACCTGTCTATCTGACATCTTCCTTTACATATAGTTTTCATGGGCTAACTATGAACTTGTCTATCTGACATCTTCCTTTACACATAGTTTTCATGGGCTAACTATGAACCTATTGGCCCCTGCTAATATCATACAGTATTCATGGGCTTACTGTAAACCTATTGGCCCCGGCCAACATCTTTCCTTTATATTTTCGCATCCTACATTTTGGTCTTCCTGACCTCCTGGATGCAATTCTACTCATTCAGGAGTTTATTTAATTTATATTCACTACTGGATTAACCTAACTGGTTCTCAAACCCTTTATCCCCAAAATGCAGTTATGGGTCCATTATAAAGTGAATATATTCATATTAGATGAAGCAATATACCAACATAGAAATACCACTACCGTGGGTTTAAAATAAAACATGGTTAATCCATTTAACCTTTATTATTGTAATAGATGTTTTCTTGAAAAGTAAAGGGAGCATAGACTCTAGCACTATTGTTATAGTAAGTGACTCCGAAGAGAAATGTTTTTACATAGTATATGAGATTTATTAGTATTTATTTAAATCCATACACTAGTATTTTTGGGTTGTAGTAACGGTGTTTTATGCAACATCCGTTTTAACCAAAAAAAAGATAATTTCTAAGAATAGAAATAATGTAATTGGTGAATACCCTTATTATTTAAATAAGTACAAGAAAATGTTTTCTAGTTATGGATATATATTAAACAGTTTTGAAGATGAGTTTTTCTGAAGAAGAAAAATGTGTGTAAGTTAGATATTAGAAAATGTCTATCATGGGAGAATATAAGTTAAACACACTTTAATATATTGGAATGAAAAGAATAATGGTATAATTTTCTATGAAACCAATATAATGATTTGTGCAAGTTATAAGGAATACATGAAAGAGATATACAAGTTATGGAAAGCACTATATTTTGTATAACCTATTTCAAAAAAAATATAAAATAAGTTCCTTGTAATTTCACATAAACATGAAATCCTCTTTTAAAGGATTCATAGATGGTTTTAACATTAATAATTTCTCATAAGAAAGTAGTTCCAATACTTTAAGGTATGAGATAGTTAGGTGTAATAAGAAAATGTTTTGAAAACACATTTTTTTAAAGATATTTTAAAAAGAAAACGGTTTGGTGAAAAAGTAAATAAGTTTTTGGAAATGAAAAAAATAATAAAAGTAAAATCTAAAGATCCCAATTTTTATGGAAAGCTGCAAAAGTCTTTAAAAGAAAAGAGAAATAAGTTTTAGACTTAGAATTTGGAGGTTTTCCCCTCTAGGGTTGGTAAATAAGGTAAATCAAAAAGCTGTAAGGATCCAAGTTTAGAAAGATAAAATGTTAAGCAACCAAGTATTTTTGAATTTAATATAAACTTAAAAATAACACTTTTAAAGACAAAGATTTTAGGATTTGATATTTTAAAATTTTAGAAACCTTAGTTTTTGAAATGATAAATACCAAACCAAACTTATAAGTGTGGAGTAGATAGGAGCCATTTCCTAGATATGACGGAAAAAGGTGTAAGGCTATAAAGGAGACAGCGGTGATTACTTTTAGAAGTAATAATGGAAGTCCCCGTAAAGTGTATAGGACACTAATGAGAACCTAGGAGTGTTGATTCATGTGTGCAGACTAAAGAAGAACATTAAAGTAAAATTAGTAAGATTGTAAGGCACACATGGTTGAGAACGTGTATTTTTTATTTTGGAGAAACTTGGGAGAAGCATCTTCCTTTAGTGGGATTCTAATACGATAATAGTTTCCAAGCTAGTATTAGAACTGGCACCTTTCGAAGCTCTTTATGGAAGACCACGCAAGTCGCCTTCATGTTGGATAGAGTCTACAGAGGGATTGCCTTGGTTCCGACATAGTTAAGGAGACTTCGGAGAAGATTAGTTTAATTAGGAGAAAATTCGTATCTCATATCCACATCTCTTTGATAGTAAATTTCGAATTTCCTATTTCCATCTTTAGTTTTGAATAGGTTCTTTCCTTTATTATCCTTTGGGAGGGTAGAACTTAGGATTTAACCTATAGATGGTAGGATTTGATGTAAACATGTTATTAGAACATGTTATGTATAATGTATGCTAGTGATTGCAAGTGTTTGCTAGTGGATGCTAATGGACGCATATACTTACATTAGGCACTATTATCCTTTAGGGGTCGGCCTAACTAGGACACTAGAGCATATGCATATGGATGTGTGCGCATTTGCATTTTTATTTTATTTTATAGTTGCTATAAATGGATGATTATCACATGATTGTTGCATTTGGATGATGATTGTAGCACGCATATAGAACTATCAGTTATCATTAGGAATTTTTACATTCATTTGGATACATGGCACGGACATGATTGCATAAAAGGAGGTCAACTGAATCAGTGGACCGCCTAACCTTTTGCATTAGTTAGGGACATTGACACTACACTAATTGCATAAGTATCATAAATTGCATTAGAAAAACTTAAGGACAATGGATAAATGGGTGATGGTTGAGTAGTTGGTTGTAGAATTTGGATGAAAACACTTAGTTCATTCTTTTATCCTTAGAGATTTTGGGGCCGAAATCCCTTAAGGAGGGGAGAATGTAACAACCCAAAATTTAACCCATAATAATTAATTCGTTAATTAATTAAATAATAAAATAACTTTGTGAAATTATCATAATTGAGCCACGGGAGTTGCACCATTGTATCCATGGTAATTTTTTGGTCACTTTCCATATATAGAACATCAGAATCCAAGCTAATATGAACAAGTTACAAATTAAACAAGAATCAAAGGAATATATATATATATATGGGGAGGTCGACCAACTCCTTGCCTAGGTCGACCGGCTGGTCGACCCCTAGGTCGACCCACCTCTTATTTTGAACGAAGAATTAATTCTTCGTGCGATTTTAACAGCTCATTTTCATTCTTTTGCTCCATCTGGTCCTTCCGTGCTTCCATCTGATGGCTCTTATTCAGCCTATGATGTGGTTGCATCCAATTCAATCTCCAAATCCAACGGTTTGAGATCCACTTCTACCCCTATAAATAAGACTCTAGGCCTAGCACTTCATTTCTTTCTAGATTTTCTCCAATTGGGTTCACCTTTTCAGGAAGGACCCAAAACGGAATAATTGTCCAAGGAGAAAATCGTTATAAATTAAAATATTTAACAACCCCAAGTGGATCCGGGAAGACCAAAGGAAGAGCTAAGGACCACATGTGAGTGATTGTAATTATTTTAGATTTTTAAGCAATTTAAAATAATAGGGTTTCCAATAGTTGTAGTTTTACTACGATTTTGGAATAACCTTTTTAGCAGTTATTTACAGTTTTAGATTTATTTTCAGTCTATTTCTTTTTAACTATTCTTTTCAGTTAATTTTAGTTTATTATTGTTAATTATAGCTTTTTCATTTTATTTACTGTTTATTTACAGTATTTAAGTTTATTTACTATTATTTATGCTTTATTTACATCTTTTTCTACGCTTTGGATTTTCTTCTGTAATTGTCAGTTTTCTTCTATTTCTCCTTTTTCTTCGCAAATGGATTAGAATAGATTAAACGCGAATATGGATTAAATTATAAGAATACTGAAATTACGGAAAATAAGATGTAAACTATGAAGACTGTAATTAAAATGGAATTGGACTGAAATTAAGCCTAATTATTGGACTTGGACTGAATTAAAGAGATTGGCTTAGTTATAGCTTATAATTATAACTAAAAAGAGTAAATGATGAAATAAGCTTATTTTTACACTTAGAAAGTAATAAGCATGATTATAACGTAGGTTATAATGAGAAACATAACAGAATGAGGCTTATTTTAAGACTTAGGATAAATTAATAAGCAAAGATAGCAAGAATAATAGTAGAGGCTTATTTAAACAATTTATACTAAGTTAATAAGCAAAGATGAAAGTAGGACCCATACCAACAGCATTCTATGGTATTTCTATGGACACAGTGTCTCACATTAGCCTGAAGTGAGATGAGGGCATGCTTATGCTGTAGAAGTGGTAAATAAATGGTCAAATAATAGAAGTTCAAATCATGGGGATTTGGACAAGGGGCGCAACTAGATATTGTTTGGATGACGGGCCTGTACTAACAGCATTCCCTATTATTTCTATAAACATGGTGTCTCACATTAGCCTGAAGTGAGATGAGGGCACGCTTATGCTGGAGTAGTGGTAAATAAATGGTCCAATAGGTGGAGCAACATGTAACATGAGCATAGTGGTGGTCATGCATGCGGCTTCCAGTTGGTGCTCAGTAATTGTTATGAGTCCCATGCGCTTGTAGGTGCCTTTCGTAGGCACTGGTGTCTAAACTTCAGTAGACACATAGTAGAAGGCTGATCGAAAGGGTAGAATTAGGACATCAGCCTAATTAAAGTAGGATTGGGAATTCGGCCTAATCAAGCAGCTATCAAGGACAAGTGCAAACAATCAAAGTTATCCAATTGTATTAATTTAGCAATAGTTAAATCATATTTATTTCTAGCTCTATCTTTCTTTCTATTTCCTTTATTTCCTTTTATAACTAGAACTATTGCAAAGTCTATTATCTTTACCGTTACCCGGCACCTTGGCCCGGCTACAAGGCGATAGTTGCAGAGGCCATGTTCCCAAGGGAGAATTGGAATTGTGAGGGATCAGTGTAGCTTGATACGATTGGCATGTTTGTTATGTATTGAAATTGGGAGTGGGTCGGCGTTAGAATATGGACATGGTGGTTTGGTATTAAATGGGGGTTCGGCCAAAATGGATCAGCCAAGATGGGTCGGTCAAGGTGGGTCGGTCAAGGTGGTTCGGTATAGCTGGGTCGGCTGTGGACTAGTTGATGATGTTGGCTATGATCGGCCTAGGTGGTCCGGTTTGGATGGGATCGGCCTCGGAGGAATCAGTTCATGTGGGTTGGATTTTAGCGGTTCGGGCTTGGAGAACTAATATGAATCAGTCGTACATGGTTCGGCATATATCATTCGGTCATGGTGAGAAAGCTAACGTGGTTCGGTCATGCAAGGCATGACATTTGTCGCTCGGTACATATGGATTGGCACCTTGGACCCAGTCTGAGTGCTTCGACATACCTGGTTTGGTATGCATCAGGGAAGCCAACAAATTACCATAGGGAGATACGATTGGTGCTTCATCACTTCGAGTCTCATGTCTAACTGCTCTGAGTCGTATGGTAGCTTGCTTCGAGTCATCCACATGGGACCCCTGGTTCAGTCAGAGTGGCTCGGTGGCATATGGGTCGGTCATCAAGGGTCGGTGTCCATGGATCAGAGAACATGGGTTTTGTTGTGGGTCGGAGTGTCTTGGTCATGGGCCTGTGCAGGGAAAGCAGCCTGTCTTCGTCTATAAATAGAGGGGCAGTGGCACAGTTGAAGGGACCTTTTATCGAGAACTCTAGGGAGACTCTGCCATTTTCTATACTCGCTTCTTTCCTATTGAAACTTGTATTCAAGTTGTTTGTTTACGGATTGTATCTGTACTCAAGTGATTGGAAAAGTAATAAAGATCATATTCAAAGTGGACATAGGCAATTACGCCAAACCACTATAAATCTGGTGTTCTCGTTTTTGTTGTTCTTTTTGCACTCAATTGTGTTACTTCTATGCTTTAATTTACTTTCTTCATTAATCTCTCTACACAATTCTATTCAAGGGTGTTAGCGACCAATTTTGGTGCTTTCACTGAGAGGGTGCATTCTCAGGCTGTTAGGATCTACTTTATAGCTACTGGATTGAGGAAATCCCCCGAAGGAGATTCGAGTTCATTCTCAAGAGTACGTAGATTCTACTCAGAGTTCCTATAGATAACTCTAAGATGGCAAGACCACGTACCAGATCTGCCTCCCACAACGCGGATTCTAATGAGACCGCCATCGTCCAGCAAGTGGGACCCAACAATCAGCAAGCTAATGTAGGTGCAGAGCGTACCACCATCCCAAACCAACCTGAAGTTGTCACCAGGGCAGAGTTCAATGAGCTGATGAGGGAGCTCGTGGAAAGCAGGAGACGGCTTAATGAGTAGATTCAAACGAACGCCAACCTAATGACCCAGATCGCTCAGTAGTAGTGTCAGAACACTGGAGGAAGCCCTGCTTCCTACTAATCATCCGACAGCTCCGCTTCGTCAGATGAACACCCTAGGCGTAGACACCGTACGATCGAAATGGCACAAACTGGTGCAACAGAGCAATTGGTGAAGATTCGCCAAGAGCAAACCAACATAAATTGTCCAGATTCCCTACCTGGAACCGTGGCCCCTCATCTGCACCTGGGGAGTCGCTCCCAGCCTGGAGTGGGAAACTTAGGATCTGGAGCATGCCTGGGAGCTAGTCCACCGCCTCGCCAGGGTCGTAGTGAAGCCGGTCCTCGGGATGCGCACTTAGATGATCGCCTACCGAGGAGGCACTAGCCGGAACGATCATGCAGGACAGATACCGACTTGCCACCTTTCCTCCAGACTCCGGATTTATTAGATGTGGTTAGGCAACTGATAAGGGAGAATCCGAGCTTAACCAAAGACGACTTGGGCATATCTAGGAGCCACACTCCGTTTATAGATACCATCCTTGTAACAACCCGCAAAATTTGAAAATATTTTAAATGAAAATTTAATTGAAACTTTGAATTTAACTATTTTAAATTTGAGAAACTTGGAAAATTTAAAGTATAATTTTGAGTTTTGATGTGAAATGTTTTTCCAAATTTAATAAAATAAAGATTTTTCTTAAAATGCCAATTTTGGTCAACTTTGGTCAAAGTTTGACTTTCTATGAAAAATTTTAAATTTGAAATTTTTAACTTTTTTTTATGAAGATGAATTTAATTTTAACATTTTCCCAGTTTTTCGTTTTTTTAAATTTTGATGTTTACTTCTCAAATTTTGCAACTTTTGGTGTATTACACGCAGTTATTTTCCCTACAACTTCTATTTTATTTTTATTGTGATTTGTTTGGGCTTAGACCATTTGGGCAAGAAAACCTTTAGTTAGATGAGTAGCCTATATATAATCTCCTAGGGTTTTGGCTAGCCTCCACATCCATTCTTTGTGCCTCCATAGAAAAATGTAAGTCTTCTTCTCCTTCTTTTTCCTCCTCTTTCCAAAACCCTAGATCTTCTTCTCCACCACTCCTCTTCTTCCAAAATTTGCCATCACCTTCACCACCTCCTCTCACCTTCTTCTCTTCTCTCCTATTCTCCACCTCTTCCTAAAACCCTAGACCCCCCTCTACCAAAACCCTAACCCTATGCCGAAAACCCCTTCACCAAAACCTAGTCTAACCAAACCCAAATCCCTATGGCCGAACCCCCTTCACCCAAAATCCCTATGGCCGAACCCAAACACTAATAAGCTAGCTTATAGCCAAGCCTATGCACCCCTAGTCAAGCCCTCTTCACATGTTTATATCTATATTTTTTTCTATGTAAAATTATTTGTTTACGTATGGAATTTATTTTTATTTTTCAAGTGTCGGATTTGGATTCTCCTCTCACTCGAACTGGTCCGTAGTTTGTTGATTTTTGTGTTGTGCTTTGAATCACTTTTCCAACCAAAGAAAGGTGAGAAATCACACTTGACATACGTACTTATTTATTTGATGAATTGATGACAATTGAATAGTATGGATATGTATATGCAAGTTTGACATTTCACCTATGATTTTATCATATTACTTCATATGTTATATCATGTTATTTCATATGTTTATATCATATTACTTCATATGTTGTATCATGTTATTTCATATGTTTATATTATGTCATCCATATGATTTTATTTTGTTATTTCATATCATATTATGTATGTTTGATCATATGTCATGATATGTTGAATATTTTTATGTTTATTTAATATTCTAGAATCACACTGCAAGTTCCTTTACTATGGGTTGAAATGATACATACCGGAACAATCTTTAGAGTAAGGAAAAATTGTTATGGGCTGAAATGATAGGCTTAAGCAATTTTATTTGACTTGGGATTGCGGGTTTGAAATGATATAAAACCCGAAAAATTAATAAATTGTGGATTGAAATGATATATGTCTGTAGTTACTTGACCCTAGGGTAGAGAATTTTATACAGACCCCATGGTTGATTTTAAAATGATTTTCAAAAAAAATTAAGTATTTTGGATTTCTAAAGATGAATCTCGACTAAAATTTAATGTAAGGATTTCTGTAAATTTGTTTACATAAGTTAAAATTTTGATAAGAAATAAATAGTTGGAAATGTAAATTTTGGAATCTAATTTACAGTATGAAGGTTAATTGAAATTTTATAAGCCGATTTGACTTAATAATAGTATTTTATTCTAACCTATAAATTGTAAGTTTTAATTCATGTAATAGTGATTAAAATAAATGTTTTGTGAAAAGAAATGTAAGTTAAAATGTACATTTGACATGTAAGTTTTAACAAATGAAATGGTATGATTTGGGAAATAAAAAAATGATAAATGTCATTTACGGAAAAGAAATAAAAAGGTAAGTTAAAATACTTTTGACTTGGTATAAAGATTTATGCTTTAAAATTTGATGTTTTAGCGACAAAGTTATTAAATCAAAGGTCTGATTTCTTTAAATGACTAAACAGCTTAAATTTGAGTAATGTAATAGGAAGAATAGAATGAATTTGATAAAAACTGTAAAAATATATATACTATTTGATTTTATAGACTATTGTAGTAGGAAGTATTACAGTAACAATTCAAAACTGCTGCGATTTCTTATGGTAGCAATCCAAATCTGTTGCAGTTTCTTACTGTAACAATTTTGCACTGCTTTGGATTCTTACAGTAACACTTCTGCACTGCTGCGAATTCTTACCGTAACAGTTCTGCACTGCTGCGAATTCTTACAGTAGCATTTCTGTACTGGCGTTTTCTTAAAGGTGACATTTTCTGAATGCTACAATTTTCTTAAAGGTTACATGTATGGTTCCAAAAGTTACATTCTTAAAGTGCTATGATCTCTAAACTTTTATGTTTAAAAAAGGTTATAATTAAATGAATTTGGAAGTATTACTACTTTGGGAAAATGAATATTATTTTAAAAGAATAATGATATGGAATTTATATGGTTTCGAAATGAATATGCTTGATATGAAATATAAACCATTTGAAATTTATATGACCACAGGTTATAATAACGATTGGTTGTTAAAGAGATCGGGATCGGATATGGGCATACTCTATGTCGATACCGAAAACCACTTTGACAACCATGTACGCGGCGGAGATTCCAGAATGAAGTAGGATGGTGGCGACGATCCTAAAGGTATATTTACATGGACCTAACTCCCGTGAGTTAGCATAAGGTGGCTAAAACAGGAGCAATCGACGGGCCAAGGAGGTAGCTCCTATAATCGAACACACTTCATTGTTAGCCATTATATTACTTTGTGATTGATTTAGTGCGCACCTTTGATTTGGGAGTGTGGATCGAGTTGGGCGGTAGTTGCGTCTATGCGTTACCAACAGTCCGGAAGTGTAATTGGTATATCTACCCTAGCATTGCCTAGTTGTGCCGTGTCACCTACCCTTGCGTGCCTTCTACGAGTTTGTTTTATGTCGTACCTATGTGGTATCCTCTGGCGGCTCCAGTTTACGGTGAGCTACGGTACTGTATAGACTATTGGCATACCCAAAAATGTGTTAAGGTGGAAAATGTAAAGCCTTAACGCTATTTTTAAATAGTACACTTTACTTTAGACCCTACTATAATAGCGTATATTACTACATAGCAGATAGTTTAACGAATCCTTAGAGGATGGGCGATTCCAAGCATCCTTTAAGTTACTGATGCATTTCTTTACAGTTCACTTGAGTTGATTTACATTTTATAAGTATGTATGTCCTGACTTGAGTGTTTTGTGTTTTGCTTTACGCTCGGGTCAGCCTGAGTTTCACAGCTTTGGTTTCATCCTTTTGGAGCTAGAGATCCGCCAAAGATTTAGTTGTCTACCTGATATTTCTATTCCAGTTATTTCCACGCCACTTTTGCTTTTGTAGTAGCAACTTATGTATCTAACTTTACAAGTATATTTGTTTCCAGACTTGGTATTATGTATTAGTTTTGAAACTTTGTATCTAGGAGCTTCATGAACTCCTATGTTTATTTATTCCACTGCGAAGTTATTCTGATATTCAGTGTCTGCGATTCTGTAATTGATTGTATTTGCCCTAAATTTTATTAACAATCTGTTGTTTTGAATTATTCAAGTCTGACATGTGTGGTTTTATTGCCAATTTGAATGGTCCAAGATGGCGGGATGTTACAGTTGGTATCAGAGCGAGGTTTTAGGCAAACCTTAGCCTATGGGGCAAAACCTCATTAGAGATAGGGTAGCAATACCCTAGAATAAGTAAAATCAATCTTAGAATCATTCTTTGCGAGAGAACGTATTTTCAAGTATAAAATGATTTTAAATGATTTTTAAAAGATTATTTTGGATATAAAATTTTTCTTGTTTTACAATTCCTTTTCTTAGAATTCTTCCTTCCTTTCGAATCCACCTTGTTTTATAGGATTCTTTGATTAGGATTTCCAGTATAGTTGGATCTTTTCCTTTATCTTTTTCCTAAAATTCATTCTTGAATTTCCAAGATGAATCATAGGAATGCCAGAGGTCGTGGTGTTGCCCCAGTTCCAGCACCAGTTGCACCAGTTAGGTTTACTACTCTCTATAAGGAGTTCACCCAGTTAGGTGGTACTAAGTTTTCAGGATCAGAGACCATCATTGAGGCTCAGCAGTGGCTGAGAGGTTTGGAAAGGATTTTTGCTAGTTTGGAGATCATTGACGCCAAGAAGTTCCAGTTAGTAGCATGGCAGTTGAAGGAGGCAGCACTAGATTGGTGGGAGTCTGTTATAGCCAACACTGTTGAGGCAGATATTTCTTGGGATCAGTTTAGGTATTGTCTTAAGTTAGCCCTTTTGAATTTGTTTTAGGTTATCCCTTTTGAATCTTTCTTAAGTTTGGATATCTTGTTTAGGGAGGCTTTTGTGACGATGTGGATGCCAGAGGCTGGGAAGTCTCAGTTATACATGGAGTTTATGGACCTTAAGCAGGGGAATATGTCATTTGCTGAGTATGAGAGGAAGTTTGACGAACTTTCCAAGTTTGGTCCTAGTTTGATTGATACCCCTCTTAAGAAGAATGAGAAGTTTATAGCTGGAACTCGCCCAGAGTTTTATGATCGTCTGATTTCTCATGTGCACAGCCCATTTACGACATTGATGGATATGGCCATTAGATATGAGAACCCCACTTCTAAGGAATCATCTGTTGCTCGTGCACCTTCATCTCAGCAGTCTTCTAGAAACTCTAAGAAGAGAAAGTCAAATTTCCAACGTCAGAAGCAGAATTGGCTCAAGAATTCAGGTTTAGGATCTTCTTCTTCTTCCCAGAAGCAGCCTATTGATCTTTCTTCCATCACTTGCTTTAGGTGTGATCAGAAAGGGCACTATGCCAATAGTTGTCCTACTTTAGCTGGAGCTGCTGTTCCTCCAATTCAGATGACTAGGCGTGACCTTTGCCATGTCTGTTTGCAGCCTGGCCACTTCAAGCAGGATTGTCCCTTGTATCAGAAGGGAAAGACATCTGGAGTCTTTTCCATGACTTCTTCCACTCATGCTCTGCCTACTCCACCCACTCCTAGTGATACCCAAGGTACTCTCCAGAGCACCTTTACCTTGTTCAATCTTCCTGTTCGTGTTTTATTTGACATTGGAGCTTCGCATAGTTTCATTTCTGTGGACCTTTGTGATAAGTTTGAGCATATCCTTTCACCTAAGTATGCAACCAAACCTTTGTGTGTTACTAATCCTATTGGTGGTCCCGCAAACCTTAGTAGGATTTGTAACAATGTGAAACTCTTCCATTCTGGCTATCATTTTTCTGGTGATTTCTATGTTCTTGGTTTCGATGCTTTTGATCTATTGCTTGGAGGAGATTGGCTGTAGAATCATGAAGCTGTTATTTCTTGTAAAGCCTGAACTGTTTCTCTGGTTGGTGATAAGGGTGATCGTTTGGTGATTCAGTGCCATACGCCTCAGGAGTATGCAGGCAGTTTTATATATTCTCTTGATTCTTCCCCTAGTGATCTTGATTCTAACCCTCTGGTCAAACTCTATCCCGATGTATTTGGTGAAGTCACTTCTTTACCTCCTAAACGGGAAATCGAATTCCATATTGATCTCATTCCTAGAGCTCGACTTGTAGTTCTTCCTCCCAGAAGAATAGCACCCCGCGAGAAGGTTGAGTTGAGGAAGCAAATCGAAGACTTGTTCTCCAAAGGTTTGATCAGACCCAACCATTCTGAATGGGGAGAAGCAGTGGTTTTTGTCACTAAGTCTGATGGTTCTTTGAGAATGTGTATTGATTATAGGGAGCTGAACAAGCTCACTATGAAAAACATATATCCTATGCATCGTATCAATGATATGTTTGATCAGCTGTATGGCGCTACGGTATTCTCTCAGCTTGATCTTGCCACCGTTTTCCACCAGCTCAGAATCTCCGAGGAAAGTATTCCCAAAACTGCTTTCCGTTCTGAGGATGGTTTCTTTGAGTGGTTAGTTATGCCTTTTGGTTTGACTAATGCCCCAGCTTTCTTTGTCGACTTTATGAACCGGGTTTTCCGTGATGTTTAATAAGTTTGTTCTAGTCTTCGTCGATGATATTCTTGTTTTCTCTAAGTCTAAGGCGGAACATGAAGTCCATTTAAATTCTGTTCTTGAGACTCTCAGAAGTCATCAGTTGAAAGCCAAATTCTCGAAATGCCATTTCTGGAAAGATGAAGTCTGATTTCTTGGACATATAGTTTCTGGTGATGGAGTTTCTGTTGATCCAGTTAAGATCACTGCGATCAATGTAGGTCTATCTTCTCTTCCTTCTTTTGTGAATTTATTTATTCTATCTCTTTCTCTATAGTTCTTATTCTTCCCTATTCCGTTTCAGGATTGGGAAACTCCTAGGACTCCATCTGATATCCGTAGTTTTCTGGGCCATGCCGGTTATTATCGGAGATTCATTGAGAATTTTTCTTGGATTGCTGCACCTCTCACCACTCTAACTCATAAGAATGCTAAGTTTAGATGGAATGATAAGTGTGAAGCTGCATTCAATGAGTTGAAGCGCAAGCTTACTTCCGCACCAGTTCTTACCGTTCCAAATGGAAATGAGGGATTAACGGTATACACTGATGCCAGTCGTGAGGGTTTGGGAGCCGTTCTGATGCAGGATGGGAAGGCTATCGCTTATGCTATTCGCCAGTTGAAGACTCATGAAGCCAATTATGCAGCCCATGATTTGGAATTGCTTGCCGTAGTTTTTGCTTTGAAGCTTTAGAGATATCATTTATTGGGAACTAAGTTTGAGCTCTTTACGGATCATAAGTCTTTGAAAATTATTTTCACCCAGAAGGACTTGAATCTGAGGCAAGTTAGGTGGCTTGAGTTTCTAGCTTCTTATGACCTCGACATCAACTATACCCCCGGGAAAGCTAATGTTGTAGCCGATGCTTTGAGTAGGAAGAAGGCGATGTTATGTCAGCTTGTTGTTTCTTCTCCTCTTATGGATCGTATTATCGCTAAGCACGATGAGGATAGGATAATTAGGCTTATTAAGGAGAATGTTCGTAGTAGGGTTGGTGGTAATAGCCAAGATGGAAGTGGAGCTCAGATCAATGATAAAGGGGTTTTGAGGATTAATAATCGGATTTGTGTCCCGAATGTCGATGGATTGAGACAAGAGTTACTTCGGGAAAATCATCGGTCCAGACTTTCTATTCATCCAGGTGTGACGAAGATGTATCAGGATACGAAGAAGCTGTATTGGTGGAGTGGTATGAAGTGTGATATCTCCCCTTTTGTTAGTAGATGTGCGACTTGTCAGCAGGTTAAGGCTGATCATCAGAATACTGCTGGACTATTGCAACCTCTTGAATTCCCCAATTGGAAATGGGAACAAGTTTCTATGGATTTTATTGATGGATTACCGAGGACTAGGAGAGGTAATGAAAGTATTTGGGTAGTTGTGCATAGATTGACTAAGTCAGCTCATTTCATTCCGGTTAGGTCTAACCGTTCTGCTTCTAGTTTAGCTGAGATTTATATGAGAGAGATAGTTCGTCTTCATGGTGTTCCTGTTAGTATTATTTGCGATAGAGATCCCATCTTTACCAGTCAGTTTTGGAAAGCTTTTCAAGAATCTTTAGGTACTCGTCTGAATCTGTGCACTGCTTACCATCCGCAGACCGACGGTCAAACGGAAAGGGTAAATTAGATTTTAGAAGATCTTCTTTGTGCCTGTATCCTTGATTATGGAGGATCTTGGGAAGATCATCTCCATCTCGTTGAATTCACCTATAACAATAGTTATCAGGTATAATCTCAAATATCTGTTTAAGGTTGTCTTAAACATTTATCTATCTTATTCCATCTTTTGAATTCAGGCTAGTATCGAAATGGCTCCATTTGGTGCCCTGTATGGACGACCTTGCAAATCTCCATCTTGCTGGATTGAATCAGGTAATCGTTTGGTTCTTGGTCCGGATAAGATTCTAGAGGCTTCTGAGAAGGTTGAGGAGATTAGGAGGAAGATGAGGATTGCGCAGGATAGACAGAAGAAGTATGCTGACAGGCGTAGGAGGAGTTTGGAGTTTTCGGTTGGTGATCAAGTTTTCCTTAAGGTCTCTCCATTAAGAAATGTGATTCGTTTTGGTCAAAGAGGGAAGCTCGCTCCTAAGTTTATTGGTCCTTTTCGCATCTTAAAGAGAGTTGGTTCTTTAGCTTATCGTTTGGAATTGCCTGAGAAACTTTCTAGAGTGCATAATGTGTTCCATGTTTCACATCTTCGTCGGTATCTTCATGATCCATCTTTGATTGTCCAGCCTTCCGCTCTCGAGATTTTGGATGTTGAGCCAAACCTTACTGTCGAGAGGAAGCCACTTCGTATTATCGATAGAGGTACGAAGCAGCTTCGAAGAAAATCTGTCAACCTAATCAAAGTGCAATGGAGCACTGATGATAGGGATTGTACTTGGGAAACGGAACAGAGCATTCGTGCTTCGAATTCGGAATTGTTCGTTCCAAGTATTACTTGTTATCCTACCTTATCCTTCTTTGTTTTCTGGGTCTCGTTCCTTTCCGAGGACGAAAAGTTTTTGAGTGGGGGAGAGTGTAACAACTCGCAAATTTTGAAAATATTTTAAACGAAAATTTAATTGAAACTTTGAATTTAACTATTTTAAATTTGAGAAACTTGGAAAATTTAAAGTATAATTTTGAGTTTTGATGTGAAATGTTTTTCCAAATTTAATAAAATAAAGATTTTTTTAATATGCCAATCTCGGTCAACTTTGGTCAAAGTTTGGCTTTTTGTGAAAATTTTAAATTTTGAAATTTTTAACTTCTTTTTATGAAGATGGATTTAATTTTAACATTTTCCCAGTTTTTCGTTTTGTTAAATTTTGATGTTTACTTCTCAAATTTTACAACTTTTGGCGTATTACACACAGTTATTTTCCCTACAACTTCTATTTTATTTTCATTGTGATTTGTTTGGGCTTAGACCATTTGGGCTAGAAAACCTTTTGTTAGATGAGTAGCCTATATATAATCTCCTAGGGTTTTGGCTAGCCTCCACATCCATTCATTTGTGCCTCCACAGAAAAATGTAAGTCTTCTTCTCCTTCTTCTTCCTCCTCTTTCCAAAACCCTAGATCTTCTTCTCCACCACTCCTCTTCTTCCAAATTTGCCATCACCTTCACCACCTCCTCTCACCTTCTTCTCTTCTCTCCTATTCTCCACCTCTTCCCAAAACCCTAGACCCTCCTCTACCAAAACCCTAACCCTAGGCCGAAAACCCCTTCACCAAAACCTAGTCTAACCAAACCCAAACCCCTATGGCTGAACCCCCTTCACCCAAAATCCCTATGACCGAACCCAAACACTAATAAACTAGCCTATAGCCAAGCCTATGCACCCCTAGTCAATCCCTCTTCACATGTTTATATCTATATTTTTTATTTTATTTTTTTTCTATGTAAACTTATTTGTTTACGTATGGAATTTATTCTTATTTTTCAAGCGTCGGATTTGGATTCTCCTCTCACTCAAACATGTCTGTAGTTTGTTGATTTTTGTGTTGCGCTTTGAATCACTTTTCCAACCAAAGAAAGGTGAGAAATCACACTTGACATACGTACTTATTTATTTGATGAATTGATGACAATTGAACCGTATGGATATGTATATGCAAGTTTGACATTTCACCTATGATTTTATCGTATTAATTCATATGTTATATCATGTTATTTCATATGTTTATATCATATACTTCATATGTTGTATCATGTTATTTCATATGTTTATATTATGTCATTCTTATGATTTTATTTTGTTATTTCATATCATATTATGTCTGTTTGATCATATGTCATGATATGTTGAATATTTTTATGTTTATTCAATATTCTGGAATCACACTGCAAGTTCCTTCACTATGGGTTGAAATGATACATACCGGAACGATCTTTAGAGTAAGGAAAAATTATTATGGGCTGAAATGATAGGCTTGAGCAATTTTATTTGACTTGGGATTGCGGGTTTGAAATGATATAAAACCCGGAAAATTAATAAATTGCGGATTGAAATGATATATGTCTGTAGTTACTTGACCCTAGGTAGAGAATTTTATACAGACTCCGTGGTTGATTTTAAAATGATTTTCAAAAAAAAATTAAGTATTTTGGATTTCTAAAGATGAATCTCGACTAAAATTTAATGTAAGGATTTCTGTAAATTTGTTTACATAAGTTAAAATTTTGATAAGAAATAAATAGTTGGAAATGTAAATTTTGGAATCTAATTTACAGTATGAAGGTTAATTGAAATTTTATAAGCCGATTTGACTTAATAATAGTATTTTATTCTAACCTATAAATTGTAAGTTTTAATTCATGTAATAGTGATTAAAATAAATGTTTTATGAAAAGAAATGTAAGTTAAAACATACATTTGACATGTAAGTTTTAACAAATGAAAATGGTATGATTTGGGAAATAAAAAAAATGATAAATGTCATTTATGGAAAAGAAATAAAAAGGTAAGTAAAAATACTTTTAACTTGGTATAAGGATTTATGCTTTAAAATTTGATGTTTTAGGGAAAAATTTATTAAATCAAAGGTGTCATTTCTTTAAATGACTAAACAGATTAAATTTGAGTAATGTAATAGGAAGAATAGAATGACTTTGATAAAAACTGTAAAAATATATATACTATTTGATTCTATAAACTATTGTAGTAGGAAGTATTACAGTAACAATTCAAAACTGCTGTGATTTCTTACGATAGCAATTCAAAACTGTTTCGGTTTCTTACAGTAACAATTCTCCACTGCTACGGATTCTTACAGTAACACTTTTGCACTGCTGCGAATTCTTACCATAACAATTCTGCACTGCTGCGAATTCTTACATTAGCACTTCTGTACTGCTGCGTTTTCTTAAAGGTGACATTTTCTGAATGCTACAATTTTTTTAAAGGTTACATGTATGGTTCCAAAATTTACATTCTTAAAGTTCTATGATCTCTAAACTTTTATGTTTAAAAAGGGTTATAATTAAATGAATTTGGAAGTATTACTACTTTGGGAAAATGAATATTATTTTAAAAGAATAATGATATGGAATTTATATGGTTTCGAAATGAATATGTTTGATATGAAATATAAACCATTTGAAATTTATATAACCACGGGTTATAATAATGATTGGTTGTTAAAGAGACCAGGATCGGATATGGGCATACTCTGTCGATACCGAAAACCACTTTGACAACCATGTACACGGTGGAGATTCCAGAATGAAGTAGGATGGTGGCGACGATCCTAAAGGTGTATTTACGTGGACCTAACTCCGTGAGTTAGCATAAGGTGGCTAAAACAGGAGCAATCGACGGGCCAAGGAGGTAGCTCATCTAATCGGACACACTTCATCGTTAGCCATTCTATTACTTTGTGATTGATTTAGTGCGCACCTTTGATTCGGGAGTGTGGATCGAGTTGGGCGGTAGTTGCGGCTATGCGTTACCAACAGTCCGGAAGTGTAATTGATATATCTACCCTGGCATTCACTACACCATAAACGATATTTTGATACGGCTAAAAGCCGTATCAAAATATGCCGAGCTTAATATTTTGATACGGCTTTTAGCCGTATCTAATGTGTCAATTAGATACAGCCATTAGCCGTATCTAATTGACACAGTAGATACGGCCAGAAGCCGTATCTAATTGACAAATAGGCAGCGTCTAATGAACCAATTAGATATAGATATATAATCAATATCCAATATATAATATTATAGACCTATTCATATCCAATATATAATATTATATACCTATTCATATCCAATATATAATCAATAATCATTCTGAGACATCAAAACAAATAATATTATAGACAGTGCACATTCAAATGATTCAATAATTCGCATTGCAGTGCGTAATAACTTAACAATATCATTACATAATACTAGCATTTAGCACATTAATATATCGCAGTAGCGGATACTAGAAAACACTATCGCTCCAGTACCAAGATCCAAATACACAACAATAATACAAATGTATCACATTACTACATAATACAAATACACAACAAGCCTCTGTTATACTGTGTTGTTATGGCAGCCACTGCACAATGCAAAGCCAAAGAGCTAACTCCTCCAGCCCAAAACATCTACACAAGCATTACAAAATATTAGTACATCTTTAGTTTTAGGAGTTAACTCTATATTACGGTTCATTGCAACTACATTTTTTTCCATTTGGTTATGTGAAAACTCAGATTTAGAAAATGCATCTGGATGCAACTAGTAAATACCCAAACACAGACTCAATACACCATAAAGAATTAAAGACTAAAAAAACTTTTTTTAGTGGGATGCTGCCAGTGGGAGTATGCAGGTGATTGGAGAATGATGCAGTGAAGTGGGATGTTCTACAGAGGATGGTGACTTTGTAGGTGATCGAGGCTGTTTTCTTTCCTTTTCTTTTTTATGTGCACAATCATCTCATGAATATAATAGACATTATGTACGGAATTGTGTTTTAAAATTGAACAAACACGATTCGTAGTACTAGTATGCAATGATTCATGCAAACCCAATCTTTAGCGAAATAATTTAGAAGCAAAAGATACTTAATAAAATAACTAACGAACAAAGAAAGAATGGAATCATCCATAAAAACATTTAACTAAATGGCATTGCCAAAAAGCATAAAAGTTCAAAACTCTTAAGCTTTTAAATATAGTACTAGAAAATACCAATGTAATGGCACTGTAAAACTTGGTCATAGTTTCCAGTTTCTATAAATGAGACTAGCCAGAGGTTCGATAAAAGTATTGCAAGTAAATTACCATAACAGCCAATAAACTTTGGAATTAAGCCATTTCAGTTTCAACTATTGAAACACAGATGTAAAACTGCATGCTCTTTAAACCTATGTACTAATAATATTAGCCTAATATTTCTCTAGTTGTATCCTGAATCTTTTTATCTCTACAAATGTAACTCTCTTGCTTAAAAATCAAGTAGATTGGGGGAAGGAAAGAGTCTTAACATAAATAGAATACAAGATAGTTCAAAGGTTCTAAATATCAAATAGGCTAAGTAACATATAATAGTACCATATCAGTTGTAAATAACCCGTTTCCAAACCAAACTGCGTAACTTAAGCACTAATTTCAACTATAAAGCAAGTTAAAACGTTATAACAACATAAGATGAAATTATTGCACCGTTTAGAAATATACAAATCGCATGTTACTTGCCGTTGGATGGCTTTGTTTTCTTAAATCATAGCCCTTATTTAGAAAGAGTAGAAGCATGAACAAAGAGATGTCTCAAACGGGTCACTCCTTTGAGCATCGACAAGTTTGTGCATATATTTAGCTTTCCTTTGAACAAAGAGATGTCTCAAAAAGCTGACATTTAAAATGACCCATTTTTTTCAACATCTTTGTTATTTGCTTTTCTTACTGGAGAATTTTTTGCGCAACTTCATACGAAATTTCTATCTTTAGCATAAATTATACAATCTAATTATTAACGTTTACTTAAAAATTTGGTAGGATTGTTTAAACTATCAGTTCTGATGGACTCAATTGTTGATTCTCAATCTTCTGTGTAACTTCAATCCAATTACTCATGGTATAATTATTTCTCCATCTTTTAGTTTTCATTTATATTTGTTTGTGTTAGTTCTTTATGTAATTGTACTTCGAAACTCGACCATAATTTTGGATTCTTTTATTGAGTTGGAAGTTTATTTCTTTCCCATGTAAATATGTTTCTAGCCGAGAGAACAGATTAGGTTCTTTTTTGGGCGAAATGAAATAGGGTTTTGTTTTGGCTAACAGAGGGGGATAGCAATTCTAGGTTTTATTATGCCATAATGTCAAAATGAAAATGTAGAAATAATATATCAACTCTATGCAAC
Source organism: Allium fistulosum (assembly GCA_030737815.1). Classification (NCBI taxonomy): domain Eukaryota; kingdom Viridiplantae; phylum Streptophyta; class Magnoliopsida; order Asparagales; family Amaryllidaceae; genus Allium; species Allium fistulosum. The sequence goes on from CM060901.1 coordinate 723,625,471, forward strand.
CAAAATGGACAACCAATTTATGATGAATCACTTATCAAGCACCAAGCTAGATGTTTGTTTGTAAACTTTACTTGTTTTGATGCGATTACGCATACGACGATTTAAAAAATATGGTAGTTTCCTATGAACTAACGTTATTCAACTCGCTAGATGTTTTTAATTTTATAATTCATTTATCTAAAAAGATGTTTTATGGTATATTAACAACTTAAAATATATTAATCTGAATTGGAATTAAATTCAAATCAATTTAATGGGACTTGAAATATCGACCACATAAACAGAAAATATACCTGCTCCATCATCTAGAGATATCGAATAAGACACTTCGGATGGCACACATATCCACCCACTCCAACATCAACAAAGGTCTCTGCAAATTGATGATTCATTTTGCTGGTTCTCTCATCTGGTAGCAGTATACTGTCCAACACCACTTTTTCATGTGTGGATGGTACAGATTTCCCATGGATGTTGGACAATGTAGAATCTCGGCATATAGTACCTATTGCAATAAAAGGGAATATTTATTATTGTTTAAGTTTTCTACTTATTATGTCATAAATGTTTAAATGTTAAAAATACCTGTTCCTATTACTTCTAAATCAGAGTTGAGGATTTCACATTTTTGATTGTTCGTAACATTGGTCGAATCCTGGAACTGCGAAGCAATGAATTCAGGAGCATTGAATTGTGTGGCGCGTCCTCCATCAGAAGAATTGATCGGTGCATGAATTCCCTGTTCTATATTTCCCACCATGTTGATCAAAACCTCCATTTGCCCAGACAAATTTCCCACTGTACCCTCCAAACTTCCCACCCTCATTTTCAACTCATCCTGCTCGCCATGAACATGTCGGAGTCATTTCTGTGCAATGGCACAAGCCTTAACTTTAGTCTTTGGTATAACGGTCCCAACACTGCGGCTCCTACCCCTTACATCCTTACCAAGCACTTGTGATAAGATGTCTTCATCCACTGTCAATTTTTCTTCATCACTATCAGTGATCTTTTCCTTCACTTTCGCAACTTGATCCTGTAATATGATAATACTTACATGAATAAGGAATTTTAAAGAATATGCAAGTTAATATTTGTTTAACTTACAAATTATGAAGAAGTGGCATCTAATATGCTACCATCTTTTTTCCTGTGTGTCTTCTCCCATACTTGACGACGACTGATATTTGTTGATGGACTAGCAACGATCTGCAATACAAGTTGATGCAACGACATGAATATCCAATCACAATGTGTAAATCATTTGAATGAAAATGAATATAAATTACCATTTCTTGTTCTATTTTAGCGTGACTTTTACGTCATGCATGATGAGCATAACTGAGAAATGCTCTGTTCTTTTTGCCTACCTCCCTTCTTCCGCTCACTTCAGGCGTTGCTTCATTTTTTACGAACTCTGCCCAATCTTCTTGAGCAACTGTAGGTGGGCAATTTTTCAACCGTTCTTCGTCATTGTTGAAAGGGTCATAATAAACTACTCTCAAGTTTTTCTTGTATCTCCTAAAAGCCTCGGCCATTCTCTTTAAAAACATTTCCTTTGAAAGCCGATCGAGCTCATAAATTTTCTGCAAAAAATATATTAAATTATGTGTTGTGCAAAGAGTTGAAACCATAAGGCTATTGAATGAAATAGTTGTTGTCAAACAGATAAGGATACTTACCACCAATTCGTTCCAAACGTTGTCCTTGTATATTCCAGGTACTTTATTCCAACTTATATATGATATCGGCACATGAGCTCTTACTAGTTTACCGAGCATAGTAGCGATTTTTCCAGCGTTATCTGAGACCGGAATACCAAGTAAGTTTTGATCAACTTTCTTCGCCTCTGAACATGACGAATGTGAAGATGGTGGATTTTCTGACATAGTTTCCTGCAAAATATAATATTACTAATTATTTTAATAAGTCACGATAATAATTATATATGTATCAATGTATCAATGTCAACACTCCATAATATAACACACTTGCACATACAAAATTATTAAGTGACAACACCTGGAATTGCATTGGAATGTATAAAATATTCAAAACCATACATACACACAATCGTGCAATTAAAAATATACAGACACATAATCATGTGATGTACGAATACTAATAAGTTAACATATGGATTTGGTAAGGTCTTCTAATTTTTCATTGTCTTCAAAAGCTGATTGATAGACGGTAGGGAACTCAATGTCATCCACATTTGTAGTCAACCGTTTTGGTGTATGCAAGACCACAGACCATCCGTTATTTTTTAAATCTTTTAAGTAGAAAACTTGACTCGCTTCTGATGCAAGAATAAATGGCTCGTCATTCACGTTATTTTTGTTCTTCAATTTCCCTAAATTTACCATGATGAGGTTTGAAATGGGATCTATTTTGCAACCATTGACCTTATCCTCGACTTTTACCCAATCACAATAAAAAACTGTTTGTTTGAAGTCAGTGTAATCCAACTCAATTATCTGTTGAATGACTCCGTAATACGTTGTTTCTGCTTCCTTATAATTTATATCCTTGCCACTCGCTCTAAATTTTGTAATTGCTCTCATGCATACACCGCTATTTTGTGTTACCATACGGTCTTCGTACTTTTTCGTGGAAAATGAAAATCCATTCACTTGGTACTTCATATAACTACGCGTTATGAACTTCGGCCCGTGCACTAACCGCCACAAAGTTGGATCAACATCGATGGTCTTTAACAGCTACATAAATTTTAATAAGTAAAAAAGCATGGTCACAAAGGTGTATTGCACACTTATAAACACATGAAATACTTAAGACGAAGTTAAACCTCATTACGTAACCATAGATTAAAACTTTGAACTACTTCCACGGTGGTAGCCCTGCCTCTAGGTTGAAATCTAGTGCTTTTCACATAGGAGTTATACCTCCTACGAAAAACACATATCAAAATGTATATATAAATTGAATTAAAAAAATTAAAATTCCAAACAAGTTCGTGAACTTACTTCTTCCATTCATCCAATCCATCGTACTTATTAAGGACCCATCTACGCACATGTTCAAACTGCACTTGGGTTAATGTTATGTCTTTACCATTATCCAGAGGTATCTCACCAGCAAACTCATCGTCCTCGTCTAAAAACGCTTCGCGGGTATGTTTATGATTGCCATCACCTCTGTTTGGCATATATTCCATGCAGTAAAGACTAGCTTCTTGTACGATATATCCTTCTGCAATACACCCTTCAATGTATCTTTTGTTGCGCACATATCCTTTATATGTTTTCATCAACCTATAAATGTGATCAATTATATACTGTAGACGGTATCTATTTATATGAAATAATAATGTGCATAACTGAAATTAGAAATTTACCGTTCAAATGGATACATCCATCTATATCTGACAGGGCCACAAATCAATTCTTCATCGGCTAAATGAACCATAAGGTGGACACTGATATCAAAAAATGCAGGTGGAAAATGTTTTTCAAAAACACACATTGCTTCTACTAAGCTAGCCTTTGCTTTTAAAAGATGTTTCCTATTGATCACCTTTGAACACAAAATGTTAAAGAATAAACTAATACGATGAACAGCATTTCGTAGATCCTTATGTTGTGGATAAGAATGTTGAAGCAATACCGGAAGCAAATGCTGCATTATGACATGGTAATCATGTGACTTCATATTTCTTAGTTCAAGAGGATTGATGCTCACATTGTTGTGAAAGTTAGAAGAAAATTTGTTAGGCACTTTCAGATTTTTCAAAACGGTGCAAAACCGTATCTTTTCTTCTTTGCTCAAAGCGAAAGTTGTCTTTGGTATGATTGTTTTATTTGTTTCAGGATCTTCCATCACCCACAACTTTTGTTTTATACCCATGATTTTCAAATCCTTGCGTGCATTGATGCCATCTTTTGGCTTATCTTTATGGTCCATAATGATGCTGATGAGATGCTCCGTGACATTCTTCTTCGTATGCATAACATCAATATTATGTCGAACCAAATTTTCTTTCCAATATGGTGAATAAAAAAGATAGACCTCCTATACCATCCAGAAATATTGTCAACATCTTCATTGGTTGACTTTTTCCGTTTTCGACCAATTTCTTCTTTTTGTTTACCAACTTTCATTTTGATATTCGCTACTTTCTTTTCAACTTGAAAACTAGTCAATGGCCATTTAGGACGACGAAGTTCTTGTTCATTGTTGAAATTTGTCTTATCGTATCGAAACTTGTGTTCGTTGGGAAGAAACATTCGATGTCCCATGTAACACATCTTCTTACTTTCAGGAAGATAATAAGAACAAGTGTTTTCCCCACAAACAGGACATGCAAAGTAACCGTGAGTTGTACATCCCGATAAAGTCCCAAAAGCAGGGTGATCATGGATTGCCCACAGCACCCTAGCTCTCATTGTGAACTCAGATTTATTTAACGAGTCAAATGTAACTACTCCTTCCCATAACTGCTTTAACTCGTCTATCAACGGCTGTAAATAAACATCAATATCCTTTCCTGGTTGTTTTGGCCCAGAAATCAACAATGTTAACATTGAGAACTCCCTTTTCATGCACATAGACGGAGGAATATTATATGGTACTACAATTACTGTCCAACGACTGTAAGGGTTAGAGAGAGAAGCATGTGGATAGAAACCATCTGTTGCTATTCCAAGTGTGACATTTCGTGGCTCGGCAGCAAAAGTTTGGTCAAATGAATCTGCGACTTTCCATTGAGAAGTGTCACATGGATGACGCATTACCGTTGGATCAGACTTGGCACGACCATGCCAGGTCATCGCATCTGCCATCCATGGTACAGTATACAGTCTCTTCAATCTAGAAATTAAAGGAAAATGTCTTAATGTCTTTCAAGGTACTTTGGTGCATTTTCTCTCTTCGTTTAATGATGTCATATATCTTGGTTCATTGCAATTTGTACAAGAAACTTTGTTCGCATCATCTTTCCAGTACAATATGCAATCATTGATGCATGCATCATAAGTTTTGTAATTCATCCCAACTTGCTTGATGATCTTCTTCACGTCGGAGTACTTTGTTGGCAGCGTGTTACCTTCGGGGAGTAACTCCTTTATTAGTTCGAGAAGTGCAGTCATACCATTATCTGAAAAGCTGTATTGGGTCTTCAAGCTATTCAGTTTCACAATGGCATACAGCTTCGTAATCCCTTTGAACATGAAGGATACAGTGGCTCTTTTACGCTACCAAAAAGCGATTTATACTTCTTACTTTCATTGGCCTGCCAATCTGGATAATCAGTAGACTGCTCTCCAACATTAGCATGATCAGGCAACGAATTTGTAGGTTGAAAATGATGAAATCTATCTGCATCATTGACCAGATCTTCCATCCTAATATGTTCAGACTCAGCAGTAGTTCTGCCATGACTAACTGGTTGCCGTTTTTCCATCTCCGCCCTTTTTTCCCCATGAAAATACCACGCTGTATACGATTGGATAATACCCCATCTAAGCAAATGAAAATGAATGTCATCTAATTTGATCGTCTTCATATTTTTGCACCGGGTGCAAGGGCATAAATACAATCCTTTCTTACCACCGTTTTCTTCAACAAAACTAATGAACTTCTGCACCCCGTCTATATAGTATGTAGATCTTAGATCTGATTCATTTATCCATTGTTTGTCTATACTAAAAGACATACTGCCCTCCTATATCATATTTAACAGAACATGAGACTTGCCCTTCAATGGGTCCTCGTTCCAACTGCTCAAAAAGAATATTTTTGAAACTATATTAAGAAATTTGTTGTAAGATTAATTCTACATATTTAACTTTACTAAATTATATTGTTCTTGTTAAATATAATAGTTTTTTTTTCTATTGCCGTTTTGCTAGTTCAGCATAGTCAGTTTATTAAGAAGTCCAAACTATACAGTTTGGCATAGTTCGGCCTTTGAAATTTTGTTGGCCTGAGTTCTTTATCCTCAACTAAAATGGAACTCAAAATATAGGGTTTATTTTAAACATTAGCACCAAACTGTTTCCAAAAAATTCGCCATTACAACGGCGCCATTTTGTAGCGCCGGAGTAATGTCTATGCATTACCCCTCTCCTGATACTTGTCTTGCGCCATTAACAACAATTTTATCCACTTATACAACATTAGCACCAAACTGTTTCCAAAAAATTTGCCATTACAACGACGCTATTTTGTAGCATCGGAGTAATGTCTATGCATTACCCCTCTCCTGATACTTGGCTTGCGCCATTAACAATAATTTTATCCACTTATACAACAATGTCAAAACCATATACAATGTCAGAACCATATACAACATTAGCACCAAGCTGTAAATTATGCAAGGAGATCAAAATAATACAAAATAGCATAAGATTGACTATTGTATTAGACGTGGTATTATTGAAAAATAGAGTTCAGCTTGTTTTGATCACTTCAGATCTATGAATCGGATTAGGCATAATTGTTCATGTACCGCACATGGGTTAGTTGTGTCAAATTTCAAACTAGTACTTTTATATGTCTGCTGTAGGTAACTTTATACATTGTACCAAAAGATTAAATCTCATTATTTTATATGCTCATAATTTTCATCAAATGTAATGAAAACCACATTCACAATATAATGAATGTTTAAACAAATTGATTAAAAAGTGTCTACATGGTTCTACAAAAGAGCACAGACTGACACTGATATACTAACAATTTCAATCACAGTACGAAGCAAAGCACAGGCAGCAAACAAGAGTGCATGACAAAATTCGAGGAATTGTACAAATATACATAGGGTGTGTGACCATATTTCAAAGCAACAGCAATATGGGACATACAAAAGCAAGGCTGCAAGCATGGATGCATGACAAATTTCCAAGGTTCGGTATAAATAAGGATGTACAAAGTAAGGCAGCAGGCAAAATGAGGGACGTGTTCTGGAAGCATGCGAGCAATAATAAACAACATGGGGGAAAATGCGAAACAATTCAAGGCACAAGTGCGTGATAAATTTTCAAGGCAACAGGACATTGGGCGACCGATTTCAGGACAACAGGTTAATTTACAATGAGCAACTGAGTGCGTATAAACAACAATAACACTAGATCATTAATAATCACCCATCACTAAATTCAACCAGCACTTAAAATCAGTACAATATGTGAGTTTTACTAACCTGAAATCTAAAGATACGCAGTAAGATATAGATGGATTATTGCTAGTTTCTTTCAACTCTTGCTCTAACCGAACATGCAAAAAGGAATAGGCACAAGTAAATTGAATAATTGAAATTAGGACAAAATAAACTAGAATAGGGATTTCAGTTTGTGGAGGAATTACCTAAAAGATTATCTACAAGATTCAGCAATTCACTTTCTAAATTCTAGATGAAATTTGGGGATTCAATTAGCCTAGGATTTTAGCAAGAGGAGGAAGGAAGCTCAGGTTCTTTTTATTGTAATGAGGAGTTGCCGCAAAAATGAACATACAATTCATTGTTAAGAGATACTAATTTTATCTCAAAGTGGAATGAAAAAAAGGAGGGAGGGTGTGCGTTTTGGGGAAAATTTTCCCACGAAAAGAGGCACAGATTTTGATACGGCTATAAGCCGTATCAAATGTTAATACGGCTTACAGCCGTATTAAATAATATAGATATGGCTATAAGCCGTATTAAAATTTGATACGGCTTATAGCCGTATCAAATGTGCGCCTAAGGTTGCGCCAAAATCCTATCTGTGGTGTAGTGATTGCCTAGTTGTGCCATGTCACCTACCGTAGCGCGCCTTCCACGAGTTTGTTTTATGTCGTACCTATGTGGTATCCTCTAGCGGCTCCAGTTTACGGTGAGCTACGTTGCTGTATAGACTATTGGCATACCTAAAAATGTGTTAAGGTGGAAAATGTAAAGCCTTAATGCTATTTTTAAATAGTATACTTTACTTTAGACCCTACTATAATAGCATATATTACTACATAGCAGATAGTTTAACGGATCCTTAGAGGATGGGCGATTCCAAGCATCCTTTAAGTTACTGATGCATTTCTTTACAGTTTACTTTAGTTGATTTATATTTTATAAATATGTATGTCCTGACTCGAGTGTTTTGTGTTTTGCTTTACGCTCGGGTCAGCCTGAGTTTCATAGCTTTGGTTTCATCCTTTTGGAGCTAGAGATCTGCCGGAGATTTAGCTGTCTATCTTATATTTCTATTCCAGTTATTTCCACGCCACTTTTGCTTTTGTAGTAGCAACTTATGTATCTAACTTTACAAGTATATTTGTTTCCAGACTTGGTATTATGTATTAGTTTTGAAACTTTGTATCTAGGAGCTTCATGAACTCCTATGTTTATTTATTCCACTACGAAGTTATTCTGATATTCAGTGTTTGGGATTCTGTGATTGATTTTATATGCCCCAAATTTATTAACAATATGTTGTTTTGAATTATTCAAGTCTGACATGTGTGGTTTTATTGTCGATTTGAATGGTCCAAAATGGTGGGATGTTACAATCCTACAAGTTGAGTACCCCCGGAAATTCAGCATGCCTACTATTCTAGCTTATGAGGGGAAGATCGATCCCCAAAAACACATAATGAGGTACGATTGGATGATGGACTCGGCTAGGGCAAATGATGCGACCAAATGCAGATGCTTCCCAATAACCCTATCTGAAATTGCTACCATGCGGTTCACCAGATTTCCCCCATGATTGATTACTAGGTTTGATGAGTTAACGGAGAAATTTGTAGAGCAGTTTAGGATCCATGCCACTTGCCCAAAGGACGTGATGTCATTGTCCAGTGTGATCCAGGCTCCAGGAGAGTCATTGAAGGATTATTTGCAAAGATTTCACGTCGCTGCTACCGAAGTTAGCAATCCGAATGACCACACTATCCTTATGGCCATGATGTAAGGAGTAGATCCGCACTCGGAGTTTGGTGACTAGCTGGCAGGAAAACCACCGACTACCCTGGAACGCTTTTATTCAAAGGCGAGCCAATTCATGCGAAGGGAAGAGGCCAGGTGGTCAAGATGAAGCAGTGCGCCAGGGCCCGGCAAGGAAGTGATGCAAAGCAACATTGCGGTAAAGCAATTTGGCGAGAACTCTGGCAAGATCCAGGTCAATGTTCAAAATAAGCCAGAGAAAACTAAAGGATCCAGAGGAGGAAATTCCGAACGAAAGAGAGAAGCAAGAAAGTGGAAACCAAGAATCCTAACTTATAGCGAATATACTCCTCTGAATACATCTTTGGAGAATATTTATCTATCAACTTGTAATACATTCCAATACCGAAAGCCGCGCCCAAAGGAATCCACTGAAGAACAAAAGCAAACTGGAAAGTATTGTCGGTTTCACGAGACCTATGGGCACAATACTGAAGAGTGTAGACACCTCCATGATACAGTAGAAAAGCTAATTCGCCAGAAGAAGTTACAGCAGTTTGTTAAGAATCTGCGAAAGGCGGACAGTGGACATCCGACCCCAATCACGGGCAAGCTTTACATCGACCAGAGGAGCCCACTCGGACCGGAGGAAGGCTGGTCATAAACACGATAATTGGTGGACCTCATCCGACGGACAAGAGATGGCAAGAAATGTAACGCTATGCTAGTTCCTTGAAGCATGCGAGTTTTGAAAGCTGCTCGAACACAGAAGACGGGACTCCAGCAAAGCAGCAGCGAATGATGACTGATGATATAATACTCAGTAGCACGGATGCCGATCAGGTGGAGGCACCTACCATTGACCTGATGTTTATCGCAGCTACGATTGGACCGGCGCTTGTGAGAAAGATACTGATTGATTGTGGGAGTTCTGTTAATATTATCTTCAAAAAAGCATACGACCAAATGAAGATGGAGGCGAACGATCTGAAACCATCTAAAGCTCGCATTCATGGCTTTAATGGTGCGGCTACTTATGCAATAGGTTTTGTTGAATTGTTAGTTGAATTAGGAGAAGGTGAACGCAGGAGGGTATAGATCCTACCGTTCATTGTTTTGGATGTTGATTCCCCGTATAATGTTTTTCTGGGCCGGCCGGCCCTGGTGGAGTTTAGGGCAGTTTTGGCCCCGTGGTGTTTGACCTTGAAATTTCCAACGGACAGAGGAGTTGGTGTAGTGCATGGCGATCAAGCAACTGGTCGTGCTTGTTATGTGGCTGAACTGAGAGAGGCCCAACAAAGAGAGAAGGGAAAGGGCGTGGACAACCCTGTCCGCATCCATGTTGCTGAAGATTGACAAGTAGCGCCTGAGCCTTGGCTTGGGCAACACAGTCGAATCTATAGAGACATAGATCCGAGGGATGATGATGAAGAACCCAAGGAGGCGAAGACGGCACCGGCTGAACTGACGATTGACATTCCAGTCAGCCTTGATGACCCATCATGGGTGCTTAAGATTGGATCACAACTCAACCCCTCGATGATAGAGGACCTTACTGATTTCCTCCAAGCGAATCTTGATGTTTTCGCTTAGACCCATTCTGATATGTGTGGGATTTCTCCCGCCATCGCAAGTCATATGTTGAACGTTGACCCGAAGTATGTGCCAGTGAAACAAAAGAGGAGATGCATGGACCCGGAGAGGTCCACTACTCTCAGAGAGGAGGTGGATAAACTCAAAGACAATGGGTTCGTCCGCGACGCCCTCTATCCTGAATGGGTATCTAATCCCGTACTGGTAAGGAAGGAAAACAGGAAGTGGAGGACCTGTGTTGATTACTCAGACCTGAACAGGGCGTGCCCTAAAGATAGTTTTCCTTTGCCCAGAATTGATCAACTGATCGACTCGACAGCAGGACACGAATTGTTGTCATTTATGGATGCGTATTTGAGATACAATCAGATCCCGATGCACATTCCAGATCAGGAGCATACCAGTTTTGTCACGGACGTTGGACTGTACTGTTATGTGGTGATGCCTTTTAGGTTGAAGAACGCAGGGGAAACTTATCAGCGTTTGATGAATCGGATGTTTAAAGACTAGATTGATAGAATGATGGAAGTCTATGTGGATGATATGCTTGTAAAGTCATGACAGTCGAACGACCACATTCGAGACTTAGCAGAGATGTTTGATATACTCAGATTGTACGGAATGAAAATCAATCCACTTAAATGTTCCTTTGGCGTTGCGTCGGGGAAGTTTTTGGGTTTTATTGTCAACGCGCGGAGAATCGAAGCCAACCCAGAATAGATTCAAGCTATTCGAGACATACAAGCACCCAAAACTATAAAGCAAGTACAAAGCCTGAATGGGAAAGTCGCTGCGTGGAGTCGATTTTTATCCAGAGCAACCGACAAATGTATCCCTTTCTTTAATGTGATAAGGAAAGGGAAAAGAAACTTTGAATGCACGTCGAACTGTGAGGATGCATTTTGAGCTCTGGTGAGACACTTGGAGAGGCCCCCAGTTCTATCAAAGCCCGTAGACTATGAGGAGTTGTATGTTTACTTGGCCGTATCCCATCATGCCATCAGTGTAGCTCTGGTTCGTGAGGAGGACCGAATCCAAAAGCCAGTGTACTATGTTAATAAGCGCTTAACGGGGGCAGAGAGAAATTATCCTAAGATTGAGAAGCTAGCCTACTGCTTGATGATCGCATCATGCAAGCTTCGTCCGTATTTCCAGGCACATTCGGTCAGTATTTATACCGATCAACCTTTGCGGCAGGTGCACCAACGACCGGAGACTTCTGGAAGGCTAATCAAATGGAACATTGAGCTGAGTCTGTTCGACATCACTTACCTGCCACGGAGGGCTATCCAAGTGCAAGCGCTAGCAGATTTCATTGCAGAGTTCACCATACCAGACGAGCCAAGTGGAAGTGATATGGTTCCCGTTGTTCGATGGAAGCTATATACCGATGGGCATCCAACGACCATTGTTCTGGGGCTGGAGTTATTCTTGTAACTCCCAAGAACCGATCAATTTGTTATGCTTTGAAACTTGATTTCCCCGCTACAAACAACGAAGCCGAGTATAAAGCATTGATCGCTGGACTGAAGCTTACCAAAGAACTTGGAGTGAAATCGGTTGAAATCTTTTGTGACTCACAGTTGGTGGTGTACCAAGTACGGGGAGACTATCATGCAAAGGGACAAAGGCTTGCCCCATACCTCGATCGGGTTCAAGAATTGTTGGCGGACCTCAAATACTATGATATTTCGCACATTCCAGGTGAAAAAATAAGGAAGCCAACTCCTTCGCAAAATTTGCAAGTATTGGTGATGCACAACAGATGGGCTTGGTTCCCGTTGAAACTTTACATGTCCCGAGTATAAACGAGATGGAGGTTAGATCTTGTGTCAAGGACAGAAACTAAAAGGGAGTCGTGGATAATCCCGTTCAAAGAATACTTGCTACATGGAACCTTGCCCGAGAGAAAGAACAAGAGACGACAAGTCGTTCGTAAGGCCTCACGATATATAAAGCAGGATGGAATGATGTATCGGAAGGGATTCTCCATTCCCTTACTTAGGTGTATTGCCCACGATGAGATAAATCAGGTTTTAAGAGAAGTCCATGAAGGAGAATGTAGCGACCATACTGGGGAGCAGACACTAGCCAAAAAGATACTCCGCTATGGTAACTATTGGTCGACCGTGAATCGGGACGCCGCGGACTATGTAAGGAGATGCGACAAATGTCAAAAGTACGCAAAGATCCCGAGAGCACCGCCGACGAAACTCACGCAAATGGTTAGTCCATGGCCGTTTGCAATATGGCGGATCGATATAATCGGCTCCTTGCCAATCTCCAAAGGTGGTGCGAAATACGCAATCGCCACGGTCGATTACTTCACCAAGTGGGCAGAAGCAGAGCCACTAGCTACAATCAACACTAATAAGGTCGTTAACTTTGTTGTGTGAAACGTTATATGCCGCTTTGGTCTCCCACGGACTATCATTACTGACAACTGAACTCAATTTGAGAGTAGAGAATTCAAAGAGTTCTGCCAAAAATACTACATTGAGAAAAGGTTTGCAGCAGTCACTCACCCTAAAGCAAATGGGCAAGTTGAAGCCGTAAATAAGATAATCAAGTCCATCTTGAAAAAACGTTTGGAGAAGGCTAGAGGCAAGTTGGTGGATAAGCTTCCAACAACACTCTGGGCCTATAGAACCACCCACAAGTCCGCGACTAGCCACGCTCCTTTCGCCTTGGCATACGGCACTGAAGCTATTATACCCATGGAACTTGAAGTTCCTTCTCACCGGGTGACCCATTATGATCCTAGAACGAACCGAGATCTTTTGCTGGAATCGTTGGAATTTGTCAACGAGAAACGTGAAGAAGCGGATTTAAGGGCGGCCGCATATCGGCATCGAGTCGCCCGATATTATAATGAAAGAGTTCGACCAAGAACTTTCGATGTGGGCGACCTTGTTTTGAAGCGAGTTTTTCCAGTCCCGTCATATATGAATCCCATATAGGAAGGTCCCTATGTCATCAAACGAAGGCTTGGAGAAGGAACCTTCAAGCTAGCGACTATTGATGGCGTGACGCTCCCCAGAGCATGGAATAGCGAGCGTTTGTGCCGTTATTATACTTAGTCTATTTCTTTTGCATTTTAGTAGCAATTGTTTTCGGTATATGTTTCTTTTTTTGTTCTCTATTTCCGACATGTAATAAGGCCATTTGGTTTGCCTTTATTTTCTACAATCAATAAAGGCTTAAAGCTGATTTTCTATGAACTATTGGTGTTCCGTGTTTTATAATTCCATGGAAAAATTAAATTGCATTAATCTGTCTGGCGTATGAACGCACACACAAAACAAAAAAATCTCTAAGTCCCTAGAGCGTGGACTAGAGTACTCTGAGTCCCCAGAGTGCGGACTAGAGTATAAATGATTCAAAAAATCTCTAAGTCCCCAGAGCGCGGACTAGAGTACTTTGAGTCCTCAGAGTGCAGACTAGAGTATAAACGATTCGAAAAATCTCTAAGTCCCCATAGCAAGGACTAGAGTACTTTGAGTCCCCAAAGGGCGGACTAGAGTATAAACGATTCAAAAATCTCTAAGTCCCCAGAGCACGGACTGGAGTACTCTGAGTTCCCAGAGTGCGGACTGGAGTATAAACGATTCAAAAATCTCTAAGTCCCTAGAGCACGGACTAGAGTACTCTGAGTCCACAGAGTGCGGACTAGAGTATAAACAATTCAAAAATCTCAAAGTCCCCAAAGCGGGGACTAGAGTACTCTGAGTCCCCAGAGTGTGGACTAGAGTATAAACGATTCAAACATCTCTATGTCCCCAGAGTGGCGACTAGAGTACTCTGAGTCCCCAGAGTGCGGACTAGTGTATAAATGATTCAAAAATCTCTAAGTCCCCAGAGCGCGGACTAGAGTACTCTGAGTCCCCAAAGTGTGGACTAGAGTATGAACGATTCGAGAAATCTCTAAGTCCCCAGAGTGCGGACTAGAGTACTCTGAGTCCCCATAGTGCGGACTAGAGTATAAACGATTCAAAATTCTCTAAGTCCCCAGAGCGCGGACTAGACTACTTTGAGTCCCCAGAGTGCGGACTAGAGTATAAATACTTCAAAAATCTCCAAGTCCTGTGAAAGCAGACTGGAATTTACATGACCCACAAGACTCTGAATTTCAATTATAGATCAAATTATAAGCTAAGCGATGAGAGTCTGGGAATACAAAGAAGCAAAAATTTATTTACTAATCAAAAAAGAAGTTTCGTTACAACTTCTCCGAAGTCCGGAGCCACAATTTATCTACGATGACTAAAAAGAAAATAAAAAAAATGGGGGGGGAAAACAACTGCATGATACTATGTTACTTAAGTAGAGCAAAATGTGGCGAGGCAATAGCTACTTCTTCGGTTTTCTTTCCCTCTTTGGTTTCTCAGAAGTTTCCTCATCCGAGCGCCTCTTTTTGGACCCTTTGCTTCCCAGCGACGGAGTACTCGAGGGACGAGGAGGAACTTCCAATGGTGTGATCCCACCAGGGAGAATAACCTTCAATGGCCTATTGAAGGGATCGTCGAGCTCCACCACTTGAGGTTCTAATTTTATTTTGATTTTCTCCTTTTTCTCCTCCTCGAATTGCTCCTTCATGCTGAGTTTGGAAGTGTGCTCGGAAGCGCCCGTGATTTCGACATCATCGTGCCCCTCTACGGGTGAAGGATCTTCGGGCTTATCTTCCTCAAGCGCCCCTATTACTTGAGCATCAGGACCAGGGGTGTCGCTGGTGTGGAGTACTTCGGTCTCTTTTTCCTCCCGCTCCATGGCGACATCGCTCCTTGGAGTCGGTTCAGGGCCAGAGTGACCTGCACGAATTCATGGAAAGTGAATGTTAAGATATGACGATTATTCGCCCAAAGCAATGACTCTATGAACTTTAGAAGGTGGGATCAGATACCAGCTTCCATTTGGCTCTTAGTCGTCTTGGTAGTATCACCCTCCGGAATTGGGGATAGCATGTGGATGCCAAGTCCAGGCTTCTCCGGATCGTAACCCACATGTTGCTCGGGTGGATTAAGCGATGGAGCTTTGGCCAAGTCAACGGGAGGAGGAATCTAGGGCTCAAAGCCAGACGGGCCAGTGGCATCCTCTCTATCCTTTGATGCAGTAGAGCCTCCACCGAAGAGGGCTTTAGCAGCAAATAAATCTGAGGGTTCGTTGCCTCGAAGCACTTCCCTTACCAGAGTCTCTTCATCAAGCTCTTCGACACCCAACTCCACTTTTTTAATTTTAATCAAAGTATCCCATTTTTCAGCGAGTGACACGAGATAATTCTCGCCCAAGAAAGACAAGTCACGGTCCATGAGGACTCTTGCATTGAACTCGGAAATGAGCGGGTCGAATAAACATTTGATTTCTTCTCTACCGGCCTCGGTAGCTGCCTCGAGTTGAGAGTTGGCCTCTGTGAGCGCTATCTTCTTGCCTTCCTCACGAGCTACTTCTTTTAGTGCTTTAACCTTGGATAGCTCTTCGTCGAGTTTTGTCTTTAGAATCCGTGTTTCGATGATTTCATCACAGTGTCTTTGTGACTCTTCCTGGGCTACAATTTTCACTTCTCTCCACTCTTCTAGTTCTTTAACCCGCCGAGCGAGAGTGTCTTTCTCTTTTTGGATAGAGTCCTTCTCCAAAGCTAGAGCTCCGCTGCGTTGAATTGCCTCATTGAGTACTTTCTTGTGAGTGGCCTCCAAGCGGCTAACTACCTCGGCCGTCTCCTTAGCATTTTTCTGGGCAGTCTCGAGCTGAGATTTGTATGAGGATAGCTCTTCATCCTGGCCTTTAATGATGTCTTTGTCATGAATAGCTTTGAGTTTAAGGTGATCAATCTCGTGTTAGCGTTCAATAGAGACCTCTAAAACTTTCTCCACTAAGTGTAAGAATGCATCATGCTGAAAATATACATCGTTGTTCCAGGAAATAGCGCTCTGTTTGACATGTCCGAGGATAGGATGGATTGCGGGGAAAAATTTTAGTCCATCGAAACATATCTTTGGGAATGTAGCCTTGAGTTCAGCTAATTTTTCCCCAGTCAATGGGTCATGAGCGGAGGTTGGGGGAGTCTGCCTAACCGGAGTCACGGATTTCTTATAAGGCTCACTGGATTGCTTGGTACTCGAAGAGCCGGAATGTTGGTCGCAAGGGACTTCGGACTGTGAGCCCTTCTGAGCAGACTTCTCCCCACTACGAGTCGAATGATGGGGAGGATCGTTTGGATATAAAGAATGGTTGTGGATTCTCCTTCTGGAAGATGATGACGACTCTCCGGAGCGATAATCTCTACCATCGCTTTCGTCCCTGTCTCGCCGTTTGCCCGATCCTAAGTCTCGACCAGAATGGTAAAAGATGGAGGATCCGCGAAGGCGGTCAATGCCATGTGTATGCCCGATTTCACCTGCGCATAAAGTCAAATGAGGACAAGTTAGTGGGAGCCACACGATGAATGGAATTCAAGTGCATGGTGGAGTGTAAATGTTCGTGTGTGTCCTAGTGCATCCCCCCGACAGACCAGTGTTTTTCGCTTACTCATTGGAGTTTCCTATCCTTGATGATGGGTCTGAGCACCTTCATCGCTTCTTGCAAGCGAATTAAATCCCTTAGCCTCGGGGTTATTGAAGCCATAATTCAATATATCATCTGGGATGGTCAAGTCAGATAGGTCCTTTAATGAGCCTTCTAAGTTTGAGGAAGACAACTTTTTCTCGATCGGAGTTATCGTCACCTTTGAAGTCCCGTCGACTTTTCTCTTTTTCAGCTTATAAGCTAGGCTCATTTTCTTTTTCGAAGGAGGTAGTGGTTTGTCAGTGCCTGGTGCATCAGCTACTGGCGCTTGGCCGGAACTTACATTCTCGTCAATCGCCGCTGGCACCTCAGTTTTTTTAATCTCGCCTTCCTCGGTAGTATCAGGGGCCCCTTCGGTAGGGGGCACCGAAGGTCCAGCTTGTTCTTTGCCCGTTTCCGCAGTCGTTCTTGCTATAGTGGCTCCAATTGGAATGCTAGTTCGGCGGCCCTCTTCCAGTAATCCAAGCTTCGAGAGCAGTTCGTTGGTAATTACAGATCTAATGTCCCGATATCCCACGGGAGTAGCTCAGATGGTCTCGACGGCCTCAGAATACTCGGCGCATTCGGGTCGTGGGCGGATATTTGATGTGCACGTAAATGTGCATATTTTTACCAACATATTTAATCCATTTAAATAAAATAAATGATCATATTAGGTATTTAAACTTGTTTAAACCAAAATTCAAATTATTTTCAAATTGTCACATATTCATCTTCATACAGGGGCAAAATGGTCATTTTTGTGCACTTATTAAATTGTAAAAATTTACTTGGAATTTTCTATGTTGTTTTGTAGGAAATTTAGTTAATTTTACAAGTGGTTTCATGATGATATGCATGCACAAGAGTGAAGAGAACAAATGAAGATGGAAATAATTCAAAGTGAAGATCATGGAGGACCCCACTTACCCACCTACCTTAATGTACACTTAGGAGCTAATGAACATGCTAAAAGGCCATTAAATCTTCATGCACACTTATTGGATGATTAGTGGATGTTAATGGTTACTTGGCCACCACACTTCCTAAGGGGTAGTTTGGGCATTCCCCAAAAATATGGATTAGGGTTTCTAACTTGTTTAAATACCCCATATCTTCATGTAACCGCTTCTTCCTCTTAGTTAGTTTTAGCTTAGAAATAAAAGAAAGCTTCTCTTTTCTTTTCATGGCTACTTAGCCATTTCTATTTCATGTAATTTTCTTTTTTTATGAAATGTTAAGTAGTGTTCTATGCTATTTAAATTCTTCTATTCTTATGTAATAGTGTAGATCTCTTTTATTTTATGCAAGTAGAATAGTTCTTCTTTCCTTTTGCTCTTGTTTTTCTTCTTGTTTTTCTTTAATGTTGCATGCTACTTGTGTTGATATGATAACACAAATGAGAGGCTAATCCTTTAATTTAGGGGTAATGAAGCCTCTAATCATGCAGCTTCAACAATTTGATAATCTTTGCTCTCTTTTTGTGCTTCATGAAAAGTTGATGTTTATGTAATTTTGTGTTCGGTATTGAGTTTGATAGCCTATGTTGTTCAAAACAAATAGGCTATGTTTAGTCGTATGAATCACTAATTGCCTCTTCATCTACATATGATTATGGCAATGAAGTGAATGTTGAAATTAAAATTTGATGGTCTATATTTCTAATTAATAGTTAATAGACCATACTTAAAATAGATTTTTCTTTCAACTTGTTGTCATTTTTCATGATAATTAAAAGTGGTTTAAAGGTTGTGTTATAGTTTGATGGCATATGTCGAGCTAATTAATAGCACAAATGAGCCATACTTATGATAAACACCTCATTTAAATTCACATATGATCAAAAAAGAGAGATCATAATTTCATAATTTGTTGAACTATATGATCTAAATAGTGGAATTATCTCTAAATTGTCATTTAACTCTCATATTTCTATCACTTTCTTTTTGTCATTTTTTTTCTACATTTTTAGCTTCACACTTTTCAACTTTTGTTAATTTGATTGAATAGGAAATTTAAATCAACAATTCCCTACGGATCGACCCGTACTCGCCACGTACTACGATAGTACGCCGTGCACTTGCGGTTAAATTTAATTTGAAATTTTTTGGCAAATTTCTAATCCGGTAGAAATTTTGTCGATTGACAAGTTTTTGGCACTGTTGCCGGGGAATTGGTTTTGATTCTTGATTTCTATTCTTCGAATTATTTTCGTTGATTTTATAGTGTGTTTGTTATGTGTGTTAATTTGCATTAAAAAAAAGAGAGAGTTGTGTGTTTGTGTGTGATTTTTGTTTGCATTTTGATTGTGTGTTTGTTATTTATATTTATATTTTTTTGTTTTGTTTGTTTTTGCATTGGCATTTCATATTTTAAAAAAAATACACGACTTCAATTGAAAAGGAAAAAAAAGGTTTCATTGCTATTGCTTTTCTCATTTTACATTTACAATTTACAATTTTCAATTACAAATTACAATTTTCAGTCTACTGTCTACTTTCATATACTTCCTCTGTCTGCTGTTACATAACCCCTCTCCGTGCCATACATAAACTCTGTGCACATTTCACTTGTTTGCTCACTGCTATCCCACCTTACTCACTACATCACAGTGCACTTTTCTTCTGCAGACCTGCTGCACATCCATTCTTCATCAGATACACATCAAATACATACATACTCTTGGCCACCAACGGTTCTGTGCAACTGTTTAAATACTTCTATGCCTTTCTTCAAATTTTCTTCACTACTCCACTATCACCTTAACTGCTGCTCAAATTACAACACCACATTCACACATTCCTTACTCAGACTCCTCCTCACCTTCAACTGTCATTGCCTAAACTTCATCACCACCTCTGTAATCTTCCACACTTCCCCCTGTCACTTCATCTCATCACTACAGCAAACAAATTGCAACCTTATAAACTTCAACTGCATAACATCCTAATTTCTCACCTCCTCATTGCATAACATCCTAATTTCTCACCTCCTCATTGCAAAACAACCACATACCACCACAACATTCATCACATAGGCCTTGCCTTCTTCCTCCACAACCAATCACCATACATACTTGCCTGCACAAAACCCACTTCTGTCCTTTCCTTCTACCACGTACATACCATACTGCCCATTGCAAATCCCCATCATCAAACAAACTGCCATGCCAGTGCATATACACACTTGGCCTCTGTCATCTCCACTTCAACTCCACCAAAAACACACTCACTTCACCAATCAAGCAACTGTTGTTTCAACTCCGCACTGCCAAAACACAAACTACCATCCTCTACTTGCACAACTACCATCATATCAACACTGTTAACCCAGTCATATTGTCAAGCATCACCAACTACTGCTAGAGAACCACCACCTGTGTTCATTGACTTCACCGCAGTTTCATAACTTCCCGGCAGACAGACATTAACTCGAACTACAACCACCCTCCTCTACCATCACTGCAATCAACCCCCGACAATGGTACTGTCACCACCCCCAGCTTCTGTACGGTGCACATCAGTTGTGCACATGCCCAAACTGTGCATATCTGCAGCCTTGTCATCTACAAACATACTCCCCTCTGCCCTGCAACATACTTACGTATTCAACCTTTCCTCTACCAATACTGCCTTACACCATCACATACAACTCACTTCACTTACAAGTTTCTTCACTTACAACCTATTTCAAAAACAAACAAACCATCCTTTCCTTGCAACAGCCACTGCAACTCAAACATATCCACTTGACAGTTTGTCACTTCACTGCTGTTTGCCAGGCCAACCCATACATTCATCAAACCACAGCACATTCAATTTTCTTCACACTACACGCTGTTTGCTTCAACACCCCCTCTTCTTCCATTCATAGTTCATCCAACTGGTTCCCCATGCCATCTCAAACCATTGTCTAAAACACTGCAACCCATCTGCCCATCACAAATTCCAACTTCACAACTAACCATCATCCTACCTCCGTTATCTCTGCTATCCGACTCCATCACCATCCAAAACCATCACCAAGCACAGACCACCTTCATACCACTATGACACTACATTTCTACAACACCATAAACAACTACAACCGACCAAACTTCTTCTATCAGCAGCTACCTACCCAAACTCTCGAAAAAAAAGAGAAACCATGGCTTACATAGTTAACTTCCCCCAGTAACAATCGCTACCACCCTCATCGGTTCAACAGTCCACTGCCCTAACACCTCACCGAAACCACCTCCACCTTTGAACCGCCCAATCCCAATCGACTCGAACTCGAGCACTAGCCACCAATTCCGCCTCAAAAAACTCGTGACCCTATCACTGCAGTTCATCCTCAGCAAATTGTGACCATCCCTCTCCAACAAATCGAACTCCACCATCCATCGCCTTCGAACAACTGCAGTCCCCAAATCCACGAACACCATTCCCACTGCAACCCCTTCTCTAATCACTGATACGACACCACAAAAAATTGAACACCATAATCACGTGAAATCTATTTCGAGACTACAAAAGTCGCAAGAATCCGAGCACCCAAATTAATCCCTGATCAATCCAAAGATTTAAGTTGAACTCAAACTCGATTTTAAGTGGAACCGATTTCAAATTTTGAGAGAACGGGATTGTGACTTTTTGTGGAACTTAATTCGATTTTAAGTGGAACTGGACTCGATTTTAACTGGGACTGAATTGTGATTTTTTATTTTTATTTTTATTTTTTATTTTAGAGAGAACGGGAGGAGTTTGAGTATGTTTGGGTTTGTGGGTTATCTCGTCTCTTTTTGGGCCGGAAAGAATAGTGATTTAATTTTTTAGTTTAGTTTATCTAGGTTTTTATTTTAATTATTTAAGTCTTCCTTTAAAAAAAAAAAAAACAAAACAAAATAAGAAGAAATTTGTTCTAGTTCTGTTTTCAATTGTCTTAGTTTTATTTGTTGTGATTTTCATTTGTTCTCTTTGTTAAAAAAAATCCTTGTATATATCTTGTTTTCTTTTCAGGTAGTCAAAGCAGATAGGAAGATTCGTGTGCTTCGCTTGGCTTGCCAAAAATAAATTGCTAGCTTGCTCATAAAAGAATTTTGCTGCTTTTAACCTTTATCTATTGTTTTTACTTGCCTTGCATTATTGTCTGCTTTCATTTTTTTTTAAATTCAAAAAAATCATTTGTAGTCGCATTGTTAATACACATTTAATTTCTGCTTTGCATTTCGTCCTAGATTTTTGATTAATACTAACGGTTAGGCATCTATAACACTTAATTGTATATTGACAAGTTGTCTTCTTTGAACAATTTAATTTCTTGGTGTCTAGGCTACGACAGAGCAATAACCATTTATAAATATTACGGTGATTCGTAAATATTATAGTGATTGTTCCTTTGAAGGTACTTAAACCTTCGGCTGCATTGCTACGGTGATTCGTGGTGCACCGATAAATCATGCTCGTTACCTGGTTGAGAACTATCTTGTGGATCTAAGACAAAGTGTGATTATACAATTTTGGGTTAGGATAAATAATTCGTAATTAACCTTGCATTCATATAGTTGCATTTGTTCATGCATATAAAAAAAGTTAAAAATCCAAAACTAAAAAAATTGTAAATATTCCTTTTCCTTTGAAATTTTTTGTTTAAATCCTTTTCCTTTGAAATATTTCAAAATCTAAAAAATATTCAAAAAATAAAATTAAACTTAGTTTTTTTTTGAAAATCAAAAATTCAAAAAAAATATAATCTTTTCAAAAACAAAAAAAAATTGAAAAACAAAAATCAATTTCCCTTTTGAAAAACAAAATTTTATTTGTAAATATTTTTCCTTTATATAAAAAAAACCTAAAAACATTCTTGAAAATGTCTGAATTTCCATATTCACATGAATTCTACGATAGTTGTGAAAATCAATATAATCCATATAATTTCACACCAAATTCTTATGGGTATTTCAACAACAACTATTGTTTAAACGATTTGAGTTTTGAACCATAAAATTTTCAAAACAATGACCAACCCTTGACTCTTGAAAATAGCATTTCATCTTTACTTGAATTCTCTACACAACAAAATCAAAGTATAAATGATTTGTCTAACTCATATTTGTGTAATAACTCGAGTCAAGGATTTCAAAATTTGAATTCAATTCAAAATTCAAACGATTTCGATTATAACCCATGCCAATTCAATTTCGAACTCCAAAATGAATTTCAAACACAAAATGAAAATGGAAACAACTTTTCAAATGAATTTGGCAATGGGAATAATCTTAACCACGTTACAATTGAAAATCTTTGTTCTCGATAATTTTAAAGAGAAAATCCTCATGTTAATAACTATAAATTGGATTTTGTTGAGCAAATGAGCGAAATTTATGATGATCACATGGGTTCGTTGTTTGAAACATATATGAAACAACGTGAAAAACAAAATCAAATTCCAACGTGTGACGAGCCAAACAATAATCCATCTTTTACCTAAATCGACGATTTTCAAATAACAACTTTTGAAATTGAAAATAACAATCTTAGTGAAGTTGTTGAAAACACGGTAAATGAGTTGGATTTCAATTCTTTTGAGGGTGTGGAACCAAATTTAAAATTCGACCTTCCTTTTCTCGATTTCAAATTTTTAAATACAACAACTTTGAATTTTGAACTTGAGATACGCAATGAAGTTGTTGATAATCCAACAAAGGAAGACGAATTTAACGAACACGATTTCTTTGGACTTTTTGAAAACGAGTTGTCAAATTCTGATGGGGAAGAGTTACATCACCATTCTGATTTTGAAATCAATAATTTTGAATAAGTTTTCAATGATAAATTTGAATTTCAATTTGGTGAAAATAAACTTGAATTTCAGTTAATTGTTTTATCTATCCCCAAAACCATCGAAAATAAAACAACTCATTCGATTTTTAAAACGACATTCGTTTTTTCAAATCAATATTCAACTTTGAAATCTTTTATCGTTTGGTTTTCCGAGCTTAAGCTGTGTCTCGCATACTTGACGAGACAAATGAATCGGTTTTTGGAAGACCGTTTCATTTACTTTTTAACGATATACTTTCTGATGGTTTATAAATAATCATCTTTTCATTTTCATTTAAATAAGGTCATGTTTTTATTTTTATCCTTCCACTTGGGTTGACTGTGGGGACACGGTCAAAATCAAGTGTGGGGGGAGACTCATCATCATTTTCGATTTTTCATGGTTTATTTTTAATTTTTCTTTCCAAAATTTAAAAAAAAAATCTAAAAAAAACAACAACAAAAACAAATTTTATTTTTTAAGCATTTTGATTTATTTTTAAAGAAACGCTATAGGATAAATATATGGTTTTGGTTTATTAAATTGAAATTTTTGAAAATTTATTCGTCTTAACAAAAATATAAATGAAGTTTGATTACAAATAATAATGGTTTAACTAGTATATAGGAAGATTCATACGTGTTAATTATGAAATACATCCCAATTGAAAATCTTTGTTTTAAAAAGTGGTTGATTTAAAGTAAAGATATAACATTTTTTTGTCTTCGAAGTTAAATGGTGCTAAGATGATAGTGTAAAACTCTCTCTTCTAAAAAACAAAAAAAAAACACACAAAAAAATATGTCTTGTATATATGTATTTAATTTTTAATAAACACCTAGAGTCATGTATCCACACTCGTGTGTTCACTCGCCATGCTCTGTATCCTTCGCACGTAAGCCCGAAAGGCATTGCACGATCGGTATATCTGGCCTCAGTTTACCTGAGTTAGGTGTGTGTATATAAAAATTATTTTACTAATAATTCCTACCGTCAATAAGTGTTGACACTTGTGTGTTCACTCGCCACGCTCTTTATTCCCCTCACATCAGTCCGCAAGGCAGTGCATGGGTAATATATCTGGCCTCAGTTTATCTGAGTTAGGCATATTTAAATATTGTTAATATCAATAAAATTTTCAAAAAATTTTTTTTAGAGAGAGTAAGCAATTGAAATCCAAGCACTATTTTAAATTATTTGATTTTTTTATTGAAATGAAATGAAAATACCACTTTGATAAACTTTAATAATCAACTAAGGATCTATCTCATAGTTACACTTTGTTATCAACCGAAACAACGAGTTAAACTATAGTATATTTGCTTTGATAACTTCATTTTTGTTGGAAATTTTGACAAGTAAATGACTTAAATTTTCAAGATAATAACCAAAACCTATATTTAACTTATTCGTGTTAATTTAAAAAGTAAATCCTTCATTTGTAAATATTTTTCGCATTTATCTCTTTGAAAATAAATCTTGCATTTTGTAAATATTTTCATTCTGCATTTGGATTTTGTGGGTAGTATCCGCTAAAAACCCTCACGAGACGACACTCGTCCTACTGGGGACACCCAGAGGTTTAACGGGTTGTTGCATACGCTCAATGCAATCGTGTTCCCTACGAAAACGGATTTATCTTAGTTTTTAGTTTATTCGAGGACGAATAAAAAGATAAGTGTGGGGGTATTTGATGTACACGTAAATGTGCATATTTTTACCACCATATTTAATCCATTTAAATAAAATAAATGATCATATTGGGTATTTTAACTTGTTTAAACCAAAATTCAAATTATTTTCAAATTGTCACATATTTATCTTCATATAGGGGCAAAATGGTCATTTTTGTGCATTTATTAAATTGTAAAAATTTACTTGGAATTTTCTATGTTGTTTTGTAGGAAATTTAGTAAATTTTACAAGTGGTTTCATGATGATATATGCATGCACAAGAGTGAAGAGAACAAATGAAGATGGAAATAATTCAAAGTGAAGATCATGGAGGACCCTACTTACCCACCTACCTTAATGTACACTTATGAGCTAATGCACATGCTAAAAGGCCATTAAATCTTCATGCACACTTATTGGATGATTAGTGGATGTTAATAGTTACTTGGCCACCACACTTCCTAAGGGGTAGTTTGGGCATTCCCCAAAAATATGGATTAGGGTTTCTAACTTGTTTAAATACCCCATATCTTCATGTAACCGCTTCTTCCTCTTAGTTAGTTTTAGCTTAGAAATAAAAGAAAGCTTCTCTTTTCTTTTCATGGCTACTTAGCCATTTCTATTTCATGTAATTTCCTTTTTTTATAAAATGTTAAGTAGTGTTCTATGTTATTTACATTCTTCTCTTATTATGTAATAGTGTAGATCTCTTTTATTTTATGCAAGTAGAATAGTTCTTCTTTCCTTTTGCTCTTGTTTTTCCTCTTGTTTTTCTTTATTGTTGCATGCTACTTGTGTTGATATGATAACACAAATGAGAGGCTAATCCCTTCAATTTAGGGGTAATGAAGCCTCTAATCATGTAGCTTCAACAATTTGATAATTTTTGCTCTCTTTTTGTGCTTCATGAAAAGTTGATGTTTATGTAATTTTGTGTTTGGTATTGAGTTTGATAGCCTATGTTGTTCAAAACAAATAGGCTATGCTTAGTCATATGAATCACAAATTGCCTCTTCATCTACATATGATTATGGCAATGAAGTGAATGTTGAAATTAAAATTTGATGGTCTATATTTCTAACTAATAGTTAATAGACCATACTTAAAATAGATTTTGCTTTCAACTTGTTGTCATTTTTCATTACAATTAAAAGTGGTTTAAAGGTTGTGTTATAGTTTGATTGCTTATGTTGAGCTAATTAATAGCATAAATGAGCCATACTTATGATAAACACATTATTTAAATTCACTTATGACCAAAAAAGAGAGATCATAATTTCATAATTTGTTGAACTATACGATCTAGAGAGTGGAATTATCTCTAAATTGTCATTTAACTCTCATATTTCTATCACTTTCTTTTTGTCATTTTTTTCCTCTACATTTTTAGCTTCACACTTTTCAACTTTGGTTAATTTGATTGAATAGGAAATTTAAATCAACAATTCCCTACGGATCGACCCGTACTCGCCACGTATTACGATAGTACGCCGTGAGCTTGCGGTTAAATTTAATTTGAAATTTTTCGGCAAATTTCTAATCCGATGGAAATTTTGTCGATTAATAGATATCCATAAGAGTTGAAAGAAGTTTAGAAAATATGCACTTCGAGCCTTAAGACAAAGATTGGGATAAAAATGAGACTTACTCCCTTCTAGCCATCTTCTCGCGAAACCGGGAGGACAGCGTACGTAGAACCATTCTTGTTTATACGGAGAAAATTTTCTCCATGCACCCATCAGGACTTGACATTTAGGGTGTGGCTCTAGGAATACGTAAGATGGACTGTCAGTACGTCTCTTGAAGCAGCAAATATAACGGATATCCTCGGGAGTTGGGGGTCTGAATAAGATGCTCATGAAAAGAACGCATGTACCGTGAATAAATGCATGGCTATTAGGGTGTAGTTGTGCTGGAGCAATCTCAATATACTGCAACACTTCACGAATGAATGAACTGAAAGGTGGCACACTTCCGGCCCAGCATATAAATTTGTTGCACGCAGTATATCCTGTTGGGGGCAAGTGAGGCCGATCTTGTGCTGAAGGAACCAGAACGTCATCGAAGGGGATTCCGTGAATAGAACATAATCGACGGAGAGAAGATTTGTCGATTTTCGAGGCTTGAGAGTCGATGGGGTCATCCAGAATGACGGCCCCATCAATAGCATCGGGAGCCGGGCCTATAATCGCGACAGGTGGATCCGAGATGCCAGGTATGGGGGCCGATGATGGGTTCAGAGTCCCCACTGCCTTCTGCCGAGAACTTGGCTCAGGCTTGTCAGAAACAGTAGCGGAGCTTGATTTTTTAGACATCTCTAAAGAGCGACTGGTGTGAATATATACCTGTTTAAGCTATACTTGCAAGATAATAGATATCAGATATAACTACAAAGTATTCCCTCGTGTTGTGTGTGAACTAGTGCGACGATTCAAGCAAAGAGTACAGATAAATTAAAGTTCTAAAGAATAAAATATAGCATGACGGAGCTTTAAGTTGTCATCTCTAGAGACCGTCGCCAAAATTTGTCCTATGGTCGATAGCATAAGTCTTGGGATCAGACATTGGCATCATATATTGTGAAGGCTTTTACTTATTTTTGTTTGGTTGGATTCGTGTTTAGAATTACTTGAATTATAGAATTGATAGTTCGAGTTAAGTCCACGGGTTCATTTGCTTTGGTTCTTGTCATTGTCCATTGTTTATGCTTAGGCGTGCAATGTGTGGTCCTGGTGTACGTTGTGCTCAAGTTAAGATAGTTCAGGAAGCCAATGCCGATCCTAATGCTCAGTACCGAATCTAACACTCGATACCGAACCACTCTCGTGTTACCGACCCAGACCTCACTAGATAGCACACCGAACGACCCACTCGATTTCTCAAATTACCAACCCACACTCTACCTCTCTTGTTACTGACCCACTATCTTCTTTAAACCACCAACCCACTACCTAACCCAAACAACCGACCCGCTTTTTCTCTCAGAGCAGCGACCCAGACTTATAAACTCCTCTACCGATCGGCTATTATTGGAGTGTTTCAACCTGACTCTCCCATAGGGGGTCAGCCTACAAGGGCTGCCAACCGGGTTTCCTTACTCCATGAGCATCGGATCTCTCTCTCTCAAAACGACAAACTATCTACAAATCGCCAACCTCCCTTCCTAAAACCACCGATGACGGCTCATCTCGAATCAGTGCAAATCCATGCCAAAAAGCTCTCCACTATCTTCG
Source organism: Allium fistulosum (assembly GCA_030737815.1). Taxonomy (NCBI): domain Eukaryota; kingdom Viridiplantae; phylum Streptophyta; class Magnoliopsida; order Asparagales; family Amaryllidaceae; genus Allium; species Allium fistulosum. Next base: position 723,654,193 of record CM060901.1, read on the forward strand.
CCCTATACACTCACTCACCATGTTTTTCTCCTCTCCCACTCATCACGAAGGTCCGTATGCATACGCAACTCAAGCATGGTTCGAGTTCAAGGATGTATGGCCCGATATGTCTTAAGTGAAGTATGAGTCCTTACCTATGCGTTAATTCGGAGTTGGGGCGAGTGATTCTTGGGGCTTGGAGTCCAGGAGGATAAGGCAGCTCATTTGTAAAATGATGGAACAAAGTGGAGAAGCAGTTCGGTGGAGAGAAGCAGTTCGATGGAGAGAAGCAGCTCAGGTTTGGAGCAATGCCGGAGAAGAGAAGATATAAAGTGATAAGTGGAAAGAAAGGAATGAAGACATGGGCTTTTATATATGGTGAACGGGAGGCGAACAAGCATCTTCCTGATGACCCGGTCACCATGCTTTAATGGGTCGGCAGAATGGCATGCCAACCCAACCCAGGTAACCGGTCGAGTGGATCGGCTTTAGCATGCTGATCCCTCCCTTGTTAGATAATAATAATAATAATAATGAAATATAAATATAACATAAATATAAATGGCGATGATAATAGAATAAAATGTGTATATATGAATATATACATGTGTAATGGTAATTGAGGATGTTAGTGTCATAGAGACATGGATACTACCAGATAAGTGGAAAAGCGTGGGTTTAGAAAAACCACTGTGATTCAGCCTTCGAAAGGTTGCATACATTTAGCTTTTGAAAAGTTAAAACAGGATTTCAATAATATCTTTGAAACTGAACTAGTACGTTCAGACGACGCAAAGCTTCTTCGAAAATCAATGAAAGGGCGATAGTCAATTATCGTTTTGAACGAACTAGCCTCTGGAAACATGGATTACTCACTAATTCAAAGCGCGTCGTGTTGATTCACAATACACGCTTTGGGGGGAAGATTTTACCCAGCACCTTAGCCCGACTACAAGGCGATAGTTGCAGAGGCCATGTTCCAAAGGGAGAATTGGAATTGTGAGGGATCGGTGTATCTTGATACGATCGGCATGTTTGTTAGGTATAGAAATTTAGAGTGGGTCGGCGTTACAATATGGACATGGTGGTTTGGTATTAAATGGTGGTTCGGCCAAAATGGATTAGCCAAGATGGGTCGGTCAAGGTAGGTCGATATAGTTGGGTCGGCTGTGAACTAGTTGATGCTTTTGGCTACGATTAGCCTAGGTGGTCCGGTTTGGATGGGATCGGCCTCGAAGGATCAGTTCATGTGGGTCGGCTTTTAGCAGTTCGGCCTTGGAGAATTAATATGAATCGGTCATACATGGTTTGGCATATATCGTTCGGTCATGGTGAGAAAGCTAAGGTGGTTCGGTCATGCATGGCACGACATTTGTCACTCGATACATGTGGATTGGCACCTTGGACCCAGTCTCAGTTCTTTGGCATACCTAGTTCGGTATGCATCAGGGAAGCCAACAAAGGTGGGTGCTATTGAGATATTGGGCCCTTAAAGAGTCTTCCTTTTTAACTGTTTCAAGTCGAATGGTAGCTTGCTTCGAGTCATCCACATGGGACCCCTAGTTCGGCCAGAGTGGCTTGGTGGCATATGGGTCGGTCATCAAGGGTCGGTGTCGATGGATCGGAGAACATGGGTTTTGTTTTGGGCCGGAGTGTCTTGGTCATGGGGCCTGTGCAGGGAAAGCAGCCTGTCTTTATCTATAAATAGAGGGGCATTAGCACAGTTGAAGGGACCTTTTTTCGAGAACTCCAGGGAAACTCTACCATTTTCTATACTTGCTTCTTTCCTATTGAAACTTGTATTCAAGTTGTTTGTTTACGGATTTTATCTATACTCGAGTGATTGGAAAAGTAATAAAGATCATATTCAAAGTGGACGTAGGCAATTATGCCGAACCACTATAAATCTGGTGTTCTCATTTTTGTTGTTCTTTTTGCACTCAATTGTGTTACTTCTCTGCTTTAATTTACTTTCTTCATTAATCTCTCTACACAATTCTATTCAAGGGTGTTAGCGACCAATTTTGGTGCTAACATTTACTTTGCTTAAATATGCTAGTAATTACTATCATTCACCAGACTTTTAGTCTAACCCACTCCAGTATTTTCACCTTTTCCCCCCATAGGCAATCAGGGGCAAGGGCGGTAGACTGCAGATTCTTGGGGACTCCTTTGGCAGAGATTCTAGCATGTATTCCTTTTCTTCATTTCCAGTTTTTAGTTCTTTTGTGTACTGGCACTATTTGAGGGATGTTTTGTACTCTGATTTTATTGATACTATGGTTTTTAATTTCGCAAGACATGTATGGGTATTTTGACATCTGATGTATTTGGTATTTGGTGCTTATTTGATTTTTAAAGTAATTATGAAGTTTTGTTCTAAATAAATTATTATTTTAACTGTTTCCGCTATTTTTATCTATTTTTGTCTTGTGAATCTTAGTCTCTGCTAGCTTTAGTTATACCTACAACGCACCACACCTTTTAGGGTGTCCTTTTGGGTATACTAAGGGGTGTGGGGTGTTTTAGTTTTTCCTTTAAAAATAGAGTTTGGGTCATAAAACCTTTTGATGCCTTCGAAACCTAGCTTTTGACTTCGTAGGATAACCTCCTTCGAAAGCTCTTAAAAACATTAGGCTCATGCCCTATAATACTTTAAATTCTACCTTTTGAAACCTTTCGAATATATTAAAGTATTAGCATATAACTTTAGAAGCTTTAGCTTCGAAACCAGTTGAAAGTACCCCTTTCGAAAACATTGGGTTTATACTTAAAACATTATTTGGGTCAAAGTGAATATAGTCGAAAACATCTATTTCGAAACCATCTTTTATCTTATAAAAATATTGGGGAAAACTTGATGGCATCGGCACCATCCTTTTCGAAAGCATAAAACAACTGGGTAAAACATTGGAAGGTTGTAGTCAAAATCCCTTTCGAAACCATCACCTACGAAACCCCTAACCCCTTTCGAAAGCTTTAGGAAGTGGCTTAACTTTATAAAACAAAGTATCTTCCAACAACATTGATATCTTCAACACCATCGAAAGGCTATAAATGGCAGCAGGATATCGACTAGGTCGGAACCCCTTCTTTCAAAAAATTCTTTTATAAGTAAGGAACCCATTCGAAAGCAATTATAAGTTAATGGCAACCCCTTTCCGAAACCCTTTTAAAACCTCTTTCAAAACCTTTTATAAGTAAGGAACCCATTCGAAAGCATTGATACCATGTGTATTGGTTTTGGTATTGTTGGTTTCGACAAGGATGAAGGCGGAAGCTACTATGTCAAAAGGTGCTTTCCTAAGTAGGCGGAACCACTTTTTCTAAACAAATTTTTGGTTTAAGTAAACTTTTTTCTAACTATACCGCCACATGTCAACACCAGATTGGTTGCCTTAACTTTTTCAAATTCTTTTTCAAAAATAACTGCCTCTAATCCGGATCTAAATCATGGTTAAGTTAATCAATCAAGCCCTTCCTATTTTTGCAAAGAAGTCCCTCTTCTAAAACAATTTATTTTGCATAACAAATCACTTTGAAAAAATCCCCCAATATTCCAGAAATTCACTTTAATCATGTTATCTAACATATCAAAATTTTAGACCTAAATTCTTAATATATTTTCCAAAATAAATTATAAACCCAAATAACCATATTTTCCTTTGAAAATTCATAATAATCTTTCCATAGCTTGGAAAATTCTCAAAATCGAAACCTAACTCCAAAATCATGTTTCTCATAACATAAAATTTTTCCATGGCATTTAAACATCATTTAATCTCGGTTTTGATCTAAAACCATATAAAACCCCTTTAAACAATCTTGTTTAAATCAAACAAATCTTAAATCAAGCATATCATCACCCAATATATCATAAAATCGAATTTATCCCTTAAATCTGAAAATATATTATTTAAACCAAAATAGAGATGGATTTATTATTCACCTTGCTCTAGATAAGGAGATTGGATTGAGATTGATTTCCCCTAAGCTTGAATCTCTAGCTTTAATTCGAGTTTTCTCTTTCTCTTAATGGCCGACCGTTCTCTATATTTTTTTTTGTTTTAAAATAACATGAATGGGAAGTAAGAAGGTGGGAATGAAATATATATAAGGTGGAAGCTAGGGGCGGAAATTTCCAATATACCCTTATGTGACTTAATTAACCAAAACCTATTCTTAAGCCCATTAATTAGTTCATTAGGCACAGCCTGAATTAATTATTTCAAGTCTCAATCCCCTTATCACTTTCATTTACATTATTCTTTTTAATTTATCTAATTAAATCTCCTGAATAATGTTATCAAAAATTAGGGGTGTTACAGGCTCCCCTCCTTAAAGAATTTCGTCCTCGAAATTCAGTAAGGACTAAATATCAACATATCAATCATCGGTAACGACTCCTAACAACCATACTAGTCTACTTAACTAGGAAATATCTATATAAATCTAATATAGACATACTCTCAAAGCAGATCAGAATAAGTATCTCGAATCATGTCCTCTGTCTCCCAAGTAAAGCCCTTCTCGTTGTCCCTCCATTAAACTTTCACCAACTTGATTGTCTTTCTCATCTCTCGCAACAACCTGAACTAGTTGTCTAACAAAAGTCAAATCAGGCTCTACTACCGAGTCCTCCAACTCTGTCTGAGGAATGGTGGCCTCTGGATCATGCACGTACTTGCGAAGACGAGACACATGAAACACATTATGGACACTTGCCATATTGCTCGGCAACTCAACTCTGTATGCGAACTTTCTAATCGTCTCTATAATCTGGAATGGACCAACATATCTCGGGGCTAACTTTCCCGATTTTCCAAACCGTACCACACCCTTCATAGGTGATACCTTAAGGAAAACCCTTTCTCCCACTGAGAACTCTAGGTCTTTACGCCTCTTTTCTGCATAACTCTTCTGTCTGGATTGAGCTTCCTTCATTCGTTCTTAGATTAACTCAATCTTCTCTGACGCCTACCTTACTAAATCTGGACCTAAGACCAATCTGTCTCCAGTCTCCAGCCAACATGCATGGGATTTGCATGGCCTTCCATACAAAGCTTCAAAAGGCGTCATTCCTATACTAGTCTGGTAACTATTATTATAGAAAAACTCAACCAAATTTAGGTGATCCTTCGAAGATCCACCAAAGTCCAACACACAAGCTCTCAACAAATCCTCGAGCACCTTATTGACTCTCTTTGCCTGCCCATCCGTCTATGGGTGATATGTGGTACTCATCTTGAGTTTAGTGCCTAACATATCTTGTAGACTCTTTCAGAATTCACTAGTGAATAAAGCATCTCTGTCGCTGACTGTGCTACTAGGAACTCCATGAAGTCTAACTATGTACTTCATGAACAATTTTGCCAAAACTGGTGCCGTCTTGGTCGACTTTACTAGAATGAAATGGGCACTCTTGGTCAACCTATCCACAATAACCCATATGCTTTCATTTCCTCTCCTTGACATTGGCAACCCATCTATAAAATCCATGGATATAGAATCCCATTTCCATACTGGAATATCTCATCCTTAGAGTATACCAAAATGTCATCTATAAACACCAACATGAATCTGTCCAAATACTCTCGGAAGACTCGATTCATCAAATCCATAAAGAAAGCAGGTGCATTCGTCAACCCGAATGGCATCACTAACCACTCATACGAACCATATCTAGTCTGAAATGCAGTTAAAGGAATATTGTCCTCTACCACTCTCAACTGATGGAACCCCATCGCCAAATCCAACTGGGAAAACACTTTGGCTCCATTTAACTGATCAAAAAGATCATCAATTCTCGACAAAGGATACTTATTCTTTATCGTCCTTTCGTTCAGCTTACGTAGTCGATACACAATCTCAAGGACCCATCTGGTATCTTCATGAATACCGCGGCTGCTCCCTAAGGCGAACTGCTTGGTCTAATAAAATTCCTTCCTTCTAGATCCACTAGCTGCACCTTCAGTTCATTTCCGTCTGTGTCATCCTGCTAGGTGGTCTACTTACAGGTTCAGCTCCTGGCACAAGATCTATCCGAAACTCAACGGCTCGTTTCGGTGGTAGTCCTATGATTGTCTCAAACACATCTGCAAACTCTCTTGCAATCTGAACCTGACTTAACTCTTCACCCACTTCCATTGCACTTAACAAAGCACAACAACTCTGGTCAGAATTCTCTACTAAGAATATAATTCGGTTATGACTATCTGGGTGTCTTAAAGATATCACCCCATTCGGGAAGAATATTCTAGCCTCATGCCTCTTCAACCAATCCATACCCAAAATGATTCTGAAATCTACGAAATCGTACACATACAAACTGCATGCAAACTTATGACCTAACAAATCAAGTTCTAACCAGTCACATCTTATCCCCAAAGTTGCATACCCTCTTATTGGATTCGCAACCCTTAAGGAAGTAACAAGGTATGTGGGCTCTAAGCATACCTATTAACCAAACACTGGGATATAAATGAATGCGATGCAGCGGTATCAAAAAGTATCCTAACTGGTATACTCTGAATCAAAAACATACCTTCCATCATAGTTTTCCCTTTATCAGCTGCAGTGGGCTTAGCTGATGATCCAACAGTAAAAACCTTTCCCTTGCCCGCCCTAGCTGGCTCTGGACACCGGTTCTTGTAGTGCCCCACTTAATCATAGTTAAAGCACTTTACATTCTTCTTGTCTGCAGCCTTCTTTCCCTTGCCTGACCAGCACACATTAGCATAATGACCCTTCTTGTCACATTTGTAGCACACCAAATAAGCCTTTGCCTTCTTGGTAGCCTCCCCTTTTTGGGCTCCCTTCTTCTTAAAGAATTTCCTCTTCTTCCCCTGAGGACCCTGGGATTCAATTGGCTTCTCTCTAGCTGAAATAACAAGCATCTCCTCATGGCGAATGGCCACATCCACCACCACATTAGAAGGATCTCGGATATGGGTCATAGTCATCCTAGCAAGCTCAAGTCTCAACCCTCGAATGAACCTTTCATTCCTTCTGACATTAGTGTCAACCAAAGCATATCAATATCGAGACAGCTCATCAAACTTAGCAGCATACTCGACCACTGACATCTCTCCCTGAACCAGATCCATAAACTTTCTCATCAATGCAGACTTAGCAACTTCAGACAAAAACCTCTGCTCAAACCTTCTCCTGAAATCAGCCCATGTCAGCTCTTCCTTCGAAACTCTTGCAGTAACACTATTCCACCAATGAAGCGCTGCCCTTTGCAACAAACCTAGATCAATAGCCAATTCTCAACCTCAACAGCATCCTCCGTTCCAGCAAACGGCTTTCCACCCAAACTGGTGTAGTCTCTGCTGAGCTTAGCATAATTATTCCTAATTGGAGTCATAGGATTAGCTCCTCCAACATTACCGGTAACTCCAGCTTGCAACAGATTGGCCAGTAACTAATATACCATCCCCGCATCTACTGGCGGATTTCCAGCACCTACATTGGCTTTAGCATTTGGATTAACATTAGCCTATCGACCTTGGTTCCTCCTGGTATTAGGTCGAGCATTTCCATTGGTTGTGGTGCTTCCTCCACCTAGATTTCCTCTTCCGTTTCCTACCTCTATATCTTCTTTCTTGTAAATCTCCATACGAGCCTTAGTAAGATACAGAAGAACAGTCTAAGAGAGAATGGAACACATACTTATATATATATATCAAATACAAGTACGTTACTATAGTGTTAACCCAAACCTCGATCATATTTTCAAATTCGTTGGATTATGTTTGAAATTTTTTTAGGTTTAACTTTCTTTTAAAGTTTCATAAACATATGCTCTTATACCAACTTTTAACATCCCCCTACTTGGAGGACCAAAACTAACGGCTATGGATGCTGTAGTCATCCATAGTTATTAATCCTTGGCGACCGAATACGGCGGTGTTAGATTCATTGATACACAGAAACACATGAATATGGAAAAAAAATTTAAACTTCATACAAATTCTTATCCCATATCAAAACATTTCCAATTCATTGCATAATCCCAAGTTCACAAACTACGTTCATAGAATATATATTTATTACAAAATACGCTCAGAGCAACATATGAAGATGCCCCCTGGGATGATCAGAGTATATATAGGCAATAAAACAACTTTGCCATTACAATCAACATAACGTAATCAAAAGAAAGAGAACTCTACATAGCTATCATGCCTTATGCACATCTTCAGAAGTTTATTCGTCTTAGAGGTACCTGAAAACCTCAACTCTCAAACTACTCAAAATCAGTTGAGTACCCGAGAATTTAAGGGGAAAACATAAACTCCGAGTCAGACATAAAGCCTGGTATGAATAATAATCTACCATCTCAATCATTTAGATACCTAGTGAGACCACGCCGTTTAGCGGCGGGTTCCCCCTCACTAGTATCTCAAAACCTTTACAAAACCATATACTGTGCTCCTGCATCCACAATGGTTAAAACAATTCAAAATAGTATAATATGATGATATGCAAAACAATTGAATTAATTCTGGATTACCCATCCCCTTTCAATTTAGACTATTTGTCTCAGTTATATTTTCTAGGATTACTGTTAACCTATTAGTTTTCATATGCTGACTAATAACCGGTTAAACCTTTAAGGACTCCCTTTCCAATTACATAGTTTTCATGGGATCACTATGAACATATTGGTAACTCCAATATTACTTTTATCCTAGTTTTCATGGGTTGACTAGGAACCTATTGGTAACCCTAACATCCTTTCTTTTTACCCTAGTTTTCATGGGTTGACTAAGAACCTATTGACATCTGTCAATATTTCATCCGGATATAGTTTTCATCAGCTAACTACAAACCTACTGGAACTGCCAGTATCCATCATAGTGTTCATGGGCTTACTATGAACATGTCTATTTGATATCTTCCTTTACACATAGTTTTCATGGGCTAACTATGAACCCGTCTATCTGACATCTTCCTTTACACATAGTTTTCATGGGCTAACTATGAACCTGTCTATCTGACATCTTCCTTTACACATAGTTTTCATGGGCTAACTATGAACCTATTGGCTCCTGCCAATTTCATACTGTCTTCATGGGCTTACTGTAAACCTATTGGCCCCTGCTAACATCTTTCCTTTATATTTTAGCATCCTACATTCTAGTCTTCCTGACCTCCTTGATGCAATTCTACTCATTCAGGAGTTTATTCAATTTATATTCACTACTGGGTTAACCTAACTGGTTCTCCTACCCTTTATCCCCAAAATGCAGTTATGGGTCCATTATAAAGTGAATATATTCATATTAGAAGAAGCAATATATCAATATAGCAATACCACTCATGTGGGTTTAAAATAAAACATGGTTAATCCCTTTAACCTTTTTCTTTATCAAAGATAGCTTCTTCTTAAAATCATTATAAAACTCCTTTAATATTGCCGTGGGTTTTTCCTTTAAAAATAGAGTTTGGGTCATAAAACCTTTCGATACCTTCGAAACCTAGCTTTCGACTTCGTAGGATAACCACCTTCGAAAGCTCTTAAAAACATTATGCTCATGGCCTATAATACTTTAAATTCTACCTTTCAAACCTTTCGAATATATTAAAGTATTAGCATATAACTTTAGAAGCTTTAGCTTTGAAACCAGTTGGAAGTACCCCTTTCGAAAACATTGTGTTTATACTTAAAACATTATTTGGGTCAAAGTGAATATAGTCGAAAAAATCTGTTTCGAAATCATCTTTTATCTTATAAAAATATTGGGGAATACTTGATGGCATCGGCACCATCCCTTTCGAAAGCATAAAACAATTGGGTAAAACATTGGAAGGTTGTAGTCGAAACCCCTTTCGAAACCATCACCTTTGAAACCCCTAACCTCTTTCGAAAGCTTTAGGAAGTGGCTTAACTTTATAAAACAAAGTATCTTCCAACAGCATTGATATCTTCAACACCATCGAAAGGCTATAAAACGGCAGCAAGGTATCGACTAGGTCGGAACCCTTTCTTTCAAAACATTCTTTTATAAGTAGGGAACCAATTCGAAAGCAATTATAAGTTAATGGCAACCCCTTTTAGAAACCCTTTTAAAACCTCTTTCGAAACCTTATGCTTCGACCTAGTTGAAGGCTTAAAACAAAACATAAGCAGACGCTTTCCTTTTAAAAACAAACCAAGGTTTCGACCCCTTCGGAAGTTATGCTTTGGACACTCTACCTTCCGCCTATCTCCAATCCACTGCTTACCATCATAGTGATAACATGTGTATTGGTTTCGGTATTGTTGGTTTCGACAAGGATGAAGGCGGAAGCTACTATGTCGAAATGTGCTTTCCTAAGTAGGCGGAACCACTTTTTCTAAACAAAATTTTGGTTTAAGTAAACTTTTTTCTAACTATACCACCACGTGTCAACACCAGATTGGTTGCCTTAACTTTTTCAAAAAAAATTTCAAAAATAACTACCGCTAATCCAAATCTAAATCATGGGTAAGTTAATCAATCAAGCCCTTCCAATTTTTGCAAAGAAGTCCCTCTTCTAATACAATTTATTTTGCATAGCAAATCACTTTGAAAAAATCCCCAAAAATTCCTTAAATTCACTTTAATCATGTTATCTAACATATCAAAATTTTAGACCCAAATTCTTAATATATTTTCCAAAATAAATTATAAACCCAAATAACCATATTTTCCTTTGAAGATTCATAATAATCTTTCCATAGCTTGGAAAATTCTCAAAATCGAAACCTAACTCCAAAATCATGTTTCTCATAACATAAAATTTTCCCATGGCATTTAAACATCATTTAATCTTGGTTTTGATCTAAAACCATATAAAACCCCTTTAAACAATCTTGTTTAAATCAAACAAATCTTAAATCAAGCATATCATCACCCAATATATCATAAAAACGAATTTGTCCCTTAAATCCGAAAATATATGATTTAAACTAAAATAGAGATGGATTTATTATTCACCTTGCTCTAGATAAGGAGATTGGATTGAGATTGATTTCCCCTAAGCTTGAATCTCTAGCTTTAATTCGAGTTTTCTCTTTCTCTTAATGGCCGACCATTCTATATAATTTTGTTTGCATTTTAAAATGACATGAATGGGAAATAAGAAGGTGGGAACGAAATATATATACAGGAAATTATTGTCAAGGACAAATTTTTTCAGCATTTTAGCCTCAAGGACAGACCTTCGGTATTTTAGCCTGATGGACAACTTTCATTAGGTATCAGTTTTTAAGTTTTTAGGTATCAGTTTGTAGTTATCGGTAGCAGTTTTTAGGTATCAGTTTTTAGTTCGGTAGTAGTTTTGGAAAAATGTTTGTCCTTATGAATAATTTTGAAAGAATGTTTGTCCTTATGAATAATTTTTTGGATAATGTTTGTCCTTGTGGGTAAAATATTGAGGTCGTGTCCTTGAGGCTAAAAATACAAATTTTTTTCCTTTAAATTAATTCCCCCATATATATAAGGGTGGAAGCTAGGGGTGGAAATTCCTAATATACCCTTACATGACTTAATTAACCAAAACCTATTCTTAAGCCCATTAATTAGTTCACTAAGCATGACCTTAATTAATTATTTCAAGTCTCAATCCCCTTATCACTTTCATTTACATTATTCTATTTAATTTATCTAATTAAATCTCCTGAATAATGTTATCAAAAATTAGGGGTGTTACACACACACACACAGATATATATATATATATATATATATAAATATATATATATATAAGTACGTGTTCCCCTCTCTCTTAGACCGTTCTTCTTTATCTTACTAAGGCTCGTATGCAGATTTACGAGAACGAAGATATGGAAGTAGGAAACGGAAGAGGAAATCTAGGTGGAGGAAGCACCATAACCAATGGAAATGCTCGACCTAGTACCAGGAGGAAACAAGGTCGACAGCCTAATGCTAATCCAAATACTAAAGCCAATGTAGGTGCTGGAAATCTACCAATAGATGCGGGGATGGTGTATCAGTTGTTGGCCAATCTTTTGCAAGCTAGAGTTGCTGGTAATATTGGAGGAGCTAATCCCATGGCTCCAGTTGGGAATAACTATACTAAGTTGAGCAGAGATTGCACCAGTTTGGGTGGAAAGCCATTTGTTGGAACGGAGGATGTTGTTGAGGTTGGGAATTGGCTTTTGAGCTGTGAAAGGATCTGTATGGATCTAGGCTTGGATGATGGGAAAAAGAGAAGGCTAGCCTCTAGGCAGTTGTAAGGGGCAGTGCTTCATTGGTGGAATAGTGCGACCGCCGGAGTTTCGGAGGAAGAGCTGACATAGGCTGATTTTAGGAGAAGGTTTGAGCAGATGTTTTCATTTGAGGTTGCTAAGTCGGCATTAATGAGGAAGTTCATGGATTTGGTTCAGGGAGAGATGTTAATGGTCGAGTATGCTGCTAAGTTTGATGAGCTGTCTCGATATGGATATGCTATGGTTGACACTGATGTTAGGAGGAATGAAAGGTTCATTCGAGGATTGAGACCTGAGCTTGCTAAAATGACCATGACCCATATCCGAGAACCTAGTAATGTGGTGGTGGAGATTGCCATCGCCATGAAGAGATGCTTGCTATTTCTGCTAGAGAGAAGACAGCTGAATCTCAGGGTCCTTAGGGAAAGAAGAGGAAATTTGAAGAAGGGAGCCTAGAAAGGGGATGCTGCTAAGAAGGAAAAAGCTGATTTGGTATGCTACAAATGTGACGAGAAGGGTCATTATGAAAGTGAGTGCTGGTTAGGAAAGGGAAAGAAGGCTGCAGATAAGAAGAACGTGAAATGCTTTAACTGAGATCAAGTGGAGCATTACAAGAACCAGTGTCCAAAGCCAGTCAGGGCGGACAAGGGGAAAGTTTTTGCTGTTGGATCATCAGCTAAGCCCACTACAGCTGGCAAAGGAAAGACTGTGATGGAAGGTACGTTTTTTATTTAGAGTATACCTGTTAGGATACTTTTTGATACTGTAGCATCACGTTCAATTATACCCCAGTGTTTGGTTGATAGGTTAAGCTTAGAACCAACATACCTTGTTACTTCCTTAAGGGTTGTGAATCCAATAGGAGGGTATGCAACTCTAGGGATGAGATGTGACCAGTTAGAACTTGATTTGTTAGGTCGTAAGTTAGCATGCAGTTTGTATGTTTACAATTTCGTAGATTTCAGAATCATTTTGGGTATGGATTGGTTGAGAAGGTATGAGGCCAGGATATTCTACCAGGATGGGGAGATATCTTTGAGACGCCTAGATAATCATAACTGAATTATATTCTCAGTAGAGAATTCTGACCGGAGTTGTTGTGCTTTGTTAAGTGCAATGGAAATGGGAGAAGAGCTAAGTTTGGTTCGAATAGCAAGAGAATTTGCAGATGTCTTTGAGCCGGTCATAGGACTACCACTGAAACGAGCTGTTGAGTTTCAGATAGATCTTGTGCTAGGAGCTGAACCTGTGAGTAGACCACCTAGCAGGATGACACCGATAGAGATGAAGGAACTGAAGGTGCAGCTAGTGGATCTAGAAGGAAGGAATTTTATTAGACCAAGCAGTTCACCTTGGGGAGCGGCCGCAGTATTCGTGAAGAAACCATATGGGTCGTTGAGGATGTGTATCGACTATCGTAAGCTAAACGAAAGGACGATAAAGAATAAGTATCCTTTGCCGAGAATTGATGATCTGTTTGATCAGTTGAGTGGAGCCAGAGTGTTTTCCCAATTGGATCTGGCGACGGGGTTCCATCAGTTGAGAGTGGCAGAGGATAGCATTCCTTTGACTGCATTTCGGACTAGATATGGTTCGTATGAGTGGTTAGTGATGCCATTCGGGTTGACGAATGCACCTGCTTTCTTTGTGGATATTATGAATCGAGTCTTCCGAGAGTTTTAGATAGATTCGTGTTGGTGTTTATAGATGACATTTTGGTGTACTCTAAGGATGAGAAAGAGCATGAAGATCATCTTAGAGTTGTGCTAGAGACGCTGAGGTAGAATCAGTTAAAGGCAAAGTTTTCCAAGTGTCATTTTTGGAAGAAAGAGGTTAAGTTTCTTGGTCATGTGGTTTCAGAGAAAGGATTGTCCTTCGATCCAGATAAGATCAAAGCTGTGAACAATTAGAAGAGACCAGAGACAGTGACCGAGATTAGAAGGTTTTTTTGGACTTGCTGGCTATTACCGGAGATTCATCAAGGATTTCTCGTGGATAGCAGCACCTTTGACTAAGCTTACCAAGAAGGAAGTGAGGTTTGTATGATCCGATAAATGTGAGGAAGCATTCCTTACGTTAAAGCATTTGTTGACCAATGTTCCAGTGTTAGTAGTTCCAGATGGAAACCAAGAGTTGGTAGTATACACGGATGTGTGTGGGACTGGATTGGGAGCAATGTTGATGTAGAAGGGCAAAGTCATTGCTTATGCATCTAAGCAGCTTAGGCAGCTTAGGCCGCACGAAGTAAGATATCCTACTCATGATTTGGAGTTGGCAGCGATGATTTATGCCTTGAAGATTTGGAGGCATTATCTCTTGGGGGAGAGATTTGAATAGTATACCGATCATAAATCTTTAAGATACTTATTCTTTCAGAAAGAGTTGAATATGAGACAACAGAGGTGACTGGAATTTTTGGTTGCTTATGATTTTGGTATAGAGTATACCCCAGGGAAAGGTAATAAAGTAGCAGATTCTCTTAGTAGAAGACATCAGAATGTGGTGTTGGCTATGTTGGCAGAATGGAAGGATCTAGAAGCTTTCGCGGTTGTGGTGTGCAGTTAAGATTGACTGCTAGTTCTAGTCAGAGTACTGCCATGTTGTCCTGTTTAGAAGTTCAACCGGTGTTGATCGAGAGTATTGCTTCTAAATAGAAGGAGGATCCATTATTAGCCGAGAGAATCAGAAGGCTTGAGGTTGGAACTGCGGTCGATGATTTGAAAGATTTTTGTCTTGACCAGAGAGGATGATTGAAAAAGAATGGAAGGTTATGTGTTCCAAATGTAGAGAACTTGAGAAGAGAAGTTATTAAGGAATGTCATCGATCCAAGTTTACGATTCATCCTGGAGAGACCAAGATGTATCAAGATATGAAGAGGAGCTTCTATTGGGAAGGCATGAAGAGGGATGTTGGCTTGTGGGTTAGGCAGTGTGTAAACTGTCAACAAGTGAAAGCCGAACACCGGAAGCCGAGTGGGTTGCTTCAGCCTTTAGAGATTCCGGTATGGAAATGGGATTCGATATCCATGGATTTTATTGACTGGTTGCCAAGGTTAAGGAGAGGAAATGAGAGTATATGGGTTATTATGGATAGGTTGACCTGTGCAGTTAAAGCGCTCGGCAGATTCAATGCGGCAGAGGTGCAAAATGTCATAGCGGGGATACAACGAAGACATAGCGGGATATAGCGGATGACTCTAAAATAGCGTATAAAACTCATACTTAATTTTTTTACAAATATATAAATTGTAACTAAATGAAAAATTAACATTCAGTTGAATTATAATTAATACATAAATAATTTCAAATAAAAACACGTGCGAATATACTATAAATAAACGTAATACTATTATATAACATAATTGAATTTAATAGAATATTAGACTATTTTTATTTCTAAAAATACATTAAAAAATTCAATTAAATAAATTAATTTCATAATCTTTATAATGTATAAATGTCAATTTTTAATTCATTTCTTTTAATGAAGATATAGCGGAAATAGCGGAATATAGCGGTAATAACGGGATATAGTGGAAATAGCGGGGCTTAAAGCGGAAAGCCAATATTTGAGGCTGTATGGAAAAATCACAGCGTTAGAAATCTGCTATAAGATATAGCAGGGTTATAGCGGGGCATGAACTGCACAGAGGTTGACCAAGAGTGCCCATTTCATTCCAGTAAAATCGACCAGGATGGCACCTGTTTTGACAAAGTTGTTCATAAAGAATATAGTTAGACTTCATGGAGTTCCTAGTAGCATAGTCAGCGATAGAGATGCATTATTCTCTAGTGAATTCTGGAAGAGTCTACAGGATGTGTTAGGCACTAAGCTCAAGATGAGTACCGATCACCCACACACAGATGGGTAGACAGAGAGAGTCAATAAGGTGCTCGAGGATTTGTTGAGAGCTTGTGTATTGGACTTTGGTGGATCTTGGGAGGATCACCTGCATTTGGTTGAGTTTAAATATAATAATAATTATCAGACTAGTATAGAAATGGCGCCTTTTGAAGCTTTGTATGGAAGGCCATGCAAATCCCCTGCACGTTGGTCGAAGACTGGAGACAGATTGGTCTTAGGTCCAGATTTGGTAAGGGAGGCGTCAGAGAAGATTGAGTTAATCCGAGAACAGATGAAGGAAGCTCAATTCAGAGAGAAGATTTACGCAGATAAGAGGCGTAAAGACCTAGAGTTCTCAGTGGGAGACAGGGTTTTCATTAAGATAAATTAAATAGAATAATGTAAATGTTGAGTGATAAGGGGATTGAGACTTGAATTAATTAATTAAGGTCGTTCCTAATAAAATAATTAATGGGCTAAAGAATGGTTTATAGGTTAAACAAATTACATAAGGGTATAATTGGAATTTCCGCCCATAACCCTTGCCTATATATATATTTCGTTCCAACCATTTCTTCCCATTTACGTCATTTTTGAAAACGCAAACCAAAAGATAGAGGAACGGTCGGCCATTAAGAGGAAGAAGAATTCAAAAATTAAAGCTAGAAAATCAAGCTTAGGGGAAATCAATCTCAATCCAATCTCTTTATCTAGATCAAGGTGAATAATAATTCCATCTCTATTTTGTTTTGAATTATATATTTTCGGATTTAAGGGTAAATTCGTTTTTATGATATATTTGATGATGATATGCTTGATTTATTATTTATATGATTTAAACAAGATTTTTCAAAAGAGGATAAGCACGGTTTTAGGTTAAAACCGAGATTTAAAGATGTTTTCATGCCATGGGAAAATTTTATGTTATGAGAAACATGATTTTGTAGTTGGGTTTCAAGTTTGATAATTTTCCAAGCTATGGAAAGATTATTATGAATTTTCAAAGGAAAATATGGTTATTTGGGTTTATAATTTATTTTGGGAAATATATTGAGAATTTGGGTCTGAAATTTTGATAGGTTAAATAACATGATTAAAGTGAATTTCTGGAATTTTTAGGGATTTTCCCAAAGTGATTTGCTATGCAAAATAAATTGTTTTAGAAGAGAGACTTCGTTGCAAAAATTGGAAGGGCTTAATTGGTTAACTTAACCATGGTTTAGATCTGGATTAGCGGCAGTTACTTTTGAAAAAAAATTGAAAAAGTTAAGGAAACCAATTTGGTGTTGACACGTGGCGGGGTAGTTAGAAAAAAGTTTACTTTATAAAGAACTAAATCAGGTTTACTCAGAAAATAGGTTATGTTTGCTTTAGAAAGCACCTTTCGACACAGATGCCTCCACCTTTATCTTAGTCGAAACCTACCATGCTGAAACCAATACACAAGGTATCACAAAGATGGTACGTAGTGGATTGGAGGAAGGCGGAAGGTAAGGTGTCGAAAGCATAGCTTCCGAAGGAGTCGAAACCTTGGTTTGTTTTCAAAAGAAAAGCGCCTGCCTTTGTTTTGATTTAGCCTTCGACTGGGTTCCTTACTTATGAAAGAATGTTTTGAAAGAAGGGATTCCGACCTAGTCGAAACCCTGGTGCCATTCTTTAACCTTTCGATGGTGTTGAAGATATCAATGTTGTCAAAAGGATATTTTGTTTTATAAGTTTAAGTCACTTCCTAAAGCTTTCGAAAGGGGTTAGGGGTTTCGAAGGCCATGGTTTCGAAAGGGGTTTCGACGCCAACCTTCTAATGTTTTACCCAGATGTTAAATGCTTTCGAAAGGGATGGTGCCGACCCCATCAAGTTTTCACCAATATTTTTATATGATAAAGGATGGTTTCAAAACAGATGTTTTCACTTTGACCCAAATAATGTTTTTAGTATAAACTCAATGCTTTCTTAAGGGGTACTTTCAATGATTTTGGAAGGGTTACTTCCAATAGTGTCGAAAGGGGTACTTTCAACTAGTTTCAAAGCTAAGCTTCTAAAGGTTAAATATTAATACTTTAATGTATTCGGGAGGTTTCAAAAGGTGGTTTTTAAAGTATTAAAAGGCAGGAGCCAAATGTTTTGAAGATAGATTTTTAGGGCTCTCGAAGGAGGCTATTCTATGAAGTCGAAAGCTAGGTTTCGAAGGTATCGAAAGGTTTTATGACCCAAACTCTATTTTTAAAGGAAAATTCCATGGCTAAAGTAAAGGAGTTTTTATAATAGTTTTAAGAAGAAGCTATCTTTGGTAAAGTTATAGGTTAAAGGGATTAACCATGTTTTATATTAAACCCGCAGGAGTGGTATTGTCATGTTGTTATACTGCTTCTTCTAATATGAATATATTCACTTTATAATGGACCCATAACTGCATTTTGGGGAAAAGGGTAGAAGAACCAGTTAGGTTAACCCAGTAGTGAATATAAATAGAATAAACTCCTGAATGAGTAGAATTACATCCAGGAGGTCAGGAAGACCAGAATATATGATGCTAAAATATAAATGAAAGATATTGGCAGGGGCCAATAGGTTCTCGGTAAGACCATGAAAACTGTGTATAGGAAAAGATATTGGCAAAGGCCAATAGGCACTACAAGAAAACCTACCTTTAGTTGCAATTATTAGTAGCATTTGTAATGTGAATGCAATGAATATAATTTTTACCATTTCTTTTTACTTAATTTTGTTTTATTCCAACGCTGCTAAATTTTGCCGCTCATGCCCGCCAATACTAAAAACTCATTTCATTTTTCATCTCCTCCCTCATTGTTACATTTCTACCCTCATTCAACAAAATCAACAGAATTCCTCTCGCTTCTCTGTCTCATGCCACTTATCTCTGTCTCATGCCACTTATCTCCATCAGTCTGCTCCTCTCCACTTTGTTGATCCACTCTTCCTTCAATCAGCTCCCATTTGCTTCCTTGAGATTTGTTCAAAAACCCTAAATCGACAAATCGAGATAATTCTCATCTGCTAAGTGCAACTCTGGGGAAGAAGGTGTTGTTGAGGTCAGTATTCTACTTTTTAGTTATTGTAATATGTGTTTGTGTTATTTATGTGAATTCATGTGCTCCTTTTTATTTGATATATTAGGTTGCTCACCACCCAGATGTTGTTTCTTTAGTTTCTGGAATAGTAGGTTGTGTTGGTTTGAAGGTACGAATAATTCTTATTCTAGATACGAAATTTGATAATAGTATAATTGTTGTTTTACCGATGCATAAACTGGATAATCTACTTTGGATTATAGACTGTCAATGAACAAAATGCATGAAGCAAGAGAAAATATTTAGAAAAAAGAAAAACAAGTAGGATGTATCTGCATGCCTCCTTGTTGAATCTCCTCTCAGGAATGCCATATAACTTCTCAGAAACATCTGGCTTTACTCGACAAAACGAGGGTCGATCTTCAACACAAAATATATGAAGTAGGCTTATAAATATCACACAATTGTCTTCTGATTTTTTTGACAGTATGATATACTGATATATATATATATATGATTTTTTGATAGTATGATATACTTATATATATATATATAATCATGTTTATTTCATGTCATGTTGCATTTATATCTGCACAATACCTTCATAAATGGAGCACATACGAGTTGTATGATCATAATGAATACACCAGCCATCCGGACCAACTATACTTCTGAATAGCTGAGCATAATAGTCATTACACTATACGATAGAAGATATATAAATCATATAAAATTTCAAAGTTAATAATATTAACTTGAAGATTGATAAGGTCTTCATCAAAAATTTCCCCAGGAGTAGAAAAGGCAAGTCCCTTGTTGTAACACCGTAACACCCCGCATTTCTATAATTAAATAATTAAATAACGATGAATATTGAAAATAAACATTTTTGTAATTATCGGAATATGGCCTCGAAACTTATACCATTCTGTTCATGGTGATTTTCTGATCAATTTCTATATATAACTTGTCGAAATCCAAGTTAATACAGAGAAATTACGAAAGAAACAAAAATCAAGAGAAACGAAAAAGAAAAAAATATGGGTCGACCCATAGGTCGACCCATAACACTCAAGATCGTCAACCCCAAGAGAGCACAGGTCGACCCTAGGGTCGACCCGCGTTACTACCTGGACGCAATCTCGTCCAGGTACGTGCCGAACCAAATAAAAATCGATTTTTGCATGATTTGAGACATACGTTGATAGATCTGATGGCTCCAAACGACCCTGCAACATGGTGGCTTCAGATTCAATCCAAGAATCCAACGGTCTGAGATCTCCAAACTCCACTATAAATAGGACCCTAGGCCTAGCTATTTTCTCACAATCAGATTTTCACCCAAATAGGTTCATTGCCTAAGGCTGGACCCTAAAACGAAAATATTTCTAGGGAGAAGATCTTCTCAATAAAAATATTTGACACCTAAGAAGGGGATCCATGAAGACCATGGAGCCAAGCTAAGCACAAGCAAAGTTAAGAACGACAGGTGAGTGGATTTAATTATATATCTTTTACGTTTATGATATATTATCGTTAAATTCCCGTTAAATAATTTTATTCAGTATTTATTTCAGTAATTAATTATGTTAATTAGTTATGTGGAGACTGTAAATTGTATAAGAGAGCTTATATGTAATTATTATTTATATGGAAAATATTAATCAAATTAAATATGAATAATATTATGCTTGACAGTTAGAGAAAGGCATAAGCCTAAAAATAAGAAATTTACAGTTATTTACATCTATTTTAAAAGTTGAAATTTAGCCTGTAAATGTTAGCTTCTTTTTATTCTTTTTTACGCGAATAAAATAGTAAAGAGAAGAATTCGCAAATACAAACTAAAATAGAAGAACACTAGATTTATAGAAATTAGATGTAAATAAGAAAAGCTGAAATAAAAAGAGAAAATAGAAATTTGCAGTAAATTATGCTAAAACGGGGAAAAATAAATTAAAAGGGAAAATCTAATAACTTGATTTGGAAGTAAGTGATAGATTAATTGGTTGGTTTAGTAAAGAGAATACATTTCTATAGCTTAATATTTAAAAGATAATGATAAACGTAATTGCAAGAGTAAAAGAAAGAAAAAGAGAATTAGTGTAAAATAGAGAATCTACTATATTTTGCACTATCCAAAAAATTAAAGAAATAATAAAAGAAATAACTTGCAGTTACGGACTATTGTTTATAGCGTTATTTAGTATTAAAATATAAAAATCGATTTTTAGCACAGTTTTCATAACCAACCAAATAGAATAGAACTACTTCCTAGAATATAAGAAAATAAAGTGAAGAATTAGAGGAAGTAAAGAAGAAATCAAGTTAATGATTAAGACAAGACTAGAAGAAATTAACAAAAATGTATCTAGATCTGCATTTACTGCGCAGATAATAGAATAAAAGCAAAGCAGTTATTATGATAAGTAAATTTGTGACAGTCGAACGTAGTCCCAAGCCAAGATTGTCATATAATATAAGAGAATTAAAGAGAATTCGATATCATAATAAAAGAAGACAGACTAGAATAGAAAAGAGACGCTTGTGATTATATTTATAATATATTGATTATAAAAGAATATAGTAGTGACAATTACAAGTAAAATTATAACATAGGTTATAATTAAGTATAAAGAACAGAAAAGGCTTATTTTAAGATTTAAATTAAGTTAATAAGCAAATAGAGCAGAAATAATAGAAGAGGCTTATTTTAATAAACTTAGATCTTGGATTAAGTTAATAAGCAAGATAATAGAAGTGGCCCATACCAACAGCATTCCCTTTCGGTCGGGAATTGATGGTCTCACAATAGTTAGGTGAGGCTTGGACAAGATTATTCTAATTAGGGTAAATAAGTAGCCAATAGAGTAAGAAAAGTAACTAAATGCAAAATAAAAGATTAGACTTAGGGTCTAATAAAAGAGTAAGATGCATTTGGAGCAGCCCAAAGGATGAAGAGCCTAACGAAGTAGTTCATCACAGATTTCAGCACAGAAGAAGCACATCCAACTTAGTTATTTTGGGCTAGAAGAAAGTATGAGACTTCAACGGGACGTGATGGTACTCTAGGGAGGCTCTCTGGGGTAGGCATAGCGAAGCAGTCCCCCGGAGGCAAGTATGTAGGTGTTCCATCAAGAGAGTATGCCTTGATTGCTTTTTGCATGGCAGGACCATTGTAGGCAGCCAAAAGGGGTTGATGTTTAGAGTAGGATATTCGTATGACACCGTACTTGACTTGCGAGTAGGTTTTAGTGGGCAGGACCCAAAAGGATAGTTGCATGCGGATATCTGGCCAGCATCAAACCAAGAAGCGAGTTCGGAAAAGGCTAGAGTTAAACAAAAAGGCCAATGATTCTTTCACCATCGAGACATTGGATGAGAGGCGCAGCCAATTGAATGTTTAGATTGTTTTCAGTAGGGCACGGCCACTTAGCTCTTTAGAGGTCTTTCGATTAGTTGAGGGGTGGCTGCGTGGGGCCATAGCCACGATAAGAAAAGAGACAAACCAAGTAGAACATTTGTATTGTAGGCCTAATAAGGCAGTCCTTTACAGACTTAGAAATTCCCCGACTGAGTTCCGTACAGGTTGATCTTGTTAAGCGGGATTTAAGGAGTAGATAGAACGATTACGTATAGTCCTCAAGGTACACACCGGGTGGTACATTGTGGATGTTTGGGCATTAGTATAGGCTAGTGCGGACACAATTTTACGTTTTTATAGTAGACGATGGAACATTTGTATTGTAGGCCTTACGAGGCAGTCCTTTACAGCTGTAGTCACAGAACGCTATAGGAGCAAGACGATGAGGTCATTTTCGAGGAGGATACGGAAGGTACTAAGGGTAGTACCTTGGACCGATACGGTCATTGGGCATATAGGTACATATATATTAGTTATTAGGTTTTGACCTACTAGGGAGTAGATGGGTACGATTCATGCATAGAGGCGAGAGTATTATAAACCCAATAAACCTAATATAACGTAAAATGGAAATAAAACGGTATATGTAGAATTAAACTTAAAAATATATAACTTGTCCATTCACCAGAACTTTAGTTCTGACCCCCTCCTCATAACAGCCTACATGTTAGGTAGATGACAGAGACTTTCCAGCTTTGAGACACTTGTTCAGAAAGTGTTAATATATTGGTGAGTATTTACTTACTATTATATTTTAGTCAGTTCCGCTGTGAGATATTTATTTGAGCTCTAATATATTTGTCTTTGCCTATTTGCAGGATATCAGATACCCAACTCGGGCTTCGGTGAGCTTGGGTTTTAGCATTTTTGCGAAAAATCCAGACCCACTGGAATTCGGGTTGTTACACTTGTCTAGCTTGCAACAAGCTCCATATCCAGTTGTACATTCCCATATTTCATTATCTTTTTTTATTTCCCAAAACCTAATGATGTTATTTCTTTTGCTTTTTTCTTTACAATCCATACCCCGTGTCAAATCCCTATTCCATGTCTCCATTGGCAACGGTAGTAGCTTTCTTTTCTAGCTAGACATATGGCATGATCAAACACCCCTCGCCCGCTTGTTCTCTAACCTATTTTCCCATACCTCCCACCATAACTCAACAGTTGGCGAGATTTCAACCCTTGGCCCAGACTGCCTGTGTCCCCCAGCTCTCTTTGACCTTAACACCTTGAATGATCTCACTTCAGCCACTAACCTACTCCTTTCACTCCAGCTCTCTAACACAACAGATCATTATACCTGGGCCTTATCTCTTGAGAAAGGCTTTTCAGTCGCCTCATGCTACTCATTCCTTAACCACCCAGGCAGATCATTCCCTTTCGCAAGAGTATGGAAATGCAGACTCCCTCCCCGCATCCTTTTTTTCCAATGGTGCCTCATCCATGCTCGTATCAACACCAAAGATAGACTTAGACGTATGAATATCCCTCTAGACCCTCTTTGTGCCTTGTGCTCTATGCAAGATGAATCCATTTCTCATCTCTTTTTTGCCTGTGATTTCTCCTACTACATTTGGGCCACGACCAGTGCTAATCTCATCGGCTACATCCATGTCCTCCACTCGTTCTTTGACTACTGGCAGTATAACCCTCCAGATAGAAAACTCGACTCCTTCATTGCCATTTACAGTTGGTGCATCTAGAAAGAAAGAAATGCATACGTTTTCAACAAGCCCAAATGCAGTATTGAAGGAATCTGTAACCGAATCTCTTACCTATTTACGCTCTGGACAGGATCAACGCGTAGGATGCCTTTCACTCTGCGTCTCCCTTCCAGTGACAATGCTCATGCTGACTAATTGGAAAGTACATGGGAAGTCTCTTCTTGCTGGCCTCTTTCTGACCCATATGTATGATCATCATCTTAATAGTCGGTAGTAGTAATGCTCTTACTTTGGCTTGGTACTTTTACACAATGCTGCTGTTTTTTGTATATATTTCTTTCTGTGTATGCTGAACTTGGGACCAGATTGGTCCGCGAAACTTATTTTTTAGCTATCGATCAGGTATGTTGGTCGACTACTACTTATTTATATTAATATATAATCGGCTGTGTAGTCTCATGCTACACACCCGTTTCCCTCAAAAAATAAAGAATATTGGATATAGAACCAATGTAGATATTGCATGAAGCAAACATATTTTGCACTTTTTCTTTTTACTGCACAAAAGTTAATATGTAAATGAATCATCCATAATACCGTTTCACCCAAAAAGAATATTAGCATTTTGTACGATTTTTTGATATTTACTCAATATTTGCAAAGTAGACTATTATAAAAAAGAAATAAACAAGTAGACAGTGCACATTCAATTTGATGGTAGCTCTTTTTTGGATATCATGCTCATACATGATACTACGTTACCAATCTCTTCTAGTCTAGCACATAGGTCATCATTTTTGAATTTTGAACGTAGGTGTTGTATTTGCTTTGATTCATACTAAAAGCTAACTTATTAAGGAAGGGAATTCATGATGTTACATACTCATGAAAAATCATACAACTTGCCAATGTAGGATCAGCACAGTAGTTTATTTATAGTCCAGACTTATATATTGTCTTGATACATGGTTCATAAACTCAAATTACTATCCTAAATAGTTGTGTATCTGTATCATATGTGCATGTTTTAAAACATTGGGTATATAAGATTTTGTATGATTTTATACAGTTTGCTTGCGTAAAATGAAATCCAATCATGCTGCAGCAACTTTACACTTTTTTTTCTTCAATAATTGGTTGATGAATAATTTTTTTTTGAATAAATTGTTTGTACAAATCTACCACTTGTAGGCTTATGGCTAACCTGGCTGTAACATGACCTAACAAATTTTTTTTTACTCGGACCCATAATGCCAACTATCTATGGTTAGTGTGTGCACTTTCATCAACTATGTTTTTCGTAATGAACATACATGTTATGTTGTTATCCGTTCCGTGTATGAAACCCGGACCTCATACTAGTTCATTGTTATTTCAAGATCCTACCAAGGATTTGCTATGTTAACTTTAAGATTTTGGAAGTTTATTAATTTTCCATTGCAAATTGCACATATATATGATTGCAAATAGCAACGAATTTGCAACGAAGCTACATATGAATAGAATCATTATTCATATTGTCTACATTGATCGTTAGTTGAAGCTCATCTGAGTACTAGAGTGTTTTCAGTCTATTAATTTACATGATAAGCCCAATGATTGTGCCAATATTATGTTGTAACTTTAGTTGGATCATTTTGTAATAAATAATCTCTTCATATAAACATTTTTATAGCATGTATGACTGCTTATGCTGAACCAAACTAGTCTTTAAATATTTCTCAAGCATCTTCTACTTTTGTAAGTAATGATTTTTCCCTCAATTTGTTTTCTTATTATTTGCTGGCTTCATTCATATAAACAGCCCGAGCACTGACAGCTCATAGTTGATGAAGGTGCTTTGACACGTGTTATCAGACTTCTCAAAAGGCACAAAACTACTACGAATTCTCGAGCATTTATTGCCTTATTAAGGGAATCTGCTGATGCATTGACCAACCTAGCTTATGAGAATCGTTTGTATTTTCATATTATTGAGTTTAAGGCCCTCCCAACTCTGTTTCTCATACTAAGGTTGAAGGATCCTTCCATTCATTATGAGGCTGTAAGTTGTACCATTTAACTTTTATGCTCTTTTTTATAGTTCTAATCATAACATTATTGCAAGGATTGAATGCTTTTGCAATGATCCATAATACCATGCTTCAAGAAGCCTTGGAAAAGTTGAGAAGATTCTACCCTCATACTTTGATCATTTATGTAGATTACTATCATGCTTTTACGCATATGATCGGTTCTCCCACAAATTATGGTGATTGCTCTTTTATAACTGTTGCTGATATGTTTTCAATCCGTAGTTTATGCGCTGAATCATAACTTATTTTGCTAAATTTTGTTTGAATAGGGTTTGAAAAAAACTCCTTAACAAAAGCATGTTGTGGAAGTGGTGGTGAGTATAACTTCGACATCAACAAATTGTGCTAAACACTTGGGGTTTCTGCTTGCAAAAATCCAACAAATCACATAAGTTGGGATGGAATTCACTTAACTCAAGAGGCATACAAAGTCATGGCAACAAATTTAATGAGACAATTTCATTTTCCATATTACAGCTTTTAGACTTTATGGAAATATTGATTTTATTTTACTTTTTTCTAATTTCTTTTTAGATTAAGAATGGGTAAGAGTGAGATGATCACATACTACTTATTTTACCAATCAAATGCTCTGAGGTGTTTAGACTCGTGTATCATCAGTTTGATTAATGTATATATTGCTACTTTTCAACACTCAAATTTTTAATAAGCAGAGCCACTTATGTATCCAAGGGTTATTGACTCCTAATATAGTATACCCTTTAGCAACCAATTGCAAAATTCTACCCGTTAAGCCACTTATTAAAAATTTAAAATCAGGACCAACTCCATATGCAGTTATGACCAACTCTATATTCAATTATCAGTTTTCTACCTTTGTTAGTATCGTTTACTTTCTCCTGTAAAGTGCTATGATATAGTTCTACATAAGCAACATACTTATGCTGTAAAACCATACCTTTTGTGCTTTTTCGACTACTTTGGTCAGTTACTCAATATTAACATCCATGAAGAATGCGTCGATTATAGAAATTAAACACTTCAACCTCTTTTACTTGTTTTGTTAGCGGCAAAGTACATTATTAATTAAAAAAAGGTTCCACTGCAGTTACCACATTAATTGTGTTTGTGGGACAACAACACTTCTCTGTGTGTTAAATCTACATAGCATTAATGAAAAATAAGATCCGTATATGTAATTAATTTATATCTTTATCGAGTTGTTTCTTTAGTAATCCTAACAAGTTCAATATACAGTTTTCTAACTAGCTTAGTTCTAGAAAGTATATATTTTGCACTTGTAAACCATGTTGATCAATAACTGTTTTCATTATGACCTATCGATATTTTGGTCAATTTTGTTACTTATCTGACTTTTCTTTTTCTAGCTTGAGAAGTCAAATGAGGATCATAAACGCAAACTAAAGAAAATTGAGCGCGTGCTTCAAGTAGCAGAGGTACTTTGAAATGAATTTCATTTATCCCACTGAGTCGCTTTGTTCATATTTCTGTATGCAAACATTATATGCTTGTTTATCTTTAGGAAGTATTAATGAGAACACAGTTGGATGCAACTTCAAAGTAAAACGTATTGCACGAGGTAAGTATATTTTATTAGTGCTAATTTTTGTAGACCATATAATAGTTTAACTGACATAAGTCATTTATTTGTCTCATCTAAATATCTGATCAATCAAGTTCTGTCAATAATTATATGGGTGGAATTTCTTATATCCACATTGAATTCCTATTCATATCTGCACATATTGGTTCTTAGTTGTTGTCTATTGATTTAATTTGCACTATATTGATGTTCTGCTATCTTTTAGTCGCTCTATATTGTTCCTCAATCGATGGATCTGGTTGTAAAATTCACCATCTGTTTTGAGTCTTTGGCACAAATGAGGTGGTAATTTCCATTACTATTTACCTCCAATTCTTTACTATTAATAAAGAGAATTGATTGCATAGAAATTCAATTGTTGTTGTTTCAAATGTATTACCTTTTGAATTTGCTTGAGAGAGAGGGGGAGGGATGTATACCGCTTCTAAATACAATGAACGAAATCATACTTCAAATCACAGATGTTAGATATATATGCTTGTGGACATTGTGTGTGCCAATACACTATTGCTATTTAATCAAAACCTATCATCGAAGTTCCATCATTGACTTAGTTCGGTAGTTTAAATATAAAAATGAGTTCTTCAATAGTGTTTGAACTTAAATTGAAAATCTAAACACACGACATTCAATGATTTATATAAAAAGTCGATGTGTTAGGTCAACTTTGGACTAAAATAAATTTTCCATTCATAATCAAATCCACCAATAATAATACACGTCTACAGTGGGAAAAATAACAGTAAGCGTAGGTAATAATCACTCTAAGCAAACTAAGGGTAATGCAGCATGCCACAAATAAACTATATGAGGTTCGCCTATCAATTATAAGGGTATATATGATAATTTTGCACTATGAAAACACAGCACTTTTGATCCTCAACTATATAACCAAAGAAGTAAATTAAAATTACATATTTGCTAATTTTGAGTCAAAATCAAATTGGGTCTTTGCTGCTTGGGAGCCTTGGCATGGTTGCACTGCTTTATTTCCCTAGTGGCAACTCTGTTTTGATTCCTTGGAATATATAGCGAGAGAAATAAATGCTCTTTGATTCTATATTTATATGTAATGATGTCTGATTCTATATGTAAAATGTGTCTGTGGTAAATGATTCATTAACATGCATATAACTAAAGAAAATACTTGTCGTTTCAGTACCTTATTATTTTTTTGCAGAAACTGTATGAAAGTTTTCAGGAGAATTAGTACCCTAGCAAGGAGAAAAAAGAAAGTTTGGCTCAAGAACTTGGAATTGATTATGTCCAGGTGTGATATTGCATCTTTCTCAATGTACACCTTGCATGTTATTAGGAGAATATAAGATTATTTATTTCAGATATTATGTAGTAGAAGCATAAATCTATGATAATTATAGAGGTTAAGGTCTCAAAACGTATGAAATATAAATCTTATAGCTGGTTAAAAACACAACCGAGGCACCCTTGAAATCATCCTACTGGATATTGTATAAACTGCTCTATAATGTCTAATATGCCTTATAACAGTATATTGTATAAACTGCTCTATAATGTTTCCAGGTTTTTAGTTCCTTCTGGATATGTGCTATGGGTAATGAGAGAAATGCATGTTAGTATGCATAATCCACGGTGGAGAAATACAGGTTCTTCCTCAATAAATAAGGTATATAACTAAGGCCTTTTTATAATGCAACAACTTACAGTTTTAGTTGCTTTAAGCAACTCATTTTTTTATGACAGTTTGCCAGTTGCAAAATTAATTTTATAGGATAAATAATAAATATGTTTTCTGTCTGCAGAAATCCAAAATACTTCAGATTAGGCACTAATATATTTTTCTGTGTGTGTACACACACACATACTCCACCATCATATATGCTGCTTAAATGTTTAGGTGTCATTTGTTATGTCAATAACATACAGAAATACCTCGTTAGGAACTTGATAGCCATTTTTGCTGGATAACTAAGAGGTTCTCTGTGTTCATTCTCATAGATAATGAGTTTAATATAAAGTAGTCGCTTGTCAATGATACATTTTAAAATGAAGGCAAAGTGTGAATGGCATAGAAAAAACTACATTTTTTTGGCAAAGTACAAGGAACTAAAAACACTTCTCAGTTATTCTTGCCTATGTTGCCATTAATTGTTGCTTGCTGTTAATTCTGGAGGTACAGAAAGGTGAAACTAATAATGCTTCCCTTTTTATATATCGGCTTCTTCTACATTGGTGTTAAACTTTCTTATTTTGTTGAATTAATTCTGAACTATAGAGAATGATATTAAGTATTATGGCTATACATTCCTACATGGCTACATGTTATGGTTTCCTATGACTGTTTTGATGGATATTTTGTTATTGTTATTCTCGTGCTTACAAGGTTGAGGGATATTGTATCTTTATGCAAATTGATTTACAATTACATTAATAAGCTTGTTATTGAGGTATATATCACTTTAACATTTGATACAGTACAACATTTGTAAATTTCAATATGTAAATCTAATCATAACTTGTATATTTCATTATTTAAAGCTCATCGTGAGTTCTTCAATGGCTTTGGCATTACCGATGATGCAGCTGCTCAAACAGGAGAGGTGCTTGCACTAGCTACTATGTCCTTGAATTTTTTTAATTCTTTAAAGGTATGAAACACCTTTAAGTTCGACTTCTTCTTTCTCTTCTTCTTTATCTTCTATAGGTACATAATAACACATTTACCTTCACCTTATTATGTCTTGCAATTTTTTCTATTTTTCCATACATTCATATTAGTTCCATTATTCATGGCAAAACAAATATGGTGTGAGTGAGGGACAGTTCTACCAAGTCCTGTTGTACGAATTAGATGTTATTTAAAAGGTTGTCATACTACAACAAAAAATAAATAAGTGTATTATAAAAATTAACCAAGTTTTATAAAAATTTAACTAAGTTAACTAAGTTTTATAAAAATTATTTAAATTTAATAAAAGTTTAACTAACGATGTTTGATATACTTTAGATATGCAAAAAAGTTTCACAATCATCTGTAGATTGTTAAACCAGTCTATAGGTAATTAGCCTTTTAGGAGTAAAGACCAGCTGCAGCGAAGAATTGTGGGTAATCAAGTAATGAACATGGCTTTAATTGTTATATATACTATAACACTTTGTTAGTACTTGTTGTGTAAACTTGTTTATAAATGGTTATGGATTTTATGTGATGTTGCCCAGTTTGTCAAAAAACTATTATCGAAATGGTTATGGATATTATATTTGATTATGTGATTAACAATTTTTTTGTAATTGTTTGAATATGATGATTATGTGATTGATTAATTGATTGTTGGTTTGAATACGACGATTATGTGATTGATTGCTAGTTGTAGTAAGACTATTATGTGAGCGATGGTTAGAAATGATACAAGGCACTAACAGGAAATGGTAGGCTGGACAGTATGCTACAAAACAGTTAATAACTTTTAGTAGCATTTTGAAAATGCAATGGAAGTAAATGTAAACATCTACGATACGACTTTCGTAGCGTTGAAAAAGCGCTACCAAAACTTTTAGTAGCTTTTCAGTAAACAATACGATACAACATGCTACTAAAAGTCTGTAACTTTTTGTAGCGTTTCTAAAACCCTACAATAGGTCATGATTTGGTAGCGTTTTCTACAACGCTGCAAAATGTTCCAGACTTTTAGTTCCATATTGTATCGCAACGTTTACCGAAACGCTACTACAAGTTTTGGCAGCGTTTTTTCAACGCTACGAAAGGCCTTTTCTGATGAAGTGTGGTTCATAGTTAGCCCACGAAAACTATGTACAAGGGAAGATGTCAGAAAGACAGGTTCATAGTAAGCCCATGAAAACTATGATTGGATACTGGCATGGGCCAGTAGGTTTGTAGTTAGCCCATGAAAACTATATCTAGATGAAATATTAACATATGTCAATAGGTTCCTAGTCAACCCATGAAAACTAAGATAAAAAAAAGGATATTGGAGTCACCAATAGGTTCCTAGTCAACCCATGAAAACTGGGATAAAGGAAAGGATGTTGGAGTCACCAATAGGTTCCTAGTCAATCCATGAAAACTAGGATAAGCGTAAGATGTTGGAGTTATCAATAGGTTTATAGTGATTCCATGGAAACTATGTAATTGGACAGAGAGTCCTTAAATGTTTAACTGGTTATTAGTCAGCCCACGAAAACTAATAGGTTAATAGTAAACCTAGAAACTATAATTGAGATAGATAGTCTAAAATGAATGGGGATGGGTAATCTAGAATTGATTCATTTGTTTTGCATATCATCGTATTATACTATTTTGAATTGTTTTAATCATTGTGGATGCAGGAGCACAGTATATGGTTTTGTAAAGGTTTTGAGATACTAGTGAGGGGAAACCCGTTCCACTAAGCGGCGTGGTCTCACTAGATATCTAAACGATTTGAGATTAAAGATTATTATTCATACCAGGCTTTATGTCTGACTCGAAGTTTATGTTTTCCCTTTAAACTCTCGGGTACTCAATTGATTTTGAGTAGTTTGAGGGTTGAGATTTTCAAGTAACTCTTAAGACGAATAAGCTTCCAGAGACGTGCAGAAGGCATGATAGCTATTTAGAGATCTCTTTCTTTTGATTCCGATGTGTTGTTTATAATGGCAAAATTGTTATATTGCATGTATATACTCTGATCCTCTAAGGGGGCATCTTCATATGTCGCTCTTGGGCGTATGTGTAATAAATACATTTTCTCTGAACGTGATTTGCGAATTTAGGATTATGTAATGAATTGGAAATGTTTTGAGATGAAATGTGATTTTGTTTGAAGTTTAAATTTTTTTCCATATTCATGTGTTTCTGTGTATCAATGAATCTAACACCGCCGTATTTCGTCACCGAGGATTAATAACCATGGTTGGCTGCAGCATCAATAGTCGTTAGTCTTGGGCTCCAAGTAGGGGGATGTTACAATTATAATTAATTAAATTAATAAATAATTAATTATCATTATTTAAAATGAATATCAAAGTCAAAACATCCTTGTTACTTTGATAAATTCACTTTGAAACTTCATAAATGAAGTTGATTAACTAACTCCAATAAACTTTAATTACAAAAGGTAAATCACCATTAAAACATCATTAATTCAATTAACTAATAAATTTAAATATAATAATTAAATTAAGTAAATAATTAATTAACTATCATTATTTAAAAATGATTTATTAATTATAAACATCAATAAAGGAAAGATTAATTAGAGTTAAAAGAAGTTTAAAAATTTTAAAAATCATTTATTAAAAATATTTATTAATTTAAAAGCATCATTAGCAAATTGATTAATTAACCTTAATTCATCATTATTGAATGATTAACAATCCTTAAACATCATTAAATAAAATGATTAATTGAATTTAAACATCATTAAATAAAATGATAAATCAATTTAAACAATCATTAATCAGGTAATTAGTTAAATTTAAAAAACATCATTAACTAAGTAATTAGTTAATCTTAATCCTTATTAATTATGTAATTGATTAATTAAGTAATTAATTAAAAAATCATTATTAAAATAATTAAATTTTTTTGAAAATGTCACTAATCAAAAACTTGCTTAACTTGTAAAATAATTCCAAGCACGATACTGAAACCAAACGGTTTCGATAAAAGGCGATTTTCCGAAAGTGCCGATATAGCGACTATCATTATGCGGGCAGTTCGGCAAAGAAACTTATGAAATTAGCCACACAACCAAACATCACATAGCAATGGTTTAAGCACAGTACAAGGTAAATAATGATGATACAACATGTAATAGGTATTTACTAACAATTATATTAACTTTAACTACCAACTTTTCATATAGCTAACCACATGCTTACTAACTTTCAAATGCGACAACTTTTTAAAGCATGAAACAAATAAACAACCAAACCGTCACTTCACATATACAAAAGGCATTAATAGGCTATTAACATGAACATTAACATAGTATAAACTTGGTTTCAGAAGGTGTAGTTTTACTCACCGAAAGCTATCCAAACCCTCGCTAACTTAGGGTATGACCTAGCACTTCCATTCCTAAGCAAAAGATGGAGTCTTGGACCCTTAATGCACTAGGTAGGCTTGGACTTGAAAGAAGAAGGAAGTCAAACTTGTTTTTGTAAGGTGGAGTGACTTTGGATAATCGTCGAATTCTCAAAAATGAACCCGAAAATAGGTCATTTTCCAACTAGTTTTTGGAATATTTACTCTTAGATTATAAAAATTTGTAAGGAGGAAAGTTTTAGAAAATTATTTTCTCTATAATTTCAAAAAAATAATTACTCAATTTCGATTATTTTTGAAGAAGATATGGTCAAAATACGAAGGACTATTTTCGGACTTGAAATTCTGGGTCCAAAAGCACTATGTAAACAATTGATATTTTCACATAGCTATGCTCGAAATTTGAAGAAGTGATCAACATAAAAGTTTTAAACACTGGAATTTGACATGGTTTTAAATAAAGAATAACTTCATTTGGACAAGATAGGAGAGAGATATGATCGGTGGAAGAAGAGGAAAATTTAGAGAGATGAAAGCCTATTTATAAGCAAGTGAAAATGTGAACTACCTAAACACCCCTTGTCCTTTACCCTCCACATTGTTTTTCCACCTCAACACTCTCCATCGTACATTCCATTTCAGCCTCCACCTTATTCCCCTCTCATCATGTCAAAGAAAATATCTTTTAATATGTTTTGTATCCGAGTCGCCAAAGTGTCAAATCATGTCTCTTAAGGCATCTTTTTTTTTGGCAAAGCCAGCAGGTTAAAAGGTCCCCTACCTTTTATTTATAACATGTAATAAAGTATTACAAGCATAATTAGAGAGTTACATGAGAAACAAGAGAAAAGAAAGACAAAAAAAACACGACACGGAAAAACAAAACAGAGCCCGAAGCAGTAGCACACAAAACACCAGGCAGCACATAGCAAGCCAACAAGCAAGACCATATCCCAGCCAGAGAACCAAATAACAACAAGAGACTACGGAGGGACTCGAGGCAACAAACAAAGGACATCAAGTAGCACACAAGAAGACTCCAAGCACATCACAATGCATAGGGCAAAAAGCATCCACTACAATTACAGAGGTCTGACTAAGGCAAGAAAGAGACTGTGTTTAGAGGAGCATATTCCTGAAAACACCCTAGAATTTCTTTCATCCCAAATCAGTTGAATAGATTATTTTTTAATTTTAAGAACCAACATAGATCTAGCAGATCTCCACCTGGTGGCCTTAAAGATTATAAACCATTCAATCCTGGAATCTGAACTAGGGTTATGAAGGTGACAGTGGCACAATATGCTCCTCCAGATATAGAAAGTGAACTGGCAAGAGAAGAACAAGTGGCCAATGTATTCAACAGTGTGGCCATACAGTAAACAATATGACTGTTGAATCAATCCCATAGCAAAAAGTCTATCACGAGTATGAAGACACCCCTTGATAACTCTCCAGAGAAGCAAATCCTGACGAGGAATAGAACTAGCAGACTATATTCTAGTGTGCCAAGGAAATAGACTATAAGCAGTCGTAGAGATAAGCAACTTATAAACTCTTTTGATTGAATGAGGACCATCACCCCATAAGCATGAAAATTCAGAATGGTTAAAAAGTTTGTTTTCAAACATTGTCCAGGCATTCCTAACAGCATAGGAACTGGAATAAGGTAAAGAAATCATGTCATCACATAAATATGAACTTACTTTAGCATCTTCAGGAATACCGGTTATACATCTCAAGTTGAATGGAAGCACATTAGCAAGGATAACACCTTTACTAGACCAAGGATCATACCAAAAGGATAACATGGAATTGTTCTTCACAGTGAACTGAAATGATGGAAGAAAATAGGGCCTTAGCTTCAACATTTTCCTCCAAGTACAGCTGCAGTCACTTGGAATCTGCATAGTCCAAAAATGTTGCCTCTTTAGGAGGTATTTCCTGCACCAGACAACCCATAGATTCTGATCATGCCTAAACAATTTTTCAACATGTGATGAACAAGCAGAAACATTCCACTGTTTTATATTCATGATTCCAAGACCACCATTAGGTTGAGGGCAGCATATTGGTTTGAAAGATATAGGGATATGTTTTTTGGAGAATGGGTTACCATTCCATAGAAAATGATTCAAGGCACCATTGACCATGGAAATCAGTTTTGCAGGAAGAATGAAAATTCTTGCATAGTAGAGACTCATGGCAGTAGCTATGGACTTAACAATAACAAGCCTACCAGCTATAGATATTTTAGAAACTGTCCTGGAAGAAAGTTTAGCAGTAATTCTTTCAAACAAAGGCAAACAATGGGATGTTTTAACTAAAGAATAAACAAGGGGGGCTCCCAGATATGTTTCATCATGTTCAAAAGGAGATAAGGTAGACAGAGCAATCATATATAGTATGACATCTTCAGTAACACCAGCAATTAAAATTTTAGATTTTGAAGTGTACTCAGACCTGTCACAGAGGAAAAAAGATGAAGGATGCCCAAAGCTGTAGAGATAGATTTGTCATTAGGCTTAGTGAATACCATTAAATCATCTACAAACACCAAAGATGATATATGAGGGTTCCTACTCAAGGGATGATAAACCATCATTTTGTTATTCAAAGAAGAGTTGAATAGAGCAGATAAAAATTCCATAACACGGATAAAAAGGTAAGGAGAAATAGGGTCCCCTTGCCATAAACCCCTAGTTTCCCTAAAGTAGCCAAAAACAGATCCATTAAGACTAATAGAATAATGAACTGTAGAAATACAAGTGTACAACCATGCTAAGAAAGTATGAGGGAATTTCATGCAGTGGAGAATATAGATGATGGATTTCCATTACACAGTATCATATGCTTTTTGAATGTCGAGTTTCATAACACATCTTGGGGAAATATGCTGCCTATTATAACATCTCAATAACTCAGTTGATAACAAAATGTTATCAATAATATCCATGCCTGGCAGAAAATCATTTTGGTTAGCAGAAATGACAGGAGAAGTGCAAGTTTCAACCTAGTAGCTAGGATTTTTGATATACATATGTAGATGACATTACAACATGCAATAGGTCTAAATTGAGAGACAGAGTCAGGTTGATGAACTTTTGGAATAAGGGCAAGTTTAGTTGCATTAATACCGGAGAGCATCTGGTTATGTTTGAAAAAAATATTAACTGCCTTAGTAACATCATCCCAAACAATATGCCAGCATGATTTGAATAAATGAGCATTAAACCCATCAGGACCAGGAGAACTAGTAGAATTCATGCTAAAAATAGATTGCTTAATCTCTTCAGCAGTGACTAACTGAATCAAGGCCTGGCTGTCAGTAACAGAAATAGCAGGAAGTTCTACCTTTGAGAATTGAGACATTTGAGAATCATCTAAATGATTATTGGCCAGCAATATATTTTAATAATCCAAAAAAGCACTTTGAATAGAATCAGAGGAGGTGCATAGGTTACCATCCTTATCATGAATGTTGTGAATGTTTGAAGATGCGTATTTTAATTTCAAAGAATTATGGAAGCAGGAAGAATTCCTATCTCCAAACATCTGCCACTGAATTTTAGATTTCTGACTATGCATCTTATTTTCTTCTGATAATGTTTTAGCAAGCCCTTCCTTTAACCTATGATCCTCATTAGACAGAGAGATATCAGCTGGATTGGATTGGAGAGATGACCAAATTGACTGCAGCTGATCTCTGATAGCTTCAGACATCTTTGAACCTTTGCCATAAGTGTTGAAAGCCCAACTTTTAAGCCTTCCTTTAAGCTCCCTTAGTTTTCTCTGCAAAATAAACATTGGATTGCCAAAAACATAACACTTCCAACTGTCAGTAATCAAATTAAAGAAATCAGAGTGGTCGGTCCAATTATTAAAAAATGAAAATGAGGAATGTCTGCTCATAGCTTCCTGTCCCCAGTCAAGGATAATGGGAGAATGATCAGAAAGAGTGGGGGAGAGGGAGTGATAAAGAAGGTTTGGCCAGAGGGTAAGGGAGTTAATGTTTGAGAAGGCTTTATCAAGTCTACAATAGGTTCTGGCTCCCGCTCTACTACTGTTATTCCAAGTGAAGAAGCATCCATCAGAGGGAATGAGAGAGAGGTTGGAGGAAAATAAGGAATTATTCAAAGGATTGGTTTTTTGTAAAGTTAAGGGGACACCACCACACTTTTCATGAAATGTTTGAATGCAATTCCAATCCCCAACACAGATCCAGGGAGCATTAGTTGGATGAAGAGAAGGAAGAAGATCAGGCATAGGTTGTCTATGGGCTACAGAAATATCAACATAAATGGTGGTTAAGATGAAAAACTGGTTGGAAGGGAGATGATTTATTTTAGAATGAATGAATTGTCTCTGAACAATGATGGGTTCTACTGTGAATATTAAAGGGTTCCAGATAATAAGCAACCTACCAAAAGGTGCTTGAGCTAGATTATGGAGTGTCCCAACTGCTGTTGATCACAGCAGTAGCACTGAGAGTAGTAACATGGTTGAGCTTTGTTTCAGCTAAGATTAACATTTGGAGATTGTTTGAGTGGATTAAATTCTTTGCTTCAAGCTGTTTGGCTATGGAATTGGCACCTCCGATATTCCGAAAACCAATATTATCAATTTTGTGTGTCATTGAGATAATGATGAAGTTAACCTAGTTTTTACACCGGGAGAAGCATAAATAGATGGAGAGACAAAGGAGATTTGGTCAAAAGAGAACTCTGTGCCACAGTCTAGATCATCATTAACAGCCTGAGAGGAGGGTTTTTTAGGTCTACCTCTTTTCTTCTGAGATGATGAATCAGTTGAGACCAAAGGTGGTTTGGGTATATGTGGGAAAACTTTTGGAGGAAGATCCACTGCAGAGTAGGGGGCAGGGGGGATTATAATGGGAAGCTGATCAGATGGAATGATTGAAACTTGACTAATGGAGGAATAGAAATAGAAGAGGAAAGAAAGGAAGGATTGTGCATGTCAGTGTGCATGTCTGTGCACATGGTGGTAATAGAAGAGGATAGAGACAGTTGAGGGGGATTGATATGTGTTCCTAGAGAGTTTTCACTAACATTATATGAAGAAATGGCATTTTCCTCTAGCATTAGAAGAGGAGCAAAAGTATTTGATGAATTAATAACTTCAGGCATAGTGCCTGGCAAGTTGATTGAATCAGCAGATATGTTAGTCACAACTTTTGCATTATTGAGTAATTCACGTGAATGAGTGGGTAGGGAATTCTTCTTTCCTGAAGAGGCTGGAAATAGCAGATTCCTAAATTGGAGACAATCGATGAGCATGCTCGGGACTCACACCATCCAACCTGACATTTTGCTCGGGTAAATGTACTGTATTTTCATCAATAAAATTGTCTCCTTTATTTTGTGATACCAGAGCATTAGGCTGACTTGGAGTCAAGCCATCAGAAACTTCGGGGATGACTTCATCACAAAATACATTTTGTCCAGGCAACACTTCAATGTTCATAGCAGTACTATGTACATCAAGATTCAAACTGACATCACTGATATTTCCAATTAAAGTCTCACTCAAAGCATTGGTCCAACTGTCATCGTTGATTTTAGCTGTTTCAGTATCAACTTCATCAATTTTCCCAGAGCTGCTTGTTGTCTTAGATTTCCTCCAAATTTTTTTAACATTCTTCCTTTTTCTTCTAACTGGAATATATTTAACATTTACTTTCTCAACAGTGTTAATTCTATCACCAGACATCAACTTATTACCCTCGTTACTATTTTCACATTTATGGTTACTCACTTCCACCCCATCAATTGTAGAATTCAAAGCCTCACAATGTTTCGTTGAATGTCCAAAAATATTACAGTTTGTACAGATTAGAGGAGACCAAGAATACTCCACTAAACATTAGGGTAGTCGTCATCTCCAACAGCAATAGAATTGGGAAGTTCTTTGTCAGGCTTCACCTCAATCAAGCACTTATACATGTATATACTTAAGTATATATACCTATGTATATACCAATATATACTAACTAATTTACATTATTAACCATTTAAATGTTGTTTCAAATATAAATAAGGCTCACAACATTTCAAATCACTTTTATACGATGAAACGTCGAAAATTCGGAAAACGAATTCTGGTCACATTTTCGATTTTTCTTCGAATTAAATATTTTTATAAACTAATTTTGAAAACTATTTTATCTTCAATATTTATTATTTAAAAGAGCTTTTATTTTAATTATAAATCCTATTATTTTAATATTTAAAATTAATCAAATATTCAAAAATTAATGTGGTGAAATTCTGGGTCGTTACACTCTTCCCCCTTAAAAAATTTTCTTCTCCGAAATTTACCACAATCCAATCCCAAAAACAAACTATCCTAGAAATACCTAGCACATTAATCAGATGTAACTTATCCAACAAAAAGTAGTATGATATAAATCTATATGCAACCAAATTCAGAGAATACCCTGAAATAAAATACTACGCATCCAATCATATCAAAAGGTAAAATTAGAGCTAAATGCCTGGGCTCTTATATTCAAAAATTTATTTTCAAATTTCTTCCAAAAAGAAATGTATTAAAACCAAAACCAAAAATGATTAGGAGGTGATCCTCCTAGCAAAACATGTAAAACTCTAGAATTAAAACAACACGGAGCATCCAGTGGTATACCGGTTCCTCCAAATACAATAACTAGAGTGAACAATCATTATTTCTTTCCAAAAAATTTCAAAATCACTTTTTTTTTTCAAAAGCACCAGGGTTTAAGTCCTCATAAACAACAGCTCAAAAACTTTGGTTTATAGTTTTAACTTTATAAACTATGGTATATAATACCACAAAATTAATTAATCAAATTCAATTAAATAAAATCAACCAAATTCCGTAAAGGAATACACTAACACTATCAATCATTCAAATTCCATAAGGGAAAAATCTAACACTCAACATTATTTAAAATGTCAAAAGATTAACAACAAACTCCTAACTTAGGTCCAAAACTTTCTTGATTGCCCAAAATATATATAATTATCAAAGCGTACCATTCTTTTCTCATTAGCCTTTGGTTATTGCTTAGAAGATTATACAAACTTACTCGGACAAATTGAAAGCTATACTCTAAAATTATTAGTTTCCTCACTACACTAATCTTTCTGAATCACTTAAATTTGCATTTAATATTTTATTCAATACCAAAATTGTTTATGAATTATTTCATAAATTTTCATCTAGGTTTAAAAATATTTTATAAAGTCGTTTCTTTATAAAACACCAAATAATAATTTATTCCTCTTTATTTACTTGTATAATACACTTTTAAATCCTAAGAATATATACAAAAAACAAAATTTATTTTTCTTTTCACAATTTAGGTAAAGATCGGTCTTTTAAAACTGAGCCAACCTCTCGACCTCTTTAACTTAGAGTGTTAAAATGGACGATGTTTATGGGTTGACCCAAACAACTAGTTTTACAACTTATATGTTTTAAACAAAAGCTATGGTTTTAATAAAACAATGTCTATTAAAACCTTTCTACCTTTTTATCTTAAGGTATTACAATGAATCATGTTTATGGACTGACCCAATAACACCAGTTAGTTTACACTACTTAGATACTTAAATAATATCTATAGTTTTGATAAAACAACGTTATCAAAACCTTCATATCCAATCTAATCCATTTAATTTAGTGTTAAATTACCTCGTATATTATTTAAGGGTAAAATTCATTTATCAAAAAAATCTCTTATCAAAAATACTTTTTATTTTGGAAATCAATTCCTTTTTAGGGAACTTAAAGATTAAATACCCAGTTATAAATTTCAAAACTCATCTTTGAAAGCATGCTACATATTTTTTTTTATGAAATAACTTTAAACAATTTG
This sequence comes from Allium fistulosum, assembly GCA_030737815.1. Taxonomy (NCBI): domain Eukaryota; kingdom Viridiplantae; phylum Streptophyta; class Magnoliopsida; order Asparagales; family Amaryllidaceae; genus Allium; species Allium fistulosum. Next base: position 723,695,906 of record CM060901.1, read on the forward strand.
TTAATTAAAACTCACTTTGGGTTCGTTCGGATTAGAATTCATTTCGATCACACAATGATAAAAAGAATAATTTACTAAGTACTCCACAACATTCGCCTAAGCAACATTTGATCGTCACTTAGAAGATTATTCAGATTACCACAAAACTAACCAAAATGTTTTCCTCTGAATTATTCAAAGAAAACGCATTCTACTTGAAATTTCTTTTCCAAAATATTTATACTTTAGAAATATTTCCAAATAATACCGCTATTACTCAAAATATTTTGAAATCATTTTAAACAATTCCAGGATTTAAATTTTCCAAAAACTCTTTAAATGTTATTTGGAAAGACAAATTTATAATACTAAGTGTATTAAATCAACGGTCAAAACAAATGTCATTTTAAACATCGTTTACTAAAATCCCAAAACAATTTACACTTAGCTTTATTTATAAACAATTCTATTTAGAAGTTCTCATTTAAAAACCATCATTTATTATTTAAAACAATATTTATTATATCAAAGGATAATAACACAATTTAAATACCTTTTATAAATTCCAAATAATGTTAATTATCCTGGGAGATGATTTATAATATTCTTTTTAAAACCATAAAACCATATAAATTTTCCAAGAAAATAAATCAAATTTAAATTCTTTTATTAAATTTAAAATAACATTAATTATCTTGAAAAATAATAAATCACATTTATAATCTCTTTTATAAATCTAAAACAATATTAACTATTCTAAAAGATAATTAATCAAATTTACAATTTCCTTTAATAAAAAAATCAATTACAATTTCCTTTAATAAAAAAATCAATTATCTTTAATAAAATAGTTAATTACTTCCAAAACACTTTCATTAAATTAATTTATTTTAAACTCACTTGTTAAATCAATTAACCAACTTAAAATATTATTTATCAACAAATTTATTAAATTCAAATAATCATTAATTAAAATGAATAATTACTTTTAAATATCATTAATTAAAATGATTAATTAAATCTAAATCTCATTAATAAAAAAGATTAATTAATTTTAAACATCATTAGTTAAAATGGTTAATTAATTTGAAATATCAATAATCAAAATGATTAATGAATTTTAAACATATACTTTTATGAAAACACAAGCTCAAGTTCAAACACACACAAGGGTTTAGGGGATGATATTTAATAATGATGGTATAGTGGAAATTGCTATAACGACACTTAAACAGTTTAAATGGAATATCCAGATTAATTTCAGTTAATCAATTAGACAAATCTAACTATCATCTAAGAAATCAAAAATAGTTTATAGAATCATAGATAAGATATAGCAAATTTGGATGTGAGTTAAACTTACATTTAAATGATTCTCCTTTATTACAATTAAATTTTCTCAAATATTTATCCTCTAAATTTTTATTTATTTTATTTATTTATTTTTTACTACCATTTAGATTATATTAAACACTTTTTATTGCAAGTTTATTATTAGCTTAACATTATTAAAAGTTGACTTTTAACTTAACCCTTTCGTCGAACACTTTATAATCAAACTGTGAAACTTAATTCACAAGGGGTTCGTTCCAAGATTCCCTAATTCTCATCTACTCGACCTATGTCTTACTAAGGAAAATTCCTTATGAACTATTCAACAATAGTTAATGCTCATACTAGATGAGCATAACTAATCAAATTCCTAAATGATAACGATAAAATATTATCATTTCTAAATAATCAACTCAACTATACAACTATATTAATTTTGAAAATCATTCTTATATATGTAAAATATAGGATGTGTTTGGCATACATCCCTCATATAGTTTGCAAAAATACAAAATATCCCTCCGTTTTTTAGATAAGTTTCCAGTCCATGTTTTTATAATCGGACCATCTAAAAGACAAAACTACCCTTCCATTGTAATTTCTCTCTGCACTTCATCGTTCCTGCGAAAATGAAATCGGCAAACAAAATCAAATCATAATCCAGTGAATAAAATGAAATCAAGATGACTAGAAGATTGATTTAGAAGGAAAACGAAACCAAATACTCATTTTAATTAATCGAAAAGAATCTGAAATCAAATAATGGAAAGTATAATCAATTAGAACATCAAAATCAAATGGTAAAATTGAAATAGCAAAAGAAAACAATAATTTATAAGAAAACAAATTCATTCTTCACAAAATTAAAAAATTATAATAAATCAGCAACAATTTAAAAATATTTGCAGCTAAAACTGCAAATATTAATAATATTTGCAGTTTTTTCTGCGAATATTCTTAATATTTGCAATTTTAGTTGCAAATACATAGAAAATTTACAGTAAAAAATTTGATTACTTGATAAAACACTCTTACAGCTCTAACATATGTTATTACATGTTTTACTGCAAAAATTGTACATATTTGCAGTATTGTAAGCGAAAATTCACAATATTTACTGATTTTTATGCAGTTATTCAGAATAATTACTGCAATATCCGCAAATATTCATAATAATGGCATAGGAAAGTAAAAATAATGAATACTTGCTAAAAAAGACTTACAGCTTCAACATATACTATTATATATATTTTTGCAAAAATACTGAACATATTTGCAGTATTATAAACAAATATTCTCTAATTTTGCAGATTTTTCTACAATTATTAAGAATAATTGCACCCATAACTGCAATTATTTATAATATTTGTAGAAAAAAGTAAAAATATTCATAATATTTGCATTAGATTTTTTAATGCAAAAATTGACACTATTTGAAGTTTTTTATGCAAGTATTCTCAATATTTGCATATTTTTCTGCAAATATTGGAATATTTATAGACTTTTATGCATGTATTTTCACTAATTGCAGTTCTTAATGCACATATTTGCAAGTATTCTCAGTAAATGCAGTTTTTATGCATGTATTCTTAATTATGAAGATAAAATTCATCTTCCTAATGCAATATATTGAAATTAACAATTGCACAGAAAAATTCCTACAGAAATGCATATTTATATGCAAAACTTTCCAATATTTGCTGACTTTTCTGCAATTGTTCTGAATATTTGCACCAATGTCAGCAAATATTCTTAAAAATTGCATATTTTTCAGTAGTTATTTTCTATTATTATTCACAATATTTGCACCAAATTATGCAATTATTGAGAATAATTACAGATTTTCCAGATATACACGCAAATTATTCAAAAGAATTGCAGACATACATGTAGACATACATAATAGTTACATACATCTCTGCAATTATTTTGAATAATTTCATACAAAGATGAATACAAATGATTTTAAGGGAATAATTGCTGATTTTTTAGCAAGTATATATTATGAATATTTGCTAAATTTTAAATGAATAATTGTAGAGGAAAATTCCTAAATAAATACATATTTATATGCAAATATTCCTAATATTTGCTGAATTTTTTGCAATTATTATGAAAGTTTGCATCAATGTCTGCAATTAATCTTAAAAAATTGCTGATTTTCCAGCAACTATTAAAAATATTTGCAGGAAAAAACTATATGAATGTTATTCTAGGTTAATATTTGGAGTATTTATGCACATAACTTCAAACATTAAACCGCAACCATTTCTCATTATCATTAATGAATTTAAACATTAAAACAACACCAACAATCCATAAAAAATAAAAAATAATTCATATTTTGTAAAAAAGATTTATTCGTCTTTAAATAGTTGCAATTTTTCATTGAAATCGAGAAATAAACACTTGTCTGAAGAAAACTCAGCTCGACTTTCAATTTGATCAGAAGAAACTGAAGAAGAAGAACCACGGTTCGACTTTGAAGTGCAGGGGTAATTTAGGGAAAAAAATAGGTGGAAAACAAAAACATGGACGTAGAAAGTAAGTTTTTTTTGACAAGGACCCGCTTTGAATTAAGTTTGGTTTTAGGGATGTGTGCCTAATATTCACTAAAATATATTCCTAAGTAAAATTATTTCAATTACCATTTTAAAACAATACTGTATTAGTAGATCTATTCATGTGTTTAGGAATGCCTATCGATAACGCTGATCAGACACATCGACCAGAATTCTATACTACTCAATAGATCAAACAACACAATATAAAAGACTTTTATAACACTAACAAATACACACACAATATATATTTATACTTTCAGACTTATCCTAGGATATTACTAATCCTATCCTTAGAGAGTTTACCCCACCAGGGCCTACGGGTTCGCTAAACCTAAGCTCTGATACCATATGTGACGACCCACTTTTCTAACCCCTAAGAACGACACTTAATACCTCCATGGTATTCATGTTCCATTGCCCAAGCGTCTAAAAGATAAGTTGTCTTAGAGTAAAATAAAGAACAAGACAGAATAGATAAACCTCACATCAGAATGGTTGCATATAATATAAAATGATATAGTGCAAAAGGATACTCCTTATAAGGAGTTATTAGAGTTTAAAAAAAGTACTACATCTAACAGATTGATAGCTATACATTCTGACTTTTCATTTTTAAAATACAAAATACACCTACATAATCATACAGTGGAAGTAAATAACTAGATAACTAAGGAGCCTCCTGCTCATCCATCGTCTTCAAAGAGCTCCAAAGAAAAACCAGTTATTCTCCGATTACTCAAATATAATTGAGTACCCAAGAGTTTAGAGAAAATAAACAACTCGGGTCAGACAAAATGTCTGGTATGAGTAAAACTATGAAACAAATAGGGTGTATTTAAACAATAACATGTGGGATCACGCTGCTAACGCGGAACAGGTTTTCTCCCACATAAGCAACAACCAAACATAACAAAAATGGAAATGAATAATAGGGAACAAATCCAACTATAGATGATGGGCATAATTATTATAACATTCAGACTTGAAAGAATGGAAATAGTCTGAATAAAAATCCAAACTGGACAGAATGGTTAAAACAAGACAACGGTCCAAACTCGATAGAATGGACTAAATAAGTAACCGTCCAAACTCGATAGAATAGACAAAACCAATAATTGAACACCGCGAAGAGTGGTTGGCTCTTCCCATTGTAATTAAAGAAAACAGATTCAAAGGTTCGAATCAAATAAGGCAAATCTTCAACAATGACTAGGAGCGTGCGCCCCCTTTACCGAAAGTATACCTCTAGAAATATACTTGAGAGAGTCATATACTCTGTGACTTCTCTCGGACATGTCTAAGACGGACCCCGCCAACCTTATCGAGAATCCGAGTATTTCACATCTTAGTGCACGAATATCCGAAACCAATCTAGAGTAGATGTGAAAATACCCCAATGGGAGCAACCTTACATAGCTTGACTTCCACTTACTCTTTGGGTTTAGTCATTTCCGACAAAGGATAACAAAGCTCAAATTAGCAACACATCGTCTTAGAATGACTAAAAACAAAGAAGGTTGAGGTAACCGATAGCTTGGAAACCAACTTCGAGGATATAAAATGATCGTATTTGAAAATTAAGGCTTGTATACATATCACCACTCATCGAATTCAAACTCGTACTATTTCTTGGTTAACAATAATACCGGACAAGTCAAGGTAGTGTCACCTCGAAGTCATGTCTCACAATTATTCTTAACTTTCGAAATAGCGACAAATCAACTTCTTCGATGTTTAGTGCTAACTATACAAATAAATTGTTTCCATACAAGTGAATCACTTTACGGAAATTAATTCATTTCCATAAACAATCCAAACTTTTCTTTTAAAAACTAGAATTCGTGCTTGGCCTCACATTACAAGTATTAGCTTTAAAACACTTTGTTAAAAGAGTTCACTAACTTCAAAACATCTATTTAAAAAGGATTTAATAACTTAAACATCCTTATTGCATTGATTAATTAACTTTAAACTTCATCACACAATTTGATTTTTGAACTTCAAATGTCTTTAAATAATAAAAAGGGTAAACCACTTTTAAACCTTATTAAATCAATTAATTAGTCAAATATAATTAATTAAATTAATAGATAATTAATTATCATTAATTAAAATGAATAACAAAGTCAAAACATCCTTGCTACTTTGATAAATTCACTTTGAAACTTTATAAATTAAGTTGATTAATTAACTCTAATAACCTTTAATTAAAAAGGGTAAATCAACATTAAAACATAATTAATTCAATTAATTAGAAAATTTAAATATAATTAATTAAATTAAGTAAATAATTAATTAATTCTCATTATTTAAAAATGATTTATTAATTATAAACATCAATAAAGGAAAGATTAATTAGAGTTAAAAATAAGTTGATAAATTTTAAAAATCATTTATTGAAAAGATTTATTAATTTAAAAGAATCATTAGCAAATTGATTAATTAACTTTAATTCATCATTATTGAATGACTAGTTATCCTTAAACATCATTAAATCAAATAATTAATTAAATTTAAACATCATTAAATAAAATGATTAATCAATTTAAACAATCATTGATCAGGTAATTAGTTAAATTTAAAACACATCATTAACTAAGTAATTGGTTAATCTTAATCCTTATTAATTAAGTAATTGATTAATTAAATAATCATTATTAAAATAACTAATTCTTTTTTTAAAATATCACTAATCGAAAACTTGCTTAACTTGTAAAATAATTCCAAGCACGATAATGAAACCAAACGGTTTCGATAAAAGGTGATTTTCCGAAAGTGTCGATATAGCGACTATCGCTATACGGGAAGTTAGACAAACAAACTAATGACATCAACATACAATCAAACATCACATAGCAATGGTTTAAGCACTATACAAGGTAAATAATGATGATACAATATGTAATAAGTATTTACTAACAATTATATTAACTTTAACTACCAACTTTTCATATAGCTAATCACATGCCTACTAACTTTCAAATGCGACAACTTTTCAAAGCATGAAATAAATAAACAACCAAATCATGACTTCACATATACAACAATCATTCATAGGCTATTAACATGAACATTAACATAGTATAAACTTGGTTTCAGAAGGTGTAGTTTTACTCACCGAAAGTTATCCAAACCCTCGCTAACTTGGGGTATGATGCAACAGCGGATAACAAAAATGATGAAACGGTGAAAGTAGCGATCGGTGGATTGAAAAATACCAAAGGCCCAAATCCGTTGATCCAAAGATACCGGATTTTAGCTATCTTCGTCACGTTGATCGCGCACGATACCGTGAAAGAAGATCTACAATTCTTCAGACGTTGATCAAACGCACTTGATACCGTGAATTGGCTTCTACAATCGTTGATCCGAGCGCACTCGAATGCCGAAGATGGAGATAGGAGATTACACTCAACTACCAATTTAAGAAGAGGCACAAAGCTCTCAAACAAAAGTTTATTCAAAATCAACTAACTATTATAAATGACCAACACCCCATATTTATAGGGTTACAACTCACGCACTTTCATGACACAACACATAGGTCGGCAACGACCTAACACACCCACGCGACCTACGACCTTACATAGGTCGTTAACGACCTAATACTTATTTACAACACATATTTACAACAACACTTACAATAACAACACACGACCTAAGAAAAGAATACAAATACAACATTTCAAAACGACTCAACGACCTACGACCTAAGGAGTAATGCGGCACAAGTCAATCCAGTTTTAGGAACTCTTCAAGCGACCTATCTTCACAGCGGCATAAGGTCGAGCGACCTATCTTCCCACGACTTATGGTAGGTCGTTCGCGACCTAAAGAGAGCGGCATAAGATCGAGCGACCTAAGAACATTGCTTTTGGAAATCTTCGAGCGACCTAAAGTTGAGCGACCTATCTTCCCGCGACCTAACTTAGATCGTATTCCTTCTCCGCGACCTAACATAGGTCGTAATTCAATCCCGCGACCTAAATTAGGTCGTAACTCGTCAAAGCCGGTACTCGAAATGTCGGAGCGACCTAATGCTGGCTTGCTTATCTCTCTTGGAGGCTTGCATGCTTTAACACTGAGTCCATTAACTCATGAGCGACCTTCACTAGGTCGTGAGCGACCTAATTCACTAGGTCGTTCCAGCGACCTATTCCCCTGATTAAGCTCGCTAGGTCATTCCAGCGACCTATTCCTCAGTTTTAGCTCGTTAGGTCGTTCGCGACCTAAAAGTTTAACAGGCTGGGCTGCATCATCCTCTCCCGGTTGAGAAAAATTCGTCCTCGAATTTAAAAATTCTTCGACTTCGACATTCTCGTCCTTGTGAAACAGAACCAAGTGTTTGATATTGTCAACATTAGCAATAGGAAGATGATCCGGCAAACTCAACTTACAATCATTCTCACAAATTTCCTTCACAATTTCCAAACGACCCATTCCATCGGCATCCAGCTTGTTGTACGTACCAACAAGAGATCGTTCAACCATCAAGTAGATAGATTCGTTGTCACTTTGTGTCTTCATCAAATCCAATACAGAGTCCATACTTTTGTCCACCCACGAACTAATATGTATAGGTAATGACATACATAATCCTGACTTCGTCGCGGTCTCTTTTGAAATTTGATAACTCTGACTCTTCTGAACAAGCCTTTCAACCCCTTTCTTTATTGATGGCCCAAAACAAAACATTGTAACCAACTGCATGGTATGATAACCGTCCATGTGTCTTTCTACACGTACATCTTTGATAACTTTTATTTGCCAACTGCGATCAGGAGTATACAACTGTCTTCCTTTGAATAGTAACCCATCAGCTAATCTTCTCAACTCTACCTGCTCTGTCGGACCCATATGATTATGTGGCATATACGGTACAATAGCACTCGACACTGGATTAACATGATGTACGTTCCTCAGTGGCGGTAATTCTTTGAACATTTCTATAGGAACTACATCTTCACATTCATTCACCATTGGCTTAACCTCTTCGATAATTTCAACACTTTTACTGGGTTCAATTTCATTCAACAGGAATACTTCTGCACTACCCTCCACTTCTTTAACAAACTCTCTTGTAGATTGTAGACTAGTCGAATCCACTTCCTTCATCAACAATTTACCCTCTTCATCTCCTGACTTGCTTTCTTCACCATCATCCAACTTTGCTGATTATGAATTTTCAACCTCATGTTCAATAGATTTCGTTGGTTGAAACTCATCAACTTCATCTTTATCAAACTTTGATGATTGACAACAATCGACTTTATCTTCCACATCAACAAATTACTTTAAAGACAACAAAGTCTTTAGCTCCTCGATTTCCTCCAATTTGTTTTCACTCTGTTGACGCTTCTTAGGAACCAAAATGATTCGTGTATCCTCGAACATAAAACTGTAGCTGTTTGTGCGTCCATCATGTTGCACAACTCTATCGTATTGCCATGGCCTTCCCAACAACAGATGGCATACATCCATGTCAACCACATCACACCAAATTTCGTCTTTGTATTTCTTCCTAATGGAAAAATTAACACAAGCTCTTCGATTAACCTTCACTTCCCCTCCTTTCCTCAACCAAGCTAATTTGTAGGGATTTGGATGTTTCTCTGTTTTCAATGACAACTTCTTTACAGCTTCTGAAGAAATGATATTATCACAGCTTCCTGCATCGATGACAAATTTACAAACCCTTCCCAAGATAGTGCACGTTGACTGGAAAATGTTACTCCTCAACCAACTTGAATCATCCTCTTGCTTTGGTGTCAAACACGATCTCCTCATCAGCAAGCTACAACCCTCATCTCCAGACAATAATTCTTCTTCTTCAACTGGTAGTGAATTGACACACTCTACCTCTGCATCTTCATGCTCAATCTTTACAATCATTGCTCGCTTCTTTGGCTTTGTACATTCATTGCTTTTATGGCCCCACTCTTGACAATTAAAGCATTTGAGATTACTATTGACCTTTGCTTTGTTGGCTTCATTCACAATTGACTTACTGACGGCTTTGGAAACATCCGCACTGCTACTAACATCCTTGTTCTGGTTGTTGGAATTCGTAAACACACCACCTCCTCTTCTGCCTTGCTTCTCCCATGCTAACGCTTTCTGGTGCGCTTCAGCCATAGACATTGGATTGAACATATTCACCATCTCTTGAATCTGCGTTCGCAACCCTCCAACATACCTAGCTGTTAGCTGTTCCTCTGTTTCCATAATATCATTCCTCGCAATCAATTGGTAAAAATCATCTGCATACTCATTCACTGATTTCGCCTCTTGTCTTAGGTTCTGCAAACGTTAATACATAAGAGATTGATAATTATGCGGCAAGAAAGTAGCTTTCATCAACTTCTTCATCTTATCCCATGTAACAATCTTTGACTTTCCCATTCTCTCCAGTGTAAGTTTAGTCTGTTGCCACCACGCCATAGCTCTCCCTCTTAATCTCATAGCGACCAACTTCACTCTTCGATCCTCGGGAACTTCTTTGAAGTCAAAAATTTCCTCAACATTTGAAACCCAATCCAAAAATTCCTCCGTTACCATTCCTCCCTTGAATTATGGAATTTCAGTTTTCATCCCCGACTCCCATCGGCGATCATCTTCTACAACCCGATATGCATTCCGCACTTGGTCTCGATCTCACGAATGAACACTACATCTACCACCATCTTCATCAAAAACAGATGTACTTCGATAACGATCTCGACCATCCACATTCCTATGATCCCGCATATCCTTTCTACTTTGCCTTTCGTCATCACGGTATGGTTCATGTTCAAACTCACGTGGAGTTCTTCTCTCTTCATCTCTATACTCATGATGTTCTCTTCTCATTGAAACTAAAGATTCTCTTCTTCCTCGGAAATATTGTGGCGACACCCTCCTCGCTTCCGTAACCGATGGCGAAACTCTGTTTCCTCCATGGTTCGAGATTGGCGACCTTCTCCTTTGTCCTTGGTTCATATCATTCATCAGTTTCTCTAACTTCCCAATGCCCTCATCAAACTTTTCATTGATGCGTTGTTCCATTTGCTCGGCTTCTTCTCTTCTATACAACGCTTCAACATTCTGATGGCGATTAGCTCTTCTCGGTGGCATGATTGAATCAAACAATCTTCAATTCTCGGCCTTGATTCTCAAAGTGATGCACGGTTTCAACTTCTAACCCTCGGCCTTAACCTTCAAACTCTTCTATAAGAATTGGCTCCAAGACTCGGCTTAGCTATGATTGGCTAAGTCTAGCTCTGATACCAAATGATGCAGCAGCGAATAACAAAAATGATGAAACGGTGAAAGTAGCGATCGGTGGATTGAAAAATACCAAAGGCCCAAATCCGTTGATCCAAAGATACTGGATTTTAGCTATCTTCATCACGTTGATCGCGCACGATACCGTGAAAGAAGATCTACAATTCTTCAGACGTTGATCAAGCGCACTTGATACCGTGAATTGGCTTCTACAATCGTTGATCCGAGCGCACTCGAATGCCGAAGGAGGAGATAGGAGATTACACTCAACTACCAATTTAAGAAGAGGCACAAAGCTCTCAAACAAAAGTTTATTCAAAATCAACTAACTATTAAAAATGACCAACACCCCCTATTTATAGGGTTACAACTCACGCACTTTCATGACACAACACATAGGTCGGCAACGACCTAACACACCCACGCGACCTACGACCTTACATAGGTCGTTAACGACCTAATACTTATTTACAACACATATTTACAACAACACTTACAAGAACAACACACGACCTAAGAAAAGAATACAAATACAACACTTCAAAACGACTCAACGACCTACGACCTAAGGAGTAATGCGGCACAAGTCAATCCAGTTTTAGGAACTCTTCAAGCGACCTATCTTCACAGCGGCATAAGGTCGAGCGACCTATCTTCCCACGACTTATGGTAGGTCGTTCGCGACCTAAAGAGAGCGGCATAAGATCGAGCGACCTAAGAACATTGCTTTTGGAAATCTTCGAGCGACCTAAAGTTGAGCGACCTATCTTCCCGCGACCTAACTTAGGTCGTATTCCTTCTCCGCGACCTAACATAGGTCGTAATTCAATCCCGCGACCTAACTTAGGTCGTAACTCGTCAAAGCCGGTACTCGAAATGTCGGAGCGACCTAATGCTGGCTTGCTTATCTCTCTTGGAGGCTTGCATGCTTTAACACTGAGTCCATTAACTCATGAGCGACCTTCACTAGGTCATGAGCGACCTAATTCACTAGGTCGTTCCAGCGACCTATTCCCCTGATTAAGCTTGCTAGGTCGTTCCAGCGACCTATTCCTCAGTTTTAGCTCGTTAGGTCGTTCGCGACCTAAAAGTTCACAGGCTAGGCTGCATCAGGGTATGACCTAGCACTTCCATTCCTAAGCAAAAGATGGAGTTTTGGATCCTTAATGCACTAGGTAGGCTTGGTCATGAAAGAAGAACGAAATAAAACTTGTTTTTGTAAGGTGGAGTGACTTTGGATAATCATCGAATTCTCAAAAATGAACCCGAAAATAGATTATTTTCCAACTGGTTTTTGGACTATTTACTCTTGGATTTTGAAAAGGTGGTAAAGAGGAAAGTTTTAGAAAATTCTTTTCTGTAAAATTTAAAAAAATAGTCACTCAATTTTGATTATTTTTTAAGAAGACATGGTCAAAAGAAGAAGGACCATTTTTGGACTTGAAATTCTGGGTCTAAAAACACTCTGTAAACAATTGATATTTTGACATAGCTATGCTCGAAATCTGAAGAAGTGATCAACATAAAAGTTGTAGCCACTGGAATTTGACATAGTTTTTGATAAAAAATAACTTCATTTGGATAACATATGAGAGAGATCTGATTGGTGGAAGAAGAGGAATATTTAGAGAGATGAAAGGCTATTTATAAACAAGTGAAAATGTGAATTACCTAAACACTCCTTGTCCTTTACCCTCCACATTTTTTTCCACCTCAATACCCTCCACAACACATGCCATTTTAGCCTCCAACTTGTCCCCACTCATCATGTCAAAGAAAATATGTTTGAACATGTTTTGTACTCGAGTCGCCAAGGTGTCAAATCATGTCTCTTAAGGCATCTTTTATTATATACATGTATATACTTAAGTATATATACCTATGTATATACCAATATATACTAACTAATTTACATTCTTAACCATTTAAATGTTACTTCAAATATAAATAAGGCTCACAACATTTCAAACATCTTTTGTACGATGAAACGTCAAAAATTTGAAAAACGAATTCCGGACATATTTTCGATTTTTCTTCGAACTAAATTTTTTTTGTAAACTAATTTTAAAATTATTTTATCTTCAATATTTATTATTTAAAAGAGTTTATATTTTAATTATAAAACCTATTATTTGAATATTTAAAATTAATTAAATATTCGTAAATTAATGTGGTGAAATTATGTGTCGTTGCAACCGATCTACTATTTATATTTAATTTTTGTTTTAAAATGTTTGAATCAATAGAGGATAAAGGATGAGGAAGCCATCTAGCAATATGATGGTGGAGAATCAAAAATATCACCAGAAAAAAATAGGGTTTGAGGTGTTTAAATAGTGGAGATTCGGATGAGCAAAAAATGGATTCGGATCCACAATTCCCTCTTACTATTTCTCTACCTTTTGAATCATTATTCAACCCAACCTTTAACCCCTTATGGTTGGACACTACATGCCTATATTTGGGCCTCCAAATTGTTTCAAAACCTAATCAATAAATATGCATCTAAATCTAATTTGTACGCACCTCCTTCAACCTGGATATGTATGTATGTATGTATAAGGGAAAAATAGTAGTGGGTCGGACATAATTCTGATGTGTGATCCATGCATTACTCTACCATCATACACATTTAGATGTACATTATAATCTCTATGTGAACTCACTTCCCTGGACTGGTCTCTTTAACCTACATGGTCACCATTGTCCATCGTCAAGTAAATCGAGTATATGACTCACTTCCCTGGATCGCCCAAAGCCTATAGGGTCGCTTGTTGTCCTTGCGCTAATTGGACTTGTGCTTTAGACCGCCCATAGCCTATAGAGTCACTTAACATCCACCTGCTCCACCTGGCTTGCCGAAGCACTACAAGGGAGCAACGTAATACCTGGATCACCTACTTAGGTTATAGGTCTGTATCTGTATCCATATCCATATATGTATCTGTATCTATATCCAAATTCATATCCATACCCATATTTGTTTTCTAAGTTGCATACTTGCACCACAGCTTCGTTCACATTCACATCCATCATCATATCATGTTTCCGTATCATAATAACATGCATATCCACTTCAAGTAGAAACCAATCATCACAAACATTTATTCAATTTGTAAAGTCATCATTTGCCTTATTAATAGCCTTCAATTACCTTTAGAAACTTGATCTGAATCAATAATTATTAATTTATATAAGCCTTTACAGGTCCAGGTTCAACCTACCCCGAATTATAGTGCACCGATGGACCATTCTTGCCATTTCCACCTTTAGCCACCTCCGCTCTGCCTATGGCCACCTGAGAACATTCCTGATACCTACGTTTATGTTTCTATGTCTAGTTTAACCATTTATTTCATTAATTTGGGTGCATATTCATTAAATCACAAGAATATAGTGAAAACCTAATTTATATTTGATGTTCATGTCAAATTCGCTCCCAAAACCCATTTAAACAAGATTTAGTTTTTTTATTTTATTTTATACTAATATAGCCAGCATGTCATATATATAGCATTATGATTGCATTATACGAAGAAAAAAGGACGAGTCACTCCTATTTCATTGTTTTATGCCTAAACCTCCATTGTTTGGCATGCATCACCTCCATGCACTAGAATTCCACTCCAAATCACTACTGGTGTGTTATCCCTCTTCAATAGCTTCTCATTACCACTGGTTTCATGTAACTCTATGAAGATCTGAGAGAGTTATAATGATTTGATTCTTTAGTTAATACGTAAGAGGAAGAAGGAGATAAAGGAAGGAGTGGTCCATTTTCTAAAAACTGAACTATACATGAGTTCCTGTTTTTAAGAAAAGAAAGAGGGGAAATAATCATTCGCTCAAAAATTCGAAATTCAAAATTCAAACCCAATTCTTGGTGCCCAATCCACTCAATACTATTTTGATCATCATTCTTCCATATGGACTCCAAACGAGACAAATCAAAATACTACATGACTCAAAAAATAAGATGGTCGCAATGACACTAGTTTCGTCATCAATTTTCAAAGTTGAAAAATGACCATTTTTCCTCTCCTTATTTTTAATTTATTTTATTAACACAGTAAATTAAATTATTTTTGCATTATCAATTTATTAATATTTAACTAAAATATTTACTAATTTTTTGGGTTTTACAAAAATAAGCAAAAGAAATGTGTAAAGAATTTGTCAAAAAGTATTTACTTTATTTGGAAAAATATCAATTTTCTACTTAATTGTAAATTCATTATTTTGAACATGCGATAGCCGATGTTGGACATGCGATAGTTATTAAATTAGACATGCAATAGCAAAAAAATTAGATATGCGATAACTTCATATTTAAACATGTGATAGCTTTAAGGTTAGGCATGTGATAACTCTAAAGTTAGAATTATGATGGCCTTAAAATGATAAGCATGCGATAACCTGAGCTAGACTTGCGATAGCTAAACATGCGATAGCTTATACATGCGATAGCTAGACAGGCGATAGCTTAGATATGCGATAGCTAGACATGCTATAACTAAGACATGTGACACCTTAGACAGGCGATAGCTTTAGAGGTGCGATAGCACTAGACTTGCAATAGCTTTAGGAGTATGATTGCACCAATCTCAAATATACGGTATCTACAAAATTAGACAGGTAATAGCTATTGGGTTAGATATGTGATAGCTATTGAAAATAAACATGTTATAGCTGTTAGGTTAGATAAGCAATAGATACTGAACTTAAACATGCGATAGCTATTGGGTTAGATATGCGATAACTATTGAAACTAAACATGCAATAGCTATGGAATGGGATATGCCATGACTATTGAAATTAAACATATGATAGCTATTGAGTTGGAGATGTGATAGCAAAATTTTAGACATGCGATAGTAAGCTTTGTGGAAGCCAAATTCCATGATGTGTAACTGAATTTTATTATGAGAACTTGAAAGCATATAGCAATAAAATTTATTTTAAAATGTTAAAAATAGATGGTGGTGTAAGGCTAATGTAGCAACCAATAATGTAAAAAATATAACATTAAAAAGGGGAAAAGGTGTAAGACTTAAGTGCATCCCATAACGTTAAACACGACTGTTAAAAACTTGGTGTAAGGCCTTATGGCAACCAAATGTCTGAATACAACATTATATGAGAACAGTGGTGTACAGCCTTAGTGGCAACCAAATATCTGAACATTACATTATACAAGAATGGTAGTATAAGTCCTTAATGGAAACGAGATGTCAAACCATGACATTACCCGAGAATGATTGTGTAAGGCCTATATAGCAACCTAAATGTCTAAACATGACATTATCTAGGAACAATGTGGAAGGCCAAAGTGGCAACCTAGGAGAAATGAGTATAAACTTAGTCATGAGTGATATTAAATGTATGACACGCTTAGGGTTGAAATGAAGTTTACGATTATGATGCATGCTATTGTAACATCCAATATTTTGGAGAGTCCATAATATAGAAAATTAATCTTAATTAAATTAAAATAGAATTAATAATATGAAGACAGTATTAATTAAATCATTAGAGTAATTTAATTGCAAGAATTGCCTAAGGGAAATTTGATCAATTAAGTGTGTGACACTTTAAAATGTTAATTAGATGGACCAAAGACAATTAGAGCAATTTAGTTGGTCTTGATTAATGAAAAAACAATTTAAATTTGATGGAAAGGATTGGTTAAAGGGGAATAAGTTAGTATGGCCAAAACCTACTAACTCATATTCCCAACCCCACTTTCCATCCCACTTCACTTTCATTTTGTTTTATTTACACAAAATAAAATTCCTAAAAACTCTAAGCAAGGCCAACACTTTCCAAAGAAGAAGAGGATTTCAAGCTCAAAAATTGAAGCATTCAAATTTAAGGAATAAAAGAGGATTAAATAAGGTTTTCCTTAAGGCAGGTGAGTAAAATCATTCTCTAAAACCAATCATAACATATTGCATTCGGATTTGATTTTCATATGAATGTATGATGTTAAACATATTTGGATGTTTGAATATTATTTTAACTACGGTTTAAAATTTAATTAAAGTGATTTAGTTCATGTTTTAAGACAAAACATGGTCTAATTACATCCAAATGCCATAAAATTTTGATATGATAATCTTAATGAGGAAATAAAGATGGGTTTCTAATTTCGTAATTTTTGAAATTAACGAGAATATTTTATGAATTTGCTAAGTTGGGAAAAATGGTTAATTTCGGGTTAATTAATTAGTAAAAATAATAAAATTAATTATTTTGGCTAGAAATTTTTATATGAGGTAAAATATAATAAAAGCGATCTTTGGTGAACTTTTGGGATTTTCCCTTTAGTTTTCTATTTTATATGAATTAACACTAATTAATTAAGGGAAACTAATTAATTTATTTGTCAATTTGGATGTTTGACATTTTGTGAAAGAAAACTATCCAATAAGAAGTTGACAACAAATTTGGTTAGGTAAAAAAAGATATTGCTCAAGTGGGTGGTAAATCTGTTTTTAATCTAACTATAAAACTGCCATTGGACCATTTTTAACCAATGCATTGAGCCAAGAAAATCTATGCACAGAAGCTAAAATAGAAAAGTGGACACCACACGGTGATCCAGCATTTTAATTCTAAACTTAAAGAAATAGCCAGCGATGGTTTATAAACTAATAGCGATGATCTCTGAATATATTGTATGTGATGACCTATGATATCTCGCGATGACTTAATAGAAGGCGACAACAGACTAAAACAAGACGTGGTGACTATTTGTAAGCGATGACTTAGCATTGTACGAAGGCCGAATATCTAACGCGATCAGTTGGCACAAAATAAAGACATTATTGCATGCGAACATGCATGCATGTGATTCTAATTTTAACATAGGCATAGCATATAATTCTAGGTGAATAACTCTAGGTGACAACATTTACATTTATCCGTGAAGACTTGGTTAAGGTATATTTCACAAAATATATTCAATTATATTTACATGAAGGCATGCAGTATAGCACGTGAAGACCTATATATACACAAGAAAAGGTTTTATATAAATATAATGCAAAAGGCAGCTTGCACACGTAACTAAACACTCAACCCACGAAGCCAAATCCATGCACATGACTAAAATTTGTACTGCGCGCATAAAAGAAAAATAATATACAAAAGACATGCTTCAATATTTAATGTGAACGCATGCTTCAGCTTATTAAACGCGACAACTCAAGGCTTGAACAACTTTGTGCATGAATATGTTTAAATCACGATAGCATGGGAAGTATGGTAGCTTACGTTACAAATTCAAAACACATGAAGCCTAAGAAAAACAAACAACAAAATATGCCACGAAGGCTTCATATTATTTCACAAAGGCCAACACGCAAGAAGGAATGCACATTGTACTTGGGAGAATGATTGTACGCGACAACATTTAAAAGGAAAAATAAATATATATGAATGCAGTTTTTAAAAGACCTAGGAAAGTGATGACTATATGTAGACAAGCAAGCGATGTCACTATGATAATTCGTGAGGGCTTCGGGTTTATTACGCAATGACCTAGGGAAGTTAACAATTCACGATGACACTATTAAAATTGAACACGATGACCATATAGGGATTAAACACGATGGTAGTGTGGGTTGACTTGGAATTTGCACGCGACCGTTAATAACATTTTTAATTAAATGTGACGGCTATGGGATAGCCAATATATGATAAGTAAATTGAAACTTATAGCTTGAGAAGCTATATTTTTCTAAGTAAAATAACAAATACTTAGAACACTTTGGAAGGCAATTTTCAAATGTTATTAAACTATTTCATAGAAATGACATAAGTGGAAGATTTTATAAGTTAAATTGTGGTACTTATTTTTGAAATGATGTAAGCTTGGAGAATCTAATAAATTATAATGTATCATTTAAATAAAAGATAAAATTGTTTTATTTAAAGGACGTGGAGTGTACACAATTAATAAATATAAGAAAAAGGGTTGAACCATGATCGTAATCGTATACCAACTTATGGAGTTATTGGATGTCAGAGCGTCTTGACAAATAGTCTTAAGTCCAATGGTATATGACAGCTAGCCACGGTAGGGTTCAACCTAAGAATATTATAAAACTCTACAAAGGCATTAATGTAATGCCAAAACATCCAGGGAGGATGTATAAATAAATTGGCAACGTGAAAGATAACGGTTCAGGGATTAAAAGGGGCTATTGATGCCTAATAAGGACACTTACTATGTATTCAGAGTGCTTACATTCAACCCTTTATGAGAGTTTGGGGACTCTAGTCAATGTGGCTTCCATGGAGAAATGAGTCGACGTTTTCACCAGGTCACGTTGTTTGAACAAAAGAATAAATTAGTGATAGGAAGGCCTAGGGAGGTGATCACTAAATGATAACTTAACAAAGAAAGCCTAAAACAAAGATTAGGTGATAGATGAATGAATGACGATTGATTATATGATTTGGTTCATATTTAGGCGATAATTATAGAGTATACTTAACTTGAATTGATATATATACATACATACACACACACACACACACACACACACACACACACACACACATATATATATATATATATATATATATATATATATATATATCTGTGTGTGTGTTTGATGTGATTGGATGACAAGTGCAGGGAACACTTATTGACTGAATATATCCACATGGTTGCTTTCTATGATATGTATATTGTTGTTGTTATATATTGAGGTATATTGTGTTATGATGATGAAGTGAGGAGAAAACCCCTTCATTTAAAACGTTCTAAATTTAATTTTAAAAAAATCTCTTATTTCATTTAAATTTATAAATAGAATTCTATTTAATTTATATTCAATTAAATATAATAGTACCCATATGTATAATATACATATATCTATGTGTGTGCATGTGTAACATAATAATACATGAAAGGTATAAATGTTGGGATTTGCATCGTAATGGATATGTTTGCTCATCCTATATGTATTGAATGCTGTCCAAAAATATGTATGTATGTAAACTTGTTATTCATATAAATGTTTAAAACTATGTAAAATTATATATGTATATATGTATATGTATATGTATATGTATATGTATATATATGTATATGTATATGTATATGTATATGTATATGTATATGTATATGTATATGTATATGTATATGTATGTGTGTGTATCTTATATGTTAAAATATTAATGATTTATATCTATATACTATTGCATTAAATATTAAATATACATACATATATATATATATATGTATATATACATAATATAAATTTATTTTAATCATTTTACAAATATACATATATATGTATGAATTACAGTAACAAAATTATTATTCTATATTTAAATATATATATATATAAGTATATTTATAATATCTAAATATGTATATGTGTATATGTATAGTATATTAATTATGTATTTAATATATTTGTATAAACCTTTTCAGATAGAATGCATAACAATAAAAAAATTATATTTTATTGCATTAAAAAATATATATTAATTAATTATTTAAAATAAAAAAAGATAGTAATAAAAAATATTCTTGTGTCATATTTGAATTTTAAATTTTTAGAAAATCAAGCATGGTATTTTAAAGTTATGAAAAATTTTCTAGAATTTTCTCAGTCAAAATAATATTTTTAATTAATTAATTGATTTCGACCGTTTATTAAATTGATTTTTTAAAAGTATAATAATTGATTTTTAAATTTTGATTTTGGTTGAGAGTATATATAATGAAAAAAAAATTTATAAAATTTAAAATTTAATTTTCGAAACATATTTTATTTAATATGATTTATTTAATTAGTATATTGATTTTAATAATATTAAATAATAGTAAATAATAGTAAATAAATATTAAAAACTAATTTGCAGCCGCCGAAAAATATAATCTATGTTGATATGCATGTATAAAGTATAGTTCAACTATTAACATGATATGATGATATAATTAAGTACAAGTCATGTAATTAAAATTAGGAAGTATATTAATACATATATATATATATATAAATTAATAAAATGATAATAATTAAAATAAAATTTATTCGACCATGCACTTCAGATCAATAATAAAAATTTGTTTTTTAGTAAACTAAAACATACATATAGCTAATCTAATATGTGATAACATTGATAATACATATAAGAATCTCACCTAACTAGCAATATAATAATTATATATATATATATATGAACAATATAATATTATCCCAAAACTATAAATCATATATAATAGTAAATACATACCTAATACCAATGCCTTATAGCACACCTTGTAATGATGAATTCTCCCTTCTTGGAAATCGTAGACCTTTAGCCATCCAATAGTCGTTGCCTTTTGAATCGATTTAAGATGAATTTTTTAGAGCTCCTTATTGGTGAAATTGGCCAGCAATGATGGGGAAATGGCAGCTAAAAAGTTCTTTTTGCATTAGGATTAGGGGACCTTTTATAGTGGAAGAAATAGAGAGAAATATAGATGCACATCTCATACCATTTCTCATCAAATCTCAACCATCCATCTCCAAAACCCTCTAGCCTTTTTAGCCACCTCCTACAAACCCTATTTCTGTCGAAATAACACCTTAACATCATGGGCTAACAACCTATTTAAGCTCGAATAAATATTATTAATTAAATCTAATTTAATTGCTTGTCGATATTGCATATCGATCGATATATTTATAACTATTATAAATATATACAATAATATTTATTCCTCAAATCATATTCAAAATGTCATAATTAATATTTAATTAATTAATTTATAACAATTATAAACAAACTAAATCGTTTGGTCTAAAGATAATTCATCATTCCAGTTGTGTAGCACGTTATGTGTAAATTCAATCAGCGATTAACATCGAACTATTCGAATGTTAATGTTCACACATCACTTAGTAGGTGGTGTGACATTTTGGCTAAATTTATCGCTTACTTATTTATGGTAAAATCTAATTTTATATTGTTAGGCATTACTCGGTTGTGACTTTTATTTACACTGATTCCCTTCATCAAACTATATCATGTTGGGTTTATGGAATAGTCAAAATTCTAATATCATCCATATTCAACTCTATAGTCCAAAAACAAAGTCATTGGTTCAATAATAACAATTATTATTAATCGAACTGCTATGGCTAGAGACTTTGACTTTGAGTTAACTTGATTTAACCGTAATACTAACTCCATACAACCGAGGAGACGAATCCTCTCTTAAATAGTGCTTCACTTCCAATATTTCCACTCGACCTAACTATAGTCACTCGATGGACTTTGTGTCATGTTGACTATAATCGAAGTGGAGCTTTCATATTGAAGATCCACGGTATTCTCAAGTCGAGAGAACTGTGCAAATCTGTAACGATCCTAATTTTGATTAACATTATATAGGATATTTAATTAGGTAAATCAAATGAAATAATATAAATGGTTAAGGGATTGAGATTTGAATGATAGAGGGGAGTCGTGCCTAATGAACGAAGGGGAAAATAAAATGAAATAGATAAGGGAAAAATAGGAATAAGTTATATTCTTATACCCTAAACCCTCATGCACTCTCATTTTACATGTTCACAAACAAAATTAAAACAAGAACAAGGCCGGCCACCATTAGGAGAAGATAAAGAGGAAGATAAGCTAAAATCAAGAGGAAGAAGCTTAATCAATTTAATTCAAGAGCAAATCTCAACTCCTTAACAACAACCTAAGGTGAATAATATGTTACATCTCATATTTTCTTATTTTCGGTTCTAGATCAGATCTGAATTTGTTTTGCAAAATATTATGTTATGTTTTGAATTTTTTTTTTTAAGAATAAAAATTCTTTATTAATAACCAAATTGAACTAGTTAATAGTAGAATTCGCCTCCTTAAAAAACCTTACCATTGTGGTAAGGAAAAAGAGCACGACAACCACTATTCAAGTACAACTCTATTATAGATGAAACACTGTAAACCAAATAACAGAAAATAAAAACAAAAGGACATACAGATTAAAATTGTTAAAATATAACACTCCTCCATCTGGCAACGAACAATCCAGCCCAGCCCATGACATCGAAGAGAACACATATCACCATAATATTCGCGAACAGTTAAGTAAAGCTATCCAGAATCCCCCAAATATATACCCCATTTCAATAGTTTCTCTCTCTCAGCTGAAGGAAGATTTCATTATTGAAATCGACGTATAAATTTTAAACGAACATCAATCTCGAAGAGCTTCATCCTTTGATCCACTGAGCATAAATTTCCTTCAAATAGGCGGCAAACTCTCTCCATCCATATATGATGAGTCAGTGTAGCAGTCGCGACATATGCGAGATGTTGTGAAGCTGATTTGTAGGGGAAGCTCCATTTCATATGCGAGAAACGTTAACTCAAAGTTATTGCAGTGTCTTGTTGGAGATTCAAGTTACATAATAGTCTGCTCCAAAGATAAGTATGGTAATTACAGTTTATAAATAAATGAGCATGAGTTTCGTTATGGTCGTTGCAAAGTGAACATTGCGGTTCAACAGTCATTCCCCATTTCAACAATCTATCCGCAGTCGGTAGATGTTGTATGTATGCTAAAAACGTAGTAAATGAGAATTTCCTTGCTGTCATATTGTGCCAAGTAAATGGTTGTCATCCGTCTCTGTATGTTGTCGAATGTCATTCCACACTGACTGAAAACGAATTTTCGTTGATTTGCAATAGTCCAATAATCAGAAAGACCTTCGCGACCTAAATTCACTTGCTGGATCTATGCGGAAACTTCCCTAGTTTCTAACATGAACTGTGGTTGTAATTTGTCTATCACGTATAATATGGATCACTTTCCTGTCAGCTGAATTGCTTAGAAAAACCCTATTCCAGCCAATAAGATCAACTAGTGATTTGTGATTGATCCACGGATCAAATCACAAATCTGTATGCTCCCCGTTAACAATAACTCGATTCATAATCTTAGCAGCTACATCACGTTGCCTTAAAATTGATTTAAATGTACCTGAAAAATTATTGTTAATTGCCAAAGCCCAAAAATTTGTCTTCGATAAACATTTTGATCTCATCCATCTCGACCAGAGGCTATTAGTGGTTAGCAAATTCCATAACAATTTAACTATTGCAGTAGCGGTAAGATCTGTAAATTTTCTAAGGCCAATACCCCCTTCAATTTTAGGCTTGCATAAGGTATCCCATGATATCTTATGCATTTTCCGTTTCCAGAAAAAGTCCGCACATAATTTATCAATTTTCCTTAAAATTGAAGCGGTAAGTGATATATTAATAGCCAGTACATAACAGTAGGTGTTATGGTACTGTGAATAAGTTCTGTACGACCAGTCGTTGTTAAAAGCTTACTGTCCCAACCATCTAATTTGGAACTAATCTTCTGTAATAGGGGGCATAGTGGGTGGCATGGATATATTCTGATGTGAGAGGGATACTGAGATACCTGACAGGTAGATTCTTCTCTGGTATATTTAAAATAGTAGAAATTTCAATTTTATTTGCAGCACCTGTACTGAAAAAAACTTGCGAATTAGATTGGTTAATGCGAAGGCCAACAGTGTCTTCCAAAGTGGAGAAAATATAATTCATGTAGGTAGCATTTTCTGTAGTAGCCTCTAAAAACATCATAACATCATCAGCGTACACCAAGTGGGTAATAGCAGGCCGAATATTAGAGATAGGCTGTAAATGTTTGTCAATAATACCCTCTTCCATAAGAAGTGTGAAATATTCCATAGCAATGCAAAACAAATAAGGGGATAACGGGTCACCCTATCGCAGTCCTCTATTAGATGGAATAAAACCATAGGGTCGTCAGTCAATCATTATGGAAAAAGTAGGTGTTGAGATGCACTCATAAATTAGTTGTATAATGGATGTAGGGAAACCAAATGACATAAGCATATGACAAACAAAATTATGGTTCACCGTGTCATAAGCTTTTTGCAAGTCAATTTTAATGCACATTTTCAGTTTACCCCGTTTTGCAAAATCCCGAATCTGTTCATGAGCTAGTAACACATTCTCACCAATGTTTCTACCGGGAATAAATGATGATTGATTTTCTGCAATCAAAACGGGCAAGAACCATTTAGTTCGATTACAAAGAATCTTTGAAATTATTTTGTAGAATACATTTGCACATGAAATAGGTCTATAATCTGAAATAGATTGTGGCTTATCTTTTTTGGGAACCAAAGTAACCAAATTGTGGTTTACACCATGCGGTAGTTTTTCTTTTGAAAAACCTCTAACACCGATTTGAGAATGTCTTCTTGCAGGTCATCCCAATGCAGTTTGTAGAATTTAGACGAGAAACCATCGGGTCCTGGGCTTTTGGAATCATCAATAGAAAATACAGCTGCTTTGATTTCCTCCAAAGTGACCGGTGAAGATAAGTATTCTTTCCCCAAATCATTAATTTTCATTCTGGTTGAAATGTTTGGATAAACAGTGGTTGTGTCCCCGTTAAATAAAAGTTGATAATATGCAATGGCTTCATCTCGGATTCTGTCACTGTTCATCTCGGATTCTGTCACTGTCGTAGATATAATTTCCTTGCGAGTCAAGTAAAACATGAATTTTATTTTTATGCCTTCTCATAGACATTTTGGTATAGAAATATTTTGTATTTCGGTCCCCTTTTTGAAGCCATGGAATTTTGCTTTGCTGTTCCAATAATTCGTAATGTTTGCACATTTGATCATTTAGTTGTTGGCCTAGAGAGTACATATTGTCGTAGAGTATATCATTCTCTGGTGATTGATCTAATTGATGGAAAATTGAATCAAACTCATTTTGCATTGTAGTAATATTGTTGCCAATTGCTCTTGATCTATGCCCAGATTTCGGTTTTGATTTCACTTTCTTTAGCTTATGTATTAGTATATATGCTGGAGAGCCCCATGTGGTAGCAGACAATCCTTTTTCTATACAGTGAGCATACCCTTCAATGTAGCACAAATTGTTCATATAACAGAAAGGAGCTCTTTTCCGTTGCTGTTTAATTATGCTAAAAGATATCAAAATAGGGGTGTGGTCACTTATAGAAGAAGGCAATGCAATGGTGCTGAGTTGCAGGAACATAGACATGAATTCAAAATTAACAAGAGTATTGTCTATGTTCGTTGCAATTCCCCTCCATCTCCAAGTGTATTTACATCCCTATAATGTGGATTCAACCAGACCACAGTTAAAAAGATAGTTTTTAAATGTATTCAAATAGGAAAAAGGGATAGGCAAACCTCCCTTCTTATCCTGTGGATTAAGAGCATTATTAAAGTCCCTCATGACAAGCCACGGAGACTCGATCGTAGAAGCGTCAACACGAAGTGAATCCCACAGTTTTTGACGTTCTGAAAATGAATTACTCGCATATAACTTGTGCAGTAGAACTGCATGCCACCTTTATTAGTTAGCACATAAGTTATATGTTCTTGAAACTTGGTAATTACATCAAAGTCCCAGACTGCTTTGTCAAGAAGTATAAGAATTCTGTCTTTTCTTCCAGTATCATTATTATGCACTATATGCCATGTACAGAACTTGTCTTTCATATTTTCGATGGTAGTGGAAGAAAATTTAGTCTCAACTAAGCTTAGTAAACTAAGTTTGTGAGACTTTAGAAGTGTGAATACATGACTGACTTTGTCATCCGTATTCATACCTCTAATGTTCCAAGTCATAATATCCATTTACCAACCGATGTGCTCCGAGTAGATCTTTTAGGAGGAGCATGAACTGAGTTTTTGGGATTCGCGGAAGTTTCTCACTTCTTCAAATACTTGGGGTTATTCAATATCATGGGGGAAACATTAATGACCGGATCTGTTTTATTACCAGTCTCTTGAATTTGATGAGCTATATTCTCTATAAAATTGGCGTTGTTTTCGTAATCTTCAGCTTTGTTTTCATTTTCTTCTGGAATGGTTACTGATATGTCTGCTTCCGTTTCAGGTAACTTTGAAGTAGACACTGAATCTGTAGATGTGGGAGCAATACAGGGCACTTCAGGTTCAAGTGATGTAGGTGCTTCAGGTTCGGATCTTGCAATAGAGCATTAAATGATATGTGAAGAGGGATGCTTGAACTAGGTTCAGCCATAGTGTTATCAAAAGAAACTTCAACAGTAGAGGAATGTATAGTTGTGTTGTCTATTGACGAAGTCTGTAGAACACTGTTATCTGTATTTGTAATATTTTTCCTTTTCCATTCCTTCTTAAGTATTTTGTTGCATATGGACTCTGAGTGGCCATAAAGTGTGCATATAGAGCATGGATTAAATTTATATTCATACTCGACATATATACCGTCTGTAATTCCATTAAATAACTATAATTGTATAGTTGAAGGATATTCGAAATCTACGTCAACTTCAACTCGTGCATAATTCAATCTATTTTCCAATGCTATCATAGAGTCCATGAAAATTGGGCGACCGAGTACACTTGCGATCCTGCTTATGCCTTCACTGTTCCAATATTCTAGTTTGAGATCCATTAAACGTGCCCATATAGGAATAGTGGAAAATGAATCTTTAGTAATTTCAATCCTGGGTTTCCATTTTTTAATAATGAGAATTCTAGAACCAATCATGTAAGGACCCGATTGAATGATCTTAGCACAGTCGTCTGGATTATAGAATTTGATGAAAATGAAACCATTCTTCTTGTAGAACAACTCAAACTTTTCACTAGGCTTCCATGTTTTCTCAATGAATCCCTTAAAATTATCATATATTGGTCTTCTACCTAGGATATAAATGACTAATGTATTTTTCCACTTGTCTATAGTAGCGTTAAACACAGATTTAGGCAAAGTACCTATCTTTACATTTCCATTGTGAGTTGGTGGAAAGTAGGATAAGTCTGTTACGTCTGCCTCTCTACTAACAACACACGACTTCACAGTATCTTCTGAAGACCGACTCCATGTTTTACTAGATCCTTCTGTTGCCGTTTCGAATGGCGAGGCGCTGTCAGATGCGCAAGAACCAGTAGCGCTAGCAGGTTTGTCAAGGTTCGCTTGATGTAAAACATGATGGGTAGATGGAATTGGCCGAGTATTGGTGGTTGTGATGCTCTTCCCTGAGAAACGTACAGCCACTAGTGGAGGGGAGGTGGATATGTGTGGTGGTTTTGAATGAGGAGGTACTGTAATCGTTCCCGCCTCAATGTCCTTGTTCACCATGAGTGTTTTGTTGTTTTATTTATTGAATTTTATATATATATATATATATATATATATATATATATATATATTATGCTTGTTGATGAATTATGTTGTTCATATAGATTTTTATGATAAGTTATGATTGAAAAACCTATCAAATGACATCCAAATAACTTGCAATTTTGATATAAGGTCAGAAATAATATTTTAGAGATGGGTTTTAAGTTTCATAATTTTCTGAATTAATGTGGATTTATTATGAATTTTCTAGTGAAGAATATGGTAAAATTGGGTTTAAATTAATTATGGCTAATATAAGTTAGCTTTGGGTCAGAAATTTATTTATGTTAGAAAACATATTAAAAGTGATTTATGGGAATTTTTGGAGAATTTTCCTAAGTGTTTTACTAAGTATATAAAATTATTTAAGGTATGGGACTTAAATATTTTATATGTTTATAAAAGGAGATGGGGAAATTTGTAAATGTTTTAAATTGTTAATCTCTAAATTCGGCAGCATTTTTAGAAATTTTTTTGGAAAAGTATTGGAAACCAATCACATGTTGACAAACAAAGCAAGTTAGTTAGAAAGAAATTACTTTATAAAGTTAAAAATCAGTTATACAAGGTTTTGCTGTTTCGCCACTTTCGACAGCTATCTTTCGACACCATACTTCCGCCTCCATCCTAGTCGAAACCAATACACATGGTATCAAAGACTTGGTACGTAGTGGATTAAAGATAGGCAAAAGGCATAGGATCGAAACAAGCTTTCGAAGGGGGTGGAGTAGCTTCTGAGAACTTAGAACTATTTTAGTTGTAAATGAGGCTTTCGAATGAGATGGCTTTCGACTTGGTCAATTGTTTAAAAGAAAAGAGCTTTCGGAAGGGGTTGCCGCCTTTGTTTTAAGAATATGCTTTCGAAGGGGTCGAAACCCCGCTGCCGCATGTTACCTTTCGAAGGAATGCCTTCAAAAGGGTTCTTTCGCTTTAAACCATGAGCCGCTTCTCCAATGCTTTCGAAGGGGTTGGTTTCGACACCATCTACTCCTTTTATTTAGGAAAATGCTTTCGAAATAGTTGCTTTCATCCCAGTTGTTTTAAGACCCGTTTTATATTCTAAAAGTTAAACCTAGAGGTTTCGAAAGGAATGGTTTTAAAGGTTTTGAAACTATGTTCCACAAACTTAAACTTGAACCCAATGCTTTTAAAAGGTTTGTTTTACGTAAAGGACTTTAACACTTTCAAAAGGTACCTAATGAAGGTTTCGAAGGGGATGTATCTAGTTTTTCGAAAGGTATATGATAAAGGTTTCGAAGGGGTGATTCTCCAATGTTTTTGAAAGGCAAATTTGAAATGTTTTAAAAGAGGATGTCTAAAGTTTTATAAAGCTTTCGAAAGGACACTTTCAATGGTTTCGAAAGGTCTATTATAAATGACCTTGAAAGGTATGTTTTGGCCTTTCGGGCTAGAGTTCAAATTAAAGTAGTCAATTGATTTCGAAAGGGGTACTTTCAAAGGTTTCGAAAGAGATTGTTTAAAGCTTTTAAACAAAGGTTTCGAATGTTTTCATCAACAATGTTTTGAGTAAAGCATATATCATGGCAAAGAGATTTGAATAAAGCAAATAGTATGTTTTGCTTGTTTAAGTATGATTTAAAGGGTTAAATCATTTCGTAAGAAATGTTTTCAAGGAAAATTTTGGTGGGTAGTTAACCGTAAGTAAATGACTCAGATATTTGTATAACAGATATGATTGGTATAGGGTCGCGCCCTATACATTAGCTAGCCCCTAGCTAATTTAGTCCAAAATTCCAGTGCATAGGGCTTAGTCACAGGTAAGACGTAAATGATGTTACACACAGAAAAGAATATACAAAGAAGGGGAATAAGTTATTGGTGAGCCTGCAAAACCATTAGGATCAGTTGACCTTGGGAGAACTAAGTTAAAGATAGACCATCCAGAAGTGTGTCTAAAAGATGTTAGATTATTTATTTTGTCTGGTAGGGCCGAGTCAGCCAAAGGTTAGTAGTTAGCCAAACAAAACTATATTGTTCGGATAGATGGTCCATCTATTACCTGATTTATGAGCATATATGATATTGCTATTATTATTTAATCAATTTGACTATAGGATTCTGATTTGTAAAAAGATTTGTTTAAAGGGATACTAGTGAGGGGAAACCCGTTCCACTAAGTGGCATGGTCTCACTTAATATCAGTAAACCGAGATGTAATAGTATTATTCACACCAGGTTTTATGTCTGACTCGAAGTTTATGTTTTCCCCTTAAACTCTCGGGTGCTCAAAATTAATTTAAGTAGATTGAGAGTTGAGGTTTTACAGGTTTAGTAGGTGGACGAATAAAGCTTCCGAAGATGTGCAGGAGGAAAAGTTAGCTATTTAGGAGTTGTTATTTTTATTTCCACTATGATGTATTAAGAATACTATGTCTATTGAGTACTCTGATCATCCAAGGGGGCATCTTCATATGTCGCTCTTGGCGTATTTTATAATAATTATATTTGATCAAAACCTGGGAATCTTTTTGGGATTATGTATTTGAATATGAAATATTGATTTGAAATGTAATTAGAAAAGTTGTCTTAATCTGTGTTGATTTTATTTTATATTCATGTGCTTCTGATATTATGGATACCATTAACATTACCATATATTATCATCGGAAGTTAATATTATGGATGGCTGCAGCATCTGTAACGCTTAGCTTCGAGCCTCAAGATATGAATGTTACAATTTGGTATCAGAGCATAGGTTTATGAAAAACTTAAAAGAAATTTTAAACTTAAAATGATTTTGAAAACATAATCCTAAGAAATCAGAGAAAAGATTATGGTATGGGATAATGTTATAGTAACATACTTGTATTTGCTATATATAAGTATACGCTTTATCTCTATTCTTCCATCTCTCTTAGGCTATTCTTCCGTGTCTTACAAAGACTTGAATGTAGATTTTACGGACGTAAGATAGGGATGCTAGAGGAGGAAGAGTTAACATTGGAGGAGGAAGCACCACAACTAATTGAAATGTCAGACCAAATACCAGAAGGAACCCAAGTCAGGCACAAGCTAAATGTGGGTGGTGGAGTCCCGCAAGTCGATATGGGAGCAATGTATCAGTTTTTCGTCAACATGATGCAGGTAGGAATTACTGCGGGGTTAGTTGGAGGAAATGCCGAAGGAGGAAATCAAGGAGCTCCAGTGGTTAATAACTATGCTGTTTTGAGTAGAGATTATGCAAGCTTGGGAGGAAAGTCGTTTAGTGGTACCGAGGACGCAACCGAAGTGGAGAATTGATTACTTCATTGCGAGAGGATTTTTGCTGATTTAGGGCTCAACAATGAGCAGAAAAGGAGACTTGCTTCTAGACAACTACAAGGGGCAACACTGTTTTGGTGGAACAGTGTTACGGTAGGAGTTAATGAGGAGACTATGACTTGGGCTGAGTTCAGGAAGAGATTTGAAGAAAGACTTATGTCGGAGATTGCTAAGTCTACTCTGCTCAGGAAGTTTGCTAAATTGGAGCAGGGAGATATGATAGTGCTTGAGTATGCAACCATATTTGAGGAGCTTGCAAGATATGGATATGCTACGGTTGATACTGTTATTAAGAGGAATGAGATGTTCATTTGTGGATTGAAGTCTGAGCTTGCTAAGGCCACGTTATCGCATATTAGAGATCCATGTGATGTTGTTGTTGAGATGGCTTTAAGGCAGGAAGAGATGCTTACTTATCATGAAGAAAATAAAGCCAAGAAAACTCAAGGAGGACAAAGTCAGAAGAGGAAGTTTTTTCATAAGAAAGGAGCTTAGAAGGGTGGAGCTGCTAAGAAAGGGAAGGCAAAAGTTGTTTGTTATAAGTGTGATAAGAAAGGACACTATGCTCATAAATGCCGAACCAACAAAGGGAAGAAAGCTGCTGAGAAGAAAGAAGTAAGGTGTTTCAACTATGATTAGATTGGACACTATAAGAAACAATGCAAGGAGCTAGCCAAGGATGGGAAAGGCAAGATGTTTGCATTGGAACCAGCTACCTCGAGACCAACAACAGAGGAGAAGAGAAAAACTATGTTGGGAGGTACGCTTTTGATTCGTGGTGTATCAGTTAGAGTTCTATTTGATACTGGTGCATCACATTCTTCTGTATCTCATTGTTTGGTAGATAAACTTAACTTAGAACCCTCATACCTAGTTACCTCCTTAAGAGTCGCAAATCCGATAGGAGGTTATGCGACATTTGGGATGAAGTGTGACCAGTTAGAGTTTGAATTGTTAGGTCATACCTTTGTTTGTAGTTTGCATGTGTTTGATTTCGTAAGGTTTGAAATCATTTTGGATATGGATTGGTTAAGTAAATACGATGCTAGGATATTTTTCCATGATAGGAAAATATCACTTAGACACTCTGACTGTAGTGATCGGATAACATACTCCATAGAAAACCATAGTTTTGAGATCAATGCTTTGTTGGGTGTTGTGGAGGTAGAAGACAATTTGAATCGAGTTTTCGTTGTTAGAGAATTCACGTATGTCTTTGAACCTATGGTAGTATTTCCGTCGAAACGAGCTAATGAGTTTCAAATAGATTTAATGCCAGGAGCAGAATAGGTGAGCAGACCGCTAAGCAGAATGACACCTACTGAGATGAGGGAGCTAAAGGTGCAATTAGTGGATTTGGAAGGTAAGAACTTTATTGTACCAAGCAGTTCGCCTTGGGGAGCAACCATAGTGTTTGCCAAGAAGCCAGAAGGATCGTTAAGGTTATGTATCGATTATCGTAAGTTGAATGAGAAAATGATAAAGAATCTATATCTGTTACCTAGAATTGATGATTTGTTCGACCAGTTGAGTGGAGCCAAAGTATTTTCCTAGTTGGATTTGGCTATAGGATTCCATCGGCTTAGAGTGGCAGAGGATAGTATTCCTTTGACGGCGTTTAGGACCAGATATGGATCGTACGAATGGTTAGTGATGTCGTTCGGACTAACTAATATGCCATCATTCTTTGTAGATTTGATGAACCGAATTTTCCGAGAGCACTTGGATAGGTTCGTATTGATTTTCATAAATGACATTTTCGTATACTATAAAGATGAAAGAGAGCACGAAGTTCATCTTAGAGTGGTGCTTGAGACGTTGAGGCAGCACCAACTGAAAGTGAAATTTTTGAAGTGTCATTTCTGGAAGAAGGAAGTGAAGTTTCTTGGTCATGTAGTCTTAAGAAAAGGGTTATCTGTAGATCTGACTAAGATCGAGGCGGTGAATAATTGGAAGAGACCCGAGACAGTGACCAAGATAAAGATTTTTATTGGATTAGCTGGTTACTATCGAAGATTCATTAAGGATTTTTCATGGATAGCGAAATCGATGACTAAGCTAACTCGGAAAGATGTGAAATTTGTCCAGACTGATAAGTGTGAGGATGCATTCCAGAAGTTAAAACACTTATTGATGAATGCACATGTGTTAGTTGTTCTAGAGGAAAATCAGGACTTAGTGGTGTACACCGATGCATGTGGAATAGGATTAGGAGCTGTGTTAATGTAAAGGGGTAAAGTGATTGCCTATGCTTCTCGACAGCTCAGACCGCATGAAGTTAGATATCTAACACATGATTTGGAATTAGCTACAGTAATCTTTGCATTGAAGGTGTAGAGACATTACATGTTGGGAGAAAGATTCGAGTTGTATACGGATCATAAGTCGCTAAAGTATTTATTCTCTCAGAGGGAGTTGAATATGAGACAACAGAGATGGTTAGAGTTTTTAGCCGCTTACGACTTTGGTATTGAGTACACACCAGGAAAAGGCAATAAGGTTATGGATGCACTTAGCAGAAAACATCAAAATGCAGTATTGACAGTGATAGCTGAGTGGAAAGATTTAGAAGCATTGACTGCATGTAGAGTACAGTGGAGATCTAAGGGTAGCTCTAGTATAGAAACTGCTATGTTGTCATGTTTAAAAGTTCGACCGGTGATGATGAAAGGACTGCTTCTAAGCAAGGAGATGATCCAGTATTAGCCGAGCGGATCAGGAAGTTAAGAAATGGAACAGAGAGCGATGACTTGAAAGATTTCAGCCTTGACCAGAATGGGTGGTTAAGAAAGAAAGGAAGTCTATGTGTTCCGAATGTGGGAAACATTAGGAAGGAAGTTCTAGAAGAATGCCATCGTTCGAAGTTCACTATTCATCCAGGAGGAACTAAAATGTATCAGGATATGAAAAGAAGTTTTTTCTGGGAAGGTATGAAGAGAGATGTAGGCTTGTGGGTGAAACAGTGTTTGAACTGTCAACAGGTAAAAGCCGAAGATCAGAAACCAAGTGGGTTACTTCAGCTTTTAGATGTTCCAATATGGAAGTAGGATTCTATCTCAATAGATTTTATTGATGGATTGCCTAGGTTAAATAGAGGAAATGAAATTGTATGGGTTATAGTGGACAGGTTGACCAAGAGTGCCAATTTTATTCCAATTCAGCCAACCAGGACAACACCTGTTTTGGCTAAGTTATTCATGAAGAATATAGTTAGACTTCATGGAATTCCTAGTAGTATAGTAAGTGATAGAGATTCCTTATTCACTAGCGAGTTCTAGAAGAGTCTAGAGGATACCTTAGGTACCAAGCTCAAGATGAGTACCGCTTACCATCCGCAGACAAATGGACAAATGGAAAGAGTTAACAAAATCTTAGAAGATTTGTTACGAGCTTGTGTGCTAGACTTTGGGGAATCATGGGAAGAGCATCTACACTTAGTCGAGTTTTTGTATAACAACAGTTATCAGGCTAGTATTAGGATGGCACCGTTTGAAGCTTTGTATGGAAGGCCATGCAAATCTCTCATTTGTTGGTTAGAGACTGGGGATATGTTGGTTCTTTGTTCGGATTTGGTTAGAGAAGCTGCGGAAAAGATTGAGTCCATTCGAGCCAGAATGAGGGAAGCTCAGTCTAAGTAGAAGAGTTATGCTGATAAGAGACGGAAAGACTTGAAGTTCTCAGTTGGATATCATGTTTTCATCAAGGTATCACTGATGAAAGGTGTAATTAGATTCGGAAAATCAGGGAAATTGGCACCGAGATTTGTTAGACCATTTTCTACTGTAGAAAGAATTGGGAAACTCGCATAGAGGGTGGAGTTACCAAGTAGTTTGGCAGGAGTCCATAATGTTATTCATGTTTCTCATCTAAAGAAGTGTATTCGAGATCCAGAGACTACTATAGCACCGACTGTGTTAGATGACTTGGTAGTGGAGCCGAATTTGACTATAGTTAGAAAACCAGTTCGTACAGTCGCGGGAGATGAAAAGAGGCTAAGGAACAAGACAGTCAGATTAGTTAAAGTCCAGTGGAGTGGCAACGAGAGAGACTATACTTGGGAAATTGAGAGCAGGATTCGAGATACTTATCCTGACTTGTTTCACGGTATGTTTTACCTTTATGATTGATTTTGATGAGTACCTTATCGTAATTTTAAGGACGAAATTCTTGAAAGAAGGGATTCTGTAACGATCCTAATTTTGATTAACATTATTTAGGACATTTAATTAGGTAAATTAAATGAAATAATATAACTGGTTAAGCGATTGAGATTTGAATGATAGAGGGGAGTCGTGCCTAATGAATTGAGGGGAAAATAAAATGAAATAGATAAGGGCAAAATAGGAATAAGTTATATTCTTATACCCTAAACCCTCATACACTCTCATTTTACTCATTCACAAACAAAATTAAAACAAGAACAAGGCCGGCCACCATTAGGAGAAGATAAAGAGGAAGATAAGCTAAAAACAAGAGGAAGAAGCTTAATCAATTTAATTCAAGAGCAAATCTCAACTCCTTAACAACAAGCTAAGGTGAATAATAGGTTACATCTCATATTTTCGTATTTTTGATTAGATCATATCCAATCATATTTTGCAAAATATTATGCCATGTTTTGAGTGATATATATATATATATGCTTGTTGATGAATTATGTTGTTCATATAGATTTTTATGATAAGTTATGATTGAAAACCTATCAAATGACATCCAAATGCCTTGCGATTTTTATATAAGATCAAAAATAATATTTTAGAGATGGGCTTCAAGTTTCATAATTTTTTGAATTAATGTGGATTTATTATGAATTTTCTAGTGAAGAAAATGGTTAAATTGGGTTTAAATTAATTACGGCTATTATATGTTAGCTTTGGGTCAAAAACTTATATATGTTAGAAAACATATTAAAAGTGATTTATGGGAATTTTCCCAAGTGTTTTAATAAGTATATGAAATATTTAAGGTATGAGACTTAACTGTTTTATATGTTTATAAAAGGAGAAGGAGCAATTTATAAATGTTTTAAATTGTTAATCTCTGAAATTCAACAGCATTTTTACAAAAGATTTTGGTAAAGTTGGCAGCCAATCACATGTTGACAAACAAAGCAAGTTAGAAAGAAATTACTTTATAAAGTTAAAAATCAGTTTTACAAGGTTTTGCTGTTTCGCCACTTTCAGCAGCTATCTTTCGACATCATACTTATGCCTCCACTATATTTGAAACCAATACACATGGTATCAAAGACTTGGTATGTAGTGGATTGAAGATAAGCGAAAGGTATAGGGTCGAAATAAGCTTTCGAAGGGGTTGAGTAGCTTCTGAGAACTTAGAACTATTTTGGTTGTAAATGAGGCTTTCGAATGAGATGGCTTTCTGAAAGTGTACGTGTAGTACTAAGGATCGTGTAATATGGTATATAAATGCGGAAACTGATAATAGTAGTAAAATAAAAAATTAGAGTAAGCACACCAGGAATTTTTATACTGGTTCGAACTTCCCGTTCTACGTCCAGTCCCAGAATATCCTCTAGATTTAAAATAAACCCCTCACTTAACCCGGAGGAATAGGTATACGACACCTGAGTAGCCGAACAGGAATTTTTCCGCCTCAACAGCCAAAGAGGACTTCAACTTAATACAAATAGTTTGTTGACGAAATGTGTTCTGAATAACACTGATTGTCTTTTGATAGTACAACTTTCCTATAATCAAATCCTCAAGAGTATATATGTGTGTGAAGATTTAGAAGGAAGATAATCACGTAGAATCGAAGTATATGAATTAATTCAAGGATTCTAGTGATATTAAATAAGAATGAATGCTTTTATTTGCAGAAATAAATAGAGAATAGATTTCAGAATTATAAACAAGAATCGGTGTAGAAGTGAATTGAACATGTTTAAATAGTTGTAGAATAGTTACAATCTTTCATGAAGAGTTTCAATCAAAAGTTGTGTCTGTATCTCTTGGATTAAAGGACATTCCTCTTCATGAACGATTGCACCTCTTCAGAAAACTAGCCGTTATGTTCTGGTCGGTTGACCGAGTAAACTGGGCCGGTCAGCTGAGTTTACAACGTGAATAAAACAGTGCATATCTGTGCACTTGACACAGAGTCGGTCGACCGAAGTTCCTGGTCGGTCGGCCGACCTGCTGTCAATTGCACAGTGCACACTTATTTATGTATAAATCAATTTGTGTGTGTGTGTGACTACTTGAGGAATGATTTTAACAATATTTTAAGACTCAATAAAATAAAATATTCATACTAATATCTGGATTGTAGTCTTGTCTCCTTTGTTGTGCACAATATACGATTATTCTCCTTTTTGTCGCTTTCATATAGTATTCTCGTCGTATGATATTGAAGCTTGTGTCATGAATAAAAACTCATGAATCAACATTCTCCCCCTTCTTGATTGATGACAATACTTATGTGATGAAGTAGTTTATTCATGTATATTTTAGTTCTCCCCCTGAATATATGACGACTTTTCTGCAAAAAATTTGTTAGCTTTCATATATTTCTCCCCCTTTGTCATCGACAAAAAGGAATACTTATTAGATGTAATATAAAAATTATGGAACATGTAACACAAGTAAGAAAACATCAAGTTTTAAATATTACATAGTTAAACAAGATAGGAATATTAACGATGTTTACTTACTACACAACAACTAACAATAGACATATTGTTCATAAATAATACTTGAAATTAAATTGTAAAAAAAAATATGATCACTCTTCATCATCATCGGAATCCCAAAATTCTAGACAAATATTTTCATCCGGAGGAGCCGGTTCCTTTCCACGTCTTTGAGTGTAAGGAACGTGAGTTGCCGATGTGCCGGAACTTGTGTTATCTGAAGTAGACCAAGAGAAATTTGGCGCTGGTCTTTTTCCGAGAGCAACAAAAGAGGCACCGGCTTCGGAAGTACATGATAAGGCATCCCATAAATTCACGAAGAAGCCCTTGATTTTCTTGAAACGACCATCAATTTTTCATAGCCGAGCATCCAGGGCTACTTGATTTTGGGCCAAAATATCAATGGCCGCCTCCATACTAATTCCAGGAGTTGGTCTTTGAATTGAATGTTGGCGAGTTAGACGTTCCGTAGCATGAGTTGATGGTTGCGGTGTGGAGAAGCTACGGCGTAGTTGTTCTTGAGGAGTAGTATGCCATTGGTTAAAAGTTATAATTTTAGAAGGTGCATCGGGCAACTTCATTAGTTTTATGGTTCGTGAATCAAAAAAGCGAACTTTGGATGTTTCGGATTCCGGAGCATGGGTGACGAAGCTATTGATCAACCTCATTATGTATTCTCCATAATAAATATGGAGCATCTTTCCTTGGTTGAAAGAGAGAAATTCATCCATAAGAAGTTGTGCCCAATTTACTCGTATATTTCCGCAAATAGCATACAATGCTTTGAAGTTTTCGGGATATACTAAGTGATATGAGCCGCCTCTAGGAACTATAGATTTCATCATGAATCGATGAAAGAGTCTGGCTTTAGGTCGAAGGGATGAAGTTTGTCTTAAATCAGTAGCGTCATCTTCAAAAAATAGATGGCTTATCCGGTCACGAGTTGATATATTACAATCTACATCGTGTAACGAAATTCCACCCGGTCGAGCATGTAAAATGTGGTTAATTCGATCAATGGAGAGGAAAATTGAAGTACCACAAACCGATGTCCAAACACAATTATCAGTGTTTCTTGGTAGATTGACGAGATTAAGGTTTGCTAGAAATAACTTGACCATAATATGACTGATTTTCAAGTTATTTTTCCTATGGTCAAGGAATGTATCAAGTCCACTCTCAATAGCGGCATTTTCAATACCGTAAGAAGTGAAATCAGGGTAACTTACAAATGATTCCTCAAAGATTTTTGCGTCTTGAAGTTGTATCCATCTTTGAAGAGCTATATCATTGACTAGCCATGAAGCAATTTGAGTATCCACTGGAGTAGATGAAGATGAAGCATTGGTAATCTTTGATTTCTTCTTGGGAGCCATTGTTTTGAAAGAAAAGTAACAAAATTTGAGAAATTTTAATGGGGGCTAGGGTAAAAACTGTAATTGGGAAAGTAAGAGTGAAGAGGTAGGTTGAAAAAGTGAATGGATGGGTTGTAAATATGGAATAAAAATAGCAGATTTATACGTTCGGTCGACCGATAGTCTGGGTCGGCTAATCGATCTGGTAATCTGAAAATAGCTGAAACTCTCGGGAAGAGTTCGGCTGACCGACTCAGGTATTCGATCGACCGACCCTGTTGGAAATGTACATTTGAAACTTTCGGGATAGCTTCGGCTAACCGACTCAGGGTCTTCAGTCGACCGACACTGTTAGAAATGCATTTTTTTCAGTTTATATAAAAAAATTATAGAAATATATTTTATTATCATTGCACTATATTTATACATCTTATTGAAAACAACAACACATATATATATATAATGTTTAGCCATCGTTCGTTAAAATCTACGTTCCCATGAGTTTGAAGACGGAACATCTTCTATAGGTGACCATCTTGGAGCTATTGGAGTTTGAACAGGGTTTGAAGAGGATGAAGGTCTATAAGTAGGTTCGGCAACATCATCCTTCTTTGATGAACAAACTTTCATGGCAATCTTTTCTAGAAAACTTAAACGTCTTGCCGTGACTTTTTGTTCATAGTAGAGTTCCCGTTGCATATCCATTTGTTGTTGTTGGTAGTGATGTATTTCATCAATTTTTTGTTTAGTAGATGGAGATATTACCATTGCATTCTTCCCTTTTTTCTTTTTCGGTGTATAGCTTGTATGGGAGTCTTCCCATGGTTTCCATCCATGTCGGGGGTCTATATCCGGAGAAGAGAAGTCAAGGATACGTTTAGGCATGGGAAAGGTAGGATAGGGGCCATTTTCAGGAATGCGGTCGGAAACATCATCGTCCGGAGATGTGTATGATAGATGGGAGTTTTCGAAATTATAGTAGTCGTTGTTTGAAGACATTTTCAAGTTTTGATTTTAAAACTTTCTTAGTATATGTTTTGAAAGATAAGCATAGTATATATAAGTATCTGTTTGCTGAAAAATTTGTGGATAGGAACTAGTTTTAACTATAATCATAGAAATTTAACAATAAAGTTGTTCGTAAATGTATGATTTATAAGTTTTAGAACTAAAAATAGTTTTTCTGAAACCAAAATAAATAAAACAAACTGTAAAGAAAACTGAAACAAGAAACACCCATAGCTCAAGTAGCTATAACACAACATATAACAAGCAAGTCAGAGGTCATGAGTTCGAGTTCCACTTTGGTTAGAAATAAAACAATTTTTTTTTAATATTTTTAATATTTTTATTTATAAATCTTTTAAAGACATTATTCCTAAGTCACGTCTAAGTTTTATAAAAATATTTTCATTTAGTGGTTTAGTAAAAATGTCAGCAATTTGATTTTCAGTATTAATAAATTCTAAATTTATTAATCCTTTTTCCAAACAATCACGAAGAAAGTGATGACGAATATCGATGTGTTTTGTTCGTGAGTGATTGACCGGATTTTTAGAAAGATTTATTGCACTAGTATTATCACAATAAATTATAGATTTTTCAAGATGACAATTAAAATCCTATAATGTTTGTTGCATGTATACGACTTGTGCACATGCCAAAGCAGCAGATATATATTCTGCTTCACACGTCGATAAAGAAACACAGTTTTGTTTCTTACTAAACCAAGAGACTAAGGAACATCCAATGAAATGACATGTTCCGCTCGTACTTTTTCGATCCGTCCGACTTCCTCCAAAATCAGCATCGCTATAGGAGACTAATTCGAAAGGACATTCTTTCGGATGAAATAGCCCGAAATCTTTGGTTTTAGTTAGATAACGAATAATACGTTTAACTGCTCGCATATGTGATTCTTTGGGATTTGCTTGAAATCGAGCACATAAACAAACACTCATCATTATATCGGGTCGACTCGTTGTTAAATATAGTAAAGATCCAATCATACTACGATATAGTTTCTGATCAACACTTTTGCCATCCTCATCTCTATTGAGATGAATCGTTGTGCTCATAGGAGTTGGTTTGGCAGCAATGTTTTCTAGACCGAATCGTTTAATTAAGTTATAACAATATTTTTCTTAATTAATAAAAATTCCATTTTCAATTTGTTTAATTTGTAATCCAAGAAAATATGACAATTCTCCCATATGAGACATTTCAAATTCATTTGTCATTATAGTCGAAAATTCCTGACATAGTTTTTCATTTGTCGAGCCAAAAATAATATCATCAACATATATTTGAATTATTAAAATATCTTTCTTAGTTTTCTTAATAAAAAACGTTTGATCTATTTACCAATTTCAAAACCAAATTCTAATAAATAGTTTTTAAGACGATCATACCAAGCACGATGTGCTTGTTTTAAACCGTATAATGCTTTTTTGAGTTTATAAACATGATCTGGATATTTTTCATGATTGAAAAGTGGTGGTTGTTCAACAAAAATATTTTCTTTTATATAACCATTTAAAAAAGCACTTTTAACATCCATTTGATAAAGTTTAAAATTATGAAAACACGCGAAAGCCAATAAGATTCGTATTGCTTCAAGTCGGGCGACTGGAGCAAAAGTTTCTTCGTAATCAATTCCTTCTTCTTGATTATATCATTGTGCAACTAATCTAGCTTTATTCCTGGTTATATTTCCTAGTTCATCTGCTTTATTTTTAAAAACCCATTTACTACCGATGACTGATTGATCACTAGGTCTAGGAACGAGTTCCCAAACTTCGTTGCTTTCGAATTGATTTAGTTCTTCTTACATGGCAAGAATCCAGTAGTCATCAGTTGAGGCTTCTTTTATATTCTTAGGTTCTATGTTAGAGACAAAAGCTACATGACCAACTTGATTTAATTGATGTCTGGTTTTAACGTTCGTATTTACTTCTCCAATTATGTTTTGTACAGGATGATCTCGTAAAATTCTAGGTGGAGATTTTATTATATTAGGAGTAATGTTTGTATTTTCATTAATTTCATGAATATCAAAATTTTCATTTGTATTACTAATTTCATTCTGAGTAGTTTCATTATCAGAATCGATAGTAATATTTGGACTTATATTTTTAAAATTTTCATCAAAAGAAACATGTAAACTTTCTTCAATAATTTGAGTTCTTTTATTATAAATTCGATAAGCTTTGCTTCGTTCCGAATATCCAACGAATATTCCTTCATCGGATTTTGGATCAAATTTGCCTAATTGATCTTTAGTATTTAATATAAAACATTTAGACCCAAAAACTTTAAGATATGAAATGTTTGGTTTTCTTCCATTTAGCAGTTCATATGGAGTATTCTTAGTTAACGGTCGAATAGAAACACGATTCAATACATAACAAGCAGTAGCTACAGCTTCTGCCCAAAAGTGTTTCGATAAAGTGGTTCCATTTAATAAAGTTCTTGCACATTCTTGTAACGTTCTATTTTTCCTTTCTACAACTCCATTTTGTTGTGGTGTTCTAGGAAACGAAAAATTATGATTAATACCTTTCTTGTTACAAAACTATTCAAAAGATTCATTTTCAAATTCTCCTCCATGATCACTTCTTATATTTTTAATTTTCAAATTTTTAATATTTTGGATTCTTTTAACAAAAACTTTAAAATTATCAAAAGTATCGCTTTTATTTTTCAAGAAGAAAATCCAAGTATATCTAGAAAAATCATCTATAATAACAAATACATATCTATTATGATTAATAGACTGCACTTGAGTTGGACCAAAAAGATCCATGTGTAAAAGTTCAAGTGGTTGTTCTGTAGATATTACTTTTTTAGATTTAAAAGAAGATTTTGTTAATTTTCCTAATTTACATGCATCAAAAAATATATCAATTTTGAATTTTATATTGGGTAATCCTTTAACTAATTTATTTTTAGCTATTTTGTTGATAGTATTAAAATTGATGTGACAAAATCTTTTGTGCCAAAGACAAGAATCGTTTTCTTTAGCTACTAAACACAAATTTGAATCATTATTAACATTCATATTTAAGATATAAATGTTTTTATCTCTTTTTCCTTCAAAAATAGTGTTATGATTTTTATCGAAAATATTACATTTATTTTCTGAAAAAGTTATATTAAAACCTTTATCGCATAGCTAACTAATACTTAATAAATTGTGTTTTAAATTTTTAACTAATAAAACATCAGTAATGAGAGGTAAATTAGAGGTACCGTTGCTACTGACATCGCCTTTGCCGATGATATATCCTTTTGAATTATCTCCAAAGGTGACTGCTCCTCCATTTGAGTATATGACGTTTTACAACATTTCTTTGTTTCCAGTCATGTGTTTTGAACAACCGCTATCTAAAATCCATTTTCCTCTCTTCTTATGTGGTACCTGCAAAAAGTTTATAAAAAGTTGGTACCCAATCTTTTTAGGGTCATAAGAGTTAGATCTTAGGAAGCCAAACCCATACGGGTTCAGAATTCCCTTTATAAACATAATTCTTGTTATTATGAACAGTTTCCATAAACACTTTGATATGTTTATTCCTTATCAAAGTATTATTTGTTTTTGGAATCCATATCTTGATGATTTTAGTGTTTGGGTAAACTGTTTTCTTACTATCCTTCTTAATATTATTATTAATCCTATTTTTAGCAAAATTATTTTGTTTCTTAAATCTTAGTCCAGATTTATTGTTAGAGAATTGAGAATTTTCAAGTATTCTAGAAAGATTATCTCTTCCTTTATTGAAATTAGATACATTTTTAGAAATATCATCAAATTTTATTTTAAGACTAGATTTTTCTAACTCTAAATCCTTAATCTTCGAGTTTAAACTATTATTTTCGAAAAGTAAAACATCATTTTTATTTTTCTGAATTTCTAGTTCTTCAGATATTGACGAAATTTGAGAAGATAAGTTAGAATTTGATTGTTGAGAAATTTCAAGTTCTTCTTCTAATATTTTCTTCTCATCTTTCAGCATATCTACTTCTAAGACTGTCCTATCTAACTTTCTTTGTAGTTCCTTATTTTTCTTTTTAAGTTGCTTTGCTAAATCTACTAATTCATAATTAATTTCAATTAAATCTTCAAAAGTAAGATCACTTACATCGTTTGACGAAGCCATGAAGCACACATTTGCTTGTTCATTATCACTTTCACTCTCTAATGAG
Source organism: Allium fistulosum (assembly GCA_030737815.1). Taxonomy (NCBI): domain Eukaryota; kingdom Viridiplantae; phylum Streptophyta; class Magnoliopsida; order Asparagales; family Amaryllidaceae; genus Allium; species Allium fistulosum. The sequence goes on from CM060901.1 coordinate 723,740,782, forward strand.
GATGATGAGTCAGTGTCGTCCAAAGTGACTGAAAAAGCTTTTCATTTGGTTTTTTCCTTCTTGAAATTATTCTTTTTACGCTCTAGACAATCCTTCTTCATGTGTCCTTTCTTATGACATTCATAACATTCCATTGCTGAAGATGATGGTTTGCTGCTATTGGAATTGTTGTTGAAATTATTTTTGTTTCCCTTGAATTTGTTTCTGTTGAATTTTAAAAACTTTTTGAAATTTTTAGCGATCATTGCCATATCTTCATTATCTGAGTCGGAATCATCTTTTTCTGCTTGGAATGCCACATTTTTCTTTTCTTGTGCTCCATTTCTTTTTTCCTGCAAATTTACTTCGTAGGACATTAAATTACCTATCAATTCTTTTGGTTTTAATGTTGATAAATCAGTTGCTTCTTCAATAGCTAGGACTTTTCGTTCACATTCGTTTGTTAAAGAATTCAAGATTTTTGTAACAACATCAAAATCAGTAAACTTTTGTTCTAATGATAATAAAGCATGATAAATATCCTGGAATCTAGAATACATGTCAGTTATAGATTCATTTGGCCTCATTTTGAAATTGTCAAATTGATTTTTCAACATAGAGATTTTGATTAATTTAACTTTATTCGTTCCTTCATGCGACACCTTAAGTTCCAAATTTCATAACCGGAAGTGCACATGCTAACTCTATTGAATTCATTTCTATCTAATGCACAAAATAAAATATTCATAGCCTTTGCATTTGAAGTAGCATCTAGTTTTTGTGTGTTACTCCAAGTTGAGTATTCTTCAGTAGGAGTTGTGTACTCTCTTTGTATAATATTCCAGATATCGAATCCACTAGATTGCATATAGATTCTCATTCTAGTTGACCAATAGTTATAATTTATACCATTAAAAAGTGGAGGTCGTGAAGTTGATTGACCTTCTGTGAAACTAGATTAGTGTTAGTGCTAACATCGTTAGTTTGTGTGGTTGCCATATTACTTAGAAATAAATATCAAATAACTTTGTGACGGTTATAGGATTTCCAAGCTTTGATACCAAATGAAAGTGTACGTGTAGTACTAAGGATCATGTAATATGGTATATAAATGCGGAAACTGATAATAGTAGTAAAATAAAAAATTAGAGTAAGCACACCAGGAATTTTTATACTGGTTCGAACTTCCCGTTCTACGTCCAGTCCCAGAATATCCTCTGGATTTAAAATAAACCCCTCACTTAACCCGGAGGAATAGGTATACGACACCTGAGTAGCCGAACATGAATTTTTCCGCCTCAACAGCCGAAGAGGACTTCAACTTAATACAAATAGTTTGTTGACGAAATGTGTTCTGAATAACACTGATTGTCTTTTTATAGTACAACTTTCCTATAATCAAATCCTCAAGAGTATATATGTGTGTGAAGATTTAGAAGGAAGATAATCATGTAGAATCGAAGTATATGAATTAATTTAAGGATTCTAGTGATATTGAATAAGAATGAATGCTTTTATTTGCAGAAATAAATAGAGAATAGATTTCAGAATTATAAACAAGAATCGGTGATTGTAGAAGTGAATTGAACATGTTTATATAGTTGTAGAATAGTTACAATCTTTCATGAAGAGTTTCAATCAAAAGTTGTGTCTGTATCTCTTGGATTAAAGGACATTCCTCTTCATGAACGATTGCACCTCTTCAGAAAACTAGCCGTTATGTTCTGGTCGGTTGACCGAGAAAACTGGGCCGGTTAGCTGAGTTTACAGACGTGAATAAAATAGTGCATATCTGTGCACTTGACACAGAGTCGGTCGACCGAAGTTCCTGGTCGGTCGGCCGACCTGCTGTCAATTGCACAGTGCACACTTATTTATGTATAATCAATTTGTGTGTGTGTGTGACTACTTGAGGAATGATTTTAACAATATTCTAAGATTCAATAAAATAAAATATTCATACTAATATCTGGATTATAGTCTTGTCTCCTTTATTGTGCACAATATACGGTTATTCTCCTATTTGTCGCTTTCATATAGTATTCTCGTCGTATGATATTGAAGCTTGTGTCATGAATCAAAACTCATGAATCAACACTTTCAACTTGGTCAATTATTTAAAAAAAGAGCTTTCGAAAGGGGTTACCACCTTTGTTTTAAGAATATGTTTTTAAAGGGGTCGAAACCCCGCTATTGCATGTTACCTTTCGAAGCAATGCCTTCGAAATGGTTCTTTCGCTTTAAACCTAGATCCGCTTCTCTAATGCTTTCGAAGGGGTTGGTTTCGACACCATCCACTTCTTTTATTTAAGAAAATGCTTTCGAAATGTTGCTTTCGTCCCAATTGTTTTAAGACCCTTTTTATATTATGAAAGTTAAACCCAAAGGTTTCAAAAGGAACGGTTTTAAAGGTTTCAAAACTATGTTCCACAACTTATACTTGAACCCAAAGCTTTCGAAAGATTTGTTTTAAGTAAAGGACTTTAACACTTTTGAAAGGTATCTAATGAAGATTTCGAAGGGGATGTTCCCCTATGTTTTTGAAAGGTATATGATAAAGATTTCGAAGGGGTGATTCCCTAATGTTTTCGAAAGGCAAATTTAAAATGTTTGAAAAGAGGATGTCTAAGGTTTTATAAAGCTTTCGAAAGGACACTTTCAATGGTTTCGAAAGGTCTATTATAAATGATTTCGAAAAGTATGTGTTAGCCTTTCGGCCTAGAGTTTAAAGTAAAGTAGTCAACTGATTTCGAAAGGAGTACTTTCAAAGGTTTTGAAAGAGATTGTTTAAATATTTTAAACAGAGTTTTCGAATGTTTTCATCAACAATGTTTTGAGTAAAGCATATATCATGGCAAAGAGATTTGAATAAAGCAAATAGAATGTTTTCCTTGTTTAAGTATGATTTAAAGCATTAAATCATTTTGTAAGAAATGTTTTTAAGGAAAATTTTGGTGGGTAGTTAACCCTAAGTAAATGACTCGAATATTTGTATACCATATGTGACTAGTATAGGGTCGCACCCTATACATTAGCTATAGCCCCTAGCTAATTTAGTCCAAAATTCCAGTGCGTAAGGCTTAGTCATAGGTAAGACTTAAATGATGTTACACGCAGAAAGGAATATATAGAGAAGGAGAATAGATTATTGGTGAGCCCGCAAAACCAATAGGATCAGTTGACCCTAGGAGAAGTAAGTTAAGGACAGACCATCCAAAAGCGTGTCTAACAGATATTAGATTATTTATTTTGTCTGGTAGGCTCAAATCAGCCAGTGATTAGTAGTTAGCCAAACAAAACTATATTGTTCGGACAGGTGGTCCATTTATTAATTGATTTATGAGCATATATGATATTGCTATTATTATTTAATCGGTCTGATTGTAGGATTCTGATTTGCAAAAAGATTTTTTTAAAGGTATATTAGTGAGGGGAAATCCATTCCACTAAGTGGCGTAGTCTCACTTAAAATTAGTAAACCGAGATGTAATAGTATTATTCATACCAGGCTTTATGTCTGACTCGAAGTTTATGTTTTCCTCTTAAACTCTCGGGTGCTCAAAATTAATTTGAGTAGATTGAGAGTTAAGGTTTTACAGGTTTAGTAGGTGGACGAATAAACCTTCGAAAGACGTAAAGGAGGCAAAGTTAGCTATTTAGAAGCTATTAGTTTTATTTCCACTATGATGTATTAAGACTACTATGTCTATTGAGTACTCTGATCATCCAAGGGGGCATTTTCATATGTCGTTCTTGGCGTATTTTGTAATAATTATATTTGATCAAAACCTGGGAATTGTTTTGGAATTATGTATTTGAATGTGAAATATTGATTTGAAATGTAATCAGAAAAGTTGTTTTAATCTGCGTTGATATTATTTCATGTTCATGTGCTTCTGATATTATGGATACCATTAACATTATCGTATTTTGTCACCGGAAGTTAATACTATAGATGACTGCAGCATCTGGAGCGCTTAGCGTTGGGCCCCAATATAGGGGATGTCACAAAATTAGTCACATCGATATTTCCTGTTCGACCTTAGTTATATTAACCAACATAAAACAATCGATTGAGTCGTTCCATGGTTATCTAATAACTATTAGTACATAACACCTAAGTGCCCCCCAACGGTTATGAGTAATACACTGCTCAACATTCAGAGAGCATTATGCACTCTAGTCTCAACGGATACATCGATATCCAATCTCGAAGCATCTTGACTAGAAACATTTAAAACAGTATATTTGTTTTTTATTGTGATAAGTCACTTACGGTTACAACAATTTGTAACTACTATCACAAAACATATCATTTATGGATTTTCTATTAAATATACTTATAATTAAACTAATTAATATAACATATTATATCAAGTGTATAATAGAAAGAAAACACTTATATTTGGAATAAGATTGGTCAACGAGTTAGATATATGCAACAAATTACATAATTGCCCCTAGGGTATATCACTAACTCTATCGTTTCCTTGTAGTCATTCAACTCCCTATATTTCCCTTTCCGCATGAACCAAAAACATTTTCTAGGGTCTTCCTTCTTGCTATCAGAATGGTTGTTCTTCCTTTTATTGTTATTATTTTCATTATCATTACCATTGTCCATCTTTATAGCCTCATTACTCTTCACTGAACTACTCGGTTCTCCTGGCCTTGCTGTGTTCAATCCATCCTCTAAATCTACCTCTTTCAAGCCCAGAAATTGGTTTATTACAAAAGTCCTTCAACATTGTCGGCTTCTTCATAGTATGCCACTTCCCTAAATTAGAATCTTTGCTAACTCCACCGACCAGAGCCATTAAATATAAGGTTGTCTTGTAGATTTCTAAGATATGTTACAACATCATTAAACATTTTTAGGTAACTCTTCAATGACATCAATATCCTCTGCTTTGCATTTTCCAACTAAATCGCATCGTTGGTTGTATATCATGAACCCTAAACTGCCAAGAATTTATTTATCGACGGATCATAAGTTCTAATGGATCCCGCCTTAAGCCTGCAGAACCACATAGTCTTTAATCCTGCCAAAAACAAAGGGATACATATGCACTTCACAAAATTATTCTCTCTTGCACCATCCCTAAGTCATACCTAAGCAAATTTTACATAGAGTCGGTCAGCCCGCTATACAGAGGCATGGATGACGTTGCAAACCTCTGTGGATATTGTGCCGCTCTAATATTCGTAGAGAATGGATTCTGACTAAAGGCAGTCTCCCAATCATATTTGGGATTCTCTCTCTCGAGCAATCACCTTATAACGTCTTTTATTATCTAGCCATTTCCTTCGTTACACTATTGATGCCAATCATCGTTGCATCACCGTTTGCTCGGTTCCAAAAATGACCATGATGGTCACTGCCTAAGCGTTCATGACTAGAATCCCGACACCTAGGCCTCCTTGTCTCCAGGAAGCCCATTTGTCTTAGCTTCTCAGTTCTATCATGTTGTCATTCTTGACTACGTCTTTGGAATCAGTCACTTCCACTGGCACTTCCCTCAGCATTCCTTCAATTTCTTTCGTCTGTAAGAATCACTTCATGATCCATACTTCCGCTAGTACGATGGAGTCAACCACTATAGCCTCGTGATCTATCGATACCAATCAATGATGAATTAGTACCCGTCGATCCACCTGGAGCATTTGCTTCAAGTACTACATTTCCTCCAATATTTCCTTCTCTAGCTCCACTCTGATTCACTCTATTCCTTGAGGTAGAACTCCCTTCATCAGATCTAGACGGAGAACTTCTTCTTTCTTTGTGATCTTTAGCGCGATATCATTATCCTTAAAGGGCTTGCCTCATTATACCAAATTGTCTAACTAACTCTTCCATCAACGTCTACTGCTTTGCTTCCATCATTTGGTTGACTCTTGCTATTACTCCTTACAATTCTTCTCTAGTAACAAGATCTGATAGAAGTTACATAGTTCCATCAATTTCACTTTAGTTTTTAGCGCTTCCTACACCATCTAGCCCTCTAGATTGCTTTCTTCTTAGGTCCCATATGATCTGATCTTCCCGTGGACTTTATCCAAATTTGAGTGATAGAAGAGATCTAGTCTGAATTCAATTCTTAGTGTAAGCATAAAAAATGGTTAGCTAAAAATTTGGTCTAACACCCCTAGAAAACTATGTACAGCCAAAAAACTTGTGTGTAATCTTTGGTTATGGATTTAAGAGGATTACAGTCTTTGATTGTGTTAATACGACTACTCTATATTGCTATATCATCCCAAACAATTAAAAATCGATAGAAAAAGTGCAAATATAAAATAAAATTAAAGGAAATGCAGGATACAAGAATTTGAAAAGGTTCGGTTATGCATGTGTCCACTTTAAAGACGTTTTATTACCGTTTTTACTAGATTTAGAAGTGAATACATTTACAACTTAAATTCTATCAAAAATGGTAATTAAAGCACTTCCTCTTAGATATGTAACATCAATTTGTCAAGATCCTTTTTCTGTTGCATATAAGCCTATATTTATAATTATAGTCGGCTATAATTAGACTTTAGAGTCATCAATCTTCATTACTAGTCCATTAAGATACAACATAGATAAAGACTTAAGAGAATATGAGGAAACACAACAATCCATTGCTTAAGTGTTCTTCCTTACCTTTTCTTCAAGATATGTTTGTTCACCAACTATTGATCCTTTCTTGATGCTTCTAAGCTAGGTTTTTCTACATATCCATTAAGAATGGTGATAAAAAGGAATTTGATGATCGATACCGATCCATCCATGGACTTAGAAAGTATTCATCCAATTTTCTTTTTTCTATGGTTTGCACTTGATCGTCTTTGAGACTATCGTCAGTTCCTTTATCATTTTGAAGTCCAATACCATCAGATTGTCACTTGTGAAAAATCTTAGATAACACCATTCCAACTTGAAACTTAGTTTGGACGCTAATAATTGAAAATAATTCATCATTGAACTGAAATTTGCAACCACCATCATTTAAGCAATACAATGATTGTCATCTAAAGATACTTCCATCTCTAGTTTATCATTACCTCTATGGAGATCATCTTCAACTGAAAATTCATAATTGAGAGGTTTATTATTGACTTGCATGTTATGGATCCAAGACCTATTGTTCTAAGACCAAGAAACAAAATCCATGTTATCAAGAGGAGATCGTTATTAATATACGTGTCGACGTCTATATCCATATCATCATCATCATCATCTGCCCCTGAATTAGCAGATGGTTCAACGCTAGATTGTGCTATAGTATCATATGTTGGAAAGTTGTAATTAAACTCATGAATAATTTACTATCATGCAACAAAAAAGAAAATCAAAAAGTAATATAAAACAATGCATACCTCTGGCTCATATGGTATAACTCGAAGGGTATGTGTTATATGGGACAAGACATATTAGTGTTCGATGGTTCAACTAGGAAACATTATTCCTTGCGTGGTATTCGGAGTCTTCAACATTCTGACATACTCTTCAATCCAATAACTAACCGCTATAGGGGTGGGGGATGTTCTACAAGCAATCTTCTACTTTTCCCCACATGCAACTTTATCGATTTTGATATAGCCGAAAACGTTTTTTCAACGTCGTCGTTGTTTGTTATTTTATTGCTTTCGACCCTGAATCGGTCGGCCAATTGCAAACGAAATCAATATCGAACTCTTTAAGAATTATTTTTATACCTTTGAAAACAGATTCTTTCAATTATGATAAGTTGCACCTTTACGCACTTTTGTTGGTTTATATGAACCACCAACATATTTCATACACATTTGTTCATAAATCACCAATTTATCATCAAAATAGCAGACCGTCGAAACAAAATTTCAAGCCGTTCTATATGTATATATATATATATATATATATATATATATATATATATTAATGTAAGGTTTACAAATCATACCCTTCTAGAAGCAAAGAAAGAGCTATATCCTTCAACTAGATCTAACAATAGAGTACCTTTGAATGATTTTAATACAAAGAGGTTGAAAATTTTGAAAGAGAAGAGAACTAGGGATTTGGTAAAGTAAGAATAAGGGAAGAGAGAGAATTACTGTTTTTTTACAACGGACATTATATGCCTGGTGATTTTTAAAAATGCGCCTAGAAGCATACACGTTGACGTATTTTGAAAAAAACATATATCTTTTAGAAAAAATAACAGCTATTTTTGTAGTTTACAAAATGGGTTGACGTGATATAAAGTGAGTTATGTTTGAAAATAGTTTACAAATTGGTATGAGTCAATCCACAAATATTCTCCTCAATTATCGTTATAATCGCTAATTTTTCGGATGCTAAAGTCACAGCACCGTCGATTCGTCTATTGATACCATGGTCGACTGTTGAACGCCGATTGCGGTGCCCTACAGCGATGTTAAACCATGCACCTAGAGCATCGCGGTTCTACGACGTCCTATGTCACCGCGATCGGCCTATAGCCGGCTATGCACCTTTAGCATCCTTTTCTTTAAAGGCAAATTCTATTTGAACTCTTTTTTGTCGAGTTGCCCCCAAATTTTAAAAATAAAATAAAAAAACCTCTTATTTTGCTAAATCGTTCCCTTTTAAAAAATAAAAATAAAAAAAATATCTTTTCACACAGTTATCCTATGTGGCACTGTGGCACCTTGAAGGCACCGCGTAGTTGGCATGCGAAGTGCCTTAGGGTAGTACGCAGTTGCAACCTTTTTGAGGCACCACATAGATAAGAAAAAAAAGGAGTATTTTCTATGCTTGAGTTTCTGTGCAAAAACTGGAGAGGGTTTGAATAGCCCAGCCTTTTTTAACTTTGTTTATAAATGGATAAAGTTTGAAAACCAATGGAATCATGATTCCAATGGACAAATTGCTGCTCAATTGCAGCTCCTTCACTTCCGCAGGAAGCCCCTTTTCCTCTTCTTGTCAAAACCTCAGTTTCATCTTCAAACCCGTTCCATATCCAAAACACCACAAAAAATCTAAGCTTTTTACTAATGCCACCCCGAAATGCTCAAACTTCAACATTTCTATACACAAAGAAACGGAAGAAATCCTCGAATGGAACTCGATCTGCACTCAAATTTCTAACTTTGCTTCAACCTCGGTTGCGATAGCACACTGCAAGAACGGAAGAATCAAAATTGGTGATAATCGCGAAGAGAGTGAGAAGTTACTGGAGCAGACAAGGGCGGTGTTGGAGCTACCAGAGCCGTTGGATTTTACAGGCATAGATGACGTGACAGAGATCATCCGGCTAGCGGTTAATAGTGGTTTGCTTAGTATTGGGCAGCTTTGTGCCGTTGAGAGAAGTTTGAAAGCTGCAAAAAGAGTTTGTATGCAGTTGGAGAGAATTTGCTGCGTTGGGGAGGAACATGATAGGTAACAAATTGTTGAAATGTACACCAAAGCTAATTCTATTTTAACCCCAGACTTTACTTCACATGCACACATGAAATTTCTAAAATTTTCCAATACTGAAACGTTATTTGTGCTACAAATTATTGTCATTCATTTGTTATGACAATCGACAAACATCAACTAGCTTCACATTAATTATTGGATTTAAAGAAAGGAAGACTTATTCCATTAAGCCCATTGATGAACAGTGATGAAATGGTAAAGATCCACTAATATCTATGGTTTGCGGTGACCTCCATCTAGACACACGAATTGGACAATTGTATAAATTAGAACATAATAACCCTTGCTTTGTTCTATTATAGTATAGTTATCGTATACCATGGCGCAATCATCTTGGACATGTATGATTTACTTGATGTTTGAAGTTATTTGATGTTTGTTAAACACTATAATGCTAACATCTAATGTGCGCGCTCACACACAATGAATGGCTACAGTAATAAGTATATATGGATAACATCAGATTGCAGAATATGTACACCTAAAATTTAGATTCCTACGCATAATTCAAGACCTTGTTTGATATGAACATTTGTTAGTAAAAAATAATAGTTCAGTGCATACAATGTCTAAATATATCTTCACTTTGCAAAATATTGTTCCTAGTAGGCTAGGTGTGTGTATATATGTTTACATACATTGTGCTGCTAAAGACATTATCATTTGCTCTTACTAATACCACATTTGGAAAATACTATAAATTCCTTGATTACCATCTTAATACCAGAGCCATCATTTAACATTTATTTGATATTGTATGGTTTGATGAATTTATTGCGATGACTTTTGGGATTTAGGATTCCTTTTGAGCTAATTTTTGTCAAGCACGCACGTCATATATTGAAACTAATCACTTGATAGCAATTATCATGTAAAGGAATTATGAGGAGAATAAAAGAAGAAAGTACATCCGTGCAAGTATAAAAAGAAACACGAGTTTTAGAGTGGTTCGGTGGATGAGTTCTCCAACGTCCACTATGCATTTTCTTTTTTACCGATTGCACTTTTTAATAAAGCGTATAATATCTTCCTCCCAAATGATCATTAAAGTATTTTTTTGAGCCTTCCAAGGAAACTCAAAGTATCAAATGAGCCACAAAGAAGAAGCCTAAAGAAATCCCCCGTTATGGTGGAGGGGACCCTACTTACAGTAGTTCATTATAGCAAAATGATGTTCTATCATGTAAATATCAAATGTTTTATTATATTATGTGCATATCTTATGTTTTATTATATTATGTACATATCTTATGTTCTTATGTTTTATTATATTATGTGCATATCTTATGTTTTATTATATTATGTACATATCTTATGTTCTTATATTTTATTATATTATGTAAATAGATAAATTATTATAGTTTGTAGTCTTAATTGGTATCAAGGATAATTTAAGAAATAAAGGTGGAACCCAGTGCACGAGACTTCCGCACGATAGCGGGATCTGGGAAGGTCGATAATGTACGTAGTATTTCCCTCGCATTGCGAAGAAGCTATTTCCGGACTCGAACCTAGACGCCTAGATCACCATGTGGATGACCTAACTGTTGCGCCAAGCCTTCAATTCAATTTAAGAAATAAAGAAGGAAAAAAAATTAGGATATGCCGAAATCGAGAAATAACACTTAATAGTTGTGAGTTGTCCTAGTATGCATTGGAATTTGGTCAGCGATTCGCACTAGTCATCTACATTGAGGAATGTCTTCGTTTTGCTTACAACACAATGCATTTGAAAATACATATTAAACGGAGCACATGAGACAAACGACATACCTCAATTATTGTAGACTAAACAACACAAAATTTTAATTTCTTTTCAATTTTTAATTTTTATTTTAAGAATTTGTTTTTATTTGTTTTACATGATTGATTTGATAGATAAAAAATAAGAATTTATTCTCAATTATTGTAGACTAAAAAGAAGCGCTTAAATCATACTCGGATTTAAATTGTTTCCTCATCTTTTTATGATTTTTGTGTCTTGCCTTTTTATATAACTAACTAATATTCTAAAACTATGATTCATGGACCAAGTATCATTTTAATATCCTTATAATTTATTGGGTTCTAAAATATTTTATTCTTACAGTCATTAATAAAAGAAGTTTAATAGCAGTTGAGTGGTGATTGACATTTGACACTTTAACCCATTATTATTTAAGCTTTGTTATCTGAGTTTTTGTAAAGTTTCGATCGTAATGTTGAAATTTCAGCCATTGCGAACTGGTTCCGGCGAAGACCGATCCAAGATTCAATGAAATTTCCAATCTCAGGTGAAATTTAAGGGAGAAGTTCATTTTACATAAATTAGAGGGAATGTAGACATAAATTGAAATTTAGATGAAATTACATGTAATATCCTTGTTGAACCCAAAGTTGAGGATAACAAGGAGAGGAAAAAGATGTGAGAGCAAGGGAAAAAGCTAGAGAATTTGGTTCGATGGTGCTTGGTTTATTTTTGAGTTTATAATTTTAACCCATAACATTTTTTGATGTATCTTCTACCGTTACCGAGGGTAAAGGTGCTTTTGAGAAGAGTTGTTTAACTGAAAGAGAACATGTAAATTTCTATTCTACATTTGAGTGTGGCTTATCTTATGTTTAATTTGTAGTTTTATTTTGTATTATTTGCTGTATACTGCACGAATACATTATAGCCAGGCGTGTGGTGATCTCATAGCACTTGTGTTTTATTATTTATCAATTGATATTCAAAACGTAGCAATACTATCCACCACATTGAAATATTTTATTCTAATTGATGATAAAATCTGTTTATAATTGTTTTTTTATTCAAATACTATCGAAATTCAGAAATGAAACCTTTACTGCAACTAAGGATACACAACGAAATTCCTAAAAAATTGGGAGATCGAAACCATTACCGAAACCGAATTCTCAAACGTTGGTTTGAAATCTCACAAATAGTACCTCTAGTTGCGAAATAAACTCGAGTACATTAGGAAATGTAAGGTTAACAACTAATCAGGTAGAGTTTCTAACTAATTATTATACATCACTTATTTTATTTTCAAAAAAAAAAGGAAGGAAGGAGGGGGAGGGGGTTGGTGTTCAAGGAGAGTTTCTAACTAACTAAAAAAGAGGGAGAGAGAGAGAATAGTGTTTTTTTTGGGATGTGGGTGGAGGGACTAGGGAGATGTTTGTAGGATCCATGACACCATTGATTCAGTTCTATTGATGATTATAACAAGTGGTTAAGATTTAAAGGAGGTCAATGAATTTCCATATATTCCATATGGGATTATGGCTGATACATCTGTTGCGCTGATGATGAATTTTTGTTTGAAAGCATGGACTTATTTGTCTATTGTTATGCACCAGGTGATTTGCTCAAAGTGTGTTGGTGGTTCATATATACCCTGGTCGTTTACACACGTAAGCTTGATTCTCTGATATTTTAATAAAATCTACAGAGACAGAAGAAGACATCAAAGTTTATGAACATAGGATGCAAAATATGATTTCAAGGATCTACTTGAAAATGATTTAGAAATCTAGTTTTGTTAGTACTATTTTTTGATTTTGCTTTTAGTATAACTTGCACTTGAATGTCTATGTTTATATATAATTGCAACATTTTTTGCTAACTGATCTTGAAATCTTTGTTGGATATGTATCGAAAATAATAATAATTTATATTAATTTAATTTAATTTGTTTGTATTGTATAGCAATCTTTGTTTGAATAGTACTTAATAAGTATGCCATGGTGTGCATTAAGCCTTCAAAAGACACTTGTGCATTTTTGTACCATAAATGATTATGATTCGAGTGTAAATGAATCATAACTGTAATTTAGCTGTTTCGTGTCGCAATCAAATTTTGGTTTCGGCCAAGGTGCATAAAATAGTCAGAAAAATAATATTTTTCAGAAAATTAGTAATAGATACATTTTAATTTAGAAATCAAACCAAACTGCTAAAGTTAATTATGACTTGTACACACAATAAGGTACGACAAAACAAATGCTAAAAATCCAAATAACCAAAATTACTTTCCTTATAAACGTATGACCATCCCTAATTTAATGTCTTTTTCTTCATTAATCAACCATTTATTTTCATTGAGCTCGAGCAAACCAACCCAGCAACCATTCATCATCGAGGAGCATGACCACCCAAAGTCTAATTCAACAAAAAAAAATTAAGTGATCCAAATTTTGTAGAAATTACAACCTACTTTTTTTGGTGGCATTTTGAAGAGAGTGAAACTGAAATGGTCAAGTACATTAAATTAGGGTTCAATGTTATTTGGATTGGGTTTTGTAATGAGTTGGGCTTTTGCTTATTGTTTAATTGTTAAGTACCGATTTTCCTGCTTAACTTCCTACTTTTTCTAGTTGTATTGGTAATTCAACATATTTATTAATTACTAATTATGCTATTGTCCTTTTACCGTATCAAACTTCAATAACTGAAATTCCTGAAACCGGTTGAAAATTTGAAACTCTCAAAAGGTGGAAACCAAAACTGAAACTAAGATCTTGACCTTTTGTTACTAAATCAATGCAGCATAAGTGCTTGGTTGGTGGAAATAAAAAAACTCTAAATTATGTTTTGGCATATTCTTTTTTAACGTATTACCCCCAATAAACTATATTCATTGGCAATCAAATAATTTATTATTTTCTGCTCACATATAATGTATTTAGTGATATATCTAATGTAATATTGTAGTAGAAATACTTTGGTACCGCGAAGTTTTTTGTTCCATAAGCACTCGTGATTCTTAGTTTATGCTTTCTTATATAGTAGTTAATTTGAAATATTTTATCCTTTTACTATGATAATTATGGTTAATAATCAAAGTATCAAACATAGACATTTGTATCTACAAAATTATCTTGTCTGGTCGACCATTTAAATTGGTTTATACAAAATTTCATTTTTTGTAAATTATCTTCTCATCTTTGAAACACAGTTTGCTAAGTAATATTACCGATCTGTCAGTTTAGATAGAGGAATTCTCTATCAAATTCTAGCTTAGGTGCGACTATTCCTCTCACCCTTCAAGTCATGGCAGAGAAAGCATTTCCGTTAACCCAGGTGGCGAGAACAAGGCGCCATTATATAAATTGGCGACCAACGGGACCAGGGACCGAAGGAAGGCCAGTATATTAATTGGAGCATATAATTGTTATAAAGCACGTATTTTTAGTGCAGCAGCTTATTTTAGACTATTATAAAAATCTAGGGTTGGATTTTCTTTTTTGAAAATGAGATTTCATATTTTCAGTATAACGATAAGCAAGTACATTAGTCCTTCTGATAATGTAATATGAATAAAGTGAATACTACGCGCTAAAAGTGGCAAAGTAAGTAATTTCAACAAATTCAAAATAATAGTTTGTTATATGTAAGCCTACTTGAATCTTATTTCACACGTTGTCGGGTGCGATATTTGTGAGTGCTTAGTTTAATAATCAAATTTAGGAAACAACCTCTCTGATAATAAGGTTAGATCACATACAACGTACCCACTCGAGACCCTATTCAAGTAGGAGTCTTGTGCACTGGATCGATGATGATGGTGATGATGAGGATGATGTAGTTGAGGTAATGTATTAGCAAACACAAAGTAATATGGGTCAAAACTCTGATGTATTACCGGTCATTCTGGTAATTCAGTTTTGGTTCCAGTGATAATTAGTATGAAATCCAGTTCATATTCCAGTTCCAATATAAATTTCAAATTTGCTCTTCAGTTGCTAAAGAAATGGTTAAAAAAGCAAAACAAAAAACAAAAAAACATATAAAGGATTTAAAAAACAACAAATCAAACAAGATAATAAAAAAAAATGGATAAATGGCAAAATAATTTTTTTTATTTAAAAAAATCGTTCTCTCTCTTGCCAATTCCAAGCCATTTAAGCGGAAATAACATGAAAAAATTAGTAAAATAATAATTGAATACAAGTATGCACTATCTAGTAATGTATTTCTATATATATAAAAAAATATCAAACTGCAAAGTGAAATCATAGCCAAACTTTCCAGAATTCTCGAAATCGAAATTTGGAAAATCGTAAATGGATGGAATAGAAATCGAAATCTTGACCCTTTGCAGAGTAACCAGACATCTTATTATCTTTTGTAGGTTGTACTGGTTTTTTTAAAGTATATAATGGATGACATGACCTTTTTGTAAGATAAAGCGAGGATGGTCTTCGTTTGTTTGGCATCTTGTAGTGTTCGATCAAGTACCCAAGCTCCAGATTATGCTACTACAAAATCGTTAGGTTTTACAGCAAACATTGCACAAAAGTGTCCATCTTAGTAACCATTCCATTTCGAATTGTCAGTACTTTCCATTCTTAAAATTTTGCCCTCTCTCTCATAATTAATGTTGTGGACTTGAGTTTTTATTTCTCTTCTATTACTGAATATTTATTTTCACTGTTTGATTAGAATGCAAATTTACGAGTTATGTTGGCTATTCCATTTTGAGCAGTGTTTGTATCTTGAGGACTAACCAGTGTCATTTGATTACAAGTTCAGGGACGTTATGTTCTCAAATATTACCTAAGCTGATTGTTTCCTTCATTCATAAGGAAGAAAACATAATTTGCAATTGAAGAATGATTATAAAATATTAAATACAAAAGATTGTACATTTCTATATGCAAAAGGCATAATTATTAGATTTAAATAAAGAAGAATAGTTACAAAGGTAGGTAGTTAGCTACTTATTTTATTGAAAGCATAATTTGCAATTGAAGAATGATTATATAATATTAATTAAACACAATACATTGTATGTTGAGGGAATTAGCGAAAATGACAAACATAACAATTTTTTTTAGGTCTAAGCCGTTAGTTTTAAAATTTGAAGAGAATGACAAACTACATCCCCAAATCCAAATTCTTTCCTAAATCATCGTCGCCACCTGAGACAAATACCGTACCACCTCATTGCCCCAGCCTCCCTCCGTTGCAACACCTCAGGCTGCACAACCTCAGGGCTGCACCGCATCGCAGCCCGCATCTCATCCACCTCGTCGCCTAAAACTCCACCAACCCCTTCATCGTCTAAGCACATCGAGATGTCCAACCCCAATCTCTAAATCACGAACATCACACCACCATGACATGCCACATCACCAGAACTCGACACATCACCGTCTATTTGAAGTAAAAAAAAATCAACAATAGACTAAAAATGCTCAATCAAACTAGTATTGAATCAACATAATACTATATTCTTTTTTTTATAGTTAAAAATAATGCTAAATTAAACTTGCATTAGATCAACATAATGCTATATTCATGTTTTATAGTTAAAAATTGCTAAATCAAACTAGAACCATCATTCATTTTTATAGTTAAAATTAATACTAAATTAAATTAGCATCATCATACACATATAATGCTATTCGTTTTTACTTGGACTGATAATGCTAGTTATATTTAGAATTTTCGGCTATTAATTGTTCAAAAAAATCGGCCGCCACCAACAGCCACTATCTTCATTGCCACTATCATCGATACCATGGCTCCACCATGCTTCCCTGCTGCACCTCTGACACCCATCTCCTCTGTCATATCCCAAATCACCTCGACATGATAAGTTTTGTATTGTGATGCATATTCACAAGAAGTTTGGCCTTTAGACTAAAAATGAAACGTGGTGTCCTTACATCAAGCTTTATTCCCTGTGTTTGTCCTTGTCCCTTTTTTCCATGTATACATTTCTATTGGTAGAATACGAATATATTAGATTTACATAAAGAAAAACAGATAAAATGCTAGGTAGTTAGCTACCTATTTTATTCTTCCAAATAACACTACCTAACCAAATGTTCTTGCAGATTCCCAAAAACCATCAACAGCCAGATGTTTTTGCAAACTTCCATGCATCATCTTTAGCTTGCAGATTGCTCATTTAATGAGGGTTACCAAATTACATTTAAGTTCTTAAAGTTTTGATTCTTCTTACTCTAGTAGTACTATATGTTTTTGAAATTGATTTTGATGCTAAAACTTCTACAGAAACATAATACCCTAATTTGAAATTTGAATTGTAGATTCGAATAAGTATATGTTGATATTCTT
Source organism: Allium fistulosum (assembly GCA_030737815.1). NCBI lineage: Eukaryota > Viridiplantae > Streptophyta > Magnoliopsida > Asparagales > Amaryllidaceae > Allium > Allium fistulosum. The sequence continues at coordinate 723,758,256 of CM060901.1, forward strand.
TTACATTAACATGAATCAGATCGTTTTTCGTAATTCCTGTTGTAATTGAGTTTTGAATCGAATTTGAGAATCGTATCGTAATCGAAGGGATACGTTTTGAGATGGGATTTGAATCATAAGATTTAAAGATTTGGGATAACTGTAACTATTAGTTTGTCATGTTTTGAATAACTTGAACAGTAGAGATTATTTTCCTTTTTTATTTCAGTTTTAGAGCTCGGCACCCAAAAAGGCCAACCACTGTGTAAATGCTTTAACCAAGTTCGCTTACCATTAAACCTACAACAACAACAACAACAAGAACTAAGCCATTATTCCCAAACAAGTTGGGGTCGGCTAGAGATGGAATCCAAAACTAAATGAAAAAATCAATTTAAAAGTTATAATAATAACAATAGCAATAATAAAATAAAGTCAAATAAATAAATTAATAATAATAGCTAAGTAAAGTAAAAAAAAAATGTATATATATATAAAAGAGGAATGATAATAATAATACTAATAGCGATAATGATACTAATAGTAATATTGGTCAAAGACCAAACCTACGTCTTAGGCTCATGTTTCCTAGTCCTATAATCTAAAACTTATAAAACTCAACGCTCATGGTTCTGGTACGTGAATCGCTAACTTCCAATCGCTCCGATCCGTCACTAGTTCTTTATTTATTGTATGGTATGTATTGTCTTTGGGAACATAATTTAACCAAAAAATTTAAAAAAAATAAAGACTATTTTTTTATGTGTCTTGTTTTGAATTTGAACAGGTTTCATCCCCTTCTTACCATACTGCAAAACTGCGAGTTTCTATCTGATTTAGCAAATAAAATAGGATTTTGTATTGATTGCAATCTTTCAACAATACCCGATCGGGCTAGCACAACATTAGCATCTATTAGATCTAAAAGAAAGAAAAACTCAGAAAACCTGGAGTCCCTTCTAAAAGAAACCTCTTCAAAAATATTTCAAGCCGGCGGCATTGACAGTCCTCTAGTGACAAGGCGACGCTCAAGAATGTGTGTTGGCATCAAAGCTTCACACAAATCTTTACTTCCTGAAGGAATAGTATTGAGTGTAAGTAGTTCTGGAGCAACATATTTTATGGAACCAAGGGATGCTGTTGAACTAAATAACATGGAAGTACGCCTTTCAAATTCTGAAAGAAATGAAGAACTTGCTGTTCTAGGGTTCCTTACATCCGAAGTAGCAGTCTCAGAAACGAAAATACAGCATTTGATGGGAAAGATTCTGGAATTAGAACTTGCATGTGCAAGAGGCGCATATTCCAGATATATAGGTGGCATGAAACCTATTTTCAGTAGTGATCATGCAAAAATAGATATCGAAGGTATCAGGCATCCATTACTTCTTGAACAATCTCGTAGAAAGGCAAACGTTTTTAGCACAATGGAAGCAGATAAAGATCCTGTACCTTTAGACATCAAAATTGGGCATACGACAAAAATAGTTGTGATTTCTGGACCGAACACTGGAGGCAAAACAGTGAGCATGAAAACTTTAGGTTTGGCGTCTATTATGTCGAAAGCTGGCATATTTTTACCTGCAAAGAATACCCCGAAACTTCCGTGGTTTGATCAGATTCTTGCTGATATTGGTGATCATCAGGTAGTCTAATGAATTATCTGAAGAACTCCATTATATAAAGTGTCTTGGTGAGTTATTTCTATATGTTGAATAAACCACCATCAAATCGAGTTTCACATGCACATATTTTAAGACAATTATTAGCACATGCATCCCCGAAACATTCTTCACAAGGTGTATGTGCTAATTAATTGACTTGCTGTGGTGTAAGTACAATTTGTTGTAAACATTTGGATGCCACGTGCAAATAGCCTTACAATTAACAAATTCGTTCTTTTTTCATTGAAGTCTTTGGAGCATAATCTATCTACATTTAGCGGGCATATTTCACGACTGTGCAAAATAATTGAAGTTGTGTCAGAACACTCACTTGTACTTATCGATGAAATTGGAAGTGGGACTGACCCCTCAGAAGGTGTAGCTCTCTCAACAAGTATTTTACAACATCTTGCTAATTACGTTAATTTAGCAATTGTTACAACACATTATTCTGATTTGAGTCAAATGAAATATGTTGATTCAAGATTTGAGAATGCGGCAATGGAGTTTTGTATTGAAACGTTGCAACCTACCTATCAAATACTTTGGGGAAGTGTTGGTAATTCCAATGCATTAAGTATTGCTAAAACAATCGGATTCGATCAAATGGTGCTTAATCGTGCGCAAGAATGGGTTGATAAATTAGTGCCAGATAAGCAAAAAGAGCGTCATGGCTTATTATACCAGTCTTTATTGGAAGAGAGAAACAAACATGAAGCACAAGCAAAGGAAGCAGCATTTGTGCTTTCAGAAGTTAAGAATCTATACCATGAGGTAATGCATCTGAAATCCAATGGTCTGTTTTAAAGAATTATATGTAAATATACTGCATGATGAGACAATGTAATTATGATGTGATATCTGTATGGCATAGATGAAAAGCTAATATTTGCTGAAGTATATGTAGAATTTGTCCTGACAGTATACTGTCATTATACTGTCATCTCTGCATAAATCTGTAAGATTAGGACTATGTAATTGTATATACCAACACTTTGATAATTTACGTGATGCAATGATAGATGGATCTAGTTTGGAACTCAGAATGCAACACATCACATATTTATCTATCAGTGAAAGTAAACTTCACATGTTAAAGAAATGGCTTGTTTTTCTTACTATTATATTGTGCAGATTCATTCTGAGGCTGCAGACCTTGACAAGCGCGTGGATGCACTAAAGGCTAAAGAAGTCCAGAAGAGACGACAAGAATTAAAAGTCGTGACATCCCAGATGGATGCTGTAATAAAAAACTTCGAGGCTCAACTCAAGAAAGCAGATCCTGATCAGTTAAATGCAATATTAAGAGAATCAGAAGCTGCAATTTCTTCCATTGTTGAAGTTCACAGTCCATGTGATGATATATCATGGGAAGCTGCGGAAAGTAGTTCATATATTCCTAAGCTTGGAGAGAGAGTATATGTTAAAGGATTGGGTTCAAAATTAGCTTCTGTAGTTGAAGTGTCAGCTGAAGAAGATACTGCTATGGTACAATATGGTAAAATAAAGGTTCGAGTGAGAAAAACCAATATAATACCAACGCTGGGTGATGTGAAGAGTACGGAGAAGGTAAGAAAGTAACTTCTTATATTTGCTTTCCAATAAGTTTGGTTATAATATTCTGACCTCATTGGTAAAATATTGGACCAATTGAAATGTTTGTTCAATACTTTTCTGCAACTGGTATGACCTATAACTTACTATATGCATGGTTTAAATCTTCTATATCTCGCTCAAGATCTTCTCCGAGATCTCCTTTTCATACTTAGACGCAGGGCCGGCCCTAGCATATCAGCTGCCCTAGGCCAAATTTTAGGGGAAACGAAACAGGAAAAGAAAAAAAAGATTAATAGCTAATGCCAGGAATTGAACCTAGGTGGTTAAGCACATAAAGAAGGGCTTGAACCACTACACTGCATAGGATTTCTATAATTTGTTGCCCTACTACTTAACAAAGTCAATTTTTACAAAAGCATCCGGAACATTTTGTTGCCCCTGTCGCCATCTCCAACGGTGTTGCCCTAGGCGAAGGTCTCGCTTGCCTTGCCCTTGGGCCGGGCCTGCTTAGACGGGACGATACATCAAATCTCATTCATATCTTCCTCAACGTCCATTTCATTTGAAATAATCAAATCTCATTCGAAATATGCATCAAAATATCAATCGAGATCTATTCCAAAGTTATATCCTTTTCTTCTTTTGAATAATATTTTTTTTCATTTTCATGTAGATCAAAAGAAACAACAAAATCCAATTACTATTTACCAACTCTCTAAACATATTTTTTACTTTTTATCTTGATGAGTCACGACAAAAGACTTTATTTCTTTTTTATGTTTAAATAAGATGATATTATTCGATCATTATCAAATAAACTAAGCTAATCAAGCTACCACTCTTCTCTAAAACATTAACTTCAGTTTTTTTTCTATGCAAATCAAGTATGTTACAATATTTATTTTTACCGAGAAAATTATTATTAAATAAATCATCAAAACATTAATTTAAATATATAAGTTATTTCGAGATATTTCTGAGATGTATTTTAAGACCCGAAATGTCAATTTGAGATAAACATCGAGATACACGCACACATCTCGTCCAAGATCTCCTCCGATACGAGATAGCTTATGTGAAAATTTCAGAGATGAAACGTTGCTGAAATCCGAGATTTAAAACCTTGCATATATGAGCAAAACGAAGTGTATGTGTTAACAAGATGTTCAATCGCCAGCAGCTGTTGCAAATTAATATGTTTGCTCTTTAACAATTTTAACTTAATTAAATATAGATGCCATATAATGTTGAATATTTTCAAAAGCAAATGAGTTTGAGCGGGAAAAAAAATTCAATGGACGTATTTTTAAAACGAAAAAGTATGACCATTGGAATGAGCAGTTATGCCCATTGGAATATGACAGTTACGGCTGTTGAAATTAACATATATGATCGATGTAACAGACATCACTATTCATTGCCTAAATATAGGCCTACCATCCAAAAACGAAAAAAAAAACCTAATTTTCTTTTCTTCACTTCGTTTTCTCTTACCGCATCATCAACCGTTAAAAAAATTACAGTGTTCTTAGTCGGATTAAAGCAGTACAAATTTTGAACCAGATTTCGCTATTTAAATGTTTCATTGACTTCTGAAGTGAATAATTTTGATTATCCATTTGTACTCGAAGGATTGAATTATTGTCTAAAAGAATCTTTTATAAAGACCCTTATAGTCAGAAGTGCAGTCCACATTATCATCATACTCAAACCGTAAATTTTCAACATATAATAGAATATGTTTTTGTTAAATTTTAACGAATACACAAAATAGTTTGATACTCGTACTACACATATACACACACAGTTACACAAACTAAATAAGATTAATGTTTTTATATTGGCTATAAAGGTATAAATAGAACTAGTAACGCCCAAATAGCAAGCCACTTAACAAACCACTTCTAACACATAAACATGACAAGTTTTGTCTTACTAGACACAAGCATAATAAATTATTAACATCTCTTAAACTAAATCTATCACGTTCAGTGTTTGGGTCTTGCTTGGCTTATTCAACACCTATAGGCTGATTGATTTATAATTTATGAACAGTAAAAAATGGATTTCTTTCTTGGAGTCTTAACAGTCAAAATCCACAAAAGAACCAACCTCTGCTCTTGGTCATTTCATTATTTCTATGTATCTTTGTCTTTCTTCATTTGCTTATCGAATAAACAAGAAAACAAACCTACATCCCTCGTAGGCACGCCTACTACATATGTTATATCTTATCGAACAATTCTCAAGCACCCTACATATTATCGCCAATCTCATATTACTGACACTTCTGTACATCGCTTCTTTAATTTCATCATCTTCATCCATCATTTGTATTGCTTAAAATTTAGTTCAACTTTCAGATAAAGGCATAAGAAGATTCTATGGCACCATTCCCTACAAAATTGCTTTCTTCCCTCACAAGTACTGTTGTTGTTGTTGGTTTTGGTGTGACTGTTGAGATGCAATGAAATTTGGGTTGTCCGTAAAATAAATCATTCAACATCGCATGCACTGTACCACGTAGTATATTAGCACATATAACTTTTTATACAACTTACAGTGTATGCTTTAGGGTCTGATAGTCATTTGGGATTGCAAAAATTTCTATAGAACTAGTTCAAATTTATGTTTTGCCAACAAAAATACTGTGAGGCCCGAAAGACTAAAACAGAAATTCATGCAGGAATTGAATCAACGGTACCCTATGATTTCAATATTATAATCCTATGCCCCTTGCAGTTCGGGCCTAATCCCATCCCTACCTATCGGACCTTATAACAAGCTCCTTGCACAATGGAATGGTATTATTTTATTTGTACTAAGTTTTGAAAAAATAATAATTAACTTCTTTATAATATATTTGCGGGGGAATTAATTTAAAGGACAAAAATTTGTATATTTTTTGCCTCAAGGACACAACCTCAATATTTTTACCATAAGGACAAACATTCTTCTAAAAATTATTCATAAGGATAAATATTTTCCAAAATTATTCATAAGGACAACAAAACTGCTACCAAGCTAAAAACTGATACCTAAAAACTGCTACCGATAACTACAAACTGATACTATCAATGACTAAAAACTGATACCTAAAGAAAGTTGTCCTTCGGGATAAAATATTGAAGGTCTGTCCTTGAGGCAAAAACGCTGAAATTTTTTGTCCTTGACAATAATTTCCTGTATATTTGCTTGCTTATATGTTTATACAATTGAGAAAGTCAACATGCAAGGCATTTTCTAATTCAATCTTACTGCGTAGACTCCCAAAATTAATATCAACATGCTATAATTATATCAGTATAAGAGAATAGAAACAAACTGCCATTAAATTTATTGATTGATGATACATGATTATGATTGATTTTTGCATATGATAACACTTCATATACGTACATTTAAAATCTTGTTTGTACATCTGATGGGAAAACAAAAATGAATAATCAAAACATGAATAAACCATTTGGGTACAAAAGAATGCTAGTGGGTTTGGTGATACATGTCAATTGAATAAAATTAAGAATATATTTATTAATTTGGTTTCATAATGAACAATACTTGGATGACATGTAAACATCATTTGGGCATTGGAGCTTGCTTGATGCAATTAAATTTAATTGGGCTAATTGAACTCCAAGACACACTTATTTGTATATTATTTATACTTTAGGGTTCAGATCGAGAATTCAATTATGCACTCAAAGTGCATCATTGAAGATCCAAAAAAAAATATATATTCAATTAACGGAAAACGAAACCATTTTCGGATTAAATTAAAATAACATGTTTAATTCAAATACAATTTAATAAAAGTAAATGAAAACTTGGCACTTGAAAATAAACTTCGCAATTTTACATAACAAAATACAATAAAAAATACAAGCTGATAATGTTGATCGTTTCGAGTGAATACGATGAAAACTCATTTTGACTTCAATGGAATATGCAATTAAACAGACTCAATCTACTCAAAATAACAAAGTCTTGAATGAACCGGCTGTTGACGCTTAAATAAACCAGGATTGAAAAATGTAATATCAATGTAGTTCTATTTTTATTTATTGTAAATGTGATACGATATATTATTTGAATTTTATCTTGAATGAAGAATGCAATATCAAAGGGTGTACTTCACAAGTTCACACAATATTCATATCATCACGCATGTCCAAATAAAGTTTAAGATTTCAGCCCAAACACCAAGATTTTGGTCGTTTCATTCCGGTTTCAGTGGAGACTAAAGTGAAACTAAACCGAAATTCTGGTTTAATAAAAAGCTATTGAAATTCAAATTTTATAGAAGAAAATAAAAAAGGAATTAATTCGAGTTTCAAATATGTAAATATTTAAAATTTGAAATTTTAACTTGAAAAACATGCAAAATCACATAACATATTAATAATATAACTAAAAAGTTAAAAACGAAGTAATAAATAAATATTTGTTAGTTTTCTAAACATTTATAATTAACCAATATTGTTCATTTAAATATTATTTTTTCAATTAAAGATAAATTTCATATCTTGTTTCAAATAATTAAACAAATATATATGTAATTATATGAAATAAATAATGAAATCCGAAACCGAAATTCGAGAAATTTACGAATTAAATCGAAATTCCTAAAATTACAAAAAATCGAAATCGAGACCGAAACCGAGATCTCGAACATTGGTCCGCATCACCAGTATATATGAATTCATATGCTTATTCTCACCTCCTACTCCTTTTAAACTTCTTACCACATAAGAATTCAAGATATAACATTACCACCTTACTAAAACCCCTTGGCATGCCACCTCCAACACTTCTAGACCGGCCAGAATGATAATGGATGCCAGGGATGTGTGATGCAAGTATAAGTGATGAAATACTTGGACTTAGTGAGATTTGGTTAAGAATTCATAGAGTTGCTTATGGGTGGAATTTGTCTCCTTTTTGTATGATTTGATGAAATGTTATATATGAAATAAGGAAGGAGATAAAGTAAGGGTATATACTTGCTATTCTACGTTTTAACCATTAGAGAAATTATTTGCATCCTAATGTTTATTTTATTATATAAATTAATTTATCATTTATACCTACATAAAACATTTTGTCAATCCGGTTGTAAAATTCAACAGGCGAATGCTAGGCTGTAAGTATGGATCAAGGATCAATTGTTTAGACATGAATTAATTGGAGAATAATCGAAGTTAGACGTTTTTGATAAAACTCGTGTATTTCAGATGAAATTTTAGTATTTAGTTTAATATTAATTGAACCAAATTGGGTGTTTGAGGGTTTGGATGGGTTTGGGAGCAACCAAGGAGTCAAAACCTCATAAACTTGGCACATAGATGCTCATACGATATATAAAACCTTTACTAGTGTCTAAGAAGTGCCTAGGTACCCGTTTAAATGCTTAGATTAAGTGGTAAGCTTCGTCTAGGAGGAGCCTACGTGGATGGATAGATGGTGGGCCTTGCCTAGCGTCTAGGTGGGACTTAGGCGGAGGCAGACAAGAATTTTTATAATTGAGCTTACATGTGATAGCGCTTTTATATAATAATTTTATTGTTTTGGTTTACAAGAAACATTTTATCAATCGAGCACACACAAAACTTTAGCTCAATGTATTCAATAAATCTATAATATGAGTATTCAACAAATAACAATAAGTAAGTGTTTCACCCACATAAACATAGTAGTAGCATAACCAAATCTGAGCAAATCGTCACCAACCCTTGACTTCCTAACATGAATTCATTTTGAATTTAATATTTTCATTAGCTGCAAATTCCAGAATCCTAACATGGATTCAGGTCTATTTTTTTTAAATGGTACTTAGATACAACATGTCACTGGGATAACATATCACAAATCACTTGTCAATATATGTTCGAATCACGCTACGCATATTTCGAACTTGTGATCTCTCACACCAAAGTCGAATCATTTAACCACTGGGACAATGGTGCTTGTCTCAGGTCTATTTATTGAAATGCTAATTCTATGTTTTTTCACAATTGAAGATCTAAATGTAAAATTCATGGATTTGGAGAATGCTGCGATTGTGCATTTTGATACATGCACCAAATTTCACTCTTGATATAGACTAAAATTTTCTACCATCTTTGCGCCATGTCCTTAGCACTTCTTCTCTACTATGTCATTATAAAAGCAGCAGCAACAACAACTAAGCCATTATTTCCAAACAAGTTGGGGTCGACTGGAGATGGAATCCAAAACTAAATGGCAGTCAATTTAAAAGTCATAATGATAACAATAACAATAATAAAATAAAGTCAAATAAGTAAATTAATAATAATAATAACTAAGTAAAATAAAAATAAAGATATATATATATATATATGTGTGTTTGTGTGTGTGTAAATGATAATAATAATACTAATAGTGATAATGGTACTAATAGTAATATTGGTAAAAAACTAAACACTACGTCTTAGGCTCATGTTCCCTAGTTCTATAATCTAAAACTTAAAAAACTTATAGCTCATGGTTTCGGTACGTGGATCGCTAACTTCCACGCGCTCCTGTCGGACACCAGCTCTTCGGATATACTCCAAATCTTCAAATCCCTTTTTACTACTTCCTCCATGTCAATCTTGGTCGACCTCTACCTCTCTTTGAGCATTCGACGCGGCCATAATTCCTACGCGCACAGGTGCCTCAGGCGGCCAACGTTGAAGATGTCCAAACCATCTTAAGCGATGTTGAATTAGCTTCTTCTCAATTGGTGTTATTTCAAGTTTATCACGTATATCATCATTTCTAATTCGGTCTCTTCTTGTATGACCGCAGCTCCATCACAGCATACGCATCTCTGCTACGCTTATCTTCTAGACGTGTTGGCTTTTAGTAGGCCAACATTCTACACCATACAACATTGCAGGCCTGATTGCCGCTCTGTAGAATTTTCCTTTAAGCTTCTGTGGGACTTTCCTGTCACAGAAAATGTCAGACGCTTGTCGCCATTTCACCCATCCTGCTCGAATTTTAAAATTAACATCTTCATCAATCTCACCATTATACTGCAACATTGATCCTAAATATTGAAAGGATTCCTTCTTGGGAACTATTTGTCCGGTCAGAGTGACATCTTCATCCTCTAACCTGACAGCGCTGAACTCGCACTTCATATACTCTGTTTTAGTTCTGCTAAGTCTAAATCCTCTTGATTCTAAAGTATGTCTCCATAGCTCCAGTTTTCTATCAACTTCAATTCTACTTTCATCAATTAGCACAACATCATCAACAGATAACATACACCAAGGAATCTCACTTTGTACATCCTTCGTAACCTCATCCATCATTAGGGCAAAAATGTAGGAGCTCAAAGCTGACCCTTGATATAATCTTATGTTAATGGGAAAGTCACTGGTTTCACCATCGCATGCTCTGACACTAGTCACAACATCATCGTACATATCCTTGATAAGGGTAATGTACTTTGTTGGGACTCTCTTCTTTTGCAGAGCCCACCACATCACCTTTCACAGTACTTTGTCATAAGCTTTCTCCAAATCAATAAATACCATGTGTAGATCTTTCTTTTGCTTTCTAAACCTCTCCATAAGTTGTCTTATCAAGAAAATCGAACCTTTCAGGCATGAAACCAAATTGGTTTTTTGAAACGTTTGGTATTCTTCTTAATCGATGTTCAATGACTCTCATAAAGTTTCATTGTATGACTCATAAGCTTAATTCCTCTGTTGTTTGTGCAACTTTGGATATCTCATTTATTCTTAAAAATTGGAACTAATATGCTTCTCCTCCACTCATCTGACATCTTGTTTGATTTAAAAATATTATTGAACAACTTAGTTAGCCAGGTTATCCCTGCATCTCCAAGGCATCTCCACACCTCAATGAGGATGTCATCAGGCTCAAATGCCTTGCCTGCTTTCATCCGCTTTAGCGCATCCTTTACCTCGGATTCTTGAATTCTCCGAACAAAATATCTACTGGTGTCATCAAAAGAGTCATCTATCTCGGTCGTAGTGCTATCACCTTCTTCATTAAATAGCTTGTCGAAGTAATCTCTCCATCTATTTTTTATCTCATCGTCCTTCACCAAAAGTTTGTTATTGTCATCTTTGATGCATTTAACTTGGTTGAAGTCTCTTGTCTTCCTCTTGCGGAGCTTAGCTATCCTATAGACGTTTTTTTCACCCTTCTTCGTACTTAGCTTATGATATAGGTCTTCATACGTCCGACTTCTTGCTTCATTCACCGCTCTTTTTGCGTTCTTCTTTACCACTTTATACTTTTGCATGTTGTCATCGCTCCTGTGATGATGTAAGCACTTATAGCATTCCTTCATCTCTTTGATAGCCTTTTGCACATCACTGTTCTACCACCATGAATCTTTAGGTTCGCGTTTATTTCCTTTCATTATCCCAAACACCTCAGTAGTCACTTTCCGAATACGCGTTGCCATCTCATCCTACATGTGATTTGCTTCTCCTTCCATATTCCATGCCTCTTCTTCCATCACTCTATTCTTAAACACGCGTGAGGCGTTTTCTTTGAGCTTCCACCATTTCGTCCGACTAATCTTGGCTCCTCTATCCCGTCGAACACGTATTCGAAGACGAAACTCGAATATTAAAAGTTGATGTTATGAGACGACACATTCTCCAGGTATGACTTTGCAATCTACAAAAGCTCGTTTGTCATCTCTTCTAGTAAGGACAGAGTCAATTTGGCTAAAGTGTTGACCACTACTAAAAGTAACTAAGTGTGATTGTCTCTTTGTAAAAAAGGTATTAGCTATCATGAGGTCATAAACAATAGCGAAATTCAATATTTCTTCTCCTTCTTGATTACTATCGTCATATCCAAAACCACAATGCACTCTCTCAAACCCCCACTAGTTGTACCAACATGGCCGTTGAAGTCTCCACCTATGAAAAGTTTTTCGTTATTCGGCACATCTCGAACCATAACATCTAGCTCTTTCCAGAAATTTCTTTTGACGGCTTCGACCTACTTGTGGGGCATAAGCACTAATGACGTTTAGAATTATATCGTCCACTACCAGCTTGACTAGAATGATCCTGTCCCCTTGTCTCCTAACGTCGACCACTTCGTTTCTAAGGTTCTTGTCAATTAAGATGCCTACCCCGTTCTTGTTACGGGCTTTTCCCGTGTACCATAACTTGAAGCCTTTGTTCTCCATCTCCTTCGCCTTTTGGTCCGTCCATTTGGTCTCCTGAACGCATAAGATATTTACACCTCTTCTAGTCATAGTATCAACTATCTCTTTTAGCTTTTCTATTAATGATCCTACATTCCAACTACCTAACCGAATCTTACCTTCATCGACTAGCTTCCTTGCCCCTTACACCCGTCGAGTAAAATGCGAAGTTCCTTGCTCATTTGTCACTACATCGGGGTGTCGATGCAGCGCGCCACTAAGGGAGTGACCCAACCCTTGCATATTTATCACCATACCCAAGCCTCGATATGGCGCGCCATTAAGGAAGTGGCGACCCAGCCCTTGCTCATTTTTCACCGTACCCGAGCCTCGATATGGCGTGTCGCTAAGAGGGTTACACCCCAACAAAATATAAGTAGGTTCTATTTCCATAAGAGAAGCTGTGGTTTTTACGTTGGCTCGCCAAGCCTATCACAACCCTTCTCCTTTATCCTGGCTTGGGGCAGACTGCATAGAAAACTACACAGACGGAGTTACTATGTCATTATAAAAGCAATTACCTAAAATCTAACAAAAATGTGCACCATACAACATTATCATCATTGTTTTAGGAGACATCAAAATTTACTTTATTTTAGGAGATGTGGAAATACCATTGTTTTAAGGAGAAATGGAGGTACGTTGTTCATTTACTTGAAATGGATGTACTTTGTTCAATTACTTCTTGCTGTTAATCTTAGGATCTTTTTTTAAAATCTATTTAGCACGCATTTCTAAACATATAACAGGTTTAGATTTGTTTCAAAACATGTTACATGCAGAGGATAGTTTTTGTATCTTTGACGTTGAGTACGCAATTTCCTCCAGACTCACATTGAAAATGCACCAGGCTTTCAAAAATGGAAAAAGAGAAGGGTGATGCATTGTCAAAGTATGTGAGGTGATGTTCTTCAAAAATAAAAATGAAATCATCCTGGTTTCATTTAAAAATGCATCATGATAAATTCTTAAGGAGAGAAAAATTAGTTGAGCGCAATTTTAAATTGCTTCATCAGAGAATGTTGAATCAACTTCAGTATGACAAAAATAGACATATATTTGTAGCATGTTTTGAAGACCTAACCAGTTATGAATTTTCAAAAGTTGGCCAAATTGAAGTTTACTGTATTAGCGCACATAACCTTGCTCAAGCAACAGCCTTGTGCGTTGAGTATCACATATTAGGATTCATATACAAAATTTATCTTTACATGTATTTATAATGAACTAGCTCTTCTAAACAACATAGAATTTATGTACAACTGATGCATAGATGTGTATTTGTATATAAATACCATTTTAGTTTTATTTAACAAATATTATACTACTTGAAAAGGTCAAGATCTCTGTAGCAAACAAATTGAAAGAATAAGAATCTTGATTCAAACTGTAAAATTCCAACGTTGAATTCTCCCTGCTATTATCTGCAATTAACCACAAAATTTCAATACCAGAATACCAGTACATTATTCATGTTCACCATTATCTGCAGTCTGCATACACGATCTAATGATTTCTTTCACTAAATTCCCTATAATTAGCTCACCTATATTCAGTAACATAATTCAGGCACAAGTGAAAGTGAAGAGTTGACCTAGAGGCGGTAGGCCTCGTCTAGCACCTAGGCGGACCTAAGTGGAGGCATATAATTTTTTTTTTACAACAGAGCTTACTTGTGATGGCGCTTTTGTATGATAATTTATCGTTTAGATTTACAAGAAACATTTATCAATCAAGTACGCACAAAACTTTTTCTTAATGTATTCAATAAATCTGTAATATGAATATTCAACAAATAACAATGAATAATGGAAAGTGATTCACTCACATAAACACAATAGCAACATAACCAAATCTGACCAAATCGTCACCAACCCTCGACTTCCTAACATGAATTCACTTAGGATTTAATAGTTTCATTACCTGCAAATTTCAGAATCCTAACATGGATTCAGGCCCGTTTTTTGAAATGCTAGTTCAATGTTTTTTCTCGAAGATCTAAATGTAAAAATTATGGATTTGGAGAACGCCACAATTGTGTATTTGATATATGCACCAATTTCCAATCTTAACTTGGAATACAGTTGCTACTATCTATGCCCCCATGTCCTTGGCACTACTTTTCGAACTGTCATATTTGGTAGCAATTAACTAAAGTCTAATAAAAATGTGTAACATACAATAGTATCGTCATTTTGTTTAGGAGACGTGGAAAGTAACATTGTTTCCGGAGATATGCGAGAAATGGGAACAAACGTTTTTTTTCTTCCTACTATTAATCTTGGTTTTTTTTTCTCTTCAAGCTTAGCCCACTTTCCAAAACATATAACTAATCAGATCATTTCTATATTACATATATAGGTTTAATTTTGTCATGTTAACGTTGAATCGGCAGGGAGGGAGGGAGGGCAGCGTAGTCTGCCAAAAACGAACATCTATTTGTTATATGTTTCGAAATAGACCGACTTGTTATAAGTTTTGTAAAGTGGGCTAAATTGAAATTTACTGTATTGGCAAATATAATAGCTAAGGGTGTTGCGTTTGCGGTAACCGATGTCGTTACCTTCTACCATAACCGTTTATGATGGTTAGCCGTCATATTTCTAAATTTAAAACTTTCTATACAAATGTTATCAGTTATACACATTAACGTTGTTGTTAACTAACAATGGTACTAACTTAACTTTTTTCACGAACTATATTGTTTGTTTACAAAATAAAACATGGACGTACATTTTATTATTGCACGAAGACCACATATCATTAGTGCATATGTTTTATCGAAAAAAACATATATAAAAATCATGCACAATTGATATGGTTTACCATGGTAACCAATATCTTTACCGTCACCATAAACATTACCATAGTATATGATAACTGCATGAACGGTTGAGTTCCTATATCTGCATCTGCAAACATGATCTAATGACTTCTTTCAGTAAAGTTCCTACATGGTATAATCAGCTCACATACATCCGATAACATAATTCAGGCACAAGTGAAATTCAGGCCTAGAGGAGATATAAAACCAGAAGGAAGTAACAACACCACTTCATTCAGTCCAGCTGTGAAAACATCAAGAAACACAGTCGATCTTCGTGGTCTACGAGTTGAAGAAGCTTCTCGGAACCTTCATATCGCTATCTCAGCATGCAAATCGTACGGCGTTCTCTTTGTTGTACATGGGACAGGCACAGGTGCTGTGAAGGAGCAGTGCCTTAATATACTGAGAAAGCATCCTCGTGTAGCTAAGTTCGAGGAAGAGAGCCCTATGAACTATGGATGTACAGTTGCCTATATTAAATGATTCTTCATTATTTTTCTTTTACTTGTTACTACTCCCTTTATATTTCGATGTGTATAACTCTTAGTTACAAGGCTTTTGTGCAGAATATTGGTGATACTGTTTATAAGCAGAATGTAAATGTAAAGTTGAACTGTTTATGATGGTGCAGTTGTTTTGATTAGCTCTGTACTCAAGAATAGTTTGATGTATGCACCTGTACATACATGGTTCATTTTGTTCTTTTGATGATGTTATTAATCAATTTGAAGTATTTCCTTAACAATCTTTCTTGCAAGTACAACTCTATGTTTTTTAAAGACAAAAAGAAAAGTACAAGGGGGAAAAAGCAAAAGTAAAGGTAGCATTTTTGTCCCATATTGATGGTGTTAGTTAGATGATAGAGCTTGACGTTTACGTTTATTGATGGATAAATTTTATAGAATTTTGTGGATTTAGACCCTTTTTTTAAACTTACTGTAAGAATAGTTCACTTTAAAAACTAATTACAAATATATATCAGTTTTGACTACGTTTAGACTAAGCTGGCTTTTGTTTACTGGCAACATCGCTAGCAATTTTCTTTTAAGTTATATACCGACGGTTCATGAAAAGCCGTAACACAGGTATGCTATATAGACGACATTTGAGAATGGTCAATGTTATTCTCTCAATTGTATCTGATGTATTTTCAAAGGTTGTAAGAATATATTTTTAAAAAAAAAAATATAAGCTGAGGATATTTGAAACGCTCGTCAGTTTGTAATTGACAGTCGCCGACGTTGTTAAAATTGATCAATATTTGTAAATAGTTTCTCAAATGGTCTGTTTGCGTAATAAATTTCTAAAACCGATGTAAATTCACAATATTTTCTAAATTTTAATATTAGGTTCACCATTAAAACTTTTGTCCTCGTAAGCTTATTTTAGAAATGACTGTCAACTTTTATGCTTACACGCTTTTAAAGTGCGCAACACAAATTTGTAGTAGCAGAAATTAGAATTTGCCCTTATTTTTAAACTTAACATACAAACATTCTTCTTAAAAGGTGTTTTAAATTACCGTTCTAGGAATATCTTCGAAATTTTGTTTTGCTTCTTTCCTCAAAATCAAATATGCACTTAACCTTTGAAATTTTTTTTCTTAATTTCTGATTTTTGTGCATAGTGCAAATATTTGCAATTTACATTGCAACTAATTACATTTCTCACTAGAATTTGCACTTTAAGAAATTGCAAATCTACAGTTTACCCGGTAAATGTTTGTAGTTTTTCAATCTACTTGAAATAAAAAACATGAATGTTTTTCTAAACTTGTTTTTGAAAAGGAACGATTGCATAATTTGAAACTTAAAGCGGATGTTTTGCAAAAATTCCCTTTACATCGTGTACTTGCACATTTTCAAAGTGTGAAAGTCTTTTTTATTTTTTTTATTTTTACAATAAATATGCTCGCGTATTCTGAAAGTGCATAAATACAAAATGCTAATGAAAAACGAGTGTAATAAGTTTTTAAGAAGATCTAAAAATAAGTTTGTGAGTTTGTATGGTGGGTCTAATATATTAAAATAAACTCATAATGGATAGATGTAGGCCAACAGGGACAGCATCAACATCCGAGTTGAACCAAAACAGCAACGCCTAACAATAGACGTAAAATGCATTGATGAAATTGGTGCACGAGTAGAAAGTGACGTGGGAATGTGTGCAATGGATGTATCCGCCTGGGATTTTATATTAGGCAGGTGTAGGAATTAGAATTTAGTGAAGGGAACCAAGTTGTTAACTAACCACTTTATTATTTCCATATCAATAATATATTTGTGGTCTATAGCCTAGTATTAAATTTCGTAACATGGCATGTTGGAGTTTGTTGATTAAAGTAGCTTAGAGATTGTATTAGATGGTTGGATTCAAGCTATCATTTGGGATGACATTGATTTAAACTATGAAAGTAACATTCCAAGAAAGGGGACAAGTGTATTAACAATGAGGTTGGGGTTCCAATGCCATTTTGAAGTATTAAACTTAAAAGGTGATGGAGGTTCTATTAGTTTTTACTTTGGCATTTCATCCTAGTAGCTCTTCATTTCTTTCAAACATTTCAAATTCTTGTATTAAATAATGTGTTTATGTTTAAAGAGTGGTGTATTTTTTAAGTTTTGATACTCAAAATATACTTAAATATGGGTATTTTGTTGGGATTTCATCCGATACTAATGCTAATGAGTAGCGACTTATATCCGCCGGTTTAGATTTATCCAATGTGCGAAACATTGTATGGTCCATATATAATATGTTCACAAATAACTGCCCTTCTATATCCATTCGACGTATTTTCCATACATTAACGTTATATTCTATAGAATTTGCTGTTTTAATTTTCAATTACAATGACAAATCAAAACAAATTGAAGATTCAAAGTACAACAATTTTTGGAATATTCATTTTTCTCAAGTGCATGGTAGTTATAATCGTGTTGTAATACTTCTACACGACCTCCATGTCTATGTAATAAAAATTTCCTTCAGCTCAAAATTTAAATAAAATCTGATTTGATTATAGTTTCTTTTCGATACAATAAAGTCAAAATGAAGCATTTAAGCTTAACCAAATTTTTGATTGCGAAGATATTTCTTTACTTATCAATAATCATGTGATGAAATGCAATATCGTGTTATCTACAACTCTAGCCTATAATGATACTATTAACCAAAAATTTGGTTAACACCAAATAATTGATTTTGTGAGTATAATGATTGCAAATCGTTATATCCGATCAAAATAACGGTAGATCAACAGAAAAATGTGAAAAAAATGAAGAAGAAAAGAGGAAAAGCTAAACATAAGAAATTTATAATGGTTCATTTATGCCACATTCGCTTTATTGATTCTTTATTGTTGATTACACACTAGATCCAAAAGAGATAACAAAAACAAACTCGTAGTTTGGTTAGAAATTGCGATGTCAACACTTCCCCTATGATATGTTATATCAATTTTTCAAGATCCATATTTATAGCTATAATTGGCTATTATTGGACCTAAGTGTCATTAATATTCAATGGTGGCTCACTAAAACTCATCACAAATAAAAATCCAAGAGAATAAGAGAAAGAGCAAAGCAAAAATGTCTAAGTTGATGGATCCATACTGACCATCTTTGGATCGGTATCGACTACCGATCCATACAAAATCCCTCTTCCCCTAATTTCTTCAAGATATGTTGCCTTCTACATGTATTGATTCTTCCTTGATGCTTCTTAGCTTTGTGTTTCACATCTTCACTTAGAATGGTGTTGTAAAATGGAGGAAAATGATGGCCAATATCGATCCATTCATGGATCGGTACCGATCCATAGATTTAGCCATTTGAAACACCCCACACCCCTTAGTATACCCAAAAGGACACACTAGAGGGCGTGATGCGTTGTAGGTATAAACTAAAACTAGCAGAGACTAAGATTCACAAGACAGAAATAAGTAAAAACAGCGGAAACAACTTAAATAATAACTTATTTAGAACAGAACTTCATAATTGCTTTAAAAACCAAATAAGTCACCAAATACTACATCACGTGTCAAAATACCATACATATATGTCTTATGAAATCAAAGAAAACCATAGTCTCAAAAATAAGAGTACAACTATTCCCCAACATGTGCCAGTACAAGTAAAGAACATAAAGCTGAAATAAAAGAAGTGGAAGTACATAGTGGAATCTCCTTCAAAGAAACCTCCAAGCAATTGCAACCTATGTCCTCTTCCTTGATTGCCTATGGGGGGAAAATAGAGGAGTGGGTCAGACTAAAATTCAGATGAATGATAGTAATTACTAGAATCTTTAAGCAAAGTAAAAGTAATAGACCTTACAACAGTTCTAGTATATATAAAGGAAACAAAGAGAATAGGAAGAAAAAGGAATAAGCTGGAAATAAATATGAATTACTAAATTAACGCAATTGATTAACTTTGATTGTTTGCACTTGTCTTTGATAGATGCTTTGATTAGGCTGAATTCCTAATCCTATAATTAGGCTGAAATCCTAATTCTACCATTTGATCGGCCTGCTACTCCATAGACCTTACTGTGAACTAAACGCTATATAACTCCCTACACAGAAGGCAATGATGCCTACAAAAGACACACTTACTAAGCGCTTAGAACTCATAACGATTACTGAGCACCCGAATGGAAGTCACACGCGTAACCGTCACCATGCTCATGTTACATGTTGTTCCACCTATTAGGTCTTCTTATTACCTCAAGCTCCAGCATAAGCATGCCCCTCATCCCACTTCAGGCTAATGTGAGATCACCGTGTCCATAGAAAATAGGGGAAATGCTGTTGGTACTGGCCCGTCATCCAAAAAAATATCTAGTTGCGCCCCTTGCCCAAATCACCATGATTTGAACTTCTACGTATTGACCAATTACTACCATTATTAGCATAAGCGTGCCCCTCGTCTCACTTTAGATTTATGTAAAACACCGTGTCCATAGAAATAATACGGGAATGTTATTTGGTACAGGTCCTACTTTCATCTTAGCTTATTAACTTAGATAAATTATTTAAATAAGCCTTTACAATTTATCTCTACTATCTTTGCTTATTAATTTATCCTAAGTCTTAAAATAAGCCTCATTCTGTTCTATTTCTTATTATAACCTACGTTATAATCATGCTTATTACTTATCCCAAGGTCTAAGTGTAAATATAAGCTTCTTTCATCTTATGCTCTTTTTAGTTATAATTATAAGTTATAAATAAACCAATTATCTTTAATTAGTCCAATTCTAACATTAATATCATAATTAGGCTCAATTTCAGTCTTAATTCCATTTTTATTACAGTCTTTATAATTTACATCTTATCTTCCGTTATTTTAGTATTCTTATAATTTTAATCCATGTCCGCGTTTAATTTATTTTAATCCATACACGAAAGAAGAGAGAGAAATAAAAGAAAACTGAAAATAGAAGAAAATCCAAAACGTAGGAAAATGATGTAAATAACGCATAAATAACAGTAAATAAATTAAAATATTGTAAATAAACTGTAAATAAATGGAAAAGCTATAATTAACAGAAATATACTAAAATTAACTGAAACGAATAGCTAAAAGAAATAGACAGAAAATAATTCTAAATACTGTAAATAAACTACTAAAAAGATTATTCCAAAAATCATAGTAAAACTACAACTATTGGAAACCATATTATTTTAAATTACTTAAAAATCTAAATAATTACAATCACTCACCTATGGTCCTAAGTTCTTCTCTTTTGGTCTTCCCGGATCCACTTGAGGGTATTAAAATATTTTTATTAAAAAGATTCTCTTCTTGAAAAATTATTCCTTTTAGGGTCCATCCTGAAAAGGTGAACCCAAACGGAGAAAATCTAGAATGAGAAAAAGTGTTAGACATAGGGTTCTATTTATAGGGGTAGAAGTGGATCTCAGACCGTTGGATATGAGGATTGAACAGGATGCAACCACGTCATAGGTTGAATAGGAGCCATCAGATGCAAGAACGGAATGACCGGATTGGTTAAAAGAATGCAAATGACGCGTACAACGTTCGAATGAACGAAACGAACCTTCGTTCATTCAAAAGGTGAGGTGGGTCGACCGGGCGGTCGACCGCCCTGGTGCCTAGGTCGACCGGCCAATCGACCTAGCCCATATTTCTTCTTCTTCTTCTTTATTTTTGTTTAATTCATAACTTGTTCATATTAGCTCTGATTCTGACGTTTTATATATGAAAATTGACTAGAAAATTACCACAATAGTGCAACTTCCATGGCTCAATTATGATAATTTCACAAAGTTATTTTATTATTTCATTAATTAACGAATTAATTATCATGGGTTAAATTTCGGGTTGTTACATTCTCCCCTCCTTAAGGGATTTCGTCCTCGAAATCTCTAAGGATAAAAGAATGAACTAATGTTTTCATCCAAGTTCTATAACCAACTACTCAACCACCATCCATTCATCCATTGTCCTTAAGTTTTTCTAATGCAATTTATGATACTTATGCAATTAGTGTAGTATAAATGTCCCTAACTAATGCAAAAGATTAGGCGGTCCACTGATTCAGTTGACCTCCTTTCATGCAGTCATGTCCGTGCCATGTATCCAAATGAATGCAAAAATCCCTAATGACAACTGATAGTTCTATATGCGTGCTACAAACATCATCCAAATGCAACAATCATGTAAAAATCATTCATTTTTAGCAACCATGAAAAATAAAATAAAATGTGCACACATCCATATGCATATTCTCTAGTGTCCTAGTTAAGCCGATCCCTAAGAGATAATAGTGCCTAGTGTAAGTATATGCGTCCATTAGCATCCACTAGCAAACACTTGCATCCATCATTCGTAACATGCTCTAATAACATGTTTACATCAAATCCTACCATCCATGGGTTAAATCCTAAGTTCTATCCTCCCAAAGGATAATAAAGGAAAGAACCTATTCAAAACTAAAGATGGAAAATAGGAAATTCGAAAAATTACTATCAAAGAAATGCAGATATGAGATACATATTTTCTCCAAATCAAATTTAGTCTTCTCCGAAGTCTTTTAACACACTGTAGACTCTATCCAACACGAAAGCGACTTGCGCGGTCTTCCACAAAGAGCTTCGAATGGTGCCACTCTAAGGCTAGCTTGAAAACTACTATCATGTGAGAATTCCACTAAAGGAAGTTGTTTTTCCCAAGTTTCTTCAAAATCAAAAATACACGTCCTCAACCATGTGTGCCTTACAATCTTACTAATTTCACTTTACTGTTCTTCTTTAGCCTGCTCACATGAATCAACATTCCTAGGTTCTCACTAGTGCCCTATGTGCTTTATGGGAAACTCTATTATTACTTCCAAAGTTAATTACTGTTGTCTCCTTTATAACCTTACACCTTTTTCGTCACTCCTTAGGAAATGATTCCTATCTATTCTACTTTTAAGAGTTTGGTTTGGTATTTACCCTCTCATTTCAAAAACTAAGACTTCTAAATTTTCAATTTTCAAAATCTTTGTCCTTAAAAGTGTTATCTTTAAATTCTTCTTAAATTCAAAAATACTCGGTTGCTTAACATTTTATGTTTCTAGATTTACATCCTTACATCCTTTTGAATTTACATTATTTTCCAAACCTAGAGGGAAAAGCTTTCAAACTCTGAGTCCAGAACTTACTCCTCGCTTTCTTTTAAAGACCTTTTTGATTTTCTATAAAATTTGAATTTTCAAATTCTAATTTTATTAAGTTTTTCATTTCAAAAACTTATTTACTTTTTCACAAAACCATTTCCTTTTAAAATATCTTTATGTGTTTTCAAAACATCTTCTTATTACACCTAACGGTCTCATACCTTAATGTATTAAAACTACTTTCTCCTATGAGAAATTATTAATGCTAAAATCTTATATGAACCTTTTAAAAGAGGATTTCATGTTTATGTGAAATTACAAGGAACTTATTTTATATTTTTCGAAATAGGCTATACAAAATATGGTGCTCCCATACTTTGTATATCTCTTTCATGCATTCTTTGTAACTTGCACAAAACATTTTTATTGGTTTCATAGAAAATTATACCATTATTTTTTTCATTCCAATAGATTAAAGTATGCTTAAATTATATATATATATATATTACGATAGACATCTTCTAATATCTAACCTTTTCTTTTCAGAAAAACTCATCTTCAAAACTGTTGTAATATATCCATAACCAAAAACATTTTCTTATACATATTTAATTAATAGGTGTATTCACAAATCACTTTTATTTCTATTCTTAGAAATTATCTTTTAAAAATACATTTTTATTTGGATTTAAAACAGATGTTGCGTAAAACACCGTTACTACAACCCAAAGATACTAGTGTATTGATTTAATTAAAAATAAATACTAATAACCCTTACCTACTATGTAAAACATTTCCCTTTGGAGTCACTTACTATAACGGTAACGTTATAGTTTATGCTCCCTTCCTTTTTCACAAAAACATCTATTACAACAATAAATGTTGTAATCTACGTTTTCGATACTTAATACGCTCTAGGTTTTCATATTTTAAATCTTTGTTTACTTTCAAAGAACCTAGTGAGCTATATACGCTCTATAATTCTTCAAAAAGATTTTCACCTTTTCAACAAAATTTTCATCATATAAAAACCAATTTAAATTTCTTACCAAATTCCCAATAACCTAGTATTTACTTTTAAAAATATTGACAATTCTTCTTTTCAATTCTAATAATTTCATTTTATTGGGTTAAACATAAAGTGGATTTTCCTACTTACTACCCTAGGAGTATCCTTTCTAAACCTTGGAAATCTCATTTCCTTACTTAAAGTCTTTTGTTCCTATACTCATATTTATTCTAAGGTGCTACCATTAAATCCACTTATATGAAACAATTATAATTTCTGCAATTATCTACACATGGGCTTTCTTCTTTCCTTATCAACAAAATCTATTGTACATCTCCAATCTTTGCCTACCTCTCTTTGGATTTTCACAATCCAAACCTAAATGTACCAAATCGTTTCTCAAACTCTTTCCATGGTCTAAACCTTCTCTATGCCCCAAGAAATATGCTTCCTTATGCCAAAAGTGATACTTCAAGAACTTAGCTCTCAAATGGTGACTACGAAGTATGCGAAGAACCTCCTCTAAATGAACAACATGCTCCTCCATATTCTTGGAAAATACCACGATGTCATCTACGAACATCCACAAACTTATTTAGGACTTCTCTAAAGACGCGGCTCATCAAATCTACGAAGTAGGCTGGGGCATTGGTTAGCCCAAAAGGCATAACCAACCACTCATAAAATCTATCTGGAGTCCTAAATGCGGTCTTATTAATGCTGTCATCAGCGACCCTAAGCTAATGAAATCCTATGGCTAAATCAAGCTGAGAGAATACCGAAGAGCTAAACTAACTGATCAAAAAGATCATCAATCCTAGGAAGTGGATAACGATTCTCCTTCGTGAGCTTATTCAGCTCCCTATAGTCTATGCAAAGTCGAAGGGAACCATCCGCCTTAGTAGCGAAGACGATTGGTGCTCCCTACTCCGATATGCTTCTTCTTATGAAACCTTTCTCCAAAAGCTCACGGATCTTGCTTTCTCAATTCCTTCCTTTCCCTAGGTGCCATGGGTAATGCTACTAGCTTAGCATTATCAGTCAAATAAATCCTGAAGTCAATCTCTCTCTTAGGGAGTAGTCTCCTAACCTCCTCAAAGACGTTTGGAAAATCTCTGACGACAGGAATTGAATCTAACTCTGCTGATGATGAATCAAGTGAATAAAGGAAGCTCAACATAACTGACCCTTGCGAGTCGCAAGAAACCTCGAGAGTCCTATCGCTGCATGTCTCTTGTCTAATGACTCTCCTTTCGCAATCTAATATAGCTCCATATGTGGATAGCCAATCCATCCCCAAAATCATCCCATACCCCGAGAATCCCAATACATAGGCGTCACAATCAAATTGTACGCCTAGGATAAAAATTTTAAACCCCTACAAACCATAGACAAGTGTGCCGATCCTCCTATGGGGTTTGAAACAACAATGGGGTCTACTACTAAAGAGATATCTAAGTGCAAACTATCTACCAAAGAACTAGAGATGAAAGAGTGTGATGCTCTAGGATCGAAAAGAGTTCGAATGGGAAAATCAGAAAGAGAGATTAATCCTTCTAAAGAGATTTTCCTACCTCTATCCGAATCACTGCTAGAAAGTGCTGCATCCAAAGCTTGTACCTACGCTGTAGGTGCGCTTGCTTTCTGCCTCGTCCTCTAAGGACAAGCTCTATTAAGATGATCAGGCTACCCATAGTTGAAACACCTCCCCTTCATCATTTTATTCTTATAGTCCTTTGCGAAATGCCCAACCAATCCTCAACTATGACATTTCCCGCTTTTCTTGATCCGCTTCTGAGGTCCTCCTCCTTTCCACTTGTCCTTATCCTCCTTCCACTATGGCTCCTTAGAGCTTTCTAATCTAGGAACTTGTTTAAGCTCTCCCTTCAGTTGCTAAGATGTAGGCTGAACTCTCTATCGGTCCTTCAAATCTAATAGCCTAAACCTTCGCTCCATATCCTCCAACCTAGCTCGAGTTTCCTTGGAATCCTCTGTGCCATAAAACGTTCTTCCTCCTATACTAGCGAAGTCCTTGCATAGCTTAGAAAAATCGGCTAGTGTAGGTGGATTAAAGGGATTTCCACCTACCGGTGTTGTATTGGGCGCTTGCACATGCACCTCTGGTACCGTAAACCTACGGAACCAATCAGCCATACTATGCAAAGAGAAAGGGAACTTAGGCTTGAAAGAACCGAAAGAAGGTTGAACTGGACTTTGAGGGGATTTTTATAAAAAAATCTTTTATACTTGAAAACTATCCCTAAGAGTTCCTTGAAAAATACTTTTAAAACAAGTTATTTTGAAAAATACTTTACTTTTCAAAATAAATTTTTAGGAATCATGTAAACTTAGGCTATGATACCAAGTGAAATACCCCACACCCCTTAGTATACCCAAAAGGATACACTAGAGGGCGTGGTGCGTTGTAGGTATAAACTAAAACTAGCAGAGACTAAATTCACAAAACAGAAATAGGTAAAAATAGCGGAAACAACTTAAATAATAACTTATTTAGAATAGAACTTCATAATTGCTTTAAAAACCAAATAAGTCACCAAATACCAAATACATCACGTGTCAAAATACCATACATATATGTCTTATGAAATCAAAGAAAACCATAGTCTCAAAAAAAAGAGTACAACTATTCCCCAACATGTGCTAGTACAAGTAAAGAACAAAAACTAAAATAAAAGAAGTGGAAGTACATAGTGGAATCTCCTTCAAAGAAACCTCCAAGCAACTGCAACCTACTGTCATCTTCCTTGATTGCCTATGGGGGGAAAGGGGGGGGGGGAAGAGGAGTGGGTCAGACTAAAAGTCTGATGAATGATAGTAATTACTAGAATCTTTAAGCAAAGTAAAAGTAATTGACCTTACAACAGTTCTAGTATATATAAAGGAAACAAAGAGAATAGGAAGAAAAAGGAATAAGCTGGAAATAAATACGAATTACTAAATTAACGCAATTGATTAACTTTGATTGTTTGCACTTGTCTTTGATAGCTGCTTTGATTAGGCTGAATTCCTAATCTATAATTAGGCTGAAATCATAATTTTACCCTTTGATCAGCCTGCTACTCCATAGACCTTACTGTGGACTAGATGCTATATAACTCCCTACATAGAAGGCAATGATGCCTACGAAAGGCACACATACTAAGTGCTTGGAACTCATAACGATTACTGAGCACCCGAATGGAAGTCGCACGCGTAACCGCCACCATGCTCATGTTACATGTTGTTCCACTTATTGGGTCTTCTTATTACCTCAAGCTCCAGCATAAGCGTACCCCTCATCTTGCTTCAGGCTAATGTGAGATCACCATGTCCATATAAATTAGGGGAAATGCTGTTGGTACTGGCCCGTCATCCAAACAATATCTAGTTGCGCCCCTTGCCCAAATCCCCATGATTTGGACTTCTACGTATTGACCAATTACTACCATTATTAGCATAAGCGTGCCCCTCCTCTCACTTCAGGTTTATGTGAAACACCGTGTCCATAGAAATAATAGAGGAATGTTATTTGGTATAGGTCCTACTTTCATCTTAGCTTATTAGCTTAGATAAATTATTTAAATAAGCCTTTACAATTTATCTCTACTATCTTTGCTTATTAATTTATCTTAAGTCTTAAAATAAGCCTCATTATGTTCTATTTCTTATTATAACCTACGTTATAATCATGCTTATTACTTATCCCAAGGTCTAAGTGTAAAAATAAGCTTCTTTCATCTTATGCTCTTTTTAGTTATAATTCTAAGTTATAACTAAGCCAATTATCTTTAATTAGTCCAATTCTAACATTAATATCATAATTAGGCTCAATTTCAGTCTTAATTCCATTTTTATTACAGTCTTTACAATTTACATCTTATCTTCCGTTATTTCAATATTATAATTTTAATTCATGTTCGCGTTTAATCTATTCTAATCCATACACGAAAGAAGAGGGAGAAATAAAAGAAAACTGAAAATAGAAGAAAATCCAAAGCGTAGGAAAAAGATGTAAATGACGCATAAATAACAGTAAATAAATTAAAATACTGTAAATAAACTTTAAATAAATGGAAAAGCTATAATTAACAGAAATAAACTAAAATTAATTGAAACGAATAGCTAAAAGAAATAGACAGAAAATAATTCTAAAAACTGTAAATAAACTACTAAAAAGGTTATTCCAAAAATCATAGTAAAACTACAACTATTGGAAACCATATTATTTTAAATTACTTAAAAATCTAAAAAATTACAATCACTCACCTATGGTCCTAAGCTCTTCCCTTTTGGTCTTCCCGGATCCACTTGAGGATATTAAAATATTTTTATTAAAAAGTTTCTCTCCTTAGAAAATTATTCCTTTTAGGGTCCTTCCTGAAAAGGTGAACCCAAATGGAGAAAATCAAGAATGAGAAAAAGTGTTAGACATAGGGTTCTATTTATAGAGGTAGAAGTGGATCTCAGACCGTTGGATTTGAGGATTGAATAGGATGCAACCACGTCATAGGTTGAATAGGAGCCATCAGATGCAAGAACGGAAGGACCAGATTGGTTAAAAGAATGCAAATGACGCGTACAACGTTCGAACGAATGAAACAAAGCTTCATTCGTTCAAAAGGTGAGGCGGGTCGACCGGGCAGTCGACCGCCCTGGTGCCTAGGTCGACCGGCCGGTCGACCTAGCCCATATTTTTTTTCTTCTTCTTTATTTTTGTTTAATTCATAACTTGCTCATATTAGCTCGGATTCTGACGTTCTATATATGGAAATTGACCAGAAAATTACCACGGAGACAATGGTGCAACTCCCGTGGTTCAATTCTGATAATTTCACAAAGTTATTTTATTATTTCATTAAGTAACGAATTAATTATTATGGGTTAAATTTCGGGTTGTTACACCATTTTTCTTCATCTCTCTTGTAGCCGTGCTTCGTACTCGATCTTTTTTGAGTCTAGCATTCATTTCTTCATTATCTTGAGGTCCAATATCATTGAATTGCCACTTATAAAAAATCGTGGATAACACTTGCCCCACAAAGTATACTTTTGTGAATACAGTGTGCTTTGATCGAAGGTAAGCAGCTAAATCCCTATTTCCATAGAAGCTTCCATTGCTCAGACCATTTCCATGGAACGTTGTGTTTTTAAAAATGCTTTATTTCCATTGAGTCATTAAGTAGTTTTTTTGGCAGATACAAATCTTGAAGTTCTGTAGTCCAGAAAGTTTGTCCATTCCGTCCATTATTGAGAATCAATTTGGTTGAAGCTGATGTAACACCCCGTAAATTGAATGCGAATTAATTAAAAAGAAATTAGTAAATAATTATTAAAGCCCAAAAATATAATTTTAACCAACGTCATAATTTGGCTACAAAACTTGCACCATTGTGTTTGTGGTGATTTTCTGATAATTTTCATATATAAAGTTTTATGATCAGAGTTCAAACGAAAAAGTTATTAACGTTTAAAAATTTTCGGATTGGAAATAATTATATATGTGTCAAAGAAATAAATCTTATTAATTAATGCTAACTAACGACAAATGAATACCTACCATCCAAGCAATGTTAACGTTAATCAGATTAGAATAAATCAGTTTAATTAGTAAACCAAGCAAACCAAAATCAACAATTAACATATACAGTGATCGGTCGATCCCCTCATTGGGACCGGTCGGCCGCTAGCGGTCGACCAACGAGGGTATAGAGGTCGACCGATGGTAACCTAGTGACCTGTTTTGAATTTAGGCTGAACAGTCAGGATTTAATACAATCCAATCTAACGGCTATGATTCTCAAACCCTTATAAATACAGGTCTAACTCCTCACTTTTCTTTTCATATTTTCTGAAGCAACGACTAAATATACACACACACATACATGCATATATATATATATAAGTGAAGAATAACAGAAAACAATAGAGAAGAAGAATAGGGTCGAATCCAATCACCAAAGCCAAAGGTAAATAGTAAATCTAAATCCAAATCTATATTTAATTCAAATCTCTTCTCGGATTTATAATTCTGATAAATATGTATATTCCTTTTGATACATATTTTGGTAGAAAGAAAGGGAGTCAATCAGGAATAATTGGTTTAGATCTAGAGATTTGGAAGCTTAGAGGTGAGTGAGAAATTATATATATTTATATAATATTAGATTTATTCATTCTGAGTCTGTTCTTTGTATGCCTAGTTGTAAATTTTGAAGCTGTAGGCTTAAATATGTATATGTAATAAATTGATAACCTTGCCTCATATTCTGTGAATTGTTAAACCTGATTAAATATCGTACATACCTAAATCTGGAATGTAAGGGTGAAAGTAGTCCCTAAAAGTTATGAATAATTCGTTAACGAGATTCCATGTAAATTCCAGGTTTGTTATTTGAATGTTATAAGTTATTAAACATGAATTGAAGATTGTTACAAATTGGATTGAGATTTAAGTAATATTTTAATTCATTTGAATGAAGTTTGTTATAAAGTAAATTTCTATAAATTATCCAACTCTATAATTTTGTATGAAGGTGTTTTGTTGAAATAACAAGGAATATGACCAAAAGAAAGAGATGTACAAAATATGGATGTTACCGTATTTTGTACCATATATTTCAATAATAACAGAAAAGATAATTCCTTGTAATTCCAACATAACACAAATCCTCTTTTTGGAAATTTATGGAAAATTACAGTGTTAATGTTACCTTTGGGAAGATGTAGTTCTAATGCATTAAAATAGAAATCCCTAAAGGTAAAACAAAATATTATAAATAGAAATAATAACAATAATCCCATTCTTAATTTAATTTACATGTTTAAAAGTAAGTTAGCAAATGAACAATAAGCGATGGAAGTAGTAACAAGGTAGAGAAATAAGAATTTGGGAAGTTATAACAATCAAAGAACTATAACAATTAGGTAAAAAGAAA
This sequence comes from Allium fistulosum, assembly GCA_030737815.1. Classification (NCBI taxonomy): domain Eukaryota; kingdom Viridiplantae; phylum Streptophyta; class Magnoliopsida; order Asparagales; family Amaryllidaceae; genus Allium; species Allium fistulosum. The sequence goes on from CM060901.1 coordinate 723,789,061, forward strand.
CAATAGGATATATCTAATTATACTAATTAGAAGTTAAGCTATAAGAAGAACTTAATATATTAAATTAAAAATAAGTAGTAAATGACATTTAATAGTATTAAAGAAGTAAAAAGTGAGTTCATGTAAAAGTGTTTGAATACTAATAATTGAACTTAGGAGCCAGTATTAAACAGCTAAAACTATATAGCCTCAAGTATACATTTATGACGGGTGTAAATTATTAGATCTAGTCAATGATTTAAATTAACTATGAATGATTTAGTCATTAGTAGGGGTTGGAATGCGAGTTCGGCATAACAGAAGTCTACCCTCCGAAAGGGGCAACCAACAATTGTATATACATTGTACTAATGTGGGACATCCTCAACTGTAGGACCGATGGGAATATACGTTCGTGTATAGGTGAAGGGAATATACCAAAGTGGCTTCGTCTCGGTTTGAAGTCTTAAACGACCAAGTTTGGTCTACTTCAATCCTTATAGGGGATATTAAGTAACAAGTAAGCATTTCCCTTGATTGCATTACGCAATCTAAATGGAATGGTGAGCGTAGGCTCAATGCTAATTCAACAAGTTGGTAACAATATGTAAGGAGTAGGGATGTACACATAGGTCGAGATCGTCATCGGTCCTGGAGCGGTCATTAGAAAGACTCGGGCTACGTCTAGACAAACTACACCTCCTACTAGTGTAGGTTTCATATGGGACATGCCACCACCTCAAAATTGTTTGTTAGTTTGTTTGTAATTAGGAGGCAAGGCTAGATAACCCGCAAATGAGTCCTTAAGATATGGTAGTCCGAGGAGCCGAGTCCTCAATAGTTCGAGGAACCAAGTCCTGAATATACGATAGTCCGAGGAGCAGAGTCCTCTATATGAAGCGGCTAGATAAGTCTTTGAGACAAATTAGAATATGGCTAATCGGTTGTAATGCTGTTATTAGTCACTAATGGGAGGTTCCTTGGTGTACGCTGGCAATTCAGCCTAGACACAGATGGTGGGTACCTGGCGCAGTGCAGAGTTATGGATACGAGCGGGGAATGTATCATGGTCCATAGGAGAACTGTGATACTTGTATATATACATATGTAGTTATTGTATACCTCAAGTAGGTTGGGCTTGTCATATGCGTACACAAAGTCAAAATGATTAAGCTTTAAATAAAAGACATAACATGTAATACAAAACAATCGGCATAAATTAGTGTTATGGATAAAGTATGTAATTTGTCAGTCACCAGAACGTTGTTTTGATCCCTTCCTCATTACAACCCACATGATAGATTTAAAGGGATGAGTACTGATACAAGGCGGGAACAATGGAAGGACATATTTCCTTTTGCATATTCGACACCGACAAAGGCACTAGATATTAGAGGTATTAGTCTTGTCAGTAAATATATGTTTTATTATATTTATTTATTCCACCGTGTGTTCTTATCGATAGTCTCTAATATAATTTTGTTTATTACAGAATACCAAACACCAACGATTCATACTCTAGTGGACTTGGGTTTTCAATTTAGCAAAAATTCAGGTCCACTAAGGTGCGGGTTGTTATAGGTGAGATACATAAGTCCATACATTTATTTTCTTTATATAAATTTTATGGATTGGTGCTGATCCATCAATTGATCGATACCAATCAGTCCTTACATTAAAAATTTAATACTTAGAGAAATTTCATCCGTTCTCGCTTGCCATCGATAGTTTTCTTCAACATAGCAACCTAGGTCTTCTAGCATTCCATTTTATTTCTTCCCTTAAACAACCGCTACCATCGATTTTACCAGTTCCATCGATTTTCTCCAACTATCTGAACAAGGTATGGTTCCTCTATGCTTCAAGTCGCATACTGCCTTCTGGCCAAGCTTTGCCTGCTGCCTACTCCATCTCCATCCCTCGCCTTTCCACTTTGCTTCTTGGCCATTTTATGATAGTGTTGACATGAGTAGGAGGAAGATGGATTAGTATTTGGCGAAGTAGAGGTTGTCTTGGGGCAAGGAATTTAAACATTTTGCCGTGGAATTGATTTTAAATCACTTTTAAAATTTAGGGATAATTTTCTAAGCCGTTCATCCTTGATTTGGAGTTCTATTGAACCTTGTTATTGGAAATGTCTAAGAACGTATGTTCCATTAATGTTTTCCTTGAATGATTGTAAAATATTCTACTTCTAGAAAATTGCACTACCTCTCCACGAAAAGATCAATTAAGGTCCTGGGTTCCTATCTATGCTAGACCAATCCGAGGTTGTTAATAGAGTTACTATGTTAACTGATTCCATCTGACACACAGTTCCATCGCATATTAGGACTCGTTTGCAAGCATGAGATGACATTCACTTCTTACAGTGCGATTCAACGCTCTATGCACAAGACACATCATATACGAACATGTAGGATACAATTACCCCCAGTTGATGAACAAAATCCGATGGGACGATAACATCAACATTTTTCAGATGTTATGCATTAACCTTATCAGGGATAGGAACATGTCTACGTAAGTATGAAAATAAAATAATATCACACTTACCTGACCATGCATGTCAGCCAAGTCTTGTATCCTGTTCACATATGGCCAATAGACGCTCTCACATAATTTCCTTCACCGTGGCTGCTTCTACTTCACTAGCTGTAGCATCCAATTCCATGTTAGTCTTATCATCAGCAACAACTGCATGACCATTCCAACATCCACCAAGGGCCTACCGTTGTGGTTCGTTAATGGAATAAACAACAACATTGTTCCTGATATCGCCATGAATGGAGTTGTTGTACTTGACAATCCACCTGATTTTCTATCTTCTCCTTTTACCGTCGGGGATCTTCATCACATTTACGATAGACGTGGGACAATCGAGGATGAAATGAGACTCCTACAACCACATGAACAAGAACACAATCTACCATTGGTTAAACTTCATGCAATCGATTCATGTGTTTATCGGTGTGATACCTCCTTTCAACCAGTTCTTACGCCACATTCTCCATTCACTTCGGACTACTCCATCTCAACTACATCCAAATGTTTGTGTTTTTCTCCTCAACTACTACATGATTTTTTCCAACCACCTTGGGAGAGCACTAGGACTGGATGATATATGATACTTATATAACCTATAGCGATGCTCTCTCAATGTCTCTAATATATTCTTTGAGGCACTCCGCTCCAACAGGGTCGTTGTTGATCTTCATAAAAGGAGAAGAGAATTCAAAGATAAATATTTAATTATGGTATGCTATACTGGATTCTCCTATAGGTGGATCTCTTGAGGTAAGTCTCATGTCTCACATTTTGAATTTCCTTTCATCAATCCTTATTTCATTCCAATTTTTCACTTATTTTTGTCTCCTTACAGATATACCGGAAAGAGTCGAAAACTACACCTTTCAACGCATGGTTATAGCCATACCTCCTTACTTCTTACTGACATGAGGCTCTATTAGTTTCATCTAATATACAATAAACGTTCGATCTTCCACAAGCGTTCTGCACCTAGGACTTAAAGAGGTGGGGACCAACTTTCTAGGTGAGCACCGACTAGCGCTAACCAGCCCAGACAGGCCTTAGCTCAAAGATGAGTCATTATGGATGTAGAGAAAGTGGAGGAAGACAATGCAATAGAAGAAGAATATGGGAAGACCAAGAAAGAGAAGAAGGAAGGTTTGAAGAAGAGTCAACCAAGGAGAACGCTAACGTTCAAGAAGATACAACTCCAATTCCTGGAGCATTTAAGAAGAAGAATCGTTAAAATTTCCCTCCATCCATCGTCGAGCAAGACCGAGACAACAACTCCAACAGTTCATGATAGAGAAGTTGTTGGCCTTTCAAGCTACCCAATACTTGAAGGCTCGACCAATATAAACTTTGATTTCACTGATGCGATGGGCTAAGAAGATTGGTTGAAAGGGGGTTAGGTTGAGCTTACTCCCATGGGGGGTCGAGCCTACTCTGTTAACATATCCCAATGCACTCGGTTCGTAGATTAGAAAAGATAGCATTATGCACACGTAACCTAAGACTACCATCACTCATGTTGCACCTCTGTTGAAACTTACTGAATTCATTGTAATTCCTCTTTCCATTCTATTTTCAAGAGAAATGGTCTCAAGGGAGCTATTCGGTGGTCTCCATAGACATTTGGATAGGAACCACTCCATCTCTCTGCCTAAGGGCCCCTCTTGCTACTACAAAGGTGAACGAGCAAGAGATTATTGAGGCGAGTCTCAAAGAGATAGAGATGAAAAGGGGAGAGATATGATTACGATTAGTACAAACGTCCATGCTCCCCCACGGTACGATCTCCTATCATTCCAAGCATCCTTCTCCCCCGCCTCATCCACCGACTCGCACTCTAAGAGGAGCGATTTTCCATCTAAGCATTATCTTACATGCCCCGAGCTTCCTTCCTGCCACCATTATGTGGGTTTTGCTTCTACTTAGTCCTCTTCTGTGGTCCCTAATGACAAGGGAAAGAAGAATCTTGGTCCTCCAGCACTATCAGTTAAACCAACAACTTCTACTACTCCCCCATCACTATTGTTGGCACCGGGCCAACACACAGTGGATTAAATGGGTGATTTTTTTTTATTTTTACCATTTTGGATCTTATTTGGCCTATGAAGGCGAAAATGATTTAGATCTGATGAAATAAATTTCAAATAAAATCATTATTTTATTATTTAATAAAAGGATTTTATTATATATGCTAGTATAAATCACACGTATGTGCACCTAATAGGTAGAAATATTTACTTTTTATTCAATAGAAAATTAACAGACGGATGTCTTGTAGAAGCTTTGGTGGTCACAACATCTTTTATTTTAAGCAGTTTTGTTAGTAGCGTCGAATGCAGATTAATAGTGAAATCCCATTGATGGAAGATCAAAAAGGGGATGGTGGTGGAAGTTGCAAACCGTTAACGAGATTCTGTTGATGGATGGTAGGGTGTTTTGGGAATTTCAAAAGGACAAGATGGAAATCTTATTCATTGAATTCTCTTTATTAATAGTAGATATATATATATATATATATATATATATATATATATATATATAGTGTACATGTGTATCATTTATACATGTACGTGTACGTGCACGTGCAACATATACAACATGCCTGGTTTAACATGCCCGTATTTTTGTGCTGGAATTTACACCACAACGGACATGTTAGCCCCTTTGTATACATGTTTGCTATCTATATTGTTTTATAAATTAATTTAATATTTCGTATGTATGTATGTAAATACGTATATGCATGTAATTATATAAAACTATAGTTTAAATTTTGCCTAAGTTGACCATGTTTGAATTTTGAATTCAAATATAAAATATCTTAGGCAAGTATAGATCTAAATCAAATTCAGATCTAGTAAAAGTTAAATCTAAATTTGAATTTCAAAATTTATAAACTACGTTTTGAATTGTAAATTTATAACCAATTTTTTTTTGAAATATATACTTAATATATGTATAAGTTATATGTACACACGCGCACACACACAACGTTGTTAAAATTCAATTATAAAATAATTATGATATAACTATAATATTAATTTAAATATAATAATGATTTTTTATTTAAATTCGATCGAAGCCAATTTTTATTTTTGCCGAAGCCAAAAACATTTTTTATCTTAGCCAAAATCAAATTCAAGAAATTTTTTTTAATTTTGTCACCGAAGCAAACAACCAAACATTCTTTTAATTGGCAGAAATCAGTTTACAACAAATTTTTTCTTTTCGGCCATATCTTAAATTTATAACACTTTGTTTTGGTTTAAAATCTGCATGGATTCTAAACAACCTATTTTATTAATATTAATACATATTCACACACACACACACACACACACATATATATATATATATAATACATATACACATCACATATTAAAAATTTAAAATTTATTTATATTTTAGTTAAAATTTCAATTTTAAATTTTAGAAAATTATCTATATGAAAATACATTATATCAAAATATTATTATACAATTATATGTATTTGCAAATTCATGATAATATACAAGATATATACAGACATCATTATGAATATAACATCATGTGCAAATGTAACATTTCTAAAGTAAAATTATTACCAATGATAGATGACAATGAAATGCAGCTCAATTATTTAATGTAGCTTTTATAGATCTGATCTATACTTCCCCAGAAGTTGAAGAAATCTAGAGATGAAAACCATGCCTTGTTTTAAATAATTTTGGCATAAATTTTTTTTTTTGGAATTTGGTCCTATGACCTCTATTATTTTTGGCTGGAGTAGGGTAAGCCAAGAAAAAAGCAAAGAATGAAGAAATAGATCCCTTTTATAAGCATCCAGATCTGAGAAAAAGGAGGAACTAAATCTCCTTTGTTTACCCAATCCACTACCCTAATCCAAATCAAATTTGAACACATAAAATGGACTCCATCATCCCCATGGCTGGCCAAAAATGGGCCATTTATCGAGCTAATAAAATGCCCAAAACTATTCTGTAACTAATTCATTTAAATCCAATTTAAATGGTTATCGATATTGTATATCGATATGCACATATATATAACTTTTATATACGCATCTAGTGAATTATAAATTGTACCAAAATGAAAATAAAATTTTAATAAATAAAATTTCATAAATATTAGGAAATTTAACTAATTATAAATTAATTAAATTGAGGTATTTTGGAGTATTCAACATTGCGGTTTTGCAACTTAAAGGTGTAAATTCAGTCAGCAATTAGTATCGAACAATTCAAATATAAACTTTCACACATCACCATAGCCAGCAGTGTAACAATTTAGCTTAATTTATCGCTTATATAATTTTGGTGAAATCTAATTTTACTATTTTAAGTGGTCCCCGATAGTGACAATTATTTACATCAATTCTCTTTATCAAAACTATATCGCATTGGGACTTATGGAATTTGGTAATGGTCAAAATTCCAATATTGTCCATATTCAACTTGTATAGTCCAAACAAAAAATCTTTGATTCAATAATAACATTTATTATTAAACGAACTGCTCTGGCCAAAGAGTTTGACTTCGAGTTGACTTCAGTTGCCCGTGATATTAATCTCATATAACCGAGGAGACGAATTCTCTATTGAATAGTGTTTCACTTCCAATGCTTTAACTCAGACCCTACCATAGTCGTTCGATGGACGCCGTGCCATGATTTAACTATAATCAAAGTAGAGTGTCCAAATTGAAGTTCAACGGTATTCTCAAGTCTAGAGGACTGTGTATTATTGTAACTTCGATATTATCTTTTTGACCTTAGTTATATTAGCCAATAGAAAACTATCGAGTGAGTCATTCCATAGTTATCCAATAACTATCAGTACGTAACCACTTGGTGTCCCCAGCAGCCATGAGTAATACACTATCTAACGTTTATAGAGAGTTACGTACTTAGTCTCAACAAATTCATCGATATCCAGTCTCAGTACATCTTGACTAGGAACATTTAAATGATATATTTTTGTTGTGATAAATTGATCATGATTACAACATTGTAATTACTATCACAAAACATATCATTTACAGATTTCCTATTAAATATACTTAAATTAAATAAATAATTCATATAACACATTATATTAAGTATATAATAGAAAGACAAACAACTTTTATTTCGAGCAAGACATTATTAAAGAGCTAATAATTTATAGTAAATTACAGAATTACCCCTAGGGCATACCTCTAACTCTATCAGTCTCCCAATTGCACTTAGGGCTAATTATAACATCTCTATTCCATCGCTTTGATCAATTTGATGAGAACTGATCAAGTTAGTACCATCATGAATGGATCTGCTATGTCGTTTTAATTATCTACTCTGTCAATCAACTTTCTCCAGTGTTGATAAACTGCCTTTATCATGTGGAACTATTCGGAGTATGTTTTCGACTTCTAATGAGCTCATATTATTACACTGTTTCATATAACAATGATGTAGTATATTCAATACTTGGAATCATCCCAAGCTCAGTTATAAATTTGTGTGTGTGTGTATAGGTTTTATTGTGGTGCTATTCAAGGCGATGTACTTAGCCTTTTAGTTGAATCAACCACAACCTTTCTATTTGGAACATTTCCTACTTAAAGATCCTTAATTAAGGTTTGAACTTGAATTTAATATTGACATACTATACTCAATATCATTTATGAAGTTCGAGTCTGAATACTCCTTTATAAGGAGTTTGTTGTTACTATAAACAATTCTCTAGTATTTCTTAAATATTCGAGAATATTCTTAAATACCATTTAGAAATCTTAATTCGGATTTGTTATTTTCTTTTATGTATCAAATACACAAGCTAATATGATATTCTACATAATATAGCTTGTGTGATAATTCATATTGCCAATGCTTAAGAAATCTATCTTACATGTTTCATATTAAACATTTTAGCATGATGTTTGTGCATATCGTTAGGACATCCCAATATCCTTTTATAATTATTATAAATAACGCTTTTCAAATCCTACATCGAGAATTAAGAAACCAAACTAGAACTGATTTTAACATAAGTACATCACTAACAATCAGCAATATATTGTTTACTTATAGTTTAAAGGTACCCATGTACTTTTTATTGTTCTTTCTTACAGACATATGCTTCCTCTGCATTTTGACTGAAAATTAAACTATTTGATATTTGTACAAAAATACTTTTCCAAGTCTAATGCTTGTCGAAAAATACTTTCGTATCCGTTCTTGGATCATATCTGAAAACTCATAAACTCAATATCGCTCCCATTGACTTCATGACACTTTGGTTATTATATGCAAGTAGTCTATTCTAAATCATTATTTAGAATTTCTGTTTCAACACCTATGTACCAAAATTCGAATTCATATCCAATGATAATTTTGTGAGTAAAATCCAAATTAAATTATTGAGCTAGTTGAATGGTAGATTTATTACGCTAATTCAACAATTGAAATTTACAATGTTATTCTTATCAACGTTGCTCACTATATTCCAACTACATTTGTCTTTCTCTTCTTTCCCTTGAAGACATATTATGGCCGATGGATCATATCCCTTCAGGTACAACTATCAAAATCATATTTTGATAATGTACTTGGAATCCATTTTGAACTTGTGCATCATACCATATGGTAGAGTCAATGCTCTTAATGGTTTTATTGACAACCAAGGAATATCTATTCTCGACATTAATAAGAAACTCATAGTTTCTCTTTAATTTGTGAGAATACTTATTAGATATTCTAATGCGTTGTGTCCAATTAGATTTGGTTAATCTCATTTCATTCCTCATAATTAGTTTTATCTTTGGATCATATCCCAAACCATTTTACTACCAATAATTTCTAAAATAAATTCCTTCGCTACGAAGTTGGTGTTTCTTGAAACAACAATTGTTTCTTAATGCAATGGAATCGGTATTCATAAAATTTTTATGAATTGCCTTACATAAAACTGAATTTATTTAGTTTACAAAATTTATATCCAAAACATAAATTGGCCATCCAATGAAGATCATTCCTAAACTCCTTTTGGGGTAGACCACACAAGATCCCATTCTAAGGCTCGAAAATAGATGTTAAGGATGATGTAGTTATCCTTAGCATTATTTCTCTACGATAAAATGAGATCGATTATTATATCATTAGCATCAAAGGCACAAGAATTTACAAACTTTCAAATAATAATTTCATTCATTAATTTGCAAATTCATTACATTTTAATCTGATAACCCTACGATTACATCGTTCGACTAAAATATAATAATTACAAATATAATCCCAAGCACGACATATGAAGATGGCCCCTTGGATGATCAAAGTCTTAACTGCCGAGTAGGTTATAGTACCCATCATTACATACATCTAACAACAATAAGAAGCAGTTAAACTACTACACAACAGTAATAAACTTTAATTAGTATCTTTCCTCTTGCATGTCTTTAGAAGCTCATTCATCAACAATCTTAAATACCCTACTCTCAACCTACCCAATTTTAAATTGAGTACTCATAGGGGAAAATCAAAAACTTCAAGTCAGACAAAAATTTGAATGTGAATAATATTAGTCATCTCAAACCAAAATATGGGTGCACAATGAGACCATGCCGTTGAGTGGAATGGGTTTCCCCTCACTAAACAAATAATATGTCATCCATAACATATCCTACATCTAAAGTGATTAGGACATAATCACAACATCAATAACATATCATGCATGATTGGTTTAAAATGGATAGTTTGTTATTCACAAGGGTCAAAGGGTTACACATTCCCATGATTACCTAATCCCATAACCATTCAATGACATAGTTTTTCTAGGGTCACTATGAACCTATATTAGTTTTCTCAGGCCAATTAAAAACCTATCAGGTTGACTCAGGCCAAGATATATCTAATGATCCAAAAATCTTCTAGTCCATTTAAAAGAAAGGTTAATAGTCTCCTAAGATCGATAGGATAAAATAACAATAGTCTCCTAAGAATGGTAGGAGAAAAATATCAATGGTCTCCTAAGAACGGTAGGAGAAAAATATCAATGGCCTCTTAAGAATGGTAGGAGAAAAATATCAATGGTCTCCTAAGAAATGTAGGAGAAAAATATCAATGGTCTCCTAAGAAATGTAGGAGAAAAACATAAATGACGAGTTCTTTCAGATGCGTAACTCCAAAATTTATCCTTAATCGAAAAAGCCCTACGCATTGGAATCATGGACCTGACCAATTGGTGGCTTAATGGTTGGAGGATAGGACATGACCCTACCCTAGTCTCCACCCAAAATCTGGTTTCAAAATACCTTGTGAATCCTGTCTCTTGATTAGTTTAGGGCATCCTAACACAATTTGAGTTTTCTGATCTCCTGGATGCGATTCTACTCACTTAGCATTATCGGAACAACCCTAACTAGTCATCGGTTCCCGAATCCCCAAGGACAAAGTGCTGGGTGATAACATTTAATAAAGTGAGAATGTCAACAATTCAATATAAATGCAATAATAACCGATCAATATAAAAAGATAAACATATACCACATCATTAACCAATTTAAATGTATGTTCATGTGATAGCCAATTTAAACATAAAATTACTTGTAATAAAATAATACTACCCTTCACAAAAAATCTTTAAAAAAGGGGATAATACATTTTCCCTTTCCTTTGAAATCTTTTAAAATGTTTAACAAAATCATATTTTTGTTTGAATAAAATTTGGCTTAACATAGAGTAAAAAATCTTCCAAGTGTTAGAAAATTAGCCATCTTTCCTTTCGAAATCATGTGTCATTGCACCTTGACAAACTCTCATCCCACTGCATATTAAAAACATAGGCTATCGCATGCCAAAAATGATAGCTGTCGCATATTGACACACACACACACACACACATATAGCTATCGCATACCAACCAATAAAAAAATGGTATATCGACAGAACATACTTAGCTATCGCATGTTGATTAAGTATAAAGCAACTGCTTACAAAAATATAGCTTTCAAAATTTGACTAAAATGTAGCCATTACATGTTAATAAAATATAGCTATTGAGCCTTGATAGAAATATGGCCATCGAGCATAGCTTTCGAGCCTTGATAAAAATGTAACTTTCGAGCCTTGATAAAAATATAGCTTTCGAGGCTTTATAAATTAAGATTTCACGGGTTGAAAATACATGATGTAGCATGTTGAAAATAGAAAGCTATCAAGCCTTAAATGTTGATGGCTGTCGAAGGTCAACAATTGCATTTCTATAATACTTTACAAAATTGAATTTTTTTAAAAGTGTGAACTTTTTACCAAACCCGTATTATTAATCAAAACCTCATTGGCTAACAAAATATTTTCAAACTTCTTACATAATTTCGTAGTAGAATATTTTCTCAAATTTCCCATAAAAAATGTCCTTATATTATTCCATTGATCGCATTTCGCAAACAAGCCCTTTTTAAACAAAAATTTATATTAAGTTAAAAATACTTGGAGAAAACCCACAAAAAATCCCAGAAATCAATATTTACTTAACATCATATTAAAATTTCAAATCAAAATAATTATTTCTCATGTTTTAAATAATTAAATAATGAAATTATCCATTTTCTCAAAGGAGAGATTTATTTTTGAATTTTACAAAGTATCAATATTATATGAACCCAAGTAACTTTGTTTGTAATTCAAACATTTTTATGAATTTTAGTGCTTCCATTTCTCATTTCTTTGTAACTTAGTTTATTTTCGTAAATCATATAGATTAAAGGGTCATGAGTAGTCCTGTTCCCATAGAACTGTTGAGTAAAAGTTTCAAATTAAAGAGGGATTTTAAAGAGAAATCATTACTTCTTAAAACCTCTCGGCTAGCGAAATATTGTTTCCTTGGAGATCTCCAAGAAGTTTATACCCGATTTCCATACTTTCGCTTTTATTTCTTGGGCGATGACAATGATAAATTGCTTAACGAGATACGAACCAGCCACGCTAAGTTGTTATGTGATGAAATCAGTCCTCAAACCGGAAAATGAGACTATTATTAATCTCTCTAGTCAACACTCTTCAAGGTTTTATTGTTCCTTTTGATTCTATCCTTTCCTTATCCGCAAGGTCACTTAAAAGGCTAAAACTATCTTTTTTAAACTTTCAGTGTTAAAATTTCAATGTAACCTTAAATTTTCTTGTGTTTGTAACTCTTTTTGTTGTTAATGAAGAATGCATTTTCTTATATGTTAACTTCTTTTCCCACTAATTTTTATTAGGAAAACAACCAACGCTTACATTTAGCAGCCCAAATCTTTCTTCTCGCTTGGATGCTATCGTAACAAAGATAAAGGTGGACATTAAAGGGAAACGTTCTTCTTAAGATGCCTCAACTTTATTGTTCCAAGATAATCCTGATGCAAAAAATGGCGTAAAATGTATTACCAATCGAAATTTTCATTAAGTGGTATAAAAGTAATGATTTCCAACCTAGAGGAAGAATTAAAGAAAAAGATAGAGAAATCCTTAAGCTAAAAGCAAGCATAAGCATGGTCAATCGGTCTAAACTCTCGGTCCAACGAATTGATGTTGATGCAGAAATTGCTCATCTCTATCAAAGGATTATGGACCTTGAAGTAGACTTAATAAAAAGTCAAGTATTTTGCCAGTCCTTAGAACTTATTGGGAGTGAAGATGACTCTGGTCTTCCTACTCCTACCCCGTTGATTGGCAAAGAAAGATTTTTGCCTTGTTAAACCCACCTTCAAGCCTAGACGACTCTGAGATTGCACGATGGAATCAAAGGTTTAGATATGAACATGCTTAATTTTTGAACGAACAATAGGATGAACAAATTTCTTCATATCCCAATAATTATCAGGGCCTGCTGGAGAAACTTAAGTGTGAAAAACATGTTCTTGAATAGGAGTTAGGAAGCTAAAGAGCGAAATTCAGACTCTTAAAGGAGCTAATAAGCGCTTTGTCATGTACTAGAAATCCAAGTCGATTCAATTGATGATGCAAATAACATTCACATGAAGGAAAATATAACTTTTAGATACAGCAACTCGTCACATCATTGAACCTTCTTTAGTCATTAAAACTTTGAAAGGGGAGATGTAGAAACTGGACACTTAATGGAAAATTACTTATGAGTTTTCAGGCAGACTTCCCCTTTGGTTACTTGTGATTTGTGTACCTGAATGATTATTATTCTGAATGGTCTATGTATCCTTTTTTTGAATTTATTGAATTGTTGGAGACATACATTTTGGTTTTAATACTATACAGTGCATATACTTTGATTAAGCATCAGTTTGTCTTCTCGATATAGATCTTGTCCTTGAAATATGTTTGACAATAAGATTTGTGATTCATTTGATTAAAATTAAGAAAAATCTTCCTTCTAGAAATTCGTTTAATAACGAAGATTCTCGTTACTGGAACACTTAAACTCCATTCTAGAAGAACTTGATTAGCACTTTAAGAAATGAAGCATTTAATAACTTCGTTTTTAGGCTTTATCACTTAGAACTTTGGAGCTTGATGTTTGAAGCTTTAATCTCCATACAGTATTTATCAAGGAGTCCACTGATAGTTTCCTGTATTGAAGGCCAGAAATCCTTTGACGATAATAAGATTATTTGTTTGGAATATCAGAAATCCATCAATAATTTGGATATGAGACCAAAAATCGTCTGGTTATAATAATCGGAATAGAAGACCAGAAATCCATTATAATATTCTGAATAGAAGACCAGAATCCACTCTGGCAATAATGATTTGAATAGAAGATCAGAAAACCTATTTGATAATAATACCACTTGAATAGAAGACTAGAAAATTGTCTGGTAATCATATTTCTCCGAACAGATGACTAGAAAACCGATCTGGCAGTAATAGACGACCAGAAAACCAAACTGGCATTATTCTTTTGAATAGAAGACCAAAAAACCAATTCTGGTAATAAGAAACCCAATTATAAGAAGATCGAAAATTCATCTTCCTATTAATGGAGATTCCCATTAGTTAATAATTTGAATGTTAACGGAGATTCCTATTATTTGACATCATGGATTGAAGGTTGATTCGATATCGGAGAATGAAGCCCCAGTCATCGTTTCTTAAATGTCACAATCTAACATTAAAATTCTCACTTCTGTATGATAGGCAACTTTTGATCCTTTCTTCGAAGGTAGCCCTTCCTCTAGAAGACGGCCTTTGATCCATTTTTTAGGATAAAGTTTGATTTGCTTCTATATTCGATTGATCATCCTCTCGAAGATTGCCTCGACCTCTCTTTTGGATCGAGTTTGATTTGTTTTTGAATTTGATCGATCTTCCTCTAGAAGACCGCCTCGATCTCTCTTTTAGATCGAGTTTGATTTGCTTTTGTATTTGATCTTCCTTTAGAAGACTGCCCTTTACAACTTTTCAGGTAGTGATTTAGGCTTTGATTAATTTCTTTTTTACCATCTTTAGGTAATGATCACAACTTGGATTGAATCCCTTACTACTCTCTTAGGTGATGATTTAGGTCTTTTGTTTGGTGCATTCGGTTAGCTATCTTAAGCAGAACCAAAATCTTACCCGATATCCCTCCAGGAGGCGCTTCAGCCAGGTCTTATAGACAGAACTGAAGGCTTGTTCGGTGCTTTGGCTAAGCCATCTTAGGCAGGACCAAAGGCTTACTCCATCCTCCCTCTAGGAGGCGCTCTAGACTGGCCTTATAGCCGGGATTGAAGGCTGGTCGGTGCTGTGGCCAGGCCATCTTAGGCGGGACTAAAGGCTTACTCCGTCCTCCTTCTAGGAGTCACTTCGACCAGGCTATGTAGATGGGACTGAAGGCTTGTAGTGCTTTGGCCAGGCCTTATAGGCAGGACAAGAGGCTTACTTTGACCTCCCTCTAGAGGTGCCTTAACCAGGTCCTTGTGGCGGGATAAATAGCTTTCTTCGCCCCTTATTACCTTGTATGTAATGATTTAGGCTTTTCCTTTTATGAATCCTTTCCATCAAGAATTTCACTTTATCAAAGATTTTCTTAAACATGGCTTACAAACTCATTGAGCTTTCCCTTTCTTAAGAAATCTCCAATCATTCCCTTTAAGGCTCAACATTGATTGGTTTCATGTCCATTCGCTTGATGATATTAACAATAAGCACCTCTAAGATTCCTTTCATTTTTAGGCTGCTTCTTCCTTGAAGGCCAGTAATTTAGCTTCACTTTTTCAGAAGATAGATATGTTCGCAAGAAGTAGTGAGAGAATGGATCCAAGAATTCTTAGGATATAGCTCCTTTTGTTCCCATTTAGCATTCTTAGGGTATTGGATTGGGATAATAGGATTATCCATAATCTCTCTTCTGAGCTTTGATTGGTGTGTGAGGGTGGCCATTACTCCTTTTCATTTCTGGGCAAACTTATCAAAATCGTTTATTATTTCTTTTTTAAAGATTGTCCTTTTTGATTGGCATTGTATGGCCCTCCTTATCTTTAAGAAATAACTGTCTTTCTTCAGGATCTCTTTTCCTAAAGAAAAGATTGGAATCGATCCTACATGGAATGGGTTCATGCTGCATTTATAAGGATCATAGGGTGCCACTTGTTTCTTTTCTTCTATGATTTGCAATGCCAGCATCCCTACCACTTGTTGCTCATGAGACTGTGGGTTAGAAGTGACTTGGTAAATTGTGTCTCACGCATATACTTTTACTAAATTTAATAATAAATTTAATAATAAATTTCAAATTTAATTAAATAATGAATACTTTGAAGTATTCAAATAAAAAAACATGTTGATTATATCAAAATTAAGAAGCACCAGTAATTATAATTCATCATTGAGTTACTAATATTAAACCTCTTATTGCTTGAGTAAATAGAAAGCTATCCCAAGCCACTGATATTGCTATTCGTTCATTTTCCTCTTCTTTCTCTTTGTTTGTTTTCTCATTTTATTTTGTATGTTCTTGCTCAAAATAATAAATTTGAGATTTTAAGGTTCTCCCTAACCAATTCGTAATTCTAAATATATCAAAAAATGAAAGAAAAAAATGTTTTTTCTATTCGATCCAAAAAAGTGGAGAACGCGCATTTTCTTGAAATATTTTCAAGATAATTGTTTTACATCTTTGAGCATGCATAGATCCTTTGATTATACCACGGCGAAAATTCGATTGTTGTAAGTAACGTATAAAAGCCACCTCGTCTTCTTCATCACCAGTATTACTAGTAGTATTATTAGTAGCACTCGAATTAGTACTCTGATCGTTATCGGTATAAATTATTATGCATTTCCCTTTTCTTGACCAAATTTCAGGATCTTCCGTCGATTCTTCTTCATCTTCTTCTTCCAAATCATATGTTAATTTTTATGACCATCTCTTTACCAGTTGTGCCCAAAATGGTGTTAATAAGAAATTGCTGGGCATTTCTAGATATATTACTCAAATGAATCGACACAATACACCTAGTCGATTAGACTTGAGAAAGTTTTGTCGTTATTGTCGCAAGCATACGATTCATAGGGAAATAAAGAAATAGATCGAATGGAACATATGTATTGTATTATTTTTCAAAGGAACATGAAAAAGAAAAACTTAAAAGGAATAAAATGTTAAAGAATTCGTATTTAATAGATACCATTACTAAGAAATTTGATACCATAATCCCAGTTGTTCTTCTTATTGGATCCTTATCTAAAGCTAAAATTTATACCATATCAGGCCATCCTATTAGTAAGCCAATCTAGGCCGATTTATCATATTCTGATATTCTCGATAGATTTTGTCGAATATGTAGAAATATTTCTCATTACTACTGTGGATCCTCAATGCTAGGCAAGAGGGCAGCAAGTTACAAATTCTATCTCGGTAGGACATGTATTTTCTATTACTATGAAATTCATAAATGAAAATAAAGTAGTTAGTGGTGGGGTTACCATTATTCTTTTTCTTGTATGTGTTCCTAAGAAAAGGAATTTTTCCATAATAGTGCGAAAAGAAGGCCCAACTCCAAGTTGTTCAGGAATAGTGGCGTTGAGTTTCTTGACCGTTTGCCTTAGAATTAGTTAGTTCTATTTCTCGATGGGGCCGGGAAAGGATATAACTCAGTGGTAGAGTGTCACCTTGATGTGGTGGAAGTCATCAGTTCGAGCTTGATTATCCCTAAACCCAATAGGAGTTTTTCTATTTTGTCTTGCTCCCCGCAGCGATCGAACGAGAATGGATAAGAGGCTTGTGGGATTGACATGATAGGGTATGGATGGCTATATTGCCTAGAGCGAACTCCAGGCTAATATGAAGTGCACGGATCCAAGTTATGCTTGGAATGAAAGAAATTCCAAATCAACTTTGTCTACAAACAAGGAAGCTGTAAGTAATGCAACTAATCTTAATTCTAACAGTTCTTAAAAGCTCACACAAATTTTCATTATATATGTCTTACTTATTCCGCATGGAATTTATACAATTTAATTATATTATATGTGAATGAACTATAACTATGTAGACCTATTCCTAATAGATTGATCCCAAAATAGCATATCCAAATTATAAGAAATCCTATAGAAGCTACAAGTGCTGAATTCGTACCGTGCAAACTTTGATTTGTTCTAGTATGTGAATAAATTGCAAATATGGTCCAAGTAATAAATGCCCAAGTTTCCTTGGGGTCCCAATTCCCATAAGACCCCCATGCTTCATTAGCCCATACTGCTTCAGAAAGAATACCTATGGTTAAAAAGATAAACCCTAAACTAATAACACGATAACTCCAATAATCCGAACGCTGAATTAATTGATATTTATAATAATTTGGAAATGAAAGAAAGTCTCGCATGTCTCTTGAAAGTCAGAGACGAAGCGAAATCTCCCAATTTGTGACCTACCATACGATCCGTTATATAAATGGTAAATGTTCCTTTCCATTATGAGTAGCGATTGTATGGCCAATCATTTTGGGTATAATGGTAGATGCCTGAGACCAAGTTACTATTGTTTATTTCTCCTCCCAAACTCATGGCATTGTTGATCTTACAGAGGTCGAAAATGAAACTATTGGGGATTTTGCCTAAATATACAATTCCCTCCATAATTCTATTTTTCCGTGATTTGGTATTGAATTTAGATTCATAATCATCAATAAATCAGGTTAAGATTGATCTAAACCAACCTATTTTATTATATATATGTATGATATCCTGATAATTAAATAACTTATTAGAAACACAAGACAACCAATACGAAATATCACTAAATCCGCCACACTTAGGGGGTGCCCTCAACGACGGGGAACATGTACTCGGGTGTATGTGCGAATTGTTTAGATCATGAGTTCAAACAAAATAAATATAGTAGTTTTTCAAGTACCAATCACCAGTACCAAGGAATAAAGATAGATAGGATGGAAAAACTTACTATCTATAAAGCTAAAGATTCATCATCTACCTATATTTTTGTGTATTAAATTTATGGTTTCCATTGGTGCAAGTCCAATCGCCTCTATTTGAGATGAGAAGTAATTCCCCATTGGTAGCAAATAGTTATCAATTAAGCTGAGGAAAGAAACTATAAAGAAGCAAAAAGGTTATGTTCCTATTCTTGAAAGAACGGACTTACAAGGTCAGCTACCTAGCTAACTTTCATAATTAAATGCCGTCACTGTATGGATAGCCCTTTTGTGAGAAGAACTATTACTAATTGGTAGAGCTAAACTAAGGAGTGTGAACTATACAAGTTCACAATAAGATTTGGTTAAATGAAAGAAAAGGCTCCGGTGTATAGAAAGGACCTCACCGTTTACGAAGTAACCATAGAGACGATGGAACCCACTATTTTTTAAGCTAGAATTTATTCTTTCCGGGTATTTTACGTGGAAAGAATAAAAAATCGTGGCTGGGAAGGTCATAGTAGCAAAAGCCATTGGAATTTATATTTTATATATCGGAATAATCCGTTTTGGTATTAATTAACGAGAGGAAGATAAGAGGATGACTGAAAGGAAAGAAAATATTAAATTAAGATAAATAATGTAAATTCAAAATATGCTAAATATAAAAATAACAGCAATGTAAATGTATATCATCAATAATTATTATGTATAATAATAAAATTGAAATTAGTCAGATATTTTATTTCTGTTACATTATTAGATCTGTTACATTATTAAAATAGAATTCTATTTAGTCATATTATTCTATTTATTTATTAAATATATTATTAATATTAATTTGCATATTAATTATATTTATTTTATTAGCTATATTATGTTATGGATAGAATTATGAACTAGAATATATATATATATATAATATAATTTATATTAAATAGTTTATATTAAATATATAAATAGTTTGGGCTCTTTCATTAACTGATTGATATAAAGATCAGTTAGTCCACCATATTTTTTCTTTTTTACAGGAAGATAATAAGATGGTTCCATGTGTTTTGTGATTCATGATTTGTATTCTGATCTAGGAACAATACCAAAGTGTTTCAAAGAGGGGTTACCTTGACTTAGGTCTACCTCTGGCCTAGATTAACTTAAGTTAAATGGAATCTCTATCGCTCCGCTACAAGAGTCAAATATGAGACTTAATACACCTTAAAGTTCAGTGGTATATACCTCTCTATATTGAATTGTGGATACATCAATGATAGAATCATTTCTAATTGAAACAAAGATGATCCATACAATAGAGATGGAACAAGAGGGGATAGCCAAAAAAATAAAATAGGCATACATAATTTTTTAATATAGGAATCATTATATAATGAACTCAATGGTTCCAAGGACTAATGACGTATACAATACATGAATTATCGATGTAGATGCTACATAGTTGGTTCTCATCCTTCAGAGACTACGAGTGTAATAAGGGCATCCGTTGACAAAAGGATCACCCTAAGATGATCATCTCATGGCTATTGAGAACGAATCAAATCAGATGGTTCTATTTCTCAATCTTTTTGACATTTCATTGATTCCTCCTAAAGATTTTCGTTGATTCCTTCTAAATATTTCATTTCAATTGGAATTTGGTTATTCACGATCTACAGTGAGCCCTATTAACCATCCATGGCTTAATGGTTAAAGCGCCCAACTCATAATTGGAAAATTCATAGGTTCAATTCCTGCTGGATGCACGCCAATGGGAACGTTCAATAAGTCTATTGGAATTGGCTCTATATCAATGGAATCTCATCATCCATACATAACGAATTGGTATGGTATATTCATACCATAACATATGAACAGTAAGAACTAGAATTCTTATCGATACTGGAACTCATAGGGAAGAAAATGGAGTTATGGATGGAATCAAATATGCAGTATTTACAGAAAAAAGTATTTGGTTATTGGGGAACAATCAATATACTTCTAATGTCGAATCAGGATCAACTAGGACAGAAATAAAGCATTGGGTCGAACTCTTCTTTGGTGTCAAGGATAGTTCTTTCTATCACACTAGCTAGTATTGTATACTAATATTAATATAGATAAAATTACAATATGTATATAGTAGATGCACATATAAATAAGATAAAACTTTAATTCTATTTCTTTTTTTCATCTCAAGAAGTCATTGATTGAACAATTAATGGATGATCCACGTAGTTATATGATAACTTCTTCGGATTTGGAAAAGGGGTTAGAGTAAACCTGGCCGTTTTTCATGTTTAAACAAAACATGAGATGAGTCAAAAAAGTATAATTTCTAGAAGTTTAAAACAAATGTGAAATGTGTGATATGTAAATAGCCTAATGGAAGAAAGATCTAATTTTATTTACCATAACATATGAACAGTAAGAACTAGAATTCTTATCGATACTGGAACTCATAGGGAAGAAAATGGAGTTATGGATGGAATCAAATATGCAGTATTTACAGAAAAAAGTATACGGTTATTGGGGAACAATCAATATACTTCTAATGTCGAATCAGGATCAACTAGGACAGAAATAAAGCATTGGGTCGAACTTTTCTTTGGTGTCAAGGATAGTTCTTTCTATCACACTAGCAAGTATTGTATACTAATATTAATATAGACTTCATATAGATAAAATTACAACATGTATATAGTAGATGCACATATAGATAAGATAAAACTTTAATTCTATTTCTTTTTTTCCATCGTAAGAAGTTATTGATTGAACAATTAATGGATGGTCCGCGTAGTTATATGATAACTTCTTCGGATTTGGAAAAGGGGTTAGAGTAAACCTGGCCGTTTTCCATGATTAAACAAAACATGAGATGAGTCAAAAAAGTATAATTTCTAGAAGTTTAAAACAAATGTGAAATGTGTAATATGTGAATAGCCTAACGGAAGAAAGATCTAATTTTATTTACCATAACATGTAAACAGTAAGAACTAGAATTCTTATCGATACTGGAACTCATAGGAAAGAAAATGGAGTTATGGATGGAATCAAATATGCAGTATTTATAGAAAAAAGTATTCGGTTATTAGGGAACAATCAATATACTTCTAATGTCAAATCAGGATCAACTAGGACAGAAATAAAGCATTAGGTCGAACTCATCTTTGGTGTCAAGGTAATAGCTATGAATAGTCATCGACTCCTAAGAAAGGGTAGAAGAATAAGACCTATTATGGGACATACAATGCATTACAGACGTATGATTTTTCGCTTCAACCGGGTTATTCTATTCCACCTCTTGTAGAGAAAAGAACTTAAAGAAAAATACTCAATAACACAGCGATACATTTATACAAAACAAAACTATTCATAATATCATTATAGTATGATGACGGTTGGACGAATATGCCACCATCGTCTAACAGTTAAGGACATTTCTCTTTCAAGGAGGCAGCGGGGATTCGACTTCCCATAGGGGTAGGGTATTACGAAAGGAAGTTGATCACAGATTATCAATAAGCATATAAAGAATTATGGGTCGCTTCAATAACTGGATAACCAACACTGAAAACCGTATTTACATCGGATGGTTCATTGTTTTGATGATCCCTACCTTATTGACCGCAACTTCTGTATTTATTATCGCCTTCATTGCTGCTCCTCCAGTAGATATTGATGGTATTTGTGAACTTGTTTCTGGGTCATTACTGTGGATATAGATAAAGTTATTAAAATTATCAGCCAATCTTTTCTTTTTTCTTTTAGAAATTATAATTTTTTAATATTTCAAAATAATTAATAAAACACACATTCACATCCATATATCACATCCTTTCTTGCAATTTCTAGAGCAACATTAACATGGATCACACTCTACCAAAATTCATATTTTATATTCAATATTTCAATCTATTTATTCAATGAAAAATTGAAACATGAGAATTCTCTCTAGGGATAAAATTAAATTAAGATAACTAAAATTCCTTGTATTCTCATTTGAGAATGAAAGGGAAGATTTTTGATTTAAGAGCGTTCGAAGAACAAGAAGGTTTTTTGACCTACCTTTTGATTTTTCCCTTATAAAAAGAACTCAATCAAAATCTAATTTTCTAATCTACAAGAATGAAATGTTTGTTATGCTTAATATCTTTAGTTTAATCTGTATCTATCTTAATTCTACCCTTACTTCGAGTAGTTTTTTCTTCGGCAAATTTCTCGAGGCTACTAATTCTGCAACAAAACCACTCATTCCCGGCAATGCAAGAGAAGCCATCGAGAAACTACTAAACATGGTAAATATTTTTGGCATTGGAATGGATATTCCTCCCATTTCGTCGAGATAAACAAGACGTATTCTATCATAACTCATTCCTACCAAGAAAAAAAGGTGCAGCGCCAATAAATCCATGAGAGAGTATTTGTAAAATGGCTCCGTTGAGTCCCATGTCAGTTATAGAACTAATTCCTATAATTGTGAAACCCATGTGTGATACAGAAGAATAGGCTTCTTTTTTTTGATTGCGTTGACCAAGCGAGGTTGAAGCTACATAAATTATTTGGATTGCCCCCACTATCACTAACCGGGGAGAAAATATAGGGTGAGCATGTGGTAATAATTCCATATTAATAAGAATCAATCCATATGCTCCCATTTTTAGTAAGATTCCCGCTAGAAGCATACATGTACTGTAATGTGCTTCTCCACGGGTACCTGGTAATATATATCGAATTTAAATATCAGAATAGCCAATATAGTCACGATTCAATGGGTCAGGTCCACTTACTTTTTTTAGTTACCATTTTTATGGTAGGTTCGGTGGGAACAATAGGGAAGTAGGAATATTTTGGTTTGTGATTAATAAATATGGGTTGGACATCTAGAATATTTATGTTATGTTTCCTAGAATATTTTAATAAATAATAATACGATATAAATTAAAAAATAATAATAAGATATAAAGAGGACTATTATGTCACTACTATGTCACTACAGGCTAGAAGCCCCCACCGAATCATTCTATTTTATATGTATGGATATCTATAAAATATAGATTTTCTATCAATCTATTTCTATAATTCTTTTGAATCTTGCTCGAGCTAGATAATGAAAAATTATCATGTCCGGTTCTTTCGGGGGATGGATCCATAAGAATTCACCTATCCCAATAACAAAGAAACCTGACTTGAACGATCCTATATTAAGAGCTAAATTGGCCAAAGGGATGGGGCATAATTATTATGGAGAACCCGCAAGGGCAAATGTCTGCCATGATCTTGGTAAACAAATATTGGATACTTGATAATTTGAAAGCGACTTTCCAAGTACTTGAAGTACTTAAATACTATTTAATAGATGAAAATAGAAGGATTTATAATCCCAACTTGCATGGCCAAACGTTTATTTGGAAAAAGCAACCCCAAAGATTTGGGACCAAAAGCGGTTAGCAGTGACCATTGAATAAGTCTCTTCAGCTTGAGTTGGGTTAAAAGCACAGAATGTATTTGCGCCATCTCCATCTTCGAATAAAGTATTTTCTATGGTAGCACCATGAATAGCGCATAGCAAAGCAGCGCCTAATAGTAATAAAGAATGTGCTAAACTATTTGCAGGGGTAGAAACCACACCAGTTAAGAAATTACAACCTTCCAAATAGGAACTTGCCAATCCATGAGTTTACCATGAAGTTACAAAAGTTGTACCTGAGAACCAACCCCCTAAAGCGAAATAAGCACTCTTAATGACCCAGAGTTACCAATATAGACCAAGAATTAACAATTGACATGAGAAGTTACCGTAGAACACCTGAAGCTGAAATATTTTCCACTTAATCCCCTTTTCATGGCCATATATATTTACGGCTAAGGAATGGGAAATCTTTCCCCTGTTACATGAATCAAATATTTCATTTCATCCGGGAAAGGCCATCTCTTTCTCCACAATGTCTTTGCCATTTGTTCCAATTGTGTTTCGTTAGGTAGGAAGAGATTTGATAAATACTGGTAACTTTCGAATGGAGTATTATATCCGAAAGATCGATTAGATAATGAACTATTGGTTTTAAGCATCTCTGGCGATGAATCAACAATTCGAAGGGCTTTTCTTGCGTATTCTTGATGAACCAGTGTCTAGATACAGATGTAGAAGAATTTGTTTGGGAAATAATAAGCCCCTTTGACATCTCTTCATCCGCAAAGAATTCTCGATGCGAAAACACAGAGACAAAGGGCTGATCTTTGAATAGGAAAAAGAATGGATCTGCAGGTGTTTGTGCCAAAATTGGTCACAAACACCCAATTGTCGATGAAAGCACCAGTTCACAATCATAGAGTATAGATAACAAGTATGTAGGGAATTAAAAATGAAGAACACTCAGAAAATTAAAAGAAAAGCAATAAAGAACATAGAGTTTATAGTGGTTCGGCAATCCGGCCTATATCCACTTTGAAGTTGATGATTTTATTGATGTTTGCTTGCTAACTACAACAAGTTACAACTGATTACAACAACAAATTTCGAGTACAATGATGGTTCCTGCAGAGTCTGGACGTAGAAGAATCAAAAGTCCCCTTTTTTGTAGAGTTTGGGATGCTATTTATAGGCGTAGGCTGCAAATATCTCGCTCATATCTCGGGAGACCTCTTTTGGCACATGCACGGGCCCACGCGATTGATCCCATGCGATTTTGACTCGATCTATGATCGATACGAATGAATTTTATCGATCAAGATCTTGCCCGATCGAGTCGAGATCGGTCATGAACATTCTTTAGGTTGTACGCAAGCTACTATGAAAATTTGGTAGCATTTGGACTTGTAGAATGTGAGATATGATCGATGCAAGTTTGTGTTTTTCAAAGGCTGTCTCCTTCACATCGATCACCTCTGCCTTGTTCGTATCGATCACCATTGCACTGTTCGTATCGATCGTGATGGATACGAAATGTCAACCACTTGATGGATACGAAAAGGACCTTTAAGTTGATGGATACGAACAGTTGAGGCTTGATGGATACGAACAAGACCAATCAGT
The DNA here is from genome assembly GCA_030737815.1 of Allium fistulosum. NCBI lineage: Eukaryota > Viridiplantae > Streptophyta > Magnoliopsida > Asparagales > Amaryllidaceae > Allium > Allium fistulosum. Next base: position 723,814,948 of record CM060901.1, read on the forward strand.
TGATGGATACGAACAGTTGCGGCTTGATGGATACAAACAAGACCTTTAAGTTGATGGATACGAACAGTTGAGGCTTGATGGATACGAACAAGACCTTTCAGTTGATGGATACGAATAGTTGAGGCTTGATGGATACGAACAAGACCTTTCAGTTGATGGATACGAACAGTTGAGGCTTGATGGATACGAACAAGACCTTTCAGTTGATTGCTTGAATTGCATCGATCATATCTTGAGCATATGAACTCCGATTGACCTGAAATTTGAAACGTAGTCTCTCCTAGCCTTGTGCATCATTCCCAATCGATCCTGTCTTGATTGAAGCCTGGTCAAATTTTGACGACATCGATTGTAGCCTTGTTTCCAATTGATCTCCATTCCTGATATCCATCCTTTCCAGCCAATTTATGGATATCCCGGCCTTGACCAAAAGGCGGGATAACATTTACCCCCTAAAACATGCCTTGTGGTAAGAAGGTGTGTTTTGAAAAGCTCCAAATCCGGCATCCGAAGTGCATATTTCATCCATAGCCATATCATCCGATTCTTAGTCCAATCCATTACCAAGCCATCCTATCCGAGTGCCGTAGCCATAACTTGATCGAAATTCGCGACTGCTTCGAGTCGATGTCCGATTTCGAATTCAGTAACCAAATCCTTAGCCAATTCCATAGCTATGCAAGTCCATCAACCGAGCTTTAATCCATCAATATCCAATATCCAATAGCCAAATCCATAACATTTCTGAGTTGATATCCAAATTCAGGACCGCTCCGAGTCCTTTGCCAAATCCAAGACCCCTCCAAGTCCATTTATCCAAAGCCGAAATCCGAATCCATGATCTCTCCGGGTTTGACTTAAAAACCATAGACCTTGCCGGGTCGCGTTGTTCTGCTCTGATCCCGACTCTCCGTTCGAGGGCTTCTATGCTCTTCGGCCTTGGCCCTCCGGTCAAGGACTTTTATATTCGCCAACCTCGGCTCTCCGGCCAAGGACTTTTATATTCTCCGGCCTCGGCTCTCCGGCCAAGGACTTTTATATTCACCGGCCTCGGCTCTCCGGCCAAGGACTTTTATATTCTTCGGCCTCGGCTCTCAGGCTAAGGAATTTTATATTGTCCAGCCTCAGCTCTCCAGCCAAGGACTTTTATATTGTGTTTGAGTCCATTCCATTGCACTCCGGCGAAGGGACTCATAATTCGTGATTACTGCCCCGTCTCTCTGGTCAGGACCGTAATCGCGAGACCTGTATTACTCATTACATTGATCCAAATCCAACCATTCAAAATAAGAGTTTTAACAGCCAGGGAAAACCAAATAAATGTCTGTACATCCAAGGAAAAAACAAAAGTTTTCAGGAAAACGAAAAAGAAAAATAGGATTTCACAGATTCGAGCAACACGGTTTATCATCGTCTCAGAGCATGCCCAGGGACCGTCCTCGATCCCGTACATGTGTAAATGATTTAGTCGCATTACTTCGGATTCTATTACTTATTCCGAGCCATAAATCTATTTAGTTGATAACAAGTTGATGTTGCCTAGGTCCAGTGCCATCCTCGTTCGAGGTGGGTGGTGGTCGTTCCTGTTCCACTGCCACAACTCGATTCCTTACATACTGTTGTAGATGACCATTCCTTACATGCTCCTCAACGATATCCCTCAAATGCCTGCAGTCGTTCGTGTTGTGCCCATCCAGCTCATGGAATAGGCAATGCCTTCCTGATGCTCGTTCGTAATCAGAAGGTTCCCTTCTTGTTGGCCTTCGATACTGGAGGCGCCCTCGAGTGTCCAAATAAATCCTTTCCAGAGTTTCAGTCAGATCCGTGTAAGAAGAAAACTTTGAATCCCTTCGTGGCCTTTTTGAAGTGCTACCATTATCATTCATTTTCCTTTGGCCTTTGTCATCTTTGTTTGGATTTTCTCTAGGTGGACCTCCATACCTTACCGCATAAGCTTCAGCCTCTCTGCCTTCTCTCTCAGCCTGCGCATCTTCCTGCCTTAGAAATCTCTCCGCCTCATGATATAACTCCCCAAGATCCCTTGGTGGGTCCCGTTCCAATGATACCTTGAAATCCGAATTGTCTGCAATTCTTGAAACCGCTGCCATCAAAACCATCGACGGATCAGGTCGATCCACCAAAGCCACTGCCACATTGAATCTGGTCAAGAAATCTCTAAGTGATTCTCCTTTCCATTGTTTCATTGATGTTAAAGTCATCACGTTCTTGGGTCCGGCTACGTGGACCCGAAACTGTCTCATAAACCTTTCAATCAACTCCGTCCATGTGCCAATAGAGCCACTCTCCAGCTGTCTAAACCATAACGCCGCTATATCCATTAGATACAAAGGGAAGCATCGAGCCATGACCTCCTCTGATGCTCCCAGTACTTCCATATACCTCATGTACCTTGTCAAGTGAACAGCGGGATCTGTTCTCCCGTCATACATCTCAAGTGTTGGTAACTTAAATTTTGGTGGATTCCTAGCTTGCTTGATCGTACGAGCAAAGGGACTCCTATTCACATCTTCCATATCTCTAGTCACTAGTCCGCCTCTCATGGCTCATCTGACCATCTCCGCCAATCTATCACTGTCGTCAAGCTGTAGCCCTTGTCTATTGCTTCCGACCTGCCTCCCGAGTTCACGTGGGAATCCTGGAATCTAGTCTCCTAGACGGCCATCCATTCCTCTACCAAAGCCATGTTGAACAGCCCCACCTGGTATCCTTCCTAAGGTTGGATAACCGTCCTTCGGATGTGTGCCCCCAAGTTCTAGTGCTGCTCCTGATGGTCCTGCTCCATTCTGAACTCTGGTTGTTCCGCGCTCCTGATCACTATCTCCAGCGTCTCCTGCAGCAGCATTCCCTTGATTCTGCATTCTGGCTTGTCCTGCTTGTTGGAGTAGGTTCTGCATCATCTCCTCTTGTCTTTTCAGCATTCCTTCCTGCATAGCTTCCATCATCATCTCCATCTCGTCCCGGCTGATGAAGATTGAGGTGTGATTTGCTCCAGAGGAAGCCTCCAGGCTCCCTTCATGCTGACTCCTTCCAGCTCTTTGTCTTCTTATTGATTGTCTTGCCATAGTTTTCCAGATCTAAGTCTTTAAGCTTTCAGATCTGAAGTCCTGGTTGTAGAATTCCTGAGCACTAGCGTTCTCAGTGAAAGCACCAAAATGTTTGCACTAAAATTGGTCACAAACACCCAATTGTCGATGAAAGCACCAGTTCACAATCACAGATTACAGATAACAAGTATGTAGAGAATTAAAAATGAAGAACACTCAGAAAATTAAAAGGAAAGCAGTAAAGAACACAGAGTTTACAGTGGTTCGGCAATCCGGCCTACATCCACTTTGAAGTTGATAATTTTATTGATGTTTTCTTGCAGACTACAATGAGTTACAACTGATTACAATAGCAAATTTCGAGTACAATGATGGTTCCTGCAGAGTCTGGACGTAGAAGAATCAAAAGTCCCCTTTTTTGTAGACTTTGGGATGCTATTTATAGGCGTAGGCTGCAAATATCTCGCTCATATCTCGGAAGACCTTTTCTGGCACGTGCATGGGCCCACGCGATCGATCCCATGCGATTTTGACTCGATCCATGATCGATATGAATGAATGTCGTATTGATCAAGATCTTGCCCGATCGAGTCGAGATCGATCATGAACATTCTTTAGGTTGTACGTAAGCTCCTATGAAAATTTGGTGGCATTTGGACTTGTAGATTGTGAGACATGATCGATGCAAGTTTGTGTTTTTCAAAGGCTGTCTCCTTCACATCGATCACCTATGCCTTGTTCATATCGATCACCATTGCACTGTTCGTATCGATTGTGAGGGATACGAAATGGCGACCACTTGATGGATACGAACAAGACCTTTCAATTGATGGATATGAACAGTTGAGGCTTGATGGATACAAACAAGACCTTTAAGTTGATGGATACGAACAAGACCTTTAAGTTGATGGATACAAACAATTGAGGCTTGATGGATACAAACAAGACCTTTCAGTTGATGGATACGAACAGTTGAGGCTTGATGGATATGAACAAGACCTTTCAGTTGATTGCTTGAATTGCATCGATCATATCTTGAGCATATGAACTCCGATTGACCTGAAATTTGAAATGTAGCCTCTCCTAGCCTTGTGCATCATTCCCAATCGATCCTGTCTTGATTGAAGCCTGGTCAAATTTTGATGACATCGATCGTAGCCTTGTTTCCAATTGATCTCCATTCCTGATATCCATCCTTTCCAGCCAATTTGTGGATATCCCGGCCTTGACCAATAGGTGGGATAACAGCAGGGTCCCAAATGAATTGGCTTATTCAAAAAAAGCCGTGTTCTTTAGATGATCTATCTTATGTCTGGTACTGCATGGTTCCACTCTATAAGAACTCCGAATCATTCTCATCCTGAACCGATCTTACCTGGGATCGTAAATCCCAAGTTTGTCTATGAAGAGTGGATCTAATTGTATTAGTTTGTATAATTGATTTTTTCTATGTAATACTAATTGATAGGGCCTCATTGATAAGTGCTACAATATCTCATGCATTAGAACCCATGGTAATGGACCTGAATCCGTTAGTATGGAACATTTTCTTTTCCAAGTGAAATCCCCTAGTATATGAAAGAATGAAAAAGTGCTTTCGTTGTTGTGGAATAAGAAGCCTTCTAGTATAACTATATTTTTCTAGTTCATTTTATATTATAAAAATACAAATATAAAATGCATTAATTTAATTCTTAATCCATTTCCACTTTTTTTCATTTTGATTGAAAAAAAGTGGAATGTGTTAGGGCTATACGGACTCGAACCGTAGACCTTCTCGGTAAAACAGATCAAACTAATTATTATCGAAATGATGCGAACTGTTTCAGAGACCCAACATGCATCTTCTTGCATTGGGCTCTTTCATCAACTGATTGATATAAAGATCAGTTAGTCCACCATATTTTTTCTTTTTTAGAAGAAGATAATAAGATGGTTCCATGTGTTCTGTGATTCATGATTTGTATTCTGATCTAGGAACAATACCAAAGTGTTTCAAAGAGGGCTTACCTTGACTTAGGTCACACAATTCAATATAGAGAGGTATATACCACATATATATACGTCCCCCACCCCTTTTACTTTTAGAGTGTGCTTTGTAATACTGGAAGGGTCGATATTCTTCCTTATTGTTTTTTTGTCCTATCTTCATCCTTTTTCGAACGAAATCAAAGGAATGTCTGATTATAAATTTTATTACTGTATCTTTAGTTCCGAATTAGTAGATGCTGCCAAAGAGAGTGGCGATGCCATATGCGAAAAGGAAGAGACTCATAGAATTGAAGAGGAAAATAGAGCTTTTTCACATTTTCGTTAATCCATGAACATGATCTATATAGACACATAGATCCATGGATCCATACATCTCAATCAGAAAAGAATCAATCAAAAAAGAAAGAATTGGAATTGATCGATATCTTTCTCAAAACAAACAAAAAGAAAGATGAAACATAAATCATGGATCAACTAAACCCTCTCGAGGGCTTGCTTAAGAATAAGAAAGAGGAATCTTATGGAAATATCATGGAATAAGGTTAGATCATATTCATAGGGATTCCGTTAATAAAATATCCAAAAAGTTTGAAACAATTGCGACTTTTTCGGAGATTGGATGCAGTTTCTAATTTATGATCTGTCATGTATAGAATGAAGACTTCATTCTCGATTCTACGAGAATTTTTATGAAAGCGTTTCATTTGCTTCTCTTCAATGGAAGTTTCATTTTCCCAGAACGTATCCTAATTTTTAGCCGAATTCTTCTTCTGATGATCGATTCAACCTCTGATCAAAAAGGTAGACCTTGGTTCTATTTCATCTCTTCAACAAGTTTTGTAATGAGCATAACGACCCTATTATTCCGATGGAAAGAAGAACCTATAATTAGCTTTTTGGGAAATTTCCAAACGAACAATTTCAACGAAAAATTTCAATTTCTTATTTTACTATGTTCAACTCTATGTATTCCTCTATCCATAGAGTACATTGAATGTACAAAAATGGCTATAACCGAGTTTCTATTATTCGTATTAACACGTGGACCTCCCCGAATGGTAATCTTAATGTGGCTGATTTACCCTCTTTTGCGATTAGTTTCGCTACAGCGCCCGCCGCTCTAGCTAATTGTCCACCCTTTCCAAGTGTGGTTTCTATTTTATATATGGCCATGCCTAAGGGCATATCGGTTGAAGTAGATTCTTCTTTTAAAAACCTCTTCCCAAACTGTACAAGCTTCTTCCAAAGCATATGGGTCTCTCTCTTATGTATATATCCCTAGAGAGAATTCTCATGTTTTAATTTTTCATTGAATAAATAGATTGAAATATTGAATATAAAATACAAATTTTGGTAGAGTGTGACCCATGTTAATGTTGCTCTAGAAATTGCAAGAAAGGATGTGATATATGGATAGATAGCCATATCAACATGTACTTAATAAATACAATATTTTTTTAGTATATTTATATTAAGTTATATCCATCATTTGAGTCTCTAACAATTATTCCAATAATTACATATCTGATTTGACCGATGGACGAATATGCATGCATACGTTTCATGCTTGTTTGAGTAATAGCAATGAGATTCCCTAATATCATGCTAAGAATAGCTAGGATTTCCAAAAGAAGATGCCATTCGTTTGATGAGAAATAAAAAGGAATATTGAAAATTCGTGTGGCTGAAGCTAAAGTAGCTACTTTCGAAGTAATAGAAAGAAAAGCAACGACTGGAGTAGGAGAATTAAGCATATAATCTAATCATTAGAATTGTTAACTAACAACGAGTGAGTATTGAAATAAATAAATCTCTTTTGGGTAAATCTGAGGTATCACTTATATAAATATATATCATGATAGAATCTTTTGGTCAATTTAAAATATAAAGAGACAAGTTTCTCTCATGTCATGTACAAAAAAAATTATCATCGAAAAGAAAAATAGCTGTTTCTTCCTATACTATGAAATAATAAATACTATGAAATAATAATATTACATTCCAATTCCTTCCCGATACCTCCCAAGGAAAATCTCGAATTGGGTCCAAAATTGACGGGTTAGTGTGAGCTTATCCATGCAGTTATGCACTTTTCAAATAAGAATCCATTTTATAAAAGATCCTGGCTTTAGTGCTTTAGTGAGTCATCCGAGATCCTTTCGATGGCCTATGTTGTGTTGAAGGGATACCTATATGAACCCATCGATGGCGTAAGGCCCGTTAGCAATGGAATTGGGGAAAGTATACAGAAAAGATAGTTCTTTTCTATTATATTAGTATTAGTTAGTGATCTCGGCTCGGTGGGTTCCTTCCTCTATAAAGTATATAACTTTGATCATAGGGATCAATTTCTGATCGCGTAGCTTCATAATAATTCTGTAAAACTTCCGCATAATTTCCTTCGGATTGAGCCGACATCCGTTATGGTCGTTCATTTATTTTATTCAAAAAATCTCCGCTCCAGAACCGTACGTGAGATTTTCATCTCAAACGGCTCCTCCCTTCTGTGCATTCCGTGCTTTGAACCCAACTCAAGCCGAAGAGACTTATTCAATGGTCACTGCTAACTGCTTTTGGTCCCAAATCTTTGGGGTTTCTTTTTCCAATAAACGTTGGTTACATTTCTTTATGTTATTTGTTCCAGTAACCGGTTTATGGATGAGTGCTCTTGGGGTAGTTGGTCTGGATTTGAACCTAGGTGCCTATGACTTTGTTTCTCAAGAAATCCCCATAGCGGAGGATCCTGAATTTGAGACTTTCTACATAAAAAATATTTTATCAAACGAAGGTATTCGTGCTTGGATGGTAGCTCAGGATCAGCCTCACGAAAACCTTATATTCCCTGAGGAGGTTCTACCCCGTGGAAATGCTCTTTAATGGAAATTTAGCTTTAGCTGGTCGTGACCAAGAAACCACCGCTTTCACTTGGTGGGCCGGGAATGCTAGACTTACCAATTTATCTGGTAAACTACTTGGGACTCACGTAGCCCATGCCGGATTAATCGTATTCTGGGCCAGAGCAATGAACCTATTTGAGTAACAGTCAGGAGGATCTTATGAGAATTGAATATTTTCGTACAAAAAATGTAAAACGGATATTGGAAACTCTATAGAAACATTTTGCAATCCATTTACCAAAGAATAAGTTTTCATATTCTTTTTTTATTAAAAAAACTTCATTTTTTATCTTCGACACACAATTCATATTTTCATGAAATAGATTATTATAAAATTCATGTATTCAGGTAGTTAGTGTATCATCTCATATGGTCATGTTTTATTCGTAGGAATAAAATGAAGATTACCTCTAGGAGAGGTGGCTGAATGGTTGATAGCTCCGGTCTTGAAAACTGGTATAGTTTCGATACTATCGAGGGTTCGAATCCCTCTCTTTCCTTTTTCTTTATTGTGGAATTATATTTTTTATTTATTCATTTGGATTGACTTGTTATCATTCATAAAATAAAGAAGCATGGCTCAGCTAGGTGGGATAGCAGAGCCAGAATAGAAAAAAAACAATAGATATAAAGAAAAAAATCTGAACTAAGTGGGGTCATAAAAAGAATAGGTTCCAAATCGCGATCATTCCTTTTTCAAATCCTGCTACAGCTGCACGGGCCCTTCCCGCATGCCACAAATGACCCACAAATAGAAAAAATCCTATATAAGAAGTCATTGATTATGATTATGTTATGATTAAGAATAATAAGATTAGTTAATTATTTTGATTTCTTAGATTGGTTACTATTCTTGTCTTGCATTTTTAAAAAGAGATAAAATGGGATATTATGTTATGTGATTTCTTGGTATTTTAAATATATGATTAATGATGAAAGTAGATAAGTTGAAAAAGAGATGGTTGAATCAAAATAAATTTTTTTAGTTCGGTTTCTGTCAGAGGGCAATATTAATCTTATACCATGTTCCATTAAAACACTCAAAGGATTCTACGATATATCATGTGTAGAAGTAGACCAACATTTATATTGGCAAATAGGAGGTTTACAAATTCATGCTCAAGTACTCATCACTTCTTGGGTAGTAATTGCTATCTTATTAGGGCCAGTTATCATTCAATTATTCTCGAGTTGGCCCACGTCCATTCAATGGTTCGAAATATAACATCACGGCAAAAGAATTGAATCTCATAATTCTAATTAGGGATTTGTTGGGTCCCCTAGGTACAATTGTATCTAAAATAGTGAACTTTTATTCAGCTTACTATTTAATAATTCATAATCAGATCTTGGTAAACAAATATTGGATACTTGATAATTTGAAAGCAACTTTCCAAGTACTTGAAGTACTTAAATACAATTTAATAGATGAAAATAGAAGGATTTATAATCCCGACCCATGCAATACCACCATTTTGTCAATTTATTATGAAAGCGACTTTCCATTTATTCATTCTATACTTATGTTTTAACTTCCCCTTAAACAACATCGAATTTAACCACCATTTTTCATAGAGTTTTCCTGCTCCTCATTCTATTTAATGAAAATAGAATATATGAATAGTCATTTGATGAATAATCATTTTACTATTTTATTTCCTATTAGAATTAAGCATATAATCTAATCATTAGAATTGTTAACTAACAACGAGTGAGTATTCAAATAAATAATTCTCTTATAGTCTAGGGGAATAGGGTAAATATAAGATGATAAAGAAAAAAGAATAGATTGCTAAGCCGTATGAGGTAGGAAACTCTTAAGTACGGTTCTAAGGGAAGGAATTGAACCAACTATTCCAACCGCGGAGAACACTCCATTCTACAGGGTGATTCTGAAATTGTGGAGGCGTGGTTCGATCAAGCTGCTGAGTAGTGGAAACAGGCTATAGCGCTTACTCCAGGTAATTTTGTTTGATCTTAAGGGAGATCTTCTATAATTTCACACGTGAGGGGTAATTTCTTGGTTTCGTCCAGTTATTAATAACTTGATTATTTTTAGATAATAGTAGATGGAAACAACGCTCGTAAGGAGTCCTATTGAAACCAAAAAATATAGGCCTGCCTACCATCCACACCAGAATAGATGGAGTTTTCCAAAAAACCCTGCTAGTGGAGGAAGACCCCCTAGGTATAAGAGACATAGGGCTGAAGAGAGAGCCAAAAAAGGATCTTTCGTGTATAATCCTACATAATCTCGAATGTGCAAGGAATGAGAACTAAATGAAAATTTAGTGTACCTATTCATCTTTGTACACGAATATGTATGACAACCCACTTTAAGTTTACGGAATTTTATGAATTCTCCGTCCTTTCTTTCTATCTTACTAATAAAATAAGATTTTTTTTATTAAAGATAAAGAGTTTATTATAAGTTCGCAACTCTGGAGTACCAATTCGAAATCGGGGGAGAATGCACTGGAGTACCAATGTCTACCATGCACCAGAATATACATATAGCAACGTTCATCTATTACCAAAAACAAGTCATTTATGGCTATTAGCAGGAAGTCCGTGTGGATCCAGTATAGTGTCTTTTTCACTCCACAAAGATCAAGATCAAATTCATTTTTATTCTTTTTCTGTTGGCGAAAGATATATTTCTGTCTTCTCAATTACTTCTCCACTTTTTTTGGATCGAATAGACAAAACATTTTTTTCTTCTTTTTTTGATATATTTAAAATTAGGGATTGGTTAAGGAGAACTTCAGAATCTCAAATTTATTATTTTGACCAAGAACATACAAAAGAAAATGAGAAAACAAACAAAGAGAAAGAAGAAGAAAATGAACGAATAGCAATATCAGAGGCTTGGGATAGCTTTCTATTTACTGAAGCAATAAGAGGTTTTTATGTTATTTTATTAGTATACTCTTTGTTTTGTTGGATCGGAGTTGGAACGTATACATCAAAAATTCAATATAAAATTGGAATGAGAATGAAATAAATTGTTTCAAATCAGTAGTCATAATTGAGGCTAAAAAAAATTAGATTTAGAAAAGATGTGCTTTAACCTAAAATGTACTTTGTCGAAGAATTAAATTCTATGAAGATTAAGTCCATTGTATATCATATAATAAACAAAATTATTTTGTGTCTGTACCCCCCCCCCCCAATCTAAGCACTCTATTGCATTTCATTGATCAAGAGCAGAATGATTGAAAAAAAGTGGTATCTCTTAAACTTTAAATACAGAATATAGCACCAATTGTACTAAATCTACATATATTTTTCCTTATCAATTAATACTTGGGAAGAAATAGAACTTCCCATATTTATCTAATGAGACATGCGAAACAAAAGAAATAATCTCCATGGTGCGAATTTGTTTGATTCCATTTTGCTCTTCGTCTTCCCTTTCGCAAAAATAGAGAAATGAATTTCTTAATTCATTAGATCCGCTTGATGTTAGCAATGTACAGTGGTCAAATAGGATTATTTTCTTCTAGAGATCTTTTACTTTTTTTATCATGTGGGAGTTAGAATTAATTCCTGTTTACTTACGTTTATCTATGTGGGGAGGAAAGAAACGTTTGTACTCGGCTGCAATGTTTATTTTGTACACTACGTGTAAGGAAGGAGATTCCTATTTGTACAAATGCTACTTCAAACTTGGAACGAGCATGAAGAAATTAATGATACTTCTTTATCTTTTGAGTTGTTCTGCCGGATTGGTCGCTCAAGTTCTTTGGTCTTCACCCGGACCCAGATCCGGTGACCAAATTATTTTTCCGTATGTCTACAAGAGGATGAGAAAATACAGAGTTTGATTCTAAAATTCTCTATCACAGTATATGGCTACACAAGGAGAAGGATGGTTTCTAGTCAAGAAACCTTATCAAAGTCCGCAATAGGGAAGTCGAAAGAACAATACTAGTTCGAAAGCGAAATTGTATGATCAAGTGAGCGATCGAATATGATATTGCATGATGATGACATATGTACATCTTATGTTCTAATATAATTGATATGCATTGACGCTGAAAATGAAAGTTGTTGGGTTGGATATTCTTTGTAATTTAAATTGGAATTTTTTATGCAAAACCACTATTAATTCAAAACCATTTTTCAAAACTATTTTTATTTTATTTTATTTTATTCAAACTAAAAAGCTACTTCAGTCCAAAACTATTTTTAATTCATAAATATTTTACAAAAATATTTTAAAAAAGAAAAAAAAAACTATTTTACAAAACTATTTTAGATTCAAAACTATTCTAAATTCAAGACCTTTTATAAAGAAAAGATGTTCAATCCCATATGGCTTTTTATGCAGCGTAATTGATTTTGGAAAATTTTGATTCTTATATAAGATGGACTTTATATATGTATAAGCTGATTTTGAAGACTATTGATTTTGGAAGGTATTCGATCAGAAGAGATAAATCTTATATACAACGGAATTTATATAAGAATGATTTGATATATTCGAGACTATTGATTTTGGAAAGTATTCGATCTGAAAATTAAATCTTGTATATAATGGAATTTATATAAGTGTGATATTTGAAGTTATGATTTTGAAAGGTACTATATATGGTATGATATATTTTGAAGTTAAGGGTATGGAGAAGTACCCTCCGCGAAGAAGTATAGTATGATATGCTTCGACCTTGATGGACTTGGGGAATCCAGGAATGGATTCGACCGAAAAAACCCTAATATACTTGGGTGAATTCAGAAATGGATTCGACCCGATATGGTTGTTCGGACTTAAACTCATGAGTTCCTCGAAATTTTTTCAGGGTAGATGGTTCTTTAGTTTACCTAATCAAGGCGCTTTCAATCCTAGGATCTGTTGTTTATGGATCTTCCGGGAAGGAAGTGCATCCATTGCGTAAATTATTGAATCAGTAGCGTACCACTGCAGTAGGGGTCGATGGTCCCTTGTTTACGAAATGGCTATGATATTTTTCTAGAATCCGGAAGGTGGAAAGACCTTTTGGAAAGTTTTATGTCCATTGCGCAAACACTGGATTAGCAGCGGGCCACTGCTATCGTAACATCATCATTTGACATCAGATTTTGCGCGGTACTTTTCATATCTGTTTTTAAGTATTTTCACTGGGTGTTGAAACAGGTCTACTAAGTACTTGGAGATTTCTAGTCTTGCGCCTAATCAACGTACGACCAGAGTCTGTAAGAACGAGGATAAACTTGTTAAAACACCGAGTTATAAAGGTATTTTGATAAAAGTACTATATAAAGGATATTTTGATTATTATTATTATTATTATTATTATTATTTCCTTCTTTTCTAAATATTTTAAAATGTTTAAAAGATTGTTTATTTATGTACAACATGGTTTAATAGTAAATTATTAGTGTTGTAAATATTGTGAGAAGTTATTAATTAAATAAAACATATTTAAAGTCAATGATTATTGATTTATTAATGATGTTTGAAAAGTATTTTGAGATTTAATACCAATTAAAGTTATAAATAATAGATTTAAGATTTTCAATAGCTCCTTTTTAATTAATGATGTAAATAACTATTTTCAAATAGCTTACATATATTTTAAAGATGTTATTTAAAAAATTTAAAAGGTATTTATAAATGAAGCAAGAAATTTTACAAATGAATTTTCGCAAAGTATTTAAGTATTAAAGATGATTGATTTACAAATGAAGCTTTTAAATGATGTTTCAGATAAAATTTATATAAGTTTCTTTGAATATATAATTTAAAGATACTTATAAATGGACTATAAAAATTATCTGTTTTAAAATTTAAAAAAATGATTTGGTAAGTTTTATTTATAGTAATATGCTTGAAAAATAAATTTGAATCTCTATTTTGGAAGTATGGTTTGAAATATTTACTTGATTTCAAAGTACTAATAGTAAATTTATAGGTTTACTTACTATTTGAATTTTTGTATTAAACCAAAATAAATGTTTTTCCATGATGTGAATATTCAACTTAAAACAAGTGTGTAAAATTAATTACGAAGATATGAAATTTTATACTTTGGTTTGGAAATTTAATGTAAGATTTGAGTATACTATTAGTTTCAGTTCAATAATCTTGAGTTTATACTTATTTTAAATAATGAGTATAATAAATTATCGAATTGAAAAAACTTTATTTTAAAGCTTATTATAATGTTTTGATATAAATTTCTAACATTGTTTTAAACTTTTTGGAAAATTTTTGCATAATGCTAAGAGGGTGTTTTAAATATATCTTATATTTTACTAAGTGAATGAGTTTAAATGTTTTAATTGAATTTTAGTTGTACTGAAATATCTCTTTTCTCTTCAAAGACGAATACCAAAAACTTAAAATTTTATTCTATAACCAAATTAAGTTATAAACTTAAGTATGGCAGTAGAAACTTAAGTATGAACTGATTCATAAATAATATTGATATTAAATGGAAATCAAATTATATAAGTAAATAATAATTATGAATTAAAATTTACAAAGAAACTTATATAATATATTAAGAATTGATTTATTGATGATCTAAATAATTGAATGGAAAATAAAATATGTAAGAAATGAATGTAGATTAATGGAAAAATGACATATTATATGAATAAATTGAAAATTAATGAAATGTATGTAACACTTTAACAATGTATTCAATGATGATTTCAAATATTGAATGGGAAATATATTATGTAAGTAACTGAATGAAAATTTATAAAAGATGACCTAGTATGAATGGAAACTGAAAATAAATGAAAGTAAATCATGTGTAAAAGGGAAACCGATTGAATAAACTTAATTAACATTTAAATTCTGTATTGGTTGGCCAATGGGAAGTTTGGGAAAGGAAACTTCAAATTGTTTAAGGCTATATGAATAATATATTAAGTAATTATCTAAGGCTGTTGAGCGTAGGGTACGCTTAGTAGTTATTTATCATCCTTGTACAATTAAAAGTTACTAAACCTAAACAAACCATTAGTCTTGGTTACTATGGATGCATGATGGATTCGTAGGTTGCATATGATGGTTGTACTGTTTTGTTTGCATATGTTTTGTGTTGATTGCTTTTGTTACGTATTAAAACAAATAAATATTTCTCTTTTATAAAATTTTAACTCTTTTGGATTATATAAGTGGAATACAGGTTATGGAAGTAATAGCTACGACTTTTGGTTTCATAAATAAAGTTGTTATCCCGACAAATAGGTACTTTTTCGGATTACGGTTTTGCAACGATATTTATTGTTTTTCTCATGGTTCGGGATGTTTTATTATTGAAATATGTATATATATTGTAATTATTGATATTATTATTTTCCCGGACCTAACCGCACAAAGGAGACTCTGCCGAAATTTTTTCGTGAATCTAGGACTTAGATTTTTTTTTTGTAAAAGTTGAGTTATTTTCAAATTTTTATTAAACTTAAATATGTAAATTAATTGTTTATAAATTGAATAATTTGAATAAAAATATATCAAGCTTCTTAATTCCTTCTTGTTCCTTTTCGAGGACGAAAAGTTTTGAGTGGAGGAAAGTGTAACGACCTGCATTTTTCGATAATTAAAAATCTTAAATTAAATAAGATTTTGAAATTTAATATTATTAGAAATTAAAATTTATGATTTATCAAGGAGAAAAATAATTAGAATATGATTTAATATTATTGTTTGAATGTTACTGACAACTATTTTAATGTAATTTCAATCAATTGAAATTTTTGTAAAGTTAATTTGGCTATAATTATAAATATGGAATAAATTAAATGTTGAAATAATATGTTATAAATTGGAAAGGTTTATTACAGAATATGAAATCGGTGATGTGGTAAGTAGTTATAATCTTTGTTTATAAACAATAAATTTATAAATGTGATTAAGTTACTTAAAGTAACAATTGTTTATTTATCATCTCATTATTTAAATGTATGGAATTAAATTTGGAAATCAACAAAAATTTATGTAACTAAATATTGCGGTTAATATGGAAAAAGGTGTTAACGATAAAATAATGAATGTAATAAAATGTAAACTTATGTTAATAAAGTTCATAGGGTATTGTTGATTGAATAATAAGAATGTAAATCAAAATAAATGAATTTATTTGAATTTAAATTATAATTAATGAATTTATTATAGTTATAATTGAACGCTGTAATTAGTGCGATATTTAAATGTTGAAGTTGACATGGAAAATTTATTTTAAGATTATGAATTTTATGTAATCAGGAATGATGGAAACTAGTAAACTTTTAAATTTGAATTTGAAAAGTGATTAAACTAATTTAATAATAATTTATTCAATTAACGTGAAAATTAGCCATTTTAGCCACTGTCTTGGATTTTGACTAAAACAGTTTTATCGGATCCGTAACGGTGAATTATTATAGGATTTCAAGTTTCGTAGCGATCGGACTTATCATTTGATCGTGTGAGCTTGAAACGCGTAGAAATCAATTAATGGAATTTAATTGAGTATAATTTGATTTTGAAAGCTAACTTCTGTATACAATGGAATTAGGATTTGAAACTAGTTCCATTGAGTTTAAAAATATCGAAAACCTATATTTTGATATATGGGATGACCTACTTTTGTTTCGGAAAGGAAATGGGCTTTTCGGGTCGTTGTTAGCGTTTCGACCCAAATCGACCTGTTCATTCAAACTTATCTATCTCTGCCTATATATAGGATGTTATAAACCCTAGCAGCCTTTTTTTTATATTGTCTGTACATACATTTCCTTTTCATCTCCTCTTTCCAATGGCAGACAAACCAAAACCTAATTCCCAAATTCAATTTCAAATCAAAATCAAATCGAAAAATTTAAACTCTTCAAACTATGTCATATTATATATCATTTGAAAGCTCTTCACAAGCACAATCTACTGCTATAATTAGTTTTTGCAATCGAGTTTCGGTGTGGCCAAAAAATGGCGATCTTTCTCGGCTGTCCATTTCTAGGGTTTTCGATCCAATAGTGGATCGTCGATTATACGACGATCGAGAGGTGCGGGCTTGTAGAGGTCGCGAAGCAGGGCTTCGGGGTGGTGTTCGTTCATGTCATCATGGCTGGAGTTCACCGGAAATGGCGAATAGGTGGCGCGGCGGCGGAGCCTTGCTAGGGACACCGGAGTTGCTCGCGATGGTCCAGAAGGCGAGGCGTGACCTGGTGAGTTCGATGGTAGCGGCCAATCTAGGTGCAGTGGCAAGGAGGCGGCGGTGTATGAAGATGAATGTGGCAGCTATTTTGGGTTAGTCGAGACTGCTGTAGCATGCACGCCTCTAGGGTTTGGGAGGTGACAATTACGTTATTGCCCTTGTTTTGATTCTTATTTAAAAATTTAAATTTCAATCGCTCTAACATCGATAACCTTTTCATACGAGCTCCGATTGACGCGCGATTTTCTCCATTGCGATCGTATCAAAATTCCGGAAAATTTGGAACTAGTTTGGTTACATTCTGAGATTGTTCAAACTTTGGCCTTTGTTTGGATTTTAATTCGAATAAAATCAAAGGTGAGTGCTTTAACCCACTCACAAATACTAAACCATCTTATGTTAGTTAAATTAAATTTATGATGTGATTAGAAATTTATTGATTGTGTTTATTATTTTAAATTGTTATTTAATTTAATTTGAATTTATATTGAATTAAATTGCTATTTAAATTAATGTTGAAATTAAATTGCTAGTTAAACACTAGATAATGATAACCAATTAATTGTTGTGATTTATTGGCTGATTTGGATATTGATTGTGATGGATGTTATTGATTGACATTTGGATAATTGGATGTTTATTTATGTCTATATCACTGTGATCACTATGGGTTGAAATGATACATACCCGAACGATCTTATAGGTTAGGGAAAATCATTATGGGTTAAAATGATAAACCCGAGCGATTTTGCTAATATGGAAATTTTGATTCAGGATACTAGTTGAAATGATATATACCCATACAATTTCTTGAATTTGGATTGTGTATTGGAATTGAATTATTTGAAAAGTTTAAGTTTTTAATTTAAACTTCGGATTTATTTTAATTAAAGTGTTAAAATTGGTTTTTCAAATTATTTGAAATCTCTTAAATGATTATATTCACGTTGTACACTTGATAAGAGATGGAAAATCCCGTAACATCTTTGAAGCCATTGCACTCATATTTTTATTTCAGATTGATTTAACTTACATAAAATCTTTTAGTTCTAACTCGAGTGTTTTGTCTTTTCATTATGCTCGCGTCAGCTTGAGCTTTTCAGTGTTGAAGACCTTATTTATGAAGGATGAAGACAGAGTTTAGTATTATATTATTATTATTCCACTGTATCACGTTGATCCACTGCATCATTTATTTATTCTTACTGTATGTATAACTCTGATATATTGTAAAAGTGTAAACAAATGTTATTTGTAAAACAACTTCATGAACTGCTTATTTGATTATTATATTTTGTCATTCTGTTGTAAGACTATGTATTTTGTTTTTTCCTTTCTTTTGTCCTAATTCCTTATTTACCCCATTAACAATCCTCCCTTTTGAATGGTTTGAAATAGACATGTGTGGTTTATTGTCGATTTAAACCATCCAAAAAGGTGGGTCGTTACAACTAGGAATTCATAAAGAGAGGGTATTTGTATACACACACAGAGACAAATATATAAATTTTTTTTTGTAAATGGGTTAAGATTTTATTAAGGCATTACAGCCCAAATAGTTAGCCCAAGTTGGACCAATACAAAGTACAGACAACAATAAAGTAACTGAACCCTTTCCATAAAGACAACTTTAGCATCGTCCTCACTTAAACTGCTCAAAGTCATGGCGGTTGATAACTCGTTCCTGGGATTCCTTCCTCTGGATAGTTCCGATCCTTTTCTACAACACGAGCTGCATCTTGTACCTGCCTAGTAAGATGATTCCCCTTAATCCTTTTAAGAACTAACTGCATGTCTCCTATTGCTAGCTTGCAAACTTCTAATTGTTTTCTCTATTTGCTTTGGAAAATTCTACGGTTCCTCTCCTTCCAAATATTCCAAACAGTCACTGTGATGGCGATTTTGGTCAATTTGGATTCAATGTCTTTGTCACGACCTCTCTGAGTCATGTAATCGATTTGTTCAACTAGATTGTTAGAGTGAGGAGTTAAGTTTAAGTAATTGTTGCACGAATTCCACACCAGATTAGCATAGGCGCATTCAAAGAATAAGTGTTCATGCGTTTCTAGACTCTGATTACATAGGATATAAACGGTTTCATTTATCAATCCCCATTTCGATAACCTATCTCTGGTAATGCGCATTCAAACGACCTCTCTGAGACAAATATATAAATATATAAATATATATATATATATATATATGAGCTAGATATGTTTGTAGCTGTTTTAGTTGAGCTATCTATGTTTTGGGAGTTGCTAATGAATCTCAATTAAAGATAACCAAGATGAATAAGTTAGCAAGGATGGAAACTGGAACATAGATAATTATTGGTGGGGTAGGACCAAACTTGGAAATTGTACTAGAATCGATACTAGGGATATTGCAATGTGAACATCCATGTTCAGTTCCACTGATATTTGTAAGAAAGAAGCCATACCAACATAAACCACACAGTACCTACATCTATTGTATGAGGAGTATTTCTTAGTCATATATTGGAATTGAACCGTAATTGGTAATGAGGACGTGGTTAAGCACTTATGAAAATGTATGCAAACATTTGGACTTGAGTTGATAAATGCTAAAGAGAGGGAATTATGAGGGTGGTAAGAGAATTGAGTTTTGGAAATGCAACTCACAACATAAACTATTGCAAATTAGTTACCAAAAGGAGCAGCAAAGGAAATCAAGAAAGATAAAATGGAAATTAACATAAAACTTGTACTTCATGTCACGTGCATATGAGCTGTTAATTCCCTTACAATGGCCATGTATGTAAGCAGCTAGTTCACCATCCCTATATTTATCGCGTGAAATCCCATTTTCACTTGGTAAGATTGTTTGTTGTTAAATCCTAACTAATAAGGACTACTACATATTATAAATAATTTTTCCTGTAATCCAAGATTAAATGAATAAGAAATGTATAATGCACCACATAAGTTCATTTCCAACAATATCCGATAGCTATTAAAGAACAATTTAATGAATCATGTTCTATGTATTTAACTTTTACTTGATGAATGCGCCAGTGGGGAAACACTTAGTTTCGGTTTAAATTATGAATGCTAGGTCTAAACAAAACTCTTTAGGAACAACATTACAAACATAATATAGTGAAAATTATCACGGTCGAGACATTGTGTCTGGTCGAGACCCATAGTATGAATTTTATGTCATCTACCTACCAATATAAAGATTTCCGTAGTGTAAAAAAATCCCATTAATTCCACTAAATTACTGGAAGGCCATTAAACCAACTCCAATCTAAATTATGATTATTTTGTAACAACCCATAATTTTTGAGTTTTCAAATTCGAATTTTTAATTGTAACAGCCCTGAATTTTAGGAAGCAATTAATCAAAGTTTGTGATAACTAGGAAATATAATATGTTTTTATTTAATTATTTCTGTGCTAAAAATGGGAATATATATATTGTTTGAAAAGAATTTCATATGCTCAACTTACTTCACAAGCCCAAAATTCATTAAGGCCTTATCTACACCTGCTAACTCTTGAATTTTCCCATGGCATATTAAATACACTTCGTATTGGTTGATAGCTTCTCTTGGAAGCTTTGTTTTGATAGTGTTGCTTGAAAACTCTGTTAGCTTTTCTTGGAAGCTTTGTTTTGATAGTGTTGTTGGGAAGCTTCGATGGCTTATATTGAAATTTTATTTTGATAGCTTCTTTTGGAAGCTTTATTTGGAAGCTCTATTTTACTAGCTTCTCTTGAAAGCTTTGTTTTTATATCTTTTCTTAGAAACTTTGATAGTTTCTCTTAGAAGCTTTGTTTTGATAGCATTGCTTGAAAACTCTGATAGCTTCTCTTGGAAGCTTTGTTTCGATAGCGTTGCTGGGAAGCTTTGATGGCTTATATTGGAAGTTTTGTTTTGATAAATTTTCTTGGAAGCTTTGTTTCGAAGCTCTATTTTGCTAGCTTCTCTTAAAAGATTTGTTTTGATATCTTTGCTTAGAAACTTTGATAGCTTCTCTTGGAAGCTTTGTTTTGATAACATTGCTTTGAAGCTTTGATAGCTTCTCTTAGAAGCTTTGTTTGATAAAGTTGCTTGAAAAGCTTTTATAGCTTCACTTGGAAGCTTTCATACCTTCTCTTGGAAGCTTTATTTTGCCTATATATATAGTTCATTTGCAAAAGAGGCATAACCAATTTCTCAAGTTCAAACAATCTCTAGAAAATACACCTACTTATTTCGGCCATATCATTCAAACTTTGTATCCAAATCAAGTGATTCTTTTTTTGTTGGAAACATATCTCAATAAAGAAGGACTTTTATTTAGACCACTTTGCGAGATTCAGAGTGGATGATTATCAAAAATTGCATGGAAGTGAAATTATTTTTTGGCCCAAATTTTATTTCTTGAAATACATACCCTTGGTTTTTAAGCCATAACTTTCGAATATCCAAATTCAATGATTCTTTTTTTGTCAAAAAAATTAAAAAGCAACAATTTTCATTTGTATCACATTCTCTAATTCGAAACCTATTCTTGTCAAATCAGGTTGCAATACCGATCATTTTTTGGTTGAAGTTTTAAAGGCAGAATATATACATCAACTTGCAAAAATCATATCAAATCCAAAAATGATCCAATCAGCCTCAAATCTTTTCTATAACCATCCTTGTTTAATCCTCTATCCAATTACAAAAAGTGGTATGGCACCTTCTCGGAATAATTTAGAGGAACAGAGGCAAGGAGTATGGTTGTGAGCATGAGAGAGAAAGGTAGAGCTTGTCTTGGATGCTTCGCTTTGGGTGATGGTAGGAAGGTTCTAGGGTTCTTGCTTTGGCTTAGCAGGGCATAATCGAGGATTATAGGACTTGACTCGATGTTGGTGAGATCTTTACAGTTTATTTGAATTATATAATGTCATATATGCAAGTTTAATGCAAGTATAGTAAACTTGATGTTGGTGAGATGTTTACAGTTTAATGCAAGTTATAAAAGAAGGTGGGTCATTTCATTTGGTATCAGAGCTATGCTGTTAAATAACATAGCAAAAATTTTGTATGAACTTGTTTGCATTGGATGTATGGAGGTGTTGACTACCTTGGATGCTTTGTTTTGTTAGTGCTTATACTACTAATATCTATTATAACTGAATAGGGATAGATTGAAATGAATTAATCTATAGAGTATTAGACAAAATGGACTAACCTAAGTATTATATCCATAGAGCTATTGTAGGACCCAGACATCAAAATGTAGGAACAAGTGAACCACCCATGGTGAATGTGCAAGAATTCATGAGAGCCATAAGGGATGGAGTAGGCAATAGGCAGGAAAATCCACATGAGGAGCTTTCCAAACTACTAAAGACCTTTACCAACCTTGGAGGCAAAACTTTTGATGGCACAGAAGGAGTTATGGGAGTTCAAAATTGGCTCAGGATTTTGGATAGGATCTTTGCAGACATGCAAGTTAAAGACCAATGGAAGAGGCAAATTGCATCCAGGCAATTGAGAGGAGCAGCTTTGGATTGGTGGGAGGTTATCATAGCTGGAAGACCTAAAGGAGAAGTGACATGGGATCAATTTAAAGCAATGCTGGAAGGTAGGTTTGTCCCTGCATCAGCCAAGGAGTCTTTGCTAGAGGAATTCATCAAATTAAGGCAAGGGACTATGAATGTCACTGAGTACACTCAGAGGTTTGAATCATTGGCAAAGTATGGTGCAGTACTTATCACCACCGAGGAGGCTAAGAATGGCAGATGTATTCAAGGGCTAAACCCTAGCCTTAGTAGAGCCATGCTACCATACAAGGACAAGACTTTTGATCAAGTTTTGGACTTAACTTTGAGCATTGAACAACATGATAAGGCTAGAGAGAATTTCAGGGCATTCAAGAATAGCCAAAACAAGAAAGGAAAGGGAAAATTTCACCCTTATGATAAGAAGAAAGTAGACACAGCTTCCACCAAGAAACCAGAAGAAGCCAGTGCTGCTGAAATTAAGAAGAAGATTACTTGTTATAACTATGGCCAAGAGGGGCATATAAAGAATAGGTGCACAAATGTTAGGTCAGCATCCTTCAAATGTCACCATTATGGGAAGGAAGGTCACATAAAGAGGAATTGTCCAGATTTTAAGCAAGGAAAATTAGGGGCTTTGGAAGGAAAAGGCAAGGCAACTAAGAGATCAAATGTTGAGAAACATGGCCAAGTTGAAGGTACTTTGTTTATTCAGTCAATACCTTTTGCAGTAGTGTATGATACTGGGGCTACACACTCATTGATCTCCCATGATATTGCACAACAATTAAAATTGAATTGTATGATTGTTTATAAGCCACTGTTTATTAGAAGCCCTTTAGGTAGCTCATGTGTTCTGGGCATGATGTGTATGTAACTGGGGTTAGATATAGGGGGACATGTGTTTAACTCAGACCTATATATGTTGCAATATCCGGGCATAGGGGTTATTCTAGGATTTGATTGGTTGAGTAAATATAAGGCTATCATAAATATGGAGACATCCACCATATCATTGAAAATTTCTGATGGACAAAGGGTAGTTGTTCTTTGTGAGGTAGACAAGAATAGAAATATAGCCAACCTTTTTGCATTGTCTAGTGAAAAACCCATGCCTGCATTAGAAGAAATCCTTATAGTGAATCAATATACTGATGTGTTTGGTGAAGTTAGGGGAGTACCAAACCACAGACCAGTTGAGTTTTCAATCAAAATAATTCCAGGAGCTAGCCTAGTGGTTAAAAGACCAACCAGAATGGGGCCTAAGGAGTTGATAGAATTGAAAAAGCAATTGGTTGAATTAGAAGAAAGAGGCTTTATTAGACCCAGTAGCTCATCATGGGGAGCACCAGTAGTCTTTGTTAAGAAACAAGATGGATCCCTTAGGTTATGTATTGACTATAGGGAATTAAATAAAGTCACAATTAAAAATAAATATCCTTTATCAAGAATTGATGATCTATTTGATCAATTGAGTGGTGCAAAAATATTTTCTAGGCTTGATTTAACTTCAGGCTTTCATCAGATGAACGTAGAAGAGGAAAGCCTTAAGTATACAACCTTTAACACAAGATATGGACTTTATGAATTTTTAGTAATGCCATTTGGCTTGACAAATGCTCCTTCCTATTTTGTTGATTCGATGAATAGGATTTTTAGAGAATACTTGGATAAATTTGTATTGATATTTATTGATGACATACTAATTTATTCTAAGTCAATTAGAGAGCATGAAAATCATTTGCACATGGTATTTGAAAAATTGAGGCAGGAAGACTTGAAAGAAAAGTTTTCAAAATGCACTTTTTGGCAAAATGAAGTGAATTTTCTAGGCCACATTATATCAGAAAAAGGAATATCTGTGGATCCCAATAAGGTCATTGCAGTGCAAGCTTGGAAAAGGCCTACCAATGTCACTGAGGTCAGATCATTCATGGGAATGGCTGGTTACTATAGAAGGTTTATAAAAGATTTTGCAAAAAATTTCAATCCCATTAACCAGATTGACTAGGAAAAATCAAGTGTTTACTTGGACTGAAGAGTGTGAGAAAGCCTTTGGGAAATTAATGGAAGCACTAGTGCAAGCTCCAATCCTCAAAGTACCTGAAGGGAATGAAAACTTGGTGGTGTATACTGATGCAAGTGGACAAGGGCTTGGGGGCAGTATTGATGCAACAACATCAAGTGATAGCTTATGCTTCTAGGCAATTGAAACCAAGTGAGGTAAGATATGTTACTCATGACCTTGAATTAGCCGCTATAGTGTATGATCTTAAGCTATGGAGACACTACTTGTTAGGGGCAAGGTTTGAAGTTTACAAAGACCATAAGTCACTTAAATATTTATTTTCACAAAGAGAATTGAATATGAGGCAACAAAGGTGGATTGAACTCCTAGCCTCATATGACTTTGAAATATTATATACCCCTGGTAAGGCTAATAAAGTAGCGGATGCCCTAAGTAGACAACATGCTAAAGTGGCTAGATTAATGATAGAAGAGTTTAACACTTTATCATTGTTAACTGATTTAGAGATAGAAAGTGATAATGTAGAAAACGTGAGCCTATGCAGTGAGCATGTAGGAATGGGAAAGTTAAGCTTTATCACTCTGGAGTCAGAATTGAAAAACAAAGTTGTAAAGTTACAAGACCAAGATCCATTTTTATTTGAAAAGAAAACTCAGATATTAAATGGTGAAGCAGTGGAAGGTTTTCAGTTGAATGATCAAGGCCATTTGAAGAAAGGAAAAGAATATGTGTTCCAGCAATTGATGAATTGAAGCAAGAAATCTTGGATGCTTACCACAAAAGAAAATACACTATACACCCAGGAAGCACAAGAATGTATAACAACCTCAATAGGGATTATTGGTGGAGTGGTATGAAGAGTGCAGTGGCAACCTATGTATCTAAATGTATGGTTTGTCAACAAGTGAAGGCTGAGTATCAAAAACTCTCAAGGATGCTTCAACCTTTGCAAATACCACAGTGGAAATGGGAGGATATATCAATGGATCTCATTGATGGTTTGCCTAGAAATAGGAGGGGAAATGAT
Source organism: Allium fistulosum (assembly GCA_030737815.1). Classification (NCBI taxonomy): domain Eukaryota; kingdom Viridiplantae; phylum Streptophyta; class Magnoliopsida; order Asparagales; family Amaryllidaceae; genus Allium; species Allium fistulosum. The sequence continues at coordinate 723,840,612 of CM060901.1, forward strand.
AGCATTTGGGTAGTGGTTGATAGGTTAACCAAGTCAGCCCACTTTATACCAGTAAAGTCAGAGAGAAATGCATGTACACTAGCCCAGTTGTTTATCAAGGAAGTGGTTAGACTACATGGTATACCAAAGACTATAGTAAGTGATAGAGATACCATCTTCACTTCAAAATTTTGGAAGAGTTTTCACAAGGAAATGGGGACTGATTTATGCTTAAGCACAACATACCATCCTCAATCTGATGGTTAAACAGAAATTGTGAACAGATTGCTTGAAGACATGTTGAGAGCTTGTGTATTGGATTAGGGAGGAAGTTGGGAGGATCATATCTTTTTAGCTGAATTTGCATACAACAATAGCCATCATAGTAGCATAAGCATGGAACCCTTTGAAGCTCTCTATGGGAGACCATGTTTATCACCCTCAAGTTGGCTTGAATCTAGGGAAAAAGTGGTCTTAGGGCCAGAAAGTGTGAAGGAAACTTCAGAGAAAATAGCTTTGATCAGAAAAAGAATTGCTTCAGCCCAGGATAGGCAAAAGAAATATGCAGATCAAAGAAGGAAGGCAGTGCAATATGGTGTTGAGGATTATGTATTTATCAAAATATCACCCATGAAGAAGGTTCTAAGGTTTGGGAAATGAGGAAAGTTGATTCCTAGGTACATAGGGCCATATAAAATTCTAGAGAGAATAGGAACTATAGCCTATAAGCTGGAATTTCCAGAAGAAATGAGAGCAATGCATGATGTTTTTCATGTGTCTCAACTAAGAAGGTGGGCTCATGATAAGGAGGCAATCCTATAATCCCCTAAGGATGTGCAAATTGACCCCAGGATGATTTATGAAAAGGAGCCAGTGGGCATAGTTGCTAGAGAGATCAAGAAATTGAGAAACAAAGAAATTAAATTAGTAAAAGTGCAATGGAGTCTTGACCCAAATGATTGCACATGGGAAGTGGAGGATAAAATTAGAAATGATTATCCACAACTGTTTGATTGAATGAAAGGTAGATTTATATATACTAATGAATGTTTTGATTGAATATGCATTGTGATTTTTGTTTTAATATGCATAGAGTTTAATAAAGTGATTGGCTTGAGAATGGTTTGAGATAAGAAAAGTTGATTTTTCTGGATTGATGATACTTAAGTTAAGTATAAGAGAATTGTGGGACACAATTCCTAAAAGGAGGGGTATATGTGATAACCCTGATTTTTGTGAGCAATTTCATGATTTAAATTAGTTTATGTTTGTTTAAAAATTGCATTGAGAAAGATATGAATGGAAACTGATTGCAAATGTATGGTTTAAACATGTACATGTGCACAAGACAGTGCACACACATGCACACATTTTTCTGCATAATGAAATAGGCAGAAATCAATATATAAATTAGAATAAATAATTTAAAAATACATATGTATGTAGATATGATTATGTCTTTATTAAGTCTGGCACAAAGAAAATAAATGTTTAGGCAGGAACAAATATATGCAAGAAAAATGTTTAGTACTTAAAAATTATTTAAAGAAGGAAAATATGGACTTAGGCAAAATAGGCATACATATATTATATATGTGCACAAGCAAACACTTGCTGGAAGAAAACAAAAATTGCATGGAAATGGCATGAACCCTTAAGAAAACACTTTATCCATTTCCAGCAATTCTTTTACTTTGGAAAATAGGAATCATGCATATAACATGACCGGGGTAAGATTAAAGGGATAAGGCTTATTTCTGAAAATAAAAACAAGGACCACATACCCTTTATTTCTCTTGAATCAAAATGAGAGGCAGATCATGTTTTATAGGGTAAAATTGACATTGGGTAATTTCACTAAACCCTAGTAGCAGTCAGGGTTTTGTATAAGGAGGCTCAGTGTAGTGAGACTTTTCACATTGCTCTTCATCATTTAAAGAAAAATAAAACATAAACCAGAGAAAAATAGAAGAAGGCAGAAGACCAAGAGGGTTTAGAAAGCTTAGGAAAAAAAGGATTAAGGTGAGTAACCTCACTGGAAACTTTGGCAATAAGTCCTGAATATTGAGGCAGCTTAATTAAATTTATATTTCACTTTTGCAAGCTACGTTCATTTTATAACTTTGGCTTGTCAGTGATCTGCTCAAGTGTAAAACCCTTTATAGTGACATTATCCAGTTTAAAAGAGTCATGGATTTCATGTTTGAATATGGTTATCTGTGTTGTGGTTTAACTTTGAGATGAAGTAGATTTTATGGGTTTTCTTTATACATTTATTTACTTACAAACCCAGGATTGATGTTGTAGATATATGGTCTAAAAATGAAAGGAAATGTGGGGCTGCAACATTGTGTTGTTGCTTATGTCTCACATCAACTAAAATAAAGATAAATGTAGAGGTGCAATGTTATACATGTGCTGAGCTTCTATGTTTTATGAACTCTCCAAATCAAAGCATATACTTATGATTTAGCCAAATCATAAAGGGTAACAAAGGTCTGATTGAACCAGAGGTAAAAGGAGACAACCAGAAAACTATCTATGACCATATGTTTGTAACTTGATCCATTGAAACCCATAGACAAAATAATATGCTTAGAAATCACATCTGGTTGCATGATTAAATGCTTGCTTATGAGAACATGACTTACCAATCTCTGGATGAATACATGTTGGCTGAATGCTTCTTTCTCTAATTGAAATATGATATGCAGAAGGGATTAGCATAGGAATGAGGAAGGGAAAGTAACACCTAGTAATTTAACTAAGGACTTTTGGATCTTAGGGCAACAAAATATGGCTTGGCAAGGTGAACATTGCAAGCTCACACATGGTATGCTTATACCCAGGGGCCTGAGTGTGCTGGGTTAACAGTGATATGTCCCAGGAAGTGTGTGGTTTAACAAGAGAAAGTAGCAAAAGACCATAATATACTTGATAGTGAACAATAGAAATAGGTTCCTGAAAGGGCTTGGGTCAAATCCCTGATGGCCAATAATCTGATAGAAAAGGCTTAATGATTGAATTGATGAATGTGTTGATTGGTTTATGATGTTTTATGGATGGATCCTATGAGCGTTATCATTGAACTAAACCATTGAATCATGTATAATTTGTTGTGCACTACTGTATATGCATATGTATCACAGGAACATGCACAAGAGTGGTATTGAGTTCTTTTATCCATTTTGAAGTTATTTGAATATGAATAAGTGTCGTATAAATCATGTTTTCAGTTAGATTACTCATACCAGACTTCAGTCTGACCCTTGTGTGTTTTATGCACCATTGGGTGTCTCATGTTTATATGGGGCAGTTCATGGTGATTTTGCAGGAAAGTAGGAATTTCTTTGGTCAGGCTTTGGATGTTTAGCTGCTTAAGGAATTGGATGATATATTTAAAGATTTGCTGAAGTTAAAATAGATGTTTATGCTGAATTATGTTAAGCTAGTTTGTTTAAATTTGCTTAGAAAACTAATGTATTGTTAGAACTTCTGTTTTGCAAGTGTTGAACCCATATGTGTATCAGCTGAAACTTATGTGCTTGTTTTGCAAATATTTTGCTAAGAAATGGAATTTTTAAGCTTTAAGAACAGTTAGTTTATAATGGTAGAAAATCTGAGGTTGAAAGGATTTATGGATTGAATATACAATCAACTGTTTGACATAGGAAAATCCATGTTTAAGTGATATAAGATCTGCCAGAATAAAGGGTTTAAGTTGCTTTGAAAAGAAAACATAATGACATGTATTTTTGCTTAAGAATAAGAGCAAGTTGAATATGGCTAACATGACCATTTTATTGAGCCTGGGTTAAGCCAGCACTAAAGAGTTTAAGCTCAATTTTCAGTAAAATTTTACAACCCAAATGTATGGTAGACTCAGTCATTTTAGCTAACAAGAAGAAGTAAAAATTAAGCACTTAAATCTTCCTCTGACACACACATGCAATGGAACATGCACACACATGCACATGCAAGAGCATAGTTCATACAGTAACAAAATTGTGGAAATACATGCAAAATACTAAGTCTTGAGACATGAAACCAATATTTATGCAATAATCTAAGTATGCTTGGAAAACCTGGTTTTTAGAAACACTATTGCTATGTTGGAATTATTCCTTTTAATGATTCCCAAACAGATTTCTACTTCCAAACTTTTGTACTCTGATTGAAGTAGAAAGTAACTTATATATCTTCACATATGTAAGTTAAGATGATTTGAGCAAACCAATATTTTTATATTAGCATAAAGATCCTGGATAGAAGAAAATTAGAGTGTAATATTTTCTTGATTAAATGACCAATGTTTAACAAAAAAACTTTACTAAAAGAAGTGGGTCATTTCACATATGCATATATTAATTTAACATGTCACTTCCTTACTTTCACGGTTTTATAGTAAGATCAATCATGCCACCTCGCTTGTAATTAAACTCGGTTGTAACTTGACATTTAGAAATGCTTGTTGCCTACACTTCAAAATTGACACCACTGGCACTATAACTAGGTTGTATTTAATATAAATTTGATATACGTTTCATAGTCCAAATGCCGCTAAGCCACATATTTTTATAAAGAACTATCTTGTTGTATGTGTTGTATATGTTAATATTTTATAGTTTGAATGTTATTAATACCCGTCAGATTAAGTGGGTTGATATGTTACAGTCCCAGGTAGTAAAAATATCTGGTTAATTCAAAATATTCTGCTAGAAACTTTTATAAAAAATGCACTATTTTTCTATGGTTTTCTAAATATTATAAAAAAATCTTCCTCAGAATTATAATTATTTTACGCGTTTACTACTGATTCATCTTTTAAAGTATTTTGCTAAGGATTTTTAGATGAATGAGAAACTTATATGCTTAAGATGTCCCTTTTCACTTAGGATTCTAAATTCAATCCCATCTTGAATATAAATACATAACCTAACTGTTTTTTTAATTCAAAAAAATTAAATTGAAATCATCAGCTAATTGCACTATATCATTACCTATATGCATCCAGTATATAAATTTCAGAGATTCTGATTGTTGTATTTCGAAACTATTAGTAAAAGCACATTATATTCTGCTTTTAACAATAGTGAACTCCATTAAATATGTGTATGTTTTTTATTTTTTTTGAAGCAACTTTTGATATCTATCTTTAATGAGTTGATTGGATAATAAAATAGTATTATAAGTGCAGGACATCAGCCTAAAACTGCATTTTTGACCATGAAAACTTCAAAATTTCACAAAACATTTCAAATGAAAGTTATAACTTATGTCTTAGGTTTTCCCGAATGTGCAAGATCATCAAAATCAGATAAAAGAATCAAAAAGTTATGTACAAATCAAGTTCAGCCTCGAAATAAACAAGTTGCATGACCAAAGCAACACTAAATTTCGAATATAATGAAAGCAAATATGTTGGGGTAGCAGGTACAAGTCAATAGTAGGGGAAAACTTTAAGTATTTGAAAAGCATATTAGAAATTTGTTACCATATTAGAAATAGTAGGGGTGGCTCGAGATCTTTTGTGGACCATCAAAAGGATTTGGTATGTTTAAATTAGTTTTTAAATCAAATTATAAAAGTCTACGTTGATGCCCGTTCTCCGTGTTTTTCAATTATGCTACAAAGTATCGAACAAATAAACATCATTTGCAAATTTGTTATTTATTAATCAATAATATAAATAACAATCAAACTAATAAAAATATATTAAATGTTTCAATTTTAAAATAAAAATTTAAATTAACTATACATGATTTCAATGTAAAAACATAACTAAATATTTATAAAAATCATTTTTCGCGTAAACTAGTGGAAGCCAAGAACCCGAAGATTTTAGTCACGGCTTGAACAAAGAGGAATGAAATGGTAAAAGTATGAGATATCGTTTTTGCTACTCAAACATCACGTAAGTTTTACAATTCTTAATAACTTCTTACATAACAGGCAGTGAACTACTGTTACCCAGCAACAACTTTCAGAATTAAATCCCCTTGTACTACCAGCAAACCACTGATGGAATGCTCTTATGTACAATTTTTGACTGCAATGGACTGAAAGTTTAAAGATAGCTAGTGACATTACATATACAGATAGAACGAGCTTATTACATTGCTGACTTTTACGAACTCGTACATTTATCCTCTCCAGCAAAAAGTACCAAACTACTCAATACTCCCACCAATATCGATAACAAACAAAAGAGCAAATACTACACAGATCCAAATGACAACGGACAGACACACACACACAGACAACAAGAAACACCCCCACAACCCACACACACAGCAATATACAACAACACTCATTCACTCTCTAATGGCTTACTAAACCCATAGCAGATCCATAAATCTTACTCAAAGCCTGGGAACACCATCCATGCCCATCATCAACCATTGGCATCCTCACCTCAACAAAAGGCAAAACAGACTTATGCGTTTGCTTCCCAACAACACCAGCAAACAATCAACAGATGAGTTTGACATAACAACAATCATCATTAAGGAACTAAATATCAAACGAATGCATGATAAAAAATCAATAGATAGAAAATCAACATATAGAAAACCTAAATCACACATAATCAAAACCCTAGATGCAATCATCAATCGGGTACGAAAAGCACAAACCATAGATACAAAAAGCACAAACCTATTCGCTCTTCACCAATTTTGCATCCTTAATTCCTCGATTTCTTCGATCACGAAGTGGAGAGAAGATAAAATACATAGTGCCCTAGTGCCCTAATTTCGCAAAGTGGAGAGAAGATAAATTTCGTTTGCGTGGGGAGAGAAGTGCCCTAATTTCGTAGTCTGAAAAATGAAATATGTAGTCGATAAACTGGATAAAAAGTTAAAAATTTACATCGGTCCTTTGTTACAACGGGCCCTAATTTCGTTGTCGATAAACCACGTGATAAACCATGTGATAACTGGGAAGAGAAGTGCCCTAATTTCGTAGTCGATCTATTACAACGGGCATTTGCTGAATGTTGTAAAATATACTTCCATTACAACGGGCAGAAGTTGACCGTTGTAATATCTCTCTATTACAACGGGCAAATAATGCAAGTTGTAAGAAGGGCGTTGGACAGAGCATCTATTACAATGGTCCTAAAACGACCGTTGTAATAGCCGTCTATTACAACGGGCAGAATATGCCCGTTGTAAAAAGGACGTTGTAATAGGGTATTTTTGTTGTAGTGTTAAATAGTAAATATCACTTCAGAAGTATTAAAATTAATTATTAATTATTAGTTTTAATTATTATATAATTATTAATAATCAATTAAGTGTGATGCTCTCATTTGAAATAAAGTACGAATAGATAAACCAGATAGAGTTAACACACCTTCAATCACGACCTTCTTCCACTTATCCATTACTGGAGGCATATTCAAGCTAGGAACTGCGTCCAATGCGTAAGATGAAACCACCTGGGTAGAGGTCTTCTAAGGTGTTCGACACTCTCGCCTCATATGCCCGTATTGATTGAAATTGTAACACTTAACCTTCGAACCATCTACCTACTCCTTCACAAAATTCCTTTCTTGCCACACTTCCTACATTACATATCCTACTTCTTAATCTTTTCCTTGGGTCTATTCCTCCCTTATGCTAATTCTGATGTGGTGGCTTTCCTCCAGATTTCTTAGGTTCTTCGTTCACTTCCTCCATGGAGACAGTATTCAGCAAGACCATCTTCACCATAACCGCATACGTTGCACCCATGGGAATACCACTAAGAGCAAAACCTTGAAGAGGTTGGTTCAGCCTTTAGCAAACTTCATAGACTTTTTGTGTGGGATATTGATCAACTCCATCCTGAATCTAGCTAACTTGTTGAACTGATTGACATACACTTTCGTTGACATGTCTCTTTGCTTCAGATGAATAAACTTCTCTAACTGCACTCCCTCTTCAGCTCTAGATAGAAACTTAACCTCAAAACATTTTTGGAACACTACCCAAGTAATTTCTCCCTCGACAATCTCAGCAACCACCTCATCCCACCAATTCAAGGCCTCCTCTTGAAGATTCCAAGCGACAAACGGTCTCCTCACATTATCCCTCAGACCCATCAAACAAAAAATCCTCTCGCATATATAATTCCTTATCTTTGAATCTACATACGACTCTGTCGCTACGTATGGCTTCCCTCCAAGGTTAGTAGAATCCTTACATAACTTAACGAAATAGGTGGTAGGTGAGTGGGCATGAACTACACCAGGCGCTTGCTTCATGAGTCCTCTATTAGGATTAAGTTCGGCATGTCCCTTTGCCATAAGATACTGACGTAACCAAATTGAGATGTTCGTGCTCGGGAATCTCAACTACGTCGCCTGAGCCAGAACCAGCAAGATCGATCATCATCTATCTATGATTTAAGAATTTATTATATGTTCATAATATTTCAAGTAAGTTATATATGTTTTAGAATGCAATTGAGTATTATACAAATAAATTGTATCCTAGTTCAACTGTTTCAAGTTGCTTCAATTTCATTTCTCAATTTAGACACTCCAATTATTCAAAAAAAATTCTTTATTTCAATAATTAAAAACCATCACTTAAAATAAAAATGAGGGTTAAATTTTCGGTTTCACTTCAAACTATTTTGAAATAAATATATACATATACATATACATATATATATATATATATATTATTTGTACATCAAATCATACTCAAGAAATTCAAATCTAATCCATTTTTCCAAAACAAATGTGTAGCAAAGCTACTAAGTGGTCTCCCCACTCTGAGACTCGAAAATGAATGTCGATGATGCTGCAGTCATCACCGAAATTATTTTCCAGTGACAAAAGAGGAGAGTACCGATTTACTTCTTTTAAAATTCTTTGAAAACAATTTCCATTTGAAAATACTTTCAAATAATATTATTTTTCAAAACTTTGAAAACTAATTTTTTTTGGAAAACCACCAGAAATTAAATTCTCAAATTCCTAATTTAAATTCATTTCATTTTCAAAACAGATTTATAAACCATGTTTTTAAAATTTCATCTCCTTATAACATACAACAATAGTTAATGGTTTAGGAATGTTGACAAAACAATAAATGATAATCTAGTATTATCATTTCTAACAACCAATTCATTTAACTATCTAATTTCAAAAAATTATACTTATATATCTATAAAATATAAAATTATTCATCTACTAATTTTGTAAACAATACTGTGTCAGTTTGCTCTGTTCAAGTGTTTTGGAATTCCTATCGATAGCGTTGGCCAGACGAATCGATCGAAACCTAAAATTTAAACTTAACAACTCAAAAAACATAATATAAAACATTTTATATCCATTACAAATACACTCCCTCACAAGATGATTCAAAAATAGTTTTTAGAACAAGGATAGAGATTCAAATCTAGAGGAACCCTAATCAAAGCGAATTCCAACTAAGAAGATAGGCCCGAAAGGAAGATAAGATAATTAAATTACAAAAGAGGAAAGTTGGATAGACAAATATTAATCGCGGCGACCTTAAACGGGTCATCCGAGACTTAGAAAAGATGAGAATATCATCAATGAAAATGCGAACAAACTTGAGAACATCGTAGAAAACACGATTTATGAGACCAACGAAGAAGGCAGGAGCATTGGTTAATCCAAAGGGGATGACTAACCATTGATAGTAACCATTCATCCAAGAGGAAAGGACAACAGGTTGAGCTAGTAGTGCTAGTAAGGCTTCCACTAGTCTTTTGTGTTTCACAAAACCCTAAGTCAAAACAGAGAAGTCCTTTGACTTCATTAGTGGGTGTTAGGACTCGCCTGTCTTGAAATTGTGACCTTGAGTTTGCTCAACAAGTCATAGCTTCACGGATGATAGATAACTCCTTATGGTTGTATTGTATACAACTCCTAACCCTTGATACCTTAGCCTAATTTCACTTCTACCTTGAGTTTTCTCAACAAATCAAAATGAAAATTATTCACTCGTACCTACCATATTGCAACGGCCTAAATATAGTATATGTGCATTGAGTTTGCTTTACAAATACATATAGTTATCTTACCTCATCTATTCAATATATTAATAATACTACACATAACATCTCTAGCTTGAGTTTTCTCAACAACTAAGGAGTATACATGTAATTTAGTAATATATATGTGGTAGAGGACAACATCATATTAAAGATCCATTATCTTCAATATATTATTTCGAGTGATACCAACTTATGGACTAATATATTTCTTATGAAATACCCTCATGATTCAAGTGTCGGACACATCTGAAATCATGGTATATGTATAATATGTATGTATTCATCCTTTAAATCTATTTGGGTTATTTTGATGTTCCATATTTAGTTTATACATTCATATTATATGAGTTTTGTATAACTTTTATATTGCATATTACTTATATAATAGTCTTATGTATATATTATACTAATTAAATCTTATTTAATTAATTTTAATTAACATTTTAATTAATTTTGCATTAGTTTAATATTAATTTATATTTAATAATTATTATATACTAAACCTTTCTAGTATAACTCATATATCTCATATATGTATATTCTTATTTAATTAATTAACCTTTAATTAATTTGTTTAATTAACTAACCTTTAATTAATTAACCTTTAATCAATTTATTTAATTCATTAACCTTTAATCAATTTATTTAATTAAACAAGTTTAGTTAACTTATATTAATTTTGAAAAATCATATTATACACATATATGTATACTTATGATATCTTAAACATTTTAATATATCATAACTAATCAAAAATATATAATGCAGGAATATATTTTTCATTAATTAACTTATTTAATTAATTAATTTATTTTATTAATCTTATTAATAATTTAAAATTTCAAGATTAATTTATATTATTTTTCAAACATTTTGAAATTTTTTATTATATTATAACAATATATGTATATCTTATTTTAAATTTAAAATATTATATTTTAAATTTTCGAACAATTTTGAAAATTAGTCCAAGGCCAAATTGAAATTTGGCCTTTTTTATTAGAGACAACCTTTGTGCTCATATATCTCGGGTGAGGTCGGTAGCCAGGTAATACAGGGTATTGATTACTAAAAACCCAATCGTAGACACTACCTTTCTAGACCTCCTACTAACTAGGCTATGAGCTTGATTAGTTAACCCTAACATGACTAATTTAGACTGCATAGGCTATTGGGCTATGATACCATTGTAAGAATTGGGCCAGGCTGTAGCGGATGTTATGGGTGAATTTCAAAAAATATCCCTTATTTAATATTTATTGGGCCTATGAAGTCTTGTTTATCTAGAACATTTCTAAAGTTTGTTTAAATAAAATCTTTTATTTTATTTTAATTTATAAAATTATATTATATTATTTAATTTTATTGGGCATATGTTGCACGTGAACAGGTTCTTTCTATCCTGGTTTGGGAATATACCATCTGTATTTCAGTCAATGATTGGTATCAATTGGTTATCAAACTTGATCGGTGATTCACTATGCTTGTATGAATCTACGGTCAGAAGAAATTGTTTGGTTTATGCAAGAACCCTAATTGAGGTCAAGTCTGATAAGTTATTACCATCTATATTACCGATTGAACTGGCACTTGGAGTTTTTGCTATAGTTGACGTTGGATATAAGTAGAAACCGCCTATATGCTCAAACTGTAAATCCTTTGGTCATCTTATCATTAAATACAAGCATTCTGTTAACCTGATGTTGATTCTAGAAGTTGTAAAATTTAAAATGAAGCCTCCTTAGAAGATCCCACTCCCCAAGGTTGTGTAGTGAGTTTGGGTTCCCAATTGTGCGCCTTCTCCATCCGTCAATGGTTTGGATCCTATTTCACTAATGCTAGCACAAGATCTATATACGATAATATTGCTTGGAATTCTAATGGGTCCATGAGATTATGAATTTTCAATACTGCCTATTGTCTGACACATACTATAAGTTACCATTACTTGCCTGAAATGCGATGTTTTTCCTTTCTTGATTTTGTTCCTTTCTTGCCTGTAAATTAGCTTCATATGACATTAGATTTCCTATTAACTTTTCAACTTTGAGTTGGAAAGATCGTTAGCTTCTTAGATGGATAAAACTTTTCTTTCCCATTCGTTTGTGAGAGAGTTCAAAATTCGTGTGACTCAATCAAAATCAATAAATTTAACTCCTAGTGCCAGATGATCGTGTTGTATAGTTTGAAATCTAGCATACATGTCAATAATTTGATTTTATTTTAAAAGATGAAAATTGATTTTGTAGAATAGAAATTTTTGTTTGCTTAACTTTGTTTGTGCCTTCATGGGTAATTTTTAATGTATGCCATATATCATAAGCAGTAGTGCAAAGCATGACTCATGAAAATTCATTTTTATCGAGTGAGAAAAATAAAAGATTTATAGCTTTGGCATTGTTAGATGCCTCTGCTTTTTGTGCATCAGTCCATATGCCAATATTAGTGTCAGGTGCTTCATATTTATTTCGAGTTGCTCATCATATTTCTAATCCATTTGCTTCCATAAAAATTCGCATGCGTGTTGACCAATAAGCATAATTAGAACCAGTAAATAGTGGGGGACGAGCAGTTGCTTGACCTTCTTGAAATATACTTACCATTTTAATGATCTCAATTACGTGTTACTGTAGATTGAAATGACCTTGCTCCAATACTAATTGAAAAAATCTTGTAGATCATATATTACCTAACTTGTGTATAATATGCAAGTGTATATGTTAATGCAATAGTAGACGATAAATAGTAAGTATAAACGCGTGCAAACCAAAGTTTTTATACTGGTTCGGACCTCCCATCCTACATCCAGTCCCAAAGCTCCCCTTCGTTATTTCCTTTAAACAAATTACCCTCACTTCGCCCGGAGGAATAGGCTAGTACAAAAGTATCTCTGACAATCTTGTGTTTCAAATAACACAGTTTTTGACTAATAGTACAAATCTTCCTATGATCTCCTTTGAGTATATGACTATGAATGCTTTGAGTTGTAGGAAGTGATTTAACCAAAATTCTATTTTGGTTATAATAGATTGAGAGTATGTGAACAATGTATATGCAAGAGAGTGTTTAGAAATCAAGAGAGTAAAGAATAGATTAATTCAAGTTAGATAATTCTACTTCTCAATCAAAGTGGTATTTATAGATTCAAAAAGGTGCAAATGAAAAGTTATTACTATTTGAGAAAGTCTATTCATTTTAATAGCTGCAACCTTTCATTGAAAGGTGATTTCCTTTTGTTTCAAAACATAAGTGTCTTTTCAGAATTGACAGTTTTTGCCGATGACAGACGTCTGTGGTAAAATCCTTAGACGTCTGTGACTTGTTTAAATTTTAACCCGAGAATTGTCATAGACGTCTGTGGTTTTATCTCCGATATTTGGGAGATGTAAAAACAGTTTTTCACCTTTATTTTGATATAAATAAAATTGTGCGTGATCGTGTATGCATATATACTCAAGGAGACCTTAACAATATTTTATCTAGGACTCTTTTACAGTAGAATAACCTTAGTATGGTGAATGAATCTTCGTTTCTCTTTGAGTCTCAATATCTTCGAGCATGGTGTCTTCTTGTAGCATATACCTACAATCTTGATAAGGTCTATATATGTATATGATTGTATAGTTGTTATCATTGAAACATAAATTGGAGGTTCTAACAGGAAGAAAGTAAAATATTTTATCAAGGAGGAATAGTTTGTCTTTTAGAAGTAGTGGAAGGACCACCAAACCCATCATGCGGTCTCTTTGGAGCCTTCTTCTTCTCCTCCTCCTCCTCCTCCAAAGCCTTACGAATTTGAGCAACATCTTCAACATCCATTGAGCCTACAAAGAAGAGAGACAACAAGATTAAAATTATAGGTATGTCAGTTTCCAAAAATTTACCATAAGCAACTTATACCCCAAGGTTCATTTGGGGAAGGAGTAGGCTTGAATATACCATGATAAAGTTTATGATTGGGATGCAATAAGCCGCAACCCTTCAGCTTCGATATAATAAATAGCCCTTTTATCTTTCTGACCTCCTCTGGCATTCCAAAAATCTACTGCTTATGAGACTTATACAATCGCTCATTCACCTCTGAAGAGATGGTATAAACATAATAATGGCGAGAGAAAGAAAGAAATCTATCAAAGTTCAAAATAAAGAAATAACAATCAACCCACTTTTCAGTTCTACTTGGGACATCCGGAAAAAATGAGTCCCTAGCCTGAATGTAAAAGAAACCCCCATTCCCGTTGCCAGGACTTCTTTTAACCTCGAAAAGAAACTGAAACTTCTCGCTAGAGAGATTGATTCCATTTTCAGCATAATGAACAAAAGTGGATAAAATAAGGGTATACGAATGAGGAGGCATTTGCACTTGAGCAACTTCCAAAGTATCAAACCATTGACGAATAATTAGATGCATTGGAAGAAACAAACCACAACGAATATGCTCAAGGGTAATAGTGATATATCCCTCTAACGGTGCACTAATGTATTCATGAAGTTTGGGAGCTTTAACCGCATACCTAGAAAACCCGAATTAATTAAGAACCCTGATGGCATCACTTAGATGAGTAATTTTAGAAGGGGGGAGCACAGAGGAAGACGAAAAGGGATCCATGATGAAATCTTAAAAGTTATTTCAAAGAAGGATCAAATAAGAACTTAAATGATTTTTTCCTATTCTCAATCCGCTGAATTACCCCAAACATAGAAATTAATCCAGAAACAAATCTGTTTGAGCAAAAAGGTTAAGCAAAATTTGCGGAGGATGAAGGAAAAAAATGCCTTTGTTTGAATAATGGCCGCACGATGGAAACGATCAAGTGTCTTACGAAAGTGGATTTGTGGTAGAATTACCGAGTATAAAGATTTATGAAAATCTGCATAGAAAAACAAAAATCCAAATTGAACAGCCAGTTAAAGATGGTCCAGTAAGAGACTGACATGTGTGAAGGAGCATTAAATATGAACATAGCTAAAAAGTCTTATTCTCAACGTCGAAAGGACAGATTAAATTAAACTGATTAGACATACATACTAGGTGTTTAAGGCAACAAGTCCACCCTGACCTACATTCGTCGCAGAGTTGAAGGCCAAGTGTTACACCCGTTCTTACCATGAACCACAATAAAGGAATGTGAGATAGAGCGGAGGGGGAATCGACTTAGAACCATGACACCTAACCCAATCTGAGCCCTATAATTAAAGGATCATGACAAGAAACTAATACTGAACGTCTAGGAACAGGGTCGTGCCACCATAGTTGTACCCAATAGCATAAACATAAGGTGAATGGCGTAGAAAACAACATCAAATGTACTAAGGTAACAAAAATTCTAACGATCACACTTTGCCAATCCCTATAGGAACCGGTCTATTCTAGCACATACTGAGGGCAACCTAGACAGTACCACCCTGAGCCAAGAACACTTTAGAAGGAACTGTATACAGGGCCACTCGGAGTATGCTTCAATGTAGAATTGACCTTACATGGAAACGAAAAAGTATGAAGTACCTTCTCTCTCTTCAACAATCCAAGCAAACTTGTACAGAGGGTGACTCAAACCGCGAAATAGCCCCAGGAACATCCCAGGCATATATACCAAGTTAACCCTCAGAGAAAAATAAGGGAAAGTTATTCCATTCCGACTCGACGCCTTACTAAGTCAATCGAAGGCAATAAAGGTATCAGTAGGGTAGTGGGGTCTGAATGCCAAGCATTATTCACTGCAACATCTTTTTAAACAATACAGCAAAGCTCCAGGGAGGTTCCCTATCATTCCCTCAAAATATTCGCCATCTTGGGAGAGAAGAGACCAACCCATGCTGGGTCGGGATTCCTACCCAACTTTTCGAACATCCCATTTCAAATTTCCAAGATCCCGCCAATATCACGATTTCCCACCAAAACCCCATCATTAATCCAGTCACAAGGAAAATGCACCATGGACGAGCGAAAAGTAGAAAAATCTAAAGGTGGAGATTGAAGGAAAATACCAAAGACAATTGCAGCAAACAACAATACACTTTTGATACTATAATAGGAAAAACGAGTGGACAAAAAAGGGTTTCTTATTCTTTTCCAACTTTTTCTCCTTCTAAAAACAAAAATGAGATATTGTATGCCTTTCAGGCCATTGTATTCATTTGTACTAAAACCTCAAAGGTATAATGGAAATTCCCATGGATGTAGGATTGACATTAATCCTAACCACATAAAAATCTCTATGTCCATTACTGCTATTGTTCTATTATCCAATTTTATTTTCCTGTTTGATTGCAAACCACATAGACATTTCAAGAAATAGTTGAAGTGCGATTAGTCGAATGTGTAAGCATTCAACAACACAATCGCTTCTTAAGTTGAATTGAACGAAGCTTAAATTGACCGATTCCTAATCGTAAGGGCGACTAGTCATAAGGTCACCTCATGATCAAGTTGAGTGTGGTGAAACCAAAAAATTTCACCAACTCCTAGTATGAGTAATACTTTACCATAAGCAAACAAATCATATAACGAGACCACACTGCTAAAGGACGGAATAGGTTTTCTCATCACTATTCTAGTTAACATCATTTACATCATACTATGTAACAACACCAAATCATGATCCAACAACAGTCATCAATTTTAACATAAATATGAGATTTTCCTTCACAACATATTCCTACTAGTTTCTACATGTAAGTTCATTTTAAATTGCTACACAAGCCTTACCCTTACCCTTACCATTTCAATAATGATACTGGACACTTAAGGTTAACACCTAGGTATTTTATCCTGCACTTTCTCAATTTTACCATGAATGGATAATTAAGTTTCCACCAGGGCCTTACACCTCCAATATCAAATATAATGTTGTGTTTAGACAAATAGTTTCCACATGGGCCTCACACCTTGCTACCGAATATAATGTCATATTCAGACAAATGGTTGCCACATAGGCTTTGCTCCCATGTTACTGAATACAATGTCATATTTAGACAAATGGTTGCTGCATAGGCCTTTCTCCCATGTTACCGAATATAATGTTGTGTTTAGACAAATTGTTACCACATAGGCCTTACACCCATGTTACTAAATACAATGTCGTGTTTAGACAAACGGTTGCCACACATGTCTTACATCTTTATTTTATTTCGTCAAATGATACAACTTATCATATTATATATTTCTTAGCTTATTCTCAATTTTCCATTTTTAAATAAGTTACTTCGTTTAAACTTATTAACTCTTATGGTAATTTCATCTCTATGAAATTCTCAAACATCACTCTGGTAGATAGCTTCTAAAGTGCTACCAAAAATTCGTTTATTTGGTTGTAAATTTTTAGCATTATAATATATCGCATGTTGGCATTACACATCTATCACATGTCAAGTTCACTGCTGTCAAAGGTTGAACCATGGTATGTTAAAGTTGCAAAGCTATCACGTGCCTAAATGCATCACAGATCTAAGCTATCGCGCCAAGCTATCACATGCCTAAACCTATCGCTTGCCAAAAGCTATCGAGTTTCAATGAATTATCTTATATCAAAATCTATCACATGCTTAAAGCTATAAAGTGTAGAAGATCTATCGCATGCCGAAACCTATCACATGCCAAACACTATTGAGTGTTAACGTTTTAAACTATCAATAATAGACAATTTAGTGCTATTGCATGTCTAGATTTTTAAAGCTATCGAGTACTCAACTGATTAAGCAATCCATGTACGATTTTAGGCTACTGAGTGCCAAAGGTCATAAGGCTATCGAATGTCAGGGCCTATAAGCTATCATATGCTTAAATCATAGTCTTGATAATTAAATTGAAAACTGTTTTATTGTCATCAAAAGTAATTATTTACATCAAACCCTATTATACGTTGAATTATCATTTTCCAACTTGACCGTTTGCAGTTTTCTTTTCAGGAATTATTAATTATTTTACTAATTAATTATTAAAATTCCCATTAGGAACTACCTCTCCCTTTACTAAATAATTCATATTAATTCGGAAATGCATGTGAAAAATCCCAAAATTCACCAAAAATATGATTAATCATCTTTTACCTTATATAAAGATTTCAAGCAAAATAATTATTCTTTTATTTTGAATAATTAAATCTAGAAATTAAGAATTTTCTCACTTGGAAAATTCCTATAAATTCCAAATGATTTTAGAAAATTACAAAATTGAAACACCATTTTCATGTTATTATTTTACATATCATATAAAAAATTTAAGTGCTTTGGAGAAGGTTTAATTCACATTTTGCCTTAAACACATAAAAAATCATCGTCATTAAATTTTCAAACATGAATAAAGGTTATTTATCATTCATAATTTGTTTACTATCATTCAAAGCATCTTTCTTACAAAAATCCTAACCCAAACAGTTTTGGAAGGTTTAAAGAAAGGATTAGTCACCTTTTTGTTTGATTAAACTTGATTAAAACTTTTCTCCTTCTTAGAGACGAGAGCTCTTGCTTTTACTTTGATTTTCCTTCTTCCTACACTTTAAATGTGACCAGCCTCCTTGGGGTTTCTTTCCTTTTGTTTGGTTCTAAATAAGGGAGAGAATGATTGAAAGGTTGGAAGTGTTAGGGGGTTGATAATTTGGGCTTGGGCTAAAATCTCATTCTAACCTATTCTTATTAGTTCCCCTAACTCTTCATCCTAAATTCACTCCTCATTCTTGTCAATAGAATTGTCTTACTTAGTTATTATCCCATAATGTATTTTAATTAATTAACTATTTAATTAATATTCCATATTATAGCACTCTAAAATATAGGGTGTTACATGATATCTCCACGATTCGGTATTTTAAAATATCGCATATGCTCCTTAACCGGTACCTTACCAATATCAATAATAACCACTAACTCGTTATATTATGGTAGCGAACTTCGATAATGCCTTCTAAGGGTGAGTCGATTGCTACAAAATGCCAAATCAAATTGGAATTTAAAAAATTGAAAACCAAACCGAAATAGTTTCAAATAATTTGATTTGTAACTAACTTAACTGAATTAAAAAAGCAAACAAGAGAGATTATCACATGTCATCATCCAAATGATCATTTTATTCAATGGAAAACACAAACATACGATTAAAGAGTTTTTATTGAGTATCCTTTTATGTTTATAAAAAAATTGACCCATTTATACATAAACTCTATATTTATTACTAAATTAAATATAAAAATATTATAATACTATAAATTGGGATAGTAAAATAAAAAGGGTTAACTTTGGTTAAATCAATAACCAAACAAAATTATTTTGGAGATCGAACACTGACCGATTAAATTACATAACATAACCAACAAAATGAACTGGTTTGGTTGGCTAGTTAGGTGCCGACGAATGTTACTCACTATTGAGTTTATCACTTGCCAATGAACTGTTGAAAGTACCCAACTAGGAAAGTGAACAAAACAATTCTCACTTATACGAGAAAGTGAAGAACTTCTCTAATCACCAAACAACAAACTCTCTCTTCCCCAAGGTATCATCTAACTACACCTAACACTTCAACAAGCAAACTAAGTTCAAGCAATGCGCGAACTTCCTAATGTGAAATGACTTAGTGGATATATTTTCTACATTATCCTTTGTGTGGATCTTTTGAAGGTGGACTTAATTCAATTCACTCTTAGCAACAGGAGTAACTCTCTCACCTTAATATGTTTTGTCCAAGAATTGAAAGTCAAATATTCTTCAAGATGAATTGCACTTTTACTTCACTATTAACTTTCACACTAGTATTAATGAAAACCAAATCACACAATGAGCGCTTCAAATGTAGTTCCTAGTTAGCTACATCGATAATAAGTATCAACTCTACTTTTATACTCAATAAAGCAACTACTGACCGCAACCTCTCTTTTTAACAAGTGGTTTTACAACCAAAAGTAAATACACTAAGTGAGGTTGACTTCTTCTAATCTCTATCACCAATATAATCTGAACTATAGTGACCAACCAAACTACATTCTCTATCATTACCAGTAAGGACAATCCCATAATTTGAAATTCCTATAGGATACCCAAAAATAATTTAACCGCTTTTCAATGTGATTTCCCAAGGTTTTCGATATAATCATTCGAATAACATGCACAATGTTAGGTCTAGAAAAAACCATAAAGTAAATAAAACTTCCAATCATGCTAGCATAATTAACATTTTGCATATTTTCCTTGTCTTCATTTGAAATCGAAGAGCCTCTTTCTTAAAACATTATCTACAATGTCATTGGTGTATTCATGGGCTTTTCTTTATCAATTCTAGACTAAGCAAGCACCTTTCTAAGATACTCCTTTTGAATCAGTTTCAACCAAATTAAGCTTTCTATATCTAAAATTTCTACGCTGAAATTTTCTTTATCTCAGTAAGATCCTTTAGATCAAATTTTGAGATATTACTCGACTTCATCACATCGTCAAATTCCATCGACTCATCCTGAATTATATGCAATGAATAGTCAAACTAATCACTAAGGATGAAGTTTGTAGGATTCTAATCATTATACCGCTTAGGCGGTTTTTAACATGATGACCGGTATAAGTAGCACTAATATCATTTAAAACAACGTCAAATCCATAGCTGACTCCTAGAAAGTAGCATGCCTTGATTGAATAGTTTTTTTATATCAGGTTCCAAATGTTATGATTCTTTATATTAACTATATAACCAAGCAAAATGCCTTTCAAAGCTTCACCTTCCAACTCAACCGATAAGCTTTCTGCCCAATAGCCCCTTAACAAGCCCTATCTAAATCTCAAATAACGAACACTTTTTAGTAGAATATAATTTATCCTTTTTACAACCTTATTAGATTGTGGATCCACAAGTGTAGTAAAATGTCTTTGAATGCCATGATTTCTTCAATAATTTAAGAACTTCTTGGAAACATACTCACCACCATTATCGGACCTCAATCCTTCAAAGTCCTTTATGTTTCATTCATTATAAATGCCTTCCAAACTATGAACTTTTCAAGAGTCTCTAAACTGATCTTTATTACATACACCTAAAATTTCTATGAGAAATCATTAATGAAAAAACACAATATGTAGATTCTATAAGGGAAGATGTACAACACTTCCCAACACCAGATTGAACATGATCATGTAGATCTGTAGAATCATGCTTTACAACACCAAATGATACCTTTGTCTACTTTCCCATGACACATTCTTAGGAAACTCTGATTTATTTAAGTTATCAACCTTAATTATATTTCTCTTTTGAATTTCCTTTAGGCTCTTTTTCGAACCATGATCCAGGGATCCATGGTCTATTTGCATCCACATCACAAAAACTACCAAAAAAATTATCGATCCTTTATGTGTATTAAATTTTAGACCATCACTCCTTTCTTTAATAAAAGTTCCCCATGATAAACATCAAACTATTAATTTGAAGTATCCTTATGTCCCCAACAAGGCTAGTTAACTTAACAAAAAATGATTTATGAAAATCCAAAACATAAGGAATATTAATTAGAGTGTGCGTAACTCCGTCATTCATAGGAATATACACTTAATCAATTCCTAATGACATACATATAACATCATGGCTTATACATATTTCACTTTCCTCCTTGCTAACATAGAAAGAGAATTAATCCTTATTAGACATCATGTGAAAAGATGCTCCTTAATTAAGAACCAAATAGTCTGCAACATCTGTTACTATCATTATAATCACAACATTATCGATATCATTCTTCGCTGCAATTGGTAATGATATAGATAAATTATGTTTCTTATTCAACACTTGAAACTTATCTTTCTATTTACGAGGTTTCTTACAATAATAACATTTCCTTCTTATTGACTTACCACACTATAAATTAATGAATTTCCTAGATTTGGAATTCCCCTTGTAACTCTTCGTTCTTACTTCTGAGACTCTCCCTTAGTAAATAAGCCTTGAGCACTGTCTGCTTTACCACTTTCACTCATTTCCTATATTTTGATCATGTAATTCCATAAGAAGAACCACTTTGACATCACTAAGCGATATAGTACCCCTAATAGATGATAATTTAAAAATAGGGTTTATCACATTAGAAGTAAACAAATTATAATCATGGTCTTTTGCTCCTCCTCAAATCTGCTGCATTCTTCTTCATTAGTAACCCATCAAAGGTATTTAAGTACACCTTTAACGAAGCTCTTTCTGTCCATTTAAAATAAATAATGTCCTCGATAATATCAAATGATTGGCTAATCAATATTCATGTAGATATCTTAGAACTTGTCCCAAATTCCTTTAGAACTAGTCTCACTATCAATTTTATTGATTACATTCTCCCCCATAGCAAACCGTAGTGCAATAAAGGTTTGTTCTCCAATTCTTCCTTTATAACCTATGAGATATTCATAGGTAACAAGTGTGTATCAAATGCTACCGTATGAACCTAATTTTAATTAAAACTCTCTTTCATCCTTTATGCTATTTTTCAAAATTATTATCTTTATTCCACATTTCTATTACAAGTTGTGAACCAGAAGCCACATATGAACACCTTACATATGGGCAACAATATGACTAGTATTGACCTCTAATAGAGAATCTTTGAACCCTATCATTTCAACTAACACCTCCTTAGTTTAAAGTATTGTGATACCAACAATCGGTGAAAACTTAAGGGTTTTAACTAATGAGAGTAAATAAATAAACCATGTATAGTGGATGCAATGGACCATTATATATATGCTAAAACAAATAAGAAATAAGCTAATAGTAACAAAGTTATTCCAATTCTCTTAATTTCACAGCCAATAACAATCAATGGTTTTGGATAAACCAAAAACAAATTAGAATAGTGAACATAGAAGATTTATAGTGGTTCCACTATTAATGTGATAGGGTAAATCCACATGGGAAAGGAATTTTTTTATTGAGAGAATTTTACAAGAGACCGATATAGTTTAATCTGATAAAGGATGGCCTAACAAAATAATAATTACAACAACCCTATACGAGATTAAGAGATGGTGTAATGAGTTTATAGCCATTTAATTACATTGAAGTTGTCTATACTAGCCAAAGGAATATCAAACCATCGACAATCACAAAGCTGAACATCCCAAAATAGATTTTGATAAAAAATACAACTCATGCGGGTTAGCTTGTTCTGTATGAGCATTCGACTAGTGGGAATTTTTTTAATTTAATGCCTTCACTAGTCGATCGGTGGAGGGTGACTACTTAATTGTTCATCTCATTGTGTTGAGATGTACGTCTAGCGGTCAGTCGGTCATGTTCCAACAGTTGATCACTAGTGTAGTTGAAGCACCAATATGCTTCACCTGCTTTGTCTTCATGCACACATGTCTTACTCTTTTGATCTTATCTTCCAAAATATAGCTTTGACTGATGATTTCTTTCTGTCATTGTATTCCATACAAAATTATCTTCTTTTGATTTATTGTATTACATAATTCAACATAATGTAATATGGAGAGATAATGTAGATAAATGCTTTGTATGTCCTCATGCCCCAAAAAACAATTCTAAACCATATTGTTACATATTAATGAAATATTGCATTTGTTTTATCAATGCATTATGTAGAATTTTATAATTATAAAGAGTGTAAACATTTTTAAACTAAGATCAAAAATAAAGAACAAAAATCTAGTCTTAGTGAGTCCTAACAAAGGAAAAAATATGCCTTACATCGGCAAGATGGTAGATGAAGAACGAATGCCACAATTGATGATGTTGTTAGATTAGTGAGGTTTATTCATGTAAGATACAAGTTTGAGTTCAATATAAGAGTGGTTTATAATCAAGTTAAAAGAGCGGTATTTAAGATTGGAAAAACTAAGCTTCGCTAATGTCGTATAAAAAAACAATTAGTGAGGTACAATGATTTGATTGTTGATACTAAAGAGGTGTATGCACTTGAGCATGTAAGGCACAAACATAATATCACGTGAATTGCATTGATTGGCGTGAATAAAAAATTAGAGTAATATGAGAAAAATAAACATAATTTCTAAAGGAAAATCTTGAGAATAACTTTCTTGTACAAAAGCTGTAATTTGTCTTTTATCAACTTTATCTATTTATTTTGTCATGCACTGTATCTTATACGAAGAAATATTGTACCTTCACTTAAGTTTGAAATATATCCTTAATTATGTTAGGAGATGTTGTACCATTAATTAATAAAAATTATTATTTCTTAATAATATTTCAGATAAAGAAAATTCATTAGAATTAAATTCAAATTCATATGATTATACACTTACGAAAAACTCTTAAATAAACATAAGCATGAACTTTTACAATTAACATTGATCTCTGGTGATATCCTAGATATGTTTGATAAATATTGTGATTTTCTCGAAGAATTATAGAGAAGCGTGAAGTGATTTGTAAGAAAATAGAGGCAAAGTAGCACGAAGAAGAGATAAGGAGAAGCATCATCAACAGAAATTACTTATAGAGTTAAGGTATGCCATAGGGTTAATTATGTAATTTAATCATGTAAATTAACTCTTAAAAGAAATCTTATTTGATACAAAAGGATGCTTTTGATTTTATTTTTTTTATGTAAACATACATATTGTTAAGAGTACATTAGAACATGTAAGTAGAAACCCTATAACGACTCGCTAATTTGACAATTATAGTTTTAAAATTTTAATTAATGGTAAAAGACAATTTTAGTAAAGTTGTCCTTTTGGGAAGTTTTATATTTCCATTGCACTCGGAACGTTTGAAAAAATAATTGTGATATATAATATGTTATGGTTTGGACACAATGACCGAAATGGGTATTTTTAGGTCCAGAATTTCTTTAAACCAAAAAAACTAAAAAATTTGCTACAAATACGAACCTTCCCAAGCCATAGCCACCACTAGAGCATTCTCTCTTCCCTAATTTTAAAATTTATTCTTAATCACTTTTTAATGGAAGAAAATTTTCTGACTAAAATTATTCTAAAAGTTTAGAGTATCCAAGTATTATCAAATTGATAGTCTAGACGAGGCAAAGAGACGTTAATTGTTTGTTTTTTTGGAGATATAGCTCAAGGTGGCATGAAATCGGCAAACAAGTCTTGATTGTCGGATTTTGAGTTTCACGAACAATGATGATAGGCGACGTCGCTGGTACTGTTAGGTCGGCGGCGGTCAGTGGATGCATCAGTGAGGTCTAATCGAGTCGAACTTGTATAGATCGGTGGAAAAAATGAATGAAGATGGTGACGGCTAAGGAATCGTGAGGCAACTTCAAGCACCACGTGGGGCCGTGGTTGGTTGAGACCGGAATGGGAGGCGACGTGGTGACGATGTAGTTGTTGGGCTAGAGTCTGATGTAGAGATTCGATGAGGGCTAATAGAGGAAGTGGCAAAGCCAAGATGATACAAGGGAGAAGAAGTACTATAGATGATGGTATTTTCTTTTTTTAATTTATTAAATTATAATAATGCCCCTACACTTTTAACTTAAATAACCTTGCGTACGATCTCTATTTCATGCGCCGTATTTTCAGTTGGATTCATAGGAAATTTCGAACAATTTGGCATTATGTTTACTGGCTATTGAAGTTATTTATAAAAGCATGTTGGTATAATTATATAGTCATAATTATTTATACTTAAAAAATATTAAATAGACATTCATCGATCAAAATATACATCTATTGATATATGCTACACTATTTTGATGAGAGTTTGGTTATTGCGGTGTTTGAGGTTATATGTGTTCTAATTTGGTTGTTTGATTGTTTAATTAATGTGTCGTTGGATGTTGGTGTTTTATAGTAATGATTGTAGATTTGAGGAAAAATAATTAATTAACAAAAAAAAGTAAAATGGCATAATTTTTGAAAAAATTATTAAATTAATGGAAAATAAAATTGTTTACAAATTTTGAGTGATGTTTGTAAATAATTGTGATTTAGCAATTCATACTAAAATTGATGTGAAAACTTTAGTAAGGTTATTGTCTATGAATTTTGGAGAAATTCATAAATACTAACGAAAAATCTATATTAAAGTGAATCTGGAGGATTTATTGCTATTTTTAAAGTAAAGTTTAATTTAATAAACAATAATGTGTTTAATTTAATAAACAATAATGTGATTTTTAGGAAGACTGTGTTTTTTTTGAGTAAATTAATAATATGAATAATTTTATGAAGTTTATTGAAATTTTCTATTATAATGAGTAATAGAAATAAGAATTATTTTGAATAGTAATAATAATTAAGGTATACTTTCCAAAACTATTTTGGGTTAATCTATTACTATTTTTTAGATCAATAGCAATAAAAGGATTTTTGGGATTTAAAGTGGAATATTATTATTTTTGAGTCAAATAGTAAAAATGGATTATGAAAGATAATAAAGAGATTTGAGCAAACATTATTATATTGACGTGAAGTAGTAATATTATGGGTTTTGAAAGTAACTTGATGTAAATTACTATTTTTGGTTAAATAACAATGCTCTGAAATATTTGAAGTAATATTTTGATAATGAATTATTTTTTAGGTATATTACAATTTTTATTATTGTTTTGAGATAAAATAAATAAAAGTGTTTTTATAATAAACAATAATAAGACAATATTATACTTAAGGAGGAAATAATAGGTGTAAATACATTATTTTGGATTGTTGTAACATATGAATTAATTGTTGTTTGAAATTATCATATATGTTTTTTGTTGTATGGAGATGAAATCACACTATGATGAGTTATGCGATATTTTATCATTACTACTGTATAGACATTGTGTAGTTATTTGTGGTTTCTATTATGTTGATGACATGTTTGTGTTATTAATATAGAGTAGTTAGTAAATATTTGATGTGTTTGATGTTGTGTCACTAATATGGGTAATTAATACATATTATTAGTTTTGTACTTTCATTTATGCTGTTGATGTTGTGTGACTAGTAATGGATGGTTAGTACACATTTGAGGATATTTGTTGTTCTTGATTTATTTGATGGATGAGTGAACATTGAATACTATTGAATTTGTGTGAAGTTTAATGATTGTGTATTACTATTATTATTTTTACCACATATTTATGATGATTGTAGTGGTATGGTGAAATATGGAGTTTTTTTAATGTGGTTTCTATTATTGTGCAATGTTATGTTCTAATAAGTATTTAATGCAGAAGAACAAGAAACAGAACTATGTGGGCTTGATCTAGAAAGGGTACGAATGTAGTCTTGGCAAATTCTATTCATACATCGTAAATTGCTATACATATACCCCAAAAAATTACTAAAACCAGATACACCATTTTTTATTTAATATACATCACACATTTTACAAAACTACCCCTAATTTGAAATAAACTAAAACCCTTATGTCATATTAGTTGCTTTCTCTTTCTCATGCATTAATCGAAATAAGGTTCTCAAATTCACTTTTATAAATTTCATTTTTTAAATTTAAATACCTTAAATGGAATTCAAATTATTTAATCATTTAGATATAGCAAATTTAATTTAATTTTTGAATATTAAAATGTGAAATTATTTCATTTTTGATGTTAAATTTAAACTTGATTTAATTTAAATAAAAGATAGAGAAGAATTTTGCACTCTACAAATCATAATGATTTTGGTAATAATATTAAAATTTAATTTCTATATTTAATTTGAAGTTAAAAATATTAAAATTAACTATGCATGAATATAACCTAAAAGTGTATAAATAGAATTTGATGCCTAGAAGGAATTTAAATTTAATTCAACTGATGATGTATAGAAATTTTAGTTTCTTTTTGAAAGGAATTACATTGATTATACTATGAATTTATGATTCTTTAATGCCGATTTTTATTTTTATTTTCTTAAATAAGGGCATTTTTGTCTAATATTTTATAAAAAATTATGGTGTTGGTAAAGCAATTAATAGTCTATGAATAGAATTTTCCTATGTAATAGCCTACGGTTTCCTTGAGGTCGGGGTGTATAGGGTTGGGCGCAGTCCAAACATAGTTGTACATTTTTTATAGGCTTGTAGGTGATAGCAAAGGAAAGGAAAGAAGTTTGGTTATATACGGCGCTTATAGGTTGCTTACTTAAAATTCCTCTTCTGTATTACTGTTGTATTGCTTATACATGTAATAACTATTGATGTATAGAGGGATATGGATGTCTTAATTATTTTATTGAGCCTTATATGTTGTTCATTGTTGAGATATATGTATAGCGTTGCTTATTTCTGTTGTGAGCATTTTCCCGTTTGTTTATATATTTGGATTTATAATTTTATAACCAACAACCCAAGGTTTTTAAATCTGAGCTTAGTTCACAAGCATATTTTGATGGCATTTGCCACTAATTTTATACGTTAGGAATGGTGGGGCATCACAAACCTATAGGACAAGTGTTTAGTCAATCATGGTTACAAAAATGTTCATAACTATGAGTGTTGAATCACATAAATAACTGTAAACACTTATCCTTAAATATTTGTAGTCATTCGGTATTTCAAGAATGGGATATTTATATACTAGTAAGACCAATGTACACATCACTATCTATACAATTGACTAAGATTTACTCATGTTTATTGGGGAACCAACATGCTACATACTTATAGTCATATGGAATGATTATCGAATGACTTGACAAGAGTCTGTTATAGGTTATTATATCTAAGTTAAATAGAAAATCTCATTTGACGATGTGCAGTAGTCCTTTGCATAAGAGTATTGTGAATCTGATGCATAGAAGGTTTACTTTGACTATGGTCAATAAGATGATATGGGTTCACGTTGTGGTCATAACTGCATATGTGCCAAGATTTATGACATGAAACATTACTTAAGAGAGGATATGCTTCCTTCGATATAGTAGGCTATTTCACTGTAATTAGCATTTGACACAAAGTCATAAGTCTCTAGCAAGAGTAACTTGGTTAATCGATAAATGTTATTAGATTTAACCAAGTGGCTCTGAAATTCAAATTTTGCAATTAAATACCAAAATTATTGAGTATTGGACATTAACCGAACTCTTATGTCTAAGTGACATCTTGATGATGAAGAGGAATAAGGTGTTAGCATATCATTGCTTAAGGGTGCTCCTTTAAAATGATTATGAAGTCGAACTTTCCTAAGATGATCGATAAGCGTAAGTGTGGCCACTACTGTACTTCATTAAGCTTCGTACGAGCTTTAATATTTAAATATCACTAAGGGTTGAATACACACCAATAAGTCACACAATCGAGTTATAGTATTTGACTAAATTTACACAATCGAGTTATAGTATTTGACTAAATAAATTTAATAAAATAATTTACAAAGATTATAAATTATTATAGATAAAAAAATTATTTTACAAAAATTAACTAATAAAATGTAAATAATGTTGTATGCATTTGTTTAATTTGATTAACAAATTAAATACCCAACATTTAAATATTTGAATATAACCAAAATTAAATAATAATTTGTTATTTATTCAATCATGTAGGTTCGGCCTCATATAGGCTAAATAGCAAAAATTATTTCAAGTTTTGAACTTGGATAATTATAGTATACTATCTTTCGACAATGGAGAAAAAAGTGGATCTATGATGATGTCATCGGTTTTACTTATATATTATAAGTATTGACCTAAGTGTATTCATTTAAGACACATCAATTTCACAAGAGAATTATTTTCTCTGTTAAACTGTCTTGGGCTTGGATTTGCAACCCATAGAAAAAGTGGAGAAGAAGTTCTCTAAAGTAAATCTACCAGTCTAACGTGTACACTACTGAGCGGGACTATCAGTTCATAGCCTGAAAGTGTAAGCCCGCGCGGCGTGGCCTAACCGATTTTTGTATCAGCCCAGGTTACCACTCACCTTTAGCATCTCAACCCTCATAGACACAATTGCCCCTCCACCTATTGAATTTGAGTCTCTATCCACGACAACACCCCATCGCCCCGCCATTAGACAACCAGGTCATAACAAGCGTGACTCGCCTCCTACACCTTTCCCTGTCCACCATCTTTCTAATCGTCCATCACTTATGCACACTCCATTTTGTTGGAGTTGGAAGACTTCAAACAAAAGCTCATGTTCGACCCTACATAAAGAGGTGATGAACCTGTATTGTTCCCTAGCAAGAGCAAGAAAAAATGACACCGTTCCTTTGGAAAAACTGCTAGTGTGTACCAACCACCATTTGTACTAGCTGCTTTACTAATATAAGCACTCCATGTACAACCTGCCAATTGGTCTTCATCCGGACCATTCTTTCTATATGGCATCCGAGCTAGCTATAATCTGAGCCTTATATCACAGTTAACAATAATGAGCAAACAGCTTTGAAGGCACTATTCTGAAACCTCCAAATCACGATCTTTACAACTATAAATTGAGATCAATGGATATATTCAAGGATCAAATTTTCAACAAAAATAAGCTTTATCATTAAGTTAAAAACTCTTGGAATCATTAGTAAAATTATCTCTTATAACTGAAACATCAAGTAATAAGATCATAAACGATAATAGATGTTGATCTTTGCTAACATCAGACCACTCTATAACTCGTGTCATTTGCTTTACTTGCATTAGATATAACTCCCTCATTCATTCCTTATTTTATATTTTTAACCATGGTTTTACTAAATTACTTTTGCTAAAGTCCGCTCTTATCATAACTCCAAGGTTGGTTAGAAATCTGCCAATATTTTGGCACTAGAAGGAGGTCCTCCCCTAAAATCACTCAACTATCATCACTTTTCTCCTCTTCAAAACATCTATTATACTCGATAACAATCACCATAAAACAAAATAGTGAAAATGAGGCTGTCAATTCTAATGGACACAACACTATCGACGACACTGGAGCCAGTGCCATTGGTCATATTTCTGGCATGAGCAATGATGTGTGGCTCGGCCTAGTTAATAGGATCATAAACATTAGGGAAATTTCCTATGACCTGAATGAACTTCGAACATGAATAGGTTGTTAAGAAACTGATAACTATGGTTCAAAAGTGTCATCTATAACAGACAAGACCCTTATCCAGGAGCCTACAGTCCCAATGCTTTATACGTCATGGATGATGCCCTTGAGAGTGTCGTTCTTGAAACCTTTATAGGGATCGCTTCCGCTCATAATAGGGATGTACATACGGTGCACACTAAAGACTTCACCTATGACATTCTAGTGCTCGGGACTATCCTAAAACAAGGAACTCATGATGCTCATCGCTCCCTCCCATGAGAGACTTTCTACCTTTGAACAACTTCGAGCAGTGAACAAGAGGAATGATATGCACTTTAACCATCTAAGCAAGAGAGGGCGAGCAATGAATAATAAACATAGGGAATTTTTTGTTCATTGCCAACCATGATGAGATGTCTCAAGACCCTACTCCCTCAAGGGGTGGGGTCATTACTCCAGATCACATTCTACGAAGAAAAACAAAAGGTCCCCTACCCCAATTTGCCATCATCACTCCCCATCTCCTTATCAATGTCATAGGTCTCCATCTCTTATGAGGCAGGAGGGGAACCATACCCCAACAAAGGCCTAAGATTGTCTATAAAATGTGGACACAATCCGTAGGGAAAATATCACATTGCTTAGGCAGAAAATGCTTATCACTCTCCATATAAATGTCAAGTTCTCCATATTTTACAAGGCATGGAAGGAGCCCCACCGCAATAAGGGACTTACGTCATCTAGAAGAGGTGGACATGGGTCTTAGAAAGGAAATGTTATTACTTAGACAAAATGCTTGGAATCTAGACTAGAAATTATGGCGGCGAGGGCCTCTCTAGCGATGAGAATAAAGAGTTGTTCTCTGAAGAAACACCAAGAACTTATATCCACCAAAAATAAGATTTTCCTCCCATTGGTAAGTATAATGAGAGTGATGACCCCTCAGACCATGTCACAACTTTAAAATCAATAACAAACTGGATAAATCTCTAGTAACCCTAATTTCCTCTTGTTCCTCTTCATGCTAACCGGACCAGCCTCCCGCCACACTACACCAGAAAAGACTTTTGGTAGCATTGAAAAAATGCTACCATAACTTATGGTAGCGTTTTAGAGAACGCTGCTATACGACATGCAACTAAAAGTCTAAAACTTTTTGTTGCGTTGTAGTAAACGCTACCAAAAGTCACTTTTAAATGCAACTATAAGTGTTTTCTGTAGGATTTAGAAAACGCTACCAAAAGTCACTTTTAAATGCAGCTATAGGTTTTTTCTGTAGGGTTAAAAAAACGCTACCATAAGTCTTCATTTTTTGGTTGCATGCTTTTTTTTTATTTTCAGTAGCGTTTTTAAATGCTACTATTTACGGTTGATGGTTTATACCATTTCCAGTAACCGCTTATATACTATTCATATTAAAACGAACGATCAATCGCATAATTTTCATATATTCAAACAAACAATTAAATCACATAATTAGCATATACAAACAATCAATCATATGATCATCATATTCAAATAATTGCAAAAACATGCTAATCTCACAATCAAATATAATATCCATAATCAATTCGATAGTAGTTTTTCAACAAAATAAGTCACATACTACAAGCATTCACAGAAAAGTTTCCACAAATGGTACTAACAAAATACGACAACATATATAACAATTAAATTCATGTTCGTTGCTTGATTACCAATAGTTCTTTGTTGTCGACAGTCTTCGCTTCGAAATAGCTAATTACCTACAAACGAGTTTAACAATCAACAATAGACTGTCAGCAAATATGAACCATAGACTGTCAGCAAATATGATACTTCCACTGTGACTTGCCTTCTCCCTCTTTCTACATGTTCGCTAATTATATTGACATTATATATTTTTAATTCACAGCATCTTAGCTTGCAAATTACCATAGACTGTCAGCAAATATGAACCGGGTTTCTCCCTATCCAAAATTTATTTTCATTGCCTACCATAGTTCATTGTTTCATAAATTTGAAAATATTTATTCCAATATTTGCAGAAAAGAGCAAGTGCTGCAAATCACGAATCACAAAAACTAAATCATTAACTGAGGTGAAGTTAGAGGAAGATGAGGATTGGCGAGCTTCTGATGCAAAAAAGGATATTAATCTCGAACTTCAAGCGGTAGTGCCAATTTATTCAAGGATAAGTGAGAACTATTCAACATTTTATATCCGATCTACTTTTATTACTGCTTATAATTTGTGACCAAATTTAATGATCATGCATTTTATATGTTTATATCAGTTCAATTTCGAAAATAGGAATGATATAGTGCGATTCTTTTTTATTTTACCTACCTGATAAGTGCTCAAGAAAAAACTTTTGTTGTTGGAAGACTTATCTTTTCAAATAAATCACTTTGTTTATTAGCGGATACCATTTTATAACTGGTCTGCAAAACCATGTACATGAAAGTTGATTAATTTGTTAACATGAGAAAACTGTCTTGATACTTTTTAAAGGAAAAAAATGCCTAGGCACATGGGCAACGTGCAAAGAACTGTGAAAAATGTCTGCGTCCACAAAATTGACCCTGTAAGAAATTTGATGTGGATGAAATGCTAGGTATCATTTTTATAAATACGGTACTCAAAATTTTCTCTATATAATTTTTTTATTCAAGATTGGTCGGCATTATATGGTTGTATGACTTTTATGATAGATGTATATTGAGATTTACCCAAACTGTAGCTAAATTTTTGTAACCAGGTTTCACCATCACATTGTTGTAAATGCACTTGAAATTTGAGTCGCCATTCCAAATATTGCAACTGCAGTTATTGCTACCAAAAATATACTTCAGTGATTTATACTTCTATGACAGAGAACATGATTTAGCAGTCTCTTAATTCTGGTAACCAGGTATAGGCAAATCTCTCTGTTAAATTCATTCAATTAGTTTGGGCAAACCTCTTGGTTGTTTTGATTCACAAACATGTCAACATAACTGATGTGAAGGAGATTGTTCCAGTTTTATTACCTGAGTATACCCTACTTGCTGTTGAAACAACTGAACTGAAACTTGAAGCGATGGTAACTGTATTAGGCAACAACTGTATTAGGCAAATACTGCATGCCTTCATGCAATCTGATAATTGCCTCTATGGAGCTCCTACATAAGTAATGTACATCTCGATTAGATGTCAGTGGATATCTTTTTCTAGTGCAAACATATGTAGTACAACATACAACATATAAAAACTTCACAGATTATAATTATGAAAACATAGGTCATACAACATATACAAACTTCTAAGTAGAAACATAAAAATTTATCATCATACGTAGGAAAAAAATCTTTTGATGTCGGTGGATATCTTTTTCTAGTGCAAACATAGGCAGTACAACATACCGATTTTCTTAATCTCTCTGCTCCCTAGCGATTGCAATATTTGATTTCGCATAGTATGTATACTATTGTCCACCCCCACAATACAAAACTAAAAAAAGAAAACAAAAAAGAATATTTTATTTTCCCTTCATTTCCCTTGTTATGTTTTAATGTCATAAAAATAGATCGTTTTACAGCTTGTGAGAAGCAAATTTGTCACTTAATTAAATGAACTAACTAATACAGAAGCCGAGAAAGAAAACTGCAGGAGACTAGACTTGAACAGTTTCTTAGAAAGTTGTGTGCATTGCTTCAATATTTGTTATATACCCAATAAATTCATGATTCAGTTGATGACTTTTCTATCGCTAGTTGAATAGCACCACACTATTATTATACTTGCTAGTAAATAGTTCCACCGTTTACTACTATAATTTTGTATGCGGTTAGCATACCTTGTACTAATCTACAAGAGAAGCATTTTGTACATATCGTTTTTTGACTCTTCAGCCTCATCATATCTGACATTTAGAAAGTATTTGCATTTTTCTCAAAGGATTTAGTTTTTTCAAAAACATGCAAGTAAAAGATTACAGATAAATAATAAAATATTATTAAGATCTATTCCTTAAAAAGACCAAAGTATATATGCCATACAAGGATGATTTACAAAATAAAAACAATAATGTTTGGTTAAATAATAGCCTAAGATGAAAATGTAGTATACACATATCTCATTTGTAACTCACCCAAAACACAATATCATGTATTTCAGGTTAGCCCTAAATTATTATACACTCAACCAATTTTACCCAATACAAAATATCATATACTCAATCAATACAAGATTCTAACCAATATTAAAAGAATAAAAAAGAGCGAAGAACAAGAATCGTTCATTTAATCAGATAAAAATAAATAGCATTAATAATATCATAAAACAGAAGGCATTAATAACTATATCTGGTTGGTTATGAGATTTTCATAAAATAGAAGTAATGCAATTCAATAATACTAAATCATTTGTGTCAACTTTCCATGGATCCGAATCGATGAAATTTACTAACAGTAAACCATTTGTGTGACATCGAAGTAAAAAATTATTTTCTTTTTGAATTGTTTTTCATAAGGTGACTAAAACACAGTCAAATTAATTTCTTTCAGAAAATAATTCATATCACACATATAAAACATCCACGAATTTTTCTTACAGCTATAAAATCTAAAATTCCAATTTCTTATGACTAAAAAAGTAAGAACTAAAGCCCGTATTAAAACATGTGTTTGAATTTGTGTATTCTAGCAGTTGCAGTTATCAACAATTAGGTACATATCAAATTTAGCATTAACTCACGTTCAAGAAGTTGTACATTAAAAACATACACTACTTAAGTAGAAAAAAAAACAACTGTTGGTTTGTGGTTCCAGTCTTCAGATATGGAAACCAAAATTCTAAATGTTGATAAACTATTGGAAGTACTCTCAAGGAGCACTAAGAATGACAATGATGGATGCCACAATCAATCAAACACAGCATTCGGATTATAAGCGAAGAAACCGCCAATTGAAATTCATTTTTTACATGGAAAACATACCGAAATTGGGAATGAACGACCATAGATTAGAAATCAGTAAGCCAAATTTTTACTGGCATAATCAAGTAAAGAACTCAGCGTATTCACCATAGTAATCAAAGTTAAGAACTCAGTGCATTCACAGAGTTCTAAATTAACTCTAATTAGGACAACTTAGGTAAGAAACCAAGTACACAGAGTTCTAAATGAGTAAAAGATAAATTTTGATATGCAACTCCTGTGTATACACAGAGACTTTTTGAGAAAATGAAAATTTTAATTACTATTGGAAAACTACAACATAACTGGTTTGTAAACTAGGCCATGTATATTATAATGCTACAAAAGGGAAATGTTCAATTTTATATATGAAGAAGTTTGCAAATCGGTTTGCAATGTATCTCTATGAAGAAGTTAACGATAACAAGTTACCTTAAACTCCGAACTTGTTTTCACTTTTACAAACTTTCTCCACTCTTTCACGTCTTTTACGTTGTACGGTTTCAAACCAAGTCTTTCCCCTTCGGTTGTTGCATTTATTATTTTTTGAACCAATTTGCTTTTTGAGGATCTCCAAATAGTTCCCATTTGTTGAAATATGGAATTTTTTGCCATTCATCTACTTTGAATCTAGCCTATAAATAAAAAAAGATGTTATTTCATATTAAAATGGTTTTAAAAAGACAATCTGTTAAGTAGATTATTTGTGTACACAAATCGATTGTTATACCACAAAAATAGTAATTTTTCCATACCTTAATTGATCCCCACAAGACAACTTTTAATTCATCACTTAGAAGCCTCCAATCGTCAAGCATAACCAGAACATGCTCCCGTACAAGCGGTCCAAGATAAGAGGACAAGTGTACCGAGCCTTCTCTTATTGGTATGGCTGCCTCATTGAATTTAACTTCAATTCAATTCTCAATATTTAACGGGGTCTTTTTACTTTTGTTGGACCTCTACCATGTTTTTTCACATTTATATTTGCAGTTTCAACTTCATTTGGTCTTTCGATTTCCGTCTCGGCATCAACATTTTCTTCACAAGCTGTTTCATCTTCTTCACGCAATTCATTTTCTTCACGGGGCATTTCAATTTCTTCATGCATTTCATTTACTTCACAAGGCATTCCATTTTCTTCACACGACATTTGTATTGCCTTTTGCCCTAATTCTTGTTCCTTGTCTACATTGCAAGCTTCACCGGTTGGCTCACTATATTTGACCTTTGGCTTATACTTCCACGATTTCGCTACATTATATCTTATTGGATTTAATTAAATTAAAAACTGACTTGCTAAAAATAAAAAATAGAAGTCTTTGAACAAGTAAACATTTGTACTGAACTTTTGAAGAGTTTTAATTTAATGAGAAGTTGGTTAGTAGGGTCTAAGGTTGTTGACGAAATGCAAAAGGCAAACAATGCACATCTCACATCTAGATATGGGTACGAAGGTAGACGTTCACACTACATGAATTGGTTTTAATCATAATTCAACTCAACAGTAATCATCTAATCAAGTTCATACACAAATCATTCTCATGAATATAGCTCCTACTATAAGACTTAGCATAAACTGTGCATATCTTGAATTATAATGTATAGTTAAGCATACGTACCTTATATATATAAATATATATCGATTATAATTACAAGTTACAAAAATTAAACAGTCATTGCTCATCATTATACAATTATAATTTGAACATGATTATATTATAATATCATCTGTATGCTGTAAACGGGTCCCTAGCTATTCATTGTGTTAGCTAATCCAAAGTCGATAGCCATCTAATCAACCCAACACCAAAACACCTAAAAATCGAAAAACAAATAGAAACTACAACACCAAAAGCAATACTCAAACAACAAGCACATAACAACCTAATTAGCAATTAATACAAGTAGGTTAATAATTAATTAAAAGGGCAAACCCATCCAGGAGGAGGGTCCTTGCCACAAGTGACCAGAACTTTCAAACTCAAAGGAATGAAAACATCAATATTAAGAACCCTCAACTTGATTGCAGTGCACAAGCAAACTGCAGCTTCAAGCTCCAGCAACACTTGTCATGAATGCACTATTTCAAACTGAAAAACAAAAAACAATTTACGTACCTTGAATCAGCTGTACAAAAGCAAATCCGTAGAGCAAAGGGTATCGATGATGCGAAGATGCGAAGTTGTAGATCTGATTTGTTAAGGAGCGAAGGCGAAATTTTGTCAGAGCTAAGGATATCGAAGATGCGGAGATGTGGAGCTAAGATCTGAAAAAGGAGCGTTAACGGAAATTTTGTTTCTGAGTGAGGCGGAAATTTTGTTGAGGAACGAAGGCGAAGGAAGCTGAAGCGAGGGAGGGATATTTTGATGAAGGCGGAAAAATTAAGTCAGTGGAGGGAAGGCTTGAAAAATAAATGTAGCGAGCGGCAATGTTTTAGAAAAATTAGAATAGAACGTAACCAAGCCCCCCAAAACAAAAGGAAAGACAATATTGGTTGCATTCACACCACAAACGCTACTAATAAATGCAACTAAATGTAGGTTTTCTTGTAGTGCCAGTTCTTACACTAACAGTCAGGTAGTACCCACTAATGGGCCCAACTATGCACTAAATTTAAAACCCTTTTTTCTGTCCCATGAAACTGAACCATGATGGCTAGTGAAATGTGCAACATACCGTAATCTCTAACTTAGTCGCTCTGAGAATACGCCAACCGCTTCGACAAGGAGATAACCCAAGCAAGGGGTCAGACAAGAATATCTTAGTGATCGCCTTAGCCTATTGTTTGTCGGCCAAATTCTATCGAGTTAGAAAATTAACCGATCGAATTTATAATAAAATTTCCGCAAGTGCAAGGTGTACGATTGTAGCACGTATGCGAGTATGGGTCGATCCATAGGGAATTGTTTAATTTTAAAAATTTTGTTCAATCAAATTAAACCAAAGTCGAGGGATTGTTAAATGACTAAAAAAAAGTAAAAACAAACTAAAAAACTAAGGAGAATAAAAATATGAGATTAAAGAGCAATTTAGAGGCAAATCCCCTCTAATGATCACATAAATCAACATAATGAATTTATGATCTCTTTTTGGTCATTTGTGAGTTTAGTTGATGCATTTATCATAAGCATGGCCTAATTGTGTTATTAATTAACACACCTAAACCATCAAACTTTAATGCACCCTCTAACCCACTTACTAACTTTAATGAAAATGACATGAAATTAAAAGTAGAATCTATTTTAAGCATGACTTATTAACTATTGAATTAGAAACAAAAACCATCAAATTTTGATTCTAAATCTACTTCCATTACCATGATCATATGTAGATGAAGAGGT
Source organism: Allium fistulosum (assembly GCA_030737815.1). NCBI lineage: Eukaryota > Viridiplantae > Streptophyta > Magnoliopsida > Asparagales > Amaryllidaceae > Allium > Allium fistulosum. The sequence goes on from CM060901.1 coordinate 723,879,820, forward strand.
AATTAGTGATTCATATGACTAAGCATAACCTCTTTGTTTTGAAAAACATAAGCTATCAAACTCAATATTAAACACAAAATCTCACAAACATCTAACTTTCCATTAAGCACAAAAGAGACATAAATGAAAATTTATGTTGCAGCTACATGATTCAAGAGAGCTTCATTACCCTTAAATTGAAGGGATTGACCTCTCATTTATGTTATCATATCAACACAAGTAGAAAGCAACATGAAACAAAAAGAAGAGGAACAAGAGCTAAATGAACAAGAAATAAAACTAATCTACTTGCATTAAAATCAAACTACACTACTTTCATGAAAAGAAGTAAACAAGAAAAGAGAAGAACATGTATTGAAATTGCATAAAAAAAAGAATTACATAAAAGAAGAAGTGACTAAGTAGCCATGAAAAGAAAGAGAGCTCTCATATTATTTTTGATCTAAACTAACTAAGAGAAGAGAGCCTAAAGAAGAGACTAAAGAAGAGGAGAGGATTACATGAAACATAAGGGGTATTTATACATGTATGAAACCCTAATTCATATTTTTGGGGAATGCCCAAATTTCCCTTGAGGTAGTGTGGCCACCAAGTAATCATTAGCATGTGTTAATTCTCCACTTAAATGTGAATGAAGCTTTAATGGCCTTTTAGCATGTGCATTAGCTCCTAATTGAAAATCAAGGTAAGTGGGTAGGTGGGGTCCTCCATGTTCATGAGTTTGAATTATTTACATCTTCATTTGCTTTGTTTCCTTTTGTGCATGCATATCTTCATGAAACTACTTGTAATTTCCATCCAATTCTCCTACAAAATAATATAGAAAATTCCAATTAAATTTTCTCAAATTAATATATGCACAAAAATGACCATTTTGCCCCTATATGAAGATGAACATAAGACGTTTTGAAAATAATTTGAATTTTGGTTTAAACATGTGAAAATACCCAATATGATCGTTTATTTAATTTAATTAGATTAAATATGGTTGTAAAAATATGCACATTTACGTGCACATCAAATACCCCCACACTTATCTTTTTATTCGTCCTCGAATAAAGAAAAACTAAGATAAATCCGTTTTTGTAGGGAGCATGATTGCATTGAGCGTATGCAACAAGTAGTTAAACCTCTGGGTGTCCCCAGTAGGACGAGTGTTGTCTCGTGAGGGTTTTCTGCGGATACTACCCACAAAATCCAAATGCAGGATGAAAATATTTACAAAATGCAAGATTTATTTACAAATAGATGAATGCGAGTGTGTGAAAATATTTACAACCAAGGATTCACTTTTAAATCGACATAGATAAGTTAAATATAAGTTTTAGTCATTGTCATGAAAATTTAAGTCATTTACTCGTAAAAACATCCAACAAAAATCAAGTTATCATAACAAATAGACTAGTTTAGCTCGTTGTTTCGGTTGATAACTCATTATAACTATGAAATGGATCCTTAGTTGATTATCAAAGTTTATCAAAGTGATATTTTCATATCTTTTCAATAACAAGTCAAATCAAACAAGTTAAAATAGTGCTTGGATTTCATTTGCTTACTCTCTCTATTTTTTTTTGAAAATTTTATTGATATTTACAATATTTACATATGCCTAACTCAGATAAACTGAGGCCAGATATATTATCCATGCACTGCCTTGCGGACCTACGTGAGGAGAATACAGAGCATGGCGAGTGAACACACAAGTGTGAACACCTATCGACTGTAGGCGTTATTAATAAAATAATATTTATATACACACACCTAACTCAGATAAACTGAGGTCAGGTATACCAACCATGCACTGCCTTTCGGGCTTACATGAGAAGGGTACAGAGCATGGCGAGTGAACACACAAGTGTGAACACGTGACTCTAGGTGTTTATTAAAAAAAATACATATATACAAAAAAAATTATTTTTTTTGTTTTTTGTTTTTTTAGAAGAGAGAGTTTCGCACTATCATCTTAGCACTATTTAACTTAGAAGACAAAAAAAATGTTATATCTTTACTTTAAATCAACCACTTTTAAAATGAAGATTTTCAATTAGGATGTATTTCACAATTAACATGTATCAATCTTCCTATATACTAGTTAAACCATTGTTATTTGTAATCAAACTTCATTTTTATTTTTGTTAAGACAGATACATTTTCAAAAATTTCAATTTAATTAACCAAAACCATATATTTATCCTATAGTGTTTCTTTAAAAATAAATCAAAAATGCTTTAAAAAAAATTATTTTTTGTTTTTGAGATTTTTTTTTTAAAATTTCAGAAAGAAAAATTAAAAATAAACCATGAAAAATCGAAAATGATGATGAGTCTCCCCCCACACTTGATTTTGATTGTGTCCCCACAGTCAACCCAAGTGAAAGGAGAAAAATAAAACAGAAATAAAAGGATGACCTATATTTAAATGAAAACGAAAAGATATTATTTACAAGAGTTCAGAAAGTATATCGTCAAAAAGTAAATGAAACGGCCTTCCAAAGACCGATTCATTTGTCGAGTCAAGTATGCGAGACATAGCTTAAGCTCGAAAAACCAAACCATAAATGATTTAAAAGATGAATGTTGATTTGGAAAAACGAATGTCATTTTATTAAAAATCGTACGAGTTGTTTTGTTTTCGATGATTTTTGGTGTTGATAAAGCAATTGATTGAAATTCATGTTTATTTTCACCAAATTAAAATTTAAGCTTATCATTAAAAACTTCTTCAGAATTATCGATTTCAAAATCAAAATGGTGTTTTAAATCTTCCCCTTTAGAATTCGATAACTCATTTTCAAAAAGTCCAAGGAAATCTTGTTCGTTAAATTTGTCTTCCTTTATTGGATCATCAACAACTTCATTGCGTATCTCAAGTTCAAAATCCAAAGTTGTTGTATTTAAAATTTTGAAATCGAGAAAAGGAAAGTCGAATTTTAAATTTGGTTCCACACTCTCAAAAGAATTGAAATCCAACTCAATTACCATGTTCTCAACAACTTCATTAAGATCATCATTTTCAGTTTCAAAAGTTGTTGTTTGAAAATTGTCGATTTGGGTAAAAGATGGATTATCATTTAACTCGTCACACGTTGGGATTTGATTTTGTTTAACACGTTGTTTCATATATGTTTCAATCAACAAATCTATGTGATCATTGTAAATTTCATCCATTTGCTCAACAAAATCCAATTTATAGTTATTAACATAAGGATTTTCACTTTGAAATTGTTGAGAACAAAGATTTTCAATCGTAACGTGGTTAAGATTATTCCCATTGCCAAATTCGTTTGAAAAGTTGTTTCCATTTTCATTTTGAGTTTGAAATTCATCTTGGAGTTCGAAATTGAATTGGCATGGGTTATCATCGAAATCGTTTGAATTTTGAATTGAATTCAAATTTTGAAATCCTTGAAAACTTTGACTCGAGTTATCGCACACATACGAACTACACAAATCATTTATCATTTGATTTTGTTGTGTAGAGATTTCAAGTAAAGACGAAATGCTATTTTCAAGATTTGAGGGTTTCTCGTTATTTTGAAAACTTGGTGGTGCAAAATCCGAATCGTTTGAGCAATAGTTGTTGTTAAAATATCAATACGAATTTGGAGTGGAATTATGTGGATTATATTGATTTTCACAACTATCATAAAATTCATGTGAGTAAGGAAATTCTGATATTTTCAAGAATATTTTTGTTTTTTTTGGATTTTTATAAAGGAAAATTATTTACCAAAATGATTTTTTTTATAAAGGAAAAATATTTACAAAGGAGAAAAAAAGAAATTTGGTTTTTGTTTTGTTTTTGGAATTTTTATTTTTTTGGAAAAGATTTTGTATTTTTTTTTGGATTTTTCTAGTTTTCTAAAAAAACTAAGTAAAATTTTTGGATTTTTTTTCTTTTTGTTGAAAAATTTCAAAGGAAAAGGATTTAAAAATTTGAAAGGAATATTTACAAATATTTTTTTAATTTTGGATTTTGAAATTTTTTTAAATATGCAATGAACTAATGCAACTAAATGAATGCAAGGTTAATTACAAATGTTCTAACCCAACCCAAAATTGTATATTCACACTTTGTCTTAAATCAACAAGATAGTTCTCAACCAGGTAACGAACAGGATTTATCGATGAACCACAAATCACCGTAGCAATGCTGCCGAAGGTTTAAGTACCTTCAGAGGAACAACCGCTATAATATTTACGAATCATCGTAATATTTATAAATGGTTATTACTCTGCCATAGCCTAGACACCAAGAAATTAAATTGTCGAAAAAGGACAAATTGCCAGTATACAATTAAGTGTTATCGATGTCTAACCGTTATCATTAATCAAAAATTCTAGGATGAAATGCAAAGCAGAAATTAAACGTGTATTAACAATGCAACTACGGATGGATTTTTGTTTTTGTTTTTTTTGGATTTTTTTTGTTTAAAAAAAAAGCAAGCAAACAACAATGCAAGGAAAAACAAGAGAAATAGATATATGAAATGCAAGGCGAATAAAAAGAAAATTATAAATAAGCAACCAGTTATTTTTTGGCAAGATCGATAAATCAAGCAATTTATTTAAGCAAACACTTCTGCTCCATCCTTTATCTGCTTGACAACCTGAAATTATAAACAAGATATATATACATTTTTTTTAAATTTAGAAAGAAACTTAAAAAGATACCAAATGAAAATGAATTTTTTTAAGGGAACAAAACCCTAAACAAAGCAAATTCTTTTTTTTGAATGAGAGAAAGGAGATTAAAAACAAATTAACACAACCCAAAACAAATTGAACAAAACAAAACAAATTAAAAGAAAAAAAAATTATTTTTGGCAAATGATATCTTTTTGTTTTATAAAAAAAACTGAAAGAAAACTTAAAATTAATTCAACTCAACCCAAATTATAAAAACAAAAGCAAATTAAACAAAACAATTTAAAACTAAACAATTTAAAACTAAACAAAAGAAATAATAAAAAAATAACTCAAACCCACACCCACAAGAAATGCAAACCCAGCCCAATTGAAAAGGCTCAACTCAATGCCTTCTATTAATTACACACGGAAGAAAATTAAATCGAACAGAAATCGATTTCCACAATCTTTCAAAATTAACACTCAGCCCCAAAATCTTTCAAAATGAAATCCAAAAAGTAGGAGGATTTTTTTTGAGTGGAGGTCGTGAATTCGAGAAGTTGCGATGGCAATTGAAAGTTGGTGATTTGCGGCGATTGGAGTGAAATTGCAGAGGCAAGGGCGTTTCTCGAGTTCGGTTGCGCGATTTGAGGAAATGGATTGGAGAACATTGTAGGTTGGAGGAAGTGCGGTGACTGTGAGGCAAGCAGGTGCAGTTGAATGCTGATGGGCAGGGATGGGTAAGTAAAGGTTGATGTTTTTTTTATATGGCTGTAGATGAACAGAAGTTTGAATGAGAATGAATGTTGTAGCACTGTAATGAATGGGAATGAATGTAGTATCACTGTGATGAATGTTGTAGCAGCAACTGGATGTATGATGTAGTGTTGACTTTGTTGGACAGTAGAAGTGATTTTGTTGGCAATAATGGTTTTTCTGTTTGGTGACAGAGGTGGTCTGGTGATTTGGTAATGAATGTGATGGACAGGGTACTGGAAATGTAGGGGAATGAGCGGAGGAAGTATTGTAGTTTTGTATGTAGCAGTGTGCACCGTTGAACAGTGGCGATGAGGAGGTATGATGGCAGTGTTTTGGTGGTGAATTGAGTATGATGATGTACGCAGGGATGAGAGGTAGAAGTTGAGTGAGGATGAACTATGGTTCAATAGTGGCTGTTAGGTGGTTGTGTAGTTTTGTTGTGATGAAGTTAGAAGTTGTAAAGTTGCTGCTATGAGGAAAATGATTGGCTGAGTCGCAGAGATAAACACAGGTGGTGATGTGAAGTTGTTGAAGTTGCGAAGTTGTTGAGTTGTTTGGGTGAAATGATAATGTTGTGTTTTGGCTGTGGAGTTTTGGTGAGCAATTTCTCCTTTCTTTTTTTCTTTTTGAGATGATGTTTGCAGTAGCGGTAGAGTAGGAGGAGCAGTGGTGGAATTGTGGAGAGGGTATGTTGAAGTGTTGTAATAAGAAGTTGCTATTGTTAGGCAGTTTCGATGTATGCAGTCGTATATGCTCTGAGTGCTGAAGGGGAGTATGCGGTCGTATGCTGATGAATTGATGCACTGGTATTGATATTTTCAGGTGTAGGGTGGCAAGCAGTTCAGGTCGATGGCAAGTGTAGAGGCACTGTAATGACAGGGAAGTTTGGGGAGCAGCTTCTTTTTTTTCGATGGTAGGAGTATTCATGGTTTGTACCTGGTAGTCTACAGGGCAGAAGGTGATGTAGCTATGATTTCTGGTTGTGGTGAGGTTTTCGGAGTAGAGACGGTAACTATTTGATGTCAGTGATTGTTTTGTATGTGGTGTTTGATGTCAAGTTGATGACAGTGGTGTGTTGTAGGTGGTGAAGGGTTTGTGATGGTGCTGCTTTGCTTTACAAACAGGCAATGGAATATGTATGTGTGAAGTATGATGCTGTTAGTGATTGGTAGAGGGGAACAGGTAGTGGTGGTATGGGGTTTGAGGGATGAGCAGCAGTTTTGTTCCACTGGGTAGTTGCTGTGAGTATTATGGTTGGTTATAGGGTCAGTTGTAATTGAGTTGGTATAGAAATTGCAGTTTAGGGTGTTGGATGAACAGAGAGGTGGTATAGGGTTTGGCAGTAGACAAGTGCTTATAGACAAGTGTTTGTAGTTAATGTCGGATGAACAGAGAGGTGGAACAGAGGTAGTAGACAAGTGTTTGTAGTTAAGGGTTTGGCTGTGATATAGGGGAATATGCACAGATGCACAGAATTGAGAAGTGCACTGTGTGTTTGGAGTCTGATGTTATTTCACTGTGATGTTGCACAGAATTGAGAAGTGCTTGTGGTCAGTTTGGGCTGGTGGAGTCTGATGGTGGGAACAGCAGAAGCAGGTGGTGGTGATCGTCGGGTTGTAATATGGTGGATGATGATGATGATGATAGAGTGTGAGAGCTGGGTTGTTAATGATTTTGAGGTGCAGTTTAATGGAGAGATGATGATGGCTTTTGAAGTTGAGGTGAAGGACCTGGTTCAAATGGCAGTGGTTTGTGGTGGAGAGGTTAGTCAGTTATAGTTAATAGATCAGTGGAGCAGCAGCGAGACAATGGTGGGGAATGTATGGACAGAGCAAATCAGAGAGGGGAATAAGAAGGCAATAGTGATTTTTCAATTGAAATTGTGAATTGTAAATTGAAGTTTAAAAATTGTAAATGTAATTGAAATGGAATGATTATTTTTTTCAATTGAAGTTGTGTAAAATTTTTTTTAATAGAAATGCAATGCAAAATGAAACTAGAAACACGAAATGCCCACAATCACAAAACGCACAACAATAAAAAAAATTAAATGCAAACACACACAAAAATCAAACAACAAATAATTCGAAGGATAGAAAAATAAAATAAAATCAATTCCCCGGCAACGGCGCCAAAAACTTCTTCATCGGCCAAATTCTATCAAGTTAGAAAATTAGCCGATCGAATTTAAAATAAAATTTCCGCAAGCGCACGGTGTACGATTGTAGCACGTATGCGAGTACGGGTCGATCCATAGGGAATTGTTTAATTTTAAAAATTCTATTCAATCAAATTAAACCGAAGTCAAGGGATTGTTAACTAACTAAAAAAAAGTAAAAACAAACTAAAACTAAGGAGAATAAAAATAGGAGATTAAAGAGCAATTTAGCGGCAAATCCCCTCTCATGATCACATAAATCAACATAATGAATTTATGATCTCTTTTTGGTCATTTGTGAGTTTAGTTGATGCATTTATCATAAGCATGGCCTAATTGTATTATTAATTAACACACTTAAACCATCAAACTTTAATGCACCCTCTAACCCACTTACTAACTTTAATGAAAATGACATGAAATTAAAAGTAGAATCTATTTTAAGCATGGATTATTAACTATTGAATTAGAAACATAAACCATCAAATTTTGATTCTAAATCCACTTCCATTACCATGATCATATGTAGATGAAGAGGTAATTAGTGATTCATATGACTAAGCATAGCCTGTTTGTTTTGAACAACCTAAGCTATCAAACTCAATATTAAACACAAAATCACATAAACATCTAACTTTCCATTAAGCACAAAAGAGACATAAATGAAAATTTATGTTGCATCTACATGATTCAAGAGAGCTTCATTACCCCTAAATTGAAGGGATTAGCCTCTCATTTGTGTTATCATATCAACACAAGTAGAAAGCAACATGAAACAAAAAGAAGAGGAAAAAGAGCTAAATGAACAAGAAATAAAACCAATCTACTTGCATTAAAATCAAACTACACTACTTGCATGAAAAGAAGTAAACAAGAAAAGAGAAGAACATGTATTGAAATTGCATAAAAAAAGAATTACATAAAAGAAGAAATGGCTAAGTAGCCATGAAAAGAAAGAGAGCTCTCATATTATTTTTTATCTAAACTAACTAAGAGAAGAGAGCCTAAAGAAGAGACTAAAGAAGAGGAGAGGATTACATGAAACATAAGGGGTATTTATACATGTATGAAACCCTAATTCATATTTTTGGGGAATGCCCAAATTGCCCTTGAGGTAGTGTGACCACCAAGTAATCATTAGCATGTGTTAATTCTCCACTTAAATGTGCATGAAGCTTTAATGGCCTTTTAGCATGTGCATTAGCTCCTAATTGAAAATCAAGGTAAGTGGGTAGGTAGGGTCCTCCATGTTCATGAGTTTGAATTATTTTCATCTTCATTTGCTTTGTTTCCTTTTGTGCATGCATATCTTCATGAAACCACTTGTAATTTCCATCCAATTCTCCTACAAAATAATATAGAAATTTCCAATTAAATTTTCTCAAATTAATATATGCACAAAAATGACCATTTTGCCCATAGATGAAGATGAATATGTGACGTTTTGAAAATAATTTGAATTTTGGTTTAAACATGTGAAAATACCCAATATGATCATTTATTTAATTTAATTAGATTAAATATGGTGGTAAAAATATGCACATTTACGTGCACATCACCTATGGGATGAAGTATCACTCCAAGGTATGTAAGGAACTATAGAATAACCCTCATCATCCTTAACATACTTATTTCAAAGAGCCAATGATAACATGTGGGTGGAGGAAGTTGACTTATCAAAAAGCAATATGGAGAGCAAGTGAGGCGACAAGGGCAGTTCACACAGTAAGATAAGCTATAGAAAATTTTCCATCAAGAACACAACAAAACACGCTCCAGAAATGGCTTCCAATTTAAGCCTAGGTATGCAAACTACGCCTCATTAACTCATGACATAGAAACCATCTATCTTACAAATGGCTTCCTCCCACCGTTCAGGGGAAAGGAGTAGTCTATTGATAATAGGAAATATTATGAATTCCATTAATTTAATAGTCACACCGACAATGAGCGTCGACACTTAAAATATAAAATAAACCGGTGAGTCATAAAGGTGTGGTATTCCATATGTGAAACAACAGATTGAGCAACGAATTGAGTGTGAAAACCTTTCCTCCTCGATTAAATAGATGGATCGAAACAACGTGACCGCTATCGACATTGAAATCATGTTTATATGTGATGGTCCATAGGCGGCCATAAGTAGTAGAGGGGTCCAAGCCCAGTATAGAGGGAGCTCACCGCAAAATATATAATATATTTAGTGGAGCTCTTGGCCCCGAAAGCATTAGGGGTAAAAGAAGATGAAGCTGACATCACTTTTATAAATAAAGACAGAAGTGGCATCGGCTACCTTACCATGATCCTATGGCCATCTCCATCAACATCTTTAATACCAATGTGCATCAGGTCTTCCTTGATGGGGGAAGCTTAGTTAATGTCATGTTCCAAAATGTATTCGATCAGATGAAGCTATCGTCATTGAGTCTCACTCTGTGCACAATCCTCTTCTATGACTTTGAGGGGGTCGGTGTTGTACCTCTACGTTCGACCTTGCATACGGTCAACTTCGATGAGGACTTCAACAAAAGGCAGTAGCAACCTACAAGGGCCAACCTGAGAGGGTACAAGACCTTTAACCTAGTCATGGCCATGCTAGGAATAAGCCCAATACATCAACACCCTTTGAGAGAGAATACTATGAATTCCCAGTCATGCTGAAGATGTCAATAAACTTGGAAAACACGAGAGAGTGCATGAATCCTACAAGTTTATTGCTCATGCCAAGTCATTACAGCTTAATAACTTCGAGAGGATGCGAGAGCCAATAAATGCTTATGTCCATATTGGAAACAACGATAGGGAAGCACCCTAGAGAGTACACAAACCCTTCGAGGTTCCCACTCATGCCGAGACCCTCACCCAAACTATCGCAAGTACATCTTCTCATCACAGTGAGCCCACCCTTGAGAGAACATAGGAGCAACTCATCTTTCCCATTGTGCTAGGGATAAATATATTAAACAATAAATCTCCTTGGCTAATCAAAACTTGACCCGAGAGCTCATCGTTGTGTGAAACGAGCAAGCCCATCCCTATTAGCAAATATAAACAAGTAATAAAACAACACATTCCCTCTCAATGTTGGAGGACTCATTAATGTGATCTGGGGGTAACCAGAACCATCATGTTGATACACAAACAGCCCCTTTGACTGAGGACCTTATGGTCTTTGCCTTGGACAAGTGTGAATTGGGGCTCAACATGGGGAGTGATAATAATGACTCCTGAATCCTTGCATAAGGGATATCAACCTAGATAGCGGTCCGAATAAAAAAGTTGAAACAATTGTTGTTGATAATATCGACTCCAGCAAGGTCATCTTGATCGGCATAAAACTAGACCTAGAGGTGAGGGCAGAATTAGTATAGTTCTCAAGCAAAGCACAGACATGTTCACTTATGGCCAAGATGATATAACGACATAGATCCCTCTGTTATTTACCACGCACTAAATATTCACTCTAGAGCTCACCTTATTTGTAAGAAAAGAAACCACTTAACTTTAAGATATAAAGGGGTTAAGAGTAGAGGTAGAGAAGCTTCTCAACCATGTGTTCATTTGAGAATTTGAATACCTCATTTTGTTTGCAAATTTGGTACTTTTCTAGAACCGAATGGGGCCTGGAGAACATGCACCAATTTCTCTGACCTCGATATAGCCTATGGGAAGGATAATTGTCCTCTACATTGCATCGACCAACTCGTGGATGCAACTAAGAGACACGAATTACTCATGTTTATGGACACCTATTATAGGTACAATCAAATTACCATGCATTGCCCCGATCAAGTGCACAAGTCGTTCATAACCAATGCAAGACTCTATATTATAAGGCAATGCCATTTTGCTTCCTTAAAGACAAGGAATTTATCAACGAATCATCAACAAGATGTTCGTAGGAAAAAGCAGAAGGTCGATGGAATTCTACGACAACGATCTGTTGGTTAAATTTGAGAAAGCCAACGGACATGTACGAAACTTAGCCGAAACTTTTGGCATACTTTAGAAATATAATATGATGCTTAATCCGAAGAAATTCTCTTTTGATATTTCTCTAACAAATTTTGGGGGTACATCATGAGTGCCAAAGGAATTGAGGCAAATCTTGATAAGGTTCCAAATATATATGACATGCAGATTGTAATAACCTGCACCTTAACAAGTCCGAATTTTGACTAAAGCAAAGTCCAAGTCCATTAGGGTATGGATCGTTAGCATTTGGTATCAGATCCTATACCCAATCATAATTGTGTGTTGTATTGCCGCGGATGTCAGTCGATGCGGTACTAATGTGGTTTACAAGCACAATGCCTGGGTGGTGTGTTATGATGAGCCAATGGGACATTTGGCTCTTTAAGAGGGGGTAGTCTACAACACCCCTTTTAGAAAGTTAGCACAAAGATCTTTTACAATAGTGGTTAGTGCATGCTATTGCTTTCCAAAATGGCAGGGGTTTGAATCTCGCAGTCGTCACATAGATCCCTCACACCATTAAGCAATTACAAAGCCTAAATAAGATGGTCACCGTGCTCAGTCACTTCAAATCTCTGGCCATTAACCGATGCATCACATTCTTTGACATCATAAAGAAAGAAAAGTTGTTTACATGGACTGATGAATGCACCAAGGCATTTGAAGAGCTCAATCATCATTTAGCAACATCCCACGTTCTCCCTCAACCCATAGATGGGGAAGATTTCCACATGTACCTTGCGGTCACTAACCATGCGATTAGTTCCACCTTAGTATAGGATGATAAATGGCTCCCACAATTGATATACTATGTCAACAAAAGGATTTTGGGACCAGAAACAAGGTATTCTAGGTTAGAAAAACTAGCTTTTTATTTGCATATGGCTGCCTGCAAAATCCACCCGTATTTTAAGGCTTGTCCCATCAAAGTCTTCAACACAATCAACCTCTAAAACAAGTAACGAGCCAGCCCGACACAACAGGTCACCTCCTAAAGTGAGCAGCAGAACTCGGCTATCATCTCATCACCTTCTACTCCCGCACTTCCATCAAAGTCTAGGCCTTTGTCAATTTTATTAGGTAATGCTCTAGCTTGAAGAGTGGAAGTGAAGAAGCACCTGTCAACAGGTGCTCTTGACAATTATATGTTGATAAGGCATCCAATGGAAAAGTGGCAAGGGCCGGCATAGCCCTCATCATCTAAGACAAACATGACATTTGCTTTGTTATAAGGTTGAATTTTAAAGCAACCAACAATGGAACTGAGTATGAAGCCATCATTGCCCATTGCAGGATGGTAAAAACTTAGAATTAAAGAAATGTAAGTATAAAGCGACTCTTAATTATCGTCATCAAATCGGTGAATAGTTCCAAGTGAAGGGTAAACCTTTGGCCTTATTTGTAGCTGAAGCAAAGAAGCTCATCAACACCTTCTTTGACTTAAAACTAGAAAAAATACCTAGAGAAAAGAATTCCAAGGCCAACCAACTGGCCAAAGCGGGAAGGGGGAGGTCAATCCATGAGTCTCGCTTGTGATCTAATGCTCCCCTAACTTCGAACAATGGGTAACCACCAAGGAATCAATGATTAACATCAAGATGGATGCGTGACTACAATCTTGAAATATTTGGTGAATAAGGAACTACCTAGCAATTGAAAGGAAGCTAGGAAGATCCTTTATTGGTAGCCCAACTACAAGGTTATTGATGGAAAGTTCTACCATAGAGGTTACTCCACCCTACTCCAGCACTACATCATGTAAGCAAAATCTGACCAAATCATCAAAGTGTTGCATAAGGTATTCTACTACCGAGGGACAAAGACTAGCCAAGAAGCCTATCCGATAGCAATATTATAGGTCGATGATGATCAGAATATCCATGGAATGCATCAAGAAATATGAGCTCTGCCAACGGTTTACTAAGATCCTCAGAACCTCCGCAAAATTTATCAACTCTCATGAATTCCCTATGGTCAATTTACACATGAGAGTCGACCTGATTGGGAAGCACCTAAACACAAAGGGAGGATACAACGATACTAAAGTTGCCATCGACTACTTCACCAAATGGTTCAAAGCAAAACCCCTCATAGGGTTCACCATGCACAAATCCTCAACTTCGTCATCACAAACATTGTCTGCAGCTTCGGACTCCAAAGGAATATCATTATCGACAATGACAACCAATTTGAGAGCGACCATTCTTTGAATTTTGTAAAAGGAACAGAATCCAGAAGTGCATCTCCTCCGTCGCCCACCCTCAAGAAAATGGACAGGTGGAGGCGGTCAACAAAACTATTAAATCAACCTTAAAGAAGCATCTCTAATGCCAAGGCAAAATGTGCCAAAATCCTATCATGTATATTCTGGTCATACAAGACCTCGTGCCAAACTCAACCAGGCATTCTCCATTCTCATTAGCCTATGGATTCGAAGTGATGTTAACCATAGAGGTGGAGATGGCTCACTCACAACATCAAAAATCACCCAGCAGCCTATGAAGTCAAACACATATGGATCACAAGCAAATAAGTGTTTATAAAGAATAATTTTAAATTAGTGCACCTTAACCGGAGAGTGGAAAACCCACTGATCAGATTAACCACATGCAAAGACAACTAAATAAGTAACATCTGGAACCAACCCATCAACCAAATCTTTCAAAATGAAAGAGTATGTAGCACCAGTATCAAACGGAACTCTAACTGAAAAAATGGACATCAAAGTCATACATCCATGCACTACACCCTTTCTCTTTTCCTAAGCATATAGTCTAGCTACCGGCTCTCCAAAGCTTCTACCTTTCCTTGCCTTGAATCTAGACAATGTTTTTTCTTATAGCCTTATTTATACAGATAAAGCACTTTATCTTAGCCACTCTAGCCAGTTTCAGACACTTAGATGCATAGTGCCCCTTATGTCCATCGTTATAACAAACAACCTCAGAAACCACCATATGTGCTGTAAAGACCCGTAAATTTTCAATAATTAAAGTTGTATTTAATAAGATTTTGGTAAATAAATTTGGAAGAAATAAAAACTTTGTAATTTAATAATGAAATGAATGCCAAATGAAATGTAACAATGTATTTAAAAACTAATTATTAACAATTGAAATGAAATTATAATTTAGTGAAGTAATGAAAATTGGTATACTTGGCTATAAATTAATGTAAGAAAACTAATGCAAACATTTAAATTTATAAAAGGAATAATATGAATTAAATAACTCTTGAATAAAGATTGGGTATATAAGAATGGTAACATTTGTTGTGAACAATGAAATCACAAGTGTGAATGTTGAATCATCAATGAGATAATATATTATTAATATAAATTGAAGTAAATCAGTGTTAATTCAGTAATTGTAACATTTGATTTGTAAACAATAATGAATTCATTAATGTGACTTAAAGTAATAGTAACGATTGTAAGTTACTATTCAATTGGCCTATTAATTTAGTTGTAACTGTTATATTTGAGTATAAATTTGAATATAAGTAAATAAGGGTAAGTGGTGTGTAAATAAATGAATTAGTATAATTAATAGTAATTGCGTAAATTCAATATTAGGTAGGTAATTATAATAATTATTTGAATATAATAAACTTAACTGTAAATTAAAGGGTAATGGTAACAGCTATTATAAGTTGCCTATTTAGTCTATAAAATAAATCAGAAATCTTTAATGTCATTAATGAGAATTAATGCAGTAACGGGAGGTGTGAATGTATGAATTAAATAGAAACGTAAATTTATTTATAAAGTAATAAATTGGTAAAAGGAATGGAACTAAGTTAAATTAATTAATTGGTTTTAAACCTTAATTAATGTGTACATTTGACAAGATTTCACATTTAGAAATGTAGCATTTAATACAAATTTAAGATGAAAATAGGAGTAGAATAGTGTAATGGAATATAAAACTAATGTAACTAGGTATAGAGGGTAATAATGGACCTAGTATAAAGATGGCAATTAAACCAAATCAAATTATTGGAAGCAATTTTTATTTAATTGGAATGTAATCTATAATAAAATGGATTATTGTAGGTAAATGAAATTAATTACTATGTAAATTGAAATTTGGATGAATTGGGAAGTTATTAATGTATTAGTATATAAACCAATGTTAATATTACCCATAAGAGGACAAGTTAATAGTTGATTCAATAACAAAATTGAGAAATCAAATATATGGATTTAATTAGGGATTTAAACTTATAATTTTTAAATTAGATAAAATACGGTGTTTACACGTAATGACTTTCTATATTTTATTTCCCTATGTTTGTTTCTATAATTTTTATTTTCAATTTTATTTGTATAAACTTTGAATATATTCATTTGATCTTTGATTGATTTTTCTTTGAATAATAGCTTAGGAATTTCAAGAGATATAGGTTACCTGTTTTGTATATTTATTGCCTTTTCATTGCATGCAAACAGAGGAAAAAATATACAAGATTCTTCCTCCTTAAATTGTGCCTTTTCTTGCCTTTTTATTCACCTACCCTCTTTATTTATTTTCTAGCCGTGCATATCAAGTTGAAAATTCACGTACAAAAATTTATTTCCCATCTCTCAATTTTTTTTTCATTTGCATTTAAAAATAAAATATATTGTACGTTTCTTTCTCCTTAACTTATGCCTTTCCGTTTCCCTAGCATTCATAACTCCTTAGCTGTTTCTTTTTTTTTTTTCTTTTTTTCTTATATAGCCGTGTATTTCCTTTTGCCATTCACATACAAAATTTATTTCCCATTATGTTCTCATTTTCCATTTGCATTTAAGAATAAATTATACACAACATTCTTTTCCTTTTTCTTACCATTCAAAACTCCTTAATTCTTGCCCTTTTGTTTTCCTAACATGTATTTCTTTCCTTTAGCTGTGCCTTTTACTTGCAATTCATGTACAAAATTCATTCCATCTCTTCTCATTTGTTTCCTGAAGAAAAAAAATTACAGCAAGTTCTCATGGCTTCTCCTCCTTCTCTCTTTCCTTTTTTCTTTCTTTTGTTTTCTATTTTGTTCAAGCAAGGCTCGGTCATGCCTCCCTCTGGCACACCTCTAACCATCATGACCAAGCAACACAAGATGATGGTTGAACCCTTATGTGGTGTAGCCATGCCAATGATTGATTAAGGCAAGTTATGCCACTTTGATTCATTTATTTTTCCATTGTTTTAACCTCTATTCTTTTGTATTGAATCATATTCTTATGTATGTAATATTTGTTTGCATATAAAATTTGGATTTGATTCTCCATCCACTCAAAAATATAGTTGTGCCTTGTCGTGCCTTTCGTGCTTTGCTGAGTTTGAATCTGGGTTTTGAATTTGATTCTAGCTTTTAAAAGGTGAGTAATAACACCTAACATTCATACTTATATTATTGTGAATTGATAACAAGTAAAAGTGTAGAAATTATTATATCATGTTATACTTGCCTGCGATGTAAATTATATGATGTTAAACCCTGTTATTAACTTGTCACATCATCTGTTATATTTTATTTTATTTTACTGTTTATTTATATTCTGTTCTCACACTGCAAGTTCCCTGTAGAATAGAATCACTATGGGTTGAAATGATACATACCCGAACGGACTTTAGAATAGGGAAAGATCGTTATGGGCTGAAATGATAAGCCTGAGCGATTTTTATTTATTTATATTTAACTTGGGATTGCAGGTTTGAAATGATAAAACCCAGATTTTTCTTTGTAAATTACGGATTGAAATGATATATTATCTGTATCACTTGACCTAGGTTAGAAAATATTATACAGACCCATGGTTATTTTATGTATTTTTTCCTAGAAGTTTAAATATTTTGAAAATGTAAATTTTTGGTATTTTGATTTAAATTTGGGTTTCAAAATGATTTAATAAAGTGTTAATGATTTTTCTATGTATAAAAAAATGTTAAATAAATGAATGGAAAAATTTGTGATTTGAAATATAACTTAATTTGTGATTTGGTTTAAATAAACAGGAAATTATTGTGAAGGACAAAATTTCTCAGCGTTTTTGCCTCAAGGACATGCCTTCAATATTTTATCCTGAAGGACAACTTTCTTTAGGTATCAGTTTTTAGTTATTGATAGCAGTTTTTAGGTATCAGTTTGTAGTTACCGGTAGCAGTTTTTAGGTATCAGTTTTTAGCTTGGTAGCAGTTTTGTTGTCCTTATGAATAATTTTGGAAAATGTTTGTCCGTATGAATAATTTTTAGGAGAATGTTTGTCCTTTTGGTAAAAATATTGAGGTTGTGTCCTTGAGGCAAAAAATATACAAATTTTTGTCCTTTAAATTAATTCCCCCTTAAATAAAATGTAAGTTAAAAATGAACATTTGACATGTAATTTTAATTAATGAGAGATTGAATAAGACAATAAATGCACTTTAGTGTGAAAGTAAAATGTAGGTTAAAAATGAACATTTGACATGTAATTTTAATTAATGGGATATTGATTAAGACAATAAATGCTCTTTATTGTGAAAATAAAATGTAAGTTAAAAATGAACATTTGACATGTAATTTTAATTAATGGGAGATTGAATAAGACAATAAATGCTCTTTATTGTGAAAATAAAATAAAAACGAACATTTGACATGAAATTTTAATTAATGGGATATTGATTAAGACAATAAATGCTCTTTATTGTGAAAATAAAATGTAAGTTAAAAATGAACATTTGACATGTAATTTTAGTTAATGTAATATTGATTAAAACAATAAATGTTCCTTACTGTAATAATGAAATGCAAGTTAATAATATACTTTAACTTAACATAAGGAATTTCAACTTTAAATGGGAATTACAGTAATTAAGTTTATTTAACCTAAAAGCATGGTTTATTTAATATCCAAATGAATTAATTAGTGTAATAAAATAGAAGTGATAAAATAACTATGGTAAAAATGTGTAAGTATATAAACATTTGGATTATATAAAATGGTAAAGTGGAAAGTATTACATTCCAGAATGCCTTGATTTCTTAAATATTACATTTCAAAAACGTTATGATCCCTTAAGGTTACATTTCCAACTTGCTATGATTTCTTAAGTATCGCTTTTCCCAAAATGCTATGATGACCTAAGGTTATGTTTTCGAAATGTCATTATTTCTGAAATGTAATGTTTCAAATTGCTATGGTTATAAAAGTTACATTTTAGAGTGCTATGGGTTTTAAATTATTATGGTTTCACAGTGTTATAATTAAATGTATAATTTTGGAATATTTAAAGATTTTAAATATATATCAAAATTGAAATGTTTTATCGGAATTAAAGTATTATTGTTTCAAAGTGTTGGTTTTGAAACTGTTATAACTACGAAAGTAATATGGTTTGAAAAATGAATTTATTTGAAATAGAATTTATTTAAGAATTATCTTTGAATATATTGATTTGAAACCGATTGAAATTTTGAGATTAAGAATATGACTGCATTATGTGATTTGGGTTTAAGATGGTTTTAAAGAATATTTCAAGTTTTATAAATAAAGGAAAGAATAGTGATTGAAAATTTGGATTTTATTTAAATGATATATTATTGAATTTGGTTTTGAAGTATATACTATTTTGAAATAAAGGTTATGTTTTGAAATGGAAATGATATTATGGGTTTTTAAAGTATATATATTTTTAAATGACCACGGTGTTATAATAACGATTGGTTGTTAAATAGACCGGGATCAGATATGGACATACTCTCTGTCGATACCGAAAACCACTTTGACAACTGTGTACGCGGTGGAGTTTCCAGAATGAAGTAGGATGGTGGCGACGATCCTAAGGTATATACGTGGACCCAACTCCCGTGAGTTGGCATAAGGTGGCTAAAACAGGAGCGATCGACGGGCCAAGGAGGTAGCACCTCTGATCGAACACACTTCTTCGATACTATTCTATTACTTTGTGATTGTTTGGGTGCACCCCTTGATTTGGGAGTGATGTTCGAGGTGGGCGGTAGTGGCTGCTATGCGTCACCACCAGTCTGGATGCATAATTGGTATATCTACCCTAGCATTGCCTTGTGTGTCGTGTCACCTACCATATCGAGCTTTACTACGAGTTGTGATTTCTCCCATAGCCTGTGGAGTATCGAGGGTAGCCCCTATTTTGGGAGTATGCTAATACTGGATAGACTACTGGGAGTATTACGTGTTAAGGGCTATATGGGTAACCCCTTGACGCTATTAAAAAGTATGTTTATTTTATATCAAACATTATTATAATAGTGAATATTACTACATAGTAGATAGTTTAACGGATCCTTAAAGAATGGGTGATCCCAAGCATTCTTTAAGTTACTTGTACCTTTATTACAGTTCACTTGAGTTGGTTTACATTTGTATAAGTATGTATGTCCTGACTCGAGTGTTTTGTGTTTGCTTTACGCTCGGGTCAGACCGAGTGATACAGCATTAGAGACTCGCCTTTGGAGCTGGAGTTTTGCTTTGAAGATCTAGATATCTATTCATTTGTTATCCAGTTGATTTCAGTTGTATTCTGAGTTGTACCTGATTATCATACTGTTTCTCCTGTTGTATCTTGGTACTTATATTTTATCTTACTTAACTCTGATGTATTTATATAGTAGCTTCATGAACTACTATTCCTTTATTTCCGCTGCATTATATTACTCTGTGTCTGTGATTATTTATTTACTGTATATGATGAGTTTGCCAAATTTTTATTTACAACGCGATATTTTGAGCAATTCAAGCCCGACATGTGCGGATGCGAATGGTTGAAAATATCGGGTCGTTACATGTGCTCGCCCTTCTTAGGCTTTTCCTTTCAGTTATCGGCCCATTTTACCCTTCTGATATGGGTTAAACTTCTTCTTCTTATCAATCTGGGCCATTTGTCCCATATTCATCCTCTTGGGGTACATGAGCTTTTATCTCTATTCCATATCTACCACTTTGTTGAACGAAAGTGCCAAAGAGGCCATAGTCCTATCACTCAGTCTTTCCCTCAGCCCTAGGATGTACTTCTCTACCTTATTCATTGAGGTTCTAATCAGACCAGCCACATATTTGGACAAAACATTGAAATTCTATAGTTACTCTAGAACAGTCATACTCCCTTGTTCCATTTCTACAAATGCTCAGCACATTGCTGATAGTTCCGATCTTGGGATGAATTGCTCCTCAAACATCTCCTTAAACCTTTTTAAGTAATTTCCTACTCATGAACTTCAACCCTCATAGTATCTCGCTAGTTACTCATCAAACCCTTCAATTGTCTTGATACCAACTTCACCTTTTGGGCATTGGTAAGTCCTAAATCTCCACAAATCCAATCACACATCCACAACCAATCACTTTCCACCAATGCCTATTTCGTCCAATCAAAGATTTCTCCTCCGAAGCTTTGAAAATCTTAATTCATCCTGGCAAAATCTTCCTTGGTAGCTAGCACCTGTCCTCCTAACACATTAAGGGCTTGCGGTGGCACTTGCCATTGAGCTTGTTGTTACACTAATTTGCTACGAACTGCTGAAAAGTGCATTCAGATCCACATTTCCTACCACTGGAGCTGGCATCTAAGCGCCTATATTCCTGGCTTCATTTAGGTCTTACTCCCTTCCTTGTCTATTGGTATCATATTTGCAGTCCCTTTCTATCGCATGTCTAAGCTATCACACATTTAATTCATCACATGTTTAAGCTATTGAATGTCTAAGCTATCGCACTTTAAACCTATCGCATGTATAAACTTATAGGATAACACATGTATAAAAATGGAAAATCTATCACTAAGAATTAATAATTCCTTAATAAAGTAACTACTTTTAGACTAATTTCTTACACTTTTCATTTGTTTATTCTTTACTTTTATATTGTACATAAATTTTATAAAGATAGTCGAATTTCATTAACTTTAATGAAGCCTTAACCAATTAATTTCCTTAATTATTTTATTAACTAAGGTATTTTATGACTTTCCATTTAACTCATAACAAATCGAAAATATTCATGAGGAAATTCCCAAAATTTCACAGAAATTTAAAAACACCTTTCCTTACTTTCAACAAAAATTTGAAATCAAATATTAAATATTAATATTTTTAAATTTTAATTTACAGTAGAAATTGCCCATTTTAACTGAGAAAATTTAAAATAAATAATTTCGTCATCTAAAAATTATGAAAATTGAAACCCGGCTTTGTTTTAGTCTAATAAACAACATATTAAAATTCCAAACCATTTGGAGAAGGTTAATTCATGCTTAACTATTAAACATGAAAAAACAATTATGTTCAATATCCAAACATATAGAGATTCATTCTATCATTTCTAAAACATGTTTATCATCACTCAAATCATCTAACCACTTCAAAATCCAAAACCAAACGGACTTGGATGGAAGTTATGATAAGTATTAATCACCTAAGATTAGAAAACTTAATTATAAATATTTTCTTCTCTGTAGAATGAAAGATTGCTCTTGCTTTAATTTGTTTCCACTTCTTTCTCTCTTTGGTGTCCCATATCCTATATTACGCCACTCAAGGGGTGTCATAGTTTCCCCTCCTTATAATAATTTCGTCCTCGAAATTTTGATAAGGCTGGATAATGACCACCGTCATCAGTACAAATACTCACATAAGTACAACCATATTCACTAATTCCCTACTAATTTAAACCATCAAACAATAAACATAATGTATTAATATCACTACCAATGCCTATTCATATCATAACACAAAATATATGGGTTCACTACTTGTTCATGCAATAAACAAAAAAAACATATTGAACATACATGTCTAAAACATCTCAGAGTAGATATTATTAATCTTTCCCTCCACCTCCTAGGTACAATCATCTATATCATCACCCAACTAGACGTGAACAAGTCTATTAACCATGTTCCTTAACTCTTTCGTATTAGACCTACTATCCCTTTCGGTCATCTAACATATGCTAAATCTAGATCATCAGATAAATCCTCATCACCCTTGATTCCACTGGCGTACTGGAGTCATGCATGCATTTCCTCAAATGCTATATATGAAAAACATTATGCACATGTAACATCACCTGTTGCAAGATCTAAAAATAAATGCCTATTATCCTGCAGTCACCACCAAAATTATTTTCAAGCAACAAAATGAGACTACTTTTTTCACAACATTAAGTAACATAACAGCTAAATATTTTTCATTACATAAATTTTCAATTACAGTTTTCATAATTCCAATCATGCCGAGTAAGGGTGAAATATAATAAAACACAAACACTAGTGTCGTGCCCAACAAATGAGGATTCCAACATACTTAATCAGTTATATATCCTAATTTTACAATAGTGGAACACAAAACTAGTTATCATTTGCAACAAGCCTCCTTCTTTATCTTGAGCTTCTTTATTCATCTTCCATAAGCACCCTGTCAACTCCGTTAACTTAGCTTGCTCGAATGAGTATCATGATTTTATAGGAAATAATAAAAATACAGGTCAGATATAAAGACTGTTATGGGTAGTACTTTACTCTAAACATACATATAGTGAGACGACGCCACTAAGTACAGAACATGTTTTCCTCTTACTAATTCATCAGCAATAATTATATTATATATTGTAAATAATCATCACATCATGTGCACACACATAACATCATTTTTAAAATATAAGTATACCATGTATTAAACCTTTGTTTATGAGCCGTGTCATATGTATATTCATCCATTTCAATTTAAGTATGCCCTATACTTATCATCAAGTTGTTATGAACCATGTCATAAAATCATCAATCATAGTCACAAACATCACCTAAACTCTAATTTTTGTGCCAAGATTGAAGTTATCCTTAATTTTGCTTAGTAATTACCTCTATAGGCCGGTCTATCACTAATTTATCTTTTTCTTTGTCAACGTCATCGATGAAATGACCACTCATTCCACTGGGAGCCATCCCGACTAGATCCACCTTGACTATCCTAGGAGGTTGAATGTAAATCCTGAATACATACTAACAAGCTTCCTTATTAAGCATCAATCGCCACTTCTAGTCCCAGAAATAGTTTCGTTACACAGTGTCGATTCATTCATTAAAATACATCCATTTGATGTTATTAATGGGCATAGAGTTAAGTTTATGAATTTAACCATATAGAATTCCCAAGCAATAACACCCTGGCTTACACCGTTGAATTTTAGACATTATTAATCTTGGGACCATGCCAATCAACAACTCCATGAGTCGGTATATTTTATGATCTTGGTTAAATCTGTTTCCTTCATTCATTTATTGTGTACCTTACACATTCTTTAGATAAATCATTTTTATCATATAATTTCTTAGCGTCCCTAAGCTTGTTTCATTTTTCAGTCTTAAATAATTTCCTAAGTTAAACTTATTTTTCTTTATCTCAGTTTCATCCTTATGAAATTCTCAATCATTATTTTGGAACCTGGCTTCCAAAATGCCACTAAATATTTTCTTATTTTACTTAAGAATTTTAGTACCCCTGGCTAATGCATGCCTAGTTCAAAGGCTATTGAGCTTCTAACTTCCCGATGCTATCGCATGTCAAGGCTATTGCATGTTGACCTATAGCGCTTCAAAGCTTTCGCATGTTAAAGCTATCACATGTTAAGCTATCATTCCTCAAAGTTATTTCATGTTAAGGCTATCGTATGTCAACCTATCACATCTTGAAACTATAACGATTTGAAGCTATTACACCTTGAAGCTACCGCACCATAAGGCTATCTCATCTTGAAGCTATCACAAGTCAACCTATAGCTATCACATGTTGAGCCTGTCACATACAACAGTCTAAAGCTATCGAAGGTCATACTTGAAAGTTACCGAGAATTAAGCTATTGCATGCCATATTTTAAAGTTATCGAGGGTTGAGTTCTAGAGGGCATGCTAAACCTTAGAGCTATCAAAGGTAAAGATTTAAAGCCATAATGTCCAGACTTGGGGTTATCGAATGTCTAAACAAGAATATCGGAAGTCAAGATGGAAAATCCGTAATTAAGTGAAAAATGATATTTTGTCTTAATAAACTAGGATCTTTTGACCTAACCTGTACACAAGTCATTTATTCAGTAGTCAATTTAAATTTACAATAGTATTCTCTAACCAATTCAAAAAAATTGGATCTTTTAATTAATCTTTTCCTTAATTATTTTAAATTAATTAAAGTATATTTTCTTTACCAATTAATTCTTTAAAGTTCAAACATTAATGGGAAAATTCCTCAAAATTCATCAATATTCTAAAAAATCTTCGTCTACCACTAGCAAAAATTTCAGGACAAAATATTTAATTTTAATATTTTTAAATATTAATTTATATCCGAAATGAGCCATTTTCCACTTAGAAAATTCATAACTAATTATTGCTTCAACAAAAATTATGAAAATTAAAACCTATATCTATTTTAACACTTAAAACATAGTATTAAAATTTTGTGACATTTGGAAAGACTAATTCATGCTTTACCCTAAACATGATCAAATTTTACTCATTTAAATATTACATACATATAAATCCATCTCTTGTACTTAAACACGTTCAATCTTTAAAAAAGCCAAATCCTATCAAATCTAAAGCCAAGCAGATTTGGAAGTACAGAGAAAGAATTACTAGAACTTGATTAAATAAAAGTGAAAGTTTTTATTTTAAGTTGATTTTCCCCCTCTTCCTCCTTTGAAATAATGGTTGGCCTTAGAGTCGTTGGTAGATATTTTTTGTATTGAAATGAAATGAAGTAAAGGAAGAGAAGGATGTGGTTAAGAGTATATATATTAATGATTTTGGACATGGCTAAAATGCCTCCTGCCTAATGTAATTAATTTATTTCCCTTAATACATTATCCCTTCATTCAACATTCAACTTTTAATGTAATTTCTCTGATTACTCTTGGTCTATTTAATTAACCATTTAAGGTGTCCCACACTAAATTAATCGAGCTTCCCTTAAGTAATTCTTACAATTAAATTATCTTAATTATCAATTATTAAATTCTTAGCATTAATTTAATTTTCTATATTATGGCACTCGAAAATATGGAGTGTTACAGTCTCCATTTCTAATACGAATTTCATCCTCAAAATTTAGATAAGGAAGAATAAAAGTAATGCTAACAGTGTAAAGTTCTCATCGCATAAGTACACATAGGTATAAAAGTTACACTAGTAACCTTCTAATGTAAATCATCAATCATCGAACTAATGCATTAGTTCAACCACTAACATATAATTATATCATTACATAAATACCCTAGTTCCACTCCTAGTACATATAATAGTCAAACAAAGCACGCAGCTATAAACATGAACGTCTAAACAATTCGAGATAGATATCCCTAATCTTATCCTCTACCTACTACATACAATCATCCTTATCATCACTCCAATGGACCCGAACAAGTCTAATAATCTTGCTCCTCAACTCCTTTGTATCTTGACATGTTATCCTTTTTGTTTGCCAAATATAAGTCAAATCTGGTTCTATAGATAAGTCCTCAGTCACCTTCTGTTCCACTACTATACTTGGGTCGTGCACACATTTCCTCAGGTGTGATATGTGAAAAATATTGTCAAACTGCTTGGTAGCTCGACTTGATACGCAAGTTTACCAATCCCTTCTATCACTGGAAATGAACCTACATATCTAGAAGCAAATTTTCTCACTTTCCCAAATGGCATAACACCTTGCATCAGCGAAACCTTTAAGAACGCATGATCACCCACCACACCAGTTCCTTTTTGTTCTTATCGGCATAACTCATTTGCCAGGACAGCGCAACTTTCATCCTAGCATGAATCAACTCAGTCTTCTCTTTGGCATCTCTTACCAAGTCGAGTCCTTACATAAGTCTATCTTCTGTGTCTAACCAACAAATAGGTGACCTACATGGTCTACCATAAAGTGCCTCGAACGCTGCCATTCCAATACTCGACTATCCACTATTTTTAGGAAAAATCTACCAAATGCAAATGATCTTCCTAAGATCCCACAAGTCTAAGGCACATGCCCTCAACAAATCTTCTAATACGTAGTTCACCTTTTTTGTTTGACAATTTGCCAGTTGGTGGTAAGTTGTACTCAGATTCAACTCTATACCCATTGCATTCTTTAAAATTCTCTAAAACTCATGGTTGAACGATGGGTCCCTATCACTAACTATGTTGCCCGAATCCCATGGAGTCTATATTATTCTTCACGTATAGCTTCGATAAGCTAGCAATTGTCCTTGTCGACTTCACTAGGATAAAGTGGGTGCTTTTAGTTAATCTATCGACTTTTACCATATACCATCGTCTCCCATTCTCTACCTTGGAAATCAATTTAAAAAATCCATCGATATTGAATCTCACTTTCAAGTCGGTACCTTCAAGGGCTGTAGTAAATCACTTGGCTTCTGATGCTCAGCTTTCACTTGTTGACATGTGATACTCCTTCACACATTCACTGGCATCTCTCTTCATTCCTTCCCAAAATAAGTCGCGCTTCATGCCATGATACATCTTTATTCCTCCATGATGAATAGTAAACTTAGGCCCTCTCAGACCTCTTCCCAAAGATCTCCTTTATTCAAAACACATAGTGTTCCCTTCTTCCTAAGCCATCCCTTCGAATCTATCTTGAATCCTTTCAGATCCACTACATCCAAACCTATATCTAATCATCTAAGTCTTTCAGGTAATAGTGGGCCCCTTCTTTTCCTTTGCTACAATTTCATCCAAAAGTGTTGGACATACTTCCAAACTTTCTTATATGCTTGAATCTTTAATTAATCCAACATTCAGCCTAAAATGCATTCCATAAGATGGTAAGGTCTATAATGCCTTCCATTCTTCAGTTATGGCTAATACTCCATTCTGTTGATTTCTACTAAAAACATCAGCAACCTTATTCCCCTATCCTAGTGTATACTCTATATTGAAGTCATATATACCACCATAAATTATAACAATCTCTTTTGCCTCGTATTAAACTCCTAATAGAATAGATACTTAAGAACATATGGTCTGTATACAATTTGAACCGTTCTCCCAAAAGATAATGCCTCCAAATCATTAAAGCACTACCAACTCCAAATCATGAGCCTAATATTGAACTTTGTGTGGCCTCAACTGCATATATGCGTACGCTATCACTCTTCCCTTCTACATCAGCAATGCTCCCAATCCAATTTTACAAGCATTGGTATAAATTGTCAAATCCTGATTCCTTTCTAGTACAATTAAGATAGAAGTATTTATCAATAACCTCTTTAACTCATGAAATGACCCTTCACACCTATTAGTCAATAGGAATTCTCTTTTTTATCGACTTAGTCAAAGGTGTTACAATTCATGAGAAATCTTTAATGAATCTACGGTAATAGCGAGTCAAACCAAAGAAATGTCTTATCTCGGTAACCATATTCAACCTCTTACAATCATCAACTATCTATATTTTCGATGGATCAACTGCTAATCCATTCTTCGAAACAACATGACCAAGAAACTTAACTCCTTATTTCCAAAAATGACATTTCAAAAACTTCACCTTTAATTTGGGTTGTTTCTATATCTCCAACACCAATCTAAGATAGACTTTATGGTCTCTCTCATTCTTAGAATACACCAAAATATCGTTAGTGAAGACTAACTTAAATATAACCAACTGATCATGAAAGATTCAGTTCATAAGATCGATAAAGAAGGTAGGAGCGTTGGTTAGTCCAAAGGGCATAACTGACCACTCATATGAACCATATCTAGTTTTAAACATGGTCAATGAAACACTATCCTTAACTAACCTTAGTTGATGGAATCTCATTGCCAAATCAAGCTATGAGAATACTCTAGCTCCACTCAATTGGTCAAACAAATTGTCTATCCTAAGAAATGGATAATGATTCTTCATTATCAACTCGTTCAACTTCCTATGGTCGATGCACATCCAAACATCCAAAATGATCCATTTGACTTCTTCAAAAATGCTATGAATACTCCGCATAGTGAACTACCTGGCCTAATGAAACTCCTATGCTTAATCTCCACTGTCTGCTTCTTCAATTCTTCCATCTCTTTAGATGGCATTCTACTTGGTGGTCTACTGACAGGTTTTGCCTCCGTCGTCAAGTACATTCGTAACTTAATCACCCTTCTTGGCAGTAATCTCATTACTGGTTTGAAAAATTATGCAAATTCCTGAACTACTAGTAATCCACTAATCTCATCTTCCTAGTCTTCCATTGCACACAACATCGGTACTGACTTCTCCTTTACTATTTCCAATGCTAACATGATCCTTTCTCCACTCTTGGATTACATAAAGTGATAATCCTATTGGCATAATAGATCCTAGCCTCATTATGCACTAACCAAGCCGTACCCACAGTTACCGTGTACCCTATTAAGTCAAACACACATGGGTCGGAAACAAACAAATGTCCACATAAAGTAAACCCATGGGCAATGCACCATAATTTGAGAGTGGCATACCCACCGACCAGACTAATCACACACAAGAACATAATAAAATAGGTGGTATCTAATTCTAACCTATCAACCAAACCTTTCAAGATGAAAGAGTATGTAGCACTAGTATAAAAAATAACTCTAATTGAAATGCATGAAATTGAAATCATACCTCTTAGCATAACACCATTTACCTTTTCTTCAGCCGTTGGTCCAACCGAAGGCCCCTCCAAAGCATAAACCTTTGCCTGCTTCAATCCCATGCCATCTCTCTTCTTATGGTCAGGCATATTACAATTAAAGCACTTGGTCCTATCTATGTTCTCTGGTTGGGTACACTTAGTGGAATATTGCCCCTTCCACCCATAGTTGAAACAAGTGATATCTTCCACACTCGGCTTTAAGCTCCTCCTCCTTTTAAAGTCTCCCCTCCTTTCTTATTCTTATTTCTCTTCTAATATGGATTGAATCTCATTTCTGCTTTTGCTTAGGCCTAACATCAGCTTTCCTCTCCTCTTGATACAAGCAATCATGTATCCTTACCATTTCAACAACCATTTCAAAAGCAGACAATAAGTGTGTCATTACCTTAAGCCTCTTCCTCATATCTTCAAAAAAATTCTCATTCTTCTTTAGTGGAATATTATTATGTTCCTTTCCATACTTTGACAAAGCATTAAAGCACTAAATATACTCTGGTAAATTTAATTCTCCCTACTTTAGATCTAGAAATGTCTACACAAATCCCTTTTCTATGATTCAGGAATAAACCGAGTCTCAAATCCCTCCTTAAACTACTCTTAATTCATCCCTACTTCTGATACTTCAGCAGTCAATACTTCCCACAAATCTAAAGCATCCTTCTAAAGTCGACGAGAAACCAACCTCCTCTTATAAGCATTATCATAACCCAAGTCCCTAAATATGTGTTCGCACACCTTCAACCTACTCAATAGCTCCAAAGCAGACTCATTCCCCATAAACACATTTCCTCCACACTTTCTATAATCCTATGTCATCTTGGAAAAATCCGCTCCCCTAGCCATCGGCCTTGGCTCAATAACTTCAACTAGTTGTTGCGTCATCATCTTGTCCATATACTGGTGGAAAAGGGCGCTCATGTCCATCGATGCTACTACCGGGTTAGGCGTTGGAGTATTGGTTATGTTAACATTTAGGGATGCCTCTCCTTCTAGGCCATTCGTTTGTGTACTAGCAGTTCCCTTACAAGCATTTTCTCTTGCACCTCCTAATGTTAAACATCCACTTAGCATTTCCATTCTTTCTTTCTATGTAATCAAGTTTTCATAAGGAATAGAAGTAAAGAGAGTGATAACAATGGTAGAATGATAAATATATCCCCACCAATATATTAATATCAAAATACAATTATGTTATATATATAGCGTATACCCTACCAAAGGTGTTAATTTCCAACCATCTAGTTTATATCTATATTTCTACTTAGCTATGTTTTAAGTAACCATCCTCTAACCTAAGCTATTATACAAAGTTGTAACTTTCCTATTTTGAGATATGAAAATGAACGCCAATAATGCTGCAGCCATCACTATAATAAGTTTCAAGCAACAAAACCAAATCATTATTTTTTTCACAACATTAAGAAAACATAGCGGCTAAATATTTTTCATTACATAAATTATCAGCTACACTTTTCATAGTCCTAATCGTGCCCACGTAGGGGTAAAATATAATAAAACATAAATACTAGTGTTGTGTCTAACATATGAAAATGCCAACATGTAAACTTAACTAGTTATATATATTTACATACATATATACATATATATAAATGTATATTTATATTTATATTTATAGGTATATGTACATAAGTATGTATGTACGTATCTTGGTTTTACAATAGTGGGATAGAAAACTAACTACTATTAGCAAGAAGCCTCCTACTTCATCATAGGATTCTTTATTCATCTTGCATAAGTATTCTGTGTAAGCCCTAAGTTCAGCCTACTCAAATGAGTATCCGTGAATTTATGGAAAATAATATAAACATGGGTCAGACATAAAGCCTGGTATGAGTAATACTTTATCTTCAAACATACATATAGTGGGACCACACCGCTATATCACAAAATATGTTTTCCCATCACTAAACCATCAACGACAATTACATCATATCATGTAAATAATCATCATATCATGAGCATATTCATAGCATCATTTTTAAAATATAAGTATACCCTGTACTTAAAATTCATGAACCATGTCGTATTTATATTCATCCATTTAAGTTTGAGTATACCGTATATTTACTATTAAGTTATCATGAACCATGCCATACAATCATCAATCACATTCACAAAAATCACGTAGACTCTTATTTAGGTGTCAATGTTAAAGTTGTCCTTAACTTTGCTTAGTGATTACCTCATTAGGCCTTTCTATCACTAATTTATCTTTTTCTTGAAAAATGTCACCGATAAAATGGCCACTCTCCTAGGATGTTAAATGTAAGCACACTAAATACATTCTAGCAAGCATCCTATCCTAGTCCTAGATACACTTTCATTTCATGATCTCGATTCATTCATTAAAATACATCCATTTGATGTTATTACTCTTCCTAGAGTCCAGTTTCTGAATTGAACCATATAGACTTCCTAATTCATGGCACCCTGCCATATACCGTTGAATTTTAGATGTCATTAGTCTTGGCTCCCTACCATTCAACAACTCCATGAGTCGCTATATTTTACGATCTTATGTTCAATCCATTACCTTCATTCATTTGTATTGTACCCTACATATTCTTTAGATAATAGATTTCTATCTTTTATTAAATGATGCAAGTATATTTTCTTAGCTTCACTAAGATCATTTTATTTTTTAGTCTTAAATAAATTCCTAAATTAAACTTATTTTCCTTTATCTTAATTTCATCCTATGAAATTCTCAATCGTCATTTTGGATTCTGGCTTCCAAAATTCTACTAATTTTTTTTTGTTTTACTTAAGAAATTTTTAGCACCCATGGCTACCACATGCACTATCTAGCGTCTAACTTCTCAAAGATAGTGCATCCAAAGCTACCAAGTGTAAAGCTATCACATGTCAAGGTTATCACATGTCGTCTTATCGTGCCTCAAAACTGCACACATTAAAGCTATAGCATATCGAACTTTCACACCTTGAAGCTATCACACCGTAAGGATATCATATCTTGAAGCTATCATAAGTCAAGCTAAGGATATTGTTGTTAAGCCCATTGCCTGCCACTGTCCAATGCTATCGAAGGTCATACTTAGAAGCTACTGAGAATTAAGTTATTACATGCTATATTTTTAAGATATCAAGGGTTGAGTTCTAGGAGCTACTTCATGTTAAGCCTTAGAACTATCGAATGTCCAGACTAAGGATTATCGTATGTCTAGACAAGGCTATATCATAAGTCAAGATGGCAAACCCATAATTAAGTGAAAAATGATATTTTGCCTTAATAGAGTATGATCTTTTGACCTAACATATACATATGTCATTTATTCACCAGATGCTTTAAATTTACAACACTACTCTAAGCAATTCGGAAATTTATCCCTTTTAATTAATCTTTTTCTCAATAATTTTCTATTAATTAAGGTAATGTTTAATTTACTAATTAATTTATAACAATTCGAAAATTAATGGAAATATTTACAAAAAATAATCAAAATTAAAAACATCTTCCTCTACCTCTAGTAAAAATTTTAGGACAAAATATTAGATTTTTTTTAAATATTAATTTATACCCGAAATTAACCATTTTCCACTTTAAAAATTCATAACCAATTATTGTTACATCCAAAAATCACAAAACTTAAAACACATGTCCATTTTAATAATAAAATTATCATCATGAAATTTTGTGACATTTGGAGAAGATTAAAGCATTCTTTACACTAAAAGTTGATCAAATTATGTTCATTTAAATCATTAAACGCATATAAGACCATCTCTAATCATTAAAACATATTTAACAATCTTTAAAACAGCCTAATCATATCAAATTCAAACCCAAGTGGATTTGGAAGTAATTAAGGAAAGAATTACTCACTTAGATTAAGAAGAACTTCATTAAATCTCATCTCTTTTCCCTGAAAATGAAAGATTCTCTTTTAATTTGATTCTTTCCCTTCTTCCTTCCCTTGAAATGGTTGCCGACCTTATAGTTGTTGGAGTTTTTTTTGTTTTGGAATGAAATGAATGTAAAGGAAGAGAAGGATGTGGTTAGTAATATGTTAATGATTTTGGATTGGGCTAAAATCCCTCTTGCCTAATCTCATTAATTGATTTTCTTTAATACAAGATCCCCTTCATTCAACATTTAAATTTAAATTTTACTTCCCTTATACATATATGGCCAAATATATTTGATTTAATTACTCTTGGTCTATCTAATTAACCATTTAAAGTGTCCCACACTAAATTTATCCAACTTCCTTTAAGTAATTCTTACAATTAAATTATCATAATTATCACTTATTAAACTCATATTATAAAGTTAAATTTTCATATTATGGCACTCCATAATTTGGGGTGTTACTTCATACCTGCTAAACTACTTAGTAACTTGACTCAATATGCGAGTTTACCAATCCGCTCAATCATTGGAAATATTCCTACATATCTAGGAGCCAATTTAATCCCCTTCCAGAGTGCACAACACCTCACATAGGTGAAACTTCCATGAACACATGATCACCCACTGCGAACTCTAGTTCTTTTCATTTTATATCAGCGTAACTCTTTTGCGTCGACTACACAATCTTTAATCTAGTGTGAATCAATTCTACCTTCTCAATAGCATCTTTACTAAGTCAAGTCCTAACACGTCTATCTCCCATGTACGACCAACATACCGATGACTTACATGGCCAACCATAACGTGCCTTAAATGGTGTCATTCGAATACTCGATCGGTAATCATTATTATAGGCAAACTCTACCAAAATTAAATGATCTTCCAACAGTCCCCGATAATCTAGGACACATGCTTCTAGTACTAGGTTTTCCCTTTTTGTTTGACCGTCTATTGTGGGTGGCAAGCCATACTCAAGTTCAACTTTATGCCTATAGTACTCAGTAAACTTCTCCAAAATTCATTGGTAATGTGTGACGACTGCTCTATACCTCTGGTATCTAATACACATATATAGTGCGCCATAATGGTACCCGGTTGGTGTAGAGAAGTAGTCAATATAAAACAGATGATATCGTATGTCTCAAGATGCATAGGATAACATATAATAATCATATAGGTATAAAACTAGCGAGACAGTAATATGACTAAAATGAACCATAAAATCAGAGCATAGTAGGCTTATCACAACTATATAAAACATGAAATAGAATTTATACATCAAATAACAGATTAAAATGAAATTTCTATAAGTGATAATAACATAGCACTGATAAAAGTTCCACAGTGTTGCACAACAAAATAATGATAAGCTATAAAGTAAAAGTATAGATAAGTGCCAACTTCCCGCTTGTCCTATGAATAGCTCCATGTGCAAATCTCAGACTTTCTATCTGTCTACTCATTTAAGAGTGACCAAGATAATAATAAGCTAAGCATAAAAACTCAAGTCATGTAACAGTCTGCTGTGAGCGATTAATAATCTCAAGATACTATAAAAATCGATATAGTAAATATGAACACTAATATAAGAAGTCATACCTACCCTATCTTTGCGTCCAATAAATTGGCACGTAACACAATATATGTCATATTATCACCATACCGTTGTATACTATTATGTAGAATATGGGTGTCCGAATGTCTAGTATAGTAACACCTACATCACATGACATCCATTTAAATCGCACAGCGAACACAACAGCCAAAGTACACATTACAATTAAAGTAATCACAACGACCATCACCAAGGTCTTGCATCACTACCAAGATGCCTTCGGATATATGATAACTAGTATAACCATCAAGAAGGTTGGCGACACAATACGTCGCAATCGGATTAGGTGCTAGTTTACATAACATCACCTAGGTACTGCACTTACGTGGGCAGGCCACACCATCACCAAGGTCCAGGGTACACATGTGAGCATCCTCACATACCCTTTCCCATTGAAAAACACATTAAATCCATAGTTATTAATGATCCTTCAGCATACAGCTCAATAGTAGAACACATTATGTTCTACCCCATCATTTCACATCATAGAGGGTGCTCCACTCGGACTATCACTAAATCATATACACACTTCTCACTTGAAGTACTCGATCCAAATTACCCACATTGTCAATTCATCAAAGTTCAAAAAATTTCACTTAGAACCTAGGATTTCCCCGTGTGTGACCAGAAGCCAACCATCACTTTCCCCATGTAAGACCCGAAGTCAACCTAGGAAACAACTACACCTTCCACATAATATAATATCAATTGTCTAATGTCATAACTCAACATCAAGTAGCCTAAATACACGGTGACCGATTCCATGAGCTTCTCTAGTTGCTAAGAACCCACCATATCGATCGCAGCCTCATTGGACAACCTTTGATCATTCAACACCGAATGATGGGTCATGGATTCTTAGCCAAGTCTTTTCTTCTTTAAACTCTCCTTGAAGCCTTCTCCACCTAGCCCTGAATTCACCTAAAATTTCACCAAAATACCATGGATCAATACCTAACCACTCGAGTTAGGGCTCACCCCAATTTTGGTTAAGTTCAACTTCTCCACTTGACCTAAGCCTTCATAGCTAAACCACAGAGTTATACTTTCCCAAGCCCAAAGTTTTCAACTAATGCAATGAAGTGAAACCGTTTTCAAAAATCTTTCGTATTTTCCTTATATCACCACTTACTCTCAACCATACACCTTGAGATCCATTTTGTAGTATACTTAGGCCATTATGAACATGTCCTATCGATCAAAGCATGACCTGAACATTTTAGATTGATTAATGTCGAACATTCAAGACCGTAAGATGCTGATCGATTTACTTAGCCATTTTCTACATTTGCTGATTCGATTTCTCCCCTAGTCCTGGACATCATTACTTGGGATTACTCTATAACTGATTGATACTTAAAGACAAACTTCTATTACCCCTCTTGCTTCTTAACGAAAATTAACTAATTGGACCCCTCTTCCTTACTCTATAACTGATGGGACCCCTCTTGCTTCTTACAGAAAATGAAAACTTTATTTTGTATAACATCACTTCTATTACCCTCTTAAACATGTGATATGGCCTTAACTTGATGTATAAATGGTTTTTTGACTTGTATGTTAAACTGAAGTGAGTTTGAATGTGTTTGAAGCGAGAATAGTCGTTATAAGTGCACTTCTGAATCCCTTGTTCTCGGGAATTTTTATAAATAAATGGGAAGATACTCTTAGGTTTTCTTAAGCACCCTGATGGTAGTACTTAGTATAAAAATTTCAAGTCTTAAATCATTTGTTAAATTGGTTAAAACTAGTCACAAAGATTGTGCTTATCAATGTTGTTTTTAACAAAGACTTTGAACATCATTTATAAATGTTGTAGTAAGTCGCTTATGGTTTTAAGTGTTTAAAAATGATATTTAAATTTGGTATTTTTCTCTAATCTTTTTAGAGATGTTTTCTAACCTATTTTGAAGTATTTTAAAATTGGTTTGAAGTTTAAATATATTTTTAATAATTATATATGTATTTTCAAAGTAAAGAGGTTTTAAAATATAAATATGTTTTTCATCAAGTTATAAAATAGTTATTTTTAAGTATTGTTTTACATAGATATATAAAACCTATTTACAAGTGTTTTTAAAATATAAATGAGTTTTGAAAAAAGGTAACTGACTAGGCTTAACACTAAAAGCCGACGAGGTAGTCTTCTCTATTTTTTAGAATTAAGATTGATGTCGAGTAGGGATATGAGCAATAAAGCTCTAACCTACCTGGCTTCCCTCTTGAACGAGGAATAGTTAAGTTGGAATGTCGAAAAGGTGTTAATCTTGTTGTTTACTTACTTGTTTAAAAGGTAATTAACCTTGTTTAATGCTAAAAGCTGACGAAGTATGCTTATATATTTGTAAGAGTTAAGATTGATGTCAAGTAAGGATGGAGCAATAGAGCTCTAACCTACCAAGCTTCCCTCTTGAACGAAGAATAGTTAAGTTGAGAATGTCGAAAATGGGTTAATCATGTTATTTGTTACTTGTTTATGGAAATCATTAATACTATACCTAACACTAAAATCTGATGAGTATACTTATCTATTTGTGAGATTCAAGAATGAAGTGTCTAGACAAGGCTTTGATGCGACCAGTGCTCTAACTTGCTTGGCTTAATCCTTGAACGAGGAATGTCAAGTTGAAATGTCAGAAACGAGTTACATATATGAACATTGATTTTTATAAGTAATTGTTTTAACTTGAATTCGATTAGTCGACCATCGAACATAACTAAATATTATCTTAGATCTTTAAAAGAATGTTTTTAAAGATAATAAAAGTATGGAATGGTTTTGGGCTTGTTTTGACAATGTGTTAATAACATTCGTCTTTAACCCCTTTTGATTATACTTATGAATGTAAAAAAATCTTTAAAAGAACGTTTTAAAGATAAGCACATGTGAATTGATTTTGGGTTTGCAGTGAAAATGTTTAAGTAACATTAGTCTTAAGCCTGTTGAATAGATTTGTGAAAGCTGTTACCATCACCAGGGTACTACCCTCACGTGGGAAGGCTAGCCCATCACCAAGGTCAACGGTTCACATGAGAGCATCTTCACAAAGCCTTGCCCCACGAAACATACATCTCATCGAGAATTATTAATGAACCCATTAGTGCACGACTCGATAGTAGAACATAATGTATTCCACCCCGTCGCTTCACATCATAAAACGTGCCCCTTGGATAATCACTAAGTCCTATACAAACTTCTCACTTGAAGTACTCAATCCAAATGACCTACGTTGTGGATTCATCGAAGTTCGAAACATCCCACTTGGCTGCTAGGATTTCCCTACTTTTTTCCCAAAGTCAACCTAGGACCACGCTCTTCTAAGAACATCATGTTGATCGTCCATTGTCATAACTCAAGATCCAATAGCCCAACCACCTAGTAATCGACTATGTCGGTTTTTTAGCCGCCAATACCGCATCATATCGATTGCGGCCTCATGAGACAACCTTCATTCGTTCGACACTGAACGATGGGCATTGGGTCCATAGCCAAGTGTTTGCTTCTTCAAACTTTCCTTGAAGCACTCTCTTTGTTGCACCGAAGTCACCTAAAAAATTTCTCAAAGTTCCATGGATCGGTACCGAACCATTTGAGTTGGGACTTAGCAAATTTGGCTAAGTCAAACTCCTCCACATGACGCCAAATATTCATAGCTAAACTCCAAAATTGCTCTTTCCCAAGCCCTAAGTTTCCAACCCAATGCCTCGAAGCGAAATTGTTCAGTAGTGTACTCTCTAAAACTGTTCGTCTTTTCACCATATCTCCACTTCCTCTCACCCTATGCTGTTAAATCGCTTAGCGGTTCTACAGCGATGGATTTGTGAAAAGTTATATCGGTGATAAAGCAGGGATATAGCAAAAAAATAGCGAAGGTGAAAAAGGCTTCATTAAAAATAAATCCAAATATTTAAAGTTAATTTATTCTGATTCTCACATTATTTGTGTAGGAAAAAATATTGTTTAATCTTATATAACAAAATCGAAGAATATTATAATTTATGTTGTCAAAATTTGGTGACTGCACTAGGTTTCTAACTTATATTAAGCACTTATGCCTTAAAATTAAGTCTTCATCTTAACTTTGTTGATTTCATTTAATAGAGAACTAGTCAAATCAACCATGTTATATTGATGTTGCATAAGCGAGTGCTAAAAAGCCTTGATTTAGCAGGTGTAGGAGAAAATAGCGGGGCTTAAAGAGGATCTACTCTTTAATGGCGCTAAATTGAAAACGCATAGCGGTCGAAGAACTCTATACGCAATAGTGGGGATTTTATGAGGCTTTAGCGGGGATTCAACTACACAGCTCTTACCCAAACACCTTGCAATTAACTTTGTAGCATCCTTAGGCCTTCACAAATCTCTCTTATCGATCGCATCATGACCTGAGCATTCTAGATTAACTAATGTCGAACAATCAAGACTGTTTGGTTCCGATTGATTTACTTAGCGATTTTTTGCATTATTAAGTCGATTTCTTCTCTATTCTAAATGCTACATCCTCTCATGTATTTCATTTGCATCGATTAAGTCCCAAACACCATACAACTGATTGATTCTCCAAAATGCATATCGATACTACATATCTTAACCTAAGAAATAAAACATACAAAAACTACCAAATAAACATCATATCACCATAACATAATTAATACAATCAACATATCATCAAAACTCAAGACAAAACACGAAATGGTGCATCCACAAGAACACATATGTAGTCTTTAGATCTAAATCTACTTACGATCATTCATATTCATTTTGATAACGCGGGTAAATTTTGATTTGGTAATAATCACATTTTAATTATATAATCATTTCAAAAATACCTTTTAACACTATACTAGCAAGAATAGTATAATGAGAGATGCGCATCACTTACCTAGCTCTCAACTAGCACCGAAAAAGAGGCAAAACTAGTCAAATTAGCAAGAGCTAGCCAAACCAAAAATGGGTACTCATAGTCAATCTTTCGACTATTATCCATAAATTATCATATACCATTTTTGACATTGGCAGTTAGTCTACAAAATCCATAGAACCTGAATCTCCCTTCCAAGTGGTACTTTACATAGTTGGAGCAATCCACTTGGCTTTTGATGTTCATTCTTCACTCGTTGATATGTGAAGCACTTCTTCATACATTCACCAACGTTCCCTTTTATTTCTTTGCAAAAGAAAATACACTTCATGTCGTGATAAATCTTTGTGACTCAGGGATAA
This sequence comes from Allium fistulosum, assembly GCA_030737815.1. Taxonomy (NCBI): domain Eukaryota; kingdom Viridiplantae; phylum Streptophyta; class Magnoliopsida; order Asparagales; family Amaryllidaceae; genus Allium; species Allium fistulosum. The sequence goes on from CM060901.1 coordinate 723,919,730, forward strand.
ATCATAGACTTAGACCAATGATTTTCTTCCCAGACTTCCTTCCGATGATCTCCCACATTCGGGCACATAACCTTCCTTTCTTCCTAATCCTCCTTTTGAGTCTACTCGAATCATTTTAGGTTCTCTCTGCTCACAATCATCCCCGATCACCTAATCCTCAAGGTTAATAATGAGTCTTTCTGTTCCTTGCAGCGATTTTATCCACAAGCACTGGACAAACTTCTAAACTTTCCAATGCACTAGGATCTTGGCTCGATCCTGCATTTGGCCTAAAATGTCCTGCACATGAGGCCAATGACTATAAGGTATTCCATTCTTTAATCATCGCAACACTCTATTCTGCTGCTTCATACTTAAAGGATCGACAACTTTCTTCCTCTTTCCTATCGTATACTCAATATAAAATTCATATGTTGCAAGGAACTCTGACCACCTCTGATTCCTCATAGTAAACTCCTTATGATAGAGTAAATACTTTAGAGACTTATGGTTTGTATATAACTCAAACTATTCTCCAAGAGATAATGTCTCCAAATCTTCAATACAAAGATCACTACTGCCAACTCCAAGTTATGAGTCGAATAACAAATTTCATATAGTCCCGATTGTAGAGATGCATATGCTATCACTCTCCCCTTTTGCACTAATACCACCTCAATCCAGTTCCACGAGCATCAGTCTGAACAACCAAATCCTAATTCCTTCAATTATGATCAAGAAAGAAGTATTCGTAACTTTTTAAATCTCGAAATAACCTATCACATCTATCACTCCATTTGAACTTCTCATTCTTTCTAGTCAACTTAGCCATGGTTCCTACTATATGAGAGAAATCCTTAATGAATCTACGATAGTAGCCAGCTAATCCTAAAAAACTTCTCATTTCCGTAATTCTCTTTATTTTTCTAAACATTGAGGTTTCTGTCTTTGATGGATATATAGCCGATCCATTCTCTAAATCAATATGACCAAGAAACTTAACTTCCCTTTTCCAAAAGTGATAGTAGGAAATCTTGGCCTTCATCTTATGTTCTCTCAAGGTCTCCAACACCATCTAAGGTGGACTTCCTGGTCTCGCTCACTCCTAGAATTTACCAAAATGTAATCAATGAAGAACAACACAAACCTTTCCAACTAATCGCGATAGATTTGATTCATAAGATCTATAAAGAATGCAAGGGTGTTAGTCAGTCCAAAGAGCATGACTAACCACTCATATGAACCATACTTTGTTGTAAATGCAGTCAGAGGAATAATATTTTCATCCACCCTTATCCCTTTGCCAAATCTGGTTGTGACAATACTCTAGCTACACACAACTGATCAAACAAATTGTCTATCCAAGGTAATGGATAATGATTCTTCATGGTAAACTCATTCAACTTTAGGTAATCAATACACATAAGAAGTGATCCATCTAACTTCTTCACGAATACCGCGGATGCTCCATATAATGAACTACTAGGTCTAGTAAACCTTTATGCTTAAGTTGCACTAGTTTATTCTTCAGCTCCAACATCTCCTTCGGCATCATTCTACTAGGTGGTCTACTAATAGGTTGTGTCCCCGGTATCAAGTCCATTCAGAATTCAATCTCTCTTCTAAGCGGTAATCCCATCACAGGATCAAAAACATATATGAATTCTCAAACTACTCACATTTCACCTATCTCATCTTTTTTTATCTCTAATGTAGGCAAAGAAACTCCAAATTTCTCCTTCAACACATCTAATGCCACCATAATCCTTTCATGACTTTTAGAACTTCGCTAAGCGATAAATTTATCAACATAATAGAATCTAGCACCATTATGTACTACCAATCCTTATTGAAAACTGCCACATAACCTGCAAACTCAAACATGATTCGCAAGCAAACAAGTGTTCACATAGAACGAACTCTAAACTAGTGCACCTTAACCTAGGTGTGGAATATCCATCGATCAGATTAACCACACAAAGAGTAACTAAATAGGTGACATCTAGAATCATCCTATTAACCAAAACTTTGAAAATGAAAGAGTGTGTAGCAACAATATCAAATAGAGCTCTAACCGAAATATTGAAAGTCAAAATCATATATTCAAGCACCATACCCATCCCTTTTCTTAGTAGACGATCCAGCTGTTAGACCCTCCATAGCATACACCTTTTCTTGCCTTAAATTTGGAAACTCCTTTGGCCTGCTTTGTCATAGTAAAGCACTTGAACTTAGTAACTCCACTCGACTTAAGACTTGTAGATGCATAGTGCCCCTTTTGTCCATAGTTACGAACAAAACCTCAGAAACAACTTTCTGTGTTCACCTTTCCTGGGCATTTCCTTTCTACTATTGGCCTTTTCTTGCACTTTTGATATGGGGTAAACTTATTCTTCTTATCATTCTGAGCCTTCTGCCCAAATTCCTCCTTTTAGTGTAGATGGGCTCATATCATCTTGCCATATTTACCACTTCGTTGTGGAAGTGTCATATGGGCCACTGTCCTATCACTCAAACCTAACCTTAGCCCTAAAATGAACTTCTCAACCTTCTTCCTTGGATTTCTAATTAGATCAACCCTGTGACGCCCCACCTCTATACCCACGCTAGCCAAGAACACTACGGTGTAGTGCTGTCAACTAGCGCGGAGAATAAGGCTGTTGAGGAGCGACCATCTATGTAATTACTTTGTGCGAGCACCGATATGTCAGATAATAAAACATTGCATTTCATCTTTAGAGGAAATCCGACATACCGATACAAACTCAAAGCTACTACACAGTGGCTATAATAGTTTAGGACAATAGATATAAAAATAACACAGATAACATAAATGCGGAATACAGATGGAACGAAAAGTCTCATATATATAATAACTGATATCAGTTACAATACATTTGACACAATACAAATGATACAACTACAACTGTCGACTCAAGAAGTTATATATACAAGTACATTATCGACTAATATACATGAATACATTATCATCTTAAAACAGACACACTGACTACTACAACAAGACGAAGACCACTTCAAGTGATATAAAAAGTCTTCATAGCTCCAGCAGCAACCCAAAGCTAAAAATCTACAACCTATAAATACTCGGTCTGACCCGAGTATTACATTCAAAAGAAAATAATACCCGGATCAGTCTAATTCAAACTCAGTTATAAATGCATGGAAGCAATAATAATCAAATAGATGACAGTCACAATAATTTCCGTCTATCCAATCCTTTTAACAAAGAAATTGGATAACTAAAAATATAACACTTAACAGTGTTAAGCAAAAATCAGCAGATTTAAATAATCAACAGAGATAAATAAACAAATTATCAAATCGACTAAATCAATTCAAAACTGTCAATTCTGGGTGGCTGCAGTGCACGCACGCGTGCACTGCCTCGCCACCACCGAATATAAAGTCACCACCACAATGAAACTGCAGTGGCAAACAGGTATATAAAAACAAAGGCAGGCTGCAACTAAACTGCAGAAAAGTCATCAACAGTTCAAGCATATACAACAATAAAGACGAATTCGAGTACATCATGAAGCAGAACCAAGTACAGTTCAACTGAGATGGACAACTCGAGAATAAACATGTACAAACTGTTTCAGTAATCCAATGCCAACAAGAACAGATGAACATCAGTGCAGACAAGTATGAATTCGAACATGAAATGGAGAACATCATTGCAAGTGCAACAGGTAGAAGATGATGCAGTGAAGCATGTACAAGGGCAGTACATATGAACATCAGTGAATCAACTGGACAACAAAAGATTTCAAATCTATATGAAATACAGACCAATGTTCAACAATGCAGAAGTGTCAAAGCACAGAGTAAAACTTATGTTCAGCAATCAAAGAAATGCTCAACAAGGCAGAGACTGGGTGCAGACACATGAATGTACACCAGACCAGAGTGTCAACTTGCAAGTCAACAAACAACAGGGAATTCATGTATGGAGGCTGAACAACAATGCAAACAACAAACAACGAATGAATTCAACATCAGTTCACAACTCAAGTGAAACAAGCCGAAAGAAAATGCAACTATATATAAGACAAACAAGACCAACAACAAAAGCCCTGAACCAATTCAAGCAAATGAAACATGACTCAAGAGTATATGAACACTGTCTCAAATGAAGACCGTGAACTATAACACTGCAGCAACTACAAGTGACAGCAGTGTGAAACTAAACCACAAGGAAAGAAATGCAAAAGAGATATGCAGTGACAATATGGTATAGTGAAGACTGCAAAGGACTAACCAATGCAGCTGTATACAAGTGCACTAGCTACTCGAAGACTGCAATAACTAAGTGATGATATGGATTGATACAAGTAGGCGATAACAAAATGTCAACCAGAGTAATGGGTCAACAATGCAACTGTAAGCGACTAACTCGAAATGAATGAAGACTATATGTCAAAAGTCAGAGGCAATACGACCTAATCAGACAAAGTCAAGCTAAATGCAACATAGTGATATACAATTACAACATGAAGCACTGCAACTCAAGTTCAGTACAAATCTGAACTAATTAGACAGGGATATGAATGCACCAATATTAATGCAGACAGAACAACAACTTTCCCAGTACCAAAGAAACCCATAACCAAAACCCCACATGTAACAGCACTCGAGATCCAGATTGAATACAAAATGTATCAAGATTCAGTGCAACAAATTCGAGACATGAACCAGACTCGAGTGTTAATGATGTACACATGACTACAGAATGCAAAGGCAACTACTGGAAGAAAATTGAACAACAGTGTCAATGACAAATGCATCACATAGACAACATCAGAGCGATGTACGTGTACAAATAGTCAAGTGAATGATAAGGCATACATACAGATGACGATGAAAGTGAAGTTCACCAATACAACTCAAGATTTCAGAGTGCAGCCAATGATCATACAACTATATACATACATGAATGTATGTATACAAATGATTAGCCACGAAAGTACAGAGCAATCAGGAGATGAATACAACATGAGCAATACAGACTACCCTAAATGAAGACTACACGAGCTCAATGTATCAGTAAAACAAGCTCGGGAGTGTGCAACAAGTTCGACCCAGGAAATCGAACAAGTCAAGGCAACAAATAAAATTAGGGCCTCCTGCATATATACCGGAGCCACAAAATCACGTATATAAGGTTGAATTAGATGTGAGCAAATTACTCACCTCAGTTCGGTCGAGAGTTGAAGTTTTGAAGCTTCAATCCAGCTGAAATCATCTCGCGTGACGATGATTTGAAAACGAGATCGCGAAGCCCAGAAATTGGTTGAATTCGAGCAATCAAGTCATCGACGAATAGAAGGAGCGCCCAAAGCCAAAGCAAGCAAGAATCACCTTCTCGAGCAAAGCCGAGCATAAAGGGAACGAAGCCCCAAATCAGAAAAACCCTAAATCTCGTAAGCCTCCACAAGCAAGCGGAAACGAGATCATCTCAAGGCAATCGAGAAGCACGAAGTTCCAGACAGCAAGAAAAATTGCAAGCCCTAATTTTCAGATCGAAGAAACAGAGAATCGTCGCCGCCATTTATATTCGTTAATACGCTTAGGGTTGGCATGAAAAGGAAATGAAGGGGATCGGGTTTGCCCCTGATATCATCTTGGCAAAGCCAAGAAACATGGGCCAAGATTCAAATTGTAAAGCCCGGTCAACATTTTTATAAAAGAATTTCAAATTGATTTTTAAATTTCGATAGCAATTATAATCGTCAAATATCGAAAATCGATTGATGCAAAATACTGGGTTGTTACAGACTTCCCTCCTTAAAGAAATTGCGTCCTCGCAATCATAAGGAATAAATGGACAAAAGGTAACAACCATAAGAGCATGGCAATGTCGAATGCATAAGCAAAGAAAATGTCAGCAGGGGAAGTATTAGATATGAAATCAAAAGGTTCGACTGATTCAAATCAGAAGAATCAACATCGTGGGGATCAAGGAATCAAAATCAAACGACTATCAAAAGCAAGAATCAATCGAGTTCCAGCATTTAAAAGAAAAGGAAAACAGAGCAGAATTTACGTACTGCACGAATTGAATGTAAGTAAATCAAATTACTCACCTGAATTGCCAGAGAAAAAGACGAAGCTCAAATCTCAAAATCGCAAATATTCAATCATCAAAAACGATAATCGAATTTCACAAATATTTGATTATCAAAAACGATAATCAGAAACACAAACATTCGATTAGTCAAATCGAAAAATATTTAATTATCTCAAACGATAATCAAATTTCACAAATATCTGATTAACAAAAACGATAATCAGAAATCACAAATCAAATGTCTAATTATCTCAAACGATAATCAGAAAACAAATCAAATATCTAATTATCTCAATCGATAATCAGGAACACAAATATTTAATTATCACAAATGATAATCAAATCTCACAAATATCTGATTATCAAAAACGATAATCAGAAATCATAAATATTCGATTAATCAAATCGAAAAATATTTAATTATCTCAAACGATAATTAAATCGGAAAATATTTAATTATCACAAATGATAATCAAATTTCACAAATATCTGATTATCAAAAACGATAATCAGAAACACAAACATCCGATTATCAAAAACGATAATCAGAAGTCGTAAATATTCAATTAACGAGTCCGGAATTAACCGAAGTAGTAAAAGTATGGTTCCATACTCCTTACTTTTGCTAAATCGTTTAAATCTCTTTATCGTTTCCTTGAAAGTACAGAATTGTGTGTTTTAAAAATAACATTTCACATTCTCAAACGGACAAGTCCGGAATTAAGCGAATCAGTAAAAGAAAGGGGTCATAGTCATCGATTTTTCTGAAACGTTTAAATCGCTTCCTCGTTCTTTTGAAAATGTAAACTGTAAAAATTTTGAAAACAATTTTAATTTATATTTTTGAAACAACTTTTAAAAATAAAGAATTTTGAAAACACGTGATTAAATTAGCAATATCAGTAGCAACTTAGATAAGGAAATTGCACTTCTCAAAGTACAGTAAAATGGACAACAAATTCAGCATTGCGGGAGAACCGCTTGTAAATCCATTTCAAAATTGACGGTTACTGAAGTTAACACGTCAAAATCTCATCAAAATAACTAGCATCGAAATATAATACCAAATGAATTTTCATTCATCAAAAATGTCACAAGAATCTTCTCAAAGATAGAAAGGGATATCATACCCTAAACTTGTATTCATAACAAGTCAATAACACATGAATTCACCAATACACAAAAATTGACAAAACTTGTCAATAGAAATCACGAAAATTGGTGAAGCACAAATTCTAGAAATCATCACAAGAAATCCAGAAATCACAAATAGAGGGGGAGGCCTAGCATAAAAACGGGAGTATGAAAACTCCAAAACACCGGTATCACAAGACGAGACGCTATCTCATGGTGGCTAACCATTAAAGTTTCACACAGGAATGGTCCGAAGACCGTGGGTTGCTATCCCACACGTGTGAGTCGGAATCACACAGATTGAGGTCTAGGCTAACCTCGTAGAGAAAGAGACATCGCACATTTGCTAGTCTAAATCATAAAAAGGAAAAGGGGAATGCCTATCACAAAATGGGAGCATGAAAACTCCAAAACACCGGTATCACAAGACGAGACGCTATCTCATGGAAGCCATCCATTAAATTTTCACACAGGAATGGTCCGAAGACCGTGGGTCGCTATCCCACACGTGTGAGTCGGAATCACACAGATTGAGGTCTAGGCTAACCTCGCAGAGAAAAAGATATGTGTGAGTGGAATCACACAAATTAAGGTCTAGACTAACCAAAAAGCAAAAAGGTATGTGTGAATGGAATCACACAAGTGGTGTCTAGTCTAACCTCGCAAACAAAAAGATATGTGTGAGTGGAATCACACAAGTTAAGGTCTAGACTAACCAAAAAGCAAAAAGGTATGTGTGAATGGAATCACACAAGTGGTGTCTAGTCTAACCTTGCAAACAAAAAGATATGTGTGAGTGGAATCACACAAATTTAAGGTCTAGACTAACCAAAAAGCAAAAAGGTATGTGTGAATGGAATCACACAAGTGGTGTCTAGTCTAACCTTGTAAACAAAAAGATATGTGTGAGTGGAATCACACAAATTTAAGGTCTAGACTAACCAAAAAGCAAAAAGGTATGTGTAAATGGAATCACACAAGTGGTGTCTAGTCTAACCTTGCAAACAAAAAGATATGTGTGAGTCGGAATCACACTATTGCGGTCTAGTCTAACCTTGCAAACAAAAAGACATCGCACAATTGCTAGTCTAAATCATAAAATGATCGTCATGATCAACGAGAAGTGTCAATTACACTAAGCTAGTAAATATAAAAGTTTAGCTTCATGTCCCATAACCACTTACTTAACTTAAATATTTATGAACAAACTGTAAATCTACACTAGAAAATTGTCACAAAAGGTTCAATCGAACAAGTCTAGGAGTTAACCGACGAAGTAAACGCAAGCGTTTCATACCACTTGTTTTACTAGGCCGTTTAATTCAATTTCTCATACGAGTGAAATAAAGGCTTGTATATACTAATAGATTGGAAAACGGTTTAAGAAAAAGAGCTTTGTAGTAAAATAGTTTTGAAATCGTTTGGAAAAAAGGATTTTAATATTTACTACTAGTATAGAAAACCTTTATATTTTTAAAGTGACAAATCACAAAAATGATTGTAGAAACAATCAATCACAAGAATTCACATACGAAGATGTGAATGGAATCCAAAGAAATCGATACTGAATCCATCAGAAAGTATGTTCACAAAAATCCCGAAGAAAATGTCATCAAAGTTGCTAATAAATGATAGCAACAAATCAGGGAAATGATCAAGAATCGATTAAATTAGGAAACCAAGTCAGTTCACTAAAATTTCACATTCGAAGACGTGAATAAAATCCAAAGAATTCGATTCCAAATTCATCAAAGTAGGAATACCCAAAAATTCCAGAAATAGAAGTTATCAAAATCGACAAAGGTGATAACATCTAATTAGAAAAGAAGAATCAATTATCAACTGGAAAAACAAAGCAAAACGAGTAGAAATGCATAAATGACTTCAACAAAAGTAAGAATCAAGTCAATGTCGAAGTCAACAATTAATAGCCGCAGTCGAGTACAAAATGATTCAATCATCATTATCAAAGAAACCAATGGCAAACAAAATCAGAGTCTAAAAAATCAAGAAATTAGCAATTTCTCAAAAACAAAGTGACCGAAGTCGAATGGAATTCAAGATGAGGAAAACACAAAATATCAAGTTCAAAATCGCTGAGATTCAAACTAGATGTGAATGAGAAATCAAAATTACTCAATTTGCAACTGGTCCAGCTATTTTTTCATCACAGTGTAACAGGTACACAATGACACTCATAGCATAGAACAAAAGTGGAACAAAGTCCAAAAGTCAAAATGGCTTTAATTTGCCAAATTAAAACAAAATCAACATCGGCTAAATCAATTCAAAGCCGAAAACACAAGAATAAGCGTTAGGAATTCATACCTAACAGTCAAAAATAATCATATGTAAAGATGAGAGATAAACATCGACAAATAGTTGTAACACATGCTCCATCTAAGTTATGTTTTATAATTGTCCTAAACCCCAGGCTCTGATACCAAGCTGTGACGCCCCACCTCTATACCCACGCTAGCCAAGAACACTACGGTGTAGTGCTGTCAACTAGCGCGGAGAATAAGGCTGTTGAGGAGCGACCATCTATGTAATTGCTTTGTGCGAGCACCGATATGTCAGATAATAAAACATTGCATTTCATCTTTAGAGGAAATCCGACATACCGATACAAACTCAAAGCTACTACACAGTGGCTATAATAGTTTAGGACAATAGATATAAAAATAACACAGATAACATAAATGCGGAATACAGATGGAACGAAAAGTCTCATATATAATAACTGATATCAGTTACAATACATTTGACACAATACAAATGATACAACTACAACTGTCGACTCAAGAAGTTATATATACAAGTACATTATCGACTAATATACATGAATACATTATCATCTTAAAACAGACACACTGACTACTACAACAAGACGAAGACCACTTCAAGTGATATAAAAAGTCTTCATAGCTCTAGCAGCAACCCAAAGCTAAAAATCTACAACCTGTAAATACTCGGTCTGACCCAAGTATTACATTCAAAAGAAAATAATACTCGGATCAGTCTAATTCAAACTCAGTTATTAATGCATGGAAGCAATAATAATCAAATAGATGACAGTCACAATAATTTCCGTCTATCCAATCCTTTTAACAAAGAAATCGGATAACTAAAAATATAACACTTAACAGTGTTAAGCAAAAATCAGCAGATTTAAATCATCAACAGAGATAAATAAACAAATTATCAAATCGACTAAATCAATTCAAAACTGTCAATTCTGGGTGGCTGCAGTGCACGCACGCGTGCACTGCCTCGCCACCACCGAATATAAAGTCACCACCACAATGAAACTGCAGTGGCAAATAGGTATATAAAAACAAAGGCAGGCTGCAACTAAACTGCAGAAAGGTCATCAACAGTTCAAGCATATACAGCAATAAAGACGAATTCGAGTACATCATGAAGCAGAACCAAGTGCAGTTCAACTGAGATGGACAACTCGAGAATAAACATGTACAAACTGTTTCAGTAATCCAATGCCAACAAGAACAGATGAACATCAGTGCAGACAAGTATGAATTCGAACATGAAATGGAGAACATCATTGCAAGTGCAACAGGTAGAAGATGATGCAGTGAAGCATGTACAAGGGCAGTACATATGAACATCAGTGAATCAACTGGACAGCAAAAGATTTCAAATCTATATGAAATACAGACCAATGTTCAACAATGCAGAAGTGTCAAAGCACAGAGTAAAACTTATGTTCAGCAATCAAAGAAATGCTCAACAAGGCAGAGACTGGGTGCAGACACATGAATGTACACCAGACCAGAGTGTCAACTTGCAAGTCAACAAACAACAGGGAATTCATGTATGGAGGCTGAACAACAATGCAAACAACAGACAATGAATGAATTCAACATCAGTTCACAACTCAAGTGAAACAAGCCGAAAGAAAATGCAACTATATACAAGACAAACAAGACCAACAACAAAAGCCCTGAACCAATTCAAGCAAATGAAACATGACTCAAGAGTATATAAACACTGTCTCAAATGAAGACCGTGAACTATAACACTGCAGCAACTACAAGTGACAGCAGTGTGAAACTAAACCACAAGGAAAGAAATGCAAAAGAGATATGCAGTGACAATATGGTATAGTGAAGACTGCAAAGGACTAACCAATGCAGCTGTATACAAGTGCACTAGCTACTCGAAGACTGCAATAACTAAGTGATGATATGGATTGATACAAGTAGGCGATAACAAAATGTCAACCAGAGTAATGGGTCAACAATGCAACTGTAAGCGACTAACTCGAAATGAATGAAGACTATATGTCAAAAGTCAGAGGCAATACGACCTAATCAGACAAAGTCAAGCTAAATGCAACATAGTGATATACAATTACAACATGAAGCACTGCAACTCAAGTTCAGTACAAATCTGAACTAATTAGACAGGGATATGAATGCACCAATATTAATGCAGACAGAACAACAACTTTCCCAGTACCAAAGAAACCCATAACCAAAACCCCACATGTAAAAGCACTCGAGATCCAGATTGAATACAAAATGTATCAAGATTCAGTGCAACAAATTCGAGACATGAACCAGACTCGAGTGTTAATGATGTACACATGACTACAGAATGCAAAGGCAACTACTGGAAGAAAATTGAACAACAGTATCAATGACAAATGCATCACATAGACAACATCAGAGCGATGTATGTGTACAAATAGTCAAGTGAATGATAAGGCATACATACAGATGACGATGAAAGTGAAGTTCACCAATACAACTCAAGATTTCAGAGTGCAGCCAATGATCATACAACTATATACATACATGAATGTATGTATACAAATGATTAGCCACGAAAGTACAGAGCAATCAGGAGATGAATACAACATGAGCAATACAGACTACCCTAAATGAAGACTACACGAGCTCAATGTATCAGTAAAACAAGCTTGGGAGTGTGCAACAAGTTCGACCCAGGAAATCGAACAAGTCAAGGCAACAAATAAAATTAGGGCCTCCTGCATATATACCGAAGCCACAAAATCACGTATATAAGGTTGAATTAGATGTGAGCAAATTACTCACCTCAGTTCGGTCGAGAGTTGAAGTTTTGAAGCTTCAATCCAGCTGAAATCATCTCGCGTGACGATGATTTGAAAACGAGATCGCGAAGCCCAGAAATTGGTTGAATTCGAGCAATCAAGTCATCGACGAATAGAAGGAGCGCCCAAAGCCAAAGCAAGCAAGAATCACCTTCTCGAGCAAAGCCGAGCATAAAGGGAACGAAGCCCCAAATCAGAAAAACCCTAAATCTCGTAAGCCTCCACAAGCAAGCGGAAACGAGATCATCTCAAGGCAATCGAGAAGCACGAAGTTCCAGACAGCAAGAAAAATTGCAAGCCCTAATTTTCAGATCGAAGAAACAGAGAATCGTCGCCGCCATTTATATTCGTTAATACGCTTAGGGTTGGCATGAAAAGGAAATGAAGGGGATCGGGTTTGCCCCTGATATCATCTTGGCAAAGCCAAGAAACATGGGCCAAGATTCAAATTGTAAAGCCCGGTCAACATTTTTATAAAAGAATTTCAAATTGATTTTTAAATTTCGATAGCAATTATAATCGTCTAATATCGAAAATCGATTGATGCAAAATACTGGGTTGTTACAGACCCCCTTATTAGACAACGCGTTGAACATTTATAGATACACTGACAGTCATATACCTTGTTCCAACACTACAAATTCTTGGAACATGCTGATAGCTCTGATCCTGGGATGAATTGCTCCTCAAACATTTCCTAAGTAATAACCTGCTCAAGAACTTCAGCCTTCATAATGTCCCACTAAATACTTGCCAAACCATTTAACTGTCATGATATAAACGTCACCCTTTAAGCATTAGTAAATTTCAAATCCTCACAAATCCAGTCACACATCCACAACCAATCACTTGCCTTTAATTCGTGTTTCGTCCCATCAAACGTTTCTCCTCTAAGGCTTTGGAAATCTTGATTCACCTTGATGAAATCATCCCCAACAGCCCCTACCGAGCCATCAGGCACATTATTGATAGAGTTATGGGTATGCCCTAGGGTCAATTATGTAATTTGTTACATATACCTAACTCGATAACTAATCTTGTTCAAAATAAAAGGTATTTTCTTTCTATTATATACTTATTATATTGGAATATAATTAATTAAGTAATTTATTTAAAGTATACTAAATAGAAAATCCATATATAATAAGTTATGTGATAGTAATTACAATATGCGATAATCATGAGAAATGCATCACATTTAAAATAATATATTATTTTAAATATTCCTAGTTAAGGTGTTTCGATATAGGTTATCGATACATCCATTAGGACTAGAGTGTGTAACGCTCTCTAAATGTTAGACAGTGTATTACTCATAGCTAGTGGGGGAACAAAGGGTAATGTACTGATAATTATTATATAACTATGAAATGATTCACTTGAGAGTTCTCTAGTGGTTAATATAACTAAGGTCAAACAGGGAATCTTGAAGTAACAATGCTATACACTTCCTCAACTTGAGAATACTATAGAACTTCAATATGGATACTCCACTTTGATTATAGTTAAATCGTGGAGTGGCATTCGTCGAATGACTATTATTGGGTCTGAGTTGAAGCATTAAAAGTGAAACACTCTAATAAAAGATTCGTCTCCTCGGTTATATGAGGATAGTTTCATGGTTAACTGTAGTTAAATCAAAGTCAAACTCTTTGGCCAGGGAAATACAATTAAAAATAATTATTATTATTGAATCAATGATTTTGTGTTTGACTTACAAAGTTTAATGTAGACGATGTTGGATTGACCAAAACCAAATTCCATAAGTCCTATGTGGTATAGTTTTGATAAAGAGAATTGGTGTGGATAATCGTTACTATTAGGTACCTCTTATAATAAGTAAAACTAGATTTGACCAAAAGGCCGTGTAAGCGAGAAATTCAAAAAAAAAATCACTCCATCAGCTAAAGTGACATAAGAACGTTAATACTCGAATTATTCGGTATTAATAGCTAGTTGAATTTACAACATTAAGTTGCACAATCGTAATGATGAATACTCCAAAAAAACCACATGATTTAACTAATTTATAATTGTTGTAAATTAATAAAATTAATTAATACTTATGAGATACTAATTATTAAAATATTTATTTATTGGAATGCCATTATTATTTGATAAAGTGCATATAAAAAAATTATAAATGTGCATACCGATAAACGACGTCGGTATAGTATTTAGATTGGATTTAAATAGAATTAACACTAAGTAGGTTTTTAAATTAATTAATATTGTGAAATATTAATTCTTAAAATTTTATTTCATTTGTTTGAAAATCATTAGTATTTAATAAAGTGCATATATAAATGTTATAAATGTGTGTATTGGTATACAATATCAAGAGAATATTTAGATTGGATTTAAATAGATTAAATACTAAGTGAATTGGGAAACTTTTGAGGGCTATGTGGAACCTATTATGCGCAAGCATAGAAAAAAAAGTGAGGGAGAGGATTTGATGAGATTTAGTTGGGAATCAAACAGACTAAAGGATGAAATCGAAAGGTTTCAATGTTTCCTATAAAACATATTCTCTCCTATTCATTTCGTTACTCTCTACAGAAATTCTCATTTTGTCATTTTTCTTCCTTCCAATCAAGTTGTGGCCGAAATTTTAATGGGTTCCATGGTTAAATATTCCCATCAAATTAAAATCAAAAACAAAAGGGTGGTTTTTTCACTTTATTCTTGCAAAATATAGAGATTAATTTAACAATTTCAGACCTATTATTCATCGATCAACGTACTACATTTTAACGACATCCTAAGGTGATTTTCAATTCTATTTATTTATATATTAACCATGTTCATATGCTTTGAATCTCATACATGTTGTACACCAAATGTTTGTATATTCATATTGTAGCAAAATTTCAGATCCTTCTTTTCACATCTTAATTAATTATTTTTAATAAAATTTGGATCCACCCTTTTACTATTCCTCCATTAGTTATATGACAAATATGTTAATATAGTTAAGGTATTTCATCTCATATGATTATTTATTCATATTGTTCATACAGTGTGGTATTGAATCATTTATAACGAATTAATATATGCCTAAGTTGTCTGATCTAATTTAGTTGTTGTTTTGAAATCATTTTGATTAAATTCCTTTCAGTTAAATATATGCATGTTACATGGTTATTTTAATTTATTACAGATCGGCGCCTCTCTTCCTTCTTACAACCAACCGTGGGTTTTTGTTTGCTTACTGGCTTTATATAATTCGGAAAATACTAGTTTTCTCAAAGCCTCTTGCTCGTTTCTCTCATCAAAAGGTGCTTGAAAATAATTTTAATTAACTTCCATTTATTGGAAACAATTTTTGATTCAATCAACTTTAATTACTTCAACTTACTTTTAAAATGAAAACATGTATTACATAGTTATTTTTTGAATTATTTTGTTTAGTTGTTGTTTACACAAGTGTAAGATTTAATTCAATTTCAATCACACAGATGGATTTTTTATGTAAAATCTTAATTTAATTGATTCATTTCCTAAATTGAAAGTTGGATTTAAAATTATCAATTTAAGATTCATATAGTATATATTATATTACAATCTTCAAATACAGTTGTTGTTTTATAATAAAAAACATT
Source organism: Allium fistulosum (assembly GCA_030737815.1). NCBI lineage: Eukaryota > Viridiplantae > Streptophyta > Magnoliopsida > Asparagales > Amaryllidaceae > Allium > Allium fistulosum. The sequence continues at coordinate 723,935,637 of CM060901.1, forward strand.
GGTTACAAATAAACATATGTATACATATCCCTTTAAACTTTAATTTTACGATAGAATTTTATGTAAACTATAAAATTTATTGTAAACCCATCCTATATTTTATATATATATATATATATATATATATTATTAATCAAAACCTTGGACAAAAAGGTATTTTTTTCATAAATATCATTTAATAAATCTAATTAAAGGAGGGGGAGAGAGAAATGAAATGTCTCTCTATATATAAAGTCATATCTTCCCTCGGTTTATCATATCAAGTTAAGAGAAATGAAAGGTCTCTCTATATATAAAGGTCTCTCTATGTCTATAACTAGTTTGAATATTGAAAGTATTTTATATATTGAAATAGTTATACATTAAAATAGTTTATATTTAAAAATAGGTTGTAGATTGAAATAGTTTATATATTAAAAATAGTTTATATATTAAAAAGAGTTTATATCGAAAATAGTTTCAAATTAGAATTGTTTCTTCCAATTTCACCAATCAATTCAAACCAATTTTAGTTCCAAGGTTCAACAAATCAGTCTTAGATTAACAATTTCAATTAAAAACATTAAAGGTTCAATTCAAATTCTCATTAAAACCATCTTAATCTATATCAATTTCAAATTCAGGTTTGAACCATAAATTTAAACCACTTCCAAATCCAGTTGGTTTCAAAATTTAAATATTCAAACAATTTACAATAACTCAATTTGATAAACTTCACCCATATTTTAAAATTCAACTTTAATTTTATTTAAATTTGAAATATTCACTTAATCATTTTTCTATAACCATTTAAATAAAATTCCAAATTACAAATATAAATAAAAATTAAATATTCAATTTTTATTTAAATTTAAAAATATTTATTTAATCACCTTTGGTTAAGCATTTAAACAAAATCTCAAATTACAAATTTAAATAAAAATTAAATATTCAAATTCAATATTTTTCTATTTTTTTAAATTTAAAAATATTCATTTAATCCTCTTTAATCAAAATCAAGTTATCAAGTTATAAAAACATATCTTCAAAATCTCAAAATCAATAAGTTCCAAATCAAACTTTATTTAAATTCAATTATTTACCAATTTAAATTTCAAATCAACTTTAATTTATCTTTCCAACCTCTATTTATTAAAGTTATTACAAAAATCTATTACAAATATTAATAGAAATTGTAAATAAATATTTAAAACATATTATATATATTGGTTAAATTAAATTTTATTATATTAATTAATTATGAATTTAAATATTATTATTTAAATCTATTTTAAATCTTATTTATATATTAAAAATTATGAAATTATAAGTAAAATCTTAAAATTTATATTTTTCAAAACTTAACTTTTAAATTTCCAAAACATATAAATTTAAAAATCTAAATTTTACACATATATTTACATAATATCTTTATATTATATTTAAAAATCAATATTTATTAAAACCCATATATTTCCTTTCAAAACTTTGGAAATCATTTTTCAAAAATAGACCAACGGTGTCCGTATATAATTTTCTATCCTATGGTCAAGTGATACAGATATTTATCATTTCAATTCGCAGTAATCTAATATTTATGGGTATATATCATTTTAACCCGCAATCCTAAAATTTCAAAATCAATAAAATTGCTTGGGTTTATCATTTCAACCCATAACGATTTTCCCTAATCTATAAGATCGTTCGGGTATGTATCACTTCAACCCATAGGGAATTTCCTAAACTAGCAGGGAACTTGCAGTGTGAGAACAATAATATAAAATGGCATAAATATCAATAGCAGGCATATATCATAATTAATAATTTAAATATAATATATACAACAGGTTTGGTGTCATATGTCAATTAACATCGATAAATAATTTAAGATAATAACATATCAACGATTAAATTTCTAACCAATTCAAATTTAATAACATATTTCAGTCGTCATTTCATGTGAAATCAATTTACTGAACATAAGAATGTTAATCGTGAGTGATCGCTCACCTTTCGAGGCTAGAGAACAATGACAGTGAAGATGACATGGACACGCACACGGGCACGGACACGAGCAAAGCAAAGCAAAAGCCGTTGAGATTTCCGGATAGCGACGAACAAAGCAACAAACTAGAGATCGATGAACCACATCAAGGCTAGCTAGAGATTGATGGAAACAATATATATACATATTCATTTGAAATATATATATCTTTATATATATATTATATTTCAAAATCAATATTCAATTTAATAACACATATTTAAAATAAAATCTTTATATATTATATTTAAAAATCAATATCTATTAAAACTCATATATAAAAATCAAAATATCTATATATTATATTTTAAAATCCAAACACATATAATTTCTTTTCTCAAAATTTTTGGAAATCATTTTAAAATAGACTTATATATGTTTCGAAATCTCAATATTCTTAAAACTGTATGTACATCCAAATTCAAATTCATATATCCACTTGAAGCTTATAAAACTGAAAAATATAAAACAAAATCATAAAACTCGCATTTTAAAAATAATTGGAAAGGTAGAAAACAAAACAAAAAACAAAAAATAAAAGCAGGTATATGAATGCACCTATATTATATATAAACTTGAAATATACAGGAACTTGCCTTCTTGTCATTCATGAGCCAATAAATCAATGAAGTGAAGACGTTTTTTTTCAAGCAAGGTGAACGGCTAGGCTTCGACCAGGGGGAGGGCGGATCGACAGAAGGCGGACAAGGTAAAGGCTGCGGCCATGAGGAGTTCGGCTGCGAAAATGGTGAGGCGATGTTGTGCGTTCGGTTGTTGGGTGCTGTGTAGCGTCCTGAGCTGCTGTGAATCGAAGGAAGGAAAGAGGGACGGTCAGTGGGTTTGGCGACTGTCAGGTGGTCATTCGGCAGTAGGCAAGGCTGTGGGCGGCGACTATGGCAGAGTGGCGGGGCTGCTAGGGGTGATGTGACTGTTGCGACTGCTGGGTGAAGCGGCGGAAGGCCTAGGTTGTTCGGTATGAGTTTGCGTGGGATGGAGCTAACGTGGCAGAAGCATGGGTCACGTGCATGGAAGGAGTTCGGCAATTAAGGAAGTGAGAAGGTTGGAGTTTTGGAAGTGAAAAGGTGGTGGTCGGGTTCAAGGGGACTGCGCCGGCTGTGAGTGGGAGGCGAGTGGAGGTCAGATGAGATCGAGGCGGAGGGGTTGGAGACGAGCGGTGGCGATCGAGAGAGGGGAAGGCTTGCTTGCAGGAGAAAATAGAAAGATGGAGATAGCGGGTCTCCAAAACAAAAAATGCAAACATTATATATATGCTTTAATTTATATAAATTATTTTTCAAAAGCAACAAACAGATTGAGAGAACGAAGAGAGGCAGAGCAAAAGAATGAATAGAGATGAACCTGAAATTATATTGAATAGTGGGATAGAAAAAGTCATGTAAGTTGAATTCAGGGAAATATTTATGGTTTGTGGCTATTGGGTTACACGGTACATAAATGAAAGGTCATAGAAACCCAAAAGGCCCAAATACGGAACTGGTTTGGCAAATCGTTTCGCCGAATTCGCCGCTTATCGGACACCAAAATGCACAAATGAATATACTGTGTACATCAGCACGACAAGATGAACAGAATGGTACATAGATACAAGAGATACGACAATCCTATCAAAACTCGATTTTCGCTGCCGAAATACTGCTAAAACACCGAATATAAGATAAACAGAGCTAGAGCAGTCCAAATTTGGCGAAACGAAATATGACGTCTCACTCAGAAAATGATAAACATTTTTATTATGTAAAAATATTTAGGTTTCAAAATAGTTTATTTCCATCAAATATTAACTGATTTTAAATTGAAAATTGAAAATTTCATAACCAAACAAATTTTCAAATTTCCAAAAGAAAATCTGCCACTTGCTTTGCTTCATTATACGCATACAAAATTTCATATTTCCATTTCTAAAATTTTATGATATATTTTCAAGAAAAAATTTAGTTAATTGCGTTATAAAAATCGTTAAAATTTCCAGGTCGTTACACTCTCCCCCACTCAAAACTTTTCATCCCCGAAAAGGAACGAGATAGGAGAATAGAAGCAACAGAAAGTAAAGATAGATTCGGAATACATAGTACCAGATACAACAATTAATTCAAAACCATATAAATTTCATTTGGGTGTCTTATTACTTACATTTTATATTGTACATTATTCAACTACATGTTCTCGTTACATTCAGACTTTCCCTAGGTAAGTTTTATTAATGTTTCAGAATATAATTGAGCACTATACAAATTTACCTTTTAATTACCACATTTTTATTAAGCAAAATTTAGTTTGAACATTTTATTACTTAAGTTTACTCTTGTATAACTTTCAATTACATACTCACATTAACATTTAACTTTTGAATATTTCAGGTAAGTTATATATGTTTTAAAATGCAATTGAGTATTATACAAATTAATCTTATCCTAGTTCAACTGTTTCAAGTTGTTTCAATTCCATTTCTCATTTTAGAAAGTCCAATTATTGAAAAAAATTGCATCATTTCAATAATTGAAAACCATCACTTAACATTAAACTTAAGAGTTAAATTTCCGATTTCACTTCAAACCATTTGGAAATAAATATATACATATATATTATATACATCAAATCATACTCAAGAAATTCAAATCAAATCCATTTTCCAAAACAAAAGTGTAGCAAAGCTACTAAGTGGTCTCTCCACTTTGAGACTCAAAAATGAATGTCGATGATGCTGTAGTCATCACCGAAATTATTTTCCAACGACAAAAGAGAAGAGTGCTGACTTGCTTCTTTTAAAATCCTTTGGAAACAATTTCCATTTGAAAATACTTTCAAATAATATATTTTCCAAAACCTTGAAAACCAAATTTTGAAAAGCACCGGAAATTAAATTCTCAAATCCTTAATTTAAATTTAGTTCATTTGCAAATTAGATTTATAAACCATGTTTTAAAATTTTTATCTTCTTATAACATGCAACAAAAGTTAACAGTTAATGGTTTAGGAATGTTGACAAAACAATAACAACCAATTTATTTAACTTTCAAATTCCAGAAAAGTATACTTATATATATAAACTATAATCATCATAAAATTATTTCATTTACTAATTTCGAAAACAATAGTGTATCAGTTTTCTTTGTTCGGGTGTTTTGGAATTCCTATTGATAGCGTTGGCCAAACGAATCGACCGAAACCCAAAATTCAAACTTAACAACTCAAATAACACAATATAAAACATTTTTATATCAATTACAAATGCACTCCCTCACATGATGATTCAAGAATGGATTTTAGAACAAGGATAGAGATTCAAATTTAGAGGGACCCTAATCAGAGGAATTCTAACTAAGAAGATAGGCTCGAAAGGGAGATAAGATAATTAAATTACCAAAGAGGAAAGATGGATAAACTTATATTAATCGCGACGACCTTAACCTGGTCAACCGAGACTCAGAAAGTCGAGAATATCATCAAAGGAAATGGAGACAAACTTGTTAAGAACAACGTGGAAAACACGGTTCATGAGATCGACGAAGAAGGCAGGAGCATTGGTTAATCCAAAGGGCATGACTAACCATTCATAGAAACCATTCGTCCGAGAGGAAGGACAACAGTTCGAGCTCCAGGAATAGGATCGATGCGTAATTTAATTTCCCGCTTGGGAGGTAGAGAAGTGACTTCACCAAAACATCAGGATAATCCTTGACTATCGGGGTGGAGTCAAGATCAATAAGCTGCGAATCAAGCGAAAAGATAAAACTGCCTGCATAATCCTGAAGCAATCTACATTCGATCATAAGGAAAAAATTACTCTGGTTGTCTACTAGAGAGACGGTTCGGGCTTTGCAAGAAATAACAACATCAAAACCGAGGACTTAGAAATCTACGGTGAACCGACGCATGTCGTAAAGGAGTTTCACCCCTTTACAAATCATACTAAGGTTGGTAGAACCACCGATGGGATTAGTCACACATAAGGATGAAGTTGCCAATTGAGGTTGCAAGATGTGCTCAAATTTATTGCAGAGATCGACAGAATAGAGTTATGGGATGCTCTAGTATGAAGAAGAACACGAACAGGACAAGGCAATAATGGATTTCAGAACAAAGGGAGAGTTCCAAAATTCAAAAGAAATCCTAATCCAGGAGGATCCTATCGAAGAATTTCAAGCTCGAACGAAGATGATTCTGTAATTAATTTTACTCATTCTAGGGTAGTGATACCCTATCTCTAATGAGTTTTTACTCCATATGCTAAGTTTTGCCTAAACCAGAGCTCTGATACCACATGTAACGGGACACCTGCTAGTGGGGTAACGCCCACCGTAGCATACATCGGTACATGTGTTCTGCTTTTACAGCCAGCCTCTCGACTGCACCAACCCCGTGGGACATGTAGGAGTAAGTGTCATCTGTTCGCTACCAAACCCAGAAGCGAGAACCCCCTATCACATTGCACCCTCCGAGTGCCAAAGCAGACACACATGTCAGACTTGAATTGCTCAAAATAACAGATTATTAATTTATATTTGGAAAAACTTAGCATATACAATAAATAAATTAATCATAGAATCGTAGCCACATATTTATACAACAATAAGGAATGGAATAAATAAATAGTAGTTCATGAAGCTACTACAAAACATCAGAGTCGGAAACAAATACAACAGAAAATCCCAAGTACATAGAAGTCACTAATACAAGAGCAACTGACAAGTCTGAACATAAACAACTGGAAATAACATGAATAACAAAAAACTGAATAGATAAAGGCAGATCTTCAAGCAAGCTCTAAGCTCCAAAGGTGAGTCTCAAATGTTGTGACACTCAGTCTAACCCGAGCATAAAGCAAAACACAAAACACTCGAGTCAGGATTAACATTCTTATGCAAGTAAATCAACTCAAGTGAAATGTCCAAGTGAAATGCAATAACTTAAAGGATGTTGGGATTCCATCCCTTAAGGATCCATCTAACTATCTACATACATAGTACAATACGCTACATATATAATGTATATATTAAAGTAAACTATTAAAATAGCGTTAAGGCATTACCCATATCCCCCTTAACACATTTTTATATAAATGTCGTAGTCTATACAACACTGTAAACTCCACCAAACCGGTGGGCTATCAGGGGGCATTCCATAGGTATGACACAAAACAAATTCGTAGAAGGCGTGATAAGGTATGTGACAAGGCACGCGAGGCAATGTCAGGGTAGGATGCTACTGTTTGCACTCCCGGACTGGTGGTAACGCATAGCAGCTACTACCACCCACCTCGAGACACACTCCCAAAATCAAAGGTGCACCCAATCAAATCACAAAGTAATAGAATGGTATCGAAGATATGTGCGTGATAGGGGGAGTGACCCCACTTGGCCCGGTATAGCTCCTATTTTAGCCACATCAAGTTGACTCGAGGGAGCCAGGGCTGCGTTCATACCTCATATAGACGTTCGCTAAACCATCGTACTTCATTCTGGAATCTTCACCACGTGCATAATTGTTAAAGTGGTTTTCGGTATTGGCAGAGAGTATGACAATATTCGATCCCAGTCTCTTTAACAACCAAACGCTTATTTCACACCGTGGTCATTATCATTTCAAACAGTTTATACTTCATATCAAAATATCATATTCATTTCGAATCATATCACTTTTGAAATCATATTCACTTTCGAAATCATATCTCTTTCGAAATCATATCACTTTGAATCATATTCATTGCCAAAATCATAACCACAAAATAGGTTAACTATCATATCACCATATTCGCATTTAAATCCATTAAATCTAAATCATAACAGTTCTAACTTAACCAGTTTGAATATTAAAAGTAGTTTATATATGAAATAGTTATACATTAAAATAGTTTATATTTAAAAATAGGTTATAGATTGAAATAGTTTATATATTGAAAATAGTTTATATATTAAAAAGAGTTTATATCGAAAATAGTTTCAAATTAGAATTGTTTCTTTCAACTTCACAAAAAAATTCAAATCAATTTTAGTTCCAAGATTCGACAAATCAATCTTAGTTTAACAATTTCAATTAAAAAGATTAAAGGTTCAATTCAAATTCTCATTAAAACCAACTTAATTTATATCAATTTCAAATTTAGGTTTGAACCACAAATTTAAACCACTTCTAAATCCAATAGGTTTCAAAGTTTAAATATTCAAACAATTTACAATAACTCAATTTGATAAACTTCACTCATATTTCAAAATTCAACTTTAATTTTATTTAAATTTGAAATATTCACTTGATCATATTTTATAACCATTTAAATAAAATCCCAGATTACAAATTTAAATCAGAATTAAATATTCAATTTCAATTTTTTTTACATTTAAAAATATTTATTTAATCACCTTTGGTTAAACATTTAAACGAAATCTCAAATTACAAATTTAAATCAAAATTAAATATTCAAATTCAATTTTATTTAATTTTTTTTAAATTTAAAAATATTCATTTAATCCTCTTTAATCAAAATCAAGTTATTAAGTTATTAAAACGTATCTTCAAAATCTCAAAATCAACAAGTTCCAAATCAAACTTTATTTAAATTCGGTTATTTACCTATTTAAATTTCAAGTCAACTTTAATTTGTCTTTCCAACCTCTATTTATTAAAGTAATTACAAAAATCTATTGAAAATATTAATATAAATTGTAAATAAATATTTAAAACATATTATATATATATTGGTTAAATTAAATTTTTATTATATTTTATTATATTAATTAATTATTAATTTAAATATTATTATTTTTAAATCTATTTTAAATCTTATTTATATATTTAAAAATTATAAAAATATAAGTAAAATCTTAAATTTTATATTTTTCAAAACATGACTTATAAATTTTAAATTTCCAAAACATATAAATTTAAAAATCTAAATTTTACGCATATATTAAAATAAAATCTTTATATTATATTTAAAAATCACTATTTATTCAAACCCATATATCTCCTTTCAAAACTTTAGAAATCATTTTTTAAAATAGACCAATGGTGTCCGTGTATAATTTTCTATCTTGGTGTCCGTGTATAATTTTCTATCTTTTGGTCAAGTGATACGGATATTTATCATTTCAATCTGCAATAATTTAATATTTACGGGTATATATCATTTCAACCCGCAATCCTAAAATTTCAAAATCAATAAAATTGCTTGGGTTTATCATTTCAACCCATAACAGTTTTCCCTAATCTATAAGATCGTCTGGATATGTACCATTTCAACCCATAGGGGATTTCCTAAACTAACAGGAACTTGTAGTGTGAGAACAATAATATAAAATGGTATAAATATCAATAGCAGGCATATATCATAATTAACAATTTAAATATAATATACACAACAGGTTTTATGTCATATGTCAACTAACATCGATAAACAATTTATGATAATAACATATCATATTCAACAATTAAATTTCTAGCCAATTCAAATTTAATAACATATTTCAATCGTCATTTCATGTGAAATCAATTTACTAAACATAAGAATGTTAATCGTGAGTGATCGCTTACCTTTTAAGGCTAGAGAATAATGACAGCGAAGCTGACACGGACACGCACATGGACATAGTCATGAGCAAAGCAAAGCAAAGCAAAAGTCGTTGAGATTTCCGGATAGCGACGAACAAAGCAACAAACTAGAGTTCGATGAACCACATCCAGGCTAGCTAGAGATTGATGGAAACAATATATATACATATTTATATGAAATATATATATATATATATCTTTATACATATATTATATTTTAAAATCAATTTTCAATTTAAAAACCCATATTTAAAATAAATCTTTATATATTGTATTTAAAAATCAATATCTATTAAAACTCATATATAAAAATATTAATATCTATATATTATATTTTAAAATCCAAACACATATAATTTCTTTTCCCAAAAATTTTGGAAATCATTTTTAATATATATGTTTCGAAATCTCAATATTCTAAAAACTGTATGTACATCCAAATTCAAATTCATATATCCACTTGAAGCTTATAAAATTGAAAAATATAAAACAAAATCATAAAATTCACATTTCAAAAATAATTGGAAAGGTAGAAAACAAAAATAAAATAAAAATAAAAGTAGGTATATGAATGCACCTATATTATATATAAACTTGAAATATATAGGAACTTGCCTTCTTGATCATTCACGAGCCAATAGAGCAACGAAGAGAACACGTTTTTTTCAAGCAAGGTGAACGACTAGGCTTCAACCAGGGGGAGCAAGGATCGGCAGAAGGCGGACAAGGTAAAGACTGCGGCCATGAGGAGTTTGGTTGGGAAAATGGTGAGGCGATGTTGTGCGTTCGATTGTTGGGTGCTGTGTGGCGTCGTGAGCTGCTGTGAATCGGAGGAGGGAAAGAGGGACAGTCAGTGGGTTTGGCGACTGTTAGGTGGTCATTCGGTAGTAGACAAGGATGTGGGCGGCGACTATGGTGGAGTGGCGGGCTGCTAGGGGTGATGTGACTGTTGTGACTGTTAGGTGAAGCGGTGAAGGCCTGGGTTTTTCGGTATGGTTTTGCATAGGATGGAGCTAACGTGGCAAGCGCATGGTTCACGTGCATGGAAGGAGTTCGACGATTAAGGAGGTGGGAAGGTTGGAGTTTTGGATGGAAAAAGGTGGTGGTCAAGTTCAAGGGGACTGCACCGGCTGTGAGTGGGGGGCGAGCGGAGGTCAGAGGAGATCGAGGCGGAGGGGTTGGAACGAGCGACGACGGTCGAGAGAGGGGAAGGCTTGCTTGCAGGAGAAAATAGAAAGATGGAGATAGCATGTCTCCAAAACAAAAAAATGCAAACATTATATATATTCTTTAATTTATTTAAATTATTTTTCAAAAGCAACGAATAGATTGAGAGAACGAAGAGGGACAGAGCAAAAGAATGAAAAGAGATGAACTAGAAATTATATTGAATAGTGGGATAGCAAAAGTCGTGTAAGTTGAATTCAGGGAAATATTTATGGTTAGTGGTTATTGGGTTACATGGTAGATAAATGAAAGGTCATAGAAACCCAAAAGGCCCAAATACGGAACTAATACGGCAAACCGTTTCGCCGAATTCATTGCATACCGGACACCGAAATGAAAAAATGAATATACTATGGAGATCAGCACGACGAGACAAACAGAATGGTACACAAATACAAGAGATACGACAATCCTATCAAAACTAGAATTTCACTGCCGAAATGATGCTAAAACGCCGAAAATAAGATAAACGGATCTGGAGCAGTCCAAATTTGGCGAAACGAAATATGACGACTCACTCAGAAAATGATAAACATTTTTATTATGTAAAAAAATTCAAGTTTCAAAATAATTTATTTCCATCAAATATTAACTGATTTTAAATTTTAAATTGAAAATTTCACAACCAAACAAATTTTCAAATTTCCAAATGAAAATTAGCCACTTGCTATGCTTCAATATACGCACACCAAATATCAAATTTCCATTTCTAAAATTTTATTATATATTTTCAAGAAATTTTTTAGTTAATTACGTTATAAAAATCATTAAAATTTCGAGGTCGTTACATTATATATTGAGCAAGTATCAAATCTGAATTAAGATTACTAAATGAAAGTTTAGAGTGTTGTCCAGTATGAAAGAAATACTGGAGAATTGTTTAGGGGAACGAAAAACTTTTTATGAAGGAGTGCGTGGATTCAAACTTCATAAGTGATATCGAGTATAGTATGTTATTCCTAATTTCATGTTCAAACTTAAGTTAAGAACATTATGTTGGAATTGTTCCAAACAATTAGTACTGACTTATTCAACCAAATGCTAAGTAATTGACTTGGATATCACTATAGCAAAAGTAGTATATATAACACACAAATTTATAATTGAGCTAGGAGTGATTCCAAATGTTGAGAATCCCATGACATTGTTATATGATTATAATGCTGTAATACAGTTGGTAAAAGAGTCTAAAGCTCACTAGAAATCGAGAAACATACTTCAAAAGGTTCCTGATGACAAAGATGGCTTATCAACATCGAAGAAAGATGATTGATATAGTAGATAGTTAAAACATTATAGCATACCTATTCACTAAGGGACTTGCTTGATAATTTTTGATAAAACCGATTGAAGAAGCTAGAATAAGATTCCATAATTGACAATAGTGCAAGTGGGGGATTAATAAAGTCGGGGGTATGTCGTTAGGGCAATTATGTAATTTATTACATATATCTAACTTGATAACCAATCTTGTTCAAAATAAAAGGTACTTTTCTTTTTATTATATACTTGTTATATTGTGATATAATTAATTAAGTAGTTAATTTAAAACATATAAATTAGCAAATCCTTAAATAATATGTTATGTGATAGTAAATATAGTGTGTAGTAATCGTAAGAAATTTGTCACATTTAAAATAACATATTATTTTAAATATTCCTAGTCAAGATGTTCGAGATGGGATATTGATATATACATTGAGACTAGAGTTCATAACGCTCTCTAAATATCAGACAGTGTATTACTCATGGTTGTAACGGAGCTAATGGGTTATGTACTGATAGTTGTCGGATAACTATGGAATGAATCACTTGAGAGTTCTTCGTTGGTTAATATAACTATGGTCAAACAAATAATCTCGAAGTAACGAGTTATACGATTCCCTCGACTTGTGAATATTGTGGAACTTTAATATGGACACTCTACTTTGATTATAGTTAAATTATGGCATGGTATCCATCAAATGACTATAGTTGGGACCGAGTTGAAGTAATGAAAATGAAATGCTATTCAATAGAGAATTCATTTCTTGGTTATACGAGGTTAGTGTCACGGTCAACTTTAGTTAACTCAAAGTCAAAGTCTCTGGCTAGAGCAATATGACTAATAATAATTGTTGTTATTGAATCATGGCTTCTGTATTTGGACTTACAAAGTTGAATGTGGACAATGTTGGAATTTTGATGAAAATTAAATTCCATAAGATGTGATATATTTGTGATGAAGAGAATTGTTTGATATTAATCAGTGACTGAATTTACACCTTTAAGTCGCACAACCATAATGATGAATACTCCGAAAAAACTACATGATTTAATAAATTTATAATTGTTGTAAATTAATTAAATTAACTAATATTTTTGAAATATTAATTATTAAATTTTATTTGATTTTTTTGAATACCATCGGTATTTAATAAAGTGCATATAAATGTGCGTACCAATATACAATGTTAGTAGAATATTTAAATTGTATTTAAATAGAATAAATACTAAGTAGGTTTCTAAATAAATTAAATTAATTAATATTTGTGAAATATTAATTATTAAAATTCTATTTGGTTTTTTTGAATACCGTTAGTATTTAATAAAGTGCGTATATAAAATTTATAAACATGCGTATTGATAAATGATATCAGTAGGTAAATTGCATTTAAATAGTTTAAATGCTAAGAGATTTTGAAAATTTTTAAGGGCCATGTGGCAATTATTATGGCCAGCCATAAATAATAAAGAGAGGGAGATGATTTGATGAGATTTAATTGAGAATTAGATAGAGAGCTTTAAAGGAGGGAACTGAAAGGTTTCAATGTTTTTTTTAAAACATATCATCTCTTATTAATTTCATTGCTCACTACAAACAATTCTCATTTTGTTATTTTCTTTCTCCCAATCAAGTTATGATCGAAATTTGAATGGGTCCCATGACTAAAAATTCCCAAAACAAAATCAAATTAGATTAAAAACAAAAGGTGTTTTTTATCTCTTGATTCCTGCAAAAATTTGGAGGATGATTTAAGAATCAACAATCTATTATTTATTGTTCAAAGTGCTATTTTTTGGCCACATACTATGGTGATTTTCAATTCTATTTATTTATATATTAATCATGCTTGTAGGCTTTTAATTATACATCAATAATTTGTATATTCTTTATAACATAATTTCAGATCCCCTTTTGTTAATACAATTTGGATCCGCAGTTTCGCTATTCTTCAACTAATTATATGAGAAATATGTTAATATAGTTTAGATCCTTCGTCTCATATGATTATTTATTCATATTGTTCATATAGTTTTGTTTTGAATCATTTATAATAAATATATGTGTGTGCCTAAGTTGTCTGTCCTAATTTAGTTGTTGTTTTGAAATCATTTTGATTGAATTTTCTTTAATTAATTAAATATATGCATGTAACATGGTTGTTTTAATTTTTTGCTTGAAAATAATTTTGTTTAATTTTCATTTAATATTTGATTTAAAACAATTTTTGATTGAATCAACTTTAATTACTTGAACTTACTTTTAAAATGAAAACATGTATTACATAGTTATTGTTTGAATTATTTTGTTTAATTGTTGCTTACACAAGTGTAAGAGTTATTTCAATTTAAATTTTTATGTAAAATCTTAATTTAGTTGATTTTTTTCTAATTTGAAGTCAGATTTAAAATTATCAACTTTAGATTCATATATATATATATATATCTGTGTGTGTGTGTAAGTATGTATGTATGTATGTGTATGTATGTATAAGAGATAAGATTAACATCACCTTTATTTAGCACCATATTATGGCCCTTTAATATCCGCCATAAGTTTATATCAAAATTTTTGTTGTTTCTCTCACTTGTCACATAGACCAAATATTTTAATATAAATTTGTGGCTGATATCAGGGGCTACTAATGGTGTTAAATAAAGGGTGTCATTAATCTTAGCTTTATATATATGTATGTACGTATGTGTGTGCGTGTGTATATATGTGTGTATATGTATATATGTGTGTGTATTAAATTGCAATCTTGAAATACACATGTTGATTTATATATCAAAAACAATGTTTACAAATAAATATATGTATGTTTATCCTTTTTAACTTTAATTTGACAATGGACTTTTATGTAAAACTATAAAATTTATTTTAAACCCTTCCTCAATTATATGTATATGTATATGTATATGTATATGTATATGTATATGTATATGTATATGTATGTACTTTTTTTGTCAAAACCTTGGACAATAAAGGCTTGTGTAAATTTAGTTATTAAATGTCATTATATTAATCAATCGATCTAATTATAGAGAGAGGAATGAAATACTTCTCTCTCTATATATAAGGGCATATCTTCCCTCAATTAATTGTATAAGTTAAGAGAGGGAAACGAAAGGTTTCCTTCTCGATATTATTTTCACATGTTACTGTTATATATACACACACACTGCATATATGTTGCACTTACACTTTAAACATTTGAATGTATTAGATATATTCATTATAATACAAGTAAATTCAAATTAAATTTATAAATCCATTTTAACAATTTAGATAAAATAAGATTTTATTTAAAACTAAGTTTGTATCTAAAATCCCTTTTGATTTTGTAGTCCTAATAAATCAAAATAAGATTTTATTTAATGAAATCTACATATTTTCCATGAGTTCGACTAGCGTGGTTCCAACGATTTGGGGTTTGCGGTGTCATTTTCAATTGAGCTTGTTGTTGCACAAAGTTTGCTACAAAATACTAAAATAGTACATTTATATCCACATTTCCCATTGTCGGAGCTTGCATCTAAACCCCCACATTCATGGCTTAGTATGGCTCTTGCTCCCTTCCTTGTCCATTGATCTACATACTTACAGTACCCCTATTAGTGTTTGTCCTACCACTTCCTAACTTAATCATCCACTCCTTTTCTGCATGTATGATCCACTCAATGGCCTATTTAGTTTATGAAATTCGAACATTTTTCGGGGTTGATGTGTGATAGGACAGGAAACAATGAAAAATGTATTTAAATTCATTTTTCGTTCATACCTAGAGTTTGAGCTTAGAATCTTCATAAAGTTTGTCCTCGAAAAATGACTATGACGCCCCACCTCTATACTCACACTAGCCAAGGACACTACTGGGTAATGCCGTCAACTAGCACGAAGAATAAGGCTGTTGAGGAGCGACCATCTGTGTAATTGTTTTGTGCGAGTACCGATATGTCAGATAATATGACTTGCATTTCATTTCAAGAGGAAATCCGACATATCAAATACAAACTCAAAGCTACTACACAGTGGCTATGTGGGCTTCAGAAACAAGTATAGAAATAAGCATAACACAAATCAGTCACATATATTCATATCACAAAGGCGGAAACAGATATGAATATAACCCATAGAAGTGTACATAAAAGTAGGGTCATACAAGATCCACTACATAACAAAAGAATAGGTACAAGTGCTAGCAAAAGAATATGTATACATTAAGGAGTCTCTAACTCAAATGTATAAAAGCAAAAACTACTAATCTAAAGTAGTTAGCCAAAAATCAGATGATGGTCCCAAATAAGAAGTCAAGCAGAAGCACCTGAAATACCTCGGTCTGACCCGAGTATTATTTAAGAAGAAAATAATAAACGGACCAGTCTAGCTATAAATATCATATAAAATGAGATAGGATAAGGGATATCACAAAAACATATGATAACAATAATGCCATATTGTGACAAGTATACATCAGATAACAACAAAAATCATACAATATCTCAAATATTCTCAAACACCAAAAAGAATGTCATATTCTTTAAACTATTCACCAAAACACAAATATTGATAGAGCTTATTAATGCATATAATCAAAATTGGTGAAACACAAATTCTAGAAATCAACAACTAGAAATCCAGAAAACACAAAAGGGGGAGGCCTATCACAAACGGGAGCATGAAAACTCACCAACACGTGTATCACAAACGGAACGCTATTCCATGGTCGCTAACCATCAAGTTTGAGCCGAAGCTCCATAATCGGCCCGAAGACCATGGGTCGCTACCCCACCAATTTGAACCGAAGCTCCACAAACGGGGATTTTAGTCCCCCACACAAACAAAGAGACATCGCACATTGCTAGTCTAAATCACAAAATGATCATCAATGATCGACAAGTGTAAATTACACTAAGCTAGTAAATAAATGAGTTTAGCTTCATGTCCCATAACCACTAGCTTAACTTAAATATTTACGAACAAGTTGTAGATTTCCACTCGAAAATTGTCACGAGAGTTCAATCGAACAAGTCCAAGAATTAACCGACGAAGTAAACGCAAGCGTTTCATACCAGTTGTTTTCCTAAGCCGTTTAATTAGATTTCTCATACGAATGAGGTAAAGGTTTGTATATACTAATAGATTGGAAAACGGTTTTAAAAGCGAGCTTTATATTCAAAATAGTGTCGAAATCGTTTTAATGAAAGAGTTTTAGTATTTACTACTAGTATCAAAACCTTTGTATTTTAAAGTGACAAATCACAAAATGATTGTAAAAACAATCAATCACCAAAAATTCACATATGACAATGTGAATTAAATCCATAAAAATCGATATCAAATCCATCAAATGGATATTTCCAAAAATCCAACGAAAGAAGTCATCAAAGTCGATAATAAGTGATAACAACTAACCGGATCGACAAAAATCGATTAAAATTGGAAATCCAATCAAAAACAGCCTAAAATAGGCAGAATGCAGTTCCAGACGTCTAGGGGTTCATCCAGACATCTGGATTTAGGTTCTGGAAATATTCCAGAAACCAGCCAAACGTCTGAACCCAAACCAGACGTCTGAAAACTAACCAGACGTTTGGTAGGTTTGGACCAGACGTGTAACGACCCGTATTTTTACGGATCGAAACATCGTAAAACAGTTGTCATTAAGTCGCATTGTTGATAAGTAGTCCAGGGTCTAAGTCTTAGGTCGTATAGAAGTTAGGTCGTATAGTGGTTAGGTCGTAGTAGACGACCTAAGGAAGTGGAGCGACCTATAGAAAGTTGGCGACCTAAGGAGTAGAACGACCTAAGCAGTTAGGTCGTGTGGTAGTTTAGGTCGGTCGAGCGACCTAAGAGTTGACGACTTATAGAAGTTGGCGACCTAGTAGACTGGACGAGATAAGGTTTTAGGTCGTATAAGAGATAAGTCGTGGGGTAGGTTAGGTCATGTAAGCGACTTAAGAAATAGGCGACCTAAAGAAGCGGCGACCTAAGGGTTAGCGGTATAGGGGTTAGCGAGTTAACGACCTAGGAGATAAGCAGGTTAGCGACTTAAGGAAGTTAGGTCGGCAACGACCTAAGGAAGCTGGAGTTAGGTCGTAGGTTTGTTAGGTCGTAGGTCGCGTATGGATGCGCTTATCTGTTAAGTCGTAAGTTGCGTAAGTTGTTAGGTCGCGTGAGTTATTAAGTCATGGCATTTTTAGGTCGTGGAAGCGCACATGTTGTTAAGTCGCTGGGTCGTTAAGGCACGCATGTGTTAGGTCGTAAGTCGCGCATAGTTAAGACGCGCATTGTGTTAGGTCGTGGATGGTTAAGTCGTAAGTCGGAGAGGTTTGTTAAGTCGTAGGTCGTGATGTTGTTGAGTCGGAGGTTGTTAGGTCATGGGGTTTTTAGGTCGTGGACGACCTAAGAGCGGACGACCTAAGGAAATAAGCTATAAATAGGAGGGTTTTTCTCACTTTTTGGGATCCGGATTTCTAAGCGACGAAGTGCTGCCATTTTGAGAGCTCGACTTCTACACTTCTTCAATTCTTTTCTCCACTTTGATTTAGTACTTCCTTCCATCCAAATCGAAGATCGAAGAGCTTAGATTGAAGATCTACATTCTTCGAAGAGAGATTTCATCGTTTAAGGCGAATTTGTGATAGATCGAGTTAGATCCTTCGCTGTCCAGATCTGAAGTGTGTTGCTATTGAGTTGTTTAGGTGATTTGGTGAGTGGTGATTATCTCTCACACGGATCCAAAGGAGTATATCGGATCGTTGGCTTGATTTTGTGTTAAAGTAGTGATTTCCATGCATTTTTGTAAACCTAAGTATAGATCCCTATAGATCCATTGTTCATGATGATTCGACAACCATTTTACTAAGTGTTAACCTATGCAAGTTCATTTATCAAGATTATAGAGATATTGCTCATGTTTTCATGCTTGTTAGACTTTTGACTCTTTAATTACGAAATTGCCATTATTGTTATAATTGTCTATTTAGATCATATTTGAATGCTTGTTTACTTGGATTAATGTTTGACTTGATTGATTGCTATGAATTAGATGATTGATGATTTGATTTAGACTGAAGATGATTCAAAAGCTAAGGGAAATGCTCTTGAATTGGAAAAGCTGCTTGTGGCATATGTAGCAGATGATGAAGCTCATATGGATAGATTTGATGGTGATGTTGAGATGAGGCTTTGCTATGATGATGATGAGGCGAAGCATGATATGAGATAGCCTTGGTCTAATCCAGACGGGATCATTCCAAGCATGTTGATAACTCGGTGAAATGGTTCGAGTTAGAGGATAATGGTTTGCTCGAGAGGCGCTTGAGCTAGTATGGAAATAGTCGTCGAGGAGGATGACTAGAAGGCTGAGATATCTCATCGTTGTTGAAGGTTCTAGCATGCTCAAAGCAAGAGTACGTTGGGCAGATTCGATAGTCCCTGAAGGCTATTGATTGGTAGTCGAGTACTCTGGACAGATTCGATAGTCCTAGGCACGGGTCACGATGACGTGCGGAGTTATGTCTAGAACCGGGGTTTCCATTAGCCCTTGACGGACGGATGAAAGAATGAGCCGGTCATTCAATTAACGATGATTTCGAAGCAATGATAACAGTGATAGCCAGAGTCATGGATGTTTGGTTGTATCGTCATTCGGTCCCAAGAGCGGTATTTTCTGGGTGCTTATCTAATCTTGGTTTAGGCCTTGGGGGTTTGTACTTAGAAAACATCACCCTTGACTCGAGTGATAATTGCTTTACTTTAAATTGTATGCTTTGCTATGTCTGCTTCTGCTTAGTGTGTGTCTGGGGGCTATCACTGTAGAAAGAGGTGGAGTGGGAGGGTTGTATTCCTATTCCTTTTTCTTTATGCTCTTTTGGTATGTTGTTAGTTAATTTACTGCTCACTAAGACTGTTGTCTGACTCAAGGCTTTATGTTTTTAACTCTTATTGCCTTGGGCTGTTCGTCCATTTTGGGACGGGCAGACTAGGTAGCAGGTGACAGGTGCTGTTCATGCTTCCCACGATGCTGATATCGAAGACGAGCTGGAGGCTTGCATATTATCTTCTTACTATATGTACTGGATGTTCCGCTGTTTTGTATAATTCTTTGAGTGTTATGTAGTGAGGCTTGATGTATTGACTATTCAGATGTTGTATTCAACTATTATGAAGTTTTATTGATGAGATTCTATTTCTGTGAAGCTTCACTATATATATATTCTATTGTATTTTGTCCATGCGCTGTGAGTAATACGATAGATTCTGCTGTTTTAATTTACCCTGACAATCGTCCATGGTCGCCTGGCACACTTTACAGCGCACTTTCTCTAGGTTCAGTGCAGGGGTCATGGGCGGTCGTCACAAGACGTCTGGTCCAAATCTCTACCGTTTTTTTTTCATCCGCTGCCCAAACCAGACGTCTGGACCTTACAACCAAACGTCTGGTTGCCTTTTCTGGGCAACAATTTGCTTAGGCCAATGATAGCCAAAATGATTCGGAAGCGATCGGACGAGCGACGGAGGCTAGGGATTTATGCCAAGTGACAACCCAGTCCTATAGGCTCTTCGATACACCCTAAATAACACGTCCAAATATCCAAGATAGGATCTTTAAAGATTTTGACTTCAAAACACCGAAATTTGGAAAATTCACCAAATTAATTCAAATCAAAAGCAAACGAACATGCATAAATGTTAGGAATTCATACCTAACAATAATGAAAGTTATATGTGAGAAATGCGGATTAAGGATCTTAAGGCTAGAATTAACACTAGAGGGGGGGGTGAATAGTGTTTTAAGAAATTTGTTAATCTTTTTGAATTTATCTTA
Source organism: Allium fistulosum (assembly GCA_030737815.1). NCBI lineage: Eukaryota > Viridiplantae > Streptophyta > Magnoliopsida > Asparagales > Amaryllidaceae > Allium > Allium fistulosum. The sequence continues at coordinate 723,956,550 of CM060901.1, forward strand.
CTTTGTTAACAATGTATACACTAATCGAACACAGATATGAACACAAAATCAAACACAGATGCAAATATAAAGTAAAAGCAGTAAAGGAAAGAACACACCGTATTTTATACTGGTTCGGAGTTACCCTACATCCCGCACAACTAAGTACGGATTTCCTTTCAAAACCAATTCAACAATTACAACCCTCGGTTTCAAGGCTACGAGGTACACCCTCCAGGATAACAATTCTCTGGGTAGAGATACTTGATTTCCGGGGCAACAAGTTCACCCAATTGATTTCCAGGGCTACAATCACACCGTTTTCCTTTTGATTGATTTCCAACTATAATCACACCTTTTCTCGCTAATAGATTACAAAGAAGTCTATAACTCTGAATAGCACTTGGATCTTGTAGAGATAGTGATGGAGAATCACACTAGAAGTAATCGAGTATGATTCGATGTTGATTTCGGCAGAGTAATGGTATGATTTTGTATTAAGAAATGTGGAAGAAGAAGAGGAGTGAAAACCAGAAAAAAGTGATTAAAAATTCGTTGAAACTGACCCCTATTTATAGAAGAACAACAGCCATGACCATTCATGAAGAGTTATGGCGAATAGACACTTCTTTTGAAATTTGAATTTTGAAACCAACTGACACTATGTCGACATTGGGTACTTGGGCATGTTGACATCCCAAAGGGATTTTTGGTGTTTTGATTTTCTTTGAAAATAACCTTTATCTTATATTAAAATTATTTTAAACTTTATAAATATACTTAACTATAGTTAAAGTACATAAGTAAATATAAAGAACAATATATACATAATTTAACTATAATTTAAATCATAGTTTAAAAGTTAAATATATTATTTGAAAAGATAGTTTAAAATCAAGAGTAATTTTGACTTTGAAATTAAAGATGTTTTTGAGGCTAAAATTATTTAAAATCAGGATAGAGAGTTTTGAATCTTTTAAAAGGAAAGTTTTGAAATCATTTTGAAAACGAGATAATTTTGTAAAATCATTTGAATTAAAAATTAGTGGATACAAAAAAATGTCCCACTAGATTTTCGTAGGTTCCATCCTACTTAGGGTTCCATCCCTTTAACGGACTCGAAGTGGATTCCATTCCACGAATAAAATAGATATTAAGATGTCAGTGCTTTTCTATGAGTTTTAACAATATTCCTAACTATATAACTTATCTTGGAAACTTGAACTCTTGAAATTCTTGATACTCATGAGTCTTCTATCTCTATATCTTGAATCTCTATACTGTACAGTCTTCATTCTTGATACCTGCATGGTTAGATCCTGCATATACATATATATCTAAACTTGTAATGTTAGTATTTATATATTTTATAATCTATTCTAAGGTTGTTGTCATCAAAACCATCATCTCATGGACTAACATTAAAGACATAGATATGAGTTCAAAAACTCCCTTTAAACCCAAAAACAACGAATGAGAAGCTTTTAAAGCAAAGGAAAGATCAACCACTCTTCAACTTCAACTCTAGAAGCTCCATTCTAAGATCATAAGCAAATATTTCCTAAGTTAGGTTATAGGAAATTTCTGAAATTGGAGAGAGATTGAGATGGAGAAGATGAAGAGGATGCTTACCTAAGCGTCTTCTTGATTTATAACTTGAATTTGAATTCCTAAGAGAAACTAGGGCTTAGGAATTTTAATTTCCTATCGTTTCCCCCATTTTTACTTTAGCTTGAGAGTGTTAGGAAATAAGGAGTAGAATGAATGAAGAGTAGAGGAGTTAGGGTATTAAGTTGGATTAGTGGGCTGAAACCCAAACCCAAAGCCCAAAATAGAAAAATAGCAAAATTCTACTCAACTCCAATCATATCGATGTTTATACTCAAAAAAGTTGTAAACACCATTTTGGACTCAATAGAAGTGGTCTCGAGTCCCAATTCGACTATTTACAAAAAGTAACATTTCAGACTTTAATCCGATTAACGATGCTATATTTAAATGAAACAAGTAAATATATAATCGTGAAATATGCAGGTTGTTACATACTCCCCTCCTTAAAGAAATTGCATCCTCACAATAATTAAGAGGAAAATAAAAAGTAACAACCATACTAAGGCATAACAACACAAAAGAAGAAATTTTGAAATGAGAAGTTCACCTTTAAAGAGCACGAGAGAGTAAGTCTGGATGTGTTTGCTCGATGAATTCTCTAGATTACCAAGAGCAATCCTTAGGATTTGAGGACAATTGAACTTTCACAAGCGGAACATCTTTATTTCGAAGGCGTTTAACCTCCGTAGCAATGATACGAATAGGATGTTGCTTATAAGTCAAATTAGGCGAAACTTCAATTTCTTCAATAACACCGGACTCAAGAATAGAATCAGAATCCCTAAGGCATTTTCGTAGTTGAGAAATGTGGAACACATCATGAATAGTAGAAAATTGAGCCGGTAACAAAAGGTGATAAGCCACAGAACCAATGCGTTCGGTGATGGGAAATGGACCAATATATCAAGGTGCTAATTTTCCCGATCAACCGAAACGCACAACACCCTTCATAGGTAAAACACAAATGAACACCAAATCTCCAACAGAAAATTCTAATTTCCTTCTTCGATTATCGACATAGGATTTTTGTCTACTTTGAGCTTCTATCATCCTATGACGAATAAGGTCAATCTTTTTTGTGGCGTCACGAATAAAATCTGGACCTAAAACCAGCTTCTCACCGGCCTCAAGCCAACACGAAGGAGATTGGCATGGCCTTCCGTAGAGTGTCTCGAAAAGTGCCATACCAATACTGGATTGGAAGCTATTATTATAGGAAAACTCAACAAGAAAAATATGATCTTCCCAACTTCCACCAAAATCAAGAACACATGCACGAAGGAGATCTTCAAGAGTTTGATTCACACGCTCGGTTTGTCCATCGGACTGAGGATGATAAGTGGTGCTAAAATTAAGCTTTGTTCCCAAAGCTTTTTGAAGACCTTTCCAAAATCCACTAGTAAATAATGGATCACGATCGCTAACAATAGAAGTAGGGACTCCATGCAGTTTAACAATTTCTTTAACATAGAGTTTGGCCAAAAGAGGTACGGTCCGATTGGACCGAACGGGAATAAAATGGGCGGATTTTGTAAGTCTATCTACAATCACCCATAAACTGTCATGACCCGAATGAGAACGGGAAAGACCATCAATAAAGTCCATGGAGACTTGATCCCACTTCCAAACGGGAATGTCCAAAGGTTGCAATAACCCACTGGGCCTTTGATGCTCAGCCTTTATGAGTTGGCAAGTCATGCAACGCTTAATAAAGTTAGCAATATCAGATTTCATTCCATCCCAATAATAAAGTCGCTTCATGTCTACGTACATTTTACTACTACCGGGATGAATGGTAAATTTAGAACGATGAGAATCTTCTAAAATGTCTTTACGAAGATCACTAATATTTGGCATAATAAGTCTACCAAATTTTCGAATACCTCCACGAGCATTAATATCGAAGTCTTTCAAACCATCAACCTTATTTTTATCCCTACAACTTTGGCTAAGAAGAACCAATTCGGGATCTAGCTTTTGAGCTTCAAGGATGCGGTCTAAAAGAGATGGATGAGCCTCAAAGCTACATAAAACAAGAGATGAACATGAATTAGATTCACGATCTCGAATCTCACAAGTGGACAAAGTCTCAAGATCATTCCATTCGGATATCATCATGGAAACAACCGCTTGTTGCTTATGACTAAGGGCATCGGCAACTCGATTACCCTTTCCAGGAGTATAGAGAATATCAAGATCATAAGATGCAAGGAACTCGAGCCAACATTGTTGACGCAAATTAGGTTCCTTTTGAAAAAATAAATACTTCAAATATTTATGATCGGTGTAGAGAACAAATTTCTTTCCCAAAAGATAATGACGCTAAATTCTAAGGGCGAAAACAATAGCTACGAGCTCTAAATCCCGAGTGACATATCTAGTCTTGGTAGGCTTTAATTGCCTAGAAGCATAAGCGATAACACGTTCCCTTTGCATGAGAATGGCACCCAAACCAACACGACTAGCATCAGTATAAACAATAAAGTTTTGGTTCCCTTCGGGAATCACAAGAATAGGAGCATCAGAAAGGAGTTCTTTTAGTTTCTGAAAAGCAGCTTCACATTTGTCTGACCAAATGTATTTAACTCCCTTCTTTGTCAAACTAGTAAGATGCATAGAAATTTTAGAAAAGTCTTTTATGAAACGACGGTAATAGCCCGCCAATCTAAGAAAACTACAGATTTCCGGCACACTCTCTGGTCTCTTCCAATTTTGAATCGCTTCAATCTTTGAAGGATCCACGGAAATTCCGGATTCAGAAATAATATGCCCCAAAAATTTCACACGAGATTGCCAAAAGTGGCACTTAGAAAATTTTGCTTTCAATTGGTTGCTCCTAAGAGTTTCCAACACAATCCGAAGATGTTTTTCATGCTCTTACTCGGTTTTAGAATAAACAATAATATCATCGATAAAGATGAGAACAAATCGATCGAGGAAGTCTTTAAAACTCGATTCATAAGGTCAATGAAATAAGCTGGAGCATTCATCAAACCAAATGGCATAACAAGCCATTCATAAGATCCATAACGAGTACGAAACGATGTCAAAGGAATGATATCCTCTGCAATACGGAGCTGATGAAAACCGGTTGCTAAGTCTAACTATGAAAAGACCCTAGCACCATTAAGTTGATCGAATAAATCATTAATCCGATGTAAGGGATATTTATTCTTGATGGTGAGACCATTAAGCTTGCGGTAGTCAACGCAAAGCCTAAGTGTACCATCAGATTTCTTCACAAAAATAGCCGAAGCTCCCCATGGAGAGGAACTAGAATGAATAAACTGTTTTCCTTCCAATTCGGATAATTATTTACACATCTCCTCATTTTCCTTATTGGACATACGATAAGGAGGACGAGTAATAGGTAGAGCTCCAGGGATTAGATTGATTCTGAACTCAATTTCTTGCTTAGGTGGTAATCCTTAAACGGGCACAAATATGTCGGGAAATTCACAAACAACGTGAATAAGGGAATTGACATCTTCCTCATCATCATTATCGTCATCACACGGGTTTAGAGAATATAAGGATGCTACCAAATTGGAATCTGAATCTTTAAGAACAATAGAAATCTTCTTAACAGATTGAGGATGTCGAAGATAAATAGTCCTCTCGGGACATAGGATATGGGCTTCATAACAATTAAGCCAATCAATCCCCAAAATCATTCTGAAACCTAGGTAATGCATAACATGCAAATCGGCTCGGAAAGCATAATCACATAAAATAATTTCGACATCTTTACAAATTAAACTGAGTGTTGCAGATCCACCAATCGGATTCGCAGTTCTCAATGAAGTCATCAAGCCAATAACATTCAAAGACAAAGCATCAACAAGTTCTTTTGATATAAAAGAGTGAGATGCACCCGTATCAAAAAGAACTCGAATAGGAAGATCATGAAATATAATAATGCCATCAAGGATAGAATAAGAAATACTTTGACCAAGAGAAGTGTTACTAGGGGCTTGCACAACATTTAGCTTCCGTTCCTTCTTTCTTTGAAGTTTGGGACATGAAGATATAGTATGACCCGAACTTTTGCAATAGCAGCAAGTAAGGGGCTTCGGACACTTGTTTGCATAATGGTCCTTAGAACCACAATTGTAACATTCTCCACGACTAGAGCTAGGAGTCTTTGCTACCGAAGTTGCTTGCTTCCTTTTCTTGTTTGGATAAGGCTTGAACTTAAAAGGCCTCTTCTTATTGATGTTTTGTTTGGCCCCCACAACTTCAACATAACTTTCTTTATCGGCCTCTTCGAGTCGAAGAGCAATATCAACAAGCTGATCGAAAGAAACTTCTAGTTTCGGAAGTAATGGCTTTTTGAGGTTCTTATTCAACCCATAGACATATCTCTAATTTTTCTTCAATGGGGTATTAATATACTTGACCCTATATTTAGAGAGAGATTCAAAAGATGTGACGTAATCTGTCACAGATGATTCACCTTGAACAAGGTCAATAAAGCGTCGAGCTAAAGATACTTTTTCAGCTTCCGGCACAAACTTTAACTCGAACCTTTCCCGGAATTGCTCCCAAGTAAGATCCGCTTCAATAATTTCAGAAATCAAAAGCTCATACCAATATAATGCTCTCTCCTGGAGCATGCTAGAAGCCACTTGGACTCGATGTAGATCAATAAGATTCATGCGGGAAAAGATGCGATCGCATGTTCTAAGCCAAGCATGGACTTCTATAACACTTTCGGAACCCTTGAAAGGCCTTCCACCCAAGTTGGTGTGATCACTACACAAGCGTGCAAACCCAGATTTAGGATGATTAGGCTCTGGAATGGGTCCAACAGCTTGAGCATTCTTCACAAGATCTAAAAGCTGTTGGGCAGACATAAATACTCCATCCTGAGGAATAGCACTGGATTGACCGGCACTGAGACGGCCTGGTCTAACCATTTCTCTTCTATAAGAAAAAAAGAAGAGGGAAAAGGTTATTCTCAGAATGAATATCAAACAAACTTGATTGATAAAACAAGGCATCACAAAAGAAAATTGGAATGTTATTCATCTAGTCTATCTTTTGATTAGGGATACTTTCTCGGCACAATGGATGCCAGCTGCTGGGAAAACCCAACTTTATAGAGCTTTCATGGATCTTAAGCAAGGCAGTATGACTTTTTCTGAGTATGAGAGGAAATTCAACGAACTCTCCAAATTCGGACCAGGCTTGATCAATACACCACTTTTGAAGAACGAGAAATTCATTTTGGGAGCTAGACCAGAATAATATGACTTGCTTACTGGCCACACTCACTGCACCTTCACAGAGCTTGTGGACTATGCTCTTAGATATGAGGCGAAGCCTAAGGGACCTACTGCCAAGGCCACTCCTACTCAGCCCTCTTCTAGCCAGCCCGGGAAAAGGAAGATGAACTTTGATCAACAAAAGAAAGCTTGGCAGAAGACTACTGGATTGGGATATGCTCAGAAAAGCCCAATCGACCTTGCTAATATCACTTGCTTCAAATGCGATAAGAAGGGCCATTATGCTAATAGTTGTCCATCTACCGGAGCTGCTGTTCCACCACCTTCTACGACTAGGAAAGATTTATGCTATGTCTGCCTCCAGCCGGGTCATTTCAAGAAAGACTGCCCACTGTATAAGCATGGCACACCATATGGAGTATTTGCTATCACCATACCTGCACCCTCTGCACCACCCACCCAGGATGACCAAGGTACCTTACGAAGTATTTTTCATTTACATGCTACACCTGTTAGGGTATTATTCGATACTGGTGCTTCATATAGTTTTATATCAGTTGACCTTTGTAATAAGCTCAAATTAGAACCTACTCTTCCCACTACTTCTTTATGTGTCTCCAATCCTATCGGAGGACCCGCTAACCTCCGAAGTGTTTGCAAGGGAGTTGCACTTATGTATGATTTTTCTCGATTCACTTGGGATTTCTATGTACTTGGATTCCAAGCATTCGACTTTCTTTTAGGAGCTGATTGGTTAAGCAAATTCGATGCTGTTATTTCCTGCAAATCTCGTTCAGTTTCTTTGGTAAGCGACAAGGGTCAGCACTTGTCATTGAATGCAAATCACCTCAGAAATATGCCAGAAGCTTCATATTCTCTCTTGATGCTCATCCGGATGATCTTAATACTACCCCTATTGTTCAGAAATTTCCCGATGTATTTGGAGAGGTCAACTCTCTACCGCCTAAACGGGAAATCGATTTCCGTATTGATCTGATCCCTGGAGCTAGTCCTGTAGTTCTCCCACACCGAAGGATGGCTCCTAAAGAAAAAGCTGAACTAAAAACTCAAATTGATGATCTATTTGCTAGAGGGTTGATTAGGAGAAATTGTTCTGAATGGGGCGCCGCAGTTGTATTTGTCACCAAATCAGATGGATCTCTTCGCATGTGTGTTGATTACCGAGAACTGAACAAACGCACTCTCAAGAATCGTTATCCGATGCCTCGCATCAACGATTTATTCGATCAGCTCCATGGAGCTAAAATTTTCTCACAACTTGATCTAGCCACTGGGTTCCACCAACTCAGAGTTGCTGAAGATAGTATCCATAAGACAGCTTTTCGTACCGAGAATGGATTCTATGAATGGTTGGTTATGCCATTCGGTTTGACCAATGCACCTTCTTATTTCGTCGACTTGATGAATCGAGTCTTTCGGGATGTACTTAACAAGTTTGTTCTTGTATTCATTGATGATATTCTCGTCTTTTCCAAAGACGAGAAGGAGCATGAAACACATCTCCGTTATGTTCTAGAAACTCTCCGAAACCATCAGCTTAAAGCCAAGTTCTCTAAATGCCATTTCTGTCGAGATGAAGTAAGATTCCTTGGCCATATTGTTTCTGAAAATGGGATTTCGGTTGATCCAACTAAGATTGCCATAATCAATGTAAGTTCTATCTTGTTCGTTGTTTCTGTTCAAACAATCTTATCTTTTGCTAATTTGAATCAATTAATCTACAGGATTGGGAGACTCCTAAAACTCCTACAGATATTCGTAGTTTCTTGGGCTTAGCCGGTTATTATCGCAGATTTATTGAGCACTTTGCCTGGATTTCTGCCCCACTTACTGCTTAACTCGGAAGGATGTTAAGTTTATTTGGAGTGAGAAGTGCGAATCAGCTTTTAATGAGTTAAAGCGTAAGTTAACTTCAGCCCCTGTTCTTGCGGTAATCGATGGAAGTGAAGGATTAACCGTCTATACAGATGCTTTCCGAGAAGGTTTAGGCGCTGTTCTTATGCAAAATGGAAAGGTTATTGCCTATGCGGGTCGTCAGTTGAAGACCCATGAATTAAACTATCCCACACATGACCTAGAGCTTCTTGCCGTTGTATTTGCTCTTAAACTATGGAGGCATCATCTTTTAGGAACAAAATTCGAATTATTCACTGATCATAAGTCCTTGAGATATATCTTTTCTCAGAAGGATTTGAACCAGAGGCAAGTCCGATGGCTCGAATTTTTAGCTGCATATGATCTCGACATCACTTATACTCCTGGGAAAGCAAATGTTGTAGCCGATGCATTGAGTCATAGCAAAGCATTGTCTTGCTGTAATATTGTTGAAGGCATGTTATTTCAGCTTGTCATCTCTCCATCTCTTATGGATCGCATAAAAGCTAAACAATATGAGGACACTTTGCTCTATCGTATGAAGGAGTTGGTTCTTGGTAGAGTCGGAAATGTTGACGGTAAAATAGGAGCACAGATTGATAGTAATGGAGTTCTAAGGATCGACAACCGTATTTGTGTTCCTAATGTCGATGGATTGAGACAAGAAGTACTTAGAGAGAATCATCAGTCATCACTTTCATTTCATCCTAGTGTCACTAAGATGTATCGTAATATGAAGCGTTTATATTGGTGGAGTGGGATGAAGAGAGATATTTCTATATATGTCAGTAGATGCACCACTTGCCAACAAGTCAAGGCCGATCACCAGAAGACTGCCGGTTTACTTCAACCCCTAGAGATTCCTTGTTGGAAATGGGATCATATTTCTATGGACTTCATCGATGGATTACCGAGGACCAGAAAAGGTAACGAGAGTATATGGGTGATCGTTGATAGGTTGACCAAATCTGCCCACTTTATTCCTGTTAAGACCACTCGTACTGCTTCGAGTTTGGTTGAGATTTATATGAGAGAGATTGTTAGACTTGATGGGGTTCCATCTAGTATTGTATGCGATCGAGACCCTATATTCACTAGTAAATTCTGGAAGGCGTTTCAGGACGTCTTAAGCACAAAACTGAATCTGAGCACAGCTTATCATCCTCAAACAGATGGCCAAAGTGAAAGGGTAAATCAGATTTTGGAGGATCTACTCCGAGTTTTCATAATTGATTTCGGCGGATCTTGGGAAGATCATCTCCATTTGGTTGAATTCACTTATAATAACAGTTATCAGGTATGACAAAATTTCAATTTGAACAAGAAATTTGAATTGGAATTTAACCACCTTTATAATCAGGCAAGTATCGATATGGCACCGTTTGAAGCTTTATATGGGCGGCCATGCAAATCGCCAGCTTGTTGGATTGAGCCTGGTGATCGATTGGTTCTTGGCCCAGATATGATTATGGAAGCATCCGAGAAGGTTAATGAGATCAGAAGGAAGATGAAGACCGCACAGGATAGGCAGAAGAGCTATGCAGATAGGCGTAGAAGAGATTTGGAATTCCAGGTTAGGGATGAGGTATTTCTGAAAGTATCACCTTTGAAGAATGTTATTCGATTTGGTCGTAGAGGGAAGCTTGCTCCAAGATTTGTTGGACCATTTACTATCACCGAGAGAATTGGCACACTAGCTTATAGAGTTGCATTACCAGAGAAATTTGAGGGCGTGCACAACGTATTCCATGTTTCACATCTTCGAAAAGTCGTGCGTGATCCATCCATGACCATTCCTATTGCTCAGTTAGATGAAATAGATATTGAGCCAGATTTGACTATCGAAAGAAGACCACTTCGGATAGTCGACCGTGAGACAAAGCAACTAAGAAGGAAGTCTGTAAATCTCGTCAAAGTCCAGTGGAGTGCAGATGAGCGAGATTGCACATGGGAAACTGAGGATAGTATCCGGGATTCAAACCCCGAATTACTGATTTCAGGTATAAATCAAATTTTCTTAAAATCTATCTTGACATTTCCGCTTACTCTATTCTTACTTCACCGTCTCGTTCTTTTCGAGGACGAAAAGTTTTGAGTGGGGGAGAATGTAACGACCCTGAAATTCCGACCCAATTTTAAAATTTTGAATCCATTATTTTAATATAAAATATGCAACTTACATACGATTTCAATTAGCGTCCAAACTTTGTTTATAAATTGCGCCTAGATGGTTATAGATATGGGAAAAGTTTCATCGGAAAATACCGCAGTAAATTTCGTTCGCGTTTATTTCACATCAGTTCATTTTTAAACGTGAAAATTTTATCTTCCGAACCTGAATATTTTTACATAGAAAAATTCTAAACCATCTTCTGATCAAGACGTCATTTTTCGTTTTTCAAATTTCGGACATCTTTAGCTCCGTCGATCTTATTCTTCGGCGTTTTGCTGCATTTTCTCCACAATATAAAATTTTCGAATTTTATAATTTAAGCTTACAACTGATATCTATACGCCATTGTGTTCGCCTCGTCGCGTTGATCAAAACGGTATATTTATTTGTGTAATCGGAGTTCGGTACTACAAATTATAATTGTTTAACGGGTTATAAACTGGTCTGTTACGCAGCCCAAACCGGTACCCAATTACCTACTTAGTTCAGAATTCTAGGGGTCCTTTGACTATTCAATTGCCTTGGAAAGCCAATAGCCATCCGGTTACCAAGACAAACAAATTGGAGACCTTTCAATTTCTGTACTATTTTATATAATAAGCTATAGTTCCACTATTCACTCGTTTGCAATTGATATTTTGGTTCGTATACTATCTGCCTTCCTCTTCTCTTTCATATATTTTTCTTTCTTCTCAAGCTTTTTTTGAAGCCTTCCTCCCACTACCTCCCACCAATCCCACCACCCGCCTGCCCCAGCAGCCCGCCCTGCTGTCCCCTCCGCCCAGCCCGAGCCACCCGCCTGCCCAGTCCCCTCCGCTCATCCTGCCCCGCCGTTCCGCCTGCCCCAACTTTCCTGCCACCGTCACTGCCCACTGCCCATGCAGCACCCCAGCCCAGGCCTCCGCCCGCCTGCCCAATTCCCCGCCATCCATCCCTTCCCACTGCCCATGCAGCACCCCAGCCCGCCACCATCCCCGTCGTCCCCAGTCCCCAGCCCATTCCCCACCCCGTCCCCACCATCCCACTTCCCTCCGCCCCAGCCCAGGCCTCCACCCACGTCAGTCTCCACGCCCCACTGCCACGTTCGCCGACTTCCAGGTCTAGCCCGTGTCCCCACTGCCACCAGACCCACCCGAACCCACCACTACCCAGTCCAACCCAGACCCCAGCCGAACCCTAGACCACCCGAATCCGCCCGACCACCCAGACCCGCCAGCGACCCCAGCCGAACCCCAGCCCGCAACCAACAGTGATCGGCCCGCTTTACACCCCGACCACCACGTTTTCCCCTGCCCCACCGTCACTATTGTGCCTCGCCTTGGCCGCAGTCGAATTTCATTGCACTTCCGTTTTATATATAAATATATATATATATATATGAAACTGTATATTTTATAGCTGTATATAACTTTGAATTTCTGGTTACTCATATACAGTGTTTTACTATGTTTTGTTCCAGCTACTGCTTCGGAGACTTAGGCTTCCATTCAGCTTGTCAGATCTATCTAGTTTCTTTGCTTTGTTCGTGTTCGGATTCGTGCTTGTGTCGTCTATCTAGTCTATTCATTTTCGTGCTTCGCCGTCGTCTTCTTTAACCACGCAAGGTGAATATTTCATTCACGACTCAATCTATTATGCTATGATAATCAAGTGATAGATGTTATTGATATTAATTTGAATGTTAAAATGGTTGATGTTAAATTGTGCTTTGAAGTTAGTTATGGAAAATAGTTGTGACACTAAATTGTTATGTGATGTTGGTCGTTAATATAAGTGATGATTAATATGAAATTGGAATTGATATAGGATAGTCTAAAATTTAAAATAGATTATATATGTTGAACTTGTCCCGTTAAATGTTAAATAAATCGACACGTAGAAATAGTGTTAACTACACTTTGAACCATTGAATGTATGATTGATGTAATAATTTGATAATAAATGCCAAGTGAAAACCCATAATGTAATAATCTTTAATCTGCATGAAATGATAGTGTGGATTCTAGGAATAATTTTATTAATTTACATAAATAACAAATGTAAATTAAATACGATTATTTCGGGATTATTTAAATAAACGGTTGAATTGTTATGTATATTTACTTTGACACCATCCCAGTTATCACACTGCAAGTTCCCTCTGCTATGCTTTGCTTTATTTAATGATATTGGGTTGAAATGATAAATACCCAATTGAACGACTTTGGCCTAGGATAGATAATTAAAAATAAGAAACCCGATTAGTCGACAAAAATCATTTTGGAATTGAAATCTATTTGAAATTAAGAAATGAACTTAAAAATTTGTTGGAAAGTAAGTAACGAAATTAATGGACTTAATTGTAATAAATTAATGGATTTAATTGTAATAAATCAATGGATTTAATTGTAATAAATTAATGGATTTAATTGAAATAAATCAATGGATTTAATTGTAATAAATTAATGGATTTAATGGTAATAAATTAATAGGATTAATTGTAATAAATTAATGGACTTAATTGTAATAAATTAATGGATTTAATTGTAATAAATTAATGGAAATAAATAAGTGGATCTAATTGAAATAAATTAATGGATTTAATTGAAACGGATTAATAAATCTATTTAATTAGATAAAACGGATTGACACATTTAATTGAAATGAGATTTGAACAAGTAAGTTTTAGAATCTAATAATTTGAATTTATTAGATTTGAGATTAAATATAATTCGGATAAATTTAATAAATTTGGAATTTGTTATAAAATTTAATTTGAGATTAAGTAACAAAGTGACATAAAGGGAATGCAAAACCAACTAAAGTTTAAGGATTTGATATAGATGTTGAAATTGATTAAATCAAAGTTCTGATTAAATTTAATGTAACGATGAATGGGAATATGAATTAAAATGAATAAAAGTTGATTTAATGATTTGAACCAAATTGACCAGTTAATTGAATCTATGGTTTATGAATTAAATTAGTAAGTGGAATTTGGATCTCATTAAATTGAACTTGAATACTTAAGTACTGTTAACTCAAGGGCTTGAACTAAAACTTCATTTGGAAATATGATTTTTAAATGCTCGAAATAAATTGAATTGTGAAGTGTCAAATTTTGAAAGTCAAACTTGCAACTTGACTTTTGGACTTTGATTTGTTTAAACTTTAATATTAAATGACCATCGGGTAATTAATGCGTAGTTATTAAAGAGACCGGGATCGGATATGGACATACTCTCTATCGATACCGAAACCACTTTAATAACTAATATACGCGGAGTGTTGATCCAGAACGAAGTGGATGGTTTTGGTGAACGCGTTGACTGAAGAAAGAGAACAATTTTGGATGACCCCTGACATGACTAAAACAGGAGCCGCGCCGGGCCATAGAGGATCGCCATCTCTAGCGGACACACTTCTTCGATACCTTATCTATTACTTATGTGATTCGATTTGGGTGCACCCCTTGATTTGGGAGTGTTGTTTCGCGGTGTTGGGATAGTAGCTGCTATGCCCAACATCAGTCCGGATCATGCAACTACTAGTATCCTAGTTGGTATCGCCTCATGTACCTTGTCATACTGATTATCCTATTCGCGACCACTACGTTTTGGTTTGTACCTTTAGTATATGGATTGCCCTCTGGTGACTTCCGGTTTTGGGGAAACTACGGTCTTGTATATGCTCTTGGGAATAAAATGTGTTAAGGGGATTATGGTAACGCCTTAACACTATTTTGATATCATACTTTACTGATTAGACATTATCTATTTAGCGTATTCTATTGTATATATAGATAGTTTATCGGATCCTTAAAGGTGTGTATCACATTCATCTTTGAGTTATGAACTTTATTATTTGCACCTGATTATCCTGTATAAGATTTTGAGTCCTGACTCGAGTGTTTCTTTTTTATATGCTCGGGTCAGTCTAAAGCTATCCGGTTGATGATCAAGGTTGGTTGAAGATGCTGAAGACTTAGCATTTATCTTTATCAGTTATTTCCTTCCTAGTATTTGATGAACTTATGTATTGAACATCTTGTATTTCTCTTTGTCACTTTATGTTGAGACATTGTTGTATTCCTGTAGTAGCTTCATGAACTACTATTATGATGATGTACTTTTCCGCTGCTTTATTCTGTGACTATTCTGTGTCTGTGATGTTGTATTGATTCTCATTTACATATATGTATTCATAATCTCATAATGATTCGTGTTTTGTATTATTTAAGTTGACATGTGTGGATTATTGTCAATTTAAATGGTCCAAATATACAGGTTGTTACAGTTGGTATCAGAGCTTCGGTTTCCCTAAAAACCTTAGTTCGGGATTATGAAACTCATTAGAGATAGGGTAGCAATACCCTAGAATAAGGAGAATCGATTCAATATCCAAATCCTTTCTATTCAAACTTCTTTGATTCATCGATTGAATTTTTCTTTGTGTTCTATGATTTTATCCTTGGTTCTAAATTTCTTTTGGTATCTCAGGATGAGTGCCAGAAGAAACAATAGGGGTGGAAGAGGCATTGGTCCTGCTCAGGCTGCACCTGCCGCTCCGGCTCCTGTCAAATTCACCACTCTTAGTAAGGAGTATACACAGCTTGGAGGTATTAAGTTTTCTGGATCCAAGAACATTATCGAGGCTCAGCAATGGTTTAAAGGCTTAGAGAAGATATTTTTGGGTCTGGAGATCACTGATGCTCAGAAGCGTCAGCTTGCTGCTTGGCAACTTCAAGATGCCGCACAAGATTGGTGGGAATCTGTTACTTCTCGTATCGAGCAAAACACCATCACTTGGGCCCAGTTTAGGTATAAATTCGTTTGGATTTCGCAGCATAAATTCTTCTTTTAATCTTTGGAATGTTATTCATCTAGTCTATCTTTTGATTAGGGATACTTTCTCGGCACAATGGATGCCAGCTGCTGGGAAAACCCAACTTTATAGAGCTTTCATGGATCTTAAGCAAGGCAGTATGACTTTTTCTGAGTATGAGAGGAAATTCAACGAACTCTCCAAATTCGGACCAGGCTTGATCGATACACCACTTTTGAAGAACGAGAAATTCATTTTGGGAGCTAGACCAGAATAATATGACTTGCTTACTGGCCACACTCACTGCACCTTCACAGAGCTTGTGGACTATGCTCTTAGATATGAGGCGAAGCCTAAGGGACCTACTGCCAAGGCCACTCCTACTCAGCCCTCTTCTAGCCAGCCCGGGAAAAGGAAGATGAACTTTGATCAACAAAAGAAAGCTTGGCAGAAGACTACTGGATTGGGATATGCTCAGAAAAGCCCAATCGACCTTGCTAATATCACTTGCTTCAAATGCGATAAGAAGGGCCATTATGCTAATAGTTGTCCATCTACCGGAGCTGCTGTTCCACCACCTTCTACGACTAGGAAAGATTTATGCTATGTCTGCCTCCAGCCGGGTCATTTCAAGAAAGATTGCCCACTGTATAAGCGTGGCACACCATCTGGAGTATTTGCTATCACCACACCTGCACCCTCTGCACCACCCACCCAGGATGACCAAGGTACCTTACGAAGTATTTTTCATTTACATGCTACACCTGTTAGGGTATTATTCGATACTGGTGCTTCACATAGTTTTATATCAGTTGACCTTTGTAATAAGCTCAAATTAGAACCTACTCTTGCCACTACTTCTTTATGTGTCTCCAATCCTATCGGAGGACCCGCTAACCTACGAAGTGTTTGCAAGGTAGTTGCACTTATGTATGATTTTTCTCGATTCACTTGGGATTTCTATGTACTTGGATTCCAAGCATTCGACTTTCTTTTAGGAGCTGATTGGTTAAGCAAATTCGATGCTGTTATTTCCTGCAAAACTCGTTCAGTTTCTTTGGTAAGCGACAAGGGTCAGCCACTTGTCATTGAATGCAAATCACCTCAGAAATATGCCGGAAGCTTCATATTCTCTCTTGATGCTCATCCGGATGATCTTAATACTACCCCTATTGTTCATAAATTTCCCGATGTATTTGGAGAGGTCAACTCTCTACCGCCTAAACGGGAAATCGATTTCCGTATTGATCTGATCCCTGGAGCTACTCCTGTAGTTCTCCCACACCGAAGGATGGCTCCTAAAGAAAAAGCTGAACTAAAAACTCAAATTGATGATCTATTTGCTAGAGGGTTGATTAGGAGAAGTTGTTTTGAATGGGGCGCCGCAGTTTTATTTGTCACCAAATCAGATGGATCTCTTCGCATGTGTGTTGATTACCGAGAACTGAACAAACGCACTCTCAAGAATCGTTATCCGATGCCTCGCATCAACGATTTATTCAATCAGCTCCATGGAGCTAAAATTTTGTCACAACTTGATCTAGCCACTGGGTTCCACCAACTCAGAGTTGCTGAAGATAGTATCCATAAGACAACTTTTCGTACCGAGAATGGATTCTATGAATGGTTGGTTATGCCATTCGGTTTGACCAACGCACCTGCTTATTTCGTCGACTTGATGAATCGAGTCTTTTGGTATGTACTTAACAAGTTTGTTCTTGTATTCATTGATGATATTCTCGTCTTTTCCAAAGACGAGAAGGAGCATGAAACACATCTCCGTTATGTTCTAGAAACTCTCCGAAAACATCAGCTTAAAGCCAAGTTCTCTAAATGCCATTTCTGGCGAGACGAAGTAAGATTCCTTGGCCATATTGTTTCTGAAAATGGGATTTCGGTTGATCCAGCTAAGATTGCCATAATCAATGTAAGTTCTATCTTGTTCGTTATTTCTGTTCAAACAATCTTATCTTTTGCTAATTTGAATCAATTAATCTACAGGATTGGGAGACTCCTAAAACTCCTACAGATATTCGTAGTTTCTTGGGCTTAGCCGGTTATTATCGCAGATTTATTGAGCACTTTGCCCGGATTTCTGCCCCACTTACTGCTTTAACTCGGAAGGATGTTAAGTTTATTTGGAGTGAGAAGTGCGAATCATCTTTTAATGAGTTGAAGCGTAAGTTAACTTCAGCCCCTGTTCTTGCGGTAATCGATGGAAGTGAAGGATTAACCGTCTATACAGATGCTTGCCGAGAAGGTTTAGGCGCTGTTCTTATGCAAAATGGAAAGGTTATTGCCTATGCGGGTCGTCAGTTGAAGACCCATGAATTAAACTATCCCACACATGACCTAGAGCTTCTTGCCGTTGTATTTGCTCTTAAACTATGGAGGCATCATCTTTTAGGAACAAAATTCGAATTATTCACTGATCATAAGTCCTTGAGATATATCTTTTCTCAGAAGGATTTGAACCAGAGGCAAGTCCGATGGCTCGAATTTTTAGCTGCATATGATCTCGACATCACTTATACTCCTGGGAAAGCAAATGTTGTAGCCGATGCATTGAGTCGTAGCGAAGCATTGTCTTGCTGTAATATTGTTGAAGGCATGTTATTTCAGCTTGTCATCTCTCCATCTCTTATGGATCGCATAAAAGCTAAACAATATGAGGACACTTTGCTCTATCGTATGAAGGAGTTGGTTCTTGGTAGAGTCGGAAATGTTGACGGTAAAATAGGAGCACAGATTGATAGTAATGGAGTTCTAAGGATCGACAACCGTATTTGTGTTCCTAATGTCGATGGATTGAGACAAGAAGTACTTAGAGAGAATCATCAGTCATCACTTTCATTTCATCCTGGTGTCACTAAGATGTATCGTAATATGAAGCGTTTATATTGGTGGAGTGGGATGAAGAGAGATATTTCTATATATGTCAGTAGATGCACCACTTGCCAACAAGTCAAGGCCGATCACTAGAAGACTGCCGGTTTACTTCAACCCCTAGAGATTCCTTATTGGAAATGGGATCAGATTTCTATGGACTTCATCGATGGATTACCGAGGACCAGAAAAGGTAACGAGAGTATATGGGTGATCGTTGATAGGTTGACCAAATCTGCCCACTTTATTCCTGTTAAGACCACTCGTACTGCTTCGAGTTTGGCTGAGATTTATATGAGAGAGATTGTTAGACTTCATGGGGTTCCATCTAGTATTGTATGCGATCGAGACCCTATATTCACTAGTAAATTCTGGAAGGCGTTTCAGGACGTTTTAGGCACCAAACTGAATCTGAGCACATCTTATCATCCTCAAACAGATGGCCAAAGTGAAAGGGTAAATCAGATTTTGGAGGATTTACTCCGAGCTTGCATAATTGATTTCGGCGGATCTTGGGAAGACCATCTCCATTTGGTTGAATTCACTTATAATAACAGTTATCAGGTATGACAAAATTTCAATTTGAACAAGAAATTTGAATTGGAATTTAACCACCTTTATAATCAGGCAAGTTTCGATATGGCACCGTTCGAAGCTTTATATGGACGGCCATGCAAATCGCCAGCTTGTTAGATTGAGCCTGGTGATCGATTGGTTCTTGGCCCAGATATGATTATGGAAGCATCCGAGAAGGTTAATGAGATCAGAAGGAAGATGAAGACCGCACAGGATAGGCTGAAGAGCTATGCAGATAGGCGTAGAAGAGATTTGGAATTCCAGGTTGGGGATGAGGTATTTCTGAAAGTATCACCTTTGAAGAATGTTATTCGATTTGGTCGTAGAGGGAAGCTTGCTCCAAGATTTGTTGGACCATTTACTATCATCGAGAGAATTGGCACACTAGCTTATAGAGTTGCATTACCAGAGAAATTTGAGGGCGTGCACAACGTATTCCATGTTTCACATCTTCGAAAAGTCGTGCGTGATCCATCCATGACCATTCTTATTGCTTAGTTAGATGAAATAGATATTGAGCCAGATTTGACTATCGAAAGAAGACCACTTCGGATAGTCGACCGTGAGACAAAGCAACTAAGAAGGAAGTCTGTAAATCTCATCAAAGTCCAGTGGAGTGCAGATGAGCGAGATTGCACATGGGAAACTGAGGATAGTATCCGGGATTCAAACCCCGAATTACTGATTTCAGGTATAAATCAAATTTTATTAAAATCTATCTTGACTTTTCCGCTTACTCTATTCTTACTTCACCGTCTCGTTCTTTTCGAGGACGAAAAGTTTTGAGTGGGGGAGAATGTAACGACCCTGAAATTTCGACCCAATTTTAAAATTTTGAATCCATTATTTTAATATAAAATATGGAACTTATATACGATATCAATTAGCGTCCAAACTTTATTTATAAATTGCGCCTAGATGGTTATAGATATGGGAAAAGTTTCGTCGGAAATTACCGCAGTAAATTTCGTTCGCGTTTATTTCACATCAGTTCATTTTTAAATGTGAAAAATTTTATCTTCCGAGCCTGAATATTTTTACATAGAAAAATTCTAAACCATCTTCTGATCAAGACGTCATTTTTCATTTTTCAAATTTCGGACATCTTCAGCTCCGTCGATCTTATTCTTCGGCGTTTTGCTGCATTTTCTCCACAATATAAAAATTTCAAATTTTATAATTTAAGCTTACAACTGATATCTATACGCCATTATGTTCGCCTCGTCGCGCTGATCAAAACGGTATATTTATTTGTGTCAATCGGAGTTCGGTACTGCAAATTATAATTGTTTAACGGATTATAAACTGGTCCGTTACACAGCCCAAACCGGTACCCAATTACCTACTCAGTCAAAATTCTAGGGGTCCTTTGACTATTCAATTGCCTTGGAAAGCCAACAGCCATCCGGTTACCAAGACAAATAAATTGGAGACCTTTCAATTTCTGTACTATTTTATATAATAAGCTATAGTTCCACTATTCACTCGTTTGCAATTGATATTTTGGTTCGTATACTATCTGCCTTCCTCTTCTCTTTCATATATTTTTCTATTTTTCTTTCTTCTCAAGCTTCTTTTGAAGCCTTCCTCCCACTGGCTCCCACCAACCCCACCACCCGCCTGCCCCAGCAGCCCGCCCTGTTGTCCCCTCCGCCCAGCCCGAGCCACCCGCTTGCCCAGTCCCCTCTGCCCAGCCTGCCCCGCCGTTCCGCCTGCCCCAACTTTCCCGCCACCGTCCCTGCCCACTGCCCATGCAGCACCCCAGCCCAGGCCTCCGCCCGCCTGCCCAATTCCCTGCCACCCGTCCCTGCCCACTGCCCCTGCAACACCCCAGCCCGCCACCATCCCCGCCGTCCCCAGTCCCCAGCCCATTCCCCACCGTTCCCCAACCCGTCCCCACCATCCCACTTCCCTCCGCCCCAGCCCAGGCCTCCACCCACGTCAGCCTTCATGCCCCACTGCCACGTCCGCCGACCACCAGGTCCAGCCCGTGTCCCCACTGCCACCAGACCCACCTGAACCCACCACTGCCCAGCCCAACCCGCCAGACCCACCCGAACCCACCACTTTCCAGTCCAACCCAGACCCCAGCCGAACCCTAGACCACCCGAATCCGCCCGACCACCCGGACCCGCCAGCGACCCCAGCCGAACCCCAGCCCGCAACTGCCAGCGACCGGCCCGCTTTACACCCCGACCACCACGTTGTCCCCTGCTCCATCGTCACTGTTGTGCCTCGCCTTGGCCGCAGTCGAATTTCATTGCACTTCCGTTTTATATATAAATATATATATGAAACTGTATATTTTATAGCAGTATATAACTTTGAATTTCTGGTTACTCATATACAATGTTTTACTATGTTTTGTTCCAACTACTGCTTCGGAGACTTAGGCTTCCATTCAGCTTATCAGATCTATCTAGTTTCTTTGCTTTGTTCGTGTTTGGATTCGTGCTTGTGTCGTCTATCTAGTCTATTCATTTTCATGCTTTGCCGTCATCTTCTTTAACCACGCAAGGTGAATATTTCATTCACGACTCAATCTATTATGCTATGATAATCAAGTGATAGATGTTATTAATATTAATTTGAATGTTAAAATGGTTGATGTTAAATTATGCTTTGAAGTTAGTTATGGAAAATAGTTGTGACACTAAATTGTTATGTGATGTTGGTCGTTAATATAAGTGATGATTAATATGAAATTGGAATTGATATAGGATAGTCTAAAATTTAAAATAGATTATATATGTTGAACTTGTCCCTTTAAATGTTAAATAAATCGACACGTAGAAATAGTGTTAACTACACTTTGAACCATTGAATGTATGATTGATGTAATAATTTGATAATAAACGCCAAGTGAAAACCCATAATGTAATAATCTTTAATCTGCATGAAATGATAGTGTGGATTCTAGGAATAATTTTATTAATTTACATAAATAACAAATGTAAATTAAATACGATTATTTCGGGATTATTTAAATAAACGGTTGAATTGTTATGTATATTTACTTTGACACCATCCCAGTTATCACACTGCAAGTTCCCTCTGCTATGCTTTGCTTTATTTAATGATATTGGGTTGAAATGATAAATATCCAATTGAACAACTTTGGCCTAGGATAGATAATTAAAAATAAGAAACCCGATTGGTCGACAAAAATCATTTTGGAATTGAAATCTATTTGAAATTAAGAAATGAACTTAAAAATTTGTTGTTAAGTAAGTAACGAAATTAATGGACTTAATTGTAATAAATTAATGGATTTAATTGTAATAAATCAATGGATTTAATTGTAATAAATTAATGGATTTAATTGAAATAAATCAATGGATTTAATTGTAATAAATCAATGGATTTAATGGTAATAAATTAATAGGATTAATTGTAATAAATTAATGGACTTAATTGTAATAAATTAATGGATTTAATTGTAATAAATTAATGGAAATAAATAAGTGGATCTAATTGAAATAAATTAATGGATTTAATTGAAACGGATTAATAAATCTATTTAATTAGATAAAACAGATTGACACATTTAATTGAAATGAGATTTGAACAAGTAAGTTTTAGACTCTAATAATTTGAATTTATTAGATTTGAGATTAAATCTAATTCGGATAAATTTAATAAATTTGGAATTTGTTATAAAATTTAATTTGAGATTAAGTAACAAAGTGACTTAAAGGGAATGCAAAACCAACTAAAGTTTAAAGATTTGATTTAGCTGTTGAAATTGATTAAATCAAAGTTATGATTAAATTTAATGTAATGATGAATGGGAATATGAATTAAAATGAATAAAAGTTGATTTAATGATTTGAACCAAATTGACCAGTTAATTGAATCTATGGTTTATGAATTAAATTAGTAAGTGGAATTTGGATCTCGTTAAATTGAACTTGAATACTTAAGTACTGTTAACTCAAGGGCTTGAACTAAAACTTCATTTGGAAATATGATTTTTAAATGCTCGAAATAAATTGAATTGTGAAGTCTCAAATTTTGAAAGTCAAACTTGCAACTTGACTTTTGGACTTTGATTTGTTTAAACTTTAATATTAAATGACCATCGGGTAATTAATGCGTAGTTATTAAAGAGACCGGGATCAGATATGGACATACTCTCTGTCGATACCGAAACCACTTTAATAACTAATATACGCGGAGTGTTGATCCAGAACGAAGTGGATGGTTTTGGTGAACGCGTTGACTGAAGAAAGAGAATGATTTTGGATGACCCCTGACATGACTAAAACAGGAGCCGTGCCGGGCCATTGAGGATCGCCATCTCTAGCGGACACACTTCTTTGACACCTTATCTATTACTTATGTGATTCGATTTGGGTGCACCCCTTGATTTGGGAGTGTTGTTTCGCGGTGTTGGATAGTAGCTGCTATGATTAACATTAGTCCGGATCAGGCAACTACTAGTATCCTAGTTGGTATCGCCTCATGTACCTTGTCATACTGATTATCCTATTCGCGACCACTACGTTTTGGTTTGTACCTTTAGTATATGGATTGCCCTCTGGTGACTTCTGGTTTTGGGGAAACTACGGTCTTGTATATGCTCTTGGGAATAAAATGTGTTAAGGGGATTATGGTAACGCCTTAACACTATTTTGATATCATACTTTACTGATTAGACATTATCTATTTAGCGTATTCTATTGTATATATATATAGTTTATCAGATCCTTAAAGATGTGTATCACATTCATCTTTGAGTTATGAACTTTATTATTTGCACCTGATTATCCTGTATAAGATTTTGAGTCCTAACTCGAGTGTTTCTTTTGTATATGCTCGGGTCAGTCTGAAGCTATCCGGTTGCTGATCAAGGTTGGTTGAAGATGCTGAAGACTTAGCATTTATCTTTATCAGTTATTTCCTTCCTAGTATCTGATGAACTTATGTATTGAACATCTTGTATTTCTCTTTGTCACTTTATGTTGAGACATTGTTGTATTCCTGTAGTAGCTTCATGAACTACTATTATGATGATGTACTTTTCCGCTGCTTTATTCTGTGACTATTCTGTGTCTGTGATGTTGTATTGATTCTCATTTACATATATGTATTCATAATCTCATAATGATTCGTGTTTTGTATTATTTAAGTTGACATGTGTGAATTATTGTCAATTTAAATGGTCCAAATATACGGGTTGTTACAATAATAAACGGATCAGTCTAGCTATAAATATCATATAAAATGAGATAGGATAAGAGATATCACAAAAACGTATGATAACAATAATGCCATACTGTGACAAGTATACATCAGATAACAACAAAAATCATATAATATCTCAAATATTCTCAAACACAAAAAATAATGTCATGTTCTTTAAATTATTCACCAAAACACAAATATTAATAGAGCTTATCAATGCATATCATCAAAATTGGTGAAACACAAATTCTAGAAATCAACAACTAGAAATCCAGAAAACACAAAAGGGGGAGGCCTATCACAAACGGGAGTATGAAAACTCACCAACACGTGTGTCACAAACGGAACACTATTCCATGGTCGGTTACCATCAAGTTTGAGCCGAAGCTCCACAATCGGCCCGAAGACCATAGGTCGCTACCCCACCAATTTGAACCGAAGCTCCACAAACGGGGATTTTAGTCCCCTACACAAACAAAGAGACATCGCACATTGCTAGTCTAAATCACAAAATGATCATCAATGATCGACAAGTGTAAATTACACTAAGCTAGTAAATAAATGAGTTTAGCTTCATGTCCCATAACCACTAGCTTAACTTAAATATTTACGAACAAGTAGTAGATTTCCACTCGAAAATTGTCACGAGAGTTCAATCGAACAAGTCCAATAATTAACCGACAAAGTAAATGCAAGCGTTTCATACCACTTGTTTTGCTAAGCCGTTTAATTAGATTTCTCATATGAATGAGGTAAAGGTTTGTATATACTAATAGATTGGAAAACGGTTTTAAAAGCGAGCTTTATATTTAAAATAGTGTCGAAATCGTTTTAATGAAAGAGTTTTAGTATTTACTACTAGTATCGAAACCTTTGTATTTTAAAGTGACAAATCACAAAATGATTGTAAAAACAATCAATCACCAAAAATTCACATACGATAATGTGAATTAAATCCATAAAAATCGATATCAAATCCATCAAATGGATATTCCCAAAAATCCAAAGAAAGAAGTCATCAAAGTCGATAAATAGTGATAACAACTAACCGGATCGACAAAAATCGATTAAAACTGGAAATCCAATCAAAAACAGCCCAAATAGGCAGAATTGGCAGTTCCAAACGTCTGGGGTTCATCCAGACGTTTGGATTTAGGTTTTGGAAATATTCCAAAAACCTGCCAGATGTCTGAAACCAAACCCGACGTATAAAAACTAACCAAACGTCTGGTAGGTTTAGACCAGACATCTGGTCCAAGTCTCTGCCTTTTTTTTCATTTGTTGCCCAAACCAGACGTCTGGTTGCCTTTTCTGGGCAACAATTTGCCTAGGCCAATGATGGCCAAAATGATTCAGAAGCGATCGAACGAACGACGGAGGCTAGGAATTTATGCCAAGCGACAACCCAGTCCTATAGGCTCTTCGATACACCCCAAATAACACGTCCAAATATCCAAGATAGGATCTTTAAAGATTTTGACTTCACACACCAAAATTTGGAAAATTCACCAAATCAATTCAAATAAAAAGCAAATGAACATGCATAAATGTTAGGAATTCATACCTAACAACAATGAAAGTTATAGACATAGATGTGAGTTCAAAAACTCACCTTTAAACCCAAAAATAACGAATGAGAAGCTTTTAAAGCAAAGGAAAGATCAACCACTCTTCAACCTCAACTCTAGAAGCTCCAATCTAGGATCATAAGCAAATATTTCCTAAGTTAGGTTATAGGAAATTTCTAAAATTGGAGAGAGATTGAGATGGATAAGATGAAGAGGATGCTTACCTAAGCTTCTTCTTGATTTATAACTTGAATTCCTAAGAGAAACTAGGGCTTAGGAATTTTAATTTCCTATCTTTTCCCCCATTTTTACTTTCGCTTAAGAGTGTTAGGAAATGAGGAGTAGAATGAATGAAGAGTAGAGGAGCTAGGGTATTAAGTTGGGTTAGTGGGCTGAAACCCAAACCCAAGGCCCAAAATAGAAAAATAGCAAAATTCTACTCAACTCCAATCATATCGATGTTTATACTCAAAAAAGTTGTAAATGCCATTTTGGACTCAATGGAAGTGGTCTCGAGTCCCAATTCGACTGTTTACAAAAAGTAACATTTCGGACTTTAATCTGATTAACGATGCTATATTTAAATATATAATCGTGAAATATGCGGGTTGTTACAATGACCTTTTTCATTTTGCTTTCTACGCAAGCAAATTCTCGTAAGAAACGGAAGTAAAGAGAGTGAAAGCAATAAAAGAGGGATAAATATATCCATATATATCTATATCAAAATACAAGTATGTTATATATAGCATATACCCTTTTCCATGATGTTTGTTTTCTACTATGTAGTTTCTTCCTAGATTTACATTTAGCTCTATTTTACCAAATGTTCCCTAACCTATACTCTAATACTAAGTTGTAATGCCTCCCATTTCAAGACTAAAAATGAATGCCGATGATGTTGTAGTCTTTGCCAAATTTATTTTTTCAGGCGATAAAATATGATCAATTTTTTTCAACAACATTAAGTAAAGAGAGCGGGTAAATGAAATTCCATTACATAAATTGTCTTTACATTTTACATATCACAATATGTGCCCATGCAGGGGTAAATATATTAAACATAGATAATACTATTGTACCCGATATAAACACTTAACCATTTATACAATCTGGTTTTACATAGCTGAATCCAAACAAACTTAAGTATCTAATGAGCCTCCTACTTTGTCTTTGGAGTCTTTATTCATCATTAAGAAACCTATCTAAACCTATAAAATAAACTTACTCAAAGAGTACCCATGAATTTATGTGGATAACGGTAATAAAAACACGGGTTAGACATAAAGTCTGGTATAAGTAATAGTCTACTATAAACACAAAACATAGTGAGACCATGCGTCCTAGTGGAATGGGTTTTCTCCTCACTAATACGACATATCAAATAGATTAAATATCAACATGAATCACAATCACAAATCAACCTTTCACTAATAAGTGCCCTACACTCATTATCACATTGTGAAAAGGTTTTACAATCATTTCTTTTCTATTTCCTCTCAGGCCATAGTTCAATACTATTAAATAATGTCGATTTTTAACATTTTTGGTTGCCACTCAAGCCTTATACCATCAATTTCATATAAAGTCATGAACATACATTTAGGTTGCCACTAAGGCCTTACTTCAATGCTCTTACATAATATTGAGTTTTAACACTTTTGGTTGCCACTCAAGACTTATACCATCGCTTTCGTACAAAGTCATGAATAGACATTTAGGTTGCCACTAAGGCCTTACACCAACGTACTTATATATTATCACGAATAGACATTAGGTTGGCACTAAGGCCTTACACCATTACTTTCCTATAATATCCTGGACAGTCATTTAAGTTACCACTAAGGCCTTGCACTAATCTTCTCGTATATTATCGTAAATAAATATTAGTTTTCCACAGAGTGCTTACACCATTGCTTTCATATAGTGTCATGAATAGACATTTAAGTTGCCATTATGGTCTTACACTAATTTTTTCGTATATTATCATGAATAGAAATTAGGCTGCCACTAAGGCCATAAACCTACCTTCTTTCTTTATTTTACATTTTTAACATTATTGATTGTTGCATTGGCCATACACCATCCTCTATTCTAAGCTTAAATCAAAATCATTCAACCTTCGTATAAAACATTTTTTCTTTTTTTATATATACAATCAATCATTTTTTAACTTCCCTAAACTTAGCACCATTTCTCATTTTCACATAAGTTATTACATTTTAATTTATCGTTTCCTTTCATCATTTTTTCCCTATAAAGTTCAAGTTTAACATCTTGGAAACTGTCTTCCAAAATGATACCCAAAATTTCCATGTTTAAAAAATGAAATTATTATCATCTATTGCATAAATAGCTGTCATATCCCTAAGTTGGCTATCACACATTTAACTTCAATAACTATTGCATATCAAAGTAAATAGCTATTGCATGTCTCATTCAATAGTTATCACATGTTTAAGTCAATGGCTGTTATACTCCAAGAATTCTCAATGGAAAAGAAGAAAAGGTTAATGAGAGCACGACCAAAAGGTGGGGCACTTAGGTTGTCGTGAAATGATGTAAGGAAGCTCTCGTGTAGTGACTCCAAAAGCCTTCGTGAAAAATATCAATTATGAAATTAAAGCCATCGAGGCTTTCGTGTATTAACTTCTACATTCATCGTGAAGAGATTTCTAAAAGTGTCCTAAAGTGGTCCCTTAAAGTCATCGTGAGATGATGAATAAAAGCCTTCATGTGGTTCTTATGGGAAGCTGTTGTGAAATGACTTTAAAAGCTTGTTAAAAGATGAAGAAATAGAACCATTATGGGTTAACTCATTGAGATGATTGGAAGATAGCATTCCTTGAAGCCATCTTGAAGTATTCATCAAAGCCATCATGAAATGTTCGTAAAAGCCATCACGAAGCTATTTCTGCAGTCATCTTGCAATGATGAATCAATATCTTTATGGTTTAATACTTGGAATCATCGTAGGTAGAAATATTAAAATTATCATGTGATAATTACCATAGGTATCAAGGACTATACGGGAGCTATCGTGGGGTAAGTCGTTGAAGTAGTTATCATGAGATAAATCATTGAAGCAACTATTGAAAGATGATTTTGAAATCCAATCAAAAAAATAATTGAAAAGGTGGAGTTATTGTGGGTTAACTCATCAAAACATGCCATTGTGAAGAATGCTTAAACATCCCATCATAAAGAAAGCTTGAACATGCCATTGTAAGAAATGCTTAAACATGACATCGTAAAGAAGGCTTAAACATGCCATCATGAGGAAAGCTTAAACATGCCATCGTTAAGAAAGCTTAAATATGCCATTGTGTGAGAAATGCTAAACGCTATGGACAAAACTGAATATCCACCACTCGGCTACTATATGTAACACGTGGCACGAATCCAGGAGCTGGCGTTTTCTATAAATAGACATGTACCATCCTTTATAGGGTGATTTTTGGAGTGTATCTTCTTCTTTAATTTTATTTTATTTTAGCATGAATAAAAAGCTTGATTGGGGACCATTTTGGTCGACCGAATAACTTGATTTTGTGACTTTGAACCAAAGGACTTGAACAAATAAAATTTTTCTCAATGACTTCCTATGAGCCTATAACTAGCGCACTTGACCAAGAGCATTATCTTACTAAAGAGCCTTTTGAAGGCAAGCAATTTAAGTTGAATCAAATTTAGTATCAACAATGGCTATCACATGTCTCATTCTGTAGATATCACATAGCTAGCATTAGTGTTATCACACTTCTAAAGTTATCGCATGTCTAAGCTATCGCACATCTAAGCCATCGCATATCTAGGTTATCACATGTTTCAGTTATTGCATGTCTAAGCATCTTATGTCCAATCTACCACACATTTAAGCTATCGCATGTCTAAACTATAGCGTATCTAAGCAATCACGCATTTAAGCTAATGCTTGTTTTAAGCTATCACATGTCTATGCTAACTCACACTTAAGTTGTAGCATGAATAAACTTATAGGCTATCGCATGTATAAAAATGGAAAACATATAATTAAGGGGAAACTGATATTTTCCTTAACAAATTAACTACTTCTCAACCAATTACTTACACTTGCCATTCGTTTATCTGATACTTTTATGTTGTGTAGAAATCTTGTTAAGATGGAAAATTTTCATTCATCTAATTAAGCCTTAAGTAATTACTTCCCTTAATTATTTTAGCAATGGATGTATTTGTCCTTACCTTTTAATTCATACCAATTCGAAAAATTCATAAGAAAATTCCCAAAAATTCATAAAAATTCAACAAAAAACTTACTTTACATTTAGAAATTTCAGATTGAAATATTAAATTTTGGTATTTTTAATGGTTAATTTATAGTTGAAATTACCCATTTTCAACTTAAAAAATTCATAATAGACAATTTCCTCATTCGAAAATTATGAAAATTGAGACCCATCTCTACTTTAATGTTATAAACAACGTACTAAAATCCCAAAGAATTTATTATTTAATGCCTAACACTTAGACATATCAAAAATAAATACCTAATAACATCCAAACATATATCGATTTATTCTAATATTTTCATAACATGTTTATTGTCATTCAAATCATCAAAAACCTCAAATCCAAACCCCAATAGGTGTGGATGGAGAATAGGATAAACATTACTCATCTAAGATCAGAAAACTTGATTATAAAGTGTAACACCCTAATTTTAAATAACATTATTCAGAAGATTTAATTAGATAAATTAAATAGAATAATGTAAAGATTTGAGTGATAAAGGAATTGAGATTTGAAAATTTATTATAGGCCATTCTTAAATTTAAAAGAATGAGTTTATGGAAATGGTTTTATAAGTTAACTAATAAGAGAATAAGGCAAGTGTATTATGGGGAATAGCCATCCACCATAACCCTTAACCCCTAAAACTTATTCCCATTTTCATTTCACAAGTTCATAATTTTAAAACATAAACCAAGGAGCTCAAGCCGGGCATAACCCAGGGATAAGAGGATTAAAAATCAAGTGAAGCTAATGAATCAAGCATGGAGAATTAAGCAAGATCAAATCTCAAGTTCCTTATCCAAAGCAAGGTGAATAATAATCAAAACATCTCATTTTCGTTTTTAAAGAGCATTTTAATTTGGATTTTAAGTTTAAAACCTTTATGATGATTTTAATGATGATATGATTGATTACATGATATGTTTGAATCAAACAAGTATGTTTGATAAATGTTTTATTCGATTTAAGGCTAAAATCGTATATACTAGGTTTCGAATGCCATGAGAATTTGATATGTTCTGTAAAACATTATTTTGGAGATGATTTTAAAATTTTGCAATTATCCAAGCTATGGATAATTTATTATGAATTTTTTAAAGAAGAAATAATTAATTGGGTTTAAAAATTTATTTCGGCTATCATATAAAGGATTTGGGTCTAAAATTTATATGTGTTAGATAACATATTAAAAGAGAATTTTGATGATTTTTGGGGATTTTTCCTAAGTAATTTACTATGTAAATTAAATTATTTAAGTTGAAGGACTTAAATGTCTTAATTGTTTTGTTAAAGGGAAGGGCTACTTTGTAAATTATTTTTAATCAATTCTGGATAAATTCGGCAGTCTTTAGAAAAGATTTTGGTAGAGATTGTGGCAACCAATTATATTTTTACAAAAAGGCAAGTTAGTTGAAAAGCATTTACTTAAATAGGCAATAAAATAGTTTTGTATAGATTTATTGTTTCGCCACTTCCAGTAGCAACCTTTCGACCTCATACCTCCGCCCCTAAACAAGTCGAAACTAATATACATGGTATCAATGCTTTGGTACGTAGTGGATTGGAGAAAGTCGAAAGGTATTGAGTCGAAACCATGCTTTCGAAGGGGTCAAGGCCATTTTAAATAGCTTTCAAAGGTCTTTGTTTTGCTTTCAAAAGAGATGCCACTTGCCTAGTTTTAATGAATGCTTTCGAAAGGGTTGAATTACTTTTATATAACTTTCAAAGGGGTTGCTGCTTTTTGTTTAAAGAGTAGCTTTCGAATGAGTTTCCAGATATTATGTTTTAAAGAGAAGCTTTCAAAATGGTAGTTTTGAACCAAGTCGAAGCCTTGATGCCGTCTTCATACCTTTCAAATAGGTTGAAAGTTTTCATTGAGTTCGAAAGGCAAGCTTTTGTTTTATAAATATAAAAGCCGCTTCCCAATGCTTTTGAAAGGGCTCCAGTAGCCATTTAAACTAAAGGTTTCGAAGGCAATGGCTTCGAAAGGTGTTTCGAAGCTATCCTTCTAATTGTTTACTTAAAAGATTTAAGCTTTCGAAAGGATGGTTCCGAAGCCATCTGTTTTCCCCAAACTCTTTTACTTGAAGTTTAATGGTTCGAAAGGGTTACTTTCGTTTATATTCACTTTGACCCAAAAGTTATTTTTAAGAATAAACCCAATGGTTTTGAAAGAGATACTTTCAAATGGTTTTGAAGTTATGCTTCTATAAGTTGGAAAGATATGCTTTAATACTTTCGAAAGTACGGTTTGATGCTTTCGAAAGATATATTTTAAACTGTTTCGAAAGGCATATGCTTAAGTGTTTTGAAAAGAAGATTTGAATGCTTTCGAAAGATATGTTTTAATAGTTTTGAAAGTAAAGGTATAAGGTTTTGAAAGTCTTAGTTTTCAAAACAAAGAACCCAATCTCATTTTTAAAGAGAAAACCCATGGCACTATAAAAGAGCTTTGAAATGGTTTTTAAATTTGAAGTTTTTGAAGAAGCTTGCCTTGATAAAAATAATGGGTCAAAGGGATTAACCAAATTTCATGTGGAAAGGATTTCAAGGATATTAAACTATAAATGTTGGTAATGTTATGTTATTATATATGCTTCTTTTATAAATATATTCAATATATAATGGACCCATAACTGTATTTTGGGGAGGAAGGGCAGAATAACCAGCTAGTTTGACCAAGTAGTGAATATAAATTGAGTTAACACCTGTATGAGTATAATTGCATCCAGGAGGTCAGGTAGACCTGAACTAGGATGCCCAAAGACTGACCAAAAAGTTGTCAGTTTAGATAGGTTCATAGTATACCCATTGAAACACCCTACACCCCTTAGTATACCCAAAAAAGCACACCAAAGGATATGGTGCGTTATAGGTATAGCTAAAACATCACCGAGACTAAGATTCACAAGACAAATAAGTAAAAACAGCGGAAAACATTTAAATAATAACTTATCATTCAAAATTAAACTTCATTTCGAAATAAGTCATAAAAACATAACATGTCTCAAAAACTACAAATATCTCATGTCTCATGAAAATACATCTTAGTCGCATAAAATCATAGTACAAAAGTAACAATAATAATCATAATCCCTCTCACAAGTACCAATCCATCATAAGCCAAATGAAAAGGATGAAAAGTAGAAGAATACATTTGAAATGAGAGAACTCCGGGAATGAATCTCCAAGCAACCTGAATCTACTCAACTCTACTGGCCTATTGAGAGAAAAAGGGGGAAATAGAGGAGTGGGTCAGATAATAAGTCTGGTGAGTGAAATTAATTACTAGCATTTGTAAGCAAGATAAAGATAATAGACTAAGCAATAGTTCTAGCTTGAAAGGAAAATACATAAAAAATAAAACTCAGATAAAATATTATTTCTGATTCTGTTTGACTATTTGTTTTGATTGTTTGATTATTTGCACTTGTCTTTAATCGCTATGATTTGGCTGAAACCCTAATCCTATTTCAGTTGTTAATTTGATTAGGCTGAAATCCTAGTTCTACCTGTTGATCGACCTTCCAGCTCTGTTGTGCCACTTTGAACCAATCCTGTTGGTCACAACAAAAGACACATCTTAGCGCTTGGAATGCAGTAGTGAATTATTTACCCTAATCGATGCCGCACACTCGGTCATCGCCGGTACACACTAACTGTCGCACCCTGATGTAACCTCTTATTTACCCAAATTAGCATAAGCGTGCCCAACCTCACCTAACTGTTGTGAGACCATTAGTCCTAGTCCTGAAAGGGAATGCTACCGATATTGGTCCTAACAAACAATTTCTAATATTGCGCCCCTTGCCCAAATCCCCAGATTTGAGTCTCTATCTATTGGCCACTTATTTACCCTAATCAACATAAGCGTGTCCCAGCCTCACCTAACTATTGTGAACCATCAGTTTCTGACTGAAAGGAAATGCTGCTGGTACGGGCCCTACATCTATGTTTGCTTATAAACTTAAGATCTAAGTTTTAAAATAAGCTTCTTCTGTTATTTCTTTCTTTGCTATATTTGCATATTAACTTAATCCGAGATCTAAGTTTTAAAATAAGCCTCTGTTGTTATTTCTGCTATATTTGCTTATTAACTTAAGATCTAAGTTTTAAAATAAGCCTCTTCTGTTATTTCTTTTATATTTGCTTATTAACTTAAGATCTAAGTTTTAAAATAAGCCTCTTCTGTTATTTCTTTCTTTCTAATTATAACCTATGTTATAATTGTTCTTGCAATTGTTACTCTTCTATTTTCTCTTTTTAGTTATAACCTCTTGTTATAATTATGCTTGCAAATATATTAAATTTTCCTATTTCAGTCAATCTCCATCTTATTACAGTTCTTCTTATTTTACATCTGATTTCTGTAAATTTAGTGTTTTTTCTGTTTTAATCCATATTTGCGAATTCTTCTTCTTTTTAATATTTTATTCGCGTAAAAAGGAATAAAAAAGAAACAAACATTTACATGCTAAATTCTAACTTAAAACAGATGTAAATCAATGCAAATAACTATAAATAACTGAATAAAATTACTGAATAAAATAGACTAAAAAGAACTTCTGAAATGACTTAAAAGTTATTGTAAATAACTTATATACAAACTGTCTCAAAATTGTAGAAAAACTATAACTATTGAGAACCCTATTATTTTAAATTACTTAAAAATCTAAAATAATTACAAAACACTCACCTGCGGTCCTTAGATCTAGTCCTTGGCCTTCCTAGATCCACTCTTAGGGCGTAGAATATTTTTATCAAAAAGATCTCCTCCTTAGAAAAAATTTCTATTTAGGGTCCAGCATCAGGCAATGAACCCAAATAGGAGAAAATATGAATGAGAAAAATAGCTAGGCCTAGGGCTCTATTTATAGTGTAGCTTAGGGATCTCAGACCGTTGGATTTGAAGATTAAATCTGGTGCAACCACGTCATAGGCTCCCTAGGAATTGTCGGATGGAAGCACGAACGCACATGATTAAACGAAAGTGGAATTATGAGGTGTTCGCTTCGTACTGGATAAAACAACGTTCAAGAATTAAGGCGGGTCGACCTTACATATATGCGGGTCAAAATATGTACATTAGGGGTTGACCCTAAGGTCGACCTGACCATTGGCATGGGTCGACCCCAACCTTGTATTTTTTCCGTTTTATTCTGATTTCGTATTTCTCTCATATCTTCTCCATACTAGCTCGGATTTTGACAAGTTATATATGGAAATTGATCACAAAATCGCCACGAACCTAATGGTGCAACTCCCGTAGCTCGATTATGACAATTCCACAAACTTATTTTATTATTTAATTAATTCGTTAATTAATTATTATAGCTCAAATTTTGGGTTGTTTCATTCTCCCCTCCTTAAAGGATTTCGTCCCCGAAATCTCCAAGGACAGAAGAATGAATTAAATATTTTCATCCAAATTCTACAACCATATATTCAACCATCGTCCATTACATCCATTGTCCTTAAGTTTTATAATGCAACTTATGTTATATTCAATAGTGTAGTGTCAATGTCCTTAACTAATGCAAAATATTAGGCGGTCTACTGATTTAGTCAACCTTCTTTTTATGCAATCATGTCCGTGCCATGTATCCGAATGAATGCAAATTCCCTAATGACAACTGATAGTTCTATATACGTGCTACAATCATCATTCAAATGCAACAATCATATAATAATCACTCATTATAGCAACCATGGAATAAAAATACAAGTGCATACACATCCATATGCATATGCTTTAGTGACCTAGTTAGGCCGATCCTTAAGAGATAATAGTGCCTAGTGTGTGTGTATGCGTCCATTAGCATCCACTAGCAAACACTTGCAACCACTAGCATCCGTCATACATAACATGTTCTAGTAACATGTTTACATTCAGTCCTACCATCCATAGGTCAAATCCTAAGATCTACCCTCCCAAAGGATACTAAAGGAAAGAACCTATTCAAAACTAAAGATGGAAATAGAAAATTCAAAACGTACAATCGAAAAGATGCGAATAAGAGGTATGTATTTTCTCCTCAGCCTCCCACGTAGCGTCCTCGATACTATCTCCCTACTGCACCTTAACCAATGGGACTTCCTTATTTTTAAGCTTCTTGATATCATGCCCAACGATCTTGGTAGGAATGCGACGAACCGATGCTTCTCTCTCCACTTCAAATTCCTCAAGTTGGCTAGGTTCCACTACCTTAGCTGAATTATGTAAACACTTTCTCAAGTGCGAAACATGAAAAACATCATGAACTCCCGCGAGCCTCTCTAGTAGCTTTATCCAATACGCCATCTTCCCCACCCTTTCCACGATGGGGAACGGTCCTACGAATCTGGGAGCAAGTTTCCCACTTGATCCAAACCTCACTACTTTTCTTAGCGGAGATACCTTAATGAAAACCAAGTCTCCTACCTCGAACTCAATATCCCTTCTCCGCTTATCTGCATAGGATTTCTGTCTATCTTGGGCCATCTTCATCCTTCTTCTAATCAAATCAATCTTTTCCGAAGTCTCTCTAACCATGTCGGGACCAAATAGCAATCTTTCTGTAGACTCCAACCAACATAACGGCAACTTGCAAGGTCTTCCATAAAGGGCTTCAAAAGGTGCCATCCCAAGTCCCTCCAAAATCAAGAATGCTCATCCTTAACAAATCCTCAAAAACTCTATTAACTCTCTTCGTTTGGCCATCCGTTTAAGGGTGATATGCCGTACCCAATCTAAGCTGTGTCCCTAAAGCATCTTGCAAGCTTCTCCAAAACTCCCTAGTGAAGATAGGGTCTCTTTCGCTCACTATGCTAAAGGGAACTCCATGAAGTCGGACTATCTCACAAACATATATGGATGCCAAATAAGGTGTTGTCCTTTTACTCTTGACCGGAATGAAGTGGGCGCTCTTAGTCAAATGATCTACAATCACCCAAATACTGTTATTCCCCTTCCTAGATCGGGGTAAACCATCTATGAAGTCCATCGAAACACTATCCCACTTCCAATCGGGTACATCCAATGGTTGAAGTAATCTGCCAGGCCTCTACTACTCCGCCTTAACTCTTTGGCATATAAGACACTTAGCTACAAACTCTGCCACATCCTTCTTCATTCCACTCCAATAAAATACTCTCTTCATGTCCCTATACATCTTATCACCACCCGGGTAAATAGTCATTCGAGAATGGTGTGCTTCTGCTAGAACTGCTCTCATCAAATCACCAGTGCGGGGGACATAAAGTCTTCCATCTCTCCTCAGCCACCCTTTACCATCGATGGAATAACGTTGGAGATGTTTAGAGACCTCTCTTCTGCTAATCCTATCTAGAATATCCACAAGCTCTAAATCCACTCGTTGTCTTGAGCCAATTTAATCTATGATGGTAGGCTTAACCTTAAATGCTGAAATCTTAGCAAAATCTCTAATAAACTTCCTATAATAACCAGCCAAACCTAGGAAGCTTCTAACTTCGGTAGCGTTTTTGGGGGCCTTCCAATCCTGTATTGCTACTATCTTGGTGGGATCTACCACTAGACCCTCTCTTGAGACTACATGCACTCAGAAACGTAACTCCTCATGCCAAAAGTAACACTTCGAGAATTTTTCCTTCAACTGATGAACACGAAGTGTACGAAGAACCTCCTCAAGATGAATAGCATGCTCTTCCATACTCTTGGAAAACACCAAAATTTCGTCAACGAATACTACAACGAACTTATTTAGGACATCTCGAAAAACACGGCTCATCAAATCTACAAAATAGGCTGGGGAATTGGTCAGCCCAAACGGCATAACCAATCACTCAAAGAATCCATCGGGTGTCCTAAATTATGTCTTATCGATGCTATCGTCAGCGACCCTAAGCTGATGAATTCCAGTAGCCAAATCAAGCTAAAAAAATACTTGAAGAGCCAAATAACTGATCGAAAAGATCATCTATCCTAGGAAGTGGGTAACTGTTCTTCTTCGTGAGCTTATTCAACTCTCTATAGTCTACGCAAAGTCGAAGTGAACCATCCGCCTTTGTAGCGAAGACGACTGGCGCTCCCCACTCAGATATGCTCCGTCTAATGAAGCCTTTCTCCAATAGTTCACCAATCTGCTTACTTAACTCCTTCCTCTCCCTAGGAGCCATATGTCTCACGGGCAATGCTACTGGCTTAGCATTGTCATTCAAATAGATCCTAAAATCGATCTCTCTCTTAGAGGGTAGTCCCCTAACCTCCTCAAAATTATCTGGGAAATCTCTAACAACTGGGACTAAATCTAACTCTCCTAGTGATGAATCAAGGGAATAAAGGAAGCTCAACATGACTGACCCCTGTGGGTCGCAAGAAACCTCGAGAGTCCGTCTGCTACATGTCTTTAGTCTAACGACTCTCCTCTCATAGTCCAATATCGCACCATAAGTGGAACCAGTCCATCCCCAAAATCATCCCAAAAATCCCAGTACATAGGCATCATAATCAAACTTTACGCCTAATATAAAAAATTTCAAACCCCTACAAATCACGGATAAATTTGTCGATCCTCCTATGGGGTTTGAAACAACTATAGGGTCTACAATTAGAGAAATATCTAAGTGCAAACAACCAACCAAGGAACTAGAAATGAAAGAATGCGATGCTCAAGAGTCAAAAAGAGTTCAAATAGGAAAATCCATAATAGAGATCAAACCTTCTACAGAGACTTTCCTACCTCGATCCGGTCCACAACTAGAAGGTGCTGCATCCAAAGCCTGTACTTACGCCGTAGGTGCGCCTGCTCTCTGCCCTGTATTCTGAGGACAATCTCTACTAAGGTGTCCAGGCTACCCACAATTGTAACACCTCCCCTTCATTGTGTCCTTCTTATAGTCCTTTGTGAAATTCCCAACCAATCCACAACTATGACATTTCTCGCCTTTCTTGATCTGTCCCTTTTTAGGTCCTCCTCCTTTCTTCTTGTCCTTATCCTTCTTATTATTCCACCACTGCTTCTTAGAGTTTTCTGATTTAGGAACCTCCTTAACCTCTTCTTTCTTAGCAACATCTGATATAAGAGCCATTTCCACAAGTGACTCATACGTCGCTCCCATAGGTACATGTGTCAACGCCAATTCTTAGAGGGGCTGGTTCAAACCCTTAGCAAACTTGGTGGCCTTATTATGCGGTGTATTAACAAGCTCCATTCCGAACCATGATAACTCATTAAACTAATTTATATACTCTTTCTCCGAAAGACTCCCCTACTTCAAACAAATGAACTTCTCCAACTGCATGCTTTTCTCGGCTTGCGAAAAGAACTTTCTCTCAAACCTTTTTCGAAATCCAAACCAACCAATGTCTCTATCCTCCATCTCTATGATCTCCCACAAGTAAGAAGCCTCTCCCTTCAGCTGCCAAGGTGCTAGCTGAACTCTCTACTGGTCCTCCAATCCCAACAGCCCAAATATCCGCTCTGTATTCCTTAACCAAGCTCGTGCCTCCACGAAATCCTCCATGCCAGAAAATGTCTTGCCTCTTAGACTAGCGAAGTCCTTGCATAGCTTAGAAAAAATGGCTGTGCAGGTGGATTAACGGGACCTCCACCTGCTGGTGTTGCATTGGATGCTTGCCCTTGCACCTCTGGTGCCGTAGCTTGGTGGTATCTCCGAAACCAGGCAGTGGCTTGGACACCCTCTGGAAGATTTGGGGCGTCGGCCATACCATGCAAGGAAAAGAAAATTTAGGCTCGGAAGAATCGAAAGGAAGGTTGAACTGGACTTTGAGGGGATTTTTATAAAAACTCTCTTATACTCGAAAACTATTTCTAAGAGTTTCTTTCTGAAAAATAGTTTTAGTTTGAAGATATATTACCTTTGAGAAATACTTTACTATTAAAACAAGTTTTTAGGAATCTTGTAACCTTCGGCTCTGATACCAAGTGAAACACCCCACACCCCTTAGTATACCCAAAAAGGGTACACCAAAGGATATGGTGCGTTATAGATATAGCTAAAACATCACAGAGACTAAGATTCACAAGACAAATAAGTAAAAACAGCAGAAAGCATTTAAATAATAACTTATCGTACAAAATTAAACTTCATTTCAAAATAAGTCATAAAAACATAGCATGTCTCAAAAACTCAAAATATCTCATGTCTCATGAAAATATATCTCGGTCTCATAAAATCAGAGTCCAAAAGTAACAATAATAATCATAATCCCTCTCACAAGTACCAATCCATCATAAGCCAAATGAAAGGATGAAAAGTAGAAGAATACATCTGAAACAAGAGAACTTCGGGAATGAATCTCCAAGCAACCTGAATCTACTCAACTCTGCCGGCCTATTGGGGGAAATAGAGGAGTGAGTCAGATAATAAGTCTAGTGAGTGATAGTAATTACTAGCATTTCTAAGCAAGATAAAGATAATAGACTAAGCAATAGTTCTAGCTTGAAAGGAAAATACAAAAAAGATAAAACTCATATAAAATACTGTTTGTGATTCTGTTTGACTGTTTGCTTTGATTGTTTTATTGTTTCCACTAGTCTTTAACTGTTGTGATTAGGCCGAAACCCTAATCCTATTTCAGTTGCTGATTTGATTAGGCCGAAATCCTAATTTTACCCGTTGATCGGCCTTTTATCACTGTTGTGCCACTGTGAACCAATCCTGTTGGTCACAGCAAAAGACACCTCTTAGCGCTTGGAACACAATAGCGAATTATTTACCCTAATCGATGCCACACGGTCGGTCACCGCCGGTACACACTAATTGTCGCCCCATATTGTGACCTCTTATGTACCCTAGTCAGCATAAGCGTGCCCAGCCTCACCTAACTGTTGTGAGACCATCAGTCCTGGTCCTGAAAGGGAATGCTGCCCAACCTCACCTAACCGTTGTGAGAACTTCAGTCCTAGTCCTGAAAGGGAATGCTGTCGGTACTGGTCCTAACAAACATTTTCTAATATTGCGCCCCTTGCCTAAATCCCCAAATTTGAGTGTCTATTTATTGGCCACTTATTTACCCTAATCAGCATAAGCGTGTCCCAGCCTCACCTAATTATTGTGAGACCATCAGTTCCTGACTGAAAGGAAATGCTGCCGGTACGGGCCCTACTTCTATGTTTGCTTATAAACTTAAGATCTAAGTTTTAAAATAAGCCTCTTTTGTTATTTCTTTCTTTGCTATATTTGCTTATTAACTTAATCCAAGATCTAAGTTTTAAAATAAGCCTCTTCTGTTATTTCTGTTCTATTTGCTTATTAACTTAAGATCTAAGTTTCAAAATAAGCCTCTTCTGTTATTTCTGCTATATTTGCTTATTAACTTAAGATCTAAGTTTTAAAATAAGCCTCTTCTATTATTTCTTTCTTTCTAATTATAACCTATGTTATAATTGTTCTTGCAACTGTTACTCTTCTATTTTCTCTTTTTAGTTATAACCTCTTGTTATAATTATGCTTGCAAATATCTCAAATTTTCCTATTTCAGTCTATCTCCATCTTATTACAGTTCTTCTTATTTTACATCTAATTTCTGTAAATTTAGTATTTTTCTATTTTAATCCATATTTGTGAATTCTTCTTCTTTTTAATATTTTATTCGCGTAAAAAGGAATAAAAAAGAAACAAACATTTACAGGTTAAATTCCAACTTAAAATAGATGTAAATAA
Organism: Allium fistulosum; assembly: GCA_030737815.1. NCBI lineage: Eukaryota > Viridiplantae > Streptophyta > Magnoliopsida > Asparagales > Amaryllidaceae > Allium > Allium fistulosum. Next base: position 723,998,378 of record CM060901.1, read on the forward strand.
ATGTAAATAACTGTAAATAACTGAATAAAAATATCTAAATAAAATAGACTAAAAAGAACTTCTGAAATTAAATTAAAAGTTACTGTAAATAACTTATATAAAAAATGTCCCAAAATTGTAGAAAAACTACAAAATTGCAAACCCTATTATTCTAAATTACTTAAAAATCTAAAATAATTACAAAACACTCACTTGTGGTCCTTAGCTCTAGTCCTTGGCCTTCCTGGATCCACTCCTAGGGCGTAGAATATTTTTTATCTAAAAGATTTCCTCCTGAGAAAAAATTTCTATTTTGGATTCAACCTCAGGAAATGAACCCAAATAGGAGAAAATTTGAATGAGAAAAATAGCTTAGCCTCGGGTTCTATTTATAGTGTAGCTTAGGGATCTCTGACCGTTGGATTTGAAGATAAAATCCGGTGCAACCACATCATAGGCTCTCTAGGAATCATCGGATGGAAGCACGAATGCACAGGATTAAACGAAAATGGAATTATGAGGTGTTCGCTTCGTACTGGACGAAACAACGTTCAAGAATTAAGGCGGGTCTACCTTACATATATGCGGGTCGACCCTAAGGTCGAACTGACCATTGGCATGGGTCGACCCATGCGTTGTATTTTTTTTTCATTTTATTCTAATTTCGTATTTCTCTCGTATCTTCTCCATACTAGCTCGGATTTTGACAAGTTATATATGGAAATTGATCAGAAAATCGCCACGGACCTAATGGTACAACTCCCATAGCTCGATTCCAACAATTCCATAAACTTATTTTATTATTTAATTAATTCAATAATTAATTATTATAGCTCAAATTTTTGGTTGTAACCCCAATGAAAACTATGTTTGGAGGGATTTATTGGCAGGGGCCATTAAGTTCGTAGTGATCCCATGAAAACTAATCTGGATAAGTTATTGGTAGAAGTCAATAGGTTCATAGTTAACCCATGAAAACCATGTTATAAGAGAAGTTATTGGAGATACCAATAGGTTCAGAGAGAACCCATAAAATACTGAAGTTATTGGCAGGAGCTAATAGGTTCTTAGTGATCCCATGAACACTATGAAACCGGATAGATAGTCCATAAGCTTTGAACAGGTTATTAGTCAGCCCATGAAAATTAATAGGTTAATAGTGACCCTAGAAAGTATAACTGAGACAGATAGTCAAATGAATGGGGATGGGAAATCCAGGATATTTTGCTTGTTTGCATATTATCATGATATTTTAAATTGCAATGTTTTTGACCATTGTGGATGCACGAGCACAGTATTAGGTTATTATAAATTTTTGGGTAAGATACTAGTGAGGGAAAAACCCGTTGCGCTAAGCGGCGTGGTTTCACTAGATATCTAAATGGTTCGAGATGGTAGGTTATTATTCATACCAGGCTTTATGTCTGACTCGAATTTTTTGTTTTCCCCTTAAACTCTCGGGTGCTCAATTGAATTTGAGTAGTTTGAGAGTTGAGGTTTTCAGGTTCTCCTTTAGACAAATAAGCTTCCGGAGACTTGCAGGAGGCAAGCTAGCTAATAAGAGTTCTTTTATATTTGACTCCGTTGTGTTTTGATGTATAGGCAAAGTTGTTTAATTGCCTATGTTTGAACTCTGATCATCCAAGGGGTCATTTCCATATGTCGCTCTTGGCATAGTTTGTAATAATTATATTTTCTCTGAACGTGGTTCTCGAATTTGAGATTATGTAATGAATTTGAAATATGATTGAAATGGAATGCGAAATTTGTTTAATGGTTTTAAATTTTTTTAATATCCATGTGTTTTTATTATATCAATGTATCTAACATTACTGCATTTGGTCACCGAGAATTAATAACTATGGATGACTGTAGCATCCGTAGTCGTTAGTTATGGGCCTCCAAGTGTGGGATGTTATATAAAACTTTTCTTTTATTTTAAATAAAAGCTTGCTCATTACATTAATTTTTCCATTTTGTCTCTCTTTTCCTTAGCAGTTGTTGGCGTCCCCTTATGCACTTTTTTTCTTTTGTTTCAAATGAATATAGGTGAGCGAAGAGAAGGTTATGCTTTAGGGAAATGTGTATTGATAATTTTGGCTTTGGCTAAAGTCCCTGCTTACATAAACGTATTAATTCTTTTCCCTTAATATAAAATTCTCGTCATTAGAACATTATGTTTATTCATTTAATCAATGGTCTAGTTTAATTAATATGCATTCCCTTTGCCAACTCAACTAACCTTTTAATTAATTAATTATATTCCCATTGAGTAATTTCCCCGGTTAGATTCCCTTAACCATTTAATAAATTCTTATTATTGGTTAATCTTATATGGCACTTCAAAATAAGGGGTATTACACCTGTTTCCCCATAGAAATATACAAACAATACAAACACAAACACATACATGTATATTTAAACTAAATAAACGTCACAATGTGTAAAACCCACCTTTTTGACCCTTGGGTACAACGCCTAAACCAACATCAACTCTTGCGATCCTAAAGGATAAGTCATTAGGGCGAGATAAAATAAATATCAAATATAATTTTATCTAATAACATTCAGAGTCTTATAGTAGAATGAAATAAAATATAATACAACAATAATCATAATCATGTCACTTCACCCTAACATGTCTACCTATCGGATACATATGTCTGAATAATTCAAATACAGCCCAATCTATATACATAGTCAAATCCTGGTTACAACACTTATTTACAGTATATACAATATATACAAATTATTCTCTATCTCTTATATCATGACATATCCAAACCGCATCAACTTGGATATATATATATATATATAAGGGAAAAATAGGAGTGGGTTAGACATAAGTCTGGTGAGTGAGCCAACTTTACTCAATATATACTAAAAAATAATACTATAACATGATATGAGTCTATCGCTTGGTCACCTCAAGTCCTAACGTCACGCTACACCTAACCACTGTACACATCTAGTCGTACCGCTCATTACTATATGGACTTACTTTCCTGGACTGGCCTCATGCCCTATTGGGTTGCATGTTTTTCCATCATCATGTAAATCGCAAATAGGACTCCCTTCCCTAGACCCCCCTCCAAAGCCTATAGGGCCGCATGTTGTCTTCGTACTAATTTGACTCATGCTATGGACTGCCCGTAGCATACAGCACCGCTTAACATCCACCTCCTCTAACTGGCTCGTCAAAGCATTACAAGAGAGCAATCAACACCTAGACTACCCACTTGTATCTTAGGTTCGTATTCATGTATGATCCATATCTATATCCTAAGGCCATCTACTAGTGCCACGGACTCGTTCATGTTCACATTCATCATTGTTTTATGTTTCTGTATAATAATATACATTATCTATTTCAAATAACAAATAATCATCACACACATTCACTCAATTCAAAATGCCATCATTTTCCTTGTTACTAGTCTCCAATCACCCTCAGAAAACAATAGGAACTTGGTTTGAGTCGGTAATTATTATTTTTATATAGGTCCCTTACGGGTCTAGGTTCAGCCTAGCCTGAATTAGTGTGCACCGGTGGATTAGTTGGCATGACCGGTGCACTAGTGTACTTGTTTTTCCTAGAAGTCGCTAGGCCATAGTTTTGGTAATTTTTCTCATTATTTTGACCTCCAACCGCCTGCGCTCCACCTTTGGTCACTTGAGAACGTCCCTAGTACCTAGCCTTACATTTCTAAGTTCGATTTAACATGTTATTACATTAGTTTATGCATATATTCATCATATTTATATAAATTAATGTAAACCTAATTCTAATTTACTATTCATATCCCTCCCAAATCCCCATTTAATCCAATTTTAGATATTTATATAAGTGTTTATCTACACTATTATAGCCAGCATATCATAATTATATAACATAATGATTGCATTATACGAAGAGGAAGGCATGGATCACTCAAATTTCACCATATACTGCCTAACCTTCATTGTCCGGCTTACTGCGCTTTCTCACTTTAGAATTTTGGTACATAGCCTCCTCCAATGGCTTCGCAATGCCACTGGTCTTACAGTATTTGGTTGAGTTTTGTGAGAGTTAAAGCAATTTGATTCTTTGTATTTTAAGGGAGAAAGAGACAAAGGAAGGAGTAGACATTGGTTTCTGAAACTGAAAAATATACGTGACTTTGTTTTTAAATGGAAGGTGGGAAACAACCTTTCGTGCTCTAAATTCAAAATTTAAACTCCTTGTCTTGGTGCCCAAATCGATTTAACACTATTTCGATCATAATTCCTCCATACAGACTTCAAACGAAGCAAACCAAAATACTGACCAAATCAGAAATATAAGACCATCTCAATGGCGCCAGTTTCACCATTCCTAAACTAGAAAAATGACCATTTTGTCCCTCCTTATTTTTAGTTTATTTTATTAACATATTAAATTCAATTATTTTCACATTGTCATTTTACTAATATTTAACTAAAATATTTAAAAAAAATCCGGGGTATTACATTCTCCCACGCTTAAAAGAATTTCATCCCTAAAATTCCCAAGGGATAAAGAATGTATCACACTTTCTCGTACCACATATCATAATGTGTAACACAGAAATGCATAAACATACAAAATCGACCATCTAACCATTCAACCAAACAACCATCCACACAACAAATCAAACTAAACATCTATACATAGCATATAAAATTTGAAATCAAATTCATCAAATATGCGTACATGTTTTATTAGCATATATAAATACATATATGGTGTTTGTGTACTTTTATGAAATATAACCAACAACATAGCATCATGATATATATATATATATATGCATATGAAATATGATATTATATATGCAAAGGTCAAACATTTGGACCTTCCTATATGAATGAGATGATATGACATACAAAGCATGATGTAAGCATCATGAGCTGATTATATAAATTTTATATGTATGCAAAACCAATAACATCAACATAAGACATGGAGAATATATATAAGCTAGGATCAATAGCCCCTTTTATTTAGTACCATTTGTAGCCTCTGATATCTGCCAAAAGTTTATATTTAAATATTTGGTCCATGTGATGGGAGAGAGAAATAACAAATATTTGAATACAAACTTGTGGCTGATATCAAGGTCGACAATATGGTGCTAAATAAATAGTGCCATTAATCTTAGCAGTGAATCATAAGAATCGAAGCATATAAAAAATATCAAAAAAATAATACACTCTATCAAATGAAATAAAAATTATCCAAAGCAACTGGTATCAAGTAACATAACTAAATATAATAGTAAATTTAAGCAAATAATCAACCAAACCTAGATATTGATTAAACTAACAACAAATAAATGAGAAAACTTTTAGAAATGAGTTAATTTGAAAGATCGAATCTACTTCTCCACTTTTCAAACCAAATCGTTATTCCTAACCAAATCTATCAAACTATACTATTGGCATAAACTCATTCTCAAACATTATCTACAAATGTACGAGCACATCTACAATTTGTACAATCCATGCTACTATCTCGAACAAACGACGCCACAATTCATAACAACTGTTAGTGGCTAAACAAAATTTCCATCTTTCAGACTTTCCTTAATTGCACATACTTAAAACCTAAATCATCCAGTAGTGGTTTCCTCTATTCACCTTTCAGATTGTTAAGGTAAGGTAACTCAAAGTGGATGGTGTCATATCGAAACAAAGCCGAACAACTTGATTCACCATACTATTCTTTCTTTACCTAAGAACATCCAAAGTGATTGATGTCCTAATATAGTGAACATAACATATCTCCCATCCAAATCTCAAATCTAACTTGAGTGGTATCATTATGTTTATGATATCACTTCTCCCGATATCCAACAACCTTGATACTCAAAAGTATCACCTCTTCATTGATCCAAACATTTGATCCTAAGTTCTATAACCTATAACGAAGTAACATTCAAACAAGGGAGATCCTATTCTATTCACCACTATAATATTGAACCAAAAAATAGTTGATCACCCCAAAATAAACTACAATTGAGAGATCTTGCAAGGTAAAATAAGAAACACCAGAAATATTTATAGTGGTTCATCAAATCTTAGGGCGTATAGATTCTGATTACAAGTACTAGGATTATACTGATCTAATAGCCTGGAACAAGGAAAAGTAACTTTCTTTGTGACTAGGGTCAAGTAGAGAAAGAGAGTGAAGAAGATGAAGTGCAAAAAGACCTCTTCCAAATGCTCTATGTCTCATATTTATATAAAAATCACCCCCAACAAAGTCGTAGATCTACAAAATACTAATTCTATCATCATATTCGATAAAGTAGGAGGGGAGACGAAGTCCCTTAGCTAATAAAATTATCTTGATACCAAACACTTCTGGTCGGTACCAACCTAATTTTATGATGGCGAGTTATCCCATCTTCCCTCCCTTGGTCTTCTATCCTCGATTCATCAATTTCTGAGCACTTTTTCCTTAGAATTCAAGCTGCTGCTGAGAGGTTTTATTATCTTCAATACTCGTCCTACTACTTCAGAGCTTACTTGGAGTTTTTCACATATCCCTGTAGAAATGGACCGCATGATGATCAATCTAACTAGAAATCCATAGGCCAAGACCTTAGAGCTTCATAATGTGCATGAAAAGTGATTAGTACTGACATAAAAGAGGTCGGTATCGAGCTGTTTCCTTGGCTTCTATTGCACTCTCTATTGTTGGAGTCCATTCCATTATCCTTCTAAGTATACCACCAAGTCCTTCTACCATTCTGCTTTTGTCCTAATGCCCAAATCCATTTGAAAGCCACTTAATCTAAAACCAGATAACATTTTCCCCCTAAAGTACTCTTTTTTTGGAAACAAAGCATGCTCTGGAACAAGATAAGTGTGCACCATCGTTCATACAAGTCTTTTGGTCATCCAAGAGTTTATTCAAAGTGTTATCCCATTCCAATGGCATTCGTTCAATTGCTTTAAATAGTAGTAGTTCCATTCTTTCTGCTAAGGTGAAAATCTACACTCTTGAAATCATTCCACGCCTCAGCCAGGTACATGCCATCTTCCTTCTCTCTTTCCTTTCCTTTTCTTTTTGTTTGGGCTCAAAATTTCATCTCGGTACAGACCTGATTAGGTTGATACCGACCTATTTATTGGGTCACATTAACTACTTTAAGTATCGAATACTTAGAATTTTCCTTCACGTCTTCATACTTTCATTTTCCTTTAAGTCCTCTTCCCTTTACTAATCTTCAACAAGAAAACACCTTTCCCCAAATCGATCGCCACCAATTGTCCAAAGCTACCGCAAACCACCCGAAGACGCGGTCGCCACCTGATTTTCATTCCTATCACCATCAACTTCTCGAATCATGTCTACCTCGAGCTCAACGAACCCTAGATCCGAACTCGTAACCCTTTGGTAGGTTGTTGATGTTTCATGGTGGTGGACAATACTATTGGCAGTGGTGCGAGACCGTCGTGGTTGATGGGCGGTCGGAGCTTCGATTTAGTGATCGATCTCCTCAGTTCCCTTTTGGTAACTTTTTGCCCCAAGTTCCCCCATGTTGAACTCATGTTTGGCACAGAATGAACATATGCAAATCCCAAAATTTTAACTAGTTTGTGTCGACTTGGTGCTTACATTCATTTCACTATGACCTATTAAGAGGACCTGAAATCTTGACACAACCAAACTATTTTGTTCTTCAAAATGTATGAACTTTTTTCTGCCAAAGTTGATGGATCACTACTCGTTGTTCCAAACTCCAATGGGATGATTATTTTCCAAAGAATGGCCATGTTGAATGCACTTTGACACTGGAACAATGCCGCATATCATATCCAATCACCATACTTCACATGTCCTTGGAAAAGAACGCTTCACGTCGCGCTGGACAATGATTCTGTTATCGATAATCCAACAATAGTGGGTAAGATCCAATGCATAGTTCCATTATGTGATGTGACTCATTTTCCAACATGAGTAGGCTATCTACACAGAAGAGTTTGTTTACCAGCTACGGGATATAGGATTCGCACTATATAGATTAAAACTTTGAATTGCCCCAGTCAACATTTATAATTCGATTGGTCAACATATGTCGACATCCGTTGGATTCCGAGCACCGGTCACGTGGGTTCACATTTAAAATAGAATTCCAAAATAAAACATACCCGACCATGTTCAACATCGAGTTTTCCTATCCGACATGACATGCCGTTCTCCCCGTTTCAACATTGGTGTTGGGCCATCAACTCCTCCTAAAGTTGGGTCTACTATAGCTTAGGCCTCGACCTCCAAACCTACAAGTCATGGGCGCATGATAACTGCTAAATTACAAAGGATGATAATATTAGCAGGTCCAATCCAGGAATGGCCTCCTCCTCTAAGTGAAAGAACCAGTTTAAGAGTTTTAGATGATCCTCCCAAAAAGATGCCAACAATTCTAAATTCTAAATATCTTCACACCATATGTCGACAACATGGGATTCCTGAAGGAGATGTCCTACTCCCAACACAGAACCAATTGGCACATAACCCTCTAATTGGTTATATGGCTTGTAACAATACAAGTGTTTAGGTGGTGCTATACCGCCCTTCAATCCATTCGTCCATATGTTCATTCAGGAGCTTGAGCATGCTTATACTCAAGCCTATCCAAATGGTTATGCCCTACTGAGCTCCCAGTTAATCTTGTTCATGAATCAATTTCAGCGACCACCAACTTTTACGAAGCTTTCTCATGTCCCGAGCTTCAAATAATAGAGCGAATCGCCTACTTATATAATAATCAAACCTTGGTGTGGGTGTAAGGTCATCAAAGCACTCCACAACAAATGGATACTTCAAGAACGAATATTTTCGATGTTTGTATGGCTTTAATAAGCTTTGGCGCTCCGAAAGTAAGACTACTTCGTTTCCATTCTTCCCCATCCTTGGATTTTCACCGTCCAAGCGTTTGACCTATTATCCACTTTCTTTACATATATTCACGTTCATAACATGAGTGAAGTGCACTCCAAGACTCTTAAGGCTTTCAAGAGGACCAACATTCAATTCTGCACCACTACCTACCTGTTGATGAATATGAATCTTCATCGATGCAAACTACTATATCTTGGATGCTTCGCCGTTCATGATGAAGTTCCACTTAGTAGTTCCAGGATGCCAACCAGGTCTGCTGTCCCTATTCGAAGTTTTAGCGAAGATATCCAAGGGGGCATTGAAGGTCCATCCAACACTTTAAACATTGATGAATCTGTTGATAGAGCAACAGAAGTGCACATTGCCGAAGATGTTCAAGTGGAAGGAAAAGAGAGAACTGAACTAGAAACAATCCATGAAAGTGGAGAAGGATGAGAAGAAGTAGGAAAAGAGTAAGAAGAAGAAGGTAATGTAGAAGACGATGATGATGGGGACTTCGGTCAAGAAAGAGATGAGTCGTATGGAGGGACGTCTCCTGAAGGCACTGAACTTCCTACCTTACCACATCCAAAATGAATAATCATCAAAACTTCTCGGCAAACTACGGAACTAAGATTGATGCTAACAACCAAGGAGACTCCTCCACTGGTTCTTTGTACAACATTTTTGGCTTGTTGAGCGATCTCGATATCCCTATCGATAATCTTCTTAAAGAGTGCTCTCCGGGCTTCGGTTTCCCATCTAAGTGCATCCTAGCTGAAGAAGGCGAGACTCTATTTCTACTACCTTTCGAACACGGTCCATAGATTATAAGGGAACATGAGCACTCCACACATTTCTAGGATCATGAACACGCATTCTTTGCATTCTCTCATGTTCCAAAACTAGTACAATTCTTCTTTCATTTCAGGTACAATGGGTAGAGACCAATTCGGCTATCTTCATCATGGTGTTTTCGAGGAAAGGAAATAGACTCCTAAACCATATCCACCTTGTTATGGCTTTCACAGGGAACGAGGAACAGAAGAAGAAAGAGCCTAAAAGAAAGAAAGAGAATGTGAGGCAAAAAGCGACCGCCAAGCGGAAAGGGAAAGGAAAAAGTGGCAGGTATAGGAGAGACGATCTTATGACTATGGGAAGTGATATAAATATTGACGCGACTGCCATGATTCTTGTTCTAGCCTCCCCTCGCCCTGACCTAAACCTCAGCTCCTACACAGCAACAAAATCTAGCATTTTTCCTCTTACAACCATAGTTACTATACCCCCCCTCCACAACCCAAAGGAGTTTCTGTTCGTCCAACTCCTCCTCCAACCCTATTAACCCAGCCTTTCCAGACCTTTCCTTGATTGGGGTCTTGTTCAATTGTGACCTCAAGGGAATTCCAAGGGAAGAGGAAAACCATAGGGTCGGAAGGATCCAAGAACTCATACACCAAGGATATGAATGGAAGAAACTCTACTTCGCTCTTTTTGATGCCAATCGTATTTATCAAATTAATATCTAGTCATTTGAGTCAGAAAAGAAAAGTTATGACCGAATCATAGAGGAGTATAAAAATAATCTACCTAAGGCTGAAAAAGAAAGAGATACAGCACAAGAATCAGAGACAAAGGCCAAAGAATTGGTTGTAGAGACGATGAAGGCTCGTATCGAGCTGAGATTGTGATGAAAAATCTTATAAAGACCGCTCATGAGGATAACATTGCTCTTAAAACACAGCTTGCAAACTAGGACCAACCCCTTCTAAAAAAAGACAAGGGTATCAAGGACAAGGAAGCCGAAATCCAAGAGCTCCGTATCGAAAAGGAGAAGCTTGTATCTGAAATGCTCCTGGTAAAAATAAAGAGACTGGAGGCTTAGGTCGACCACACTGCAACTGTGAATGACCTGATCGAGCTAAAGGAGTAAAGGGATAAAGAAAAAGAAGAGCTGAACTCGACCCTTCAATAGTTCTTTACCAATGTTATTCAATACAAGAACTTGAAGTGGCTTGGATGTACCTATGTTATCACTCTTGCCGATGCGTAGGATAAGTACTACGATGTGCAAAAGCGGTCGATGAAGGCCTCACCAATGGTGAGTTAAAAGCTAAGTATGTCAATGGAAAAACTTAAAGAGGGAGAAGCTATCCTAATTGCAAAATACGACGCTACTGCTAAAGCTACCATTGAAACTCCTGCCGATCCTAGTGCATCGGACCACGTACAAATTCCATCTCCAAAAATCCAAGAGCTTGCAGTTAAGGTTCCAACATCTAAGGGGGCTAGCTCTGATGTAACGACCGAGAATTTTATCATTTTGATTTTGGATATTTAATTAATTTTAAATATTTAAATAATTGATTTTAAAAACTGAATAAGTCCTTTTAATTAACAAATAGTAATGGTGAAATTTTTATAGAAAAATATTTATAAAAATAAAAAGTTCGAACTAAAATCGTTAGTGATATTGAAAATCATTTTATTACGGTCTCGAAACGCATGAAATTATCATTCCGGGGCACTGGCTTGGATTTTGATGAAACTAGTGCTACCAGAGCCGGAGTAATAAAGTGATGTATGTCGACGAGTTTTAAGGCAATCGGAAGTGTTGTTTGATCGTGTGAGATTGAAACATGTAACATTTTGATTTGAGAATTTAAAATAATAGTATAAATTATTATATAAACTAACCCTCACTTATTTCTCCCCATCACTTTTAACTTTCTCTCTTTTCTTTTATTTCTTTATACTGTAAATATTTTTTTACCTAGCCACCAAAACCAAAAATCAAAAAGCGCTATAGGTAATGAAATCGAGCGACGTCGGATCCGTTGAGTTCATACGAGTAAGAGCTTCGAATCTATGATGGTTTAGAGGGGTGTGGTAGGGGTTGGAAGAGCTCAACATGGTGATGATAGAACCAGGGCTGGGACTTGGTTGCGTTAGAGATGGAATTAGGGGAAACGAAGATCACCGTTGCATTTCTCATGTTGAAAATCACCTTCTCGCCAAAGCCCATCAACTTCGATACCTTGGGGTGAATTGCGACTTTGTGAAGGGGATGGGATGCTGCAGGTCGTGATCGGAAGAGAGGAGCCGAGCGTGTAAGGGGGTCCATCGTGTAGGGATCGTGAAGTGGGACGCGATGTCGAATTTCGCTCGTCGATTCGTCGACTAGAGAGGGGAAAATTGGCATGCATGCACAGCCTGTACGTGATATTTCTGTGCATGCACAGTGATGTGAGGAAGAAGGATTAGGGGTAAATAATTTGTTCAGTAAAGTAATTAGTTAATTAATTAAATTAATTAATCCAAATTCTTATAATATTCATATCTTCAAATACGATGTCCAATCCAGACGCGGCCTTTTGCTTAGCTCATAGGAGCGTTATCTATGCACTAGAGTTGATTTCATCAAGTTTGGAGCAAGTGTGATTTCAAGCAAAAATCGTACGACGTTCGATTTTAGATCGAGTAGGAACACGTACGCGTTGGCTGGAATAAATGTGAGTTAACTCACCTTCGTTTTAACACTATATGATATATGAGTTAAGATAAATTGCTATTTGTATGCTTGCATGTTTTATTGTTTGGTTTTAGGTGAGAGTTATTATTTATTTAGTTGTTTAATTATATTAACTAAATGTGTTAACATTAAAATGAGATATCTTGTTCATTTTAAATCCGATTAACCTACGGATTTTTGCATTAGATTCATATCGACATTTAGAAAACGATAGTTTAACATATTGGCAGTTTTAACGAAGTGCAAAATATTGATAAATTAATAGTGGTAAAATATAATTATGTTGATTTAAATAATAACATAGTTAAATTAATTATACTTCGTTTGTGATGTCTATTTGCCAGAATAAAACACCATTTTGGTATAATTAAATTGATTAGATTACTTTTTATATTTATCGAGCAGAATAAATCCTTGTTATGTGCTTGCAAAGCACAAAGATGATTCTTGTAGTTAATCAACATGTGGATTAATTATTATTGGACAAATGATATGTTAGCTATCGATTGTTAATTGTTGATAATAATGTGTTTGTTATCATTGTTGCTTGGTTGTTGGGTCTGATTAAATTTTCGCTTTGGACAGCGGATGACATATAAAATAAAATACAGGGAATTTTGTAAAGGGATCCGGATTCCTCACTACTGTTGATGTTAATTTCATCTATGTACTTATGTTATAAATTATTGGATGTTAATGCTTGGTAGCTTGGCTATATTGGATATGACTTTGATATGTTGAAAATTTGAACTTTTTTAGTTATAGATCTATTGAAGCACATGTTAAGTGCTATGCTAGATCTAGGCCACATTATATAGTATTATGAAATACTATTATTTGCTGTTTTGATTTGGAAAGGTTTTTGATTCAGAGAATGATTTTAAATGTGACTTTTAGAATTTTCTATGGTACTTTATTTAGAAATAGTTTTTGAACTTCTGTATTTTACTCCAACTCTTTTGGAAATGTTTATTAAAAGTATTTCGGGAAGTATTTATTTTATAGAAAAGTTAATATAATAAAGAATGTTTATTTTAAAGAAAAATAAAGGGAATTTATCCTTTATAATAAAGTGATTCCATTTTAAAAGAAGATAGAAATATTTTGAAAGAAATATTATTGTATGGAAAGAGAGTTTTATAAATAGAAAGGAGTTTTATAAAGGAGATTTACAAAAGGAGTTTTATAAATAGAAAGGAGTTTTATAAAGGAGATTTATAGAAGGAGTTTTACGAATAGAAAGGATTTTTATATAGGTGATTTATAAAAGGAGTTTTATAAATAGAAAGGAGTTTTATTAAGGAGATTGATAAAAGGAGTTTTATAAAGGAGATTTACAAAAGGAGTTTTATAAATAGAAATGATTTTGATAAAGGATATTTATAAGAGGAGTTTTATAAAGGAGATTTATAAAAGGAGTTTTATAAATAGAAAGGAGTTTTATAAATAGAAAGAAGATTTATAAAAGAATTGTAAATATTAAAGGGATTTATAAAAGGAAATAAGGTTTGATTTCCATAAATGATCATTTTAAATTATGGTGGCATGGAAAGTATTCTTTCCATACTTAACACCAAATCCCAAGGTACAGAAACTCGTATCTATCTGTGAAAATTAAGAATGTATCAAGGCAAGAATAGTTCTCTAACTTATCCAACTTCATTGTTAATCGAGAGTAGTACAAATTTGAAATCAGTATGTAGTGGCCAGTATATTTGGTCTAATATCCATACTATCGATTTAATTACACCAGAAATTGAGTTTGGGTTTATAGTAAACAATTTCTTAAATGACATTTGTTTTTGGCCCATTTAAGTATGCTTTTGAAATATGAAATCTTTCATAAAGATTTTGTGAATCCTAGTATTGAAAATAGTAGAGAGGATTTGGAAATATATCTTTTGTAAAAGGTATTTTAATACAAATATTTTAAATGAGATTTTTATTAATGAAATCATTAATTAAAGAGGCTTAATGGTTGCTTGTGTGCTTAATCATGTTTTGTTTTCCATATGAAGTTAAATCTTTGACTGGATTGTTTGCTTATTTGACAAATAAATAACCGACTATCAAAACTTAACCCGTTTTGAAACTATAGGTTGCCAGTTCAGAGAGACCGGGATCAGATATTTTATCCAAAAACCACTTCGAACCAGCATAAGCGTTTGAATTAAAGATATCTTAAAGATAATGGAAATCGAAGACGGAGTTCATTAAAGTGTAAGGGCTACTTGACACTGATCTTGAGGGTGATTCCAAAAAGGATGTAGTAGAAGCAGTGCCTTTAGTTTGTTCATATCCTGAACAACTCATATGGATGAATGTTGTCACTGCATTATTTCTTAGAGGGTAGTGTTAGCATTTCAAGCGGGATGTGCTAAAACATAAAACATAACCTCAAGCCTCATGCCCGGTAATGACTAAAACCAGAGATATGTGGCATGGCTATGTAGTTTGCTACCATTAGGGTATGATCATCCCTGATCTTGATCGATATTATGTTTGGCTGTATGCTTCGGGCCCAGTATGGTTGTGGATCGGTTGAGGGATGATTATATTCGGTACTATCCAGGAAGGGGTAGGCCAGTCCTGCGTCGGTCGTCCAAATAAATGGGCTAATCAAGAATATATTGCTGATATTATAAGAAGGTTGATGAATGAAATCAATGGATAAAGAATGATGAATGGGGCGTAGCACTGACCCTATTCACTGATAATATCTTGTAGGAGAAGTATCCTAGAAAGTTTGTCATGCCAATGATGCCCTCGTATAACGGGACAACAAACCCTAGACAATCTATTAAAATACGAGTAACACATGGGTGGTACCAGAATGACCAATGTAGTAAGATTTAAGTGTTTCTCTATATTCTTTGATGGGGTAGGTATGATGTGGTTTACTAGACTCATGCCTAAATCCATATTTTCATTTGATAAATTGGTAAAAAAAATTGTGGAGCAGTTCAGGCACCACACCACTCGACCGAAGAATTTGATGTCCTTGTTAAGTATTCTTGGTGTCGGGGAGACCCTAAAGGATTTCCTAAGTTGATTTAACACTGCTATAATAGAAGTAAGGAATCCAAAGGAGGATATCATGTTGATGGCACTGATTAGGGGAATACGCGTAGACATAGATTTTGGTAGGTGGCTAAAGATGAAACAACAACTCAATATGGAGGAATTATATTGAAAGGACTCGGTATTTGGGCTTGGACAAGGCAGATATGGCCACCAGAAAGGCTGGTAGGAGACAGTCGAATGAATTTATGCAAAGAAAACCAGTGATGGCGTCGATAACATTGCGGTAAATGGGGGAACCAATAGTAACAATTAGAAAAGGAGAAGTCAAGGTGCTAGAGGTAAAAGAAATGATATCAAAAAGCATCCAAGATATTTGAAGCTGGAGGATTATACTTTGTTGAATAATACGGTTGAAACTATATATATTTCTTCTACAAGAAACCGAGAATTATAAGAAGCCGCCTTGGAGGGAGGCAACTGAAGTTGAATGGTGCTTTGGGAAGTATTCTCGCTTCCATGACACTCATGGGAACAATACTAGTAAGTGTTGTCACTTAAGAGATGTGATTGAAGACCTAATACATAAAAAAAGTTACAGTAGTATATGAGAGACCTATAGGATGGTAGGTAAAATGCTAGTCCTCGAGGGCAGAATGCTTAAAGGGACCAACCTGGACCCAGCGTAGAAGGGCCTAGGCGATTGGATGGTAGAATTATGATTAATACAATAATTGAAGGACCTTATCCAACAGAGAAGAGCTGGAATGAGATGGAGTGGTATGGGAATTCATCAAAGTACGTGCCGTAGGAAGGTTGTTTTGTTGTAGAAGAGGGAGCTCTGGCCAAATAACTTAAGACGATGAGTGTTGATATTTTTTTTTGAGATAGAGATGATGATGGGATGCAACGGCCAATGCTTGACCTCACGGTGATTACAGCCGTGATAGGGCCATTAACTGTGCATTGAGTTCTAATTGACAGTGGAAGCTCTATTAATATTCAGTTCATGAAGACATTTGATCAGATAAAGATTAGTTCGAAGGACATAAAGCAATGTAAATCTCGCATTCAAGGAATTATGGGAGAGGCAAAAGAGCCTATCAGATGTATAGACCTATATGTGGAGTTGGGTGAAGGTGACTGCAAGATAGTGGAGGTGCAGACCTTCGTGATTATAGATGAATTTTCTTCTTATAATGTTTTTCTGAGCCGGTGGCCCCTATGGTGTCTGATGATGAAGCTCCCTACGGAGACTGGCATTGTAGTTATTCAAGGTGACTAGAGTGCAAGTTGTGAATGTCATGTCGCCCAGCTCATAGAGGTGAAGCGACATGAGAAATGAAAAGGCGTAGAGAAAGATCTATGTATTAACACTGTAGATGCATATTAATTACTGCCGAATCCCTGGCTCGGGTCCCATAGCAAGTTCTACATGCCTATGGACCCTCGAAAAGAGTCAAAGGATGCAAGGGTGGTGCCAGTGGAGCTGATAATCAACATCCCGATCGATGAGGATGATCCTACTAGGGTCCTAAAATTTGGATCTCAACTCGGCATAAAGATGAGAAGGGAATTAGTAAGGTTTATTCAGGAAAACCTAAATGTGTTTGCTTGGACACATTTTGATATGTGTGAAATATCACCGGTGATAGTGTGCCACGCATTGAATGTTAACCAAAGATGCCATCAAGTGAAGCAGAAGATATGCACTTAGAGTTTGGAGCGATCCGTTGCATTAAAAGAGGAAGTGGATATGCTAAAGGCAAATGGCTTTATCTGCAATGCCCTATTCCCTGAATGGGTATCAAATCCTATGTTGGTCAAGAAGCCAAATGGAAAATGGCGGACATGCATCGATTATTTGGACCCGAATGAAGCATGTCCAAAAGACAACTTCTCGCTAGTGAAGATAGACCAACTTGTGCACTCAATGGCTGGACATGAACTGTTATCCTTCATGGATGCATATTCCGGCTACAATCAAATAGACATGCATGTTCTAGATCAGGAGCACATGAGTTTCATTACTGATTTGGGCTTGTATTACTATAGAGTGATGTCGATCAATTTGAATAACGCTAGAGCTACCTACTAGTGATTGGTAAATAAGATCACCCTGGGCTCGTAAAGAAGGGGTATGTAGAGATACGCACCAATGTTTGCGATCGTGTCCAGATCTTTAGATAATAGATTACCATAGGGTTTTGCAATTGTTAGAATGGTTCCTAGCCTTCCAAAGTAGCATGGATTCGAGCAGTAATGAAGCTAGGACTTTTATCGAGTCTCTGGTTTGTGATTTTGTCATACGAGTTATCATATATTCAATATACATGAGTGATGGTGAGGATTTTTTGATGGATGCTATCCTTGGTTATGTATCACTCTAGGGTGTCACACGATGTAGGTATTTTCAACCGTATACCTAGACATCATATATTGTGCTTCGATTGTAGTACACTTATATGGAAATAATAGTGGATTAGCATATATCGACTATTATGTGCTAACTCTTTGGATGTAGGGATAGGTCTGATATGGTTCTTTGTACCATTTACCTCTATTAACTATATACGACTTTTATAGTATCATTGAGATGATGTAACATTCACACCAGATTATAGTCTGACTCGAGGTGTTATGCTTTGCTTCTTATTGTCTTGGGTACTCTTAAATGAGTAGATTAGGATAACAAGTCTGGATAGCGCATGGAGCTGTATGGAGTACGAGTAAGAGGCTACGCTTTATATATCTATACTTAGAGCTTACTATTGCTTATATTCCATTGTGCAGTACTGTGGAGTTATACCAATACTTCTATTGCCTTAGAGACAGTTATAAAATTTATCTTGGAGACTTGGGGTATATAAACTCTGTTATTTCAGCTCTTGTATAATCTATGAACCTGATGCACTCTGATGTTCTTATTTATGGTTCATTTGATTATATCACTATCTCGCCTGTTATACATCTATGTTATTATATGGTATTATATTTTGTCTATGCGTTGTGAGATACTTGGGTTTCCATTACTTGACATCCTTGGCAATCGTCCATCTCATGTGTCCCTCCATGGCGCACTATACATGTATATTAGATACCGAAGGTGTAAGGTGGTCATCACATTTGGTATTGGGGCTTAGGTTGCATAGATGACCTAAGTTAATACTTGGATCCATTAGAGATAAGGAAGTTGCTATCGCCTTAAAATGGACCAAGCGATATGTGAGAGAGCATACTTGTAATATTTTGGTTTGTAAGCCTATATATAGTATATAAGTCACATTGCATTCACAAACACCACTTATTCCTTTTAGAAAGACTGATCGTCCTTATTACAGCTTGTAAGAATGAGCCAGATAAGGAGGAATGATGCTAGGAACTCTATTTCTGGAGTTGAGGAGGAAGAGGGTTTGGGGGCTGCAAACCCCGACTCATAGAACATGTTCGTTGAGATGGTGCGAAACAAGGTTTAAAATGCACAAGTTGCTTATGCTGTGGTTGTTGGTGGTGGTGCTCCAATGCAAGTGCCGATGGTTTTCTTTGCTAAACTAAACAAGGATTACTATATTCTAGGAGCAAACCATTCCTCAAAATGAAATCATCCATCTAAGTGCATGATTGATTAGAAACCTACAAATGCATCTTTGAGGATATGGAGTTAGAGGATGTGATGAAGAGTAAGTTGGCCTCTAGACAACTTCCGGGACGAGCTATGGGATTGTGGAATGCCATTAAGAATACCACTCATAAGAATCAGATTACTTAGGAGCAATTTAAAGCAGGCTTTAAAGAGAAGTATATACCGACCACTCAGAAGTTGGTGCTTTTTTGAATGTTTGCTAACTTAAGACTGGGGATATGTCTGTGTCGGAGTATGTGGTCGAGTTCGACATGCTATCAAAGTATGGTATATCTTTTATCGATACTCCACTCAAGAAGAATAAGATGTTTATCATGGGCTTGGATGACTACTTAGGTGAGAAGTTAGTAGGACATGTTAATGAGTCCTTTGAGAGGCGATAGGTGCCAAAGGTTCGCAAAAATACTAAGAGCCCCATCTATAGAGCTTACACAAATGGATAGCCTACGACCATTTGCAGTTTAGGGAATGTTTGGATCAAAAATGGCACAAACACCCAATGAAATATCAAATCTGCAAATTATGAAAGAAAAGAAGACAAGAATAAGAAAAGTACACACAACTTTTATAGTGGTTCGGCAAATACTTCGGCCTACGTCCACTTATTCAGTTTCTATTGATTGTCCTTTGTTTTTACATAACTGTTCTTATAACATGGTTATAACTCGGTAAGGATCCAATAATGTATTTTTAGAAGTGTATTTCTCAACTCATCGTAATTAATAGTTCAGAATCAAGATAAAAAGGTCCTTTTCTAAGTGTTATTCCCCTATATTTATAGACGAAGATCTCCGCATTTGGCTTCGAAATTTTCTATATATGTTCTCCACATCATGCACGTCATTCCATAAAAATCTCGTGACCAACCGAATCAATTCCTTGACAACTTAGACTTGAGTTGAGCCTTTCAACTTGGGTACCGAGTTGACACTTGTGTCCACTTTTGTTTTTATCACTTTTTGGTTCTTTTCTTTGCTCCTTGAACATGCTTTGCTCATGCGCTACCATCCACAAGTCAGATCTGACCTAAAGAGGCCAAGTTGACCCTTGAAATTTTGATTCCATCATGTCTTATTCTTCCATCTTGTAATTGTGCTTACTTGCTTTGCCTTTGCCTTTGTTTCTCTCTTAAGCATTTCATGTTAGCTTACCATGGTGACCATTTCTTGACTCGGCCTAAGCATAACTCGGACCCGAGTTGTGGCCATCTAGTTGAGATTGTCAAGTTGACATTCCCATCCAATTTTTATTCTCTTTTATAATTTCCTACTTTGTAATTTGGTGATTGTTTTCGAGCATTGTACCCATTCCTTTATCGTTCTTTAGTCAAGTTCAACAGTTTGAGTTTGTTCAGAGACTGAAAATTTTGCTAATAACACTTTACCCCTTCAAAGCATGCTTAGAAGGTGTGCTTTGATCAAGAATAAATGTCAAAGTTGCTAAATCATTAGTAGTTGAACTCTCCGGCCGTCAATAGATCAAATCATGTTGAATCATTTGGCTCTTTTGGATTCACATATAAATCAGAGGTTGTTATAGACCATTATAACTAAGGACTCGAGTCCTTCCTTAAGTGTTAGTCACAAATCATCATCATTCCATGTTCTCTTGGAATTATCATATCATATATCATACATCATGAGTCAAAACCATCCAGAGTTCTCCAAAGAGTTAACTATCATATATCCAAATCAACATTATCCCGTGTTCGCTCAGTATTTTGGTTGTCATATATCAGTGTCAGTATCATCTCATGTTCGACTGATATTTAAGTTCGCCGATATTTAATATATTATATATCATGCGATCAGCCATCATCAATTATCGATGTACATTACCATCGATTGGAACGTTACTTATAAATATCTAGCATAGCCTAGTATCCCATTATAAGAAAGTCTAATTGAATCGAGGCAATGACATAATATAATAATCATTATCAAATCATTTTAAAGTCAGATGAGTTATCACATAATCAATGTCCATATCAGGTTCTGATCTCTCAGGATTGCGTAATTGATATCTAGTTTAGCTTTCGATCTCTTCGGATCACATAATCATGTATCCAATCCAATTTTTGATCTATCTGGATCATGTAATTTTTATCCAATTCAATTTCTGATCTCTCTGGATCATATATCTAGATTGTGTCCAATCCGTTCGCTCTTCGGCAAGGGAACATAATATCCGAGAATGTCTATCCGCTCACTCCTGGTGAGGGGATTAGTTATCCAAGTGCGTCCATCCACTTACTCTTGAGAAATAGAACCTGCTATCTAGTGCAAGCTCATCCACTCACTCTTTGACGAGGGGATTCTTTATCCAAGCTTGCTCATCCACTTACTCTCTGGTAAGGGAACCCACTATCTAGTACAAGTCCATCCACCCGCTCTCCAGCAAAGGAACCTACACTTCATGGTTCATCACCTCATCTCTTCGGTCATGGGAAACATGTCCAATCAATTTATATATCAGCTTTACAAAATAACCAATCTCCATCAGTACCCCATTATAATATACATATCAGTTATCATGTTCGAATGATTTCCAAATCTATTATCCATGGGTCATCCATTTACAAAATCCAAATCAAAAGCAATAAGCAAACATCCATCATACTGGGAATTACTCCCGAATTCTCAACTTAGAGCATGCATTGGGATCGATCGAGGCCCTATACATGTGTAATCTATCTGCTGGTAATCCTGCATCATTGAAATATTCTGGAATTGAAACCAACTTCAATCCATCCCGATCATTATGACCAATCTTATCCCAGGTCCACAACCGTATCCAGATGTGACCGTTGTAGATGGTGGTTATTCATACTACACCACTCCAGTTTGATTCCTCACATATTGTTGTAGCCGGTGCTCTGAACTGGCACCTCTATAAAAACCCGTAGATGCTTGCACTCATTCATTTCATGCACGTCCAGCTCATGGAACAAGCAAAACTTTCCAAACCTTTTTTCCTAATCTATGGACTCTCATTTTGCTGGTTTTCGATAGGGAATCTACCCCACTGTATCCAGTATATCCTTTTTGGGGTCTTCATCAGTTCATGTAATAGGAAAACTTTGGTTCCCTTTTCATCCACTTTGGTCCTCAAAAACCATCAGCAGCTTTCTGTTTTCCTTTATCATTTCCATATCTTGTTTCTGATGGTCCTCCATCACTTACAGCCTTCACATCTGCACTTTTAGCTTTTGCTTCCTTCTGGTGCAAATATGTCTCTGCTTGGTAGTAAAAATCTGCCAGATCCACTGGTGGATCCCTCTCTAAAGAAACTTCGAAATCATCTTACTTGCGACTCCTAAAACCATCGCAATCGGAATTACCGATGGATCTGGCTTATGGACTACAGCGGCTGCTGCATTGAATCTAGCCAAATAAATCCTTAGGTTCCTTTTAGCCCTTTGTTTCACACTCGATAACATCATCACGTTCTTCGGTCATGTTATGCACCTTTTAATTGTTTCATGAACCTATTCGCCAATTCGATCCAATGCTAATGAACCCATTCTCCAGCTGTCTAAACCACATTGCTGCCAAATCTATCAAATATAATGGGAAACACTATCCCTTGACATCCTCTGAAGTATCTGACACCTCCATATGTTGGATATATCTTATTAAGTGAACGGTCAAATTTGTCCTTCCGTTATACATCTCTTGTGCCAAGGCTTGAAATCAAGTGGATTTTTTACGTATCAGATGTTTGGGGTGAATGGATTCTTGTTCACATCCTCCAAGCTCCGTTCTTGGGGTACACTTCTCAATGCCCATCTTATCATCTCAACAATTCTATCATTGTCATCCAATGGAAGTCTCTAATCTATATCTTCATCATGCCCCCGTCCCTACAAGGAACTTATAGCCCCAACTCCTATTGTTGTGCATTCGCATTTTGAACGGCGTTCTATGACCCAGTATCATTCCTCAAGCATGCTTCGTCCCATCCTAAGTCAACATCAATCTTGCCCCATGTCTTCTTGACTTGGCACTGACTTATAAATATGGGTTGCCATCAAGTTGAAAGGTTTTCAGGGGTTGGCTTTAGCTCCCTCTGTTCTATTTTCAAGTACACCGGTTTCTCCTTCCGACGTTTGATTCTAGTTTCTAACTGTTCCATCTGTTGTTTGTTGCTCCATCCTTCTAAAGAATCTATTCAGCATTTCCTCTTGTTAAGCCAACGTCCTATCTTACATTTGTCTTATCATTCTCTCCGTCTCTTCTCCAGTTATGTAGATGGATGGGGGTTTGATCCTGAGGACCCTTCTTGGCTGCCTCTTTATTCTTGTTGACTTCCTCCAATCAAAGCTTTTTAGGTAGATGGTCTCTTCATCTTTTCCAATCACGTTTCAAATATCCAAATCTGAGTTTTCTCAATGAAAGCACTAAAATGTTTGGGCAAAAAATTAAACAAACACCCAATGACATATCAAATGTGAAAATTTTAAATGAAAAGAAGATAAGAACAAGAAAATAACACAAAATTTTTGTAGTGGTTCGGCAAATACTCTGACCTACGTCCACTTATTTGAATTTTTTATTATCCTTTGTTTCTACAAAGCTGTTCTTACAACTCGGTAAGAATCCAATAGAGTGTTTTTTTGAAGTGTATTCTCAACTAGTCGTAATTAATAGTTCAGAATCGAGGTTAAAAGAAGTCCCTTTCTAAGAGCTCTTCCCCTCTATTTATGGACGATGATCTCTGCATTTGGCTCCATTGCTACCCATGTTCTCTACATCATGCATGTTATTCCATAAAAATCTCATGGTCATCCTGATCCATGCCTTCACAACTTGGACCTGAGTTGAACCTCTCAACTCAGCTGCTGAGTTGACACTTGTGTCAACTTTTATATTTATCACCTTTTGGTTCTTTTTTTCTTCTTTTCTTCACTCCTTGAACATGCTTTACTCATGCACCACCATCCATAAGTTGAGTTGGGGCCAAAGAGGCTGAGTTAACCCTTGTAATTTTGATTCCATCTTATCTTTTTCTTCCATCTTTTAACTATGCTTGATTGATTTGCCTTTTCTTTGCCATTGCCTTTGCCTTTGCCTTTGTATCTCTCTTGATTATTTAATGTTAGTTCACTGTGGTGACCATTTCTTGACTTAGCCTAGGCACAACTTGGACCCGAGTTTTGGCCACTGAGTTAAGATAGTCAAGTTGATATTTCATATCCAATTTTTTGCATATCTCTATAATATCCTACTTTGTAGTTTGGTGATGTTTTTTGACCATTCGTACTAATCACTTCATTGTTCTTCAGTCAAGTTCAACCATTTGAGTCTCTTTAGAGACTATGGAAATTTTGTTGACAGTAGGAAATTGACATCATTAGTGTGGTACCGGTGTTGAAAGGCGGAGAAATGTACGCCATTATAGCCATGGACTATTTCACAAAGTGGGCTGAAGCGGAACCGCTAGCTATGATTAAAATGAAAAAAGTGATTAACTTTATGGTGAAGAACATCATATACAGATTTGGAGTTCCATTGAAAATCATTACTAATACTAGAAATTAATCCAAAAATACCGAGTTGAAAAACTTCTATAGCCGGTACTGAATTACAAAGAGCTTCTCAACTGTTATACATCCATAGGCGAATTGATAAGTGGAGGTGGTGAAAAAGATTATAAAATCCATCCTGAAGAAGAAAGTGACAAAAGCCAATGGCAATTGGGTCCATGAATTGATAATAACATTATGGGCTTATAGGACGACCCATATATCCGTGACTGGGCACACTCCATCCACTTTGGCTATGGAGTTGAGGCCATGATTAAGATAGAACTGGATTCCCACCGTAGAAAACAATATGATCCCATGATTAATGAGGAACTCCTGCTTGAGTCCTTGACTTAGTCGATGAGAAATGGGAAGAAGGTGAATAGAGGGTAGCTGCCCACCAGAAAAGAATAGCATGACCCTTAACACTAAGGACAAAAACTGAACCTTTGAGGTAGTGGATCTAGTTTTGAAACAAGTCCTCCTTGTTTTGGGGCACTTGATCCAAATTGGAAAGGCCCCTATGCAATTGGCAAAAGCATGGAGATGGAACTTTCAAGCTAACAACTATTAATAGAATCCCAATTCCATGGGTGTGGAATAGTGAACACTTACAACACTATTTCACTTAGATTTATTCATTTTATTTTCTCTAAATAAGCCGCCTTAGTAAGATTGGGGCAATATAACAGGGCAAGACTTGACATTTCATTTGTTTATAAACAAAATTAGCTTTTAGAACCAATGGAACCGTATGGTGCAATCTTGTGCAGCATGGTGCAATCACATGATCAAAGATAGGTATTGACTGACTCCTTTGACTGATGATCGAGTCAGGAGAGTATAATCACATTGGGGTTGATCGGACGACTCACCCCTCCCTCCGATCTTCGACTAATGCCCGGAGATTTGCAAAGTCAACAAGGGATGCCCAGAGTTAGACAATCAAAACAAGGGTTCCCTGAGATAGGAATTAGTGTGCAATCGAAGCTTTCATGACTATTTTTACGGCCCGACAAGACATGCTCGGCTGAAGATAAACGATGATAGTCGATAAGTGATCTCGATTACTGCACGGTGATAGGTAAGATAGAAAATTGATGCTTAGAGGCAAGCATCGGAAATATTGATCCCCAAAGATGTGGATCGACAAATAATTGAACTATCTACAACCATGACCACACTTATATCCCGGCGAACCACGCCCGGTCGATGATAAGTGATGAAGGTCAAAGAACAAATTAGATGAATGTTTAGGGATACGCAAAGTCTAAGTTTGGTGTTTAGAGATAGACACCTAGAATGTTGTTTCCTAGAGACAAGAAATGATACAAACTGGATGCTTCTCTAACCACAACCTTTTTTACGGTTGGATGGAACTCAACCCAAAATAAACAAGGCTGGCCATAGAGTTAGTCGAATGAACAACAAGTTTTGTTTAGCCAATAAAGAAATACGTTGGCAATGATGAACATAATTATATAATGAAATATAACTGCGCAATCACAGTAATTTACTTATATGTACATAACGACAGTAAGTAATGGCATTGCACAGACACAGGCATGTATAATTGAAATAATCGAGTATCACAGAGAATAATATTATATAGAAAGGAAAAATGAAAAGTGCAAAAATTTAAATACGACAAAGACTGTATAGAAAAATGGTTTTCTTATTTACGTTCACATTTTATATACAAGAATTGGGGGGTCGCTTCTGTAAGCCATTGGCCTATATTGAAAGAAAAACAAAATATATTAAAAAAGCAATGGAGTTACTTTTATAAAAGCCTAAGATGAGAGTCTACTTCTTCTTCCCTTGCTTGTCGCTACCCTTGGAATAATCCTTCAGCTAGCGCTTCTTCCTTCCTTTTCCATCCTTAGCCTTCCCCATTTATTCAAATCCCTCCTCGAGAGGTGCAGTCTCACCTTCGGTGGTAAGTTAACTAGGGTATGCAGGCTTATCAATAGCAGACTTAGAAGATTGTGAAGAACCACCGACATCGCAACCTTTTGGTGGATTAATTTCGAGAGGAGGAAGCTTGTGAAAAAGGCTTGGCTTGTCGAAGCTAGTGGAAAGCTTTTCAGTTCCAAGCTCGAGCTTAATTTTGATTTTCCACTAGTTAATTTTCAACTTCTCTTCCATCATGAGATGATCGTCCAGTTCCTTCTCGCCTATAATGGTAAAATCTTCCTCCTAGGACTGAGTGGTGTCCTTTAATCCTTACTATTCCTTTATTTCTCTTAATTTGGGCCTGGGTCGGAGATGGAAGGAGAATTCAAATGATTGGCTCTGTAGTAATGGAGGTTAATGTGGTAGAGATGACACTGGGACCTAAGCTCTGAGTTGCTAGTGGCGAAGGAGGAAGTGACAAATGACCTATAAGTTGATAGATAGTGAAGTAAAGATTAGAGACTGCCTTAGGTGAGAAATGAAGCTTCTCGAACAATAGGGAGACAAGAGAAATACCATTTCTAGGTGAAGCTCCTTTGATTAGAGATTTTGGCTATCAACCATATTTATTTCAATTTAGAAAACTACTTCTGACCCTTTAAATCATATGTTAATGTATGGTAAGAAATAATTTATACCTAAAGTCTTTCTATTTCCATCTAAAAATATATAGGGTTAAGCGGATAATTCCACTTGCTTTGAAATAAAAAAATTTATCTTTTTTCCATAGCTCCTCATATACTCATATCTTATATAAATATAATATCAGTTCAAAAATTACAGTAAGTTGAAGAAGTTCAAAAGGATGATGAAATTTCAAAACAATAGCAACACAAATTCCTCAAATCAAACATCAATGAAGTGCTTCGGGTGTGATAAATTGGCTATATGAAGAAAGACTGTCCACTACTCAACAATGATAAAAAGAAAAAAAATCCAAAATTTCAGGAAAAAGAGGAGAGCATTTCAAGTAACTTGGGATGTCTCCGACTCTTCCTCATCATCCGATAGCGACAGTGAATCAGAGCAAGCAAATGTTAGCTTCATGGCTAGCACAAATGAGGTACGTCCTGAATTAAATTATGATGAAATTCTTGAAATTAGTATAAAATTAGATGACAAGTATAGAGAATTATAAAAATTAAGTAAAGAAAACGAGGGAAAATTAAATAGAGCTGAATTAGAAATTGGATTGTTAAAAGACGAGAAAACTATTTTAGTAGAAGAATTAGAATTAGCACAAAAAGAATGTAGAAAATTATCATCTCAAAATGCTACTTTAACACATGATATAGAGAATAACAAAATAGAGAATTATAAACTTAAAAAAGAAAAGTATGAATTAAAACAAAATTTAGAATTAGCTAATATAAAAATTTCCGATCGCAAAAGAAAATTAGATAAAATTACTAATAATGTTTCAAAATTTAATAAAGGAAAGCAAAATCTAGATAATTTAATAAAGATTTCAAAACCATCATGAAATAGGAAGGGATTAGGATTTAACGAAAAAATTCATAAACATTCTAGAAATAATCCGGTTTCTAATAATAATCAAATATTTAAGAAGTATAGTACATTATATACAAATTTTGGAAAAACAAAATCTAAATATGAAAATAAGGAAACAAAAATGATTAAAATATGGATTCTTAAAACAAATAGCAAATTGATTAGATAAAACACATAGACGTATATCTAAAATATATAGTTCATAATGAAAATTACGTCTCTAAAGGTTCCAAACCCTCATGGGTATGGCTACCTTCTCCTACTAAGACATAGGACCCAAACGGAGAAAATGGGTACTAATTAAAACTTTTTATTGTTTTGCAGGTACCCAAAAACAAAATTAATAATAAGGAGAAATGGATACTCGATAGTGGATCCTCCAAACATATGAGGGGAAATGCACACATGCTATCAAACATCACTTACATGGACGATGGCACGATCACTTTTGGGGATAATTCCAAAGGATATGTTATCGAAATTGGAAACTTCACCAATGTCGGTATATCTACTTCTCCTATTATTTCAAATGTTTTATTAGTTATAAAATTAAAACATAATTTACTTAGTAAAAGCCAATTATGCGATAAGGGATTTAAAATCAATTTTGAAAGAGATAAATGCAATATCTTTGATCAAAATAAAACTTTAATTTTTGAAGGAACAAGAAATCGAAATATTTATATTCTAAACATGAATATTAATCATAATAATGATTTATGCTTAACCACAAATCATGATGATCCATGGATATGGCATAAAAGATTTTGTCACATAAATTTCAAATATATAAACAAATTAGCTAAAAACAATTTGGTAAGAGGATTACCCAAAATAAATTTCAAAGTTAAAAAATTATGCGATGCATGTCAACTTGAAAAATTAAACAAAAGCTCGTTTAAATCTAAAAAGGAAATCTCTACTAAACAACCTCTTGAATTACTTCATTTGAATTTATTTGGCCCAACTCAAGTACGTTTGATAAATCACAATAAATATGTATTTGTAATTGTAGATGATTTTTCAAGATATACTTGAACACTATTTTTAAAACACAAAAGTGATACATTCGAAATGTTTAAAAATTTTGCTAAACGAATTAAGACTCAAATGGATTTAAAAATAAAAAGTATAAGAAGTGATCACGGTGGAGAATTTGAAAACGAATTATTTACATACTTTTGTGATAAAAGGGAATTACTCATAATTTTTCATTTCCACGAACACCATAACAAAACAGAGTAGTTGAAAGAAAAAATCGCACCTTGCAAGAATGTACTCGAACTCTCATAAATGGCAGTGGCTTACCAAAGAATTTTTTGCATGTTACATATTATATCGAGGAACTCTTAGACCTATGACTAAAAATACATGTTATGAAATTTTCTATAAAAAGAAACCAAAAGTATCATATTTTCGAATATTTGGATCAAAATGTTTTATTCTAAATACAAAAGATAATCTTGATAATTTTGATTCAAAAGCAAAT
This sequence comes from Allium fistulosum, assembly GCA_030737815.1. Lineage (NCBI taxonomy): Eukaryota > Viridiplantae > Streptophyta > Magnoliopsida > Asparagales > Amaryllidaceae > Allium > Allium fistulosum. The sequence goes on from CM060901.1 coordinate 724,027,921, forward strand.
GAGGAATTTTTGTTGGATATTCTGATTAATGTAAAGCTTACATAATTTTTAACAAACGAACAAATGTTATAGAGGAAAGTCTTCATGTCTCGTTTGATGAAAACTTTAAAAATATAAATAAATATCACGAAGAAATTTTTGACACTAATCAAAATAAAGCCATTGAAATTATGATTGAAAATAATAATGAAAATCAAAATAGTAGTGATTTGAAATCACCACCCTGTATTTTAAAAGGTCATCCTATTGATAACATAATTGGAAATATAGATAACAAAGTTTCGACTAGAAGACAAATAAATCAAATGAGTAATGTAGCATTTATATCTGATTTTGAACCAAAAAATTACAAGGAAGCATCAAATGATGATTTCTGGATTTGAGCAATGCAAGAAGAACTTAATCAATTTGAACGAAATAATGTTTGGGAACTAGTACCAAGGCCAAACGATCAATCAGTAATTGGAACAAAATGGGTTTTTAAAAACAAAGATGACAAGAATGGAAATATTATACGTAATAAAGCAAGATTAGTGGAACAGGGGTACATTAATCAAGAAAAAGGAATTGATTATGAAGAGACTTTGGCACCTGTGGCACGTCTTGAAGCCATAAGAATATTACTTGCTTTTGCGTGTCATCATAATTTTAAGCTATTTCAAATGGATGTTAAAATTGCTTTCTTAAACAGTTATAAAAGAAAATATTTACGTAGAATAACCACCACTATTTGTTCATGAAAAATATCCAGATCATGTTTTTAAACTTAAAAAAGCATTATATGGTTTAAAACAAGCACCTCGAGCTAGGTATGACCGATTAAAATCACATTTAATCAATTTCGGTTTTCAAATTGGTAAAATAGGTACAACATTTTTTGTTAAAAGAGAACAAAAGGATATATTAATTGTTCAAATTTATGTTGATGATATCATATTTGAATCTACTAACGAAAATTTATGTAATGAATTTTCTACAATAATGATGAACAAATTTGAAATGTCTCATATGGGTGAATTGAATTTCTTTTTAGGATTACAAATAAAACAATTAAATAATGGAATTTTTATAAATCAAGAAAAATACTGTAAAGAATTACTAAAACGTTTTGGAATGGATTAATACATCAAGTATACTTGCTCCAATGAGTACTACTACTCATCTAGGCAAAGATGAACATGGAAAAGAGTTTGATCAAAAACTATAGAGAAACATGATAGAATCCTTACTGTACTTAAGCGCTAGTAGACCAGATATTATGATGAGTGTTTGTTTATGTGCAAGATTTCAAGCACAACCAAAAGAATCACATCATCGGGCAGTTAACAGATTTTACGATATTTAACCAACACAAAAGATTATGGTCTATTTTATCCAAAAGGCAGTACGTTTGAACTTGTATCTTATAGTGATGTGGATTTTGGTGGATGTAAATCGGATAGAAAAAGTACAAGTGGCACATGTCACTTTATTGGTCAAAGTTTCGTGGTTTAGTAAAAAACAAAATTGTGTTTCTCTTTCAATATGTGAAGCCGAATATATTTTGGTTTCCTTAGCTTGCGCTCAAGTAATATATATGTAACAAACACATAAAGACTATGGAAAAATAATAAACAAATCTCCAATATATTGCGATAATACTAGTGCTATAAATTTATCTAAAAATCTAATTAATCATTCACGAACAAAACATATAGATATCCGTCACCATTTTCTGAGAGATAATGTTGAAAAAGAAATAATAACCCTAGAATTTGTAAATACCGAAAATCAAATAGCTGGTATTCTTACAAAACCATTAAGTGAACTAACTTTTATTAAGTTAAGGCAAGATTTAGGAATTCGTTCGTACAATGAATTGGTTAACTAAAGTTATAGAAATAATGTTTTGTTCACTTAAAATTGTAATAGCTTATATGCAATTTCAACTGAACAATTAATTTTATAACTTAAATTTAACAACAACCACATAATTTTTTTAAAATAACTACCATTTAAAAGCAAACTAGTATCTGTTAAATTCCTATGACTTAACTCATTTTCCTCAACTTATTTTCTAAATATAGCAAAATCTTAACTTATAAATTCAGATAATATCTACTTAAAAATAAATAAACACAAATAAATTTTTAAAACAAATAATACAATGTCTTCCGATCACAACTCCACCATTTCAACTATCGACTATAAATCCCCTTCGTCAGATAGCACTTGCATATCACTAACTAAATCCACACCTACATCATCTCCTTCAGTCTCTCTAAACATTGTTGCATCACCAACATATCACAACGGCTTTTCTCCTAAAGGAAAGAAAGCTAAACGATCAATTGATTTGAAATCAATATCTCTCACCTACAAAGTCGATGATATATATCACTACCAACAAGAAATGATCGGCGTTCAACGTGAAATGTATTACGAACAACGACGTCAAGGATCTCATCTAAATTTTCTCGAAAAGTGTATTCTAGCAATTTGTGGTCATTCACTAACAAAAAATTGCATACATCAAAAATCTCCTCGATTACAAGAAACTCCTACAAAAGCGCATAACATTACTCCGAGAAATTTGTGCAAACAGGGACCATCAGACCAAGCTTGGATTGACACTCTAGCTCGTCCAAGTTGGTCTCCACTAAAGCCATTACTTGACGATACAAAAGTTGAACCAAATTTGTGGGATATACAGCAAATCAATAATTCTGAATTCTCCGATAAAAACTGAAACTTATGTTACACATCATAAAAATTATGTTTATTTATCAATATTTGGTATGTATACTTTTTATTATATTAAAATTTTAATAAAATTTTCATTGATATTCAATTTTTTCTCCAGATGTCAGAAATTATATATCACAGACGTCTGTGAATATACCACAGATGTTTGTCACCAATTACAGGTAAATTTTCCCTATAGCCACAGTCGTCTGTGGAAACCTTAGAGAAGTCTGTCCAGACTCTCTGTTTAAATCTTCTATAGCCACAGGTCTGTGGAACCATCACAGACGTCTGTCGCTGCTCTGGCAACAACTTTCCAACAGCCATATATAAACAACTTTACCCTTCTCTTCCCTTTACCTCCATTTCAACTCCTAATTTCTGAAACCCTGGCTTTCAAAACATTCAAACTCTTCAATCAATGGCTCCCAAGAAGGTTACCGTCTCTAAAAAGCAAAAGAAAGGAATCTTCCTCCTCCTCTCAGGCCCCAGTTACGCAAGCTCACATTAACCAATGGCTCCGTAATAATCCCAATGCAATCAAACGATATACCGAATCACAGTCTTCTACCTAGGGATGAAGTTGCCCATCAAACAACGAAGATAGAATGCCATAATGGAAATCCATTTACCTTCGACTGCATGCTAGACTATTAAATCGAATGATAATTAACATAATAATTCCCCGTTTAGGCAGTCACGAGCAAATTTATCCCAACGACCATAGAGCTTTGTATGCAATATTTGGTCACCTACTGGTTAATTGGGTAAAATTTATTCATGACCAAATTAAAGGTTTTTGGTCTCAGCATCGTTGTTCCATTGTATATGCTCCGTATATATTGCACATCTTGCAAAATCTTGGAGTTTCTTCGTACATATCACAATACGAAGAAATTCCAACAAAAGATAGTGGTCCACGATATCTATCGCTGATGCATCTTTCCAAAAGTCCACCTCGTATCATCCTCTTCAACCAATGGACTCAACAACAACAACAAGAACACTGTGGTCCTCCTCCAACTAGCGCTCCTCGGCAAACTTACTCCCCTCATCCTTCCCAACAACCACCTTCCTCTAGTCATGGTACCGAATATTATTCGGACTCAAAAATACAAGAAGCTCGCATTGAACCAACGCCAAATGAATCTCTTTGTGATTTGGCAATTAAAAACAAAAAAATAATCATGGCCAATCAGCGATTTTTAAACAGAAAAATGACTAGATTGGAATGTTCTTTCTCCACTAGGATGACAAAGGTGGAGAAAACTTTGGACAAAGTGGTCTCCAGTTTAGGCAAAGTGATGCGCAAAGTACGTGGTTGATCTTCCTCACGCTCATCATCTTCACCTTCCCCAATACCTCCACCTCGGGTTCAAACACCAGTTTATCACCCTCAAGCCTCTTCCGAAGGTACATCACATGATAGAGGTGACCGAGGGAAGACTTCTACCCATGCAAAAGCTGAGGAAGAAGAAGACAGTGATGAAATGTACGTGTCTGATACTCCACATTTTCAATAACCATCATACATGGCATTTCAAGGCCTTTCAATTCACAAAGATGAGGAGTACAACGACCAAACTCAATATCCGGGAGCATATGACCAGGATCCATCCTCTTACTGGGAGTATAACGAGAACTACAGAGGCTTATCTTATTCTCAAAATCAGTACAATTAGAGTTTTATTTTATTTTGCCACTCTTATGGTTGTTTGTTTTTCTATTTATAACTTTTGTTACAATTGCCTCTAATTTTATTTTGAACTTTCATATTTGATTTTCCATGATCTAAAGTGATAACATGCTATGACTATTTAATATCTCTGTATCTTATATCGTTTCCCTCCATTTTTATAATGGCAAAGGGGGGGAATCTATGCATATGCATAGGGGGAGACACATACACATATTAGGAGACAAACATAATAAAACTTCCATTCTATAGCTGATATTTGATTATATAGTTGATATTTGACTGTATAGTTGATTTTTGATTGTATAATTATCATCATCAAAAGAGGGGAGATTATTAGAACCTCCAATTTATGTTTCAATGATAACAACTATACAATCATATACATATATAGACCTTATCAAGATTGCAAGTATATGCTACAAGAAGACACCATGCTCGAAGATATTGAGACTCAAAGAGAAACGAAGATTCATTAACTATACTAAAGTTATCCTACTGTAAAAGAGACCTAGACAAAATATAGTTAAGGTCACTTTGAGTATATATGCATACACGATCACACATAACTTTATGTATATCAAAATAAAGGTAAAAAACTGTTTTTACATCTCATAGACGTTTGAGATAAAACCACAGACGTCTGTGAGAATTCTCGGGTTAAAATTTAAACAAGTCACAGACGTTTGAGGATTTTACCACAGCCGTCTGTCATGGGCAAAACTGTCAATTCTGAAAAGACACTGCTGTTTTGAAACAAAAGGAAATCACATATCAATGAAAGGTTGTAGCCACTAAAATGAATAGACTTTCTCAAATGGTAACAACTCTTCATCCGCACCTTTTTGAATTCTATAAATACCACTTTGATTGAGAAGTAGAATTATCTAAGTTGAATTAATCTATTCATTACTCTCTTGATTTCTAAACACTCTCTTGCATATACATTGTTCACATACTCTCAATCTATTATAACCAAAATAAAATTTTGGTTAAATCACTTCCTACAACTCAAAGCATTCATATTCATATACTCAAAGGAGATTATAGGAAGATTTGTACTATAAGTCAAAAACTGTGTTACTTGGTGTTTGCACAAAAAATGGACAAACACCTCAAAGTTGTATGATTTAGTAGATCTTATGTTGTTCTTAGTGATTTGGGTGATTTATGCAAATACATGAAAATCAGGGGGCTAAACTGTAAAAAGACATGCAGATTTATAGTGGTTCAGCCAGAATGTGCCTACGTCCACTTTATATGTTATTTCTCTTCTCTTGTTTTGATTACAAGTACAAAGCTTTGATACAAGTAAAAGAAAGTTGTTTGAAAGTTCTCTCTGTGCTTGAGCTCTCAAAAACTTATCCCCATTGTTGTACCCCTGCCCCTCTATTTATAGAGTGAGGCTGGGAGCAGGGGTCTTGGATGTATATAGCTGCTGGCGGGCTTGGGCTGATGCAATCTGGCCTGGTGGAATTGGTCCGGTTTCCCTTGGTTCGGTGGTAGGAGATGAGTGGACCGGTGAAGCTTGGTTCGGTAGTAGGAGATGAGTAGACCGGTAGCAGCTGAAGCGGAGGTTGATTCGGAGTGGGCTGGTCCGGTAGGAATTGGTCCGGTAAGGCCTGGATCGGTGGTTGGTTGGTTCAGTAGTATGTGGAGTGGAGATGGTTCGGCATTGCTTGGAGAGGAGATGGCTCGGTAGTATGTGGAGTGGAGATGGTTCGGCATTGCTTGGAGAGGAGATGGCTCGGTAGTGGAAACGCCCCTAACATTTGCCCCCCAAAGTGGGGCATATGCCAGCATATGCCGTGCTTTGTTTTATGTAGCTTTGACATCTTCATTCGGTTCTCGGGTGCCGAATCAGTTGGTCCGGCCGTGTCTTTTCGTCTATAAGTAGGGACCGTACGCCTTTGTTATTCCCTACCAACCGAATTAAACTCTTGTCTTTGCCGGACCAAGTCCTTACTTTTGCCGAATCAAACGTGTTAGCCGAACCAAATTCCTTACTTTCACCGAATCAGGTGAGATCCTTTCTATTTTGGCCGAATGAGTTTTTACCGAATGGACTCAGAGATTCTGAGTGCCGAATGGAGTCATATACCCGAATAACCGGATGAAGTTGGGAATACCGAATGAAACTGATACCGAATGAACTTGAAAATTTTGCTTGTTTATATCCTTTGTTTTAACAACATGTTTTTTCGATGTTGCAGATAATGTCTCGCAAAGTAGAAACTCGATCGGATAAAAAGAAGTCCCAGGGCGAAGGAGAATCTTCCGCAGTGCCCCCTGCTCAGCCAGGACTGGAACGTCGCGGAACTGCCCCGAGATCACTGGTGGACGGGTACGGCCCTCAGGAGCTTCTGAACTCCCCGCCCGATTGCTTTCCCAGCTCCCTCAAGGAGGAGCATCTTGATGTCATCTCCCGTTCTTTCGGAATCGATAGAGCGCGCATGCTGTTGCCAGGGAGAGAAGTTATGCCATATGACCCCCCCTGAAGGGTACTTTGCCTACAGCAGATACCACTGCATGTGTGGTGCCATCCCGCCTCTTAATGCTTGGGTAGTCAGATTTCTTACATATCTAAAGGTGGCCCCATTCCAGCTTCAACCCAACTCTTATGCCATTCTGGTGAGTCTCTTCGTCATCTTCTAGAGGAGATATGGGCATCCTCCTTCCAACCGGGAGATCCGATATTTGTACAACTTGAGAGGCTACAAGAAGGGGTCTCCCTATATCAGCTTGGAATCTGCCGTATCCTTTAAGCCCGTCCTGGACTTATACTCGAAGTTTAGTATGTTCAAGAAAGAATGGTTCTTCATCAGGGGTGACTCTGTTTCCATTCGTCGCTTCACCTCCGGCTGTAAGTGTGAAGCTTTATTTATAATTTCCGTTACAACTGCAGTGCTTTATCTTACGTGCTTTTATTTCTTGCTAGCGACAAGTGGTTTTGCGGTTGTGGAGAATGATCGCCTGGTTCAGACGGCAGCAGAAATAGAAGCTATTACTGGGAGAGATAGGTTGGCTGCCTTCCTGATCAGGAACACTACACTCTTGGAGTACCACTTGATTCTTCCACAGCAGTTCGTGGTCAAGCAGAGGGACACGGCTGAAGAGAAGGCTGCCCAAGCTAAAGAAGGGGCCGAGTTGAAGAGCAGTAAAAGGAGGCCCTTTTCGAAGCATCCGGTTGCTGGGGGGAAGAAGCTCAAGAAGTCTGATGGTCCTTCTCCCAGCACACATTCGGATGTTCAGGAGGAGGAGAAAGGTAAGGATGAAGGCGGAAGAGGTAGAGAGGGTGACGGTGATTGTCACGATGATGGTGGTGGTGATGGATAGGGTGGTGATGGCACCAGGGCTCTGTCTTCCGGGCAAGTGGGCGAAATGCAAGAGTGGACGGATGACGCTTTCCGCCAAGCCTTCGAAGGCTTGGAGTGGACGGAGAAGTCCAAGAAAGCCAATAACGTTGGGACCGGCGTCGACCTATCTTCTGGGAGCGTCTCTACTGAAGCAATTTCGGCGGTTCAAGGTGAATTTCTCTTTACTCTTTTAACCCTTGAATGATGGCTCAATGCATGTTGGTGACACTTGGTTTTCATATCAGGAGCAGGTAAAACAGCCAAGGCCTCAGATCTTCAACATAGGCTTGAACAATACAAGCTCTCCAAAGCTTCCGCCAAGCCGAAGCCTTCGACCCACCGTTCCGGGGATGTAGTCGGCTATCGTCCTCTTCTCGGGGTTATTAAAGAGGGTATTCGAAAGAGGAAGAGGAGTCAATCTTCGTCTGAACCTCTTCTTGAACCCCCGGCCCCACTCCAGCCTATTCATGACATTACAGAGGAGGATATCGAGCTTATGCCCTCTCCTCATCTGTCTGGGAACCCAACCGTCATCCCAATAGATCATCCGGGCTTAGCACGCAATCCGTTTGCGGGTCATCCGGACCTGGACCCGGCGTCTCATGATATCTCTTTTGATGAGGTTACTGGTGAGCACCTTCTTCCCCGCAATCCTATGGTAAGGGTGCTTGATGAGGCCAAGTCCCTGGACCTTGATTTGCTTACTACTCGGATTGTCACTATGGGGGACGAAGCTAAAGCAAACATCGATCGGGTTGCTGAGGAAACTAGGAAGTTGATGGGGCATCATGCCCGATTGGTCAAGGCTGGGGAGGAAATCGGGAGTGTCAACATAAGATTGCGGTTAGTGGTTTCCGACCAGGCCAAGTAACTTGCCGACCAGGCCATCCAGATCTCTCAACACGAAGCAACCTCTAGACGACTAAAGATAACTATGGAAGAGGCCAGCCGGGCCGAACTGCGGAAAATGGAGGCTTCTTGCAAGGAACGGATTGATATGGCCATTGCCACGGTGGACGAGGTTCGGAAATCGGACCTTGAGCAGATAGAGGAGTTATCTGGGAAGCTTGAGTGCTTGCTCAAGCCAAGTTAAGGGAGGAGATGGAGGCGATGCGGAAATCCCTTCAGGCTGACTGTTCAAGATACCGATTGGAGAGAGATGCCGCCGTCGCAAGGTTGTCGGATTCCGAGGCCCGGATGAGGGAGTTTGAGGAGAATGAGGGGATGATGGACGAGATGCTCCAGGACATGTACTTCCGTACTTGGAAGCAGGGCAACCTATCCTGGATGGATGATTATCCCAGGGTCATGGCTAGGATTTATCTCCGGGCTTTGGAGGGGGCTAAGGCTGATGTAGATAAAGAGGGTGGAACGGTCTTCAGCATGGATGTGGTCACTGCCCAGTTTACCAAGGAGGAGAAGGTGGCGGTAAAGGAGGGTATGTGGTTGCTTGCTGCTGAGGAGGTAGGTGTGCAGGTAGAGGATGACGACCAGGATGGTCAAGAAGCAGGTGCTGGTAAGTCTTCCTTTCTAGTCTTTCCGCTAACTTGGTTGCTTATCACTAACGAATTCTTTTTCTGACCGGACAGGTGGTCAATAGGACAAGGACAAGACTCCAACGCAGCCGGCTCCCTGATTAGACCTGGAAAATCCTTTTTGTAGACTTGACATGGTTGTATATGTTAGTCTTAAAATAGTAGAGTAACTTTTAGGTTGTAATTCTTGCTACTTGTAATAAATAGCGCTATTCTTGATGTGTAATTCTTTAACTTAAGCTGATTTTGTCGTCTTTTGAATGTTTTTGCTATTTTGACATGTTGCATAAGAAATATAGCTATGCATATTCTTGTAATTAAATTGTGTTTGATGTCAGGTTCTTGTTTAAAACATAATTTCATGACTTGCAGTGTTAGCATGAGGTGTGAACAAATTATAGGTATATATGAAAGAAGGAAATACCGTCCTTTATATTTTGCTTGTAGATGGCGGCTTTGAATATCCTGTGTGACCGAGTAAGGGAGGCGGTCCAGTATCTTGCTGTGAGTATCCGCTTCTATTAGTGAGTGTCTCCTGTCTTGTGTCCTGCACTTCAGGGTTTGTTACAGAGGATAGGAGAAAAGTTTCTTAAGTAAAATTGAAATATGTGAAAAAGTAAAACTTCCAATCACGGAAGGCCTTCGATGTGCTTAAGTTCGTGGCAAACGGGCTTTGTAGTCGCTTTCCCTAGCTGTGGGTCTTGGAGACATTTGTCACCCATCTTACGCCTCCGCGGGGAGTTAATTCTTTTTTACCATAGCTGCACTTAAGACACATCGGAGCCGAGATCGCGCGCAGTAACTACCCGGGCCATTATGGCCCGTAATCGTGGGTATTATTTGATTTACTGTGGCCGGCTAGCGTGGGTGCCGATCGTCAACTATGAACTGCCCCTGGCTGGCCACACCTTATGTTGGGGCTTATAGTTGGTTCACAGTTGCCGGCGAGCCGAACGCCGTAATGAGCTGCCTCGGCTATAGTCGGCCTTCTCGGTGGCTTATAATCGGCTCATTACAGTTGGCTTTAAGGGCCGTCGCGAGCAATGAGTTAACCCGCAGCAGAGGGATGCCGGAGAAAAAGTGTCTCATTGGCGAGGGCATAGATTCGCATAGTACCTGTTAGGTCTTATCCAGGTGAAGTTGCGCTGTGGAGTGCTTTGAGTGGAAATGCTATACGCATAGGATTTTGTTCAACAGAAAAGGATAAAGTTAACAAGCAGCCGAGATATAAAGGAACAAGTTAAAAAAGAGACAAGGTTTTTTAAAGTGGTTCGGCACAAAAAGGCCTACGTCCACTGATTCTCTTTGTTAATTCACTTCATATGGGCAGTACAAGTTAAGAAAAGTATCGACGGAGGTGTTGGATGTTCCATGCCCTCTGGAACACCTCTCCGTCCACTGTTGACAAAATATAAGCTCCATTGTGGAGATCTTTATGAATTACATACGGTCCATCCCAGATTGGGTCTAGTGCTCCGGGGCGAGGGAAGATTCGCTTGAGGACAAGATCTCCTTCTTGTAAGGTACGATGCTTGACTTTGGAGTTGTATTGTGCTGCCACTTTTTGCTTGTGGGCTGCTGCTTTAAGGACTGCATCATTTCTTCTCTCCTCAACTAGATCCAAAGACATGTGAAGGAGTTCTTCGTTCTCTTCCGGGTTATAGTGGATCCTACAGTGGGAAGGCACAATGGTTTCAACTGGGAGCATAGCCTCTGATCCGTATGCCAAAGAGAAAGGAGTGTGCCCCATTGATGTTCTGAAAGATGTGCGATAGGCCCATAGTGCCGTAGGAAGTTCATCCACCCAAGCGCCCTTTGACTTTTCGAGCTTCTTTTTTATTAGAGTTTTCATAATTTTGTTGACGGCTTCGACTTGTCCGTTTGCCTGGGGATACGCTACGGATGAGAAGCTTTTGTGAATTCCGTGCTCTTGGCACCAGTTGGCGAATTCCTCGCTGTCAAACTGAAGTCCATTGTCTGATATGATTTTGAGTGGGACTCCGTACCTGCATAGAACATTTTTGATCAAGAAGTTAATAACTTTTGCTGAAGATACTTTATTCAGAGGTTCCGCTTCCACCCATTTGGTGAAATAGTCGACTGCCACTATAGCATATTTGGCCCCGCCTCGGCCCATTGGTAGCTCGCCGATCAAGTCAATTCCCCATATTGCGAAGGGCTGGTCATTTGAGCAATCTCAGTCGTTGGTAGCCGCGGAATCTTAGCGAACTTCTGACATCTGTCACACTTTTTGACGAAATCCAAGGCGTCCTTGCTTAAGGTGGGCCAGAAATATCCATATCGGAGTATCTTTTTTGCTAATGTTTGCCCTCCGGTGTGATCTCCGCAGCTTCCCTGATGGATGTTGAATAAGATTTCCTTGGCTTCCCTTCCAGCGACACACCTTAATAACGGGTTAGAGAATCCACGTCGATAGAGTATGTCTTCTTGTATTGTGTAGCGGGATGCTTTCCTCAAGATTTTCTTGACTTCGTTACGCCCGTTGGGTAGCGTGTCGCTTTGTAGGTAGTCTCGGATGGGAGTCATCCAAGTTGCTTCCTCGGTTGCAGCTATCAGATTCACTTGCTCAAAACTCGGGGCCAGTTGCTTTGAGATGGTTACTGCCCCGAAGATGGCGATGTCTCTTACACTTGCTTGCTTCGCCAATTCGTCGGCCTCTTGGTTCTCTTCCCGAGGGATGTGTTTGACTAAGTAGTGGTCCAATCGGCTGAGAAGTAACTTGGTATTCTTTAAATATGCTATGAGTCATTCTTCTCGAGCTTGGAATTCTCCTAGTATTTGATTAAAAATAAGTTGAGAATCGCTGTGAAGACACAAAGAATTGGCTCTGATTTCTATGGCAAGTTCTAGTCCGGCTATTACTGCTTCATATTCTGCATCGTTGTTGGTGGAAGCAAACTCCAACCTTATAGCATAGTGCAGTTTGTTTCCCCTGGGAGTGATTATTACCACACCTACCCCCGAGCCTTGTTCGTTCGATGCACCATCCACAAAGAGATTCCACTTGATATCTTCTGCTATTTCCAATTGCTCCTTATCTTCGTTGGTAGTGAATTTTGCAATGAAATCAGCCATAGCTTGTCCCTTGATGGCGGTGCGAGGGTGATAGGTGATATCATACTAACTTAGTTCAATGCACCATTTAAGTAGTCGCCCAGAAGTGTCGGGTATCTGCCTCAGTGGTTGATCGGTCAGAACTTTGATGGAATGGGACTGGAAGTAGTGACGCAGTTTCCGTGATGTGATTAGTAAACAGTACGCTAGCTTCTCAAGTTTAGGATATCTGACTTCTGCCCCCGTAAACCTCTTGCTGATGAAGTAAACTGGTCGCTGCGTGCGGTTGTCTTCCCTTACCAAGGCAGCGCTTAGGGCGTGAGATGACACAGCAAGGTATAGGTATAATTCTTCGCCTTCGCTTGGAGTCGAGAGTACCGGTGGTTTCTGGAGGTGTTCGATTAAGTTAAGGAAAGCGGTTAAGCATTCGTCAGTCCATTCGAACTTTCCTTTGTCTTTCTTCAGAGCTTCGAAAAAGGGGACGCACTTGTCCGTCGCCTTGGAGATGAATCGGCTTAGGGCGACCACTTTCCCATTTAGGCTTTGCATTTCCTTTCGAGTGGAAGGTATCTTGATATCCCTTAGCGCTCGAACTTGTTCAGGGTTTGCTTCAATCCCTCTGGCATGGATGATGAATCCTAAGAACTTTCCTGATGACACTCCGAAGGAGCATTTTAGAGGATTCAACTTCATTCCATACTGGCGGAGTACTTGAAACGTCTTGCCTAGGTGGCTTACGTGATCTTTGGCTTTTCTTGACTTTACCAGCATGTCATCCACATATACTTCCATAGTTTGTCCTATTAGCCCTGCAAACATCTTGTTGACGAGGCGCTGGTAGGTGGCTCCTGCATTTTTAAGTCCGAAAGGCATTACCTTATAGCAGTATAAACCCCGGTCGGTGATGAAACTAGTGTGGTCTTGGTCGGGAGCATGCATAGGAATTTGGTTGTATCCTGAGTATGCGTCCATAAAAGATAGGAGCTCGTGCCCGGCTGTGCTGTCTACAAGTTGGTCGATTCGGGGAAGTGGGAAGCAATCTTTTGGGCAGGCGTCGTTTAGGTTGGAGAAGTCAATGCATGTTCGCCACTTCCCATTAGCCTTCTTCACCAGTACCGGGTTAGCGATCCATTCCAGGTAGATGGCTTCTCGTATGAAGTCACTGGCGAGTAGATTCTTTACTTCTTCATCGAGGGCTGCCGATCGCTCTGCCCCCATACTTCTCTTTCTTTGTTTTACGGGCGCCTTGGTAGGATCAATGTTTAGTACATGGCATGCTACGTCGGGGGAGATTCCGGTCATATCAGCATGTGACCATGCGAATACATCCAAATTGTGGCGGAGAAAGTCAATGAGTTGCTCCTTCAACTCTGCTTTTAGTTGGGACCCAATTTTCAATAGTCTACTTGAGTCGTGCTTGTCTACAGATACGAACTCCATAGCCTCTGCAGGCTCGGCGGTGGCCTCCTCCTCTTTGTCCCTAGGGTCTAATTCATTGAAAGGGTCGCTGGTATATCGAAGAGGAGGGGCTTTCTTTAGTTGCTACGCTTCTAGACTTTTCGTGCAGAGGGCAACCTCTACACCCTTCCCTTTATCCTTCCTGTGGTTGTTGCGAAGTTCAGTCACATAGCAGTCTCGAGCAACGTCCTGGTCTCCTTCTACTTCCCCTACTCCATTGTCCATTGGGAATTTCATCTTTAGGCACCATGGGGCTAGGACAATTTGGAAGTCAGACAAGGCTGGCCTTCCTAAGAAGGCGTTGTAGGCCGAATGGATTTCTATTAGCACAAACGTCTGTTTCCGTACAACGGAGCGGGGATGGCTTCCAATCTCAACAAAGAGGTCCAGTTGCCCGAGGGGCATCTTTGCATCCCCAGTGAAACCGTGTAGTGGTTTATCGCAGGGAGATACATCCTTCATTGATAGCTTCATTTTGTCGAATGCATGTTTGAACAGGATGTTTACTGAGCTTCCAATGTCTACTAGGATTCGGTAAACTTCGGCGGGGCCGAGCCGGGCAGAGATAACCATGGGATCCATGTGAGGGTATTGCCTTCCTTCTAGGTCACGCTTACCGAATGTGATGTCATCACTTTCTTTCCGCTTCGGGTGGCGCTCTTCTATAACCGAATTGACACAGTCTTTATTGTCTCTATGCGACTTTCCATATCTTTTCATTTCTTTCCAGCTTCTGTCTGCGATGTGCGGTCCTCCCGAGATGGTATGGACCACTATCTTCTCTTGACTAGAGCTGCTAGTGTTGCGGTTTCCTCTGCCGATCTCCGGTGAGGGTAGCCTTGGGTTCTCATTGGCAGGAGCTGGAGTCCTGTCCTGACCTTTTACATAGCGTTCCAGTTTCTTCCTTCTGATGTGTTCCTCAATCAAGTCCCGGAGATGATGGCATTCATTGGTGTCATGCCCATGAGATTCGTAGAAGCGGCAGAACTTTCCAAACTTCTGTGCGTTATCTGATTCCTTCTTGTATGGTGGGCGTTTGTATCTAACTTCGCCTTGGGTGGCAAGGAAGATATTTTCGACGGTCTCGTTCAAAGGAGTGTAAGTGTCAAATCTCGGTCCAGGCCGATATAGGTGCTTTTCTCCCTTCTTGCCCCTTGTATTGTCCCTGGAATCATTTCTTCGAATGTCCCTTGCCACGGCAGGGGTGTTGCTGTGAGTTGCCT
The DNA here is from genome assembly GCA_030737815.1 of Allium fistulosum. Lineage (NCBI taxonomy): Eukaryota > Viridiplantae > Streptophyta > Magnoliopsida > Asparagales > Amaryllidaceae > Allium > Allium fistulosum. The sequence goes on from CM060901.1 coordinate 724,042,988, forward strand.
TATTTTTCTGTCCTGACTGCCCCTCAACGGCAGCATTCTCGAGCCTCATATATTTCCCGGCTTCATGGAAGAAATCGGGTAAAGTTGCTGGTTTTCTTTTGTCAACCTTCTAGCAAATTTAGTGTCCGGATGCACACCACTACAGAGGGCCATTAGGATAAGCTTCTCATCGGCATCTTGGACTGCGGTTGCGGCGGCGTTGAATCGGGTTAGGTATTGCTGCAGCTTCTCTCCAGGTTTCTATTTGACGCTGGATAAGGAATAAGCGTCCTTAGGTTGCTCCACATGAATGCGGAACTGACTGATAAACTTTTCTTTCAACATTTCCCACGAGCTGATGGATCCCTGGGGTAGATGACAGAACCAGGAGGTGGCGAGATCTGCTAAGAAGAGCGGAAAGCATTTGCACAGTACTCCCTCTGTCGCTCCACTCATGAGCATATGTTGCGTGTACCTCTGTAAGTGTACAACGGGGTCGGAGGTTCCTTTGTAAGGTTCCATTGTTGGCATCTTCCATTCTCGGGGGGTGATAGCAATTTCGATATTGCGGGCGAAAGGGCTGGTTACCCTAGCGCCTATCCCTCGATCTCTTTGCTCCCGTTGGACACACTCTCTGAATAAGCGTGCCATCCTTTCATCAGAATTTGGAGCAGATAGAAATGAGTTTGGTTCTGTTCTGTGGGATTGATTCCGTCCAGATGACCTGTAGGGATGGTATCGTCTATCATTCCTCATATTTTCCAATGGCTGCCTTTGATCTTCTAGGAGCATGCTAGGGTCAGCTACAGTTGGCCCTTGCCTTGATCTTCCCCTGCCGGGTTCTGATCTAAGCACTTCCTCGGGTCCAACTTTGGGCTGGACTCTAGCTCGGCCCCGTTCACTGGCGTTTCCGTGGTTAGGTAGTATGACAGGCTCAGCTACAGTTGACCTTCGTCCGGTACCTCCCCCGTTGGGTTCGGTACCAAATGTTTCCTCAGGCCTAACTTCGGGCTGTGCCCGATCTCGGCTCCTACCATGGCTACTTCTGCCGTTAGCTCCTTCGAAGAAGGAAGACCTTTGTTGTCTCTGAGATCCTCCAGACTGGGACTCGCCCCATGATTCAGTGTTGCAGTTGGACTCTTCAACATCCCTTAAGCGTGACATGAGATGGTCCACCAAGGCTTCTTGCTGGGATGTGAAGCGGTTAGTTACTTCAACCACAACCCTGTCTAAATCTGCCTAGTAATTGCTGCGGGCTGTTCTGTGGCAGGAGGGGTCGGATTAGCCTGTCCTTCATTTGGTACTGCTGCTGGAGGAGGACGATTTACTTGATTCGTGACAGCCGGATCTGGAAGACTGCTGGATGCGATGTTTTTTCCTTTGTTAACATCTTTTCTCTGTTTGGGAGGCATGTTTTCCAAGTGGCGAATGATGCTGTTAGGAAAAATGTTAAGTGGATGAAGCTGAAGCTTCGAGCTTCTAGCTCCCAGTGAAAGCACCAAAAATGTTTGCAAAAAATGGACAAACACCTCAAAGTTGTATGATTTAGTAGATCTTATATTGTTCTTAGTGATTTGGGTGATTTATGCAAATATATGAAAAGCAGGGGGCTAAACTGTAAAAAGACACGCAGATTTATAGTGGTTCAGCCAGAATGTGCCTACGTCCACTTTATATGTTATTTCTCTTCTCTTGTTTTGATTACAAGTACAAAGCTTTGATACAAGTAAAAGAAAGTTGTTTGAAAGTTCTCTCTGTGCTTGAGCTCTCAAAAACTTGTCCCCATTGTTGTACCCTTGCCCCTCTATTTATAGAGTGAGGCTGGGAGCAGGGGTCTTGGATGTATATAGCTGCTGGCGGGCTTGGGCTGATGCAATCTGGCCTGGTGGAATTGGTCTGGTTTCCCTTGGTTCGGTGGTAGGAGATGAGTGGACCGGTGAAGCTTGGTTCGGTGGTAGGAGATGAGTGGACCGGTAGCAGCTGAAGCGGAGGTTGATTCGGAGTGGGCTGGTCCGGTAGGAATTGGTCTGGTAAGGCCTGGATCGGTGGTTGGTTGGTTTGGTAGTATGTGGAGTGGAGATGGTTCGGCATTGCTTGGAGAGGAGATGGCTCGGTAGTATGTGGAGTGGAGATGGTTTGGCATTGCTTGGAGAGGAGATGGCTCGGTAGTGGAAACGCCCCTAACACTTGGAACACAAGATTGTCAGAGATACTTTTGTATTAGCCTATTCCTCCGGGTGAAGTGATGGTAATTTGTTTAAAGGAAACACCGAAGGGGAGCTTCAGGACTGGACGTAGAACGGGAGGTCCAAACCAGTATAAAAACTCTAGTTTGCACGCTTTTTATACTTTGCTATTTATCGTCTACTATTGCATTAACTTATACACTTGCATATTATACACAAGTTAGATGATATACGATCCATAGGATTTTTTCACTTCCGACGTAGACACTCTTCCTCCTTCGATCTCTGCACTAGTTGGACTTGTTGCTCCTTCTTTGCTAAGTGATCCTACCCCATCATTCAAATAGCTTGACCATGTCGGAAGTTTTTATGTCTTTCTTGGTAGAAAAAGTTGGAAGAGCTTCACAAGTTCGTCCTTCCCTTTCGAATTTGGCTTTCCAAATGTCTAACTCATAAGTTCTGCCTGAATTTACAAAGCTTTGGTCTTATGTGAGTGACTTTCTTTCTTCTTTTTCTTCCTTTTTTGTCAATTACTTATATTATTCAATCTTCACATTCTTGTAGTCCGTGGCCCCTGATGATAAAGGCTCATGAATCAGGAAGTGTGCAGACCTTGCTTTCGAACCAAGTAGCTAGACTTGAAACTGATATTGCCTCGGCTAACATTGAGATGGTTGCACTGGCCTCTGCTAAGGTTAAGGTAGAGGAGGATGCCAAAATGCTTCGGAAGCAGGTTGAGAGGGAAGCCAAGATTGCTGAGGATGCTTTCGCTTCAAAGCAGCATGAGCTGAAGGAGAAGGACGAAGTTCTGGCCAGGGTTGAGAAAGAGCTAGCTCTATCTAAGGAGGAACTCAACACTGTCACCTCAGACGTGACATGGTTTTAATGTTTCAGCCAAGTGCCAATTCAAGGTAGAAGTTAAGCCTGACTTCCTGGAAAAAGAGTCTGTGGTTGCATCTCATATACTATCAGGGTAAGTGGAAAGAGGAGGAAGAGGTTAAGGAGCAGAATGTTGACCCAAACTGTTCTGTGCATCCTTCTAAAGGAGAAATGGCAGGGACTGATGGAATTCAAGGGTACCTGCAATTTGAAGGACAAGACAACACATCTGCGAACAAGGCTAATTAAATCCTTTGATAGATTTAGATGACTAGTCTCCAACATCTTTTGTATTATGTTGTACCTAAGACTCTGAAGTTTATTTCAGTGTTTGTAATGAAACATTGTGTTCATTATATTATTACTTGCGAGTGATCTTGCTTTTCTCATTGTTTTGTTTAGTATTCTGGAGAGAATGTGTTCATAAAACTATTGAGAGAGACTGAGGCTAGGCTCGAAAAATAGATTTTAGATTGCCTTGGGTGAAGCGTTGCGGCTATGGCTGGACATGAAAAAGAACTAGACTGGACTTATGCGGATCATAAAATCAAACTTGAAGAGTTATTAGCCCAAACCGACCAGGTAGTTCAAGAGACCCTTAGTGATTTCACCTTGCATCGATGGTGGTATGAATTAGAGAACAGTTCATCCTTCCGACAGTCCGCATCTTGAGTGGTTTAGACTTAAGCTTAGAAACTTGATTAACGAATGAATTTTTCACATTTTTATTAATTTACATATGATTTCCAAGTGTGTGATCAAGTAGGGATGATGTAATCAGAACTGGATATTTTAATGTTGACACCCAATCGTTTATATTTTGATTATGTAACTATGTTTCATTTCTGTAGTGATTTATGTTGGTTCTTTTTGAGCTCTGCTTAATGTTAATCTTATTCGTCGCTAGGATGCATCTAAGGATGACGTTGCTTAACTCAGATATGACGTTGATAGGCTTGAAACAGAGCTGAAGCTTAACCATAAAGAACTTGCAGATGCCAAGAGCGCGTTGTGTTGCTAGTATGACTATAGTAGTAGACTACGTGCAAAGTCAGGTTATGTTGCATCGAAGCTAGAAAGGATAAAGCAAATCATTGAGACAGATGAAGAACTTTATAGTATTGTTTATAGGGAAGAGATTGCATAATATAAGAAACAAGTGGAGGACATGTCTGCAGAGATTGACAGGTTGCTTGGTGAGCAAGAAGTTGCAGAATATTGGGAAATTATTTTGGCACAACATTCAGATGCTGCCCCATTCCTCTCACGGGTTTTGGGCCTTCTTGTCTTCGTGATAATGGGTGGAAAAGTGTGGATTGTTTGGTGATTTTTTTAGAAAAAGGTAAAGTAACAAAGTCTCGATTAATTGAGATCCTTAATGACACAAGGAAAAGAGTGGCAGTAAAGTTATGTAATCTTGAAGCCTTGTTGTAGATTGCTCGAGATATGATTACTTCTTACTCAAATAAACTTGAGCAAGAGAAGATCAAAAGTAAGCGAGCTGAGGCGCTATTACAACGATCTCGAGACATTCTAGGATTTTCTATCCTACATTGGATAAAAGTTTTCTAAATGACAAAGATAGCTTTGGTGTAATAGTTGACCTGGCTGAGGATCTGTGGACAGGAGCCTATTATGACCCACGATAAATCTTTGTTACTAGTAGGGTCCAACTCTTCCTAATGCTGCCCAGTTTTAATGTTCTATTGTTAAGACTTTAGCATAAGGAAAACATCTTTGTAGTACTTACTATCACATAGAAATTAGATTTCTACCCAATATTTCTTTATGAAAAATCTATAAATTTTTTATATTAGAATTTTGACATGCACATAGATTTCTTTAACCTTCTTTTGGTTGGCTTTTATCGATTAAGATTCCGAGGTAACCATTCTACAGAAGAAGTTAAATTTCGCTTTGCTCAGAGTAGCAGAGCTAAAAGGTTTGTTAAAGAATACTAAAAGCATCTACGGGATGGTGTACAAGGCTAAAGTCATTAAATTGAAGAAAAGGATTGTAGAAATGGATAAAGAGAGGGCGCTATGCCTCAATGCGAAAAAGGACCCTCAGATGGCTTCTGCTGCATGTTCCTTCCTTAGGTTGGATTGAATTCCTATACCTCCATCCAAAACTGACACGAATAAGATCCTTAAGTGGGAGAGCGATGTGAGGGGTTATTATGAGGCCAAGATCAAAGAGTTAGAAGATTGTTTTAAGAGAGATTTAGGGATGTCAGATACTCAGGTTTCCCTATTCTTATCTATTGAGGATGAGTTCTTCGGCCCCTTCTCTAGAGACGTTGAAAAGACAAGGGTGCACCTCTTGGGTGAATTTGAGAGGGTTAGGAAAGTAGCTATAAGGCGGATAAATGCCTTAGATAACAAGATATATAAGCTGAGGTGGGAGGCCCGGCTAGGTTCCATCACAGTTTCTCAAGGTAGGATGGACAGGGCATATCTTTTGGATGAGCTTCATAAAGAGAAGGTGAAAAGAAAAATAGCAGAAATTAGAAGGCAACATGCAATTAACGTTCTTAGATGCTTCTGGCCTGGACTAAATTTATCCTTCTAGTTATTAAGGTTGATTATGATATAAATCTTCAGACTATGAAAAAGAAACTCTTCTCATGGTAGGGTTTCTCACTTCCAATCGTCAGACATGATTATTGAGCTGGAAAACTAAACTTTCGCTTTTCGTTTAGCGGATAGTTTAGCTTGTAGCATTGTACTTCAACATATCATGACGGCATAAAGTGATCGTGCCCAATTTTGAGCGGAATCGTAACTTAATTTTCATTGGTTATTATTATAATATGACCTAGATTGTAATGTTTTATAGATTACGTGAAGGTATGCAAAAATAGATAACATATAAGATTCATAACTAAGTATTGATAACTCAGTTTTCTAAAGTATACCTAGCGACCTATGAGTAGCACCTAGATTTGTACCTGACCGACGGCTTTCTTTGGTACAGATAATGTATTGTGCTCTCTTGCCAAGTCTAGGATGAACTCCTAGAATAGCATATGCCTCCTAATCATGACCTTTTTCGGCCGTAGTGCTTCCCTTGCGTATTAGCACGATCTGATCCTTTGTTAAAGTATAGAACCCAGTGCTAGTTTGACCGCATGTGCAATAAGACCTACCACCCTTTTGAGGGTGTAATGTTCTGGTCTAGCTACGGGTTGAACGTGACTTGCCCTCTATTCTGGGAGTGTAATGTCCTTGGCTACATGCTTGGCCAAATACCTAATATGACATGCCCACTATTTGGGTGCGTGATGTCCTTAGCCATATGCTTGGCTGTATTTTTAATATGACCTTCCCCCTGTTCAGAGGTGTAATTTCCTTGGCCGTATACTTTTCTGCATGCTTGTTTCGACCTGCCCTATGTTTGGAGGTGTAATTTCCTTAGCTGTAGGCTTCGTACGACCTATCCTTTTGTTTAGAGTTGCAATGTCATACGTGTGTCGAGCTGCATTCTTCTCTAGCATCACCATTCTCATTTTTGAGATTGTCGTTATCATTCATAGGAGGAATCATACCTTTAGAACGATGGCAGTGAGCTATGAAGAGTGGAAGAAGATTTGACTGAGAAGTCATGTCGTGTATATACAACCCATTATCGCATGCACATGGTTTTTAAGTACTGGTTCTGACCGTCTAATATCCATACGTCCAGTGTGGTATGTCGAATTAACTAATATAAGGTGTTTTATATTGGTTCAGGCAGTCCAATATGCTTACAACCAGTTTCCCTACGATTGTTATCATAGGGATATTCTTACCGGATCAGGGCAATTTTTCATCATGTCCAACGCATGGCTGAGAAGCTGGACTTGCTTTGATGCAAGTTTAAGTATGTATGGCCAGTATCACTGTTCTCAGTGTTGATAATGTCGTTCTACTACCGACCTTGTGTTAAGCTTAATCAAAAAATATTGGCGGTGAACCGTGAAGGTTTCATATAACTTTTTATTACAGAGAAATAATACAATGGTTTATACTGGTTTGGGCTGTCTAGTATCCCAACGACCAGTTTGATACATATATATATATATATACACACACAAAACTTTTTTTAGAGGCTGCTTTGGGTAAGCTCTCCTTGTAAAGGAGAGAAGTATAGGTAGCTCTTATGCCCTTGACGCAGCTCTCTTTCAGAATTTTTCCCATTTGCAACTCAATCATCTCCGCATACGGAGGGATAGAGGTTTGAGACCTTCTTATAGTGCCAAAATTGTTGGTGAAATTTTTTGGTTTCACCATACTCAACTTGATTGTGAAGTGAGCTTATAACTAATCGCCCTTACGATTAGGAATCGGTGAATTTAAGCTTTCTTAAATTCACCTTTGAGAAGCGATTGTATTATCGAATGCTTACACAGCCGAGTAGTCGCACTTCAACTGTTTCTTGAAATTTCAATGTGGTTTGCAATCAAACAAGAAAATAGAATTAGACAATAGAACAATAGAAGTAAAAGACACAGAGATTACATGTTTTAGATTTATTTTAATCCTACGTCCATGGGAATTTCCACTATATCTCTGAAGTTTTAGTACAAATGATTACAATGGCCTAAAAGGCATACAATATCTCACTTTTTTTGGAAGGATAAAAGGTTAGAAAAGAAGAAGAGGAAGAAGCTCCTTTTTCGTGCTCTCGTTTTTCCTTTTATAGTATCAAAAGTGTATTGTTGTTTGCTTCAATCGTCTTTGATATTTTCCTTCAATCTCCGCCTTCAAATTTTCCCACATGTCATTCTCTATGGTGCTTGTTCCTTGTGACTAGATTGATGATGGGTTTTCAGCGGGAAATCATGATATTGGCAGGGTCTTGGAAATTTAAAGTGGGATGTCCGAAAAGGTGAGCAGGAAGCCTGAGCCTGCATGGGTCGGTCTCCTCTCTCTCTTGGGATGGTGAATGTTTTGAGAGGAATGGTAGGGAACCACCCTGGAGCTTCGCTCTATTGTTGAGAAAGATGTCATGGTGAATATTGTTTGGCATTCAGACCCCGCTACCCCGTTGATACCTTTACTGCCTTTGACTGACTTAGTAAGGCATCGAGTCGGAATGGAATAGCTTTCCCTTATTCTTCTCTGAGGGTTAACTTGGCACATATGCCTGGGATGTTCCTAGGGCTATTTGCGGTTTGATTCGCCCTCTATACAGTTTTCTTGGATTATTGAGGGGAGAGAAGGTAATTCATACTTTGTCGTTTGCCTGTATGGTCAGTTCTACGTTGAAGCATACTCTGAGTGGCCCTGTATACAGTTCTTTATAAAGTGTTCTTGACTCAGGGTGGTACTATCTAGGTTGCCCTCCGCATGTGCTGGAACAGACCGGTTCCTGTTGGCTTAGGCAAAATGAAATCTTTATAAATTTGGTTACCTTAGTACGTTTGATGTTGTTTTCTACGCCTCCGCTCACTTTATGTTTTTGCCGTTGGGTATGGCTAAATGCACAGTGTTAGTTTCTTATCACGATCCTTTGATTGTAGGGCTCGGATTGGGTTAGGTGTCATTATTCTAAGTCGATTCCCCTTTCGCTCTATCTCATATTCCTTTATTGCGGTTCGTGGTAAGAACGGATGTAACACCAGGTTGTATGCTTAACCCGTGTTTTATTATTTCCTATAAGACCATAGTATTCTTTAGAGTGGGCTTAGTTTATGGTATAGATGGGTAGCTTTTGGAAAAGACGAATAAAGACTCGCTAGACGAAGCAGGAGGCTTGTTTTTCCAATAAAAATTATTTTGAAATTTTTGTCATGTAAAACCAAGGTTTACAACTGGTTAGGTGTTCATGTCGATGTCTTCATATGTCGAATAGATACCATATTTATTTTTTATTATATTTACCCCTACGTGGGAACGAGATGGGTTAATGAATTATGTAAAGCAATTTGATGTAATGAGGTTATTTAGCTTCTCTGCTCACTTAATGTTGTTGGAAAAATCCAATCTTTTTTTGTTGCCTGAAAATAATTCTATTGAAGACTGCAGTATCACCAATGTTCAAACGCTTTAGGACTTTTACTAGAAATATTGGGTAAAACGATGATTGGTTTTCTATCTTAGCTGATAATTCATAACTAGATGGTATTAAAGAATGGGAGTAGGGCTAGCTAGCGCCTAAACATCCGGGGAGTCGGGGAGCTCCTTCGTCTAGTTGCTTTTTGGGTCTCGAAATGGGCGACGTCGCATATCGGGTAATATCGACATGTTAATTAGTAAGCTATACAAATTATAACCACGATAAAAGATGTAAACATCCGCTTCTGGACATTTCAATTAATTTTAAAAATGTTTGGAGATATATTTATATAAAGAATTTGGATATACAATGTAGAATTTTATTGTAATATGAGGTGTTCATGTATCTACATGTTGACTATATTTGACTAATTTCACCTATATTGTGTCAAATATCGATGTAATATCACCGATATATAGGCAAATATTAGTGATATATTACTAAAAATATCGGCAAACTATAATTTTAAGCGATATTTTATAGAGAATATCGCTTAAAGTCCGATATGTTATATATCAGCAATATTATTCAATATTAACTACGTAGGTAATGCATTGATGTGCATTCTGAAACTCAATCGGGAAGTGATCTTTATTTTGGTTCAGATTGGTTATTGCATAAAGGAGGAGTTGGTGCAAACTTTGTTTCGAAGATATATCGTATTAAAGTGGTGTAATATGGTATAATATACCGAATTGAAGTTTTTTTCATAGACACATAGAGGGAAAACAGTGAGTCAATTAGAGCTATGGTTTGGAAAATATGGTTGAAGAGTGAGACATAGGCACATGAAGATAGAATATGTACAACATATTGATGCTTGCATAAATGGTTGACCAACGTAATCGGCTGACCACTAGACAATGATAGGTCAATCGTTGAATGTATATCTCAACAAAATGCAATGACTAGTCAATAGGTCACCTACCACTAGTAAATTGATGGATGTGTTAAAGTGGACGTTCTTTCATCGATCAACACAGTCGATCATCGGGCATACTTTGGTGTATTTTTGGTTAGTATTTGTTTTGGGCTATTGGACTTCATGAGTTTCAACAATTTGATGTTCTCTTGGCTAATATGTATGATTAAGACATAATTGAGTGCCTATATAATCTCATCACATCATATCTCATAATGTTGTCAAAATTATTATTCATCCATTGTTATGAGACCCGCCTCTATCATATCAAATTTTTGACAACCTCTTGTAAAACTCTCTGAACGGTAAAATCTCTTCCCAAAGTGAATCTTTTGTATAATTCTCTCAATAATAAAATCTTTTACCAAAGTCGATGTACCATATAATATCAACGGTGAAACCACTATAAATTTCTTATGATTATTATCTGAAGTTTATTTTTTATTTATCTATTGTATGTGATGGTGTGGTATTATGTTTAAGTGACATAACATCAGTAGTAAACAAATCGGTAGAGATTGATCAATGGCACGCCGATGATGTTTTCCGTAAGATATTATTGCCCTCTCCACTCATTTAACCAAACGAATGGGTGCTCAAAGTTCAACAAACCGTTCTCAAGATACAATGAAGCAGGGAATCAATTCTCCATAATCGATTGCGGTTCCACTATCAAATCGAATCAAATTATCGTATGGATGACTACAGTGACAAGAATTTCAAGTTTTGTGATTTGTAGTATCACAAACCCGATATATTATTTAAGAGCAATGAAAATTAGAGTAGAAGAGAGAGAGAATGAAGAAGAATTCAAAAAATTTATAAATTGAATTTTCTTGGAAGAAGCTACCATTTTATATGTGTGAATGGATGTGTTTATTCATGAAAAGAAGCGTCCGTTGGAGGAGAAACGTCCGTTCACCAAACAAATTGTCATTTGGCCGAACAATATAATTTTGGAACATTATTTTGCCAATACTTTTAATTTTCAAAGTTTGAAAATATATTTTCCAAGCATTCTATTTTACTTCAATTTTGAATCATTCTGGGCTTGTAAAACGGGCTTAAATTGGCCCGGTTTAGATAAAAATACCATCCAATATTATTTCTGGACCGAAACGTGATATGTGGATATTAACATGCGTGATCTCCCTCTTCAATCAAAAAGAAAACATTTGGATATCCAAAGGCCTAACCTTCCTTTATGGAGCCTATAGTAAAACAAATATAGTGCCCAATTTTCCACAATATGGAACTATTCACATTCTTCTTCTCTTTCTCTTTTCTTCTCTAAAATAAATCGTTCACATAAATTTTAATAAAAATTTACACTACTAATTCTTCACCAAATTTTAATAAAACTTATCTTTTCATAGAGGAAAACTCATGCATAAGTATAAATGTTTAGTGGACTTGAATCTATATACAGTGATAATCTATCAAAGCACATGCAAATGGAGTGGTTAACTAAGCATTGAACCTTCGATCCTATGCGACGTACTAGATGCCTTTCACACACTCGTTTTCTTTCCTTTAGATAGTTTAGAAGCCGCATATGGAATGGCCTTATGTTTGTATCTCGATTTCATGAAATTCCTTAAAGACAAAGCCATGGTCTCGTAGAAGGTGGCACCACCTTCGTGCATTCATATAGCTAGGTTTATCAGAAGTGCACTATAAGTATACACTCAACAATATTTCTGTTGTAAACATATTAAGTACAAAGCATCACTACCTCCACCATATCATTATAGGTAACAAGCACATTTCTTGGAATGGAATATTATATTAGTTGTTCAAATTAATATTATGGTGCTTCCAATTGCAACGTATAATGTACATTTGCTCATTGAACTCCAGATAATGAATTTCAATATGTTGAGAAGAGTTTCTGTTATAGGCGATTGTTTTATATTGGTTTTAAACCCATTTTCCTTGATTTTTTCAACACCAAGTCCTTTGCAAGTCCTTTTGTACATGGATCCACCAAGTTTTGGCTATATCTCACAAAAAATATGGTAATATCGCATCAGCGAGCATTCGCTTAATCGCACAATGTCTTAGGCCAATATGCCAAGATTTGCCATTATAAAATTAGTTATATGCCCGTGATAGTGTTGCTTGACTATCACAATGCACAGATGTCGGAGGCATTGGTTTTGGCCATATAGGAATTTCTAATAGTAGATTCCTTAACCATTCAGCTTCTTTGCTACAAGAAGTCAATGATATAAATTCAGGGAGCATGGTAGAATCAGTAATATAAGTTTGTTTCTTTAAGGCCCAGGATATCACTCCCCCATCGAGAGTGAATATCCATCCACTAGTTGATATATTGTTATCCTCTCTTCCAATGTTCCAACTAGCATCCGTATATCCTTCTATTACACTTAGAAACATGTTATACATATTACCATAATTTGTGGTTCCCTTTAAGTATTTTAAGATCCTCTATACAGCTATCTAATGAATACAACTAAGGTTACTGCCGTATCTACTCATTTTTCTAATAACGTATGCAATATTAGGTCTAGTGCATGTCATGTCATACATTAGACTCCCAATAACTTTATCATATTCTAGTTGATCCACCGATCTATTAGTATTAGAATATAATTGCATATTTGGATCAAATGGGTTTGACAATAGGTTTGCAATTAAATTGATTAAACTTTTTAGGATCTTTTCAATGTAACGAGATTCGGTAATGACCAATCCTTTTCTTATTTTTGTGATTCTTATTCCCAGAATCACTTCAGCTTCTCCCATATCCTTCATGTCAAAATATGAAAAAAGAAATCTTTTTGTTTCTCCAATACTCGATGTATTAGTCCCAAATATCAACATATCATCAAAATAAAGGCATATTATTAATCCTTTATCACATTGGAATTTTCTATAGACGTATTTTTTTAATTCACATATCCTAAAACCATTTGATACTGCAATTTTATAAAATTTATCATGCCATTATTTTGGTGCTAGTTTAAGACTGTAAAGTGACTCAATAAGCTTGCATACTTTACATAGTTGTTTAGGCATCACAAAATCTTTTGGTTGTTCCATATATATTTCTTCGTCAAGTTCTTTATTAAGGATAATGTCTTTACATCCGTTTAATGAATTTTAAGTTTATAAACAGATGCTAATGCAATTAATGTCCAAATTATTGAAATTCTAGTTACATGTGCATATGTATCAAAATAATCTATTCCTTTTTTGATTAAATCCTTTAGGGACTAACTGGTCTTAAACTTTTTATCGTGCCATCTGCTCTTAACTTTTCCTTAAATAGCCACTTACATCCTATTGGTTTAGAAGTAGAAGGTAAGTCTAGTAGTTTCCAAGTTTCATTTCCCATAATAGAATCCATTTCATCATTTATAGATTCTTTCCAAAGGGATGAACCTTGTGGCTTAATTGCCTCACTATATGTTAAAGGATCAGACTCTACACTTGTAGGAAGCATGGATTGTTGTTTAATAACATTTCTTGATTGTATACCAAATAAATGACAAAACGTTGCACAAATGATTTTCAGTCCTCATTTTTTTTACTTCTTCAGAGAGGTTCACTAATCTCATCATTATTTTTTTGAGTGTTCTTAATTTCACGAATAGGTTCGTTAACCTCCACTATCTCATTAAAAGGTGTATCAACCTCCCTGTTCATCAATGGATGGATTATATGGAATAGTCGTGAATTTATTTTCTTAGAACACCGCATCTCTTGATTATAATATTCTGTTTATCTCCATCAAATTATTAGTAAATATTACTAAAAACCGATAACCCTCGCTGTATTGAGCATATCCTAAGAAAATACACTCAATAATACCATTTTGTCATACTTTACTAACTTTTGGTTTAGGTAGTTAAACAATTGCATTACAACCGCAGACTTTAAGAAAGTTAAGATTGGGCTTTATTTTCTTCCAAAGTTCATACGGAGTAATTTTGGTTTTTTTGTGAGGTATTCTATCTAATATATAACATAAAGTCCATAATGCCACCTTAGAAGCAAGTATTAAGACCAGAGCTACATTACATAGCATTAATAATTTCAATGAGGGTCCTATTTTTCTGTTCTGTTACTCTAATTTTTTGTGGTGTATATGCTATAGATATTTCATGTATTGTTCCTATAGATTCACAATATGCAAGGAAATTATATTCACCTTCCTTATGAGATCATAGAGTCTTAATTTTAGAACCACATAGGTTTCCTACTTCTGTTTTATAGATCAAAAATGATTGTAATACTTTATCTATAGCATGTGTTAGATAAACATAATCATCCATGAAAGTGACAAACCTTCTTTCCTCCTCTAGTAAAAATAATATGCACATCACAAACATCACTATAAATTAGTGTAACAAATTAACAGTGCTAATAGATTTTAACGAAAATTGGTTTTTCCCTTCTTCCTCTAAAACAAAATCACTCAAACAAATTTTGTTAAATTTATATTAACAACATGTGATTTTTGTTGATTGTGAAATTTGGAGAATTAAAAGTAATTGGTCGCTAGTTGTGCGGGGTTGAATTGAGGATTCTCTTAATTGAAACCTTCAAATTTAAAAACCCAATAGTACTAAAATAATGGATTCCATAAGAGATTGGATCTCAATGGATCTTTCCACCATAACCTTTGTCCCTTCGCCAAATCTCAGCCTTCTTCCACCTTCTAATCCTCCTCATGATCAAGATGAAGAGGGATTCTAGTTAGTTAGGAACGACTAGAGGAATTATCATCCACTTCATCTCCTAAGCATCTAGATAAGCCAAGAACACCACAGAAATGCAACTGCAATGACACGAAAGTCAAGGTTCAAGCCAAATGCAAGAATCAAGACTGTCATTTCGCAACCTCAATCTAAAACCAGAGATTCCATACTGTTGATGCCAAATGTGGCGGAACACCCAAAAACATGTTGAAAAGTTGAGATCTAGCAGAAAATATAATAAAATCAGTAAGAACATCAAGTTTTTTATAGTTGTCCGACAATCTCTGGTCTACGTCCACTATTATCTTTATTGATTATTGATTTGGGAGAGAGTTTGAGAGAATTAGAGAGATTTATAAGCCATAAGTACAAAGGATCGATATGTTCTTAAACTTAGAACTTCCAACAATGTCTATCTTGATGACTATGGTGAAGAGAGATAGGAGATGACGAAGATGAATTGTCAAAAGTATGTTTTTAGTAGCCATAAGTCTGTAATTATAGAGAAATTAGTCAGTAGACTCCGAGGCCTATAAAGTAAAAGGTCCAAGTCCAAAGGTGCAGGGAAGCCAAAGTCGGCCCATTCATTAATTAAAATCACTCGGTACCGAGAGGTTTGCTTTGGTGGAAACTTCCCCTTTTTCATCTATTTTGCTTCCTACTCCATTCATTGCATTCCAAACACTTTTCCTTGAAGGTTGAGTTGTTTCCAGTGATTTCCTTCATACTACTTGTCTTTTTCTACTTTCTTCTCAAGAATCCTTAGAGTTGCTCATCTATTCTTTGGAAAAAGTACTCCATGATGATCAACTGATGTAGTGCTTGAAGTCTAAGGGGTTCGGGAGGTCCAAAATGGAAGATAAAACCTCTTGGTACCGAGTGGTAGACATTGCTCCATTCCTCTTGAAACTTCCTGAGTGCCATCTCTTGACCCTTCTAAACATGTTTCCAAGTTCGCGAATCATTTTGTCTTCGTCTTGATGCTCTAACATCCATTGAAAATCTTCTTGGTTAAAAAGTCGTTAACACTTGCCCACTAGAATATGCTTTTTTTTGAAAACAGTGTGTGCTCTGGATCAAGACAACTCCAAACTTGCTATTCATTGGTTCTAATTGATCATTCAGAAATTTCTTTGAAGCATTACTTTCATCCTGTAGATATCCCTTCAACAAATTTGTATAGCTAAACTTCCATTCCTTGTGTCAAGGACAAGATCTATGCTTTGGAGATCGTTTCATGTCTTGGTTAAGCTTGTTCTTTCCTTTACTATGCTTTTCCATGTAATTTAGGCTTAAAAATACGTCTCAGTACCGAGAGGTTCCTCTCAGTACCGAGTGGTTTTCTTTACGCAAGTGCTATATAAGAAGTACTTAGAAGAATTTCAACTTCACTTTTTCACTTCCTCTATCCGATTGGTTTCGTTGCCAACTCCTTGCCCCCGATTCCTTCAAGCCCTCATGACAGATCGCCAGACGTCTTGCTCACCGATCGCACCTCTTGCTCCGAACCCAGCACACTTCCGACCATCTGAAATCACCATCGACTACTCCAGATCTCCGTTGTGTCTCTCCAAAGCACTCGAGCCCGAATTCATCTTGATTTTCTTCCAAGGTTGGCAAGGTCTTTATGCCACGGTGATCTACGATGGAGTCGACGATTTGGGGCAGCGATGATAATGAGGGTTTATCGAAGTTTGGTTTTGGTTCAACCTCGGGTGGACTTGAGTTTGACCTAGGCCGTGTTCACTCCATTCCGGGGAGATGATTGGCTTTCCGTCTTCGACTAACTCCTTTCGATGCATAGCTAATCACGCCTCATCATCTAAATTCCAATAGGACCGTTCATTTCGAAAATGATTATATTAAACAATTCCATCGCCTCACTTAGCATCTTTGTTGTTTACTGCATGCCATTCTTCATGGTTGCATTGCCGATGTTCCTATAAAAGAAAAGCTTCCACGTCGCTTTGGACAACAGTTCTGTTATCGATTATCCGTTGATAATGGGCGAGATCAAATACACAGTTCTGTCGTGCGGCATGGTTCATTTTTCTAGCTGGAATGGGCTATTTACCCACGATGGTCCATTTGTCATATACGAGTCAACACACATCGACATCCTTTGGATTATGAACATTGGTCACACAGGCTTAATATTCAAAATAAAGCTTACCTGACCGTGTTGAATGCCAAGTTTTTCTATCCAGATTGGCTCATCAATCTTACGTCTTCAGACCGGTACCGAGACATCTACTCCTCCCAAAGGTGGTCATTTATAGCTTTGGCTTCACCATACATAACTATTAGGCTTAGTCATTCAATTATTAATTAATTATGGGGCACAGTTTTACCAACAGATCCACTACAAAATCAACCTCCTTCCTAAAACTAATATTTCGATCCAAGGGTCTTTGATGACCCGCCAGAGCAAACACCCATAATCCTTACTCCGAAGATGCTCCAAAACATATTTTGCCAACACAAGATTCCTGAAAGCGACGTTCTTCCCCCAACACAGGGTGTACGAGCACCCTGTCCTCCATTGGGGATATATGGCATGTAACAGATACATGTGTCTAGGCGGTGATGTGCTAGCCTTCAATCCATTTATTCGAATGGTCCTCCAAGAGCTCGGGTTGGCTTCATCTCAAGTCCATCCGATTGGGTAGGCTCTCTTAAGCTCTCTATACATGCTTTTCACAAAACGATTTTAGCGGCCCCTATACTTCAACGACCTTACTTATCTTCTAAACTTCAAGCAGTGGCAGGATTTGCCATCTTACATGATCATCAAGGCCTGGTGTTAATGCAAGGTTGTCGAAAAACTTCACAACAAATGTTCTTATTTCAAGAATGAATTCTTCTTCATTCAGTGCCTGTATGGCTTCAACAGGCATTGGCTTTCTGGAAGTAAGATTCCTCTCTTTCTTCTCTTTCCATACTCAGATTCCTTCAGCCCAAGTGTCATTGCTTTCTTTCTCGAAGATATTCCTACTCGAGATGATCGAGATGAGCATGCCGATATCCTTAAAGCTCTAAAGGAGATCAGCTTTTAGCATCGTAGCACCACATATATCTTGAATAACGAGAACCTCCTATAGTGTGGTCTTCTGCTTGCTAATAGATTCGTTATTCTTGAATTGCCTCCACCCAATAGCTCAAGATCACATGCCCGATCTTCCACCTGAACTCGCAGCTCTAGCAAGAATCTTCAAGGGGAAGTTAAAGGTCCATTAGGTATGGCGCACACTGAGAGACCCATCGAAAAGAGAGTGGAAGGACCAGTTGTAGATAAAGGGGATAGAATGTCATTTATTCTAGAGGAGAGTGAAAGCGTCGGGAGAAGAGAAGGGAAAGAGTAGGTGAGTGACGAGGAAGTCGAGGAAGGAGACAAAAGCATTGATGGCAGCGATAGTGATTATAATGCTACTGCGGAAGGAGATGCGTGGCAAGACATCTCTTGAAGGCCCTAAGCTTCATGCCTTGCCCCATTTGAAGCACATTGTTGTTGATTCATCCGAGAAAGCCGAGGAAACGGGGGTATTACCTTTGGGCGAAGTAACTCCTCCAACTCGATCCCTGGGAAATGTTTTTTCTGGATTGAGCGATTTCGACACCTCTACCGGTGATCTCCTTGCCGAGGGCTCTCCAGACTTCAGCTTCTCACTTGGAGAAATTCTGAATGAAGGTGGCAAGACACCGTCTTTACTTCTATGTGAATATGGTCTGTAGAGTACTTAAGGGTCATCGCCACTCTGCACTTCACTATGTTCACGAACACACATCCTTACATTCGCTGGTATTCTGAACTTCTTATTCTTACACTATCTTTCTTCTTGTTTCTAGTTTCATGGCTAGAGATACATATCGCAAGCTCTAGCAAAATGCTGGTGAGTTTAGAGGCAAACCCCCAACCTATATTCGCCTCATTCAAGTTATCGAGGTCGTTATAAGACTAACGAAGAAAGGTTCAGAAGGAAGGAACAACAAGTGGAGGAAGACCATAGGGCTAAAAGGGAAAGAAAGGAGAGGTAGGCCGAAGGGAGGCTATCCACTGATCAACCCAAATGACACAAAGAGTCACATGATTGTCACAGCTCTTTCTTTGGTACTCCTTTGCCCCTCATTGAATCTCAGTTTCCTCCCCAACAACAAACTCCAATTTCAAAGCCCTTGACTGTTACCGCTCCTCTACACTCTAAGGGAACCTCCACTCCCTCATCTTCTCTTCCGGCAGCCCCACCCCATCTACAGGTCGCATTTCCTGACCTCTTTCTGTAAGGCGTCATGTTTGATCAAGACATCAAAGACATCCCAAAGGAAGAGGTGAACCGGGATCTCCAAAGGGTTCAAAAATATGTTGACTAGGGTAATAAATGGAAAAAGCTCTGCAATGCTCTCTCCAAGGTCAGCAAGATTACCTATCCAAATATTGTCTCCTTTGACTCTGAGAAGAAAACCTACGATAACATCATCGCATAATTAAAGGGGGGATTGGAGAAAATGAAGGTTAAGAGAGACTCCGCTCTCAAATCCAAAGTTAGTGTCAAGAGTTTGATAGCCGATATGAGGAAGACTTACGACATTGTTGTGATCATGTTGTAGAACATGTTGAAGTCTACCCAAGAAGAGAGTGCAATTTTGAAACAAAAATTACTGAGAAGGACTTGGCCATCACCAAAAAGAATGAAATTATTCAGGCCAGGGACCAAACTGTTAAAAAACAAGAAAATGAACTTCAAAAGCTCCATGATAAAAACAAGAAGCTTGTTGACAACTTTCTTTTTTGAAAACTGAGAAAATCGATGTTGATATCGAGCTAGCCATCGCCAAGAAATAGGTTACGAAGCTTAAAGAAGAGAGGACGAATGAAAGAGAGGATTTGAATGATACTCTCCAGCACTTTTATGCAAGCATGGTTATACAACAGAATTTGAAGTAGCTTGGAAGCAAATACCTCGAGACCCTTGTCGATGCTTGGGAGGAGGTGTTGCATCGCTCTAACGCGACCGGTAAAGGCCTCACTGAGAAAGAACTCATGGAAAATTACCCTGATGCTAAAGACATAACAAAGCTCGAGGAGGGAAAGGTCATACTTACTGCAGAAGACACTGCTGCCGCTGTTGTCGCCTTTGAGCCTTCCACTGGTTTAAGTGCATCGGGTCCAACTGAATCATTAGCTCTAAAATCCGAAGAGCCCACAACGGATCTTCCAAAGTGTAAGGGGGCTAGTTCCATGGCCACCTAGGCCATCTCGGCTCCTACATCGATTGCTCTCGTCGAGCCGTACATTCCCCTTTTTGTTGACCAGCTAACCCAATAATTTCCCGAAGAGGGTGAATTTTCCAGGTCTCCTGCCACTCGATCAACTCTGGACGAAGGTATATCTCTTGTTCACCTGTTTTCGAGAAAATTTTAGTTCGTGCGTGAATCCATCACCGACCTTTATCATTCTATTTGTCAATTTGTAGGTCAACTGTATCTTTCTCCTTCGCCTCCGGCTACTTAAGGCTTGGGTTCAACGGTAATTTTCTCCACGACCTCCATTTCAATGGGACTTATCTCTTCCATTCCTCCCTTCGGCTTTGGCCCAGGACTCGGTTTCGAGAAAATAAAGGCTTTGGAGAACTTGGAGGTTATACTTCTGCACTAGGAGGAGGACCTTGTCCTCACTAGCATCGTAGACCCAACTGACCACGGTTCCATGGTGGAGATGTTGAACACTGATTTTGGAAAGATTACAATCAAGATTGAGCCTGGCATCAAAAACCCTTCTGCATCTACTTCTACAAGCGCTATTTCCAAGCTCTTCACAATTAAATTGAGGCCACCAAAACACAAGATTAAATAATCTAGGACTTTTGCTGGAAAGACCGATGAGCCTCATACTGCTATATAGGCGAGACTTCCCAGTCCGATAACACCCCTAAAGGAAGGGTAATCAAGGATGAATGGAAGCACAAGATTCATTCCGACGGTTCTGGAGGTATAGGAAGAAAGAAAGGGAAGAGCAAGTAGGGGATTCCCGGAGCTTGTGGACATGGTGGCTCTTTTTGTTATAGTCTTTGTACTTTCTCTTTTTTGTTGCAAACAGGTCATGTTTGTTCTCGAGCGGCCCCCGAAATCTTTGTACAAAAAAGTTTAAGTAACAAAATATTATTTTGTCTTGTAATCTTTATTTTCAATTCAATGTCCATGCTTTTATGTTCCATATGTGCAGCTGCCTGTGTATATAATATAACTGTTTATCCTGCAAGTTATCCACATCATATACTTAGTTCCGTGCAACACTTCTACTTACCGCAACTCTGTGCATGCAAATGAAATTCCTACGATTGCTCTAATTATATATCCTTGTTTAGCCTTGTGTACAGTCTCCAAAGTGTTCTGCTTGGTGAAACATAACCGTTGTTCAACCCTCTATGTTGTTATTTTTGTTCATGTCGGTTCAAGTTATCTTCGACCGATTATTATTGTTAATAATCCAAGTTCCATATTGCTCCTTATCACCGGGGCATTGATTGTAGTATTTATCTCCTATTTATATACTTCTGCCATAAACTAAATCATGTTCGAGGAAACTATTTTTCAACATGTCAGACTCTGGGCAATAGTAGGAGTTAAACATAGTGGGGAAAATTATCCAATTGCTCCTAGTCTGATTGCCCCTTTCCAATCCTAATCTTGGATCGAAAATGGTCTGATAATTCCTGCCTTGGATTTTCAATGAAATCCTTGCTCATCCTTGGCCAAGCGTATCCCGCTAAGCTATTAGCGCAGTCGTGGAAATTTAGTTTGTATGCCAATTCATGTCTTTAAGAACCGATGGTTTAATTGCTCGCTTTCAAGCATTTCTTCTTTGATGCTGCCAAACTTTGGGCAACGGCTGATACTCGGAAGCTGGGTCGAATTATCCAATCCACTCTCGTATGATAAGTTCTATTGGCATTTCCAAACTTTGGGCAATAACAAATGCCTACAATGTCAGGTCGAATTATCTGATCGACTCCTTAGTAAACATTCCTCTTTGACATTGCCAAACTCCAGGAAATGGAAAATTCCTAAAGGTCGGGGTCGAATTTTTCAATCGATCCCTTAGTGGTGACACCTTCCTGATGTTGCTAGTCTCTGGGCAATGCCAGATTCTTGAAGATCGGGGTAGAATTATTCGATTGACCCCTATATGAGTTTCTCTTCCTCATGTTGCCAATCTCCAAACAACGCCAGATTCCTAAAGGTCGGGGATAAATTATTCGATCGACCCCTTTATGGATTTACCTTCTTGACGTTGTCAATCTCCGAGAAATGCAAGATTCCTGAAGGTTGGGGTCGAATTATCCGATCTACCCCTAAATGAGTTTTTGGGCGATGCCAAATTCTTGAATGTTGGTGACAAATTATCCAATCGGCCTTGTATGGGTTTCCCTTCCTAACGTTGCTAATCTCTGGGCAACGCCAGATTCTTGAAGATTGTGGTTGAATTATACGATCGAATACTAAACGTGTTTTCCTTCCTGACATCGCCAATCTTCAAGCAAAGCCAGATTCCTAAAGGTTAGGGTCGAATTATCCGATCGACCCCAAAGTGAGTTTTCCTTCCCGACGTCGCCAATCTTCGAGCGATGCCAGATTCCTGAAGGTTGGGGACAAATTATTTTATTGACCCCTATATGGGTTCCTCTTCCCGACGTTGCCAAACTTTGGGCGACTCCAGATTCCTGAAGGTCAGGATCGAATTATCTGATTTATCTCTGTATGGGTTTCCCTTCCTAATGCTAGATTCCTGAAGGTCTGGGTCGAATTATCCAATCGACCCCTAAATGAGTTTTCCTTCCTGACTTAGCCAATCTCCGGGCAATGCCAGATTCTTGAAGGTCAGGGTCAAATTATCGGATTAATTATAAATGAGTTTTCCTTTCTAACATCGCCAATCTCCAGGTGATGCCAAATTCTTGAAGGTCGTGGCCGAATTATCCGATTAACCCCTGTAACTATGCTCCTCAACATAATCCAAGCCTTGAGGTGCATTTTCCTTGCCGTACCGCTAATCGTGCAGCATGGGAATTTTGCTCACAAGAACACGATTCCATTGGTCCGAAAAGTTATTTAATTCTTAAAGATGGAAAACGTGGTAAGTCTTGCCTTATTATACTGCTCCCAGAATCCTTGGGTGGCTTATTTGTAAAAATAAACTAAGATAAGCTAAGTGTAGTAGCACCACGGCAAATTGTTATTCCATGCACGCAGGATTGGAATTCCATCAACGGTTACAAGCTTGAAAGATCCATCTCCAAGCTTCTGATCGATTGCACAGGGTCCTTCCTAGTTCAAACCAAGTGCCCCTGTACTCAGGAGAACTCATTTCAAAACGAGATCCCCTACCTTAAAAATACAATTTCGGACCTTGGCATTGAAATGTCA
Organism: Allium fistulosum; assembly: GCA_030737815.1. Classification (NCBI taxonomy): domain Eukaryota; kingdom Viridiplantae; phylum Streptophyta; class Magnoliopsida; order Asparagales; family Amaryllidaceae; genus Allium; species Allium fistulosum. The sequence continues at coordinate 724,066,141 of CM060901.1, forward strand.
TACTACTCTTTTCTGGTGAGAGGCCACCTTTAACTCCGCTTCTTCCCTTTTCTCATCAACCAAATCGAGGGACTCAAGAAAGAGTTCCTCATTTGCCTTTGGATTGTAATGCCTTTTATGATGAGAAGAGACTTCCAATTCTATCGGAATCATACTAACCCCTATGCTAGAGCAAATGGTGTATGTTCGGTTGTACATTTATGGGTCATCCTATAAGCTAATAATGCAAGTGGAAGCTCCTTAATCCAATTGCCTTTGGCTCTTGTTAGCCACTTTTTCAAAATGGACTTGATGATTTTGTTCACCGCCTCTACTTGTCCGTTCACCTGCGGATGTGCTAACCTAAAAAGCTCTTCTAAATTTGGTACCGTTTGCAAAAATCCTTGAACTTGTTACTTTTAAGCTGCTTTCTGTTGTCCGTTATGATCTTCCGAGGTGCTCCAAACCTGCAAATGATTTTTTTTATTATGAAGTTGATCACATTTTTCGTTGTAACCGTTGCAAGCGGTTTTGCCTCTACCCACTTCATGAAGTAGTCCACTATGACTATCACATATTTAGCTCGTCCTTTCATGATTGGTAGCATACCAATTAGATCAATTCTCCAAACTAAAAATGGCCATGAGCTAACCGTTTGCGTGAGTTATGTAGATGAGGCTTTGGAAATCCTCACAAATCTCTAGCAACGGTCGCACCGTCTGGTGTCATAAGCTTCATCAAGATTTATCGTTGGCCAGAAATATCCGTAATGAATTATCCAGAGACTGCCTCCTGGTGTGATCACTATAGCTACCCTCATAGATTTCCATAAGGATCATCCTAGCTCCATCCTTGGTTACACACTGAAGCAGGGGGAATGAGAATCCTCTTCTGTACAACATTCCTTGCATCATGCACTAAGGTGCTTTTCAAAGGAGTTTCTTTCATTTATTCATGTCTCTCGATAGAATTCCCCTAAGCAAATAATCCTTAATTAGAGTCATCTACGACTCCTCTTCTTCCGCGGTCTCCAAATTCAAATCGACATTCATTTGATCGATGCTTTGAGCCGTCAAAACCTCCATTGGAACTAGACCCATCATTTGTGCTTCTCTAGAGCTAGCAAGTTTGGCCAACGAATTGGCTTGTGCCTTCTCTTCTCTAGGGATGTGTGTGATCATATAATGTTCTATGTCATCCAATAATTCCAGTATTTTCGTCAGGTAGGGGCTAGCCTCGCGCCCTTAGCCTGGTATTCCTTTCTTACTAACAAACCACGAGTCGGGAATCGCTGAATATATGCAACGTCCTTATTCCCAACTCCTTAGTTATCCTCAATCCCACTATCAACGCCTCGTATTCGGCCTCATTTTAGTTACGGGAAACTCCAATCTCATTGCATAGCAAACCGAGCGTCCCTCCAACGTCACTAACACTACTCATATGCTTAAACTATGTTTGTTCGAAGTTCCATCCACGAACAGTTTCCGCTGACGAAGTGTAACCACATCCTCTTGTTCTTCATCATCGTGTGCGGTAAACTCAAAGATGAAGTCTGCCAATGCATGCTCGTTTATCGCTCTCCTTTGATGGTAGGTAATGTCATATTGGCTCAATTCTATGTTCCACTCCAGCAAACTTCACGAAGTTTCGGTTCATAGGCCGATCTGTCAATACCCAAATTGGGTGAGCCTGGAAATGTGGAGGTAGCTTCCTAAATGCAATTAGCAAGCAATACGTGAGTTTTTCCAACTTTGGTAGTTCTTTTCTTCTTTAGCAAACCACTTGCTGATATAGTAAATCGGTCTTTGGATTCTCACATCTTCACGTACTAGTGCTACACTCAGTGCGTGAGCAGACACTGCTAAATAAACGAACAAATTCTCCCTATCTAACGGTTTGGATAGGCCCGATGGTGTTTCCATGTGCCTCAACAGCTCCTCGAAAGCGTCCTGACAATCCCAACTCCATTCAAAGTTTTTCTTGTGCTTCTTAAGGGCGTCGAAGAAGGTAATAAATTTATCTGTTACCTTTGAGATGACTCAAGGCGGTGATCTTCCTATTCAATCTCTGGAGTCATTTCTTCATGGTTGGGGTAGTCACATTCCTCAAGATACTAATCTACTATGGATTGGCTTCAATGCCCCTCGCATTAAAAATAAATCCTATAAATTTTTTCGATGCTACCCCAAAAAAACATTTTACTGGATTCAGCTTCATTCCATTTTTTCGTAAGATTTTGAACATCTCTGAAAGATCATCTAAATGGTTTCGAGATACCCATGATTTCACAAGCATGTCATCCACATACTCCTCCATTGTCCATCTGATTTGATTCTTGAACACAGAATTTACCAATCTCAAGCAAGTGGTTGTGGCATTCTTCAAACCAAATGTCATTGCTCGATAGCAGTATAATTCCAAATTCGTTATAAAGCTAGTATTCTCCTGGTCTGGTTTGTGTGTCGGAATTTGGTTATAACCCTAATTAGCTTCCATAAATGAGAGCAACTCATGTCCTGCAGTTCTGTCCACCAGCTAGTCAATCCTGGGCAAAGGAAAGCTGCCCTTCAGGCATGCCTTATTCAATTCCGAGTAGTCAATACACGTTCGCCATTTTTCCATCGCTCTGGACCTAGACTGCGCATTTTCTGTTTTACTGGTGTAAACTTTGGATCAATAGTCAGTGCATGTCCTGCTATCTCCGATGATATCCCGTACATATCAGAATTTGTCCAAGCGAAAATATCCAAATTTCCTTGGAGAAAATTAACCAATTCCTTCCTTAAGTTAGCATTGAGCTGAGATCCGATTTTCAGGACCGGAGTAGGATCATCCATGTCATTGGAACATTCACCATCAACTCAGCCAGAGCTGCTCACCCTTCCCCTGACTTCTTCCTGGGATCCATAGCCTTATCGAACCTACTATGGTTCTCGAGCCAGGGTTCAGACTTTAACTGATATGCTTGCTAATCTAGAATGCGGAGGTTTCCCTTTACATTCTTGTCTTTCTCCCATTGCTTTGCTTCTCTCAGCTCCGCGACATAACATTCCCTTCCTAGGCTCTGGTCTCCTCTTATCGATCCGACTCCATTCTCACTAGGCGACTTCATCATTAGACACCAAGGAGCCAGAGCTATTCTAAAATTAGCAAGGGCCAGTCGGCCTAAAAAGGTGTTGCGTGCCGAGTATTCATCCACAATAACAAAATTATAAATCTGGACTATCCTCCGATCTCCTTCACCCAACTCCATTGGTAGATCAATCATCCTAATTGGTTGTTTCGCTTCACCTGCAAATCTCTGGATCTTGGTTTTACAAGGTGTAACCTCCTTCATGTTAATCTTTATTTGATCGAATGTCCTACTGAATAGTATGTTCACAGAACTTCCAGCATCTACCAGGACCCGACACACTGTTGCCGACCCAATACCTACCGTTATCACCATGGGGTCGAAAGTTGGCACTTCGACTCCATCACCATTCCTATTTATGAACACAACATCATCCATTATTAGCTTCTGCTGCTTGGCGGAAGCTCTGTCTTCTACAGAAAAGCAATCTTCTTATGGTACGTGCTTTAGTGAGCTCACGTACTGCTCTATTTCCCTCCAGCTTTTCTCCACTGGATGAGGTCCTTCGGTTATGGTTTTGAGAAGCAGCCTTCCATCATTTCGCCTGGGCCCTTCTCCGCCAGGTCTGGACTGACCCCCTTAGGCTGTCATCCCTTGGGATCTCGTAGCATGACCACCCTCATGTGGCTCTTTAACGTACTATTGGAGCTTATTCTTCCTTATTAGTTCTTCGATGAGATCCCTCAAATGCCGGAACTCATTTGTGTTGTGTCCGTTAGTTTCATGGACATGACAGAACTTTTCGGAGTGCCATTCCTAATTGGTTGCCTCCTTCTTGGGTTACTTTTTGTATCATTTGGTCCCTTGAACAGCAAGGTATATGTTTCCAATGAATCATTCAGGGGTGTGTAGTCTTCTGGTTTCATATTCCTTACACATTTCTTGTTTTCATTATGGCTACTGATAGGGCCTTGATTCATTTTCTTCTAGTTACCAGAATTTCCAATATTAACCCTCGCATTACCAAAGCTTTTTACAACTTGTTTTGTCCCTACGTTGCTCTGGATAACTTCCTTTAATCGGCTTTTCCTAAAGCTGGACTTGCCTCTTCCAACCACAGAAACTGATTAGCCTTCCAATGGAACTCCTCCATCATCGTCGGTTGCTTCATTTTCAACCATCTATCGAAATCCATATCTAGGTGTATGCCTCAGACCAACGCCATGAATAACAGATCTTCCTTTGGATTACTTACTTCCGTAACAACAATATTAAACCGATTCAAGAACCCTTTCAACAACTCCTTAGGTTATTGAGACAAACTCAACAAGGACACACATCCTTAGATCATGTAGCATGGAGCTGGAACTGCTTTAAGAAATTTCTACCTAACTCATCAAAAGTCGATATGGATCTCAAGGCGAGCCTAGTGAACCACATCGATGTGATTCCTTCTATGAAAATAGGAAAACACCTACACCGAACAACATCCGTCGCCCTGGCACCGTCCATGTTCCATTCATTCTTGAGTAAATGTTATCTATGATCAGTAGTCCCGTTGCATGATGGCATTATCAACATCGTAAACTTCCTGGGATACTCCTCTCTCGGAATGTTTCTCGTAAATGGAGTTCTGCTTGGCGCGGAATTCCAATCATCGTTTTTTTACCTTTGCTTTCCTCTACCAACCGCTTAACCATGTTCGCTATATATTCCTTGTTGGCACGGTATTTCAAAGGTCAACTATCAGGAGAAGTGCTAAGCATTTGGCTTTGTAAATGATCTTGGTTCGCCTAATGACATCTAGGCTCTCTAATCTCTAGGAGAACCACCCCTCTAGTTTTCCATTGATGTTCGGTTGATTCTGTTGCGGCTGTTTGAACTTCAGTTTCACTAGCTTCAATATCTAGCTCATAATCATCATTGTCAAGCTGCAGATCCTCCTCTGAATTGAATAAGTCCAACGCTTCAAGACCCTATCCCCCCAGCTGCCCAGAAAACCTCTCGGTACCAAGTTGATTCCTCTTGGTACCAAGTTGTTTTCTTTGGGTGGAGCACTCCGGGTTCCTCCAACAAGCTCTTTTGTTAGTCCAACAATTGTTTACTTCTGCTTCCCCATTCCATTTCGCCTATTCTAACCAGAAACATATTAATTCTCTTCTTCAAATTTGAGGGGAGAAGCTACTCTCATGGTCCTCCTAGTCCTTTGCGGTTGCTAGGTTAGCAGTACTATGCTAGCATCCACCTTCTCCATCTGAGCCCTTTTACTATTAACCAACTTCCGGTTCAATTTCTACATCATCTTATCAAACTCATCCCTTGTAACCACTTCCCGTTGAGCAGATGAGCCTGCTATTACCTACTGATTACTAACTTCCAATTGGTGAGCATTTTCTTCATCACCACCGGCTACTGCTCCTTTTGTACCAACAGCCGTTCCGGTCGACCTCCCAGTTTTCCTAGGCATCATCGACTTCTATTAGCAAGTTTCTGAATTCTCAAAAGAATATCTTCTTAATCTAACTACTGGATCTCTCTAAACCGAAAATAGCAAGCTAAATCTAACCATGAGAATCAAGCTTCTCAGTGAAAACACCAAAATGTTGGCGCAAAAAGTGGCACAACACCCAAAAACTTGTTGAAAAGTTGAGACCTAGTAGAAAATATAATAAAATCAGTAAGAACAACAAGATTTTTATAGTTGTTCGGCAATCTTTGGATTATGTCCACTATTATTTGACGATTATTGATTTGGATGAGAGCTTGAGAGTATTAGAGAGATTTATAAGCCATAAGTACAAAGGATTAACAGGTTCTTAAGCTTAGAACTGCGAATAATGTCTACCTTAGTGACTATGGTGAAGAGAGATAGAAGATGAAGAAGATGAATTATCAAAAGTCAATTTTCAGTAGCTATATGGTCCATATTTATAGAGAAATTAGCTAGTAGACTTGGAGGCCCATAAAGCAGAAGGTCCAGATCCAAGTCCAAAGGTATAAAGGAGCCAAAGTCGGCCCATTCATTAAATAAAACCACTCGGTACCAAGAGGTTCCTCCTAGTACCGAGAGGTTTATTTTGGTGAAAACTTCCCCTTTTCTTCTATTTTGCTTCCTATCTCCATTTTGTTGTGTTCCAAACACTTTCTCTTGATGGTTGAGTTGTTTCCGATGATTTCCTTAATGTTGCCTGTCTTTTCCTGCTTCCTTTGGTTTTTTCTTGAGAATCCTTGGAATTGCTCATCTATTCTTTAGGAAAATTACTCCATGATGATCAATTGATGTAGTGCTTGAAGTCCAAGGGATTCGGGAGGTCCAAAATGGAAGAGAAAATCTCTCGGTATCGAGTGGTTCCTCTCAGTATTGAGTGGTAAACTTTTCTCTATTCCTCTTGAAACTTCTTGAGTGCCATCTCTTGGCCCTTCTAAACATGTCTCCAAGTCTGTGAATCATTTTGTCTTCGTCTTGACGTTCTAACTTCCATTGAATATCTGCTTGGTTAAAAAGCCAATTAACACATACCAGCAAAAAAGCCATCTTCTTGGGTTAATATGATCAAGAATGGGGGACTTCATTCTAATTTTAATTTAGAATATATTTCTCCCATCACCATTAGCAATAAAAAGTAGTGGTCGTGAAAGAAGGGGTCACCGAGAGGACTAATACTAAGTGAGGTAGTTCAGTTATTACCTATGTATTTGGCAATTATCCATTTTATCATCATTTTAAGGCATTTTTTTCAAGAACATGGATCTCGATGGCCAGTTTCGAAATATATACTAGAAAGAATGGTTTCTTTATCGTAAAATTTGCTAATGTGTCGGATTGCGAAAATGCTAACAATGGTGGACTATACTTCATTCATGGAAAACTCATCATTTTGAAAAGATGGAGCAATAAACTAGCATTTGATAAAGATTTGCTCTCTACACTACCAATTAGGAACAGAATGCCCGAATTAAATTTGAATCTATGGGATAAAGAAGCCTTTAGTGTTATTGCAAGTGTAGTCAGGGTTCCATTTAAGCTGGATGAACTAACAACAAAAGAAACCCATCTTAGTTTTGCAAGAATACTTGTTAAAATCAAAACGAATGCAGATTTGACTGAAGAAGCTTGTATTATTATGCATGATGGTGAAAACTTAGTGTAGAAAATTGAATATTGATGGGTACCACCAAGATGTATGGTCTGTGCCAGTTTTGGGCACTCCTTTGAAAACCGCTTGACAAAGAAAATATGGATAGAGAAAACTAAGGTATCTAATGAGGACCCAAGTTTAGAAAATTTTGATAAAAATGCCCATTTGGAAATTAACAATGCAGTTTCTGAAACAACGCTCTATGAGGCAAATCTTCTAGCAATTAATGAAGAAAGAGAAATGTTCCTAGAAATGTCCTGAAATGATGCAGTTTCTAAAGCAACGCTATCAGAGGAAAATCCTGTTGAAATTAATAAAAAAACTGATGCAGTTCCTGAAAATTATTCTGATAAAGATGCAGTTTCTAAAAAGATGAATATAAATAAAGATGAAATTTCCAAAATTCATGTAACTGATCAAACTGTTGAGTATATGGAGATTGCCCCAACGCAAGTAGTACCAGAGTTTATGATATAAGTAATAATCAGAATAACATTCATTCTATTCAACAAAATATTCACTTAATTGAACAGAATGTAGCATATATCACAGAAAAAAAATAAGCAATAATTACACAACAAAATAAAGGGATTTTATTGAACATGTCATTGAGTATCCTCCCATATAGATGACTCGAGAATAGTTACAGATAATGAATGTACAAGAATGGGCACTCTCCCAAATAAGAAAGGAGATAATGAGTCTGTAGTGTGTAATTCTGATGCATTAGTCCCTCAACTATCATCTGACATGATGGAGAATGCAATGTGTAGTACTAATATAGGAGTATCTCAGAATCCATCTGACTCTATCTTTCCTACAAATAAAAGCAGAAGGAAATGAGTAGACTAAAAAACTTAAATGATATTATCTCTTGCAATAATATGGAGGACAGTGAAATAAGAGACTTTAAGTAAAAATACATAATCAAAAATCCATAGTGGGAAGAGCAGCCAAAAGTGCAAAATAAAAAATCATGCAAAAAGAGAGGAAAAAGTAGCTGAGAGTATAGAAGCTAGCAGTTACGACAATATATTATAACTATAAGATATATCATTTTAGTATCCTTCATCCTTCCTCTTTTCTAAATTAATGACATTTTATAATATCGATAGTTGCCTGGAATATTAGGGGCTAAAACTCCCTTAAAAGAAAACCAGATTTACCAGAAATGCTAAAATTATGCAAGTCCGGTATCATTGGCATATTAGAACATAAAATAGACAATAACAAAATTGAGGATTTTTACACCAGATCATTAAGTCATTAGGGTATCATCAATAACAATTCAACGGAGGGTAATGGTAGAATACTGATATTATGGTATCATAACATTTGGAATATGGACCAATATTTTATAAGTTTCCAATACATACACTGTAAATGTATAAATAAGGGGGGATTTATTCTAGAAATCACTTTTGTTTATGCCTAATAGTGAAAAGGAAAGAATTACACTTTGGAATCATTTGGAGCAATTTAATAAAACTCATATACACCCTTGGATAATATTGAGGGATTTTAACACTGTCTTGCATGGATATGAAAAGAAGGAAGGGGTACCAGTTCATCTAAAAAAAATTAAAAACCATAAAAAACTTCACATTAAAAACTGGATTAATCGAACCCACTGTTTTTGGTAAAAAAATCACTTCAAAATCTGGATAATTTTGAAATATGCATTACAAACTAGATAGGATTTTAGTAAATCAAGAATTTTCCAAGTGCTTTCCCAATTTTAATTGTAATACTCTACCTCAAGCTTCAATTGATCATACCCCAATTCAATTATTTTTCCTTCAAAGAAAACTCACCATACCTTTCTCGGCCTTTTGGCTAAGATCAAGTGTAGTATCTGTTCTTATCAGTTTAATATCTGATACGTGGCCCACTGGGCCACAACGATATTAAATTAATTTTTAAGTGGGGTGAAGGCCATCTCAATAGCTTGCTGTTGGGGCTTCTGTGCGTCGTCCAGGTGTTGCATTACTGCTTGGACCAGCGAAAAAAACAAAAAAACACAACTCACTAAAATCAATTTTCCTTTTAGATTTGTTAATGGATGGGTACATGAGAATAACTACAGAGAATTTATTCAAAATAGTATCAATATTAATGCAAAGGGCACTGCCCAATACAAATTTTGTAAATTTTTACAAAGAGCCAAAGAAAATTTAAAACTATCGAATAACCAAAATAAAATAAAGTTAAGAAAAATTAGAGAGGAACTTGAGTGTTTGCAAAATATGGTAGATAATGATAGCAGAGACTCAAGTTTAATTAGTAAAAAAATTCAAACATAAAGTAAGCTCATAAAATATCTTCATGTGCAAGCAATGAACAAGAGACAGAAAGCTAAAGTGGATTGGTAAACCAATGGAGATGAAGTAAGTAAAATTTTCTATGCTAAAATGTCTAATAGAAGATTTAGAAATATTATAGGAAAACTGCTTGAAAAAAATGGAAATGTAACTAATGAGGCTTCCCAAATATAGCAAGAGCCTATTAATCATTTCACCTCTATATAATACCGATACATACTAATTGCAGCAATTTCCAAATATAGCCATCAAATATTTACTAAATAATTATAATAGTCAAGAAATTCTGCTTGCTCCCATTTGTAAATAAGAGATTAGAAATACTATTTTTAATGCTAACAATGATAAAAGCCTCGACCCTCATGGTTTTCGAGCCAAACTCTATAAAACTCACTGGGATGACATTACAAAAAATTTATTTGATGCAATTAATGGATTTTTTAAATCTCAAAAACTTTTTAAAAATTTTGATCATACTTTTATTACCCTTATCCCAAAAGTCAAGTTCCCAAATGGGTTAGGAGATTATAGACCTATTGCCTTTTGCAATTAAAATAAATTCCACTATTTTATGTAATAGAATAAATCCTTTTTAAGATATTTAATTTTTGAAAACCGAAATGCTTTTATATTAGGAAGGCTGATAGCTAAAAACACCTTTTTAGCACATGAAATGATAAGAAATTTCAATCAGGGTGCAACATCCCATAAAAATTAACTGTAATTAATAAATAATTAATAAGGCTCCATAATGGAATTTGAGCAAATGTCGGAATTTGGCCATGAAACATGCACCATTGTGTTCATGGCGATTGTCTAAGCAACTTTCATATTTAGAGTTTCGCAATTGGAGCTCAAACAAACAAGTTATTAGCGTTTGAAGTTTTCAAAATGAAAATAATTAAAAACGAGAAAAGGAACTAAATAATAATAAATGCGGGACCCCATCGGTCCACCCCCTTACTTGGGCAAGTCTACCGCTAGTGGTAGACCGCTTATAAGGGCGGTCGACATGTTGAGAGCGTGGCGGCTACGGTTGAACCTTAGCCAAATGTTATGGATTTAATTATTTTAATCTAACGGATATAGTAGAATCGAGCGTTTAAAAATACAAGTCTAACCGCTTACTTCTCTTCACATATTTTCTGATCAAAGCGGCGAAGCTCTGTCATTTTCCATACTCCACTATTTCTATTAATTATTAAATATTATATTATATGTATATAATTGGAGAAGGGCGGAAAATAAAATAGAAGAAGAGAAGGAGCGAATCGGTACTATGGAAAAAGGTAAATTTCATTATTATAAATCTATACCTCCCTTAACCCTAAATCTCTTCTTATATCTGTAGTTCTAATAGTATGTATATACCTTGTTATACATTTTTTTGGATTGGAATGGAAAACGAGTCAAGTAAAGGGATGAATTCGGATTTGGGAGATTTGAAAAGCTAGAAAGATGAGTGAGAAATTATATAATTTATTTATAACATTGAAATTTATATCATTGAATTTAATTAATTATTATGCCTGCATACATATGTGTAAATTACATAATTGGAATAGAATGTTATTTACACCATAATTTGGAAATTTGGAAATTAGTCCCTAAATTTGTTAAAGTTAAACGTTGATAAAGTTGTAAAGTTTATTCCAGATTTGTAGCTGGGTTGTAAAATATTAGTATTAGTTTAGACTGCACTAATTTGACTTGGAATGTGAATTCTATGTTTAAATTTATTGAGAGCGAGTTATAATTTAATTGTATCTATTTTCATATAATTTTCATAAATTATCTAATTCCACAAATGTATAAAAAGTGTGTTGTTTGAAATAATAAGAAATATACCAAAAATGAAAGAGATGTGTAAAGTACGGATGTTCTTCCCTGTAGTTTGCACTGTCTATTTCAATAAAAAAAAGGTAATTCTTAATAATTTCAAATGAAGCAAAGTTCCCACTTTTGGTTAATTTATGGGAAGTTGTAACGACAATCCTATTTGGAAGGATAGCTCTGATAAATTAAAACGTGGAAGGAAATATTCTGGTTTAGGGATTAATAGTTAGAAATAGAAATATATATATATATATATATATGTATACATACATATAACTATGTTTACCGTTTAAAAATAAAAATATATTTACATAGCATAATATACATCAATACTCGCATTAGTTATAATTAGAACATCTAGTTATAAATAGCGTAATAAATTAGGAGGTGTAGGTGGCAAAAAAGATAGTAAATTCAAAATTAACAGGACAATAAATGTGCGGTTAATAGAAGTTACAAGAATTAAATAAGGACATAAATGCGATTAATAAGGCTGATTAAATGATTTAATGTGGCATCTATGGAGACATGAAATAGGCGTAATAGGTTGAATTAGAATAGGTTATTAGAGATTGTCCAATTCGAATGATAATGACCATTTATTATGCACAATTGACATTTATGGATACAATTACTTTATTACATCATTATATGTTAAAGGATCAGACATTATGCTTGTAGAAAGCATGGCTTGATGTTTAATAACATTTCTTGATCCTTATACTAAATAAATGTCTAAATGATTTTTCATGCCTCATTCTTTTACTTCTCTAAAGAGGTTCACTAATCTTATCATTATTTGTCTGATTTTCCTTAATTTCACAAATAGGTTCATTAACCTCCACAATTTCATGAAGAGGTGTATTAACCTCCTTGTTTCATCAATGGATAGATTAAATGGAATAGTCGTGAATCTATTTTTATAGAACATCGCATCTCTTGATTCTATTATTGTGTTTATCTCAACCGAATTATTAAGTTTTATTACCAAAAATTTAAAACCTTTGTTGTGTTATGCGTATCCTAAGAAAATACACTAAATGCCCTTTTGTCCTAATTTCTCAGTTTTTGGTTCAAGTAATCAAACAATTTCCCTATAACCTAGACTTTAAGATAGTTTAGATTAGGCTTTCTTTTCTTTCAAAGTTCATATGGAGTAACTTTGGTTTTCTAAAAAGGCATTCTATTTAATATATAAGATGAAGTCAATAATGCCACCCAGAAACTAGTATTAAGACTAGAGTTACATAACATAGCATTAACCATTTTAATGAGGGTCCTATTTTTTCGTTTGCAACTACATTTTGTTGTGGTGTATATGCTACAGATATTCAGTGTCAGAATCTTTCCAACATGAACTCCAAGTCTACTGTCCCCTTCCCTTTGACCTCTACTTTGGATGAGTTTCTCATACAGAGATAGCTTTCATCCTCAAATGATTCAAGTTTCTTGAATCAACTCTTATCGTTGTAAATATGTTTAGTAGCATCAGAGTCAATCTATCAAGAATTCTCTCTTTCAGTCATATTGAATTCAAAGATTATGACCGAAAATTTTTCCTTTTCCTTTTCCTTTAAAAGAAATGACATTCTACCATAAAGTGACATGGTTTCCATTAGTTATAATAACCATTCACTTTCTTGGATTTTTTTAAAGTTGTTATTATTCTAAAATTTTCTCTTTTAAAAGAGCACGTTGAGGCATTGTTTGCCTCCTTTTTCTTCACCATGTGGATCTTTGATGAATACACTGTTGGATCTTTACTTTCCTTCTACCTCAATTGTTCTTCACCTTGCAAATATTGTGTTAAGTTTTCCATACTTATTTCCTCCTTGTGTTCTAGTATTTTTCTTTTATCTTTCCAAAAAAGTGGAAGTTTGTCTATTATGAATGAGACTTTAATATTTCCATCCATATCATATTATGGTAGTTGAATTGGTTCAAGATGTGCATAATATCGTTGAATTGTTCTACTTTCAGCCTAGCATCAATCATTTTGTAATTTTAAAAAATTTGTAGCCAAAAGTTTCTTACTTTTTCATCCACCATTAAATACTGGCCTCTAGTGCACATCCATACATCCTTTGCAGTTGGTTCATTGTGATATATATCAAATAACATATCATATGCACCCCTTGCAAATGTTGCCATTGTGTTCTCATTTAAATCATGCTCTTTTATCCACAATTGTTTCGTTCTCTGCCTCTTCTAGTTTTGGCGTAGTCAACATATATACAACTTTCAATCCCACAAACAAAAAAATGCATTTTCTTCTGCCGAATGAAATTAACGCCATCAAATCTTTCTAATTTGGCAAAATTAGAAGCGAACTCTTTCAAACTATGTGGTGTCATTGTGAAAGTAACGTCTTTAGATTGATGATGTGATATTCTTGGGAAGTGACACAACAATAGTTGTAAACAAATCTATAGAAATCGCTTGAAGGAACGTCAATAACGTTTTCCTTAAAACGTTATTTGTCATCTCCACTTGTTTTAGTAAATAAATGGATGCACAGAGTTGTAGCAAATCATCTTCCAAGATACAATGGAGCCGAGAATTGATTCACTCTAGTTGATTGCGGTTGCACTACCAAAATTGATTCAAACTACCGTAGGGATAACGACAGTGACAAGAGTTTCGAATTGTGATCTACAATATCACAAACCCAATATATTATTTAAGAATAACGAAAATAAGAGCCAAATAGAAAGAGAAGATGAAGAAGAAATTTAGAATTTTGTGAATTTAATTTTCTGAGAAGAGGCTGACTTTGTATAGGCATGAAGGGATGTATCTATTTGCGAAAAGAAAATTCTATTCACCAAGCGGATTGCCCGTTGGCCCAACGGTCTAATTTCTGATCGTTTTTTCCTATTGTTTTCAGTTATCGTAATTTGAAATTTTAGTTTTCCACCATTCCATTTCATTGTTCAATTTTGACTCATTAGTAAACGGGAATAAACTGACCTGTTTCTAATAAAAATACAGTCCAAATTTAGTTTTGGACCCATGTAACCGACCAAAGGATGAAACATTTCTCGCGCGGTGCTTATATTTAAACAAATATAATATCCAATTTTCCACCATGTAGGACTATCATATTTTTTTTCCTTCAAAATAATATCATTCAAACAAATTTTATTAAAATTTACATTAACAAGCATGTGATTGTTGTTGATTGTGAAATTTGGAGAATTGAAAGTAATTAGTTACCATCAGTCCATTACCTGTTTATTTCATTACACTTATGAAAATTAGTCACTTTTGCTGTGCAGGGCTAATTTGAGGATTCTCCTAGAAACCCTCAATTTTCATCAGCGTGTACTGGAAAGAAATGAATACATAAATCACCTTATGTGACGCAGCTTGACTTGAGCATGTATAGATTTGTAAAAAGAAAAAAAATTTAATATTATAATTTGTGAACCACCATCATAGCATTTTGTTCCAAAATAGATATACGAATCTATAATTTCATGATGAAAATATTAATCCCACATCGGAATATATATAGACAAGATCCTAGATAAATACTAAGAGACTACTATTCACATGGACCAATTGGTTTTGTGAATGACTAAACTAGTTCTCTAAAGTAAAAAATGCTAACAGTGGTATCAGAGCTAGAACTTTCAACTAATTCAACCATTACGTATGTGCTTAATCGTCATGCGTATGCCACGTCATCCAAAATACTACGATCATCAAATTTGATTTATTTATTTAAATTTATATATTTTGTAATATTAACTTAATTTGTTTTGATTTAATTTATAAACATGTATTATATATATTTATTTATATATTTTGTAATATTAACTTAATTCGTTTTGATTTAATTTATATACATGTATTATATATATATATATATATATATTTGTTTCATTCAAAAAAATATATATATATTTGTGTGTAACATAATAATCCGTGGATGGTGTAATATGTCCGTATATAGATGTTGGGATTTGCATCGCAACAGATACATTAGCTTATTTTGTATGTAGATATATATGGGGTTTTTAGACTCAAGGAAAAAGTTGAAGAAAAATTTAGTTTGAAGGACAAGAAATTTGTTTTTTAGGTTGAAAGACACTTTTTTGTGTAAATCACAGAATGATAGTTGCAACTATCATTTTCTGTTTATACTAAAAAGTATCCTTGAAACTAATTTTTTTTGCACCTTCTTCCCTGTGTCTATTTTCATGTACACACATATACATACACATGCATGCATACATACATATATACATACATACATCTATATATGTGTATTATAAATATGTTTCATTATTAAATATTACAATACACACACTCATACACACACATAACTATATAATATTATAATTAATAACTTTAATCATTTATGTCTATATATGTGGATAAATAAATATATTTAGATATATAATTATATACTTTCAAGATTCTAGGAGGTTAATATCTCGTTGACCTTCCAATAAAACTTATATCACAGCCACAAGCCAGCTTTGATCCTGCTCCCTTCCCATGTGAATCGCACTGCTACCCCAAAACCACAACATGACTGTTTTACATAACTAATATTTCTTTTTGTTCTCGACTTTATCAATTTCAAATGAAAAGTGGAGTTAAACTTTAACATTTAAAAAGTTCATTGTTTTTGTCCTTTGCTAAAAGCCTAAAAAATAGGTTGACCAATATAGAACTTCACTGCTACTACTAACTAGTCCAGTAATGCTGCTATGTTTCATTTAAAACTTCTTTTCACCATCATAAATTTTGAAACAAGACACTGATAGGGCTGTGTGTCCCGCCAGCTGTACTCATATATAACTAACTACATTTTAAAGATCTTTTCTTTCTCAAGCTTTAATTTACCTTTTGTGTTCAGTTCATAGGTTCTTCAATTTCTAGCTTGAAGCTTGGTAGTAAGTTAATTTATATGGTTTTACTGGAGTTAAAATAGTTAATGCTGGAGTCGGATGCTGAAGGATTGTTAATTTCTTTATTTTACATTGATCTTATCTAGTTATATGGTTTGATGAGCAGAATATTTGGAGAAAGTTTGGATTTTGGAATATGGGTTATCATTAGAAGTCGATGAAGATAATTGTTTTTTGAGCAGAAAGTTTATAATTTTTAAAGGGGCGTTCCATTTTGTTTTGGAGAACTCGGACAAAGTTGATATTGTGGAATGTAAGGATTTCACTACTGAAGTTCACAAAGTTGGCTATTTGAAGAGAATCCAGTGACAGTTTTGGGGGTGTTTTTATGTATTAGTGAGAAGAGGAGAAAGAGAAGTTGGATTGAATCTTAATGCCATAGTAATATATTGGTTTCTTTTTCCTAAAATAAGTTTAAAAAATGGCTGAAAAATCAATAGAAATGAGATCATTGGCACTGACACCAACTTGGTCTGTGGCAACTGTGTTGACAATCTTTGTAGCGGTTTCTTTACTTGTGGAGCGATCGATTCATAGATTGACTAATGTAAGTTCTTATTTCAAATCTTCTCTTTGTCAACACAAAATTGTTTAAGCTTCAATGAATCTTAATGTATTTTTAAAGTAGTAAGAAGTTGTAGTCTTTGATAACACAAATTTATCTAATTACATGATATAAACATCAGTTTTCACTTTGCTTTTATGTTGAAACTGTAACCTTTGTGTGTATGAACAATCAGGAAGTTAAGAAACTTGCTGAGATGGTTTTTTAGTAGATAAATATATTTATACCATAATTTGCATGAACTAGTTAATACTAACAAGACTTGTGCTGTAATTTTGGTACTCACTGAGTCATTATGCTTCTACCTTCCAGTGGTTGAAAAAGACGCGTAGAAATCCTTTATATGAAGCCTTAGAAAAGATGAAAGAAGGTACTCACATATTCCTTTTTGTTGCATATTATTCTACCATATGAACTCTACAACAAAATGACCCTTTTACTCAAAATTTGAAGTTGTTGATATTTTAGAAAATCCCTAAATTTTCGAAGATTTTTCTGAATTTACGAGGTTTCTTGTCCGCTCTTTGCTATTTCTTAGCTTCTTCGATATTTCGCACGGTTGGTTAACACGAACGTTAAAGTCTCCGAGTAAGAACCTTTGAACCCAAACTCTTTGGTAATTTTTTCACAATGTTTCCGTGAAAGGGGTTATGTGGTCATTTACAACATACGAGTACAACAATTTCTAAGAAAAGTTGCTATAAATTAATGCTTACAACTTTCAAAAAAAGGAAAATTGTTAAAGAACTATATTACAACCTACGAGTAAAACAACTTGCATGAAAATTTGTTATAAATTAATATTTACAACTTTCAGAAACAGAACATTGTTAAAGATGTTTATTACAACTATCAAAAATAAAAATGTTTCTTCTAACTTCAAAGAAAAAAAAAATGTTGTTAAAAATATTTATTGCAATTGTCATATTCTAAACATTGCAAATGGAAATGTTGTAAAAGTGTCAATTTGTTGTAGTGTACATATGCAGCATCATTGACTGTAAAAGTTTGATATCAATGTTTTTTTATACAGAATTGATGCTACTGGGGTTTATATCTCTGCTTCTAACAGCCAGCTCAAGAACTATTTCAAGCATTTGTATAGACTCAAAATTTTATAACAGTAAATTTTCTCCTTGTAACAAACTGGATGTGGATGAAAACAATACTGCAGACATGGTGAATGGAACATCAAAAGGCAGTGAACAAGTTATGGGACTCACATTACACCATGTTAAGAGGTTACTGAGTGGACTAAATCCCAAAACCTGTGCTGCGGTAACAATATATTCTCTCTTGATGCATCATGTAAAATTAGTATTTTCATATGTTATAGTGGCCAAAATGCATATTTTCTCAACAGTTATATCTTGCTTTAATGTTATTACAGGTAGTTTGTATTTCTTGATCAAGATATTGGAAACAAATTTATCTATCTCATGCTATAATTAAATGTGATATGCATTGCCTTGAGATTTTGCAAGATCAATTGTAAATCATATTTTCATATAAGTCTTCTTTTTCATGCAGGGACATGAGCCTTTTGTTTCATACGAGGGGCTTGAACAACTTCACCGCTTTATATTCGTTATGGCCATAACACATGTATCATACAGTTGCCTGACAATGTTGTTGGCAGTTGTTAAGGTTAGAGTTTCTTGTATGATTCATTCAGTATTACTACTTATTATGGTCAACTATTATTTGCCCCATTTAAAACAGTTTAGATAATGAAATTTCATTTGTGTTTGTTTGAATGTCCACTATTTGGTTGGTCCACTCTTTAAGGTTCTCCATATTGCATTATTAGAATACAGTACTAACTAAAACAGAAAATAAAGAGAAATGTACAGTGCATTGGACTAATTAACATGGGCGAAGCGTCTACTATTACTAGAAACAGTTTAAGAAAATGTAGTGTATTCTCATTCGCATAATTTGTTAACACTAAAACTGCCATTGTATTATTTTAAATTTCTGAATGTCATAGAACAGCCTTTTGTTATTCATCATACTCATGATTTTGAAGACTAAAATGTTGGCTACTTGGCATTATAATAACAGATTCATACTTGGAGGAAATGGGAAGATGAAGCTCATAGGGATCGCTATGATTCATATGCTGGTAAATATGCCATATATATCTGATATGAAGTAGATTAATTACCAAGTAGAGTATATGTTTCTTTATATGCTATTTTCTACATGAATTAAATGCAGAAATTACTAAAGTATTGACAATGAGAAGGCAATCGACATTTGTGAAATCGAACGTATCAAACCATTGGTCAAAAAATGGCTTTCTTGTTTGGTTGGTAAGTGAAACAAGTCATATCAAGCATAATTTGGAATTCTAACAATTAATCGCACCAAGTATTATACCATATGGAATTTAAATATGAAGCAATCATGTTTTCATTGTAGACATGCTTTTTTCGTCAATTTGGAAGGTCTGTTGTTAGGGCTGATTACCTCACCTTAAGGAGAGGGTTCATCTTCAACCATCATCTTTCTTCAACTTATGACTTCCATAGCTATATGATATGCTCAATGGAAGAAGAATTTAAAGTGATTGTTGGTGTAAGGTATGCCCTATGACCTTTGTTTTATATTTTTAAACATTATTTAGCTCATTATCTTTGTCAAGCTGCTAATGGATTGACTTGAGTATTGTAAATATTTGTAGTGCACATTTGTGGGGGTTTGTCATTGCTTTCATGCTGTTCAACATTAATGGTGAGATTTCTTTCAATTCTAGTTCAAAAACCATTGTGTTTTTAATATATTTTTTATTTTGAACATGGTTCATTATTGCCAACAAGTGTCGATCTCGGGGATCAAACTCGCGACATTTAGTCTCGTTGTCTGAACTATCCACCAACCGAGCCAACCATGTTAGCTTCATTGTGCTTTTAATATTTTTAAAAGAATTTATTATTTATGTTTGGCAGGATCAAATCTTTATTTTTGGATAGCCATTATACCTATTGCTGTGAGTGCTTGAAGGAACTGTTTTATTGTGTTTTTCCTTTTTCTTTTCCTAAACATAAATTATTATCATATTTATATGTTACAAACTTGGTTTCTATTACAGTTGGTTCTTCTTGTGGGTACAAAGCTGCAGCATGTTATTGCAACTCTAGCATTAGAAAGTGTAGGAATAAGTGGACTTTTTAATGGGGACAAATTCAAACCTCGAAACGATCTTTTCTGGTTCAAAAAGCCTGAACTGTTGCTTTACCTGATCCATTTTATTTTGTTCCAGGTTAGAAATAGTACTTCTTGTGATTTTGAAATACAACGGAAATTTATATGTTTACTCACAGACTGTATTTTACAGAATGCATTTGAGCTAGCTTCATTTTTCTGGTTCTGGGTAAAATTCTTCTCGTCATATCACTACATTGTCTTATGACAGTTGATCATTGGCACATTGTATTGCATTATATAATTTTTCTGACCTAATCTAATGATAATTTTTGTGATTGCAATGTCAGTGGCAATTTGGGTATAACTCATGTTTCATCAAGAATCATCAACTAGTATATTTTCGCCTTCTCTTGGGGTAAATTTGCATTCAATGTTCTTTTATATAAGCTGAGACTGTCTTACTTTTTGCTTGAAATCATGATCATTTTCTTGCCTCAACATTTGATTATCTTTTATATGAGTTTATTGTTCATAATTGTTTAAAACATAGGTTTGCTGGTCAGTTCCTTTGCAGCTACAGTACACTGCCACTTTATGCATTGGTCACTCAGGTACTTAACCAGAATTTGCTACAGACAGTTCTCCATCTTGTTATCATAAATAGCAATCACTTGGTTATTCAAATCTTTTCAAAAAATTATATACATCTATCTGATCCACTATCCCCAGCTTTGCATGGCATGTTTCCACTAAATCTTATATCGGCCCTTATATACTTATTTCTCTAATTAATTAATGAATCACTTCGACGAATTGAACATATGGACATTTAGGATCCGTCTGGATCAACTTAAATAAGCAAATAAGCAACTTTTTGGCTTTTTGAAAGGCAAAACCAATAAATTTTTGCTTTAAAAAAGCAAAAAATTGGTTTATTTAAGTCGATCTAAATTATTGATTTGGATACTAAAAATCTAACTTATTTTTAACAACCATAGATAAAGATTTTGCAATATAACAAATCTTCAGATATACTGAAAGAGCACCTTTAATAGTTTGCATAAATGCTACGAGTACCCACGCCCCCACCTTATATGCACTTGTTGAACATACATCTATATGTCTAATACGCCTGAATCCTGGAAAATCAATATTTTCCAACATTTGAACACATGTTCAACGAGTGCCTATCTTAATGTTTTGTAATCAACTGTTAGAGCAATATTGTAATATTACGAACTTGTACGGGGATTTTCACTTAATGGGTTTCTTAATCTAGAGTAATAAGCTTTTATCATTAAGTATCACTTTCATTTATCATTTATCATCTTTCTGTAGCATTTTAGAAAAATGATAATTTCTTTTGTCTTTTATTCTATAAACTAATTATCCAGAAGTGTTCTAGAAACTAATTAACCTGTGCTGAAAATACCTTCAGCCTAATTTCTTGAATTTGTAATATGTGGCCTCAATTCTTATTGGAGATGTTCTAACATTTTTCATACTCATATTAAAACCATGTATACACCAGATGGGATCAAACTACAAAGCAGCATTAATCCCGCATCGAATACGAGAAACAATGCATGGATGGGGAAAAGCAGCTCGAAAGAGGCGAAGACATCGTCGCTCAACTGATGACTCAACAACCATAAGAACGGAGACCAGCACGGTATGTTCCATAGAAGATGGAGATCAAGAACTATATGAAAATCCATCAGAAAATCCGAATCCTTACACACTAATCGAGTTACAACAAAGAGTTGATAATACTGAAACTACAACTGCAGCTACAACCCCATTGGTCTATGACCATACTGCCCCTAGTTCTCATGTTCCTCTTCTTCAGTCTTCTGCTTCTGCTCCTTCTTCCCCTGTATTTTCAGATTGTGGTAATGGGATATCGAGGTCGTTCTCTATGCCTGTTTGGAAAAGATGAGTGCAGATCATAAGCTTAAGTTGTAAATTTCTTGGATATTTAACTTAAATTTAGCCTATGTTTAAGTTTAGTAGTAAGATCATTTTAAATGCTACAAAATACATGTTAGGTGAAATATATGGGGTATTCAGTCTGGTTCTTGATGATACTTGTATATGGAAACATAATGTGCCTGATAGTGGATAAAATATATTGTTGAAGCATTTGTAGTGCTAGCTGTGTATGGGGATGTTAGAAATGTATCTTACTGTTCGTCTTTCTTCGGTTGTATTAGAGGACATACATATTGGTAATTGATGATAAAATAAACTATACAGTGTACACAGCTACTATATGTACAGTGATAATAAATTTAGTCTTGCGGTAATTTAATGATAATGAAATGGATGAATTTACATTTTAGGCCCAAAAAACAAGTTTAGACCTTGTTTAAAACTTATTATGAAAATTAGTCTTTTTTTCATAATACAACGTTTTTGTACATGCGCATTTCATAAATATTCCATAAATAAGCATGTATAAAATTTTAATTTATACTTGTGCAAATTGAAATTGCGCTAGTATATTTATATTTCTTTTTATATAAATCCATTTATGAAACGTGGAGGTGCAAAAATGTTGCATTATGTAAACGAAAACTAACGAAGACTAAACTTGAAATAAAAATTTTTCGACGGTCTAAAATGAAAATTTATCATAAATAAATATCAAAATCGTTGAGAGTAACATGTTTATCGATAATTTAAAGTTATTACAATAATAGACCTCAATGATAACCTTACTTCAATGATAGGCTCCGTTCGAAACTTATTACAAAGAATGATTTGTTTTTTACCAGATCAACTTTTGTGCTTGTGCACTTTTAAAATACGCAAACACAACTTTTCTAAAATTATAGAATTTCTGATATGGTGTAATAAGCATAACTCCGAGTCTTAAATAGTTTTAGAATTGCACAAGCACAAAAGTTGGTCTAACCTTCCCTCTCCCAAATGATCGATTTTAAAGTGATAACAATCTTAAACTTTAAGATTGTTTCCAACAATGGTAGGTTAAATGTAAAATGAAAAAAATATAGAAGAATAATCAGAAAAGCAAGTGACATAGTATTTTATAGTGGTTACCTTACGCCTACGTCTTGAATGTATTTTCTTGTTCATTTCACTCTAGATCCGAAGGAACCACAGGTACAACACAACATTCAATCTTAAAATTGGTAATGGTGGAGTTTCCCTTTAGGTATGAATAGGCAAAGTTTCAAGATCCAAAAGTTATTTTTCTATTCCAACTAGTCCTCTATTTATAGTTGAATTATGCTATAATTGGATTTTTTTGGTCGTCAGATCGTAATAATATCCGTTTAATACTTGGATCTAGAAAGATAGAAGGAAGACTAGATCATTCCCAGGACTTTCCCAAAATATGTATACATCGGTACCGATCAATAAACTTCTTCATTTTCTTGTATTTTCTTCCATTTTCCTTGACTTTACTTGCTTCACTCCTCAAGTCAATTTTTCCTTGATGCTTTTAAGCTTGATCCTTCGTGGATTTAGTAAAAATATTGGTTTTATTGAGAGATTCTATGGATCAGTACTGATTGACTTAGCCCAATTTCTTTCTATGGATCAGTATTGATTGACTTAGCCCAATTTCTTTACATTCTCCGTTGCCTTGATATCTTCATTACTCACTAAAAAGAAGGGGTAAAACAGATTAATATTTTGGTCGGTACCGATCCATGAACTTAGTCGATTTTTCCTTCTTTTTTTGATAGCTTTTCATACTCGGTCATCTTTGAGTATGACATCTATTCTTTCATCATTCCATAGTCCAATATCATTGAAATATCACTTATGAAAAATTCTGGATAACGCTTGCTTATGATTTTATGAACAAAAGGTGCTTTGAACCAAAACAAGCAACCAAATCAAAATATGCATAAACGTTTCTGTAACAACCTACCTTTTTCGATCTTCGGGTTCAACGTCCGAACCGACGTTAAGACCCAAAAGTCGAAAACGACAAGTCATTGGATATGATAACAAGAAACAAATACAATTCTAACCAATAACTTTTAGAATCTCACAGCGGAAGGAAACAAGGTATAATATATCGATAACCATCAATATTTCATAACACCGTAGACTATCAACAGTGTTGTATACATATGTCTTTACAATACAAATCAAACTCAATCCATAACACACAAATCATATCCAAATCATAATACTTATTTACATTATATACAACACGTACAATAAGATTCATGTCTCATGTTTCATCTCAACTCCATGCTCCATCAACCTAGTGATATAAATAAAGAGGGGAAAATAGGAGTGGGTCAGACATAAGCCTAAGAGAGTGAGTCATACTTGCTCCACATATACTACATGGATACTATTATAACATGATAAGAGTCTAACGTCTTGGTCACGTCTCTAATACAAAAGGTCATGCTACTTATCTAAAGAGCCATACCCCGCCGCCTTCGTATACTATCATGTCATTAAACTAATGTAAGTTAGACCCTCGTCCTGGTTTCGATCATACGCTATAGGACCTTTTAGCATCCACAGCTAAACCATGAAATGGACTAACGTGTTGGACCTGTCTCAATTGTTGTAAGACTGCTTAACGTATGTGCCTAAATAACAAATGAACTCGCATCGTGGAAGCTGATCCTTTGCGCTACAGGTACGCTTCCCGTCGGCTCCTCTTTGGACCCGCCTTACGTGCAATAAGAGAGCTTACCTCCTTGACCTGCCTACTTGTGTTATAGTACCGTTTACGTTCCAACCAACTACGAACACCTCTATCAATACATAACTACTCAAATCAAATCATGTGCAACGATCACACACAAGCATATTCCTCATCAACACATTAACCCCCAATTCACCTTCCAAATAGCTTCAATACACTCCACAAAGCTTGACAACCATTGCCTATTGTAACGACCCGGAATTTCACCACTTTGATTTGAGAATATTTAATTAGTTTTAAATATTCAAATAATGGATTTTATAATTGAAATAAAATCTCTTTTAGATAATAAATAATAATGGTGAAATAGTTTTTCAAATTTGTTTACAAAAATAATCAGTTCGAAGAAAAATAGAAAATTTGACCAGAATTCATTTTCCAAATTTTCGACTTTTCGTTGACTAAAAGTTGTTGAAACGTCGTAAACTCTATTGTATAATATAACACATATATTTATAAATAAGTTAGGATATATATATATATATATATACATACGTGTGTATTAGTATATATATGCATATGTATTTATACTTAGGTATATAAGGTTTAAAATATAAATTTAGTAAAAAGAACGTGTCACTCACCTTCATGCACCTTACCCCCCACTAATGTCCCTTCTCCTTTTCCAAGCTCCAGCATGTTTAAACATGTTTTTAGTACTAAATGTACTTATGTGAACATAAGTACATTTAGTACTAAAAACATGTTTAAACATGCTGGAGCTTGGAAAAGGAGAAGGGACGTGAGTGTGGGCTGAGGTGCGTGAAGGGGAGGTGGCATGGTGATGTGACAAGAGGAGGTGGAGGGTAAAGTAACAAGGGTGTTTAGGTAATTTACTTTGTTCTTGCTTATAAATACCCCTTTCATTTCTTAAATTTTGTCTTCTCTTCCTTCTGTCATATCTTTCTTATTTCTTAACCAAGTGGCAGTTTCCTTTTTTCCAAACCATGTATGATTTCAGTGGCTACAATTTTTATTTGTATCACTTTTTCAAATTTTGAGCTTAACCATATCAAAATCTCATTTCTTTGAAGAGCATTTTCAAACCCAGATTTTCAAGTCCGAAAATACCTCTTCTTATTTTGACCATATCTCCCTCAAAATTGACCCCAATTGAGTGATTCTTTTTTTAAAATTAAAGATAAAAGAATTTTCAAGAACTTATCTTTTTACAACGTTCCCAAATTCCATGATTTACTTGTCCAAAAATTAGTTAGAAGACCAATTTTCGGGTTGGATTTTTTTATGAATTCGATGATAATCCGAACCCCCTCCACCTTTCAAGGCCGAGCTCCACCACCTTTGGACCGTGTGCACCATACTTTGGCCAAACCATAAAGCCACTACAAGGCCACCAAATCTTGTTCTTACCAAAGTTAAAGCATGGATCTAGGCTCGGTTCAAAAGTTAGGGAAGTTCGAGTCATTTTGGTAGCTTTTGGGTGAGTATAACTCACGAATTCATTTAAAGGTTCTAACTTTAAATATGATGCTTAATTTAATAATAAATATTGTTATTTAGTTGTTAAGTATGTTGGATGTTTGGTTTAGACAATATTGTATGTTATTGTATGTGATTGGAAGCTAGACTTGATATGAAATCTAATGTTGAAGTTAGTTTGAAAGCAATTATAATTTAACCAAGTAATTATTTATTTATTTATTTAATGATTGTTTAATTAATAAATTAAGTAAGGTAATTAGTACTTAATCATTAATTAAGTTAGGGTAATTAGTACTTAATTATTTTTAAGTAAGTTAATTATAAATTGTTAAATAATAAAGACTTAATTATTATTTAATTAATTATTTAGATATTAATCATTTTTTATTTAAGATTAATTAAATTATTTATATCAGAAGGGTTTAATTATTAATTAATTACTAATCAAGTTAAATTTAAGTTAAGATGTAATTAAAACTTAATTATGATTTAATTATTTTAAATAAAGGTTTAATTTTTTTATTTAAGTTTTAATTAAGGAATATTTAATTAATTAATTGATATCAATGAACAATTAATAAATAATTAAGGGTTTAAATTATTATTTAATAATTAATTAAAGACTAATTATGGTTTAATTATTTATTTTTAAAAGGATAATTATTATTTAATTATTTATTTAATAGTTAATTATTATTTAACTATTAATTAAAGGTTTAATTATTATTAAGTGGAGAGTTTGATTGTCATTTAATTTTTATATTAAAGTTTTTAGGTTTTAAACTACTTTAATTCCGTAGATCGGTTTTGTTTTAAAGTAATTTCTTTTAAAAAAATATTTTTAATCCAAGGGATTTCTTTGTCGATTACCCTTAAGTAATCCCAACTGAATATGAAACCCAATGACATCTGGTCAGTAGAATAAAACACCACTCTACTAATTAAGTAATATTGGGCATTTGTTTGGTAGTATAAATCACAGTTCTGCCATAATTTCCCAAGTAGATTATGTTTACATCTATTTAAGCAGAATAATGACTCATTCTGCTATTATATTAACTTGGACATGTGTTTAGCAGAACAAATCTCCGTCTGCTATTATATTAACTTGGACATCTTACCTATATGTTTATTTGTTTGTTGTTGGCTGATACCCTTATATATATCTGTTTGTTATGTAAATACCCATGCTATAACTTGAAAAGTAAACTTAATTAAAAGAGGACCATTGCGGTCACTAAACTTCTTTTTGATTTTTAAGGTCAATCATAATTTTAATAATGGTTTCAAGTTAAGTAATGATTTTAGTAAACTTGTTTTAAATAATTGTTTTATTTATCAAAAGGACTTTATTAAATGATTTTATTAAATGAGTTTTGTTTTAAACAAGGAATATTTATAAGAAAGTTTTATAAATGATTTCGGATATTTATAAAAGAAGTTAATAAATAATTTTGGAGATTTATAAAGAGATATATAAATGGTTTTGATATTTATAAGAGAGTTTTGTAAATTTAACTTGGTGATTTATAAAGAGTTTTGAAAATGGATTTGGAAATCAAGTAAAGAAGCTCTATAAATAAAAGATATTTATTAAGAGGATTTATTGAAGGAAATTTATAAAAGGATTTGAGATTGGATTTCCTTTAACTGACCTTCTTAATTCTAGTGGTATGGACAATCATTCCACACTTAACACCGAAGAAATATTGTTTGAGGTTATCTTTATCTCTAATTTAAATAACATTTTGTTTTGATTCTTTGATATGTTTTGAAAATGAGAAATCTTTCACAAATGCTTTGTGAATATACTTATGTCAGTGAGATAAGTATATGAATGTTTTTGATAAATACTTTTGAAAAGAGTTTTAATAAATGAAAGATTTAGTTTGAGGCTTAGTGGTTGCTATGGGTAATTAAATCTCTAAATTTTTTGTTGTTTGTTTATTTGATAGTTAAAAAACCGACTATCAAATCTGTACCAAAATATAACTTGGAAATATCTAAGAGAAACACGTGAGTTATATGGCACAGTCATATTTGATGATGATTAAATATCTAAGAGAAACACGTGAGTTATATGGCACAGTCATATTTGATGATGATTACTGTGCGTATAAATCTCGTTTTGTTCTCCTAGGACAAATGATAGGGAGATTCGTCCACTTAAACGGTTAGGGGGTGATCCCCGCTCCTATGTATTGTATGATTATTTCCGAAAGAACCGAGGTTGAGTTTACCGGAACTATCGAAAGTTGTTTTGAAGAGACTTGGATCAGATAAGTATAAATTACCCGAAAACCACTTCGATCCAACTCAAGCATTTTGAACTGAATATATCTTGAAGATGATTGAAGACAAAGCTTTTGATGTGCAATGGCTACTTTATGCTAATCCTAAGGGTGATTCCAAAATGGATGTTGTAGAGGTAGTGCCTTCGGTTTCGTTCAGATCCAAAACGAACTTGTATGGATGAATGTTGGCACTGCATTGCTGTCCGTAGGGCGGTGTTAGCATTCCAAGATGGTTTGCTATATAAAAGGTAATCGTAGCCTCAAGCCTCATTAACTCGGGAATGACTAAAATCAGGGGATATGCTTCAATGCTATGTTGTTCGCTACCATTACAGTATGGTCATCATCCGATCTAGATTGTAGTTTAGATCATGTATGCTCGGGGATCATTCTGGTTGTTGATCCCAACCAAGGTGATGACATATTCAACGATATCCAGTAAAGGGTAGAGCCGGACTTGACTTGCAGGGAGTCCATGTAAGGCTCTCGGTGTGTTTTATCTGGTGATGCACTATGATTGGTGGTACCCCAATGCTTTGTCATAGTATGGAATCCAATCTCCAATACAAGCCATTATGGTTTTGATTGTTCCCAACTATGTTGGAATGTGAGATGCAAGAATTTTAGCTATTTTATATATTTACTTTGAACCCTTAGACATTATTATAATAATACTGGATTTTATATAAAAGTGTTTTGGTTATCGTAAGGTAAAAACCCATCCGTGTTTATGTGCGGCATAGTCTTACGAGATATTGTTGATTTTAAATGATTTTACAAGTTATAATAAATTAATTCCTTGTGATTTGAGTTTCTCACGCTGGTTTTACCAGACTGATCCAGGCGTTATTTTTCTTATAATGCTCGGGTCAGCCCGAGCATATTTTCCAAATTTAGCTCGATCCTTTAGAGCTTTCACGTGACGAGCTGGATTCTCCAAGATGTATTCACGTACCTTATATTCTTCCACTGTTTTCATTTGTTTTGTTTTTGTCTGTATCTATCAGTAATTGTAAGGATAGGCTGTTATAACTGTCCAGGCTGCTAATGGGTTAATGTACTCTAACGATGTGTATGGTAATGATAATTTCTTTTTGTGAAGACTTGTTCATATCATATATTTCTCGTCACGTTTTTTGAGATTTTGTTCTTACTTTTTCTTTTTTTCACCCTTAATGACCTATCTTTCGGACACTTAAATGATCGACACACGAATACCGAGGATGTATTAAGTGTCATCTTTAGGTATAAGAAAGGCAGATTGTTACATGTGGTATAAGAGCTTAGGTTGAGCGAACACCTAGGCTTTGGTGGGGTAAACTCATTTGAGATAGGGTAAGAGAGACCTTAGGATGAGTTTGAGTGTATATATATAAGAGCACGTATTTTTTAGTGCTATAAAAATGTTTTATATTATGTTGATTTATCGGTTGAGTGGTTATGAATTTTGGTCGATGTAGAGGGAACAACTGTATCGATAGGGGTTTCTAAACACTTAAACTAGGCAAATCAACATAGTATCGTTTAGATGGGTAAATAAAATAATTTTACCTAAATTATATTTTATATATAAATGGAAAATTTCAAAAATAAAATATAGTTATATATAATGTGATTGTTGTTAGGAGTTGATAATATTTAATTATTATCATATAGGGTTTAGTTAGTCATGATTGTCCAATTTTGAGCATTGAATATTATCTGATTTATTGGTAGTTTTCCTTTTTCCATCATAATTTAGGTAGATAGAATTTGTGGGAACATTGAAATGAACACCGTGTGAATTGAGTTTTATAGTTTGACTATAAGGCGTTCGATGATAATATTGAGTCAAAAGAATTGAATTTTAATAAATGGGTGTTTATTAAAAAATAAAGGAAACACATTTTAAAAATGAATATTTGAGGAAAGATTTTATATACAGTGATATATAATCAGAATTATAAAATATATTTTGAAAATAAGCTGGATTTTCGAAGAATCTAAATCCCGGTGACTTTGATAAAGTTTCCAAATGATTTTTGGAAAAATAGTAATAACTTTACATAAAAATATTTTAAGGTAAAAATATTTTTGAAAAAGAATTTAAGAGTAAGATTTTTCTTTGGACAGTTCAGGAAATGAATCTCGATCTATTTTATGATGATCTGAATAATCTTATGAGTGACAATCGAATGTTTTCTTAGGGAGATGTGATAATACACTTAGTAAATTATTCTCTTTGTCATTGTACGATCGAAACAAGTTCAAATTCGAATGAATCCAAAGCAAGTGGATGATAAATATTTTGTCAAAACGATTTAGCTGAAATATATGTGTATATAGTATTGTTTTAAAAAAAATTGAAAAGAAAGAAGTATTTTTATAATTAACTAGTTCGAGTGACTGGAAAGTGACTAAAAATGAGCAGGAAATGCATTCGGATGGTAAATACATCTCTTGAGTATTACCCTTATTGGTAAGGGATTTATGATACTATTCAGTAGTATCCAGTTCCTTGATATCATTTTGGAGTTACTTGGACTATATGTACATCTTCTAACGGTTAAAAATAAAGTATTATTTCAAAAAGATTTTTAAAATAAAACCGAGTATTTGGCTCTTAAGTTTCAAAATAATAAGGCACTTGATTAAAGAATGGATAAATAAATGAAGTTTTAAAATTGAATTAACTTAATAAGGAGGTTTAATAAACTTTGTTTTATTAAACCATGTCTTTTGATTTTAACATCTAGAAGTGAAAAAATATTTGATGTTATTGGGCCGGCTAATAAACGTCATTACCTTAGAGGTGTCTAAAAAAAGGTAGACTCTAGGACAGAGTTTGGATACCAGTATCCTACTCTTCTTAGCTACTTACCAGACCAATTGGGTAAAGGGATTGAATTGGTCGGTTCGGTTTTAAGACTCAAAATTATTTTGGATCTACATCTGAATAGTTAAAAACTGAGTAAAACTAAAAATCTGATGCTTTGTATATATACTCTTAGGATGTAGGAGAGTATTATGCAAGTTAAAAAAAATTTAAAATGATTTTATAAATCAAGTTGTATCATTTAAAAATGTTAGAACCTAAATTGGAATTGTATGAAATGTTTTCATAAATATTTTGGGAGGATAGAAAGTAGTTGGCACGTGGATCATTTTCACCATTTTACATAATTCTCGATCCAAGATTCGAGTACATGACTTAAGGTGTTTCACACCATTCCGAAGAAGGATTTATCGCTCGATTATTGACGGGTAACACTTGGTGAGGGTTTTAATATGGAACCAAAAATTTTCTATCATAATATATGGCTATGTAAGGAGAATGGAGGTTTCTAATTAAGAAGCCTGGTAGGAGTCTGCACTAGGAAGTCGGGTGAGCGATACTAGTTCGGAAGGAAAGCTATGTATTCGAGTGAGTGATCAAACCAGATTTTTGGTATAAGAATGATATATGCACATCATACGGACTAATGTATAATATTCCCAGTTGTTTTTTGTTTTGGGTTTAGGGCTGTGGTAAAATTTCGGGGTTAAAATTCTTTTAAGGGGGTGAGTGTAACGACCCAGAATTTCACCACTTTGACTTGCGGATATTTAATTAATTTTAAATATTCAAATAATAGATTTTATAATTAAAATAAAATCCCTTTTAAATAATAAGTAATCATGGTGAAATAGTTTTCAAATTTGTTTACAGAAATAATTAGTTCAAAGAAAAATCGAAAATGTGATCGGAATTCGTTTTTCGAATTTTCGACCTTTCGTCGACTAAAAGTTGTCGGAAGGTCGTAAACTCTATTGCATAATATAACACATATATTTATAAATAAATTAGGATATATATATATATATATATTTGTATGTGTATTAGTATATATGTATACACACACATATGTATTTATACTAAGGTATATAAGATTTAAAATATAAATTTAGTAAAAAGAATGTGTCACATCATAGGCAAGCATAAGTACATTTAATACCAAAAACATGCTTAAACATGTTAGATCTTGGAAAAGGAGAGTGGACATGAGTGTGGGCTGAGGTGCATGAAGGTGAGGTGGCATGGTGATGTGGCAAGAGGAGGTGGAGGGTAAAGGACCAAGGGTGTTTAGGTAATTTACTTTGTTCTTGCTTATAAATACCCCTTTCATTTCTTCAATTTTGCCTTCTCTTCCTTCTGCTATATTAACCAAATGGTGGTTTTCATTTTTTCAAACCGTGTATAATTTTAGTGGCTACAACTTTTATTTGTATTACTTTTTCAAAATTTGAGCTTAACCATGTCCAAATCTCATTTCTTTGAAGAGCATTTTGGGATCTAGATTTTCAAGTTCGAAAATACCTCTTCTTATTTTGACCATATCTCCCTAAAAAATAATCCTGATTGAGTGATTCTTTTCTTAAAATTAAAGATAAAAGAATTTTCAAGAACTTATCTTTTTACAACGTCCCCAAATTCCATGATTTACTTGTCCAAAAATTAGTTAGAAGACCAATTTTCGGGTTGGATTTTTTTGTGAATTCGATGATAATCCGAACCCCCTCCACCTTTCAAGGCCGAGCTCCACCACCTTTGGACCGTGTGCACCATACTTTGGCCAAACCATAAAGCCACTACAAGGCCACCAAATCTTGTTCTTACCAAAGTTAAAGCATGGATCTAGGCTCGGTTCAAAAGTTAGGGAAGTTCGAGTCATTTTGGTAGCTTTTGGGTGAGTATAACTCACGAATTCATTTAAAGGTTCTAACTTTAAATATGATGCTTACTTTAATAATAAATATTGTTATTTGGTTGTTAAGTATGTTGGATGTTTGGTTTAGACAGTATTGTATGTTGTTGTATGTGATTGGAAGTTAGACTTGAAATGAAATCTAATGTTGAAGTTAGTTTGAAAGCAATTATAATTTAACCAAGTAATTATTTATTTATTTAATGATTATTTCATTAATAAATTAAGTAAGGTAATTAATATTTAATCATTTATTAAGTTAGGGTAATTAGTACTTAATTATTTTTAAGTAAGTTAATTATAAATTGTTAATTAATAAAGAGTTAATTATTATTTAATTAATTATTTTGAGATTAATCATTGTTTATTTAAGATTAATTAAATTATTTATTTGAGAAGGGTTTAATTATTAATTAATTACTAATCAAGTTAAATTTAAGTTATTGCTTCCATTTGAACATTCTCCGAGTTTTTAATGGCTTCCATCCCCTAACATTCTCCTTCAAATCATCTCTCCAACCTTCCCAGCCACCCATCTCCTCGGCCCAGTCATCCTTAGCCTCCCAGCTCCTCCGCCCAACCTTCCCAGCCATCTAGCCCCTCCATTTCAGCAAACCCATCACTTTTCCCTAGGTCTTCAAACCCACCACAATTGGTCCCCACTCTCATAACCAATGGTCATCCTTCTACACTACCCGCATGTGCCCGATCGTACGCCCAGGTGGCGGCTTCCACCCCTCATCCTCCTATACTCCGTAATCCACCTGTCATCAAGCGCCATAGATTCCTTCCCATATTCATATCGACCCATACAACCCTTGAATTTCTGAAGTCCAAACGTCGCTGTCTCCATTGTGTAGGAAGTGGCCATGTGGCAAAAATGTGTAGGGATGCAAAGATTTGCTTCTTTTGTGGATTCTATGGTCATGCACAGTCGTTTTGTCCCAAGAAAAAAAATCATTACAACGCTTCGTTATCTGTGCATGATATGCCAGCTCCTCAGAACGATCACTTCGCGCAGACTAAGAGGGTCCCATTTTCTGATCCTATTGGCAAACAAAATAATATACCTCGAACCCATATCCACACTCAACCACCCTCCCATACCTCTCCCACAAAATCTTCCTCTTCTCTTCGTTTCCCAATGGACGATCCTTCCAAATATTTCACTGCCACCATAATCAATGGTTTCTGGACCATCGAAACCCTCTCCATCACACTAACAGCTCTTCTCCAAATCCAAGAATGGCTAACATGGATTCTTTCTAATAAACGTTTCCTAGTCTACTGCCCCTCTACGATTGCCCATGATCAAGCTTTGAGACTCAGATCAATTACCAAAGCAAATAGCTCTGGAACGGTTCTCATTGAACCTTGGTCAGACTTTGTACCACCGATCGCACCAAACCTAGAGCCCCCAACTTGGGCTAGAGTGCAAGGCTTCCCCGAGCTACTGCGAAACAACCTAGAAGCGGTGAGTGCTGCCTTGAATTCCATGGTAGGTCAGTAACTATGGATGAATGTGACTAGGCCCACTTTGATCACCGATACCTTTACCTGCAAATACAATTCTTCGAAGGCATAGTTACTCCATGCACCTTTGTAACGCGACTTAACAACGCTGATCATCTGCTCACAGTTGAGCCTTGGAACCATGAGCATCCCAGTAGAAGACCGGAGACTCTTATCCTTGGCACTGACTTTGAGAGAGATTGGAGATGTTTCAACGAACCTTTCAACATCCCATCCGACCAGTCTGACTCGGAGGCGCTCTTTGATGCCATGAATTTTGAGGCCGACATGTCCCCGCCCAATCTACCTCTGACCCCCAGCATATCACTCCGGATGACTCATTGGAGGTGATGGGCCCATTCAATGGAAGCGATTGGCCTAATATTGAGCCTCGTTGGGACCCTCTGGCTGATCTAGACCTCTCTGTCCCGATTCATCTACAGATCCCCCAGTTGTAAGTCGAGACACCTCCTCCGCCTGTATCCTCTCTACCAGCCCAGATTTCCACTCCAGATCCACAACAAGTAGCTTCGCTCATCCCAGCCCTGGTTCGTCGGAGAAATAGATTAAACTAGGAAGATGCCTTGCCAGGAAGCTCTGGTATTTTTCTTAAACTTGTTGTTTTTTCTTCAGCTAACTCCAAAATAAATAAGAAAATGGGTCGTTGCATAGGCATAAACCTATCGGATGATCAATACATGGCCATGCAATTACTAGAAACCGAGCGTATGTCCTTCTCCCAATGAAAATAGTTTCATGGAATGTTCGGGGTTTGGGGGACCCCTCTAAATGTCATGCAATCAATCTTATTCTGGCCCCGCAAAAAATAGACATCCTTCTTATTCAAGAATCCAAACTTTCAGATCCGTCCCCATCCCTCCTTAGACTGTTAGGTGGCCCTCATTTGTCTGGTTGGGCCCACATTGATGCCATTGGCTCAAGAGGTGGTATAATTACTGCTTGGAATGAATCCAACTGGTCCATCTGTCAAACTATTCCTCACCCTGCTATTTTACACATTATCCTTCGACACCTTCACTCGGACATATTATACCTCTTCTCTAATGTTTATGGTCCCCAGAATTCTCACGAGAGAGCGACTTTATGGTCGAATTGCTTGGAAACTGCATCTCTTTTTAATGGTCCCTGGGTTATTAGAGGTGACTTCAATACAACCAGATCTCCCTCCGATAGAAACTCGGGTAACAATTCGCAAGATTCCATTGCTTTTAATGATTTTATTAATTCATGTGCTCTCATCGACCCACCCATCAGTAACCGCCTCTTCACATGGTCCAACCGCAGATCCATTCCATCTCTAGCAAAATTAGATAGCTTCCTATTCAACTCCGCTTGGGATGACCTTCACCCACTCACGCTTATTAATGGCCTTGCCACGACCCTATCTGATCACTGTCCTCTCCTCCTCGATTCTAGATCTACACCGAATCCTCATCGTCAATTCAGATTCGAGCGCCTCTGGCTTCTAGAGCCATCTTTCGATGCCTTCGTCAAGCTAACATGGACCCAACCCTCCCATCTTCAATCAGCCACTGCTCGTGTTGTCTCCAAACTCTGTTCACT
The DNA here is from genome assembly GCA_030737815.1 of Allium fistulosum. Taxonomy (NCBI): domain Eukaryota; kingdom Viridiplantae; phylum Streptophyta; class Magnoliopsida; order Asparagales; family Amaryllidaceae; genus Allium; species Allium fistulosum. The sequence goes on from CM060901.1 coordinate 724,102,391, forward strand.
TAGAAAGCTCATTAGACCCTGGTAAAAATCCATTTGGGGTTCGATCCGCTCTCGTATTGCGGAGACCCAAGATGGCAATTTACATCTCAACATTCTAGAAGAATCCTGCCCCTTGTCTGGCCCTGAATCTAGCCGCCTGAAAGAGTTGGAGTTAGAATTAGACAGACTTATCAAACAAGAAGAGATTGGTTGGAAGAAACGTTCCATAGCCAAATGGATTGATGAGGGGGACAAGAACACTGCTTACTTTCATCGCATTGCCAATGGTCATCGTAGATCCAATTTCATTCCGAAAATCCTGCATAATGATACCATCTTTACTGCCCAAATTGACATCCTTCGTCTTTTCACTGATTATTACCGCAACTTCCTTGGTCGAACCACTCCCCAGCTCCCCCCTATTGATTGGAATCTCCTTTACCCCAACCCTTCCCTAATCCCAGTTGATCACCCCTTCACTGAAGAAGAAATTTGGTCGGCCTTAAACGCCATGGTCGATGATAAATCCCTTGGCCCGGATGGCTTTGGCCCCCTTTTCTTCAAACATTTTTGGGTAACTATCAAATCTGACATTATTGATATGTGTGTAGAATTTCAATCTAATCCATCAGTGATTTCAAAATTAAACTATGCCAACATCATCCTCATCCCCAAACCACTCGGTTCCACCACCCTTCCTTCCTTTCGCCCAATCAGTCTCCTAAACACAACCTTTAAAATCATCACTAAACTCCTTGCTAATCGACTCCAAAAGACCATTGGTTCTCTAATTGAGGTGGAACAATCGGCGTTCATCCAAGGCCAAAACATCTTAGACTGTGTTGCAGCCACCTAGGAAGTTATCTCTTTCTGTCATCACTCTTCCACACCAGGTGCCTTCCTCAAACTAGACTTCTCCAAAGCTTTCGACTCTGTTAACTGGCACTTTCTCCTCGATCTTATGAAGCACAGAGGTTTCTCAGATACTTGGTGTAATTGGATCAAATGTATCCTAGATACTAGCTATTCATCTATCTCTATCAATGGTACTTTAGGGGGCCATATAAAATCAGCCAGAGGCCTTAGACAAGGCGGCCCTCTATTGCACTTCTTTTTGTTCTCATCTCTGATGTCTTCAATCGTATGGTCAAACACGCAATCTCCAATAACCTCCTTGCTGGCATCAAACTCCCCAACTCAGAACTGTCAATCTCTAACCTTCAATTCGCTGATGACACCATTCTGTTGATCTCCCCAAAACAAGATCACCTCCGCTGTCTCAAAGTTCTTTTATACATCTTCGAACTCATCTCTGGCTTATCCATCAACTTTCACAAAAGTTCCATCCTTATGCTTGGCGACGCCCAACACCTAGGCCCCTTTTCTACCTCTCTGCTTAACTGCAAACTTGACCAATTCCCCATCTCCTATCTTGGTGTCCCCCTTCACCCCACCAAACTTGGTCGACAAGACTGGCTCCCACTAATCTCCAAGATCGAATCTCGGTTATCATCGTGGAAAGCCAATTCCTTATCTGCTGCAAGCCGCCTAGTCCTTGTCAAATTGATCCTATCAGCCATCCCCTCGTTCTGGATGTCTTTTCATGTACTGCCGGAATGGGTTATAAAAAAACTGATACTAGTAGGCGTTCTTTTCTCTGGAATGGCAATAAAGGGAAATGTTTAATCAACTGGAAATCAGTCTGCCTACATAAGGAACATGGTGGTTTAGGATTAGTTAACCTCCACTCTTTCAACATTGCTCTCTTATCCAAATGGCTTTGGCATATCATCACTCCGGGCCACTTCATCTAGAAAGAGTGGATCCTTCAGCTTCACTACCAATCCAACCCTCATCTCTTCCTCCATTCATCTTCTCGCCTTTCACCCTCTCCCTTTTGGGCAAGTGTTTTGAAATCTATTCCCCGTGTCAAATCCCTATTCCATGTCACCATAGGCAATGGTTGCAATTGCCTTTTCTGGCTTGACATCTGGCATGATCAATCCCCTCTCACCCGCTCTCTTGCTAATTTACTTCCCCATATCTCCCACCACTTCAAAAATGTTGCTGACCTGACCTCCCTTGGCCCAGGCAGCATATGCCCCCCCAGCTCTCTTTGACCTTAACACGTTGAATGACCTTATCTCAGCCTCTAATTTGCTCCTTTCCACCCAACTCACTGACACATCAGACCACTATTTCTGGGCGCTAGCTCCAGAGAAAGGCTTTTCGGTTGCCTCATGCTATTCATTCCTCAACCATCCTGGTAGGTCATTCTCTTTCGCAAGACTTTGGAAATGCAGACCCCCTCGCATCCTTTTTTTCCAATGGTGCCTCATCCATGCTCGTATTAACACTAAAGACAGACTCATACGCTGGAACTCCCAGCTTGACCCTCTTTGTGTCTTATGCTCTTCACATGAAGAATCCATTGCTCATCTTTTTTTCGACTGTGACTTCTCCTATCGCATTTTTGCCTCGGCCAGTGCTAGCCTCATTGGATACATCCCAGTCATACACTCATTCTTTGACTACTGGCAATATAACAAGCTAGATAAAAATCTCGATACCTATCTTGCTATTTATAGTTGGTGCATTTGGAAAGAAAGGAATGCTTATGTTTTCAATAAACCCAAAAGCAGTATTGATAGAATTTGTAACAAAATCTCCTATCTATTTTCTATATGGACAGGCTCAGCGCATAGGCGTCCCTTCACTTGGTGTCTTCCTTACAACAACAATTCTTCTACAGACTGACAGTTCATGATTTCAGAAGATATCTGATAGTGCTCTCACTTTAGCTGGGTAGAATGCTATTTTTATTTTACTACTATCGTTGTATATACAACTGTCTGTGTTTTTTCATTTTGGGATTTACTTAATCTACGAATACTACTTTCTACAACTTTTGGCTACCGACCAGGCTTGTTGGTCGCCTTCTATTATATATAATATATATTATCTAATCGGCTGTGTAGCTATGCGCTACACACCCGTTCCTCTAAAAAAAGATGTAATTAAAACTTAATTATGATTTAATTATTTTAAATAAAGATTTAATTAATTTGTTTAAGTTTTAATTAAGGAATATCTAAATTAATTAGTTGAGAGTAATTAATAATTAATTAATAATTAAGGGTTTAAATTATTATTTAATAATTAATTAAAGATTAATTATGGTTTAATTATTTATTTTTAAAAGGATAATCATTATTTAATTATTTATTTAATAGTTAATTATTATTTAATTATTAACTAAATGTTTAGTTATTATTAAGTAAAGAGTATACTTGTCATTTAATTTTTATATAAAATATTTAAAGTTTTAAACTACTTTAATTCCAAAGATGGTTTTGTTTTAAAGTAACTTGCTTTTAAAAGAATATTTTTAATCCAAGGAATTTCTTTGTCGATTACCCTTAAGTAATCCCAATTGAATATGAAACCCAATGACATTTGTTTAGCAGAATAAAACACCGTTCTGCTAATTAAGTTATATTGGATATTTTTTTGGTAGTATAAATCACAGTTCTGCCATAATTTCCAAAGTAGATTATGTTGACATCTATTTAAGTAGAATAAAAACCCATTCTGCTATTATACTAACTTGGACATGTGTTTAGTAAAACAAATTCCCGTCTGCTATTATAGTAACTTGGAAATCTTACCTATATGTTGATTTATTTGTTGTTGGCTGATTCCCTTGTACATATCTGCTTGTTATGTAAATACCCATGCTACAACTTGAAAAGTAAACTTAAATAAAAGAGAACCATTGTTGTCAGTAAAATTCTTTTTGATTTTTAAGGTCAATCATACTTTTAATAATGATTTCAGGTTAAGTAATGATTTTAGCAAAGATGTTTTAAATTATCATTTTGTTTATCAAAAGGTCTTTGTTAAATGATTTTATTAAAGAATTTTTGTTTCAAATAGGGAATATTTATAAGAAAGTTTTATAAATGATTTTGGATATTTATGAAGGAAGTTTATAAATAATTTTAGAGATTTATAAAGAGATATATAAATGGTTTTGGTATTTATAAAAGAGTTTTGTAAATTTAACTTGGTGATTTATAAAGAGTTTTGAAAATGGGTTTGGAATTTAAGTAAAGAAGCTTCATAAATAATAGAGATTTATAGAAGGAAATTTATAAAAGGATTTGAGATTGGATTTCCTTTAGCCGATCTTCTTAATTCTGGCGGTATGGACATTCATTCCACACTTAACACCGAAGGAATATTGTTTGAGGTTATCTTTATCTCTAATTTAAATAACATTTTGTTTTGATCCTTTGATATGATTTGGAAATGAGAAATCTTTCACAAATGCTTTATGAATATACTTATGTCAGTGAGATAAGTATATGAATGTTTTTGATAAATACTTTTGAAAAGAGTTTTAATAAATGAAAGATTTAGTTTGAGGCTTAGTGGTTGCTATGAGTAATTAAATCTCTGAATTCGTTGTTCTTTGTTTATTTGATAGTTAAATATCCGACTATCAAATCTGGACCAAAATATAACTCTAGAAAAATCTAAGAGAAACACGTGAGTTATACGACATAGTCATATTTGATAATGCTGTACTGTGCGTATAAATCTCGTTTTGTTCTCCTAGGACAAATGATAGGGAGATCCGTCCACTTAAACGGTTAGGAGGTGATCCCTGCTCCTACATGTTATTTGATTATTTCCAAAAGAACTGGGGCTGAGTTTATCGGAACTATCAAAAGTTGTTTCGAAGAGATCGGGATTGGATAAGTATAAATTATCCTAAAACCACTTCGATCCAATTCAAGTGAACTGAAGATATCTTGAAGATGATTGAAGACGAAGCTTTTTAAGTGTAAGGGCTACTTGATACTACTCCTGAGGGTGATTACAAAATGGGTGTAGTAGAGGAAATGCCTTCGATTTCGTTCAGACCCAGAACGAACTTGTATGGATGAATGCTAGCACTGCATTGCTGCCTGGAGGGTAGTGTTAGCATTCCAAGATGGTTTGCTACATAAAAGATAATCGTAGCCTCAAGCCTCATCAACCCGGGAATGGCTAAAATCAAGGGATATGCTTCAATGCTATGTGGTTCGCTACCATTACGGTATGGTCATCATCCAATCTAGATCAATATTTTAGATCATGTATGCTCGGGGATCATTTTGGTTGTTGATCCCAACCAAGGTGATGACATATTCAACGCTATCCGGTAAAGTGTAGGGCCGGTCTTGACTTGCAGGGAGTCAATGTACGGCTCTCAGTGTGTTTTATCTAGTGATGAACTATGATAGGTGGTACCCCAATGCTTTGTCATAGTATGGAATCCAATCTCCAATACAAGCCATTACGATTTTGATTGTTTCCAACTATGTTGGAATGTGAGATGCAAGCATTTCATCTATTTTATATATTTACTTTGAACCCTTAGACATTATTATAATATCACTAAATTTTATATAAAAGTGTTTTGGTTATCGTAAGGTAAAAACCCGTCCATATTTATGTGCGGCATGGTCTTATGAGATACCTTTGATTTTAAAAGATTTTACAAGTTATAATAAATTAATTCCTTGTGATTTGAGTTTCTTACGCTGGTTTTAAAAGATTGATCTGGGCGTTATTTTTCTTATAATGCTCGGGTCAGCCCGAGCATATTTTCCAGATTTAGCTGGATCCTTTGGAGCTTTCAAGTGACGAGCTGGATTCTCCAAGACGTATTCATGTACCTTATATTCTTCCACTGTTTTCATTTGTTTTGTTTTTGTCTGTATCTATCAGAAATTGTAAGGACATGCTGTTATAACTGTCCTGGCCGATAATTGGTTAAAGCACTCTGATGATGTGTATAATAAAGATAATTTCTTTTTGTAAATACTTGTTCGTATGATATATTATTCGTCAATTTTTGTGAGATTATGTTCTTTCTTTTTCTTTCTTTCACCCCTAACGACCTGTCTTTCGGACACTTAAATGATCGGCACATGAACATCGAGGATGCATTAAGTGTTGTCTTTAGGTGTAAGAAAGGCAGATCATTACACCTATCTATTCTAATTTGGCCTAGTTGGGTCTAGGTTCAACCAGACCCAGTCCGGTCTTGACCGGTGCACCAGTTCAGATAGGAATAGTCGATCGATGCCACCGTTCGACCAATCATGCACAAGAGTGCATGCTTGGTAGTGGTATTCTACCATTTTTTCGCGTCATTTCACCCTTGGTCACCTTCGTTCTGCCTTCAATCGTCTAGTAACATCCCTAATGTCTTAGATTATGTTTCAACGATGATTTTAAGTCCGAACTTCATTTGATTCCATGGTATATGCACCGATTTAGGGAAAAAGTGATTTACTTTGTTTTTAAGTTTAACGATCATCAATTCCCTCCCAATCTCTCATTAAATCAGAATTTTTAGCAAATTAGTTGATTATCTACTCGTATTAGACTACATATCACATAGATAGGGTTATCTAAGCATTATATCGGAAGAACACAAAGATCACTCACTGAATTGCTCTCCAATGACTCTAACCTTTGTCGTCCAGACTATTGTGCGACCAGGCCTTCGAGTTTCGCCTTCAATTAGGTATGTACTCATATTACCCTCCATCTTCTCCACGTTGCTGCTAATTTTATTCGATTCCATCAAGAATCGTGTAATTTGTTATATTTTGAAGATTAGATAGGAAGAGGGAAATGGGAAGAGAGTGAAACGATGGGAGTTTAGAAGTGAGAAAAGAAAATAACGTACTCTTCTAGTTGGGTTTATACATACATGGAGAGAAGAGTAATGATAATCAAAATTTAAATTTGGCACTTATTAGCTCGACACAAAACCATCTATAATGCCTTCATACGATCTTCAACTAGACAAATTAATATACTGTGCTGATCATAAAAATGAGACATTCGCAATAGTGTAAGTTCCGTTGTTAAATTATAAAGTTGAAAAATATCAATTTTCCTCTTCTTTATTTAATTAAGATTATTTACTAATTCAATCCAATTAAAATCGTTATATGATTAAATTTTAAATATAATATATCTTAACTTTTTAGTGTATTGCATTCTCCTCCATAAAAGAATTTCTCAGAATGACTTAAATCTTAGATAGGAACAATGTATCGTCAAACAAATATCAACCAACTAAACAAACATAGCGTCCAGTGTATCCAATAAGTTTAAATATGTCGAACATAATGATATGTATAACATATGGATATAAATGATGCCGTGTAACATGAAGTTTCTATACTTATAATGCATAAATGCATATATTTCTACATGAATGCAAAGGTCATGTCACAACCATCAAACTCATATCTGGTAATCCTAAATCTACCGTAATCTATCCTAGCAATCAAATAATCAAAAGGATCTAATTTAAACTAAAAATAACCTAACCTTAAGAACTCGGACCAAACTAAGGAACGTACTGGAAAATAATTGTGGATGAAAATCCTTCATCTTCTTTTCGGGCTCTCATATACACGTTTTTGAAAATGTGATACCTGAAATACATTATGAACTCTCAAAAATTTTTCTAGAAGCTCCACTCTATATGCCAAACTTCCTATCCTCTCCAACACTGGAAATGGGCCGAGAAATCGGGGTGTTAACTTTCTTAAGCTTCCAAATCTCAGTACTCCCTTGAATGATGGCACATTCACAAAAACCAAATATCCAATGACAAACTCCAAATATGTCCATCTCTTATCAATGTATGACTTTTGATGATCTTGTGCATCTTTCATCCTCTTCCCAATAAGTTCTACCTTCTCTATGGTGTCTCTAACCATCTCTAGCCAAGTATGATCTTGTCCGTATACTCCCACCAATACAAAGTTAACTTGCATGGCCTTCGGTATAATGCCTCAAATGGTTCCATACCTATACTAGTCTTATGGTTGTTATTATATGCGAACTCCACTAGAGGTAGGTGATCCAACCAAGATCACCTAAAATCCAATATACATGCAATCAACAAATCCTCCAACATATGTTTTACTCTCTTGGTCTGGCTATCGGTTGCGGGTAATATGACGTACTTAGATTTAGCTCACTCCTTAATGCATCCCGTTGACTCCTCAAAAACTCACTTGTGAAAAGTGGATCTTAATCACTAACTGTACTTGCCGAAACTCCATGCAGTCGATCTACTTCCTTGATATAGAGTGTCTCCAATGTTGATGCCGTTCTTGTGATCTTCACCTAAATATGTGTTCGCTTTTAGTAAGTCGGTCTATTATAACCTATATACTTCCATTCCCCGTCGTGCTCCTAGGTAGTCCATCCATAAAGTCCATAGATCTACACTTCCACTTCCACTGCAGTACGTCTAATAGAAGCAACAGCTCACTCAGCTTCTTTTGCCCCGCTTTTACCTTTTGGCATGTCATACACTTCGCAGCATACTCCACAACATGCCTCTTCACCCTAGCTAATAGAATATCCTCTTTGCATCTCGGTACATCTTATCTCCTCCCGGATGAATAGTCATCCACGAAAGATGACACTCACCCAAAACCTCCTCTATCAACTCCTTGAATTGCGGTACATATAACCAACCGTCTCTTCTTAAGTAACACTTCTAGTCTTTGGAGTAACGATTCAAATGACTAGATCATTCACTCTATTCCAATTGCTCCATAATACTAAGAAATGATACGTCTTGTCGTTGACTCAACCCAGTACAATCCATCAATTTAGGTTTAACCTCCATTGCTGCTAATAAGCTAGGTACATTTTCTAATTAAGGTCGGGAATCACGATTTGAACTAAACTCCAAATTCTTCCACTCCAATACAATAGCATTCAACTCAGCATGCCTTTTACTTAAGGAACCCATGACCACATTTCTCTTCCCTAAAGTATAAGCTACCCCAAAGTCATATGCTGATAAGAACTCCATACACCGTTCCTATCTAAGATTTAAGTCATTCTGAGAGAACATGTAACAATCCACCAAGGAACATGCCTAAATTTTGACCTAGAAAAGGCCCATCGAGACTCAGAACCATTCTAAGACAAGCTGTTGGTAGTAAAAGGAAATAACATTGTAGAGCCATAACTAAACTTTTAGAACTCACAACGGATGGAACAAAATATAATAGTAAAGTATACCTATTTATTTCAAAATCATAAAAATGTCATAACATAAAATTCCATAAAAACCGTAACATAATTTCCGTTACAACAATTGTCTAAATCCATGGGTACACATATGCAGTGGCGGCCCAAATGATTGGTTGCCCGAGCCACAATAGTGTTTGGTTGCCCTTTAATACCAAATGTATCAGATTTTTTTTCTTTTCAAATCAATATGTTGTTAAATAAAAACTACTACAACAATATCATTTGGACTAAAATATTTAATTCAAAAAACACATAGTCGAATATCAACTTTTCACACAAAATATCATAATTTTTCAATGATAGGTACAAAGAAAGATATTTCATCTTGCATTTTTTGAAGCAAACGGTTCAAAATGGTCTTTGAATGATGTAATAGTTTTATCTAGAATGTAAATGAAGTATGTGTTTCTAAATTTCTCTTTCATTGATTGACTTCCTTCAACGTTTGTTCTGATAACTTCAAGAAAGTGTTTCTTTCTACGAACAACTCTTTTCATCTCAAATATTGGTTTGATACCAACATCCATAGCAATTTCATTACCTCTTTCATCATTTTTCAAACCCATAAGCTTTGGAGTTTTGTTTTCTAAATCTCACTCGATTTTTTAGTATTTATTTTTTGGCATAATATCTAATAACAAATTTTAATTAAATCATGTTACGATGAACTATTTTATTATTAAAATCAATATTTTTACAAAACCATCAACTTAAACATATTTTTACAAATCAGTAAAAATAAACTAGTTAATTTAATAATACTACCAGTATTAGGCATCACGAACTACTACAAATCAATTAGGTATTATGTAGTGTTTTAGAAAACTAATTTAAACTAAGTTAAAAATATGAAATTAAACCAAATTTAAATAGATTACTTTTATAAACTAGTTAATTTAGTAAGCCAACGTTGAGATAATGAACTAGATAATTCAATTCATTTTTTAGACAACCAAAATACCAAATCACTTTTATAAATTAGTTAATTCAACAGAAACAAAATATGCTTAACACTATAATGCATTTCTAACTTCTTTAGCAACTGGAATTAAAGAGAAAAAATAATTTACTTGTGAAGCCAGAGACTTTGGAGAGGTGACGTTGAGATAGTGATGAGTCACAAAGGAGAATGACGTTGGTCGCAGTGATGGCTGCAAGAACTACGGGAGAGGCGGAGGGTGTTGGTGCGACTGGGTTTGGCATTTGCGACAGGGTTATTGATTGTGCGTAACCCTAATTACAGTTTTATTTGAGGAAAGGAAAAGAATGATGAAAAACGTTTTCTCTTCTGATCATGTTGAACGCAAATTATTGGGCCGCACATAATTAAAAAAATAAAAGTTGTTGCCCCTGCCCAGTGGGTTGCCCTAGCCCATGGTCTTGCTGGGCTGCCCACTGGGCCTCCTCTGCACATATGTTTAACTATGAGTTTTCTATCGGTTTAGAAAACCGTCGATAAATTTTGAAATAAATTTATACCGCAAGCGCATGGCGTACTATCGTAGTACGTGGCGAGTACGGGTCGATCCGTAAGGAATTGTTGATTTAAATTTCCTATTCAATCAAATTAACCAAAGTTGAAAAGTGTGAAGCTAAAAATGTAGAAAAGAAATGACAAAAAGAAAGTGATAGAAATATGAGAGTTAAATGACAATTTAGAGATAATTCCACTCTCTAGATCATATAGTTCAACAAATTATGAAATTATGATCTCTCTTTTTTGGTCATAAGTGAGTTTAAATGATGTTTTTATCATAAGTATGGCTCATTTGTGCTATTAATTAGCTCAACATAAGCCATCAAACTATAACACAACCTTTAAACCACTTTTAAATCTCATGAAAAATAACAAGAAGTTGAAAATGAAATCTATTTTAAGCATGGCCTATTAACTATTGATTATAAATATAGACCACCAAATTTTGATTTAGTTTCACATCATTGCCATAATCATATGTAGATGAAGAGGCAATTTGTTATTCATATGACTAAGCATAGCCTATTTGTTTTGAACAACATAGGATATCAAACTCAATACCAAACACAAAATTACATAAACATCAACTTTCCATGAAGCATAAAAAGAGAGCAAAGATTATCAAATTGTTGAAGCTACACGATTAGAGGCTTCATTACCCCTAAATTGAAGGGATTAGCCTCTCATTTGTGTTATCATATCAACACAAGTAGCATGCAACATTAAAGAAAAACAAGAGGAAAAACAAGAGCAAAAGGAAAGAAGAACTATTCTACTTGCATAAAATAAAAGAGATCTACACTATTACATAAGAAGAGAAGCATGTAAATAACATAGAACACTAATTAACATTTCATAAAAAAAGGAAATTACATGAAATAGAAATGGCTAAGTAGCCATGAAAATAGAAAGAGAGCTTTCTTTTATTTTGATCCTAAAACTAACTAAGAGGAAGGGGGTTACATGAAACATAATGGGTATTTATACATGTATGAAACCCTAATCCATTTTTTTTGGGAATGCACAGAATACCTCCTTAGGAAGTATGGTGGCCAAGTAATCATTAGCATCATATAATCATCCATTAAGTGTGCATGAAGATTTAATGGCCTTTTAGCATGTGCATTAGCTCCTAAGTGTACATTAAGGTAGGTGGGTAAGTGGGGTCCTCCATGATCATCACTTTGAATTATTTCCATCCTCATTCCTTTGTATCTTCTTTGTGCATGTATATATCTACATGAAGCCACTTGTATATGAAGCTAAATTACTACAAAAATATAGAAATTTCCAATTAAATTTTCCCAAAATAATATATGCACAAAAAATGACCATTTTGCCCCTGGATGAAGATGAATATGTGACGATTTGAAATAATTTGAATTTGGTTTAAACAGGTTAAAATACCTGATATGATCATTTATTTAATTTAAATATATTAAATATGGTGGTCAAAATATGCACATTTACGTGCACATCAAATACCCCCACACTTATCTTTTTATTCGTCCTCGAATAAAGGAAAAAACTAAGATAAATCCGTTTTCGTAGGAAACACGATTGCATTGAGCGTATGCAACAAGCCGTTAAACCTCTGGGTGTCCCCAGTAGGACGAGTGTTGTCTCGTGAGGGTTTTCAGCGGATACTACCTACAAAATCCAAATGCAGGATGAAAATATTTACGAAATGCAAGATCTATTTACAAAGATGTGAATGCAAGTTTTTGAAAATATTTATGAATGAAGGATTTACTTTTAAATTAACACAAATAAGTTAAATATAGGTTTGGTTATTATCTTGAAAATTTAAGTCATTTACTTGTCGAAATTTCCAACAAAAATGAAGTTATCAAAGCAAATATACTATAGTTTAACTCGTTGTTTCGGTTGATAACACAGTGTAACTATGAAATGGATCCTTAGTTGATTATCAAAGTTTATCAAAGTGGTATTTCATTTCATTTCAATAACAAATCAAATCAAATAGGTTAAAATAGTGCTTAGATTTCAATTGCTTACTCACTCTTATTTTATTTTACTTTTGAAAATTTTATGGATATTAACAATATATACATATGCCTAACTCAGATAAACTGAGGCCAGACGTATTACCCGTGCACTGCCTTTAAGACTGATGTGAAGGGAATACAGAGCGTGGTGATTGAACACACAAGTGTGAACACTTATCGACTGTAGGCGTTATTAAAAAGAATTTTTATATACATACACCTAACTCAAATAAACTGAAGCTAGATATACCGATCATGCACTGCCTTTCGGGCTTACGTGAGAAGGATACAGAGCATGGCGAGTGAACACACAAGTGTGAACACATGACTCTAGGTGTTTATTAAAAATATATACATATATGCAAGAATTTTTTTTAGAGAGAGAGTTTCGCAAAATCATCTTAGCACTCTTTAACTTAGAAGACAAAAAACATGTTATATCCTTTACTTTAAATTCACCACTTTAAAACAAAGATTTTCAATTAGAATATATTTCACAATTATCTCCATGAATCTTCCTATATAGTAGATAAACCATTGTTATTTGTAATCAAACTTCATTTTTATTTTTGTTAAGACGAATAAATTTTCAAAAATTTCAATTTAATAAACCAAAACCATATATTTATCTTATAGTGTTTCTTTAAAAATAAATAAAAATGCTTAAAAAAATTGTTTTTGAAAATTTATATATAAATATTGAATTTTGGAGTAAAAATGAAAAATTAATCATGAAAAAATAAAAAAGAAGACGATTCTCCCCCCACACATGATTTTGACTGTGTCCCCACAGTCAACCCAAGTAAAGGAGAAAAACAAAACAAAAATAAAATGATGACCTATATTTACATGAAGGTGAACGATATTTACACGAAATCAGAAAGTATATCATCAAAGAGTAAATGAATCGGTCTTCCAAAAACCGATTCATTTGTCTCGTCAAGTATAAGAGACACAGATTAAGCGCAGAAAACCAAATCGTAAAAGATTTCAAAGTTGAGTGTTGATTCTGAAAAATGAATGTCGTTTTATTAAAAGTCGTTCGAGTTGTTTTATTTTCAATAATTTTCGAGGTTGATAGAATAATTGATTGAAATTCAAGTTTATTTTCACCAAATTGAAATTCAAATTTGTCATTGAAAACTTCTTCAAAATTATTGATTTCAAAATCAAAATGGTGATTTAAATCTTCCTCTTCAGAACTAGACAACTCGTCTTCAAAAAGGCCAAAAAATTCGTGTTCGTTAAATTCGTCTTCCTTTATTGAATTATTAACAACTTCATTGCATATGTCAAGTTCAAAATCCAAAGTTGTTGTATTCAAATTTTCAAAATCGGAAAAAGGAAGATCGAATTTTAAATCACGTTTCTCATCCTCAAAAGAATTGAAATCCAAGTCAATTACCAAATTTTCAACAACTTTGTTAAGATTTTCATTTTCAATTTCAAAAGTTGTTATTTGAAAATCATCGATTTGGGTAAAAGGTGGATTGTCACTTGACTCGTCATATGTTGGGATTTGGTTTTGTTTCTCACGTTGTTTCATATATGTTTCAAACAATGAATCCATGTGATCATCGTAAATTTCGTTCATTTGTTTAACAAAATCCAACTTAAAATTATTGATTTGAAAATTTTCGATTTGGATTTGTTGAGTATCGTAGTCGAGATTATTACCATTTCCAAAATTATTTGAAAAGTGGATCACATTTTCATTTTTATTTTGAAATTCATTTTGGAGTTCAAAATTTAATTGGCATGGGTTATACTCGAAATCGTTTGCATTTTGAAGTGAATTCAAATCTTGATTACTTTGAAAATTTTGACTTGAGTTATCACACAAATAAGAATTACACAAATCATTTATCATTTGATTTTGTTGTGTAGAGATTTCAAGTAAAGAGGAAATGTTATTTTCAAGATTTGAAGGTTGGTCATCATTTTGAAAATTTTGTGGTTCAAAATTTGAATCGTTTAAACAATAGTTGCTGTTGAAATATCCATAAGAATTTGGTGTGAAATTATATGGATTATATTGAATTTCACAACTATCGTTGAACTCAAGTGAATATGGAAATTCGGACATTTTCAAGAATTTTATTTTTTTGAATTTTTATAATAGAAAACTATTTACCAAAAGGAATTTATTTTTCAAAAGGAAATTTTATTTTATTTTGTTGAATTTTCAATTTTTTTTGTTTTTGAAAAGATTTTATATTTCTTTTTTAGGTTTTTTTTGGTTTTCTGAAAAAACTCTTAACTTAATTTTTTTTTTGGATTTTTGATTTTGATTTAAAAATTTCAAAAGAAAAAACAAAGTTAAGAAATATTTCCAATTTTTTTAATTTTGGATTTTGAAATTTTTTTCGTTTTTTTTAAATTATGCATGAACTAATGTAACTAAATGAATGCAAGGTTAATTACAGAATTTCTACCCTAAATTAATCAAAAATTGTATAATCACACTTTGTCTTAAATCAACAAGATAGTTCTCAGCCAGGTAATTGACAGGATTTATCGGTGCACCATGAATCACCATAGCAATGTAGCCGATGGTTAAGTACCTTCAGAGAAACAATTCAGTATAATATTTACGAATCACCGTAGATTATTGCTCTGCCGTAGTCTAGACACCAAGAAAGTAAATTGTTCAAAAAATACAATTTGTCAATATACAATTAAGAGCTATCGATGTCTAAACGTTATTATTAACAAATTCTAGGATGAAATGCAAAGCAGAAATTAAACGTGTATTAACAATGCAACTACAATGAAATTTGTTTTTATTTTTTTTATAAATGCAAATGCAAGCAACCAATAATGCAATTCAAATTAAACTAGAGGTGAAGCAGCAATTTTTTAAGCAAGCAAGCAGAGCAGTTTTATAGCAGCAACTCCTTTTTATTTCGTGCAACCTGAAATTAAAAACAAGATATATACAACATTTTTTTTAGATAACAAGGAAACAACTTAAAAAAACTAAACCAAATTCACTAAACCAAAGAGTTAAAAGAACAAACTCGTTTTTTTATATATATCATAGAGCAATCTTTTTTTTAGAAAAAAAAGAAAAGAAAAATCAAGCTACACTAAGAAGAGGAAAAAAAATTATTAACTTAAATCCTTGAGAACAATTCATTTATTAAACAATTACAAATAACTTCCTTGAAATTCTCTTTTTTTTTAAAAATAACCAAGACAAGGCCTAGCCCAACTTAAAACAACCCAAACTCTTTTTTTATATTAGAAATAGGAAACGCTTAAGAAATAAAACTAAAACTTGTCGTTCTTTTGAAAGCAATCAATTTGAATTCACGAAACAAAAGAGGGAAGAAAAAAAATGAAATTGCAAAATCAAGTTCCGCTTCGCGTTGGTGATTCTCGGTGGTTGGCGGTGCGGTTTCAGGTGCTCGGGTTCATGCAGTTAGGGGCTCGCAGTGGTCGAGGAAGGTGATTTGGTCACAAGTGATTAAGTTTCAGGCGAGAGATAATGGGCAATTGATTTTGCGTGTGGTGATGAATTTCAAGCGCTGCTGGAAGGAGGAGTGGATGGTTTGGAAAACTGGGTTTCGGTGATGATGCAGCGATGTCGATTTGAATGGAAGGGAGGTTGATGTCGAATTTGCTGTTTTGCTCGATAATAAGTAGGAGGGCAGAGACTGATTTGTTTTTTTTGGGACGCTGTAAGGTTGAAGATTGTGATGTGTTTTTTTTTTAAAATTGCGGCAGACAGAGATACGCAAGAAGAATGTCAGAGGATGTTGGTTTCAGTTGATGTTTTGTGGATGAGTAGTGTAATAACCCGAGTTTTTCTCCACAGAAAGTCGGATCATTATGAAGAAAGAAAGGGGTAGAAAATAGAAAAGGAGAGAAGAAAGAAAGAAACAACAACAACGATCTCACAGCGGAACGAATAAATTATATTAATAACATAAACTATTACATAGTATACAACAATTTACAGAGTTACACGGCATATACATCACTTACTAGACAGTTATAAACATCTGTCTAGACATTACAACTCAAATACAAGACAAGACACTATCACAGATATCAACACAGCGGAATACTATATCTACGAACGCCGAAGCCTCCTGCTCCATTGCTCCTCCAGAATATTCGTCAAAGCTAAACCTGAATCCCTTGGCTACTCGTAAAAATTTGAGTACCCAAGAGTTTATAAAACAGAAATAAACAACTTGGGTCAGACATGGGTCTGGTGTGAGTAACAGGTTAAACTTGTTTAACTTCAAAACCTTTTGAAAGAAAAGGTATCACGTAAGACTTCCCACAAATAAACATGGGTAAGTTTTTACCTTACGCTAACCAAAACATTTGATAGGAAATTCGATTGTATTATAATAGGGTCTAGGGTTTTCAAATAAATATGAAATAGCTGAAATTGTTACATTATTAAATTCCAGCATACTAGCCACAAAGTGGGTTATACAATCAAGTCCGTTATTACTTATTGGAAATTGGATTCCATACAATGGCAGGGCTACTGGGGTACCGCCCGTCACAGTACGTGGCCTAGATCACCGTACCGAGGATCACTCCCAATCCCCTGCAACACAAGGTCGGAACATCCCTTACTGGATAATTCCCGCACAAGATACCTCACGGTTGGGATCAGCAACCGCACCACTAAGTCGAAAATAGAAAGGGACATCTAGACAGAGGTAACCTTGTCCTACTTGGGTGCTACCCACTAACCTTGCTGCACCTCCCCTTTTTTAGCCATTCCCGGTTTGTGAGGCTTGAGGTCACGATTACCTTAGAAAAGAACACATCACTTAGAATGCTCATCGTCCACCTGACGATGTTCTGAAAGCATTCAATCCATACAAGTTCGTTCCGGGTTCGAACGAAACCGAAGGCATTATCTCGTTACACTCGTTTTGGAATCACCCTCAGAGTTAACGACAATAACCCTTGCACTCTGAATCTTCATCTTCACTTGATTCACGACCTATCGTTAATTTGGATCGATGTGGTATTCGGGTCTCCAGACCTGGAAATCCGGTATACGGAAACCCGATCCCGGTCTCATCGAAATCCAAAGCGTATCTTTTAAGGCCAAGTTGTTTTAAGGGTAAAACAATTCAATTCATTATCTTTATACACATAAAAGGATAATTCACAATAGATAATCAACATTATCAGATAATCCATATTATCATCACAATTCAACTAAACATCCATATCACACAGCATATATCTCATCAGAGATATCAATCAATGCAAAGCATTCAATATTATCATCCATTCTTAAGTAATGATTTATACCATTTCTAATTAATTTAAAATGAATTAAATTAATTACTTCATTCTATAAATCCTGCTTACTTAATCATTAATTAATTACAAATTAATTAATTATCCTTTAATTACCTTTTTCAATTAATCATCTTTGATTAATTATCTTTTAATTACCTTCAAGTAATTTATCCTTAATTAATTACTCAAATTAATTATCCCTAACCACTTATTGTAATTAACCTTTAATTACATCATTAATTAATTAACTAAAATTAATTAAGTTAATCAACTATAATTAATTACATTAATCCTTAATTAATTACATTGATTAATTACTTCATTTATTAATTATTACTTAATTAATCAATTCTTATTTACATCATTAATTATATTAATTAATGATCCTTAATTACAACTTAATTATTAATTACTTAATTAAATTAATTACATTAAGTAATTAACCTTTATTTAAACAATATTTATTAATCACTCTTGATTAATCTTCAATCAGTAATTAACTACCCTTAATTACTTTCACTAACTAAATTAATTACTTCCTTAATTAATTTCTTAATTAATCCCTTGATTAATTTACAAGTAATTAAACTTAAATTACTTTCCTTAATACATAACCAATCAATTAATTACCTCAAGTAATTATCTATTATTTACTTCTTAAATAATCATACCTTAATAATTACATTAAGTAATTATTATCAAATCAACTCTTGATTATTCTAAATTAATTAAACTTAATTAATTAACTTAACTAATCAAATTAACTTCAATTAATTACAATAAGTAATTAATTCTTAATTACTTCCATTAAGTAATTCCATTTAAAACAAATTCTATAATTGATTATCTTTAAATTAATTAATCTAATTAAAAATTAATTACATTAATTAATTATTTAATAATCCATAGTTAATGACCTTCATTAACTATTAACAACTCTTTAATTACTTTTCTTAAGTAATTATCTTAGATTAAGTATTATTAATTTCAAATTAATAAATCTTTATAACCAATTAATTAATCTTTAATTATTTAATTAATTAAGTGTTATCCATAACTTAATTAATATTTAATTACTTTATTAATTAATTCTTAATCATTAATTAATATTCTAACTTATAATCCTTAATTATAAATTAATCATTCCTAGTTAATTTATCTTAATCATTAATTAAAATCAAATTCCTATTTAATTAATGAATCTTAATTACAAGTTAATTATTCTAAAAATAATTAATCTTAAATCTTTAAGATTAAACCTTTAATTACTTTTAAGTAATTATTTATTTCATTAATTTATTAGATAAATTAATTATCCATTTAATTACTCTAATTATTAAATGCATACAAATCATTAACTTATAATTTAACTTCAACAAGTTTTAAAATTAATTTTAAAACCTTTAAATGATAAATAATATTTTTCTTATAAAAGAAATTTTACAAGATTTAAACAAATCCCTTTTTAATTTCAAAACATTTAAATTTAACAAACATTTAAACTTATTAAAACATTTGAATTTATAAAACTTATTTATCTCAAACTAAGATATAAATTCAATTTGAGTCCATACTTCGAAAACTTATTTTAACTTTGTTTAAAATCTTGTTTTACATTTTAAAATTCATTTTAAATTTAAAAACAGACAGGTTATTTAAAACCTGGTACAACAGATTTTTAAAAACCTGGCAACTCTAAAATACTCGAGACCACTACACTTTTACTTCGAGTCGCCCATTCAAAAACTCCGAGTCTCACACGAACAAACCCGAGAAATCCTTCTTCCCCAAACTAACGGACGAACCCAGACATCACCAGATTTTCGATGTCACCGTGCACGTGCACCGTCCGACCAGCCTTCTCCGACCATCTCCGATTATCCCCACAAGTCGACGATCATCCACCTGCTAGAAAACGACCATCATCTCTTCGAACATCACGCAAAATCGAAATCGAGTTCAAATTTCAAAAACCTGGAACAAAGGTCCAGACCATCACCCAAAACCTGGCAACATTCGCTTCCCTTAAAAACTCCGACCACCATCATCTTCCATACTCCGGCGAAAGCTTCCTCAAACTACTATCTACCAGTACGCAAAACATGGTTGAACTCGATCAACCGAGGAGACCAAACTAGAGCAAAAACAGTGACCCAATAAAACTAGGGTTAAAATTTTATATTCCAATTCATTTCTTCCTCTATGCTTTAATTCGATTTCTAATAATTTTCTCTATATCCTTGATCATCCCACTACCCTTATTGAAGAATACAACATCCCAATTTCACTGAGATAATCAAAATTACCAAAAACTCATTTTTAACTTAAGTCAGAACTGCACCTATAATACTAACTTAAAAACTATGATATTAATGCTAAAAATTATGTTTTTGCTTATGTATTTAATTTATAAACCTGGAATAGCAATTTACAATATTTGAGTTTTTACTTTTATATTCATGCACTTGTTGTTTTGGTTTACAAAGACATTCGAACTTAAATTTGACTTAATTTAAATTTTAAACATTCGTCTAAGATAAACCAAACAATTCTTGTTTGTAATTTAAATCCTAATAAAAATAGATCAAGTGGTAAGAAATTTTAAAGGGGATTTTTGAGCCTGGCAAGCAAAACAAAAACAGAGCACACCATACATCCATTATTTCACAGCAATTCCACTTATACATACATGCAATACATATTTACCACAGAGATTTAACATGCAATCTTATTCATAACCTAAACTTTTAGAATATAATGTTACTCACCTTAATTGAGAGTGAACAAAGCCTTTATATTTTGAAAAACTTGAAACAGGTTTTGTCTTTAAACTGGAATGCCTCTTTTGATTAAAACTTGAGTTGTTGGACTTTACACTTGACTAAACTACATGCATGCTGCTGGAAACACTAAGTTGTTGAGATGATTCCAGATTGAAAAGAAATCCATGCTGAAGACCTCAGGTTTGCAAACTGGGTTACAGGCTTTGAAATTGTGGTTTTGAAAATGAGACAGGTTATTGAATTTTCTGGTTTGAAGAGTTGATTACAAATCTTTTGTTTTTGGATTGAGGTATTTGATTCTCTGATTTGTTTCAGATTTGTATTTAGAGGAAAGACTGAGTTTTTCTTGTTTTGAAAATGAAGATTAGAAAGAAAATGAAGTAAAGAGATAAAATGTTTATATATATGTAAATTTGTGATTTTATAAAAATAAAAGAAAAATGAAAATAATAAAGACACTTGTCATTACATTGATTACTTACATTACACATGTTAAATGGAGCCTTAGAAAAATGACATATGTCTCTTAAGTAATTATTCATATTTTTATTTATTTTAAAAGTAAATAAATGCCTTTTTCTTATTTATTAAATACTTATCTATATATATAATTACTTTTTAAAGAAACAAAACTAATTACATTTATAAATAAAAGTTTATACAAATATTATAAAATCCAAAACAATTTAAATATATATTCTTTTGAATTTCAAAACTTTAAATTCAAGTTTAAATAAAATTAAATCCTAAGATTCAATTTAAAAGTTAAGTTATATATATTTACATACACTATTATTCAATTTAAAATAACAATTCCATAGTCTTTAAAATCCATTCATATTTATAAAAATAATACATTATACTTATTATTTGAAAATAACATATTTGATAATTTAAATAATTTATATAAGAGATTATATTATCAAGTAATATTTAAAAAGAAATAAAACAACCCTTTTTGTTAAATCTTATTTATTTTTAAACTTAAGTTAAAAAATATCTTAAACCAATTAAATATTTACCTAAAGTATTTTAAAACTATAAAATTACTTATTTAAATATTTTTGAAAAGTCATATTAAATTAAATCTAAATTTCCAATTTGCCCAAAGCTTTCTATTTACAATATATACAAATAAATATATATATTCAAATAGAAAATATCTTATTAACTAATTTAAAAGACTAAAATCATCAATTAATACTAATTTAATCAGATTATTAAATTAAATTCAAATCTTATTATCAAAGATTATCCATATCAATTTAATTATTAAACAGATTATTAAATTGATATTGTCAAAATTTCCGGGATATTACATTCCTCCCCCCTTAAAATAATTTCATCCCCGAAATTTAAACAAAGGTAATTTAATAATCTTATTAAAGATTTAAATTCAAAACACAAGCATCTACTATCATCCATATGCTAGCAACCATAGCAACCAATTCATCCAATCAAACAATTCTAACTATCTAGACTAAATTCTAGATAAAATTCCTCGAGTTTCCCCAAGTATATATATATACCGGGATACTCGCTCTACAAACAATCTAAACTACTAAGCTATAGATCTCCTACTCATCTAGATCTACAGAACTAAACAGAATATCAGACTACAGACGAGATCCAAACACAACTCTACTTCACAATATTAGTAGATTCTAAACTTACTTCTCCCATCCAGAGATACACTCCAAACTGCTTTCGCTGCTCAACTCCGATATGAGGTAGAACACAAGCACAGACTGGACAACTCATTCCAGAAATAAGGTTCACTGATCCATAAATAAAACTCAGATATTCCAGCAAAACTTGAGTTGCTTCACCAACTCCATCTCTAGGAAACATCCTTCCACTAGACTGAACCACCGATATCACTCCTGGAATCCAGTCGATAAGAAAACTCAACCTTCAGATGCGGACAAACTTCTGACTTCTCTGAAGACATCCAGAAAAATTCTGACAACCCAAGAGAACACTCAGACAATCGCAAGTCACTTTTGCGATCAACCCATCCTAATTCCAAACAGACTGTTCTCTCTTTACCAATCAGAACAGCTTACACTTATTTATCCAATTCATCTAAGAAATGGATCCACTCTGCTGCTTTTGAACTTCACTTCCAGAAAAACTGCTCATCCAGAAAACTTCCTGCCATCACAGAATACTCCGAGCTGCACTGCTGACACTGATGCTCTTATCCAAAGCTCTTCGAGAAACTCGGACTCCAAACCAAAGCAGAAACTTCATGCTGAACTCAGTCACAACACCGAAGCATTCACACTTCCTTAATCTTGTTCCAAAGAAAACATCTTCGGGAACATCCATCGTCACTGTATCTCATCATACAGCTACTATTACCTGAGATACCATCACTCGCTTCTGTTCTCCGACAGATCCAACTCTACCCATCCAAACTTCAAAGATGAACTCCGAACCTTAACAGGTTTTCTTCAGAGATCGATAAAATCCTTCACCACAGCAAAGCTTACTCGAGACAGTATTAGGTCTACAGTCTCGCCAGATACACTTCCAACCTCAACACTCAAACTCCAACCATTTGTAGTCGTGTTTCACACACCACTACCCCATCTACCTTTATATCCTATATTGGAAAACCCGAACAGGTAACCCAACAAATAGGTAGAAATACATAAATATATATATTTAAAATGATATATTTTTTTTTATATAGAAATTATTTCTGGGTAAAATTATTTCATCTACCTCTTTAAAACAATATTGTGTCCGTTGGCCTGGTCCAAGTGTTTAGAGATCCCTATCAATAACGTTAGCTACTCGTATTGACCAGAATCCATATACCACCCAACCGATCAATTAACACAATATAAAATCATTTTTATATAACTAACAAATACGCGCTCTCGTATATATATATACTCAGACTCAAATAGGTTGCTACAGATCCTATCTCTAATGAACAATCCTTCTGAACCTAGGTATTTACTCAACCTAGCGCTCTGATATTCACTTAACCAATAGCTTAGGTATTCGCTCAACCTATGCTCTGATACCAACTGTAATAACCCGAGTTTTTCTCCACAGAAAGTCGGATCATTATGAAGAAAGAAAGGGGTAGAAAATAGAAAAGGAGAGAAGAAAGAAAGAAACAACAACAACGATCTCACAGCGGAACGAATAAATTATATTAATAACATAAACTATTACATAGTATACAACAATTTACAGAGTTACACGGCATATACATCACTTACTAGACAGTTATAAACATCTGTCTAGACATTACAACTCAAATACAAGACAAGACACTATCACATATATCAACACAGCGGAATACTATATCTACGAACGCCGAAGCCTCCTGCTCCATTGCTCCTCCAGAATATTCGTCAAAGCTAAACCTGAATCCCTTGGCTACTCGTAAAAATTTGAGTACCCAAGAGTTTATAAAACAGAAATAAACAACTTGGGTCAGACATGGGTCTGGTGTGAGTAACAGGTTAAACTTGTTTAACTTCAAAACCTTTTGAAAGAAAAGGTATCACGTAAGACTTCCCACAAATAAACATGGGTAAGTTTTTACCTTACGCTAACCAAAACATTTGATAGGAAATTCGATTGTATTATAATAGGGTCTAGGGTTTTCAAATAAATATGAAATAGCTGAAATTGTTACATTATTAAATTCCAGCATACTAGCCACAAAGTGGGTTATACAATCAAGTCCGTTATTACTTATTGGAAATTGGATTCCATACAATGGCAGGGCTACTGGGGTACCGCCCGTCACAGTACGTGGCCTAGATCACCGTACCGAGGATCACTCCCAATCCCCTGCAACACAAGGTCGGAACATCCCTTACTGGATAATTCCCGCACAAGATACCTCACGGTTGGGATCAGCAACCGCACCACTAAGTCGAAAATAGAAAGGGACATCTAGACAGAGGTAACCTTGTCCTACTTGGGTGCTACCCACTAACCTTGCTGCACCTCCCCTATTTTAGCCATTCCCGGTTTGTGAGGCTTGAGGTCACGATTACCTTAGAAAAGAACACATCACTTAGAATGCTCATCGTCCACCTGACGATGTTCTGAAAGCATTCAATCCATACAAGTTCGTTCCGGGTTCGAACGAAACCGAAGGCATTATCTCGTTACACTCGTTTTGGAATCACCCTCAGAGTTAACGACAATAACCCTTGCACTCTGAATCTTCATCTTCACTTGATTCACGACCTATCGTTAATTTGGATCGATGTGGTATTCGGGTCTCCAGACCTGGAAATCCGGTATACGGAAACCCGATCCCGGTCTCATCGAAATCCAAAGCGTATCTTTTAAGGCCAAGTTGTTTTAAGGGTAAAACAATTCAATTCATTATCTTTATACACATAAAAGGATAATTCACAATAGATAATCAACATTATCAGATAATCCATATTATCATCACAATTCAACTAAACATCCATATCACACAGCATATATCTCATCAGAGATATCAATCAATGCAAAGCATTCAATATTATCATCCATTCTTAAGTAATGATTTATACCATTTCTAATTAATTTAAAATGAATTAAATTAATTACTTCATTCTATAAATCCTGCTTACTTAATCATTAATTAATTACAAATTAATTAATTATCCTTTAATTACCTTTTTCAATTAATCATCTTTGATTAATTATCTTTTAATTACCTTCAAGTAATTTATCCTTAATTAATTACTCAAATTAATTATCCCTAACCACTTATTGTAATTAACCTTTAATTACATCATTAATTAATTAACTAAAATTAATTAAGTTAATCAACTATAATTAATTACATTAATCCTTAATTAATTACATTGATTAATTACTTCATTTATTAATTATTACTTAATTAATCAATTCTTATTTACATCATTAATTATATTAATTAATGATCCTTAATTACAACTTAATTATTAATTACTTAATTAAATTAATTACATTAAGTAATTAACCTTTATTTAAACAATATTTATTAATCACTCTTGATTAATCTTCAATCAGTAATTAACTACCCTTAATTACTTTCACTAACTAAATTAATTACTTCCTTAATTAATTTCTTAATTAATCCCTTGATTAATTTACAAGTAATTAAACTTAAATTACTTTCCTTAATACATAACCAATCAATTAATTACCTCAAGTAATTATCTATTATTTACTTCTTAAATAATCATACCTTAATAATTACATTAAGTAATTATTATCAAATCAACTCTTGATTATTCTAAATTAATTAAACTTAATTAATTAACTTAACTAATCAAATTAACTTCAATTAATTACAATAAGTAATTAATTCTTAATTACTTCCATTAAGTAATTCCATTTAAAACAAATTCTATAATTGATTATCTTTAAATTAATTAATCTAATTAAAAATTAATTACATTAATTAATTATTTAATAATCCATAGTTAATGACCTTCATTAACTATTAACAACTCTTTAATTACTTTTCTTAAGTAATTATCTTAGATTAAGTATTATTAATTTCAAATTAATAAATCTTTATAACCAATTAATTAATCTTTAATTATTTAATTAATTAAGTGTTATCCATAACTTAATTAATATTTAATTACTTTATTAATTAATTCTTAATCATTAATTAATATTCTAACTTATAATCCTTAATTATAAATTAATCATTCCTAGTTAATTTATCTTAATCATTAATTAAAATCAAATTCCTATTTAATTAATGAATCTTAATTACAAGTTAATTATTCTAAAAATAATTAATCTTAAATCTTTAAGATTAAACCTTTAATTACTTTTAAGTAATTATTTATTTCATTAATTTATTAGATAAATTAATTATCCATTTAATTACTCTAATTATTAAATGCATACAAATCATTAACTTATAATTTAACTTCAACAAGTTTTAAAATTAATTTTAAAACCTTTAAATGATAAATAATATTTTTCTTATAAAAGAAATTTTACAAGATTTAAACAAATCCCTTTTTAATTTCAAAACATTTAAATTTAACAAACATTTAAACTTATTAAAACATTTGAATTTATAAAACTTATTTATCTCAAACTAAGATATAAATTCAATTTGAGTCCATACTTCGAAAACTTATTTTAACTTTGTTTAAAATCTTGTTTTACATTTTAAAATTCATTTTAAATTTAAAAACAGACAGGTTATTTAAAACCTGGTACAACAGATTTTTAAAAACCTGGCAACTCTAAAATACTCGAGACCACTACACTTTTACTTTGAGTCGCCCATTCAAAAACTCCGAGTCTCACACGAACAAACCCGAGAAATCCTTCTTCCCCAAACTAACGGACGAACCCAGACATCACCAGATTTTCGATGTCACCGTGCACGTGCACCGTCCGACCAGCCTTCTCCGACCATCTCCGATTATCCCCACAAGTCGACGATCATCCACCTGCTAGAAAACGACCATCGTCTCTTCGAACATCACGCAAAATCGAAATCGAGTTCAAATTTCAAAAACCTGGAACAAAGGTCCAGACCATCACCCAAAACCTGGCAACATTCGCTTCCCTTAAAAACTCCGACCACCATCATCTTCCATACTCCGGCGAAAGCTTCCTCAAACTACTATCTACCAGTACGCAAAACATGGTTGAACTCGATCAACCGAGGAGACCAAACTAGAGCAAAAACAGTGACCCAATAAAACTAGGGTTAAAATTTTATATTCCAATTCATTTCTTCCTCTATGCTTTAATTCGATTTCTAATAATTTTCTCTATATCCTTGATCATCCCACTACCCTTATTGAAGAATACAACATCCCAATTTCACTGAGATAATCAAAATTACCAAAAACTCATTTTTAACTTAAGTCAGAACTGCACCTATAATACTAACTTAAAAACTATGATATTAATGCTAAAAATTATGTTTTTGCTTATGTATTTAATTTATAAACCTGGAATAGCAATTTACAATATTTGAGTTTTTACTTTTATATTCATGCACTTGTTGTTTTGGTTTACAAAGACATTCGAACTTAAATTTGACTTAATTTAAATTTTAAACATTCGTCTAAGATAAACCAAACAATTCTTGTTTGTAATTTAAATCCTAATAAAAATAGATCAAGTGGTAAGAAATTTTAAAGGGGATTTTTGAGCCTGGCAAGCAAAACAAAAACAGAGCACACCATACATCCATTATTTCACAGCAATTCCACTTATACATACATGCAATACATATTTACCACAGAGATTTAACATGCAATCTTATTCATAACCTAAACTTTTAGAATATAATGTTACTCACCTTAATTGAGAGTGAACAAAGCCTTTATATTTTGAAAAACTTGAAACAGGTTTTGTCTTTAAACTGGAATGCCTCTTTTGATTAAAACTTGAGTTGTTGGACTTTACACTTGACTAAACTACATGCATGCTGCTGGAAACACTAAGTTGTTGAGATGATTCCAGATTGAAAAGAAATCCATGCTGAAGACCTCAGGTTTGCAAACTGGGTTACAGGCTTTGAAATTGTGGTTTTGAAAATGAGACAGGTTATTGAATTTTCTGGTTTGAAGAGTTGATTACAAATCTTTTGTTTTTGGATTGAGGTATTTGATTCTCTGATTTGTTTCAGATTTGTATTTAGAGGAAAGACTGAGTTTTTCTTGTTTTGAAAATGAAGATTAGAAAGAAAATGAAGTAAAGAGATAAAATGTTTATATATATGTAAATTTGTGATTTTATAAAAATAAAAGAAAAATGAAAATAATAAAGACACTTGTCATTACATTGATTACTTACATTACACATGTTAAATGGAGCCTTAGAAAAATGACATATGTCTCTTAAGTAATTATTCATAATTTTATTTATTTTAAAAGTAAATAAATGCCTTTTTCTTATTTATTAAATACTTATCTATATATATAATTACTTTTTAAAGAAACAAAACTAATTACATTTATAAATAAAAGTTTATACAAATATTATAAAATCCAAAACAATTTAAATATATATTCTTTTGAATTTCAAAACTTTAAATTCAAGTTTAAATAAAATTAAATCCTAAGATTCAATTTAAAAGTTAAGTTATATATATTTACATACACTATTATTCAATTTAAAATAACAATTCCATAGTCTTTAAAATCCATTCATATTTATAAAAATAATACATTATACTTATTATTTGAAAATAACATATTTGATAATTTAAATAATTTATATAAGAGATTATATTATCAAGTAATATTTAAAAAGAAATAAAACAACCCTTTTTGTTAAATCTTATTTATTTTTAAACTTAAGTTAAAAAATATCTTAAACCAATTAAATATTTACCTAAAGTATTTTAAAACTATAAAATTACTTATTTAAATATTTTTGAAAAGTCATATTAAATTAAATCTAAATTTCCAATTTGCCCAAAGCTTTCTATTTACAATATATACAAATAAATATATATATTCAAATAGAAAATATCTTATTAACTAATTTAAAAGACTAAAATCATCAATTAATACTAATTTAATCAGATTATTAAATTAAATTCAAATCTTATTATCAAAGATTATCCATATCAATTTAATTATTAAACAGATTATTAAATTGATATTGTCAAAATTTCCGGGATATTACAAGTAGCAGCAATGGGAAGTAGCATGAAGTTGTAGTGGCGGATGTGGGGGAAGTTGATCAAGTCGTGGCTGTTATTGAGTGGTTGATTGGTATGCTATGTGGCTATTGTAGGGGTTCGGAGATTGGAATGAAGTTTGAAGAGGCTGGAATGTGCGAAGTGTGCACTGTTGAATGGTAGTGAAAATGGTTGGAACAGTGGGCTTTGTAGTTGCCGGAATGATTGGAACCGTGATGAAGTCAGTGAAGTATGAGTGGGAAGTCTGTGCCTGTAGAGGCTGTAGTGGCGGTGTTGAAGCAGTAGTATATAATAGTGGCCAGTCATGTGATGGTTTGTTTTGAAGTGGCCGATGTTGCTGCTGAAGGGGGAGGTCAGGTGCTTGCTGTATGGTGTAGGTTGCAGGGTAAGTGCAGTAGTTTTGTAGGAGATGTGTATGAGATAGGTGAATGGTTTATGTGCAGTGAAATTGTTGCACAGTTGCACAAGGAAGAGCAGTAGTGGTTCGGGAATGGCAGAGGAACAGTAGGATAGTTGTGAAATTGTATGTGCTGTAATGTAAAGGTAAAGAGGGAGTGAGGAGGTGATATGGTGGGATTCTCGTATTGCCTGATGTGATGACAGGAGATAATAGTTGAACTAGGATAGGTGATGAATTGCAAGCATGTCAAGTTTGATATGCTGGGGTCGTACGGTGGTGATGAGGCGATAGTGGCTGCAGGGAAATTGACAAAGGTGGGAAGTTTGCACAGTAGTGATGTAGAGGAACTGATATTGGAGTGGTTGAAGGTGGTGTTTCTGGCGATGTCAGTGATATACTATTGTAGTGGAGTGAAATGGAATTCAGATGGTTGAACCAGTTTGTGGATGTAGTGGCTTGTTTGAAGGGGTTTGTTGATTGGAGTGTGAATGAGTGTGGTGGAGTTCAGATGTTTGAACCAGTTCAGATGGTAATGAAGAAGGTGGTTAAGTGTTTGTGGAAGATGATGGAGGTGTAGCAGAGATGGTCAGTTGAATGGTGGATTGCTAAGGAGGAACTGTGGTGACAGTTGAAGGGTGTACTGTTTGTATGCAAGGTGTAACGACCCAACTCTCCAGACCCGGATAATCGAACCATTTGTGTTAAAGAAGAAGAGGTAGAAGAAGAAAATAAAACAACAACAGAATCTAACCATCGCAGCGGAATAAAATATAATAGACAATAACAGCTCTTTACACAAATCAAAACTATATCTGTTTATACAATACATCATCAGAGTATACATCAGAGAACACATAACATACAACTGGACCATAATCATGTCAGTTCCTCAATACAACTGAATGTACAGCAATCTACACAGCGGAATATATATACATACAAATACGGGAGATACGTCTCGCCATGCAGCTCGTCTCCTGAGCTCTACAGCATTCCTATAATACTCGGTCTGACCCGAGCATCATATAAAACAACACCCGAGTCAGTCTGGAAAACCAGCGTGAGAAAATCACACTCAATTTATTATTAAAGTTTCAAAAATCCTTTGAAACAAAAGCATCTCGTAAGACCACGCCACAAATAAACATGTCGGGTTTTTACCTTACGATAGCTAAAACACTTTCTTATCAAAATCCTTTGATATTATAGTAGTGTCTATATACAAATACTTATTCAAATAGCTGAAATTGTTACATGATTAAATTCTAGCATACTAGCCACAAAGTGGGTAATACAAACAAATACCGTACAAGGCACGTAGGGAAAATGGATTTCCATCAATGACCAGGCACTGGGATACCACCTGACACAGTACGTGGCCTAGATCACAGTACCGAGGACCCACCCTAAGTCCCCTACAACACAAGGCCGGAACCATCCCTTACTGGATGATTCCGAATAAAATCACCCCACGGTTGGGATCAGCAACCGCAACACTAAGCCGAAATATAAGGGACATCTAGACAGGGATGACCTTACCCTCCAGTGGGAGCTACCCACGAAGCCTTGCTGCATAACCCCTGATTTTCAGTCATTCCCGACTGATGAGGCTCGAGGCTAAGCGTTACCTTTCAGAACATATCCCTTAGAATGCCCATCGTCCGCTGACGATGTATCGAAAGCATTCGTCCATACAAGTCCGTCCCGGGTCCGAACGGAACCGAAGGCACTACTCCTACTACATCCATTTTGGAAATATCCTCAGGATTAGTAGCGACTAGCCCTTGCACTTCACTGCTGCTGTAACGACCCTGAATTTTGAACGAATTAAATTGAGAATATTTAATTGATTTTAAATATTTGAACGATGATTTAATTTGAATCCCCGATTTAAATTTGAATTTGGCGATTAAATTATAAAATTTAATCGATTGAGAGTTGAATAAAAATTTGAATCCTCAATTTAAAGCTGAAGAAAAATATTTCAAACGCTTGTAAAATTTATATTGATAATTCTGAAGGTAACAGAAGCTTCAGAATTCAATTTCGAATTGATTTGTTCAGTTTTGAAATTTAATCGTTCGAATCACTATTTAAAAATAGTCATTTTTCAAACAGTCTCGGAATTCGACGAAATCAGTTCCATTGGGTCCGTAATATTGAATTATTACCGGATTTCAATTTTCGTATTTTTCAGAGTTAATACGTGACCGTACGATATGCAAACGCGTCAGGATAAAATCAAATTCAAATTCATTTTTAAATTTAAAATTTGGTCAAACATAACACGTTATCTCCCTTAACTCACGCCTCCATTCACGCCAGAAAACACGATACGAAATCGTGAAAGCACGATCTATTCTCTTTAATTTACGCTGCCTCCTTGTTCAAAATCAAATTTATCTCGTTCCAAATCAGAGAAACAAATTAATGGCCGCGCCTCCTCTTCTTTCGAAAATCAAAAAGGCAAAATCCAAACTGAATAACCTTCGTTCGTTTCTCCCCGTCCCTTCATTTTAATCCACAAATTCCCTCCGCAGTTCAAATTAAAATTAGAAAGAAAAAAATAGAAAAGGCCGAAGCCCTTTTCTCTCATTCAACAAATAGCAGAAAGGGGGAGTTCGAATCAATCGAGGTGAGTCGCGATGGGTTTTAGGGGCAGCGCGGCATCTCGAGTCACGTACGCGGCTGCGTGGGAGTCTAGTAGCATGGCGCGTGCGTGCGCAGGTGCGCGTGGCAATGACGATGCCAAACATTGAAGGCGGCGACGTCGCGATCAAGATTTAGGGATTCGCGTGCGCTTGTCAAAAGAGAAGGAGGAGCTCGGGCTCGAGGCAGCTAGGGCAGCGATTTAGGCAATGGCATGGGGTCGCGGTCAGTCGCAAGCAAGCGTGGAGGAGTCGCACGCGCTAGCTGATTCGCGTGTTCGTCGCGATGCTCGCTGGATGGGGATGGCACTGGCGAGTAGCTGTGGTCGTCGGAGCAGTGAGGTATTTGTTCCCATTTAATTTAATTTAAATAAAATATATATAAATATAAGGATATTAAAAATGATTGAAGGGTTTATGTGTATATATTTGATTTTGTAAAATCTATTAGCTTATCTTATATAAAATAATAATAATAATAATAATAATATATAGTTTCAAGTGAAAAGAAAAGAATTAGTTGAAATAAAATCACGGGTTAAATAAATGTGTTAGAAAGAATTTACTATTTTAAACAATGGAAATTTATAAGGGAATTTAGTTTGAAAAATTAAATTTTTAGTTAAACAAATTTATTTTAAAGATATTAATTTAAAGTAAAATTGTTAGTTAAATAAATTTGTAAAAGAAGAAATTTGTTAGTTACAACTATCATAACGAAGATTGATTCGAATATTAATCAATTGTGTATAAATATTTATACTAGGTCAAAATCCGTAAAGAAATCAAGCCGAGAATGAAAAAGGGTTGGCAAATTAAAAGAAAAGGTGAGATTTTTCTCACTCAAAAATGAAAGTGGAATTTTCAGTTATTTATTGATTGTGTTGATTGCTATTGAATGTGCTATTAGATATTTTAGGATATATCTATTATATATAGCAATATATACATATTGGCATATGTATATATTGGATTGATGATTTCCCGCCTCGTATAGCGGATGAGACCCTATTGCGCCGTTAGTAAGCGGATTTATAAAAAACCTATATACCGCGATAATTCCGTACTGGAGCGGAATTGGTATTGTGCTGACGTCTTTGGATGCAGGGAAACAGGTTGGAGGGATCCAACTGGACCCCTCACATTGATTGAATTTATTTATACTGTGGTATGAATCTGTGAATGATTATATTAATCATATTGATATATGGAAATTGTTTGAATGCTAAAATTTAGCTGAATGGATGTTTGACATCATTGGATTCCAAAGATAAACGAAATTGAATTTTTGAAATTCAAGTAGAAAATTTCTAAGTGAATCAATTTTTGAAATTGAAGAAATGTTGAAGAAAGGAATTTTTAAAGTATAATCGTATTGAATAAATTCCAGAATAAAGTGAAAATGCTAAATAAATGGTTTTCGTAAAATAGTGATTATAATTTGAAGAATTTAATTTAAAATTTGGATTTTTAAATAGATTGAAAGAAACAATTGAAATTTGTTTTCTTTAAAAAGGAATTTATTTAAAAAGAGATAAGTTGGAAATCCAATTAGGAATTTAATTTGTAAATTGAAATAATTTGGGAAATCAATGTAAAATGATCTCAATTTGAAGAATCCCTTTTAAAAACAGGATATTGAATAATTTGAAAAGAATAAGAATTTATTTTAGTAGTGAAAATAAATTTAGAAATCAAATTGTACTTGATTTGGAGTTAAAGTAGAATTAGAAATTAATTTGAAATCCGATTTTAGATTCAAAAGTGAATATTTGGAAAAATGAATCCAATTGAAATAAGGGAATGTGAATTTAAAAGGGAAATGTTGTTAAAATGATTTATAAAGGGATGAACTTTACAATTGTAAAGTTTTAAAAGAACGATTTCTGAAAATAAATGAATTATAAGTATTAACTTATAAGATGGACCGTTAGTATAAAAATTGAGTTATGAATTGAACTAGTTAATAAAGAAGATTTATAAATTGTAGTTTTTATAAATGGAAATAGAATTTATAAACGTGTTTATAAATTCGAAATAGATTGAATTTGATAAATTAAATATGGGAGATTATTAAAGAAGATATATTCACGATTTTGGACAGTGAATATATTATTGAATAAAATGGATTCATTTTTGAAGAAGTGATATTTTAAAAATGAAGTTAAATAGTTTTTAACGATGTTTTAAAAATGTGTTAAATATCGAAAACATAGATTTCAACAGTTCTTGTTGAAATAGACGTTTTCGAGAAATAAAAGGAAATGGTGGACTATAACACTGTTGTTATAGTAAATGATTTCCGAAAGGAAATGTTTTTATCTAGTATTGGGATTTACATATCTATTTTAATCTCGAATCCCTATACTAGTGATTTTTGAGTCGTCGTAACGATGTTTTACGTAACATTCGTTTTGACTCAAATTGATGTTGTTATAGAAAATAGATTTCCTCAAAAGATGAAATATATACTTAATTTGATTTAAGTATATCGAATATTTTCCAAGTGTTGAAAATAAATGATTTGTGAAATACTTATTATTAAATAAGTATGGGATTGCTTTTCCAATATGAAATGAACTGTTTTTGAGATTTTATCTTCAAAGATAAATTGAAATGTGGAAATTGATTTGAAATTGTTTTCAAATGATTGAGTGTGGAAATTTTATATCTGGTAAAAGATATTTTTGAAGATGAAATAATTTGGGAAAATTATTTGGAATCTGACGATGTTGTGCATCTTTATTGATAGTTAAATAACCGACTATCAATAATTACCTTGAATGGTATTTGTTGTGAATTGGATGAATTTGAATGCCACACTTATTTTTGAATAATCGCTCACTATTCGGGTTAGCCGGGAAAGGACCATGGGGTCGTATAACCCATTCCGAATATGTGATACGTCGTTATGAATCGCATTTGAAGACCGGTGTTGAAGACCGGATATTTTTGAAAACGGAAGGATTACCGTCGAGTTACTCTACATCGACTGATCTTCGATTTAGAGGTTTTATCACCCTTAGTGACGGGAAGTCCTGACGTGATTGAAAATTATCCGGATATGCAAGGGCTTCGTGAGAAGTGCCTTCGGTTCTGTTCGATCCCGGAACAGACTTGTATGGATAGTGTGTCTGACGTTACAATTTGAGATATAAAGCTGATTTCTTTCAAATACATTTCTGTTGGTGGCGGAGAATTTATTCTCTTAGCTTAACACCCTTCTTTGAGACGTACGAGCTCAGAGGTTATGTAGTTGAAATTTATCAGCGATATATCCCAATTTGGTAACGTGGCATACTGAGTGTTGCTGTGAAATGATCAGTGTTTGATCATTTGTGATATGATCATTTGTTTGATCTTATATCTTTGTGATCATAGGTTGATCATTTTGTTTGACCCGAAGCAGGGCTTTTTATAGAAAGCGTAGCTTTGTGGACGAGACTTCGTCGAGCCTCACACCCCGGAAATGGTCGAAACAGGAAGGATGCAGCAAGGTTCTAGGGAGTAGCGCCCCTTAGTGTATGTCATTCCTTCTGGATAAAGGTGGTATCATGGTATGGAGCCCAGATACTTAACCTCTGTGGTTACTGCATTATTATTATCTATGTGGTTTGTTGCGAATCGGGGATCCTCGGGAAGATCGGTGACGATCGGGGGATGGCATACGCGTGTCAGTAGTTACCTATTTTTGCAGAGGTAACCCGGCCTTATGTTGGCAGAGATCCGGTTAGGTTCTCGGGTCGTCTATTCCAGAGACGTACCCATCGTGGATAGGAAGTTCCTTAGCCTGACCATTTGTTGGAAATCCAAAGAAACAATACGTGACGTGTACGGTTTTAGTTGTATTACCTGCTATGGAATGTGGCGGTAACCTGCTATTGAACATAGTAGCTATAGTAGGCATACGATACTGGTCGTATGTTGGCTAAGATTAATATTATACTTTCGAAAATGATTTCTACACTATGCACTAATAATAATATCAAAAAGAATTTGATTTTGCGTAGTAAGCATCTTTGACTATCATAAGAAGAAATCTCCCCCAATTCTGCGTTTGCATTGTGTGTGTGGTGGGAGGTCTTATGGTAGTTTCATTTTTCCAAAAGCATTTCGAATTGACTTTAAAATTATTTTGTTGTTATAAAGAATAACTGTTTTACGATCTCACACCAGTCACCATGACTGACTCGGAGTTTATTGTTCCCTTCTAAACTCTGGGTGCCCACCAATTTTCCACACGGGCAGCCTAGAGTTATATTATCAGGATATTTTGGATATTCTGGAGCTTTGGAGATAAGCTGGAGGACGAGACGTAGTATTTGTATCTGATATTATTTATTCCGCTGTGTATTCTGTATGAGGACAAGTTATATAACTGTCCATTGTTGTATATTGACTCTGATGATTGATGTATGTATAAAATGATATAGTTCTTTGTTTTAAAGATTACTGATTTATCTATTATATATTGTTCTGCTGCGATGTGTAAGATTCTGATATTGTTCTGTTTCTGTTGCTGTTCTCTTGTTCTGTTGTTGTCCTTCTTTCTTTTTCTTCTATCTTCTTCTTCTACCTTTTTCTTCTTTCTTAAAACCATAACTTTTCGGGTTTCCGGCGTTCGATTTCTCGGCAGTCGATAAAGTGAGTATCGATGTCGAATTTTCGAAAGTCGAAAATTTGCGGGATGTTACATTTGGTATCAGAGCATATGGTTAAGCGACAACCCTGCTCTGTTGGGTGTTACTCATTAGAGATAGAGTCAGTAGTACTCTAGAATGAGTTGAGTGTAATAATAGATACGAGTGCGTATTTGTTAGTGAATATAAAATTGTTTTATATTGTGATGATTGGTTTGTTGAGTGGTATATGGATTCTGGTCGGTATTGTCCGTACAACTCTATCGATAGGGATCTCTAAACACTCGAATAGAACAATTCGGCACAGTATTGTTTTGAAATAGGGTAAATGAGATAATTTTGCCCAAAACTATTTTTGTATAGAAAAAAAATGTTTTTCTATAAAATATTATAGTATATGGTTGCATGGATGTTAGGAAGTAATAATAGTGAATTATCATCACTAAAATTGAATAAGAAATTGAAATCAAAACTCCAAAGATAAAGAGATGAATTCACATATAAATGAAATTTGAGAATATGAATTATAAATGTGATTTGTAATTTGAAACGGAATTCTAGAGAAGTTTTTAGAGATGTTTTGAAAAGAATTTTGGAGATTTGAAAAGTTTAAATCTTTTTGATTTGAAAATGAATTTCAAAGGTTTTGAAAAGTATTTTGGAAAGATGAAAGCTCTAAACTCTTTTCGGTCGCTGGAAAATAACTTCGATGATGATCGCGACATCACCGGTATTCATTTTCGGGTTTCCAAAAGAGAAATTGCTGCCAAATTATTTTAAATGAAAGTTGTTTGGAAAATTGAGTTTTGTTTTGAAAATTCAAAAGATAAATTTGAATTGTTTTCAAAATGGTCTTTGAAATGTTGAAAAGACTCTGGAATTGAGTATTGAATTATGAAAATAAAATTGTGAATGAATGAATCAATTTGCAATTGCAAGTACATGAATGTAAATTGAATTCGAATGGAAATCCAGTTTAATACAAGTGATTGTAAACCAAAATAGTGAATTGTAAATAAATTTTGGGAACGAACAAAAGTGAATAAAACTGGAATTAGAACTGAATGTTGAAACGAATGTGAATAAATGAATTAGAATTTGAAATGGATTAGTAACTGTAACTAATTTAAAATGGTGCAGTATGAATGAAAGCTAATCAATAAAATTCAATATTCAGAAATTGAACTGAATCCAATTAAATGTTGGAAATTGAATTCAAATGGAATTGAAATGTAAAGATTGAACGAAATTGAATATGCAACTTCAATAGTAAGCTAAAAATGATATAAGCAGTTTATACTAGAAATTTTGTAATCGAATTTGCAAAATGTTTGAATGCTGTAACTAGATATAATGGCTAGTAGGATATACAGGTATAAAGGAATTGGAATTTAATTTCGAAGATAAATTTGAATGGCTCGACAAAAGGTAAGTATTTAAATTTCTATATGAGATTTACTGATTTCTGGTCTAGCCGCTTGGCTTTTTCTTTTTCTTTTTGAAATCTGAGGGTCCGTAGGGACGTTTTGTAGTCGTACCGTATTAGCCGCGCAAAGGAGACGCTGGCGAAATTTTTCGAAAATTCCGAGTGTTAGAAAATTTTTGAGAAATTTTTGAAAGTTTAAAATTTGAATTTAAACTCGAATTTGAATTTTGAAGAAAACAATGATGTTTGAAAACTATGAAAGGTTTAGAAATTTAGTTGAATTAATAACGAATCTTTAGTAGAAAGATTTGTTTTGATAATTTGATAAAACTATTGGATTGTGAAAGATAGTAGTCGAGTTAAGGACCATTTTTCCTAACTTGTAATTTCGAGGACGAAATTCTTTTAAGGAGGGAAGTCTGTAACGACCCTGAATTTTGAACGAATTAAATTGAGAATATTTAATTGATTTTAAATATTTGAACGATGATTTAATTTGAATCCCCGATTTAAATTTGAATTTGGCGATTAAATTATAAAATTTAATCGATTGAGAGTTGAATAAAAATTTGAATCCTCAATTTAAAGCTGAAGAAAAATATTTCAAACGCTTGTAAAATTTATATTGATAATTCTGAAGGTAACAGAAGCTTCAGAATTCAATTTCGAATTGATTTGTTCAGTTTTGAAATTTAATCGTTCGAATCACTATTTAAAAATAGTCATTTTTCAAACAGTCTCGGAATTCGACGAAATCAGTTCCATTGGGTCCGTAATATTGAATTATTACCGGATTTCAATTTTCGTATTTTTCAGAGTTAATACGTGACCGTACGATATGCAAACGCGTCAGGATAAAATCAAATTCAAATTCATTTTTAAATTTAAAATTTGGTCAAACATAACACGTTATCTCCCTTAACTCACGCCTCCATTCACGCCAGAAAACACGATACGAAATCGTGAAAGCACGATCTATTCTCTTTAATTTACGCTGCCTCCTTGTTCAAAATCAAATTTATCTCGTTCCAAATCAGAGAAACAAATTAATGGTCGCGCCTCCTCTTCTTTCGAAAATCAAAAAGGCAAAATCCAAACTGAATAACCTTCGTTCGTTTCTCCCCGTCCCTTCATTTTAATCCACAAATTCCCTCCGCAGTTCAAATTAAAATTAGAAAGAAAAAAATAGAAAAGGCCGAAGCCCTTTTCTCTCATTCAACAAATAGCAGAAAGGGGGAGTTCGAATCAATCGAGGTGAGTCGCGATGGGTTTTAGGGGCAGCGCGGCATCTCGAGTCACGTACGCGGCTGCGTGGGAGTCTAGTAGCATGGCGCGCGCGTGCGCAGGTGCGCGTGGCAATGACGATGCCAAACATTGAAGGCGGCGACGTCGCGATCAAGATTTAGGGATTCGCGTGCGCTTGTCAAAAGAGAAGGAGGAGCTCGGGCTCGAGGCAGCTAGGGCAGCGATTTAGGCAATGGCATGGGGTCGCGGTCAGTCGCAAGCAAGCGTGGAGGAGTCGCACGCGCTAGCTGATTCGCGTGTTCGTCGCGATGCTCGCTGGATGGGGATGGCACTGGCGAGTAGCTGTGGTCGTCGGAGCAGTGAGGTATTTGTTCCCATTTAATTTAATTTAAATAAAATATATATAAATATAAGGATATTAAAAATGATTGAAGGGTTTATGTGTATATATTTGATTTTGTAAAATCTATTAGCTTATCTTATATAAAATAATAATAATAATAATAATATATAGTTTCAAGTGAAAAGAAAAGAATTAGTTGAAATAAAATCACGGGTTAAATAAATGTGTTAGAAAGAATTTACTATTTTAAACAATGGAAATTTATAAGGGAATTTAGTTTGAAAAATTAAATTTTTAGTTAAACAAATTTATTTTAAAGATATTAATTTAAAGTAAAATTGTTAGTTAAATAAATTTGTAAAAGAAGAAATTTGTTAGTTACAACTATCATAACGAAGATTGATTTGAATATTAATCAATTGTGTATAAATATTTATACTAGGTCAAAATCCGTAAAGAAATCAAGCCGAGAATGAAAAAGGGTTGGCAAATTAAAAGAAAAGGTGAGATTTTTCTCACTCAAAAATGAAAGTGGAATTTTCAGTTATTTATTGATTGTGTTGATTGCTATTGAATGTGCTATTAGATATTTTAGGATATATCTATTATATATAGCAATATATACATATTGGCATATGTATATATTGGATTGATGATTTCCCGCCTCGTATAGCGGATGAGACCCTATTGCGCCGTTAGTAAGCGGATTTATAAAAAACCTATATACCGCGATAATTCCGTACTGGAGCGGAATTGGTATTGTGCTGACGTCTTTGGATGCAGGGAAACAGGTTGGAGGGATCCAACTGGACCCCTCACATTGATTGAATTTATTTATACTGTGGTATGAATCTGTGAATGATTATATTAATCATATTGATATATGGAAATTGTTTGAATGCTAAAATTTAGCTGAATGGATGTTTGACATCATTGGATTCCAAAGATAAACGAAATTGAATTTTTGAAATTCAAGTAGAAAATTTCTAAGTGAATCAATTTTTGAAATTGAAGAAATGTTGAAGAAAGGAATTTTTAAAGTATAATCGTATTGAATAAATTCCAGAATAAAGTGAAAATGCTAAATAAATGGTTTTCGTAAAATAGTGATTATAATTTGAAGAATTTAATTTAAAATTTGGATTTTTAAATAGATTGAAAGAAACAATTGAAATTTGTTTTCTTTAAAAAGGAATTTATTTAAAAAGAGATAAGTTGGAAATCCAATTAGGAATTTAATTTGTAAATTGAAATAATTTGGGAAATCAATGTAAAATGATCTCAATTTGAAGAATCCCTTTTAAAAACAGGATATTGAATAATTTGAAAAGAATAAGAATTTATTTTAGTAGTGAAAATAAATTTAGAAATCAAATTGTACTTGATTTGGAGTTAAAGTAGAATTAGAAATTAATTTGAAATCCGATTTTAGATTCAAAAGTGAATATTTGGAAAAATGAATCCAATTGAAATAAGGGAATGTGAATTTAAAAGGGAAATGTTGTTAAAATGATTTATAAAGGGATGAACTTTACAATTGTAAAGTTTTAAAAGAACGATTTCTGAAAATAAATGAATTATAAGTATTAACTTATAAGATGGACCGTTAGTATAAAAATTGAGTTATGAATTGAACTAGTTAATAAAGAAGATTTATAAATTGTAGTTTTTATAAATGGAAATAGAATTTATAAACGTGTTTATAAATTCGAAATAGATTGAATTTGATAAATTAAATATGGGAGATTATTAAAGAAGATATATTCACGATTTTGGACAGTGAATATATTATTGAATAAAATGGATTCATTTTTGAAGAAGTGATATTTTAAAAATGAAGTTAAATAGTTTTTAACGATGTTTTAAAAATGTGTTAAATATTGAAAACATAGATTTCAACAGTTCTTGTTGAAATAGACGTTTTCGAGAAATAAAAGGAAATGGTGGACTATAACACTGTTGTTATAGTAAATGATTTCCGAAAGGAAATGTTTTTATCTAGTATTGGGATTTACATATCTATTTTAATCTCGAATCCCTATACTAGTGATTTTTGAGTCGTCGTAACGATGTTTTACGTAACATTCGTTTTGACTCAAATTGATGTTGTTATAGAAAATAGATTTCCTCAAAAGATGAAATATATACTTAATTTGATTTAAGTATATCGAATATTTTCCAAGTGTTGAAAATAAATGATTTGTGAAATACTTATTATTAAATAAGTATGGGATTGCTTTTCCAATATGAAATGAACTGTTTTTGAGATTTTATCTTCAAAGATAAATTGAAATGTGGAAATTGATTTGAAATTGTTTTCAAATGATTGAGTGTGGAAATTTTATATCTGGTAA
The DNA here is from genome assembly GCA_030737815.1 of Allium fistulosum. Lineage (NCBI taxonomy): Eukaryota > Viridiplantae > Streptophyta > Magnoliopsida > Asparagales > Amaryllidaceae > Allium > Allium fistulosum. Next base: position 724,144,760 of record CM060901.1, read on the forward strand.
AAGATATTTTTGAAGATGAAATAATTTGGGAAAATTATTTGGAATCTGATGATGTTGTGCATCTTTATTGATAGTTAAATAACCGACTATCAATAATTACCTTGAATGGTATTTGTTGTGAATTGGATGAATTTGAATGCCACACTTATTTTTGAATAATCGCTCACTATTCGGGTTAGCCGGGAAAGGACCATGGGGTCGTATAACCCATTCCGAATATGTGATACATCGTTATGAATCGCATTTGAAGACCGGTGTTGAAGACCGGATATTTTTGAAAACGGAAGGATTACCGTCGAGTTACTCTACATCGACTGATCTTCGATTTAGAGGTTTTATCACCCTTAGTGACGGGAAGTCCTGACGTGATTGAAAATTATCCGGATATGCAAGGGCTTCGTGAGAAGTGCCTTCGGTTCTGTTCGATCCCGGAACAGACTTGTATGGATAGTGTGTCTGACGTTACAATTTGAGATATAAAGCTGATTTCTTTCAAATACATTTCTGTTGGTGGCGGAGAATTTATTCTCTTAGCTTAACACCCTTCTCTGAGACGTACGAGCTCAGAGGTTATGTAGTTGAAATTTATCAGCGATATATCCCAATTTGGTAACGTGGCATACTGAGTGTTGCTGTGAAATGATCAGTGTTTGATCATTTGTGATATGATCATTTGTTTGATCTTATATCTTTGTGATCATAGGTTGATCATTTTGTTTGACCCGAAGCAGGGCTTTTTATAGAAAGCGTAGCTTTGTGGACGAGACTTCGTCGAGCCTCACACCCCGGAAATGGTCGAAACAGGAAGGATGCAGCAAGGTTCTAGGGAGTAGCGCCCCTTAGTGTATGTCATTCCTTCTGGATAAAGGTGGTATCATGGTATGGAGCCCAGATACTTAACCTCTGTGGTTACTGCATTATTATTATCTATGTGGTTTGTTGCGAATCAGGGATCCTCGGGAAGATCGGTGACGATCGGGGGATGGCATACGCGTGTCAGTAGTTACCTATTTTTGCAGAGGTAACCCGGCCTTGTGTTGGCAGAGATCCGGTTAGGTTCTTGGGTCGTCTATTCCAGGGACGTACCCATCGTGGATAGGAAGTTCCTTAGCCTGACCATTTGTTGGAAATCCAAAGAAACAATACGTGACGTGTACGGTTTTAGTTGTATTACCTGCTATGGAATGTGGCGGTAACCTGCTATTGAACATAGTAGCTATAGTAGGCATACGATACTGGTCGTATGTTGGCTAAGATTAATATTATACTTTCGAAAATGATTTCTACACTATGCACTAATAATAATATCAAAAAGAATTTGATTTTGCGTAGTAAGCATCTTTGACTATCATAAGAAGAAATCTCCTCCAATTCTGCGTTTGCATTGTGTGTGTGGTGGGAGGTCTTATGGTAGTTTCATTTTTCCAAAAGCATTTCGAATTGACTTTAAAATTATTTTGTTGTTATAAAGAATAACTGTTTTACGATCTCACACCAGTCACCATGACTGACTCGGAGTTTATTGTTCCCTTCTAAACTCTGGGTGCCCACCAATTTTCCACACGGGCAGCCTAGAGTTATATTATCAGGATATTCTGGATATTCTGGAGCTTTGGAGATAAGCTGGAGGACGAGACGTAGTATTTGTATCTGATATTATTTATTCCGCTGTGTATTCTGTATGAGGACAAGTTATATAACTGTCCATTGTTGTATATTGACTCTGATGATTGATGTATGTATAAAATGATATAGTTCTTTGTTTTAAAGATTACTGATTTATCTATTATATATTGTTCCGCTGCGATGTGTAAGATTCTGATATTGTTCTGTTTCTGTTGCTGTTCTCTTGTTCTGTTGTTGTCCTTCTTTCTTTTTCTTCTATCTTCTTCTTCTACCTTTTTCTTCTTTCTTAAAACCATAACTTTTCGGGTTTCCGGCATTCGATTTCTCGGCAGTCGATAAAGTGAGTATCGATGTCGAATTTTCGAAAGTCGAAAATTTGCGGGATGTTACAGCTGCATCTTAGACTCCGAAATCGTTTCCACGAAACGTACAAACCAGATCGAAGTGGTTTTCGGGAATTTAATCCCGATCCCGGTCTCTTCGAAACGATCAGCGCATTTGGCCAATATTGATAGTCGGTGATTTAACTATCAATTCACATTCACAAGCAACCATCACACAATAAATAATCTTCCACATTATTTATTTGCCTCAAATATCCTTCCAAGATATATTTTCGAATTTTCAAAACTCATTTGAAAACAATTTCAAAACAGTTTCCGCTTACGGAATACATTCCCCAAATATTTATTTTCTCTGAAACACCAAGTACAAAAATACTTTAGATTTAAAAATAATTTAAAAGCACTTTATTATAAATATATTTTATAACATTGAAATCAAACTACTTTAATACTTTATTTAAAATATATACTTTAAAATAAAACCACTTTATAAATATAAACTAAATTTCTCTTTTTAAAACATAATACCAAATCACTTTTATATAATTACTACAATAATAGATTTTTGAAAAATACTTACTTTGGAAATTAACATTTAGGAAAACAATTTTCTAAAACATGCTTTTTAAAACAACATTAAAACTTTTAACAAGTATTTAAAATTTCTTTGAAAACGTACTTGGCTATCCAAAGAAATACACTTTTCTTTCCCATCTTTTAAAAATAAATCAACATTTATTTTTAAACCAATCCATATTCTTTTATAAATTCCCACCTTGAATTTATATTTTCAAACATCCGCTGATATTTCATTTCACTTTATAAACCCAGTTTATATCTCCAAAATCTCATTTCTCTTTAAATTTCAAATCCCAAAATATTTAAATCAATTTACAATTGATTCTCCAATTTATTTTACTTTGAAATAAATTTCCTTACTTAATCCATTTATTCCCAAATTCATTAACTTCCAGATTTTATTTCTCATTATGATTTAAAATCTTTGAACTGAAACATAAGTTTCAGATTTCCCAAATTCCTTCTTTATTTTTAATTACATTTAAACATTGAATTAAAATAAATTATATATTCCTTTAAATAATATCACATAAGTTTTTAAATTCAATATTTCTCTGTTTATTCAAAATTCCTCTTTTCCATATTTATTAGAATTTTGGAAATCACTTTTATTCTTAATCAGATTTATTCTCAAATTTATTCCAAACTCTTTATAATTATTTTACTTAAAAATTTACTCTTTTATTTCTTTTCAAAAATTCCATTCTAGAGATTTTGATAACTCAGCATACCCAAATCGGTCCAACCAAACCATAACATCCAATTATCCATATAATTCATCACAGGATATCAAAAATCATATCACAGAATATTTAAACAAAATTAAATATTTTGAGGAATCCAGTTGGATCCCTCCAACCTGTTTCCCTGCATCCACAGACGTTAGCACAATACCAATTTCACTTCAAGGTGGAATATCGCGGTATATGGGATTTATATAAAATCATCCGCTATTATGCGGTGCATAGGGTCTCATCCGCTATATAATGCGGGAATATCAACAACTCCAATATATACATATGCCAATATGTATATATTGCTATATACTACTATATATATATAGTATCACATCAAACCAAATCAATCATCCAATTAATTATTTAAATTTAACCATTTAAATTTAAATTTAAATTCAACCGAGTGAGATTAACTCACCTTTGCTTTTCGTTAGCAATCCACTTCAAACTCGACTCAGTTTTCTCGATTTTTGACCTTGTATACACATTTATACCGTTTATTAATATTTGAGATTATCGTACAATCAATTACCCTATTTAATAAATTTAATTAACTGGTTATAAATGATAACTTAACCAACCTAGTTTATACTTCTTTTTCTGACCAAGTTATAAATTTTATAATAAGGTGTATATACAAAACTGTTTAAACCTTTCTTCTTCTTTTTTCTCTCTCAGTGAAGTAATAACAAACCATTCATCTCTGAGTTTAAACTTAAGAACATTTAAAATTCACTATTTTGAAATCAACAATCTAACTTACTGTTTTCAAATAAAAACAACATTTTAAAATTAATGCTCATATCCCTTACTGTAATTATATTTTCATCCATAAGCGTATTTATTAAAACGAAATTTAATTGGAAACTAAATTCGAATGCCTCACCGACCAAAATCTGACCTTCCAGGCTCGAGTTCGAGCCACCACGCTTGCTGCCCCATCGGAGCACCATCAGCCAAGACTTTCGCCATTGCCCAGTAAAATGCCTCCGCCATCCTCTAACTTCGACAGAGTCGGAAACAACAAATCTGATCTTACCAAACTTCCTTCGCCACTATCTGACTCCGCCAGGATTGAAGACGACAAATCCAATTTCCTTCGCCATTATCTGGCATCGTCAATATCGGAGATAACAAAACCAAATTCACTTCGCCACCATCTGGTTTCGCCCGAGTGGGAGGAAATAACTCACACCAACAAAACTGCTTCGATTTGCTTCCGCCAGCCTCTGACTTTGACAGCATCGTTGGAATGAAACCCAACTACTTGAAATTGCCTTCGTCAATATCTGACTTTGACAGGGCGAAGGAAACAAATCTAAACTAATCAAATTACCTTTGCCAATCAGTGCTTATCGAAGCTACTACTTCCTTCTACGAATTCAATCACTTCGCTGTTTAGATTCTCGAAATTCAAGACGAAGTTTGGATCTACTTTAAGATTGTACAAATCGATTTTGTTTTGGGGTATAGGAGGATACTCGACCGCCATAAGTCAAAGGAAGAAGAGGAAGAGTGTAATGCGTTGAAATGAAAGGGGATCGAATGCCATTTTGATTTTGAAGGGAGCGACTTCGTCCCGTTATTTTTCTCGGCCATTAATTTATATTTTTTTTTAAGTTCAATTCTCGTCTGAAGTGAGGAGGAACATTGCGATATAAAAAAAAAGTAGGCTCGCGACGAAAAAGCGGCTTCGATTTGATTTAAGCCTCGTATGGGAGACAAATGGTACGAGATAGGGTGGCTGTAGGTCTACGATGTGAAGGAAGATATTTTAAATGCTGATGGGAGAAGAATTTGACCAGTCGAATTATTGTATTTAAATTCTAAATCAGTTATTACTAATTTAATTTTCAACGTGTTTTTATAACGTACGCTCACACAACAACTCTAAATACTACGAAAATTGAAATCCGATAATAATTCAATATTACGGATCCAATGGAACTGGTTTCGTCAAATTCCGAGACTATCCCTCGGAAGGCTATTTTTAAATTCAATTTAAACGATATATTTTTAAAACTGAACAAAACACTTTGAAATTCCATTTTAAAAGTCTCATCACCTTCAGTATTAACAATATAAATTTTCTGAGCCTTTAAATTATTTTTAACAAGTTTAAAATCAAGATTCAATATTTTACCCAAATTTAATTGTTAAATTCAATATTTAATTATCCAATAAATATTTATATTTGAGATTCGAGTTAAAGTTTAACTTTTGAATATTCAAAACAAATTAAATATTCCAATTTAAAGGCCCAAAATTCCGGATCATCACATTCCTCCCCCCTTAAGAGAATTTCATCCCCGAAATTACCAGTTAAGAGGAATGATCTATAACCCATTAACTATTTCCTCAATCCCATTAGTTTTAACAACTTGCCAAAACAAATCTTTTTACTAAAGACACCATATTCCTTTTATTATCTTTCCAAACCTTTCCAAAAGTCCCAAACAATATCACTTACTTATCAGATCAAATTTAGATTTGAATTCAAATTTTAAATTATCAAAATTTCTCAAAATTTTCTAACTCCCTAAATTTTCGAAATATTTTGCCAACGTCTCCTTTGCGCGGCTAGCTCGGTACAACTACAAAATGGCTCTACGGCCTCCCAATCTCAAAAAGAAAACAAAAAGGCAAGTGGCTAGATCAAAACCCCAATCAAATTTCATATAGAAATTCAAATACATACCTTTTGTCGGGCCATTAAATTTTATCTTCTAAAATCAAAATCCCAATTTATCCATTGCTTTTATACACCTATATATCCTACTAAGCAATAACATCCAATTTCAGCTTCAAAACCATTTTATACATTCCTTTACAAATTTCAATAATATATGCTTTACTTAAGCCCGTACGATGTATATATATCATCCATACACAATACCACATTCGATCGCTCACTCGATCACACAATTTCATTTCCGAACTAGTATCGTCCACCCGACTTCCTAGTGCGGACTCGGATCTGGTTTCTTGATCAGAAACCGTCATTCTCCTTGCATAGCCTTCAACTATGATAGAGAATATCCAGAATCAATCATCAATCCATATCCAGGTTCGCCGTCGAAAATCGAGTGAAAAATCCTACTCGGATTGGTATAATTACCTCGAAATTTTGTGCTCGAATTCTGGATCAAATAGCTATGCGAATAAAATAATATACGTACACCCTACTTATTAATTTTAATTGATTATCAGCTATATCAATTCTCCTTTATTTCGCATTCCTTTTGATTGTTATCCACTTATTCACAACTATCCCATTTCACAACTTCCAGTTTTAGTCTTCATTCAATTATTCACTTTGTCACATCCCGCAATTTTCGACTTTCGAAAATTCGACATCGATACTCACTTTATCGACTGCCGAGCAATCGAGTGCCGGAAACTCCAATAGTGAGGGTTTTAAGAAAAAGGAAAAGTAGAAGACGAAGAAGATAGAAGAAAAAGAGAAGAAAGAAAGAATAACAGAACAACAGCAGATACAGAACAGAGACAATATCAGAATCTCACATATCGCAGCGGAACAATATATAATAGATAAATGAATAATCTCTAAAACAAAGAACTATATCATTTTATACATACATCAATCATCAGAGTTAATATACAACAATGGACAGTTATATAACTTGTCCTCATACAGAATATACAGCGGAATAAATACTATCAGATACAAATACTACGTCTCGTCATCCAGCTTACCTCCCAAGCTCCAGAATATCCAGATAACCTAATAATCTAACTCTAGACTGCCCGTGTGGAAATTTGTGGGCACCCAGAGTTTAGAAGGGAAACAATAAACTCCGAGTCAGTCATGGTGACTGGTGTGAGATCGTAAAACAGTTATTCTTTAAAATAAACAACAGGATAATTTTAAAGTCAATTCGAAATGCTTTTGGAAAATGAAACTACCATAAGACCTCCCACCACACACACAATGCAAACGCAGAATTGGAGGAGATTTCTTCTTATGATAGTCAAAGATGCTTACTACGCAAAATCAAATCATTTTTGATATTATTATTAGTGCATAGTGTAGAAAACATTTCGAAAGTATAATATTAATCTTAGCCAACATACGACCAGTATCGTATGCCTACTATAGCTACCATCTAAACAGTGGTGACCACCGTACGTAAATGGCAGGTTCTACAACTAATACCGTACAAGTCACGTATTGGAGTTTGGATTTCCAACAAATGGTCAGGCTAAGGAACTTCCTATCCACGATGGGTACGTCCCTGGAATAGACGACCCGAGAATCTAACGTTACGGTTAGATCTCTGCCAACACAAGGCCGGGTTACCTCTGCAAAAATAGGTAACTACTGACACGCGTATGCCATCCCCCGATCGTCACCGATCTTCCCGAGGATCCCCGATTTCCAACAAACCACAAAGTAATAATAACTGTGCAGCAACCACAGAGGTTAAGTATCTGGGCTCCATACCATGATACCACCTTTATCCAGAAAGAATGACATACACTAAGGGGCGCTACTCCCTAGAACCTTGCTGCATCCTTCCTGTTTCGACCATTTCCGGGGTGTGAGGCTCGACGAAGTCTCGTCCACAAAGCTACGCTTTCTCAAAAAGCCCTGCTTCGGGTCAAACAAAAATGATCAACCTATGATCACACAGATATAAGATCAAACAAATAATCATATCACAAATGATCAAACACTGATCATTACACAGCAACACTCAGTATGCCACGTTACCAAATTGGGATATATCGCTGATAAATTTCAACTACATAACCTCTGAGCTCGTACGTCTCAGAGAAGGGTGTTAAGCTAAGAGAATAAATTCTCCGCCACCAACAGAAATGTATTTGAAAGAAATCAGCTTTATATCTCAAATTGTAACGTCAGACACACAATCCATACAAGTCTGTTCCGGGATCGAACAGAACCGAAGGCACTTCTCATGAAGCCCTTGCATTTCCGGATAATTTTCAATCACGTAAGGACTTCCCGTCACTAAGGGTGATAAAACCTCTAAATCGAAGATCAGTCGATGTAGAGTAACTCGACGGTAATCCTTTCGTTTTCAAAAATATCCGGTCTTCAACACCGGTCTTCAAATGCAATCCATAACGACGTATCACATATTCGGAATGGGTTATACGACCCCATGGTCCTTTCCCGGTTAACCCGAATAGTGAGCGTTTATTTTAAAAACAAGTGTGGCATTCACATTCATCCAATTCACAACAAATACCTATCCAAAGGTAATTATTGATAGTCGGTTATTTAACTATCAATAAAGATGCGCAACATCATCAGATTCCAAATAATTTTCCAAATTATTTATCTTCAAAAATATCTTTTACTAGATATAAAATTTCCACACTTTTAAAATAAATCGATATTTATTTTTCTAAGCAGTTCCCTTTCTTTTATAAATTCCATAGTGAATTTATATTTCAAAAATATCTACTGATATACGATTTTCAAATCGATTCCAATATTCAACTTCACTTTATCTTTAAGAAGATAAAATCTCAAAACGTTTCATTTCATTTTGGAAAACATTTCCATACTTATCTAATAATAAGTATTTCACAAATCTTTTATTTTCAACACTTGGAAAATATCCGATATACTTAAATCAAATTAAGTATATATTCATTCTTTAAGGAAATCATTTATTATAACAACATTTATTTGAGTCAAAACGAATGTTACGTAAAACATTGTTACGACGACTCAAAATCACTAGTATAGGGATTCGGATTTTAGATAGATATATAAATCCCAATACTACATAAAACATTTCCTTTCGGAAATCATTTACTATAACAACAGTGTTATAGTCCACCATTTCCTTAAGTTTCTCGAAAACGTCTATTTCAACAATAAATGTTGAAATCTATGATTTCGATATTTAACACGTTTGAAAAGCATCTTTTAAAACAATTAACTTCATTTCATAATATCGCTTTCCCAAACATAACCATTTTTTACTTAAAAATATATTCACTGTCCAAAATCGTGAATATACTTCACTAACCACATTTCGGTCTTTTCTACACATTTTATTTCAATAAAAATTCGCTATTTAAAATCGCGAATATATCTTCTTTAATGTCCTTCTATATTTAATTTATCAAATCCAATTGATTTCGAATTTATAAAACAACGTTTATAAATTCTATTTTCTATTCTATAACAACTTCGATTTTATAAATTTCCTTTAATGACCCATTCAATTTTATAACTCAACGTATACATCAAAAATCCATATTATAAGTTAAATACTTATAATTTATTTATTTTAAAAGAAATCGTTCTTTTAAACTTTACAAACTGTAAATAAACCCATTTTAACATCATTTCCATTTTTTAAATCCACATTCCCAAATATTCACTTTTAACCCCAAAATCAAATCCCAAAATCAAATCCCAAATTCATTTCTAATTTTACTTCAATACCAATCAATTTCAATATTCATTACTAAATTAATTTCCCATCCCAAATCATTTTATATTGATTTTTTTCTAAACTTGTCTCAATTTGCCAATTAAAATTTATAATTGGACTTCCAACTTATTTTATTTTAAACAAATTCTTCTTAAAGAAAATAAATCTCTTTATCTTTTTCCAACTATTTAGAAATCCAAATTTTTAATCAATATTCTTAAATTTAAAAATCACTATTATACGAAATTCATTTATTTAACGTTTCACTTGATTCTGGAATAAATTCGATAAGAATATAAAAATTAACTTTTTTATACTTTAAAATTCCTTTCTTCGAATTTATTCAATTTCTAAGAATTTATTTACTTAAAAATTTCTATTTTGATTTCAAGAATCCAATTTCATTTATTTTTGAAATCCAATGATATCAAACATCCATTCAGCTAAATTTTTAGCTTTCAATCAATTTCCAGACATCGATATGATCAATAACATCAATATAATCATTCACAGATTTATACCACAGTATAAACAAATTCAATCAAAGTGAGGGGTCCAGTTGGATCCCTCCAACCTGTTTCCCTGCATCCAAAGATGTTAGCACAATACCAATTCCGCTCCAGTACGGAATTATCGCGGTATATAGGTTTTTATAAATCCGCTTACTAACGGCGCAATAGGGTCTCATCCGCTATACGAGGCGGGAAATCATCAATCCAATATATACATATGCCAATATGTATATATCGCTATATATAGATATATATCCTACTATATCTAATATCACATCCAAATAAATCAATCAATAACTGCAAATAAATATTTTCCTTCGAGTGAGAAAATCTCACCTTAGCTTTTATTTTGCAATCCAATCCAATTCTTCATTCGTTTTCTCGACTTTAACCTTGTATAAATAATTTATACAATCTATTAATATTTGAATAAATTGGCAATAAATTATCATCTGTCAATTTCTTTAAACCAATTATTTAATTTTATCAAATGATTTATTTAAAAAAAATTTCTATTAACTATTTAAATTGATCGAACAATTCATTACTATTTCTTTTTATCTGTATTTTTATTTGAAACACATTTCCATACGAAAATAGTTTATATGGATTCCAAATAAATTTAAAAATATGTATTTTCCCCCTTTCTTTTATATCTTTCAAAGTTTATCTATATATATAAAACTACACTTTATAAAAATCCCATCTTTATATAACATTATATATATATATTCTTTTATCTGCCTATCCATACCTATATAAAATCGAATAATTAATTACTACTTACTTATTAAATTTAAACTCGTATATTTGGTTTTAAACAAAAATTTAATTTAACAAATTTATTCCTTAAATAAATTATTTGAAATGAACTGGTAAATCTTATTTTTTTTCTTTCTCTAAAATCTTATATATGTATATTTATTAAATCAAATAAAAAAAATCTTAAAGGGGTTATACCTCACTGTCGCTGCTTCCAAAACTTCATCAGCGAGACGTCGCAGCAACCCACGCAAGCCCCCTACTTCGTTCGTCACCACTCCACCGTGCCCTAGGCGAAGTCGTGAGTTGTTTCGCCTTTGCCTCTCTCTCGTGCTCGCGAAACTCCTAACTGCCCAGCACTCTAATTCGCAATCCTTCGAACCCCAGGTGCGTCACCCCTTCATCGCGAGAACGAACTCGCGACGCCACAGTCGAAATCGAGGCTGCCCTCGTTGAAGTCGAACCCCAGCGCCATCACATTGTCGTCGCCTAATTCACGCACCTCCCAAACGCAGTCGCGCCTATCACCGCTCCATCGAATCGCGAAACCCCAAAAACAATCGCGCCACTACCTCGATCTTGATTCGTTCGCGAAGAGAAATCAGCTGCCATGATTTTGATTTTATTTTGAAGAGAGGGAATTTCGTTTGTAAAGGAAAGGGGAACGATGTTTTGCACGTACGCGATTTTTGTTTTCTCGAAGATGAGGATGCCTGGCTCGAAGTCGAATTCTCGAGTAAATTTTCGTATCGGCCATTGATTGTTTCTTCGTTCTGACATTTGCTTTAATTTGAACGAAATGATTTCTCGCGTGAGGTATAAACGAGATGAAGGGGAGACAAGAGTACGCGATTTACAGAGAGTAGGTCTGCTAAGAAACTAGGGTGGCTGAAGAAAGAATCTCTGCGTGATTCAGGGCGTGGATGGAGGAATGAACGTGTGCAGGCAACAATTTAAAAGTTAAATTTTTAAATTGAATTTCGATTTAAAATCCAACACGTTTACTCACCGTGCGGTCGCGTATTAACTCCGAAAAATATGAAATTGGAAATCCAGTAATAATCCAATATTACGGACCCAATGGAACTGGTTTCGTCAAATTCCGAGACTGTTTTGAAAAATGACTATTTTATAAATATCGGTTCGAACGATCTAATTTCAAACTGAACACTTTACTCCTAAATTCGATTCTGAAGCTTCTGTTATCTCCGGTATTGTCAATACGAATTTTAAAAGCTTTTGAAATATTTTTCTTCAGCTTAAATTGAAGATATAAATTTTCGTTCAACTTACAATAGATTAAATTTTGTAATTTTAATCGTCAATTTCAAAGTTAGATCGGGGATTCAAATTAAATTATCGTTCAAATATTTAAAATTAATTAAATATTCTCAATTTAATTTGGTCGAAATTCTGGGTCGTTACAGACTTCCCCCCTTAAAAGAATTTCGTCCTCGAAATTACAAGTTAGGAAAAATGGTCCTTAACTCGTCTACTATTTTTCACAATCTAAATAGTTTTATCAATTCTTCAAAACAAATCTTCTACTAAAGATTCGTTATTACTTCAACTAGTTTTTCAACTTCAATTACCGATTTCAAACAACATTGTTTTCTTAACAATTCAATTTTAAGTTTAAATTCAAATTTAAACTTCAAAATTTTCTCAAAAATTTTCCTAACACTCGAAATTTTCGAAAAATTTCGCCAGCGTCTCCTTTGCGCGGCTAATACGGCACGACTACAAAACGTCCCTACGGACTCTCAGATTTCAAAAAGAAAAAGAAAAAGCCAAGCGGCTAGAGAAAAATCATCAAAAACTCATATTATAATTCAAATACGTACCTTTTGTCGAGCTATTCAAATTTATCTTCGAAATTAAAATTCCAATTCCTTTATAACACCTGTATATCCTACTAGCCATAATATCTAGTTGCATATATTCAAACCATTTTGCAAATTCTATTACAAAATTTCAATATAAACTACTTATATCATCTTTAGTTCACTATTGAAGTTATATCCATTATCTTCAATTTTACATTTCAAATTTTATTTGAATTCAATTTCACATTTCAATTTCTCATTTGAGTTAAATTCACAATTCCAATCTAATTTGGATTCAATTTACTTTCAATTTTGAAATATTGAATTTTATCAATTATCTTTAGTTCACTTCAAACAAATCTTAAAGCTTCATTTTATTTCACACAATTCAAATTTGTTTTCAATATCCAGTTTTACTTACTTACAAATTTAAAATGAATTTTAACATTCAACTTCATTATATTCATAGATATTTTCATATGGTATTCCAGAATCTTACCAACATTTCAAAATCATTTGAAAACAATTCAAATTTTCCTTTGAATTTTCTAAAACCAAATCCAAATTTTCAAACAACTTCCATTTAAAAATAATTTGGCAGCAATTCCTCTTTTGGAAACCCGAAAATGAACATCAGTGATGCTGCAGTCATTACCGAAGTTATTTTCCAGCGACCGAAAAGAGTTTAGAGCTTCTCATTCCTCCAAAATACTTTCCAAACCTTTGAAATTCATTTTCAAATCAAAAAGGAATTAAACTTTCCAAATCTCCAAAATTTTCAAATTCTTTTCAAAACATTTCCAAAAACTTCTCTAGAATTTCGTTTTAAATTACAATTCACATTTATAATTTATATTCTCAAATTTCATTCGTATATGGATTTATCTCTTAACTTTGGAGTTACGATTTCAATTTCTTATTCAATTTCATATAATGTTGATAACATTCAATATTATCACTTTCCTAACATCCATGCATCCATATACTATGATAATTCATAGAAAAATCATTTCTTTTCTATACAAAAATAGTTTTAGGTAAAATTATCTCATTTACCCTATTTTAAAACAATACTGTGTCGTCTTGCCTCGTTTAAGTGTTTAGAAATATCTATCGATAATATGGCGTCCCACATACCGACCAAAATTCACAAACATCTCAACGGATAAGCAAACACAATATAAAACATTTTTATACTCACTAACAAATACGCGCTCGTATCTATTATTACACTCAACTCATTCTAGAGTACTGCTGACTCTATCTCTAATGAGTAACATCCAACAGAGCAGGGTTGTCGCTTAACCATATGCTCTGATACCACTTGTCACATCCCGCAATTTTCGACTTTCGAAAATTCGACATCGATACTCACTTTATCGACTGCCGAGCAATCGAGTGCCGGAAACTCCAATAGTGAGGGTTTTAAGAAAAAGGAAAAGTAGAAGACGAAGAAGATAGAAGAAAAAGAGAAGAAAGAAAGAATAACAGAACAACAACAGATACAGAACAGAGACAATATCAGAATCTCACATATCGCAGCGGAACAATATATAATAGATAAATGAATAATCTCTAAAACAAAGAACTATATCATTTTATACATACATCAATCATCAGAGTTAATATACAACAATGGACAGTTATATAACTTGTCCTCATACAGAATATACAGCGGAATAAATACTATCAGATACAAATACTACGTCTCGTCATCCAGCTTACCTCCCAAGCTCCAGAATATCCAGATAACCTAATAATCTAACTCTAGACTGCCCGTGTGGAAATTTGTGGGCACCCAGAGTTTAGAAGGGAAACAATAAACTCCGAGTCAGTCATGGTGACTGGTGTGAGATCGTAAAACAGTTATTCTTTAAAATAAACAACAGGATAATTTTAAAGTCAATTCGAAATGCTTTTGGAAAATGAAACTACCATAAGACCTCCCACCACACACACAATGCAAACGCAGAATTGGAGGAGATTTCTTCTTATGATAGTCAAAGATGCTTACTACGCAAAATCAAATCATTTTTGATATTATTATTAGTGCATAGTGTAGAAAACATTTCGAAAGTATAATATTAATCTTAGCCAACATACGACCAGTATCGTATGCCTACTATAGCTACCATCTAAACAGTGGTGACCACCGTACGTAAATGGCAGGTTCTACAACTAATACCGTACAAGTCACGTATTGGAGTTTGGATTTCCAACAAATGGTCAGGCTAAGGAACTTCCTATCCACGATGGGTACGTCCCTGGAATAGACGACCCGAGAATCTAACGTTACGGTTAGATCTCTGCCAACACAAGGCCGGGTTACCTCTGCAAAAATAGGTAACTACTGACACGCGTATGCCATCCCCCGATCGTCACCGATCTTCCCGAGGATCCCCGATTTCCAACAAACCACAAAGTAATAATAACTGTGCAGCAACCACAGAGGTTAAGTATCTGGGCTCCATACCATGATACCACCTTTATCCAGAAAGAATGACATACACTAAGGGGCGCTACTCCCTAGAACCTTGCTGCATCCTTCCTGTTTCGACCATTTCCGGGGTGTGAGGCTCGACGAAGTCTCGTCCACAAAGCTACGCTTTCTCAAAAAGCCCTGCTTCGGGTCAAACAAAAATGATCAACCTATGATCACACAGATATAAGATCAAACAAATAATCATATCACAAATGATCAAACACTGATCATTACACAGCAACACTCAGTATGCCACGTTACCAAATTGGGATATATCGCTGATAAATTTCAACTACATAACCTCTGAGCTCGTACGTCTCAGAGAAGGGTGTTAAGCTAAGAGAATAAATTCTCCGCCACCAACAGAAATGTATTTGAAAGAAATCAGCTTTATATCTCAAATTGTAACGTCAGACACACAATCCATACAAGTCTGTTCCGGGATCGAACAGAACCGAAGGCACTTCTCACGAAGCCCTTGCATTTCCGGATAATTTTCAATCACGTAAGGACTTCCCGTCACTAAGGGTGATAAAACCTCTAAATCGAAGATCAGTCGATGTAGAGTAACTCGACGGTAATCCTTTCGTTTTCAAAAATATCCGGTCTTCAACACCGGTCTTCAAATGCAATCCATAACGACGTATCACATATTCGGAATGGGTTATACGACCCCATGGTCCTTTCCCGGTTAACCCGAATAGTGAGCATTTATTTTAAAAACAAGTGTGGCATTCACATTCATCCAATTCACAACAAATACCTATCTAAAGGTAATTATTGATAGTCGGTTATTTAACTATCAATAAAGATGCGCAACATCATCAGATTCCAAATAATTTTCCAAATTATTTATCTTCAAAAATATCTTTTACTAGATATAAAATTTCCACACTTTTAAAATAAATCGATATTTATTTTTCTAAGCAGTTCCCTTTCTTTTATAAATTCCATAGTGAATTTATATTTCAAAAATATCTACTGATATACGATTTTCAAATCGATTCCAATATTCAACTTCACTTTATCTTTAAGAAGATAAAATCTCAAAACGTTTCATTTCATTTTGGAAAACATTTCCATACTTATCTAATAATAAGTATTTCACAAATCTTTTATTTTCAACACTTGGAAAATATCCGATATACTTAAATCAAATTAAGTATATATTCATTCTTTAAGGAAATCATTTATTATAACAACATTTATTTGAGTCAAAACGAATGTTACGTAAAACATTGTTACGACGACTCAAAATCACTAGTATAGGGATTCGGATTTTAGATAGATATATAAATCCCAATACTACATAAAACATTTCCTTTCGGAAATCATTTACTATAACAACAGTGTTATAGTCCACCATTTCCTTAAGTTTCTCGAAAACGTCTATTTCAACAATAAATGTTGAAATCTATGATTTCGATATTTAACACGTTTGAAAAGCATCTTTTAAAACAATTAACTTCATTTCATAATATCGCTTTCCCAAACATAACCATTTTTTACTTAAAAATATATTCACTGTCCAAAATCGTGAATATACTTCACTAACCACATTTCGGTCTTTTCTACACATTTTATTTCAATAAAAATTCGCTATTTAAAATCGCGAATATATCTTCTTTAATGTCCTTCTATATTTAATTTATCAAATCCAATTGATTTCGAATTTATAAAACAACGTTTATAAATTCTATTTTCTATTCTATAACAACTTCGATTTTATAAATTTCCTTTAATGACCCATTCAATTTTATAACTCAACGTATACATCAAAAATCCATATTATAAGTTAAATACTTATAATTTATTTATTTTAAAAGAAATCGTTCTTTTAAACTTTACAAACTGTAAATAAACCCATTTTAACATCATTTCCATTTTTTAAATCCACATTCCCAAATATTCACTTTTAACCCCAAAATCAAATCCCAAAATCAAATCCCAAATTCATTTCTAATTTTACTTCAATACCAATCAATTTCAATATTCATTACTAAATTAATTTCCCATCCCAAATCATTTTATATTGATTTTTTTCTAAACTTGTCTCAATTTGCCAATTAAAATTTATAATTGGACTTCCAACTTATTTCATTTTAAACAAATTCTTCTTAAAGAAAATAAATCTCTTTATCTTTTTCCAACTATTTAGAAATCCAAATTTTTAATCAATATTCTTAAATTTAAAAATCACTATTATACGAAATTCATTTATTTAACGTTTCACTTGATTCTGGAATAAATTCGATAAGAATATAAAAATTAACTTTTTTATACTTTAAAATTCCTTTCTTCGAATTTATTCAATTTCTAAGAATTTATTTACTTAAAAATTTCTATTTTGATTTCAAGAATCCAATTTCATTTATTTTTGAAATCCAATGATATCAAACATCCATTCAGCTAAATTTTTAGCTTTCAATCAATTTCCAGACATCGATATGATCAATAACATCAATATAATCATTCACAGATTTATACCACAGTATAAACAAATTCAATCAAAGTGAGGGGTCCAGTTGGATCCCTCCAACCTGTTTCCCTGCATCCAAAGATGTTAGCACAATACCAATTCCGCTCCAGTACGGAATTATCGCGGTATATAGGTTTTTATAAATCCGCTTACTAACGGCGCAATAGGGTCTCATCCGCTATACGAGGCGGGAAATCATCAATCCAATATATACATATGCCAATATGTATATATCGCTATATATAGATATATATCCTACTATATCTAATATCACATCCAAATAAATCAATCAATAACTGCAAATAAATATTTTCCTTCGAGTGAGAAAATCTCACCTTAGCTTTTATTTTGCAATCCAATCCAATTCTTCATTCGTTTTCTCGACTTTAACCTTGTATAAATAATTTATACAATCTATTAATATTTGAATAAATTGGCAATAAATTATCATCTGTCAATTTCTTTAAACCAATTATTTAATTTTATCAAATGATTTATTTAAAAAAAATTTCTATTAACTATTTAAATTGATCGAACAATTCATTACTATTTCTTTTTATCTGTATTTTTATTTGAAACACATTTCCATACGAAAATAGTTTATATGGATTCCAAATAAATTTAAAAATATGTATTTTCCCCCTTTCTTTTATATCTTTCAAAGTTTATCTATATATATAAAACTACACTTTATAAAAATCCCATCTTTATATAACATTATATATATATATTCTTTTATCTGCCTATCCATACCTATATAAAATCGAATAATTAATTACTACTTACTTATTAAATTTAAACTCGTATATTTGGTTTTAAACAAAAATTTAATTTAACAAATTTATTCCTTAAATAAATTATTTGAAATGAACTGGTAAATCTTATTTTTTTTCTTTCTCTAAAATCTTATATATGTATATTTATTAAATCAAATAAAAAAAATCTTAAAGGGGTTATACCTCACTGTCGCTGCTTCCAAAACTTCATCAGCGAGACGTCGCAGCAACCCACGCGAGCCCCCTACTTCGTTCGTCACCACTCCACCGTGCCCTAGGCGAAGTCGTGAGTTGTTTCGCCTTTGCCTCTCTCTCGTGCTCGCGAAACTCCTAACTTCCCAGCACTCTAATTCGCAATCCTTCGAACCCCAGGTGCGTCACCCCTTCATCGCGAGAACGAACTCGCGACGCCACAGTCGAAATCGAGGCTGCCCTCGTTGAAGTCGAACCCCAGCGCCATCACATTGTCGTCGCCTAATTCACGCACCTCCCAAACGCAGTCGCGCCTATCACCGCTCCATCGAATCGCGAAACCCCAAAAACAATCGCGCCACTACCTCGATCTTGATTCGTTCGCGAAGAGAAATCAGCTGCCATGATTTTGATTTTATTTTGAAGAGAGGGAATTTCGTTTGTAAAGGAAAGGGGAACGATGTTTTGCACGTACGCGATTTTTGTTTTCTCGAAGATGAGGATGCCTGGCTCGAAGTCGAATTCTCGAGTAAATTTTCGTATCGGCCATTGATTGTTTCTTCGTTCTGACATTTGCTTTAATTTGAACGAAATGATTTCTCGCGTGAGGTATAAACGAGATGAAGGGGAGACAAGAGTACGCGATTTACAGAGAGTAGGTCTGCTAAGAAACTAGGGTGGCTGAAGAAAGAATCTCTGCGTGATTCAGGGCGTGGATGGAGGAATGAACGTGTGCAGGCAACAATTTAAAAGTTAAATTTTTAAATTGAATTTCGATTTAAAATCCAACACGTTTACTCACCGTGCGGTCGCGTATTAACTCCGAAAAATATGAAATTGGAAATCCAGTAATAATCCAATATTACGGACCCAATGGAACTGGTTTCGTCAAATTCCGAGACTGTTTTGAAAAATGACTATTTTATAAATATCGGTTCGAACGATCTAATTTCAAACTGAACACTTTACTCCTAAATTCGATTCTGAAGCTTCTGTTATCTCCGGTATTGTCAATACGAATTTTAAAAGCTTTTGAAATATTTTTCTTCAGCTTAAATTGAAGATATAAATTTTCGTTCAACTTACAATAGATTAAATTTTGTAATTTTAATCGTCAATTTCAAAGTTAGATCGGGGATTCAAATTAAATTATCGTTCAAATATTTAAAATTAATTAAATATTCTCAATTTAATTTGGTCGAAATTCTGGGTCGTTACACACTTAGTATATTTTTCCATTCCAAAATTACTAAGTATATTTCCAATACCAATTTTCTTAAGAATTTCATTCTTCAATTCTTAAGTTCAATATAAATTTTTCTTATATTTATTTACTACTTCACCACTGAAGTGTATATATTCAAATCGAACTCCAATTTCATATGAATTTCAATTTACTTCAATTTACTACTTCATTTCAAATATAAATACTTATTCCACATTTTCATTCAGATTTTCATTTCCAAATTTTTTTTCTTAAATTCAATTCATCTCCAACTTCTGAATATTGAATTTTATTTAGCTCAAAAACAATCCAAGTTAATTCATTCAATAACTATTTCTCAACTTATTTAAACCACTCTTCTGTTTGAGTTCAGTTTCCATTCAACATTTACTTAAGTCAATAACTTAAGTTTATTTTCCATTTAACCAACCTTTTAAAGTTGTATTTCCATCTTTTATTTGATTCTTATTTAATCAAATTCCATCAATTTATTTATTTAATATAATTGGTTTATTCACTCAATCCATTATGAATTTTAATTTCCATACTCAATTCATCTGGAATGATTTTATTAATAACCAGGCAATTTCCAATTTATTTTTTACTTATTTGGATTTCATTTGCAATTCAAACCATCACTATTTTAATCTAATTTCATTTTATTTGGCCACATTTCCAACAGTTCAAGTCGAATTTTGATTTATAACTCGAGTTTTATTTCCAAACTTCAATATTAACCCACACATACAGCTTCTATTTAACTACATTAGGTTCCATTTACATATTCAATCAACTAATTTATTATCTAATTAGTTCTTTCCCTATTTATAATTCAATACTTGAATTTTAATCTCAAAAATCACTTCATTAGATTTTCCTAAGTTCAATTTATTTTATAACTCAAGTTTGAATTTTTTTGTTTCATTTTCCAACACATCAAACAATATTTATTTTGTTCCTTATTTCACTATCCAATTCAATTCCAATTTATATCCAAAAATTTTTAATCCATTTACTTTGCTAAAAATTTTCTATTCAAGCCACAATCAATCGTATTTCCAACGATTTAATTTCTTTACCATTATCCAAGTTAAATTGTTTTAACTCTCATATTCTTCCTTATTTAAAAATCAACTCAATTTATAAGTTGATAACTTATCTTATCAGAATTTTTAAATACCCGGCTTTTGGTTTCAAATCATTTTGAAATCACCATTGCCTCAAAATATCACTTCTCAAATCTTTTAAACCAATTCCTTAGTTTTTATTCCTAACAAATTTCTTTGGAAATTTCAAAAACAAAACAAATTTCCCTGAACAAATCAATTTGGCAGCAATTCGTCACTCAGCAGTTCGAAAATGAATTCTGAAGATGCGGCTGTCATCCTCAAAATTATTTTCTAGCGACTAAGTGAATTCATTGCTATATCACCTTCAAAATCCATTTTAAAACAATTTCCTTTCAGAAATACCTTCCAAAAATAACAAGGCTGTTATTTATCTTCAAAATACTTCAAAAACATTTCCAAAATACCCGGGAATTTAAATTTACAGATTTGATTTTAAATCAATTTTAACTATGATTCATTTGTATAATTTATACTCATACATATTTCCATTTGATTTTACAAGTCATTTCAACTTTATAAATCTTATTTGTTTAAAATATTATCATCCAAACATCCAAGTTATACGATAATTTAAGAAAATTATGCCTTATAACAAAATATATTTTGGGTAAAATTATTTCATTCACCCTATTTTAAAACAATATTGTGTCGAATTGTTCTATTCAAGTGTTTAGAAACCCCTTCGATATAGTTTTCCAGACTGTGCCGACGAAGGTTCATATGCCACTCAATAAATCAATCAACCCAATACAAAACCATTTTTATATCCACTAACAAATACGCTCTCATATCTATTAATACACTCAAAATTTCCACCAGAGCCAAAGTTATCGCCAACCTCCGCTCTGATACCAAGTGTAACGACCCGACTCTCCAGACCCGGAAAATCGAACCATTTGTGTTAAAGAAGAAGAGTAGAAGAAGAAAATAAAACAACAACAGAATCTAACCATCGCAGTGGAATAAAATATAATAGACAATAACAGCTCTTTACACAAATCAAAACTATATCTGTTTATACAATACATCATTAGAGTATACATCAGAGAACACATAACATACAACTGGACCATAATCATGTCAGGTCCTCAATACAACTGAATGTACAGCAATCTACACAGTGGAATATATATACATACAAATACGGGAGATACGTCTCGCCATCCAGCTCGTCTCCTGAGCTCTACAGCATTCCTATAATACTCGGTCTGACCCGAGCATCATATAAAACAACACCCGAGCCAGTCTGGAAAACCAGCGTGAGAAAATCACACTCAATTTATTATTAAAGTTTCAAAAATCCTTTGAAACAAAAGCATCTCGTAAGACCACGCCATAAATAAACATGTCGGGTTTTTACCTTACGATAGCTAAAACACTTTCTTATCAAAATCCTTTGATATTATAGTAGTGTCTATATACAAATACTTATTCAAATAGCTGAAATTGTTACATCATTAAATTCCAGCATACTAGCCACAAAGTGGGTAATACAAACAAATACCGTATAAGGCACGTAGGGAAAATGGATTTCTATCAATGACTAGGCACTGGGGTACCACCTGACACAGTACGTGGCCTAGATCATAGTACCGAGGACCCACCCTAAGTCCCCTACAACACAAGGTCGGAACCATCCCTTACTGGATGATTCCGAATAAAATCACCCCATGGTTGGGATCAGCAACCGCAACACTAAGCCGAAATATAAGGGACATCTAGACAGGGATGACCTTACCCTCTAGTGGGAGCTACCCACGAAGCCTTGCTGCATAACCCCTGATTTTCAGTCATTCCCGGCTGATGAGGCTCGAGGCTAAGCGTTACCTTTCAGAACATATCCCTTAGAATGCCCATCGTCCGCTGACGATGTATCGAAAGCATTCGTCCATACAAGTCCGTCCCGGGTCCGAACGGAACCGAAAGCACTACTCCTACTACATCCATTTTGGAAATATCCTCGGGATTAGTATCGACTAGCCCTTGCACTTCACTGCTGCATCTTCGACTCCGAAATCATTTCCACGAAACGTACAAACCGGATCGAAGTGGTTTTCGGGAATTTAATCCCGATCCCGGTCTCTTCGAAACGATCAGCGCATTTGGCCAATATTAATAGTCGGTGATTTAACTATCAATTCACATTCACAAGCAACCATCACACAATAAATAATCTTCCACATTATTTATTTGCCTCAAATATCCTTCCAAGATATATTTCCTAATTTTCAAAACTCATTTGAAAACAATTTCAAAACAGTTTCCGCTTACGGAATACATTCCCCAAATATTTATTTTCTCTGAAACACCAAGTAGAAAAATACTTTAGATTTAAAAATAATTTAAAAGCACTTTATTATAAATATATTTTATAACATTGAAATCAAACTACTTTAATACTTTATTTAAAATATATACTTTAAAATAAAACCACTTTATAAATATAAACTAAATTTCTCTTTTTAAAACATAATACCAAATCACTTTTATATAATTACTACAATAATAGATTTTTGAAAAATACTTACTTTGGAAATTAACATTTAGGAAAACAATTTTCTAAAACATGCTTTTTAAAACAACATTAAAACTTTTAACAAGTATTTAAAATTTCTTTGAAAACGTACTTGGCTATCCAGAGAAATACACTTTTCTTTCCCATCTTTTAAAAATAAATCAACATTTATTTTTAAACCAATCCATATTTTTTTATAAATTCCCACCTTGAATTTATATTTTCAAATATCCACTGATATTTCATTTCACTTTATAAACCCAGTTTATATCTCCAAAATCTCATTTCTCTTTAAATTTCAAATCCCAAAATATTTAAATCAATTTACAATTGATTCTCCAATTTATTTTACTTTGAAATAAATTTCCTTACTTAATCCATTTATTCCCAAATTCATTAACTTCCAGATTTTATTTATCATTATGATTTAAAATCTTTGAACTGAAACACAAGTTTCAGATTTCCCAAATTCCTTCTTTCTTTTTAATTACATTTAAACATTGAATTAAAATAAATTATATATTCCTTTAAATAATATCACATAAGTTTTTAAATTCAATATTTCTCTGTTTATTCAAAATTCCTCTTTTCCATATTTATTAGAATTTTGGAAATCACTTTTATTCTTAATCAGATTTATTCTCAAATTTATTCCAAACTCTTTATAATTACTTTACTTAAAAATTTACTCTTTTATTTCTTTTCAAAAATTCCATTCTAGAGATTTTGATAACTCAGCATACCCAAATCGGTCCAACCAAACCATAACATCCAGTTATCCATATAATTCATCACAGGATATCAAAAATCATATCACAGAATATTTAAACAAAATTAAATATTTTGATGAATCCAGTTGGATCCCTCCAACCTGTTTCCCTGCATCCACAGACGTTAGCACAATACCAATTCCACTTCAAGGTGGAATATCGCGGTATATGGGATTTATATAAAATCATCCGCTATTATGCGGCGCATAGGGTCTCATCCGCTATATAATGCGGGAATATCAACAACTCCAATATATACATATGCCAATATGTATATATTGCTATATACTACTATATATATAGTATCACATCAAACCAAATCAATCATTCAATCAATTATTTAAATTTAACCATTTAAATTTAAATTAAAATTCAACCGAGTGAGATTAACTCACCTTTGCTTTTCGTTAGCAATCCACTTCAAACTCGACTCAGTTTTCTCGATTTTTGACCTTGTATACACATTTATACCATTTATTAATATTTGAGATTATCGTACAATCAATTACCCTATTTAATAAATTTAATTAACTAGTTATAAATGATAACTTAACCAACCTAGTTTATACTTCTTTTTCTGACCAAGTTATAAATTTTATAATAAGGTGTATATACAAAACTGTTTAAACCTTTCTTCTTCTTTTTTTCTCTCTCAGTGAAGTAATAACAAACCATTCATCTCTGAGTTTAAACTTAAGAACATTTAAAATTCACTATTTTGAAATCAACAATCTAACTTACTGTTTTCAAATAAAAACAACATTTTAAAATTAATGTTCATATCCCTAAATGTAATTATATTTTCATCCATAAGCGTATTTATTAAAACGAAATTTAATTGGAAACTAAATTCGAATGCCTCACCGACCAAAATCTGACCTTCCAGGCTCGAGTTCGAGCCACCACGCTTGCCGCCCCTTCGGAGCATCATCAGCCAAGACTTTCGCCATTGCCCAGTAAAATGCCTCCGCCATCCTCTAACTTTGACAGAGTCGGAAACAACTAATCTGATCTTACCAAACTTCCTTCGCCACTATCTGACTCCGCCAGGATTGAAGACGACAAATCCAATTTACTTCGCCATTATCTGGCATCGTCAATATCGGAGATAACAAAACCAAATTCACTTCGCCACCATCTGGTTTCGCCCGAGTGGGAGGAAATAACTCACACCAACAAAACTGCTTCGATTTGCTTCCGCCAGCCTCTGACTTTGACAGCATCGTTGGAATGAAACCCAACTACTTGAAATTGCCTTCGTCAATATCTGACTTTGACAGGGTGAAGGAAACAAATCTAAACTAATCAAATTACCTTTGCCAATCAGTGCTTATCGAAGCTGCTACTTCCATCTACGAATTCAATCACTTCGCTGTTTAGATTCTCGGAATTCAAGACGAAGTTTGGATCTGCTTTAAGATTGTACAAATCGATTTTGTTTTGGGGTATAGGAGGTGACTCGACCGCCATAAGTCAAAGGAAGAAGAGGAAGAGTGTAATGCGTTGAAACGAAAGGGGATCGAATGCCATTTTGATTTTGAAAGGAGCGACTTCGTCCCGTTTTTTTTCTCGGCCATTATTGTATATTTTTTTTTGAGTTCAATTCTCGTCTGAAGTGAGGAGGAACATTGCGATATAAAAAAAAGTAGGCTCGCGACAGAAAAGCGGCTTCGATTTGATTTAAGCCTCGTAAGGGAGACAAAGGGTACGAGATAGGGTGGCTGTAGGTCTACGATGTGAAGGAAGATATTTTAAATGCTGATGGGAGAAGAATTTGACCAGTCGAATTATTGTATTTAAATTCTAAATCAGTTATTACCAATTTAATTTTCAACGCGTTTTTATAACGTACGCTCACACAACAACTCTAAATACTACGAAAATTGAAATTCGATAATAATTCAATATTACGGATCCAATGGAACTGGTTTCATCAAATTCCGAGACTATCCCTCGGAAGGCTATTTTTAAATTCAATTTAAACGATATATTTTTAAAAATGAACAAAACACTTTGAAATTCCATTTTAAAAGTCTCATCACCTTCAGTATTAACAATATAAATTTTCTGAGCCTTTAAATTATTTTTAACAAGCTTAAAATCAAGATTCAATATTTTACCCAAATTTAATTATCCAATAAATATTTATATTTGAGATTCGAGTTAAAGTTTAACTTTTGAATATTTAAAACAAATTAAATATTCCAATTTAAAGGCCCAAAATTCCGAGTCGTCACACAAGGCAAAGTAGGAGAGGAACAATTTTTTTTTGTATATGTACACAGAAACTGGAAAATGGGAAAAAAGAAATGTAAATGCAAATTGAAAATGTAACAAAACTTGAAATGGATTTTTTTTTCTTTTGGAATGAAATTGTGCATGTTTTTTTAAAAATGCAAATGCAAATGCATCTTGAACTAGAAAACAAGAAACAAGCACACAAAATCAAATCACACAACAAACACACACATTTAAAAAAAAATGCAAACTAACAAACAAAACAAACACACAATAAAAATCAAACGAAAATAATTCGAAGAATAGAAAATAAAATCAAAACAAACTCCCCGGAAACGGCGCCAAAAACTTATTTAACGACGAGTTTTCTATGGTTTAGAAAACCGCCGATAAATTTTGAAATAAATTTATACCACAAGCGCACGGCATACTATCGTAGTACGTGGCGAGTACGGGTCGATCCAGGGAATTGTTGATTTAAATTTCCTACTCAATCAAATTAACCAAAGTTGAAAAGTGTGAAGCTAAAAATGTAGAAAAAAATTACAAAAAGAAAGTGATAGAAATATGAGAGTTAAATGACAATTTGGAGATAATTCCACTCACTAGATCATATAGTTCAACAAAGTATGAAATTGTGATCTCTCTTTTTTGGTCATAACTGAGTTTAAATGATGTTTTTATCATAAGTATGGCTCATTTGTGCTATTAATTAGCTCAACATAAGCCATCAACCTATAACACAACCTTTAAACCACTTTTAATTCTCATGAAAAATAACAAGAAGTTGAAAATGAAATCTATTTTAAGTATGGCCTATTAACTATTGATTATAAATATAGACCATCAAATTTTGATTTAATTTCACTTCATTTCCATAATCATATGTAGATGAAGAGGCAATTTGTGATTCATATGACTAAGCATAACCTATTTGTTTTGAACAACATAGGCTATCAAACTCAATACCAAACACAAAATTACATAAACATCAACTTTCCATGAAACACAAAAAGAGAGCAAAGATTATCAAATTGTTGAAGCTACACGATTAGAGGCTTCATTACCCCTAAATTGAAGTGATTAGCCTCTCATTTGTGTTATCATATCAACACAAGTAGCATGCAACATTAAAGAAAAACAAGAGGAAAAACAAGAGCAAAAGGAAAGAAGAACTATTCTACTTGCATAAAATAAAAGAGATCTACACTATTACATAAGAAGAGAAGCCTGTAAATAAAATAGAACACTAATTAACATTTCATAAAAAAAGGAAATTACATGAAATAGAAATGGCTAAGTAGCCATGAAAAGAGAAAGAGAGCTTTCTTTTATTTTGAGCCTAAAACTAACTGAGAGGAAGGGGGTTACATGAAACATAAGGGGTATTTATACATGTATGAAACCCTAATCCATTTTTTTTGGGGAATTCCCAAAATACCCCCTTAGGAAGTGTGGTGGCCAAGTAATCATTAGCATTATACAATCATCCATTAAGTGTGCATGAAGATTTAATGGCCTTTTAGCATGTGAATTAGCTCTTGAATGTACATTAAGGTAGGTGGGTAAATGGGGTCCTCCATGATCATCACTTTGAATTATTTCCATCTCCATTCCTTTGTATCTTATTTGTGCATGTATATATCTTCATGAAGCCACTTGCATATGAAGATAAATTCTTACAAAAATATAGAAATTTTGAATTAAATTTTCTCAAAATAATATATGCACAAAAAATGACCATTTTGCCCCTGGATGAAGATGAATATGTGACGATTTGAAATAATTTGAATTTGGTTTAAACAAGTTAAAATACCTGATATGATCATTTATTTAATTTAAATAGATTAAATATGGTGGTAAAAATATGCACATTTACGTGCACATCAACATAAAAGAAAATAATAATAAATACTGCCACAAGCCAAGCTTCTACATCTCTAAGCATCATCATCGCTATCAGTCAGTCCTTAACTTGTATTGTAATGAGGAGGGAGTCAGAACAACAAGTGTCTGGTGAATAAAAACTACGAGTCTTACCTTTTCAGTACCTGATCCATTTTACTTTGTTCCAGGTTAGAAATAATAGTTCTAATGATTTTGAAATAAAACAAAAATTTATATGTTTACTCACATAGTGTATTTTACTAAAGGCATTTGAGCTAGCTTCATTTTTCTGGTTCTGGGTAAAATTCTTCTCATCATATCACTATATTGTCTTATGATAGTTGGACATTGACACATTGTATTGCATTGTATAATTTTTATTTCCTAATCTAATGATAATTTTTTGTGATTGTAATGTCAGTGGCAATTTGGGTATAACTTTTGTTTCATCAAGAATCATCAACTAGTATATTTTGGCCTTCTCTTGGGGTAATTTTACATTGAATGTTCTTTTATATAGCTGAGACTGTCTTACTTTTTGCTTGAAATCATGATCATTATGAGTTTATTTTTCATAACTGTTTGAAACATAGGTTTACTGGTCAGTTCCTTCGCAGCTACAGTATGCTGCCACTTTATGCATTGGCCACTCAGGTGCTTAACTAGAATTTGCTACAGATAGTTCTCCATCATGTTATCCTAAATAGCAATCACTTAGTTATTCAAATCTTTTCAAAAATTTATATACGTCTATCTGATCCAGTATCCTTGGCTTTTGCATGGCATGTTTCCACTAAATCTTACATCGTCCCATATATACTTATTTCTCCAATTAATTAATGAATCACTTCGACGAATTGAACATATGGACATTTAGGATCCATCTAGATCAACTTAAATAAGTAACTTTTTAGCTTTTTGAAAGGAAAAACCAATCAATTTTAGCTTTAATAAGGCAAAAAATGGTTTACTTAAGTCGATCCAAATTATTGATTTGGATACCAAAAAACTAACTTATTTTTAACAAACATAGATAAAGATTTTGTAATACAACAAATCTTCATATATACTCAAAGAGCGCCTTTAATGGTTTGCATAAATTCTACGAGTACCCATGCCCTCACCTTATATGCACTTGTTGAACATACATCTATATGTCTAATACTCCTGAATCCTGGAAAATCAATATTTTCCAACATTTGAAAACATGTTCAACCAGTGCCTATCTTAATGTTTTGTAATCAACTGTTAACGAAATATTGTAATTACAGATTGTAATATTACAAACTTGTTAGGGGATTTTCACTTTATGGGTTTTTAGTCTAGAGTAATAAGCTTTTATCATTAAGTATCACTTTCATTTATCATTTATCATCTTTCTGTAGCATTTTAGAAAAATGATAATTTCTTTTATCTTTTATTTTATAAACTAATTATCCAGAAGTGTTCTAGAGACTAATTATCCTATGCTGAAAATCCCTTCAGCCTAATTTCTTGAATTTGTAATACGTGGCCTCAATGCTTTTTGGAGATGTTCTAACATTTCTCGTACTCATATTAAAACCATATATACACCAGATGGGATCAAACTACGAAGCAACATTAATTCCTCATCGAATACGAGAAACAATTCACGGATCGGGAAAAGCAGCTCGAAAAAGGCGAAGACATCGTCGCTCAACTGATGACTCAATAACCATAAGAACAGAGACCAACACAGTGTGTTCCATAGAAGATGGAGATCAAGAACTATTTGAAAATCCATAAGAAAATCCGAATCCTTACACATTAATCGAGTTACAACAAAGAGTTGATAATACTGAAACTATAACTACTGCAACAACTCCCTTGCTCTATGAACATACTACTCCTAGTTCTCATGTTCCTCTTCTTCTGTCTTCTGCTTCTGCTCCTTCTTCCCCTGTATCTTCAGATTGTGGTAATGGGATATCAAGGTCGTTCTCTTTGCATGTTTGGAAAAGATGAGCGCAGAGCATAAGCTTAAGTTGTAAATTTCTTGGATATTAGACTTGAATTTAGCCTATTTTTAAGTTTATTAGTAATTAGTAAGATCATGATATGCATTTTAAATACTACAAAATATATGCTATGTGAAATATATGGGTTTTCAGTCTGGTTCTTGATGATACTTGTATATGGAAACATAATGTACCTAATGGTGGATAGAATATATTGTTGAAGCATTTGTAGTGCTAGCTTGTATGGGGATGTTATTAATGTACATTACCGTTCATCTTTGTTTGTTTGTTTTAGATGACATACATATTGATAATTGATGATAAAATAAACTATACAGTATACACCATTACTATATGTAGAGTGATAGTACATTTAGGCTTGCTTATGGTAAGTTAATGATAATTAAATATCAAAGCCATTGGTTGTATCCACTGGAAATTGATGGGTAAGAACAAAAATGAGAAAGTGATAGGAATTGTGTCATGGGTGAGGTCACTGTCTTGAAAACAAATTTTGACACGACTATGGTGCAATCGTAATTGTCGTCCGCTCTCTAAGATTAACACAATTGTCCTTTAAATTTGTGCACTCAAGGTTGAAGGATTTGGAGATTTGTAGAAGTCATTGTCCAAGATTTTAAGTATATTGAAAGAAAAGTTTAATTTAGAGGAAATTACAGATAGAAAAAAATGAAGAAGATAATATTTTTTTCTGTAGATTTTGTATTCCAGTTTGAAAGAAGAGAAAAATGAGAGAGAATCAAATAAACGTAAAATTGTTCTCTCTCTTAAGTCTATCAATCACAATAAATAAACCTAAAATTTAATGATAATTATTTCTTTATTTTTTTACTTTTAGTAAATTCATTCATGTCCACATTATATCTCTATTTACTAAAAGTAAATAATGAAATGGGCTTATAATGAAATTAATAAAACCTTAATATTTAACGGTTGTATAAATGAAAAATCTATAATTAGACAAATAGAAGTTCACTAAATATATATTTCTATCTCTATTCAAATAGTATAATAAACCCTTTTTTAATCACTTAAGGCTGTAGAAAAAAGAGATCATTGCAAAACACAATTATTTTCATCATGAATATATATCTTAACAAAAGAAATTTGTCGCCACAGCATATACAAATTTATGTCAATATGGCTAACATATATCAAAAACCAAAGTTAGTTTTTAAACCACTTTACATCCTCAAACTTTTAAACAGAAGGAGGTTATTGTCAATATCTAAAACGATTCAAATAAAAGTAAGGAAATTTTGGAACATACCTTAGAATTATTTCATTATATTTCTTACTTGTTAATGTTTTGAAAATACAAGATTCGGTTCAACTTTGCTCAATCCTTGCTTTTCTTCTTCAAATTCATTAATCATCATAATAGTCCAATCTTTGCTCCAAAACCTAAATAGCCTAATACTCATGAAAAAAGATTGAATTTCACTTTCAAATTGTAGAAGATTGATGGGTAGGAACAAAAATGTGAAAGTGATAGGAGTTGTGTTGTGGATGAGGCCAATGTCTTGAAAGCGAAGTTCAGCACTACTATGGTGCAACCGATAATAGTGGTCCGTTCCCCAAGGTTAACACAACCGTCCTTCAAACTTGTACACTTAAGGTTGAAGGATTTAGAGATTTGTAGAAGTCACTACCTAGAATTTTAAATATTCTGAAAGGTAAGTTTAATTTTAGAGGAAACTACAAAGAGGAAAATGAAGAAGATAATTTTGTTTTGTGTAGATTTTGTATTCCAATTTGAAAGAAGAGAGAGAGAGGGAATCAAATAAATGTAAAATTGTTCTCTCTCTTAAGCTTATTGTTTGCATAAAAAATAGGCAAACACCTCCTATCTATTGTAGAGCTGTGGATACGAGACATATAACATAGCTGTTATATCTGTATCATGATTGATTTTCATAGAGCAGATCACATATAGATTATGTAGAAAGTAAATTGAAGTAAATTAAAGAATACAAAGATTTATAGCGGTTCGACCAGAATATGCCTACATCCAATGTCGATTTTAATTATTCTTCTTATAGATCTTTGATACAATACCTACATCCTGCTAAGCTGTTCCTGCTAGGTTGCACCTGTTCAGAAGATCCTACTAGGAAAATATCCCATTGA
Source organism: Allium fistulosum (assembly GCA_030737815.1). Lineage (NCBI taxonomy): Eukaryota > Viridiplantae > Streptophyta > Magnoliopsida > Asparagales > Amaryllidaceae > Allium > Allium fistulosum. The sequence goes on from CM060901.1 coordinate 724,177,410, forward strand.
GTTGTTCCTATTAGGTTGTGCTTGTTAGGAAGATCCGACTAGGCTGTTTAGCTTTCCCTAACTTGTGTACCATAATTGTTGTAAGTTTGGATCTCCCGAATTGTCCTATTGTTGTTAGAAGCTTGGGTACTTATAGGAGTGAAGGTATAGGTACGAATGTGGCTGCTTTGATGGCCAAGTTCATGTCCTTCCTCCCTTGGTCCAGTGGGTTCCCTAGGTGCTTGGTTTGGCATGCACCATTCTCCTTGGTTTGACGAGCACCTCCCTTCACGACTTGGTGAGCTCCTCTGCCTTCGGTTCGGTGGACTTCTTAGCCCTTGGCTGGCTGCACATATGCCTCGGTCTGATTTCCCATATGCACTCAACAGTTAGATTCCCTATCGGACCATTCCTCATGTTTTATAAAAATAATGTGATTGCCAGCAATTGAACCCCTGACCTCTCCGTTTAAAGCTTGATACTCAACCTCTTGAGTTACACACGTTTTTGTGTCATAACTCCTTCATTTCAAGTCAGATTTGAATGAATCTTGAACCAATAGCTTTGTATCATTGAGTATAGTATTCTAGTGCCTTGAAAGTTCCATTTGCCTGAAGTAGGCAGTAGTTCTCCAAGGTAGGGCCCGAGTCGATTAGGTAGTAGACAACTTTTATGATGATCATATCTTGCAATCCATAGCTCGAATTGTGATGTGGTTTTGACCTAGATGCATATCCTAACCTTAGAAACATTTCACAGGTGCTTTGACTATATTTTCCGACTATGCCAAATTTTCCCCTAGCGCTTTGCCTTATCTTTGCGATTATATAATGGCGCCTTTATTATGCACCTTCTGGCCGTTTCTATGCTTCTTGACATCTTTTCATACTCACCATGTTGTAGGAAAAAATGCCCATAGCACTTGCCCACCAAAGCATACTTTAGTAGAATACAAAGTGTGCTTTGTTTCATCCAAAATCGTTTTTCTTTCTCATGTGATGGTTATCTCGAACCTCAAACATCTATATCCTCATTCTCATTCATTCGGTACGTTTTCTGCTACTAATATGTTGTGGAGCCTTATTCGGTTGGGGAAAGCTTGTCGATTGTTTCGAGTCATCATATATCATCCCAGTTCACTCTTTCATAGTAGTATAATCATCTAGCATGATCTCCTACTGATTTTCATCTTTGTCCGGTAGGCTCTTGCTTCCTCTAGTTCAACCTCCTTGCCCATCTGTCCTGAGCGCTACGTGTCATCATATGAATGTTCCAAGAATGTCGAGGTGCCCTAAGGACATGAATATACAGTGGTTCCATGGCTTGTGGATTTGACGAGGTGTATTTTATTGCATTGATTGTAGTTTAGCCAAGTAATACTGGTGGTTGAGATGTATTTTCCTTACATGATTGCAAAGTTATTCTACTAGTGATTCGTTCGTTAACACCATGCATACTTGTATTGGTAAATCACCAAGATGTTTGGCTAGGCAAGTGGTTTCTTCTATAGTTTTGAACGTGGGTTGATTATGCGCTTGTGCTGTGAAGCTAATCTTATTTTGATGTTTATGTGTTGTTGTGTTTGATATTTATTCATGCCCATATTCTTCTTTTCCTGGATAATAATCATGATATATTTGTTCCACATGATTGCTTGGTTTGCTTATTCCATTAGCAACCTTTGTTGTCGCTATAGTGCATACTTGTAAGGGATCAATCACCAACAAGTTCAGTGAGGTGAACATACCCTAGTAGAGTGTCTTTGTAATCCAGTTCCATATGTCCTTGTTCGTTTTCATGCACTTCCAACGTTCTAGTTTGCTTATTATCACATACATATTTCATGCATACTTTAAACAAGTTCACCCTAGTGTTGGTCTGTTGATACTCTTTATAGGAAATTCCAGTATTAACTACTTGCACTGAGCCATACAACCGATAATCATGTTTTACTACGAGCAAGCTCAGTTATTCATTGCTGATAGAAATCTAGAGACAAATGTCGACCGTGAACCAACTAGGTGGCTATCATGTCCTGACTTCTGGTAAGTCGGGTTCTCCACAGCCATCCTAAAAGCTTCCAGTAGATCGTTAGCTGTGGACATTCGAATATGGATCTCTCTAGTCCACCACTACCAGTGATGAGTCAATCGTCAGCTGTGGACGCTCGAATAGGGATCACTCTGGTCTGCCACTACTGACTTAGAAGGTTGAGCTGTTCATCAGCTATGGACACCCGAATAGGGATCACTCCAATCCACCATTACCAGCTAAAAAGGTTGAGCCAATCGCCAGCTATGGACACCCAAATAGGGATCACTCCGGTACACCACTACCGGCTAAGAAGGTTGAGCCGATGATCAGTTGTGGACACTCATATAGGGTCACTCTGGTCCACCACTGCCAGTTGAGAAGGTTGAGCCGATCATTAGCTGTGAACACCCGAATAGAGATCACTTCGGTCCAGCACTGTCGATTAAGAAGGTTGGACCGATCGTCAACCGTGGACACCCGAATAGGGATCGCTCCGGTCCACCACTGCCGACTAAGAAGATTGAGCCGATTGTCAGCTATGGACACTTGTATAGGGATCACTCCAGTCCACCACTGAAGGCTAAGAATGTTGAGCCGATCGTCAGCTGTGGACACTCAAATAGGGATCACTCAGGTCCACCATCGTCGGCGAGAAGTTTATCCAAACTTTTCATGATGCAAGCCATTTGTCCAAGCTTTCCATGATGCACCAACCCTGTTTTCCCCCAGTATGCAATATCCTCACTCATATAGTCCTAGAAATCTGGACTTTATTTGGCATGTAATGGTTGTTCTTGTGGTACTTTGGTAGCACTGACCATCTACCATGGTTTCGCACACCCCATCCATGGGGTTCGGTAAGACCGTGACGATTTACCGACCCACTTATCAATAATCCATGCAGTTGCATTAGTTAGTGTGTGAAATAGAGGTTTGAACATTCTTGGTTTTTCCGGATACTGCTCCATCCACGATGATGAGAATGTAGGTTCCATTCCCTGGATCCCTGTTGATAATATATAATTCTTTCCAAATCGGGGTAGTTGCCCCTAACTAGGTCGCTCCAAGACTAGGTTCCCTTCCTTGAGCGGGTGATGCTCTATCCTACAATTATATCGTTTTACCATTTTCAGCTAGAGCGCCATGGTTTTCAAAGCAGCCTCGTCCCGCTTCTCCTCGATCGAATTTAGGGACATATTCAGCAATTCCTCATTCTCCTATGAGTTATAGTGGATTCTCCTATAAGATGTGATTATAGTTTAAATGGGAATCATAACCAATACATCATAGGCTAAAGCAAAAGGAGTATATCGCATTGTAGTTTCACGGGAGGTAATACGCATAAAGTCCAATGGAAGCTCATCCATCCGAGCTCCCTTATCATTTTCCAAATACTCCTTTATAAGAGATTTGAGAATCTTGTTAAGATCTTCAACCTATCAATTAGCCTGTAGGTGAGGCACTTTAGGAAAGCTTATCCTAATTCCATGTTGTCGGTAGGAGTTAGCGAATTCCTGACCATCAAACTGCATTCCACTGTCCGAGAACATCTAGGATTGAACTCCATACTCAACAAAGTAATATGCAGCCACTATTGCATATTTAGCTCCAACCATAGCTAATAGAAGTTCTCCATTCAGATCAATGCCCATGAGATTTCCTTTATAGGGTTTGCCCCTAGTGTGGTCTCTTCTACTGCCTTGATGTGGATTATCCAATATTTCCTTTACTTCTCTTGCAGCCATGCACCTCAGTATATGATGTCATCCTATATGGTGTACCAAGTCACCTTGGACATCACCTTCCTTACTTCATTCCAATTTGAAGGTGAAGTTTTTTCTAGGACCATCCAAAAAAGTGATCCATTTCCTAAGCTGGCCAATTTTTCCAAACCTTTAGCATCCCGATTTTCCTCCCATGGGATGTACTTAACCACATAGCATTCTTTCACATTAATCAGAGCCTTTGCCCATTTCTTTTTCAGTAGGATGCCAACTGTTCTCCACTGAGTAAGAAATCCCAAATGCTTGATTCACGGCCATTTGCAGGTCGCTATGGATACTCAGCGTCTAGATTCCCAATTCTTTTGCTATTTTCAATCTTGTTATTAGAGTACCGTACTCTGTCGACTCGGTCTAGTCTACAAGGTAAGAGGGTTGTCCAACCTGTAAGGATCAAGAACATTCATTCTTGCCTAACCATTAGTATTTTCTCACTTCCACGGGTGTCGCATAGGCATGTGGCATAGTGTTACTTATGCCTCAGGTATTTTATTTAAATATCATTTGAAATTTATTCGTTAAAGTCAGTCATACCTTCACATTATTGTCCCCATGCTCTATGGGGGTGTTCAATCTCTGTAGTATCCTACTTCATATTCATATGAAGTTAACTCTGTCATTGGGGCTTTTTGAAAAGATTATGATCCACCATCTCTAGGGATATCTGGTTCCAACTATGGAATAGGTCAGAATTACACTCCACTATCTCTGGAGGGGCTGAAACTAGTCTTCTATTGTCTCCGATGGAGTTGAACCATGCCTTTGGGACAAGGAAGTTTATGCTTTGCTGTCTGATTACTGTATTTTTCATAATTTCATGCACATCTATCTTCGGATATCTAGTAGGAGGACATGCTTCAATGTCCATGGGGGGATCCAACACCATGCCCCGAGCATGCTTTACACTCTATCTTCCAAAATAGATCCAGCACACGATACTCTTGAGGATGTTGTAATACTGAATAACCCGATTAATTCCTTCCCCACCAAAATCGATGAAGGATCTCTTTGGAGGATATGCAATATGCATGAATTCCATTTGGCGGTGTTTTGGCACCATCTCGTGACCAGAGAGCTCATGTGTAACGATCCGTAAATTTTAACGATTTTAAATAACGTAATTAACTAAATTTTTCATGAAAATATATAAAATTTGGTAATGAAAATTTCATATTTGGTATGCGTCTATTTAAATATAGCAAGTGGCAGATTTTCATTGTAAAATATGTAAGTTTGTTTGGTTGTGAAATTTCAATATTAAATTTAAAATCAGTTAAAATTTGCTGGAAATAAAATATTTTTGAAATCTGAATATTTTTATATAATAATGGTGTTTATCATTTTCTGAGTGAGATGTCATATTTCGTTTCACCAAATTTGGACTGCTCTAGCTCCGTTAATCTTATTTTCAGCATTTTAGCAGCAGTTTTGGCGGTGAAATTGAGTTTTGATAAGAGGGTCGTGTCACTCATATCTCTGTACCATTCTGTTTGTCTCATCGTGGTGATATCCGTAGTATATTCATTTATGTATTTCGACATCCGGCATGCGGTGAAATCTAGGAAACGGTTAGCCGTATCTGTACCCATTATGAGCCTTTTTGTTTTCTCTATGGCCATTCAATTGCCCAACGATTGAATATTAACAGCCATTAGCTTTTATTATTCCAGAAATTAATATGTGACCTTTTATTATTCCCGCCAGTTGCATTATTTGCTAATTTAGTTTCATCCTCTGCCATTTTTTCTTTCTCTTCATTTTTGTTCTGCTAAAATAAAATAAAAATTATACAAATCAATTTATATTCTAAAACCCTTCTTCTATTTGCCTGAGAACCATTTGTGCTCGTCCCCTTCAATAATTCGCCGTGCCTCACATAACAACCCGCCACCTAGCCTACCCCACGCCTCACATCCACGAACCCTTCGCTTGCCTCACGTCTTCCTTTCCTTTTGCAACCACCTCTTGTGCCACCGAACTGACCCCGCCTTCCCACTGCCGCCTCTCCCTCTCACACACCCTTGGCCTTCCACCCGAACCACCACAGCCTTGCCGAACAGCCCACACCGTCTCTCCAGCATAGCCGCATCCACCAAACACCCTTAGCCTTCCTCCGCCATCTCTCCTGCCGTGTCCATCGCCACATTGCCTAAGCCTCCCCTTGCACCCAGCTCACCACCGAACTGACAGCTCGAGACCTTCCTCATCTACCGCTTTTCCCCACTGCCACACCCCTCTCCAACCGTTGGCAAGCCTCCTTTCCCTCGACAGCGGCAGTCACCACTATTGCAGCCTCCGCCATCCAAGCAACATCCACTGCCCCGAACAAAACGCCCGCTCCAAAAGCCAAAAGCCACCAGCAACCTATCCTTCCGATAGCGAGCCGGCCTTACCCCACACGCGCAGCCTCACCACCTCTCCTCTATCTCGTTCTACTTCAGTTCAAGATCTTTACAATCATGCTTTTTTTAGTCGGTTGGAGTTGTTTAAGCATGCGATTAAGGATTTTGATCGTGCTATTGACTTAGATTGCACCGTTCTTCAAGCTTATATTCTTAAAGGAAATGTTCTGTCAGCCTTGGATCGGAAAGAAGAGGAAGGGAATATATATATATATTATATATATATGTATTTGTTTTTCATAGAATTCAAGATCGTGCTAGCTTTGCTTTGTTTCACCGCTGTCCGGATTAATTCAGCAGCTGTTTTCTAGCTTTATCGCTTATCCGTGTGCGTGTCCATGTCACCTTCCCGTTTCCATAGCCTCGAAAGGTGAGCGATCATTCACGATTAACATTCTTATATTTAGTAAATTTAATTTACATGAAATGACAATTGAAATGTGTTGTTAAAATTTAATTTGTTAGTAATTAAATTGTAAGTATGATATGTTATTATCTGCAATTGTTAACCTATGTTAATTGACATATGACACCATAACACATTGTATATATATTATATTTTGAATTGTTAGTTATGATCCATGCTTGTCAATTGATATGTTATGCTATTTATATTATTATTCTATCGTTCTCACACTACAAGTGACATGTTAGTTTAGGAATTCCCTATGGGTTGAAATGGTACATACCCGAACGATCTTATAGATTAGGGAAAATCGTTATGGATTGAAATGATAAACCCAAGCTCATTGATTTTTGAAATTTGGGATTGCGGGTTGAAATGATATATACCCGTAAATATAAATTATTACGGATTGAAATGATAAATATCCGTATCACTTGACCATAGGATAGAAAATTTTATACAGACACCGTTGGTCTATTTTTGAAAAAAAATGATTTCCAAAGTTTGAAAGGAAATATATGGGTTTTAATAAATATTGATTTTTAAATATAATATAAATATTTTATTTTACTAAATGTGAAAATTTATATTTTTAAATTATATGTTTGGAAATTTTAAATTGATAAGTTAAGTTTTGAAAACTGTAAATTTTAAAATTTTACTTATAATTTTATTATTTTTAAATATATATAATAAGATTTAATATAAAATAAATTTAATAATAAGATTTAATTTAATAAAATTTAATATAATAAAATTTAAATAAAAAGTTAATTTAACTAATATACATAATATGTTTTAAACTATTTATTTGAATTTTATATTAATATTTTGAACATGGCTTTTGTAATAACTTTAATAAATTAAGGTTGGAAAGATAAATTGAAATTGATTTGAAATTTAACTTGTTTAAGAATTGTGTCTAAATAGGAATTGATTTGAACTTATTAATTTTGAATTTTAAGATATGGGACTTGATTTGAAACTTATTGATTTTTGAGATTTTAAAGACGTGACTTTATAACTTGATAACTGGATTTTGATTAAAGGTGATTAAATTAATATTTTCAAATTTAAATAAAATTGAAATTGAACATTTAATTTGATTTAAATTTATAATTTGAGATTTTATTTAAATGTTATTAAAAATGATTAGGTGAATATTTTCAAATTTAAATAAAATTAAAGTTGAATTTCGGAATATAAATGAAATTTATCAAATTGAGTTATTGAAAATTGTTTGAATATTTAAACTTTGAAACCTATTGAATTGGAAGTTGTTTAAATTTGTAGTTCAAACCTGGATTTGGAATCGATATGAATTAAAAATTGGTTTTAATGAGAATTTGAATTGAACCTTTAACCTTGTTAATTGAAATTGTTGAACTGAGATTGATTTAAATTGAATCTTTGAAACTAAAGTTGATTTGAATTGATTTGTGAAATTGGAACAAACAACTCTAATTTGAAACTATTTTCGATATTAACTCTTTTAAATATATAAACTATTTTGAATATATCAACTATTTTAATATACAAACTGTTTTAATCTATAACCTATTTTACATATAAACTATATTTAATTTATAACTATTCCAATATATAAACTAATTTCAATAATCAAACTGTTTAAGTTGGAACAGTTATGATTTAGATTTAATGGATTTAAATGCAAATACTTTAATTTGATTGTTTAATCTATTTTGTGATTATGATTTTGGAAACGAATATGATTTCGCAGGTGATATGATTTCGAAAGAGAATATGATTTTGAAAGTGATATGATTTCGAAAGGGATGTTATTTTTGAAATGAATATGATATTTTGATATGAAGTATGAACTGTTTGAAATGAAAATGACCACGGTGTGAAATAAGCGTTTGGTTGTTAAAGAGACTGGGATCGGATATTATCATACTCTCTGCCAATACCGAAAACCACTTTAACAACTATGAACGTGGTAGAGAATCTATAACGAAGTAGGATGGTTTGGAGAACGTCTGTATGAGGCATGAATGCATCCCTAACTCCCGCGAGTCAACTTGATGTGACTAAAACAGGAGCTATACCTGGGCCAAGTGAGGTCGCACCTCCAATCGAGCATGCTTCTTTGATACCATATCTATTACTTTGTGATTTGATTTGGGTGCACCTTTGATTTTGGGAGTGTGTCTCGAGGTGGGCGGTACTAGCTGCTATGCATTACCACCATCCCAGTTCTGCAAAATGGTAGAATCCTACCATAGGCATTACCTCACATGCCTTGTCACATGACTTATCGCGCCCACTACAAGTTATGTTTGTACCATACATATAGAGTGCTTACTGAGTATCCCACCGGTTTGGTGGAGCTTACAGTATCTGTATAGACTAGGGGAATTATAAAAATTTGTTAAGGGGGATATGGTTAACGCCTTAATGCTATTTTAATAGTTTACTTTACTTTAAACATTATCTATGTAGCGTATTGTACTATGTTTGTAGATAGTATAACGGATCCTTAAAGGATAGAATCCCAACATCGTTTAAGTTATATTGCACTTCATCTGGACATTTTACTTGAGTTGATTTACTTGCATAAGAATGTTAATCCTGACTCGAGTGTTTGGTGTTTTGCTTTATGCTTGGGTCAGACTGAGTGTCACAGCATTTGAGAGATACCTATGGAGTTTGGAGCTTTGCTTGGAGATCTATCTTTCATATGTTCTGCTTTCCGTTATTTTAGTTATTTCCAGTTATTTATTATTCAGACTTGTCAGTTGCTTTTGTATTGAGACTTCTTTGTATTAGATTTTTGTTGTATTTTGTTTTAGACTCTGATGTTCTGTAGTAGCTTCATGAACTACTATTTATCTATTCCGCTGCTTATTGTTGTATTACTCTTTATCTATGATTCTGTGATTGATTTTATTTACTGTATATGCTAAGTTTTGCCAAATATAAATTAACAATCTGTTGTTTTGAGCGATTCAAGTCTGACATGTGTGGATTATTGTCGATTTGAATGGTTCGAAATAGCGGGTCGTTACAGTTGGTATCAGAGCTCTGGTTTAGGAAAAACTTAGCATATGAAGTAAAAACTCATTAGAGATAGGGTAGTAATACCCTAGAATGAGTAAAAATTAAATATAGAATCATCTTCGTTCGAGCTCGAAATTCTTTGTTAGGATCCTCTTTGATTTGGATTTCTTTTGAATTTTGGAACTATCCCTTTGTTCTAAAATCCATGCTTGTCTTTTCCTATTCATGTTCTTCTTGATACTGGAGCATCCCATAACTTTATTTCTGTTAATCTCTGTAATAAATAATAAATCTGCAACCTCAATTGGCAATTTCATCCTTATGTATGACTAATCCCATCGGCGGTTCCTCCAACCTTAGTATGGTTTGTAAAGGGGTAAAACTCCTTTACAATAGGTGTCGATTCACCGGATATTTCTATGTCCTCGTTTTGATGCGTTTGATATCTTACTTGGGGTGATTGGTTAAAGCGTTATGATGTTGTTATTTCTTGCAAAGCCTAAACCATTTCTCTAGTAGACGACTGGGGTAATTCTCTTGTGATCGAATGTCGATTGCCTCTGGATTTTGTAGGCAGTTTTATCTTTTCACTTGATGCTAATCCTAGTGATCTTGACTCCACCCCTGTTGTCCATCTATTTCTGGATGTCTTTGGTGAATTCACTTCTCTCCTACCAAGCGGGAAATTGAATTCCGCTTTGAACTTATTCCTAGAGCTTGAGCTGTTGTCCTTCCTCCCAGATGAATGGATTCTATGAATGGTTGGTCATGCCCTTTGGATTAACCAACACTCCTGTCTTCTTCGTCAATCTTATTGTAACGACCCACTATTTTGGACCATTTGCATCCATTATAAGTGTATAGGTAGACACTTATGCCAGAATTGAATTGCTCAAAATACCGCGTTGTTAATTTAAATTTGGAAAAACTGAACATATACAGTAAATAAATAATAACAGATCACAGACACAGAGTAATAAATGCAGCGGAAATAAAAGAGATAGTAGTTCATGAAGCTACTATATGAATATATAAGATACATCAGAGTTTACAACAGAAGAGTAATACGATACATCAGATACAAATCAGAATACATCACTGGAATCATCGAATACTGAAAGCAGAATAGATGGCTGGATCTTCAAGCAAAGCTCCAACTCCAAAGGTGAGTCTCGAATACTGGTACACTCAGTCTGACCCGAGCGTAAAGAAACACAAAACACTCGAGTCAGGATTAACATTCTTATATCAATAAATCCAACTCAGGTGAAATAGCAATGGAAATACAGGTAACTCAAAGGATGTTTGGAATAACCATCCTTTAAGGATCCGTTAAACTATCTACTATGTAATAGTGTACGATAAGTAGGTAATGTCTATCAGTAATATAAAATATCAAAATAGTGTTAAGGCGTTACCATTATCCCCCTTAACACATTATATAAAGTGAATATTAGGCTCAGGTCCCTAGTAAGTTTCAAAATACACAAAAACCCCAGTAAAAAAAAGTGTGTAAATTAGGTCCCTAGAATTAAGTTACTAAGTAATTGCATATAGTTATGCAATTTTTTTGGTGAATAATTGTGGAATTTTCCGCAACTTTTTGAAAAAATTGCATAAATTTCCGCAATTTTTTGGGTGAATAATTGCGGAATTTTCCGCAATTTTTTGAAAAAATTGCGTAAATTTCCGCAATTTTTCGGATGAATAATTGCGGAATTTTCCGCAATTTTTTGATATAATTGCATAAATGTCTGCAATTATTCACTGAATAATTTCATAAGTGTATGTCATTATTCAGTAACTTAATTCTAGGGACCTAATTTACAAACTTTATTTTACTGGGGTTTTGTGTATTTTGAAACTTATTAGGGACCTGTGCCAAACTGTCCCTTATATAAAAGCGTTATAGTCTATACAGCATTGTAAACTCCACTGTAAACTAGTGGGATATCAGGGAGTACTCCATAGGTATAACACAAAACAAATCGTAGTGGTCGCGTATAAAGGGATACAAGTATGACAAGGCACATGAGGCAATACCCAAGGTAGTGAAACTACCGTTTGCCTGATCCGGACTGGTGAGAACGCATCGCCGCAGCGACCGCAACACCGCGAAACAACACTCCCAAATCAAGGGTGCACCAATCGACAACAAGTAATGAGTAGTTTTCGAAGAAGTGTGTTCGCTTGAGGTAGCTGACCTCCATTGGCCCGGCACGGCTCCTGTTTTAGTCATTTCCAATTTGACACAAGTGTCAAGGCTATCCATTATCGTTCTCTTTCTTCAGTCATCACGTACATCATTCCAACCACTTCATTCTGGATCACACTCCGCGTATAGTTATTAAAGTGGTTCTCGGTTTAGACAGAGAGTATGTCCATAACCGATTCCGGTCTCTTTAATAACTTCCGTAATTATTTCACCGATTGGTCGTTTATATATTTCAAAACCAAATCAAATTCAATTTCAATTAGAATTTGTAAATCAACATTTCATTTGTCTTCGAAATCAATTTCCAAAATTTTCGTTTCAAAACTTCCAAATTATCATTTCAAAATCTTATAATTCAATTTCCATTTTTATTTAAAACAAATCAAATATTCATTTAGATTCGTATATAAGTTTCATTCCGAAATCATTTAAATTAATTTAATTTAACATCCAAATCAATTTAAATTCCTTGATCGATTTTATTCAATATTCATTAAGTAAATTTGTCATTCAAACAATTTTTATTAAATTTCCAATTCATTAAATCAATTACTTAAGTTCAACTTCATTATACAAAACATCAAATTGAATTAAATTAGATTTGTCAAATAAATTCTTTAAATTACAAGTCTTACATTAATTTCAATAAATCACATTTTATTTCTTGTTAAATAAATTCAATTTCACTTATTTATTTACTTAGTTACAATTTCAAAGCTTAATTAATAAAGAACTAAATTTCACTTTTTCAAGAAGTTCAATTTTACTTAATAAAGAATTCAATTCAATTTTAATCATTAAATAATTCAATCTTATTTAATTATTAAATAGTTCAAAACTTAATTATTAAATAGTTTCAAAGTTTAATAATTTCAAACTTAATTATAATTTCAAACTTAATTATTAAATCATTTCAAACCTAATTCAATCATTTCTCAATTTAAACAACGTTCTTTCATCAATTACATTGTTAAAATTTTGTTTCAGATTATTAAATATTAACATTTTCCTTTCATTAAAATTCAAATTTCAACTTCATTTCAAAACCATATTATTTATTCAAATAAAATTTTCGCTTATTTTTAAATCAAATTATTGACCAATCGGGTTTTATTTAATTCTCTATCCTAGGTCAAAGTTCAATTTGGGTATTTATCATTTCAACCCGATTCCAATTCAATTCAAAATCAAAACATAGCAAAGGGAACTTGCAGTGTGATAACTGGGATGGTGTCAAAGTAAATAAACAAGCAATAACAACAATCAATATCAATCCAATAATCAATTCAAATAATCCCGAAATAACCGTATTAATTCGCATTATTATTTGTACGAATTAATATAATTATCTCTAGAATCTACACTATCATTTAATGTAGATTAAAGATTATTACACTAATATTTATACGGTTCTTCAATTGTCATTCGATTTCAATTTTAACACTACAATAATTAATCAAATATACGTTCAATGGTTCAAAGTGTAATTATCACTATTCTACATGTCAATTAATTTAACAATTAAAAGGGGTCATATTCAACTAATCAAATTCAACATATGTGTCGATTCAAATTTTAATTATCCTACGCCAAATTTATTTTCATAATATTTATCACTTTATACATTACAATTTTAACGTCCAATTGTAAACATCAAACAATCAATCATTTAACAACCAAACTGGATTATCATTGCATATATAATAGATAATGGTGTCAGATGTCAAAGGTGAACTGATACAGGTAATGGCATATATAACAGTGTGATTAACTAACAGCAGCATATTTCAATTGTCGTTTCAATTGAAATCAAATTTAATAAATAAAAGAACATTAATCGTGAGTGATTGCTCACCTTTCGAGGCTGGAGAATACAGAAGGAGATACGGATACGCACATTGAAATTTGAATCTCGAATCCAAGCAAGGCAAAACAGGGTTGGCACAATTTTGATGGCAAAGCTGATTTATAAAGAGGAATCGACGAAGTCAAATCAGAGTTGGATCGAGAAAAATAAATAGGATAAGTGGGCTTATATGCGGCTAAATATAACTGTATATGAATTCAATGATATTCTAAATTAAACACATATACATTTATTTCAAAATACATTGTTTCAAAATTATACTAATATGACTTTATAAACTAATATAAAATTTTATAATAACAAAATACATAATACGACTCCTTTTATAAAACAACAGCTAGAACATGTGTAAACAATATACAAACTAATAAACCAATATACATATAATATCTCTTATACAAACTAGTATATATATATATAACTGATTTGAAAGCTTGTGTAAACACATATATATATAAATATACATATATATATACCAACTTACAAGCTCTATACCATCCATACAAATCCTTAAACAACTCTGTCAATGTACATTATTACTTAACATACCTATATACATCTACAACAAAAAATATCTGTATACATCTCACAAATCAAAACCTTCATAAAACAATATTTAACAGAAAGAGACTGTAGACTATATGAGTAAACACTTTAACATATACTATATATATATATACCTAACAATTCATACATTTTAACAACATATTATATTTTGTAACTAGCAGACCAACACTAAACAAAGTATGCAGACACACATATATATTAAAATTTCATAAATAACTTTGAAGGCTTATAAAATGTCACTGTAAAATTCAGCTTACAATAAAATGAAACCATAAAGTACTTTACAGTAGTATATTATAAATGAATATATAAGAGTGTACTAAAATCATTTCGAAGTATATATATATACTGCTTTTCAAAATCTAATATTATTATAACGCATACAATATTAGCTGTAAACCAAATTTTTATAAACATATATACTCAACCGAACACATACCTATTAGGCTAATACATACAACATCCTATATATATAATTCATATGTATATAACAGACCAATGTTTATGATAAATCAAGATAACATGCATACCATACTATCAGGTTGCCTACAAATATATATATAGACTAAATGATATACATAAACTATATATATATAAAGAAAACGCCAATTATCACTATATATATATACGATACTACCCAAGTAACTAATATATAACAACTTGCAAATATAACTTTTAAATAAAACAGACAAAAACTTATGATAATATATATGTATCTAACTTCTTATATAATACGTATATAAACATACCAAAGATAGGAGTTGCAAATGGCTAGAGCAAGGCAAAGAAGAGGCCAAGGTTGGAGGAGGAGAGCGTGGTGGAGAGAGGGAGGAAGGCGGATGGTCTAAGGCGGGTGGGTCGCTTGTGGTTGCGTGAAGTCTGGAAGCATGGACGGAAGGTGAAAGGTGGTGCTTGCGGAGGGTAGGCTGTGCAGTTGAAGGAGGAAGTGGACCCGGCTGTAGGGGAGGCTTGACGCGTCGGGCTGATGGGTTCGAAGTGTTGGTCTCGGCCTGAGCTCGACAAAGGAGTTGCTGAATGATCTGAGTGGTGAGCTTCGGCTCTAAGGCAGGGGGAAAGGAAGTTCGTTGGAAGGTGGCCAAGCGATGGAGGGCAGGGACTTTCTCGGCAATAGGCATGGGAGGTCAGCTGGTCAGTGGGCGCTCGGCAAGGTAGATGGTGGGAAGGAGAAGGGAAGGTGGCGGGTCTTGAGTGGCTGTCGAGGATATGGCGATGAAGGAAAAGAACTAATTGCGTGTGGTGAGGCTTCGTGTGCTGTTGTTTGGCAAGGAGGAGGGGTACGTGTCATTTGGTGGAAGGGAAAGTGTTGCGTGAGATTTTTGTCAAAGGTTTCGGAAGTGGGAAGGCCAAGGGAGGAAGGAGGGAGGACACGAGAGGCTTGGCCGAAGCCTAGGGTGGTGGCGGTTGGAGCTGACAATGGGAGAGGTGGAAGGGTTCTTTTGTTTTCTCGGTTGGAAGGCATATATTCAAAAGTGAAGACGAATTTGATCTCAGGCAAATAATGTACACAAATATATTCAATTTTATATATTAAGCGAAAAGAAAAAAAATAAAAAAAATAAACAGAAGGCCATAAGGTGAAAACGAACAGATGCAATTTGAATCATAGGGAATGGAAATAGTCATAATGTGAATTCAGAAGTTATAAAAGTGAATGGTATTGATTGCACGAGAAAAACGAAGGGGCAGGAACCCAAAAAGACTAGGTTGCGGAGTCGATACGCTGGGCGTTTCGCAGATCACGCCACATAACGGACTCCGAAATTCACAATTGAATATACTGCAGAGATTAGCACGATGAGACGGTCCAAACGGCATACAGATATCAGTGTTATGATTGGATTATAAAAATTTGAATTTTCTACCAGCGGAAAATGCAAGAAAAACGCTGAAAAATAAGATCGACGGAGCCAAAGATGTCCGAATTTGGAAAAATGACAAACTGACATCTTGCTCAGAATATGCTTTAGAATTTTTCTATGTAAAAATATTTAGGTTTCGGAAACATTTTATTTTCATCGCTTTTTAACTGATTAAATTGAAGTAAATTTACGCGCGAAATAAACTTTCATATTTTCGGACGAAAATTTACCAGTTGCTATGTTTAATTAAACGCATTCCAAATATCAAAATTTTCGTTTAAAATTTCATAAAATTTCAACAAATTACGTTATTAAAACAGTTGAAATTTACGGGTCGTTACACTTATGAATCACGTTTTCCACGATGTTCTCAACAAGTTGTCCTGGTTTTCGTTGATGATATTATCATCTTTTCTAAGTCAGAGAAGGTGCATGAATCTCATCTGAGCTATGTTCTCCCAACTCTTAGGAGTCATTAGTTGAAAGCCAAATTTTCTAAGTGCCATTTCTGGAGGGTTGAAGTCTGGTTTCTTAGGCATAATTGTTTTTGAAATGGAGTCTCGATTGACCCGTTTAAGGTCGCCGCGATTAATATAAGTCTATCCATCTTTCCTCTTTTGTTATTTAATTATTTTACCTTCCTTTCGAGCCTATCTTCTTAGTTAGATTCTCTTGATTAGGGTCCCTCTAAATTTGAATCTCTATCCTTGTTCAAAAATCCATTCTTGAATCATCCTGTGAGGGAGCGTATTTGTAATTGATAAATAAAAATGTTTTATATTGTGTTGTTTGAGTTGTTAAGTTTGAATTTTGGTGTTTCAATCGATTCGTCTGGCCAACGTTATCGATAAGAATTCCAAAACTCTTGAACAGATCAAACTAACACGATATTGTTTCGAAATTGGTAAATAAAATAATCTTATGTATGATTATGTTTTATATATAAAGGTATAATTTTCTAAAATTAGACAGTTAAATGAATTGGTTGTTAGAAATTATAATACTAGATTATCCTTTATTGTTTTGTCAACATTCCTAAACCATTAACTATTGTTGTATGTTATAAGGAATGAAAGTTTTAAAACATGGTTTACAGATTTGATTTGCAAATGAAATGAATTTAAATTCAGGATTTGAAAATTTAATTTTCGGTGCTTTTCAAAATTTGGTTTTCAAAGTTTTGAAAAAAAAATTTGAAAGTATTTTCGAATGGAAATGGTTTCCAAAGAATTTTAAAAGAAGTGAGTCAGAACTCTCCTCTTATGTCGCTGGAAAACAATTTCGATGATGACTGCAGCATCATCTACATTCATTTTCGAGTCTCAGAGCGGAGAGACCACTTAGTAGCTTTGCTACACTTTTGTTTTGAAAAATGGATTTGATTTGAATTTCTTGATTATGATTTAATGTACAATATATATATATATATATATGTGTGTGTGTGTGTGTATATTTATTTCAAAATGGTTTGAAGAGAAACTGGAAATTTAACTCTTAAGTTTTATGTTAAGTGATGGTTTTCAATTATTGAAATGAAGTAAAAATTTTGAATAATTGGAGTGTCTAAAATGAGAAATGGAATTGAAACAACTTGAAACAGTTGAACTGAAAAAAAATTATTTGTATAATACTCAATTGCATTCTAAAACATATATAGCTTACCTTAAATATTCAAAAGTTAAAATGTTAATGTGAATGTGTAATTGAAGGTTATACAAGAGAAAACTTAAGTAATAAAAATGTTCAAACTAAATTTTGCTTAATAGAAATGTTGTAAATAAAAGGTAAATTTGTATAGTGCTCAATTACATTTGAAAACATTAATAAAACTTACCAGGAAAAAGTTTGAATGTAATGAGAACATGTAATTGAATAATATATAATATAAATGTAAGTAATAAGATGTCCAAAAATGAAATTTATATGGTTTTGAATTAATTGTTGTATCTGGTACTATGTATTTCGAATCTATCTTTCCTTTCTATTTGCTTTTATTCTCCTATCTCGTTCCTTTTCGAGGATGAAAAGTTTTGAGTGGGGGAGAGTGTAACGATCCGTAAATTTTAACGATTTTAAATAACGTAATTAACTAAATTTTTCATGAAAATATAGCATAAAATTTGACAATGAAAATTTGTTATTTGGTATGCGTCTATTTAAACATAGCAAGTGACATTATTTTCATTGTAAAATATTTAAGTTTGTTTGGTTGTGAAATTTCAATTTAAAATTTAAAATTAGTTAAAATTTGCTGGAAATAAAATATTTTTGAAATCTAAATATTTTTATATAATAAAAATGTTTATCATTTTCTGAGTGAGATGTCATATTTCGTTTCACCAAATTTGGACTGCTCTAGCTCCATTTATCTTATTTTCGGCACTTTAGCAGCAGTTTTGGCGGTGAAATCGAGTTTTGATAGAAGGCTCATGTCACTCATATCTATGTACCATTATGTCCATCTCGTCGTGCTGATATCCGTAGTATATTCATTTTTGTATTTCAGCGTCTGGTATGCGGCGAAATCTGCAAAACGGTTAGCCGTATCGGTACCCGTTCTTAGCCTTTTTGTTTTCTCGATGGCCATTCAATTGTCCACCAATTGAATATTAACAGCCATTAGCTTTTATTTTTCCAGAATTTAATATGCGACCTTTTATTATTCCCACTGGTTGCATTTTTTGCTAATTTGGTTTCATCCACTGCCATTTTTTCTTTCTCTTTATTTTCGTTCTGCTAAAAAAAATATTATACAAATCAAGTTATATTCTGAAACCCTTCTTCTATTTTCCTGAGAACCATTTGTGCTTGTCCCCTTCAACCATTCGCCACGTGTCACAAAACAACCCGCCACCTAGCCTACCCCGCGCCTCACTTCCACGAACCCTCCACTTGCCTCACGTCCTCCTTTACTTTT
Source organism: Allium fistulosum (assembly GCA_030737815.1). Classification (NCBI taxonomy): domain Eukaryota; kingdom Viridiplantae; phylum Streptophyta; class Magnoliopsida; order Asparagales; family Amaryllidaceae; genus Allium; species Allium fistulosum. Next base: position 724,196,479 of record CM060901.1, read on the forward strand.
GCAGCCACCTCTTGCGCCACCGAACTGACCCCGGCTTCCCACTGCCGCCTCTCCCTCTCACACACCCTTGGCCTTCCACCCGAACCACCACGGCCTTGTCGAACAGTCCACACCATCTTTCCAACATAGCTGCATCAACCAAACACCCTTAGCCTTCCTCCGCCATCTCTCCTGTCGTGTCCATCGTCACATAGCCAGCACCTCCCCTTGCACCCAGCTCACCATCGAACTGACAGCCCGAGACCTTCCTTATATGCTGATTTTTCCCACTGTCAAGCCTCCTTTCCCCCTGACAGTGGTAGTCACCACTGCTGCAGCCTCCGCCATCCAAGCAACACCCACTATACCGAACAAAACGCCCGCTCCAAATGCCGAAAGCCACCAGCAACCTATCCTTTCGACAGCGAGCTGACCTTATCCCACACGCGCAGCCTCAGCACCTCTCCTCTATCTCGTTCTACTTTAGTTCAAGATCTTTGCAATCGTGCTTTTTGTTGTAGTCGGTTGGAGTTGTTTAAGCATGCGATTAAGGATTTTGATCGTGCTATTGACTTAGATTCCACCTTTCTTCAAGCTTATATTCTTAAAGGCAATGCTCTGTCAGCCTTGGATCGGAAGGAAGAGGAAGGGAATATATATATTATATATATATATATATTTTCATAGAATTGAAGATTGTGCTAGCTTTTCTTTGTTTCACCGCTACCCGATTCGTTCAGCAGTAGTTTTCTAGCTTTGTCGCTTATCCGTGTGCGTGTCCGTGTCACCTTCCTGTTTCCATAGCCTCAAAAGGTGAGCGATCACTCACGATTAACATTCTTATATTTAGTAAATTTAATTCACATGAAATGGCGATTGAAATGTGTTGTTAAATTTAATTTGTTAGTAATTAAATTGTAAGTATGATAAGTTATTATGTACATTTGTTAACCTGTGTTAATTGACATATGACACCATAACATGTTGTATATATATTATTTTTTGATTGTTAGTTAAGATCCATGCTTGTCAATTGATATGTTATGCTATTTATATTATTATTCTATTTTCTCACGCTGCAAGTGCCCTGTTAGGTCTGGCATGGGCTATACCATTGGTCTGGTATTGATCAATTCTGCATCAAGCTGACTTGGTTCGAGCCCTAGCCGATTCAGTTTGTGGAAGTCCAGACTTTCAAGGCTCTTTCTTTCCTTACCTACTTCCTTGCGATGGTTTGGAAATAGAATTTCAAACTCGGTCTCTTTGGACCTGCATTGGCGTAAACTCTTCTCCAATAGCTATACCGGACTACCTTCCTAATGTAGCACATTCCAACCTCACGTACTTTGTCGGCTCATAGATAAACTCCTCTAACGCGGTTGGCTTCTCCATTGTTGATCTCTTAGCAAACTTCGCTCCACTATGCACTCCACTATACAAGTCATCAAGGTGAATCTTACATCCATGTTCTGAATTCCATCAGTTGCGACATTAAACTAGAATAGATAGTGCCATAGTGACTCATCTTTCCTTTGCTTCACATCAAATGATGAGTACCCATCTTTTGGTTGTTTAATAAGCATCCAGAATTGTCTAATAAACTTCTTCTTTAACATCGCACAAGAATGAATTGAGCATAGGAGTCAACCACAAAACCACATAGTAGTTTAGTCCAACAAGACTAGAGGAAAGCACTTGCAAAAGGCTTCTTCTATAACTCTGCTTTTCGGTATGTGCTGGGCATACCATCGTAAATGCACTATAGGGTTAGTAAGTCCTTGATATGATCCATTGTCGGCATCCTGAAATATCTTAGGTCCCTGGTTGTCTTATCTCTAAGGGAAACGTACTGCTAGGATAATGTCCAATTCCTCACTCCACCTGTTCATTTTTGAACAAATTGTTTAATTATTTGGGTCATCCTATCCTCTGGTTTGGGCGACTGTCAATGACAACTCAACCTTTCCATTTGGGAGGAACGATTTCTTTCAACTTTCTAATGATGACTTGATCTTCAGTTACAGGCATGGCTATGGCCCTTATATCAGTCCTAGTGATAATTTTATCCTTCGTTGACCATAATTTCAATTAGGGAATAAGAAGAGTTTGCTGCAGTTGACCCTGGTTTGACATCATCCTATCTGGTTCGACACCGAACCACTTCATAGTCTAGCTTCAGGCTGAACTCGTGCTAGTTTAATCCCGCTAGTGTTCCTTCTTCTAACTCTTTGACTTTCTTGATCGGAATCCTTGTCTGATTGCGACCCCCTTGGCCTTCTAGATCCCCTAGATTAGGTTCGTCCTTGCATTTAAGTGTTGGGACCAATAGTTTGCGGCTATCCCAAGCGTGTCATGAGTTGGTACACCATCGATTGATGTTGGGCATTGAAACATTCATTTAGCTTGGCCAAAACTCTACCCGGGTTTCCCCTGGTAATTACGTTTACTAGCATTGGAATGCTTGCTAAATGATTATCGTGATTATCGGTTGTCTATTTGGATGCGCTGGTGTTCCCTGCATTCTCGGTGGTAGCACCAACCTTGTTCTTTTATCTCAAAAGCATATTGAGAATCAATTCTCGGTGAAAGCATAAAAAATATTTGCATAAAAACTGAGCAAATATCTCTTATCTATTTATTTTAGAGCCGTGTATACGGGATGTATAACACAGTTGTTATATTTGTATTATGATAGATTTTGAGAGAACAGATCGCATATAAGGTATGCAAAAAGTAAATTACAGTAATGTAAAGAATACAAAGATTTATAGTGGTTCGATCAGAATGTGCCTACATCTACTGTCCATTTTCATTATTCTTCTTATAAATTTTTGATATAATGCCTGAGATACAAAATACAATTATCTGTAGCTCCAAAGAAAGTAAGATATAGCCCAAGGGAATCTATTCAGGTATTCTTGGCTGCCTATTCCTATTAGGCAGTTAATTTTAGGCTGTTCCTGCTAGATTGTTCCTGTTAGGAAGATCCTACTAGGATATTCCAGTTAGACTGCTCCTATTAGGAAGATCCTGATAGGCGAAGATCTTGCTAGGTTGTTCCTATTAGGCTGCGCCCATTAGGAAAATCCTGCTAGGTTGTTCCTGCTAGGATGCTCATGTTAGGAAGATCTTGCTAGGTTGTTCTTGTTAGGAAGATCCTACTAGGCTATTCCTTCTAAGCTGCTCATGTTAGGAGGATTCTGCTAGGCTAATCCTCTTAGGAAGATCCTTCTAAGCGAAGGTTCTGCTAGGTTGTTCTTGTTAGGCTGCACCTATTAGGAAGATCCTGCTGGGTTGATCTCAGCTTTCCTGACATGTCTGCTATTACTGTTGTATGCTAGTCTCTCCTGAATTGTCCCCAATGTTGTTAGAAGCTTGGGTATTTATAGGAGCAAAGGTACAGGGAGGTCAGGCCGATAGTTTCCCTGTATGTCAGGTCTAAAAGGAATATTCCTGAATATTCCAAATATAATTAATAATTTCTTGATATGTGCAGATTTCATTCCTTATATGGTCTTTTTGATTCGGCTGGGAGCTCTATATGGGGTAGGTTGGACCAGTGGTACGCACATGGCTGCTTTGGTGGCTAAGTCCACGTCCATCCTCCCTTGGTCCGGTAGGTTCCCTAAGTGCTTGGTTCAGTAGGCACCATTCTTCTTAGTTTGGTTAGCGTCTCCCCTCACAGCTCGGTGAGCACCTCTGCCTTCGATTTGTTTGGCTTCTTAGCCCTCGGCCTGGCTTCCCATATGCCTCGGTTTGATTTTCCATATGTTGTCCAGATGATTCTGTTTGGTACCCTAGGGTACCAAACAGGAATTCCTGTTCAGTTCGGTACCCAGGGTGCTCTTGCTCCTTCCAAGTCTTTGGGCCTTATCTTCTCTTCCTATTTGACTTTCTTTTGCCTAGTTTATTTTTCTTCCTTACCTTAGTAATGGTTAGGCACTTAGCAGTTAGATTCCCTAACAGACCATTCCTCTCCGTTGGAAGCTTGATACTCAATCACTTGAGCTACATACATTTTTGTGGCATAACTCCTTCATTTCAAGTCAGAATTGAATGAAGCTCGGACCAATTGCTTCGTATCATTGAGTAGAGTATTTCAGTGCCTTTGAAAGTTTCATTTTCCTAAATAGGAATTAGCTCTCCAAGGTAGGGCCCGAGTCGGTTAGGTAGTAGACAAATTTTAAGATGATCATATCTTGCAATCTATAGCTCGGATTCACATGCGGTTTCAACTTAGGTGCATGTCCTGACCTTAGGAACATTTCACAAGTGCTTTGACTATATTTTCTAACTATGCCAAATTTTCCTCTAGCCCTTCACTGTGCTATTGGGACTACATGATGGCTTCTTTATTATGCACCTTTCAGTTGTTTCTATGCTCATTAACGTCTCTTCATACTCATCATGCTATGGGCGAAAATGCCCATAACTTATATCAATCACAATAAATAAGCATTCACGTTTTCTCTTTAATAAAGAATGCAATAGGTCAAGCAATGAATAGACTTTGGTTTTTGTTGTAATTATCAAATAGTAGCATGATTATCAATCATTTTAAAATACCCAATTCTTCCATTGCAAGCAGGTCCAGTTACAACAATGGTATCAGAGCCAAATAGCCTATATGGTTTAAATTAGTCATGTTATGGTTAACTAATTAAGCTCACAACATTGTTAGTAGGGTGTCTAAGAAAGGTAGCGTCTAGGCTGGATTGTTGGATAATTAATTACCCTGCCCTACCTAGCTACTGGTTTGTCCCGAAAAGGTATGTGAGCCCAAAGGTTGCCCTTAATAGAAAAGACCTAATTTGGATTGGGCCTTGGGCTAATTTCAAAACTAAAATATAAATTTTGAATTTAAAAGTTAAATTTAAAAATGAGAAAAATTATAAATGTTATAATATAGATTTTCAAATTGTTTAAAAAATTAAAATAAAAGTTTAATACAAAATAAAACACATAATATAAAAGTTATACCATAAAATTTCAAAATGTTTGGAAATGTTATAAATTAATTTTGAAAATATTATAAATTAATTTTGAAAATATTATTTATTAATAAGATTAATAAAATAAATGAATTAATTAAATAAGTTAATTAATTAAATATATACATGTATAATATATATAATGATATATGTTGTGTTGTCTTGAATTATTTAAGATAATATGAATATACATGTGTGTATAAAAGAATTCTAAAAATTAATAAAATAAAATAAAATAAATTAATTATAATTCAATTAATAAATTAAAATACATACATACATACAAATATATACGTAATACTATAAATGTTATAGTACATATGTTCAATATAATGTGTTATAATTGAATAATATAATAATTAACTAAAGGTTAATTAATTAAATTAATTAAATAAGATTTAGTTAATATAATGTTATACATAGAATATTATATAAGTTAAATTAAGTATAAATGTTATATAATAATAAAACTTATATAATATATAAATGTGTAAACTATAGGTGGAATAGTAAGAAACCTAATTAGACTTAAGGAATAAATGCATAAGTATGGTACATATACCGTAATTTCAGATGCGCCTGACTCTTGAATCACGAGGATGTTTCATAGGAAATACATTATTCCATAAGTCTATATCACTCAGTTAAATATATTGAAGATTATGATTCTTTGATATAAATGTTGTCCTCTACCATTTATATATTAATAATTTACTTGCATACTCTCTGGTTATTGAGAAAATTCAAGTTGGAGATGTTATGTGTAGTATTATTAATATATTGACTAGATGATGCATGATAACTATATGTATTTGTTGAGCAAACTCAAGGTATATATACAATACTTAGGCCATCGCGAAATGATAGGTATGAATGAATAATTTATTTCGATTTGTTGAGCAAACTCAAGGTCAAAATGAGATTATAACAAGAAACCATATGTTAGGAGTTGTATATGATACAATCGATGAGATGTTATCCATCGTTTGTGGGGTTATGACTTATTAAGCAAACTCACGGTCAAAATCCCAAGATAGACAAGTCCTAACATCCACTAGTGAAGTCGAAAGACTTCTATGTTTCATCTTAGGGTTTGGGAAACATAAAAGACTAGTGGGAGCCTCATTAGAAAAATGAAATGGTAATATTTAACCTTTCTAATATTGTAGGGACATATGCTATATAGAATTATAATAATCTACATTGATAAAAATTTTATCTAATATAATTGATAAAATGTTTATCAATTAAAATTTACAAATGAACTGAATTAATATTGGTAAATAGAAATATAAAATATACTTGCTAATAAATTTTTGCATGTTGACCCATGCAAGCACCTAATTATGCAACCACTAAATACGTTCGTAACTTAGTCACTTATTTATTTGCTTGCTCAAGACCGTGAATTGTCTTTTGTGAGTTTCGAACTCTAAAATCAATACAAGAATATGTATAACTGATCCATATACGATCACATATAAATGCTATATGGTGAACGGTCACAATTCATAATGTGCGAAGCCTCGATGAAATTAGTCCATTGGAATAAGCAAGTAAACTTTAGTGTGAGATCTCTTATTCAATATGATTGATTATAATAATGATCCTGTTGTGCTAAATGTAACATTAGACCAAAGACTACAAAATAGATCTAAGAATTCAATCATTGAAATGCCAGTTTGATCAGTTTACGTAAAGTGCAACATATTTGATATCCTTAAATGCTAACGATGATCGAGTGCACTTTTGTAAAGAGTTCATTATGATATTGTAGTAAGGTTTTCCTTTGAATAGTTCGACCGTTTAGAATGGAAATTGAATGTATAAGTGTGGATGTAACCTAAGGCACAGTTGGGATGAAGAGAGTGGATTGTCACTTCTTCTTCGGAAAGAAACATCGGAAAGGAGAACTGTAAAATAATAGTTGATACTTAACATTGGAATGCGAAATATGATTTCTATTTCAAAGTGTATTTTTATATAGAAAATTGTTTTTCTATGAGATTTATTTTATTGAGTATAAGATATTTGGTCTGAAAGTTATCGACTATAAACCGATTACAGTAAATGAAATAAATAGCCTATATTAAGTGGTTAAATGAAGCTTCGTATTTCATATGCTATTATAGTAATGGCAAAACCATGGAAGCATGCGGTAAGACACTTTTTGATCGCATCAAAGTATGAAGAAAAAAAAGTAGTAAAACATACCAAACATTATTCATGAAATAATGACTGTTTTTCAATGTTAACTAAAAAATAGACATAATTTTGTTTCAATATGAGTATTACGAATATTCATTATAAAATAAAACTATAATAATTGTAACGACCCATAAATTTTGATTGGTTTTAATAATGTATTTAACTAAATTTTGTGAAATTATTAATAATAAAATTTTGAAAAAAAAATATTTGGATTACATATAATTAAATATAGCAAATGGTAAATTTTCAATTAATTATATGAAAGTTTATTTATTATGTAATTCTATTAAATTCAAATCAGTTAAGAATTGTTGAAAATAAATTTGCATGAAATCAAGGAAATCGACTGTTACCATAAATTTTATTTCTTCCCTGTCCATTCAAGTTTTACATCAGTTACAATCCAATCAATACCATACCTTTATTACTCCCTGTATTCATGTTGTAGCTCTTTAATTTTCTATCCGTTGCTATTTCATTTTGGGATTGTTCCTTCCCTATTTATTCCATTTCAAACATTTTCTCTTCTCTCTGGTAGAAACATAATATTTTACATCATTTATATATATATATATATATCTGTAGCTTGCATTCATTCGTTTGTTCACTTTTACGTTTCTCATACTTTCTACTTTATTGTCCTTAATTCCCGTGCTTGACGTTATCATTTCAGTTTCTTTCCATTGAATGTGGCACGTTTCATTGTTAACGTTTTATTCCATTTATATGTGTGGCTTTCCTTTTGCAACCTGTTCCATTTCTATTTTCTTCGTTTTCAAAATTTGAAACGTACCGGCTGGACCACAGTATTAATTGCTTTCCAATTCACGTTCAAACGTTGCTATTCCTAGCTACTAATAAATTTAGAAATCAGTGTCTGTTACTTAATTTATGGCATACGTTCAAAGCATTGGCTTTTATTATTCAGCTCAATTAAGGGTGACCATTGCCATCACATAACCGGTAAAAGATTTGTATACGTTTTATTTGTTTATGTGGCAACGATTCACATTTACACTATTATTGCCTTTTTAACTTCACTGGTTTTCATTATTTGTGTACGTTTTCATTTCAATTATTGTACACATCATGGTCCCTTTTATAAATTCAACACCCATAAATAGTTTATTTCTTTCCCCCTTCATCTTCATTTGTCCCATATTCATTTATTTGTGTACGTTTTTTTTACATTGATTGGGCAAAGGCTCATATTTCAATTGCGTTTATAAATCAATTTCCACTTTTGCAACTTCACTTTGCTTTCACTTTCCACCTCATACTTGCATCCATCTATTAATTTTCATTTATTCTATATTTATTGCCAACGTTATAAATTTGAAAGATCACTTGCTTCCCTTGTCTCCCTGATTTCACATCTCTATGCCTATCCTTTTGAGTTTCTTACTTTTATATTCTATTATTAGCCTAAACGTGCATTTTGACTGTTGCCATCCCCGTATTTATTTCTTTCCTTTTTGAAATTAAAACGTATACGTTTTACATTTTATTTATTTCTAAACCATTCATTGCCTTTCCTTTAAATCAATCCATTCTCTTCTTATTTGCTTTAACTTCTCTGCTGAATCAACGCATGAACGTTGATTTTCATTTATTATTACCTTTTATATTATATTTTTCTCTATAGCTTTCCACTACCTCTCTCTTCATATATTTCATTGTTGCCTGCTCCTTCCTTTTCGAGATCCACTCCCCACCATTGCTTACTTTTCCTCCTCCCAAATTTTTCCATGGCCTACGCCAGATAAAAAAAAAGAAAAAAAAATAATAATAATAAAAAATTGCGCGACGTATATACCCATCGCCTGAACCTATCTCCGCCCCTCTTCCCTTTCCACCGCCTACAACCCTCAACCTCCACTCACGTTTCTCCTACAAGTGCATGCTTACTTCCTTTCCTAAATAAGAAGGTATATTTATTGTTTAAAATTTTTCTTATAAACGTTCAAAAGGATTTGAGAAAAATTTGCATTCTTTTGTACAGATCTTGTTATATGTGAAAGTAAATAAGTTATGAAGCTATAAAGGTTTACTTATACAAGATTTATATATATATATAAGAGTGTTATATATATGAATTTTATACTATGCGTTAACTAAATACATTGTTATTTATATGATCCAGCTTTTGAATATATGTTTGAAACGTTTTGATTTTTATATATACAAATATTTTATTTTATACATATATTTTGTTATATATAAAGGTTTAATAAAAAAAAGGGAAAGAGAAAAAAAAGGAGTAAGTTAACAATGTATTATAAAGAATATTGTTTATCTACACATATATGTGCATAAGTTTGTTTGATTTCCTGCTGGATATTTTGAAAAGGAAAGTAATAAACTATAATAATTATATATATACATAAGTATTCATTTCAAAAGATATTATATATATGTGTGTTGATCTTTAATATATGTGTTTTATGTTAGAACATTGATTTTTTTAACTATACATATATATTATTTTAATATTGGTTTAAAATGAATATTTATTACATGGAAACGACAACCATAAAATGAATATACTATATATGTGACATTTTGAATAATTATATATTTGTTATTTAACATTAATATGAAATGGAAGCGTTTTAAAGTTATATGGTTTTCATGGGTGTGCTTATATATATATATATTTCATTTTTAAAATGCGTGTTTTGATTTAACGTTCATTTTGAAAGAAAGTAATAAATTAATCATATAATCTTCGTTTCAATTTTATCAAGCTAATTTGATCCGTTCTCATCAATTTCTATCTATCAGCTTTTCCATCGAAATTGTACCATCTAACTTTGCTTTGGAAGTCGTGCTTGCATTTCATAACTCAACTTCATTGTCTATCTCTCTAACCTCAAAAGGTGAGCAATCACTCACGATTAACGTTCTTTTATTTATTAAATTCAATTTCAATTGAAACGACAATTGAAATATTACTACTGTTAGTTAATTTCATTGCTGTATATATGCTATTTTCTGTATCTGTTCACCTATGACATCTGACACTTGTATCTAGTATTTATATGTCTGTTATTACTATTATCTGTAACTGTTCACCTGTGACATCTGACACCAGTATCTGTTATATTATTATTGATGATATATGCCTGTTGTTGTATTTTATATTATCTGTTATCACTCTGCAAGTTCCCTGTTAGTATAGAATTCACTATGGGTTGAAATGATACATATCCGAACGGACTTTAGAATAGGAGAAAATCATTATGGGTTGAAATGATAAACCCAAGCGATTTTCATTTGAATTGAAATTGGGATTACGGGTTGATATGATATCTACCCGTATATATATTTAAATTACGGATTGAAATGATAAATATCCGTATCACTTAACCATATGATAAATATATACAGACACCGTTGGTCCATATATATTTTGAAAATAAATTCTATGGTTTTGGGAAGAAATATATGGTTTTAAAATGTTGAGCCTTAAATTTTTATATATAAATGGGAATGATTGATTTAATACATATAATATGGTTGAGTATTTAGATTTATGTTTCAAAAAAATAGATTTCAGTAATAATTTGAACAAGTTAAGGTTGGGAAGATAATTTGAATTTAGTAAAGAATTTTATTTAATTAAACCGATTTAAAACTTATTGAAATTTAAGATATGATTTATAACTTGAGTTTGATTTAAATAATTTAATGAATATTTCTTGTTTAAATAAATTTAAGGAAATATTTAGTAAAAATGAAATTTAAGGCTAGTTAAATGATATCGAATTTATTAAGTGAATATTCCCTGATTAAATAATAATAAAGTTAAATCAAGAGCTATATGAAACTGTTAAATTTAACTTTGAAAATGTTGAATATTAAAGCTTTGAAATATATTGAAAATTTAAATGGTATATTTAGAACTGAATTGAATTGATGAATTGAGCTTTGAATAAAATTTGAATTTGGAATTTGAAGTTGATGTGAAGAAATTTGTGAGACTTGAGGAAATTAAATACTTTACTTAACCTATATATACTATTTGGAAAATAGATATATTTGAAATGAAATAATATTTGGGTTTGAAGAATAAATTTATTTGAAAGGACCACGGTGTTATGATGTATATTTCCACCTTGTAGATAGTTCCGCAGATCCTTAGAGGATGGTTATCCCAAACATCCTTTAAGTTAATTGTATTTCAATTGATATTTCACTTGAGTTGGATTTATTGATATAAGAATGTTAATCCTGACTCGAGTGTTTTGTGTTTTGCTTTACGCTCGGGTCAGACCGAGTGATACAGCATTTGAGACTCACCCTTGGAGTTTGGAGCTTCCTTTGGAGATCCAACTATCGCCTCAGCTTTCAGCTCTTCTAGTTGATCTGTTCAGAGAGGTCATCTGTTGTACTGGAGACTTCACTGCATTTGAAATATTCTGTTGTATTTTATTTCTAACTCTAATGTTTATATAGTAGCTTCATGAACTACTATTTTATCTATTCCGCTGCGTATTGTTGTATTACTCTGTGTCTGTGATTCTGTGATTGATTTATTTACTGCATATGCTGAGTTTTGCCAAATTTAAATTAACAATCTGATATTTTGAATTATTCAAGTCAGACATGTGTGGATTTATTGTCGATTTGAATGGTCCAAACTTGCGGGTCGTTACAATAATGGTATTTGAGATGCATTTGAAAATACAAAAGTATCTAAATTTGTTTGCAATTATTTTGGAATTATAGACTAAGCCATGGTTTGGAGTTCTTGGATTATATGATTATGAATCATATTATACTAGATAATTATATCTCAAACAATTAAAGGCAAAGCACTCATTCAGTGGGAGCATGATAAGAGTTGATGAACTCTTTGGATTGATATATATAAATGTATGCAACCGCAAGTCTATTAATACCAAAACAATTCCACGTACTACGTTATATTCATCGATGAGTTATCATCGACATAGACATGTGTATTTGATATACATGTGGTATGCCTATGATAAGCTCATTGAGTATGAAGCAGAAATAAATAAAATAACGTGCAATAGAAATAAAATTGATTCAATTTGATCGAATATGTGAGTGTATTGGAAAAGGGTTTCCAACGTACCTAAAAATGCATAAAGACTCAATCTCAAAAGTCACTCCACCCTATGATACAATGATGTATCGATAAGGAGTAATTGAACTTTGTTGAACAAAGTTCGATGAATTATGAGTGAAGTTGAGTTAACTTAAGGTCGTGTACTTAAAAATAGTACATAAGGTTAAAATTAATTTCACCTAAAGAATGGTTTAAAAAATCATACATGATAGAGGTTTATAAGAAACCCCAATTGTTGGGGTAATTCACACAAATGAATGTAAATCAATCCAAGTGTATGAGAAAGCAATATGATCGTGTTGTAGTATGATAAAAAATGAGCAATAAGAGAATCCAAGTAGAAAATCATAGGAAATAAAATAGAGAGCTCACACATGGATTTATTGTGGTTCCACTATCGCGAGATAGTGTACATCCACTTTGAGGAGAGGAGATTTTATCAGTTTCTAAAAAAGGAAAATATTATAATATTAATGATGGAGGCTAAGAAGAAGAATAAGAAATACAACTTGAGAGAATGATTCTAATCTCTAAAAAATGACTATCTTTAAATAGAGATTATTGCTTAGGATTGAAGTAATTTATTTATGGTTATAAATCAATACCTCATTAATTCTCCAATTCATATGGGAAACGTTTACTCATTAGATTTTCCAATTTCCTCCAATTTGCGTACACCTGATAAGATGTCTTCATTAATTAGCTAATTAGGTAATTAATTGATCACTTCATTCTCCCAAAATAGTTCTCCTTCTCATGTAGAAAATTCATTGCCCCCTTTTGTTATAAAAGAGACAATATATTTGAGTCATTATCCCAAATATCTTCCAAATCTTCTATAATTAAAAATTTTGTATTACTAAAATAAAAAATATCTTTCAAATATTCTTTAATATGAAAATATTGTATCACCGAAATATAACAATCTCTACCTTGATGCTATATTTCCATCCAAGCCTACCAACTCCACCTACATCCTCTTACTCTAAGTAACTCTTATACATGACACCATGAATACTTCCCCAATGAGCTTCAGCATGACCATCACTCATTGCACTTTGTTAACGAACTCCGACAAGGCCATCGCCTGCCAACAAAGTGTTGAAAGTACCATCTCCATGTAGAACCTATTAATCTCCACAATGAAAACTAACTCACTCTCCCCATGTGCCACCAAGTAGCACTAGCACTTTAGCAAGCGAATCAAGTTCGAGCAATGCTCGAACTTTGCAACAGGCAAGAACTTAGTGAATATGTCTGCTACATTCTCCTCGGTGTGAATCTTCTGAAGATGTACTTGCTTTTCTTCATTCATAGAAACAAGGAAAGACTCTCTTACGTTTGTGTGCTTTGTCCTTGAACTAAACGCCAAATTCTCAACCAGATGTATTACCCTTTGACTATCGCAATTTACTATTACACTCTCATGAACAACGCTTAAATCACACAACAACTGTTTCAAGTAAAGTACTTCGTTAGCTGCTTCAACAAAAACTATCAATTTCGCCTTTGTAGTAGAAAAGGCGACTGTCGTTTGCAACCTCTCTCTCCAACTAATAGCTATCTTTCCAAGTGTAAAGACATAACCAGAGGTTGACTTCCTTCGATCTCTGTCTATGGCATAATCAGAATCACAAAATCCGACCAAGCTGAAATCTTTCTCCCTGCCGTTAAAAATGAGCTCATAATCCATTATTCCTCTAAGATACCTCAAAATGTACTTCACTGCTCCAAGTGCGGTTTCCTTGGATTAGTCATATAGCGATTAACTAAACGAACAGCCTCTGCAATATCCGGTCTCGTGCAGACCATAGCATACATTAAGCTTCCAACCGCACTAACATAAGGTACCTTCTCCATACAAGCTTTGTCTTCATTTGAGATCAGAGAGCCCTTCTCTGAAAACTAAACGTGCAACGAAATGGGAGTATTGATCGCCTTCGCCTTCTCCATGCTGAACCAAGCAGGAACTTTCTGAATATATTCTTTTTGTGTCAATATTAACACCTTCAGCTTTCTCTCTCTGGATTTCCATCCCTAAAATCTTCTTTGCTTCTCCAAGGTCTTTCATTTCGAATTCCGCCTTTAACTTCAATTTTAACCTGTCAATTTCATCTTTGTCCTTGGAAGCAATTAGCATATCGTCCACATGCAAGAGTAAGTATATCCAGTTACCATCACTCATATGCTTAAAATAAACGCAGACGTCTTTAATAAATCTATCAAAACCAAGAGTAAGCATATAAAGTCAAATCTCTTGTACCATTGCCTAGGCGACTGCTTCAAACCATATAAAGACTTATTCACCTTGCAAACCCATTACTTCTTTCCATTCTCCACAAACCCTTTTGGCTGCTTCATATACATGGTCTCCTCTAAGTCTCCATGCAAAAAAGGCTGTCTTTACATCTAATTATTCTAACTCCATGTCGTGAGTTGCAACAATAGCTAACAATATCTCGATAGAAGTATGTCTAACAATCGAAGCAAACATCTCATCATACGCCATCCCCTTTCTCTATGAAACCCCTTTGCAACAAGTTTAGCCTTGTATCTCTTATAGTCCTTTACCATATATACCCGATTGCATCATATGGATCGGCTTCCTTGAGGAGGTGGTACCAATTCCAAAGTCTAGTTCTTCTTCAATGAATCCATCTCCTCCTCCATAACATGCATCCATTTCGAGTTGGCACTCGAACTCATGGCTTCTTGAAGGTCGAAAGGCTCATCTTGCACTATATGTAATGTGTAGTCAAACTGATCATCAAGGCTAAGATTTTCGTAGTTCCAGTCTCCATAGCTTTTTGGTGGCCTTCTAACTCTAGAGTTGGTCCAAATATGTTTAAATTCGCCTAAGCTTCTGTCAACTCCCCCTTGAGCCGAATCATCTCTAGCTTTATGACCATCGACATCATTGTTAGAGGAATTATATGCACATTCATATGATGTGTCAATGACTACAATTATTCTATCTTCTTTTGCAGCTCTGACTCTACTACTAGGCTGATATATAGAAATATTTTCTATCTTCTTAGGCCTTTTAGCTTTTGAATCTACTGAACAATATCGATTCTCCTTGGTTTAAATATAGTGGACTCATCAAATGTGACATGCCTCTAGTGCACTGCTTTCCTACCGATAGGGTTCCAAATGCGATACCCTTTGATGCCTTTTGTACATGCCAAATATGCCTTGATAATACCTTGCCTCCAACTTGTCATTTTCTGTAGGGTGAACATACATAGGGATACCGAATATAGGAAAACAACTGATATGTATAGATGTACCTTTCCACTTTTCCTCTGGAATCTCCCATCAACGGATGAGCACGGAATTCGATTCATAATATACGCTGTAGTAGATAAAGCTTCGGCCCAAAAGCCTCTAGATAAACTCGTCATCAATCTCAAACAATGAGCTTTCTCCATTAGAGTTCTTCATCCTTTCGGCTACTCAATTTGATAGCGAATCTTCAGGTGTAGTGAAGTGTCTCTGAATTTCATGCTGCTTACAGAAATCCATGAACTCCTTAGAAACGAACTCACTGCCATTGTCGTATCACAGCACCTTCAACTTCCTTCCGACTTCATTCTCTATCAATGCCTTCCAAGTTTTAGACTTCTCAGACGACTTTGACTTGGCTTTCATCACGAACACCCAAACCTTTCGATAGTAGTCATCGATACAAATGATAAAATACTTAGCTCCTCCAATAGAAGTTGTAGCTACTAGCTACTGGTCCCCAAACATCCATATGGATATACTCTAGTACTCCTTTTGACTCATGTCTACCAACACCAAAAGAAGCCTTTGTTTGCTTCTCCAATACACACTCCTGGAAGAATTCCAAATGGTTGAAGCTTTCACCCTTGATCATCTTCCTTCTACGAAGCAGCTCCAAGCTCTTCTCCAAAACATGACCCAATCTGAGATGCCAAAGTCTGGTGGTATCTAAAGCTCGTTAACTATCAACTCTAACACATGACTCTCCAAGAACTATAGATCCTTTTAGCAAATAATGATTCTAGATAATCACTCCTTTCATCAATACAAGAGCACCATGTGTCACTTCCGAGCTATTTGACTCTATTGTAATCCTGAAACCTAAAGATGCTAGCTGACCTAAAGATAGAAGAGATTTCCTTAAACCTAGAACATAGCGGACTCTGATGATAGTGTGCACCACACTATCGTGCATGCGAATACGCACTAATCCTTGCCTGATGAATTGCAAGTGGCATCGTTCCACATTAATATGGCACTTCCCTCCTTACATTCATAAGAACAGAAATACTCCTTAGGCATCATGTGGAAAGACGTCCCTGAATTTAAAACCCAATGTTCTGATACATCAAAAAAAGATGCAGTCAACACATCATTAGAAACAATCTTCTCTACGGCAATAGATGAATAACCATCCTCTTCATTTCTATTCCTCAAATATAGACAATCTTTCTTCCAATAGCCATGCTTCTTACAATAATGACACCTGTTGTTACTAGACTTGCCTTTCCAACCACTTCCCGACTTCCTCGACTTGGATCGCACTCTGAAGTTATTCTCCTTTTTCTCCTTTCTTCCTCTCTCTATAAATGACCTTTGACTACTACTAGCTTCTCCACTTTTGCTCATAAGTTTCATCTGATCCCTCATCTCTTCACTTAGGAGTCCCATCTTCACATCTTCTAATATCAACGTGCTTCTGCCATAAGTCAAGCTGTTTGGCGAATACCGTGTATCACTTTAGAAGAGAGCACAATACTACCATAGTCTTTTGCTTTTTATCCATATTCAAATCAATAGTTTTTATCTTCATCATCAAGTCTTCGAAGAAGTTAAGATGTGCTTTCAAGACGTACCTTCCTACATCTTATAAGTAAAGAAAGTATTTAACAAAATTAGCCCATTTGCGAGTGACTTTTCATGTAGAGATCCTCCAATTTCTTTCACAAGCCTCTAGCGGTAGTTTCACTACTATTCTCTGGGATGATGTTCTCACCCATGGTTAATTGAAGGGTGGTAAAGGCTCGTTCTTCCATCTCCCTCCTTTCTAATTCTGAGATATCTATTATCAACGATTATGTGTCAAACACAACTTAATAAACACGATTTCTTCTCAACACCGCCTTCATCTTCCACTACCACTTCTCGAAATTATTATCTCCGTTCCACTTTTCTATGGCCAACTATGAACTGGATGCTGTATACGAACCCCTAGTGTAGTGCACATACTCTTGGGTAGGTCTAACCTCCTCACCTTCAAATCTTGCCAATTTACCGAACACCTTCTAGTCCTAGGCTTCAACAACAACCTTCAAAACTCTAAAACCAGAATTTTGGGTAAATTTACAAAAATGACTATAAATCAACCTAAACGCATGCGAAAGCAATATAATCGTGTTGTAGTGTAATAAAACAAACGGCAACAAGAGAATCCAAACAGCAAATCATAGAAAAAATAAATAGAGAGTTCACACATGGATTTATAGTGGTTCCACTATCGTGAGATAGTATACATCCACTTTAGGGAAAGAAGATTTTATTACTTTCTAAAAAAGAATTTTTTTACAAAATTGATAATGGAGGCTGAGAAGAAGAATAAGAAATACAACTTGAGATGATGATTCTAAGCTCTAAAGATTCACTACAACAAAAAGACCCTTTAATAGCGTTTAAAAAACGCTATAAAAGGCTTGTATAGCGTTTTTATAAACGCTGTAAATCAACAAGTAGTGATAAGTCAATGACCTATTATTGCAACATAAGAAACGCTATAAAAAACACATCTTTTATCGCGTTCTCAAAATGCTATAAAAAGTCTTATTATTGGCGTTCTTAAAATGAATAAAAAACCCTTTACTATAATGACATGTTGATGTACAACAATCATAAAATGCTATTATTAAATGTAATAGGGTTTCATAAACGCTATTAAAGGCTTTAATAGCGTTTTAAAACGCTATTAAATCCTTTAAGAATGTTTTAAAAACGCTATCAAATCCTTTAATAGAATTTTAAAAATCATTTTTGCAGTACGTACAATTCCATTATCACACTATAATCGACAAATTTACATAAACACAATGTATCATTTCACACAATCATATAGATCACACTAAACGAAAAATAACTAACCATTCAACATTCACATAGAATAATGCATAATATGTCGTAATATTTATTGAACATTACATTAAGTGTAAATAATACAAGTGATAAAAGATCATACTACACATGACGATTAAATGTGCAAACCAAAAAGTTGTTACCTCAAAAGAACTTCAAATTGCTAATATACCGCAGTATGTTGCTATTTGTATGCACCACGGATGGGTAATTACCTATGAAAAAGAAATTCAACAATTAGTAATTATAACTATACATACATACATATATGTGTGTGTGTTAAACTTAATTACATAAATTTAATTAATTTATATGGAACTTAATAAATTTATATGAAACTTAATTAAACAAATAGAGAACATGATTTTTATAAAACTTAATTAAATTTTATAAACTTATTTAATTTTAGAAAAACAGTTGGCTTATTTAGTTATTATAAAACTTAATTAACTTAGTTACTTATTTTAAACTTAGTTAATTTATTATTATTATTATTATATTATTTTATTACTACTACTACTATTATATTATATTATTATTCTTCTTTTAAATTTAGTTAATTTTCAAAACTTAATTAATTTTATAAAACTTAGTTAATTTTTATAAAAAATAGATAATTTTTATAAAACTTAGTCAATTTTATAACAATTTAACAAAGATTTAAAAATAGAGAACATGATTTTTATAAAATTAAACTAATTTTCATAAACTATAGTTAATTTAATTAAAAAAATTTAAATTTTGTTGATTTTTTTAAAACTCAATTAACTTAGTTAATTTTTATATCCTTTAATTAATTTTATAAAACTCACTTAATTAACTTAGTTGAATTTTTATAAGACTTAGTTTATAAATTAGTTAAATAATTTTAGTTAATTTTTATATAACCTAGTTAAATTTTACAAGAATTAGTTAATTTTTATAAACTTTTAGTTAATCTAGTTAAATTTGTATAAAACTTGATAACGTAGTTAACTTTTATAAAAATTAGTTAATTTTTATAAGTTAAGTAAAAAAATTAATTTTAATTATTTTTTATATAACTTAGTTATCTTAGTTAAATTTTTATACTTAGTTAATTTTCATAAATTTATTTAAATTTTATAAATTTTTATTAATATTTAGATATTAATTTAATTTTATAAAACTTAGTTAATTTTTAGAAAATTATTTAATTTTTATAAAACTTGGTTAACTTAGTTAATTCTTATAAACTTTGTTGATTTTTATAAACTTATTAGCTTTCATGAATTTTCGATAGCACCTTCTTTGCGCGGTTAATGCTTTCCCACATATCCCAATTTAATATACATTTACACGATCAAAACAAGATCGGATTTATATCATATATAACAAAATATACTTCATAATAGCATACACATTCAAATGCATAAAAACATACCTTTTATTAGCAACTTTAGCTAGCAATTTTTTATATAGCAAAGGAATGTTTTATGTACCTATATAGTAAAGTAAAGGGAATAATTAGGGTGCAAATCTACAAAAGAGTTATGTAATTATGCAAAAGATGTGAATGCCAATATTATTTATCAAGTAATATTTGCACACTTAGAGATAGAGCGCAAAATTTTCCATAAGATGAGTGAAAAATGAGTTTGATGATAATTCATGTCTTCTAGTCAGTAATCGCTATTCCATTCAGTGTTGGAAAGTATAGCTACACCATGAGACAGTGTTTTAGCATTAAAAACTAAGGCCTGGTCATAAACACAATTAGCCTGCCCAAAGAAGAAAATAAAATAAATACCCAACTTTTATACCCTTTCTCTGGTGGCTATTTTGTGTGCAAGTTGCTCAAGTTGCTGCTAGGGGTGGGCACAGTCGGTTAACCGAACCGACCGACTAATTTGAACGGTTAACCAGTGAAAATTAACGGTTCGGTTAACCATTTCATCGGTTAAAATTAGTCGCCATACCGACCGAACCGATTAAACTTAACCATGATTAACCCTTTCATCGGTTCGTTTAACCATTTCATCGGTTAAATTTTTTGTTGTTGCTTCATTTGTTTAAAGTTTGAAAGCGGTTTAACTATTAGTTATTTAAAAGCAGTTTAGAGTAAATTAAATTTATATTTAAGTTAATAAAATAATTAGGTTTAAATTTTAGTTAAATTTAATAGATAAAACAGTTTAAAATCAAGTTAATAAATAGTTAACTCAAAATTTTAGTTAACAAAATAGCCAAGTTTAAATTTATAGTTAATCAAATAATTACATAATTCAAGTAATAAATGTACATGTAATAACTCAAACAACAAAAGGTGGGAGCAGGAAAACAAATTCCAGGGAAAATAATTAAACCGCTATTAGTCAAAATAAAACATAATGAAAATGAAACTAACCAATTATTCAGGTGCTGCTACTTCAAGTGTTGTTGCTTCGGACAAAGTTGCAAGTTCAGCAGTTATAAACCTGGTAAAAATAATTCGGATTGATAGAATAAAAAACAAAGCATTATGACGCCGATGGGTAAAACAGTAGAAGAAAGGAGAAAGCAAGTGAATCCCACTAAGATCACGTACGATAACAGAAAATAATAAAGCACTGACCATATCTTCTAGTTCATTAGGTTCATTAGGAAGACCTCTAGTAAGTCCCTTGGTTGTAGTTAACAAACAACTGTTGCTTCTGCAATCTTTCTTGAAAATGCTTGTATAGCAGCTTTTGCTTCTCTTTCATCACGTCAGCATCGTAAAGTGTCTTGAAATTTAAGGATCCTCCTTAAAAGCATGCAGTCGGTATGATGGGAAGTATAGCTGCCTTTTGGATCTCACTATATATACATACTATTAAAGATGTCATTAAAACTACCTCTCGTGCTTTTGCATAATAATGATACCTGAAAGTACACAAATTGAAGCAATGAAAAGCCATGAAGGGCAACAATAATAGGACTGATACTGAAACATATATTAAGCAGAGTAAATACCTAAGATATATACAAAAAAAGATCACTACAACAACTTGGATATAAAAATAGTTATTAAAAGTGAAGAAACGATTGACAGGTGATATGTAGAGTAATATCTGTATATTTAATCTATGGTTACTGTGACATGCCATCTCGTATAAAGACTATATATTATAGAAAGTTCCATTTGTAACTATAGTCTGAACTTTGTTGTTATTGTGAATAAAATTGTTACATAATCTAGGAAACAATGTTAATCCACACAACTATTCCAGGACTATGCAAACATGCAAGCTAGCAATGGTTCAATCAAATTATGTTCAACTTGTTCAAGACAGTAGTAGCCTTCTTGTATCACAAAACATATGAAAAACGAATGAAAGGATTGAGTTCATATCTTGCACTGGTGTGAAAGGTGTTAATGTCATAGATTTTAAATCAAAAAACGAAGACTACTTACTTTGTTTGTATGAAGTTAAGTATAAAAAATTATATATATATATATATATATATATATATATATACACACACGCACAAAAACATACATATGCCACATGCACGGCAAATGTTTTTCTACCTGCTATAAGTCAGTAGAACCAAAATATCAAGTATATGAGTATATAAGCATAACATACTAATAAAAATCCAAATCCTATAGTCTCCATGTTGAAAAAACAATCATGATATGAGTATATGTGCATAGCTGAAGTTTTACCTTTTATATTCTAAGATGCCATTATGACGATGATCTTGATAGGATGAGTTGCAAATTATGCTCAAATTACTGCCATATTGGGGAACCTTTTAAGCTATAATCCTGTAAACACTTCATGCACAAAGCTAAAACATAATTTAATATTCACAACTGTAATCACAAATATTCATAACTATAATATGGTATGCACACAGTTAAAAACTAATACTGAGTAAGGCTACTTAAGGCTACTCTTTGTTGTGGCACCCACATTAAGAGATACCAAGTAAGGCTACTCTAAGAAAGCCATTAATTTCATGTTTCCTGGTGATTATATTCCTTGAACTTGTAAATTATACATGGGTAAGAAACATGATATACAACTGGTCAACCAATTTATATATAACTCACCAATGCTATTCGGATCCTAATTCTAAACCATAATAACAACATGACATTTAACTATTGGAAACTACTATCAAAAGCATTAAATTCACGTGAAGTGAAAATTTCAAATTCAAAAACTCAATAAATAGTTCAAATGTTAAAAATGACTGAGTTATACGATATAAATATAAGATATCACGACGGAGAAACTAATGTTAGTTTACTGGTGCACTACCATCATCTAATTTAGCTGATATCTGAAGCTTTCATATCGACACAAGAAGACTATCACAATATTAGCTTTTTAGTAAAATTTTAATATAACCAGAGTGCTAAAATACAGTACTTGGTAATTTCACAGATTAAAGATACTTTACACCATGGAAACTCTATCTGCCCAATGGTAATATATGTGATATAATGTGCACTATGAGTGATCATCAATGTGCACATCATCCTTATTCACATCTTTATTCTCAGGCTTCAAATCTGAATATGTTTATAAAACCTAGAAAAGAAGAGTATTTACAAATCAAATGAGCCCGTGTATATATTAAGATAATGAATGTAGATACTATAGCTGTAGTGATACCTCATATATGTACCAAGATGCAAATGCATAAGTTGCAACATACTGTAGTTGTTCCTTCGACAATGGATTGGCTTCCCAGTTTCTTGCTCTAATATTTTGGGGCTTCGCCAACTGCAATACATAAATGAATAAATAAATGCTATACATATCAATTCAATACATAAATGCATCCATCCTAGTTTGAATTCCAATTTAAACATAATAAATGAATAAACAAATAACTCTTTGATGAAGGGAAATAGTTGGACAATTTTTCGATCAAGGCACCGCAAAAAAACAAATTATAAAACTAGGCCTCGGCAAAAACTAATTGCCAAAATAGGCCTCGTTTAGTTTATAACTTGCGCATTTTTGGAATGTGCAAGTCATAAATTTTTTTTACGTAGAGCTTGCACATTCCATAAGTGCGCAAACTTTAATTTAAAGCTTGTGCACTTTTGAAATGCGCAAGCTCATTTTTGGGCATCAAATAGACAGAGAGCTGAATCTGAGCTCATTACATCCCTATCTCTTTTCTTCCCAAAACCCTTCCCATTCCCAACATCAAACCCATTCCAAATTCAAATATATTAACTCAAAAACATTGTTCCTCATCCATTCCTTCAAACAACCACTCGATTGCGCATAAAGTGGAAGCAAGCTCTTCATCTACGTTGATTATAGGTAATTATAATTTGATTACTACTATAGAAATGATTGTTGTTGTTAGCGGAAGAGGTAGTGTTGATGATGTCGATGTGAATGTACTCGTATTGTTAGTTTCTTTGTTGAAAATGCAAAAGGATTTGAAGTATTCATATAGCCAAAACCCTAACTTTGTACATAGTTTTTGTATTGATAAATAGTTGTTGTTGTTTGTAGAATTGTCTCCTGGGACCGAAAATAGAAGTGTTCTCTATCTTCAAGAACACCATAGGAGCCAAAACGACACATTAATGGAGGTAAATGTTCGATATTGGTATACTAGAGAATGCAAATATGAAGTCCTAATTTTAATTTGTTTATACATTCCAGGGTGTTGAAACTGTGAAGATATGCGATCATTCGAGCAAGCTCAAGGAGATCGATAATAAAGATCCAAGATTGGAGCCGAATCTACGAATCTCCAGATTTTGGAAAGCTATGCAAATCGACTACATTCGGCTCGATCATCACCTTCTTACCGCTTTATGCGATAGATGGATGTTTAACGATGGAAATTCTATAGAATTAGAAAACCGTCGAAAAATTTAGAAATAAAAATTTACCGCAAGCGCACGGCGTACACTTGTAGTACGTGGCGAATACAGGTCGATCCGCAAGGAATTGATGATTTTAAATCTCTATTCAATCAAATTAACCAAAGTTGAAGAGAAAGTTAAGCTAGAGAATTAGAGAATTAACTAACTAACTAAAAGAAAAGAGAAGCAAATATAAGAGTTAAATGACAATTTAGAGAATAAATCCACTCTCTAGATCATGTAGTTCAACACATATGAAATCATAATCTCTCTTTTATGGTCAGTAGTGCTTTAATTGATGTGTTTATCATAAGTATGGCATATTTGTGCTATTGATTAGCCAACATAAGCCATCAAACTATAACACATCCCTTAAACCCCTTACTAACTTTCATGAAATTTGACAATGAAAATGAAAATGAAATCTATTTTAAGTATGACCTATTAACTATTGATTAGAAATATAGACGATCAAATTTTAATTTCAAATCACTTTCTTTTGCCATAATCATATTTTGATGAAGAGGCAATTAGTGTTAGTGATTGTTTAAGCATAGTCTATTTGATGTCAACAATATAGGCTATCAAATTCAAAGAAAAAACAACTAGTAAACCATTTCTATCATCATCATTAAGCACAAAAAGAGAGAATGAATTAACAAATAGTTGAAGCTACATAATTAGAGAGCTTCATTACCCATAAATTGAAGGGATTTAGCCTCTCATATTTGTCATTTGATTAACAAATATAGTTTGCAAAATGAAAGCAAAAAGAAAGCAAAATGAAAGAAAAATGAAAGAAAACTATTCTAATTGCATAAAAGAAAATCTACACTACTAGCATGAAAGGAAATGAACATGTAATTAAAAGGAAACAATAATTACATTGCATAAAAAAAAGGAAAAGTACATGAAATAAAAATGGCTAAGTAGCCATAAAAAGAGAAAGGGAAGAGCTTGTTTATTTTGAGCCTAAACTAAACTAAGAGAGACTAAGAGAGAAAAGGGTTACATGAAACATAAGGGGATTTTTTACACGTGTTAAACCCTAATTCATATTTTTGGGGAATTCCCAAAATACTCTCTTAGGAAGTGTGGAGGCCAAGTAATCATTAGCTTCAAATAATCCTCATTTAAGTGTACATGAAGCCATTAATTCCATAAGCATGTGCATTAGCCTCTAATTTGTATATTAAGATAGGTGGGTAGGTGGGGTCCTCCATTATCTTCACTTTGAATTATTTCCATCTTCATTTGTTCTCTTCACTCTTGTGCATGCATATATCATCATGTAACCATTTGTAAAGTTCACCAAATTTCCAACAAAACAACATAGAAAATTCCAAGTAAATTTTCACAATTTAATAAATGCATAAAAATGACCATTTTGCCCCTATATGAAGATGAATATGTGACAATTTCAAATAATTTGAATTTTGGTTTAAACAAGTTAAAATACCCAATATGATCATTTATTTAATTTAAATAGATTAAATACGGTGGTAAAAATATGCACATTTACGTGCACATAAAATACCCCCACGCTTATCTTTTTATTCGTCCTCGAATAAAGAAAAACTAAGATAAATCCGTTTTCGTAGGGAGCACGATTGCATTGAGCGTATGCAACAAGCCGTTAAACCTCTGGGTGTCCCCAGTAGGACGAGTGTTGTCTCGTAAGGGTTTTCAGCGGATACTACCCACAAAATCCAAATGCAGGATGAAAGTATTTAAACAATATAAGATTTATTTACAAGGAGATGAATGCAAGTTTTTGAAAATATTACAATGAAGGATTTATTTTTAAATTGACACAAATAAGTTAAATATAGGTTTTGGTTATTATCTTGAAAATTTAAGTCATTTTACTTGTCAAAATTTCCAATAAAAATCAAGTTATCAAAGAAAATATATTATAGTTTAACTCATTGTTTCGGTTGATAACAAAGTGTAACTATGAAATGGATTCTTATCGATTATCAAAGTTTATCAAAGTAAATTTTCATTTCTTTTCAATAACAAGTCAAATCAAATAAGTTAAAACAGTGCTTGGATTTCAATTGCTTACTCTCTCCATTTTTTTCTTTTGAAAATTTTGTTGATATTAGCAATATTTACATATGCCTAACTCAGATAAACTGAGGCCAGATATATTATCCATGCACTGCCTTGCGGACTGATGTGAGGGGTATACAGAGCGTGGCGAGTGAGCACCAAAGTGTGAACACCTATTGACTGTAGGCGTTATTAAAAAGAGTTTATATATATGTATACACCTAACTCAGATAAATTGAGGCCAGATATAACGATCGTGCACTGCCTTTCGGGCTTACGTGAGAAGGGTACAGAGCATGGCGAGTGAACACACGAGTGTGAACACATGACTCTAGGTGTTTATTAAAAAAATATATACAAATATACAAGAAATAGTTTTTTTGTTTTTGTGTTTTTTTTTGAAAGAGAGAGTTTCGCAAAATTATCTTAGCACTATTTAACTTAGAAGACAAAAAATGTTATATCCTTTACTTTAAATCAACCACTTTTTAAAACAAAGATTTTCAATTAGGATATATTTCATAATTATCACGTATGAATCTTCCTATATACTAGTTAAACCATTATTATTTGTAATCAAACTTCATTTTTATTTTTGTTAAGACGGATAAATTTTCAAAATTTTCAATTTAATAAACCAAAACCACATATTTATCTTACAGTGTTTCTTTAAAAATAAATCAAAATGCTTAAAAAAAATTGTTTATTTTGTTTCTTTTTGTTTTTGACATTTTTTTTGAATTTTGGAAAGAAAAATTAAAAATAAACCATGAAAAATCGAAAATGATGATGAGTCTCCCCCCCACACTTGATTTTGACTGTATCCCCACAGTCAACCCAAGTGGAAGGAGAAAAAGAAAAAGAAAATAAAAATGGCCTTTATTTATATGAAAATGAATGGTATTTACACGAGATCAAAAAGTATATCGTCAAAAAGTAAATGAAACAGTCTTCCAAAGACTAATTCATTTGTCTCGTCAAGTATGCGAGACACAGCTTAAGCTCGGAAAACCAAACCATAAATGATTTCAAAGTTAAATGTTGATTTGGGAAAACGAATGTCGTTTTATTAAAAATCTTACGAGTTGTTTCCTTTTCGATGATTTTTGGGGTCGATAAAACAATTGATTGAAATTCACGTTCATTTTCACCAATTTGAAATTCGAGCGTATCATTTAAAACTTCTTCAAAATTATTGATTTCAAAATCAAAGTGGTGATTTAAATCTTCCTCGTCGGAATTTAACAATTCGTCATCCAAAAGTCCAAAAAATTCGTGTTCATTAAATTCGTCTTCCTTTGATGGATTATCAACAACTTCATTGCGTATCTCAAGTTCAAAATCCAAAGTTATGGTATTCAAATTTTCAAAAAAAGGAAGATCGAAATTTAAATCGAGTTTCTCACCCTCAAAATAATTAAAATCCAACTCGATTATCGTGTTTTCAACAACTTTGTTAAGATTTTCATTTTCAATTTCAAAAGTTGTTATTTGAAAATCGTCGATTTGGGTAAAAGATGGATTATTGTTGGACTCGTCACACGTTGGAATTTTATTTTGTTGTTCACGTTGTTTCATATAAGTTTCAAACAACGAATTCGTGTGATCATCATAAATTTCGTTCATTTGTTCAACAAAATCCAATTTATAATTATTAGCTTGAGGATTTTCGATTTGGATTTGTTGAGAACAAAAATTTTCACTTGCATCATAGCCGAGATGATTCCCATTGCCAAAATTATTTGAAAAGTGGATCACATTTTCGTTTTGATTTTGAAATTCATTTTGGAGTTCAAAATTGAATTGGCATGTGTTATACTCGCAATCGTTTGAATTTTGAAGTGAATTCAAATTTTGATTATTTTGAAAACTTTGATTTGAATCATTGCCCAAATATGAATTGCACAAAACATTTATCATTTGATTTTGTTGTGTAGAGATTTCAAGTAAAGACGAAATGCTATTTTCGAGATTCGAGGGTTGGTCATCGTTTTGAAACTTGTTGTTCAAAATTTGAATTGTTTAAAGAATAGCTGTCGTTAAAATATCCATACGAATTTGGAGTGAAATCATATGGATTATATTGATTTTGACAACCAAATTCAAGTGAGTAAGGGCAAGGAAACTCGGACATTTTCAAGAGAATTTTTTTTTTGGTTTTTTTATAAAGGAAAAATATTTACAAATAGAATTTATTATTATTTTCTCAAAATGGCAAATTAATTTTTGTTTTGTATTTTCGTTTTTCAATTTTTTCTTTTGTTTTTGAAAAGATTTTATATTTTTTTTTTTGGATTTTTTGTTTTTCTAAATATTTTTTGGATTTTTGAAATTTCAAAGGAAAAGAAAGAAAAAAATTCAAAGAAAAAGAAAGGGAATATTTACAATTTTTTTTTAGTTTTGAATTTTGAATTTTTTTAATATGCATGAACTAATGCAACTAAATGAGCAAAGTTAATTACAAATGATTTATCCTAAGTTAACCCAAAATTGTATAATTACAAATTGTCTTAAATAAACAAGATAGTTCTTAGCCAGGTAACAGATAGGATTTATCGGTGCACCACGAATCACCGTAGCAATGCAGCCGAAGGTTTAAGTACCTTTAGAGGAACAACCACTATAATATTTATGAATCACCGTAATATTTATAAATGGTTATTACTCTACCGTAGCCTAGACACCAAGAAAGTAAATTGTTCAAAGAAGACAACTTGTCAATATACAATTAAGAGCTATCGATGTCTAACCGTTATTTATTAACAAATTCTAGGATGAAATGCAAAGCAGAAATTAAACGTGTATTAACAATGCAACTACAAATGAAATTTATGTTTTTGTTTTTTTTAAATGCAAGCAAACAACAATGCAAGACAAACAAAAACAATAGTATGTACATTGCAAGGCAAATAAAGAGAAAAAAAATATACATAAGCAAGCAGTTTTTTTTGGCAAGCTCAGCACGCAAGCAATTTATTTTAGCAAGCACTTCTGCTCCTTCTGCAATTCTACTTTGGCAACCTGAAATAAGAACAAAATATATATACATATTTTTTTTTGTTTTTTTTTAATTTTTTTTTTGAAAAGGAAACTTATAAGTGACGTTTTACTTAAAAAAAATTTAAAAAAAATAGAATTGAAAACGAATAACACAAACTAAAACTAAAATCAAACAAACAAAGAAAACAGATAAAATGAAATAAAACTAAAAGAAAGAAAACTAAAAGAGGATATTAACACAAAAGAAAACAAAAAGGGTTAAGAATAAAAATTGAATTAAGTTAGTCCACAATCTCGGCCCGTTTGAAATAGTTTTTTTTCTTTAGTCTTTAAAATCAGACAGCCCACTAGCCCAAGTTTCATCATTACAAATCCTTCATTGTTAAAAGAAATTAACACGCTGTTCTCTTCGAAAGAATTTCGCCAATTTTTCTTTCAAATCGCAAAAATAAAAATAAAAGAAAATCTCGATTTTGAAATCGCCGCCGCTTGAATTTGTCACAATCGAGACTATTTATTTGCAGTGGAAGTTTGTGGTGATCTGAGTTCAGGTTGTTCGACTGGAGCAATTATAGACGGTCAGGCGAATTCGAGGTCAGTTTGTTCGAGTTTAGGGATTTTCGAGTTGTGGAAGGCTGCCGCGAGTGGAAATGGCGATTTGAGGGTTGTGGGTGGATTTCGAAGGTCACGGTTTTGGGATGAAGGCAAGGATGCGAGGCCGAATTGCAGGTTGTCAGCGACGAGGAATTGTGAAGTCGATTGGTAGGTTGCGATGGAGGAAAGATGGTGGAAACGGCAGTTGAAGTGTTGTATTGATGGCCGAAGTTGTTGTTATGATGATGGCCGTAGTTGCTGTTGTCACGTATGGTTGAAGTCAGAGCTTAATGGATGGTCGCAGGTTGCTCGACCTTTTGAAGTTGGCTGTGGGTTTGAAGCGATGAAGGAAGTTGTCACGTTTGGATGAGGCGAACTGTTGAAGTGGTAATGAAGTGGCGCGACTGTGTTTGGCGTAGTGGAGGTTGCTGTGTGATTAGTGCAGAAGTGGTAAGGCAGGTAGTTCAATACTGCAAATTTTGTTGTTGTTGGAGTGATATGTTGTGAAGTGGGAAGTGAATGCTTTTTTTTATGGTTGCACATAGATGATTGAAGTACTTGAGTGATTGAGTTATATAGGACTAGTCATTGAAGGGGTTGGTGTTAAGCAATGTTTGCTGTTGTGAATGTTGGTGCTGACTATTGAGGTGATTGGTTGAGGCGATGCTTGATGCTGGAGGGAAGTATGAAGAAGCAGAGGAGGCGGTGAGGTTTGTAGTTGATGTAGCGTGGTATGTAGCTTAGTTGAACGATAAGTGGATGTGTGACGATGGAGGGGATTGTAGAATGGAGGTAGACGATTGAATAATGGGTTGGTTCAGGCAACAGTTTGCGGTTGGCGGCAATGGGAGTGTGGCAGTCGGTTAGATTGTAGAAGTAGTGATGAAAGAGTGGTGATGAGCAAATGAATGCGCTGCAGTAGTGCAGGTTGATCGGGGAAGATGATATGGCTGGTGTGAAGAAGTTTTGTATGTGGGAATATGGAAGTTGTGTAGGTGGTAGAGTTTGGGTGGAAATGTATAGCAGCAAGATGGTGAAGTTGATATCGTGCACTGTTTGTATGCAATGGTGATGGATGAAGAAACAGTCAGAGAATGGTGAAGGCTGTATTTGATGATGGTAGAGTTTGGTCAGATGTGTGATGGGGTGTTTGGTGGTGAGAGGAGTTTATGAAGATGTTGTGATGTGTTGATGTATGGGAAGTATGGAGAAATGGGTGGTCTGTTTGTTTGACGGAATTGCAGTTTGTTAGCAACAGTAAACAGAGAACAAAGAAGTGCAACAAGAAACAGAGAAGACGGTGCAACGTAGTAGTGTTGATTTTTTTCTTTTTTTAAACTGTAAAGGGAAAATGTAACTGAAAATGAAGTGAAATATAAAAATATTCTTTTTCAAATAAAATTGTGTATTCTTTTTAAATATGGAATTGCAAATGCAAAGGAAACTAGAAAACAACCAACACGCAATCAAAATTGAAAACAAAATCACACAAACACAAATTTTTTTTAATATGCAAACAAACACACACAACAAACACACAAAATCAAACAAAATAATTCGAAGAATAGAAAATTAAAATCAAAACAATTCCCCGGCAATGGCGCCAAAAACTTGTTTAACGATGGAAATTCTATGGAAATATTAGAAAACCGTCGAAAAATTTAGAAATAAAAATTTACCGCAAGCGCACGGCGTACACTTGTAGTACATGGCAAATACGGGTCGATCCGTAGGGAATTGATGATTTTAAATCTCTATTCAATCAAATTAACCAAAGTTGAAGAGAAAGTTAAGCTAGAGAATTAGAGAATTAACTAACTAACTAAAAGAAAAGAGAAGCAAATTTAAGAGTTAAATGACAATTTAGAGAATAAATCCACTCTCTAGATCATGTAGTTCAACACATATGAAATCATAATCTCTCTTTTATGGTCATTAGTGCTTTAATTGATGTGTTTATTATAAGTATGACATATTTGTGCTATTGATTAGCCAACATAAGCCATCAAACTATAACGCATCCCTTAAACCACTTACTAACTTTCATGAAATTTGACAATGAAAATGAAGTCTATTTTAAGTATGACCTATTAACTATTGATTAGAAATATAGACCATCAAATTTTAATTTCAAATCACTTTCTTTTGCCATAATCATATTTTGATGAAGAGGCAATTAGTGTTAGTGATTGTTTAAGCATAGCCTATTTGATGTCAACAATATATGCTATCAAATTCAAAGCAAAAACAACTAGTAAACCATTTCTATCATCATCATTAAGCACAAAAGGAGAGCATGAATTAACAAATAGTTAAAGCTACATAATTAGAGAGCTTCATTACCCCTAAATTTAAGGGATTTAGCCTCTCATATTTGTCATTTGATTACCAAATGTAGCTTGCAAAATGAAAGCAAAAAGAAAGAAAAATGAAAGCTAAATGAAAGAAAACTATTCTGATTGCATAAAAGAAAATCTACACTACTAGCATAAAAGGAAATGAACATGTAATTAAAAGGAAACAATAATTACATTGCATAAAAAAAGAAAAAGTACATGAAATAAAAATCGCTAAGTAGCCATGAAAAGAGAAAGGGAAGAGCTTGTTTATTTTGAGCCTAAACTAAACTAAGAGAGACTAAGAGAGAAGAGGGTTACATGAAACATAAGGGGATTTTATACATGTGTTAAACCCTAATTCATATTTTTAGGGAATGCCCAAAATACCCTCTTAGGAAGTGTGGAGGCCAAGTAATCATTAGCTTCAAATAATCCTCATTTAAGTGTACATGAAGCCATTAATTCTATAAGCATGTGCATTAGCCTTTAATTTGTACATTAAGGTAGGTGGGTAGGTGGGGTCCTCCAATATCTTCACTTTGAATTATTTCCATCTTCATTTGTTCTCTTCACTCTTGTGCATGCATATATCATCATGTAACCACTTGTAAAATTCACCAAATTTCCTACAAAACAACATAGAAAATTCCAAGTAAATTTTCACAATTTAATAAATGTATAAAAATGACCATTTTGCCCCTATATGAAGATGAATA
This sequence comes from Allium fistulosum, assembly GCA_030737815.1. NCBI lineage: Eukaryota > Viridiplantae > Streptophyta > Magnoliopsida > Asparagales > Amaryllidaceae > Allium > Allium fistulosum. The sequence continues at coordinate 724,229,418 of CM060901.1, forward strand.
TGTGACAATTTCAAATAATTTTAATTTTGGTTTAAACAAGTTAAAATATCCAATATGATCATTTATTTAATTTAAATAGTTAAATATGGTGGTAAAATATGCACATTTACGTGCACATCAAATACCCCCACACTTATCTTTTTATTCGTCCTCGAATAAAGAAAAACTAAGATAAATCCGTTTTCGTAGGGAGCACGATTGCATTGAGCGTATGCAACAAGCCGTTAAACCTCTGGGTGTCAGGGGAAACTTCTGATAGTGTAATCCAAGCTTCATTGTTCTTTTAAGGTATCTCATTACCATTTCAATAGCATGCCAATGCTCTATACTAGGTCTATTAGTAAACCTGCATAATAATCCCATGACATATGCTATGTCGGGTCTAGTACAATCGGTGGCATACCGAAGACTACCAATAATGTTCGCATATTCAGACTATCATACACATTCACCAGTGTTCTTAAATAGTTTTACACTAGGATCATACAGTGTACTAGTAGGTTTACATACACAATAATTATATTTCTTTAACATCTTCTTAATATAATGAGATTGATCTCAAGAAATTTTCTTTTCAGACTTAGTAATCTTAATGCCAAGAATTACCCATGCTTCATCAAGATCTGTCATATCAAAATTGGCACATAATATGGACTTAACATTATTACAACATGAATATTTAAACCAAATATAAGTAAATCATCTACATATAAACATATGATAGTGCAAATGTTATTCTCGGATTTATAATAAATACACTAGTCATTTTCATTCACTTTAAAACCATATGAAATATTTATCAAAATTTTCATGCCATTGTTTAGGTGCCTGTTTAAGACCATATAGATATTTATCTAATTTACAAACTTTATGTTCTTGACCAGGTATAACAAAACCTGCAGGTTGGTCCATATAAATCTATTCTTCTGATTCACCATTCAAAAAAGCAGTTTTAACATCCATTTGGTGAATCGGTAGATCATAAAGTAAAGCAAGAGAAATTATTACTTGAAATGATGTTATTCTTGTAACAGGTGAAAAAGTGTTAGAAAAGTCAATGTTTTCTCTTTGCCTAAATCCTTTAGCTACAAGACGATCCATATATTTATCAATTGTACCATCAGGTTTCAATTCCTTTTTAAGTACCAACTTACAACCTACAGTTTTACAACCTGGAGGTAAGTCAACTAGATGTCATGTTTTGTTAGATTCAAGAGATTCCATTTCATCATTTATAGCTTCTTGCCAAAGGTTTGAATCTAAAGAAGACAAAGCTCCTTTCAGATCAGCAGGGTCCTCTTCTAGTGTATAAGCATAATATTATGTATCAAACTCTTTAGCTATCCTAGCTCTTTTACTTCTTCTAGGTTCATATTCAATCTCTGCAATATGTTCATTATTTATTATTATTGTAATATTAGTAGAAGATGTGCCTCCACTATTTCATAGTTTAAATGGAAATTTATTTTCAAAGAAATTAGCATCATTTGACTCAATAATAACATGAGCATTCAAATCAAAAAATTTGTATGCATTGTTGTTAATGGAATAACCAATGAAAACATATTCATATGTTCAACTTGCTAATTTAATTCTTTTAGGGTCTGGGATAAGAACATATGCTAAGCAACCCAAGTTTTAAAATAAGACAAGTTGGGTTTATGATTTTTCAAAATCTCAAAAGGTGAAATTTTGCTCTTAGATTTAGTAATTCTGTTTAATACATAACAAACATTTAACAAAATTTCCCCCCACCAATGTGATGATGTGCCTGAATTTAATAAAACGGGTACAAATAATTCAACAAGGGTCCTATTTTTTCTTTCAGCTTTATCGTTCATTTTAGGCGAATATGGTGTAGTTTTCTCATTGATTATGCCATGTTGATTATAAAATTCAATGAATAGACTAGATTCATATTATGTTCCTCTGTCACTTCAAAATCTCTTAATTTTCTTATTAAATTGGTTTTCAATTTCAGTGACTAATAACTTAAACATATCTAGCGCATCACTTTTATTTTTCATGAGATAAACATAAGTGAAATCAGAGAAATCATTAATAAAAGTAATAAAGTAGAGTTTTCCATCCCTAATTAAAGTGCCATCAAGTTCACATATATCAGAATGTATTAAATCTAAATGTTCTAACTCTCTAAACACAGATTTATGTTGGGTCTTTGTAATTTTAACTTGGCTATAATATTCACATTTTTCTGAATCACTTATGGATACTTTAGGGATTAAGCCTAAGTTACTCATGTTAGAACCAGTCGCTTATTAACATGACAAAGTCTAGCATGCCAAATATTAAAATCACACAGCATATAAGTAGAACTATTAACTTTATTCAAATCAACTTTTAACCTAAACATTCCATCTACATCATATCTTTTACCAACAAAAACACCATTTTTAGTGATGGTGTACAAGTCCGATCCAACAGTTTGAGTAAAACATGCTTTATTTAACAAGAAACCAGATACTAAATTTTTCCTCATCTCTTAATTTTGTTATTAAATTGGTTTTCAATTTCAGTGATAAATAACTTAAATATATCCAACGCATCACTCTTATTTTTCATGAGATAAACATAAGTGTAATCAGAGCAATCATCAACAAAAATAATAAAATAGCGTTCGTCGTTCCTAGTTAGAGTGCCATCAAGTTCACATATATCAGAGTGTATTAAATCTAAAGGTTCAGACTCTTTAAACACAAATTGGTATGGGATCTTAGTAATTTTAGGTTTGCTACAATATTCACATTTTTCTGAATCTATTATGGATACTTTAGAGATTAATCCTAGGTTGCTCATATTATGAATAAGTCGCTTATTAACATGACAAAGTCTAGCATGCCAAATATTAAAATCACACAGCATTTAAGTAGTACTAACTTTATTCAAATCAACATTTAACCTAAACATTCCATCTAAAGCATAACCTTAACCAACAAAAACACCATTTTAGTGATGGTGTATAAGTCAGATCCAATTGTTTGAGTAAAACCAGTTTTATTTAACAAGGAACCATATACTAAATTTTTCCTCATCTATGAAGTATGCATCACGTCTTTCAGCAATAAGTTCTTTCCAGAGGTAACTTTCATCTCCATAGTCCCAATTCTAGCAACAGTAAGTGGTGTGAGAATCTCTCAGCGTTACTTTCATGCCATTAACAACATTATATGTTTTAAACATTTCACGATCACAACAAACATGGCGAGAAGCACTAATGTCTACCCACCACCCTTGTGATCCACCAATTAGGTTGATCTCAGTAATCATAGCCACTAGGGCTTCTTCAATCAGGTTAGCCTGCAGTCCAGGATTTGGCATATTTCGACACTTGCGTGTCATATGGCCTTTTTTGCCACAGTTATAACATAAGAACAACTGTCTGGTACAATTATTTAAAGGGCATTTTGCTGATTTTTCTAAAGCTTATTGTTGTGGTTCTGATTCGGTTTGCGATTCTGATTTTCAAAAAATTTTGCATTTTGTTTTAGACCCGCGTTTGGGGATCCCTTAGTGATGTTGTTAGAAACAACAAGCACCTCTTCTTTCTGGTCCTATTTTCTGGCCTCTTCCTCAATACGAAGATGAGTAATCAAACTTTCTAAGGAAAATTCCTTAGTCTTATGCCTGAGAACATTTTTGAAATCTTTCCAACTAGAGCGTAATTTATCAATTAACATTGCAACCTAAAATTATTCACCTTCGGAGATGATCTCATGCGTAGTTCTCTGAAGCTCGTGTGAGTGTGCCTCCACTGATTTGTTGTCCGTCATCTGAAACTTTAAATAGCTGCTGACGGCATTCTTTTTCGCTCCAGCTTCCTCGGTAACGTATTTCTTTTGCAGCGCATCCCAGATCTTCTTTGCTGACTTGTCTGAATTATAATAGTCATATAGATCGTCACTCAACACTACAACAAAAAAGACTTTTCACAGCGTTTGAAAAACGCTGTTAAAAGTTTTCACAGCGTTTTTAAAAACGCTGTATAACGACATGCGGTCGTTGACCCTAAATTTTTAACTGCAAAATATAAACGCTGTCAAAAACCCACTTTCTACAGCGTTTTTTAAACGCTGTTAATAATTTTTCTACTGCAAGGTATAAACGCTGTTAATAGTTTTCTACTGCAAGGTATAAACGCTGTCGTAGGGATATGCAATTTTTTCCCCAATGAATTGACAGCAATGTATAAACGCTGTCGTAGGGATATGCATTTTTTCCAATGAATTGACAGCAATGTATAAACGCTGTCGTAGGGATATGCATTTTTTTTCCAAAGAATTAACAGCAATGTTGTGCCATTGCAATATTCACACATATCATTAATATAAACTACATTTAATTATATTTTAATCAGTTAATGTACATAACATAAACAAATCAAACTAAAAATTGTAAAATAAAATCATAACTATTAATCACTTCCATAAAATAAGTTGAACACAATATCCATGAACAAAGTTTACATAAACCCGTAAAGAGAGATAAAATTTATAAACCAACTGCTTAGTGAAGGAACTGTATACAACCCTGCATCTGTACCGATAACTCCAAACCCACTTCTAATATTCTTCAATATCTTCGTATCAAATTTCTTTTCACTCCCATGGTCAAGAGAAACTCTGTTGTTAACTTCTCCTTTTGGGCACTTGGACTTGAGTTCGGGTAAGAATTTCGAGCTCATAAGTGGATCAGACTTATTCATGGATGGAAAATCTTATAGCCTGTTTTCCACGAAGAAGCATGCCGTTGTCCCAATTGTATGTGCAGCTGCATGCAACAACAGTGTTTAAGATGCATGTTTTTTATTTAATATGTTGTTAGATGCTTTAAAAAAAATTATACCAGTAAGGAGCACTAGGTCTTTTTCAGATAATCCTTTCTCTGCAAACTTTGCCTTGATCAACTCCATTGAATCGCGGACTTCAGGCATGTTTTCTGCATCAGACATTTTGGAAACTCGACCGTCCCTTCGGCCTGTAGGCACTTGGTAAAATGGCCCTTGACACTGCAATACAACAATATTTCAGACCATTTTTTCAATAATGAAACAAATATTTAATATGATTAAACAAGTGTAGATACCAAAGCTATGGCATCGCGAGCAGCAAGTGCTACAATATCAGCACAAGAGACTATGCCTCTGCATTCATTTTCCAGCTTATTTTTTGCACTTTCAATAACATCAAGTCCTCGCAATCCTGCATGGTGTGGTGAGCTGTTTTCAGGTTCTTCGTTTGAGCCTTTTGCTATCAGAATTGATCCATCGCATCCCTTCATAAGTTATGATAAATGAAGTTAAACAGTTATGAGTAAATTAGTACGTATGAATAGAGTTTTGGAAATCACCTGAACAAAGCAATCGTGGTAGTGCAATCTAAGGAGTGCAGCAGGCAATGTGGAATCGGATTTTGAGGCTTCTTTCACAACTAAGGTAGAGGATGATAAAGAGCAAGATGCAGATCATTATTTTTGGCCAAAGCTAACATTACAAGGGAAAAAAGATAGGCAAATTATTGGAGCATCTGCTTAGTGTTTTATAAACTTAGTCAACGCGGTTAATTTTTTTATAAAACTTAATTAACTTTTATAAATATAGTTATATTTTATAAACTTAGTTAGCTTGGTGAAACATATACTCATATGCAACTTAGCCATTTGAAGCACATTGATACCAAAAGAAAAAAAGAAAAAAGGGAAATGAAAGGAACAACATAAAAGTCTTGCTTTTGAAACTACCAGGAAGCAAGGACAGGCTTCGCTTAACACAGATTTGAATTTTTTTGAGCAGTATGAAAATGATGTATGCTAAGTTTCAGGTTAGTACGGAAACAATGATCCATTAGAGCAAATTAATTAAGCCTATATTATTTTGGATAACTCACTTGTCTCTTGAAACTATACGAAGCAAAGTTACTATCCAGACTCTTTCCTGAATCAGAAGAGTTGAAAGACATTTTGGAAGAGACCATACACAAACTTGGCTTTAGAAACTCTTGTGTTTCATACCTGGACCTATAGAAAACAATACATTTGGCTTTAAAAAGCAAGCTCTTAATACCAGTTTAGATGGAAAGTCGATATGTTTACCTGATAAATTTGGTTCTTTCCTTATTACTGGAATCTGGTTTAGGTTTTGAAACTCCCTTAGGAATATGAACACCCCAATATTTGCCGACCTGTAAAATTAAGGAAACAAACATTTACTCTTAAATACTACTCCAGTGCCAGGGTTTCCCTTACGTACTGGTGGTACATATGCATGAATTTTCTGACTATGAAAACAAAGGAAAAGTCTCTAAATGTCGTCGAATTCAAGGTAGCAATAATCTATGAAAATATATGTAAAATTCTAGGATTTGCACCCATTTTGGATCTGGTGCACCACAATCTGCACAAGTGCGATTTTCTTTTTTGGCTAGTAGCTCCTTTAATTTCCTAACATTACCTGCAGCAAATCAAAAGAAACTAAAAATATTTTTAGACTGAAAAACAAATAATAGAAGGATATTTTGGAAATATAATATATAGTTGTTAGCTTTATTTGATTATATACATCTGGATGTAATTACTCTGTCATATGAATCTATGATTGGGGAATATTTTGTTCCTTTCACCTACCCAAAATAAGAAGCAACTTTTCAAAAGATGAAAACACTGCCCTGTTTAAAACGGTTGAGAACAAAGCACCCCTTATTCAATTATTTTAATATATATATTCTTATTAGACTTACGACTAAATATTGCATCTACACCACCTATTTGATCTAAATTACTACAGTACCAGTTTAAACTTAAGACTAATATTGCATCTGAAGTCAAATACACTATAGATTACAAAACAATACCTTGAGTAGGCTTTCTATATTCATAGAAACGGTTACTCATCTGTATTCCAGATTTTTGAAACAGAACAATTTCTACTTTTACCCGCATCAAGGTTTTAATCTTGGTTAAGAAACTTTCGAATCAATATTACTAATAGAAAAAACATGATGGCTTGAACCTTCTACTAAGCTGTTGCCAATACTTAGCACCTAATCGATCAAAATATTTGTTACTAAAATACATGGACCAATACTTCCCAGTAAAAGGTCCAGATTATTAAATAAAACAGTATGGTTAGCCTTTTTTAATTTCTCTAAAAATCTGTAGAAAATAACATCAATATATTCTTCTAAGTTGTAGGTCCAAGTTACCGCTAGGCTTCCAAAAAACCCATGCACTTAATTAAATTATAGGTCCAAAATAATATAGGGTTTAGCTTAAACATGATATTAATTTTTTGACAATCATGTGAATTAGTATAATATCTACGTCAGAGCTCTAAATTATCAAATGCACATTCTGGGCATGACAAGCCTACACTAGAATTATATAGAAAGAAGGAAGCAAATTTAGGTTGACAAAATTACTATGACAGTATGGTACATCCAGGCCTGCACTTAAATCAATTAATTTTATGCCCTGGCTGATGCCATTCATGTTTCGGCTATAAAATCTAAAAAGCATATGTTCCATATTACTATAGTCTTGTCTATCCATCAATATATCTATTAAATGGTACCGTTCAACGATAAAATGATCGGATTACCTTCGTTAAATCCATGATTCCTGCCATTGGGTCTTTACCGTATGTACTTGGCTTCAGCTGTCCATTTGAAACAAAATAAGTATTTCAATAATTGAATCAATAACTAAAGGGGTTCCTCATTAATATTCAACAGCAATAAATGTTAGCAAAGGAAAGCACAGTTCCCTTGCTACAAAATAGCAGAACCCAAAACTGATGGATTTAAATCATAAGCTTGTTATGAGAACGTATGTTAACAAAGAGTAATGACATACTTTAAAATCAAGAGCAATAACAAAATATAATATAATAAAACCTTATCTTCTTTGAAATGCAGATCCAACCAATTTCCTTTTGAAGCCTTGTAAAGTGTAATGACCACTCTTGAAGGTTTAACCAAAACTTTACACTTCTCAGGAACAATCTCTTTATTCAGTTTTGTTATGGCACATCGATAATTCTTCCCTTGCATGTCATGGAATTTTATATCAACAGACATACGCTGGAAAACTGTTTCCACTTTTTCTTCCTTAACGCCCTCAAGGAACACATAAATCTGGTATAAAAAATGGAGTAGATGAATGTCAGGTATATGTCAAATGAAATTTACCTATGGAATGTGAAATAAATCAAAATATTTGGCATACCATTAGCATGTCGACCCATTTCAGTGATGGGTACTGGTCAAATAACATAAACAAGACATATATAATAACTAGGTACTAGTCAAATAACATAAACACAGTTAAGCATGGCATTTGTCATTTAAACTGTATTGTATGAAAACTTCAAGTGATCCGTCATAGTTAAGGTATATAAATGATGAATCATCAGCAATGAAACCAGGCCTGGGACCACCTTCCATTTCTACAAGCTTGGGAACTGGAAGCTCAGTTTCAAAGCTCATGATAGATTCTGGAAACTCAGTTTCAGTACTCATGATAGATTCAAGGCTTCATAATACACATCACTTCAGAATTGACCATTGGATCCACACACTTCAGGCTGCTCGTTTCATAATTTCATTTTAAACGATTTAGATTTGCGCACACGATAGATTGACGACTGGTACACTCAGTTTTGCATCCCAGATTTCCAAGTCCTACCATGGCATATATCTATACTAAAGAATAACCGTGTGAAAGCAAAAGCTTGTAAATCAGTCCATTTTTATGAGGGTCCTCTGATACAATAATTGGCTAATGAAGAACTTCACAATCTACACAATTTGTTTTTTATTTGTCTTCAAAACAATTAACATTTTTTCATTATTCTACCCATGAGAAATTGCAAGGACCAGTTGAGATAAATGTTCATCCTATTTTGTGACCTTGTGCTGACATTTTTTTAGATCCAATGCCAGGGAAAATTGTCAGTGATTGTTCAAATTCAACCAAAGAGCCTACCTATTTAACATTTTAATCCACTTGTCTCGAAATTAACAATCAAATGTAAACTATTCACTTACATGTTTAAAATAACAACTAACAAATTTTATAATTAATGAATAACTACAATATAATTAGATATATTGGAGACGAGGGATTCGATCTCCTAAATTAAGTAGAAAAAGAAAATGTAACGTCCACACGTATCTTTTTGAACTTACCGCCACAACAATAGGAATCATCGCAACTTTTTTCTGACCGTTTATATTCAACAACCGAGTTGCAAATAGGAAACACACAACTAAATATATAATACATTATGGGCAACAGGCAACAAACAATTAAATATATGGTACAATATGGGCAACAGGTAATAAATCTACTTCTGGCTGAATTAATTTTATCAAGCAAACAACTACTAAAAATCACGATAATGAAAAGAATTTTTTTTATGAAATACAGAATAGGTAGCAAATCAGTCTCGTTCAGTGCTGCTGAATAAGTAAACGGTCTTCCCCTGAAGTGGTCCACTCTCTTCATGCATGTTTTTATACAAATCCAATTATTAATCATTAACATATGTATGTCGGGTTGATAACCAAACTTAAAGAAATAATAACTACTATATGAGCATTTAATGGGACAAAAATTTGTTTGTAATCATCTCATGCATTATTAAAGGGAATAATTTTCTTAACCAATGTGTCTGACGAAGAAAAGAGTTAACCCCAAAGGAAAATTAAAACTGAATAGATTTTCCAAATCTCACAGTAAATTAGTTTTCTTTTCAAATTAACTTATTTAAAACATGTTTTATCATACGACTTATTAATCAAAATTTCACTTCTCTTAATTTATAACTAAACAATCTCGACGATTAAATTTCGATTATATTAAATATTAACATTTATTAGCTCAATTCCTCCTATTCATTGTATACGACTAATATCATTTAATTATATTCTATTTTGCGTTATCATTTTTGATCTTATTGAAATTATCATTTTTGATCTTATTGAAATTATATTCTATACGCATATTATCCTCATGTAAAGATTGCTGAACTCATACCAAATAACATTAAGCTTATTTGCTTAGAAAACACACACACATGATGCTTGAATAAGGTAATCATCTAAGATGAATGGTAATCTAATGTTAATGTTTCCTTGTTTTAACCAGTCTTGCATGTAATTAAGGTCTTGCTAATACCTCCTACTACCCCTGAAATGTATTTTGATCCATTAATCGTTATTTTACTTTTTTTGTCAACGTATTTTGAAATTGAAATGTTAAAACATGAAACGGAGATGGAAGAAATATACTACAAGTAGTGCTATTTAGTATTTATCATATAAAGTAACTATTCATTTTTTTAATCAGGTAGACAGAACTGATATTTAAAGCACATAAATAAGAGCAAAGTACAGCTTTTCTTCCCATAACTCACATGCTTGTTCCACCATTTCTTAAAGGCCAAATACGAGAATGATCAAAATGATCATTAATTTATAAATATCCATGTTTTTATTAATTAAGAAATAAATATGTGGCTAATTAAACGACTATTATGTGGTTAATGAATCAAACCGCCGTGTTACTTTGTGACAAGTCATGGTTTTGAGTTTCAGCTAAAGCTTGTGTTTTGTGGTTGGTTTCTAATAACATGCTAAAGTACATATTACAATTAATGCTAGAGGTGCACATATATCTACCATTCAATGAATCTTATTCAATTCAATCCAAATAAAATAAGATCGAAACTTTGTATAGTGTGTATAACTACATATTTACGGTAATTGTTAGCTCTCCTAATGACCATTGTAGTGGCACACTTAATTGATAAATCACTAGCAGTCAATCAGTATCCGAACAAAGAGCTAAAAAAACTATAAATTTTAGAATTCTATAAGCTGGTCATGCGTGTTAACCTGTGCCAAATAATCACTAGAGTGTTTTAGCTATATCTTAATTTGACACACAAAAAAACTATTTAATCTATATTAGTAATATTTTCATAGGACAAGCCCCATATCGTTCGGTAATATTAGGCAACACTTGTAGAAGAATGAAAAAAAATGTAAAGTGTGTAATAAAGTGTAAAATAGGAAACACAATTACAAGAAATATGGTGGATGGTTTTACATTACCTTCAACATGTGAGGGACGTCTCTTATAATTTTCAACGTGTTCCGTAAAGCGGATGTTACCTCTTCACAGCACAAAGAGAATGATATCTTATCAATAAGAAAAAGAAATGTTTAATTTCAAACAGAAATAACATTGAACATGTGGAAATAAGCTAGTACAGTTATATTTAATAGGATATTTATTCGCTTTTCGGATGCGAATGCTGATGGATTTTTGATTTTTCGGGTATTCGTTGACAGCCCTAACGTGGTGGGAAATGAGATTTGGGAACCGGTGACATGAGCAGATCTTGGAGTGGTACCATTACTTTATTGTTGAATAAAGAGCATTTAATAATTTTAGCTTTTTAGCTTTTGCTGTCACTCAACGGTTGATTTGTTGGTATCGATTACTCTTTCTTTTTTTCTTCTGAATTTTTCAGTGTCCTTTTGTTTTTTAGTTCAGTTTGGAACCAAAATAATTACATGGATGACATACTGAATAGATCTTAACAGTTCGGTTAGGAAAGAATCCATACCACGAGGGCAATCTCACTAAGTAGTACCTACCAGGTTACATAACACAACAGAAAGGACAGTATTCAAATTTTTATTCCTTCATCTTCATAGGGTAAGGTTACAGTCATATATATGGTGATATTAACCCTGAACAAAGATCCAACATACAACAATCTCCAATAAACTAATGATGCTTACAACACCAGCACCTTCTTACTCCGATCAAATTTTTCTTGCAATGGCCTACAATATTAAGACCAAGGGCAGTCCGAGTGCATTCTCTCATGTATTCATCATCTCCCTTGCAATTACTTTTGCATAGGGTAAAACATCCTAAAGTTTGTAAGTTTATTATCATTTATAATTTCTAATAATATCAAAGGAAGGGGGTGGCAGTAAATAGCTGAAGTCATGTAAAATAAAATAAAACGCTGCAGTTTGATGATTCAATAGATATGTGCAGTAAAGGTGATTTGATGATCTAATAGTTGGTATATGAAGTTTGAACATATTCGATATGTATGTTGCAAGGAAAACCATATACAATCAAGGAATTTCGAGACTACCTTTTCTTGAGTTTATCAATCATATCCTTCACCAGGTTTTCCTACATAAAGAAGAGATTGATTTGTTAGTATTAATACAACAATCTGTATGGATGCATCACATTGATTTGTATTATATAGGGGCTTTATATAAATGGTTATTGATCAAGGATAGGAAATTATTATATAATGATGACATACTCGAAAGAAACAATACTATATTTTCACTGTTATTGTAATGAAATTTCCAATATGTTTACACCTAAAGTGCAAAGCACAACTGAAGTGTTTCCATCCAACCCATGATCCCTGAAAAAATCACATCAAATTTTATTTAAACCAAAGCCTGTAAAATGTAATGTTCTACTAATCCACTACTGAATAGTGAATACAAATACTTTATTATATTCAGTTGCCTGAATTAACCACTATCACAAATGTTTGTTTATAAACTAAATTACTTCACTGCTGCGTAGTGCGTACATCACCAATGATGCATGCATGCTGAAGATCAACAGTAAAATTCTGTAATCTGCCAGCATATGGATGATATATAGTCTACACCATGCATCTTAAAATGGAGTAAGTAAAACAAAACTCACATGTGTTTATTTTTGTATTGTAGCAATTTTAAAGAAAGACAATATGTCTGTGTATTTAAAGTAAACTAGCTTATTTATACATTCTGGGTATATTTTTGTTTAAAATCATTTTAGAACTACTTGACTTGACTTTGAGATTAATTACTGTAACACATTTGAACAGATTTCGAAATCCTTCTGGAACTGCTGTAGATCACGGATATGCATGAAAACTAGTATCTTCAAACCAATAGATATTCAAAAGCTCATAGGCATGTACACACCTAAACATTTTTTGGGACGCTTCACAGCCTTTTCATTCAAGACCCTATTCTCCTACCTGTTCATTAGCACCCACTTTCTTAACCTGCTGCATAAATACAATTTTTTCGTACTGCCCATTCCCACCAAAAAATGATATGTTCCATATTCGATGAGGCTAATGAAATGCATTATTTTAAAATTTTCTATTTTGGCAATTGCAACATACCTAGAATTTATAGTGTTAAAAAATGTTTCTTAATTAAAAAATAGTGGTTCCTGCGAGTAACGATCTAGTGGAACCTAATTTTGAATTACAATTGATTTTATGATCTGTAAAAGTCAACTAGACTCAAATAGGATTTGGGTACAATTATACTAGTCAAATCATTTTGAGTTTAATTTTATTCATTTAATCCTAACAAAGATGTTGATTTCACAATTGATATGGTATATTGATCAAGTTGACAATTGTAACAAGCATGTTCATTCAAATAAATCGATGTCTGATTTTGTAATTTATTTTGTGTTTTTTGAACACTTCATCCATTTTTTAAAAATCCTATTCTCCAGCTTATGTAAGTAAAATATTTTATTCCTTAACATAGCTATGGCAAATTTTCTATTTGAAAACTATTTCCTGAACACATCCTTAACCATAATTCTTCGTATGTGTTTATGCATGACACATATATGTGTGTGACTTTGTATTACTTTATTATTTCAATTTTTTTCTAGTTTATACTTCTCTAATCGAAATGAAATGTATAAAAATGAGTGTGAAAAACTGACTATTTACTGTAAAAAACCAAAATAAGTTTCTATTTCTCTAGCTTATGTATTCTTGCTTGAGCATACAAACAACCTGTTACAAAAAATAAACTAATCATTTTAATTTTTAATATCGTGCTTCCTTTTGCAAAGGAATATCATCCATTTCTCTACAGGAAAGACAGTATTCCTTGCAAAAGGCCAAAAACAAACTTAAATATTTGATGCTATAACCATAAACTATTTTATTCCTTTTCCTTCACTATTTGCACAGTTTGTAACATATCCTAAAAAGATACCATAGACCTTGTTTTGGTTGCCAACAATTGTTTTAAAGAGAGAACTTGTTTTTGTCATTAACAAATCAAAGTAATAAATTAGATTACTCTCCCTTGGGGAAGCTGATAAAATTGACTATGAAATAATACAAAAGATTTAATGGTAAAAGTTATAAAATAATGGTCATTCTGCTGTTAATAAACAAGAATTTGTTATATGATGCAAACAGACATAGTTCGTGATAACTCAACCTTGCCTGCAGTTGAACTGTCATGATGCTAAGTAAGCGACACAAAAAGTTAAATATTTTTATTTTTTCAAACTACCTTTTCCATTTATCTTTTCATTATAATATGTGATTTGATCATTTTGTATGCATAGAACTGAAACAAAAAAATAATTAACTTAACATTCAAGGTAAAAAAAATGAACATATTACTCATCGAACAAAAAATAATTAAATTCATATTTTAGATAAGAAGGTAAACTTCAATTGCATATAACACAAAATCTATGATGAATTTCAACATGGAATCGAAAGGAAAATGTAGAGGGAAGTAACACGAATAAATCGACTAAATTTTGCATGGTTGTCAGAGGCAGTGGTGATCGGAAATGATTGAAAACAGTTTCGACATGTCCATTCCCGGATTTTGAATGGGCATGTTAGGGTTGGAACTTAGGGTATCGGTACGATCGTATTGTGTAGATAAGTACAATGATGCTTTCGGTTTGGTTGCTGGTGGGCTGAGGAGGCGGGGTCATAGCTAAACATTGTTGAAGCAAGAAAATGATAAAACTTGTATATTACCAGACTTGCATATGGGGGTGCCGGAAGGGGGTGCTGGCGAAGTCATGGTCAAAGGTGTGATTGAAGGTGGGGTCGTGGTGGTGAGCGGTGGGGGTGGTGTGGTTTGGTGCAGGGTTTTGTTTTGCAGGCATGCATTGTTTCATTGCTTGGAGAAGGAAAAAATGTAGGGAGGGGATAGAGAAATGTGGGAGGCAAATAGTTAAACAATAGATGGTTCCTTATGAAAAACCACTATGCAAATCAACATCCAAAGACACCAAATAGTTAAACAGCAGTTCTCAAATCACACTCTTGCATTTGAAAATATGTAAGAGCTTACCGTGTTAAGCAAATCATCCTTAAGTTTAAGTGCAGGTTGCTTCCTAGTGAAACTTCAACGGCATGAGCAAAAAATAAGGTGAAAACAAAGACTGTTAGAACTCATACATCTATAATGATGAAGTTGCAAGTATGACAATAAAGGTGGTATAATTTTCCATAGTCATGAAGATATTCTGTTATAAAAATAACATATGAAGCATAATTTACAGATTTTGTAAATAAAATGAAGCA
Source organism: Allium fistulosum (assembly GCA_030737815.1). Lineage (NCBI taxonomy): Eukaryota > Viridiplantae > Streptophyta > Magnoliopsida > Asparagales > Amaryllidaceae > Allium > Allium fistulosum. The sequence goes on from CM060901.1 coordinate 724,244,845, forward strand.
CTTTTGAGGGCTGCAACAAAGAGGGCATAGTAAAATCAGCAAAAGAATGCAGATTTTGAGTTTCCAGCAATAAAAATTAAATAAAAAATTTATTATATGGTTTCTTCTAGCATTTAATCAATCATGCGCTCAGAGTTAACATTCACAAGCTTATCACGTAATCCTTGTAAATACCCAACTAATTATTTATAGAAAAACACAAATAATGGCATTTAAAAACCCGCAACAGTGCATGAACCAAAGTGCCTAAAGTTGAAAATTTAAATCAACAACATAAATAAACCTAAAAAATGGCGAATCCATTAAACCTAACAAAAAAGAATTAGGTTGATTTGTTGACAAGGGGATACCTGAGACATTGAAGGCGAATCGGGGCAGCAATGACTGACAAAATCGAAGAACAAGAAAAAATCCGAGGGAGATGAAAATGAGGGAAAATGAATTAAGAGACGAGGGAGGAGCGGTTGGGGAACAGGGGAAAATGAATTTTTTGGGGAAGTATAATGAGAGAGGCGGCAATTTTTCTGATAGTGAAAATTGGAACCTCTAATGATTCTCAGCGTTTGTGCGGAAATATTTTCATTTTGAAATAGCTTTTACTACATTTGCACGATGAACGCTGATAGCAATTGCGGTCAAAAGTAAGATTTCTTGTAGTGCAAGCCATTAAGAACATAATTTTTGTAGAGGTAGTCATGATCCATGTAGTCCTGCAAAGCCTTTTTCTGGTCGTCCATTGCTTTTTTGGTAGCGTTGGTTTTTCTGTCATCAACACATGCGCCACCTTCTTAAAAGTTAAGAAAAATTGCATTTTTTGTGTCCAACATTTGAAATGTAGCCCCTTAAATTTGAACGGTTTGTTCGTGTCGTAGCCAGTAGAGTCGTCAGCGATCCAAGCCATGTGATCTTAAATTGTTGTACCTCAATCCAAAATTGCAGTGTCTTTATGGCTGAGTCGCGGACTAGGTCACTCCCTATAAGACGTTTTGCCGCTATGTCGAAATTGTGCAAAGTAGTCACTAGTGTAGGGCCGCCTCCAGGGTAAAACAGATCAAACAGATCTATATAAAAAATATCAACTGCCTCTTGCACAAAGACATCTGGAAGGAAAAATGGGGTTGAGTCATGAGAAAATATCGGATGGGTCTTATTACTAAGTCAAAGTTGTCTTAAAAATACACAACCAAAAAAAAGAGGTATACACCACAATAGCCAAGCCAAGCTCGACCCAGGTCAGTCGGCGCGCGCGTGTGGTGGTCAACATGATCTCCCTCCTTAGCACAAGCGAAAACATTGGGTGTTGAAAGGGCTCATTCTTTCTCTTGAGTATCCTATATTTAAATAGGTTTTCTCTATAGTTTCCTACAATATGGGACTATTCACTAAGAGGGGCATTCAAATACTCTTCTCAATATTTTTAATAATTCATTTTTTAAAACAAATTCCATGGTTGTCAAATTTCCAAATATCAGAACAATAAAATAACTCCTTCAAGACTTTAACAATAGAATAGTTCTCCCAAATAACTCCTTCAAGACTTAACAATAAAATATCACACACTAACAATGTATAATACTATACCAATACTACTTGCATACAAATTTTCAACATACAAAATATGAAAGGCATTTTAGTAATTTCTATCTAGGAATGCCATCAAACTGCATGGCGTTTGAACTGAAATGAAAAGCCAAAAGAATAAATGATGCAACCGAGCTTTGCTCCAGTCCTCTTCAATGAATTTTATTATCTCTATAATTCAATCTAATGTGATTCGTATACACATTTATAGGACCCTTACCGGCCCTAGTTCAAGGTTGTAACATGTTATGATGAACATACTTTTGAAGCAATTTTTGGCCACTTTAGTTGTAAGAGATGAGAAAGATCAGCTTTAGTCCTTAAATCTAAACTTGTTATACTTAATAATCAAGAATACAAAGATAATTATTTCACACTTTGGTCTTAAGTAATTTACCTTAGTATTTTTTTCTGGGACACCATTAACAATATGTTTTAACTCACATAAAGCTAAAAGATGGAGAGACGTTTGGTTTTTTGGAAAGAAAATGAAAATAAAGTAGTAAAGTTCATTAGTAAAGTAGTAAAGTAGCTAAAAGATGGAGAGATGTTGCATGCATAGAGTATTGTTGCAGTAGTTGTACTAACATAATGGAGATAAAATTAATAAATACAAAAAAGAAAATTAGCCGGAAAAGGATGAACTTAAACTATAATAATTCAAGAACAGAATCTAGAATAATACCCGGGGGAACTGATAGTTATATTAGAAGTGACAATAAGCATATATATATTTGCATCTATACCAAGACCCCATGTTAGAGTTATTCACATCGAACATAAATGATTAACAAATGTTCAAAGTGAAGTTCAAAACTAACCGAATACCAAAATAAATTAAAAAAAGAAGGTTGAAATGTTAACTACTATTCAACTGTGTATCCACTTACATTGTATATGAGTTCCAGCTTTCGGTTGCAAATAAAAATAGTTTGTTCATTAACTTCATAGCATAATAGGGTAGAAAAAATGAAAATTACCACTTTGCAAATACTTTTACGTATGTAGAGATTGAAATAAAGAAAACCTTTCTCTTTCAATGTAGGAACCTTTTGAAGGCGACATATTAGAATTATCGGGGATTTCCAAGCTTATTGATCAAGTGGAAAATAACCTGAAACGGTTATTATCTGCATCAAAAACAACAGTCCTTAGCACATAATATATTGATAAACAGTTTACTTTATAACGAAATGTACAATGAGTGAATACAAAAACAAAGCTTTGCACTTTTAATATTTATATTACAATGTTAGGGAAATATCAGACATGCAAAAATGCATATTAAAATTCAAAGGTCAACATGAAACAGCTATTATTTATTTTGTAGTTACCTCAGTTAGTCTAATTTTTTATGAAATAACACTATAAATTAATGTTAGTTTGGATAATCTTCGGCATGTTCTAGGTACAAAGTTATTATTACATCCAAAATTTTAAATATTTTTCAGCAAAATTAAAATTTTAAATATTTTTCTTTACAGTAATATAGATAGCACCCAAAATTTTGATTCGGCAAAATTTAAAATTGTAGCTTATAAAAAATTTATTAGAAACCCAATCAAATTAAAAGCATTATCTTTTCAATTTGTGAATCAGCTACTTCATCTTACCAACCAATAAAGCTTCAACTGCTCAGATGAGAGAGTGAGATTCATCGAAGACTTGGTGAGTGGCGACGCGTGAGCCGAGCGATAACAGTGAGTTGTGTGATGTGGTTGCAGGCAAAGAGAGACGTATTTTTTAGTTTTGGTTTTGGGGTTTTAATTGGAATATAGATGAAGGTGGAGTAGAGTGCCTTTTGGGTTTTGGTTTCGAGGTGGAGTAATAATGAAGATTGTAATTTAGGATTTTTGGATAAGAACATTGCAAAGCGGAAAAAAGAGAATATGAAAATTTAAGAGACGAGGTACTTAGAAATTTTTGGTGAAAAGTTTTGATGGGGTAACCAAATATTAACCCTAGCGTTTACCGCATTAATAAAAACAAACTCAAACATTTACGGTGGCACTTAATTTACAAACGCTGCTAATAGATGCGATTAAAAGTAGATTTTCTTACAATGCTACAATATCATAATTTTCTTATGTATTTGATGCATGAAACAAATATCAAATCTAAATTAATATCACTAAATGGTAGTTTAGAGTATTCTTGAGTTTTTATGAAATATTAGAGACTTGTTTACCTAAACTAAGAACTCTTTATGAAAGAGTATTCAGACTCGAACTTCATAAGTGTCATCGAGTATAATGTGTCGATATTAAATTCATGTTCAAATCTTAATTAAGAAGCTTTAAGTTGGAAATATTCCAAATGAAAGGTTTTGGCTAATTCAACGAAAGGCTAAGTACATCACGTTGAATAGCGCCGCAATAAAAGAAATGTATATAAAAATAAATGCACAAATTTATAACTGAGCTAAGAATGATTTCAATTTTTAAGAATACTACATCATTGTTATATGATAATAATGTAATAATAAGATGTCACTGAAGTCAAGAAACAGACTTCGAATAGTTTCATATGATAAAGGTAGTTTATCAACATCGAAGAGAGTTGATTGACAGGGTAATTAATTAAACCAATATAGCAAATCCATTCACGAAGGGTTTAACTCGATCAATTCTCATCAAATTGATTGAAGGGATTGGATAGAGATTCCATAATTGATCCAAATGTAATTGGGAGATTGATAGAGTAGGAGTATGCTCTAAGGGAAATTATGTAATTTATTACATATATCTAACTCGATGACCAATCTTATTCGAAGTAAAAGTTGTTTTCTTTATATTATAGATACTTGGAATAATATGTTATATTAATTAATTAGTTTAGTTTATATTAATAGAAAATCTATAAATGGTATGTTTTGTGATAGTAGTTGTAATGCATTGTAACCATGAGTGATTTATAACAATAAAATAAACATACCGTTTCGAATATTCCTAATCAAGATGTATCATGACTAGATATCGATGCATCCGTTGAGATTAGAGTACATAACACTCTCCAAATGTTAGGCAGTGTATTATTCATGGCTGCTAGGCGAACCAAGTGGTTACGTACTGAAAGTTATTGGATAACTATGAAATGACTCACTCGATGTTTTTTGTTGGTTAACATAACTAAGGTCAAATAGAAAATAATAATGTAACAATATTACACAATTCCCTTGACTTGAGACTATCGTTGAACTATGATGTGAAAACTTCATTTTGATTATAGTTAAATCATGGCACAATGTCCATTGAACGACTATAGTTGGATCTAGTGGAAGCATTAGAAGTGAAATACTATCCAAGAGAGGATTTGTCTCCTTGGATACGAGGTTAGTATCACGGTAAACTAAAATCAACTCAAAGTCAAAGTCTCTGGACAGAGTTGTTCGGTTAATAAAAATTATTATTATTAAACCATGGACTTATTATTTGGACTATAAAGTTGAATGGACGATATTGGAGTTTTTAACCATTACCAAATTTCTTAAGTCCAAAGTGATATAGTTTTGACGAAGAGAATTGGTGTAAATAATTATCACAATCGGGTAACACTCAATAAAGTAAAATCGGTTTTTAATAAAACCAAATAAGCGATAAATTTGATCATGATATCACACCACCTATTAAGTGACATGTAAACGTTAATATTCGAATTGTTTGGTATTAATCGCTGACCAAATTTACACCTAAGAGTCACACAACCGAAACGATGAATACTCCTTTTATCACATGATTTAGTTAATTTGTAATTGTTATAAATTAATTAAATTAAGTAATCTTTATGAAATATTAGTTAAAAATTTTATATTTGATGTGTTGAATAATATTACAATGCATTTATAAAAGATAAAAATATATTAATCGATATACGATATTTGTTTGTGTTTAAATTTAGATTCAAATGCAACATACATTATTCGTGCTAGAATTGGTTTTGAGGCCCATATGGGGCATGCAAATTTTGGCCAAAATTGCTTGGATAGGCCAACCAAATGTTGAGTAAAGAGGGAGGCTTTTGAATGGTTTAAAAGAGTGGAATTGGTAAGAGAGATAAGGATATGATCTACTTTTCTCTCCATTTGACTTTCTATTTATATGCCACTTTTTACACCATTTATTGAGAGACTTTTTCTCTCCTTCCTTCTATAAATTTCAACCGGCAAACCCTATTTAAACCCAAAAGAAATTCAAGTACAAATCACATCAAAACCTTTCGATTTGATCGTCAGTGGTAAAGCAGTTCGGGAGCCAACAACTCTAGAATTTGGAATTTGATTCAAGGAGCTATTTCATCATTTCAAAGTGAGATCTCTAGGCCATGGTTAAAGGTATTCAACATTTTATTAATTCATTTAATATTATTATATATTATTGTAATAGATTATAGGTTATTAAATTATATTACAAATCTAGTGTGTCGATGTTTTATCATATATTGCATGGTTGAATATATATATTAGTGCATCTATATATTAAAAATAAAAATAAATTATTTTGTATGTTTGTTGCTATTAAACTCATGGCCTAAAAATAAATAAATAATAAATAAGACCATTTTTTTAAAGTAAATAATATTATGTATGATTTTATCAATTAATAAATAATATCTTAAAGATTGAAATCATATAAAAATTATTTTAAAATCTCTAAAATTTATGTTTTGCACAATAATAATTCGGCAGAAAATTTCATTTCATTATAATATATATTTATATTTATTACATATTTAGATATTAATATAACTATTTATTTAAATAGAAATTGATTATATATATATATAATATAATTTGAAATTAATTATAAATTACATTTAATAACATTACATTATTTTTAGATTTTGAAAATTATTTTTTTAATAATTTTAATAATCAATTTTGATCGATTTTAAATTATTTTGTAACTGTTTATTTAAAAATTATTTATAAATTCGAATTTTTTATGTCGTAAGCTCCCAGTCAGATAACATCAATGTTATGATATATATATATATATATATATATATATCTGTGTGTGTTTGTATGTATGCATGTATGTATGTATATTTGTGTATTTATGTATACGTATATGCATAGATGTCTGTATATTTATAATTATTTATTAATTAAAATAAAATAATTTAATTTCCTTCTCAGGTTTGTAGCTACAATTAAAAAAATTAAAAATTATTTTATATTAATTATCAAATGATTTTGTTATTTAATATAAATGAACATTTGTACAAATGCATCTTAGATATTTTATATAAATTATTACATTTATTATTTCCACATATTTATATATAAATATATGATTGTATTTTATAAATGTACAACTTTATGTATATACATATATAATATTTGATGCGCACGCGCGCGCGCACACACGCGCGCACACACACACACACATATATATATATATGTATGTATGTATATTCATTTAGACAGCACATAGAATACTAGAGAGGCTAGCATGTCCGTTGTAGTGTAAATCTCAGCACTTATATATGGACATGTCAAACCAGGCATATTTTATTATATTGCATGTACACGAATACACATATGTGTATATGATACATGTATTCAAACATAATATAAAATAATATAAAGCAAAACTTTATTTAAATTCAAATAAAATATTAATTTATTTAAAAGAAAATATAGAAAGGTTCTAAATAAATTTATACTACATAGGCCTAACAAAGATCCTAAAAGGTAAATTTTTTGAAATTTACCCAATTCTTCCACTGCAGACTGGCTTAGTTCCAACACACGTCACTTTGGTTAGTGTTGTGATAGTTTAACTGAATTTATTGCTTAACTGTGCAGTTAAAGCCCCACTCAATCCCTTCAAAAACCTCTCTATTGCACATATCACTCTTCGACCGTTGCACATTTTCAATTTAGCACTATTAAACAGTTAATCCACTTTTAGGTCTGCTATTTTCCGCTACACCCACTAAATCAGGGCTTTTAGCGCCCTATTTAAAAATATTAATATAAAAAGGTTGTTTAATAGTTTTTTCATTTAAACCAAGTCAATAAAGTTAAAGTAAAGACCTAATTTTAAGACATAGATGTTCAATATAAGTTAGAAATCTTTCGCAGTCATCAAATTTGGACTGCATAAATCATGATATTAATTGGTTTTGTTATATAAGATTAAAAAGTATTTCTTTTTCTTACACAAATAATATGAGAATGAGAATAAATTAACTTTAAATATTTGGTTCTATGTCTAAAGAAGCTTTTTTCACCTCCATTGTTTTCCGTTATATTCTAGCTTTATCCCCGTTATAACTTTTTGTGCTTTTACCACTATAGACCGCTAAGCACTTTAACTACAGAATCGCTTACATAGTTTCGATAAAATCCGATTTTAATATTTTAGATGGCCCCCGTAATGATAATTATTTACACCAATTTTCTTCATCGAAAATATAAACATTAGGACTTAGGGAATTTGGTTCTAGTCGAAATTTCAATATCGTCCGCATTCATCTTGTATCGTCCAAACAGAAAGTATTTAGTTCAATAATAACAATTATTATTAACCGACTTGCTCTGATCAAGGACTTGACTTTGAGTTGACTTCAGTTGACTGTGATACTAACTTTATATAACTAAGAAGACAAATTCTCTATTGAATAATGTTTCACTTCCAATGCTTTAACTCAGACCTAACAATAGTTGTTCGATGGACGTCATGCCACAATTTAATTATAATCAAAATTGGAGTATCCACATTAAAGTTCAACAGTATTCTCAAGTTGAGAGTGAGAGAAATGCGGATTAAGGATCTTAAGACTAGAATTAACACTAGAGGGGGGGGTGAATAGTGTTTTAAGAAATTTGTTAATCTTTTTGAGTTTACCTTACTTTGTTAACAATGTATACACTAATCAGACATAGATATGAACACAGAATCAAACACAGATGCAAATATAAAGTAAAAGCAGTAAAGGAAAGAACACACCGGATTTTATACTGGTTCGGAGTTATCCTACATCCAGTCCCGCACAACTAAGTACGGATTTCCTTTCACAATCAATTCAACAATTACAACCCTTGGTTTCAAGGCTACGAGGTACACCCTCCAGAATCACAATCCTCTGGGTAGAGATACTTGATTTCCGGGGCAACAAGTTCACCCAATTGATTTCCAGGGCTACAATCACACCTTTTCCTTTTGATTGATTTCCAAGGCTACAATCACACCTTTTCTCGCTAATATATTACAAAGAAGTCTATAACTCTGAATAGCACTGAGAACCTTGTAGAGATAGTGAAGGAGAATCAAACTAGAAGTAATCGAGTATGATTCGATGTTGATTTCACAGAGTAATGGTATGATTTTGTATTAAGAAATGTGGAAGAAGAAGAGGAGTGAAAAACCAGAAAAATATATTATTAAATTCGTTGAAACTGATCCCTATTTATAGAAGAACAACAGCCATGACCATTCATGAAGAGTTATGGCGAATAGACACTTCTTTTGAAATTTGAATTTTGAATTAAACTGTCACCATGTCGACATGGTGCCTATGGGCATGTCGACATCCCTCAGCCAAATTTGATGTTTTGAATTTCTATAAAAATAATATTTATCTTATATTAAAACTTTATAAATATACTTGAATATAGTCGAAATTCATAAGTAAATATAAAAAGCAATATATATATATATATATATATTATTTAACTATAATTTAAATCAAAGTATAAATAATTAAAAAGTTAAATATATTATTTGAAAAGATAGTTTAAAATCAGGAGAAATTTTGACTCTGAAAATAAAGATGTTTTGAGGCTAAAATTATTTTAAAAACGGAATCGACGGTTTTGAATCTTTTTAAAAGGAAAGTTTTGAAATCATTTCGAAAACAAGATAATTTTGAAAAATCATTTGAATTAAGCTTAGTGGATACAAAACAATGTCCCACTAGATTTTCGTAGGTTCCATCCTACTTAGGGTTCCATCCCTTTAACGGGCTCGAAGTGAATTCCATTCCACGAATAAATTGGATATTAAGATGCCAGTGCTTTTCTACGAGTTTTAACAAATATTCCTAATAAAACAAACTTAACCTTGAAATCTTGAACTCTTGATAATCTTGATACTCATGAGCCTTCTCTCTATATATATCTTGAATCTCTATACTCTACAGTCTTCATTCTTGGTACCTGCATGGTTAGATCCGGCATATACATACATATCTAAACTTGTAATGTTAGTATTTATATTTTATAATCTATTCTAAGGTTGTTGTCATCAAAACCATCATCTCATGGACTAACAATCTCCCCCTTTTTTATGATGACAACCTTTGTTTATAAAATATTCCTTCTATCCTAATAACTCCCCCTAAAACTAACAACTCCCCCTTAATCTTTGCCTAACTACCCTATTTTATATTTCTCCCCCTTTGTCATCAACAAAAACTTACTCCCCTTATTCTTGGACTTCAGTACCTGCATTGATAAACTATACAACGGAATATATAATATATAGATTAAGAAATAATGATACTTATGAGCATAATATCTTAATTAAAGACTATATTCATTTCAGTGTATATATATATATGTTTCACACACCAAACTTCAAACCAAATAAAATCAATCCACACAAAGTATCAATTCAAACCAAATTAAATCAAACAAATTAATTCAAACAAATCAAACAAAGAAAGAAAATTAAGCGTTACAAGGAACATCTACCCATCCATCTTCTCCAAATATAGGGTCTGCTTTAATTGCATCCCAATTCTCATTTTCATTGGTGAGAGAGACAGGAGGATGTGCTTCATTATCATCCTTGTGTAGAGAGGAGATCATCCATCGTATTGCATTGAAGTGTCTCTCATGTTCCTTGATCATCTGTATTTGACTCAATTCTAAGTGACGCTGGTTTCGTAGAATAAAAGAGAGAATATTCTTGAATGAATTGAGTGTTTCTTCAAGATTTTCAGATAGATTGTGAATAGGATTGGCCATAATTGAATTAGAGAAAGAAATGAAGGATATAGATAATGAGAAATAAATTTCAGTGAAGATTTCTGGAAGAAAAAGGTATATATAGGTGTAGAAATTCGTTTGAAATGAATAGACATTTGGTAGTTATTCAAATTTCAAATTCAAAATCAATAATCACTTCTGACCAGTACATGTCAACATGGTCTTCTAGGGGATTTCGACATGGGTTAGTGAAAATTAATGACAACTTTGATTTTGTGAATAATTGTGTATATGTATATATTTATATAATATACTAACATTTATTCTAGAGATAAGATAAGATAGATAACAGAAAGGAAATTTCATTTCATTACGATAATACAAAGATTAAGCATAATGAACTACACGAACATTCGGAAAAAAACTAAGACAAATACAATAAGATACTAAAAGATAAAACTAGTTAGAAGATGAAGATGATGAAGATAGTCCAAGTTTCTTGCTGACTTTTGAAAAGAACTTGTTCATCTTCGAAGAAATGTTATCCAACTTCTTACTAACGGATCGTTTTTTAAATCCGTTGATTCTCCACAATTATCTTTTGGTTTTTGAGAAGGGTTTTGTTGGATGGATTGGAAGGATATTCGATGCTTTCCAAAGAGGTTTCACCTTCTTCTTCTTCTTCTTCAATTTCCATTTCATCCCCTTCTTCTCTTTCTTCCTCTTCCTCTTCTTTCATTTCCTCATGAGCCAAACGCTCTTCCTTTTCGGTAAGGGTTTCATAAGGTTGAAAAACAAATGGAATTTTCATAAGTGAAATGTTGGAATGGTTGAAAACTTTCCTAGAGACAAATTTTTCACCTTTGAAATCCACTCCAAAATAGTTGAAAATCCGAGTGAGATAAATTCCATGGTATAAAGTGTTCTCCCCCATTTCAAGGTTTTTAGGACGAAGTTCATCCAAAATAACTTGCGCCCAATTTATGTCATAATTTCCGAAAATAGCAAAAAGTGCTTTGCACACTTTTGAAGTAGGATTGTTAAAATTTCCCGATCTTGGGGTCAAAGTATGTTGTAAGAGAAGATTGACAATTCTTGCTTTAGGACGAAAGTTTCGGTTTTTAAATTCAAAGTTTTCATCTCCTTCAAAAATATGATGAAATATCTCACGATCATGTTCATTGATTTGAAAACTAGAAAGATCCATTCCCGTGCTTTTGCAATTGAGAATGGTACCCAAAAGATCACAATTCAAAACAATTTGAGTGCCTTTGACACTACTCCAAATTTCATTCCCATTTCCAATATGAAAACCATGGTTTAAATTAGCATAGAAGATTTTGACAAGATTAGGATAGCAAACAAAATCATTTTGAGAAGAATCAATAAGACTTAAAACACCATTATTTGCAAAAAGAGAACCAATTTCATAAGATGAAAAATCTTGAAAAATAGCAAATTTTCCGGAATGGACTTTGGCATAATTAGCATAATTGATGTATGCTTTAATTGCCTCCGGATCATTGAATAATTGCTCTTTGATTTTTCTGGAAATTCTCATGGTTGAGGGGTTGCTTGAAGAAGCCATTAGAGTAGAGAGTAGAGAGCTTGAAGATATGAAGAGAGAGTTTGAATTTGAAAATGAAAGTGAAAAGATATGATAAAAGATAGTGAATAAATAGACTTTCAAAGGACATATTCTCTGGTCAAAAGGTATCTTTTCAGAGAAATAAATGAAGTGAAAAGGTGGAGGGAAATTCAAAATTTGAATTCAAAATTTGAAATTCAAATTCGGGTAGGCATGTCGACATCATGGTAGGGGACATGTCGACATGTGGCTTTGAATTTTCATGACATGATTTTTCCTAAGTTATCTAATATACATATATATAAATATTATTATTAATGTCTATATTTCTGAAATATTATTGTACTTATAATATATTTCAAAATGTATCAAAAATAATAAAAATAATAATAAAATAATAGTAAAAATAGAAAATAAATTTTAAAATTCAAACAACATATCAATTCAAAATCAATCAATCAATCAATCAATTCAAACATGCAATTTCAACCAATGTATTGTAAACGTGTACCTTTTTCAGATTCCGTGTCTTTGGCATCTACTAAATCGAGAATTGCTGTGAAACACAGATTTGAATTATCTTTCTTCTGTTCATCGTCGCTGGAGGATGAGTCAGAGTCATCTAGAGTAGCAGTGAATGCACGTTTCCGTTTCTTTGCAGAATCATTGTTTGTAGGAGGGTTTTGCTTATCTGGATGCAGACAGTCTCTTTTGATATGACCTGGTTCGTCACAATTAAAGCATTTGATAAAGTTTGGTACTGTAGTCTGATTACCGGAATTCTTAAAGTTGTTTCTCTTGGAACTGTTCAATTTTCTGTACTTCAGAAATTTCCGAAAATTCCTGGTCATAAATGCTATCTCTTCATCATTATCACTGTTTGAGTCTGATTCGTCAATTAATGCATTGAATACCATTGATTTCTTTTCAGATGCTTTGCTTTCTCTTCTCCCAATCATTTGAACTTCAAACGACATTAGATTTCCAATCAATTCTTCTATCTTTAAAGTACTGATGTCATTTTCCTCTTCAATTGCAAGTGTCTTTTGATCCCATTCTGGAGTGAGAGAATTTAAGATTTTTCTGATTTGATCTTCTTCTAAAAATTCCTTTCCCAAAGATATTAAAGAATGCAAAATATCTTGAAATCGACTATACATATCTGAAATAGACTCATTAGTATTCATTTTAAATAACTGAAACTGATTTGTGAGCATGGAAATTTTGGTCTGTTTAAATTTGCTTGTTCCTTCGTGAGTAACTTGCAAAGTTTTCCAGATTTCATATGCAGACTTACAAACTGACACTCTATTAAATTCATTTCTTTCAAGTGAACAAAACAGAATATTCATTTCTTTAGAATTATTTTGTGCAACAGTCTTTTGCTCAGTGGTCCACTGTGCAAAATTAGTTGTGGGTTCAGAATATTCAGTTTGTATGATATTCCAAGTATCTAATCCTACAGATTGTAAATATATTTTCATCCTACATGCCCAATATGCATAGTTACTGCCATTAAAAAGTGGTGGTCTGGCAGTAGACTGACCTTCTACAAATGAACTAGTGTTGGTGGTAATAGCAGTACTAGTGTTAGTAGCCATTTTGAAAATTTTCAAAATTCAGATAATGAAACTTTTGAAAACAAAGCTCTGATACCAAATGTGAGAAATGCGGATTAAGGATCTTAAGGCTAGAATTAACACTAGAGGGGGAGGGTGAATAGTGTTTTAAGAAATTTGTTAATCTTTTTGAGTTTATCTTACTTTGTTAACAATGTATACACTAATCAGACACAGATATGAACACAGAATCAAACACAGATGCAAATATAAAGTAAAAGCAGTAAAGGAAAGAACACACCAGATTTTATACTAGTTCGGAGTTACCCTACATCCAGTCCCGCACAACTAAGTACGGATTTCCTTTCACAATCAATTCAACAATTACAACCCTCGGTTTCAAGGCTACGAGGTACACCCTCCAGAATCACAATCCTCTGGGTAGAGATACTTGATTTCCGGGGCAACAAGTTCACCCAATTGATTTCCAAGGCTACAATCACACCTTTTTCTTTTGATTGATTTCCAAGGCTATAATCACACCTTTTCTCGCTAATATATTACGAAGAAGTCTATAACTCTGAATAGCACTGAGAACCTTATAGAGATAGTGATGGAGAATCAAACTAGAAGTAATCGAGTATGATTCGATGTTGATTTCGGCAGAGTAATGGTATGATTTTGTATTAAGAAATGTGGAAGAAGAAGAGGAGTGAAAAACCAGAAAAATATATTATTAAATTCGTTGAAACTGACCTCTATTTATAGAAGAACAACAGCCATGACCATTCATGAAGAGTTATGGCGAATAGACACTTCTTTTGAAATTTGAATTTTGAATTAAACTATCACCATGTCAACATGGTGCCTATGGGCATGTCGACATCCCTCAGCCAAATTTGATGTTTTGAATTTCTATAAAAATAATATTTATCTTATATTAAAACTTTATAAATATACTTGAATATAGTTGAAATTCATAAGTAAATATAAAAAGCAATATATATATATATATTATTTAACTATAATTTAAATCAAAGTATAAATAATTTAAAAGTTAAATATATTATTTGAAAAGATAGTTTAAAATCAGAAGAAATTTTGACTCTGAAAATAAAGATGTTTTGAGGCTAAAATTATTTTAAAAACGGAATCGACGGTTTTGAATCTTTTTAAAAGGAAAGTTTTGAAATCATTTCGAAAACAAGATAATTTTGAAAAATCATTTGAATTAAGCTTAGTGGATACAAAACAATGTCCCACTAGATTTTCGTAGGTTCCATGCTACTTAGGGTTCCATCCCTTTAACAGGCTCGAAGTGAATTCCATTCCACGAATAAATTGGATATTAAGATGCCAGTGCTTTTCTACGAGTTTTAACAAATATTCCTAATAAAACAAACTTAACCTTGAAATCTTGAACTCTTGATATTCTTGATACTCATGAGTCTTCTATCTCTATATCTTAAATCTCTATACTATACAGTCTTCATTCTTGGTACCTGCATGGTTAGATCCTACATATACATACATATCTAAACTTGTAATGTTAGTATTTATATTTTATAATCTATTCTAAGGTTGTCGTCATCAAAACCATCATCTCATGGACTAACAGAGAGAACTCTGTAATATTATTGCTTCGATATTTTCTATTTGATCTTAGTTATATTATTCAACAAAAAACTATCGAGTGAGTTATTCTATAGTTATTCAATAACCATCAGTATGTAACTCTTTGGTGCCCCCCAAAAGCCATGAGTAATACAGTACCTAACTATTGGAGAACATTATGTACTCTACTCTCAATGGATATATCGATATCCAGTCTCGATGCTCTTGGCTAGGAATATTAAAAATGATACACTTGGCTAGGATTTTCTACTAAATGTACTTAAATTGAACAATTAATTAATATAATACACTATAACAAGTACATAATAGGAAGAAAAACACATTTTATGTCGAAGATATTTTATTACAGAGTTAATAATTTATAATAAATTACAGAATAAACTCTAGAACATACCCCTAACTCTATCAGTTTCAATGCTTCGATAATGAACTCATTCTCTATCTTCTACAACATTGATCATTCTTGGTAAGGCCTTCTCGAGCATGACTTGATCTAGTACAAAGAACCTGTGGCCTTAGTTGGCGGCTTCTTGGGCGACTAAGTGTTTTTTAACTTGACTACGTCTCTGGCCACGTGGTCGATCTCCACAATACCTGGACGACGGTGTTACAAAGGTCTATCCTCATTTCCTTGTTTATGATGACATTACTCATGCCAATTTCGTCATTGGAAGCCCGGGTAGGATTGTATGGTTCAGAATTTCCTATAACTTGCATTGTGGTAGGTTTACAATGACAAGTTTAGGGGTTCATGCCCTCCTTCTAATACTAAAATGTTGATTGAAATTTCAGCCAACCTCGGAGTTATGTGGGTTTGTGAATTGCAACTATTGGATGTAAGTGAGAAAATAATGGAGTAAATTGAAGAAAATTACTTTTAGAGTTCTTCAATCATGAGATCAATATCCACTATGGTTCTTCCCATTTTATTGCTTTTTTGATTTAATGTATTTTGGTTACAAAGCATAGAAAGAGAATTATATAATTTCTAGATCTTTGTGCTTCTAGAAAATGTGCAATCCTCGTACCAATGCAGAATGAGGTAGTTATACGATGGTTAGAGGTGAGATCCATAAAATGTTCAAATCCATGTAGTGCCCCTCAAACGCATTAAAATTTATTGATGCTCGTGAACAACTTGGATCTATGTTTCTGAACTCCAAATTTCCTTCATTACAATGCAGAGTAGTAAGTGTGGGTCATTGTCTTTAATGTTAGTTTTTGTCAGAGATGGTTGCTGCTTTAGCCGATAATGTCTCTGTTGTAGTCGGTTTGGACAAGGACACTACCAGTCCTTTGGCTGCTTTTTTCAGAAGCACGACCACTCCTTTAGCGCATTTTCGAACAAACGAGAGATTGTTTGTCTCCTATAGGACAAAATATCACTACAACAAAACCTGCTTTTAGTTGCATTAATTGGTAGCGTTTAAGGCTATATGCAATCGTTGATCAGGTTAACTTATAAACATGAACAAATAAACGCGGCCAAGTGGTTCCCGCCAACAATTCGTTGAAATTTCCTAAAATTTTCCGTGGCCGCTCCTTATCTCCTTTAAACACTTAGAAAAAATTTATCCTCCTCCCTCAAATTTTGTAGCCACTCATGTCTACTTTCTCTATTGTCCCCATCTTCCAAATCCCCCGTCTTTGTCTTATAATTATCACAAAATTTCCCATCTTCGTCTTCCAAATCCTTTGTCTTCGCCATCCATCTACTGACGCACAGAAACCAATTTACAATTATAATTGTCAAGTTAAAATTGCTGTTTTGGCTAAATTAGATTAATCGACAGATCTAGGTTTTATTTTCCTCAACTGTAGGAAATAGAAGGAAAACCAAGGTTGCATTTCTAATTCTGGTTGCTCTTGTCTAATCTGAGCAATCCAGTCGCAAGGTATGAAAATCTAACTTAATTATTATTGAAAGTAAGTTGTTAATTTTGAACTTTCTTATTTCTCCTTGATAACATCTGATTGTTTAGTTCAAAATTGTGGTCTAATCGACATATTTAAGTATGATGCTTTTGTGATTTGGATATTAATTTTATGATTAGCGTTGGTATTTTGAAGAAATAACATATACGATCATTACGCTCGATGAATATGCGTTTTTTTACTGCCTAGTAAATTGAAGCAGGACTAAAATGATCCTCCAAATCTTTTGTACGGTAAACTATGAATTTTTTGAAGTACATGAAAAAAACTTTATGCAAGTTTTTAAAGTAAATCAATCAGTGAATAGAAAGATTTAACACTTGTACTTCTAGAAGGAACATATGTATATCTCCCCCATGTTGAATTTGATTCCTTTGGAGCATAGAAAAAACATTAGAAGAGCACTCGTAATAAAAATTACCTACATAATCAAAAAACATACAAAAGTTCAATGGAAGTTATCTGGCACAAAAATGCGGGATCATCACTTTGATGATCAACAAAAAGAGAAGGTAAGAGCAGTCCAAAAGAATAATAAAGAAGCATTATAATAAAGTCTGTTGACGAGAATATGAGGTTGAGAGTGGTTGCTGTATGCAAGGGAATGCTAGGAAATATTGCATAGCTGAGGTGAATGTTGCAATAACTGGAACATGGAATTGCATGTGTGGTAAAAGGCATTACAAGACTGCGTGGCTTCATTATGAGTTCAGTACAACATAATACTTGAACTGGAGAATGCAGTAGGCACAGGAATGCGAGTGAGGCTGCCTACAGGCATGTATAATTGCATGTTCAGTTGCGGTGGCAGCTTTGCTGGAGTGGGAATGTAGTAGTGTTATATTCTTGAACAGATGGAACAAGGTTGACTTCGGACCTGAAATCAGACGCTTAGCCTGCCAAAGGTGAATCAGGTCTTTAAAACTGGTCAGACAAGAGGAGCAGCCTGTTTGCCTCCTGAACATGTGGCAATGGCGAGTTGAGTATGAAGTGTATAAACTTGAAGTAGGAGGAAGCCTAAACATTCGTGAATCCACTATCAGCCAAAGATTGTGAAAGGCAAGTGGACATGGAGGTTTGGGTAAACAGAACACCGAACTGCAGTACAACCATGAGCAGGTGAAGAGAGCACTGAAAGGGCACTGATTAGGGAGATGAATCAGCGTTCCAGGTGGAACAACAACTTTAAACGTGCGGCTGCGTCCTACGACAGGTTGATACATCAACAAGTAGTTCCTCAACTGAACTGCACTAAGGCATTGAAATGCATCCAAAACGCACTAAAAGAGTTGAACGGCCAGCTGCAAGGTAGAGTAATTTGCTTGATGCTGGCAATCTGTCTATGCATGGGAGAAGTTGTTGAAAAAATACTGGCGAGAGCGCCACAGGTGATCTTAAATAAATAATTAAGTTAATAATAATAATGAACTATAGTTTGATTAAATTAAGTTTAAAATAATAATAATTTAGCTAAGTTTTATAACCAATAATAATAATAATAAACAACGCTAAACATATTATAATTTCCACCACACTGAGAAACCATGCATTGTAAGTCGTGCACTGGTCGCTGAAGTGGTGGGTGTTTTGGATTCTGTATAGAGTGGTACTAAAGGTAGTTTAGTGGGGTGTGAAATGCAGGATCATGTTGAGGATGAGGCAATATCAGATTTGTGCAGTAATGTTAATTCAGACACCATTTATTTCTTACTTTTGAATTTAACTTATTACTTAATTTTGGTACTTATAACTTATTTCCAAACACCTGATCTTAGTTATGCATGTTGTATATCAAGTTAGATATGGTTTTATAGGAACTAAATATATGTTTATATTTGGCAATGTCAAAACCACATGCCCTGAACTCGTACTTGGGACCAATATACCGAGGAAACGTATTTTCGATCAATCATAATACTACTCATTTTAGATGCCCAATAATTATTTTAGATTTAATGCATGTGTTTAACAGTTTCTTTTGGTCGTTGATCAACTTGTGTAACACCTTTGATAACTTAAAGTAACAACATTTCATTCTGATAAGTTTGTCCTGTTCTAGATTACAAATTCTTATTGGTTAAAAAACAAATAGTATTTGCTTTTCATATTAGCATACTTTCTTTGACCAATGATGTATATTTACTCATGCTGATTTGTGCTGCATCTCGAGTTTGTTCTTGTTGAGTTTATATTTCTAACAATTATTTTACTAAGTTAAATGAACACTATAGTTTTACCCTTCAGATTATTGTTGGCTTCAGTGGCCTATGGCGTAATGTTACAAGGTTAGATTGAAGCCATTTTCCAATATATTCTCTTATAATTGTTTATGAAAAATTACATTTTAGGTCGTTTATTGTGACAATCAGGTTCTTAAGTCTGCTTTCAGCTGTTCCTTTAGTTGCTTTATCAGGATTTGGACTCTACCAACTAGGCTTTCCTGGAGTAAGCAATAACTAGTGTTGTTTGTCACAATCAGTTGCCGATCGCTTCTCTGTTTCAACTTTTCTGTTTATGTAGGTTGCTAAATGTATCGAAATAGGGATCCCAATGATAATTATACTGCTCGTCTTTTCTCAGGTACTGTGATGAATCATTAAATTGGCTTGAATCTGTACACTGTTGGCGATTAAGTACACTCTTTTGATATTATGATAAGTTTGACTTCATGACCTTGTTAATGATTATATTATAACCCACAAGCATATGAATTCAATAGACATATCTATTTATACAACTACAATAAACCATAAAGCTCAGAAGCTATTTTATACTAAAACCATATTTAGCTCAGAAACTGATTAGCGATAATATTATATCGCAAGCAACTTTTTCTTCTATTTATTGCTTTGATTATTTATATGACATTATTTATAATATGATATACTCGTACAATGTTGTAGATGTTTGATATTAGATTTGAAGTCCTACGAATTAACATAATTGTTTGACTATATGTTCTGCTTTCACTTGTGCAGGCATTGGATTTCCAAAGTGAGCAATGTTGGACTTTAATGGTGATAGCTTTCATTTATGCATGCAACAAAGAATTATGGGTTATCAAGCGTTTTGTTAGCACCAATTTGGTATAACATTTTGTTAGTACTAGGTGTGTAAATTTGTATACGAATGGCTATTATATGTGAGTTTGGTCATTTTATCAAAAAACTATTGTACTAGAATTGTTATGGTTATCTTATTTGATTATACGATTAATATGTTTTTTTAATTGTTTGAATATGATGATTATGTGACTGATTGTTGATTGATATAGTAGAAGCAAAATAGACCATCAATAGGAAATAATAGCATGAAAAAATGGTGCAAAATGATCAACAACTATTAGTAGCGTTTCAAAAACGCTACAGAAATACATATAGTGGCGTTGAGTAAACGCAACCGTAAAGTAGGGGTAAAGTTGAAAACTCTTTTGGTAGCGTCGAAAAATCTTTTGGTGGCATTTTTAAAACGCTACAAAAAGATTTATGGTGACGTTTAAGAAACGCTGCAATAAAAAGATTTATAGTGGCGTTGAAATAAATGCAACTAAAAATCATGGATTTTTAGTTGCGGGCTTTATAACGGCGTTTATCAAAACGCTACCATAAGTTTTGGTAGCGTTTTTTGTGCGCCACCAAAAATAAAATTTCTTGTAGTGTATGTAGTCATTTTTCAACGGGATGACTTTCAGAAGTCGAGCTGGGGTGTGAGGAGCTCATCGTGACGGAGGGAAATGGGCAGGAGTAGAGAAGGCACCACTTATATTGGTGGGCACTAAAGTATGTTGTTGATACTTTAGTATGGACCGTTGCGAGTGGCTAAGGTGTTACTAAGCTTTAGGATGGGATGGCGAGTGTTATCCGACATTTTGGTCGACCCGGCTATATCCGAACTGATTGGACAAGTTAGACTCAACTGTCATCAAGGCCAGTAAGCCCAGAGCGATGACTATGGGGTCCAGAAATCAAGTACAGATAATAATATGAAGCTGTGATCGAACGGAATTGAGGGATATGTTATACCAAATATTCTAAATATGGGATATAGTTTAATCTGAAAAAGGCATCGGTTTACTTCAGCCAAACAAGTGCAACTCAATGGAAAACAATCAAAATCTCAAGATCCAGAAGTCTAATGCATATGAAACTTTGGAAATAAGATGTGAGGACCCTAGAGAGTCCACCCTAGGGATCGCACCCCAAAAGGAGCAAGCAATTGGGATCGGCCCTTTTCCATCCATAGGGATCCCAGAATCAGGTACCAACATACTTTGCAGCAATGATCGATCAATAACTCAACATCTACAAGTCCAATTGACGTGAAACTTAAAGGCTAAGCATAATACAACATGGAGAAGCTCGCATAGGGACCACACCTCCGAACTCCTCCAATATAGTGATCGGTCCCGATCCCTATTTCTTAGGATTTGGGCCATGTGATCCCTCATGTGAGTCCATATGGTTTTGGAGGTCCTTCTGCCGAATTTTTAGTGAGATATTTCGCCCTCTTCTTCTATAAACACAGACTTGTTTGTTCATTTTTGAGACTTTTACGCTGCTTATTGCTTTGTAATCTTTTGTAACTAAGGATTTTCATCCGATCCTCATTGTACTCAGTTTACAAAGTGATTAATATAATTATCTCTTCAAAGTGGACGTAAACAAACAATGTCGAACCACTATAAATTTCTATGTCTCTGTTGTTAGCTTGTTTTCTATTACTTTACTGTTATATTCTCTCTGTTTACATTTATTATTCTTCATTTATTCCTCTACAAAATCTTTATTGGATGTTTGTGCCAATTTTTGGTGCAAACAACGAGCAAACATGTGATGGTCGTTGTTGTTGTTAATATGTCATGAAGTGGCTAAGACTGATGGTATTTGGTCTGGTTGTGATTTGCGAGTAGTATGCTTCAGGGCAACATAGGTCAAGGCACATTAATTTGGAGTGAGCTTCTCTCGAATGGTGACTTAGTCTCTCCCGTAAGTGGGCTAAGATTTTACTTTAAAACAAGGGCTTCCATAGCAAGCTTCTGAATTTAGTGCAAGAAAAATTCATGCAACACCTTTTTTCAATTGTGCTTTTCCATTTTCAAAACATGGTTCCTCATTAACGTTTATTCCACCATTATTGGTTCTCTCATAGAGTATCCAAACTACAAATTATTATCTTCTTGGTATTCCCTAAATTAAATAGCTCGTAACTTAAACTCTCAAAAGGTATCCCAGTGGATAAGACATCTACGAAGAAACCGTATGATACGAGTTCGAACTTCGGTGGCGTAACCCCATTTGTTGTACCTGAAGTATGTGTTATGTGATCATTGCATAATTCCTCTGGATGTTACAGATGGTGTACTCCTAAATTGACATCTGGTTTACCTTAGTATCATAAAAGAAATGTAACTTATCCAGCATTTAGGGTGCATTCGCAAATAAGCGGTTGGCTAGGAAAAAATGGCAGCAGTTTTTTACGTCCGACGTATCGAAGATACATCAGACGTAAAAATTAAGTCAACGGCTGGGGAAAAAGCGATTTAACGCTTCGATTCTTAGAGTTTTTCTAGGACTTAATTTTTACGTCCGACATATCGTAGATATGTCAACGTAAAAATAGTTATATCGGTTTTTCTGGGATTTACTTTTTTACGTTCTACCTAACCTCTAACCAACCTTTAATTGAAATTTATCCATGAACACTCTAACCTCAAATCCAGTTTGTCTGGGAACGCACCTTTAGAATGCTGGATAAGTGACTAGCCTCTTGGGTTGCTAAAACAACATGATTGGCTGAAAACAACCAAAGAACCCCCCATTGGAGGTGAGTTGCCCTATTGGGAAAGTCCTAAATTGTGTATCAGTTTAAATAAGGCTAAGTTGTAGAACAAGTTTATTTTATCTGACAACTTGAATTAGCAGGAGATAAAAATAAATCATGTATATATTAAAGTTGACTAATGTAGTTTCTATAACTTAGCTTAGGATGGAAATGCAACTCAATTGATTAAGTTCAAGAAATAGTGATGTGGTTTTCATTTTCGTTTGCATTTAAGTTGCACAATGCACTAACAAATATGATGGGCTTGCTTGTTAGCACATTGGCTCGTTTGCTATCCCAACTAAGGCAACGATAGTTGAAGAGGAAAAGAAATGTCAGTTTTTGATTCATACATACAATGGAGATGAATCAGATCTCTCTGGCAAAAAAATGGCAGCAAAATAGTGAGACACTTACAAATTACATTGACGTTTAAATTCCATATATATCGGCCATTGCCAAGGAAAATATTGCAAAATTAGGTAGAACTTTCGGACAAATACTCATTGTATGCAAATATTTATTGACAAAAAATTAAACATGATCATATAGTTTTGAATATATTGACTGACATCCACACTTATATGCGGTTTAACTGTTCAACAAAAAGACAAGTCATGAAAGTAGAAAGTAGAAACTAGTTGATGGTACCCAAGTTTTTTTAAAAACTACAGATTCCAAAATAAATCGAAATAATTAAGCAGAAATTTTCTTAAATGACTTATGTTGACAAAATTTTAGCTTTTTAGATTGATCACAAAAAAATCTCAAATTTACAGGAACTTATGGGAAAAAACCATTATATTGTAAACAATAAAGTATATTGAATATTCAGAACAAAGGAAACCATTTATATGTTTTCTAGATTTTTGAAAAAAGTTGATTTATTTTATATTTGCATTTGGTGAGACATTGAATTGTCGAGTAAAAAACTGTGGATATTTGGCTGATACGCTTGAAATCAAACTTAACAAATAAAAATATTCTCAATCAAACTTTATAACGTTGCACCCTTGGTTTTTATATCCTTTGATTGAGATGAGTGTTGTTTATTACTTTTGAAAGATAATATGGACGTATGACAAACTTTTCCTAAAAAATAAGTATCTATTTCCATAACTAGTCTGTTTTATGCTCTTATTGTAATAAATTATCAATGTTTTTATCATCTTTTATGCGTTTTAATTTAAAATTTTACATTTAATTGAGCATCCATTCATGGTTTTTGGTCTTTCATTTGTAAAATCCATGATGTATTTAAAAAGAACCCCGTTACATTTAATGACAAAAGTAAGTATATTTTACTTACTAGAGAGAATACGACATGTGAGATCCACAAATGTTGTGCATTCCACATGTTATTTTACCTTCTATAAGTAAAAATTTAATTATAGATTTTTTGTAAGACTGTCATTTTTGTAATAAAAAGGAAGAAGTTATACATGGTTTATTTTTAATGTGTTTGTAATGGAAAACAATGGTTCTACAAATATATCGAGGCTTAGAAGAATCTCTGGCCATACAAAGAAACAATGGCTTGCCATATTTCTCTCCTTTTCCTGATAATTATATACTCTATCATGTTAGCTTTTTCAATTCTTTCTTTAGAGCAACTTATTTATGAAGAAAAAAGAGAACTAAAACTATAAATTCATTTCCTCTCTCTCTCCTCTCTGAGGTTTAATTAGACGTCAGAGAACAGAGAAAGAGATCATCGTCCTTTAAAATTTCATCTACATCCACCTGTACAAGCAATGGCTCAAATTTATATTACTTTTGTCTCAATAGTTGCTCTAATCTTTAGCATTGTGTTGCCTGCAGTTCATGCACAGAGCCCAGCTCCTGCTCCAACAAGTGATGGTAAAAATCAATAAAAATTTATTTGAGAAATAGTTAAAATGTTTATTGTAGAAACAAGCATTAATTGCACACGCGCACACGCATATGTATATACACACGCATACATACAAACACACACGCACATACATACATACATACACATACATATGTAGTATGTTTGTATGTATGTGTGTTTATGTATGCATGCTATTTCACTTAAAACCAGATATATTTTTGTTATAAGTTTAAGATGAGATCAGTTTATGTTCAATTATTTGAGTAATTAGTTTATCCTAATGAACTGATCAAAATGAATACTTTGTAGGTACCACTATTGATCAAGGCATTGCATATGCACTAATGTTGTTGGCCCTTGTGTTGACATATCTCATCCATCCATTGAATGCCTCATCGCCATACAATCTCTTTTGAAAGTTCATCATGTTTGTTAATGGAATTGAAGCATTCTAGCTAGCAAGTTCAGAAAATATATTATAGTTTTAAGGGTCATTAAATGGGATTTATGTTATGCTTGCTATAAGAATGTTAATTTGTTGTAATTAAAGCATGCAATGCAATGTAAACCTCTCCTTTTTCTGGGAATATGAGTGAAAAAAAATCATACCTTTGATGTATTTAGCTTTAAAATTGTTCTAACTTCAGAGTAAGATTGTATTGCTGACCAGAATTATGGAGTGAGGAAATATAAAGAAAGAAAAGTTGCATTCCTGTGCTTCTTTTTAGTAAAAAGACAAACGATACAAGATAGCCCTTGTTCAAAAAAATAAAAAATAAATAAATAAACAAAATACAAGATAAACCTGTATAATTTATTCAGTTCATGCATGTAGCAAATCAGCAATACACAAAGAGGTACATATAGGATACAAAGAGCACAGTATCAGATCATTGAGGAGGCAGTGGGACTAATAGCTTCTCCAGCAGTTGAACAAGGTTTTTTTCCTTTTTCTTTTTACTTATTAAGTTAATACACACATTTGTGTGTGTTATATATTTGTAAGACTTAATAAATCTTTTATAAAAAATCTGAAAAAACTAAAACATTTTATGAAAAACGTTTGCTATTATGGAGGGAGGTCCAAGCGAACGGCATATCCCTTGTGTCCAGCGGACCACTTTAAAAAAATCACTAATAAATAAAACAACAAAACATTTACACCTCAATTTGGCTACATCTCTGATCCCCTCAATTTCCACCGTACATTCTGAATCAAAAAATATAATTCATACGAAGAGAAAGAAAGCAATGCTATTTAATTTAGTATGTGCAGTGGAAATCAGATGGAATAGATCAGGTGTAGCCGATGTCTTAGAGGCTTAAACCCAAGACCTCTTCTAAAGCATCATATATTTAATCACATAAGATAACGGTCTTTGGCCTTTGTCATTCTATATTTAAAATGACAAAGTCTTTTCCATTTTATTCTCCTTCATCTCCATAGCGCATGATCGGACTCCCATTTAAGATCTAAGAAACCCAAAAATTCCACCGTTTTTCAATCTTAATCAAAATCTACAGAACATCAACTAAAATAAATGTTGTTTTATAATCTGCGCATTTAAAAGTTTTGCTTAAAAATTTTATGCAAATGTTCATGCATAGAGAAAACAACATTAACACGGCGGAAGTAATGGAGGAGGCGATGGTGGGAAAAAAAATGTAATGGTGTCGTATGTATACGAGCAAGATTTAAAAGATTTATTTGACGCGACTTCGTCTAAAAGGAATTAAGAAGATGTCGATGAAGGAAGCGTAGGTGGCTGTAAAGGACGAAGTGGTGTGGAGGCCGTCTAGGTGGTAGGGCTAGGAGAAGTTGTAGGGGATCGACGTAGGCTACTAGTAGAATTATCGAGTTGAGTGACTTTGAGGACCCAAATTCTAGTGCTTAGAAGGTTCTTATTTATTTTCGATTGCTTGTTGACGATGAAGTGCATGTTAGCACGCAAACTAGCTTAGATGTAAGTTTTTTTTATTGTCTTAACTTAGTTTTAGCATATATTAAAGTTAGACCACATATACCTATCATTACATATTTAATGGTTCTTTATTTCAAACAGTAACGGAATACAATTCTCGTGGTCTATTAATTGGTACTTTGAAATACTATCACAAGCACTTGGTAAACATCCTAGGGTAGTTAATTTCTTGCATGAGCTTAGATTTGCCATTTTTTAGGTAATTTATTTACTTGATGCTTAAAAGATATTTGACTAATGCATTATAGTAGGGATTAACTTGTTATGTAACTCAACATTTAGGCATCCGCGGAGTTTTTTTAGGAACAAGTGCTTTATAAACTAAAAACAGATGGTGGTTGCAATTTATAGCATACAGAGAACAAACGACGATAGGAGTGTTAAACTTAAATCTACTCAAAACCGTCATATGTTCACTGAATGCCCACGGAGAACAAAAAAAAGCACCAAAGCATCAACCGTGCAAGACCAAATCAACTATGTTTATTACCTATCAAACATTACTTTAACTTTGTTCAGTACTAAATTCCACATCCAAGCAAGAATTCATGTCGTCCAAAGTGCTTGTCTTTCCCTCAAAGCTTATCAAATATAACACTTAACTCACACCAGCAAGTAGATCCACCGCTACTTTCCCTTTGTGAAGTCTGCATTGTTGCTTACGTTGCCTGAGAGAATACTCATGATTGTCTTTATTCGTATTGTTTTCTTATCTTTTGACATTAACTGTGCTATCGTATTTTTCCACGTAGGGTTATCGATAATATAAAATCACTCCTACATTTTATTTTCCACGTGGAGAGCTTGGGCTTATACCTTTATAATTTACAGTGCTTACCGACATTACATAGGAGTAACTAGTTTTTGTCACTTCCATACAATGATAGGTGGATATGTGGCGTGATCATGCTCTTGTCTCTTTCCTCATTTTGACTTAACACCGTGAGTAATTTACCAAACAAACACTGTTATTAGAGCAAGTGCAATTACCCTTGCATTTGATAATATACTTATGGCATACACACTACAGTGTGACTTGGAACTTGTTCGTTGTTTAAGTTATAATCTATCAGCAACTTGTTCTTTAGTATTAGTATCAGTAGAGTGCAAGTCGTTTATATTGAGATTGTGGCTGGTATTGTAACACTTCATAAAACCAATCATAAATAAATTGGATAAATTAAACAGGAAATTATTGTCAAGGACAAAATTTCTTAGCCTTTTAGCCTCAAGGACAGATCTTCAGTATTTTAACCTGAAGGACAACTTTCTTTAGGTATCAGTTTTTAGTTATTGATAGCAGTTTTAGGTATCAGTTTGTAGTTATCGGTAGCAGTTTTTAGGTATCAGTTTTTAGTTCGTGGCAGTTTTGAAAGAATGTTTGTCCTTATGAATAATTTTCGAAGAATGTTTGTCCTTAAGATTAAATTTTAGGAAAATGTTTGTCTTTGTGTTAAAATATTGAGGTCGTGTCCTTGAGGCTAAAAATATATAAATTTTTGTCTTTTAAATTAATTCCCCTAAATTAAATTAAATATGATAAGGGTAAAAATAGAAATTTTGTAAAAATTGGAATATGACCATAAAAGTTATGCCGTTGCGTTCCTAGCGAAATTCTGATCAATTTCCATACATAATATGTTGAAAACGGAGCTCAAACGTAAAAGTTATGGATATTTGAAGTTTTTGGATTTAAAATAATTTAAATAGAATTCAAATTCAAATAAATAAATATTTCTCAAATTTGAAATTCAAAAGTTAACAGTAGATGTTACTTAGGGGTTAAGTAAACTTTGAAATTAAAATTAACATTAAATACCAATTAAGGGATTTAATAAAACAACAGCTAAAATTAATTAATGTTCCCAAAATGAGCGGAGAGGTCGACCTTGACCTCTACCGGTCGATCCTTAGCGGTTGACCGGTGGTATAGGGGCGGTCGACCACTCCTATTTAGGTGGCGACTAGGGTTTGTTAATTTGGATGCTCCGGATTTTATAATTTCCAACCAATCTTCATCCAACGGTTCTGATGCATTCCAACCACTATAAATAAGACCCTAGACCCATCACTTTTATTTACAAATATTTTGGAAACACCAGCGAAGCTCTATCGTTTCGGTTCTTCTAAGATTCAGAAAACTCCATTGGAGTTTTAGGTAAGAAATCATATAGATTTATCTTTGTTTATTGTTTATTTTCTAAACTACTTCTCCTCCAAACCTTTAATTTTCTGAATCTAACGTATATACGAATCGCTTACTGTATATATACACCAAAAGGAGATCTGATAAGGATTATCAAAACGCATGTCAAATCCAAAGGAGATAAAGCTAATGATATACCGTGAGTGGAAATCTTAGTTTTTCTATTTTAGTAATTGATTGGTATAATTTGTGGTTGAATATGCCTTGGGGAGTTTTGGTTTGTGGAAACGTCATATTATAAACCCCTAAAACTCCTTCAATGCGAAATGTCAATCCTAAGTTGAAATCTCAATTTGTTTATGTCAAAATAATGGAAATTATGTAGATTTGCGGTTGTTATAATTTTTCCTTCTATTCCACTCCTTATTCTTCTTCTTTGAATTTGGTTAAAGGATTTTGATTAAGGAATAGCGTGTAAAGTACAAGTTTTATTCGTAGTTTGTACTGCTTATTCCCATGAATTAAATAGAAATTTATTTATTTATTTTTATATGAAAAAGTAGTTGAATAGAGCGTAAAAGTTAGAATTGTAAGTTTCTATTATCAATACATTCCATTATTTTGAATTAATAAGCTGAATTTAAATTTTAACTACATACATGTCTATTGATTGGGATTTTTGATATGAATATTGGAATTTTGGTATTGTTGATAATATGGAATGAGACTTGTATAATTTTTAAAGAGGTGGTATTTGAACACTAGTTTAGGACATATATTCCACACACTTAGAAATTACTAGGCATGTGTGTGTATATAAACGTAATTAACGTATAATTATAACGTATTAATTGCATGGTTATAAGCTATTAATTTTATTAAATCCCCCTTAAGAAGGCAATTACTGTTAAAGGCGAAATAAGAAAGATTTCTTATAAGGCCTTGATTATAGAAATGGTGGGGTGTGTGATAATATATGTAGAGTGTGATATAGATTGTGACTAAGTTATGCGAGGTCAGTCAAAAGCATATGGAAGTCTGCCCAGGTAATCTGGCAAACAACAGTGTGACTTTCAGGCTGATTTGAGACATCGTATATGATAAGTAACCACAATGACGTGAGGTTAGTCCCAAAATTCCATAGGGTAAATCTTAAGGGCAAATCTAACTACCAGTACCTACAAATAGTTGAGCCAATGTGAGATGTCACCATGGATATAGGTCATAATACGAAGGACCTGCTTCAGAGATTAAAGGTATTAAGTGATTGTGTGAGGGCACGCCTTTTCTCTATGTAGGAAGTAGTAAATGGTCAGAATTATGGATTAGGCAGGTAGAGGATATTTCAAGAAATGGCCCACTTCAATAGGAAGTATTAAGTGGATGAAGAGATTCCGTGCAATGTTAGCTAGATAGTTACTAGTGAGGAGTCTACATTGGAATTATAGTTAGTAAATGACATGGACTTGCCTTAAATAAGTTATTAATAGTTGGATCTGCCTAATTTCCATTAAAAGGTATTAAGTAACTTAAGTGTTATCTCTTACATTGATAGGACATTATGGATGATAGAAATGAGTTATTGGGTTGATTGCAAGTTGGCTATGGGCTTATATTTGAAAAGCATTTTATTTAAGTTTGAGAAAAGCCATTGGGCTTATATTTGAAAGGATTTATGATTTAGATAGAATACGTAAGACATATTCTTATTTAAATTATAATGTCCAAGTACCAATGTAGTAAGGCTCGAGATTTTTATTCACCGGACATATGTTGTTCTAACTCCCTCCTTATTACAACACAAGTTAGAAAAGATGATGGTGTTGAAGGCAAAGGCATGGAGAAAACTTGTGGCAGCTTATCTATTTATATACTTATGTTATTTTCTGATGTACCCATTAAAGTATGGTGATGTATTTTGAAAATGTTATACTACTGGATATTTGGTGATATTGTACTTTGTTTTATGACAATTTGATTTTTAATGAAATGGATATTGTTTCTGTTATTATATTTTATCCTTCCGTTGTGATTTTGAAAGTGTAAATAAATAGCTCTTTATTGTTGTTATTTTTACCAACTAATAGCCAGCTTTGAGATTGTTCTATGTTTTGATGGGCATTTTCTAGGTCTGAATATAGGCCCATTTCAGGACGGGTTATTACAATTATGGACTTTGATTGCACTATCACGTACAGTTGGGGCACCACCTATATTGATGTTTTGATATGTAGTATATTGTTTCGATCACGGGTTTCATTATTTGGTTTTGGGAGTTATTACAATATTAGTATTTTAAGTATTCCTGAAACTTTCACTTCATCATAGCGACTTCATGTTCTTCTGCCTTTTCCATGTATATTGCTTTGGTTGCAAATAATAGAAGGAGGAGGTATAATGGATCTTCTCATATATATTCAGTTGTCCATAACTAGGTTGATTTGAGAATGCATAAAAGGCAGTTGATGTGACATCCATTTGAAAATATTGAAACGATAGACAAGGAACCTCCTCATGTACCCTTCTGCATTTGGTAGTCATTAGTATCTTTGTGAGAGATGTTGGAGGCAGTTACATGATGATGATGTCATTCCTAATGATCCACACCTTACATATAATTATGTATTACTTACAGCCCGAATCAGCTTACTATAGCAAGAGATGTTGGTTATTGGTTAGTGGAGAGTTTCGTCATTATTAACCATCATACCATGATTTTTGCATAGATTTTATATAGTATCTTGTGATACCATTACTCATGCAGCCTTAATATATTTGGTTAAACCACCTACTGTTCATTATGGGATGGTACCTCCAATTATCGACGATCTCACATAGCCTAATCAAGGGTATCATGTACTGGATTTGGTTGGTCAATGGAAGTTCCTAAAGAAACTGTGCTAGTTTGCAATGGGTAAAATGAGTAGATTTCAAAAATAATTCCATATTTAGATCATAGTGGGCCTATGATGTATAATGAGTTTCACAAGATCCAAACTAGTTATTAAATAAAATTATATTTTATTTAACTTTATTTTACATCTGTTAATTAATCATATTAATTAATTTAACTAAATATTTTAATTTTGAATATATCATGTATACATTCAATAACAACATAACATAACATAACATAATATAAACATGTATATAACTATGCATACACATATAGGTATTGGAATTTATATCTAATGTATATACATATATATTATATTTACATATACATGTAACAAATTCACATGCATATTAAGAATATAAACATCTAAGTATATACATACGTTTGGACATAATACAATATATAATATATGTATATGGTTTGTATACACATATTGATAGTGTATGTGTGTAGAGGAGCATTCAATGGCACCTTTCGTAGCCCCATGATTTCCACCACACATTTCGATTTAAATAACAGTATGATGTGAAAGAGGGAGAAAGTTCTATTATTTAAATTAGAATATGTTGTGGAATCAGGAGGCTACAAGGGTCCTGCAAAATAGGGATGTCACTGAACGCTTCTCGTATATGTGTGTGTGTAGTTTAGACATATACTTACATATATGTGATATTTTATTGCCACTTATATATTTTAATATACGTACATATGTAAAATTATGAAAACAAATCTACATAAAATTAACATTCCAAAATAAGAGGAAATTAGAAAGATGAAATGAAACCAAAATTTTATTTTAGATTTAGATCTAATCAAATCGAAATTAAAAGGCAATAACATAATGTAATACATTAAATCATTTTTTAAACACTATTACAATAATAGATGTAATGCCGTATAAAAGTCCATAATTAATCACAATAAAAACCAAACCCTCAAGATTGAAGATCTGAAAATACACACAATCAACATAAAGAATGTAACATCCCGCCTTTTTGTACGTTTTAAGCAGACACACGTGCCAACTCAAACCATACAGAAGGGCGGATTGTTATTGGCGTGAATAAGAAAAGGCAGAGAAAGAAAAAACAAACAGAATCTCGCAGCGGAATGACAAAATATAATAATCAAATAACAGTTCAAGAAGCAATATACAAAACATTTGATTATACTTATACAATACAAAATCAGAGTTACACATATCAAAGATAAATAAATGACAATGCAGCGGAACAGTATGATGTAGTAGAATAATATAGTAAATAATAATACAATCTTCGTCTTCGTCCTCCAGAAACAAGTCTTCGAATCCTGAAATGCTCAGGCTGACCCGAGCGAATTGAAAAGACAAAACACTCGAGTCAGAACTAAAAGATCTTATGTAAGTCAAATCAACGGTAAATAAATATGAGTGTAAACGGCGTCGGAGATGTTTACGAGGTTTGACATCTTCTATCCAGTGTCTAACGTGAGTGCAGTAACTTAAGAGATGTTTGAGATTCACATCTCCTAAGGATCCGTTAAACTATCTACTATGTTGTACAATACGCTATTATAATTTGTCTACAGTAAGATCAACTATTAAAATAGCATTAAGGTGTTACCCATTTCCTCCTTAACACATTTTATAATGCCAATAGTCTATATAGTACCGTAACTCCTCATAAACTGAGGCCACCAGAGGATATCCCATAGGTACGACATAAAACAAACTCGTAGAAGGCGCGCTAGGGTAGGTGACACGGCACAACTAGGCAATGCCAGGGTAGATATACCAATTACACTTCCGGACTGGTGGTAACGCATAGCAGCTACTACCACCCACCTCGGAACACATTCCCAAATCAAAATCAAGGGTGGCCACCAAATCAGTTGCAAAGTCAGAATATAGTATCGAAGGAGTGTGCCCGATCGGAGGAATAACCTCACTTGGCCCGTCAATTGCTCATGTTTTAGCCACCTTAAGCTAACTCATGGGAGTCAGGTCCACATATATACCTCATATAGGATCATCGCCAACCATCCTACTTCATTCTGGAATCTCCACCGCGTACACAGTTGTCAAAGTGGTTTTCGATATTGGCAGAGAGTATGACAATATCTGATCCCGGTCTCTTTAACAACCAATCGCTTATTACACACCGAATGGTTCTTTTACATTTCCAAAATCATTTCATAATTGATATCAAAATATCATATTCAATTCAAATCATATCATTTTCGAAATCATTACTTACTTTCGAAATCATATTCACCTTTGAAATCATATCACATTTGAAATCATAGTTCGAAATTATATTTCCTTTCAAAAGTCATATTTCCAAAATAGGCTAAACTCTCATTTCAAAATATCATATTAAACCAAATATGTTATTTAATTCCCAACTTAGGTTATAACATCATTAACCATATTCACTTAAAAAAATCGAGAATTTGAATATAAACCCATCCATTTTACTTAGTTTGGAATTTAGAAGAAAATAGTTTTAAATAGTTTTAAATAGTTAATATAGATTTAAAATAGACTATATATAATTAAAATAGATTAAGTAGCTTTAAAATAGATTAATTAGATTTAAAATAATTTAAAACAGGTTAATTAGTTTAAATAAATTAAATGGTTATATAGGTTAAAATGATTTAATATAATTAATGCAGGTTAAAATAGTTTAATACTTTGAAAATCTTAATAATTAGAAATTTTGAAATAATATATTTTTAAAACAGTTTATATTAAAACTTGAATTTGGGATTAATATCAAATTAAACTATTCATTTCATTTCAACGCATTTGGACTATTTTCAATTTCCAAGTCAACAAACCAAATTCCAAACCTTTCAATTTAACATTTTAATAAACTATTGAATTTCATATCGTTTCAATCTATGTTCAAATATCAATTCGGATTACTCCAATTTCAATATATTTCAAAGTTATATTTCAAACCATTTTAATAAATCATCTTTCGATAACTTCTCTTATACTTTAAATTCAAATTTAAAATTTCAATTTTATTCCTTTAAACCAATTCCAATTCCATCATAAACTTGATTTCCAAAATAATTCAATTTATATAATCAAATTCTTATTTCAAAATATCATTTAACTCAACTCAAAAATTAAAGATTTTAAAATCATTTAATTTAACCAATCCGGTGTCCGTATATAATTCTCTATCCTAGGGTCAAGTAGTACGGATATTTATCATTTCAATCCTGTAACGAGCCCAGATTTTATAAATATTTAAATTAATAATTAATTTAATTTTTGAAGAAAATTTGTAAAATTTATCGATTTAAGTGATGCGAGTTTCCCCGAATTCAAATAAATTTTGGATAAATCATTAAAATTTAAAAATATTGTACATATGTGAATATATGTGTATTTGAGCATATATGAGTCAATCTGAAATAATATATATAGATATATATTTGATTTGAAATTAAATCGTAAATAAATGGTTTAAAAATACAAATTATATAAGATATAAAGTAAATATATATTTTAATCTCATGTTATTAAATCAATACAAATAATACAAATAGAATAAAACAAATAAAAATAATAAAGAAAGATTTAATAAAAATTAGAAGTTCACTTGTATCTTAAAGTAATAAAAACAAAACAAAAGAAAACAACTTACATTCAAATATGTAAAAATATAAGTAAATGCATTAACAAATTCTAATAACATGTAAATATAGAAACTCATGCATGTTTCAAAGTAAAATAAAAATACAAACAAATGTACTAATTAAGATCATATCAGCCGAGACAAGCAAGAAGAGGGATCGGGTTTGCTTCATTACAGCATGATGGGGGGTTCTCGCTTCGCGGTTTGGTGGCGAACGGGAGACTCTTACCCCTACATGTCCCTTTTGGGTAGGAAGGCCCTGGGTTGGTTGCGAGTCGAGAGGCTGGCCGTAAAAGCAAATTCGAGGTATCACTGTGTGCCATGGTGGGTCTGGGAAGGTTGCAAAACCTACCAGTCACCATTGCCTCGAGTCGTCACATTTGGTATCAGAGCTAAGGTTGAACTTTAGCTCAGGAGTATAACACATTAAGTAACTCATTAGAGATAGGGTGAACTATACCCTAGAATGAGTATTCCTCAGATATCCGTTCAAATACCTCAGTAAATTCTCTTGCTATCCACTGATAGTAAGTATGAGTGTAAGAAGAGGATGAGATAGGGGACAGGGGAATACGACTATAAATGTTCAATACTCTATAACAACAAGGAAGAAATATTTTCTCTATCAATCTCTTTTGTTCAACATCTTTTCTCAATTCTTCGATGGTTCCTGGTAGATCCAGGAAGAAGATTCGATATTTATATAGGACATAAACTCCGGATGGACCAAAATTGTTTGTTTGGATGAATTGGTTGCTTTGATTGTTGTGGTTAATAGGTTACTTTAGTTTCTAAACTAAAAGATTTGGAATTTTATCTATATATCTATCTATTCTTTGGGTCCCAATATATTCTACGAATGGTTAGTT
Source organism: Allium fistulosum (assembly GCA_030737815.1). Classification (NCBI taxonomy): domain Eukaryota; kingdom Viridiplantae; phylum Streptophyta; class Magnoliopsida; order Asparagales; family Amaryllidaceae; genus Allium; species Allium fistulosum. Next base: position 724,281,281 of record CM060901.1, read on the forward strand.
ATCCCTTTGAACTAACCGATGTCACTGTATATTTCGTAGATCTGGATAACCCGAGTATCTTGTGAAGTGTCAAACAGATTCGTTCTTGTATCTATTATCGATATTCTGATTTGGTAAGCCAAATGCAGAATAGACGTTCAGTTTGATTTGATGAAATATTCTTCATCTATCTTTGTGTCTCCTTGGCAAATTTCGAGGACGAAATTCTTTTAAGGGGGGAAGTCTGTAACGACCCCAGATTTTATAAATATTTAAATTAATAATTAATTTAATTTTTGAAGAAAATTTGTAAAATTTATCGATTTAAGTGATGCGAGTTTCCCCGAATTCAAATAAATTTTGGATAAATCATTAAAATTTAAAAATATTATGAATATTGTATATATGTGAATATATGTGTATTTGAGCATATATGAGTCAATTTGAAATAATATATATAGATATATATTTGATTTGAAATTAAATCGTAAATAAATGGTTTAAAAATACAAATTATATAAGATATAAAGTAAATATATATTTTAATCTCATGTTATTAAATCAATACAAACAATACAAATAGAATAAAACAAATAAAAATAATAAAGAAAGATTTAATAAAAATTAGAAGTTCACTTGTATCTTAAAGTAATAAAAACAAAACAAAAGAAAACAACTTACATTCAAATATGTAAAAATATAAGTAAATGCATTAACAAATTCTAATAACATGTAAATATAGAAACTCATGCATGTTTCAAAGTAAAATAAAAATACAAACAAATGTACTAATTAAGATCATATCAGCCGAGACAAGCAAGAAGAGGGAAGGGAAATAAATAAGCAAAGACTAGAAAAAGAGGAGATTTGTACATGGCAATTAATGCCAATATCTTGGTACACAATAACATACCATCTCAGCCGAAATAAAAGAAAGATAAAAGTGTAAATTGTTTAAGTATAAAAATATATATTTATACTTAAGTTAAAATTTTATAACAAAGCAATTAATGCAAGATATCTCTAGCCCAAAACAGATCTTGTCAAACCAAAAACAATATTTTTAAGTATGGTACAAATAAATAAGCTGTACAAGAAGAAAAATATATATATATGTAAGTAAAGACCTAAGAAAGAAGCCACCAGATCATGCTTATGCCTTGTACAAATGAAGAAAAATAAAAATGAGTTTGTACAGCCGAAATGAAAATAAAAATAAGGAAAGTTGTACAAACCATTAATGCAGCCACCATTGATCACTTCAGCCTACAAAACAAAGGAAAATATCTCGTGTTATATTGTACAAACCAATATTATATACCCTGTTCATTTCATTTCCTATATACATCTATCTCTTCTCATTTCAATTTCGTTTCCTCAAAGCTGAAAAAAAATCTGATGTAAACAATGTCATTCAAAACTTAAACAAAATCCAACTCAATTCGAAACAAATCAGATATTAAAGATTTCACTTGCAAATTTCTCAAGTCTGATTCAAAAGAAAACTCTGTTCTTCTTCCAAAAATAAGGTGAGCAACTCCTATTTTTAGAAGCTTAACCTGTTTTGATTTCTTGATGCTTGTGAGTAAACACAATTTTTAAAAACTTAAGTATGATTGAATCTGTGATCATATGGTGCTTGCATATGTATTTTGTTTGTATAGCTCTGTGATTTTATATATGAGTGTTCTGAGACAAATGAATATACTGTTGTTTCCTGTTTGTAGTTACAGGGTTAAGTAGATAATCAAAATACAAAACATCTTCTTCCAAATCATTTATAGGCTTATATTTTGAAACAAAATAAGTTGCTTACTCATGAATCAAGCTATAAAAATTTGTTTTAAGCATGTTGGTGAAGTATTACAGTTGTAAATTTAGTTTTATAGAGCATATCTAAAATCTATGCCAATTTCGAATGTTTTAAATTTTGGATTCGATTATATAACTTGAAACTACATTCGAAAATAGGATTTTTAAAACAAATATGGGAATTTTTAGTTAAGTATGCTTCGAGTAGTGTATAAATGAACCGAAAATGCTTTTTATCCAAATTCCAGCGATCAAAGTAGTTTTGAATGATGAAATCTTATGTGAAGCTTGCTGGATCATTGTTGAAGTCAGGAAAATTGCTAAAAAATGTCGATTGCAAGATTTTTTGGGACGAGGCGTAATTAGGGTTTAACCCTATGTTTTGAAGGTCGAAGTCACGAGGAAATGTCATAGTCTACATCGCGATTCAAGCAATCGAACCAAGGCCGATGGGTTCGTGAGTGGTCGGAGTGCTTTTGGCCGGAGGCGCGTGAGTTCTAGTGGTGTGTCGTGGTGGAGCGGGGGAAGTTTTGGGCATTCATAATGGTGTCTGGGTGCTTCACTTGCTCGTTTTTGTTTCTATTGTTTATCGTGATTGCTGGAGGTGTTTATGAGTCGTGGTGTTCGAAGGCGACTGGGAGGAGCCATCAGAGTTGGTCGGAGTGGCTCCGATTATCAGTGCATGTGCACGACGTCGAGGATTATCAGTGTGTTGTTGAATGATGGTAGCTCGAGTTGGTATCGAGGAGATGGAGTTTGGGCTCGGGAGTGTGTACGGGTTGCAAATGTTACCAGAAATAATTTGATATTATCAGATTTGAAGCTGGCTAAGGTTGAACTCGAGACTTGACTCGAGAAGTTTGAACTATGGCTCGGGTAATTTGATTCTTTGGCTCGGGTCAGGTTGTGATAACCACGTTTTGAAATTTAGTAAAACTAGTTTGTAAATTATTAACCCAAGATAACCTATAAGTAAATGAGAATCAAATTTTAAGGTTATTTAAATAAGGTCTTAAAGATAATTAGTTATCTTAAATAATGTTTTGATTTACTTAAAGGTTTTAAGTTTAATTTCATAATAATGATAATTGAGAAATTTGAAGAAAATAAATGGATTGTCTAGAACTTAATTAAGATTTGGGTAATTACAGATTAATTTAATTAATAAAGATGCTAAGGAGCAGATTAATTAATTTAATATAAATTATTTGGGGGTTATCAGCTAATTTATTAATTGGTAATTTGAGATTAATTGGTTAGTAAGTGGAGGTTAATTACTTAATGTAAGAAATTAAAGAAAAAATTTGTTAAGAATTTATTAATTTAATCAGTAATTAAGGGTTAAATTAATTAATGATTAAAGGTTGATTAATTGATGGTTAAAGAATAATTAATAGTAAGGGTTTGAAATTAATTAACCAAGATTAGTAATTAATCTAATTTAAGTTAGTCAGATAATTAATTGACCTTACTTATGATGTTTGGATTTCATTGAATGCTGCATATTGGATTGATATCTCTGTTATGTGATTATGATGCTATGAATTGCTTTATGCTGAACTGTGATACCTGTGATGAATATACTGCTATGTGAATGTGAGAACCCCTTTGCCCGTAAAACGGCATTTGAATTTCGATGCGACAGAGAGTCGGATTCCAGTTGGTCATCCGAAACCCACATCGAATTGTAATGATGAATCTTTGCAATTGATAAATTTATTTTATCTGTGAAACTGTGAATGAAGATAAGCGTTATGGATTATACCACTTATCGATATTGATATATCTGTGATGATTGATGTTGTGCACTATTGTGTAAAATCCCTGAACCACACTTATACACACACAAATATGGATTGCACGTGGAAATCGTTTAAGTCACAGATGATGTAAATTTAATGTTTTTGAAATTGAAATTTTAATTTCAATTGATTTTGAAATTGGAAATTTGGGTTTAAACTGAAAAGCTTTTGAATGGAATTTCAAAGATAAAAGTTATTTTGAATAACTTAATCGAGTTTTGAAATTTAAATAATTTGATTTAAATTTGAATTCAAGTTTGAAATTGAATTCTATGATTTGAAACTAGGGATTAAAGATGCTGTGCAAGTTATATATGGATTAAAACATTTTAAAGGTATTGATTTGGGAATTTGAATTTAATTCAAGGGTTTTAACTCGTGTAAATATAACTGGATTTTTCCGTAACGAAAACTACTTGTTTTCAAATAATAATGGCTTTCATTGTAAGAAAAGATTTCCAAATTGTGTTGAAAGGTTCAAGTTTGAAATAGAATTGAAATGTTTTGAAAACTATGAAATGAGTCTTTGATTCAAAGACCGGATGAGTTAATCCAACTTGAAATAGAATTGTTTTGAAAGCTATGAATTGAATCTGTTTATTTTTAACAGATTTAAAATGGTGATTTGTTTAAACCATTTGAAATGAAATTGTTTTGAAAGCTATAAGTTAAATCTTGATTTAAAGATTTAACGAGTTAATTCAATTGAAATGGAAATTGTTTTGAAATCCATGAATGGATCTTTGTGAATGGGGTGAACTTTGTGAATTGAATCTTTTTTGTTTAAAGATTAAAAGTGTGGAAATTGTTTAAACCATTGAAGGTTTTTGAAATGAATCTTTTTGTTTAAAAGATTGGAAATGGTAATTTGTTTTAACCATTCGAATGAAAAGTTTTGGGCTTTAAGCTGTGATTTAACTGAGACCCCAGTATCCATATGATTTGTAATTACGCTCGTTATTCGGTTTAGCCGGGGAAGGACCTTTGTGTCATATAACCCATTACGAATAGTGATACGACGTATATGGATAACATTTGAAGACCGTGGTGAAGACCGGATATTTTCGAAAACAAAAGGGCAACTCGTCGAATGTCTCTGCATCGACTGGTCCCCGGTATAAAGATTTTATCACCCTTTGGGATGGGAAGTCCGGACGTGATTAGAAATTATCTGGATTTGCAAGGGCTTCTTTAGAAGTGCCTTCGGTTCTGTTCGAACCCGGAACAGACTTGTATGGATGTGTGTTTGACGTTACACTTTGAGATGTAAAGCTGGTTTCTATCAAATACATTTTTGTTGGTGGCGGAGAATTTATTCTCTTAGCTTAACACCCTTCTCTGAGACGTACGAGCTCAGAGGTTATGTAGTTGATGGTTACTAGTGATACATTCCCAATTTGGTAATATGGCATACGAAGTGCTGTTGATCATTTGTTGAAAAAGCGTGGCTTTGTGAAAAAGCGTGGCTTTGTGAAAAAACGTGGCTTTGTGAAAAAGCGTAGCTTTGTGGACGAGACTTCGTCGAGCCTCACAACCCGGTAATCACTACGCCATAAATGGCCTACTGCAACACAAAAAAAATGTTGGCTCAGGCCCGAAAAATGTTGCCATAGGTCTATGGCAACACTTTTAGGGTGATGCAATTTTTGCCGTTGCCTTAGACCTCAAAGGCAACATTTTGACTATCTAAGGCAACATAAGTAATATTGTTGCAATAGAACCCTATTTGGGTCTATGGCAACACCCATAGGTATCTGTAGCAACATTCCAAAATGTTGCTATAGATATTAACTTTCTGAATTTATGGGGCCCACAATGTAGAGCATATTTGATTTTTTAATAAAAATAAATATTTATTTAATAAAATGCTATTGCACAGAATTTGATATTTAAACAGTAATTTATTTAAATAAATATTTTATTTCAACATTTGAAATAGTACAAATTCCTGACTCCACTATTTTACAATTCAATGATATATAACACTGATATTTACATATACAGATATTCCTCACTACATCACTCAGTTCACTCATTACATATGCAGTTTCAATTTATACAGACACCGACACTGACAAATATATGACGAGCCGAGTGCCGAGCCGAGTGCCGAGCTGAAGGCGAGCCGAGAAGCGGGTCGGGGCGCAGCGCCGGCGGGGGTCCGGGGCACCGCAGTCTCGGTGGGTCCGGGCGTAGCGCCGGCGGGGGTCCGAGGCACCGCAGTCCGGGGCACCGCCCGATTCATCCGATTTCGGAAGATCGAGCCTTCTTTGAAACGACGTAAAATGATGCACAAATGAACACCTCCTGCGAATTTGAACACCTCCTCGATGATTGACTTTTGCAACTCTTTCATGGCTTCTTCTGAATCATCCGACCTTTTTCCAGCCATCATTCTTAGCAAATTGTTGAGTGAAAACTGAAATAACCTTGCTTTTAGCTCTACCTTGGTAAAAGACCTAAAACCATGATAAATAAAAATTGACATTTCATCGAACATGTTGCGTGTTAATAAGTAATACATTACCCTTCTGAATTGGAATCATGAGAAAGCTTCTGAATGAGCTCACGGACTTCGGCATCACGAACCTCTACACTGCCACCATCCACTCCCCAAACTGCTGCAACTTACATCCCCTACAGCCCTTAACCTATGCCAAAACACTCACCAAACCTCATTACCAACCCGCTACCACTGCATACTTCATTATCGAAACCCCTACCAGCAAACTGCATTTTCTTCCAAACTACCATCTCACAACCAAAACATCCCAAACGCGCAACAACAAACAAAGCTCTAACCTATCACTTCATATACTTCAACCTCCATCACACCTTCATATCCAACTTCCACAAACTACGACAACCAGATTCACCATCCAGCTACAATCATCCACAAACTCCTGCCCCTATCACCTAACGAACTCGAACCATTTCTGCACATAGCACAACAAATCCCTTCCTCTACAATCTGTCACAACCAATTCGCATCTCCTCACCAACCCTATGCCTTCACCATCACAACAACCACCTACCTGCCTTCTCCGACAACCCGAACTACCCTTACACCCTAACTTCCTCACCAATCAAACTGAAAATCAACCTGTTAAAAACTCCTCCAAATCGTGAACCCACCAGCGCCTCCCATATCAAATTCACCAACCGCAATTTCAGCAACCCATCGACCAGAATGTGACGACCGCCCATGACCCCTGCACCGAATCTAGAGATAGTGCGCTGTAAAGTGTGCCAGGCGACCATGGACGATTGTCAAGGTAAGATTAAAACAACAGAATCTATCGTATTACTCACAGCGCATGGACAAAATACAATAGAACATATGTATAGTGAAGCTTTACAGAACAAAATGACATCTTATAAAACTCCATAATAGTTGAATACAAGCATTCATATAGTCAATACATCCAGCCTCACTACATATCTCTCAGAGAAAACAAAACAGCGGAACATCCAGTACATATAATAAGAAGATAATATGCAACCCTCCAGCTCGTCTTCGATATCAGCATCGTGAGAAGAGAACAGCACCTGTCACCTGCTACCTAGTCTGCCCGTCCCAAAATGGACGAACAGCCCAAGGCAATAAGAATTAAAACATAAAGCCTTGAGTCAGACAACAGTCTTAGTGAGCAGTAAATTAACTAACAACATACCAAAAGAGCATAAAGGAAAAGGAATAGGAATACAACCCTCCCACTCCAACCTCATTCTACAGTGATAGCCCCCAGACACACACTAAGCAGAAGCAAACATAGCAGAGCATACAATTTAAAGTAAGGCAATTGTCACTCGAGTCAAGAGCGATGTTTTCCAAGTACAAATCCCAAGGTCTAAAACCTAGGTCAGATAAGCACCCAGGAAATACCGCTCTTGAGATCGAATGATGATACAACCAAACATCCATGACTCGGCTATCACTGTTATCATTGTTGCGATATCACCGTTAATTGAATGACCGGCACATTCTTTCAGCCGTCCGTCAAGGGCTAATGGTAACCCCGGTTCTAGACATAACTCCCGCACGTCATCGTGACCCGTGCCTAGGATTATCGAATCTACCCAGAGTACTTGACCATCAACTTAGTCTTTTGGGCGTCCCCATGTACTCTTGCTTAGAGCATGCTAGAACCTTCAACAACGATGAGATCTCAACCTCCTAGTCATCCTCCTCGACGACTATTGCCATACTAGCTCAAGCGCCTCTCGAGCATCCATTATCCTCAACTCGAATCATATCACCGAGTTATCAACATGCTTGGAATGACCCCGCCTGGATTAGACCAAGTCTTCATCATATGATGCCTCGCTTCATTACATCCTCGCAAAGCTTCATCTCAACTTCACATCATCAAATCTATGCATAAGAGCTTCATCATCCCGCTACATATGCCACGAGCAGCTTTTCCAATTCAAGAGCCTTTCCCTTAGCTTTTGAATCACCTTCGATCTAAATCTAATCATCAATCATCTAGTTCATAACAATCAATCAAATCAAACATCAATCCAAGCAATCAAGCATTCAAAAATGATCTAAGTAGACAATTATAACAATAATGGCATTTTAGTAATTAAAGAGTTGAAAGTCCAATAAGCATGAAAACATGGATTATATCTCTACAAACTTGATGAATGAACTTGCATAGGTTAACATATGATAAAATGGATGCAACATCATCATGAACAATGGATCTACATGGATCTACACATAGGATGAAGAAAATGCATGGAAATCTCTATTTAATCACCAAATCGAGCCAACAATCCGATATACTCCTTTGGATCCGTGTGAGAGATAATCACCACTCACCAAATCACCTAAACAAACCCAAATCAACACACTTCAGATCTGGACAGCGAAGGATGAAGCTAGATCTATCACAAATCCGCTTCAAATGAAGAAATCTCTCTTGAAAAGATGAAGATCTTCAATCCAAGCTTTTGAATCTTCAATCTCGATCTTCGATTTGGATGGATGGAAGCACTAGATTAGAGTGGAGAAAAGAAGTGAAGAAGTGTAGAAGTCGAGCTCTCAAAATGGCAGCACTTCGTCGCTTCAAAATCCGGATCCCAAAAAGTGAGAACAACCCCTCCTATTTATAGCTGAAAACTGCCCTGAGACGAAATCTGGCCATCTCCTAAGTCGTTTCCGACTTACGACTTACGACTCTTGCCGACCTAACACTCACCGACCTAAGCCTCTCCGACCTAACAGATGAACGACTTAACTCCTCAGCGACCTAACAGTTGACGACCTAAGACAATGCGCTTCCTTCGACCTACGACTTAGTTGGGTTGCGACCTAACCACTTAGGCTTCTACGCGACCTAACACTTAGACGAAACCCAGCGACCTAACTCTAAAGCCAACACGCGACCTAACTAAAAGCAGAACTCACGACCTAACCCTTAGGTCGCTAACCTATAGGTCGCTCCACTATACTAGGTCGCTAACTACTGTCTCCAAACCCCTTAGGTCGCTGCCGACCTAACTATGCTAACTAGGAACCACTAGGTCGCTAACACGGCAACTCCTTAGGTCGTCCCAACCGACCTAACAACTTAACAAAAACTTAGGTTGCTCACAACATTTCCTTAGGTCGTTGCCGACCTAACTCTACCCCACGACCTAACCCCAGAATGCTTAGGTCGCCTACTACTCTTGAGTCAGTCGCGACTTATCACCTAGGTCGGTCACTACCTTAAGTCGGTTAACCCCACTTCCTTAACTCGGCAACGACTTAACAAACACTGGTCAGACGACTCAACTAGGCTTACGACTTAAGACTTAGTAGGTATACGACTCATCCCTCAACTCGTCCATAACTCTTAAGTCTTCCCTCCTAAGTCGTCTACGACCTAAACACTTGGTCATTCACTCGCCCAGACGTGATTCCTATACGACTTAAGCTTCCACACGCTCTTAAGTCGTTCAACCTATAAGTCGGTTGCGACTTATCTCTTAGGTCGTTCGCGACCTAGGACTTAGAAAAATCTCAACCAAAATCTGAAACAACCTAAAAAGTTGAAAATTCCAGATTCGAACGAACTTTCCGATCCGTGAAAATACGGGTCGTTACATTCTCTCCCCCTTAGGAATTTCGCCCCCGAAATTCCAAACAAACAAAGCAATCAAAAGCTATTCTGCACGCCTACCATCCATAGCAATCAACAAACCAAGCATCCAATTCTAGCTTAGCATGCAGAATTCTAAAACTAGAACAAGTTACAATATCGCGAGATGTCACGACGCCTTTGGGTCATACCTCGAAGAGTTCAGGATGAGCTGCTTTCATCCTCTCTTCCACCTCCCACGTACAGTCGTTATCATCATCACTCCATTGTACCTTGAGCAACTTGACCACTTTCCTCCTAAGCTGTTTCGTGTCGGTTTCAACAACACGAAGCGGCTTACGAGGTCTTCTATCAACAGGATCAACTTCGAAATCCTCATAGCTATCAACAGAAACCACTGTATTCGAGTCGTGCACATACTTCCGTAGATATGATACATGAAAAACATTGTGCACACTCGACATCTTCACCGGTAACTCCAGTCTATAAGCGAGCTTTCCAATTCGCTCGATGATCGGGAATGGTCCAACGAATCTCGGAGTCAATTTTCCTTTCTTCCCGAATCGAATAACATTCTTCAGTGGAGAAATCTTCACAAAAACCATATTACCAACGTCGAATTCCAAATCTTTACGACGCTTATCGGCATAACTCTTCTGACGGTCTTGGGCTGCCTTCATTCGTTGCCGAATGATCTCTATACAATCTGAAGTCTGACGAATCATCTCTGGCCCAAGCATCAGCTTTTCTCCAGTTTCCAACCAACATGTCGGAGAGTTACACGGTCTTCCATACAACGCCTCATACGGTGCCATACCAATACTTGACTGGTAACTGTTGTTGTACGCAAACTCCACCAAATGAAGGTGATCTTCCCATGATCCTCCGAAATCTAAAACACAGGCTCTGAGGAGATCTTCCAAAACTCGGTTGACTCTCTCAGTCTGACCATCTGTTTGGGGATGATAAGCTGTACTCAAACACAACTCGGTTCCCAAGACTTTCTGGAAGCTCTTCCAAAATCCACTAGTGAACAATGTGTCTCGATCGCTCACTATACTCTTCGGAATACCATGGAATCGAACTATCCACTTAACATACAACTCAGCCAACTTTGATGCAGTCCTAGTCGATCGAACAGGAATGAATCGTGCACTCTTAGTCAGACGATCCACAATGACCCAAATCCCTTCATTTCCCGTTCTGGTTCTAGGCAATCCATCAATAAAATCCATCGACACTTGTTCCCACTTCCATGTAGGAACTTCTAAGGGCTGAAGCAATCCACTTGGCTTCTTCTGTTCAGCCTTTACCAACTGACAGTTCATACACTTGGAAATGAAATCTCCAACATCCTTCTTCATGCCTTCCCAGTAGTAGGTTCTCTTCATATCCCGATACATCTTATTTCCACCTGGATGAATTGTCAACTTCGAGTGATGACTTTCCTTCAGAACTTCACTCCTCAATTCATCTATATCGGGAACCACTAGTCGTCCTTGCTTTCGAAGCCAACCTTCTCTATCGACCTCGAATCCTTTATCCTTTTCTGGCTCCAATCCAGATTCCAATTCACGGATAATCTTGACAAGCTTATCATCTCGCTTTTGACTCTCGCCAATCCTTTCCACAAGAGTCGGTCTTATCGATAAGTTTGCCAACATTTCAGGTTCCAATTCGCATCTAGGCCTGAAGTCAAATCCAGCTAAGTATTCGAGACTCTTCCATTCTGAAAACATGGCTCCCAATCCTGCATGTCTTCGACTTAACGCATCAGCCACTGCGTTACCTTTTCCCGGAGTATAAGCTATACCAAAATCATATGATGCTAAAAACTCTAGCCAACGTTGCTGCCGAAGATTCAAATCCTTCTGGGAGAAAAGATACTTCAACGACTTGTGATCCGTAAACAACTCGAATCGAACTCCCAACAGGTAATGTCTCCACATCTTCAGAGCAAATACAATCGCCGCTAACTCCAAATCATGAGTTGGGTAATTCCTTTCATGCGGCTTCAGTTGTCGACTGGCATACGCAACAACTTTATCCTTCTGCATCAGCACTGCTCCAAGTCCAGTACCACATGCGTCGGTGTAAACCACCATCTCATCATTCCCACTAGGAATAGTCAAAACAGGAGCACTTGTCAGTCTCTCTTTCAGGATTCCGAAAGCTTGCTCACACTTAGCATCCCAACTGAACACTTGGTTCTTCTTCGTCAATCCTGTTAATGGTGCAGCTATCTTGGAGAAGTCTTTGATAAACCGTCGATAATATCCTGCTAATCCAAGAAAACTTCTCACATCAGATGCATTCTTAGGTCTAACCCAATCCTGGATTGCTGCCACCTTAGCGGGATCAACCGCTATTCCATTCCCAGAAATTACATGGCCTAAGAACCTCACTTCACTCTTCCAGAAGTGACACTTCGAAAACTTAGCCTTCAGCTGATGTTTCCGCAAGATTTCCAAAACAATACGCAAGTGCGTCTTGTGCTCTTCTTCCGTTCTGGAATAAATCAGAATATCATCCACGAACACAAGTACGAACTTGTTCAACTGATCTCTGAACACTCTATTCATAAGATCCACAAAATATGCTGGCGCGTTAGTCAATCCAAACGGCATTACCAGCCATTCAAAGAAACCGGATGGTGTCCTAAAAGCAGTCTTCGGCACACTATCCTTAGCTACTCTCAACTGGTGAAATCCCGTTGCCAAATCCATCTGAGAAAACACCTTAGCTTCGTGAAGCTGATCAAACAAGTCATCTATTCTCGGCAATGGATACTTGTTCTTCTTAGTCACCTTATTCAGCTCACGATAATCCACACACAATCTCAACGACCCATCTGCCTTGGTTGCAAACACAACTGGTGCACCCCACTCGGACACACTACGCCGAATGAATCCTTTCTGCAAAAGGTCATCAACTTGCACCCTCAACTCCTGCTGTTCCCTAGGCGCCATCCGCCTAAGAGGCATCACAACAGGTCTGGCTCCTTCAACTAGATCTATACGAAACTCGATCTCTCTATGCGGCGGCAACCCTTTGACTTCGTCAAAGACATCCTCGAATCCATTTGCGATTGGCACTAAAGACAATCCATCCCGTGGAACAACTAGCGAATACATGAAGCTCATGAAGACGCCTTCCTCATGCTTACATCGTATCACAATCTTTCGCCCTTCCACATTCTCGACTGTCACCTCCAGCCTCTCACAATCAACCTTAGCCGCATACTTCCTAAGCCAGTCCATACCCAAAATAATTCCGAACCCCGCAAAGTTCAGAACAAAGCAATCACAAACAAAAGAGCAACCATGACTCGATACAACTAGACCACGGCATAACATACACAAACAAGACGAACCCCCAACTGGATTAGTCACAACCAGTGGCCTATCAACAATATCCGGTTCCAAACCTAACCGGCCTACTAGTTCATTACAAACAAACGAATGCGATGCTCCAGTATCAAACAAAACTCTAACTGGAATACCACATAGGAAAAGAGTACCTTGAACAACCACACTCTTTCCCTTCTCTTCAGCAGTAGGAGCTTTCGAAGACGACGGAACAGCTCCCAAAGCATAGGCTTGCACAATCTGCCTGTCCTTCCTCGGTTCTGGACAATTCTTCCTGAAATGTCCCGGCTTGTCACAGTTGTGACACTTCATCGGTGCCTTCGGATTCTTACAATCCTTAGAGAAATGGCCCTTCTGCTGACAATTGTAGCAAGTTACCTCGCCTTTCGGCTTCTTCTGGCCATCCTTACCCTTCTTCTGCTGCTGCCTCCTCTTCTGGTTTCCACCCTGCTGTGGTTTAGATTCTCCCTTGGTAACAGCAACAACAGGTCCTTCCTTAGGAAACAGACTCTCATGCCTAAGAGCTTTCTCCACAAGCTTCTCAAATGAATCGTCCAAATGATCCACCAACTGTCTCCCAAGATAACTATCCAAGCCGGTCACAAACTTCTCATTCTTCTGATAAGCAGATTCAATATATGACCGGGCATACTTGGACAAAGCTTCAAACTCAGAAACATACTCAAGAACAGATCTTCCACCCTGCTTGAGCTCTACAAACTTCTTGAACAGAACAGACTTCTGAGCTGTAGAAATGAACTTAGCTTCAAATCTGACTTGGAATTGCTCCCAAGTAATCTCTTCTTCCGGAGTAGTGATGGTAATAGAGTTCCACCAATCAGAAGCTCTCCCTTGAAGCTGCCTCGATGCCAACTTCCTCTTAGTTGCATCATCAATTCCCAAATCACCAAAGATCCTTCTACAAGCATCTATCCATCTCTGGACTTCGATAGTTGATTCTGTTCCCAAGAAAACCTTTCCTCCAAGAGCAGTATAATCCTTGCACAACTTAGCAAAATCCACTGGTTTCGGAGTTTGGACTTGAACTCCAACATCAACTGCTGCCCCCGGAACTGGTATCCTTCTCATGATCGAAGTCATCATAGCTTCGAACATGGCTGCATAATCAGCAGTCTCTTCAGTAGCACGGCCTCCCCTAGCAGCTGGTCTCCCTCTTCGACTCATTCTCAATATCTATAAAAAGGGAATGATTAGAACATCTAGAGAAACAACTGCATAAAGGACTCAAACCCTACTAAGCTACTATATTATATATAGTATTCATCCATCAAAATACAATTACGTCTCTCATACGTAGTTACTTCAGCGAGCGTTGGGTAAAATCGATTAACCAATGCTCTGATACCAAATGTGACGACCGCCCATGACCCCTGCACCGAATCTAGAGATAGTGCGCTGTAAAGTGTGCCAGGAGACCATGGACGATTGTCAAGGTAAGATTAAAACAACAGAATCTATCGTATTACTCACAGCGCATGGACAAAATACAATAGAACATATGTATAGTGAAGCTTTACAGAACAAAATGACATCTTATAAAACTCCATAATAGTTGAATACAAGCATTCATATAGTCAATACATCCAGCCTCACTACATATCTCTCAGAGAAAACAAAACAGCGGAACATCCAGTACATATAATAAGAAGATAATATGCAACCCTCCAGCTCGTCTTCGATATCAGCATCGTGAGAAGAGAACAGCACCTGTCACCTGCTACCTAGTCTGCCCGTCCCAAAATGGACGAACAGCCCAAGGCAATAAGAATTAAAACATAAAGCCTTGAGTCAGACAACAGTCTTAGTGAGCAGTAAATTAACTAACAACATACCAAAAGAGCATAAAGGAAAAGGAATAGGAATACAACCCTCCCACTCCAACCTCATTCTACAGTGATAGCCCCCAGACACACACTAAGCAGAAGCAAACATAGCAGAGCATACAATTTAAAGTAAGGCAATTGTCACTCGAGTCAAGAGCGATGTTTTCCAAGTACAAATCCCAAGGTCTAAAACCTAGGTCAGATAAGCACCCAGGAAATACCGCTCTTGAGATCGAATGATGATACAACCAAACATCCATGACTCGGCTATCACTGTTATCATTGTTGCGATATCACCGTTAATTGAATGACCGGCACATTCTTTCAGCCGTCCGTCAAGGGCTAATGGTAACCCCGGTTCTAGACATAACTCCCGCACGTCATCGTGACCCGTGCCTAGGATTATCGAATCTACCCAGAGTACTTGACCATCAACTTAGTCTTTTGGGCGTCCCCATGTACTCTTGCTTAGAGCATGCTAGAACCTTCAACAACGATGAGATCTCAACCTCCTAGTCATCCTCCTCGACGACTATTGCCATACTAGCTCAAGCGCCTCTCGAGCATCCATTATCCTCAACTCGAATCATATCACCGAGTTATCAACATGCTTGGAATGACCCCGCCTGGATTAGACCAAGTCTTCATCATATGATGCCTCGCTTCATTACATCCTCGCAAAGCTTCATCTCAACTTCACATCATCAAATCTATGCATAAGAGCTTCATCATCCCGCTACATATGCCACGAGCAGCTTTTCCAATTCAAGAGCCTTTCCCTTAGCTTTTGAATCACCTTCGATCTAAATCTAATCATCAATCATCTAGTTCATAACAATCAATCAAATCAAACATCAATCCAAGCAATCAAGCATTCAAAAATGATCTAAGTAGACAATTATAACAATAATGGCATTTTAGTAATTAAAGAGTTGAAAGTCCAATAAGCATGAAAACATGGATTATATCTCTACAAACTTGATGAATGAACTTGCATAGGTTAACATATGATAAAATGGATGCAACATCATCATGAACAATGGATCTACATGGATCTACACATAGGATGAAGAAAATGCATGGAAATCTCTATTTAATCACCAAATCGAGCCAACAATCCGATATACTCCTTTGGATCCGTGTGAGAGATAATCACCACTCACCAAATCACCTAAACAAACCCAAATCAACACACTTCAGATCTGGACAGCGAAGGATGAAGCTAGATCTATCACAAATCCGCTTCAAATGAAGAAATCTCTCTTGAAAAGATGAAGATCTTCAATCCAAGCTTTTGAATCTTCAATCTCGATCTTCGATTTGGATGGATGGAAGCACTAGATTAGAGTGGAGAAAAGAAGTGAAGAAGTGTAGAAGTCGAGCTCTCAAAATGGCAGCACTTCGTCGCTTCAAAATCCGGATCCCAAAAAGTGAGAACAACCCCTCCTATTTATAGCTGAAAACTGCCCTGAGACGAAATCTGGCCATCTCCTAAGTCGTTTCCGACTTACGACTTACGACTCTTGCCGACCTAACACTCACCGACCTAAGCCTCTCCGACCTAACAGATGAACGACTTAACTCCTCAGCGACCTAACAGTTGACGACCTAAGACAATGCGCTTCCTTCGACCTACGACTTAGTTGGGTTGCGACCTAACCACTTAGGCTTCTACGCGACCTAACACTTAGACGAAACCCAGCGACCTAACTCTAAAGCCAACACGCGACCTAACTAAAAGCAGAACTCACGACCTAACCCTTAGGTCGCTAACCTATAGGTCGCTCCACTATACTAGGTCGCTAACTACTGTCTCCAAACCCCTTAGGTCGCTGCCGACCTAACTATGCTAACTAGGAACCACTAGGTCGCTAACACGGCAACTCCTTAGGTCGTCCCAACCGACCTAACAACTTAACAAAAACTTAGGTTGCTCACAACATTTCCTTAGGTCGTTGCCGACCTAACTCTACCCCACGACCTAACCCCAGAATGCTTAGGTCGCCTACTACTCTTGAGTCAGTCGCGACTTATCACCTAGGTCGGTCACTACCTTAAGTCGGTTAACCCCACTTCCTTAACTCGGCAACGACTTAACAAACACTGGTCAGACGACTCAACTAGGCTTACGACTTAAGACTTAGTAGGTATACGACTCATCCCTCAACTCGTCCATAACTCTTAAGTCTTCCCTCCTAAGTCGTCTACGACCTAAACACTTGGTCATTCACTCGCCCAGACGTGATTCCTATACGACTTAAGCTTCCACACGCTCTTAAGTCGTTCAACCTATAAGTCGGTTGCGACTTATCTCTTAGGTCGTTCGCGACCTAGGACTTAGAAAAATCTCAACCAAAATCTGAAACAACCTAAAAAGTTGAAAATTCCAGATTCGAACGAACTTTCCGATCCGTGAAAATACGGGTCGTTACACAGAACTACCTTAAATCACCATTGGCCTCACCTCCATCGCTTGAAATTTCAATCGCAATCACCCACTTCCGTAACCCAGTCCAATCATGACCTAACTCCAACAACAATCGCCGATTCACAAGCCGAACAGACATTTCCAGATCTCGACAACAAAGCAAACGGCGCTCGACATGTAGGCAAACAGCAGCGAAATTGGAGGTTAGAACGAAATGGGAACGAAGCTTGTCTGAGATCACTACCAAACTTTGGAAAAAGGACGCGATTTTGTTTTTGGAAGAAAAAAAAGAAACGAAAATATGATTTGGAAATTAGGGATTTGGAAATTGGGGGTGAGAACGAAAATGATATGAAAAGTAAAGCGGGAAAACGAAAATTTGGAGCAAATGGTAGCGGTGATCCAGTTTAACAATCGGATTAAATGTAGACCGTTGGATCGTATTCACGCGGATTGCTAATTTTATTAATTTTTTTATCTAAATACATCTATAGCAACACTATATAAAAATGTTGCATCGTGTTACACTTTTTTGGCTAGAGCAACACATTTTTATGGCTAAGGTAACACCATAAATACAACGTTGCAGTAGGACCAAAATTTTATATCTATCGCAACATTTTAGCTGGCAACACCTTGCAAAAATGTTGCAGAAGGTCATTTATGGCGTAGTGAATGGTCGAAACAGGAATGTTGCGACAAAGGTTTGTAGGGGTAGCGCCCCTAGGGTATGTCATTTCCTTCTGGATAAAAGGTGATATCATGGTTTGGAGCCCAGATATTTTACCTATGTTGATTATACTTTGTAGTTGTTGCTTTGTGATTGAGGATCCTCGGATAAAGGTCGGTGACGACCGGGGGATGACATAGCTCGTGTGTTAGTTACCTAGTTACAGCTGTACGGCGTGAGGTAGTGTCAGTGTGTTAGTTACCTAGTCACAGCTGTACAGCGTGAGGTCTCGTCGGCCTTGTGTTTGCAGAGATTCGGTTAGGATCCGGGGCGTCTTTCCAGAGGCGTTTTCCATTTCGGCGTAAGGAAGTTCCTTTGCCTGACCATTTGTTGGAAATCCAAAGAAACAATACGAACCTTGTACGGTTTTAGTTGTAGAACCTGCCATTTACTTATGGTGGTCACCACTGTTTAGATGGTAGCTATAGTAGGCATACAATAATGGTTGTATGTTGGCTAAGATTTATATTGTATTTTCGAAATGTTTTCCACTATGCACTATTAATAATATCAAAAGAGTTTTCTTTGCGTAGTAAGCATATTTGACTATCATAAGGAGAAATCTCCTCCAATTCTGCGTTTGCATTATGTGTGTGGTGGGAGGCCTTATGGTAGTTTCATTTTCCAAGAACATTGCGGATTTCAATGTTTAAAATTCTTTTGTTTTTTTAAGATAAACTGTTTTTGTTGCTCACACCAGTCCCATGACTGATCCGGAGTTTATTGTTCCCTTCCTAAACTCTGGGTGCCCACTATTTTCCACACAGGCAGTCTAGAGTTTGGTTTATCAAATATTCAGGTTTAGTAGATTATCTGGAGCTAGCTATGGATTGGAGCATTCTATTGGAGATATTCTATCCGCTACTGGTGTTATCTATTTTCTTTCCGCTGCTATTTCTTGTATCATATCTCTGATGTATATTGATATATGTTGTATCATTCTGTTATATCATATTGTATCAGATTTTTGTATCTGTCATTGTATCAATGTTATATATATTGATATATTCTTTTTCTTCCGCTGTGTTGTTATACTTAATGGTGTTATAAGCTCCGGTGAACCAGATTCGGCGTTTGAATCTACGGCATTTTGAGTACAGTTGAAGTACGGGTGCCGATTTTCGAAGGCCGATTTCAGGATCATCACAAATCCGCAATTTAAAATTTTACGGTTATATATCATTTCAAACCGCAATCCCGAATTAATAATAAAATCCATAAAATAGCTCGAGTCTATCATTTCAACCCATAACGATTTTTCCCTAATCTATAGATCACTCGAGTATGTATCATTTCAACCCATAGGGAACTTGTAGTTTATAACGATATAAAATAAAACATCCATTCATCCAATATCAACAATAAACATCCATCACAATCATCATCCAAATCAATCAATAAATATCAATATAGAACTGATAATCAATAACAGGTATTTAACTGGCAACTTATATTCAATAATAAATTAAATAACGATTTAATTCAAATAAATTTAAATTAATTGAGATGACGATTAAAATATACCAGACAACTATAAATAAATTTCTAATCACATCATAGATTTAATTTAACATACATAAGTTTTAGAAGTTGTGAGTGGGTTAAAACACTCATCTTTGAATTTAAATTGAATTTAAATCCAATTTAAACCAAAAACTCAAACAGTCACAGAATTCGTCCAAACGAGCGTCAAAATGTCCGTAATTTTGATTTGATCCCAACGCCAGAAACCGCGCGTGAATTGGACCTCGCAAGTGAAAGTTATGCAGTTTAGAACATTTGAATTTTAAATAATTTAAATTAAATAACAAAATTCGTACCACCACTCCTTAACTGCCACGTCGCATCAGCCTTTCCTCCTATCTCATGTTCGAACCCACTTCTCAACTCAACACCCTACAGTAGCTGCCACCTAGATGACCACAAACGTACGCCACTGGCCATCGCGCAGCCACGATTCAAGCGCCGCCCATCCCTGAGTCGCGCCCACATACCACGCGGTGGCCCCCTCGGCGATCGAACGCTCAAAATTTTGCAGCAGCCGCCACTTCCTACTTGACCTAATCGAATTTTTGACGAAGATCCAACCGTCAAAACGCCAAACAGCTCACGCCGATGAACTCCCCTCTGTCCTCTTTACAATACCGCATCATTGATTCAACGATCAGTCGAAGTTGATCGACGATCAACGAACGGCCAAGAATAGTTCGCCCCGTTCTGGCCACACGGAAACCCAAATCGAAAAACAAATCACATATTTGACTTGCGCTCGTCGAGAAATTCAAATCGAGATATAATTCGATATAGTTTGAGGAGTTTAAATTTTGAAGTTGAATTTTGATTTGAAATTGCAATTGGATTTGGAATTGGGAATTTGTTTGTTTGGTATTGAGAAGGAGAAGTCAGAGAGAATTATACGAATAGACAAATGAGAATGAGGAGTGGCTAGGGTTTATAACGAGGTATTTATAGGCAGATCAGAAAATAGAAATAATGGACAAGATTGATTTAGATTGGAACGATAAACGACCCGAAAAGCCCGTTCTGTCTCTGGAACGAAAATGGGTCAACCCATATATCAAAATAGATGTTTTCAAAAAAAATTAAATTCAATGGAACAGGTTTCAAGTCCTGATTCCATCGTATAAAGAAGTTATGCAAAAATCAGCTTATTTCAAATTGATTTCAATTAAATTGATTTCATGGCGTTTCAAGCCCGTACGATCAAACGACAAGTCTGATCGTTACGAAACTTGATATCCTATAATAATTCATCATTACGGATCCGATGAAACTGATTTCGTCGAAATCCGAGTTAGTTGCCAAAATGGCTATATTTCAGTTAATTAAATAAATTAATTAAATCACTTTTTAATTCAATATTTATTAACTAACAAATTTTATCAATTTTGATTACCTAGACATATATAATAAGTTATAGTAAATTTACATATCAATTTCAGTGTTGATTATTTCAATAATTACAGCATTCAAATTCAACTACAATTAATCCAATTAATTAAAGTTTATTTCAAATAAATTGATTTTATTTGATTCAAATCTTATACTCAATCAATTATTATTCTATAAACATAGCTAACATTTATTTTACACTTCATTACATTGATACTCAAATTTCCATCTTTATTTGTATTAATTACTATATTTCAATTATATTGAATTTTGTCAGTTTTATACATTAATTAAAATTTAAAATCTCTATTTATTTATCTTGATTTCATTCTTTTATTAAACCAATTGTTACCTTATGAATAGAATTAGCATTTCTATTCATTTTATTACATTCACAATTTCCAGTCATTGTCTTACTCACATTAATGTAACATTTAATTCCATTCAATTACAATTGATTTCCAATTAAATTTATAACTAATTACATAGGTAATTTATAATAATTGTTACCATTTACCTTCCATCACACTTATAAATTCATTATTTACAAACAAATATTACAATTACTTACATAACACAGATTTTTATTCAATTACCATTTATTATATACTATTTCATTAATGAATTGAATATTTACATTTGTTTTCCTATATTCATTCTATAACCAAGTATAACCTTTACATTATTTCAATTGATTGGAATTCCATTCAAGTTGTTAATAATTTACTTTAATTAACATTGTTACCTTTAATTTTAGTTATTATTTCACTATTAAATTATAGATTTTTATTTCTTTTAATATTTAATCACAGAATTTTATTAAATTAACCATTTTAATTATCAAAAATTACGGGTCGTTACACTCTCCCCTACTCAAAACTTTTCGTCCACGAAAAGAAAAAAGAAGGGAAAAGAAGGAATTAGGTAATCAACATACCTTGTTCAAAATATTAAATTTATAAACAATTAATTTACATAATTAATTAATTTAAATAAAATATATCCATTTATAACCATTAAATCCTTTTATACTCAAACTAATAAAATTTGGAAAACATTTCTCAAAATTTTCTAAGTCCAAAATTCACGAAAATTTTCGGCAGAGTCTCCTTTGTACGAAGAGGCTCGGGAGAAATAACAATATCAAAATATAACAATATCTCATATATTTTCCAAAATAATAAATCCCAATAGGGGGAAAATATAATATAATATCGCTAGGAAACCGTAATCCGAGAACGTACCTATTTGTCGGGCAAATAACGCTTAATTATGAAACCAAAAGCAGTAGCAATTGCTTCCATAACCTGTATTTCACTTATATAATCCAAAGAGGTTAATAATTACATAAAATAAAATGTTTAACGTTGTTTCAACCACTAACAAACAAATCAATATAAAACAACAATCACTTGTAACCACAGCATACAATCATCATATGAAATCAATACAAATCAATTATCCATCCATATCAACCAAAACAAATAGTTTGTTCGGGTTAAGACACTTTTAATCACATAGAATGACAAATAACTACTAAGTATACCATTTACTCAACAGTCTTAGATAAACTCAATAGATTATTCATACATCTTAAACAATTAGAAGTATCCTATCCCAAACAACCCATAAACCAAAACAA
The DNA here is from genome assembly GCA_030737815.1 of Allium fistulosum. Classification (NCBI taxonomy): domain Eukaryota; kingdom Viridiplantae; phylum Streptophyta; class Magnoliopsida; order Asparagales; family Amaryllidaceae; genus Allium; species Allium fistulosum. The sequence continues at coordinate 724,303,891 of CM060901.1, forward strand.
ACAATAATTTACAATGTACTTGAGTTATTCTTATTAAATTTCTTTCACAATATTTACATTTTTTTTTCTTTTCATCCATACAACGATTATTTCTTTAACTTACATTTATCTCTTACAAAATTTTATTCCCATTCATTCATTCAGTGTTTATTTCATTTATTTTTCCTTTATTACTTTCAAAAATTCATTTTCATTTATTCATATCATGTCAATTTCTTTTATTGCATTACATTCATTTTATTATTTACTTTAATTATAAATAGTTTCAATATTAACTTAAGTTCAAAATCCTTTACATACAATACTCATTTTCTATTTCATTTAATTAGTAGTATTACAATTTTAACTCAAGTTTATAACTATTTTCATATCAAATTTCTTATTTATAAAAGTGAATTTCATTGAACACTTCCATTACATAAGTTTTACTTGTAAAAATTTCCATTACATATTCTTTTAACATTTCCACTTTTATAATTGGTAAGTTATATATATATATATATATGTCTTTAAGAATGCAATTGAAAGTTACACAAGCTTATCTTATTTCATTTTAGTAAATACATGTCCAATAGTTACCATTTCTTATATTTTATATTCTATTTATTTACAGGTTATCAGTTTCAAACTTCTCATATGCTTCATTCATAACTTTAGCATTTAATTTCTTATTTTCATTTAGAAATTCCAATTATTGAATAGTTAAATTCCATTTCATTCTCAATAATTAAAACTTCTAATTTATAGAAATATAAGAACTAAATGTCGGGTTCCATTTCAAATCATTTAAAATAATATATACATATATATATACACACACACTCATAACTTTTATATCCAATCATATTTAAACTTTAAAAATTTTATTTGTTTATCAAAATAGATCTGTAGTAAAACTACTACAATGGCCTTCCCATTTTGAAACTCAAAAATGAATGTCGATGATGCGTGCACTCATCACCGAAATTATTTTCCAGCGACCGAGAGGGTAGTACAGAACTTATTTCTATTCAAAATTTCTAAAAAAATTCTTTCAAATCACATTGAAATATTAATATCAGAAAATACTTCTAAATAATATTATTATTGTATTCCAAAGTCATTTGAAAGAAATTTTCAAAAACCCTTGGGACTTTAGTTCTAAATTTCCAATTTACATTTATTTTATTTACAAATCTTATTTCCAACCAGTCTTTATAAGTTTCACTACTTAAAAACCAACCAATTACATCCAATTATATCATTTATAAAATCTATTATTTTATATATACAAAATATATAGTAGGCAAAATTATTTCATTCACCTCCATTTCAAAACAATATTATGTCCGTGAGTCCTATTAAGCATTTAGAAATCCCTATCAATGTCATAGCGTCCTATGTACCGACCAGAATTTATAAATACAAAACGGAACAAATTAACACAATATAAAACATTTTATAACACTAAAAAATACGCTCTCATATATATACTCTCAATGACTCATTCTAGGGTATTACTACCCTATTTAATATGAGTCAGACCCCACAAAGCTAAGGTATAAAAATGTTTTGAAAATGATTTCTTTGGTTTTGAAAAGAAATATATGGTTTTGATAAATATTGATTTTAAAGATTCATTAAGTTGATTTAATAAAGTTGATAAATAATATGTTCAAGTATTTATTTAATATCTATATCTTCAAATATAGAATTTATAATGATTTGAAATTGATTGAAATTATATTTATTTAAGAATTATACTTAAATAAGTTTGATTTGAAATGTATTTACTTTGAAATTTAAAGAAGTGTTTTACAACTTGAAATTTGAAAAGGTGACTTAAATGGATATTTCAAACTTATATGTATATAAATGGGATATTTTGTTTATTTAAACTTGTGAAAATTGAAATTTGTATTTAAATGTTATGGAAATGATTAAGTTAATATTTCAAAACGAAATAATTGTAAAATGAATCTGATATGTATATAAATTTATCGAATTTAGTTTGAAATATTGAATATTTAAAGCTTTGAAATATATTAAAATTGAAATGGCTTATTTTATGGTTCAGATATATATTTGAAATCAATAATTTGAAATGGTTTATTTAGAAGCTGAATCGAGTTGAAACTGATGATTTGAGATTTGATTAAATTAAATTTTTGGAATTCGAGTTAATTTGAATCGGTTTGTGAAATTTGAGGAAACTATTTTATTTTATAAAGGAATTTTAATATCTAAACTATTTAAAAGGAAAGTGTTATGATTTCCAAAATACTATGATTTCAAAGCTGTGATTTCCAATGTGTTTAGATTTTTAAAAAGACTATGATTTCGAAAGCGTTGTAACTTTGGAACGTAATCTGATTTTGAAAATGGATATATTTGAAATGAAATGATATCGTATTAAATTGGGTTTTGAAATGATAACGATATTTTGGTTTTGAAGTATAAACTATTTTGAAATGAGCATGGTGTTATAATAACGATTGGTTGGCAAAGAGACCGGGATCGGATATGGACATACTCCTTGTCGATAACGAAAACCACTTTGACATCCGTGTACGCGGTGGAGATTCCAGAATGAAGTAGGATGGTGGCGGCGTTCTTAAGGTATGTTACGTGGACCCAACTCCCGTGAGTTGGCATAAGGTGGCTAAAACAGGAGCGACCTCGGACCAGTGAGGTAGCACCTCTTCTCGGACGCATTTCTTCGATAGTATACTCATACTTGTGATTTGACTAGATGGCCATCCTCCGATTTGGGAATGTTGTTCGAGGTGGACGATAGTGGCTGCTATGCGCTCCATCAGTCCGTGTGCGTAATTGGTATATCTACCCTGGCATTGCCTAGTTGTGCCGTGTCACCTACCATATCGAGCTTTACTACGATTATGATTTTAAGATCCGACCGCGTTAAGGTTCTCCATCCCCTTAACGCTATTTTCCAATATGATTATACTTTACTTATTTAGACACTATTATAATAGCGAATATTACTACATAGTAGATAGTTTAACGGACCCTTAGAGGATGGTTATCCCAAACATCCTTTAAGTTACTTGTATTTCAGTTGATATTTCACTTGAGTTGGATTTATTGAATATAAGAATGTTAATCCTGACTCGAGTGTTTTGTGTTTTGCTTTACGCTCGGGTCAGACTGAGTGATACAGCATTTGAGACTCACCTTGGAGTTGGAGCTTCGCTTGGAGATCCAGCTATCTATCGATCCTGCTTTCAGTTATTCAGTTGATTCCAATGATGTATTCAGATCTTGTATTTGATTATTGTATTGAGACATCTATTGTATTTGAGACTTCTGTTGTATCTTGTTTGACTCTATTATATATATAGTAGCTTCATGAACTACTATCCTTTTGTTTCCGCTGCATTATTGTTATATTACTCTGTGTCTGTGATCTGTAATTATTTTATTTACTGTATATATTGAGTTTTGCCAAATTTTATTTACAATCCATTGTTTTGAATTATTCAAGTCCGACATGTATGGATTTATTGTCGATTTGAATAGTCCAAAATACTGGGTCGTTACATTATCGCTAAACCACGCTCTGATACCAGCTGTAACATACCGCCTTTTTGTACGTTTTAAGAAGACACACATGCCAACTCAAAACATACAGAAGGGCGGATTGTTATTGGGGTGAATAAGAAAAAGCAAAGAAAGAAAAAAACAAAATAGAATCTCGCAGCGGAATGACAAAATATAATATTCAAATAACAGTTCATGAAGTGTATACAAAACATTTGATTATACTTATACAATACAAAATCAGAGTTACACATATCAAAGATAAATAAATGATAATGCAGCGGAACAGTATGATGTAGTGGAATAATATAGTAAATAATAATACAATCTTCGTCTTCGTCCTCCAGAAACAAGTCTTCGAATCCTGAAATGCTCAGGCTGACCCGAGCGAATTGAAAAGACAAAACACTCGAATTAGAACTAAAAGATCTTATGTAAGTCAAATCAACGGTAAATAAATATGAGTTTAAACGACGTCGGAGATGTTTATGGGGTTTGACATCTCCTATACAGTGTCTAACGTGAGTGCAGTAACTTAAGAGATGTTCGGGATTCACATCTCCTAAGGATCCGTTAAACTATCTACTATGTAGTACAATACGCTATTATAATATGTCTACAGTAAGATAAACTATTAAAATAGCGTTAAGGTGTTACCAATTTCCCCCTTAACACATTTTATAATGCCAATAGTCTATATAGTACCGTAACTCCCCGTAAACTGGGGCCGCCATGGGATACCCCATAGGTACGACATAAAACAAACTCGTAGAAGGCGCACTAGGGTAGGTGACATGACACAACTAGGCAATGCCAGGGTAGATATACCTACACTTCCGGACTGGTGGTAACGCATAGCAGCTACTACCGCCCACCTCGGAACACACCCCCAAATCAAAATCGAGGGTGGTCACCAAATCGGTCGCAAAGTCAGAATATAGTATCGAAGGAGTGTGCCCGATCGTAGGAATGACCTCACTTGGCCCGTCAATTGCTCCTGTTTTAGCCACCTTAAGCTAACTCATGGGAGTCGGGTCCACGTATATACGTCATATAGGATCGTCGCCAACCATCCTACTTCATTCTGGAATCTTCACCGCATACACAGTTGTCAAAGTGGTTTTCGGTATTGGCAGAGAGTGTGACAATATCTGATCCCAGTCCCTTTAACAACCAATCGCTTATTACACACCGGATGGTTCTTTTACATTTCCAAAATCATTTCATAATTGATATCAAAATATCATATTTAATTCAAATCATATCATTTTCGAAATCATTACTTACTTTCGAAATCATATTCACCTCTGAAATCATATCACATTTGTAATCATAGTTCGAAATTATATTTCCTTTCAAAAGTCATATTTCCAAAATAGGCTGAACTCTCATTTCAAAATATCATATTAAACCAAATATGTTATTTAATTCCCAACTTAGGTTATAACATCATTAACCATATTCACTTAAAAAAATCGAGAATTTGAATATAAACCCATCCATTTTACTTAGTTTGGAATTTAGAAGAAAATAGTTTAAATAGTTATAAATAGTTAATATCGATTTAAAATAGATTAAATATAATTAAAATACATTAAGTAGCTTTAAAATAGATTAATTAGATTTAAAATAATTTAAAACAGGTTAATTAGTTTAAATAAATTAAATGGTTTAAAATAGGTTAAAATGATTTAATATAATTAATACATGTTAAAATAGTTTAATACTTTGAATATCTTAATAATTAGAAATTTTGAAATAATATATTTTTAAAACAGTTTATATTAGAACATGAATTTGGGATTAATATCAAATTAAACTATGCATTTCATTTCAACGCATTTGGACCATTTTCAATTTCCAAGTCAACAAACCAAATTCCAAACCTTTCAATTTAACATTTCAATAAACTATTGAATTTCATATCGTTTCAATCTATGTTCAAATATCAATTCGGATTACTCCAATTTCAATATATTTCAAAGTTATATTTCAAACCATTTTAATAAATCATCTTTCGATAACTTCTCTTATACTTTAAATTCAAATTTAAAATTTCAATTTTATTCCTTTAAACCAATTCCAATTCCAACATAAACTTGATTTCCAAAATAATTCAATTTATATAATCAAATTCTAATTTCAAAATATCATTTAACTCAACTCAAAAATTAAAGATTTTAAAATCATTTAATTTAACAAATCCGGTATCCGTATATAATTCTCTACCCTATGGTCAAGTGGTACAGATATTTATCATTTCAATACGCAATTTAAAATTTTACGGTTATATATCATTTCTAACCGCAATCCTGAATTAATAATAAAATCCATAAAATCGCTCGAGTCTATCATTTCAACCCATAACGATTTTTCCCTAATCTATAGATCATTCGGGTATGTATCATTTCAACCCATAGGGAACTTGCAGTTTATAACGATATAAAATAAAACATCCATTCATCCAATATCAACAATCAACATCCATCACAATCATCATCCAAATCAATCAATAAATATCAATATAGAACTGATAATCAATAACATGTATTTAACTGGCAACTTATATTCAATAATAAATAAAATAACGATTTAATTCAAATAAATTCAAATTAATTGAGATGATGATTAAAATATACCAGACAGCCATAAATAAATTTCTAATCACATCATAGATTTAATTTAACAAACATAAGAAATTTTAGAAGTTGTGAGTGGGTTAAAACACACCTTTGAAATCAAATTGAATTTAAATCCAATTTTAACCCAAAATTCAAACAGTCGCAGAATTCGTCCAAACTAGCATCAAAATGTCCGGAATTTTGATACGATCCCAACGCCAGAAACCGCGCGTGAATTGGACCTCGCAAGTGAAAGTTATGCAGTTTAGAACATTTGAATTTTAAATAATTTAAATTAAATAACAAAACTCGTACCACCACTCCTTAACTGCCATGTCGCATCAGCCTTTCCTCCTATCTCACGTTCGAACCTGCTTCTCGGCTCAACACCCTACAGTAGCCGCCACCTAGATGACCGGAAACATCACGCGGCCACGATTCAAGCGCCGCCCATCCCTGAGTCGCGCCCACATACCACGCGGCGGCCCCTCGGCGATCGAACGCTCAAAATTTTGCAGCAGCCGCCACTTCCTACTTGACCTAATCAAATTTTTGACGAAGATCCAACGGTCAAAACACCAAACAGCTCACGCCGATGAACTCCCCTCGGTCCTCTCTACAATATCGCATCATTGATTCGACGATCCGTCGAAGTTGATTGACAATCAACGAACGGCAAAGAATAGTTCGCCCGTTCTGGCCACACAGAAACTCAAATCAAAAAAGGAATCGCATATTTTACTTGCACTCGTCGAGAACTTCAAATCGAGATATAATTCGATATAGTTTGTGGAGTTTTAATTTTGAAGTTGAATTTTGATTTGAAATTGCAATTGGATTTGGAATTGGGAATTTGTTTGTCTGCCATTGAGAAGGAGAAGTCAGAGAGAATTGTACATACAGACAAATGATAATGAGGAGTGGCTAGGGTTTATAACGAGGTATTTATAGGCAGATCAGAAAATAGAAATAACGGACAAGATTGATTTGGATTGGAACGATAAACGACCCGAAAAGCCCAATCTGTGTCCGAAACGAAAATGGATCAACCCATATATCAAAATAGATGTTTTCATAAAAACTTAAATTCAATGGAATAGGTTTCAAGTCCTGATTCCATCGTATGAAGAAGTTATGGAAAAATCAGCTTATTTCAAATTGATTTCAATTAAATTGATTTCAAGGCATTTCGAGCCCGTACGATCAAACGACAAGTTCGATCATTACGAAACTTGAAATCCTATAATAACTCACCGTTACGTATCCGATGAAATGGGTTTCGTCGAAATCCGAGTCAGTGGCCAAAATGGCTATATTTCAGTTAATTAAATCACTTTTTAATTCAATATTTATTAACTAACAAATTTTATCATTTTTGATTACCTAGACATATATAATAATTTATAGTAAATTTACATATCAATTTCAGTGTTGATTATTTCAATAATTACAGCGTTCAAATTCAACTGCAATTAATCCAATTAATTAAAGTTTATTTCAATTAAATTGATTTTGATTGATTCAAATCTTTATACTCAATCAATCATTATTCTATAAACATAGCTAACATTTGTTTTACACTTCATTACATTGATATACTCAAATTTCCATCTTTATTTGCATTATTACTATATTTCAATTATATTGAATTTTGTCAGTTTTACACATTAATTAAAATTTAAAATCCCTATTTATTTATCTTGATTTCATTCTTTTATTAAACCAATTGTTACCTTATGTATAGAATTAGCATTTCTATTCATTTTATTACATTCACAATTTTCAGTCATTGTCTTACTCATATTAATGTAACATTTAATTCCATTCAATTACAATTGATTTCCAATTAAATTTATAACTAATTACATAGGTAACTTATAATAATTGTTACCATTTACCTTCCATCACACTTATAAATTCATTATTTACAAACAAATGTTATAACTACTTACATAACACATATTTTTATTCAATTACCATTTATTATATAATATTTCATAAATGAATTGAATATTTACATGTGTTTTCCTATATTCAGTGTATAACCAAGTATAACCTTTACATTATTTCAATTGATTGGAATTCCATTCAAGTTGTTAATATTTTACTTTATTAACATTGTTACCTTTAATTTTAGTTTTTATTTCATTATTAAATTACAGATTTTTATTTCTTTCAATATTTAATCACAGAGAATCTTATTAAATTAACCATTTTAATTATCAAAAATTACGGGTCGTTACAAATAAAAATTAAAACTTTTTTTACTGTTTAATGCAATGTTCTAGTGACGCGATTAATTCAACAATAATATACATATATTTCTATTCACGTTTGTATATAATAAACTGAGACTTAATTTTGAAATACATACTTGACAAAGTAATGTAATTGATTAAATTAATTTAAAAATGATCTGACCCAAGGTTTAACTTGATATTAGTTTACAATTAAATAAGATTCAATAATTATATACATATATACAGTACTCCCTTAATCAAAATTAACGCCTTGATTATAAAAGATTAAACTGAAACAACAATAGTAAATTTCATTGCATTAAAAAAAATCCACAACAATAAATAATCTCAGATCCAACAAACAAGCAAATTAATTTTAGAACACAAATGAACCAATAATAAATAGGTTTTAGTTAGACAACTAATTAATTGATTATGATAATAAAAAAATTATAACAAAAACAAATCTGTAAGAAATATGATTTCAGATCCAATCAAAATAATGTCAATTCTCAAAACAAAAACATATAAAAGGTGGATTTTGCATTTAATCACAATAAACAAAACAAATTTAAAATAAATTCAATAAGTGGCAACGAACACTCTTATATAAGAAATAGTTTAGATCTTGTAACGCCCCACTCTGAGACCCACTATAACAAAGAGTATTACGGGAGTAATACCGTCTGTTAAAGCGGAGAATAGAGTATAGTGGAAGTGACCATTTGTAATCAAGCTATAACTATCTATTGAATACGTCGAAAGGGTGGTATCTATTTTTTTTTCAAGTGGTTCGACATATTCAATAAATATTTATAACGAAATTACAATGGCTAAAGATCTATCAGAATAAGCATAGTAATAAAATGATAAAACATCACATAACAGATATAAAATCCCAGGACAATACATCGTCAATACAGATCCAAATACTAAAAGTGGGTACAAAGCCACTGCCCACACATGTGAGTCAAAAATATGTACATATCAAAGTCTGAATAATAACAGAGTAGCGGAATAGTGGGCAAATAAAAGCGCTATCTATCAGCATAGCAGATAATGTCCAAGCGGAAGCACAGAAGCTAAGTCCAGAGACCTAACCTGAAACAACTCGGTCTGACCCGAGCGAAAACACTCGGGTCAGGCTAGATAAACAATCAGTAATAACTGAGATATATAATAATGCGGTACATAATAAAACAGTACTTTTCCTAAGAGAAGAGTATTTTGGACCACATGAATATAATGACGGTCCCTAATCATCAATCAACAGTAAAAATCTCCAAAGAGAATATCAGCACCAAAGTGTTGAATAAATAAAATCGCCTCATATCATCGGTGTAGCCAAAGCTATATAAAGTTGCCCATAGGCAATAATCTCATATGTGACCAGAGTCTGTAATCAATGCCCAAGCAAAGATCGATGCTCCAAAGAGCAATGGGGATATATAGAAAAGTCAATGAAATCAAACACTGAAAAGCAGTGTCCAGAGACACTGTGAATCCACAAGGTAATCGCACTTACATCGTATGGTTCCAAAGAACCAACACCGAATGGCAGTACTCGAATGGATATAAAAAATCATCAGATAATACAAGTATAGCACGTGCACCGATCGGAGTCGTTATTGCCAAGTACTGTAGAGTTGTGATCGATCACTCGCACAGATGCGGAATGTGCGAGACGGCGAGATCCTTCCCAGAAGGATAAAGGCCCAGAGGCACATGCCGAAAAAGAAACTGCTCCATAGAACAGGTGTCCAGAGACGGTTGCCCAGAGGCGTGGTGACCCAGAGGTCCAGTACTGGCCGCCCAGAGGCTAATGTGTCACCAACTTCTTGGAGAGGAACCCGTAAAGTGTTAACAATGAGTCCCATACCCCACGTTCGCACTAAACGGTTTACTAACCAATAGCAAGCTCACACTCCAAACAATAAAAAGTCCACCTCGTATCATCGGTAAACTAGACCCAAAGGTCAAAACGATCAATCGAATAGGTCTGGGATTAACCGGAAAGAAAATACACACGGTTCCATAGGCCGGAGATTTCCTAACCGTTTAAGCACCTTTCCACTTCGCTGACGTGCTAAAAAGTGAGTGTGAGATTTTTATTATAGAAAATAATGGTGCGAAACGGTTTTATAATTGATTTTGAAATCACTTTAAAACGGCTTTTGAATACTCTCCTATTATGGAGTAAATAGTTTAATATTTAAAAATACATTATATAATAATAATTTCGAAAGCCATTTCAGAGTGAAAAATCCTTTTAAAACCTTTTTATAATGCCCGTGTACGAAATCCAGAGACAAATCTCAAAGAAATCGATAAAACCAGAAAATCACTGAAAATATTCTAAGTGTTGGAAAATAGTCCAAAACTGACGCGAACCCAAGTTCGGAAAATTATTCGGACCAGCAAACTGAATTCGAATGACATGAAAATTGGTAGGAATGTAGTCCGACATTCCTACTTCAGAACGCAAAAAGAATTACTCGATTCTGACTTGAAACGAAGTCGCAGCGACGCTCCAAAGTCGGACCCGGAAATAGTGAATACACTGTTTTAGGCTGAGATCCGGGTCCCTCTTCGACAGCAATTTCGAAGAGACAAATGAACTCGGATACTAATAAAACTTTCTAGAGATGGAGTTCGGAACTCTAGCTTTCCATCGAGACCAAAATCGATAAAATCCGACAAAGGATGAGCCCGGAATGGCGTCGCAAAGTCGGGGTTCTGTACTGAAAACAACGGGAGAAAAGAGACTAAGGCCTATAGTTATGCACTAATAGACCAGAGATGAAAAACCACAATTTTGGCATAGTAAACTTCCAATTCTGACAAAATGAATAAAATAAAAGTTGTAGCTTAGTTTCTAAGCTTTCCGGAATGACCAAAATCGTCAAATTCCGATCGGGGATGAAAATTTTATGACTAAAACAATTCTCAGATTTAAATTCTATATCACTGTCAATGTGCTCTCGGGACAGTAGTAAGAATGCACAGTTTTGACCCAATTAACTTCGAAATTTCATGAAACTCAAAACATGAAAGTTTTAGCCCTAAATCTAAGCTTTCCAGAACATCCAGAATTATTAGATTTGGATAAGAAACGAGTAACTTATGGCCAAATCAATTTCAGGGTTTTATTTTTATCAACCCTGTAGTTTGTTGTCAGGTCAGCGACAAACAAACGTGATTTCGACCATTCAAACCAAAAAATTAGGCAAAGCTCAAAACAGAAATGTTATAGGCTACATAATAAGCTTTCCAGAACTTCATGAAAATCTTAATTTCGATTTAAGATGAATGAGATATGCCTAATTTACTAACAGCAATAGACTAATTATAATTTCAGCTAGCGTATATTACCTCTTTCCCAAGCAATGAAAAGAAGATCAAAGAGTTTTACAATCTAAATGCACAAAAAAGAGGATTACAAAATAATTTCAGAAATTAAGAGATGCTTATACATAGATTAGGAGAGGGTTTACCTAGTATTCCTCTCAAGCAAAAGAACAAACACCTATATGGCACTAACCAAAGCTAAGAGATGATGATCAAGGAGCTAGAAAAATACCAAAACACATAAAACCAAGAGTTACAACATGATTTCCAGAAATTAAAGAGAGTTAGAAAGGGATTACAAGAGGGTTTTTGCATTACCTTCCCTTACTTTAACTAGCTTAAGCCAATATAAGAGAGGATGGAGCTTTCCTAAGCATGGAGGTCATTTTTAGGTTTAGGGTTTTAGGAATTTGATTAGGGTTGGAATGAATGAGGGTTAGGAGTTTGAGATGTTGGCTGAAACAAATGGGTAAAAGATGGTTTATAGGCTAATGGAAGTGGATTAGTGGGCCTAATACCCGTTAGGACTTGGAATATGTTCCATATCTCAAGTTAGCTAATTTCTCTAAGTACAAACTACACATTATTTACCCATAAAATTTTAAAATATGTTACCAAAATAATTTAGCTATAGTTATAAAATTTTACATCACAATATTTTCCAACTTACAATTTAACCCTTATTTATTCCAAAACACATTTTAGTCAAAATTGCCCAAAATCACCGTTTTGCAATTTAATTGTAAATTAAATCCCAATTCAAATATTGCACTATTTTACACATATAAAATTTTGCAATATTATAAATTTCCATTTACCCTAATTAATTTCCATTAAATTCTCCATTTTACACTTAGGCCCAAAATATTAATTTATTCAAAATAACTAACTTTTGAACAAATTAGTCACATAAAAAAATCATTAATAGCTCCAATTAAATTAAAATCCCAATTTTAATTTATTATTTGGTAACCGCAATCACGGGTTGTTACAGACCCCCCCCCTTAAGAAAATTGCGTCCCCGCAATTCCCTATCATGAAAGTTATCTATAACATCGAATCCTCAAAATAAATCAAACGAAGGTGAAGTAAAAATACTCACCAACAACAGATGAAGATAGAAAACCGAGATAAGTACGCTCGATAAACTCTCTGGTCTCCCAAGTGCAGTCCTTAGGATTAGACGACCATTGAATCTTCACGAGCGGGACCTCTTTGTTTCGAAGGCGTCTAACCTTCGAATCAAGCACACGAAGAGGTTGCTGCTCAATAGATAAATTAGGAGAAATCTCTAAATCCAGTATAATAAGTGGATCAATAACAGAATCAGGATCGCGAACACACTTGCGAAGCTGAGAAACATGGAACACGTCATGCATTCCGGAAAAATGAGCAGGTAGAGCCACACGATAAGCAATGGGGCCGATGCGTTCCATGATAGGAAATGGTCCAACATAGCGAGGAGCCAATTTCCCTGTAGAGCTGAAACGCACAACCCCCTTCATGGGAGAAATCCGACTGAAGACAAAATCACCAATGGAGAACTCAAGAGGCTTCCTACAGTTGTCCGCGTAGGATTTCTGGCGGTCCTGTGCCTCTCTCATTCTCTGACGGATAAGAATAATCTTTTCAGAAGATTCCCGAACTGAATCTGGACCAAGAATGAGCTTCACGCCAGATTCTAACCAACAAGCAGGAGAGCGACATGGCCTTCCGTATAGAGCCTCGAAAGGTGCCATGCCAATACTAGACTGATAGCTGTTGTTGTAGGAGAACTCTACGAGAGGTAAATGATCCTCCCAACTACCCCCGAAATCCAGAATACAACAGTGCAAAAGATCCTCCAAAACACGATTCACCCTCTCAGTCTGACCGTCAGTCTAAGGGTGATAAGCAGTAGAGAGATTCAGCTTTGTGCCCAAAGCTAACTGTAGGCACTTCCAGAAGTGACTAGTGAAAATGGTGTCTCGATCACACACGATAGAGCTAGGAATGCCATGAAGTCGTACGACTTCCTTCACATAGAGCTTGGCCAAACCCGAGGTGCAGTCCGAGTGGACTTAATCGGAATGAAATGAGCCGATTTGGTCAAGCGATCAACAATAACCCAGATAGAAGTATGGCTTGACCTCGATCGAGGCAGACCGTCAATGAAATCCATGGATATCTGATCCCATTTCCATAATGGAATCTCTAGAGGCTAAAGAAGACCAGATGGACGCTGATGCTTGGCCTTGATCTGTTGACAAGTCATGCAACCGCTCACATAACTTGCAACATCTCTCTTCAAACCCTCCCAATAATATAGCCGGCACATATCGGCATACATCTTACTCGAACCGGGATGTATAGTGTACTTAGAGTGATGGCACTCGTCTAGAATGTCACGCCTAAGTGATAAATCAGATGGTACAACAATACGGTTCCTCCTACGAAGACACCGATGAAAATCAAGAGAATAATCCAGCAATGTCTCATCACTAGATCCCGACTCGAGAAGATGAATAAGATGCAATAAGTCTGGATCCTGCCGCTGAGCATGGGCAATGCGATCCAATAAGATAGGACGAGCTTCCAAGCTGAATAATAAGACCGGATAATCAGAAGATGGAGCTCGATCTCTAATATCATACAAAGATAGGGTCTCAAGAATATCACACTCGGCAATCATCATAGAAACTACCGCCGAGTGCTTGCGACTGAGCGCATCTGCAACACGATTACCCTTGCCAGGGGTATACTGAATATCTAAATCATATGAGGCGAGAAACTTAAGCCATCGCTGCTGCCTCATATTGAGATCCCTCTAACTGAATAGATACTTCAGCGACCTGTGATCGGTGTAAAGAATTAAGCAATCGCCTAATAGAAAGTGACGCCACGTCTTCAAGGCAAAGACGATAGCTGCTAACTCAAGATCATGAGTAGGATAACGAACCTCATTCGGACGCAGTTGCCTGGAAGCATAAGCAACTACCCGATCCTTCTGCATAAGCACAGCACCGAGCCCGCTACCATAAGCATCGGTGTAAACAACAAGATCATGGTTACTCTCTGGAACCATTAAAATAGGAGCATGAGTGAGAAGTTCCTTCAATCGCTGGAAAGAAACTTCACACTTATCAGACCAAATAAAGCGAACCCCCTTACGAGTCAGAGTCGTGAGGGGAAGTGCAACACGAGAGAAATCCTTGATAAATCGACGGTAATAACCCGCCAGACCAAGGAAGCTGCGAATATCATGAATGTTCTCAGGCTGCTTCCAATTCTGAATAGCTTCAATCTTGACAGGATCAACAGAAATACCCTCAGAAGAAACAATATGACCCAAGAACTTGACCTTGCTCTCCCAAAAATGGCACTTGGAGAGCTTGGCCTTCAGCTGATGCTGACGAAGAGTATCCAAGACGATCCGCAAATGATGAGCATGCTCCGCCTCGGATCTAGAATAAATAAGAATATCATCGATGAAAACCAGAACAAATCTATCGATGTATTCCCGGAATACTCGATTCATAAGATCGACAAAGAAAGCCGGTGCGTTCGTCAAGCCGAATGGCATGACCAACCACTCAAAAGAACCATAACGAGTGCGGAAAGCGGTAAGAGGAATGCTGTCTTCCACGACTCGTAGCTGATGGAATCCGGTGGCAAGGTCGAGCTGAGAGAAGACCTTCGCACCGCTCAACTGGTCAAACATGTCGTCTATCCGAGGAAGTGGGTAGCGATTTCTGATGGTCAACTCATTGAGCTTGCGATAGTCAATGCAAAGCCTAAGAGAGCCATCAGCCTTCTTAACGAAGACCACAGCAGCACCCCATGGCGAAGAACTGGACCGAATGAACTGCTTCGCCTCAAGCTCTAATAACTGCTTCCTGAGTTCCTCATTCTCTTTAGTAGACATCCTCGTGGGAGGATGCCCAACTGGATGAGAGCCTGGAATGAGATCGATGCGGAACTCAATAGCTCGCTTCGGTTGTAAACTATATACTGGCTCGAAAATATCGGGGAAATCCCGAACAACTGGAATACGAGATATGTCTACCTCATCATCTCGTGAATCTAGAGAAAATAAAGTAACATCAGAAAGCCCAACATCTTGAAGAACAATAGCCAACGGAGAGGACGAGTCAGGGTGATGAATGAATAATATCCGCTCCGAACAAATAATTTTGGCGTTGTGCTCAACGAGCCAATCCATGCCAAGAATCATATCAAAGCCCAAATACTCCATAACGTGGAGATTTGCACGGAAAGAAAATCCACAAAGATCAATATCTATATCCTCACAAAGCAAGCTAAGGGTCGTGGATCCGCCGATGGGATTCACAATCCTTAGTGAAGAAACCAAACAAGTAACATCCAAAGATAAAGTATCAACTAGTTCCTTTGATACAAATGAGTGAGAGCCACCCGTATCAAAGAGAACTCTACAAGATCTACCATGAAATAAAATATAACCTTCGAGAACGGAAGGATGCGTACCTCGAGGCTGAGCTGAAGATTTAGGAGCCTTGGCAGCATTAAGCTTGCCAGATCTAGGAGGTGCAGTAGGACAAGTGGAATAATGATGGCCCTCCTTCTTACAAAAGCGGCAGAAAAGAGGCTTGGGACACTCTTTAAACATATGATCGGTAGATTTAGTTAAGCACGATTCAAAGATAGATAATTCATTAAGGAATATTACCGAATATAATAGATTCCTACACATATTCCTAACTTATTTATCTAAAGGTGGATATGTTCAATTTGGATCGTATTATAACGTATTGTACTACGTGTCTGTTCTGTGTTTGTTATGCTTAATTCTGAACCTTGGCTCTAATACCAAACTGTAACGCCCCACACTGAGACCCACTGTAACAAAGAGTATTACGGGAGTAATACCGTCTGTTAAAGCGGAGAATAGAGTATAGTGGAAGCGACCATTTGTAATCAAGCTATAACTATCTACTGAGTACGTTGAAAGGGTGGTATCTATTTTTTTTCAAGTGGTTCGACATATTCAATAAATATTTATAACGAAATTACAATGGCTAAAGATCTATCAGAATAAGCATAGTAATAAAATGATAAAACATCACAGAACAGAATCACATAACAGATATAAAATCCCAGGACAATACATCGTCAATACAGATCCAAATACTAAAAGTGGGTACAAAGCCACTGCCCACACATGTGAGTCAAAAATATGTACATATCAAAGTCTGAATAATAACAGAGTAGCGGAATAGTGGACAAATAAAAGCGCTATCTATCAACATAGCAGATAATGTCCAAGCGGAAGCACAGAAGCTAAGTCCAGAGACCTAACCTGAAACAACTCGGTCTGACCCGAGCGAAAATACTCGGGTCAGGCTAGCTAAACAATCAGTAATAACTGAGATATATAATAATGCGGTACATAAATAAAATGGTACTTTTCCTAAGAGAAGAGTATTTTGGACCACATGAATATAATGACGGTCCCTAATCATCAATCAACAGTAAAAATCTCCAAAGAGAATATCAGCACCAAAGTGTTGAATAAATAAAATTGCCTCATATCATCGGCGTAGCCAAAGCTATATAAAATTGCCCATAGGCAATAATCCCATGTGTGACCAGAGTCTGTAATCAATGCCCAAGCAAAGATCGATGCTCCAAAGAGCAATGGGGATATACAGAAAAGTCAATGAAATCAAACACTGAAAAGCAGTGTCCAGAGACACTGTGAATCCACAAGGTAATCGCACTTACATCGTATGGTTCCAAAGAACCAACACCGGATGGCAGTACTCGAATGGATATAAAAATCATCAGATAATACAAGTGTAGCACGTGCACCAACCGGAGTCGTTATTTCCAAGTACTGTAGAGTTGTGATCGATCACTCGCACAGATGCGGAACGCGCGAGACGGCGAGATCGTTCCCAGAAGGATAAAGGCCCAGAGGCACATGCCGAAAAAGAAACTGCTCCATAGAACAGGTGTCCAGAGATGATTGTCCAGAGGCGTGGTGACCCAGAGGTCCAGTACTGGCCGCCCAGAGGCTAATGTGTCACCAACTTCTTAGAGAGGAACCCGTAAAGTGTTAACAATGAGTCCCATACCCCACGTTCGCACTAAACGGTTTACTAACCAATAGCAAGCTCACACTCCAAACAATAAAAAGTCCACCTCGTATCATCGGTAAACTAGACCCAAAGGTCAAAACGATCAATCGAATAGGTCTGGGATTAACCGGAAAGAAAATACACACGATTCCATAGGCCGGAGATTTCCTAACCATTTAAGCACCTTTCCACTTCGCTCGACGTGCTAAAAAGTGAGTGTGAGATTTTTATTATAGAAAATAATGGTGCAAAACAGTTTTATAATTGATTTTGAAATCACTTTAAAACGGCTTTTGAATACTCTCCTATTATGGAGTAAATAGTTTAATATTTAAAAATACATTATATAATAATAATTTCGAAAGCCATTTCGGAGTGAAAAATCCTTTTAAAACCTTTTTATAATGCCCGTGTACGAAATCCAGAGACAAATCTCAAAGAAATCGATAAAACCAGAAAATCACTGAAAATATTCTAAGTGTTGGAAAATAGTCCAAAACTGACGCAAACCCAAGTTCGAAAAATTATTCGGACCAGCAAACTGAATCCGAATGGTATGAAAATTGGTAGGAACGTAGTCCGACATTCCTACTTCAGAACGCAAAAAGAATTACTCGATTCTGACTTGAAACGAAGTCGCAGCGACGCTCCAAAGTCGGACCCGGAAACAGTGAATACACTGTTTCAGGCTGAGATCCGGGTCCCTCTTCGACAGCAATTTCGAAGAGTCAAATGAACTCGGATACTAATAAAACTTTCTAGAGATGGAGTTCGGAACTCCAGATTTCCATCGAGACCGAAATCGATAAAATCCGACAGAGGACGAGCCCGGGATGGCGTCGCAAAGTCGGGGTTCTGTACTGAAAACTACGGGAGAAAAGAGACTAAGGCCTATAGTTATGCACTAATAGACCAGAGATGAAAAACCACAATTTTGGCATAGTAAACTTCCAATTCTGACAAAATGAATAAAATAAAAGTTGTAGCTTAGTTTCTAAGCTTTCCGGAATGACCAAGATCGTCAAATTCCGATCGGGGATGAAAATTTTATGACTAAAACAATTCTCAGATTTAAATTCTATATCACTGTCAATGTGCTCTCGGGACAGTGGTAAGAATGCACAGTTTTGACCCAATTAACTTCGAAATTTCATGAAACTCAAAACATGAAAGTTTTAGCCCTAAATCTAAGCTTTCCAGAACATCCAGAATTATTAGATTTGGATAAGAAACGAGTAACTTATGGCCAAATCAATTTCAGGGTTTTATTTTTATCAACCCTGTAGTTTGTTGTCAGGTCAGCGACAAACAAACGTGATTTCGACCATTCAAACCAAAAAATTAGGCAAAGCTCAAAACAGAAATGTTATAGGCTACATAATAAGCTTTCCATAACTTCATGAAAATCTTAATTTCGATTTAAGATGAATGAGATATGCCTAATTTACTAACAGCAATAGACTAATTATAATTTCAGCTAGCGTATATTACCTCTTTCCCAAGCAATGAAAAGAAGATCAAAGAGTTTTACAATCTAAATGCCTAAAAAAAGAGGATTACAAAATAACTTTAGAAATTAAGAGATGCTTATACATAGATTAGGAGAGGGTTTACCTAGTATTCCTCTCGAGCAAAAGAACAAACACCTATATGGCACTAACCAAAGCTAAGAGATGATGATCAAGGAGCTAGAAAAATACCAAAACACATAAAACCAAGAGTTACAACATGATTTCCAGAAATTAAAGAGAGTTAGAAAGGGATTACAAGAGGGTTTTTGCATTACCTTCCCTTACTTTAACTAGCTTAAGCCAATATAAGAGAGGATGGAGCTTTCCTAAGCATGGAGGCCATTTTTAGGTTTAGGGTTTTAGGAATTTGATTAGGGTTGGAATGAATGAGGGTTAGGAGTTTGAGATGTTGGCTGAAACAAATGGGTAAAAGATGGTTTATAGGCTAATGGAAGTGGGTTAGTGGGCCTAATACCCATTAGGACTTGGAATATGTTCCATATCTCAAGTTAGCTAATTTCTCTAAGTACAAACTACACATTATTTACCCATAAAATTTTAAAATATGTTACCAAAATAATTTAGCTATAGTTATAAAATTTTACATCACAATAATTTCCAACTTACAATTTAACCCCTATTTATTCCAAAACACATTTTAGTCAAAATTGCCCAAAATCGCCGTTTTGCAATTTAATTGTAAATTAAATTCCAATTCAAATATTGCACTATTTTACACATATAAAATTTTGCAATATTATAAATTTCTATTTACCCTAATTAATTTCCATTAAATTCTCCATTTTACACTTAGACCCAAAATATTAATTTATTTCAAATAACTAACTTTTGAACAAATTAGTCACATAAAAAAAATCATTAATAGCTCCAATTAAATTAAAATCCCAATTTTAATTTATTATTTGGTAACCGCAATCACGGGTTGTTACAGATCTAAACATCATGAATGAATTTAAGATGAAAATCAAACCTAAGAAACATTTCCCTTTGTAACACCTTGACTTGAGATTTCTCCTCAGATTCCTAAGTAGGTCATCGCCCTACTTTTGCAAGAGAATGACGAACCACTTATTTTTTATTTTATTAGATGTTTTTTATTTTTTGGAGTTGTGTTTTTCTGGAAAATGAAAGAGGTAATTTTGGCCATAGCAACAAAGAAACGGTGAAGAAAAATGATTCAAGTAAGAAAATGAATGAGAAGATTTGTTTTAATGAGAGAATAAAAATCTTCGCTATTCTCTCTGTAAAACTTCTACTTTCAATTCTCAATTAATTTTAATCAAATCTCATCTATATCCATTTCCTCTCTCATGGCAGGCCACATCATTCATCACATAAATAATTATTTCCAAAAGCTTGTTAAGCAATCAGCTGTATTTAAAACTAACTAAATATATACCAATATCGAATATCGGTACGCGCATATCTATCTTTTATAAATACATTCAAATAATTACTAAAAACACAGAACATCAAATAAATTAAATAATAATCAATATTTTTCAAATATTAATTAATTTATATATTATATTGATTAATTAAATCGTGCGGTTTTTGGAGGATTCACAAATATGGTTATGTCACTTAAATGTGTGAACTCGGTCAGTGAATAATTTTGAGCAATTCAAATATTAAAGTTCATAAGTCACCATAGCAGGTGATGTGATAGTTTGGTAAAATTCTTCCCTTAAAGACTTTTTAAGTAAAATGATATTTTATATTTTCTTAAGCGGTACCTTTTAGTAACGGTTATTTACAAACATTCTCTTCACCAACGCTATATCACTTCAGGATTTATGAAATTTGGTTTTGGTCAAAATTCCAGCACTAACAACATTCAACTTGTTTTGTCCATAAACAATGTCTTTGGTTCAATATTAATATTTATTATTAACCATACTACTATGACCAATGATTTTGACTTTTGACTGTAGTTGACTGTGATACTAACCCCATATAACTGAGGATACAAATTCTCTATTGAATAGTGTTTCACTTTCAATACTTCAATCAAACCCAATTATTGTCGTTTGATGGACGTCATTTCACGATTTAACTATAATCAAAGTGGAGTATCCATAATAAAGTTCAATAGTATTCTCAATTCGAGAGAACTATGCAATATCATCACTTTGAAATTTCTTATCTGACCTTATAAGATATTTTTGGCTTGCTGATAAATCACCCAAACCGGATGGATTTCCCACGTTATTTTTTAAGATCTTTTGGCATGTATTAAAATATAACTTAGTTAAAATATTTAATGAGTTTTATAGTGGTAATTTAAAATTAGGAAGGTTTAACTTTGCTAACATTTAATTCGTAAAAAAGTAGGTGCGATGGATCTTAAGGATTTTAGGGCTATCTCGTTAATAAAGTTTTCTTTTTAAATTATCTTAAAGGTTTTAGCTAATAGGTTAAGCTCTAAAATGAATAATCCAATCGATATTACTCAGTCACCCTTTATTAAGAGTAGAAATATCATGGATGAGGTCGTTATGGTCTAAGAATTTATAAATTATTATTGTAAAAATAATATCACTTGTGCCCTTTTAAAACTTGATTTTGCAAAAATCTTCAACTTTATTGATTGGTCTTTTGTCAAAGATTTACTACTTGGTAGGGGATTTAGTTTTAGATGAGTAGGTTGGATTATGAACTTACTCAAAACCAAAAACTCGAGTATATGATTAACGGTAATTTAGGAAATAAAATTCAATCTAGATGTGGCCATAGACAAGGCGTACCTCTATCGGTTTTATAGTTCAACTAAGCAAAGGACATTTTTACTAGGATTATAAAGTTAGCATTACAAATGGGGCTCTAGATAGTGTTGGTACTAATACCACTAGCGATGGTCTTTTGGTTCTTTAATTTGTCGATGATATCATGATTTTATCTTCCATTTACTTCGCCACATCAAGGCTCTTAAGTTTATTCTATATAGCTTTGAATGGTTTCAGGACTTAAGATTAATTTTGACAAGAGTTATGTTCTAGTCTTAAATGATGTTGATAACATTGAAAATCGGGTTACTAATATATTTAATTGTAAAATTATGAATCTTGCAATAAATTACTGAGGATTTTTAATTAGATCCACTAAGATATAAAATACTGATTATTAAATAATAATTGAAAAAATTAATAAAAATTATCTAACCAAAATTATAGATTTTTATATAGAGCATGTAGAATCATTCTAATTAACTATGTTTTAACGGCCCTACCAATTTATTGAATTTTTTTTCCTTTTCAAAAAAAGGCAATTTGTAAAATAGATGAAATTAGAAAAATATTCTTTTGGAGTGGCGATAATTCATGTAGTAGTATTAATTGTCATGTTAACTAGGAAAAGGTTTATAATAAAGATGAACGAGGCTTAGGAATTATAGATCTACAAAATCTTAATGTATCTTTATTAGAAAAATGGCTTTGGAAATTTAATAATGATAACCAAACCTTATTTGGAAAGAAATGATTTTGAACCAATTTTTTATGATAGAAATTATAATCTTCACCATATCACTCCAGAGTCTAACAATGTATCCCACTTTCGAAAATTCATCTTAAAAAATTTCTATATTTTTAATCTTATGATTAATAATATTGTTTATTCAGGCAATGAAATATCATTTTAGCATGATAGCTAGATTTAAACTATGCTTCCTAGAGTTGTGTATAAAGAACTTTTTGATATTTGTAATTTTAAAAATGTTTTGATTTCAAATGTTTTTAAACCACATAGCAAATTTTCATGGAACTTTAATTTCAACCATGCTCTTCAAGGTATTTCCTTCAACCATGCTCTTCAAGGTATTTCCTTAATCTAAATTTTTTTTACTTTATATTAAGCTAGAATTTATAATTTAGACAACAAGAGCGACACTAAAATTTGGTGTTGGGATTGGTAAAATATACTCCTCAAACTCAGTTTATAATTTTTTAGATTTCTTAGGGACCAAGCAAAATACTTTTAAATTTCTTTGGAAGTGCACCACCCAAAACAACACATCTATTTGATCTTACATACAAACACCATTGAATTCCTAAAAGAAAAGTTTTTGATTATAGGTAAAAAATGTATTTTTTGCAATTTAGACTTATAAAATGGAACGCACAATAGTACAACCATCCTTTAGCTCATTCTATACTAGTAAACACTCTTAATATTTTTGACTTTAGTGTGACCAACACCAATTTTAATTGTGATTATTACTGGGATAACCTTAGATTTTACTAGGCTAAAGGTTATAGAATTTTACTCAATGACATTTTCACTATTACTTGTTGGTATGTATGGTTTGAAAGAAACCAAAAAATGTTTAATAATATTAATCCTCCTTTTGATAATCTGATTTACACTATTGTGCTTTTCTGTTATAATTGGGATACAAATTCTAGTTATAAATTAGCTAAAAATGTTCCCCTTAAGGAATACCTGATCACAGTAAAAGTTGTATTGATATCTTGGAGGTAAAAATTGTTACAACAATAGGAGAAATAATTTGGTTTTAAGTATCGATATAGCTGGTACTTTTGATGATAACTCTTCGAACGTTATACTTTTAATTCAAAACTAATTTAATTTTACTTTCCAATTTTGTTTTACATATATATATGTAAATATTGTCGAAACTGGCCAGCCCACAGTGGAAGTTATGGATGAACTTAAAAAAAATCTCTTATTGGATCTTTATTTGGGCCTATGAAGTCTAATTTATTTAGAATATTTCTAAATTTATTTAAATAAAATATTTTATTTTATTTGAATTTATAAAATGATATTGTGTTATTTAATTGTATGTTATGTTAAATATATATATGTGTGTATCACATACAGATATATAGGTGTATGCATGTGTAACATATCAATTCGTGCAAGGTATATAACATCCCTGTGTATAGTTGTTGAGATTTACACTACAACGGACACGTTATCTCATCCAATATGCAATTATATTACCCAAATATATGTATGTATGTATATACTATTATTTATATACAAATATCTTAAATATATATATATATATATATTATAGTTTAGTTTGCATAATTTTATATAAGTATATAAGTACATATATATATATATATATTTGAAAATGGGTTCTTATATTAAGAACTAAATAAATATAGTGCACGTATAATACAATGCAGAAACACACATACACAACACTTACAAACACATACTCATGTATCCACCAATCTACCCAATCAATCCCATTACTAAATCTAACATAGTCCAATAAAATACAGGCGTCATAGCAGTTCAAAACAAACATCATAACACAAAGCAGTAGGTAGCAATACGATCTTCAGCCTATACCCTTACACTTGTACGGTATTCCTCATAGTATCCGCAACTATCTTCTTGGAATGTTAGCACAACAAGTCAGTTCCTAAATCTCCAGCCTACTAAAGTAATACTTTTGTTAGGTCATCTAACTATATATCCCATGCATCAAATTTCTATAAGCATATGTGATTGGACCAGGCCCACAACGGTCTCTTATGCAACAAACAGAGAGTGTTCCTTCTTCTTCCAACGTAACTGTGCCAAGCTTGCAGCCGTGATCACATATCCTCCCTGTAACATCATCGAGACATCCCCTTCTAACCTAATAATTTGTCTCGCAAAGTACCTAAGCCAACATCAACTCGTCCCTCACACCAACCTTAAGCACGAACTCCAGCATCTAACACATTATTGGTAATAGATTCAGACATCCAAGCAACCCAATTCATCAAGCAACCCTCGAGGTTTTGAATGGTATTCCTTACGTCAGATCTACAAACAAGGGTTCATGTAGACCAAAACTCAACCAGGAACTTCGAGTGGTCCTAATGATTAGGAAGTTAGAGTCGCGGTGTTTAATCTCCAAGGAAGAAAGGCAATGGGTTTCCATAAAATAATTGCAGAAATAAGATCGAATGAAACACTAAGGTAGTGTTTGGTTTGTTATTTTTAGTTTTGAGTTTTTGTCTATACAAAAACGCACATGACACATTTATATTGTCGAACACGACCAATTTAGAAAACGAAGTTAACATACAAAATAGAAAACAACTTTTTTTTTTATTTTTCGCGTTTTGGGAAATAACACAAGCATGTGAATAATCCATTCTTCCATCGTCCCTCTATCTTATTCGTCCTTCCATCTGTCTTTCTTTCATCCTCTCCGTCATCCCTACATTCTTCTCATATTTGAGATAGATATTGAAAACCGAAAACACAAAATTTGTTTTTAAACCAAACACTACCTAAAATTCATAAAAATCCTTTGACTTGAATTTTTTTACTCATTATTATCCAAAAACCAATAAATTCATTCAAAATGGCCATTGATTTCGTATCCTGAAAGAACGGTTTTGCCATTACACTCATCATCTGGAATATGATATTATGAAAACGCGTATCCAGGTCCCTCAAAACAATATCATACAAACCCATAATGTATTTCTTTGATTCTGTTTGGGTTTTCAAACAAGTAATCTTCAAACCTTAAATCAAAAAATGATTTTAGGAATCTTACCCATTTCGTGTAATAGATATCGGCCTATGATTTTAAAGAATATAACCTCGGTTTCGCTGTTAATACACACTGGTTTTCAGATTCTGCTTGCCAGATTCCAATTCATAAATCGACCTATAGGTTGGGGATGAATTGTCGTTCGAGCTCATTCTCCATTTGACGCATCCCAAAAATTCCAGGAATCTTGAATGGAAGTGATCGCGTACAATTTAATACATTGGAAATGCAATTTCAGGCTTACTATAAATTAGAAAGGATACTGAGATCATATTATTAAATGGGAATTGCCAATCGCCTAGTAGTTTCCCTCCCATAGGAGAAAACGGCTAGTACAAATATATATATATATATATATATATATCTATGTGTATGTATGTAATCATATGAATAAAATATTAATATTAAATATACATGTTATACAATAGACTTATTTAAATATAAAGAAATTATATATAAATATTTATATATATAACCTGTAAGCAGTATGTGTGTGTATATATATGTATGTATATGTAGACGTATATTAATAAAAAAGTTTAAATATTTATATATACACAAAAATATGCATAATGAAATAATATATATATATATGCGTGTATGAAAGACCAGGTCTTGTACAAGGCCTAGTAAATGTAATTTTTTTAATTTTAAAGCATATTTAATTTAAACATCCATTCGAAAGTTATTAAAATATTAATTAAAAATTAATCATGAAAGTTTATCTTGAATATTAAATTTCCAGTAAATCCTAGATGATATTTTATGTTTTGAACTTTTTTTAACGATTTTTCGATTTAAAGATCATTTTAAAATTATTTTCTATTTTCGACTGCAAATTTAAAATTAATTTTAAAAAAACTTAATTTTGCTAAGAGTGTCTTTACTGATAAATTATTTTATAAAATACAAAATATAATTTCCATAAAATGTTGGAATTAATATAATTGATTTATGTAATAATTTAATTTAAATAATATTTAAATATTAATAAAATATATTTTAAAATATTTTATCATTGCTGAAAATTATCAAAGCCTTAATTATTTACATATAAAATTATGTGACCATATTTAACTAAAGTATGATGTTATAATTAATTATAAACTATATTTATATACTTAAATAATGTATGTAAATTCAATAAAATAAAATGTTTCTTTTAATTGTAGAGCCGTACTGACCTAAATTGTTTATGATAATTGTTTTTAATATATACAAACATATAACCAAACAATTTTGTGACAATATTATTTTCATATCATAACCATCACCCAAATAATAACAGATAATAAATATATATATAATAGAACATTGTGATTGAGCATAAATAATTATATTAGGATTAGTATTATACCTCACTTTCAATGCCTTGAAGTAAACCTTGAAATGATGATATCTGCCTCTTGAAACTATTTTCGATTCAACAGAGTGCTAGTCCTTGAACCGTTGACCACCAGCTATCGGATAGCAAATAACTTGATTTGAGCTCTAGAAAGATGGAGAGGGGACTAAAATGTTCGGCCAGCAAAGACTTGGAATGGAGGCTCCAAAATTTCTCAATCATACAAGGGTAGAGATGCTTATATAGTGGATGGAAAGGAGAGAAGTATGGATCTCATATCTTACTCATTCTCCTTTAATCTTAACCATCCAAAGTCAAGCCTTTCCTACTCAAATTTGAGCTACATATACCCTTGCTTGTTGCTGAAATTATCAACCCTGTGATGGGCCTTAAACCAATTCAAGCCCAAATAAAATATTATGCAATTAAATCCAATTTAATCGCTTATCGATATTGTATATCAATTGATATATTTATAACTATTATAAATATATTTATTAATATTTATTCATCAAATCATATCAAATTTTATAATTAATATTTCATAATATATTAATTAATTTAATTAATTTATCATAATTATAAATTAATTTAAATCATTTGGTCAAAGGAGAATTCATCATTTCGATTGTGTGACTCATCGAGTGTAAATTTGGCTCATGATTAATATCGAACTATTGGAATATTAACATTTCATGTCACTTAGCAAATAATGTGATATTTTGGTCAAATTTATCGCTTACTTTATTTCGGTAGAATCTAATTTTGCTTCATCAAGAGTTACCCGGTTGTGACTTTTATTTGCACCAATTCTCTTCATCAAAACCACTTATGGAATTTGGTAATGGTCCAAATTTCAATTCATCCACATTCAACTCTATAGTCCAAACACAAAGTCCTTGATTCAATAATAACAATTATTATTAACTAATATGCTCTGGCCAGAGACTTCGGCTTTGAGTTGACTTGAGTTGACCATGATACTAACCCCATATAACTGAGGAGACAAATCCTCTCTTGAATAGTGCTTCACTTCCACTACTTCTACTTGACCTAACTATAATCACTCGGTTGACATTGTGTCATGATTTGACTATAATCAAATCGAATCTTTTATATTAAAGATCAACAGTATTTTCAAGTCAAGATAACTATGTAAATTAGCCACATCGATATTTTCTGTTTGACCTTAGTTATATTAACCAACAAAAAACTATCGAGTGAGTCATTTTATAAATTATCCAATAACATCAGTATATAACTTCTTGGTGCCCCCAGTAGCCATGAGTAATACACTATCTGACATTTGGAGAGGGTTACGTACTCTAGTCTCAATGGATGTATCGATATTTAGTCTCGATACATCGTGATTAGGAATATTTAAAATGGTATATTTGTTTCCATTGTGATAAATTATTCACGGTTACAATACTTGTAACTACTATCACAATACATATCATTTATGAATTTTCTATTAAATATACTTTTAATTTAATTACTTAATTGATATAACATATTATATCAAGTATATAATAGAAAATTACACCTTTTAGTTCTAGAAGGATTGGTTATCGAGTTAGACATATGTAACAAATTACATAATTGCCCCTAGGGCATACCCCTATCTCTATCAATCTCCCACTTGCACTTAGGGTCAATTATGGATCTTATTCCAACTTATCCAAATCGGTTACCTCAAAACCAATCAGGACAGTCCCTCAGTAAATGGGTATTATGTTTCAATTATCTACTTTGTCAATCAACTCTCTTTTATGTTGATAAACAACCTTTATCATATGTGGAACAATTCGGAGTATGTTTCTCGACTTCATAAAATATTAGAGAATGTGCATTTATAACAACAGTTATCGTGTATTTATCTATGTACCTCATAAAATATCTTTGTACCTTTTAACGTTAATTCTTATGAACTCATGATTTCTCTGTATTTTGACTGATAATCAAACTATTTGATATTTCTATCAAAATACCTACTCAATTTTGATGCTTTTTACAATTATACTTTTGTATCTGTTCTCAGATTGTATCCGGAAAACTCACAAACTCAATATCGCACCCACTGACTTCAAGACACATTGGTCGTTATGTGGAAATACACTAGTCTAAATCTATATTCAGAACTTTCTATTTCAACATATACCAAAACTAAAGTCATACAAGGTGATAATTTTATGAGTAAAATCCGAACCAACTTGAGCACATCGAATGGTGAATCTGTTACATTAATTTCAACAATTGAAATTCACTGTAATATACTTATCAATGTGGCTCACTATATTCCAACCGCATTTGTCTTTCTCATAAAGACACATTTGCTGCCAAAAGATCATATCCATTTGGATACAACTATTAAAATCATATTTTGATAATGTACTTGAAATTTATTTAGGGTTTGTACATCATACCATATTATAAAGTCGGTGCTTTTATTGGTATAATTGAACAACCGAGGATTGTTTATTCTTGACATTGACAAGAAACTCACAGTTTCTTTTTAATGTACAAGAATACTCATTAGATGTTCTGGTATATTTGGGTTCATTTAGGTTCGGTCAATTTTATTTCATCTCTTGTAATCAGTTTTATCATTGGATCATATCCAAATTCATTTTATACCAATAAATTCTTAAAGAAATTCCTTTGCTATGAAGTTGGTATTTCTTGAAACAATAGTTGTTTCTTAGTACAATTGAATGAGCATTTATAAGCATTTTATCAATTGCCTTACATAAAACTGATTTTTCATTAGTTCACAATATATTTATGTTCACAACATAAATTAGTCATCTAATGACTATCGTTCCTAAAATTCTCTTGGGGTGATTCATACAAGATCCATTTCGTTCAATTATTAAATGCTATCTTTCGACTCGCACAACCTGTTAACTCCTTGGCTTAGGATATTTAGTGGTTTCTTATAAACCCTTATCTCGTATAGTTTTGTAAACTATTCAACTATTCTTTGGATGATATTAATTTTAACTTTGTGTACTACTCTTAAGTACACACCTTATAGAAATAATTTTAACTCAACTTCACTCATCATTAATCGTGCTTTGTCTAACAAAGTTCGATTACTTCTTATCAATACATCATTATGTATTATAGGTATGAGTGACCATTGAGAATTTATCTTTATTCGTATTAGTTACATAAGGAACTCTTTCTAATATACTCACTCATTTGATCAAATCATTTCTGTTACATATTATATTATATACTTCTGTTTTATATTCTATGAGCTTATCATTGACTTATACATGCATATCAAATACACATGTCCATGTCTATAATAACTCATCAGTGAATATGACAAAGAATGTGGAACCGTTTTGGTATTTATTGACTTACTATTGCATACATCTATATGTATCGGTTCGAAGAGGTCGTTGACTCTTATGATGCTCCTACTAAATGGGTGCATAGCCCTTAACTGTTTGGGATATAATTAACCTGTATCATACGATTCATAATCATATAATAAAAATTATTTCATAAAACTACGGTTTAGTCTATAATTCTAAAATAATTGTAAATAATTTTAGATACTTCAGTATTTTCCAATGCATCACTTATGTTTTGAAAACAAACACCACATCATAATTTTATTTCATAAAAAATATTTATAATGGTCACACTGAAATATAATTATATCTATTTTTCAATCGACATCGAAACATAGTCATTATTTTGTAAATAATGTTCAGTATGTTTTACGAAAAAAATCTTTGCAATTTGATGCAATTAATAAGTGCTATATGGCATGCTCCCACTATCTCTGTCATTGCTATAATAGCATACCAAATTTGGAGATCCATCGTTCACTTAATGTAGATTATTTATTTCATATATAACAACTAGTTTACAGTAGAGAGTTCTTTGATCAAATATCTTGAATTCAAAAAAATAAATCTCATAGAAACAATTTTCTATATGAAAATACACTTCGGAATAGAAATTATATTTCTGATTCCAATATTAAGTATTAATTATTATTTTACAACTCTCATTTCCATTGTTTCTTTATGAAGCAGAAGTGACCATTCACTCTCTCTTCATCCCAACTGTACCTTAGATCACATCTACTCTTCTACGTTCGTTGTTCTTTTTAAATGGTAAACCATTCAAAAGAATGTCCTTACTACAACATAATAACGAACTCTTTACAAAAGTGCACTCGAACATCCTTCATATTTAAGGACATTAAATATGTTGCACTTTGCGTAAAGTGATCACACTGACATATCAGAGATCGAGTCCTTAGGTCTATATTGTAGTTTTCGTCTTGTGTTACATTTAACACAATTTGTTCTTTGTCATAATCAATCAAATTGAATACTCAATCTCGCACTATGGTTTATTTGGTTTTATTCAGTGGACTAATTTCATCAAAATATTGTACATTACAAACTGTGACCATTCACCATACAACATTTATATGTGAATTTATATGGATCAAATATCCGTAGTATTGTATTGTTTTTGAGTTCAGAACTCGTAGAATGCAATACATGGTCTTGACCAAATAAAGACGTAAAAGACCAAATTATGAATGTATTAAGCAGTTGTAAAATTAGGTACTTGCACGGGTATCAAACACATTAATATGCAAGAAGTATTTAATAGTAAGTATATATTATATTTCTATTTGTTAATCTTCAATTCAGCTCATTTGTAATCTAAATTGATAAACGTTTTATCAATCATATTAAATGCACAAATTTATCGATGTGGAATATTATAACATTATATAGCATATATTCTTGTAATATTAGAAAGGTTAAATGTTATCATTTTATTTTTCTAATAAGGCTCCCACTAGTCTTTTATGTTTTCCCAAACCCTTAGGAGAAAAATAAAAGTCTTTCGACTTCACTGATGGGTGTTATGACTCATCTATCTTAGGATTCCATATTGAGCTTACTCAATAAATTATAGCCCCATAAACGATGGATAACTCCTTATCGGTTGTATCACATACAACTCCTAACCCATGGTTCCTTTTCCTAATCTCATTTTGACCTTGAGTTTGCTCAATGTATCAAAAGAGATTATTCACTCATACCTACCATATCGCGATGGCCTAAGTATACTATATCTACCTTGAGTTTTCTCAACAAATACATATAGTTATCTTACCTTGTTTATTTAATATATTAATAATATTAGATATAACACCCTAGCTTGAGTTTTCTCAAAAACTAAGGAGCATGCAAGTAATTTACTAATATATCTATGTTTGAGGACAACATTATATTAAAGATTCATAATCTTCAATATATTATGTTGAACGATATCGAATTATGGAATAATGTACTTCTTATGAAATACCCTTGTAATTCAAATGTCAAACACATTTGAAATCATAGCATATGTATAATACATATGTACGTATTCCTTAATACAATTTAAGGGTTTCTTAATATTCAACCTTTAGTTTATACATTCATATATATAAGTTTATTATTATGTATAAATTTTATATTTCATATTACTTATATAATAGTCTTATGTATATTATTATATTAATTAAATTTATTTAATTAATTTTAGTTAATTTTAAATAATTTTATATTAATGTAATATAATATTTATATTTAATAATTATTATATACATAAGACTATTATTATATATTTAATATTAATAATTTAATA
The DNA here is from genome assembly GCA_030737815.1 of Allium fistulosum. Lineage (NCBI taxonomy): Eukaryota > Viridiplantae > Streptophyta > Magnoliopsida > Asparagales > Amaryllidaceae > Allium > Allium fistulosum. The sequence goes on from CM060901.1 coordinate 724,336,820, forward strand.
TGAAATAACCTTTATAGTATTACACATGTATCCTATATATGTATTTTTTTAATTTAATTAATCAAACTTTAATTAATTAACCTTTAATTTATTTATTTAATTGAAAGTTTTAAATTAAATTATATTAATTTCGAAAAATCATATTTATACATAGATATATGCTTATGATATCTAAACCATTTTAAAATATCATAACATATATGAAAAAAATATAATACATGTATATATTTTTCTTTAATTAGCTGATTTAATTAATTTATTTATTTTGTTAATCTTATTGATAAATTTAAAATTTCGAAGAAATTTATTTTATTTTACAAAATACTTTGAAAAGTTTTACTATATTATAACTTTTATAATATATGCATTCTTATTTTAAATTTAACTTTTAAATTTAAAACCTTATATTTTTAATTTTCAAACAATTTTGAAAATTAGTCCACGGTCCAATTCAAATTAGGCCTTTTCTATTAGGGACAACTTTTGGGCTCACATATCTGTTCGGACCAGGTTAGTAGCCCGGTAGGGCAGAGTACTAGATTATTCAAACCCAATCCTAGACACTACCTTTCTAGACACCCTACTAACTGGGTTGTGAGTTTAATTAGATAACATGACTAATTTAGACCGCATAGATATTAGTAGGGATGCAAAAAGGCGGGTTAGGGCAGATTCTTTATGCCTCAGGCTCACTCAAAGTTTTTTAAACCTTGTCCTAGACCCGCCTCGTAGACTTGGTATGGGTCTGGATTTCGTCCCATACTCGAAACCGATACGGGTCAGGGTAGACCCGTCCCGTCCCAAGACCCGGTGAAGCTTTACATGTTCATTCAAAACTATATATTACTGCACATATATTTATTTATTTTATTTGTAAAAGGGATTGTCAATAAATAATACAATAAATATAGATACCAACATATTTATAATGATAAAAGCAAGGTAACAAAAACGAGGTATATGATAACGGTTTAAGAACAACATGCATATGCTATTATATAATTATTAGTGATGCAACTTAATACCATAAAAATTATGTAACTTATTGAATGGAACATTAGAATATTAATGCTATAACCACTTATGTATTAAAGGATTTACATATCATCGTTATAGTAATAAAACGATTTTAATAGATATCAGTAGTGCGGGTTGGGTTGGGGCGAGTTGGGTGTGAAGACCCAAATTATTGAGATGAAAATAATTTTATAAAAATTAGTTAATGGAAAATATTCAAAGAATAAAATAGTTTGAAAATAAATATCAAGAATGAGTGAAATAAATAAGGAAGAGGATAGTTGTTTTCAGTAAATAATAATGAGAAGGAAATAACTAAGTATGAATGAGTTTTATATTCACATATCTCATACTTATATTGTATATAAGTAGCCAGAGGAGTATAGAGTGATAAAATAAACTCTTATGATGATTAAAATATATGAAACCAGTTTAGTATTATATATGTATAAATACATTTTAAAATACAGAGAAAACAAATGGTTTGAAACATTAGCAAGGAATTAATTGATAAAAAGATATATGTGTGAACAATACAGATTTGTCTTAAGAAAATAAATAATGTAGATAAGTCACATGAAAATAGTGTGTATGTGAAACATGCAAATGGCATGTACACAGAAAAAGAAGAAAAGCAACTGTAATACCCAAAATGGAATCAAAAAGAAAATGGCATATTTAGCCATAAACACATATACAGAATTCTCTTATATGTGTGGGGATAAAATGGGTTTTTCACTCCACTACAACCCTAGCTAAATGTTTTAAAAATCAAAGGATAAGCAGCAGTTTATTTTTGAAAACAGAAAGATATTTTAGAAAATAAAAGGAAGAGCAAACTCACACTGTTTCAAGTTAGAGCATTCTCGGGGAAAGAAGAAGGAAGGTGAGTGATTAATCATCTTATGAGATTTAAGGCATTAAGACCCAAGTTAAGGGCAGCCATATTACTTTTATAAAACCATATCATGTTTTTGTTTAATTTTATTCTCTGAATAAATAAATGTTGATTATGGTTGGTGTTTTGGCTGAGTCTTTGGTTGATGTTTTGATCTGTTTTGATTGTTTTGATTAATGCTTTGAAAAGACAAACACCCTGATCACAGAAATGGATTCTGTAACTTATAATCCAGTTTTTATATGGAGATGAGTTAAATATTTTTACTGAGAAATAGGGTATTAATGAAGAATGAAGTAGGCAGTGTGAATAAGGGGATTCATGCTTATGTCTAGTTCATTTTAGAAATGATATGAACAATGCAATATTATATATATATATATATATGTGCTGATTTGTTCAAATCACAAGTTAATATGTTTTTATGGGTTTTTCTCAAAAAAAAACCTTACCCTATGTTTACAGTAAAATAAATGTAATGTTTTATATGACTTCACCAGATTTATGTAAGAAATGGGAATATTTCTGGAAATAAATATATGCAAGTTTTAGAAAATATGATTGAATAAAAATGACCTTAAAATGGGATGTGGTGTTTTGCATGAATGCTTTGTATGTCTGGATGAAATCCCTGAGTGAGTTTAATACTCTTTGATTTATGAAAGGAAGAAAAGAATATAAAGCATTTCAAGAATTAATAAAATTCTCCTGAAAGAATATGAGAATGGTCTCTAGATTATAAAGCTAATCTAGGAGTAGTGCCTTGATCTATTCATCATTAGGTGGATGATGGGTATGTGCATGACTTGTTTAAGTCCTGTAGGCCTCTGTGTAAAGGGTTAACAGAATTGAGCCCCTTTGCAATGCACACATGGTGTTCAATGGCAAGAGTTAAGACCAAATAAATGATAAATGGGGATTGAGAAATTGAGCTATGGAATTAAGGGAGTTAATCCATAGGAATATATGTACATATAACTGAATTGTGTTGATGAATGAATGCTTGTGTGCATGTATGTTAGTAGGATCTTATATATGTATATATATACTCAGATTTTAGCATGAATTTAAATAAGCATCAAACATATGAATCTTTGCACAGTATTTAGTAATTATAAGTTATTTAGAATCTATGATTTCACTCCCACCAGAATATATTTTCTGACCCTATTTGTTGCCTTTGCATTCTTTGGGGTGTCTCATTTTTATTGAGGCAGTTCAAAGTGTTGCTGCAGGGAAAGATGCTTGAGTAGCTTACTTGTATGGATGTTTGAAGAACTTGCTGGTTTTAAAATGCTTTAGAGAAGTAGAAGTTTAATTGTAATAAATAATCTAGGCAAACTCTTTTATGTCTTGTGTATATATTTCCAGGATTGATACTTGCTTTGTTTTCTTGAAAAGAACATATAAAAAACTTAAGTATTATATGTGCTTGTGAGTTGTTGATTTAAGTAGCAGACTCTGGAAATAATCCAGTGGATAATAATGAAGGAGAACATGCCATATAATCTGATATGTGGATATATTCTCCTTGGCATGTTTGTTATATTTCAGTTATAAAGTTAAAGTTGATTTGAATAAATATGTGCCAAAGTATTAAGTAGATGGGTTGAACATGGTCTTGGCTAACCAGTAAGGCTTGTACATGTCTTGTAATTGATACAAGTACATGCAAAAGCTTGAAGTCATAGTCTTCAGATTCCTGAAGCAAACAAGACTATAGTGTAAGCTAATTTGAAATGCAACTAAATCCTATGATATGTCTAGAACAAGAGTAGGATTATGATACCATAAAACCTGAAAATCATAAGTATATAAGGATTTAGGAATTGGAATTGGTAAAATCTTGAACTGACTTCAATATGAAACTGAAGTAGCAAGCCAGAAATAGGGATAGACAATATAGACTCAAACAAGAATGTAGAGTAATTTTGTTAAGTGTTTAAAAATCCAGAACATCACACTTTATATGCTTTTAGCCAGAAATATGCAAAGATCTTTCTAAAATCATATTCAACACTATTTCCAATCTAAATATCAGAATCTGTATGACCTTTAAATTAGTTTACAACTCTATTACTCACATGATCATTACATGCTTTATGAACCTGGATATGTGCATTTTGCTTGACCTGAATGGCTTGTGCATGTTTGTGCATGTTTATGTTTGAATCCTGAATCTGGGCTAGACTAACCAGTGATCCATAGATCAAACCAAGTTTTAATATGTTTTATCATTCTAAAACAACATGTATGAATTCCTGGATCCCAAAGATCAAATACATGGGTTATAAATCCACAAATTAATCAATCTGGTTTATAGAATAATTTGGAAAATGAAGAAGAGAATAATAGATGCTAATACTTGAAAAATGTATTAGTCAATCTTGAGTCATTTTAAGGTGGTAACACTTGAATCATGTAATAGTCAATCTTGAGTCAATAAAAAGATTAAAGTGTAGAAATAGCTATGTGACACAAAACCTCTCAATTATGGAAAATATTGTGTGATTAAATTTCTTTGCTACTTTAACACTCTAATAGGCAAAGTAACATTTATATATCTTCACATATATAAATGACATGACTTGATTTAAATACTGATATTTTTATATTAGTAAATTCTGGATCTTGGGAAATTAATTAAAAGAAATAAAAGAGGCAAGAAAAGAAGTGGTCCCTTGTTTAAAAAAAAACTCAACTAAAAATCATTAAAATATAGGTGAAGAAAAGTGGGTGACTTCAGTTGGTATCAGATCTATGTTACCAAAAACATAGCAAAAAAAAATCTAGTTTTCTTATATGGATAAAATCCTAAGGAACAAACCACATAAAAATATTTTCAGTAGGAATAAATTACTGAAACAATTAAATCAAAAACAAGACTAACTAGCTATGTAAATTGTATAGCGAATCATGGTAGGAAGACCACCAAACTCTGGAGCAGGACCCTCTAATGCAACACCATTGGTCAATTTGCAAGATTTGGTGAGGGCATTTAGGGAAGGAGTAGTGCAGAGGGAAGAAAATCCTCATGAGGAGTTATCTAAGCTACTGAAAACATTCTTAAATTTAGGAGGCAAGGATTTTGAAGGCACTGAAGGAGTCATGGGTGTGCAAACATGGCTAAGGACTTTGGAAAGGATATTTGCAGACATGCAAATCAATGACCAAAGGAAGAGGCAAATAGCTTCCAGAAGGCTCAAAGGAGCAGCACTGGATTGGTGGGAGGTAATCATCACAGGAAGACCAGAAAATGAGATAACATGGGATCAGTTCAAGGATATGCTTGAGGCTAGATTTGTCCCAGCAACAACTAAGGCAACATTGCTTGAGGAGTTCATAAGATTGAGGCAAGGATCAATGAGTGTGACTGAATACACTCAAAAGTTTGAGAGCTTGTCTAAGTATGGAACCATGCTCATAGGGAATGATTAATCAAAGAATTCAAGATTTATTCAAGGACTTAATGTTGGTTTAAGTAGAGCAATGCTACCATACAAAGACAAAACATTTGATCAAGTCATTGATCTCACTCTTTCTTTTGAACAACATGATAATGCAAGGGAGAAATTCAAGAACATGAGAGCTAATAACAACAACAAGAAGGGGAAAAATAGAGCACATCCTTATGACAAGTAGAATTCAGACAAGAAGGTTGAAGGAGCAACCAGTGGGGAAGTTAAGAAGAAAATTATTTGCTACAACTGTGGCAAGGAAGGACACATGAGTAATAGGTGTCAAGCAGCTAAGAAAACCCCATTCAGTTGCTATAATTGTGGGAAAGAAGGTCATATCAAAAAGAATTGCCTAGAGTTCAAGAAAGGAGCAAAGGTAGGAGCATTAGAAGGCAAAGCAAAAGCAAATGCAGTGGGAAATTCTGGACAATTGGAAGGTATACTCCTAATTAAAGATTATCCAATCTCAGTTATATATGACACTGGGGCAACACATTCCTTAATATCACAAGACATAGTGAATAAATTGGCTCTCACATGCAATTTATTTGATAAACCTTTGTTTATTCAGAGTCCCCTAGGTAGTTCTTGCATGCTAGGAATTAAATGTTTGGGAGTAGAATTAAACATAGGTGGAAATATGTTTAAATCTGATTTGTTTGTGTTAAAATATCCTGGAATAGGAATTTTTCTAGGAGTAGATTGGTTGAGTAAATTCAAAGCAATTTTGAACTTGGAAAATTTTACTATTTCTTTGAAAACAGAAAATGGTAAAAATATTATAGTCATGAGTGAAATAGCCAAAACAAATTGCCTTAATAAAATGTGGAGCATGACTGAAAAAGAATTAATTCTGGAAGGCATAAAAGTAATAAATGAATACCCAGATGTCTTTGGAGAGGTTATAGGAGTTCCAGAAAATAGGCAAGTTGAATTTAAGATAAGATTAATCCTAGGAGCAAGTCCTATCATCAAGAAGCCTACCATAATGGGTCCTAAAGAATTAGTGGAATTGAAACAACAATTGGAAGAATTGGAGCAGAAAGGCTTCATAAGTCCTAGTAGTTCAAACTGGGGTTCTCCAGTGGTATTTGTAAAGAAACATGATGGTACAATGAGGATGTGTATTGATTACATGGAATTAAACAAAGTTACCATCAAGAATAAATATCCACTCCCCAGAATTGATGATTTATTTGATCAATTAAATGAAGCAAGAATCTTTTCAAGGCTAGACTTAGCCTCTGGATTCCATCAAATGAAGGTTGAGGAGGAGAGTATTAAATGCACTGCATTCAACATAAGGTATGGGCTATATGAATTTTTAGTAACGCCTTTTGGATTGACAAATGCACCATCCTATTTTGTAGATTTAATGAATAGGACATTCAGAGATTTTCTAGATAAATTTGTAGTTGTTTTCATTGATGATATATTGGTGTATTCAAAATCAGAAGAGGAGCATGCAAAGCACTTGCATCTGGTTTTGTCAAGATTAAGGGCACATGATTTAAAGGCAAAATTTACTAAGTGTACATTTTGCCAGAATGAAGTCAAATTTTTGGGACACGTTATATCTCAACAAGGGATTTGTGTAGACCCAAACAAAGTCATGGCAGTGCAATCATGGAGTAGACCCAAATCAGTGACTGAGGTGAGGTCATTTTTAGGAATGGCAGGCTACTATAGAAGGTTTATAAAAGACGTTGCAAGGATAGCCATTCCACTAACCAAGCTAACCAGAAAAGAGCAACCATATGTGTGGATAGAAAAATGTGAACAAGCTTTTGAATCATTGAAGAAGGCATTGATGGAAGCTCCAGTCTTGCAAGTTCCAGAGGGAAATGAAGGATTAGTGGTTTATACTGATGCTAGTGGGTCTGGGTTAGGGGCAGTACTCATGCAACATGGAAGAGTCATAGCATATACATCAAGGCAACTCAAGCCAAATTAAACCAGATATGCCACTTATGATTTAGAGCTTGCTGCCATTGTTTATGCATTGAAGCTATGGAGACACTACTTGTTAGGTACTAAATTTGAATTGTTTACAGACCATAAATTACTTAAGTATTTGTTTTCTCAAAAAGACTTGAATATGAGACAACATAGGTGGGTAGAGATTTTAGCGGCCTATGATCTTAATATATTATATACTCCTAGAAAAGCTGACAAGGTAGCAGATGCTTTGAGTAGACATCAAGCAAGATTGGCAAGCTTAATGATGACTGAATTCAAGGATTTAACAATCCTTATTGAAGTAGAAATGAAGGAAGAAATTGGTGCATCAGACAATGTACATAGTGACATGATTGAATATGGAAAATTAAGTCTCATCTCCTTAAGATCAACCCTGGTTGATAAAATAGGAAATATGCAGAATCAAGACACTAATTTAAAAGGAAAGAAGGATATGATATCACAAGGCATGTCAGTGGAAAATTATGAATTTGATGATAGAGGCTACTTAAGAAAGAAAGGGAAACTCTGCATGCCCAATGTAGAAGAACTGAAGCAAGAGGTTATGGATGAGCATCACAAGACAAAGTACACTATACATCCAGGTGGTACAAAAATGTACCATGATCTTAAAAGAAACTATTGGTGGCCAGGAATGAAAGGGGCAGTGGCAAGATATGTGGCAAAGTGTTTAACATGTCAACAAGTCAAGGCAGATTATCAAAGACCTTCAGGCCTACTACAACCTCTGAAAGTGCCTACCTGGAAATGGGAAAGCATTTCAATGGATTTTGTGGATGGTTTGCCAAGAACAAGAAGAGGCAATGATAGTATTTGGGTTGTGGTTGATAGATTAAAAACAGCTCACTTCATTCCAGTGAATTCAAATAGAAATGCTCACAAATTAGCTCAATTATTTGTGAAGGAGATAGTGAGATTACATGGAATCCCCAAGACTATCATTAATGATTGAGATACCTTGTTTACCTCAAGGTTCTGGGGTAGCTTTCAAGAGGCTATGGGGACGGAATTAAGCTTGAGCACAGCTTACCACCCACAAACAGATGGGCAAACTGAGATTGTTAACAAGATTTTAGAGGATTTGCTTAGAGCATGTATACTTGATTTTGGAGGAAACTGGGAAGATCATCTCTATTTAGCTGAATTTGCTTATAACAATAGCTATCAGTCCACTATAGGTATGGCTCCATTTGAGGCTTTGTATGGGAAGCCTTGTGTATCTCCTACATGCTGGATGGAGACAGGTGAAAGAGTGTTGCTTGGACCAGAACATGTGAAAGTGACCTCTGCAAGGATTGAACTTGTAAGGCAGAGAATGAGAGCAGCACAAGAGAGACAAAAGGCCTATGTAGATAAAGGGAGAAGGCCAGTGGAATTTGAAGTGGGAAATTATGTATTTCTCAAAGTTTCACCAATGAGAAAAATATTGAGGTTTGGCAAGGCAGGAAAATTGTCACCAAGATATATAGGGCCATATGAAATTATTCAAAGAGTAGGAACTTTGGCTTATAAGTTGAAATTGCCAGAGGAATTGAGTAATATACATGATGTATTTCATGTATCTCAATTAAGAAAATGGGTGCATGATAAGAAGACCATTCTGGAATCTCCTACACAAGTTGAAATTCAAGAAAATCTGGTTTATAAGAAGAAAACAGTGGGTATTGTGGCTAGAGAAGAAAAGAAATTGAGAAATAAAATAATTAAATTGGTTAAAATCCAGTGGAGTTTAGATGAGAATGATTGTACATGGGAGACTGGAGATAGGATGAAGGATAAATATCCTAATCTATTTTCTGCTTAAAGGTATGCCTAAAATTATGATAAACTTAAACATTACTTATGTATGTTTGATTGGTTTTGAATACATGAGTTTCTGAAATTTCTGAAATGAAATTATGCTTTGTATACATTTGGATGGAAATGTATGAGAAAAATAATTGTGGGACACAATTCCTTTTAGGAGGAGAGTATGTGAAGACCCAAATTATTGAGATGAAAATAATTTTATAAAAATTAGTTAATGGAAAATATTCAAAGAATAAAATAGCTTGAAAATAAATATCAAGAATGAGTGAAATAAATAAGGAAGAGGATAGTTGTTTTCAGTAAATAATAATGAGAAGAAAATAACTAAGTATGAATGAGTTTTATATTCACATATCTCATATTTATATTGTATATAAGTAGCCAGAGGAGTATAGAGTGATAAAATAAACTCTTATGATGATTAAAATATATGAAACCAGTTTAGTATTATATATGTATAAATACATTTTAAAATCAAGAGAAAGCAAATGGTTTGAAACATTAGCAAGGAATTAATTGATAAAAAGATATATATATATATATATATATATATATATATATGTGAACAATACAGATTTGTCTTAAGAAAATAAATAATGTAGAACATGAAAATAGTGTGTATGTGAAACATGCAAATGGCATGTACACAGAAAAAGAAGAAAAGCAACTGTAATACCCGAAATGGAATCAAAAAGAAAATGGCATATTTAGCCATAAACACATATACAGAATTCTATTATTTGTGTGGGGATAAAATGGGTTTTTCACTCCACTACAACCCTAGCTAAATGTTTTAAAAATCAAAGTATAAGCAGCAGTTTATTTTTGAAAACAGAAAGATATTTTAGAAAATAAAAAGAAGAGCAAACTCACATTGTTTTCAAGTTAGAGCATTCTCGGGGAAAGAAGAAGGAAGGTGAGTGATTAATCATCTTATGAGATTTAAGGCATTAAGACCCAAGTTAAGGGCAGCCATATTACTTTTATAAAACCATATCATGTTTTAGTTTAATTTTATTCTCTGAATAAATAAATGTTGATTATGGTTGGTGTTTTGGCTGAGTCTTTGGTTGATGTTTTGATCTGTTTTGATTGTTTTGATTAATGCTTTGAAAAGACAAACACCCTGATCACAGAAATGGATTATGTAACTTATAATCCAGTTTTTGTATGGAGATGAGTTAAATATTTTTACTGAGAAATAGGGTATTAATGAAGAATAAAGTAGGCAGTGTGAATAAGGGGATTCATGCTTATGTCTAGTTCATTATAAAAATGATATGAACACTGCAATATTATATATATATATATGTGATGATTTGTTCAAATCACAAGTTAATATGTTTTTATGGGTTTTTCTCAAAAAAAAACCTTACCCTATGTTCACAGTAAAATAAATGTAATGTTTTATATGACTTCACCAGATTTATGTAAGAAATGGGAATATTTCTGGAAATAAATATATGCAAGTTTTAGAAAATATGATTGAATAAAAATGACCTTAAAATGGGATGTGGTGTTTTGCATGAATGCTTTGTATGTCTGGATGAAATCCCTGAGTGAGTTTAATACTCTTTGATTTATGAAAGGAAGAAAAGAATATAAAGCATTTCAAGAATTAATAAAATTCTCCTGAAAGAATATGAGAATGGTCTCTAGATTATAAAGCTAATCTAGGAGTAGTGCCTTGATCTATTCATCATTAGGTGGATGATGGGTATGTGCATGACTTGTTTAAGTCCTGTAGGCCTCTGTGTAAAGGGTTAGCAGAATTGAGCCTCTTTGCAATGCACACATGGTGTTCAATGGCAAGAGTTAAGACCAAATAAATGATAAATGGGGATTGAGAAATTGAGCTATGGAATTAAGGGAGTTAATCCATAGGAATATATGTACATATAACTGAATTGTGTTGATGAATGAATGCTTGTGTGCATGTATGTTAGTAAGAGCTTATATATGTATATATATACTCAGATTTTAGCATGAATTTAAATAAGCATCAAACATATGAATCTCTGCACAGTATTTAGTAATTACAAGTTATTTAGAATCTATGATTTCACTCGCACCAGAATATATTTTCTGACCCTATTTGTTGCCTTTGCAATCTTTGGGGTGTCTCATTTTTATTGAGGCAGTTCAAAGTGTTGCTGCAGGGAAAGATGCTTGAGTAGCTTGCTTGTATGGATGTTTGAAGAACTTGTTGGTTTTAAAATGCTTTAGAGAAGTAGAAGTTTAATTGTAATAAATAATCTAGGCAAACTCTCTTATGTCTTGTGTATATATTTCCAGGATTGATACTTGCTTTGTTTTCTTAAAAAACATGTAAAAAAAACTTAATGATTATATGTGCTTGTGAGTTGTTGATTTAAGTAGCAGACTCTGGAAATAATCCAGTGGATTATAATGAAAGAGAACATGCCATATAATCTGATATGTGGATATATTCTCCTTGGCATGTTTGTTATATTTCAGTTATAAAGTTAAAGTTTTTTTGAATAAATATGTGCCAAAGTATTAAGTAAATGGGTTGAACATGGTCTTGGCTAACCAGTAAAGCTTGTACATGTCTTGTAATTGATACAAGTACATGCAAAAGCTTGAAGTCATAGTCTTCATATTCTTGAAGCAAACAAGACTATAGTGTAAGCTAATTTGAAATGCAACTAAATCCTATGATATGTCTAGAACAAGAGTAGGATTATGATACCATAAAACCTGAAAATCATAAGTTTATAAGGATTTAGGAATTGGAATTGGTAAAATCTGGAACTAACTTCAATATGAAACTGAAGTAGCAAGCCAGAAATAGGGATAGACAGTATAGACTCAAACAAGAATGTAGAGTAATTTTGTTAAGTGTTTAAAAATCCAGAACATCACACTTTATATGCTTTTAGCCAGAAATATGCAAAGATCTTTCTAAAATAATATTCAACACTATTTCCAATCTAAATATTAGAATCTGTATGACCTTTAAATTAGTTTACAACTCTATTACTCACATGGTCATTACATGCTTTATGAACCTGGATATGTGCATTTTGCTTGACCTGAATGGCTTGTGCATGTTTGTGCATGTTTATGTTTGAATCCTGAATCTAGGCTAGACTAACCAGTGATCCATAGATCAAACCAAGTTTTAATATGTTTTATCATTCTAAAACAACATGTATGAATTCCTGAATCCCAAGATCAAATACATGGGTTATAAATCCACAAATTAATCAATTTGGTTTATAGAATAATTTGGAAAATGAAGAAGAGAATAATAGATGCTAATACTTGAAAAATGTATTAGTCAATCTTGAGTCATTTTAAGGTGGTAACACTTGAATCATGTATTAGTGAATCTTGAGTCAATAAAAAGATTAAAGTGTAGAAATAGCTATGTGACACAAAACCTCTCAATTATGGAAAATATTGTATGATTAAATTTCTTTGCTACTTTAACACTCTGATAGACAAAGAAACATTTATATACCTTCACATATATAAATGATATGACTTGATTTAAATACTGATATTTTTATATTACTAAATTCTGGATCTTGGGAAATTAATTAATAGAAATAAAAGAGGCAAGAAAAGAAGCGGTCTCTTGTTTAAAAAAAACTCAACTAAAAATCATTAAAATATAGGTGAAGAAAAGTGGGTCACTTCATTGGGGTGGGTCTACCAAGCCCTAACCCGACCCTAAACCCAGAGCTCTTAAGAATGGGTCATGGGTCTACTCGCCTCGATGACCCAATGAGGTAGGTCCTAACGGGTCAAAATAGGGGTGAGACTATTGGGTTTAGACCCTAGACGCGTCCTATTGTCATCACTAACTATTAGGCTCTAATACCATTGTTGGAACTAGACTAGCCCGCAATGGAAGTTATGGATGAATTTCAAAAAAAATTCTTATTGAATCTTTATTGGGCCTATGAAGTCTAATTTAATTAGAACATTTCTAAATTTTATTTAAATAAAATCTTGATTTTATTTATATTTATAAAATGATATTGTATTATTTAATTTTATGTTATGTTAAATATATGTGTGTGTATCATATACAAATATATAAGTGTGCGCATGTGTATTTGTGCAAGATATAACATGCCCATGTATAGATGCTGATATTTACATTGCAATGGACATGTTAGCTCATCCAATATGTAAATATAGCATCCAAATAAATGTGTGTCTGTATATATTATTATTTACATACAAATATTATAAATATATACATACATACATATATATATACACACACACTGTATATTGTTTACATAATTATATATAAGTATACAAGTAAAAATATATATAGATATGTGTGTGTGTAATCATATGAATAAAATATTAATATTGAAATACATATTATATAATAAACTTATTTAAATATAAAGAAAATATTTATAAATATTTATAAATAAATAAATTTAAAAATTCGTAAGCAATACATATATATATATATATTTATATTTATATATGTGTGTGTGTACAAGTATATTAATGAAAAATTTCTTTTAAATATTTATAGACACACAAATATATGCATAACAAAATTATATATATATATATATATATATGCGTGTTTGTGTGTTAATAAAATACTCAAAAATATTTTGATAAATATGAAAGAATGGGTCTTGTGCACGGCTCATTAAATGTAATTTAATTTTTTTAAAAGAATATTTTATTCAAATATCCATTTGAAAATTATTAATATATTAATTAAAAATTAATTACAAAAAATTATTTTGAATTTTAAATTTTTGGTAAATCCAAAATGATAATTGATGCTTTAAAACTTCTTTTCACAATTTTTTGATTAATAATAAGTTTAAAATTATTTCTCTATATTTGGTTGCAAATTTAAAATTAATTCAAAACAATTTTTTTTAAATTTTATTGAGAATATCTTTACTGATAATATTATTTTATAAAATATAAAATATAATTTTTCATAATTGATTTATGTAATAGATTGATTTAAATAATAATAATATATATTATCATTGCCTAAAATTACCATAGCCTTAATTCTTTACATATAAAATTATATGATAATGTTTGACTAAAGTATGAGGTTATAATTAATTATAAACTATATTTATATATTTAAATAATGTATATTGATTAAGTAAAATAAAACAAAATGTTTTCTTTTTAAATGTAGAGCCCTACTAGCCTAAATTGTTTATGATAATTTTTTTAATATATACATACATATAACCAAATAATTTTGTGAAAATATTATTTGCATATCAGAATCGTCACCTAACCAATAACAAATATTATATATATATATATATATATGTATATGTATATGTATATGTATATGTATATGTATGTGTATGTGTATGTGTATGTGTATGTGTATGTGTATGTGTATGTATATAATAAAACATTATAATTGAGCATAAATAATTATATTATGATTAGTAATATACCTAACTTCCAATGCCTTGAAGTACTCCTTGAAATTATGATATTTGCTCTTTGAAACTATTTCTGATTCAACAGAGTGCTAGTTCTTGAACCGTTGACCACCAACTATTGGATAGCAATTAACTTAATTTGATTTATTCTCTAGAAAGATGGAGAGGGGACTAAAAGTTTTGGCTAGCAAAGACTTGGAATGGAGGCTCTAAAAATTTTCAAGCATATGAGGGTAGAGATGTTTATATATAGTGGATGGAAAGGGGAGAAGTATTGATCTCATCTCTCACTCATTCTCCTTTAATCTCAGCCATCCAAAGTTAATCTTTTCCTACTCAAATTTGAGTCGCCTATACCCTTGCTTACTACCGAAATTATCAGCCCTATGATGGGCCTTAACCTCATTTAAGCTCAAATAAAAAATTATGCAATTAAATCCAAATTAATCGCTTATCGATATTGTAAATTGAATGATATATTTAGTCGGTGATTAATGTCTAACTACTGGGATATTAATGTTGACAAGTCACTTAGTAGGTGGTGTGATATTTTGGCCAGATTTATCGCTTGCTTGGTTTCAGAAAAATCCAATTTTACTTTGTTAAGCGTTACCCGGTTGTGGCTTTTATTTATACCAATTCTCTACGTCAAAACATATTGAACTTATGAAATTTGGTAATGGTCAAAATTCCAATACCGTCCACATTCAACTATATAGTCCAAACATAATGTTCTCAATTCAATAATAACAATTATTATTAACCGAAGTGCTCTAACCAGAGACTTTGACTTTGAGTTGACTATGATACTAACCCTGTACAGTTGAGGAGACAAATCCTCTCTTTAATAGTTCTTCACTTCCACTTAACCTAGTTATAGTCACTTGATGGACGACATGGCATGATTTGACCAAAATCAAAGCGGAGCTTTCATATTGAAGATTAATGGTATTCTCAAGTCGTGAGAAATGTGTAAATTAATCACATTAATATTTTCTGTTTGACCTTAGTTATATTAACCAACATAAAACTATCGAGTGAGTCATTCCATAGTTATCATATAACTATCAGTATGCAACCTCTTGGTGCCACCTGCAACCATGAGTAATACACTACCCAACATTTGAAGAGCAATACATGCTCTAGTATCAACGGATGTATCAATATTTGGTCTTGATACATCTTGATTGGGAATATTTAAAATGGTATATTTGTTTCCATTGTGATAGATTACTCATGGTTATAACAGTCTGTAACTACTATCACTCAATGTGATAAATTACTCATGGTTATAACAGTCTGTAACTACTATCACTCAATGTGATAAATTACTCATGGTTATATCAAGTATATAATAGAAAAAAAACACACTTTATTCGAACAAGGTTGGTTATCGAGTTAGATATACATAACAAATTTCACAATTTCCCATAGGGCATACCCCTAACTCTATCATATACATGTGTGTGTGTACACACACACATGCGCGTGCACACACACGTGCGCGTGCATGCATGTATATGCGCGTGTGTTGGTCTCATGTCTCTTTTGAGTTTTTTTATTTTAGTGGTCACTATGGATTGGATTGCTTATGCTATGGTGATAACGTGGAATAGATTGTTAATGTTGGATTGTTGTTATTGTTTATCTATTGATGACTAACTATAGATTTGACCTTAAGGCTTGCTTATAATCCTTCAAATTTAGTGATGTTGTGATTCTTTATATTTGCTTCCATCGATTTGCTTCTATTGTTCTTTTTGTATAAATAGAATTATTGTCATGCAGCATACTATATGTCGTTCAATGGTTGTAGCAATTATTGGACTTTCATCTTTAATGTCTATCTTGGTGCTTTCTATTTTCTATTTTATCATTTCCTCTTGACTATTGTATATTTAGGTTTTAGCTCTTTTTTTAGTATCTTATCATGTACTCTAGTTTTTAGGTTTGGGAAAGGCTCTTTCTTTTTTCTTTTACTATGGACATAGGGGATGTAACGACCCACCAATCCACACAATTCAAGTTGACAATAACCACACATGTCTAACCCAAATTGAATGAAAGATGGATAGTTATGGGAAAGAAAGAATATGGAGAGGAGAAGAGAAGAATAAGAGAAAAGGAAATTAAAAACAACATAAAATCTCACAATCGCAGCGAAACAATATATATAATATAATAACAATGATCTTTACAAAAGAAAAACTATTATATACATACATCCACCATAGTATAACAACACATCACAATCATCAGCCTGGATAGTTATAACAATCCGTCCTCGCAAATGCTGATGATTTCAACAACAAAGCAGCGAAAATAAACATATACGTGAATTCGACTTGAAGACCTCCAACTCATCTCCTGAGCTCTAATGCATCCAAAGAAAATTTGTAATATACTCGGTTTGACCCGAGCATTATAATAAAATAACACCCAAATCAGTCTGGTAAACCAATGTGAGAAAACACACCCAGTTGAATTCTTAAAGTTATCAAACTCTTTTCAAAATAAAAGTATCTCGTAAGACAATGCCACACATAAACACGGATGAGTTTTTAACTTATGATAACCAAAACATTTTCTATAGAAATCCATTTATATTATAATAATGTATATGGATCAAAGTAAAACATGAATATAGCTGAAATGCTTGCATCTCACGTTTCAGCATAGTTGGGCACAACTAAGTCCGTACGGTGCTTATTGGAGAATGGATTTCATACAATGATTGGGCTATTGGGGTACCGCCAATCACGGTGCATCTCTAGATAAAATGACACCGATGACCTCGTCGGGATCCCCTGCCAACACAGAACCGGCCTACCACTTGACTAGTAGTACCAAATACGATCACCCCTCCGTTAATGGGCCATGAAGCATACAAATGAGATATAATATCGACTCTAGATAGGAATGATCATACCCTACTTGGGAGCGACCCACTTAGCCCTACCGCATCTTCCCTATTTTAGTTATTCCCAGTTACCAAGGCCTTAGGTTATGTTTTACCTTTTATATAGCACTTCCCACTTAGAATGCTAACATTGCCCTCTAGGCAACAATGCAATCCAACATTCTTCCATACAAGTTCATCCTGGGATATAATGAAACACTTGAGAGCTCCATCTTCAATTCCATCATCTTCAAGATGTCTTCACTTCGAAACGCTTAAGTTGGATCAAAGTGGTTTTCGAGTAACCTATCCGATCCTGGTCTCTTCGACACAACATTTGATAACATCCGGTAAACTCAACCCCCGGTTCTTTAGGAAATAAACAGCCAAAGATAAGAGCGGAGATCACCTCCTAACCGTTAGTGGACGGATTTCCTTATCATTTGTCCTAGGAGAATGAAATGAGATTTATACGCAAAGGACAGCATCATTGGTGATGACTGTGCTATATAACTCACGTGTTTCTCCTAGATATTACCAAAATTATGTTTAGGTCCAAATTCGATAGTCAGTTGTTTAACCATCGAATAAAAAAACATTCAAATCAGGGATTTAATGTAACAACGCGGAATTTGATCAGTTTAAGTATGGATATTTAAATATAATTCTAACAATTAATTAATGGATTTTATAACTAAAATAAAATCCTTTTAAATAATAAAAATTGATAGTGAAATCGTTTTCAAATTTTGTATACAAAAATAATTAGTTCGAAGAAAGATTGAAAATGTGACCGAAAGTCGTTTTCCGAATTTTGATTTTTCGTCGACTAAAAGTCATCGAAAATGTTGTAACACTTTTTAACACACACACACACACTTATAAATCATTTGTCATGTTTGAATAGTTGTGTACATGTATGTGCATTTAAGAATGCCTTTATACATACATGATAAGATTTTGTTTTAAAAGTAAATATATATATATATAATATAAGATGCTTCTTCCAACATTTAGTACAAATGGTGTCATAGCATGTGACGACCCACGTTTCGGAAGATTTGAATCAACAATAATCCACACATGTCCAACTTAAACAATCCGGAACATAGATAATCATTGGGGTTAATTAAGAAAAATAAGAAAAGAAGAAGAAAACAACACAGAATCTCGCAGCGGAATGACAAAATATAATAATCAAATAAACAATTCATGAAGCTGTTTACTATACTTTTGATTATAATTTATACAACATTTATCAGGGTTGTATATATACAAAAGAACAAATTAAATAATGCAGCGGAACAAACAATGATGGAATAATACTAGTAATAATATACCAAATCTTCGTCTTCGTCCTCCAAAGAATAATCTTCGATAAGTTGAAAACTCATGGCTGACCCGAGCGTAATGAAAAGACAAAACACTCGAGTCAGGACTAAAATATCCTTATGTAAGTAAAATCAATATCGCATATAACATGAGTGTAATAGCGTCAGAGATGTTTACAGGATTTCACATCTCCTATCCAATGTATAACGTGCGTGCAATAACTCAAGAGATGTTACAGAATTTTCCATCTCTTAAGGATCCGTCAAAATATTTAGATGTAGTAGAATACGCTACATTTATAATGTCTAATCAATAAAATAAATATTTTTCTTAGCGTTAAGGCTTTACATTAATCCCCCTTAAAGCGTTTTTAAGCATTGTCGTACAGTTTGCATATAAAACACCAGTAAATCGTCGGTGGATAGGGATGCGCCGTGATACGACAACACTAAACCAAAATCGTACTGGTCTCTTATAGGGATAAAAGTATGATAAGGCACATGAGGTAATGCCCAAGGTAGGATACTACCAGTTTACCCTTCCCGGCTGGTGGAAATGTATCATAGCCATGATCACCCACCATGTCCAACACTCCAAAAATCCGAGGGTGCGCACCAATCAATCACAATGTAAATGATGGTAATACGAAGAAGTGCCTCATTGACCGGTATGGCTCCTGTTTTAGTCATTTCAAATTGACACAAGTGTCAGGCCAATCCATCATCGTTCTCTTTCTTTAAATTCAGCAAACGTACGCTAAATTCAACCACTTAGTTCTGGATCATCACTCCACGTACACAGTTGTTAAAGTGGTTCCAGTATCGACAGAGAGTATGCCCATATCTGGCCTCGGTCTCTTTAACAACCAAACGTCGTTCCACACACCGGTTGGTACTTTTACATTTCGAAAGCAGTTCATACTTGATATTAAAATATCATATTCGCTTCAAAATCAAATCCATTTCGAAATCATCATATTTACTCAAAATATACCATTCTAATTCAAATCATTTTAGCCTTAATATCACGATTTCGATTCCAAAATTGTTCCGAATTTCAATTTGGGTTATAACTTCATTTTAACCCAATTCGTATTTAAATCCATGATTTAAATATAAACATTCCACCCCTTTGACCAGTTTGAATTTTTAGAAAATAGTTTAAATAGTTTTAAAATAGTTAAATAGTTTAATAGAAAATAGCTTGAGTATTAAAAATGGTCTATATAGCAAAATAGTTTGAAAAATCAAAATAATTTGAATATTTAAAGAGTATAGATTTTAAACTGTTTATACTAAATTAATTCATTTGAAAATAGTTTCAAAGTCAAACCGATTGAATTTCCAAATTTTCCAATTCAAATCACTTTTAAATTTCCATTTCGATTTAATCAATTTAATTCTGATTTCAAGTCGAATTTTACTTCGATTCCAAATTAATTTCGATGTCAATTTCAAATTAGTTTCAATTACAATTTCAAATTAATTTCAATTACAATTCCAAATTGATTTCAATTTCAAATTTTGAACCTTTTCGATTTTTGTCAACTCTGAGTTCGATTACCAAAACATCGATTCAAAACACTTAAATCAAATTTACTTTCAATACCCAATTTGAAATCCAAATTCTCAAATATAATTCAATTCCGAGCTCAATTTCGAAATAGTTCGATTTCCACAAATTCGATTTTCATTTTCTTAAAATCAAATCATTTAAATAAATTTCAAATCAAAAATTTTTAAATCATTTAATTTAACCAATCCGGTGTTTGTATATAATTTTCTATCCTATGGCCAAGTGATCAATTATTTCAATTTAATTTCAAGCATGGATATATATTATTTCAATTCAAATCACACTGTCATAGTTATATATCATTTCAACCCATTTCTTAATTTATTCGAAATAATTCAATTTACAGTTTTATATACTGTAAATAATATACAGGATGATAACAGGATATATAAAAATAAATAAACATCCAATCATCCAAATATCAATCAATTGGCATCCATCACAATCAATCATCCAAACAGTCAAAATAATTCACGACAATTTTATAGTTATTAATATCAGTATTTTACTGGCAATTAAATTCCAATTTCAAATTTAACTGTCAACTTTAATTTTTAACGGTTAATTCAAATGACAATGTAGATGACAATTAAATTTATCAAACAGCAATCAATAAATTTATATCACTTTATAATTTCAAATTTAACTAGCATAAAATATTCTAGTACTTGTGAGCGTTATAAAACGCTCACCTTTTATTTTTTGGTTGTCACTTTCGCATTCTGATTCAAATTCGAACGCGTTCGAATTTAACTGAAAATTTTGCAAGCTCTAAACTCAACCAATTTGATTCCATAGCAAAGATCTCGTTAATACGAACCCAACGCGACTGACCGCGTTGGATTTGGACCTAAAATGAGTAAGATATCAGTAATATAAGATTTTGATTTTAATTTTATATTTAATACACTAATTATATAATTAAAATAACTAACCACAAATTTAATTCCTAATCCTTCTTCCATTCAAACCATTGCCGCTCTTCGTACAGAACCCTCCCACCATGACAGCCCCTTTATCCACCTCTCCCTCTCTCATCCGTGCACGAACAATCACGAAACCACCACCGATGGACTTCTCATCACGAAGGTAACTCGTTCCACCCAAAAGCAAGGCACTCGGCTCACTTCTTTTCATCGCGACTCCACACTTCTACAGCCACTACAGTAGAAGGTCGCACGTCCCCAAACTTAAACGGAGGCTACCACAGTTTCACCGTACGTGCTCCTCTCCTTTCCACACGCGAATCCATCCTCCAAACTCCGTATCGCTGTCCAAAATTATCAAAATTTGAAGCCTTAGGTTCCAACTCCATGCCTTTTATTGTGACCCCTGCCGAGCTCGATGAAGTAGACGTATAAATATAGATTTACTTTTAAAACAAAATCCAAGACTCGTCTCTTTTCATTTATATTTGATTTTGGATTTAAGTTTCTGAAAATTCTTTAATTTCATTAGCCATCTTCATTTAAATAAGGGAGGGAGGATAGGTCTGAACAGGAGGCGTGAGTTATACAAAGGTCGGTTGATAAGATGTTAGAGTGGCTTGTGAAGTAAGCTGAAAAGAGATATATTATTTAAATTTTCCAAAATATCTAGATATTTATTCTGAATCCAAATCGAGACATGCCACCAGGCGTTCATAATGTTATACCCCTATTCTGAATGCAATGAAACTTGTTTCGGGACCTAATTCGATCGTATGCAGAAGATAGCTTTTTGAACCCAATTATGATATTAAATTTTCGATATTAATTCCCACGCGTACCTATCCCGTACGATCAAATGATAACTCCAAACGCTGCGAAATTTGAAATCCGA
Organism: Allium fistulosum; assembly: GCA_030737815.1. Taxonomy (NCBI): domain Eukaryota; kingdom Viridiplantae; phylum Streptophyta; class Magnoliopsida; order Asparagales; family Amaryllidaceae; genus Allium; species Allium fistulosum. The sequence continues at coordinate 724,359,038 of CM060901.1, forward strand.
TAATAATACACTATTACGGATCCAATAGAACTGGTTTCGTCGAATTTAGAGACTGTGCCCCGGAAGGCTATTTTTATTTGTTAATATAAATGAGTTATTTTTTTAAAATCGAGTAAATCACTTTTAAATTCAATTTAAAAGTTCTATTACTTCATTCTTATTAATATAAATTTAATAAGCCTTTGAATTATTTTTATCAAGCTTAAAACCCAAGATTCAATGTTTTAACAAATTTTCAATTATTAAATTCAATTATTCAATTATTCAAATAATTTCCAATATTAAATTTAAACAATTTAATTTTCCTATAAATAAATCATTAAGTTCCTAATAATTTTTAGTTATCAACATCATTTTATTTCTGTCTAAATAATTCACAATTATTATTTAACTTCAGTTATTGGTTATAAATCTAATTAATATATAGAATTCCATTTCAATACTCATTATCGCCAAATCTTCAAAATTGGTTTATTTCAAAATTTTATTCAAGTTCATATCCAATAACTTACATTCAAAATCATTGAATTTTTATTTTTAACCATTTTTATTCATTAATTACACTAAATTTAATAATTTAAAATAGTTAAAAATATGGGTCGGTACACTACATGTTTCCTTTGACAAGATAGGATGGTGGCTAAGAAGGGGGTGGAAATTTGATGGGAGAAAGGAGGAGGTGAGGTGGAAAAATAAGAGAGAGGGGGTATAGTACTAAGGGCATTTTCGTAATTTCACTTGTTAAAATATTATAAAAGTAAAATTTTCTTAATTTATTTTCATTTTCCTCATTCTTATCTTCATTTTCAAACCTTTCTAAGCTCTTAAGAAATCTTTCATGGATACTTAAAAACATTTCCTAAGTAATAAACTTTAGTTTTCTATTTGAATTCCTTAAAAAGCTTGCTAAAAAACACTTCTACATTCTCTTCTTGACTTCCTCTTTCACAATCAAGCCTAACTACACTCAAAAACCCTAAGGCCTTACCCTATGTGTCTATGGCCGAGCCCTCTTGATAATAAAACCATCTAAAAGACTTCATTTTTCCAAGAAAAATTCAAAAGCCTAGGCCATTCTCAAGTTCGAGGAGAAAACACTTTAGTTTAGTCGAATTTCGGTGAGTAAATTCTAATCTTTTTGGGAAAGAACTTACCTTTATATATATGTTGTTATATGGCTATATATATGTATATGATGTTGTTGTATGAATTATAGCATGGTTTGGATGTGTATGTATGTGTTAATGTGTGGTTAGTATTAGGACTTGAAGTGAAAAGCTAAAGTGATGCCTTGGGTTATAAAGTTGTGATTTTGGATATGTTATGGAAATGATATGCTATGTATACGAAATCTTGAACTTTTGGTTGGATGGTTATGGAAGTTAGTACTTGGAAATGTTGAAAGGAATTGAGATCCTTTTTAAAGTCAAATAATATTATTTAGTTTTGATTTATTAACTGTTTCAAAAGATATATATATATATATATATATATATATAATGTTCCTAACTTTAGATTAGAGTTTTCAATTTTTTTTTAAAACAATGTATTTCAAAAGTAAGGAAGGTAAGAGAAGAGGTTTGGAAAATAGCTTAGAAATTAATTTAAAGTTATGGCAACCATAGCGATAGTCGCTATGGATGCAGTTCGGAAATATACAATTTTCAAGTTTTTTTAAGTTTTCTTTTAAAATTGTCTTGAAAACCATTTCCAACTTAATTAGGTATTATAAAACTTAATTAACTTTCATTTATGAGTTAAATAATTAATTAATTTATTAAAAATAATTATTAATTAATTAAGTAATAAAGTTAAGTGATTAAGGTTTAAGAATTAATTAATCAAGTTAATCATTTGTAGTTAATTAAGAAGTTTTAATTAATGATTAATTAAGTTAAGAGGTAATTATTTTAATTAATTTTGTTAATCAAGTTAATTATATTTAAAATAATTATTTGGTTAGTATTTAATTATTTAATTAATTATTATTTGATTAAGAGTTATTTATTTACTTAATTATTAATTAATTAGGGTTCAATTTATAATAAGTGTTTATTAAATAAAGTCTAATTATTGATTCATTTATTTACTAATTAGGTGTTCGAACCGGCTAATTTCCTATCGGATTAGAGAATAGCCGATCAAATTTAATTAAAATTAACCGCAAGCACACGGCGTACAATGTTAGTACGTGGTGAGTACGGGTAGATCCATAGAGAATTGTTTTGATTTAGAATTCTATTCAATCAAATTAAACCAATATTTGAAAGCGTGATTAGCTAAAAAATGTTGAAAACTAACAAAAGAAAATGGATAAAAATATGAGAGTTTGAAGGTAATTTAGAGATAAATCCACTCTCTTGATCACATAAATCAACACAACATGAAATTATGATCTTTTTTTTGTCATTCGTGAATTTAATTGATGTGTTTATTATAAATATGGAATATTTGTGCTATTAATTAGCCCAATATAAACCATCAAACTATAACATGGCCATTAAACCACTTCTTAACTCTCATGAAAATTGCAATGAAATTGAAGATAAAATCTATTTTAAGTATGGCCTACTAACTATTGATTGGAAATATAGACCATCAAATTTTGATTTCAACATTCACTTCATTACCATAATCAATTAGTTAGATGATGATGTAAGTTGTGTTTATTTGAGTAAGCATAGCCTATATGTGATTAAAATCATAGACTATCAAATTCATTAATAAACTTATATCAACATGCAACTTTCCAATAAGCACAAAAAGAGAACATAAATAATCAAAATGTGTTGAATCTACATAATTAGAGAGATTCATTAACCCTAAATTGAAGGGGTTTAGCCTCTCATATTTGTTATCATATCAACAAATGTAGATTGCAACATGAAACAAAAATAAGAAGAAACGGCAAGCTAATTAAAAAGAGAGCTAATTAAAATGAAATAAAAACTAATTTACTTGCATAAGAAATGAGACTAAGCTACTAACATAAGATAAAAGAGAGCATGTAAATAAGAAAGAGCATGAATTAACATTGCATAAAAAGAAATTACATAAAAGAGAATAGCTAAGTAGCCAAGAAAAAGAAAAGAGAGTTTTGATTTATTTTTGAGCCTTAAACTAAACTAACTAAAAATGGAGGCTCAATGGCTAAAAGAGAAGAGACTAAGAGGGTTAATTACATGAACATATGGGGTGTTTATACATGTTTGGAAACCCTAATCATATTTTGGGAACTACCCAAATTGCCCTTGAGGAAGTGTGGCCACCAAGTTATCATTAGCATGTATTAATCCTCCACTTAAATGTGCATGAAGCTTTAATTTCCATTAGCTTGTGCATTAGTTCCTAAGTGTACATCATGGTAAGTGGGTAGGTGGGGTCCTCCATGTTGTCATGAAATGAATTATTTCCATCTTCATTTGTTTGTCATCTCTTGTGCGTGCATATTTTCCATGAAGCTTTGTGTAATTTCCATCCAATTTTCCTACAAACAACTTAGAAATTTCCAAGTAAATTTTCTCAAATTAATATGTGCACAAAAATGACCATTTTTCCCCTATATGAAGATGAATAAATGATGATTTGAAAATAATTTGAATTTTGGTTTAAACATGTTAAAACACCTTATATGCTCATTTATTTAATTAAATTCGATAAAATATGAAAGTAAAAATATGCACATTTATGTGCACATCAAATACCCCCATAGTTATCTATTTATTCGTCCTCGAATAAACTAAAACTAAGATAAATTCGTTTTCGTAGGGAGCACGATTGCATTGAGCGTATGCAACAAGCCTTTAAACTTCTAGGTGTCCCTAGTAGGTTGAGTGTTATCTCGTGAGGGTTTTCAGCGGATACTACCAACAAAATCCAAATGCGAAATGTTAAATTTCTAAATGCAAGATTTATTTACAAAGAGATGAATGCAAGTTTTTGAAAATATTTACAAATGAAGAATTTACTTTCAAATTGACACAAATAAGTTAAATATAAGTTTTGGTCATTATCTTGAAAATTTAAGTCATTTACTCATCAAAATTTCCAATAACAACTAAATTATCATAACAAATAGACTCTAGTTTGGCTAGTTGTTTCAGTTGATAACATAGTGTAACTATGAAATGGATCCTTAGTTGATTTTCAAAGCTATCAAAGTGGTATTTTCATTTCTTTTAAATAACAAGTCAAATCAAATAAGAAAAAATAGTGCTTGGATTTTAATTGCTTACTATCTCTTATTTGAAATTTTTATTGATATTAACAATATTTACATATGCCTAACTCAGAAAAATGAGGCCAGATATATTATCCATGCACTACCTTTCGGGCTTACATGAGGGGAATACAGAGCATGGCGAGTGAACACATAAGTGTGTACACCTATCGACTGTAGGCGTTATTAATGAAAGAATTTTTATATACATACACCTAACTCAAATATACCGATCGTGCACTGCCTTTCGGGCTTACGTGAGAAGGGTGCAGAGCATGATGAGTGGACACACTTGCGTGTGAACACATGACTCTAGGTGTTAAAAGAAAATATATACATATATACAAATACTTTTGGTTTTTGTTTTTTTTTTAAAGAGTGAGTTTTGGAAAATCATCTTAGCACCATTTAACTTAGAAGATAAAAAATGTTATAGCCTTTACTTTAAATCCACCACTTTTTAAACAAAGATTTTCAATTAGCATATACTTCATAATTATCACTTATAAACCTTCCTATACACTGCCTAAACTAGAGTTTATTGTAATCAAACTTATTTTTATTTTTGTTGAGACAAATAAATTTTCAAAAATTTCAATTTAATAACCAAAACATATATTTATCCTATAGTGTTGTTTTAAAAGTAAATTAATATGGAAAAAAGAAAATTTGTTTTGAAATTTTTGTTTTTTTTTTTGGATTTTTTTTTGAAGTTTTGGAAAGAAAATGAAAAAAATAAACCACGAAAAATAAAAAATGAAGATGAGACTCCCCCACACTTAATTTTGACTGTGTCCCTACAGTCAACCCAAGTGAAAAGAAGAACAATAAAATAAAAATAAAAATATGACCTATATTTCATGAAACGGTTATTATTTACACGACATCGAAAAATATATTGTCAAGGAGTAAATGAAAATGTCTTCTAATGACCAATTCATTTGTCTCGTCAAGTATGAGAGACAAAGCTTAAGCACAGAAAACCAAATCATAAAAGATTTCGAAATTGAATGATGATTCGGAAAAACGAATGTCGTTTTATTAAAAATCGAATGAGTTGTTTTATTTTCGATAATTTTTGGGGTCGATAGAACAATTGGTTGAAGTTCAAGTTTATTTTCACCAATTTGAAATTCAAACTTATCATTGAATTTTTTTCAGAATTATTGATTTCAAAATAAAAATGGTGATCTAAATCTTCCCCTTTAGAATTCAACAACTCGTCATCAAAAAGTCCATAAAATTCATGTTCATTAAATTCGTCTTCCTTTGTTGGATTATCAACAACTTTATTGCATGTATCAATTTCAAAATCCAAAGTTGTTGGGTTCAAATTTTTAAAATCAGAAAAAGGAAGATCAAACTTTAAATCGAGTTTCTCACCCTCAAAAGAGTTGAAATCCAACTCAATTACTGCATTTTCAACAACTTCATTTAGATTGTCATTTTCAATTTCAAAAGTTGTTATTTGAAAATCATCAATTTGGGTAAAAGGTGGATTATTATTTGACTCGTCACACGTTGGGATTCGATTTTGTTGCTCACGTTGTTTCATATAAGTTTCAAACATCAAATCTGTGTGATCATTGTAAATTTCGTTCATTTGCTCAACAAAATCCAATTTATAATTATTAACTTGAGAATTTTCGACTTGAACTTGTTGAGAACAAAAATTATCAATCGCATCGTAGTCGATATTATTCCCATTTCCAAAATCATTTAAAAAGTTGTTTCCATTTTCATTTTGACTTTGAAACTCATTTTGAAGTTCGAAATTGAATTGGCATGGGTTATACTCGAAATCACTTGAATTTTGAAGTGAATTCAAATTTTGATTATTTTGAAAACTTTGAGTTGAGTTATTGCACAAATATGAGTTACACAATTCATTTATCATTTGATTATTTTGTATTGAGAGTTCAAGTAAAGACGAAATCGTTTCCATGCTTTTTTCAAGAGTTGAGGGTTGGTCCTCATTTTGAAAATTTTGCTGTTCAAAATTCGAATTGTTTGTACAATGGTTGTCATTAAAATATCCATAAGGAATTGGAGTGAAATTATATGGATTATATTGATTTTCACAACTATCGTAAAATTCATGTGAGTAAGGAAACTCGAACATTTCAAGAATGTGTTTTTTTGGATTTTTTTATTTTTTATAAAGGAAAACTATTTACCAAAAGGAATTTATTTTTTAAAAGGAAATTTTATTTTTTTTTGGATTTTCAAAAAAAAATTGTTTCTGAAAAGATTTTATATTTTTTTTTGGATTTTTCCTTTTCTAAAAAAAACTAACTACATTTTTTTTTGGATTTTTGATTTTGTTTGAAAATTTTCAAAGGATTTAAAAACCAAGTTAAGAAATATTTATAGTTTTTTTAGTTTTGGAATTATTATTTTTTTAACTATGCATGAACTAATGCAACTAAATGAATGCAATGATTTAATTACAAATTATCTATCCTAAGTAGCTCCTAACCCAAAATTGTATAATCATACTTTTTCTTAATCCAACAAGATAGTTCTCGACCAGGTAACGGACAGGATTTATCGGTGCACCACGAATCACCGTAGCAATGCAGCCGAATGTTTAAGTGCCTTCAGAGAAACAACCACTATAATATTTACGAATCACCATAATATTTATAAATGGATATTGCTCCGACGTAGCCTAGACACCAAGAAATTAAATTATCGAAAGAGGACAACTTGTCAATATACAATTAAGTGTTATCGATGTCTAACCATTTTTTTAATCAAATTTCTAGGTTGAAATGCAAAGCAGAAATTAAACATGTATTAACAATGCAACTACTAATGAATTTTTTTTTGTTTTTGAACTTTTTTTTTCTAAAATGCAAGCAAACAACAATGCAAGGCAAATAAAAACAATAGATAGAGGTTAAAAGCAGCAAATTTTTTTATAAGCAAGCAAGCAGTTATTTTTTTGGCAAGCTAAGCAAAGTAAGCAACTCATTCTTCATTATCTGCTTCTACAACCTAAAAATAAAAACAATATATATATATACAGTTTTTCTTTTAATAAGTTTATTAAAGAATAAATTAAAATAAGTGAAAAACAAAACAAATGTAACTAAAACAATTGAATTTTTTATTATAAACACTTGTTGCTTGTTTTTTTTCTTTTTTTTAACAAAAAAGAATATAAAAAAAGAAAACTTAAAACAAAGGAACAAAAAACAACTTTTCTTTTTGGATTTTTTTATAAAGTTTACAACAAAAAACAAGGGAAAGCTTTTTTTAAAAAAGGAACTAAAACTTTTAAAACAACCAGCCCAGCCCACTTAAGATTACTCTAAAAATCAAATGCTTCTGAAAACCAACTTCCCTGTCTTTGTTAAAAAAAAATTAAAATCGAATATAGTTCAGGGAAAAAAAATTTAAATCGCGAATCTGGTGATGAAATGAGATCGCCAATTCAAGGATGAAATCAAAAACAATTGGACGTGGCATTTGATTAAGGGATGGAGTGGTTGAGTAATTTCAAGGAGTTGTATTCGTGGTTTCGGCTTGCTGATTGAAGAGGTGAGGTTGTCGCGGTTGCTGGTGGTTGGAGTTCGAGGTTGAGGTTGTTGAATGGAAGTCTGGAAATGGCAGATTTGTGGTTGATGTCGATTGGAATTCGGGTAATTTGGGTTGCTTGTTCGAAGCTCGCTGCTGGATTATGGTTTTATGCGGTGGTGGGAGGTGTTCGTGAGTGGATTTGGGGATTTGGTTAGGCTGCAGAAATAACTTTTTTTTAAGAGGATGTTGTGATATGTGGTCGTGCGTGTGTGGCGATGTGAAGTGTTGGAGGCTATAGGGTATAGAAAAGTGTTGTATGGGATGTATGGTAGGGGGTTGGTTGATCAAGAAAGTAATGGGGCTGGTGATAGCAGGGGTAAGATGATTTTGCAAGTTGAAGGAGGAGATTTTCTGGTGGTCGATGGTTGTCAGGTGGTTTTTGAGCAGCAGTGAAGATGAATTGGCAGTGTGGTATGGTAATGTAAATCTTGTTATGGCAGTGTGGTTTTTGAGAAGTAGTGTCAGGTGGTTTTGGAGGCGTATTTGAATGAGGGTAGTGATGGTTGTGAATTATGTGTTTGTAGGAGCGTTTGAACAAGGTAACTTATCAAGCAGTAGTGTTTGAACTGGAGGAATTGTGTGTGTTTCAGCTGGGTAAAGATATAGGCAATGATTGGAAGAGAACAAGTCAGTGGTGATGGAATATAATAGGAAGAAGGTGGTAATGTTGTATGACAGTATGTACATGCACTGTGGTATGATGGTGATGATTTGTATTGTGCAGGGGAATAATGTATGTGATGTTATGGTTATGTATGAGTGGTAGTTTGGCAACTGTAAATGGGAAGTGTTTTGAAGTGGGTGGTTGCACTGATGGTGCAGAGGTGGCAGGTCAGTGGTGAAGATGTAGTTGAAATGGGCAGTGTTTGTTGACGGTCAGTGGCTTGAAGTTGTTGGTGTGAAGGCAGAAGTGGATTTGTATTACTATTGTGGGATGATCAGAGGTGTTTGTTGCACAGAGCAGTTCTCTGGTGAAGTGTTAAGGTGGCTGTTAGTCTGTTGTTATCGAGGAGTGGGCTTGCTACAGGTAGATTTTGGATTGTGTGATTTGAGGTTTATATGGCAGAGAAGTGTGTTGATATGAGAAGTGAAGGAGTTGAAGTGATGTGATGTGGTTGTTGCAGCTACAGTTTGGCTGCATGGGGATGAATGGTGTAGAGGTGAACTACTGCAGTATGATGAGGCAGTAGTGGTATGTGCGAGGATCATTTTGAAGTACGGCAATGAGAGACAGAGGAGGTGGGTGATATAGATTGTGGTGAATGTGGGAATTTGTGATGATGTTATAGCCTAGTGTAGTTGTGGTTGACTGAGAACAGTGAGGCAGTTTGGCAGTGAAGTGGTAGTGTGCAGGGTGATTATGATGCAGAAATGTGCACAATATGTAAGATTTGAAAAATGAAAGTTGTAAATGCAAAATGTAATCAAAACAGAAATTGTAATTGAAAATGAAAATAATTTTTTTTAATCGTGTATGTTTATTTTTTATAAATAGAAATGCAAATGAAAATGGACTAGAAAACAACAAACACACAATCAAAATGTAATCAAAAATCACACAAACACATAATACAAAAAATTTATAAAAAAATGCAAACTAACACACAATAAAATAAAACAAAAATAATTCGAAGAATAGAAATTAAAATCAAAGCAAATTCCCCGGCAACGGCGCCAAAAACTTGTCCGAACCGGCTAATTTCCTATCGGATTAGAGAATAGCCGATCAGATTTAAATTAAAATTAACCGCAAGCGCACAGCATACAATGTAGTACGTGGCCAGTACGGGTCGATCCGCGGGGAATTGTTTAGATTTAAAATTCTATTCAATCAAATTAAACCAATATCTAAAAGTGTGATTAACTAAAAAAATGTAGAAAACTAACAAAAGAAAATGGATAAAAATATGAGAGATTGAAGGTAATTTAGAGATAAATTTACTCTCTTGATCACATAAATCAAAACAACATGAAATTATGATCTCTTTTTTTGGTCGTTAGTGAATTTAATTGATGTGTTTATCAAAAGTATGGAATATTCGTGCTATTAATTAGCCCAATATAAACCATCAAACTATAACACACCCATTAAACCACTTCTAAACGCTCATGAAAATTGCAATGAAATTGAAAATAAAATCTATTTTAAGCATGGCCTACTAACTATTGATTGGAAATATAGACCATCAAATTTTGATTTCAACATTCACTTAATTGCCATAATCAGTTAGTTAGATGATGTTGTAAATTGTGTTTATTTGAGTAAGCATAGCTTATATGTGATTAACATCATAGATTATCAAATTCATTAATAAACTTACATCAACATGCAACTTTCCAATAAGCACAAAAAGAGAACATAAATGATCAATATGTGTTGAATCTACATAATCAGAGAGCTTCATTACCCCTAAATTGAAGGGGTTTAGCCTCTCATATTTGTTATTATATCAACAAATGTAGACTGCAACATGAAAAAAAAATAAGAAGAAAAGGCAAGCTAATTAAAAAGAGAGCTAATTAAAATGAAATAAAAACTAATCTACTTGCATAAGAAATGAAACTAAGCTACTAACATAAGAGAAAAGAGAGCATGTAAATAAGAAAGAGCATGAATTAACATTGCATAAAAAGAAATTACGTAAAAGAGAATCGCTAAGTAGCCATGAAAACGAAAAGAGAGTTTTGATTTATTTTTTAGGCTCAAACTAAACTAACTAAAAATGGAGGCTCAATGGCTAAGAGAGAAAAAACTAAGAGGGTTAATTACATGAACATATGGGGTGTTTATACATGTTTGGAAACCTTAATCATATTTTAGGAACTACCCAAATTGCCCTTGAGGAAGTGTGGCCACCAAGTTATCATTAGCATGTATTAATCCTCCACTTAAATGTGCATGAAGCTTTAATTTCCATTAGCATGTGAATTAGCTCCTAAGTATACATCATGGTAAGTGGGTTGGTGGGGTCCTCCATGTTGTCATGAAATGAATTATTTCCATCTTCATTTGCTTGTCTTCTCTTGTGCGTGCATATTTTCCATGAAGCCTTGTGTAATTTCCATCCAATTTTCCTACAAATAACATAGAAATTTCCAAATAAATTTTCTCAAATCAATATATGCACAAAAATGACCATTTTGCCCCTATATAAATATGAATAAATGATGTTTGAAAATAATTTGAATTCTGGTTTAAACATGTTAAAACACCTTATATGCTCATTTATTTAATTAAATTCGATAAAATATGGAAGTAAAAATATGCACAGTTACGTGCACGTCATTAGGGTTTATTTATTATTCAACTAGGGTTTAATTATTTAAATAATTTTTGATTAATAAATGGGTAATTATTAGTAATTAATTAAGACTTAACTAAGATTAATTAAGGTTTGAATTTTGATTTAAGTATGAATAATTAAGGATTAATTAATCTTTAATTTATGATTTAATGATGATTTATTTATTTATTTTAAACTCCAACGGTTCTTTATTTTAAATAAACCTTCTTCTCTCAGTGAATTGTTTTATTGAACCTAGGATCTCTTGTCTATGCCATTAAGTTGCCAAATAAATTAAAGTAGTTATTGTAAAACGTTGTCATGTTTATTGAAAGTAAGTCGATTTGTACTTATCACAAAGACCACATTTTGGAAACGTGATAAATGCAAGGGAATTAATTTCGATAAGCGGGTCGTAATAACTTAAGCATATGGAAGGTAGTTCCGTATGTAAATCTTTACACCCTAATAGTGGGATAGTCCACTATAAAGAACTTGACCTTTTAAATTATTGAATGTTGATTTGGAGAGACCGGGATTGGATATTCCTTTTTATTCGAAAACCACTTCGAACCAACGTAAACGTTCGAATTAGAAATAGTAAAGGCAAGATCCAAGATGAAGACTTTGAAGTACAAGGGCTGTTTGCTACTAACCATAAGGGTGATTCCAAAACGGGTGTAGTGGAAGTAGTGCCTTCGGTTCGTTCATCTCTTAAAGGACTTGTATGTATGAATGCTGACATTGTGTCAACATCTAGAAGGCAATGTTAGCATTCCAAGTGGCAATGCTATAATAAAGGTAAAGGTGGCTTCAGGCCTCATCAACCAGGAATGGCTAAAATAGGGGAGATGCAGCACGGCTAAGTGGGTCGCTCCCATTAGGGTAATGTTACCCTTATCTAGAGTCCCTACCATTAACTAATGTATGCTTCGGTATGGTTGTTGATCCCAACCGAGGGGTGATCTTATTCGGTACTATCCAGTAAGGGGTAGACCGGTCTTGTGTTGGCAAGGGATCCTGGCGAGGTCCTCTGTGTTATTTTATCTAGAGATGCACCGTAATGGGCGGTACCCAAATAGCCTAGTCATTGTATGGAATCCATTTTCCAATAAGAGCCTTCAGTTTTAGTTGTATACCTATTATGCTGGAATTTAATTAATGTAACAATTTCGGCTATGTTAATTATTTACTTGAAAACCCTAGACATTATGATAATATCACTGGATTTTCTATAAAAAATGTTTTGATTATCGTAAAGTAAAAACCCGTCTGTGTTTATGTGCGGCGTGGTCTTACGAGATGCCCTAGATTTTAAAAGCATTTTAAAAGTAATAATTCAGTTGTTTGAGTCTACTCACATCAGACCCATGTATGATCCATATCGAGTATCTATGTGTTGCGTGGTTACTCAAATTTTTATGAGTAGCCAAGTGATCTAGGTTTCTCACGATTGCATTTTGGAGGAGCTGGAGCAGGTGGCTTCAACTTAGCAAACTACTATCTTATTCGGCAGTGTATATATGTATGTATTTTGTATAGTGATGTAAGGACATGTAGTTATAACTGTCCCATTTTGGAACTTGTACTATTATGACTCTGATGTACTATTATGGTAGTATCTCTGTAAAATGTTATGTTGATTAATATATGTTGTTTCGTCCCGCTTTGAGATCCTATGATTGTGAAGTTTCTTCTTATCTTTCTTTTTCTTCTACCCTTAATGACTCGTCTTTCAGAGTAAGAAAGGCAGTTCGTTACATTTAAATTCCATAAGGAAAACCAACAATGGTTAAGCACACAAGAAACCACCAACCAACTTTTAATTAATCTTTCATTAATTAAATCCACTTTGTGAATACTTGAACCAAAATCCTTTTTTACAAAGATATATATCCACAAATCCTTATTTCTCAATACTTGGAAAAATATCCATATACTTGTCTCAACGGTGTAAGTATACTCACCAAACATTGGGGAAGATTTCCTTTTTATACAATTCTAAAATCATTTATAAACTCCATTATACATCCACAAAATCATTTATAAGACTCCTTTTATAAATATGTAAACCCATTTCTAAATGTCTTTTATAAATATATAAAACCATTTAAAAACCCTTTTATCTTGTAGATGATCTTCCTTTATGTTTTCTAAACCATGTTATAAGATTCATCTAATAAAACCCACATCTTTTTATAAAATCCTATTTATAAACCTCGAAAACATTTATAAATAAAATTCTAATCGTTTACTTTAAAACACTATTATATACTAATAAACATTTTAAATAAATATTAACTTCAAAACATCTTAAAAATAATAATAATTAGTAATTTCAAAACATTCTTAATAAAAAATTAATAATTTACCTTCAACATTATTATAAATAATAATAATAAATTTCCAAACTTTATTGATAAATAATAATATTTTATTCCAAAACATACTAATAATTTAAATAATTAACTTTTCAAAATATTGATAACAACTTTAAAGCAATATTAATATAAATAAACAACTTTTAAAATATAAATATACCTCTTTGATAAAAATCCATACTTAGTTCTCAACATAATCATTTCCATATTTATAAAACTATATTTTTATAAATCTCCTTCTATTTTGTAACATATCGTTTAACATCTCCAAATCTATCCTCACTTTCAATTTCCAAAATAGAATCAACTATTTTTCTAAAACAACATCCCACATACTATCATAAATTCCCAATTTGATTATTTTTCCAATCTATCCAATGATAATGGTTTACTTTTATTTATAAATACCATTTATAAATCTATCATTTTATTAATAAAATACGATTTTACAAATATCCACTTTGTTTGTAAAAAGCCACTTTTCTATATTACCACATCTATGATTTTCTACATTTATAAATAGATCTTAATATATGGATATATATATATATATATGTATGTATGTATGTGTGTGTGTATCACTTTATATACAACGGTTAATAAATATTTATACCAAAATATTCCTATCTTCTTTTTAAAACCATATCCATTTATTATAAAAGACGGACTAAATTTTTAAGATTTAAAAACCTTTACTTTATAGATCAAAAATCTCTATTTAAAATATTTCATAAAACTATTAATTTATAATATCTAAAAATCATACTTTTTATTTTAAAATAAATTCCTTCTTTAATTAATTCAAGAAAAATTATTAAAACGTATATAATTTGCAAAATCACTTTGAAATCTCTTTTTAAATCAAAATCATTATTTTATATTTTAAAATACCAAAAATAAGGTCCAGTGCTACTAAAGCACTAAATAGGGAAAATCATCCATGTCATCAAATATGACATCCAACACATCATATATATGAAAAATAAAATCAATAGTGTGAGGAATCCAGTTGGATCCCTCCAACATGTCCCCCTGAATCACATACAGTATATAATTATAAAATATGAATCAACCGCTTCGAGGCAGGATCATATACAAAGGGTCATCCGCTCTTACACGAGAACGTAATAGGGTCTCATCTGCTCTAGTTGTGGGAATATATCCAAACCAACAAATAAAATAGTAAATCATCCAAACAGTCAATAACAATCAACAATAAAATATCCACACATCCAAAAAATAATTTTTATCAATTATATAATATTCTGGTTAACCAAAAAGATGAATTTAACTCACCATGTGTTCCAAGTTTCATCAAAGCGCTCCGGTTAGAATTAAAATTGAACATACGTTCAATTTTAACCCAAATTCTCACCAGCTCCAAATTCATCCAATCCAACTCCATATCGTAGATTTCGCTAATACGATCGTAATGCAATTCGTCGCGTTCAATTTCGACCTCGTATGAAAAAGTTATTGCATTTATAAGATTCACAAATTAATAATATAATTATTTTAATTTAATTACATCATTAACCACCTTAATCACCGTCATAAGCAAGCCCTAATCCTTCATCATTCGTTCCTAGCGCGAATTCCTTCTTTGTTTAACTTCGACCGCGATAATCAATCGCCGCCGCCGTACCCTGCCGCATCACCGTGCCACCACCATCGCAACCTCGCCATCACCGCCTCGCCACTGTTCATGCCAACACGACCCAAAACTACCGATGAATGAAGCCTCCTAGCCGCTGCCATGCTTCGCTTCAGACGATCATCACCGTTGAACACATAATTCTCATCGCTCTCGACATTTTCATTTGAATAGTTTTGGCCAATATGGCCTTTAGTGGCCAAGGTCAACGGGGGCCGTCAGATTTGGTTTGTTAATGGCGGCTGGGTTATTTGTCTAGGGTTTGCAAAAATGAAAATGTTTAGGTCCTTATATGGAAAATTTCCAAAGAACTATTCACTCGCTAAATTTTCGAACTTCAAATGATGTGTGTCGCCTGATGTTCTATATATTATACCCCTATTCCGAACACAATAAAACTAGTATCTTGACCCAATTCCATCATATACATATTTTAACTTTTCAAAATCAAATTATATTGATTTAAATTCCTTTAATTAATCTCTACGCGTTTCGAGCTCGCACGACCAAATGATACGTCTGATCGCCACGAAATTTGATGGCATATTATAATTTACTATTATGGATCTAATGGAACTGGTTTCATCCAATTCCGAGACAGCGTCCCGAAAGGCTGTTTTCACACGTTAATTAAAACAAATTATTAAAATAACAATTTAATCACTTTTAAACCTAAATTAAAAGTTTATTATTACCATTCATGATCAACAGAATTTAAATAAGCTTTGAAATCATTTTTCTCCAAATAAATCCCAAGATTTAATAATTTTTTAAAATTCCAAATATTCAATTTAACAATTCAATTACCAATTAAATCGCTTAATTTTAAATAGAAGTTGTTTAATTTATAAAATTAACTTTTCAATATTTAAAAATTAATTAAATATTCCAAATTCAAATGACTGAAATTATGGGTCGTTACAAGGGATTTGCTACTTGTCAGGTTTGTTGACAACTCTTTTTGTATAGAATAGAATTACAAGAATGTTCACCTCTCGAAGAGGATCACACATTTTCATATATATGTGTGTGTGTGTATGTATGTATGTATGTATGTATGTATGTATGTATGCATGCATGCATGCATGTATGTATGTATGTATGTATAACTTTTGACCCATTTTAAAATTCGATTTTTTAGCTTCAATAGTAAGGCCCACGAACCAATAGAAAAATCAGTATATACAATATATGTTTTTATAAATTAACACACACACATGTATATATATATTTATATATCTATGTATGTATGTACGCATGTATATATGTATATGTATAAGTATATGATTATATATAATATATTAAATATGTTTAAACTTTTGTATGTATGTATTACTACATATTATTGTTCTGAACATACGAAATACACACACACACATGTATATACATACATACATACATACATATATATAACATAATTTAAAAGTTATAAATTTAGTATGTGTTACACAATACACACACATAAACACATATTTCAAAATTTAAAATTTATATTCAACGTTACTATTATCATTACATATATTCAAACAAAAATTGGGTTTTATTTAAAATGAAGAGAACAAAAATAATTTTTTTAAAACCAAGTATACAATAAAATTTATATATATACATATACATATATATATAATTATATAAAAAATGTATATACATTTATCAAATAAATATTACATAACTAGGATATAAATACATTAGAGCCAAAAAGGAAATGCTTATATATATGTATGTTTTAATATGCACACACAAATATATATATACACACATATATATATACACACACACAAAATTTAATTTCATAAAAGAAGAAAAAGAATTTTACAATAATGGTCGAAAGCTTATTTAGATATTAGTATTTAAAAAATTGAATTTACACTAAACGTTTACTTTTAGATCCAACCAGTTATTGACATGTCATATTGCTAGCTTTTCCCTTTTAGAGTATGGCTCCTTCCTCCTAGCTCGGTTTTCAAATGCTAGTTACAAGCTTCAAGTTTTAGACAATGGCGTTTAGGGTTTAAAGTTGGAATTGTATGAACAAAATGCCACACCTTGAAAATTTAACAGAAAAATTGATAAGAAAAATTAAATTTAAATAAAACAAAGGCTAAAATGAAATTTTCACAAACGTCTGAATTGGCTACGAAACTTGCACCATTGCGTTTATAATGGTTTTCTGGACAATTTTCATATATAACACTTCAAAATCGGAGTTAGTACGGAGAAATTACGGACGTTTGAATTTTGAAAACGAAATAAATTAAATATAAAAACTTTCCAAAAATTCACATTACAAACCGTTGACCCCTAAGGTTCAGCAGTCGACCAGTTCCTATTGATGATCAACTGTTAACGTGTAATTACTGTGATTTGGAATGCCAATTGGACGGAGATGATTGCACCGAATATTTTTCTTTGCAGCCAAGTTTTTGATGTGCGGTTGAGATGAGAACAAATATTATTTAGGGTAAATCCAACGCTCCAAATCAATCTGTAACACCTATAAATTAACAACTAAGCTAACCTTAATTTCATTAGAAAACTTACTACGTACTTAAACTCTGCCAAAATTTCTTCTCTCCACTTATAAAACTTCGTTCAAAAACAAAGTAAACGAGCACTAGTAGATCGGATAAAGAAGGAGGCGAACTAATGGGTAATGATTCTCCGATGGAGTTTAGAGTTAGAGCTTGGATCCAAGGTGAGTGGGAACAAGTTTAATAAGCTGATTATTTACAGTTAATTTTAATATATTCTATCCAATCTAGGATGTTAGCAATTAAATGATAAACTGTAAACCCTGTTGTTAAATCTAAAATTGAATTAGAAACTGCAATCGGTATAAATTGACTAATCTCATTTTTAACCCCTTTGTTACTGAACTGAAACCATTAAAAAAATTGTTTAACCCTGAATTAAACTTGTATAATTAATCTGGTCTAATCCATGAATTTAAAACCAATAAAAAGTAGGGAAGAATTGTAAAGATTGGTCGTTGTAAATTGATGCTTAGGGTTCACTGCATAAGCCGAATTGGTAGAAGTAACAAATAATTAAAAATCCAATTGTTTAAATAGAAAACCTTAAATTTTAAACTATGACCGGTCGACCATTCACCATGGGTGGTCGACCTAGAAGGTGTAGTGGTTGACCGGTTAAAGGCTAAAATGCACAATCTGAACCTCTTCCTAAGGCCTAGGTTAAAATATAAACTATTAATCGCATGTATAAGTATATTGTATACATATGCATGGATGTTAGGAAAAGTAGGGAAGCTAGTTCCCTATGAGATGATGTTAGGACGTTGCAGGGTTGGGTAAATGTACTTTACCTAATGGGGGCAATTCTATCGCAAATGACACTCATAAGAGATTCTACAGTGGACACACAATACCAACTGATGTCTGATGAAGTGTGTGGACCCGGCACTCCAGGACTCCCTGGTATTCACGATTCTGACATGGCATGATACTGTGTTATTGATGGATCGCGACATATGCAATAAGAGGCGTATACTACATTTGAGAGGTGGGCATGGATGCAAATGATGAGACACGCTGGTGAGTCGAGATTGCGGGCTCTCCCTCGCTGCATAGTTGGGGGTACATGTAGTTATAGTTATGGGAAACTTATTTCCATGTAGCTCTAGTAGCAGTGTTTCCATATCGAGTAGCTCTAGGAGTGGTGTTCCTATATCCAGTAGCTCTAGTAGCGGTGCTACCATATTGAGTAGCTCTTGTAGCAGTGTTACCATATTGAGTAGCTCTAGGAGCAGTGACCGATCATTAGTTATTGAGATTCGATCCGTAGTTCAATCCATATAGTAGCATGCACAAGTTGCAGTGTAGGTGTGTGTTGGATAAAAACCCTAAAGTAATGGACACGAGGAATGCACAAACACTTGTAGGAAATCCTAGTGAACATAGAGTAGAATTAAAGTTAACCGCACATGATCATTGTATATTAAACCTATACTCATTCACTAGAATTTTGTATAACCCACCTATTTTCTTCTTTTCCCCACCATAGGAGGACAGGGTAGTAGGTGATTTGGCCCGATTTTAGTACGTGGAGAGGCGTGCTCATCATAGGAGTTGCTTATCTATTATTTACTCTTCATGTATCTGTCTATCTATCAGTACTTAGTATTTCCTTTATCAGACTATGAGTGGTATTTCTATATACTCTGTACTTGACTACGTACTATTTTTCTGAGACTGTATTATGAAATATTTTTCGAAATTGATATTTTTAGTATTTATATTTTGTTCATTTCGTTGTGAGTTCTGAAAGTGTGGTATATCTTAAATCATATTTGTTTATCCTTTGTCTTTGTAATGTTATAAAAACCCGATAGCTCGTATTTCTTGGCACCAACGCGAGTCAGAAAGTCACCCTAGACTTTGATACGATGTGTCAAGGGGTGCGAGTTGTCACATTTAGTATTAGAGCATAGGTCCAAAGTTTCTTAGGGATTTGGAGTGTATTAAGAGAATGTACTTGAACAGTTTTTGAAAAGAAAATGGCTTTCTAAAAAAGTTTTCAAAATGGTTCCTAAACTCTCTATGTGTGTAGGTAGATAAAAGTTTTCCCAAAAGTTTTATATATCGTAATCTCTCTCTGATTCGTGCCTATGCTATCTCTTATTCATGCCTACACTATTTGTGGAAAGTTGCTAATAAAATTCTTAAAAATCACAAATAGAAGATGAGCAATCCCATAGGTTTAGGCTCAGGTGACACAATCGAGATCCTGGGCATAAACGTCCCAATTTGGTTCTGTCGGTATCTTCAGGCGAGGGAAAAAGCCAAGCTTAATCCCACTAGAGGACCTACGGAGAGAGCGATAGGTGCAGTTCCTGCCCACCCACCTACCATAGACTTAGCTAAGTTATGTAAGGATTTTTCTATCCTTGGAGGAAATTTTTATGTAGGGATGGAGTCATATATGGATTCGTGGACATGGATTCGTTCTTATGAGAGGATCTTTTGGTTGATGGGTCTTGTTGATGAGATAAGGAGACAATTAGCTACATGTGAGTTATAGGGTGAAACTTTTAGTTAGGGGAGGTAACTGACATAGAGACCGAAGAAGGAGAGATCACTTGGGAAGAGTTTAGGAAACGCTTTGAGATGAAGTTTCTTTCGAGGGTCGAGGAAGGATTATTGTTAGAGAAGTTTATCTACTTGAAGCAAGGAGACATGTCAGTAATGGAATATATCAACCAATTTAATGAACTAGCTAGATTTGGGATGGGATAGATTCATACCCCACATTAGAAGGCTTTGAAATTTGATAAAGGGATGAAACAACCTCTTTAAGGTTTAGCTTTAAGTCGTATTACCATGGGTGCTACATATGAGGGTCTAGTGGAGATGGCTTTGTTGAATACCTTCTCTAAGGAGAAAGCGAAGGAAGAATCCAAGAAGACTGGAGGGAAAGCGTAGCAGTAGAATCAGTGCAAGGGAGGATTTGGACTCAAGGGAAAGATTAAGAATCATGATATGCATTGTAGGAAGTGTGGTAAGAAGGGTCATTTCGCGAAGGAGTGAAGATAAGAGGGTTCGAAGGTCAAGTGTTACAATTGCAATAAGTTTGGGCATATGCGATGGGAGTGTCCAGCACCTCCAAAGACCTCTACCGAGATGGTCTCAGCTTATGCACTGGACGTAGTACCTAGCTCGAGTACGCCGCCAGTTGTAGAAAAGGGGAAGAAGGTCGTGATCGAAGGTGTGTTGACTTTATCTGGTTTATCTATTTGCACTTTATTTGACATGGGGGCATCGCATTCTTTTATATCTGGTAGACTTGTGGATGAGTTACACTTAGATACTAGCATAATTACGGACCATGTAGTTGTGTCAAGCTATGTAGGTGGATCGGCCTATTTGTCTATGGTATGTAGGTGTTTCAAATTATTTATTTTGGGAGTTGAGTTCGATTGTGATGTTTTTGTCTTAGGATTTTATGGATTTGAATTGATTTTGAGCATGGATTGGATGATGATGTATGAGGTTATCTTAGACTATGATAGGAAGGTTATTAGATTGAGTACATGTAGTGGACATAGCTTGGAGGTTTATTATGATCCTCAAGGATCATTTATATCGAGCTACTTATATTCTTTCGACCTATTACATGATGAGCTAGATATAGTGTCTTTAGTTAGAGATTACCCAAATGCCTTTTTGAAGTTACCGGTCTCCCACCTCCAAGAGAGATTGAGTTCCGAATTTACCTTTTAGAGAATGTCGGACATGTTGCCTTACCCTTAAGGCATATGACTCCGAAGGACGCGAGTTGAACAAGCAGGTAAATAAGTTATTGGAGAAGGGCTTCATTAGGATGAGCATTTAAGAGTGTGGAGCACCAGTCGTCTTTGCCACCAAGGTAGATGGTTCTCTGAAATTCTGTGTAGACTATAAGGAGCTGAATAAACTAACAAAGAAGAATCGATATCCACTGCCCCATATAGACGATATCTTTGATCGGTTGGTTTGAGCAAGGGTGTTCTCATAACCTGATTTTGCTACCAGATTCCACCGGTTGCGTGTAGCTGAGGATAATATCCAGAAGACTGCCTTTCGTACACACGATGGACTTTATGAGTGGTTAGTCATGCCATTCGGACTGACCAATGCACTTGCCCACTTTGTTGATCTGATAAGCGGAGTTTTTAGAGGGTTGCTTAATAAGTTTGTCTTGGTTTTGTGGATGATATTTTGGTCTATTCGAAGAAGGAGGAGGAGCACGCGTTGCATTTATAAGAAGTGCTCAATACCCTCCGTGAGCATAAGTTAAAGGCGAAGTTTTCGATGTGCCACTTTTGGCGAGAGAAGGTATGCTTTTTGGGACATGCTGTCTCAGAAAGTGTGCTGACGGTTGATCCCAATAAAGCTTCAGCAGTACAAGATTGGCATTTGCTGAAGAATGCCATAAAAGTGAGGAGAGTTTCATTGGTTTGGTAGGCTACTATTAGAAGTTCATTAAAATCTATACCATCTAGCCCACCTCACCAAGAAGAATTTAGTTTTCTCGTGGTATGTGAAGTGTGAGCATGCTTTTATTAAGTTAAATGAGGCATTTACTAGTGCACCTATTTTGGTATTGCCCGATGGTGAGAAGATGTTTACGGTATATACCGACGCATGTGGTATGGGGTTTGGTGTAGTCTTGATGCAAGAAGAAAGGGTGGTTAGCTATGCTAGTCAACAGTTAAAGGTCCACGAGAGAAACTACACTACCTATGATCTTGAGTTAGCGGCCATTGTCTTTGCGCTCAAGTCACAGAGGCATTATCTTTTAGGACAACGGTTTGAGCTGTATATGGATCACAAGTCTTTGAAGTATTTGTTCTCCCAAAAGGACATGAATTTAAGGCAACGGAGAAGGATGGAGTTTTTGGCATCATATGATTTCGATATCTCATATACCCTAAGCAAGGGTAGTAGCCGATGCTTTGAGTAGATAACATATGGTATTAGTCCTTTGTTCTTGGAGTAGAGGCATTTGGAGCTCATTTCTACATTTGATTTTCGACCGTTGTCAAATATTACCCCAACAATGTTAGCAGCCTTGGATGTGCAGCCTACACTTATGGGATGTATTGGATTAAATAAGAAGCAAGATAAGGAGCTAGTAATATGGGAGAGCAGTCGAGTCATTTGAGGCATTATACCATTGACGCGAAGGGATGGTTACGGAGAGATGGGAGGTTGTGTGTTTCTCTCATTATGGAGTTGATTGACCTAGTATTAGTAGAGTCTCATTGTTTGAGGATGGCCATTCATCCTGGCAGAGACAAGATGTACCATGATATGAAGTGGGTCTTTCGTTGATTGAGTATAAAGAAGCATGTAGCGGAGTATGTAGCTCGATGCATGACTTGTCAAAGGGTAAAGGCAGAAGAAGCCGGGAGGTTTTGTTGCGTCCGTTGGATATTCCTAAGAGGACATGGGAGAGTATCTCTATGGATTTTATCAATGGATTACCGAGGAGTAGGAAAAAGAATGAGAGTATTTGGTCATAGTCGATTGGCTGACCAAATGCGCTCATTTTATACTAATTAGGAGTACGAGGATGGCGGCATCATTGATGACTCTATAGTGAGGGAGGTTGTTAGGTTACATGAAGTTCCTACTAGCATAGTTAGCGACTAAGATCTGCTTTTCATTAGCGAGTTTTGGAGGAGTGTACAGGAGGCTTTGGCACCGAGTTGAGCTTGAGTATTGTTTATCATCCGCAAACGGATAGACAGACGTAGAGAGTGAATCAGGTTTTGGACGACTTGCTTCGAATGTGTATTTTGGATTTCAAAGGATCTTGGGAGGATCATTTACAGTTGTTGGAGTTTACCTATAATAACACCTATCAGGCGAGTATAGGGATGACATCATTTGAGGCGCTATACGTTAGACCTTGTAGATCACCGTCGTGTTGGTGGAATACTATAGATAGGATTATTCTTGGGCCAGATATGGTGAGGGAGACATCGGAGAAAGTAGACTTAATCCATAGAAGAATGAAAACCATGCAAGGTAGACATAAATCTTATGTTGACAAGAGACGTACGAAGTTAGAGTTTGCGGTGGGTGATATGGTGTTTGTGAAGGTCTCACTGCTTAAGCACGTCATGGGATTTGGTAGTTCGGGGAAGCTAGCACAAGGTTCGTAGGACTTTACCTATTACGGAGAGGATATGGAAGTTGGAAAATATAGTAGATCTTCCTGAGAAGTTGGCGGGAGTATATGATGTTTTCCATGTGTCACACTTGTGAAAGTGTTTGCATGATTCAGCTACCGTAGTCGAGCTGAGTCAGCTAAAGGAGGTGGAGGTAGAGAGGAAGTCACCTATTCTCCATGCACCTACTTGTATTCTTAAGCATGGTACAAAGCGACTCCACAACAAAGAAATCAAACTTGTTCCGGTCCAATGGAGAGTACATGGAAGCCCGAGGAGAGGATTCGAGCTACCTACCCAGAACTCTTTTCTGGTACATTCCCAATTTAAGTTAATAGGTAGAGGTTACTTAGGCATTAGGACTTAGCTTGGTATATACCCTTAGGAGAGACCATTGGATGGCAGGGATGTTTATAAACGTGTTGTTAGGACATGTCATGGATGATGGATGCTAGTGGATGTATTATTTGGATGATTTCTTTTACACATTTAAGATAGTATACCCTCTAGATAGTACACACACTCACATTATCTCTTGTTTACTATTTATCTTATTGAACGTTATGCATATGGATGTTGCATATGGGTTGGATGGTTATGCATACATGTAGAATTGCAAGTGTACTACTTAGGATGTTACATACATTTTGAATTCATGGCATGCGCATTTGTATGACTTGATGTCGACTAGATCAGGAGACCGCCTACTCTTTGCATTAGTATAGGTTCACGTGCATTTCACCTTGCATATATACATACTGCATTAGAAATTTTGTTAAGGACAATGATTGTCGATGGATGATGCATGAGTAGATGGTTGTAGCTATTGTTTGTTGCGTTTACGATTACATTTTTCCATCCTTTGAGATTTCAGGGACGAAATCCTTTTAAGGGGGAAGAATGTAACACATCGAAAATTAAATGGAAAATTTGATAAGAAAAATTAAATTTAAATAAAACAAGGGCAAAAATGAAATTTTCACCAAAGTTCAAATTTGGCTACGAAACTTGTACCGTTGCATTCGTAGCAATTTTCTAGACAATTTTCTTATATAACACTTTGAAATCGAAGTTATTACGGAGAAATTATGGACATTTGAAAATTTGAAAACGAAATAAATTAAATATAAAAACTTTCCAAAAATTCACATTACAAGCGGTTGACCTCTAGGGTTCAGCGGTCAACTGGTAGCGGTCGATCGGTCCACATTGATGGTCGACAGTTGATGTGTAATTATCGTGATTTAGAGCGTCGATTGGATGGAGATGATTGCACCGAATATTTTTCTTTGCGGCCAAGTTTTTGATGTGCGGTTGAGATGAGAATAAAGATTCTCTTAGGTAAATCAAATCTCCAAATCAATCTCTGACCCATATAAATTAACACATAAGCTAACCCTAATTTCATTAGAAAACTTACTGCGTATTGAAACTCTGCCAAATTTTATTTTTTCCACTTACAAAATTTCTTTTGAAAACAAATTAAACAAATTAAAAGAGCACTGGTAGATCAGATCAAGGAGGAGGTGAACTAACAAGTGACGATTCTCGTAGTTTAATAAGCTGATTATTTGCATTTAATTTTAACATATTCTATCTGATCTAGAATGTTTGCAATTAAACTATAAACTGTAAACGCTAATTGTTGAATCTGAAATTGAATTAGAAACTGAAGTTGGTATAAATTGACTAATCTCATTTTTAACCCCTCTGTTATTGAATTGAATCCATTAAAAAATTGATTAACATGAACTAAACTTGTATAATTAATCTGGTTTAATCCATGAATTTGAAATCAATAAAAATAGGGAAAAACTACAAAGACTGGTCACTGTAAATTGATGTTTGGGGAAAAAATCCAATCGTTAAAATAGAAAATCCTAAATTTTACACTACGACCGTTCACCCTGAGCGGTCAACCGCAATCGGTCACCTAGAGGGTGTAGTTGTTGACCGGGCAAAGGCTAAAATATGTAATCCGAACCTCGGCCTGAGGCTTAGGTTAAAATATAAACTATTAATCGTATGTATAAGTATATTGTATACATATGCATAGATGTAAGAGAAAGTTGGAAAGCTAGTTCCCTATGATATGATGTAAGGACGTTGCGGAGTTGGATAAATATACTTTACCTAATGGGGTTGATTCTATCGCAAATGGCACTCATAGGAGGTTCTATAGTGGATGTGTAGCACTGATTGATGTCTGATGAAGTGTGTGGGCCCGACACTCCAGGACTCCTTGGTATTCACATTTCTGACGTGGCATGATACTATGTTGTTGATGGATCCCGGCATGTGCAATAAGAGGCATATACTACGATTGAGAGGTGGAAACGGATGCAGACGATGAGACACACCGACGAGTCGGTATTGCGGGCTCCCCCTCAATGCGTAATTGGGCGTACGTGTAGTCATAATTATGGGAAACTTATTCTCATGTAGCTCTAGTAGCGGTGTTCTTATATTGAGTAGCTCTAGGAGCGGTGTTTCCATATCGAGTAGCTCTACCAGCAATATTCCTATATCGAGTGGCTCTAGTAGCGATGCTTCCATATTAAGTAACTCTAAGAGCAGTGTTTCCATATTAAGTAGCTCTAGAAGCGATGGCCGATTATTAGTTATTAAGGTTCGATCCATAATTCAATCCTTGTAGTAGCTTGCACAAGTAGTAGTGTAGATGTGTGTTGGATAAAAACCCTTAAGTAATGGACTCTATGAATGCACAAATACTTGTAGGACACCGTAGCATACATAGAGTAGAGTTAAAGTTAACTGCATATGATCACAATATATTAAACCTGTACTCATTAATCAGACTTTTGTCCGCCCCATCTTTTCCTTCCATTCCCCACCATAGGAGGACAGGGAGCAGATGATTTGACCCGATTTTAGTACGTGGAGATGCGAGCTCATCAGAGGAGTTGGTTATCCTTTATTTAATCTCCATATATTTGTCAATCGGTACTTGGTATTTCTTTTATCAAACTATGAGTGGTATTTCTATGTACTATGTATTTCACCATGTACTATTTTTATGAGACTGTGTTTTGGATTATTTTCAGAAATGGATATTTTCTGTATTTATATTTTATTCATTCTGCTGTGAGTTCTGAAAGTGCAGTATATCTTAGATCATATCTGTTTATTATTTGTCTTTGTAATGTTATAAAAACCTAATAGCTCATATTTTTTGGCACTAATGCAAGTTTGAAAGTTACCCTAAACTTTGGATCGGTGTGTCGAGGGGTACGGATTGTTATATAAAATGAGAAAGAGATGTGATATTTATAGCCATAAGATAATCAAAATATCTTATCACTTTTTATCCTATCATTATTCTAAATTTAATCAAGTCTAAAGATTTATTCAAACTCCTTTATCCCTCCAAATATACACCCAACCCTCCCCCCTTCCTCCTCTAATTGATTCATTTTTCAACCTTGGGAATAATTGATATCCAATGTTAATAATTCAACATTTACTTAATTAAATTAATATATAACATTTATATATTATTTTAATTAATTCTAAGACCTTAAATAAATAATTAAAAATAATAGAAAATTAATACAATATTTATATTAATTTTGCTCCATTAACTATAAATTAATAAATATATTTAATCAATTTGAACTCGAAAAAATCCTAACAAATAATGTTGTTTTGACTCCATAGTGTGAATTCGATCCTCGGTAGCATTTAAACAATATAAATATTAAGTTGCACCTTAGATATAACATCGAGCACAAGTTCAATTGCTTTCAAATCATTTAGAAGAAATCCAATTTCTATTCTTTATTAAGCTAAACCTTAAATAATGATATGTTGTGCATGTTTTTTTTTCATCATCACTATATACTGAGATATTTAGAGTTTAGTCAATGGTAAAAAAAATTCCAATAATTTCTGTAGTTAATTGCATAGTGCCACTTTAAAGCCGCCGTTCAATCTGATAATATTTATCGATTAACCAATTTAATTTGACCATGGATATTGACTTTAAGTTGGCTACCAATTAGGATAATACAACCTTCTATAACGGAGGAGACGAATCCTCTCTTAAGTAGTGTTTCACTTCAAGTGATTCAACATATACTCAACTATGATCGTAACATGATCGTCATGTCATGTGATTGATCATAATAAACTATATAGTCTAGATACTTAAGATCAACAGTATTATCAAGGCCGAAACTATTGCTCATCGTTATATGAGATCTTCTATTTTGACTTAGTTGTATTAACTTATAAAAGACTCTCATTGAGTCGTTCAGTGATTGCCCAAACAACCATTCGTACATAATCCCTTGTTGTCCCCAACCGTCATGAGTAACTCATCGCCTATCGTGTAGAGAGCATTATGTACACTAGTACTGTGCAGTTAAAGCGCTCGACGGATTCAAAGCGGTGGAGGTGCAAAAAGTCACAGCGGGATATAGCAGATGACTCTAAAATAGCATATAAAACTCGTACTTAATGTTTTTACAAATATAGAAATGGTAATTAAATGAAAATTATCATTCAATTGAATTATAATTAATACATAAATAATTTTAAATAAAAACATGTGTGAATATACTTTAAATAAACGTAAAATTGTTATATAACATAATTGAATTTAGTAGAATATTAGAGTATTTTCATTTCTGAAAATATATTAAAAATTAAATCAAATAAATTAGTTTCATAATTTTTATAATGTATAAATGCAATTTTTCAATTCATTTTATTAAAGAAGATATAGCGGAATATAGCGGGAATAACGGGATATATCGGAAATAGCGGGGCTTAAAGCGGAAAGGCTATATTTTGGGGCTATATGGAAAAATCGTAGCGGTTGAAATCCACTATGAGATATAGCGGGATTATAGCGGGGTAATAGCAGGGCATTAACTACACAGCACTAGTATCGACGGATGTATCGATATCCTTGACTATGAACATTTTAAGGATAAATATTTTAAACATTTGAATTAGTGCTCATGTTTACGAATACATTCGCAACTGCAATCGATTAAATATTTTTTCAAAGGATTTTCTACTTGTATAAATTTAATATATTCAAATCATTATTTGTATCACAATATAATAATACATAAGATAGAGAAAAAAACCAAAAACGTACTTTATATCAAAGAAGATTCTTATACAAGAGTTAAGCTATATAACAAATTACATAATTTCCCCTAGGGCACACCTTTAACTACCTTATAATAGATATGGCAGAAAGCGCCAATGTCTACCAACCACCATTTTGATCCACTAACAAGATTGATCGCATAAATCATAGCCACAAATGGCTCCTTGGCCAGGTTAGCCTGTGTGGTAGGGCATAGCATGTTCCAACCCTTGCGATCTATATGACCTGGTTTGTTATGGTTGTAGCAATAAACTGTCCATGATCATTCGTTAAAGGAGTTGTTGTTGTCCACTTTGGTTCCTCAAAGGACTCCAATTTGATTGTTGTTTCAAGGTTGGATATTGTGTTTAGATTCTGCTTACTGCTTAATTCATGAAAGTCTTCGCATTGAGTTTCAGAACTGCAATAACGGCCTTTTTAGTGTTGTTTGAGACAATAAGTACCTCATCTTTATGACCTTGCTTTCGATCTTCCTCCTCAGTATGAAGGCGGGTGATCAAAATTTTATAAGAAAATTTCCTTAGTCTCTTGCCTTAGAAAATTCTTAATTTTTTTTCCAATTAGTGGGTACTTTTATCAATTAAAACAACTTAAAAATATTCATTCAGAGACATACCTTTTTAGATAATCTCATGCGCAATTTTCAAAGCTCGTGTAATTGCATATCCATGGATTCATTACTTATCATCTTATAGTTGAGGTAGCAACTGACAACATTTTTTTCGTTCCATCTTTCTCAATGTCATACTTCTTCTAAAACGCCTCCCAGATCTCCTTCGTTGATTTATCAAAGTTGTAGTTTTGCGGATTATCACTCAACCCATTCAGTATATAACTCTACATAAGTAATCATTTTCAATCCACGATTACAAATTTTTTGTTTCGGCATGGGTTGATTGTTTAAGCAAGTGGGTTTGTCAAATGTCAGAACATAAGCGACCTTAATAATTAGGTAAAAAAACCATTTTCTGCTTCCATCGTCAGAATGGAGTCCATTAAATCGAAGCGCCTTATTCATATGAGTAGTAGCAGAACCAAAAAATTCACCAACGATGGCCATTGCGTCTTACGATTATTATTGCAGAAGTTGAAATTTAGTTTTCTAGAATGAATCGTGAATTTGATCGCCCTCTTTAAGATATTCTGTAGCCCCGCTCAAAGTTATGCAACGCAAGCATTCAACCACGTCGTCCTATATTAAAACATGTCAAACTCGGATTTTGTATCGGTATTTGTTAGCATGAACGGTATATTGTCCCTTGTTAAGCTTAAAGGAAATCAGTTTGTTTTTAAAGAATAGGAAAAATAGAATGTTATGCCTGTTTGAACCTTCATTGTTCTTAAAGATTGGATAAAATGGCTCCTCAATCAAGTAAATTGGTTGTTAACAGTGATTTTGCTAATTTGATAATTCTTATTAGAGAACTAGTTACGATTAAAGTATTTGGTCGTGTAGCAATTAACTTTGAAGTACTTGATATCTGAAAAAGAGGTTATCAATGTTAGTTCCTGAGATGATGGTTTTTATGACAACAACCTTAGGACTTGTTATAAAATATAAATACTAATATTCTTGTCTAGATATATATATATGTATGTATATGCATGATATATATGCAGGTACTGAAGAATGAAGACCGTACAGTATAAAGATTCAAGACTGGGTATAGAGATTCAAGACTGACGAATTCAAGATTGAAGAAATCAAGACTGAAGACTCATGAGTATCAAGAGTTCAAGATATCAAGATAAGTAATGGTGTTTAGATTTATGTTAAAACTTTATAATAGTACTAAAATCTTTATTCGGATTTTAATTGTGGAATGAAATCTACCTTCTCGCTTTAATAGTGGGATGGAACCTCGACCTCTTTAGTGGGATGGAACCCACGACCTTCTCTAGTGGAATGAAATCCACGAAATTTTCAAAATGATTTATTTTAAATATTTTTCCAAAAACTTTTTAAAGTCATCTCTCTCAGTTTAAATATTTTAGCCTTAAACTATTTTTATTATCTTTTATATTTTGATTTTGAAATCATCTCTTGTTTTTTAAACTATATCTTGGTTTTAATATTATAAGCTTTAAATCTCAAAAATATATTCTATACTTAGTTTTTAATATTACTTTTATATTATACATTATACATTTTTAAGATTACCATTTAAATCTCTTTTATAAGTTTAAACTATATTCAAAATGGTTTAAAAACTTCAGAAATTGTTTTGACAAGTTTTAGAAAGAAAATCTCTTTAAAAAAACAAAATTCAATTTTCAAAATTCACTAGGGCATGTCGACATACCACATTCCCCCATGTCGACATGGTGACCGTAGAAATTTAAATTCAAATTTTCAAATGAAGTGTCTATTCGTCATAACCTTTCACGAATGAACATGACTGTTATTCTTCTATAAATACCAGTTGTTTTCAACGAATTTTAAGTTAGTTTTTCTTTATTTCTTCACTCCTTCTCCACTCAAATATTCTCTTATATTTTAACAAAACTCTGCCGAAATCCTAAGTGAATCAAACTCGATCATCTCTAGTTTGATTCTCTACCACTCTCTCTCAAAGATCTCAGTGCTACACAGAGTTATAGAATCATTTGTAATCAAAGAAGTGTATTGAGTCTCTCTATCTATCAAAGTGATGTTGGAAACGATGTAATCGTAGCCCGTAAATCAATTGGGTGTGATTGTAGCCTGGTTAAATCAAGAGAGTTTGTCCTAAACTCGAAGACAGGAGGGTGTATCTCATGGCCTTGAAATCGAGGTAATATCGACATTATATTTGAAAAGAAATCCGCACAAGAAATTGTGTGGGACTAGATGTAGGGTAATTCCGAACCAGTATAAAATTCCGACGTGTTCTTTCCTTTTACTACTTATATTTACTATTTGCATTTGTCTCTAATTCTGCGATTGTTTCTGTGTTTGTGAATTGCATATGTTTGGATTTAATTTGAAAAGATTTCAAAAAGATTCATAAAATTAATTAAACACTATTCAACCCTCCTCCTCCTCTAGTGTTAATTTTGCCTTAAGATCTGTAATCTGCATTTCCTACAATCAAGAAGACGATGGAGTAAAGCATGGGACAACAATGCATTATCCAATCTTGGATTGTGTAACTAAGTCTGTTTTGATCGACTTAAATAGGTTACTTTCTGGTTTTTTGAAAGTCAAAATAAATTGGTTTTGGCTTTCAAAAATAAAAAAGATTAGCTTATTTTCATCCAAACGCACGGCTTAGTTATCTAGTCTCATTGTAGCATGGTAAATTGAATGAATCAATCTCCATGTCATGCCGCTCTTCATATCATTGTCATCTTATGCTTTGGTATCTCTTTATCATCGAAAATAGAAAAATGAAAAACTCGATTTGAGTTCTTACCAAGTGAAATGAATTAGAGAAGAGAAAACTACAGTATCAAAATGCGTCTGGGAAATGTCTACATATACATAAGAAACCCAAGCAAAAAAGAAAGAGAACGGAAAATAATCGAGGCATTTGCCCATATAATGTCAATTCATGACTCCTATCCAAACAAAACCACAGCACCAACTCAAGACCATGTCCCAATGGTAAGACGCTTAGACATAGGTTTTGAGGTAACTAGTTCGAATCATGCATAGTGTTGCATATATTTAGGACTTTCCGTGTATACTTACTATCTAAACACATGTGGTACCAGTCAGGTTACCATCCTCTCTTCAGTACCAAGTTTTATAACAATAAATAAAAAAGAAAGAGCACGACACCAATATCAATTTATAAAACCGTATGTGTTGGGTTGAGTTAACCCGACTCGAGATGTACAGATATATGCAACCATTTCAAATGAACTCTATATTTTCTGTGGTACATCTGCCAAAGTAGAAAATCTAAGCAAGCATCATCAGAAACAGTGGAAGTATCAAAATTTTCTCATTTTCAGTAGTAACCAAATTTCTATCATTTTTGTGAGGCTGAAAAGCTCAATGTTGTGAAAAATAGGTTTATTATAATGAGTAGTTACATGATTTAATAGAAAGAAAAAAAAATCTAATGACAAAATAGACATACACTGATATCATACCCGCAACTATGGCCCATCTGAATCCACAATGGCATCATCATTGTATAATGAGTGATAAAAATCTAAAGCAAAAGAGACACTGAAGAAGAAGAGGAAGAAAATAGAGGATGGGTCTTTTTTATCCTTAACATGGCAAGGCTGACTCCAATCTCTGCATTGCTCAACCAAAGCATGGTCTTCCATGTTCTGTTCCAAAAAAGAATAAAATTTTTAAAACTGAGATCATATTGCAATTCATCACTTCAGTTTATATATGATTTACATACAAATTTCCATGAGTTCATAATACAATCGATTTGCAGTGTACAAATTAGTTATGACTACTTTTTCATTATGTATACAGTTTCAAAATTGAATTTAATTCAACTTTTTTACGAAATATTATTTTAATGTAGCTGACAACATCTATTACCAATTTCAGATGTAGGTATTTATTCACCCTGAATATGGAAACAATCCATTGGAAGTTCATTACTTGTAACAACTTCAGTGGAAGGGCCAGTCCTCGAACATCAAAAACGATCAAGAATCAACTTTTGGCGTTTCATATTCCCGACGTAAGATACTTTAAGTCGAACGCAAGAGTTACATCAACGCTTGAAGAATGAGTGCTCCACCCTTAAATCATAAGGGTTTTGTTGGAATGAAAACCATCTATGATGGACGTAAATTCTCTTATAAATTCACCACCCACCCTCCATTTACTCAATTCATTCCTAATATCTTTCCTCGTCGTCATATTGCTAAAAATATTTAAATATGATTCCGAGTATTCTCTTACCAAAGAGGAACAATCTACATTCAGAAAAGTCTCACCATTCAGTTGATGGTGATGATATTTCTGATGACTCAAATGAATATGACAACGATGTTCAAAGCTATCACGAATTACAATGAATGGATTTCAACAAAAAATTTGTACTCTACATTATATTTCTTCGTATACGGATCAATAGTGGGTGGACGATGTTCTTAATAGTCATGAAAATAGAAGCCAAGACCTGTTCCAAATGAAGTCATTGTTTCAAACGTTTTTTATGACGTACTAACACGATATATTAATCCTTGAATTAGTTGGAATGTTTATTTACACGATTAACCA
Organism: Allium fistulosum; assembly: GCA_030737815.1. Classification (NCBI taxonomy): domain Eukaryota; kingdom Viridiplantae; phylum Streptophyta; class Magnoliopsida; order Asparagales; family Amaryllidaceae; genus Allium; species Allium fistulosum. Next base: position 724,393,160 of record CM060901.1, read on the forward strand.
TGGTATGTCACGTAGAATGATAAATGAAAATTTAGACCAAGCTTACAATAAAAGAAATGCATGTGTTCGTCAAGAACCACTAGCTCAAGTAAAAAGTGATATGACGCTATAAACCGAGGTCCTAGAAGTCATGAGTTCTATCCCAAGACATCAAAATAGATGTTTTGCATGAATAAAGTATCACTCTTATTATATTAAAAAGAATTTTGTGTTCATAAAGTCTTAAGTAGTGTCTTACTCCTGACCAAATATATTATTGAACCAATAGATTTCATTGTTGTCCCCGATGAAATTATGTATGATATATGTAGTTTTCTTTCTTTCAGAATGCTATTGGATTTATTGACGGAACACATATTCCTGCTAAGGCCTCGTTTGGATCGACTTAAATAAGCTATTATTATTATTTTTGAAAGCCAAAATGCATTAGTTTTAGCTTTCAGAAGGCAAAAAAATAGTTTATTTAAGTCGAGTCAAACGGACTGTAATGTTAGAAAATATAATTTGTTGTATTTATAGGTAGATTTATATTTTCAACACGAGCATTCTAGATGCTATTAATTTAATTTGACATTTAGTTTCGTAATGGTTAGTTGGGAAGGTAGTGTCCACAATTGCAAACTGTTAAATCATGCTATTAAAGACCTTCGAAACTTTTCCACATCCTCCACCCAACAAATATCAACTTGTAGATTCAGGTTACAATGTTTAAAATAGTTGCTTGTCACCTCTTCAAAATGAATGCTAACACGTTTCTCATAATGAAGTGTTCGCCTTCTATCGCTTAAGTTGGTGCATGGCTATCTAAATGACATTTGGAATTTGAAAAAAGAAATTTAACATTTGACGAGACACGTTAACATATGGTTTTTTGAAGCAAGCTGATTTTATCATTCTGAATTATGTTATTCATAATTTTATAAGGAAGTAAAACAATTCAGATTTGATTATTAGTGTGGACATTCCCCATAATTATGTGGAAAATTGGCGTGAACGGGGACAACAAATGCAACGTGGTTCAAGTTCAACAAGTGCACAATAAATTATCGCAACATGTGATGTGTAGAAAGACTTTGGTTGATGCAGAATGACATTGATCTTCTTTTTATTTGGATTGAGTAGTTCTTGTATTTCGATTGAGTCTTCGTTGTTGTTGTATTTGGATTGATTAATAATTATCAATTATCAATTACTGAAATGATTGTTTAGTCAATAATAACTAAATTAATTAATTAAATACAAAGCCTTGCATCCAACCAAAACCTAAACTCTAGCCAAACTCTTTTTCGAGAACACTAATTTAACAAAATTTAGAGTCGACCTCTAACGTTAACCAAACTCTTATCCGAGAACGCATCCTAAATTGCATCATGGACAAACATTTGCAATTAAAATCTATAAGATTCTTAACCGAAAGTAATTTAAAAAAAATTGAAAAGACAATTATCATGGAATGTAAGAAGCATTTACCATGCTCTTGGAAATATCTGTTATTTGATCCTAATACTTGGTACTCCTTTGACCAGGGATGTGCCACTCTATACACAAAGAACCACTCAACACAAGCAATCAGATGACAAAACATTGCACCCTTTGTTACTTGAAGGTTTGATATTCAAATTGCTTCGCCCCCATGTGTAGTGAACATATTTTCTCACCTGTACATGATAAATAATATCAATCAGAATAAGATAATATACATAGAGTAATTCATAGCCCCTTCATTTTGACCCCTTTGTGGTCTTCTAATATCAGTCGTGGATTTGACAAATTAATGAATGGATTACATGGTGATGTCAGAAATAACAATAAAGTATAAGAGATAATAACATTAAATCCATCCATTATTTTTTCAAATTCAATAGTGGATGTTAAGGAGTTAACAAAAGGGTTGAAAATGAAGGGTTATAGATCTATATCTATACAGAAACACACACCTCAATGTTTTATAGAGTTATATAATTCAAATTAAACCAAACTATGTAGATAGGTTCCAATAACATTAAGATCATCTTCACACAATTTTAGTTCATCGGGATCATACTAACATTTTCAAAAAAAAAAAAAAATTCAAATCAGTGGTTAACTTCGATGGTTGAAATTAATATACTAATTTGAGCAATTTTCAAATGATCTTAAATTTGGTGAAACTGATCTTAAATGGCACAAAAACATGTCTACAAAATTTAATGAAGATATAATCATGACACCTGCGGATATATATGTATATATGTGTGTATATATATGTATGTGTGTGTGTGTGTATAGAGAGAGAGTGTGTGTGACACCCTTATATTTTTGAGTTACACTATTTGAAATAGTACAAAATTTTGTAAATATTCAATCTGAGAACGTTTTGAAGTTTCTAGCATCTTTAAAATAAGAACTCGTATAAACCGTTAAAATATTTATTTTAACTCTTGATTTAAAAATATCATATTCATATATTTTAACTCTTGATTTAAAAATATCATATTCATCATGTTAGATATAATTAAATGAGCTCAAATTTTGAGAACATAAGCTTAAGTATGACGTATATATTCGCAAAATTTTATAGCATTTGGAATAGCGCTGCCCAAAATATGATTAGGATGCTAGAGGGCTACCATTTCAAATCAACCATTAAAGCAAATGTTTTAACGGTTGATATTGACTTACTATTTGAAAATACAAAAACTTCAAAATGTTCTATTTATTTTTTAGCAAAGATATTCATAATGTATATTAAACATTCACAAAATTTCGTAGCATTTTGAATAGTGTAACCCAAAATATGATAGGGGTGTTGCAATACTGGACATTCAGGTAGATGCAACTGTCTCCACAAATTCAGGTACCTTATCCCAGTGTTTTTGTGCACGGCTGTGGCGTCTGATTTCCCTCAATCTTCTATCTTCGTATCTTAATTTTTTGAATCTAGCTTCACACTGTAAGCAGATTATATAAATTAGAATTCAAGAATTATTTACCTTTCAAATAAGAGTAAAATTTGGTAAATAATTGAAGACTGTGGTAGTGACTTACCTGAAGCATGAAGAATAGGAAAATTGCAATGCTAATAGTATAAATGCCACCAACTTGTGCCAAGAAGCTCGCTGCATATTTCAAGAAACTAAAACATATTTGTCTTTGTATGATAAACAAATAATTTAGGAATCTAACTGATAATAATGAATGATATGTACCTATTCCGACAACCTTCTGTCTGTCAATCTCCACAATAAAATCTGAAAGATAACTGATATGCAAAATAATATTCAAAAATCCACTATTAGGATTCAAAAAAGACTTCTTCATTTCATCGACGTTCGACCAAGATGACCCGGGTACAAAATTATGCAGTAGAGGTTGAATCAGCCTCAAATTGTGCAGATGATTAAATTTCTGAGGAAACAAATGGATCTTCAGTATATTCCTATCTTTCCCTCTGAAAGTTTGTGGAATATCATTTTCATTATTCCCTGGTTTTAGAGTTCCACTAGCATAACTCAAATGATCATCATCACCATGAGATTTTGCAGTGAAATTGAACCGAAATCCTACCGCGTAAGCAGGATTATTTGGAAGATCAATAAATTTCCATGATATGTAATGGTCGCTATTTGGAACTTTACACTTGCTGCATTTGAGAGATAACATAGGTCCAGTGCTTGTATTATGGCATGTGTAGTTAAGATATTTCGTTAGTGGTACAACTTTAAAATAAATTGAACCAGGCACGCCGATCTTTAAGCGGTCGATAAGACGCAAATGAGCGCATGTCATGCTAGAAATTGTGGTTATATTGAACTCCATGTCATTTACAAATGCAAGTAAATCTAGAGCATTGATTGGTCTGACTCGATACACCTTGATGCTTCGTCTTGTAATACCTTGATATAGCAATCTGGTTATAACAAAAAATCAGCACTGTATCAGCTGTCAGCATGTGCATAATTTAACATTAAGTAATTCAGTACAAATAAGTTGTATGTATTACTCACGCAGAAAATAGACCGATGAATAATATCCAACTTGCAACCGAAAAGGTTCCACCTAATTCTGTCTTTCTCTTTCTCACTGCCTTGAGTTCCTCCTACAATTTGCGTACCATGTATTATATACTGAATCAACACGAGCTATTTCAACAAAAAAATTCAAGTATGTAGTTACTATCAGAGAATATCTGTGATATAATCCTGATATATAGCGTTTACTACAATTGATATTTTCTCTAAATGCCAGTTGGATACCAGTCATTGATATATTGACAATATATGGTGACATTTTCCATTTTATCAACAGTATTTACTGATATATCGGTGAAAATAGTCGAATATAACCAATTCCTAACATTAATATTTCATAGTTCAACCAAAATTTGAGTATATAAGCGAAGACTTTATATAGATATATACATTATCTAACAACCTTTTAGTTATTAGAAAGTGAATATTTATGTTTTTCTCCTTTTTTTTTCAAGGAGTTCTTTGAGCTTTAGTTTTTTTTTAACATGTTTCATTAATGCAACAAGTGTCGATATCAAGAATCGAACTCATGGCTTTTAATTTCGTAATCCGAACATCGACTAACTGAGCCAGCCCTGTTGGCAGTTTTTTAAGCTTTATTTGATAATGGAAAATACATACATGCGCTCTTTGGACACAAAATGTGACATAAGAGATTTTAACCATTAGATCTCTTCCACCTTCCATGTAAAAACAAAAGGATCCAATGGTTAATTATTATTGCAACAGATTTCGTGTTTTAATTTGTGTTCAAACAGTTAGCCGCATCTAGCAGTTCAGAATGGTATTCACAAAAACTCACAAAAGTTAAGTCTCTTAATAGATACTCGAAAAATCTGAAATCCGTCTGCATTCGAATCCGAAAAGATGCTAAATATTCGATATTCGAAAAAACGGATACGGATGTGGATGCGGATACGAAGACATCCACATTCAAAAATTATTCGTTTGATTTTTGTTAAGGTTGCCGTTTATATTATGTGTATTTTCGTACAATGAAAGATACGAATTTATTGTTTTATTAAGTTAACCGTTATATAATATGCATTTAATGCATATTAGCTTCTTAAAGCTATACACTATCCCAATTTATTTTTCACACTTTTATAATCAATGGGATTGAAAAAAATATTTTAAACAAAAAAAATTATATTTATGTTGTTTGATATCAACTGTCGACGGATAGGATAATTATTTGATATCCGTCTATATCCACGGATGCGGAAGCCGATATCTGAAATTGATTTCAGATGTGGAGGTGGATGTGTTATTATCTGCATACGAAAGTATCCGTTGACAGACCTAACGACAGGGGAAGGGATTTCAATATTTTTATAACTTACTAATAAGCACTACAGTAGCCAAATTTACAAAATAATGCATATTCATTATTGGTAGATATGCTGCCAATACTGATATTAAATACACATATATCATATGCAAGCTGTTAGCCTGTTACTGACAAACTAAAAAAATAAAATAAAACTATAGATTCTCAGAGTAGTAGGTTAATCTTAGTTCTCAAATCACTAACCCGAAAGAAAGAAGATAAAAGATCTCACCACCCAATGATTAGTAGCAAAGCAAGTATCAAGCTGACTTATCCGCCACCTAACTTTAAACCAGATACTATCTCCACCATTCAGCTTTTGAAACCTGACCGCAAAGCAGAAGATAAACCACAAAAACAAGGTCACAAGGGCAGTGCCTATAATCTCCTCCTGGGGCTCTGTCAGTTTCTTCAGAGCATCAACAGGCAACACAGAGTTCAGGAACGTTGGCCCATTCGGCTCCACGCCAGATATTACAGACACAATGTCACCGGCTGGTGCATCAAACTTTCTGCATGTCGAGTTTTGAGTTAGATATAAACCAGGAAAGCACAGGCAAATTGATGAGTTGAATATGAAAGAGTTTGGCGGGCAAATTGTTGGAGACATGAGAAAAGTTTGTGCTAAGTGGCTGTAATGTCATGGTTTTCTTATTATATGTTTTGATTAGTGATGATTCCTTGCTTATTTTGGAGGTACATGATATTGCTTTGTAAATTAGTTACCTTTGTAATATGTTTAGCCCTGCAAGAAGTAATATCAGAAAACAAGGAAGGTATTCCTTTATATATACTCATTATCCTTCCAAATAGTGTGTACGGCTTCTCAATATCATCCAATATGCAAGATGGTTAAGTTTCACCTTTAATATAGTCATTTACAAATTAAAATATCAACTCAATATTTAACCTATAGTAAACACTTTCTTTTTAAAAGAAAAAAACCCTTAACATTTAGTTCTTTTGTGTACTTACAAAATACTAAGGTAGAAACAATTAAAAAGAAAGGATGGAATCTTAGTGCAATAGAATCAGCCTTTACTTTGAATAAATATTCTAAAAGAGTTTTGCATTAAGATACAACATGAATGCCCATCGAGATGATAATGACGATTATGAAGATAATGACTTGAAGAAAAACTATTATAAGAACATTAATGACGAGCTAAGAGAAAAGATCACCTGCAAATTGTTACTGGTTATGAGAAACATACATTATAGTACTTCTTCAATAGTTGGAATAATTGCCTTTTTGTTGTAAACAGTAGACCTTGAACACCCAATTACTCTTCTTTGAATTCCTTGGCTGCCCAATATGTATGATGCTGCATACATATAGTAAGTACATTCAAAAAGAAGCACATGTTATGTTATTTTTTGGTGTGAGCCAAGGACAGCCAGCTTTATGCTGGGGACTACCATTTTTTTTTTTTTTTTTTGGTTTACACTGCGGTTGACGGTTAACCATTGACTGAGGTAGCCCCAGCACAAAGCCAGATACCCTTAGCGCTACCCTAGTTTTTGCTTGTGTAGTTTTCCCATGGTAAATCTTGAAAAATATAACGAATAAATAAGTTCTCAATGGATATTTTGGTGCAATAAAATTAGAATACTTAGCCATTTAGGTGCTAATATCAAACAATAAATCTAAATTGTAACAGGAATATTGCATACTTGGGTCACTGATGAAATTTCTTTTAAAAGGAGTAAAAAAGATTCCATGGATTCATTTTGTTTCGGGTAAAAAAAGATATACCTTCTGACCTTCTGAATAAACTACAATCAACATCAAGGCAAGCATTTTAAATGTTGTTACATAGATAATTTCATCAGTCAAAGGCTCTACAAAGCAGACCAAGGTTTCTGTAAAGCTGAAATACTAGTAAAAAAGAAACGAAAACATGTATACAGAAAGTTCCACACAACAAAGATAAGTTCACAAACGGATATTTGCTGACCTATCTGAGAATGCAAATTATAAAATGTCACATACATGCTGACTTGTAGGTTTTATAGTAATACAAATTTGCTGACCTATCTGAGAATAATTTGATCGAATAAAATAGAATAGTGCTACCTATTAGTAATAGAATAAAAAGGCTGGAGATATGTGTGTGTATACATATACATATACATATATATACATACATATATAGATACACTAAGAGTACTATGGTAGATTACTCTTATGCATGTCAAAACAATGTGTTTTAAACTTGTTACATCAATCCATGTAAAAATAAATAAACCTTTGATATAAGCCACAGTTCATAATTTAACTAAAATTGAGTAATAATCTCTGATGTATATTGCGAGTTAAGCTTAATCGGAAGGAAATCCAAGAAATTCATTGATCTTTTTAACAACTGGCATGGCATTTCCTGATGCATAAGGAAGAAGAGAATCCAACTGCATTGTCTCAATTACTTGAAGAAGAGTATTAGGTTGAGCGCAAAATAAGTGTTTTCTTTCTGCTAATTCTTCGGCCAATTCACTTTGATGATTGTCCATCAAATCTTCATTTACCACCACAATCAAAGGTTTCCCCAATTTCAGTGTCTCAAATATGCTCCCTGATCCTGTTTTAGATAGAAATATTACTATTTTCATCATTGAACTACTTTACAAAAAAATGAACATACTTGAACCTATGTTAGCCAAACTTTGAAAAAAGTACATGTTTCTTTATTTCTTTTTTAAAGTTGTGTATTGCTAAGAGCACCCAAATTTTGTATATCCTAATACCATGATGTGGTATTAGGAAGTGCAAAATCAGATGTCTTTAGCACCACGCCAGCATATGGAACTAAAGACACCCAATTTTGCATTTTCTAGTACCACACCATGAAATGAATCTATTATTTTCATCATGGTATCAATGCAATATAACGTTATGCAAGGTTTTAAATCTCGGATATCGGGCACGTTTTGTCTCGGCGATTTTAGTGACTCGGTATCGTATCAGGGGAGATCTCGGACGAGATGAGTGCATCTCGGATGCCAATATTGGATTTACATCTCGGACCTAAAGTTCATCTCGGGACCATATCGGAGTATAACAAATCACATAATTTATAACAAAAAATGCATGGTATCGGTTTATTTAACATTTACCGAATTACTGCAACTAATCTCCACTATTTTAATTGAAAAAAAATAATGCAATTATATTTCAACTATATGAAATTGTTCAACAAAAGTTACAAAATATCATCAGTTTTAGCAATTACATATAAGTAGATGAAAGACGACAAATTAACTGAAAAAAGCGGGTTCTATACAATTACATATATGCAGTAAGAATAACATAATAACAATATCAGAAACTGATGCAAATAAAAACAAATGCATATAAGAGATATCAAGAATCGAAGAGTTTCAGGCAATGCAAATCTACTTGCAGAAGGTTATGCAGTAAGAATAACAAACTAAATCTACTTACAAATTTACTATAAATTATACTGTATATTCAATTTCTGAAAAATTGAGTTTCATTAAAATAGAAACAACCCTAATTTACATACATGTAGAGAGTAGAGAGATTGGTCGAAGACGAAACTGCAGTCAAAAGCGAGATCGAGTAGCCGAAAATTGGAAGCAACCGCGAGCTGTCGGATGTTGGAAGAGGGGGTTCGATTTTTTTTAAAAGAGGAAGTTCGATTTTTTTTCTCTGGAAAAGAGAAAGTTCGATATTTTGACGAGGAACGTGATCTTTTGAGAAGTTGAATCAGAAAGAAAATGGCTTTGTTCATTTTTTTTTATGATAGACGGAGATGGGCCTATTTTTTTAAAACAAAACAATATATCAGGAATATCTCGGAATATCGTTTTGCTCCAAATATCGGCCGATATATGTAAATTTCGGCTGATATAATCGAAACGAGATATCAACCGATATCTCATGTTTCGTTTCGCCCAAGCCTTCAACCGAGATCTCGGCCGAAATATCAGCCGAGATGGCCGAGATTTAAAACAGTAACATTATGTATAATTTCATTGATGAATCTTGTAAACCATGTGGGCAAGTACTGCTTAAAATAATAAAATCTATTAGTTAGCCCAATATATCATTGAAATGTAGCTCACATCATAAAGAGCATACGGACACTCTAATAAAAAATGTTTGAATATGGTAAATTCTCCAGCCCTTGCTCATGCATGACCATCCAGTATACACCATATCATAACTTTGCCACCATTATACAACAAAATTATATATAAGAGAAAATATATATCAGCTGACTGGTAGGGTATATAGGAGTCTGACACACAAGGGACATATTATACCTGCATGACTTATGACTAGAGAAGCAGACTGCATATGGTCAGCAATGCTTGGTGAGAAAGTGAAGTAATCTACAGCAACTGATCCATCTTCTCCTGAAAACTATACTTTAAAAATGAGAACGCTATGTATGAACAGTTGATTTAAACACTTGTTCATTTATGTATTTTAAAACAGAATCTTATATTATGCTTGACTTTGAGATGAAGATCTCACAAGTCACAACTTGCAATTGTAAAATCTATGTAAGCTGTGAGTTGCTCAAGGATGGATTAAACTTGACTAGGAATTACATAACCTACAAATAATGATGTGAAGTTGCAAATATAATAAATATGGATGAAATTTCACAATCCCTTGAGTTGAATTGGCATTTTAATGAGAATAATAACAAAAATATTAATGAACCCTCTTTCATTGTTAAGGGAAACAACTATATTATAAAGGACTGAGGATATTACTATTTTCTACTTTCTACTGGGTGATATTTCCAAGTATGTTAAAATGGAGACATGAGAATTAAGAACTGCTCTTACTTTCAAGGGGATATAAGATCCACGACCCATTTGAATATGTAGATCGGTATAACCTCTTCTAAATAACTCTGCTTTAACTTGCTCGGAATCTACTGCCTTCACCAGCTTATCAAAAGAAGTAGTCCCCACAGTAACGAACACTGTTTTCTTTGATTTTCCAACCTTTTTACTTTCTTCCATTTTACTATAATCGTCCAAACTATAACAACTTAGCTAGTATCTTCTTTCTTTTCTCTACAGCATCATCTATGAGAAGATAACAACCAATTTAGTAAATAGTAAAGTCAGGGCTGGTCCATTAAGTTTTGGTCAGGACGGAGATGAATTTGGACTTCATCAATGACCCAACATATGCATTGTGAAATATAACATGAATAAAAACATGGCAAAGAATAACATCATGTTCATTTTAGATTCTTTCAAACTAGCACTTAAACATGGCAAAGACATGATAATCAACAATTCAACATCATAAAGTAATGTAATTCAAATTTTTGGTTATTTGGTTTATGTCCATTTGAGATTATGAAAGTAATGTCTTACGTATTACATTAAAATACGGGGGCAGTTTTATCAACATAACTATTTAATCCATAAATGAAGATTACTTAGAAGTTTTAAAATGAATAAACAAGCAACTTTTTACTATTCAGCATTCAACATTAACTTTTACATTTCAGTATTCCAAACAAACACAAGTGAAGTAACAACCATGATTCATTTAGCATTGTTCATCATTACGTGAGACAGGCTAACTCAAACTGTTAACTGAATTATACTACTATTCTAAATGAACGAATCGCATTCAGTCCAAATTTAGAATCAAGGAATAAAAATCAACGCATCTAATCTCCCTGTTCACAAATTGCAATTAACCTAAGTAAAATAATTCCAAATTAAGCGTAAGCTTACCGGATAGGAGGCCTCTCCTTCGAGTTGCATAATTAAGAAAAAAGGATCCGATCAGATCTTGACCTAATTAACAGCTATTTACGAATAAACTTCAAGATCGACGAACAAATCCAGTATTACGTAAACGAAAAGTCCAACAACCGACAAAATAAACGATGTATCGAGACGGTGAGAGGACGCGATTGAGAAAGAGAAACAGAACGAATCTATTCTACTATATTAACAACGTTCAACATGTGACCATCATTTATATTCGTAATTTTTACCATGTTTTAAAAAGCAATAACAAATGTAGTCCAGCTTTAAAATTAATTATAGAAATAGACCGTTTTTTTTTTCTGGTCTAATCAGTTGGCGATTTTTCAAATATCGTCAACGGACGATTTTCGAAAAGCCGTCCAAAGAAAATACCATATTTTTTAGTTGGCGACTTTTAGAAAATCGCCAACGGATGAAAGCTTTTTGCTTTGGGCGATTTTTGAAAAATCGCCTAAAAACCTGCTATAAAACCAACCAGTAACATACCTTCTTTTTCACTATCAACTTTACCAAACTCATCACCAAATTCCTGAACCTTCGCAAACCCTACTTCTTCATAGAAAACCCCAAAAAAGTCTGATTCTCGCAAGATATAATCAAAGCTTCTCAACAACTAGGTGTAATCTTCGGTACAAGGTAATGTTTATCGATTTATAATATGTTTATGCTAACTAAAATCCTAATTTGGAGCTGTTGTGTATTCTAACCAATGTTGACGTACTCGCAGTTGAACTAGACATGGATGATTGGGAGATAGACGACGAGACGATGTCGAAATGTTACGATGATTTTGAAGCTCAAAGGGACATTACGCATCTAAGTGATGTAGAATTTGTTCCAGAAACGCAATTTGGGCCGATACATCAAAAGTTCCATTCGGGAACATCATCTCTCAATACTCGCTTATGCGAAGTTGTAGCGAACCAAAGACCGGGCAAGCAAATTTCTATTGACGGTAAAATACTAAGTCCTGGTAATCCTATAGGTCCTACGCTACCATCCGGTGCATATCCCGTTTGCCGATGTGGCGATGAATGCGTGGTTGTCGTAGCCAAAACTGAAACTAATGCCGGACGAAGATTTTATGGTTGTGCTTCGTACAAAGATCACATGATGAATCCTGGCGAAGTAGGGTGCTGTAATTTTATGAAGTGGATTGATCCTCCATTGTGTGCTCGAGGAGTGGAATACGCCCTCGAAATGCAAGCTGAAGTTAGGCGTTTGAAAAAATTAGTTGAAGAAATGAATAGAAAATGTTGGTAGAAAAGAAAATGGCATCTTTAGCTTATGTTCGCAATGGATACATTTGACAAACTGTTTCTGGTCAAGAACCCTGTGTTGGGTAGTTTATTTATTTTCATGTAATTGATGGATATTTTCATCTTTCGTAGAATGTATGTTATTTGTTTTGTGTTATTAGTTCTATATGTTGTTAGTACTCTGTAATTGATGGATAATCTCATGTTTCGTAGAATGTATGTTTGATTTTCTTTGAAATTGATGGTTATATCCATGTATTTGTCGTCGGATGATTTCCATGATCATATAGAGTTGTTTGGAGGAATTTATAGAGCATGCACGATAGAGTAGTTCCGGTATTGTTGTAGGATGTGTTGGTGCAGTAAATATGTTTGGATTTTTCAAACAACTCTATCACTTCTACCTTGTATTTATTTTAATTGCCATTACATAGCCAACTTGATTGAAATTTTACCTCTAGTGATTTTTGAAAAATCGCACGTGGACGATTTTTGAAAAATCGCCCACTATTTTGCCTGTAACAAAACAGACAGCCAAGCCCCCCAGCTTGAAAAAAACCCATTACGGGTATCAGCTCTCTCCCTATCAAAAATTTCAATTTTCATTGCTTTTTAATCAAATTCGAAGCTCATTCGGACCATGGCGTCTACATCCGGAATAGTGGAGGATATTGGTAATGCACTCGTCTCCAATTTCATGATTTAGGGCATTTTTAGGGTTTTCTAGATTTCATTATTTTGCAAGAATTTGTGAAAGCTATATGTTGTAGATTGCATTAGGGGGTTTTTGCAAGTGAATGTTCATTCAATTGCGTATACTTTAGTATAGATTGAAGAAAATTAAATTTATGATAATTAAGGGTTGAATACATTAATCTTTGTGTTGTAGATTATATCGAGATGGAGCCCGGTCCAGTAGACCCGAGCGTGTTGTACTTACAGCCTAGATACCGCACGTCTAGTGAAGCGTATATGATGGTAATTTCCTATGATTTTCGTTTCACAAATTGTGTAAATATTAATATATGTACATGTAATGTTAAACAGAGCGAAGAAGCAGATTTCACCATCGATCACTCTATTTCTCTCAAGAAAGTCACTTCACGTCATCCTAGAGTATTAGAGGAGATTGATCGAGCGGGCTTTTTGACAGTACTGCGGTTAGGCTACCTCTAGTTAGATCATCATCTGGTCACAGCTCTTGTCGATAGATGGAGACCGGAGACATCTACATTCCATCTTCCTGTCGGAGAGATGACGATCACATTAGGGGATGTGGCCGTGCTTTTAGGTTTGCCTATAGAAGGCAATCCAGTGACGGGTGAGGACCATCATGATTATATTCGGTTGTGCATGGATTTGCTCAGTATTACTCCTCCTCTGCAACAAGTCAGGGGTAACGACATGGTAGAAGTGAAATGTTTTAGACACGCTGTAGCTGATGATATACCTGCCGATGCTACAGAGGTACAGATCCAGCAGCGGGCTCGAGCCATTATTCTACACCTCATTACATCTCGTTTGATGTGCGATCATTTCAAAAATCGCGTGGACTTGAAATGGCTACCATATTTAGCCAATCTCGATCAGCGCGCTCAGTACTCATGGGGTAGTGTTGTTTTGGCGTACACCTATATGGAGCTTTCCAATCTCGCTCTTATGGTGACTAAGCTTATAAGCAGGTGTTTGACGCTTGTTCAGGTACACGTATACTTTATCTTGCTACTTCTGTGCTAGACCATTTTTGTAATATGTTTTAAGTTGCTAAATTGCTTTTTCCCTATAGATTTGGTCATGGACGTATGTACCTATCGGACGGATCCAAGTCTGAAATGTTATCGTCGATCACACACACCCTCTTGGATCTCGGTATAACTTCATGTCCTATAAAAACTAATTTTCTAATTCGAAATTTGTTTATGCTAAAATATTGTTTCTTCGCCTGTTGACAAATGGATTGGTCCAAAAAAGACCTTTCGGACCCCCCCGACGGAATGTACGCTTTTACCGCAACGAGCTAGATGTTCTAGACCCAACTGCGGTGACCTGGACTCCATACACGCAGGATGTATTGGAGGGTCTTCCGGCTATATGTACAGCCGCTAGATATCTGTGGACTGCCAGGCTTCCACTCATTTGCACTACTCGTTCTACACACCACCCACCCGATCGGGTGATGCGCCAGTTTGCAATGGCACAACATATTCCAAAAAACGCTCCAGTTTATACCAACGAGTATCAAGTGGGTGAAATTGCAAATGCTATGGAGATATGGAATCAGAGCCATTTGTTTACGCAATTTGAGAGAGAGCCGATCACCCCTCTAGAGACATATATGTGGTGGTATTGGCACATCACACGTAGATATGTTCTTCAGGCGCCTGTACAGGCTGTTCCCCGCCATCCATACACCCCCCGTGCCCCTCTTGAGAGAAACGTTGTAAGTATACTTAACCCCATTAGTTTATATATTTTTTCAAATAAAGAAAACAAATTCTCTTTGCGTTCTACAGGCTGATGGCATTTACAAGGCGTTGGAAACCGCCGAAAGGCTCGAACAACGTCTAGATCACGATGCGTAGTCGAAGGGGATGTGCATGAACATCAAAAACATTCTACGCGCAGTCTTGGGAAGAAACAAATTAGACAGGCCGAGACGTCCTTCCCCCCTATACCTTCACCTCCAGCAGACATACCTCCACCTCACGAGGGGCCACCGCCGCTCCTACTTACTTACAGTCGGCGACACAGAAGAGGTGAAGGAACTTCGTTCGAAGAAGGCCCTTCGACGTCACAACACCTGGAAGATTTCACCCATGGACCTTCTCAACCGCCATGTACATTTGATTCTTCCACCGAGATCGAGGAAGAAGAGTACATATCCCAATGGCCGGAACGTCGTCGTCGTATGCCTATGGAACTTTGTCGCTTACGTAGATGATACGTGCATTATATTGGATATGGCTATGTACTTTTAAGTGTGTTGTGTATGGTATGATTGTGTTATTGTCATAGACGTGGACATGCATTTGATAGTTTATTATGTACATTGGAATGTGAATTAAAGATGTTATTGTGTGGCTTTCAAGAACAACTTGTGTGCTATGTAGTGGAATGTGAATTAAAGATGCTGTTATATGGTATGGACATGCTTTTGATATTTGTGTGTGATGTGGCTTTCATGAACAACTTGCTGCTGTTTGTTAGCAGCAGGTTGGTACTGGCGATTTTCCAAAAATCGCCAATTGGCGATTTTTTAAAAATCGCCCTTTTCCTGCTGCTGTTACCACACAGCAGCAGGTTGTTTCGTATATAACAAACAAACCACGGACCTGTAATAAATAGCATTCAATTGTCGAACAACAGCATACAACATGACTTGTAAAGCAGAAAGTAGAGTTCAATTACACAGAAGTTAAAGTATATAAACACGTCTACACAGTAGTAGTACATCGCTTACGATTATGGCCTAGCACACCGCATTTACTACACCTGTTTGATTTGGACGACTGGCCTTCATCCATCACACCTTTGATTCTTGTAGACCGTGGCCTCCCCGGTTGCCGTCTCACAGTCGGAGGCAATATCTGAGGACCATTATATGCGCCCCAATACCTCCTATCACGCACGGGATGAAACTCGGGCTTATAAGCAGCTTTGTAGGTGTCAACGGAGTACCAGCTTGACGCTAAGTCATGGTGTACTCTATTAGCCCCACCTATTTGCGTCGAACAAGCTGCCATTACATGAGAGTATGGTATCTTCTGCAGTATCGGAATGTTGCATGTGCACAAGCAGTTAGTGCCGTCGATTATAACTTTGTATTCATTACCAAAGTAGTGAATTACTTGCCATTTAGTTTGATTAAATCGTACTAGTCTGTAGCGACGCGCTTCACTGGCTCTTTCTGCTATTTTGGCTTCCCACTTTAGAGTCAAGCGTATCGCTAGTTCATTTGCAATTTGACGACGCTTGTAGAAATATTCAACTGAGCG
The DNA here is from genome assembly GCA_030737815.1 of Allium fistulosum. Classification (NCBI taxonomy): domain Eukaryota; kingdom Viridiplantae; phylum Streptophyta; class Magnoliopsida; order Asparagales; family Amaryllidaceae; genus Allium; species Allium fistulosum. The sequence continues at coordinate 724,409,526 of CM060901.1, forward strand.
ATAGAATGTTTGTGCAACCAAAGCCTTTATAGGTAGCGATCTAGCTCCTTTCAATACACCATTAAAACTTTCAGAAGCATTAGTTGTCATTACATGAAAGCGTCCTCCATCGTCTTTGCACAAAGCCCTGTTTTCTTCAAAATTTCCCAGACTTCGCTCAATCCACTCATGCGCACGCCTACTTGTTGCTTTGATCTCTTCTCTAATTTTCATGTACTCAACTAGCTCGGAGGCGCACGCTGCTGAATAAAATAACCCTGTCAATCGCTTCTTTCTGAATCCTACCGCTTGGAAGTTGGCTTTTATATGACTTGCACAATAACGATGTTTGTGCGGTTGTCGCCATTTTCCATGTAAAGCTTTTGGAATTCCTTTCATCCTATCGGATATGAAAGTAATACAACGACCACGAACACTATGTATGAATTCTAGCATGCAAGAAAAAAACCAACTCCAAGAATCATATGACTCCGATTCAACTGCTGCGTGTGCCAATGAAAAAAGACAATCATCTGCATCTACCGCGGTTGCAACAAGCAACGTGCCTTTGTATTTACCATACAAGTGTGTCCCGTCAATACATAACAAAGGCCGACAATGCACAAAACCTGTAATGCAAGGCCCAAATGTCCAAAAAGCACGATCGAACACTCCCACTTCATCATGTGTCACATGACCTATAGAGCCAGGGTTCGTTCTTTTTATCTCATCAAAGAACTGTGGTAAAGTTGAGTATGATTCTGTCTAATCATCATAAATTCTCTCTATTGCTTTGCTTAATGCTCGCCACGCTTTCATGTAACTTATGTTGATGAACAACTGATCGTGCACAAGCACTTAAACTGTACCAGCTGAAATATCCAAATTGGCTTTGACAAAAGACATGATTTTTGTCACAAGAAATTTCGATGTTGCTTGCTTATGGTTGGAATTAACTATTGGGTTGACATAAGTGTGTTCGCTTGGATACTTCCGAATTTCCCACCATCCCGACTCGGATTTTTTCGAAACTATGGCATGTATTCTCCAAGGACAATTACCTTCAACGATGCATATAGCAGTATATTGTGTTTTGTTCGACTTTATTGGTTTGTATAAAACAGCATGTAGAATTGACCATTCTGTTAGTTGTTGAAGAAACTTCTCTTTTGTCTCAAAAATCATTCCAACACTAAAACCACCTTGAACGCAAGCGGTTGAAAATTGTTCACCGGAAAATTGAAGATTACCAACAACAGATCTTGCCAACATTTGAGCGGTGCAAAGATCATCATCCAAAGGCACTTCCATCTCTGGTTCATCACTATCTACATCATTGTCATCTGTTGTAGGGAAGCCATAGTTCAACGGCTCGTTGTTAACTTGCATTCTTTGTATCCAAGAGTCTTCATTAACATTCATAGAAGCAACGACCATGCTATCTATGTGACGTTCTTCACCTATGGCTTCATTCCCACCAACATCCATATCATTGTCAAAATTTGCATACAGAGAATGGGTGGATGGTCTAGCACTCCATTGTGCACCAGAATCAACTGTCATATACCTGATTGAAATATAAAAGTCAACTAACCGACAATACATACCAAATGAGACGAAAAATATAGCACAATCTATAAACATACCTTTGACTCATATCATATAGTTCAGATGGATTATGATACATTGAATGCGACAAATTTGCATTAACATGTTCATCGCTTTCGTCATGCTAAATGTCTTGCTGTTGGAAGCTGTTTAAATTACGGCATAGCATAAGAAAAATTAACTACATAATAGTACATCTACATATTCATCAATTTTTTTTACCCCGCACTCGTATTTGCATCCCTAGGCGGGTTGCAATAAATGTTGCTTTGTTGCGTAAATGGCTGCGAGTTTTCGTATGACATAAACCCGTACTGCATAGATGGAGGACGGTATCTTCCATCGGTTGCATAAGGATTGTTATAGCTAGGAGATATGTAGCCAGTAGATGGATCTGCAGTCTCCAACATCTGTGTATAGTATCCAATTCCAGTACTCACAACAGGAGATGCCACCTGCTGTTCTTATTGTTACTTTGCAACTTTCCCTACGTATAACTCAATAGATTTTGCAACAGCAGAAAACATTACTTCTACATCGTCATCGTCCGCTAATGCTATTGCTTTACCCGAGTCCGTAGGCCAGTTAACCACTAGTTCAAGTTCAAATTCTTCTTTATTAATCTTCGTCGTTCTATACACAGCTTCTTTTAATTTCGTCAATTTACAACCTTTTCGCACTCTTCCTGGTTTACAAATACCACCAACATATTTACCATTCCTTTGATCATCGACAATTAGTTCGCCGTCGTAGTAGCAAAGCGTAGGAATCATATTTCTCGTCATTCTATAGATCAATATACAAATCGTTCAGTATGTACACATTAAACCAATTTTTTACCTTAATATAACCAATTACTAAGTTCACCAAACTACAGAAATTAGACAAAAAAACTAGGGTTTACTGATTTTACCTTCAACTAGATGAAATTTGCTAAGCAACGTCGACTGGATCTATAGATTTAGCACTAAACCAAGGTTTTAAAGAGTATAAATATTGTAGAATAGAGCTGCCATTAGAGATCTTTTTTTCAGTTTTATGGAAAATGTGAAAGTGAGAGAGAAAGGTAGGTTGTTGGTTGGGTTAGTTAAGCTTTTGGACGATTTTTCAAAAATCGCCCAAAGCAAAAAGCTTTCATCCGTTGGCGATTTTCTAAAAGTCGCCAACTAGGAAATATGTTTTTTCCTTTGGGCGACTTTTCGAAAATCTCCCGTTGGCGATTTTTGGAAAATCGCCAACTGAATAGACCAGAAAAAAAAGTGGTCTATTTCTGTAATTAATTTTAAAACTGGGCTAATTTTGTTATTACTTTCTAAAACAAGCCTATATTGGTAAAAATTCATTTATATTCTTAGTTTTCTTAGTTTTCTCTAGTTGATTTGAGGGGAAAAATTTCAATAAACCCTCTAATAATTACTTACCATTCCAAGTTGAAGAAAAATTTAGTTTTAAAGACAAAAGTTTGCTTTTTAGGCTGAAGGACACTTTCTAGTGTAAATCACGAATGATAGTTGTAACTATCATTTTCTGTTTACACTAAAAAGTGTCCTTCATACTAAAAAGCAAACTTGTTGTCTCTGAGGCTAAATTTTTTTGCAACTTCTTATCTGCGCCTATTTTCCTATTAACAAGAATATGCCCTTTTGTTTTCTATTTCAGCTATTCAGTAATGTTCCACACTCATATTCTCTTCTTACTTTAGAAATGTTCAATGCTCATTTTCTCTTCTTGCTTTTCCTTTCTCAACTTCTTGTCTAAAATAAATTTTTAAATCCTTAAACACTGTCATATCCTATGTTTTTTCCCCTTTAGATCCAAGTGGAAAATTTGCTCATTTGGTTGTAATCATAGAATTCTCTCTTCCACGTTTTAAGAGATGCTCCATGCTTTTGGGTATGTTATATTTTTTTTAATTGATTTTATGTTGACTGATATGAATTAAAGTGGCTTGTTGTTGGTATTAAAAGAAATTAATATGTTAAATAAAATATTGCTTAATCTGTAAGAAATGGTCTTTTTTATAGATCATGGATGGAAAAATCAGGTTAACGGAAATTTTTCCTCCTAAAACTTACTACAATCGTGTCTTTCTTTGGTTGCAGGTAAGAGATTTTGAATTTATTTCCATGTAAATCCTATACACAACTTTTGATTGTCTTTTGAACTTTTTTATTCTAACTAGAATTTGATTTAATTCGCCAACAGTTCTTAACTTTGCAATCATTATTTATGATTATATTGATGTATTGCATTATATTTCTACCTTACTTTTAATGTTACTGATCGAAAGAACCCCGAAAAATCTTAGCTGACTGGTTTGAAAGAAGCCAAAAAAATCTTGGCTTGAACTATATATTTTTATTTTCCTTTTCATTTAATTCGATGTTGAATTTATTATTTTTGTTCAAAATTGCATCTTTTCTTTAAGTTTTATATCTAAAGTTATGTCCCTTTATGACTTTTGTTTTCGCTTAGTAGGATTATGAGTTTGGTTATTTATTTGTAGTAGGTTACTAGATTTAGAAATGCTATTTTTAAATAAAATCTTGTGTTTATAGCATATAGCTCTTTATTTCATGTATTTTCCTTTGTAACATTTTTATTTCCATGTACGATAATCCTACAATTATTTTTCTTTTATATTCTAACAATAGTTCTTTTTCTCTTCTCTTTATTTTCAATATAAGAATTTTCTTTGTATTTCCTTCGTTATTTCCCATGTTCAATAATTTCAATACAAGGGTTCTTTTCAAAAACCTTTTATCGACATTTATTTCTTTTATTCTGATTAGAATTCAGTTTGATCACTAATAGTTTTCACTTTGCCTTTATCTTAAATTATTTGTGAATAATACATATTTTATAGTGATTATTTTTCTACCTTACTTTCAATGTTAATGTTTTTATGGAAACATTGTTAATGACCTCCAAAAAAACTCTAATTCAATTGAGATCGATTAATAATTTTAATTTTTTTTATTTGTCTTTTCATTTAATTCAGTGTTCAGTTTGCTGTTTTATTTGATTCCATTGAGATTGATTAAAAAAATTGTCTTTTATTTCTCTATATTTCTTTTCATTTCATTCGATGTTGAATTTTTGTCTTTTATTCTAAATTACTAATTTCATATCTTTGCTTAGGGTTTTTTGCATCAAATTGTGCCTTCTTCTGATTTTTTTTCATTTCGTAAGATTATTGGTTTATTTCCTTCATTTGTTTTATAGGAGGTTACTTGATTTATAAATAACCGGACACCATAATATCATTTATTATTTCCAAAATCTATCATAAGTAAAGTTGAACTATTTTGTACTATCAAATTTCATTTTATTTTTGTTTGTTGAGTAAGAATATGAAATTTGTTTCCTATACTTATATGCTATAACTGGTTTATTACTACATGGACATCAAATAATCTTCAATTTTGTATAAACTACTACGTGTAAGGTTGATCTTTATTCAATTCTTAACGACCTTACAGATGAGATAATTATCTATTATTTTCTACACAATTAGTTAGAAGTTATGCTATTTTAAATTTTACTTCAGTTTATTACATAAAATATTGGATTAAAGATGTAGATAAGAATATCATCTATAAGTAAACTAACTTTGAATATAAAGGTTCATATCAAGTGATATTACCATGCAACTGAAAAAAGGAATAAATAGTTATCAATTTAATTTAATTTGAATTTAAAATAATCAGAGAACTAATTACAATTAAATTAATTTCATTGAAATTCAATTTAGTGGAAAAATCGACCACATAAGTTCAAATAACTTTTGATTTTATGATACCTTAAGATTTCTTTTTAATTTTACTTACTTACATATTTTATACACCTTTATTATATCATGTTGTGTAATCCATACTCATATTATTTGCACATTTTTGAATATACAGTTGGAATATTAAAGTTGTACAATGCGTAGTTGAAGTTTGAGTTTCTATAACTCTAGGAGATTTTATTGGTAGGACATTAATGTATTAAGAGATACGAGGACAAAGAGGAAGTCAATTGATAATATGATGGTATGTGCAAAGGTAAATTTCTAAACAAAATTGATCATTTGATCTGTCATTTGATGATATTATTCCTTTCGTTTGTAACAATTATATATAATTTTCCTAGAAAATTCATTGCAATTGGTAATAAGAATATCCACTTTCAATGAAATAGTACATTAAAACACTATCTATTTTGAAAGAAATTATAAAAGTTTTGGTTCTTACAATTGTTAGTACCAATCAAATATAATGTACAACATATTATATATGCACCTACCAAATATATGTTTTTTGTTATAACATCTAACCATTTATTCTATAATATAAGCACTTTAATTTTTAATCATTCTTCTTCTTTTTTCTCATAAGTTAGAGAGTTAAATCGGCAGTTAAAACTTTTGTTTTACATATTTCCTATCCTTACATTAACTACCACATTTATAATTACTTTGTAACCTACTCACTTCAATTTATATTCCTCACTTTCTAATATGTTTTTGTTACATATTATTGAAAGTATATTAAACCTTTTCATATGAGCATTGTTAATGACACTCCAAAAATTGTTAAGGGGGATCATTTTAAAAAATAAAAATTTTTTACTAAGGAGGGTACAAAAAAATTAGTCCCCCCTTAACATAAAACTATAGTCTTACCAAATTACCCTTGGTTATCATCTTTTCCCCTATTTTTTAAATTGTTACTACAGTAATCAATTTTTTCCTCCTTAATCAAAATCATTAGTCTGTAATCGTGAAGAAATCTAGTTCTAATGAAATTTATTCACCGAAGAAAGAGACCAATATGATTCTAACTCAAGAAAGTGAACATTCCGTTCAATTTGTAGAAACAAACAATGAAGGTGTAAGTCTTTTTTATTTGCTAGGGTTTAGGTTTCACGAACGAAATCTCAGTTCTTCGAAAATGCTAATTCGGAGAGCATGCGCTGAGATTAGGATACAAATTCAAGAGTAACATGCCGAGATATACGATTCATGAAGCTTACATAGTATTTCGGAGAATCAATATCGAAATTTATGTATAATTTCGACAAGGAGTTGTCGAATTTTTGTGCGATGAGTGAGTGAAACTTTTCGACGGCTTTATGCCGAGAAATATATGTATATTTGGCTTTTGAAGTTCATGTTTAAATGCACACAACGGCTGCCCCATGTCGAATTTGACATCTTTTTTTTGAATTGTTTACATTGTCTATATTTCCAAATTTTTTGCATGTTTTCTTGGTCCACTCATAATTATTTTAAACTAAATTCTTCATATTCTAAATTCTTATCCAATCGCTTCAAAATCATTATAGATATTTTCACTTAAGTGTTTTCATATTTAAAACTTTAAGAACTTGAATAATAATATTTCTCAACTACAAATGTGTCATTCATTTATCCAAACACATTTGTTATGCAAAACAAAAAATACTTGAAATTTATCGAATAATTGTTTAATTCAGCAAAAAATATTAATTTGATTCAAATTGAACAATAACATGATAACATTCATGTAACAAATAAAAGCTTTATAAAAATAATAACAAATTCAAATAATATCTTACTTACCTAATGGAATTTATTTTATGTACACAATCTAAATAAAAATTAAACCTCTAAATAAATACATAAATTTCAGATTATATTCTACATTCTAGCCATGTTAAACTTTAGCTAGACATGGACATTCATAAAAAACTCATATACTCCAAGTCTATTACCTACCTTTTATTTTTAGACTTTCATATAAGATTGGGATGAATTTTATAAATTTCATATATTGAATAACTTTCTAGATCAAGTAATAGTTATTTCTAATTCTTTTGTTTTTTACCTGATACTAATAAATACAAGGAAGCAGTAAAGGAGAAATGAGAGAAGGATCAATTCAAGGATTTGAGAAGTTCCAGTATCGTTATTTCCCATTTAATTTGTTCTTTCATATCTTAATGTTTCCAACACTTTATATTGTAGTATCAATCTTTGTATTGCAGTTTCATCTTGGTGACTAGCAATATTAGTTTCCTTAGTGAGTGAAATTGTAGGATATGAAACAATGCTTGGAAGAGTAACCAGATAATTATGTATTATCATTGGATACTCCTAAGATTTTTAGTTTTATTGCAATATGTTTTATAGCTCAAATTTTTTGAGTGTTTGACATTATTCCCTTTACGTCTACTAATCACATGTAGACTATTTTAAAAAATAATTCATTATTGTATAATGATAGCGTATGTGTGATGCAATTTCTTTTTATGTTTTTTATATGTGAGTATAGTTACTTGAATTGAGCCATTGTGCATGAGTTATTTTTATTAATAATGATCTCTCAAATTAATATTTTAGTTTTATAGCATAAAATTTAAATTTAATTTGTGCATCTGCATAATTATTTATTGATGTATTACATAGTTGTTTTAATTTTCTTTTATACGGTGTATAAATGTAGTTGTATCTACATACACAATGACATACAAATGTGTCTTTTGGATAAATAATTTTTGGTATTCAAAGCATAAAGAATATTTAAATGTAAAATATATCTTGAAAATAATGGTTTTACTTGAGTTAATCATAAAAATATACTTAACCAGATTTGCAAAAAATATAGTAGTGATCTGTGTGCGTAGCACGGTTCACACTAGTATAAAATAGAGAACAATGGTATGCACTTAGCCCCCCTCTTATTAAAGTCGACTGCACAGAGGTTTTGTCATGGCCATACTAGACGACCAGACCCGATCCGAGGCTCTATTCGAATCCGGGTTTTGCCCATTCATACTATACATTTTAAAATCTAAATATGATCAGACCTGTTGTGAGGTTCGAATTGGGTGAGTCGATTAGAGTCGAATGGATCGATTCGGACCTGGCTAGGTAATATCACTAAAATTCATATATTTTAATGTTTTTTTGTCGGGTTTTTTGGATCAGTTCGATTTGGCTCAGATTTGATTGGGTTTTATGGTACTTTTCATCACTCGGACCCGACCTCGAGACCATCGGGTTTAGCTCTTCTCGGATTGGTTTTGTCCGGGTTTACGGTTCTTGACTCTAATTGTTGTCTTAGTGGACAATAAAAGATCTCCAAAATTGGAAATGGCTGATTTTGTTTTATTTTTTGGATGAGTTGACTTATACAGTTGCTCCCTTAGTTTTTAAATGAAATTTTTTTAACATTTTTTTCCGATTAGACCCCTTCAAAAATGGTTTTTGATAAACTATTACCGTTTTTTTGATTTTTAAATGGATTGTTGCCGAGTTTTGCTTTGCACAAGGGTTAAAATTGTAAACCGTTTTATTCGAGTGGAATTCAATAATAGTTTTTTTCTAAATGAAGTCCTCTTGGAATTTGGCCTCTTAATCCAAAAATGAAATCCCTTTAACAATGTCTTTATTAAAACATGTGATTAATGATTAATTTTAAATAATTGATATTTGATATTCAATAATAAATTAATACTAGCATTGCACACGGTAATTTTATAAAATGTACTATTTATACTTTTAATTAAATTAGAAATTTTTTATGCAACATTTGATAAATTCATTGAAATAAATGAACAATAAATCATTTTTTATTACTGTTTATGTAATTGTTGACGTCAAAAATGGATCAACACCCAAACACCTGTTGTAGCGAATCTATGAGACCTAGATCTTTTAGATTATAATGGAAATAAAATAAAATAACATGACGACACAAGAATTTTTATAGTGGTTCGGCAATCTCTGACCTACGTCCACTTTATAGTTTTACTTCTTTGGACCTATGTTTATTTGATTGAGATTACTTAGCCCCGAGCCAAATTACTCGGTGCTTGTGACAATCCGCGCCTCCAGACACGACTTATGCCGAGAGATACGAGCTGTTGGGATTTTGAAACATTACAGAGCATAAATATAAGGGTGGAGTTCTATGATATTCTACACTTTCAGATCTCACAGCGGAAAGAATTAAAATATAAACATACAACATGAACATATCAAAAAAACAGTTTTCAAAATATTTGTTTTACATACACAGTTCTCAAAGTACAATATAAGCTTTATGGATATTTAATACAATAGATGCCTACTGGAGAAATAATGAATAATATGAGGACTCCAACGTGAAGCTTCTTTCTCCACGTACTATGTCCAATCATTTGCTAACATATCATTCTTTGGTGGTGGAAATGTAAAGAAAGTGTGGGTCGGACAAAATTCTGGTGAATGAGAACAAGACTAATAAGATGATTAAGTGCAACTGACTTTAAATCTACTTTAAGTAGTATAGAGTGCAATCCAGTATCCATGAACTTCTAAGGTCCAATACCTAAGGATTTTGTCTAACACAATGGGTCGAAACTACTAATCGAACCTCATACTTATGACCGGCCAAATCGGGAACTACTCCCCCGTCACAACTACCATCACACTATGCCTGGAGAGGAAGAACACCGTAGTGCAAACTCGCATAGTGACTCATCGTATGCACCCATGTTCACATCTCGATCGTAGTAGAAAAATGCCTCTTATTGTACTGTGTCGAGGTCCACCACATGTGAACTTTCGTTAGTATCGAGCTCGACTTTCCTAGACTCGATACCTATAGCCACTTATTGTATGTGTCGGCGTCCACCGATACCACGTCCCAAAACCATGCGCAAGTAACGTGCAATACCTGGATCTTCTGCTAGTACCGGGCTCTCAGATAGTGTTCCCCCCAGTGATGTGCCCATCCGATCGTAACACTACTGAGCCTATTGTGAAATACATCGCCCCAAATCCAATACCAGTAATGCGAAATACACGCCTCAAATGCAATACCAAAAATGTGAAATACATCGCCTCAATCTAATACCAATAATACAAAATACATCGCCCTAATCTAATACCAATAATGTAAAATACATCGCCCTAACCATCTTAATAAAGAACCAAATTTCCCTGTTCCCTTACAGATGTAACTTAGCCCAAATTAGCTCAGCAAATCAATTCACTAATTACATAATTTTCAATTAAATTATATAATTTTTATCCATTAAATTTGGGCCTTAGGCCAAGGTTCAAATTGCCAAATTATAATTTAGACGCACGACCCAAGATATTCCAGGTCGACCACTACCAGTCGACCTTGGTTATCCAGGGTCGACAGTTCATGGTGTTTTTGTTAGGGTTCGGTTGATTTTTAATGTTGATTAATTATTTGGTTAACGTCATTAATTTTGATACGATTAACAACAATAGTTAGCCTTAATTATCCAATTAGCCCTAATCTACATTTTCTAATTATCAGCTTCAAATCAAATTAAATTTTTTTATACTTAGGGTTCTCAATTTTGCATGTTCAATTTACCTAATTTCATAATCAACTTTCAAATGTAAATTATAGGGTTTAGCCAATTTCAAATTAACAAGTTAATTAGGTATGTTTACAATTCTAATCACTTAAAATAGTTTTAAATCAATTTTATTAACCAAATTATTGAATTTGTGCACACTCACCTTTAGCCTAAGCTCCATTTGAGAAAACTAGCCTCCAATCAATAACCTTCCTCTAGATCTCCTTAGTCACCTCCTTGATTGCTTGTTTTGCACCTTGATTTATCTTTAGCTTTGATTTGGATTTTGATTTAGGCTGATTTTGATTTAAGGGTTTGAGAGATTAGGGTTTCAGTAGAAAATTTGACAGCATCAGGTTACTTAATGACTAAACAAAAGCTTAAGATTCATATTAGAGACTAATTCATAGGGTTAGCTTAGAATCTACGGCCATTAGGTCAACTCAGTTGTAAATCTAGACCACACATCTTTTACTTCACACGCAAGCAATCATCTCCGTCATTCAATCATTCATTCCAGCATCAAAAATCACCTAATTTTTAAAGTTTCAGGTCGACTGCCCCTAGGTCTAGGTCGACCGCCACCGGTCGACCTAGCCCAAGCTTGGGTCGACCTAAGCTTGTTTTATTTATTTATTTTTTTAAATTTCCATTTATCGTTCTTGTCGCTCGTAACTCTCTCGTACTGACTCTAATTATGACAAGTTATATATAAAAATCGTCCGAAAAATCTCTACGACCACAATGGTGTAGGTTTCATAGCCAAATTCAAACATTTGTGAAAAATTCCTTTTTAGTCCTAGTTTTAATTAAATTTACTTTTCTTATTAAATTTCCGTTTAAATCTCTATTAAATTCTTATTAAATTTTACGTAAATTCCCGGGGTGTTACATTTTCCCTCCTTAAAAGGATTTCTTCCCGAAATCTTAAAAGATGAAAAAAGTAACTTATACACACATCAACCAATAGCTACAACCATCTACTCATCCATTATTCACGAACGATCATTGTCCTTGGAAACTTTTTAATGCAGTATGTACATATATATGCACTAAAATGCGCGTGAACCTATACTAATGCAAAAGAGTATGCGATCTACTGATCCAGTCGACCTCTTGTCATGCAAATGCTCATGTCATGCATCCAAATATGTACGACATCAGAAATATGTATACTTGCAATTCTATATGTATGCATAACCAGACAACCTATATGCAACATCAACATGCATAACATCCACTAGCACAGTAATAATTGAACATCCATATGTATCCTATCGCATAGCTAGACAATAAATAAGAGATAATGTGAGTGTGTGCACTACCTAGAGGATATACTATCTTAGGCGTATAAACAAATACAATCCAAACAATACATCCAAATACATCCATTAGCATCCATCATCCCTAACATATCCTATTGACACGTTGTGACCATTCCTACCATCCAATGGTCTCTACCTAAACTAGAACCTAAATACAAAAGTAACGTATACTTTTCTAACTAAAAATGGCTTGCTACGGCAACTACACCACATAGACACTTCCAAAAGTACCTATTGACGGCTTACCAATAATTAAGCCATATCATATCTCTCTTTGGGGATTATCTACTTGCATGTTCTCTATTGTGTACTCAGCTCCACATATTACCCAATGTGCATCCTATCAATACTTACTTCTTGCCTATTTGGTGCAGCCCTTGCCTTTTTATCAATTGTTACTCGACTACACTAACCAACTTTTGTCACTAGCCAAAACTTCCCAAATCAGTCATATGTGCATTGGTAACTTTAAACAATCCTTGCTACTAACTCAAATAGTGTTGTATGGCACATGCCTAATAACTTGAGCATAAGTATGTTTCCTCTAATTGTAGATCCATAAAACCTTTAATGCACAACATACTATCTAAAATCTTCCAGAGATGTGCCTAATCACCTCAACACCTAGTTATCAAGTGGGTAACTCAACTGTGGATTGTAGCTCTTCTTTCTATGGTACTTTCCACTTAACCATTTGCTATACTTCAATTTCCTTCAAGGTTGTCCAAATTGGTGATTCCCTAAATATCAAAAATAACACAACTCCTTTTCCAATTCGGCCCAACTTAAGTCATTTCTCTTTACTCTTGGATTGTTTCCCAAACTTTCAAAAGTCGTGGTACTTAAGTATCACGTTTATGGTCTACATGGATTTATTTCAAATTCTACAAATGAAAGTTTGGTCTATCTTTCCATTTAGTCTCAACAATAAAAGTCCTCAAATTAATTGGAGTTATGATCTAAAATCATTCTAACCAAAATAATATTACTTAAGGGTTACTCCATTCACGTGCAGCTGCTATGCACATGACCATGTACGACATGTTAGTCTTTTATAAATTTTTCTTAAGAAAATAATCTTCCTCTAATCTGAGTGATGTTGGAGATAAATCTTTTTATCTCTTCCTTCAAATCTTACCAAAAATTTTCCGATCTTCTTTTATGTGGAAATCGCCTTCACATTCTCGATGTGTGCTTATAACAATACCATTTTCTTAACTGGGACCCAAATTCTTGAATGTACTATCCTTTGCAAAATCTTGATTAAATTCTTATCTAGGATATCCTTTACGTACTTTGAACTTCCAAAAAATTTCTTTTTTATCCCTTGGTGTCATCTCACAAATAGGATCTTTACCAAACATAACCTCTTGTTACTCCATTCCAATCACCCGAGATAGCTAGATATAATAAGATGATCACTTTCCATTTTAATCCAATTGACATAATAACAAATACTTGGTTTATACTTAGCGATTTTTGCATTTTAATGCATTGGAATTTTATTTTTCTCTAAAGAAAATGTGAACTCTGTAACTTTCCATAAATTATCTAAAGAAAAGATTCATGTTACGTTTGGAATTACAAGGAGTTATCTTTTCTGTTATTGAAATAGACGTTACAAAATACGGTAAATATCCATATTTTATACATCTCTTTCTTTTAGGTTTGTCATTTCAATTGATACACTTTTGTACTAAAACCGGATAATTTATAGAAATTTACATTGTTATACACTTCATTTCAATGAATTAAAATACTACCTAAATCCCACTCTATTTTATGATAACTCCTAATTTATTATTCACTAGTCCATATCAATTGTCCAATAATTTACTACGGTGACTAATTCTATTTTTTTACTCGCTCATGTCATGTAAGTTTACAAATCTAGAACTTATCATATAATCTCCTTTATAAACGCTCTCATTAATTTTGGGACTACTTTCCCCTTATTTTCCATATTCCAGAATATGTTATACTTAACCCTACTATTTCAAGATTCACATCTAGGCATCCATGGAATGCAACTACTATAACAAAAATCCAATAACTTGTATACACTACATACTTTCCCATTTTTGTCCACCCGATCTGCCCATAGCCCGTAGGTGACAACACAATACCTGGACTGCCCATAGTCTATAGGTATCATATCCTCACATATATGGTGTCGATCAATACTATGATGCCATATGAGGATCCTATACTTACCATTCCATTCAAGGTTGCCTAATGTAATCAAGGAAATGCCTATTTGTTACGTAATACTGTTAATAAGGATTAAAGTAGACCCTACTTGCCCCTTTAACACTTCAGATCGATAAACTTATTACATTTGCAGCATTTATTAATACAACTAAAACATCTTGACTTACTTTTCCCTTATTATGCAATAGGTTTACTCAAACCACATTTTCCAGTTTTCCTTACATAAAAGATTCTACAACTTAAACCATACTTAGGTAGAGAAACACAAGGTAGTGTTCCCTTTCTATTACTATAGGACATTCGACCTAGTACTATGTTCTTCTAATTCGACCATTGGTTAAAAATGTTACTAAATTCTCATGTTATTCTTTATCCCTGTCCCAACCATTCCAATGCTTTCAAATTCCATTATCAGCTTAATCCTTGTAGACATTGTAATCCTATTCATCTAACTTTAGTATAACTATTTTTTTTAAGTTTAAGTGATGATCATAACACTTTCATTTTACCTTTTAGAATCAAAAACTTTTTATTTTAACATAGTTCACGCAAAACTAATAAGTTTAAAAAAAACTGTAAATCCACTTTTCATTTTTATCGCGTTAAATCAAAACCTTTCGTTTTACCATGTAAGTTGTCTAAAACTTTGAAATCCTTCATTCGTGTTTAACAAACATTTCCTCTTTCTAGGACCATGACATTTCCTTAAATTACCAAAAATGATTAAACTTAACTTAGTAGAAATATATATATAAACACACATTCCTAAAATTTTCTTTTATAAATAAGGAATTTTCACAAAAGCATATTTTTAAAGAAAATATAGCATTTTTAACTTATTATTATTACTTTATCATTATCATTACTATATTTTTAAAGTAAGACAGAAAATTTTTCAAATACATAAACATTTCTTAATCACATAAGGAGTTCAAAAGTGGTGTCTTACAAACTCTTTAAAATTTTCCACAAGTTCTATTGTTAAAAGCAAAATACACATTGGGGAGGTAAGTGCGACAATATGATTAAAAGACAAAACAAAAGTTCCAAACAGTTATTAGAAAATAGTTTTTTAGCAATTTCTCTATTTTTACTTCTTAAACAAAATCCGTAAAGTTTGTCTGACTGTTTATATAAAAAAATAAACCAATTCTTTTTTTCAAGAGTTTTGTTTTGAAAGCACGGTGCACATTGAAGGTAAGTGTAACAATGTGCCTAAAGACAAAACAAAAGCTTTATAACAACTATTAAAAATTTGTATTTTGTCAAATTCTTTTAATCTCACCTTTTTAAACAAGTTTTTCATAGCTTGTTTGGTTATTTATAGAAAACCATAAACTAACTTATTTTTCTTGTTAAAATATCATATATCTACTATTTCACATTTTTCATAAAATGTTTTCACTGTTTTATCACTTAAATTGGAATAGACAATAGCAATCTAATTACACCAACCCATAAATACTAATGATGCTTTAAGTGCTTAAGGTTTCTGTCTTCCTTTTCCAAAAATGATTAACTCAAGTTCATTTTTAAATTCAGTGTCTAACTTTATTATGAAAATGTTTCAACTGTACCTTTAAGTAAATATGAGCTCTTGCAACTATCTCCAATATCCAAATAGATTTTTCTACTTTAACTATTGAAATTTTCCTTAAATCTTCAAAGTCCTCCTTATACTGTCAATATTATATTCCTATTATATGGGTCTCATATTACTAATCTTTTTTACTCACCCTTTAATCCATAATTTACTTGCTCTTCTTTATGGGATAAACCACAATAATCACATAAGGTTTATTTTCCAACTTAACTGTTATAACCTTAGCATTCCCCTAAACCCATAATCGTCTTCTTATATAAAGGGATATGCCAACCTCTATCTTATGTGCTCACTTGTATAGGGTGTTGTGTACTAACACACATGTCAAAAAATCATAATTAGTTCCCTAGTCAAACTTGGTTCATCCTATCTCCTAAAAAAATTTCTCATTCTCACCATTTGTGTTTGGAAATTGCTTTCAACTTTTATGTAGATAGTGTAGGCACGAATAGAAGAAATTTTGACATATAGATAAAATCCTTGGAAATCTCTTTGAAAACTTTTATCTATACACACATACACACATATAATTCCAAAACCCATTTTTGAAAACTTTTAGAAAACATTTTGAAAAACCTCTTGAAAAACTATATTTTTTCAAAAACCTTTCAAGTACGTTCTCTCAATACGTGCCTAAATCTTAGGGAATCCTGAACCTAAGCTTTGATACCAATTGTGACAACCCACACCTCTAGACACGACTTATGCTGAGAGATACGAGCTGTTGGGATTTTAAAACATTATAAAGCATAAATATAAGGGTGGAGTTCTAAGACATTCTACACATTCAGATCTTACAATGGAAGGAGTTCAAATATAAGCATACAACATAAACATCTCAAAAAACCATTTCCAAAATATTTGTTTACATACACTGTTCTCAAAGTACAATATAAGCTTTATAGATATTTAATACAATAGATGCCTACTAGAGAAATAATGAATAATATGAGGACTCCAACATGAAGCTTGTTTCTCCATGTACTATGTCCAATCATATGCTAACTTGTCATTCTATGGTGATGGAAAATGGAAAAAAGGGTGAGTCGGATAAAAGTCTGATAAATGAGAACAAGACTAATAGGATGATTAAGTGTAACTGACTTTAAATATACTTTAAGTGGTATAGAGTGCAATCCAGTATCCGTGAACTCCTAAGGTCTAATACCTAAGGATTTATTGTCTAACACAAAGGGTTGAAACTACTAATCAAACCTCATACTTATGACCGGCCAAATCGGGAACTACTCCCCTGTCTTAACTACCATCACACTACACTTGGAGAGGGAGAACAACATAGTGCAAACTCCCATTAGTACCAGGCTCAACTTTCCTATACCCGTTACCTATAGCCACTTATTGTACTAAGCCAACGTCCACCAGTGCACGCCCCAAAACCATGCACAAGTAACGTGCAGTATTTAGATCTCCCGTTAGTATCGGGCTCTTAGATAGTGTTCTCGCCAGTGTTGCGCCCGCCCGATCATAATAGTACGGAGCCTATTGCAAAATACATCGCCCTAAATCCAATACTAGTAATGTGAAATACATCACCCCAAATCCAATAGCATAAATACTTACCTTCTGCAATTCAAGAAAAGGGGGATTCACCATCCTATATAATAATAGAGGACCGGAAGGGATGTAAAGTGATCGAAAAGCTCCACAACAAGCATTCTGCCTTCAAGAACGAGTATTTCTTCGTGCAATGCCCGGTCTGATTCAACCATCTCTGGCTATCTGGAAGTAAGCTCCTTTTCTCTTACCTCTCCGATGCCGGAATTTCTAAGTTTTTGACTTGTTGTATGTTTCCTCTAGGCATCCCGGCTAGAGCTAATAATGACAAGCATAAGAGAACTCTAAATGCTTTGAAGGGAGTTAGAGCCAGTCAGCACATTGTCGCATTCCTTCTAACAAACGAAAAACCTATGGTCGTGTTGTCTACTTCGCCATGACAGATTTGCGGTTGCTGATCTCCAGCAAAAAGCAGCTCCATGGCTCATGCCCGCTCTTCTGCCCTTCACTTGTAGCTTCGACAAGAATATTCAAGGGGAAGTCGAAGGTCCATCTAGCAAAGTGCATGCAGAGGGGTTTTCTGAAAGAGAGACTGAAATGCCTGTAGGAGAATATGTCCCGAGAGAGAGGTACGAAACAGCTAGAATGCCATCGATTCCAAAGGAAGATGAACCGGTCACAAGGAGAGAATGAAAGGCACCGATAGTGGAAGAGGATGGAGAGGACATTGAAGATGACGATAGCGATTACCGTCCTAGCGAGGAAGGGGATGAATCGTTTGGAGAGTTTCCTGACATGAGTCATATCCTCCCCATCTCATCCCATTCGGAGCACATGGTTGTTGAAACATCTAAGCCGGCCGAAGGCTAAGTTGCGAGTCTACTGAAGAGAACGTAGATCGGTCTCGCTCCCTTAGCGATGTTTTTGTTAACTTGGGTGATCTTGGTGAGATCAACTTTACTGTCAGCGACATCCTGGCCGATGCTGGTAATTCAGATTTCACCCTTTCACCTTTCGTAAGTGAAGGTGGAGAGACCCCACTTTGGTTCCTTGCCAACACGATCGCCAGAGCACTTAGGGGTGTCATTGGCACATGCACTTCACTAGGATCACAGACACTCATTCTTGCATTTTCCATGCTCTGAGTTTTAAATATAATAATGTTTTATTTTTTGTTCAAGGTTTAAATGGTCGTCGTGGTTACTTCGACCACCTCTCTCGCCATGCCAGTTCTTACCGATCTTGGACTCTAGACCCTACTCTACCTCATCATCGTGAGACTATCAAAGAGAGGCGAAGATGGAAGAACGTAAGGCTGACAAGGCCCGTGGAGAGAAGAGAAAAGAGAAGCTGAAGAAGATAGGTCCCATGAGGCTGCTAAACGCTTGAGAGAATCCTTTGAGTGCTACAGGCCTACTCCTATAGTTGTTCTGCTACATACACAAGCTCAAACTTCTTCAATCAAACAAGCTATGGCCTCCCAAGCTTTGATTACTACTGCTCCGCCCACTTCTAAGGATGCTTCTACTCTTTTGTTCACTCTTCTGCTTGGTCCTCCATGATTACAAGCTGCCTTCCCCCATCTATTTCTACACGGGGTGAAGTTTGACCGAGATATTAAGGATATTCCAAAGGAGGTTGCTTCGAAAAACCTCCAGGCCGTCTAAGAAGATGTTGAGGCTGGGGATGTGCGGAAGCGTCCATGCAAGGCCCTCTCTGACGTGAACCCAATTACTTACATGCAAATCCAATCCTATGAATCTGTTAGGAGCGTCTTCGAGCGGACAATGAAGGAACGAGATACCGATTTGGCTAAAGTGATCAAAGAGGGAGACTCCGCTCTCGAATCTAAGGCCAAAACTAACAATTTGATGAAGGAGATGGTCCGAGCCTACACTACCGCTCAGCTTACTGTGAAGGACCAACTTAAGGATGCCCACGAAGAGAATTTCAATCTGAAGGGGCAACTCACTGAAAAAGACCGGACTACCCAAGTCCAGGACTTGACCATCGTTGAATAAGCGACTGAACTTTCCCAAAATTCATGGGGAGATTCAAAAGCTCGCTGAGGAAAAGGATAAACTTATAGAGAATTTGGATGATCTGTTCACCACAAATCTCGTCGGTGACCTTGAGCTTGAAGCCGCCCGACAAGAAATTAAGGATCTCTAGGATGAAAGAGCTAAATTACACGAGCACCTCGACGATAATATGCTATTTTTCTACACTAATATGGTGATGGATAAGAACCTGAGGTGGCTAGGGGATGACTATCATATGACCCATGTTGATGCGTGGGAAAAGGTTATGGTGAGATATGCTCGAGCTGGAGACACGCGCACTGAAGAGGAGTTAATGGCTGTATATCTCAAGGCTGAAGATATCGACGCCCTACACATCGATGGAGCTATCCGGGTTAAAGAGGTCGAAAGGGCTACTATTGAGGTCGTTGCTAAAGCTCTTGTTGATCCAAGCTCTTCGAGTCAGGGTGAAGCATCCACTTCAAAATCTCAAGAGTTGGCAACGACTATTCCTGCATCCACTATGGTTTGCTCCAAAACCTCCCAGATGATTCTTGCTTCGACGGTGGCTGCATTTCACGAGCCATGCACTCCTGTAATGGTCCAGTCCAAAGAACTTAGGACCGAGGAAGGATAGTTCATTGTAGCTCATAGGGAATTGTAACGATACGATTTTTCGATGCTCGAAAGTCGACATTAATACGTCCACTGTATCAAATGCCGCGCAATCGAATGCCGGAAAACCGAACCATTAGGGTTAAAAGAGGGGGTAGAAGAAGACAGAAGAAGAAAAATAACAGAAAAACAGAAACAATATCAGAATCTCACATTTCGCAGCGGAATAATATACAATAGATAATCACTAGTCTTTTAAAACAAAGAACTATATCAGTTTATACATACATCAATCAGAGTCAATATACAACTTGATACAACGATGGACAGTTATATAAACCTGTCCTGATACAGAATACACAGTGGAAATAAATAACAAGTACGGAAGTACGTCTCGCCATCCAGCTTATCCCCAAAGCTCCAGAATATCCAGAATATCCTGATAAAAATAACTCTAGGCTGCCCGTGTGGAAAATTATGGGCACCCAGAGTTTAGAAGGGAACAATAAACTCCGAGCCAGTCATGGTGACTGGTGTGAGATCGTAAAACAGTTATTTTCACAAAGAAAAAAAAATAGATTCGCAATGCTTTTGGAAAATGAAACTACCATAAGACCTCCTGCCACACACACAATGCAAACGCAGAATTGGAGGAGATTTCTTCTTATGATAGTCAAAGATTCTTACTACGCCAATCATTGGATTATTATTATTAATGTCTAGTGTAGAAAACATTTCGAAAGTATAATATTAATCTTAGCCAGCATAGACATTTCGAACTATGCCTACTATAGCTACCATCTAAACAGTGGGGCGCCACCATAAGTAAATGGCAGGTTCTACAACTAAAACCGTAAAATTTTCGTATTGGGAAATGGATTTCCAACAAATGGTCAAGCTAAGGAATTTCCTTTCCTACTGCCGAATGGGATCGCCTCTGGCTGGACGTCCCGAGAGACAAACTGCTCTCTGCCAAACAAGGCCGGGTTACCCCTGTAACTAGGTAACTCACGAATATGTCATCACCCGGTCCTTTGGGACCTTTATCCGAGCGCTCGTAACCATCATCACACATAATAAATAAAGTGTGTCCACATGAGTAAGTATCTGGGCTCCATACCATGATACCACCCCTTTCCAGAAGGAAATGACATACCCTAAAGGGCGCGACCCTCATAACCTTGCCGCAACATTCCTGTTTCGACCATTTCCGGGTTGTGAGGCCCTGACGAAGTCTCGTCCACAAAGCTATGCTTTTTCACAAAGCCGTGCTTTGATCACAAATGATCAATAAATGATCATCATCACAGCAACACTCAGCATGTCACATTACCAAATTGGGAATATATCGCTGATAAATTTCAACTACATAACCTCTGAGCTCGTACGTCTCAGAGAAGGGTGTTAAGCTAAGAGAATAAATTCTCCGCCACCAACAGAAATGTATTTGAAGGAAATCAGCTCTATATCTCAAAATGTAATGTCAGACACGTAACCATACAAGTCTGTTCCGGGTTCGAACAGAACCGAAGGCACTTCCAAAGAAGCCCTTGCAATCCGGATATTCACAATCCCGATAAAACTTCAAATCACAAAGGAAATCTCTATACCGTAGCTAACGGTGCAGAGACAATCGATAGGTCATCCCATCGTTTTCACAAATACCCGGTCTTCACCACCGGTCTTCAATACGATCCATATCGTCGTATTATTATTTGGAATGGGTTATCTAACACAAAGGTCCTTTCCCGGCTAAACCGAATAATAAGCGTTTGTTTAAAAAAAAACAAATCAAGTGCCATTTCAAAGGCAATATTGATAGTCGGTGATTTAACTATCAACAATATTCACAACAATCATCAGACTTAATAATTTTCCCAAATTATTTAATTTCAAAATATCTTCATGAGATATATATATATTTTTCCACACTTCACATTTGAAAACCAATTTCAAATCACAAAATGGTCCATTTAAACCAATTTAATAAATCCTTATCGATTTATTACAAATTTACATTTCAAATCTGTAAATTTATTTCCACACTTCATCACTTTGAAAACCAATTCCAAATCATATTTCTCACACTTTAAAAATAAATCAACGTTTATTTTTAAAACAAATTTCCCTTTCCTTTATAATTTCTATTCGGAATTTATATTCTCAAAATATTCACTTTCAACACCAAATCGACTTTCAAATTGATTTCTCAACTTTATATTCAAACTCCAAATCAAATTCCAAATTGATTTTTTTAAGTTACTTCAACACCGAATCAAATTTCAAATTGATTCTAATTTTTATCTCAAATGCCAAATCATTTTACAAATCGATTTATAAATTTATTCTTAACACCAAAAATCGATTTTCATTCAAACATCAAATAGATTTTTATATCGATTTCTCAAAGATTTATTTCTTCAATACAAAATCAATTATCAATTGGATTTCAACAAATTTATCGCCTTTACAATAAATTCCTTTATATCTTCCAAACCATTAAAAATTCCATTTCAAATAAATTTTCCAACTTCCGAATAATACTATTAAAAATTCATTTATATAAATCTTTTCCCATATCTTGGAATCTATTCAATAAGATTTCGACAATCCATTTTTATACTTAAAATTTCCTTCTTTCAAATAAATTCAATTCTTAACAATATATTCACTTAAAATTTTCCACTTAAATTTCAAAATCCAATTTATATTCATTTCTGGTATCCAAAGATACCAAAAATACATTCGGCTAAATTATAGCCTTCAACACATTCAATCACAGATATAATCATACACAGATTATAAATAATAAATCACAGAACATATGAAATCAAATTCAAATATTTTGAGGAATCTTGTTGGATCCCTCCAACCTGTTTCCCTGCATCCACAGATGTTAGCACAATACCAATTCCACTTCGAGGTGGAATATCGCGGTATATAGGATTTTATAAAAATATCATCCGCTTACTAACGGCGTAATAGGGTCTCATCCGCTATACAATGCGGGAAATCAATCAACTCCAATATATACATATGCCAATATGTATATATTGCTATATATATAGATATATCCTACTATATCTAATAGCACATCCAAATAACAATCAATAACTGCAATTCAAATTTAAATCTTAGTGAGAAGATCTCACCTTAGCTTTTTATTTTGCGATCCATTTTCCATTCTGACTCGTTTTCTCGATTTATAGACCTTGTATAAACAATTTATACAATTTATTAATATTCGAATCAATTGACAATAAATTATCATCTGTTAATTTATTTAAACCAATAATTTAATTTTATCGAATTATTTATTTTAAACCAATTTCTTTATAAATAAATTTATTTAACCAACATTTCAATTTCAAACTAACTTTCCTTTTAAATAATTTTCTTGATAACTAAAATAAATTTAACAAGTTATTATTTTCCCCAAAATTACATATACACACTTATATAAAAAAAATCTATGCCAGTTTAAAAATCTATTTTCTTTTATATAAACTAATTTTCTGTTTTAACTTTACTTAACATCATTTCCTAATATATCTATAAATATTTATTTCAACCCCAATTATGTTTCTAAATCTTACAGTAATAAATAAAAATTTAAACTCTATATATTTAAAAATGAAATTGTTTTACTAAAAACATCTTCTTTCCCAAGCATATGAAATTTTCTTTGAATTAAATTACTTTGAATAAACAGAACCGATACCTTACTGGAAAAATATGAACCCAGGCTCTGTCGCTTACACGCCTCATCGAAGCACCATCGCCGATCCCCCAATCGTCTCGAACCACCATCGCTTGAACTCGCGACTGCCACCAAGCTTCACGTCGAACAACCCTCACCGCCGAGTGCCAGGTCGTCGCTCGAACACGAGCTCTCTATGCCCTGATCTCGATTCGTCTGCCTCGAATCCCACCTCCTGCTTCAAAGTCGCGACCCACCCTTCACCTCGTAACAAGCTCGAGGTCACGAGAATCTCCACACCCTCACAGCGACGTGCTGCACTGCAAACCCTAGCTACACGCACCATTACCTAAATTTTCGAAATTGAGCTTGAACGAGACTTCATCCTCAATTCGATTCGCGAGAACTTAAATGATTTAGGTTTGAACAAAGATGAGGGACGAAATCGAAGTCGGGTTTTGAATTGATTTTGAGGCTCGCGACTCGAATTCTTTTGACGGAGACCATAAATTTCTATCGAACATAAATTTTCGAAATCTGCTTTAAGAAGATAACAAGGCTCGGTCCTATTTATTTTTTTATTGAACGAGATGTTCTCCTGTATCACATTTACTTATTATTATTATTATTATTTTCAAATGGAAGATACGAGATGAAAATATCAAAATTAACGAAGACGCGTGTCATCAGAAAGAACACATGCTCGAAACAGCAAGACACGTGTTGCTTGCAGTAGACTTTCCATTAGATTATTTAATTTTAAATTTAAATTCAAATTGTAACGATATCACCACTCAAAATTTAACTTCCAATCGAGGCGTTTATATATTGTACGATCACACAACAACTCCGAATGCTATTAAAATTGAAATCCGATAATAATACACTATTACGGATCCAATGGAACTGGTTTCGTCAATTTCCGAGACTGTGCCCCGGACCGCTATTTTTAAATTCAATTTAAACGATATAAATTCAAAACTGAACAGAACAGTTCCAAATTCAATTCTGAAAGTTCCAGTACCTTTAGAATTATAAATATAAATTTTCTAAGCCTTCAGATTATTTTTAAATCAGCTTAAAACTGAAAATTCAAATTTTAACCCAGATTCAGGAATTAATTTCAATAATTAATCGCCAAATTCACTTTGATATTCGAATTTTCAAATTAAACTATCATTCGAATATTTAAACTCATTTAAATATTCACTTTTTAAATATCAAAAATTTCAAGGTCGTTACAGGAATCCTCTTCAGGTATGTCACTCATTTCTCTAGTGTTTAAGAAGCTCCAACTTTTTCCAAAGTCTATTTCTAAACTTTACTTTTTTATTTATCAACTTGTTGGTTAGCCACATCTTCCACCTCCGCCTCTAGCTACTCAGCGCTTGGGTTCTGAAACCATCTTCACTGCATCTACATCAGTCACTATAGGACTTGTTGCATCAACCTTGCCCTTCGGTTCTGAGCCTAGTTTTGGTGCTTAGAAGATTGGTGCATTAGAAGGGCTAAAGGACATCTTTGTGTCTCCAGATGAAGATGTTCGAATCATTAGTGATTCAAACCCTATAATTCAGTCACCATAGCGTAGAGGCTCACTGTTGAAGCAAAATTGCTCGAGATAATGAAGGAGGAGCCCGGAGCCACCCGGTCTAAGATTGTTCCATTCAAAATCAAGCCTGGTGGATCGAAGCCTAAAGATGGCCCATTGGTAAATTTGGAGACTCTGATGTTGTAACTGGAGAAGAATCTACACACTCGGAAGGCGAGCCTCCCATTGGCTGGGAGAAGCAAAGGAGGAAGAAGCTCAGGACCCATCTGGGGAGCACCAATAAAGGCAGCTAGAGTGGCAAGAAAGGGAAGACTCAATAGTGTGTATACCAGCTGAGCGCCTAGTTTTGTGTTGTTGTTGTGTCAATCGTGTCTGTTTTAGTTTTTTGTGTCAGAAACAGGCCGGTATTGTGCGGGTACAGCCTCTGTTGTTTGTCATGTAGATAAATTATATTATTATTGAAAGATTAGCTTTTCAACTGTAATCTTTCTTGTAGTACTATGCATGTTTGTGTATAATTGCCTGTATACATAACATGATTGCATGTACTACAATTTCCTGAATTATGTACTACTGTTTAGGCGCAATATGTTTATTTACCATAAATCTATGCATGTAAATAATATTCCTGCAGTTATTTTAACATGTTGTAACACCCCGTAAAATCAACCATAAATAAATAAATTAAGTAAATTAAAAAAAATATGATAGGGGTAAAAATGGAAATTTTCCACAAGTTGTAATTTTACCATGAAAGTTATTCCGTTGCATTTGTGGCGAGATTCTGATCTTTTTCCATATATAATATGCTGAAAATGGAGCTCAAACGAAGAAGTTATGAACATTTGAATTTTTCAGGTTCAAAATAATTTAACTCGAATTCAAATTCAAATGGATAACTAAATTTAAAATTTAAAGCTCAAAAATTAACTATAGAATTACTTAGCGGTTAAGTAAGCATTAAAATTAATAGTTAACATTAATTTTTAACAAAGGAATAAAATTAATACGCAATGAAAACAAAATTATCATACTAAATATGGGTGAAGCGTTCGACCCCCAGACCCGACCGGTTGACCCCTAGTGGTCGACCGGTACATAAGGGGTGGTTGACCACTTCCCAGGTGCAGCTAAGGTTTTTTTAATGGTTAATGCTTCAGATTCATCTGTTTTCAACCTATTTTCATCCTACGGTTCTGGTAAATTTCAACCCCTATAAATAGAACCCTATCATCTCCACTTTCTCACATAAAAATATTTGGGAATTCAATAAACCTCCGCCATTCTGTCTCTCCAATTAGATTCAGAAAATCCATTAATTCAGGTAAGAATTCTGTTTAGTTTTCTATTAGTTCTTCCAACCTATTATTCTCCAACTTTTCTGAATCTAATAAATATATATAACTCTCTCTTGCTCTCTGCGTATGTGTCTGTGTACCAAAAGAGAGATCTGGAAGACGTGTAAGGCATGCAAACCCAAAGAAGACAAAGCTAAGGATATTCCGTGAGTGGAAACCTTAGTGTTTTTATTTCAGTAATTTTTTAATATATGATGGATTTGAATATGCCTTAAGGATTTTGGGATTGCAAAAACGAAACAAAATAAAATCCTCCAAAATTCCTTTTTATTGGAAATGTCAATTTTAGATGGATTTTGTCAATTATTTATGTTAAAATGATGGAATCGTATGGCTTTTGCATATTTTGATGATTTTATAGTCTATTCCACTCCTCCTCCTTCTTTGATTTGATTGTGAATTTTCAATAATAAAATAAGGGTGTAGAGCAAGAATCTCATTCGTGGTTTGCACCACTTATTCCACAAAAATTAAATAGAAATTCCTTTGTTTATTTTTTTGTAAAAGAGGAGTTGAATAGAAGATGAAATTAGAATTGCATTTCTATTATTTAGATTATTCCATTAGTTTGATGTAATAAATTGAGTTTATATTTTTATCTACAAGTCTGTTTATTGCAATTTTGGAAATGAATATCGAATCCTTGTTATGGATATTACAATCCCTTGTTATGGATATTGAAGTTTTGGTATTATTGGAAGAAAAGACTTGTATTAATATTAGGGTCAAAGGAATTGACATTTAACGCAAGTTAAGGATGTATAAACCGCAAGCTTAGAAATTATTAGACGCGAATATTTATTTATTTATTAGCAAAATAAACGTATAATTATAGCATATAATTTGCATAGTTAATTAGGTAATAATTGTCATTAATTCCACCTTGGCAAAGTAATTAATATTTTAGGGCGTAATAAGGAAGATTCCTTATAAGACCTTAATTTTGAAATGGTGAGATGTGTATTATATATATAAAGTATGACTGAGTCATAGGGATGTGAGGTCAGTCAAAAGTCACATAGAAATCTGCCCTGCTAATCTGGCACCAACAGTCTGACTTTGGGGATGATGTGAGACATCACCTATGATAAGTATTTATGATGACGCGAGGCTAGTCCCAAATTCTATAAGGTAAATCTGCCCAGCTAATCTGGCTACCGTTTCTTATGAATGGTCGGAGTAATGTGAGACGTCATCATGAGTATGGGTCATAACACGAAGGGCCTGCTTCGGGGTCTTGAGGTATTAAGTGATTGTTTAAGGTCCTGCCACTTTTCCCCAAATGAAGTATTAAATGGTCAGGGGTTATTTATAAGGCACGATAGGTGATATTTCAGAAAGGGGTCCGCTTCGGGATAATGTATTAAGTGGCTGTTTGAGGGTCTACCTTCCCATAACAAAGTATTAAGTGGTTGTTTGAGGGTCTTCCTTCCCATAAAAAGTAGTAAGTGGCTAAAGAGATTTCATGCAATGTCATCTAGGTAGGTACCAGTGAGGGGTCGACCTTGGGAATAGGTATTAAATGATGGGGCCAACCTCAGTTAAGGTCTTAAATGACCGGATGTCTGCCTGTTTCCAATAAAAGGTATCAAGTGGCTTGGGTATTATCTCTTGCACTGATTAGATATGTATGATGTTGGTTATGGGTTATTGGATTCAGAAACCTACTTCGAGAATGGAAGGTATTAAGTGGTTGATTAAGGACCCGCCTCCTTTCCTTATATGAAGTAGTAAATGATTTTGTATACATAAGACATATTCCTGTAGACATAGTCTTATTTTGAAATATACTTCCCAAGTACTAAAATGGGAAGACTCGAGGTTTTTGTTCACTAGACATTTATTGTTCTGACTCCTTCCTCATTACAACAAAGTTTAAGGAAGGAGTGATGATGGTGATGATGCTTGAATATGGGATGAGTATGGCTTGTGGCAGTTATTGTTATCTATTTATGATGTTTTATGTTGTACCCATGTACTTTTGAATAATGATGTTACGGTTGTTAATTGACAGTATGTTTTTGATATTTGAAATGGTTTTGGAAATAAATGGGTACAGTTTGCTATTATATTTTATTCCTTCCGATGTGAGTTCTGAAAGTATTGTTATAGCTCTGTACTGTTATTCTTTTTATCAACCAACACCCATCTTTAGAATGGACCTAAGCTTCGATAGGCTTTTTCTGGGTTGAAATTTTGGCTTGTTCCGGAGCGGTTGTTACATTTGTTATCAAAGCTTAGGTTACCCGATCAACGTGGAAATTACACGTATGAGTGGCATATTTGTTATTTATAAAAAGAATTTTCTAAAGGTATTTCAAAAACTACTACTATATATATACCCCCTATATTTATTTGGAACATACGTGTACACACTAGGCAACCCTTTTCCTTTAGCATATAATACTCTCTTACGAAATCGTTACTAAATTTCAACCTACAGATAGTTGATATGGCTGATAACCAATCCTTTTTCAAAACTGGGAACCTGACCGGAGGAAGACCTACCATTCATGGGATGCCCGAATGGTTCAAGCAATACCTTAGGTAAGTTGGTTCTGTCCCCATTCCTCAAGTTGCACTATTGGCACCCCTGCCCTACTTATCGACGTAGTACCTTGTCCTATTGACTTTCCTAGAATGTGTAAGGATTTTCTTAATATGGGAGGAAAAACATACTTTGGACCCGAGGGATATATGGAAGCTAAAGCTTGGGTATATGACTGCGAGAGAATATTTAGAGAATTCGATTGGGAAGATCAGCTGAAAAGGAGGATGGTAGCTTGGCACCTCAAAGGGGAAGCTTTAGACTGGTGGAACCTGGTGACTAAAGAGAATGCTGATAGGATCTTCACATGGGATGAATTCAAGAACATATTTGAGCTAAGGTTTACGTCGAAGGCAGAAGTGAGTTTGCAACTAGAGAAATTCATACAACTTGGGTAAGGAGACCTCACTCTGAAGGAGTACATAGATAAGTTCACAGAGTGGCTAAATTTGGAATAAGCATGATAGATACACCAACAAAATAGGCCATGAAGTTCGTGAAGGGCCTGAACTCCCCGTTAAGAGAAATGTTGCTGACCCAAGTAGCCATTGGTGCCACATACAAGATATTGGTTGAGATGGCGACGTTGCAGATGGCTAGTATGGAAGAGAAAGAGATAGAAAAGGAGAAGACTGAACCTACTCAAAAGCTAGGAGGGTCCAAAAAGGGAAACTTTTGGACTAACAAGAAGTTGAAGGGGAAGTTTAAGAAGAATGGTAAGGTATGCAAGAAATGTTAAAAGAAAGGTCATGAGGCTAAAGATTTTAGGGTGAATCTGATGAAAGAAACTTTTAAAGGGAAGTGTTATAATTGCCATGAAGAAGGGCATCTCAAGAACCAATGTCCCAAGTTGGCAAATGAAGGGTCAAGCGGACAAGTTTACACTGTTGAAGTTGTTCCTGTTTCGAGTAGACCATCTAGAGACCAAGGGAAGGCAGCATTGTAAGGTATAACTGTAACAACCCTGCTTTCTACGCCATAACTATACGTAAATTTAATTAAATAAAATTGATCGGGGTTCGATAATTGATAATTTATATTTTTGGAAATATATTTTAGTTAATTAAATTCTATTTAATTAAATATTTTGTATTAATAAATTCTTTTCAGGGTAATTTATTGAAATCAGATAAATTATTTTAAATGAATATGAAATAATTTGGAAGTGTAAATACTTTATATGATTGACATAATTGAAATATATATTGAAGTAAACAAATATCGAATTAAAGAAAATCAAGCAGCTATCAGGATGTATTTCAAAATTGAAGTGTTAATAAAATTAAAATTAAATAAGAAGTTATTTATTAACATGAAGATTATTTAAAGAAAAGAAGAGAAAAATAACATAAATGATAGCTAAATAATTAACTAGCCCAAGCCCATTTATCTTCCTTTTTTTATTTCTTTAGAATTCTCTCAACCTTCATCTACAAGCCCGAACTCCCCACTTTTAATATCCCATGTCCTAATTGTTGAATCATTCGGGTACATATTAAAAAAAATGAAAATGGGAATGCAAGCGATCGAATAGGCTCAGGCAATGACGCAAGAAAGAGAGGAGGAAGTTGCGATGACATCACGATTAGGGCTTTGGCGTGTTGGAGATCGGCGTTGTATGGGAGGTCGTACTCGCGATTGGGTGTGGTGATAGATACACATTGATGCTGTGTCGTGCGGTCTGGTGTGTCAATAGAGGTGGTGTACATACGAGGTGACGAAGTTAAGTTGGAGTAGTGACTTGCTAGTTGATAGTATGCTGATCTGGGTTGCTTGGATGGTGGTGGGACGTAGTGGTTGTAGGCGTTATGGAGAAAGAGCAGCGACGATAGTCGATAGCGGTATAATAACTTGAGATTGGTGTGCATAATTTTATTGGTTGTGCTTCGTTTCGGGGAGTATTTCTTTACACTCATAACTATATCTATATTGCATTGCGCATATATATATATATATATATATAAAATCTCAAGTGATGATTGAATTGCATGTTTGAATTGTTTATTTGGTACTGTGATGAATTTGGTCGATATGGATGATTTTGTGGTTATTGGATCAATTGTATGAATTTAGATACGATTTTGGATCAATAGTGGAGTTATATGTTTGTTGGATTTTTAAAATGCAAAGGAGATATTGTCCATTTGCATTTGAAATTGTGTAATTTAATTATATCATGTATATAGTGTATAAATAGCCAATATTCAATGGAATTCAACTCGGCCACACAATAAAATTTATATTGATGATTTTAAAGGAATTTTCCTTATAATTTATATTTTGGACGTTTGATTGATTTTCTGGTTTTAAAATATTTTGAAAGTTCCGATAAATTATTTTTGGTATTTAAAATTAAGTTGAAGTGTATTTATAAATGAATAAAAATTGGTTGGCAAATAAAATAATTTGTTAGGAATAGTTTTAGAAATAAAGGTTGATTTGAAAACGATAATAGAGATTTTCAAGAATAATGGAATGTATGTATTTTTATAAGTATAAATGTGAGGTTTTAAATAACATTTTCAGAAGTGAAATTTCTTTCCAAAATTGAATATTTAATAAAAAGGATACTTGATTTGTCAAGTGACTTTGAATATATATATATATATATATATATATATATAAAAGTAAAGATTTGGAAATGTTTCGGTATTTAAATCATTATTTTGAAATTATATAAATAAAGTTACAATATTATTCAATATATAATATAAATGAAAGATTTTATTGACTTTAGAATATAAATTGATGTAAGGAGTTGTATCTGAATTTATTATTATTGCATTTCTAAACTGAATTGGAATTTTATATATAATTTATACATCTTCGGATTTCTCAATTTCTATACAGATTTCGATATTGTGAATGATTCACCATTGAAATAGATTTGTTTAGTGATATTGTATGATACGGTGATGACATCTTTGATATAATTATAATGTATTTTATTCTATGTGATGAGAAATCTAAATAAACAGTTTATTGATACCATTTGGGATGAGGCATTCGGTAATACTTTTCTCGTTATTCTTTGGATTCGTTATATAGAATATTGAAGGAGTGAGTGTGATGTGTGGGCACTGAATAAATCGACTAGTAATACGCGCTGGTATGGGATGCTGTTGTGTCATTTATTCAGGTATTCTTTGCTCGTGGATGACACTCATACAAAGGTATGTGGTGTGTGGGTGACTCGCTACGGTGAGCACGTATGGAAGTTACTTATTAGTCACATAGTCTGTGTACATTATGTGTCTTTTTACTTTTGTCCAACTCCCTTTATGTTTCGGGAGTGAACCAAATTGGCCAGTATCTACCCCGGTGGCCTAATTGTGGGGTCGTGCCCTTAATCCACGACATCATTGTTGTTTATGATATTCGATGCGCATCACAAAATTGGTAGTTGGTTGCCCCTTGTGTCATATAGGCCAATAGTCAGTTACCAGAAGGGCACATATCAATAGTCATGGCCGAAGAAGCTATGCATTGTTGAGTCAATGGTGGATCATTGTCACGATACTTAGAGAGGAGAGATAATGGTAATCGACGACTGTAGAAGCCGTGTCATATGAACCACATGTGGCTCCTGGAGCAAACAGACGTGATGTCAGTCTCCCATCTGGTTCTGGTGTATGAGTATGTACGTGCAGGTAGTAGATAGACATATATTATGTATGGATGAGATTATACCTGAGACTGTGTCCAGAGTAGGATCAACCATGTATCCTTCTCAGGCAGATGGCCTACTCATTATTGATTTGTTTTTTCTATCTCTTAGGACCTTTCAGTCGAGAGTTTTGCCTCTCTAAGGGCTATGGGTCGAGATATGTGATTTTGCACATTACGACATTGTTATGAGCTAGCTCAAATCTTTCTTATTAATTTTATCGATTTGATATTGATATTTTATAATATGAGATTGGGAGAGATAGTGGGAATTGCTTCATTACTGCCCAACTTCACTTGAGGATGTCTCATTACTGATTATTTTGGGTTCGATGTTGATTTCTAAATATGTATGATTCATCCATTTGTGTTGATTATGTGATTTCTGATTTGATATTTTTCTATATGGGCGATAGCACCTTTATGTAGGGTTTTGTGATATTTGATGTTATGTGATATATTTGTGGTTGTCTAAGATATATTTTAATTACATACTGCACATATTTTACAACATATTTATTAATATTATGGATGTCACTATATTATGGTTATACTTTTCATATATTGAATTGCATATTTTTATTAGCCTTGCTTTAGATATAGTCTAACCTGTGTGTTATTCATATAATACTCGGGTCAGTCCGAGACATTTCAGGCACATTAACGTCATGACCAACATTTGTTTTATTGGTCTTAGAGGAGACTCGAAATAGGATTGCTATATGATACTTATTTGGCATTAATTTATTGTATATATTTGAGATCGAGCTGTATATTGATTGTTTATCAGATTATATTAAGATAACTGACATTTATGATGAGTTGTACCCTTATTTCAATATTGTATTATATATTATCGATGTGATTAACACCGTGTTCTCTATAATTCACTGTATATTATTGTAACATTCGCTATTTTGAGGTACGAAACTAAACGCTACAGATGCTATAGTCATCTATAGTATTAATTTCCGGTGACAAAATGCGGTTATGTTAATCGTATCCATAATAGCAGAAGCACAAGAATATGAAATAATTTAAACATCATTTAAACAACTTTTCTCATTACATTTCAAATCAGGATTTCATATTCGTTACATAATCCAGAAACGTTGCCCAGATTCAAATAAAATATAAATATTACAATTTTCGCCAAGAGCGACATATGAAGATACCCTCTTGGATGATCAGAGTTACTAAATGGACAGACACATCTACTGTCAATACATTCATACAATAACTAACATAATATTGCGGATAATAAATATAGATAGACTCCTACATAGCTAGCTTCTGCCTCGTGCACA
Source organism: Allium fistulosum (assembly GCA_030737815.1). Lineage (NCBI taxonomy): Eukaryota > Viridiplantae > Streptophyta > Magnoliopsida > Asparagales > Amaryllidaceae > Allium > Allium fistulosum. Next base: position 724,443,882 of record CM060901.1, read on the forward strand.
CTTTCGGAAGCTTAATTCGCCAAACCTAATAAACCTATAAAGCCCTCAATCCCGACCTACTCAAAACAAATTTTGAGCACCTGAGAGTTTAAGGGGATAACATAAACTTCGAAGTCCATAGGAGCGAAGCGGCATGCTGCAACATCAAGGCTTTCATAGTGGCATCACCATAATTACTTTAATAAATGATTTATTATTATAGAAAGTTGTTTCTTTTCACCAAACCCCAATTATTTATCAAAATACTATTGGACATGTTCTTTACCCAAAACCTTTTAAAAAAAACTGCCAAGGAGTAGTTTTATCACTTCTAAAGTAATTAACAAACTCCATAATTTATATTAATACCTTAATAATTAATTATGCATTCCTAGCTTAAATAGATCATATTAAATCATAAACACTTGAAAAATATCTCCAAATATCACAATAAATCATATTAACCAAATTCTTCATCATATAAAATTTCGAGACCAAAAACATAATTTAATTATTTTTAATAAGTAAAACCCGAAATAAACCATTTTTTCCCTTAATAAAATTATAAAATATTCATACATCACTGGAAAATTATTAAATTCGAAACTCACTTCTAATAAGGTTTCTAACATTATAATAAAATTTCAAGTCATTTAGGTGTCATATGATAGGTTTTCCAACTCAAACATATCACTAAATTTCATAAATAAATTCTATAAAATCACCAATAAGCATATAATCATTCAAATCTCTAAAACATGGCATAATATTAGCAAAAGAATTAGATTTACTCTTAAAACTGAAAATAACACATAAAAATGAGATGCATAACTATTTTTTTAGCAAAGCTAACGGGTAGGAATTGGCCCCTAACCAGATATATAGAGAGAGGAAATATTACGGTAACATGCTACCGTAATATGTGATGAAAGAGGAAATAACCAAAATCAAAAACCTATTGAGTAATCATTTAAAAGCCCATCAAGCACAAATGACAAATCAAAAGGCAAAGAAAAACATTACAATAACCCACTGTGTATTTCCTAATTATAATTAAACTGGATCTGTCTTCATGCATGAAAACTCTTTTATTTCGTTCTTCCCAAATGACACTAACCGATTTCTTGAGCAGCTTGAGAAGGAAATCAGATGATCTGCTGCACCATTTCGTTCGTTTAAAAATATTGTACCATTCTAACTTGGAGCAGGAGTCCGGAGTATGCAGACTGTAGCTACGAAGTATTGATTTCCACACATGATAAGTATATGAGCATTCAAAAAATAAGTGCGCATTTGATTCTTGAGCATTGCTACATAATACACAGCAGGAGTGATTCAGGATTCCTTTGTAATATAAGTTATCCATAGTATTATTTGCATTGTTAACTACCTTCCAGAGGAGAAAATTTTCCTTCGGCTTTGATTTGGAGGTCCATATTCTAGTGTGCCAAGGGAATATAAGGTAATTAATGTTCAGCGAGTTGTACACATGTTTGATAGAGTGAGGTTTTTCATTCCATTGAGATGCACTTATGGCAGAGACAAGAGAGGCTTGTAAGAAATTCCATGTCTATCTGACCAAGTAAGAACCACGGTAAGGGAGAGAGATGTGATCATCAGTAATATATTTGAAAACAGTGTCCTATTCCTGAATGCCAATCATTCTTCTTAAGTTGTAATTGATAGTTTCAGAGAAAATCAAGCCTTTCCTAGCCCATGGGGAAAGCCAAAACAAAGTGGTATCAGAAATTTCTAATTTGTACATTGGGAGAAACTAGTTTCTTACACGTAATAAATTCCTCCAAAACCAACTGCAGTTTACAGGGGTAGGGAGAGTCCAGAAGTATTGATTTTTAACTAAGTTTTCTTAAATCCAAACCGAGAGCAGATCATCTTTTCGTTGATGAAGTCTTTCAAGATGTTTAGAAACAACCACTCTATTCCACAGTTTCAAATTAAGAATACCAGGGCCACCAAAAATTGTAGGTCTTGTAATCTTTTTATAGGCTATAGGGATTAGCTTCTTTGAGTAAGGGTTGCCATGCCAAATGAAATGATTGATAGCACCATTTAGCATATTGATTAGTCTAACAGGGAGGATGTATATACTGGAGTAAATATTGGTCATAGAAGTGGTAATTGATTTGGCAATCACAATCCTACCTATAGTAGACAGTTTATTTACAGGCCAAAAAGAAAGTTTCTTGATAATTTTTTCAAACAATATACATGCTATTGATATTTTAGTGGATGTTAAAGGAACTGCAAGATACATGCTATTGATCTCCATATAAGGCAAGGCAGCCAGAGCAACTATTTCAGAAATTTTCTTAGGAGGAAGTCCAGCAATCTTGATACCAGATTTGTTATGATTTATCTCTAAGCCAGATACCATGTAGAAAGAGTCAAGGACCTTTTTAATGTTTGATATAGATTTGACATTGGGCTTAGAAAAGATATTAATTCATCAGAAAAAAGAAGCGAGACAATCATTAGTTTTTTGCATTCCGGTTGTTGGTCAATGTCACGAGAAACTGCTTTCAGGTTTAGCATAACTGTTAAGCATTCCAACTATAGTCATGTCCGACTCCACCACTAAATCTTCCAATGCAGTTTGAATTATAATAGTCTCTGGATCTCAAACACACATCCTTATATGAGAAATATGGAAAACATTATGTACTTCTGCCAAATTATTTGGTAACTCAAACCTATAAGCGAGTTTCCCAATCCTTTCTATAATGAAATAGTCCAACAAACCTCGGTGCCAATTTCCTCGACTTCCCGAATCTAAATACACCTTTCATCAGTGATATTTTGACGAAAACCCGATCTTGGGGGAATTCGCGGATCCTCTAAACTTAGAGCTCGCAGGGCTTTGAAACCACCGAGAACTCTAAGTCCTTTCATCTCTTATCTACATAACTTTTTTGCCTACATTGAGCTTCCATCATTCTAGCCCAAATCAGCTCAATCTTTTATGCGGCTTCTCTTATCATATCCGGACCAAGAACTAATCTATCTCCGGTCTCTACCCAACATACAGGTGATTTACACAGCTTCCCGTATAAAGCTTCAAAAGGCGCCATTACTATACTAGTTCGATAAGTATTATTATAGGAAAATTCAATCAAGTGCAAATGGTCTCCCATGACCCACCAAAATCTAGTACACAAGCCTTCAATAAATCTTCAAGTACCTTATTGACTCTCTCTATCTACACATCTGTCTGTGGGTGATGAGTAGTACTCATCTTAAGCTTGGTACCTAATATCTCCTGTAGACTGTTCTATAATTCACTAGTGAACAAAGCATCTCTATCGTTGACTATACTACTAGGAATCACATACAGTCTAAGAATATTCTTCATAAAAAACTTAGTCAATACAGGTGTTGTCCTGTTTTACTTAATAGGTATAAAGTGTGCACTCTTAATTAGTATGTCCACTTTAACCAGATACTTTCATTTCCTCTATTCAATCTTGGATACCCTTCTATGAAATCCATGGATATAGAATCCCGTTTCCATACCGGTATCTCCAAAGGCTGAAGCAACCTACTTGGCTTCTGATGTTCGGCTTTTACCTGCTGATAGTTCAAACACTGCTTTATCCATAAGACTGCATCCTTTTTCATTCCTTCCTAGAAGAAACTCCTCTTTATATCCTGATACATCTTAGTTCCTCCAGGATGAATAGTGAACTTCGATCGGTGACATTCCTTAAGAACTTCTTTTCTTAGGTTTCCAACGTCTGAAACACACAGTTGCCCCTTCTTTCTCAACCATTCGTTTTGGTCAAAATAAAAATCCTTCAAGTCTTTAATCTTGGTTCCACCTTCCAATCTTCTAATTCTTTCAACTAAGACTAGATCGTCTTTTTGTTTAAAAGTAATCCTTTCGATCAATACCGGTCGAACTTCCAAACCAGTCAATGCTTCTAGATCTTTCCATTCAGCAACATAGCTAACACCATGCTATAAAGTTTCCTGCTAAGTGCATCTGCAACCTTGTTTTCTGTCCATGGTGTATACTTGTTGGGGTCAAAATTGACCACCAATACCCGGTTGTATGAAAGCATCAATATCCAGTCCAATCACAGAAATATACAGAGAAATAAATGAAAAGCAAAATGAAAACAATCAAAAAGCAAGTAAGTAGAGACACGTATTTATAGTGGTTCGGCTAACTCTGACCTACGTCAACTCAGAATAATCCTTTTTATTATACTGAAGTTTGTTTATAGTTACAATCTGAAATCCAAGAATAAAATAGACAGAGTGTAGCCTAAGTTGAAGATAAAGAGAACCACCCTTTTCTGACGCCATGCCTGCTATACTTATAGGGGAAGACGACTACCAATCTCTCTGAAACTTCGGCTATAGGACCTCCTAATTCATATGGGCCCACCAAAGGGCTCGCTAGGCCCAAATCCCACTGAAGAGGGATCGGTATCGATCCCTTCATTTGTTGATTTTTAGGCACCGATCCCTACGGTAGCTTCAACATGCTTAAATATGTTAGCCCTTCAATTCTCATATCATTCGGACCAAAGGAGCTCAAGTTATTGCACGATCTCTGATTCAGCATTGCTTGTGTGCCATCTTCTGTCGATCCCCCTCATGGGATGTATACCGATCCCTCCACCTTTGTCTATTCGATGTGCGATCCCTAGGGTATGTTCCCAAGGGTCATATGCCTTGCTCTCCAAATTTCTTGTGCTTTGAACTTATGGATCTCGAGATAATGATTGTTGTATGAAAGAATGTACTTGGACCATGATGAATGTCGACCCCTATCCAAAGAAGTATGTCGGTCCATCCTCTTCCATAAAGCATGACGAACCCTATTAGTTAACCATGTCGATCCCTCCTTCATTAGCTGAGTATGCCAAACCCTATTCTACCACCTCGACCGATCCTTCAACAAAACATACCCTACCGACCCCTCACCCAGACTCACTAAGACCAATCTCTTCCTTTCTAACCCATCATCACCGATCGCTACGTGGCTGATCCCTGCTTCTGCAATGTTCTTGTATACCGACCTCTTCCTTCTCTTATCCCTAACCCTGCCGTTCCATACTAACCAACTATGCCGGTCCTATTCATTAAACCATGTCGAACCCTCTATAGAAGCCAACCCATATCGATCCCTCCCATTCACTAAACTATATTCCATACTTTAAGCATTTTACATTGTTTATCTACCAATTCCATTCAATTCTAACTTCATGTTACTATCCGTACTTGATTTCTGGGCCCTACAATTATCACTCTAGACTCATCTTCCTTGATAATTGCGAAGCCTGTTGGGCTAAATCCGCCTTTATACTACCTTGGAAAAAGGTGGGTTAACACCTTGCCCCCCAAAACATGCCCTGCGATAGGAAGGTGTGTTTTGAATTGCCGTAAATCCAAAATCCAAAATCCATAATCCATTGATAGCCTTATTTTCCAGTCCAAAATCCAATCCAATGCCAATCCAAATCCACGACCTCTCTGTATCGTTAGTGAAATCCATGACTATTCCGAGTCGATATCCAATTCCGAATACATTTCAAATCCTTAGCTGAATCCATATCTATCCAAAGCCAATAGCCAAATCCGTGACCTTACCGTATCATTTGCCAAATCCAAAGCCTCGATCTCACCGGATCCTTGCCGAACATAATCCATATTCGACGATCTGAGTAGGCCGATCCATAACGTTCGAGCGAAGCGACCTACCCCTGCCAGGCATAGTCCATACCCGACGACCTTGATCTCTCCGGATCCTTGTCAAGCACAATCCATACTCGATGACTTGAGTAGAATGATCCATCACGTACGAGCGAAGTGACCTACCCGTTGCCAGGCATAGTCCATAACTGATGACCTTGATCTCTCCGGATCCTTGCCGAGTACAATCCATACTCAACGACCTGAGTAAGTCAATCCATTGCGTTCGAGGGAAGCGACCTACCCCTTGCCAGGCATAGTCCATACTTGATGACCTGTGTTATCTATTACATTAATCCAAATTTAAACATTCCTAAGTCCATTTGCCAAAATATAAAATAAGAGTCCATATAACCAATAAACCAGAGTTCGAAGCAAACAAGAAGAAAAAATAAGAAAAAGAAAAACTAACTTTACAAACCCGAGCACTACGGTTTATCTCATCTCAGAGCATGTCTAGGGACCGTCCACGATCTCGTACATGTGCAAGTGACTTAGCCTTCCTACTGTGGAGTTTGTTACTTATTCTATGCCATCCCGATCAATTCATGACAAGTTGATGATGATGCCTTGATCCATTGCATTTTCATTCGAGGTGGACGGTGGCTGCTCCTATACCACTGTCGCAGCCCGAGTCCTCACGTATTGTTGTAACTGACCACTACTCACGTGTTCCTCAATGGTATCCTTCAAATGCCTATAGTCATTTGTATTGTGCCCATCCAGCTCATGTAATAGGATCCGCTTTCCGGATATCCGTTCGCGCTCGGAGGGTTCCCTCCTTGCCAGCCTCCGATATGGAAGGCGCCCTTGAGTTTCCAAATATATTTGTTCTAGGGTTTCATTCAATTCCGAGTAAGAAGAGAATTTGGGTTCTCCCATCTGTCGCTTCGATCCATTGAAGCTATTGTCCATGTCCCATTTACCCTTGTCCTTTCCTGAGCTTTTGCAGGGTGATTCTCCACCTCGTACCATATTAACTTCCGTTGCATATTTATCAGCTTTCGCATCTTCTTGTCATAGAAACCTTTCTACTTCATGGTAGAATTCCCCGAGATCCATCGGTGGATCCCGTATCAGTGATATCTTAAAATCTAAATTATTTGTAACTCCTGACACTACCGCCATCAAAACCATCGATGGATCTGGTCGATCCCCGAAACAACTGCCGGATTGAACCTAGTTAAGAAATTCTTGAGTGATTATCCTACCTACTGCTTTACTGATGTTAGTGTCATCACATTCTTGGGTCTTATAATGTGCACCTTAACTGCTTCATAAATATTTCGACCAATTCCATCCATGTGCTAATAGAACACTCTCCAATTGTCTAAACCATAACACATCTACACCCGTTAAGTACAAGGAGAAGCATCATGCCAAGACTTCTTCTGATGCCCCCAGTACTTCCATGTGCCGTATATACCTTATCATATGCATAGTTGGATCCGACTTTCCGTCATAAGCATCCAGTGTTGGTAGTTTAAATTCTAGTGGATTCCTAGCATTCCTGATATTAGGAGCGGATGGACTCCTATTTACATCTTTCGGATCTTAGTTCATTAATCCTCCATGCATAGCTCGCCTTATCATCTCTGCAAACCTATCAATGTCTTGCAATGGTAGTCTCATATCATCATGTCCAAGCTGCCCCCCGAGTCTACGAGGGAATTCTGGAACGTATTCCTTCGAGTGAGCATCCAAATTCCGATTCGCACCAGGCTCTATGGGATCAATTGTAGGTCCTCCAGCATCACAATTAACCAGACCCGGGGGCATTCCCCTTAGCCTTTAGGGATCAGTACCGATCCCTCCAGGTTGGCAGGGGACTGCCCTCGGCTGCTCTGTTCTATTCCTTTGTCTATTGGCTCCATTTTCATGTTCTTGGTTCTTATTTCCAGCGATTCCTGCTGCTTCAACTCCTTGATTCTGTGTTCTAGCTTGTCCAATCTGTTAGAGAAAATTCTACATCATCTCCTCCTGTCTTTTCAGCATCCTCTTCTGCAATGCATCCATCATCGTCTCCATCTCATCCCTGGTGATGTAGATAGATGCTTGATTAGCTCCAGCTCCTGAGGAAGCCTCCTGACTCCCCCCATGGTAGCTTCTTTCCGGTAGCCCTCTCCTTGTTGATTACCTAGCCATTGCTTTCTAGATGCAAGTATCCAAGCTTCCAAATCTAAGATCCTAGCTTCCAAATCCACGGGTGCAAGTCTTCTCAGTGAAAGCACCAAAATGTTGGGGTCAAAATTGGCCACCAATACTCGAATGTATGAAAGCACCAATATCCAATCCAATCACAGAAATATGAAGAGAAATAAATGAAGAACAAAATTAAAACAATTAGAAAGCAAGTAAATAGAGACATAGATTTATAGTGGTTTGGCTAACTCCGGCCTACGTCCACTCCAGAATAATCCTTTTTATTATACTGAAGTCTGTTTACAGTTACAATCCAAAATCCAAGAATAGAATTGACAGAGTGTAGCCTTGATTGAAGATAAAGAGAAGCAAAAAGAAGATCCTTTTTTTGACACCATGCCTGCTATATTTATAGGGGAAGACGACCACCAACCTCTCTGAAACTTCGGCTATAGGACCACCTAATTCATATGGGCCCACCAAAGGGCTCGCTAGGCCCAAATCCCAATGAAGAGGGATCGGTACCGATCCCTTCATTTGTTGATTTTTGGGCAGCGATCCCTACGGTGGCTTTTGCATTCTTAAGTATGTTAGCCCTTTAATTCTCATATCATCTGGACCAAAGGAGCTCAAGTTATTGCACGATCTCTGATTCAGCATTGCTTGTGTGCCATCTTCTGCCGATCACCCTCATGGGATGTATACCAATCCCTCCACCTTTGTCTATTCAATGTGTGATCTCTAGGGTATGTTCCCAAGGGCCCATATGCCTTGCTCTCCAAATTTCGAGTGCTTTGAACTTATGGATCTTGAGATAATGATTGTTGTATGGAAGAATGTACTTGGACCTTAATGAACTCCAACCCCTATCCAAAGAAGTATGCCGATCCATCCTCTTCCAAAAGCATCCCGAACCCTATTAGTTAACCATGCCGATCCCTCCTTCATAAGCTGAAGTATGTTGAACCCTATTCTACCACCACAACTGATCCCTTCAACAAAACACACCCTACCGATCCCTCACTCAGGCTCACTAAGACCAATCTCTTCCTTTCTAACCCTTCACCACCGATCCCTACGTGGCCGATCCCTACCTCTGCAATGTTCTTGTATATCGACCTCTTCCTTCTCTTACCCCTAACCTTACCGATCCATACTAACCAATTATGTCGATCCATATTCATTAAAACATACCGAACTCTCTATAGAAGCTAACCCATACTGATCCCTCCCATTCACTAAACTATATTCCATACTTTAAGCATTTTACATTGTTTATCTACCAATTCCATTCAATTCTGACTTCATGTTACTATCTGTACTTGATTTCTGGACCCTATAATCATTGTTCTGGACTCATCAGCCTTGATAATTGTGAAGCCTGTTGGGTTAAATCCGTCTGTATACCGCCTTTGCAAAAGGTGGGTTAACAATACTCAGTTCCAAAATCATAAGCAGCTAAAAACTCTAACCATATATGTTGTCTCATATTCAATTCTTTTTGAGAAAATAAAGATCTTAGAGACTTTTGATCTATAAACAACTCGAATCTCTCTCTCAACAGATAATGTATCCACACCTTTAAGGCAAAAATTATAGCAGCTAATTCTAAGTCATGAGTTGGATATCTAATCTCATGTTGTCTAAGCTACCGAGAAGCATATGCTATCACTTTACCCCTCTGCATTAACACATCTCCCAATCCTATTCCGCACGCATCAGTATGCACTACCAAATCTTGGTTTCCGTCTAGAACAACTAACATGGGTGCATTGGTTAATAAATGTTTCAGCTTTTAAAATGCCTCCTTACATTTATCGGTCCAAACAAACTTCACGTACTTCCTCATTAGTTTAGTCATCGGCACTGTTATATGAGAGAAATCCTTAATAAATCTCCGGTAATAGCCAGCTAGTCCAAGAAAACTCTTTATCGCAGTCACTATTTTGGGTCTCTTCCAATTATTAACCGCTTCGTTCTTAGCCGAACCTATGGACAACCCTTTTTCTGAGACTACATGACCAAGGAACTTCACTTCTTTCTCTAAAAAATGACACTTCAAAAATTATGCTTTTAATTAATGCTGCCTCAGCGTCTCAAACATTATTCTAAGATGAATCTCATGATATCTTTCATCCTTAGAATATATCAAAATTTCGTCTATGAATACCAATACGAACCTATCCAATTGCTCTCAGAGAATCCGGTTCATTAAGTCTACAAAGAAAGCAGACACATTGGTCAATATGAATGGCATTACTAACCATGCGTAGGAACAATATCTTGTTCTAAACATCGTCAATGGAATACTATCTTCCGCCACCCTTAGTTGATGGAACCCTGTCGCCAATTCAAATTGGGAAAATACTTTTGCTACACTCGACTAGTCAAATAAATCATCAATTCTCGACAAAGATATCGATTCTTTATCATCGTTCCATTTAACCTACGATAATCGATGCATAATCTTAATGACCCATCTGGTTTCTTCATGAACATTGCGGTCGCTTTCAAGGCGAACTGATTGGTCTAATAAAACTCTTTCCTTCTAAGTCCACTAATTGCACCTTTAACTCCTTCAAATCGTTAGGTGTCATCTTTCTAGGTGGTCTACTTACGGGTTCAGCTTCGGGTACAAGATCTATTCGAAACTCAATAGCTCATTTCTGCGGTAGTCCTGTAACAGGCTCAAAAACATCTGCGAATTCTCTTACTACGAAAACCCAATTCAACTCGTCTTCCTTCTCTATTGCACCCAACAAAGCACCAACATCAAAATTTAATTTTCCACTTAGTATACAATTCGATCACTACTATTAGGGTGGCTAAGTGATATTTTTCTATCGTGGAAAAATATCCTAGCATCGTATTTGCTTAACCAGTCTATACCCAAAATAATCCCAAATCTTACGAAATCAAACTCATGAAAAGTGCAGGCAAATATATGACCTAATAACGCAAACTCTAAATGGTCAATCTCATCCCTAGAGTTGCATACCCTCTTATCGAATTCGCAACCCTTAAGGAAGTAACTAGGTATGAGGGTTCTATGTTAAGCTTATCAACCAAACAACAAGATATAAAAGAATGTGATGCACCAATATCAATTAGTACTCTAACAGGTATACCGTGAATCAAAAGCATATCTCCTATCAAAACCTTCCCTTTTTCCTCAACTGTTCGTCTCGAGGTAGCTAGTTCCAAAGAAAACACTTTTCCTTTTTCTACCTCGGCCACTTTCTGACATTTGTTCTTATAATGTCCCACCTGGCCGCAATTAAAGCACTTGATGTTCTTCTTTCCAACGACTTCCTTTCCCTTGCCAATTCGGCACTCATGAGCATAATGCCCCTTCTTGTCACACCAGTAACACATAACCTTAGACTTTCCTTTCTTAGCAGCTCCTCCCTTTTGAGCCTTTTTTTTGGGTAAAACTTTCTCTTTTGATTTTGCCCACTCTATGCCTCCACTACTTTATTTCCACCAAAGAAACCAAGCATCTCTTCATTCCTTAAAGCCGTCTCAACTACTACATCACATGGATCACTAAAATGTGGTAAAATTACTCTAGCAAGCTCAGGTCTCAATCCCCGGATGAACTTCTCATTTCTCTTAATCGCGGTATCAACTGTTGTATACCCATATCGGGGAAGCTCCTCAAACCTTGTTGCATACTCCAAAACAGTTATATTACCTTGCACCAATTCCATAAACTTCTTCAAAAGAGTTGACGTAGTGATCTCAGACATAAATCTTTCTTCAAACCTCCTGCTAAGCTCAGCCCAAGTCAAAGTCTCCTCTTCCACTCCAACAACAACATTGTTCCACTAGTACAATGCAGCTCCTTGCAATTGCTTAGATTCCAACCTTCTCTTCCGCTCATCATTCAATCCCGGATCAGCAAAAACCCTTTCACAACGAAGCAACCAATTCTCGACTTCAATTGCATCCTCCATTCCAATAAATGGTTTCCCTCCAAGTCTTGTATAGTCTCTACTCAAAGTAGCATAATTGTTGACAACTGGAACTTCCTAATTAGCTCCTCCGGCGTTTCCTCCAACTAACCCAGCAGCATCTCCTGCTTGCATCATGTTGACAGAGAACTGATACATAGCTCCCATATTAACCTACGGTGTTCCAGCACCCACATTAGCAGCTGTTTATCGACCTAGATTTCTCCTAGTATTGGGCCCGGCATTTCCATTAGTAGTGGTACTTCCTCCACTGAGATTTACTCTTTCATTTCCTACCTCAATATCTTACTTCCTTTAAATCTACATTCGAACCTTAGTAAGACATGAAAGAACGGTCTAAGAGAGAAGGAGAATAGAAATAAAGCATACACTTATATATAGCAAATACAAGTATGTTACCATAGCATCATCCCATACCCTAACCTTATTTGTTGATTCATTTGGATTATGTTTTCAAAAATTCTTTCTAAAGTTCAAAATTCTTTAGTTTTACACAAACCTATGTTTTGATACCAAGTTGTAACATCCTCCATTTTGAGGATCGAAACTAAGTGCTACAGATGCTGCAGTCATCTATAGTATTAATTTTCGATGATAAAATGCAGTCATGTTAATGGTATCCAAAATATCAAAAGCATAAGAATATGAAATAATTTAAACATAATTTTAAAACAACTTATCCCGTTACATTTCAAATAAGAATATAAGAGCCATAGAGTTATGCATCAATAGTCATAGAGTTTATATAATGGAAACAAACTCCATAATTGTCTCAAATACAAGCAAATAAGCAGTCACTGCTAAGGCTCCCCAATGTTGCACAATAGAATAAGCGAAGTAATCTATATAGGTATATAATACGAGATAGCTCCATCCAACTCATCCTCCGCACAACTAATGTGTCACCTAGACCTATTATCTAGTCTACTCATTTAAGAGTACCCAAGATAATGAGAAGAAAAGCATAAAAACTTGGGTCAAACAACAGTCTGGTGTGGGCGGTAAATGATTCTCAAAATACTATACAGGTAAATATAGTAAAGAATAGAGATACACGAATCATAACCTATCAATGCAACCAAGGAGTTAGCACATAACAATAAAATATGCTACCCTACAATATCATAAAGGTACTATACATAATAGAATGGTGGATGTCCAAATATCTCTATCTCCAGTACCAACTCCCAATGATATCCACGAAGTAATGGGCCACTAAAGAAAGCAACCAAAGCATCCATAGCATCCATCAAGCAATGCTCACTATCACTCATTCATGTGCTCTGAATATATGATAACTCGTATGGACCCCATGCCAGGGACTAATAGAAATCTTGGTTTTTGTTGTACTCTCGTATCATGTAGCCTAAAGCTCAATACGTGTTGCGTAGCCCAAAGCTAGACCCTAGACCCAAAGTCACTGGTCCAGGGTATACAAGTCCCTCAATTAACCCATGGGCGTCCCCAATAACAATACCTCTACTTCAAGTATAACATAAAACACTCCGAGTATCAATGATTCCTTAGCACATATACATCTAGGCTCTCCTTTGCTCTATTCAGATCTGAGCCCTTCTCTTGCTCAATCTAGTAACCATTATGTAGGAACCCCCCACATTCCCCATTCTACTCTCTCCTTTATTAAGCCGTTATTTTCGGTACCTACTCCCACCACGAGTTACAAACTAAAGATTCATAGCTTTCATTCTGTTGTTACATCATCATCCAACCTGGTGCGAATGAGCCAACACCTCCAGCACGATCTACAAAACCTCTACTTTATGTCCTAAAAGTTCCACCATCACTGGACTAACGCAAACAACTCGTTACTAATATGGACAAGTCAGTATCGACTTGTTTACTTTGTCAATCCTTTGCTAACTCTACTTCCTTGCTTCTAGTATTCCATCTACAAGTGTTTTGAACCTCGACCAATACATTTAAACAACTCGGTCTTATGTCAAATCCCTCCACCTTCAAATTCTAGAAACAAGTTGTATAGCCTTCATCACTTAGCCAATCTCCTATCTCTTGCCTTGGGTTACCTTTACTAACCTTGCTCTTGAGTTCCCCAAAATCTCCGACCCATTCGAGTAACATAAACAACTCGTTACCGACATAAACAAGTCGGTACAGACTTGCCTACTTAAGGAATTTGGGCACGTGTAATGACCCTAATTTTGACTAACATTATTTAGAACATTTAGTTAGAGAAATTAAATAAAATAATATAAAGGGATAAGAAAATTGAGATTTGGTAATTAAGTTTAGGCCGTGCCTTAGTTAATAAACCAATTAGAGAAATAAAAGGTTATGATAAGAAGGAGGAAAATGATAAGGGCAAAATGGGAATAGCCTTCACTCCTACTCCTTAAACCCTTCTATTTTCATTTCCTTCATTCATTTACAAATTTACAAACTAAACATAAAATTAGGCCAGCCATAGCAAAGGGAAAATAAGAAGGAAACTAAAATATTAAGGAATCAAAGCTAAAAGAAATCAAGTCTACACCAAATCTCATCTTTCTCATCCAAATCAAGGTGAATAATGAATATACATTTATTTTGGTTTTAAGTGTAAATCTGTTTCTTTTGCAAGTACTATGCCATATTTTAGAAGTTTGAATGATTATATGCTTGTTGGTGGTTTTCTAGAATTTAAATATGAAATTTAGTGATATGTTTGAGTTGGAAAACCTATCATATGATGCCCAATTGATTTGAGATTTTTATATGAAGTTAGAAATTTCATTTTAGAAGTGGGTATTTAATTTCATAATTTTCCAAGCAAGTATGTATTTTATATGATTTTTCTAAGTGAAGAAATTAATGAATTTCGAGTATAATTATTTAAAATAATTAAATAAAGTTTTTGGGCCTGAAATTTCTACATGTTGAAGAAAATAGTTATATTGATTTATTATGATTTTTGGGGATTTTTCCTAAGAGCTTAGGAATGGTAAATAAATTATTTAAGTCTAAAGTGCTTATTTGTTTAATTAAAATGTTTATAATGAAGGTTAAATTTTAAAAACGTTTAGCATTTAAAATTATGGCATGGGGCAGTTTTTTAGTAAAGGAATTTGATAAAGTTTTGATAGTCGATGAGATTATGACAAATTATAAAGGTTCGGTGAAAAGAAAATAACTTTTATAGTAATTTTGCAGTTTTCATGATAATTACAACTTTACCATGTCGATATTAGCTATGTCGAGCCACATCTCACCGCATCACAGAGTCATCGACTCGGAACAAAGCAATGTCGCAGGATGTTAATGAGTTTGGCATGAAGCGGATTGGTCTTGTATCTCGTCGAGGCCGTAGTAATGAATATAAAGAGATGGTCCTCGACATGGTCATGTCGATGCACATAGTGCCACATTTTATACTCGAAAGCATGTTGCCGCATATACTATTCAATGTTTTTGACTCGAAGACCCAGATGGTCATCGAGCCTACACTATGCAGCTTTTAATATTGTTATCGAGACTAATCAATGCTGCTTTTAAGTAGTCTTCGAGCCTAACCTATGTTTTTATAGTCATCGAGCTTAACCCATAATCTATATTTTGTACCCTCAATGAGGCATTGATGCCAAATGTTTTATGTGTGGCCGAAGTTTAATATTTATAGTTTTAACACTATGACTTATGAAGTAGTAATTCGATATCATCCCCATATATTTTAAATAAAAGACTTCGACATGCTTTTGAATGGGCAAAGATCTTTATTGGCAATGACGTCGCTGAGTATTATGATTATAAAAGTTTTTACATAGTTTTGGCCTTATAGCCTAAGTTTTGAGAGGGTCGAAGACTATAATGATTTCGAGTTTCATCAACAATGTTTTGTAAAGCATATATCATGGAGTAAGTATTTTGAGTAAAGTAAAAGACCAATGTTTTCCCTATTTTATGAATGATTTCAAGGGTTAAATCATTTACAAAGATTTTGTTTTCAAGGAAATACGGATAGGGTAGTTAACCCAGAATTTTACCAAAAGAATGACTTAGAGATTAGAAAACCAGATAGGAGTGGTGTGGGGTCACGCCCTATACTTTAGCTAGTAATCCCTAGCTAATATAAGTCCAAGATTCCAATGTGTATGGCAGTGTCATGGGTAAGATTAAAAGAAGGTTACATAAAGAAAGGAATACACAGAGTAGAGATAGGTTATTGGCGAGCCCGCAAAACCATTAGGATCGGTTGATCCTAGAAGTTGTAAGTCACGGGCAGACCGTCCAGTTTTTCTCTAACAGAGGTTAGAATATTTATTATGTCTAGTAGACCCGAGTCAGCCATTAGTTTATAGTCAGCCTGATAAAACTATGATGTTGGGATAAATAGTCCATTGATTACTATATTGTATGCATAAATGTTATTGTTATATCGTTTATTGTAACTAGTTTGGTTGCAGGATTTTGATTGCAAAAGATATGCTTTTAAAGGATATTAGTGAGAGGAAAACTAGTTTCGCTAGGCGGCGTGGTCTCACTTAGTATCAATAAATCGAGATGTCGTATTATTATTCACACCAAGCTTTTTGTCTGACTCGAAGTTTATGTCTTCCCCTTAAACTCTCGGGTGCTCAAAATTTAATTTGAGTAGGTTTAGAGTTAAGGTTTTGAGGATTAGTAGGTTTTGGAGAATAAAGCTTCTGAAGACGTGCAGGAAGCTCATCTAGCCATGTAGGAGATTATCTATTTTGTCTATTCCGCTATGATTGAATGTTGTATGTAATGGCAGATGTTATAACTGTCTATTTAATAACTCCGATCATCAAAGGGGGCATCTTCATATGTCGCTCTTGGCGTATTTTGTAATAATTATATTTTATCTGAACTTGGCAATGTTATGGGATTATGTACTGAATATGAAATACTGATTTGAAATGTAATGAGAAAAGTTGTTTAGAAATTGTGTTTGAAATATTTCATATTCTTGTGCTTCTGATATTATAGATACCATTAACATTACCGCATTTTGTCAGCGGAAATTAATACTATAGATGACTGCAGCATCTGTAGCGGTTAGTTTAGACCTCAAAATGGGGGATATTACGGCACGCTACTTGAACTTCGGGCTTCTCCCATACTCTAGAGCCTTCCCTCCAAGTGTCATCTAATTTCGGCCATCTTTGTCTCCGATTTGCCAAATTCACCAACCTATATTCCTAAATATCCAAAGCACTAGCAAACAACATCAAAGCACAACATACAGTCATGGAATAACATACAATTACATCCATTCAAACAAGCAATAAATAGAATTATAACAATCTAACAAATTCTAAATAAATCTAAGCAATCAACGAAAATATGAAAATGAACAAGGTGAATTTCAAGACTATTATTACAAATCATATTAGAATTTCTCAATTTAGGTCATAGACACATGTTAACACGTGATTAAAGTTAGAAAAGGATTTTTTAGATCAAAAATCTCGTGAAAATATATAATTCTACTATATAAACATGCATAGGATAGTAAGAAGTCATATACCACTCACCAATTACCAAATTCAACCGATTTGAGTCTCGGTCCAAAGTGGACAGTAATGAAAAGCAATCCGAATCAACCAAAATGTCGATTTATCTTCTAATCAATGATTTATTCACTAATATTCAATTTGGTTTGATCTAGAGAGTAATTTGAGTGATTTTGGATGAATCTAAGGTTAATGGAGGGTTACATCTGATTTGGGAGAGAGGGAAAAACCTTTAATTTGACTCACACAGCCCCTATTTATAGTAATCTCAAATTAGACTAATGAGTCTACTTATGGGCTTAATTAATTACACACTAATTCTGGCCAGTAACTGTTTAAACTTAAAACATGCATAACTTCCAAACCGTAAATCCATTTTTCTATTATAACTACTTTACGTAATGGGAAACCATTATCTTGATGCAATAAACCTAGTTTGAGACCCTAATTCAACTCCTATCAAAATTTATAGCCCAAACAATATTTCCAGTATCAGAATGGTTACATATAAATTCGGGAAAAATCATAGGTGTGTAAAATGTTCTTAAGAGTCATATCCTAAAATTATAAAATCATACGATCTTATATGAGTAAAATAAAAATATTTTACGATCATTCGATACGTAAAATACGGGTCGTTATATTCTCCCCCTCTTTAGGAATTTCCTCCCAAAATCCCTAAACAAACCAAAATATATGCAACCATAGTTATCCTGTAGGCCTACCAATCATAAGCAACCATCAAACATCCCAAACAAGCAACCATGCAATCGATAGTATATGTGAACTTACCCTAGCATGCGGAATACTAACCTATCAAATATAATATAAAATGGTGAAAGTAGATATGATAAATGGTGGATCTTACCATTCAAAGAGCTCTGGACACATAGTCCTCATGCTCTCCTCAGTCTTCCATGTACAATCGTCATCACTTCTGCTCTACTTTACCTTCACTAGCTTCATCGATTTTCTTCTAAGTTGTTTCGTTTGCTACTTAAAATACGAAGAGGCCTACGAGATCTAGAAACTTTTGGTTCTACCTCAACATATTCTAGCTGATCCGGTGTAATCATCATGCCTAAGTCATGCACAAACTTTTGTAGATAAGTGACATGAAAAATGTTATGCATGCCTGCCATTTTCTGAGGTAAGTCGGCCATATATGCTAGCCTTCCAATCCTCTCAACTATCGGAAAAGGAGCTACAAATCTCGATGCCAACTTCCTCTTTCTATCGAATCGACTACATTCTTTAGAGGAAAAACCTTCACAAATACCATATCTCCGATGGAAAACTCTAAATCACTACGTCTTTTGTCGGCATAGCTCTTCCGTCGATCCTAAGAAACTTTCATTTGTTCCCAAGTGATCTCAATCTTTTCTGAAGTGTGACGCCCCACCTCTAGACCCATACTAACAAAGATATTACATAGTAATATAGTCTGCTAATATGGAGAATAAGGCCGGTTAGGGGTGACCAGACATAAATATTCCCTTGGGCTAACACCGATATATCATTCTTACTAAAAATTTAAGGATCTGAACTAAATAACCGACGTGTACAGTCTCAACACAAAGCAATAGACACATTGGCTAATAAGAGTAGAACAATATATAATATATCACAGAATCACAGGTTACAACAGAAATTATAATACATGTTAAATATATTACATTGAATAATTCTACAAAAGAGAATAATAAACTCACATATAGACAAATAAGTCATTATATCTCATATACGAGCCATACAAAACATAAACACAAGGACTATAGCCTAAATGATACATATAATATATATATATGGCTATCTCCATAATCTAGCCCAATGTCCACGGTCAACGGGTCCCAATACCTGAAATGTCTCCCTTACCCGAGTATTAATAAATAATAAACGTGTTAGACTATCTCCAACTAAACAAAAGTGAGATCATAAGAAAATATAAGACACTGAGAATAATAGAGTCATAACCATACATAATATGCCATCCTCTAAATAATAAATGGAATAATCACAATAATTCACCATATCATAAAAACATATCATGCTTATCATAAGCAATCCTCTCAAAATATAGTGAATCGAAATATCTCACAATCTAAAAATAAACTTGCATGAAAACAAGTGAAAACTTAAGACAAGCATGAAAGCGAGTCGAAACCAAATACAAGCATGAAAGCAAGTCGAAACCAAGGTCAAGCATGAAAGAAAGTCAAAAAAATACGAGCATGAAAGCAAGTCAAAACCAAATACGAGCATGAAAGCAAGCCGAAACCAAAGACAAGCATGAAAGCGAGTCAAAACCAAAAGACAAGCGTGAAAGCGAGTTAACCAAAAAACAAGCATGAAAGCGTGTCAACCAAAAGGCGAGCCAATACTCACCGATTACGCATGAGGTATAGTCCCCTCCTAGACATAGGTACGGTCCCCTTCTGGACAAACGAGCCCAGTGTCATCATAACTCAAAACGTACATTAAAGTACGTCGAAGACGTGTCCGAGAACAAGTCAACATGCAAAGAAGTACGTAAAATCACATCGGTGAAGAAGCCTGAAAGCGAGTCACCACATCCGAAAGTGTTATATACTATCTAATATTAAAGACTCAAGATTCGCTTAATGTTCCATGACCACTTAGCGACTCTTGAGTATATACTATAAGCTAGTAAACTCCACTCCATAAAATAATCTATCAAACAAGTTGTATACTTAAACAATGAAGTGATTACTAATGTCCCATAACTACTTATTATTACTAAACTGTTTAAGTATATTTCTCATTTCATAGAAAAGAAAATAATTAGCACAAAAGCAAATTTTCATAAAAATTCGATAAGGTTTCAAAAGAGAAGTAATTGTTTATAAAGCATGAGTAATAACTTTACAAAACTATAAAATGATATTCAAAATACTATATATACCTTTAAATATCTTCTTTTAAGTCCATGAACATTTTATATAGATATTACATCTCTTGAACATTCAAATATTGGTCTAATGACAGTATTAGGTATTTTGAAAAACACTTATTATTTAAATATAGTCTTTAAATCGAAATTTATGTTTGTGTGTGTGTGTATTATTCCTTCACTTTTTAAAATTATTATCTTAAAATATTTTCTAACAATAATACTTGAATTTGTAACTATTATCGTACACATAATTTATATAACTTATAAAGTGATTTTAAACTATATATTTTATACCATATGATTTTCTAGAATTTATTCTTCAAATATCTTAATTCAGTGTGTGTGTAAATATATATTATCATTAATAAATCCCAAATTCATATAATTGAAATTTATACTGCCTCAAAATCGAAGAATCAAGTACAACCTATGATTTAGAAATCCAAAAATGCTTTTTAGAGCCAACATCGTTCAATATAAAATATTATTCCAAAATATGAAATTAGTTACCCAATCCGAGTTGCTTGCTGGCAAACTCCGATTACACAACAATGTACAAGCATCGACATACTATAAAATTTTAATTCACAAATAGATGGAGTTCTATTTGTAAATTTACACTATCAAACCATTCGAGGAATCAACATCCCAAACAAGTCCATTAAAATTATATGCAACAAATATGACAATTCATCGCATGCATTAACAATAAGATACTGATGTGAACAGGAAATTCATTTCAACAAATTCAATAGAGTTAATCATAACATGCAATTAAATTGAGATAGGAATAAGTGAGTTTAATAACTCACCTTAATCGTTCGTTGCACAACTACTGTACTCGTCGCTGTCGTAGCAGCACTTGTTCTCAAATCACGTGCCCGCTCCTCTGCCTCAACCGTAGGCACTACCAATCGACGCACCATCTTTCTTCAGCCTTTGAACCACCTCACTTAGAAACCACCGACGCGCGTAGCACCTCTGAACTAAAACGCGCGTTGCTAGGCTCGCAACCCCACACTCGAGCATCGTCAGATCCGTTTCCATCATCCTCCTCGAGGCAGTCGCCTGGCCACGACCCCTCCTCTGTCGTGCATCCCCCAGCACCATACGATGATGATGCACCGCCTCCTTATGCTCGTGATAGTCGACGTCGCATTTTTTTCTTTGAACGAAATTAAGAAGCGATCATTTTTTTAGGCTTTCGGTTAGCAATTGAAACAACAAGAGGGTATGGTTTTGGGGAAATAGGGAGATGCGGGTTTTGGGTTTACTAATGAAGAATGGGTTGGACTTTGAAGTGTTAAAGAAGGAAATAAAAAATGAATTAATCTATAACCAATCTTATTCTCAATTAAGTCCTTATATTAATCAATTTCCATAACATTTCCTTAAATTGCAATTTGAAATCACTTTATTCACATATAATAAATCTATCATTGAATTATAGATTCATTTTCAATTTACATTGATTATCGTATATTTTTACCTAAATTATTCAAATTCAACAATTATTCATTTTCATTGATTTATTGAATTTATCGAATAACAAATAAAACTTCTTTTCATCGATTTTAAGTATATAAAATTATTTACATTTTAAAATTTTTTACGCTTATTAAAACATTTTATTCAAATTTTAATATATTATCTAAAACGGAATTTATTAACTAATCCAATTTTATTATAACAAAATCCTTCATTAAATAGACTTTTAATTGAATAATAATTTAATTTCAAAAATAATAATTATCAAAATCAAATTCAAACACTTCTATTTTATTTGAATTTATATAATGTTATGGTTTCGAAAACAGGGTCGTTACAAACCTCCCTCTTAGGAAAATTACGTCCTTGTAATTTCTTATAGGGAGACATCATACACACTCAACCGTTACTCTCTTCGTATTATACAATCAAGTTGAAATTTGCTCAATCCTTTAAGTAGTTAATACTAAAGCTAATTTATCTTATGTTATAACTTTAAGTAGTTTCATTTATGGCTTTTATTTCTTCGCATACGAAAAATCATTGGAAAAAAATTTAAGCGCTAATTTTTTTGGAAAATTTCGGTAGAGTCTCATTTGTATGGAGAGTCATTTGCAATTTCATAAATATAATATATATGATATACATCGACCACACAATCGGAAACACAATATATACCAATATTCTTAACACTTCTATATTTTAAACCATAAGCATACCTTTATTTTAGCATTTAAAACAACTTATTTGCATGCAAAAGCAAGCCAAAGTCGCCCATTAACTCAAATATGCTTCAATGGTACCTATTCTGAGATTAATTGAAACATTAGTCGCATATAGAATAGAGAGTACGATAAATATGCAACTATGCAATGTAAGAAAATGCAAAATTCATGTTTAATCAATTTTCGACAACTTTCAAAGGTCAAAAACACCCAATCAAGTGATGGTTTTAGAAGCAAAGTTGTTAACTAATGGTATAGCTTTCCAAAACAATTCTTGGATTACAAGAATGTCAATTACAATTCAAGTTATGGCCATTTTTCTAAAGAATAGCATATCAGGTTTAAAAAAAATTACGGGCATGCCCACTTAAGAAAACATCATTTTTAGCCTTATAAACGAATTGTTTTTACAAAACTCTTAACATGAAAGTTGTTACTTAAGTTCTTAGCTTTTCGGAAAGTGCAAGATTGTTAAAATCGGATAATCCATTCAAAAGATATGGCAAAAACACTTAGACCCAAAAACTCCCAAATTTAATATCCGGCCTGGTTTTTTAAATTTAAACTAACTTTAACCCCAATAAATTTCAAAATTTTCGAAAGCGGCGAATACGAAAGTCGTTCTATATCAACATATTTTTCAATAAAAAAATCGTCAAAATTGGATAGCTAAATTAGAAGTTATGACCAAATGAGTACAACATTATTCTAATTGATTTCGACCTTTGTATGACGATGAACTTTCTTTCTCGCTTCATGGTTTTAATATTGACAAATCTCATAATCGCGCATTGTACTTGAACGAAAAATCGCTTTACCAAAACATTGCCCTTCAACGGAAGTATATTCATCAAAAAGAGTTGACGGTTTGAGATTTATAATGAGAACAAATCATTATTTCACAACAATTATTATTTATTTCTCTTGCATAATATCATTAATTTTCTTTTCTTTTCTTTTTTTTTTAATTTTTTCTTATTGAAACTTTTTAAGAATCACATATTTTGTAACAAATTCAAAATGACAAGTATTTATATTTCAAATAATAAAACATTTACTTCTTTTTACCAAATTACAAGCTTTCTTCATTTTTAAAATTTATTTTTCCAATAGCCGTTTTCAAATTCTTCTCCGTTTATCATTTAAATAAACCTTATTATCATAAAAGATTCTTTTAAATTTGTAAATCATTTACAAAATTTCTTTTCCTTTAGTTTTTTCCTTATTTTTTAATATGAAAATAGTTTACACAAACATTTCACACCCTTTCAACATATAAACACCTTATACAAAATTTTAAAACATTAACATTTTGAGTGTTCAAGATATTCAACTCATTAAATATTTTCTAAATAAGGATGTAAAATAAATTCAAAGATTTCTCTTGCATAAATACTATTACTTCCCACTCTAAATTATTTTACACAAAATTCATTTCTCAAAGAATCATTTTCTATAAAAAATGAAAAAATCAAGAAAATCCAATATTTTCTTTCCTTCAAGTTAAATTTCTATATTTTAAATTTAATAATTGGAAAAGCCTACCTCTAAAAATAAAAGTTGTATATGTATGTGTGTGTAACCAGAAAGGATTTTCTCTTATTAAATTTCACCTCAACTACATTTTCAAGACTTTCTTTTATTTGGTATATAGTGTGCCTTTATGCACAAAATATTTTTCCTTAACAATTCCTTCCGCAAAATTTCTTTCTTATCTTAGCATTATAAAAAAAAATTAAATCTCATTTTGTTTTGCAAAATCATACTCGAAAAAAATATTTCCCACCAAATCAAAGTATTCAATATTCATTCACTTAGTACACTCATAATTGAATTATATTTCATTTCAAACTTCATTTAAATTAGAAATTCATATAAAAAAGTTTTATATCATTTTACACTTTTCTAAAATATAAATCCTAACATTCATCCAAACCATAATAGGATATGCACAATCATCCAAAATATCGTACAAATTTTATTTAACAAGCATATATGCAAATGAATGTATAAATTTCACAATTACTAAATAATACTTGAATTTCAATACAGAAATATCTTTTCAAATAATACTCTAGTTTTTTTTCCCAAAAAATGCATACTCATTTTATATATTTTATTTGTCACAATATCATAGGATACCACCTTTCAAAAATGCAACTTATATGCTTCCATAAAATATTATTTTATCTTTAAAAACACTTTTTCAAATTAACCACTTTATCCTGTAAAGCCTTTAATATGTTTCAAAATTCTATCTTCTTTTAAAAAAAATATTATATACTCACTAAATATTTTATACTCCAAAATACAGTGTTCAAATGTCTCGTTCTAGTGTTTAGGAAATTCCTATTAATAACATTGATCAGGCGCATTGACCATAATTCTTAAAACACTCAACGGGCGATTTAACATAAAAATTAATTTCCATATGATATA
The DNA here is from genome assembly GCA_030737815.1 of Allium fistulosum. Classification (NCBI taxonomy): domain Eukaryota; kingdom Viridiplantae; phylum Streptophyta; class Magnoliopsida; order Asparagales; family Amaryllidaceae; genus Allium; species Allium fistulosum. The sequence goes on from CM060901.1 coordinate 724,468,750, forward strand.
CATATATCTTTTAATACTTTATGCCTTTACCAAATATTTGCTTGCCTATTATAAACATATCGAATTTCACATATATGCATAACCTTTATTAGAAAGATTTTAATTTAAATAGATGCTTTTTTCGATCACTCTTTATATTTACATACAAAAATAATTCAAAGATATCAATTCCATAACACACTCATTCATCCATAATTACTTCAAGCAAACATCAACTTTTAAATTCATCTTAACATTTAGTTAATTATACCTATGAATTAAAACTTCATTTTATACTAATTTAATTTTTCAATGTTTCTTGCGGTAGCTACACCACCGAAGACAATGCAAGTTCTTATTATTAATATTGAGCAAGTTTCCAACTCTCAATGATGATTCATATTCAATACTAATTTTAACAATTATTTATATTTCAAAGCATCCAAGCATCATCAACCAAATAAACATTTAAAAGAACAAACTAATAAACATGCTCAGTCAAAAATAGTCCATATGTTTCCGCTACGCAACTCTGATCATTAACGGATCAATATACTATAATTCAATTCTACACCATTGGGGGTATAATCTAAATTATCCATTAAATCTCATTTTTGACAAAAGTGAGTCCCAATTCTAATAAAACTTTCATAACAATAGTTTATATAGTATTGCAAAAAAACTTTACAAATACAATTCAATAATTATTCCCAAATAATCATTTATATTCTACCCTTACACCATAAAGGACAGGACTCTAAGTCCGTCCAAGCCAAGATCCGTGTCTCATATATTCTATATTTTTCAGAAACGCGACTCTGATACCAAGCTGTGATGCCCCACCTCTAAACCCATACCAACAAAGAATATTACATAGTAATATGGTCTGCTAATACAGAGAATAAGGTTGGTTAGAAGCGACCAGACGTAAATATTCCCTTGGGCTAACACCGACACATCATTCTTACTAAATATTCGAGGATCTGAACTTAATAATTGACGTGCACAGCCTCGGCACAAGGCAATAAACACGTTGGCAAATAAGAGTAGAATAATATATAATATATCATAGAACACAGAATCACATATCACAACGGAAATTATAATACATGTCAAATATATTACATCGAGTAAGTATACAAAAGAGAATACTAAACTCACATATATACAAACAAATCATTGTATCTCATATACGAGTCATACAAAACATAAACACAAGGACTATAGCCTAAATGATACATATAATATGACTATCTCTATAAGCTAGTCCCCACGGTCAACGAGTCCCAATACCTGAAATGTCTAGCCCTACTCGAGTATTAATAAATAATAAACGGGTAAGACTATCTCTAATTAAACAAACAAAAGTGATATCACAGGAGAATATAAGAGACTATCTCTAATTAAACAAAAGTGATATCACAGGAGAATATAAGAGACTGACAATAATAGAGTCATAACCATACATAATATGCCATCCTCTAAATATTAAACGGCATAATCACAATAATTCACCATATCATAAAATAATACCATGCTTTTCATAAGAAATCCTCTCAAAATGTGGTAAATCGAAATATGTTACAATATAAACATAAACTTGCATGAAAACAAGTGAAACCTTAAGACAAGCATGAAAGCGAGTCGAAACCAAATACAAGCATGAAAGGAAGTCGAAACCAAGGTCAAGCATGAAAGCAAGTCAAAACCAAATACGAGCATGAAAGCAAGTCAAAACCAAATACGAGCATGAAAGCAAGTCGAAACCAAAGACAAGCATGAAAGCGAGTCAAAACCAAAAGACAAGCATAAAAGCGAGTCAACCAAAAGACAAGCATGAAAGCAAGTCAACTAAAAGATGAGCCGATACTCGTCGATTACGCATGAAAGCATGAGGTACAATCCCTTCCTAAACACAGGTACAATCCCCTTTTAGACGGACGAGCCTAGTGTCCTCATAACTCAAGGCGTACATTAAAGTACATTGAAAACAAGTTTGAGAACAAGCCAACGTGCAAAGACGTACGTGAAAGTACGTCGGTGAACATGCCTAAAAGCGAGTCACCACATCCGAAAGTGTCATATACTATCTAATGTTAAATATTCAAAATTCGCTTAATGTCCCATAACCACTTTGTGACTCTTGAATATTTACTATAAGCTAGTAAACTCCATTCCACAAAATAATATATCAAACAAGTCGTATACTTAAACAATGAAGCGATAACTAATATCCCATAACCACTTATTGTTACTAAACTATTTAAGTATATTTTTCATTTCTTAGAAAAGGAAATAATTAGCACAAAGTCAAATTTCATGAAAATTCGATAAGGTTTCAAAAGAGAAGCAATTATTTACAAAGCCTAAGTAATAACTTTACAAAACTATAAATTGATATTCAAAATACTTTATATACTTTTAAATCTCTTCTTTTAAGTCCATGAACCTTTTTTATAGATATTACATCTCTTGAAAACATTCAAATATTGGTCTAATGACCGTATTAGGTATTTTGAAAAACACTTCTTATTTAAATATAGTCTTTAAATTGAAATTTATATTTCTTCACATTTTAAAATTATATCTTAAAGTATTTTCTAACAATAATACTTGAATTTGAAAATATTATCATAAACATAATTTATATAATTTGTAAAGTAATCTCAAACTATATATTTTATACCATATTATTTTCTAGATTTATTCTCCAAATACCTTAATTTAATACACATACACATATTATCATTAATAAATCCCAAATTCATAGAATTGAAATTCTATATTGCCTCAAAATCGAAGAATCAAGTACAACCCAGGATTTAGAAATCCAAAATTGCTTTTTCTAGAGCCAATTGCTCTATATAAAATATTATTCCGAAATATGAAATTATTTACCAATTCGAGTTGCTTTCCAACAAACTTCGATTACATAATAGTGTACAAGCATTGACGTACTATAACAATTTTATTCACAAACGGATGGAGTTCCGTTTGTAAATTTACACTATCAAACACTTCCAGGAATCAACATCCCAACCCAAACAAGTCCATCAAAATCATATGCAACAAATATGACAATTCATCGCATGCATTAACAACTAGATACCGATGTGAAAAGGAAATTCATTTCAACTAATTCAATATAGTTAATCATAACATGCAATTAAATTGAGATAGGAAGTAGTGAGTTTAACAACCCACCTTAACCGTTCCTTTGCACAATTACTGTACCCGTTTCTGTCATAGCAACACTTCTTCTCAAATCACGTGCCTGCTGCTCTGCCTCAATCGTAGGCACTACTAGTCGACACACTGTCTTCCTTCAGCCTTCGAACCACCTCGCTTAGAAACCATCTTCGCGCATAGCACCTTCAACCTAAAACGCGCGCTGCTAGGCTCGCAACCCCATGCTCGAGCGTCGTCAGATCCGCTTCCATCACCAGCCGCTTCATCATCCTCCTTGAGGCAATCGCTTGGCCGCGACCTCCTCATCTGTCGCGCCTCCCCCCACTGTCATCGAAGATGAGGCGTCACCTCCCTATACTCGCGATAGTCGATGTCGTCTTTTTTCTTTGAACGAAATTATAAAGCGATCATATTTTTTTGGCAAATTCTATTTCAACCCATATTTTCAATTAGTAGCCCCCCCAAAATATTAAAAAGATTGTAAACCCCCAAACTTGCTTAGTAGCCCCCCATTTGTTCCAAAATTACCCCTAAACTTATCTGTACTATTTTTTTTTTGAGTTTCTGTGTTCACCACGCACTGACAAGACGTGGTTAGATACCTAACCACGTAGAGACTATGCGTGGTTTATCATATAACCACGTAGTGGCACTACGTGGTTATATTACCAACCACATTTGTTCGCTCCGTACTGGAACAACATTATGTTTTAACCCAGCGTGGTACTTCCAAAACAATAAAAAAATTACGTAAAAGTTGGAAAGTAGGGTTTTGGAGTTTCGATGTTTTAGAACAGTGAAAAATTACGTAAAAGTTGGAAGAATTGAGAAAAAAGCTTCTTAAGGGTATTTTTGTCTTCAGAAATTTATTTTTTGAAGGGGGGGCTACTAAGTAAAATTACGGGTTGAAATAGAATTTGCCTATTTTTTTTAGGGATTCAGCTAGCAATTGAAACAAAAGGAGGGTACGGTTTTGGAGAATTAAGGAGATGCGGGTTTAAGGTTTACTAATGAAGAATGGGCTGGGTTTTGAAGTGTTAAAGAAGGAAATAAAAAATGAATTAATCTATAACCAATCTTATTCTCAATTAAGTCCTTATATCAATCAATTTCCATTACATTTCCTTAAATTGCAATTTGAAATCACTTTATTCACATATAAATAATTCTATCATTGAATTATAAAATCATTTTAAATTTAAATTGATTATCATATATTTTACCTAAATTATTCAAATTCAACAATTATTCATTTTTGTCGATTTACTGAATTTATCAAATAACAAATAAAACTCTTTTTCATCGATTTAAAATATATAAAATTATTTACATTTTAAAATATTTTATAATTATTACAACATTTTATTCTAATTTTAATATATTATCTAATACAGAATTTATTAACTAATCTAATTTTATTATAACAAATCCTTCATTAAATAGACTTTTAATTGAATAATAATTTAATTACAAAAATAATAATTATCAAAATCAAATTGAAACACTTTTAATTTAATTTAATTCATGTAATACCATGGCATCAAAAACAGGGTTGTTATATGAAGTCTCTCCAATCATATCAGGCCCAAGTATCAGTTTCTCGCCCACTTCCCGCTAACATGAAGGAGCATTACACAGTCGTCCATACAATGCTTCATAAGGAGTCATACCAATACTCGACTGATAGCTATTGATGTATGCAAACTCCACCGATGTAAATGGTCATCCCATGATCCTCCAAAATCTATAATGCATGCTCGCAAGAGATATTCCAATATACGATTTAATGTTTCGGTTTGCCCATCCGTTTGCGGGTGGTAAGCTGTACTAAGATGCAGCTCGGTCCCTAATGCCTCTTGTAAGCTCTTCTAAAACCCACTGGTGAATAGCAGGTCTTGGTCGCTCACAATAATCTATGGCACATTATGAAATCATACTACCCACTTTACATACAACTCTACCAGCTTGGATGTCGTTCTACTTGACTTGACGGGTATAAATCTTGCACTCTTGATCAACCGATCAACCACGACCCAAATGCTATCGTACCCTGCTTGAGTCCTCAGCAGTCCATTTATAGAATCCATAAATACTTGCTCCCATTTACACTCAGGAATCTCTAATCGTTGCAATAACCCACTAGGTTTCTTCTCCTATACCTTTACCGATTGGCAGTTCATATACTTTGAGATGAATGCCCCAACATCCCTCTTCATGCCTTCCCAATAATAAATTCGCTTCATATCTCGGTACATCTTGTTACCGTCATGATGAATAGTCAACATAGAATGATGACACTCTCATAACACTTCATCTCTTAATCCATCAACATCGGAAACAATTAATCTTTCATCCTTACGAAGCCAACCTTCTGGTTGAGTTCATATTGCCTTATGTCTACAGATTCTACTCCATCTTCTACCCTTGTTATGATCTCCGCTAAGCCTAGCATCTCACATTTGGCTAGTACCGATCTTTTCTATTAGAGATGGTCTAATCAACAAAGTTGCCAACATTTTTGGTTCCAGCTCGAAATGTGGCCTGAAATCTTATCCAGCAATGTACTCAATCTGCTTCCATTCTGTAACAACCCTAATTTTTCCAGTGTCGTTTAAATAGAATAAATTAATATTTATTTGGGAGAAATTTGAATTTAAATGTTCAATTAAAATAGCAAATGGAAATATAATTTGAAATGAGAATTTTAAATTGTGTATTTATCTGATAGACAACATATGTAAATTATTGATGTTAAATCCTTATTTTAAAACTTATTAAACAACGTGCTATTGTTTTCTAGATAATGTGTAATTTTTTATTTAAAGTGAAAATGAGAGTTTTTGGAGTTAAATTAATTTATGTGATTTGTTGTCTTATTAAAAAAATAATCAAATACCTTGTTTTCGGTAATAAAAAATAAGGGTTTAAAAATTATGTTTCATTAATTAATCATGAAGATTAGACGATGAACTTAATTTTAGTGTATTAACTTGAATTTTTCTATGTTGAAATTAATGAAATTTTAGTGTTTTAAAATGGTTTAAAGGAGGTAATTTAACTAAAAGGATTGGCATTTTTATTCTAGTGGGCCAAAATGGAACCCATGTCAACACTTAAGCTAAAATGAGAAGTTCTCCTTCTCATTGCAATCTTCAGTACGTTCATAATTTCAGAAGGAAGAAAACTAGGGTTCCCTTTCCTCTTTCAAAATCAATCAAAATCTCAAACTTAAATTACAAATAAATTCTAGGAAATTCATAGTAAATCAAGGGTTCATGTAATAGTAAAAAAAGGGATTAAATTGGTGTTTTTCTAGCTATCTCGTGGATGTAAGGTGAGAGTAGAACTCACAACTTTCTCTATTGTTAATTTGTTTATTGTTTTGATTAGTGGTTGAATTGTTGTGGAATTAACCTCAATTTGGTTGTGATAATTGCATAGATTGTTAACCCTATTTTCAGTTCACATAAAAACCTAGTTATATGATCACTTTAATCAAATGGTAGTTGATTTTAGGGTTGCATGACACTGGAAATCAGTACCATTGAAGCTAAAACCATTAGAGACCCGTAATCCCCTATTGACGGACACTGGGAGACTTGGAATCGCCTGGGTGTTCACCCAAGTGACGCCATCAGTGGGCCAATCCATAAGGACCGGTGCACCGGTCATGCACCTGGGCAGAGCCCCAGGTGATGTTCCGGTGCTTCCCGTTCGGCCGTTCGACTTCTTACGTGCGTAATTATTTCCTTGTATGTTATATGACTTGGTGTTATCCTTTTCTTGATGGTTTTCCTTATTATGATGCAATACTTTGAAGTATAAGTATGATGATCTCTTTGCTCATATCCGGACACCCGAATCTTGTTTGTGACTTTTGTTTCCATTAAGAGACTATTATATGTTTTGTTGTCAAACACAATTTAAACGCACCAGTTTATAAAGCAATTTATAAAGGAGATGTTTTGAAAATGAAGTGATTTCTATTATATATATAGGAAAAATAAGTATTTTGGATAAGAAGGATTTTGGTGAATATATATTTATAAATACATTTAATTTCAAAGTGATTATGAAGAAAAGTTTATTGTTTTAAATACAATTTTGTCCATGTTTTCTAATTATATTATATTAGTCATTTTGACTATATATTTCAAAATGTATTTCAATGCGAAATTATTTTATTATCAAACACACCATCTCATTTGGACGAGAAATTGAATTAAAGGTTTAATAAAACGAGTGGTTTGAAACTCTAGTGTTTGTTTTACCGGTTAATTCTTGGACTTGTTTGATTAAACTTTTATTTACACGAGTGGAGTTTACTAGCTTTTAGTAATCATTTGAGCATCGTCAAGTGATTATGGGACATTAATCTGTACTCTTATGATTACTAATTGGAAGTGGATAGCACTTATATATTTTTCGAGTTTTTGGACTCAATCTTGGGTAAATCCGTTTAGGCAAATTAAATGGGTTTCCATGTCCATCTTGTGATACTCGTTTTCAAGTGAGTTATAATTTGCGAAGTGGAACCTTTTGTAGTAACACATGAAGTGCATATGTATATTGTATTGTCTTGCAATGTACAAATCTATTGCTTGGATTCATGGATGTAATTATTGTGCTCTTATTGTTGTGGTTGCTTTGACTTTAATGAATTTTGTAAATGATCATAAACTTAATTAAAATACGTGAATCATTAAATTAAGTATAACGGTGTTAGTGAAGTACAACTTATGGATATTTATCCTTGTCATTTATGCAAGTTATTATTATCAGTATCTCACCTTTTGCGATAATTAGAGACAGTCTGACCTGGGTGTTATTTTAATGCTCGGGTCAGACCGAGACTTGACAGGTACATGAATTCAGTGGCTTTGGATGTAAGCTAGCTTAAGGAGTTTTAATTGATGATATTATTATTAATGATGTACCATTTGAGCCTTGTGTGTATATATACACACATACATGCATATATATATATATGTTTGTTCTTATGTAGACTTTTGTAGATAAGTATATTTGAGACATGTTTGTGGTTATGGATGTATTTGCATATAAATGTCTAGTATTCTCTTTTGTAGACTCATTCTTTTGAGAAGATATTGATGTATATATATTTCTATTGTGACATTTGATTCTATGATGTATATTATATTGTGTATTGTTCTGAATTATAGTATACCTCTATATTATTATTTTGTGCTAGGATCGGATATGTTGAATTACCACTTGTAAGAAAGAAAAATATAGTCATATTATTCGACACATTCGATACTCGCCCAAAGCAATTTTACAGATGGTCGCTCCTTACCAGCACTATTCTTTGCACTAACAGACAGTAATACCCAGCAATAAACTTTGTTAGTGTGGGTCTTGGGATGGGTCGTTACACATTCCAAGAACATTGCTCCCAAACTAGCGTGTCTTCTAGTCAATGCATCGGCAACTACATTCCCTTTTCCTAGTGTACCAAAATCATAAGAGGCTAAGAACTCCAACCACCATTGCCGACAAAGGTTGAGATCCTTATGAGAGAGAAGTTACTTAAGGATTTGTGGTACATAGAAAACTCAAACCTTTCTCCTAGGAGATAATGCCTCTACATCTTCAAAGCAAAACTATCACCGCTAATTCAAACCATGAGTCGGATAATTCCTTTCGTGTGGTTTTAGTTGTCGACTAACATAAGCAACAACCTTTCATTTATGCATTAACACCACACCTAATCCAGTACCACAAGCATTTGTATATATTGTCAATTCATTATTTTTGATTGGAATGGTCAAAACTGGTGTGCTAATCAACCTCTCGTTCAAAATCACAAATGCATGCTCACACTTTGCATCCCAAACAAAAGTCCGATTCTTCTTCGTCAAATTGGACAACTATGTCGCTATCTTTGAGAAGTCCTTGATGAAGCGTCTATAGTATCCCGCTAATCCTTGGAAACTCCTCACATCAGTAGCATTCTTGGACTGGTTCCAATTTTGAACCACTGCCACCTTCGCAGGATCCCCTACTATGCCTTGTCCCGAAATGACATGACCCAAGAATCTTACTTCTTCCCTCCAGAAGTAATTTTTAGAGAACTTCGCTCTCAACTTGTGCTTTCTCAACATCTCTAGCACAATCCTCAAGTGTGTCTTTTGCTCCTCTTCAGTTCTGGAATAGATTAGAATATCATACATGAACACAAGAACAAACCTATTCAGCTGGCCTATGAAAAACTAATTCATGAGTTCTACAAAATATGCCGAAGCGTTGGTCATCAACCACTCATAAAAGCCCAATGGCATATGAATCACAATAATAAGCACATTCTCCTTCGCTATTCACAACTGGTGAAATCCTGTTGCCAAATCCATTTGAGAGAACATCTTCGCACCGTGAAGCTGATCAAACAAGTCATCAATGTATGGCAGTGGATACTTATTCTTTTTCATCATTTTATTCAGCTCACAATAATCCACACACAACCTCAAAGAGCCATCCGCTTTAGTCGCGAATACCACAGGTGCACCCCACTCAGATATACTCCTTCGAATGAACCCTCTCCTTAATAGGTCAGTTACTTGCACCTCTAATTCCTTTTGCACTCTAGGTTTCATACGCCTCAAAGGCATAACTATAGGTCTAGCATCCTTCGTTGAGCCTATTCAAAACTCAATCTCTCTATGCAGCGACAATCCAGTCACTTATTCAAAGACTTCCTATAACATCCCCCTACTTGGAGGCCCAAAACTAACCGCTACGGATGTTGCAGTCATCCATAGTTATTAATCCTCGGCGACCAAATACGGCGGTGTTAGATTCATTGATATACAGAAACACATGAATATGGAAAAAATTTAAAACTTCAAACAAAATCACATTCCATTTCAAAACATTTCCAATTCATTACATAATCCCACAATCGCAAATCATATTTAGAGAAAATATTTATTACAACATACGCCAAGAGCGACATTTGAAATGCCCCTTTGGATGATCATAGTATATATAGGCAATATAACAACTTTGCCATTTCAAACAACACAGCGAAATCAAGTAAAAGAAAACTCTATATAACTATCATGCCTCCTGCACATCTCCGGAAGCTTTAATCATCTAATGAAGTACCTGAAAATCTCAACTCTCAAACTACTCAAAATCAATTGAGTACCCGAGAGTTTAAGGGGAAAACATAAACTTCAAGTCAAACATAAAGCCTGGTATGAAAAATAATCTACCATCTTAAATCATTTAGATATCTAGCGAGACCACGTCGCTTAGCGGAACGGGTTTTCCCCTCACTACTATCTTAAAACCTTTATAAAACCATATAATGTATTCCTGCATCCACAATGGTTAAACATCGATATTTAAAAATATTATGATGATATGCAAACATGTTAAAACATATTGGATTTCACATCCACTGTTTAATTGACTCCATGTCATATTCATAGTTTCTAGGGTCACTATTAACCTATTAGTTTTCATGGGCTTACTAATAACCTTTTTATAATATATAGACTCCATGTTCTATTTCATAGTTTTCATGGGTGCACTATGAACCTATTGGCCCATGCCAATTAACTTAATTAATTCATGGGTTCCTCTGAACCTATTGGTGACTCCAATAACTTCTCGCTTATCCTAGTTTTCATGAGTTAACTAGGAACCTATTGACATCTGTCAATAATTTAACCTGTATATAGTTTTCATGGAATCACTATGAACCTATTGGTAACTCCAATAACTTCCTAATCAAAGTTTTCATGAGATCACTATGAACCTGTCTCCCCGACAACTTCCATATTTAAGCATCCTATGTTCTGGTCTCCCTGACCTCTTGGATGCAATTCTACCCATCCATGAGTTTAATCAATTTATACTCAATACTGGGTTAACCTAGTTGGTTCTTCTACCCTTTATCCCCAAAATACAGTTATGGGTCCATTATAATGTGAATATATTTATATTTAAAGAAGCAAACATAATTACAAAACAATATTACTCCTGTGGGTTTAATGTCCTTGAAACACTTTTCATATAAAACATGGTTAATCCCTTTAACCTATAATTTTACCAAGGAAAGCTTCTTCTTAAAATCATTTCAAAACTCCTTTAATTTAGCCATTGGTTTTTCCTTTAAGAATGAGTTTGGATTACAAAACCTTTCGAAACCTTGCTTTCGACTTCATAGGATGACCTGCTTCGAAAGCATTAAAATCTATCTTCAAAACATTAGGATTTTGCCTTTCAAATACTTTAAAACCTACTTTTAGAAACCTTTTGATTGTATTAAAGTAGTAACATTTAACTTTAGAAGCATAGCTTCGAAACCAGTTGAAAGTACCCCTTTCGAAACCATTGGAAGCAACCCTTCCGAAATTATTGAAAGTCCCCCTTTCGAAACCATTGGGTTTATATTTAAAATATTAATTAGGCCAAAGTGAATATATGCGAAAGAATCTCTTTCGAAACCATCCTTTATCATATAAATATATTGGGGAAAACATGATGGCGTCGGCATCATCTCTTTCGAAAACTTCAAACCATTTAAATAAAACATCGAAGGATAGCGTCGAAACCCCTTTCGAAGCTGTTGCCTTCGAAACCCTTGGACCCTTTCGAAAGCATTTAAGAAGAGGCTCAAAACTGAAAGTGTACGTGCAGTACTAAGGATCGTGTAATATGGTATATAAATGCGGAAACTGATAATAGCAGTAAAATAAAAATTAAAGTAAGCACACCAGGAATTTTTATACTGGTTCGAACTTCCCGTTCTACGTCCAGTCCTAGAATACCCTCTGGATTTAAACTAAACCCCTCACTTAACCCGGAGGAATAGGTATACGACACCTGAGCAGCCGAACATGAATTTTTCCGCCTCAACAGTCGAAGAGGACTTCAACTTAACAAAAATAATTTGTCGACGAATGTGTTCTGAATAACACTGATTGTCTTTTGATAGTACAGCTTTCCTATAATCAAATCCTCAAGAGTATATATGTGTGTGAAGATTTAGAAGGAAGATAATCACATAGAATCGAAGTATATGAATTAATTCAAGGATTCTAGTGATATTGAATGAGAATGAATGCTTTTTATTTGCAGAGAATAATAGAGAATAGATTTCTGAATTAAAACAAGAATTAGTGATTGTAGAAGTGAATTGAACATGTTTATATAGTTGTAGAATAGTTACAATCTTTCATGAAGAGTTTCAATCAAAAGTTGTGTCCGTATCTCTTGGATTGAAGGACATTCCTCTTCATGAGCGATCGCAACTCTTCAGAAAACTAGCCGTTATGTTCAGATCGGTTGACCGAGAAAACTGGCCGGTCAGCTGAGTTTACAGACGTGTATAAAACAGTGCATATCTGTGCACTTGACATAGAGTCGGTCGACCGTGGATCCTGGTCGGTCAGCCGACCTGTTGTCATTTGCACAGTGCACACTTATTTATGTATAATTCAATATAAATCAATATGTGTGTGTGTGACTACTTGAGGAATGATTTTAACAATATTCTAAGACTCAATACACTAAAATATTCATACTAATCTCTGGATTGTAGTCTTGTCACCTCTGTAGTGCACAATATATACTTATTCTCTTTTTGTCGCTTTCGTATAGTATTATCGTCGTATGATCTCTGAAGCTTGTGTCATGAATCAAAACTCATGAATCAACATTCTCCCCCTTTTTGATTGATGACAATACTTATGTGACGAAGTAGTCATATTATAATTCTCCCCCTGAATATATGGCGACTTTTCTGCAAAAACTTTGTTAGCTTTCATATATTTCTCCCCCTTTGTCATCGACAAAAAGGAATACTTACCTGATGTAATATGTAAAAAAATATGGAACATGTAACATAAGTAAGAAAACATCGAGTTATAAATATTACATACTCAAAAAATAGGAATATTAATAATGTTTTCGTACTACACAACATCTAACAATAGACATGTTGTTCATAAAAAATTCTTGAAATTATGAAATAGGAAGTTGTAAAACAATATGATTACTCCTCATCATCATCGGAATCCCAAAATTCTGGACGAATATTTTCTTCCGGAGGAACAGGTTCCTTACCACGTCTTTGAGTGTGAGGAACGTGAGTTCCCGATGTACCGGAACTTGTGTTATCTGAAGTAGACCAAGAGAAATTTGGTGCCAGTCTTTTTCCGGAAGCAACAAAAGAGACACCGGCTTCGGAAGTACATGATAAGGCATCCCATAAATTCACGAAGAAGCCCTTGATTTTCTTGAAACGACCATCAATCTTTCGTAGCCGGGCATCCAAGGCTAGTTGATTTTGAGCCAAAATATCAATGGCCGCCTCCGTACTAATTCTGGGAGTTGGTCGTTGAACTGAGGATTGGCGGGTTATTCGTCCGAAGTATGAGTAGATAGCTGAGGTGTCGAATAGCTACGGCGTAGTTGCTCTCTCGGAGTAGTACTCCATTGCTCAAATCTTATAAATCTAGGTGGAGCATCAGGCAATTTCATTAACTTTATTGTCCTTGAATCAAAAATACGGACTTTGGAGGTTTCAGATTCCGGAGCATTGATGACGAAGCTACCGATCAATCTCATTATGTATTCTCCGTAATAAATATGGAGCATCTTTCCTTGGTTAAAAGAGAGAAATTCATCCATAAGAAGTTGTGCCCAATTAACTCGTATTCTCCTACAAATAGCATACAATGCCTTAAAATTTTTGGGATATACGAGATGATATGAACCACCTCTAGGAACTAAAGATTTCATCATGAATCGATGAAGGAGTCTAGCTTTAGGTCTAAGTGACGATGTTTGTCTAAAATTCGTAGCATCATCTTCGAAAAATAAATGGCTTATCCGGTCATGACTTGATATATTACAATCTACATCATGTAATGAGATACCACCCGTTCTAGCATCCAAAATATGGTTAATTCGATCAATGGAAAGGAAAATCGAAGTGCCACAAACCGATGTCCAAATACAATTGTCAGTGTTTCTCGGCGGATTGACAAGGTTGAGGTTTGCTAGAAATAACTTGACCATAATATGATTGATTTTCAAGTTATTTTTCCTATGGTCAAGGAATGTATCAAGACCACTCTCAATAGCGGCATTTTCAATACCGTAGGAAGCGAAGTCAGGATAACTTACAAATGATTCTTCAAAGATTTTGGCATCTTGAAGTTGTATCCATCTTTGAAGTGCTACGTCATTGACAAGCCATGAAGCGATTTGAGTATCTATGGGAGTTGATGAAGATGAGCCACCGATAGTCTTTGATTTCTTCTTGGGAGCCATTGTTTTGGAAGAAAAGATAAAAATTTGGAAGAATTTTAATGGAGGCTAGGTTAAAAACTGAAATTGGGAAAGCAAAAAGTGAAGAGGTAAGTTGAAAAGGTGAAAGGATGGGTTACTAGTATGAGGTAAAAGAACAGCAGTTTACACGTTCGGTCGACCGAAAAGACTGGGTCGGCTGACCGACTTGGTTATCTGATAGTAGCTGAAACTTTCGAGATGGGTTCGGCTGACCGACTCAAGTAATTCAGTCGACCGACCCCTGTTAGGAATGTTCATTTGAAACTCTCGGGATGGGTTCGGCTGACCGACTCAGAGTCTTCGGTCGACCGACCCTGTTGGAAATGAACATTTTTGCTGTTTTCAAAGAATTTTTTAGAAATATAAATTGTATTTATTATTGCACTATATTTATACATTTTATTGAAGAACAACAACATTATATATATATATATATAATTTAGCCATCGTTCGTTAAAATCTACGTTCCCACGAGTTTGGAGACGGAACATCTTCTATAGGTGACCATCTTGGTGCTATTGGAGTATGAATAGGGTTTGAAGAGGATGAGGGTCTATAAGAAGGTTCATCAACATCATCCTTTTTTGATGAACAAACTTTCATGGCAATCTTTTCTAGAAAACTTAAGCGTCTTGCCGTGACTTTTTGTTCATAGTAGAGTTCCCGTTGCATATCCATTTGTTATTGTTGGTAGTGATGTATTTCATCAATTTTTTGTTTGGTGGATGGAGATATTACCATTGTATTCTTCCCCTTTTTTCCAGGTGTATAGCCTGTATGGGAGTCTTCCCATGGTTTCCACCCATGTCGAGGATCTTTATCCGGAGAAAAGAAGTCAAGGATACGTTTAGGCATGGGAAAGGTAGGATAGGGGCCATTTTCAGGAATGTGGTCGGAACCATCATCGTCCGGAGATGTGTATGATAGATGGGAGTTTTCAGAATTATAGTAGTCATTGTTTGAAGACATTTTTCAAGTTTTGTTTTTGAAATTTTCTTAGTATATGTTTTGAAAGATAAGCATAGTATATATAATCATCCGTTTGCTGAAAAATTAGTGGATAGGAACTAATTTTAAATATAATCACAGAAGTTTTAACAATAAAACTGTTTGTAAATGTATGATTTATAAGTTTAGAACTAAAAATAGTTTTTCTGAAAACAAAACAAATAAAACAAACTTTAAAGAAAACTGAGACAAGAAACACCCATAGCTCAAGTAGCTATAACACAACATTTAATAAGCAAGTCAGAGGTCATGAGTTCGAGTTCCGCTTTGGTCAGAAATAAAACAATTTTTTGTTTTTCAATATTTTTATTTATAAATCTTTTAAAGACATTATTCCTAAGTCACGTCTAAAAAATATTTTCATTTAGCGGTTTAGTAAAAATGTCAGCAATTTGATTTTCAGTATTAATAAATTATAAATTTATTAATCCTTTTTCCAAACAATCACGAAGAAAGTGATGACGAATATCAATGTGTTTTGTTTGTGAGTGATTGACCGAATTTTTAGAAAGATTTATTGCACTAGTATTATCACAATAAATTATAGATTTTTCAAGAAAACAATTAAAATCCTGTAATGTTTGTTGCATGTATATGACTTGTGCACATGCCAAAGAACCAGATATATATTCTGCTTCACACGTCGATAAGGAAACACAGTTTTGTTTCTTACTGAACCAAGAGACTAAGGAACGTCCAATGAAATGACACGTTCCGCTCGTACTTTTTCAGTCCGTCCGACTTCCTCCAAAATCAGCATCGCTATAGGAGACTACTTCGAAAGGACATTCTTTCGGATAAAATAGTCTGAAATCTTTGGTTTTAGTTAGATAATGAATAATGCGTTTAACTGCTCGCATATATGATTCTTTGGAATTTGCTTGAAATCGAGCACATAAACAAACACTCATCATAATATCGGGTCGACTCGCTGTTAAATAAAGTAAAGATCCAATCATACTACGATATAGTTTCTGATCAACACTTTTGCCCTCCTCGTCTTTATCAAGATGAGTAGTTGTACTCATTGGATTTGGCTTGGAAGAAGTGTTTTCCAAACCAAATCGTTTAATTAAATTATAACAATATTTTTCTTGATTAATAAAAATTCCATTTTCAATTTGTTTAATTTGTAATCTAAGAAAATATGACAATTCTCCCATATGGGACATTTCAAATTCATTTGTCATTATAGTCGAAAATTCCTGACATAGTTTTTCATTTGTCGAGCCAAAAATAATATCATCAACATATATTTGAATTATTAAAATATCTTTATTAGTTTCCTTAATAAAAACCGTTTGATCTACTTTACCAATTTCAAAACCAGATTCTAATAAATAGCTTTTAAGACGATCATACCAAGAACTTGGTGCTTGTTTTAAACCGTATAACGCCTTTTTGAGTTTATAAACATGATCCGGAAATTTTTCATGATTAAAAAGAGGTGGTTGTTCAACAAAAACATTTTCTTTTATGTATCCATTTAAAAATGCACTTTTAACGTCCATTTGATAAAGTTTAAAATTATGAAAACACGCGAAAGCCAATAAGATTCGTTTTGCTTCAAGTCGGGCGACTAGAGCAAACGTTTCTTCGTAATCAATTCCCTCTTCCTGATTATATCCTTGTGCAAATAATCTAGCTTTATTCCTGGTTATATTTCCTAGTTCATTTGCTTTATTTTTGAAAACCCATTTAGTACTAATGACTGATTGATCACTAGGTCTAGGAACGAGTTCCCAAACTTCGTTTCGTTCGAATTGATTTAGTTCTTCTTGCATGGCAAGAATCCAGTAGTCATCAGTTGATGCTTCTTTTATATTCTTAGGTTTTATATTAGAGAGAAAAGCTACATGTCCAACTTGATTTAATTGATGTCTGGTTTTAACATTCGTATTAACTTCTCCAATTATATTTTGCACAGGATGATCTCGTAAAATTCTAGGTGGAGATTTTATTATATTAGGAGTAATGTTTGTATTTTCATTAGTTTCATGAATATCAAAATTTTCATTTGTATTACTATTTTCATTCTGAGTAGTTTTATCATCAGAATCAATAGTAAGAATTGGATTTATATTTTTAAAATTTTCGTCAAATGAAACATGTAGACTTTCTTCGATAATTTGAGTTTTTTTATTATAAATTCGATAAGCCTTGCTTCGTTCCGAATATCCAACGAATATTCCTTCATCGGATTTTGGATCGAATTTTCCTAGTTGATCTTTAGTATTTAAAATAAAACATTTAGAGCCAAAAACTTTAAGATATGAAATATTTGGTTTTCTTCCATTTAGAAGTTCATATGGAGTATTCTTAGTTAATGGTCGAATAGAAACACGATTCAATACATAACAAGCAGTAGCTACAGCTTCTGCCCAAAAGTGTTTCGATAAAGTGGTTCCATTTAATAAAGTTCTTGCACATTCTTGTAACGTTCTATTTTTCCTTTCTACAACTCCATTTTGTTGTGGTGTTCTAGGAAACGAAAAATTATGGTTAATACCATTCTTGTTACAAAATTGTTCAAAAGCTTCATTTTCAAATTCTCCTCCATGATCACTTCTTATGTTTTTAATTTTCAAACTTTTAATATTTTGGATTCTTTTAACAAAAACTTTAAAATTATCAAAAGTATCACTTTTATTTTTCAAAAAGAAAATCCAAGTATATCTAGAAAAATCATCTACAATAACAAATACATATTTATTATGATTAATAGACTGCACTTGAGTTGGACCAAAAAGATCCATGTGTAAAAGTTCAAGTGGTTGTTCTGTAGATATTACTTTCTTTGACTTAAAAGAGGATTTTGTTAGTTTTCCTAATTTACATGCATCACAAAATATATTAGTTTTGAATTTTATATTAGGTAATCCTTTAACTAATTTGTTTTTAGCTAGTTTGTTGATAGTATTAAAATTGATGTGACAAAATCTTTTGTGCCAAAGACAAGAATCGTTTTCTTTAGCTACTAAACACAAATTTGAATCATTATTAACATTCATATTTAAGATATAAATGTTTTTATCTCTTTTTCCTTCAAAAATAGTGTTATGATTTTTATCGAAACTATTACATTTATTTTCTGAAAAAGTTATATTAAAACCTTTATCGCATAACTGACTAATACTTAATAAATTGTGTTTTAAATTTTTAACTAATAAAACATCAGTAATAAGAGGTAAATTAGAGGTACCGTTGCTACTGACATCGCCTTTGCCGATGATATATCCTTTTGAGTTATCTCCAAAGGTGACTGCTCCTCCATTTGAGTATATAATGTTTGACAACATTTCTTTGTTTCCAGTCATGTGTTTTGAGCAACCGCTATCTAGAATCCATTTTACTCTCTTCTTATGTGGTACTTGCAAAAAGTTTATAAAAAGTTGGTACCCAATCTTTTTAGGGTTCTAAGAGTTAGATCTTAGGAAGCCAAACCCATACGGGTTCAAAATTCCCTTTATAAACATAATTCTTGTTATTATGAACAGTTTCCATAAACATTTTGATATGTTTATTCCTTATCAAAATATTATTTGTTTTTGGAATCCATATCTTGATGGTTTTAGTGTTTGGATAAACTGTTTTCTTAATATCCTTCTTAATATTATTATTAATCCTACTTTTAGCAAAATTATTTTGTTTCTTAAATCCTAATCCAGATTTGTTGTTAGAGGTTTGAGAATTTTCAAGTATTCTAGAAAGATTCTCTCCTCCTTTATTGAAATTAGATACATTTTTAGAAATATCATCAAATTTTATTTTAAGACTAGATTTTTCTAACTCTAAATCCTTAATCTTAGAGTTTAAACTATTATTTTCGAAAAGTAAAACATCATTTTTATTTTTCTGAATTTCTAGTTCTTCAGATATTAACGAAATTTGAGAAGATAAATTAGAATTTGATTGTTGAGAAATTTCAAGTTCCTCTTCTAATATTTTCTTCTCATCTTTCAGCATATCTACTTCTAAAACTGTCCTATCTAACTTTCTTTGCAACTCCTTATTTTTCTTTTTAAGTTGCTTTGCTAAATTTACTAATTCAGAATTAATTTCAATTAAATCTTCAAAAGTAAGATCACTTACATCGTCTAACGAAGCCATGAAGCATACATTTGCTTGTTCATTATCACTTTCACTCTCTGATGAGGATGATGAGTCAGTGTCGTCCCAAGTGACTGAAAAAGCTTTTCGTTTGGTTTTGTCCTTCTTGAAATTATTCTTTTTACGCTCTGGACAATCCTTCTTCATGTGTCCTTTCTTATGACATTCATAACATTCCATTGCTGAAGATGATGGTTTGCTGCTATTGGAATTGTTGTTGGAATTATTTTTGTTTCCCTTGAATTTGTTTCTGTTGAATTTAAAAAACTTTTTGAAATTTTTAGCGATCATTGCCATATCTTCATTATCTGAGTCGGAATCATCTTTTTCTGCTTGAAATGCTACATTTTTCTTTTCTTGTGCTCCATTTCTTTTTGCCTGCAAATTTACTTCGTAGGACGTTAAATTACCTATCAATTCTTCTAGTTTTAATGTTGACAAATCAGTTGCTTCTTCAATACCTAGGACTTTTCATTCCCATTCGTCCATTAAAGAATTTAAGATTTTTGTAACAACATCAAAATCAGTAAACTTTTGTTCTAATGATAATAAAGCATGATAAATATCCTGGAATGTAGAGTACATGTCATTTATAGATTCATTTGGCCTCATTTTGAAATTTTCAAATTGATTTTTCAACATAGAGATTTTGCTTTATTTAACTTTGTTCTTTCCTTCATGCGACACTTTAAGAGTTCTCCAAATTTCATAACCGGAAGTGCACATGCTAACTCTATTGAATTCATTTCTATCTAATGCACAAAATAAAATATTCATAGCCTTTGCATTTGAAGTAGCATCTAGTTTTTGTGTGTTACTCCAAGTTGAGTATTCTTCAGTAGGAGTCGTGTACTCTCTTTTTATAATATTCCAGATATCGAATCCACTAGATTGCATATAGATTCTCATTCTAGTTGACCAATAATTATAATTTATACCATTAAAAAGTGGAGGTCGTGAAGTCGATTGACCTTCTGTGAAACTAGAATTAGTGTTAGTGCTAACATCGTTAGTTTGTGTGGTTGCCATATTACTTAGAAATAAATATCAAATAAATTTGTGACGGTTATAGGATAACCTCGCTTTGATACCAAATGAAAGTGTACGTGTAGTACTAAGGATCGTGTAATATGGTATAGAAATGCGGAAACTGATAATAGTAGTAAAATAAAAATTAAAGTAAGCACACCAGGAATTTTTATACTGGTTCGAACTTCCCTTTATACGTCCAGTCCCAGAATACCCTCTGGATTTAAACTAAACCCCTCACCTAACCCGGAGGAATAGGTATATGACACCTGAGCAGCCGAACAGGAATTTTTCCGCCTCAACAGCCGAAGAGGACTTCAACTTAACAAAAATAATTTGTCGACGAATGTCTTCTGAATAACACTGATTGTCTTTTGATAGTACAGCTTTCCTATAATCAAATCCTCAAGAGTATATGTGTGTGTGAAGATTTAGAAGGAAGATAATCACGTAGAATCGAAGTATATGAATTAATTCAAGGATTCTAGTGATATTGAATGAGAATGAATGCTTTTTATTTGCAGAGAATAATAGAGAATATATTTTTGAATTAAAACAAGAATTAGTGATTGTAGAAGTGAATTGAACATGTTTATATAGTTATAGAATAGTTACAATCTTTCATGAAGAGTTTCAATCAAAAGTTGTGTCCGTATCTCTTGGATTGAAGGACATTCCTCTTCATGAGCGATCGCAACTCTTCAGAAAACTAGCCGTTATGTTCAGATCGGTTGACTGAGAAAACTGACCGGTCAGCTGAGTTTACAGATGTGTATAAAACAGTGCATATCTGTGCACTTGACACAGAGTCGGTCGACCGAGGATCCTGGTCGGTCGGTCGACCTGTTGTCATTTGCACAGTGCACACTTATTTATGTATAAATCAATTTGTGTGTGTGTGACTACTTGAGGAATGATTTTAACAATATTCTAAGACTCAATACACTAAAATATTCGTACTAATCTCTGGATTGTAGTCTTGTCTCCTCTGTAGTGCACAATATATACTTATTCTCTTTTTGTCGCTTTTGTATAGTATTATCGTCGTATGATCTCTGAAGCTTGTATCATGAATCAAAACTCATGAATCAACAAAACATCTTTAAAAAAACACTACCTTTTGAAATCATCGATGACTTCAACACCATCGAAAGGCTAAAGAATGGTAGTAGGGCTTCGACTAGGTCGGAAGCCCTTCATTCAAAAGCATTATTTCATAAGTAAAGGAACTTAATCGAAAGTAAACATAAGTTGATGGCAACCCCCTCAAAATCTTTTCAAAACCTCTTTCGAAAACCTATGCTTCGACTCCTTCGAAGGCTTAAACAAAACAATGCCAGGCGCTTCTCTTTTTTAAACAAACCAAGGTATCGACTCCTTTAGAAGCCCTGCTTTCGACACCTAACCTTCCGCCTTTCTCCAATCCATTGCGTACCATCTTTGTGATACCTTTTGTATTGGTTTCGACTTAGTAGGTTTCTACTGGGTTGAAGGCAAAAGCTTTGTGTCGAAAGGTACTCCTAAAGTAGGCGAAACCCACTTTTCTGGAAAAACCTAGTTTAATACTAAAATAAGCTAACCTTTTTCTAACTAACCTGCCATGTGCCAACAACAAATTAGTTGCCTTAACTTTTTCAAATTCTTTACTAAAATAACTGCCGCTAATTTCAGATCTAAACCATGGTTAAGTTAATCGAATAAGCCCTTCCATTAAGCAAAACCAATATTGCAAAGAAGTCCCTCTTCTAAAATAATTTAATTTGCATAGCAAATTACTTTGGAAAAATCCCCAAAAATTCCCGAAATTCACTTTAATCATGTTATCTAACATATCAAAATTCCAAACCCAAATTCTTAATATATTTTCCGAAATAAATTTATAAACCCAAATAACCATATTTTTCTTCGAAAATTCATAACAATCTTTCCATAGCTTGGAAAATTATCAAAATTAAAACCCAACTCTAAAATCATGTTTTACATAACATAAAAAATTTCTATGGCATTTAATCATCAACATAGATTGGTTTCTCCCTAAAACCGTGTATAATCCCATTTAAACAATCTTGTTTAAATTCAACAAATTAATATTTAAGCATATCATCAACCAATTCATCATAAAAACGAATTTACCCTTAAATTCGAAAACATATGATTCAAAACAAAATAGAGATGGAATTATTATTCATCTTGATTTAGATAAGGAGATTGGATTGAGATTGATTTTCCCTAAGCTTGAATCTCTAGCTTTTAATTGTATTCCTCTTGTTAATAGCCGACTCTCATTTCTTACGTTTTTGTTAATGTTTTCAAAATGACGTGAATGTGAATGAAATGGTAGGAACGAAAATATATCAAGGTAAGGATTATGGGCGGCAAATTTCCTATTATACCCTTATGTAATTTAATTAACCTAAAAATCATTCTTAAGCCCATTTAATTATTTTATTTGGCATGGCCTTAATTAGATTTATTCAAATCTCAACACCCTTATTACTTACATTTACATTATTCTATTTAAATTATCTAATTAAATCTCCTGAATAATGTTATCAAAAATTAGGGGTGTTACAGGCTCCTCTCCTTAAAGAATTTCGTCCTTGAAATTCTGTAAGGACTAAATACTAAACATAGCAATCATTTGTAACGACTCATAATAACCATACTAGTCTACCTGACTAGGAATTATCTATATAAATCTAATATAGACATACCCTCAAAGCAGATCAGGTTAAGTATCTCGAATCCTATCCTTTGTCTCCCAAGTACAGTCCTTTTCGTTGCACTCTACTGAACTTTCGCCAACTTGACTGTCTTGTTCCTCAATCTTTTCTCATCTCTCACAACAACCCGAACTGGTTTTCTCACAAAATTTGAATTAGGCTCTACTACTAGATCTTCTAACCCTGTCGGAGGAATAGTGGCCTTTGGATCCTGCACATACCTGCGAAGATGAGACACATGAAATACATTACGGACACCTGCCATACTGCTCGACAACTCTACTCTGTATGCGAGCTTTCCGATACTTTCTATAATCTGGAATGGACCAACATATCTTGGTGCCAGTTTCCCTGACTTCCCAAACCGTACCACACCCTTCATCGGTGATACCGTAATGAAAACTCAGTTTCCAACTGAGAGCTCTAGGTCTTTACGCCTCTTATCTGCATAACTCTTCTATCTGGATTGAGCTTACTTCATCCTTTCTCAGATCAACTCAATCTTCTCTGACGCCTTCCTAACCAAAACTGGACCTAAGACCAATCTGTCTCCAATCTCTAACCAACATGTTGGTGATTTGCATTGCCTTCCATACAAAGCTTCAAAAGGCACCATTCCTATACTAGTCTGGTAACTATTATTATAGGCAAACTCAACCAAATGTAGGTGATCCTCTCAAGATCCACCAAAGTCCAGCACACAAGCTCTCAACAAATCCTCGAGTACCTTGTTGACTCTCTCTGTCTGCCCATCTATCTGTGGGTGATATATGGTACTCATCTTGAGCTTAGTGCCTAACACATCCTGCAGACTCTTCCAGAATTCGCTAGTGAATAAAGAATCTCTGTCACTGACTATGCTACTAGGAACTCCATAAAGTCTAACTATGTTCTTCATGAACAACTTGGCCAAAACAGGTGTCGTCCTGGTCGACTTTACTGGAATAAAATGGGCACTTTTGGTCAACCTGTCCACAATGACCCATATACTCTAATTTTCTCTGCTTGACCTTAGCAACCCATCTACAAAATCCATGGATATCGAATCCCATTTCCAAACTGGAATCTCTAGAGGCTGAAGCAACCCACTTGATTTTTGATATTCGACTTTCACTTGTTGACAGTTTACACACTGCCTAACCCATAAGCCAACATCCCTCTTCACGTCTCCCCAATAGAAGCTTCTCTTCATATCTTGATACATCTTTGTCCCTCCAAGATGAATCGTAAACTTGAATCGATGACATTCCCCAAGAACTTCTTTCCTCAAGTTCTCAACATCTGGAACACATAGCCGTCCCTTCTTTATCAACCATCCTCTCTGGTCAAGACAAAAATCTTTCAAAACATCGACCTCGGTTCCAACCTCAAGCCTTCTAATCTTATCGACTAATAATGGATCCTCTTTCTTCTTAGAAGCGATTCTCTTGATCGACACTGGTCGAACTTCTAAATAGGACAACCTGGCAATACTTTGACTAGAACTAGAAATCGATCTTAATTGCGCACCACAAATGGCCAAAGCTTCTAGATCCTTCCATTCTGCCAACATAGCCAACAAAACATTCTGGTATCTTTTGCTGAGAGCATCCACAACCTTATTTCTTTTCCCAGGAGTATACTTTATACCAAAATCATAAGTAGCCAAAAACTCCAGCCACCTCTCCTGTCTCATATTCAACTCCTTCTGAGAGAATAAATATCTTAAAGACTTATGATCAGTATACAACTCGAATCCCTCCCCCAAGAGATAATGCCTCTAAATCTTCAAGGCAAAAATCACTGCATCCAACTCTAAGTCGTGAGTAGGATATCTTACTTCATGCGATCTAAACTGCCTAGATGCATAGGCAATGACTTTGCCCCTCTACATCAACACTGCTCCCAATCCAGTCCCACGTGCATCAGTGTGTACTACCAACTCTTGGTTTCCATCTGGAACTACCAGCACCGGTGCATTGGTCAACAAATGCTTTAACTTAAGGAATGCTTCCTCACATTTGTCAGACCAAACAAACTTCACCTCCTTCCTAGTAAGCTTAGTCAAAAGCGTTGTTATCCACCAGAAATCCTTAATAAATCTCCGGTAATAGCCAGCGAGTCGGAAAACACTTCTAATCTCGGTCACTGCCTCTGGTCTCTTCCAATTATTAACAACTTCAATCTTATCTGGATCGACTGAAAATCCTTTCTTTGAAACCATGTGACCATGAAACTTAACCTCTTTCTTCCAAATATGACACTTGGAAAACTTTGCCTTTAGCTGATTCTGCCTCGGCGTCTCAAGCACAACTCTAAGATGATCTTTATGCTCCCTCTCATCCTTAGAGTATATCAAAATGTCATCTATAAACACCAACGCGAATCTATCCAAATACTCTCGAAAGACTCGGTTCATCAAATCCACAAAGAAAGCAGGTTAATTCGTCAACCCAAATGGCATCACTAACCACTCACACGAACCATACCTAGTCTGAAATGCTGTCAAAGGAATGATGTCCTCTGCCACTCTCAACTGATGGAACCCTGTCGCCAAATCCAACTGGGAAAACACTCTGGCTCCACTCAACTGATCAAATAGATCATCTATCATCGGTAGAGGGTACTTATTCTTTATCATCCTTTCGTTCAACTTACGATAGCCGATACACATCCTCAACGACCCATCTGGTTTCTTCACGAACACCGAGGCTGCTCCCTAAGGCGAACTACTTGGTCTAATAAAATTCCTTCCTTCAAGATCCACTAGCTGCACCTTTAATTCCTTCATCTCAGTCGGTGTCATCCTGCTAGGTGGTCTACTTATAGGTTCAGCTTCTAGTACAAGATTTATCTGAAATTCAACAGCTTGTTTTGGTGGTAGTCCTGTGACTGGCTCAAAAACATTTGCAAACTCTCTTGCTATTCGAACCTGACTTATCTCTTCCACTTCCATTGCATTTAACAAAGCACAACTACTCTAGTTAGAATTATCTACTGAGAATATAATTCGGTTGTGACTATTAGGGTGTCTTAGTGATATCTCCCCATCCTGGCAAAATATCCTAGCTTCATACCTCCCTAACCAATCCATACCCAAAATGATTCCGAAATCTACGAAATCGAAAACATATAGACTGCATGCAAACTTATGACCTAACAAATCAAGTTCTAACTGGTCGCATCTCATCCCTAGAGTTGCATACCCTCCTATTGGATTTGAAACCCTTAAGGAAGTAACAAGGTATGTGGGTTCGAAGCATAACCTATCAACCAAATACTGTGATATAAATGAATATGATGCACCGGTATCAAATAGTATCTTAACTGGTATACTCTGAATCAAAAACGTACCTTCCATCATAGTCTTTCCTTTATCAGCTGTAGTAGGCTTAGCTGATGATCCAACTGTAAAGACCTTCCCCTTGTCTGCCCTGACTGGCTCTGGACACCGGTTCTTGTAATGCCAAACTTTATCACAGTTAAAGCACTTCACATTCTTCTTATCTACAGCCTTCTTCCCCTTGCCTGATCGACACTCATGAGCATAATGACCCTATTTCACACTTAAAGCACACTAAATCAGCCTTTGCCTTCTTGGCAGCATCACCTTTCTGGGCTTCCTTCTTCTTAAAGAATTTCCTCTTCTTTCCCTGAGGACCGTGGGATTCAACTGGCTTCTCTCTAGCACAACCAGCCAGCATCTCTTCATAGCGAATGACCATCTCCACCACCATATTACAAGGTTCTCGAATATGGGTCATGGTCATTCTAGCAAGATCTGGTCTCTGTCCTCGAATGAACCTCTCATTCCTTCTGATGTCAACGTCAACCATAGCATATCCATATCGAGACAGCTCATCAAACTTAGCAGCGTACTCAATTATTGACATCTCTCCTTGAACTAGATCCATGAAATTCCTCATCAATGCCAACTTAACAACCTCATATAGAAACCTCTGCTCAAACCTCCTTCTGAAATCAGCTCATGTCAGCTCTTCCTCCGGAACTCTAGCAGTCACATTAATCCACTAGTGAAGTGCTACCCCTTGCAACTGCCTAGAGGCCAGCCTCCTCTTTTGCCCATCATCCAATCCTAGATCATTAAAGATCCTCTCACAGTGTAATAGCCAATTATCAACCTCAACAGCATCCTCTATTCCAACAAACGAATTTCCACTTAAACTGGTGTAGTCTCTACTTAACTTGGCATAGTTATTACCAACTGGAGCCACAGGATTAGCTCCTCCAACATTACCAGCAACCCCAGCTTGCAAAAGATTGGCTAACAACTGATAAACCATCCCCGCATCTACTGGCGGATTTCCAGCACCAACATTGGCCTCGGCATTTGGGTTAGCATTAGCATGTCGACCTTGGTTCCTCCTGGTATTAGGTCAAGCATTTTCGTTAGTTATGGTGCTTCCTCTACCTAGATTTCCTCTTCTGTTTCCTGCTTCCATATCCTCTTTCTCATAAATCTGCATACGAGCCTTAGTAAGATACATAAGAATGGTCGAAGAGAGAGGGGAATGCGTACTTATACATACATACATATATATATATCAAATAAAAGTACGTTACTATAGCGTTAACCAGAACCCCGATCATATCTTCAAATTCATTGGATTATGTTTGAAAATCTTTTAGGATTAACTTTCTTTTGAATTTTCATAAATCTATGCTCTAAAACCAACTTGTAGCATCCCCCTACTTGGAGGCCCAAAACTAACGGCTACGGATGCTACAGTCATCCATAGTTATTAATCCTCGGCGACCAAATACGATGATGTTAGATTCATTGATACATAGAAACACATGAATATGGAGAAATTTTAAAACATCAAACAAAGTCACATTCCATTTCCAATTCATTACATAATCCTACGATCACAAATCACGTTCAGAGAAAATATATTTATTACAACATACGCCAAGAGTGACATATGAAGATGCCCCCTTAGATGATCAGAGTATATATAGGCAATATAACAACTTTTCCATTGCAAAAAACACAGCGAAATCAAGTAAAAGAAAACTCTATATAGCTATCATGCCTTCTACACGTCTCCGGAAGCTTTATTCATCTAATGAGGTACTTGAAAATCTTAACTCTCAAACTACTCAAAATTAATTGAGTACCCGAGAGTTTAAGGGGAAAACATAAACTTCGAGTCAGACATAAAGCCTGGTATGAATAATAATCTACCATCTCAAATCATTTAGATATCTAGTGAGACCACGCCGCTTACCGGAACGGGTTTTCCCCTCACTAGTATCTCAAAACCTTTATAAAACCATATACTGTGCTCCTGCATCCATAATGGTTAAAACATAGATATTTCAAAATATTATGATGATATGCAAACACGTCAAATCATACTGGATTTCCCATCCTCTGTTTAATTGACTCCTTGTCATATTCATAGTTTCTAGGATCACTATTAACCTATTAGTTTTCATGGGCTTACTAATAATCTTTTTATAATATATGGACTCCCTGTCCCATTTCATAGTTTTCATGGGTTCACTATGAACCTATTGGCCCCTGCCAATTAACTTAATCAATTCATGGGTTCCCCTGAACCTATTGGTGACTCCAATAACTTCTCTCTTATCCTAGTTTTCATGGATTAACTAGGAACCTATTGATATCCGTCAATAACTTAATCCGTATATAGTTTTCATGGGATCACTATGAACCAATTGGCCCCTGCCAACCACACTTTATAACATAGTTTCCATGAGATCACTATGAACCTATTGGTAACTCCAATAACCTCCTAATCAGAGTTTTCATGGGATCACTATGAACTTGTCTTCTTGACAACTTCCATATTTAGGCATCCTATATTCTGGTCTCCCTTACCTCTTGGATGCAATTCTACTCATCCATGAGTTTAATCAATTTATATTCACTAATGGGTTAACTTAGCTAGTTCTTCTACCTTTTGTCCCCAAAATACAGTTATGGGTCCATTATAATATGAATATATTTATATTTGAAGAAGCAAACATAATTACAAAAATATACCACTCCTGTGGGTTTAATGTCCTTGAAACACTTTTCATATAAAACATGGTTAATCCCATTAACCTATAATTTTATCAAGGAAAGCTTCCTCTTAAAATCATTTCAAAAATCCTTTAATTTAACCATGGGTTTCTCCTTTAAAAATGAGTTTGGGTTACAAAACCTTTTGAAACCTTGCTTTCGACTTCATATGATGACCTCCTTCGGAAGCATTAAAATCTATCTTCAAAACATTAGGCTCCTGCCTTTCTAATACATTAAAACCTTCTTTTCGAAACCTTTCGATTGTATTAAAGTATTAACATTTAACTTTAGATGCAAGCTTCGAAACCAGTTGAAAGTACCTATATCGAAACCATTGGAAGTAACCCTTCCGAAATCATTAAAAGTCCCCCTTTCGAAACCATTGGGTTTATACTTAAAATATTATTTTGGTCAAAGTGAATATAAGCGAAAGCATCTCTTTCGAAACCATCCTTCATCATATAAATATATTAGGGAAAACATGATGGTGTCGGCACCATCCCTTTCGAAATCTTTAAACCATTTAAACAAAACATTGAAGGATAGCGTCGAAACCCTTTTCGAAGCTGTTGCCTTCGAAACCCTTGGACCCTTTCGAAAGAATTTAAGAAGAGGCTTAAAACATCTATAAAAACAAACACTACCTTTCGAAAGCATTGATGACTTCAACACCATCGAAAAACTAAAGAACGGCAGCAGGGCTTCGACTAGGTCGGAACCCCTTCTTTCAAAAGCATTATTTCATAAGTAAAGGAACTCAGTCGAAAGCAAACATAAGTTGATGGCAACCCATTCGAAGGATTTTAAAAACCTCTTTTGGAAACCTATGCTTCGACTTCTTCGAAGGCTTAAACAAAACAAAGGCATGCGCTTCTCTTTTTAAAACAAACCAAGGTATCGACTCCTTCGGATGCCCTGCTTTCGACACCTAACCTTCCGCCTTTCTCCAATCCACAGCATACCATCTTTGTGATAACTAGTGTATTAGTTTCGAGTTAGTAGGTTTTGACTGAGTAGGTTTCGACTGGGTTGAAGGTGAAAGCTCTGTGTCGAAAGGTACTCCTAAAGTAGGCGAAACCCACTTTTCTGGAAAAACCTGTTTTAACACTAATTAAAGCAAACATTTTTCTAACTAACCTGCCATGTGTCAACACCAAATTGGTTGCCTTGACTTTTTCAAATTCTTTACTAAAATAACTGCCGCTAATTTCAGATCTAAACCATGGTTAAGTTAATCAAATAAGCCCTTCCTTTAAGCAAAACCAATATTGCAAAGAAGTCCCTCTTCTAAAATAATTTAATTTGCACAGCAAATTACTTTGGAAAAATCCCAAAAAAATTTAGATATTCACTTTAATCATGTTATCTAACATGTCAAAATTCTAGACCCAAATTCTTAATATATTTTCTGAAAAAAAATTATAAACCCAAATAACCATATTTTCCTTTGAAAATTCATAACAATCTTTCCATAGCTTGGAAAA
Source organism: Allium fistulosum (assembly GCA_030737815.1). Classification (NCBI taxonomy): domain Eukaryota; kingdom Viridiplantae; phylum Streptophyta; class Magnoliopsida; order Asparagales; family Amaryllidaceae; genus Allium; species Allium fistulosum. Next base: position 724,499,634 of record CM060901.1, read on the forward strand.
TTATCAAAATTAAAACCCAACTCCAAAATCTTGTTTTACATAACATAAAAATTTTGCATGACATTTAAACATCTACATAGATCGGTTTCTCCCTAAAACCTTGTATAATCCCATTTAAACAATCTTGTTTAAATTCAACAAATTAATATTCAAGCATATCATCAACCAATTCATCGTAAAAATGAATTTACCCTTAAATCTGAAAACATATAATTTAAAACAAAATAGAGATGGAATTATTATTCACCTTGATTTAGATAAGGAGATTGGATTGAGATTGATTTCCCCTGAGCTTGAATCTCTAGCTTTAATTGTATTCCTCTTGTTAATGGCTGGCTCCCCTTTCTTACGATTTTGTTAATGTTTTCAAAATGATGTGAATGGGAATGAAATGGTAGGAACGAAAATATATAAAGGTAAGGGTTATGGGCAGAATATTTCCTAATATACCCTTATGTAATTTAATTAACCTAAAAACCATTCTTAAGCCCATTTAATTATTTATTAGGCACGGCCTTAATTAGATTTATTCAAATCTCAACCCCCTTATCACTTTACATTTACATTAGTCTATATAATTTATCTAATTAAATCTCCTGAATAATGTTATAAAAAATTAGGTTTGTTACACTTCCAGATACTGTTTAGCACTAGGCACAGATGGTAGCCCCTCTAGTGGAACCTCTAGCGAACATAGAAAGCTAACTATCACTCCATCCTCTTGTAGGTAGCTAATCACTACCGTTCGCCCTTCCACATCTTCGATTATCACCAATAGCTTCTCCCAATCCATTATTGTCACATACTTCTTAAGCCAATCTATTCCTAAGACAATCCCGAACCCAACAAAATTCAAGACAAAACAATCACAAACAAAAGAGCATTCATGACTTGATAAAACTAATCCGTTATAAATCGTGCATAGGCTAGTAGAGCCTCCAACAGGGTTTATCACGATCAAGGGCCAATCTACTATCTCAAATCTCAATCCCAATCTGTCTACTAGGTTACTACATATGAATGAATGTGAGCCCCAATATCAAACAAAACTCGAATAGGAACATCACCAATAGAAAGCATACCTTAAATAACAACTCCCTTTCCCTTCTCCTTCACCGAGGGAGCACTTGACGAAGTCGGGACTGCATCCAAAGCATATGCTTTCACAACCTGCTTATCCTTCATCGGTTCTGGACAATCCTTCATCAAATTCCCGAGCTTAACACAATTATAGCACTTTCTTTTGTCGCTCACTTTGTAGTCTTTAATCAGGTGAAACTTCTCCTTGCACCCGTAGAAGTAGGTTCCCATTTACCCTTATTCTGACCATTCTTCCCTCGAGACTTCTTCCTCTTTCGTTCCACTTCTTCTTTCCTTCACCATTTTGCTGCGGTTTTGCTCTTTCTTTCCAGTGGAAACAACCATAGTTGTCCTAGCCTTAGGATACAAATTCTCGTGATGAAGTGCTTTCTCACAAGCTTCTCAAATGGCTCATCAATGTGTTCCACTAACTTCCCTCTAAGATTATCATCCAAACCAATAATGAACTTCTCATTCTTTCTCAATGGAGTGTCAATGAATGACATCTCATACTTCGATAAAGCATCAAATTCAGCAAAATACTCAAAAACTGACTTCTAACCTTGCTTAAGATCAGCAAACTTCCTGAACAGCACCGACTTCTGAGCAGCCGGAATGAACTTCTCCTCGAACCTTGTCTTAAAATGATACCAAGTGTTAGGAACTGGAGATAGTGGTTTTGATGACAACAACCTTTGTAACTTATTTTATTATAACTTATATACTAACACTATTGTCTAGATATATATGAATGTTATTATGCGGGATATATATAAGGCATGTACTGATTATTGAAGACTGTACAGTATAAAGATCAAGAATGAAGAAATCAAGTTTGAAGACTCATGAGTATCAAGATTAAGATGTCAAGATATGTGTCTAGTTTATTGTTAAAACTTCATGATAGCATGGAAATCTTCATTCCGAATTTCATTTGGGATGGAACCCATTTCTACCTTCTTAGTGGCTTACAAACCCACGACAAGTAGCTTACAAACCTACGACAAGTGGCTTACAAACCCACGAACATTCTGGTTTTGTACAAGTTCTTGAGTCCTGATGTGATGAGATATTCTGCAGGAAGAAGCTTGCAAAACTACTTCAAAATGGTTTTTCAAAACGATTTTCAAAACTGCTTTTCAAAATATTTTAGCCTTCAAAATTATCTTTTCAAATGATTTTCAAATAGATGTTTTAGCCTTAAAATATTCTTTGTTTTTGTGTTTTAAAACATAGTAAAATTAGTTTATTTTACTCCAGAGTCATTCATTTTGTTTTCATTTCAATACCATTTTCAAAACAAATTTTATATTATTTTTAACATAGGGATGTCGACATCATGGGATACCCCATGTCGACATGGTGGCCGTTGAATTCAAAAGTTTCAATTTTCAAAAGAAGTGTCTATTTGTTTAAATCTCTTCACGAATGGTTATGACTGTTGGTGCTCTATAAATAGCCTGCACAAACGAATTTTTTAACCAACTGTTTTCATATTTTCTTCACTCCTTCTTCTCCACAAATCCATATTCTAAAATATTCATATTTTTAAGTTCGTGCCGAAATTCTGTCGAATTCTCAAGTGAATCAAATTAGAATCTCATTCTTGTTTGATTCTTTGCCCTCTCTCGAAGATCAAAGTGCTATTCAGAGTTATAGGATCAATTTGTAATCAAAAGTTTATCGAGTCTCTCTATAAGGTGTGGTTGTGCCTGGAAATCAATTGGGTAAACTTGTGGCCCGTAAATCAAGAGAGTTTGCCCCGGACTCGTGAGACAGGAGGGTACCTCAAGGCCTTTAGAAATTGAGGATTGTAATCTCGACATTGGTATAATAAAAATCTATATGAGGTGTTTGCCTTGGTACAAGACTGGATGTAGGGTAACTCCGAACTAGTATAAAATTCGGTGTGTTCTTTCCTTTTACTGTTTTTTATTTACTTTCTGCATCTGTGTTTGATTCTGTGATTGTTCTATGATTAAGTTCTGCATTTGTTTGTGTCATAATTTTAATTTAGTCCATATAAGTTGTAGAATTCATTAAACACTATTCACCCCTTTCTATTGTTAAATTAGCCTTAATATCCTTAATCCGCACTCCCTTTCAATTGGTATCAGAGCATAGGTTTTCATAGTTTTCATAATTTGAAACTTGAAAAGTTGAAAATGGCATTTTTAGAAAGTTTTGTTAATACTAGTTTGAATCTATGCATTTCATCAAAGTATCATAGGTCTGCATATAGTTTTTATGAAAAATCAAGTTATCTACCGAATTGGTTTGTTATGCAGGAACAGTAATGTTACATGGCTTTTGAAGAATCAACAACCAATGGAAAAACTGTGCAAATTAAGAAAGATAAATGGATACTTAATAGTGGGTTTTCAAGGCATATGACTGGAAATCCCGAGATACTCAATGACATTATATATCAAGATGGTGGATTGGTCAACTTTGGAGACAACTCGAAAGGATATGTGATTGGCATCGGCAATGTCGGTAATTCTAAAACTCCTCTTATTTCTGATATTTTGCTAGTTAGTAATTTAAAACATAATCTGCTTAGTATAAGTCAACTATGTGATGAAGGATTTAAATTAAATTTGGAAAAGATAAGTGTCACATCGAAGATAATAAGTCAAATATTATCTTTGAATGAATTAGGAAGAAAAACATTTACATCCTTAGTATGAAAGTTTCAAATGATAACTTATGTCTTTTGGCTAATACAAGTGACCCTTGGATTTGTCATAAAAGATTTGGTCATTTAAATTTCAAACTGTTATCTAGGTTATCAAAACTTGACTTAGTTAGAGGTCTTCCCAAGTTAAACTTTAAAGTAGATAGTATATGTGATGTTTGCCAATTAGGAAAACTTAAGAAAAGTTCATTTAAATTAAAAGATATGATTTCTACTTCTAAACCTCTAGAATTACTTCATTTAGATTTATTTGGTCCATCTCAAGTTCAATTAATTAATCACAATAAATATGTTTTTGTAATTGTAGATGATTATTCTAGATATACTTGGACAATTTTTCTTAAACTTAAAAGTGATGCTTTTGAATTATTTAATAATTTTGCTAAAAGAATTCAAAATCAATTTTCTTTAAAAATAAAAACTATTCGTAGTGATCACGGTGGAGAATTTGAAAATGAAAATTTAGAGAATTTGTGTAATAAAAAAGGAATCACTCATAATTTCTCTTTTCCAAGAACTCCACAACAAAACGGAGTGGTAGAACGTAAGAATAGAATGATTCAAGAATGTGCTAGAACAATACTTTCTGATAGTAACTTACCTAAAACTTTTGGGCTGAAGCAGTCGCTACAACTTGTTATATATTAAATAGGATTTTAATTAGACTATTAACTAATAAACACCATATGAATTACTTTACAATAAGAAACCCATAGTAGCTTATTTTAAAGTTTTTGGTAGTAAGTGTTTTATTCTTAATACAAAAGATAATTTAGATAAATTTGAACCTAAATCCGACAAAGGTATCTTTATCAGATATTCTAATAGAAGTAAAGCATTTAGAGTTTATAATTTAAGAACTAACACTATTGAAGAAACAATGCATGTATCTTTTGATGAAAATTTTAAAGATACTATGCAAATAGAAGATGAAGAAGATTTTGTAACTTTAAATAATGAACCTAATGAAACTAATTGTGAAATTAATCAACCTAATAAAAGAATTAGTATATTAAAAGATCATACTGTAGAAAATATACTAGGAAATATTGAATCTATAGTTAAAACAAGAAATCAACTAAATAGTATGAGTAATGTAGCTTTTATATCAACTATTGAACCTAAAAATCCAAAGGAAGCATCATCTGATGATTCATGGATTCTTGCTATGCAAGAAGAATTAAATTAGTTCACCAGAAACGATGTTTGGGAACTTGTTTCTAGACCTGAGGATAAAAGTATAATTGGAACAAAATGGGTTTATAAAAATAAAATGAATGAACTCGGTGAGGTCATGAGAAATAAATCTCGTTTAGTCGCGCAAGGTTATTGTCAAGAAGAAGGAATTGACTATGACGAAACCTTTGCACCCGTAGCAAGACTAGAAGCTATCAGGATTCTACTTGCTTTTGCAAATTACAATAATTTCAAGTTATATCAAATGGATGTTAAAAGTGCTTTTCTAAATGGTTTTGTAAAAGAAGATGTTTATGTTGAACAACCTCCACTTTTTGAAAATAATGAATTTCCAAATCATGTATATAAATTAAAGAAAGCTTTATATGGTCTGAAACAAGCTCCTAGAGCCTGGTATGAAAGACTAAGATCTTATTTACTACAATCTGGTTTTGAAATTGATAAAATAGATGTAACTCTTTTTATTAAAAGAAACAAAAATGATATTCAATTACTACAAATATATGTAGATGATATAATATTTGGGTCAACTAATAACATAATGATTAAAGAATTTTCAGATATAATGACTAAAAAATTTGAAATGAGTCATATGGGAGAGCTAAGCTTCTTCTTAGGACTTCAAATCAAACAATTAGATAAAGGAATTTTCATTAGTCAAGAAAAATATGCCAAGGATTTAATTAATAAATTTGGATTGACCACTTCTAGTGGGAAACCAACTCCAATGACAACTAATGTAGCTTTAAGTAAAGAAGATAAATCAAAAGATGTTGATCAAAAATTATATAGGGGAATGATTGGTTCGCTGCTTTATATAACAACAAATCGTCCTGACATCATGCATAGTGTCTGTCTCTGTGCAAGATACCAATCTCAACCTAAAGAAACTCACTTAAAAGCTGTTAAAAGAATTTTAAGATATGTAAAACATACTTTAGATTATGGTTTATTTTACCCTAAAAATGATGTATTTGATTTAATTTCATATTGTGATGCTGATTACGCTGGTTGTAAATCAGACCGAAAAAGTACAAGTGGAACTTGTCACTTTCTAGGACATTCTCTGGTTTCCTGGTTTAGTAAGAAGCAAAACACTGTATCCTTGTCAACAACTGAAGCTGAATATATATCTACTACTTTGGCTTGTTCTCAAGTTATATATATGCAACAAACTTTAAAAGATTTTGGATTAACTATAACTTAATCACCAATTTATTGTGATAATACTAGTGCAATAAACTTATCTAAAAATCCAACTCATCATGCTAGAACAAAACATATTAATACTAGACATCATTTTCTTAGAGATAATATAAGTAAAGAAGTCATGACTCTTGAATATATTAATACTGAAAAACAAATTGCTGATATATTAACCAAACCATTAAATGAACAAAACTTTACTAAATTTAGAAGAGAATTAGGTATATGTTCATTAATTGAAATATAAATTATAAATAATACAAGTATAATTAATAATTAATATAAATAAATAAAAAATTTCAAAAATTGAACTTGGGATGTCGACATGACCCATCCGCCTATGTCGACATACAGGCCGAGATTTTCAAATTTAAATTTCCCTCTAAAATTAGTTATTTGGTTATATATTTATATATTTCGACTTTTACTCCTTTCCTCTGTTCTATTCTCTGTAATAAACTTCTAAAACAGTAAATTAATGGCTTCCTCTTCTAATAATGAACCTTCTTCACCCACTTCTCCTCATTCTGGCCCTTTTCAACATTCCACACACGTACAAGTCATCAAATTACAAGAGAAGATGAAAGATTTGCTTCAAATAATGATGGAAATTCAAGTGAGTCAACGGCGAATGGCTAGAGAACAAGATAGGCAAGGCGAAATTCTTAGGAATTTAAAAAATTCCTTATGGATAACCATGCCAGTCCCATTGACATCGAAGAATCGTCACAAGCCATGGATTCTGAAGAAGAAGAGCCTATGGAAGAACCACAAGAGGATCAAGAAGAAGAACATCCTCTGTCGAATCCGGATGTTCATATGGACGAAGACGATGGCATGATTTGCGTTGAAGAGGTCCTTTTTGACGCTAATGGGAACTTGGTCGAACAACGTGTAAACTTTTGTTTCCACTATCCAAATTGTTCGGTCCATAAATCACCAATAGCTAAGGGTCCTCATTAAGCGTTTTTCGTTTTTTGTTTTTCTCTTTCTTGATTGTATATTAGTTTGTTAATTTGTATATAAAGTGTTTTCTTAATTAATGTTCTTCTAAAAACAATCTTTGGTGTATGAAATCTTGAATTCCATTTAAATTAGGATGCTATATTTAACTCATACATAGTTATTATTCTTATGTCATATGTTTGTTTATCTCATTTTCTATTAAGTTCAAGGTTTATAGGTTATTGTTTTGTTGATGAAAAAGGGGGAGAAGTTATATAAAATAGTAGGCTTGGAGTAAGGGGGAGTTGTTGGTGTAAGGGGGAGTTATGGTATGATCGAAGTGGTAAGTATATTTTATAAGGTTGTCATCGTCAAAAAGGGGGAGATTGTTAGGAATTGGAGATAGTGGTTTTGATGACAACAACCTTTGTAACTTATTTTATTATAACTTATATACTAACACTATTGTCTAGATATATATGAATGTTATTATGCAGGATATATATAAGGCAGGTACTGATTATTGAAGACTGTACAGTATAAAGATCAAGAATGAAGAAATCAAGTTTGAAGACTCATGAGTATCAAGATCAAGATTTCAAGATATGTGTCTAGTTTATTGTTAAAACTTCATAATAGCATGGAAATCTTCATTCTGATTTTCATTTGGGATGGAACCCATTTCTATCTTCTTAGTGGCTTACAAACCCACAACAAGTAGCTTACAAACCTATGACAAGTGGCTTACAAACCCACTAACATCCTGGTTTTGTACAAGTTCTTGAGTCCTGATGTGATGAGATATTCTGCAGGAAGAAGCTTGCAAAACTACTTCAAAATGGTTTTTCAAAACGATTTTCAAAACTGCTTTTCAAAATATTTTAGCCTTCAAAATTATCTTTTCAAATGATTTTCAAATAGATGTTTTAGCCTTAAAATATTCTTTGTTTTTGTGTTTTAAAACATAGTAAAATTAGTTTATTTTACTCTAGAGTCATTTCATTTTGTTTTCATTTCAATACCATTTTCAAAACAAATTTTATATTATTTTTAACATAGGGATGTCGACATCATGGAATACCCCATGTCGACATGGTGGGCGCTGAATTCAAAAGTTTCAATTTTCAAAAGAAGTGTCTATTCGTTTAAATCTCTTCACGAATGGTTATGACTGTTGGTGCTCTATAAATAGCCTTCACAAACGAATTTTCTAACCAACTATTTTCATATTTTCTTCACTCCTTCTTCTCCACAAATCCATATTCTAAAATATTCATATTTTTAAGTTCGTGCCGAAATTCTTCCGAATTCTCAAGTGAATCAAATTAGAATCTCATTCTTGTTTGATTCTCTGCCCTCTCTCGAAGATCAAAGTGCTATTCAGAGTTATAGGATCAATTTGTAATCAAAAGTTTATCGAGTCTCTCTATAAGGTGTGGTTGTGCCTAGAAATCAATTGGGTAATCTTGTGGCCCGTAAATCAAGAGAGTTTGCCCCAGACTCGTGAGACAGGAGGGTACCTCAAGGCCTTTAGAAATTGAGGATTGTAATCTCGACATTGGTATAATAAAAATCTGTATGAGGTGTTTGCCTTGGTACAGGACTGGATGTAGGGTAACTCCGAACCGGTATAAAATTCGCTGTGTTCTTTCCTTTTACTGCTTTTTATTTACTTTCTGCATCTGTGTTTTATTCTGTGATTGTTCTGGGATTAAGTTCTGCATTTGTTTGTGTCATAATTTTAATTTAGTACATATAAGTCATAGAATTCATTAAATACTATTCACCCCCCCTCCAGTGTTAAATTAGCCTTAAGATTCTTAATCTGCACTCCCTTTCACCAAGTAATCTGATCTTCCGAGGTAGCAATGGTAATGATATTCCACCAGTTTGTCGCTCACCCTTGAAGTTGTCTAGAGGTCATCTTCCTCTTTATAGCATCATCCGCTTCCATATTGCTAAAGATGCGGTCGTAGGTATCCAACCAATCTCGCAATTCTACGGCTAACTTCGTTCCATGGAATGGTTTTCCTCCTAGACTAGAATAGTCTTTGCTCAACTTGGCAAAATCAGCCTAGGTGCTTGCACTAGAGCACCTCTGCCAATAGCCATGCTATGAGCATTCTTCATCATATTCTCCATCATAGCATTAAACATTCCTTGGAAATTAGGCATAACAGCTCCTGATCCTTCCCGTTCTCCAACTCCTAAAGTAGAATTCCTCACAGTATTCCTTGTGTGCCAACTCATTCTTATCTGTAACAAAAACGATCAGTCTCTCATAAAGAAAACTGTATTTATGGTGCTCATGCGAATGAGACTTATACTATATAATATATTACTCTATAGTTTTGAAAACCAAAACATACAACAAGTATGCACTCTCCCATATATATGCACTCTAGATCCAGTCTAAGACGATAGCTCCTTCCTTATCTCTACTGGATCATGGTATTAACTCAGGTTAATCACGTAACCAAAGCTCTGATATCAAATGTGACGATCGCCCTATACCTCCAACGCCAATGGTACACAAGTAGTGCACTGCTACCGTGCCCGGTTGATATAGTTAGATCATCCGGGTTGAAAATGAAACAAATACAGCATATAAACTATCATATATCTCATAGCGCATGGATAGTATATAATATCATAGATATAGCAAAAGAGACGGTAATAACAACATGAACCAATCATCAGAGTATAAGATCCATGGAGTTATACACTGATAGTCATAGAGTTTATATGACGGAAACAAAGTTAACAACTATCTCAAATACAAGTAAATAAGCAGACACTACTAAGGCTCTCCAGTGCTACATAGCGGAATAAGCAAAGTAATCCATATAAGATATAATACAAGATAACTCCATCCAGCTCGTCCTCCGTACAACTACTGCATCGCCTAGACCTGTTATCTAGTCTACTCATTTAAGAGTATTCAAGATAATAAGAAGCAAAGCAAAAAACCTTGGGTCAGACAATAGTCCGGTGTAAATGGTAAATGAATCTAAAAATACTACACTAGTAAATATAGTAAGGAATAGAGGTACACGAATCATGCCTAACCTGTCCCTGCAAGCAAAGAGTTAGCACATAACATATAATATGCTACTCTACAATATCATAAAGGTACTATGCAAAATAGAATGGTGGATGTCCAGATATCCATATCTCCAGTACCTACTCCCAATGATATCCACGAAGTAATAGCCCACTAAAGAAAGCATCCATTGCATCCATCAAGCAATACTCACTATCACTCATCCCTATGCTCTGAATATATGATAACTCGTATGGCCCCGTGCCAGGGACTAATAGAAATCCCAGTTTTCTTTATACTCTCATATCACGCAGCCTAAAGCTTAATACGTGTCCCGTAACCCAAAAGCTAGACACTGGACCCAAAGCCACTGGTCCAGGGTATACAGGTCCCCAATTGATCCATGGGCGTCCCCACTTACAATATCCCTGCTTCAAGTACAATAGAAAACACTCCGAGTATCAACGATTCCTTAGCACCTATATATCCGACCTCTCCTTTACTCTATTTAGATTCGAGCCCTTCTCTTGCTCAATTCAGTTTCCATTATCTAGGAACCCCTCATGTTCCTCATTCTACGGTTCTCTCCTTTATCGAGCCACCATCTTCGGTACCTACTCCCCCCATGAGTCACAAACCAAAGATACATAGCTTTCATCATGTTGTTACATCGCCATCCAACCAGATGTGAATGAGCCAACACCTCCAACACGATCTACAAAACCTCTACTTCATTCCCTAGAAGTTCCACCATTACTGGACCAACCCAAACAACTCGGTATTGGCATAAACAAGTCAATATAGACTTGTTTGCTTAGCCAATGCTTAGCTAACTACGCTTCGTTGGTTCTAGTATTCCATCTCCAAGTACTTTGGACCCCTACCTATCCATCAAAACAACTCGGTCCTATGTCAAAGCCTTCCACCTTCAAATTCTAGAAACAAGTCGTATAGCCTTCATCACTTAGCCAATATCCTATCTCTTGCCTAAGGTTACCTTTACTAGCCTTGATCTTGAATTCCCCAAATCCACCGCCCCTTCGAGCAACATAAACAACTTGGTACCGACATAAACAACTTGGTACCGACATAAACGATTTGGTACCAACTTGTTTACTTAAGGAATTTGGGCACGTGACTTGAACTTTGAACTTCTCCCATACTCCAGAGCCTTCCCTCCATGTTTTGTCCAATTCTGACTAACTTTGCCTCCGATTTTCCAAATTTACCAACCCACCTTTCTGAACATCCAAAACACTAGCAAACAACATCAAAGCACAACATACAATCATGGAATAACATACAATCACATCCATTCAAATAAGCAATACATAGAATTATTGCATTCAAATAAATTCTAATCCAAATCAAAGCAATCAATGAACATATGAATATGAACAAGGTGAATTTCTAGGCTATCGTTACAAATCATATTAGAATTTCTCAATTTAGGTCATAAACATATGTTAACATGTGATTAAACTTAGAAAAGTGTTTTTAGATCAAAAATCATGTTAAAATCTATAATTCTACCATATGAACATGCATAGAATAGTGAGAAATTATACACCACTCACCAATTACCAATTCAACTGATTTGAGTCTCGATCCAAAGTGAACGGCAATGAAAAGCAATCCGAATCAACCAAAATGTCGATCTCTATCTTCTAATCAATGATTTATACACTAATCTCCAATTTGGTTTGATCTAGAGAGTCATTTGAATGATTTTAGAATAATCTAGGGTTAATAGGGGTTTAGATCTGATTTGGGAGAGAGAAAAAAATCTTTAATTTGACTCCTAAAGCCTCTATTTATAGTAATCTCGAATTAGATTAATAAGCCTACTTATGAGCTTTATTAATTACACATTAATTCTAACCAGCAACTGTTTAAACTTAAAATAGGCATAACTTCCTAACTGTAAGTCTGTTTTTTATTATGACCACTCTACGGAATGTGAAACCATCATCCTGAAGCAATGAGTTTGAGATAGTAATTAAAATCCTATCAAAAGTTATACCCCAAAGAAGATTTTTGGGGTTAAAACGGTCACATAGAAATTCAGAAAAAATCATAAGTGTGTAAAATTTCCTTAAGAATCATATTCCAAAATTATAGGATCATACGACCTCATATGAATAAAATAAAAATATTTTACGATCCTCCGATAAGTAAAATACGAGTCTTTACAAATAAGGTTCAGAATTGATTTGGAGAAAGATGTGAGGCCACTTTCACTTCTTTTGAGACATATGGCCCCTCAAAGAGAGATAAGAATTGTATAAGCAGATCTTCAAGCTATTGCAGAAAGGATTCACTCGACGGAGTACTTCGGAGTGGGAAGCCCCTATTGTTTTTGTCACCAAGGCAGATGGTTCATTGAGACTTTGGGTCGACTCTAGGGAATTGAACTAGTTGATAAGGAAGAATAAGTATTCTTTACCTTAGATAGACGACTTGTTGGATCAACTTGTGGGAGCCAAAGTCTTTTCATTAATAGACTTGTCAATCGGATTTCATTAGTTGAGGATTGTAGAAGAAAGCAAGTCGAAGACTGCATTCCACACACCAAATGGACTCTATAAGTGGGAAGTGATGCCTTCTGGATTGATGAATGTCCCCGTATACTCTGTAGATTTGATGAGTAGTGTATTCAGAGGGCAGCTCGATAAATTCATCCATGTATTCGTGGATGACATCCTGGTATCCTCCAAGAGCGAAGAGGAGTGATAGGATCACTTAAGAGAAGTTCTTGGAACCTTGAGAAGGTAATAGCTTAAGGCCAAATTTTCGAAATAACACTTTTGGAAGAAGAAAGTAAGATTCATTGGACATATCGTTTCCGAGCAAGGTTTGGTTGTTGACCCTGCAAAAGTGGAAGCTATTCGAGGATGGAAGATCCCTAGGAATGCATCAGAGTTAGAAGTTTTTTCCGGTTAGCAGGCTATTAGAGGAAGTTCATAAAGAACTTTGCAAGAATAGCAGCCCCTTTAACCCGCTTGACTAAGAAAAACCCAGTCTTTTCTTTGGACAATAAATGCATCGAGGCATTCGAGAAGCTTAAGGAACTATTGACGAGTGCACCTGTACTAACCATACCCGATGGAATAAAACCATTCATGGTTTTCATCGATGCTTGCGGCACATGATTGGAAGCAGTTCTCATGAAAGAAGGAAAGGTAGTTGCTTATGCTAGTAGGCAATCGAAGGACCATGAGAAGAGATATCTAGTTCATGACCTGGAGTTCTCAGCTATTGTTAACCCACCTTTTGCCAGGGTAATTATACAGGCGGATTTAACTCAACAGACTTAACGATTATCGAGGCCGATGAGTCCAGAGTGATGATTATGGGATCCAGAAGTCAAGTACAAAAGCCAAGTACAAACGATCATATAAAGTTAGAACTAAATGGATTTGATGGATAAATAGTGTAAGATGCTTAAAATATGGAATATAGCTCAGTGACTGGAAGGGATCGGTGTGGATATGCTCAATTTAAAGGGATTGTCATGGCTAATTGAAAGGGTTCGGCATGCTTTATTGGAAGGTATGGTTCACCATGCTTCATTGGAAAATATGAATCGGCATGCTTCACCGAGGGATGGATTGGCAAATTTCACTAAAGAGGGATCGGCATACTTGATCAAGAGGGATCGTTCGACTTCACTGAAGAGGGATCGACATACTTATTCAAGAGGGATCGGTCAGCTTCACTGAAGAGGGATCGACATCCATCAAGGTTCAAGTGAATTCTTGCATGCAACAATCAATATCTAATGATCTAAAAGTCCAAAGCATATGAAATTTGGAGAGCAAGGTATATGGACCCTAGGGAACCTACCTTAAGGATCATATGTCATTTGGAGAGGTTTGGAGGGATCGACACTCTTCCCTTGGCAGGGATCGGTACCTATCCCTATTCATAATTGATTTATTTGGATTTGCAACAAAGATTGATTAATAACTCGAGTTCTACTAATCCAATTGGCATGAAACTTGGAGGCTAAGTATAATCCAACATAAAGAAGCTCCCCTAGGGTTCGCATGGCATTTGGAAGAAGTTGGAGGGATCGGTACCTAACCCTCCATAGGGATCGGTAGAAATTAGGATTTAAACAACACTGTTTCATGGAAAACGCGATATCCCACAAACCGTAAGTCGAAATGGCACGGAATTTAGAGGGCAAGTAGCTAACATCGTGATGGACCCCCAGAGGGATCGCATCCCATTTGGATACCAAAATAGGGGTCGGTACCGATCCCTATTATGGGCCTCAATGGGCTTGGAAATTTATGGGTGGCCTCGTCTTGGTCTTCCGAACCTTCTATCAAAATTCAGCCCGATCCATGCACTTCTTCTCTTATAAATACAGCAGGCATAGCGTCAGAAAAAGGGATCTTCTTTCTTATACTATTTATCTTCAACCTAGGCTACACTTTGTTAATTTTATTCTTGGATTTTGGATTGTAACCGTAAACAAACTTCAGTATAATAAAAAGGATGATTCGGGAGTGGACGTAGGCCAGAGTTAGCCGAACCACTATAAATCTTGTCTCCTTTTACTTGCTTTTTGATTGTTTTAATTTTGTTCTTCATTTATTTCTCTTTATATTTCTGTGATTGGATTGGATATTGGAGCTTTTGCATAATTGGGTATCGGTGGCCAATTTTTACGCTAACATTTTGGTGCTTTCACTGAGAAGACTTGCACCTGTGGATTTGGAAGCTAGGATCTTAGATTTGGAAGCTTGGATACTTGGATCTAGAAAGTAATGGCTAGGAAATCAACAAGGAGAGTGCTACCGGAAAAGAGTCACCATGGGAGGAGTTAGGAAGCTTCCTCGGGAGCTGGAGCTAATCAAGCATCTATCTACATCACCAGGGATGAAATGGAAACGATGATGGATGCTATCCAAGAGAGGATGCTGAAAAGACAGGAGGAGATGATGCAGAATTTACTCCAATAGATTAAACAAGCTGGAGCACAAAATCAAGGAGTTGAAGCAGCAGGAATCACTGGAAATCAAAACCGGGAACTTGGAAATGAAGCCAATAGACAAAGGAATGGAACAGAGCAACCGGGGGCAGTCCCCTACCATCCTAGAGGGATCGGCATCGACTCCTCCAGAGGGATCGATACCAATCCCCAAAGGCTAGGGGGCATGCCCCAGGTCTGGTTGATCGTGATGCTAGAGGACTCGCGATCGATCGCATGGAGCTTGGTGCAAATCGGAATTTGAATGCTCGTCCATAGGAATACGTTCCAGAATTCCCTCGTAGACTCGGGGGGCGGCTTGGACATGATGATAGGAAACTACCATTGGAAGGCAATGACAGGTTTGCAGAGATGATAAGGCAAGCTATGTGTGGAGGATTAGTGAACATGGATGTGGAGGATGTAAATAGAAGTCTGTTCGCTCCAAATATAAGGAATGCTAGGAATCCACTAGAATTCAAACTACAAATACAGGAAGCTTATGATGGAAAGTTAGACCAAACTATGCATATGATGAGGTATATATGACACATGGAAGTACCGGGGCATCGAAAGAAGTCTTGGCACGGTGCTTCCCCTTGTACTTAATGTATGTAGCTGCGTTATGGTTTAGACAGTTGGAAAGCGGCTCTATTAGCACATGGACGAAATTGGTCGAAAGATTTATGAAACAGTTTTAGGTTCATATTACAAACCCCAAGAATGTGATGACTTTGACGTTAGTAAAGCAGTGGGCAGGAAAATCACTCAATAATTTCTTAACCAGGTTCAATGCGGCAGTTGTTTCGGTGGATCACCCAGATCCATCGATGGTTTTGATAGCAGCAGTGTCAGGAGTTGCAGATAATTTGGATTTTAAGATATCACTGATACGGGATCCACCGATGGATCTCGGGGAATTCCACCATGAAGTAGAGAGGTTTCTACGATAAGAAGATGGGAAAGCTGATAAAAACGCAATAGAAGTTAATACGGTACGGGGTGGAGAACCACCCGGTGAAAGCTTTGGAAAGAACAAAGGTAAATGGAACATGGATGATATCTTCGCTGGATCGAAGCGATAGAGGGGGGAACCTAAATTCTCTTCTTACTCGAAATTGAATGAAACCCTAGAATGGATATATATGGATACTCAAGGGCGCCTTCCATATCGAACGCCGGCAAGGAGGGAACCCTCCGAATGCGAACGGAGATCAGGAAAGCACTACCTATTCCGTGAGCTGGATGGGCACAATACAAATGACTGCAGGCATTTGAAGGATATCATTGAGGAACACATAAGGAATGGTCAGCTACAACAATATGTAAGGATTTGGACTGCGACGGTGGAACATGAGCAGCCACCGTCCACCTCGAATGAAAATGGCAATGGATCAAGGCATCATCATCAACTTATCATCAATTAATCGGGATGGCATGGAATAAGTAGCAAACTCCACAGTAAGATGGTTAAGTCACTTACACATGTACGGGATCGAGAAGGTCCCTAGGCATGCTCTGAGATGACGATAAACCGTAGTGCTCGGGTTCTCAAAATTAGGTTTTCATTTTCTTATCTTTTCTTCTGGTTTGCTTCGAACTCTAGTTTATTGGTTGTACGGACTCTTATTTTATATTTTGGCAAATGGACTTAGGAATGTTTAAATTTAGATCAATGCGATAGATAACATAAGTCGTCAGGTATGGACTATGTCTGGCAAGGGGTAGGTCGCTTCGTTCGAACGTGATGGATCAGCCCACTCAAGTCATCGAGTATGGATTGTGCTCGACAAGGATCCGGAGAGATCAAGGTCATCAGGTATGGACTATGCCTGGCAAGGGCTAGGTCGCTTCGCTCGAACACGATGGATAGTCCTACTCAAGTCATCGAGTATGGATTGTGCTCAACAAAGACCCGGAGAGATCAAGGTCATCAGGTATGGACTATGCCTTGCAAGGGGTAGGTCGCTTCGCTCATACGCGATGGATCGACCTACTCATGTCGTCGAGTATGGATTATGCTCGGCAAGGATCCGGAGATATCAAGGTCGTCGGGTATGGACTATGCCTAGCAAGAGGTAGGACGCTTCACTCGAATGCGATGGATCAGCCTACTCAGGTCATCGAATATGGATTGTGTTTCGCAAGGATCCGGTGAGATCGAGACTTTGGATTTGGCAAACGATCCGGTAAGATCATGAATTTGGCTATTGGCATTGGATAGATATGGATTCGGCTAAGGATTTGGGATGTATTTGGAATTGGATATCGACTTGGAATAGTCATGGATTTCACTAACGATCCAAAGAGATCGTAGATTTGGATTGGCAATGGATCAGATTCAGGATTGGAAAATACGGCTATCAATGGATCATGATTTACGTCAATTCAAAACACACATTTCTATCGCAAGACATGTTTTGGGAGGCAAAGTGTTAACCCACCTTTTGCCAAAGTAGTATACAGGCGGATTTAACCTAACAGACTTTGCGATTATCGAGGACGATGAGTCCAGAGTGATGATTATGCACTACAAGAAAATCTTCCATAAACAGCAGAATTGAACAGCGTTTAAACGCTTGCTGCTGTGGTAGGCTTTTTATTCGTTGACATAAATAAAGTATACGCTGTCATCTAACCTAATTACTAAGTAGGAACAAAATGCGCCATTTATTTCCCTTCCCTCCAAATACATACCAATCTAATTTTATATTTCTATCCCCAAAACATTATACCATTTCTCAAACCAAAAATCCTCACTGATTTTCTCCTTTAAAAATCAGATTCGATACCCCTAATGCGTACTCGTCCTTCAAAAACCCTAAATAACTTTGATTGATTGGAATTAGGGTTCATCATTTTTCTTGGATTTTATTTTCATGGAGATTAAGAAATCGAGTCCCAAAGATTTCTTCAGCTGCATCGTTATCAGTAAGTGCAACTAATCCTCTTCCAGAAAATTAAAGAAAGCATAAAGTCTTTTTCTTTGAATTGGCTTATCAACATTTCACGGTTTCATCAGTAATTTTATTTTGTAAAGAAATCTGATTTCCCTCTTTTACTTTTAGTTGACTCGTAACTTGATTTAGTAAAGAAACCTCAGATCTCTTCTTTTCTTTTAATCTGATTTCTATCACTATTTGTTATATTTTCCTAAAAACAATTTTGGTTAAGTTGTTTATTCTTATTTTATCATAATAGATATCATCCAAGGAAGTTTACTGTCTATATTTATTCTTAGTCATGACCTTTTTCTATGGTGAGCATGTAATGTGAATGTTCGCAAGCCTAGCTAGAAGAAGCATTCAGAACATCACTTGAAGGTGCGTAAAAATTAAGTCCCTAGCTTATTATGTTTAAATTGATAATATGCATACTATCGTGTTTAACCATTGCTAAAACTTGGAATTTAGATATGTTTATAGAATATTCATAAATAAATATTGATTAGTTCATGTATAAGCATCTGGGATTACTATGATAGCTGCATATTACACTCTGAAAAACAAATCTTTATTATCGTTTAGTTGTAAACAACTGGCTCCATTTTTTTGGATGTTACTCATACATCCTAGATAACGGCTTGATTTCCTCATGTAAATTATTAACCCTTTCCCTGTAATCTTGTAAAAGAAAGCGATCTTTTAGCTTTTATTGTCTCATACTAACTAGTGTTTGGAGCTAATTGTAAATTTAATGGAAAATACGTTTGATATTATTATTCACTTAATTCGCTTAAATGCTTTTGTTAACCTTTTGATTTTCTAGTTTGGTTGTGACATCAAATAAGCTAAAGATTCAGGAAGCAAAGAATAAAAAGGTATTTTAGTTCTATTTCAGTTCTGTTTCTATTATTTTGACCGTTAGACCGAGTAAATAAATAGAATTATTTACAATGAACTGCATTTTTTATAAGTTGTACCTTTTTTGCTTCAGTTACCTTGTGGATATGTTATTTATATACAACATTTGGAAACATATTTGACATTTTCTTAGGAAAATCATGTATTGGCAATTCATAGTGGATAGTAATGTTTAACTAAATTTATATAAGTAAGCTTTGAACAAGTAGTTTATATTTATAATTTCTCCATGTAAGATAAAGTGTACTTTATTTTTAAATGTTACTTAATTTGTGAATAAAGTAATTGGATATATCTCTATAACCATGTATTAGATTTTAGGTTATACCAATCTTATATACACTCATGAATAAGTGGTTTATGGAGTGAACATATAGATATTAAATGACATGAATTTGATATTGCCTTACTCCTCATATTTTCATTTTGATCTATGAATGAATCATGTGGTTGGTGGTGAGCGAAATATCATGTTCTCGTATTCTTAGAAATCTACTCAAAAAATTTACTTTTATTTGAAAATTTGGGTTAATATATAAGTTTTGAATATTTTTGAAAAACATAATAAATTTCTATAATTTTCAAACTTTTTGAAATTATCAATTATTTCATTAATTTTATGACTTTTTTCCCAAATTTTGAAATAGTTTGAACATTTGTGAAATATCACCATTTTTTAATTTGAAATTTTCATTTTTTAAATAATATAGAGAATTTGAACTCTTAAAATGTGAAACATATGCTAAAATTAATAACCTTCTTAAAAAAATTGGTTAAAAAATATTATATATTGTTAAGTAACTATATAAAATTAGTTGAAAATGACTGAATTTGGATATCTTAACTTGGTTGGATGAAAGATCATCATCATTTGCTGTTATGCAACTACTCGATAATAACCATCTTAACTTGGTAGATAACAATTGTCCTCTCCAATAAATAATTCTTTGTTTCTAACTAATGAGAGGACTAGTTAGTTTATACATGCTGAACTACAATATAATGACAAATTATAGTTAGACTTTTGGTTTTCTCCTTCGCGGCTCAAAGATAAAGTAGTAAAAGAGAGAATGAGTTTTAAGTTTTCAACAACTCAAACTGCACGTTTTCCTCTATTTCATTTGAAACTCACTTAAGCATTTTTATTCCAAAACTTATACTATATAATTGGTACCTAGAGTCCAAGTTAGCCACTTCCGAGTTTCCTCAATAGATAAAAGGCACTTTAAAAATAATTCAACGCATATGGAATCTGTTTACCACATTTATCAGTCAAATGAACTAAAATGAGGGTAGGGCCAGTGACTTCACATAAGCATTTTTTTCAGCAAAATAAAAATAGGACATCCAAAGATTGTGGATATTGTTTAATTTATTATGTACATTCTTTTTTACTTTTCAAATTTCAATAGTATGTTTTCATCATAGTCAATAATATATATTAATAAGTGAAGTGCATAGAATAACAGATAATTGAAGTGCATATTAATAATTATTATAAAGTAGCAGGAAAAGAAACCATTATTATTAAGTTGCTAGTCCAAATATTTTCACAATATGACATGATACATTTCTACAACCTATCAGTATTTGCATGATAAGTACATGAGAGTATCCAAAATATTGTTGTGCTATTATTTTAAACACTAAATTAAAGGTAGCTTTGTAGATGTGGTCCATTTGATATGATTTAGTTTCATATTCAAAATGGGATGTTAATACTTTTACTAGGCTATGATTTCAATTGGGGATGATTCATCAACGACTGTAGTGCACTCAAAACTAGAAGAATGGGTAGTAATTGTGAGGTGTGTCATAGATACTGGTATAATCTATGTGCAATAAGAGAGAGAAGGATTAGAAAGGATACTAGCTGCATGTGTGCAAGTTGTCGTGTGCAGATAAAGGGGTTAATTATTTGTGAGTTACAGCTAGATGCAAAAGAGCTATTAATTAATAATGAATCAGTATGATACACACCGGGAAAGCAGTCGTCTTCGGACAGGGTGGAGCTGAGCAATTTTTTGATCATCGACGGCTTTAGGAGATCGGTGTAAGACTTTGATTGATAAAGGCAAGGCTCATCGGGATCGGGCTGATGCAAACCCTTATTGCTCTCTGAATCATTTATGGGATACTCAGATACGAGGATCACGTTGTCAGAGAGTAGGTCATCCATCGTTATAGAATTCTCCTTTATCCCCAACCAAGGAGGATAGCGAAGGGTTGTGGCCTTTTACAATAGACGAGGCTACTTTCTTGGGTTGGTATCTCCCCCGCTTTGAACTCCATGACGTAGATGGCGGGATTAAACCACCATGTGGCAAAAGGTCCACAACAGCTAGTATTACTAATGGTGATCTTGATTTGGTGGTCAGCGATAGTATTGAAGCTGCTTAAATTAAGATGTTTTTTTAAGCTGGTAGTGAGTGAATTAGTAGTGTAGATGAGAGAACTGAGTATGCAGGCATAAAGGAAGGGAGCTATTGTCACAGGGCTCTATCAATGACCCAGTGGAGAGTAGAAGAACTATATCAGGGAGTTGATGGGTTGATGCTTTGGCATCAAGGCCAAATCTGAAGTGTGGTTGAGCATTGAAAGACTGGAAATGATAGATATAGCTTCATTTAAGACATGGACAATTTCAACACTTAGTTAGGCTTTGTATAATTAGAAATTTGATGAGTTATGGGAGGCAGGCCTACACAATACAAGTGGGTATTCACATTTTGTGGCAATCATGGCCTGTGGCCGAGGCAAATTTAAGGATTATTTTATAGCAGAGCAATACTATGGATTGGTGTTCCCATGATGGAAAGCAAGGCATGTCTGACAAATTGGCATATAATCCACAAGATTGATTGGAAAGTGGTGTTCTACTTAGAACATATGTGACTGCCATCATGACCGTGGCCATAAGCTCATCCATATGCATGTAATACAACAAGATGATTCTAACATTAGTTCATTTCACTTTTTATCATTAAACTATTTGTAAATGTGATTTTTCTTATTTTCTTTTGGGAATGACAAGGATGTAGTTGTGAAATGGTATGATAAATGCTGATATTAATGTGTATCTGTTGTTGGTCATAATGCAAATGGCATGTTGAGATGCCTGCACTAATAGAGCAGTCCATCTTTATATCGTCTAATGTTGGCCTTATGATAGTTATGCTCAGTTAGGATCAATTCCATATTTTGTTGTTCTCTTCATTATTTCTTTTTTCATTACACCACTATTCTTTTACTCACTCGTTAACCAAATTAATTTTTTTACAAGGTTGTTTATGGAGTTGCAGCCGAGAATGATAGCTTGTGGAAATAAAATTGCATGCTACACAATGGCAGTTAAGTTTTTGGTTGGCCCTGCGATCATGATTGCAGCTTCCTTTGTTGTTGGCTTCCCCGATGTACTTCTATGCGTAGCAATAGGTCATATATTTAACTAACTAATGATGTTTAGTTAAGTTCACTTCTGATTTTTGTTTTTTGCTTGTTCTTCTACAATAGGTAGCACTGCCTCAAGGGATAGTTCCATTTGTGTTTGCAAAGGAGTAGAGCATGCATCAGGACATTCTTAGCACTAGGTATGTAATCATTTGCTGTAGTTGCAAACTAAGCTGTGAAACGAAAAGGAGGATTGTGATTTTATAGATGATATATGCTTAAATTTAATTCAATGCATTTTATTTTTGTAAATGTTGACTACTGATTTTTTTCCTGATCTGATATCACGTTCTTATGTATATGCTTAAATTTTGGAAGGAATTAGGGAAAGCGCTAAAGGTTTTTTGCTTGTATTAGTATGTGTGTGTGTGTATGCATGTGTCTATACACACACACATACATACATATATGCATATATGTGTACATATATGCATATATTTATGCGCACACACACACACCAAGTTCTCAGGTATATATGTTGTTTGTTGTTCTTACTCTCATTCACTCTGCTGCTAAAAAGGAGCTGTTATATTATCATTTGTTTATTTATTCATTCATGTTATTTTGTTGATTTTGTTAACTCCTATATTTTAATTTTTAATTTTTGTAGTTGTATACACAGTTAGAAAAGCAATGAAGTATGCAATTGTGCATGAAGATTAGAACTTTAATGCTTTGTTCAAGTTTAGATTAAACAAGTTCTCATAGAATTCTAATGCTTTGTTCAAAAACCCTTCATTGTCTCTTGCAAATTCCCCATCACTCATGAACAATTCCCTAGATAAATTCAACTTCTTTGTGTTGGGCATCTTTGCATAGAAGTATCCATTTGTTCATCACTCAACACAATCCAATCACATTTCACTTTCTGTTTTATATCCCAGTATTCCCTTTTCAGGGCCTTCTCCAACTTCTCCTTCCTATCACCAAGTAAGTTAGCTAGACTGCTATCTCTATTGTTTTCTAAAGCTTTTTGAAGTTGGCCATAGTTATTCCTTAACTCTTCGACTTCTTTCCTTATGCTACTTTTATTACAACTCCACTCCTTTAATAATAATTTCAAGTTTTTCCACTTCTTCAAACATCTATATAAAGGAAACCTATAATCTATATCTTGCCAACCCCTCTTAAAAATTGCTGGATAATCATCATAAAGCTACTAGTGATTCATATATTTGAACGATTTAGCTACACTATGTTGTTGTTTGGCTATAGATACAACAATGAGAGAATGATTACTTGAACTAAATGGAAGATAGCAAGCATTACTGTCATTGAACTTCTGCAACCAGCGTGGGTTAATCAACACTGTCCATTTTAGCAAGTATTCATTTTTTTTGATTTAGAGGTATGCAATTGTTGTGGCTTTATTACTTATTTCGTCTAGTTAGTATTGTTTATAAAATCAATGATGAATAAGATTCAGATCCACCATTGCCCATTCCAAAAGGACCAAAAGAGAACCATGAACACACAACAATGTCTCTAATGGCGTTGCTGGAAACAGAGGGTGGATTGATGAAGTAGACGAGGAAAGAAAAGAGGAACATAAGGAAGAAGTTAAAGGTGGAGAAGAGCTGCACCATGCATGTTGCGTGTGCATGGTGAGGCATAATACGAGCTGCCTTTATACCTTGTGGACATACTTTCTCTACAGGTTGGTACAGTGTTTATAATTTAGTTTTGAGTGTGTACGTTGTATGATTGCAAGTTTCCTTTGCTTTGAATGATGGTTGTATCATCTTTTCCATTGCAAACTGTATTTGATTTTCAGAAATAAGTTGAGGCTTTATTGGTGAGGCAGAGAGAATTGAATAAAATGAGATCCTTTTATTTTAGGCAGTTTGGCAGATTTTGTGGTTTCAGAATGATGTTTTTCTTGTCTGCCTTAATTAATTTTCTTTATCATCTTTGTTAGATAATTTGATTAAGTTGGGCTAATTTAATTGACTATTACTGGTCTAATTAGGAAGAGGAGAATATAAAATAACAGATAGTGAACCACAAGTTCGAGTTTTTTTATTTCTTTTATATGAACGAAGTTACATGTCGGTCCGTTTTTATTGACAGCGTGATCATTAAAGGCAATGTTGATCGCTTCTCCTGTAATTATACTTGCTTTAACCCAATTTCTTTTACTAGCTCGTTAACCTAATGAATATTTTTATAGGGTTGTTTATCGCATTACAGCCGAGAATGATGGCTTGTGGGAACAAAAATGCATGCTACACAATGGCAGTTAGGTTTCTTGCTGGCCCTGCGATCATGACTGCAGCTTCTTTGCTATTGGTTTCCGCAGCGTACTTCTACACGTAGCAATCGAACAGGTCATATATTTAACTAACTAATTATGTTAAATTCTCTTCTGACTTTTGTTGCTTCTTCTTCTTCTTGAGTGAGCCTCAAGGTATAGTACCATCACTCGACTTTTCTTTTTTCACTATATGTTTCTGTTATTTTTTCCCCTTAACTGTAACGACTCGACTTTTCGACTGATGCCCATTGGGCCGGCCCTGGGTGTACCATCACTAGATGCCCATGTTGTTGGACAATCTTCAGTTTCTAAAGACTATTAATTGTTAGTTGAGTCATTAGCTTCTATAGATTAAACAATCTGTGTTATTGAATGTTTGATTATATTCCACTCTGTTGGTGGCTACAGAATTAAGTGAAAGGAGAACATGGACCATGGAAGGTTGAAAAGCTGCATGCTAATTCACCTGATAGTGAAAGGAGAACATGGAGCATGGGTAAGGGACTAACTCACATTTTTACTCTGTTTCAGTAATAGACAATGTTATTTCCTTCATTATATAAATTATTCAGTGCTTCAGCCACACCAAACTTCAATAATCTTCAGTGCTTTAACATCATACTAGACAAAACAATACAATATCAAGCCATCGCTCAAAGTTTCTTTGATCAGCTACTCTTATCTTCACCAATAAAGCATCTCACATAAAATAATAACATCAAGGATTGTTTATATTCGAGACAAACTGAATTCAACACTGAAAAGAAAAAGGGCAAGTTTTTTTTATACCAGATCAGGTCCAAGGCTTCATCATCCATCAAGTGTGACAAATTACAAACATCGAGTTCTGAAACTGACAAGGTACGTCACAAATCCACCATCAGAACGTATCTTAAGACTACAGATCACTGGTCTATGCACCGCATATATCTCTGACATTAGCATCCATCAGTCGTGACTTGTAATCCTCTTTAGTATCGAGCATCTTCAGACAACGGCAGTGGCATTTGGTGCGGACTTACTTTATTGATATTATATTTTTGTTTAACATATACCTTATCTTTGTTTAACAATATTATGATAACTTGGTCTACTGTGTTATTTTTGTTTATGGATATTATTGAAACTTGATTTATAGATGTTTTTTGTATATTAATATTGTTTTAGCTAGTTTATTTAACAGATTATTATTCATTAGAACATGTTATATATACTGGTTGCTTGATTATACTCAAAATGTAGTTCTAGAATATGCAAATATAGTGGAATGTTAATGCTGTAAAAATCATATAAATAGAAGACAACATCTATTTTAATGCTGTCAATGAAGAAACAACAGCGTTTAATTCGTGTTGTAATTATCATTAAATAGTGAGTAACAGCGTTTATTAAACGCTGTTGTAAACTGTAGTAAAACATCATCCCAACTGTAAAAACATAACACAGCACACATTAAACGCTGTAATAAAAATATTAACAGCCTAAATAAAACGCTGTCAAAAGAATAATTTCCACAGCGTTTAAAATTAAGCTGTTGTAAGTTCTCTTTATACGATAGCTTGTCGTTATACAGCGTTTGTTCTAACGCTGTTGTGTCATATAACAACATTTAATAAACGCTGTGGTATCAAATTTTTTTACAGCGTTTTCTATTTTGCTGTTAAAACTTTTGCATCTACGACAGCATGTCGTTATACAGCGTTTATAATAACGCTGTCGTATCATATAACAGCGTTTTTGAAACGCTGTCAAAAGCTATTTCTGGTGTAGTGATGGGACCCAGAAGTCGAGTACAAACGGTCATATTAAGTCAGAACTGTATGGATTTGATGGATAAACAGTGTAAGATGCTTAAACTATGGAATATAGCTTAGTGACTGGAAGGGATATGTATGGATATGCTCAATTTAGAAGGATCGTCATGGCTAATTGAAAGGGTTCGACGTGCTTTATTGGAAGGTATGGTTCACCATGGTTCATAGGATAATATGGATCGGCATGCTTCATCGAGGGATGGATCGGCAAACTTCATTGAAGATGGATCGTCATACTTGATCAAGAGGGATCGGTCGGCTTCACCGAAGAAGGATCAGTATACTTGATCAAGAGGGATCGATCGGCTTCACTGAAGAGGGATCGACATCCATCAAGGTTCAAGTGCATTTTTGCATGCAACAATCAATATCTAAAGATCTACAAGTCCAAAGCATATGAAATTTAGGGAGCAAGGTATATGGACTCTAGAGAACCTACCCTAGGGATCGCATGTCATTTGGAGGGGTTTGGAGGGATCGACACTCTTCCTTTGGTAGGGATCGGTACCTATCCCTATTCAGAATTGGTTTAGTTGGATTTGCAACAAAGATTGATCAATAACTCGAGTTCTACTAATCCAATTGGCATGAAACTTGGAGGCTAAGCATAATTCAACGTGGAGAAGCTCCCATATGGATCGGTAGAAATCGGGATTTAAACAACACCACTTCATGAAAAATGCGATATCACACAAACCGTAAGTCGAAATAGTGTGAAATTTGGAGGGCAAGTAGCTAACATCATGGGGAACCCCCCAAAGGAATTGCACCCAATTTGGACACCAAAATAGGAGTCGGTATAGATCCCTATTATGGGCCGCAATGGGTCTGGAAATTTATGGGTGGCATCGTCTTGGTCTCCCAAACCTACTATCAAAATTTCAGCTTGATCCGTGCACGTTTTCCCCTATAAATACAGCAAGCATGGCGTCAGAAAAGGGATCTTCTTTTTTGCTTCTCTTTATCTTCAACCTAGGCTACAATCTGTCAACTTTATTCTTGGATTTTGGATTGCGACAGTAAACAAACTTCAGTATAATAAAAAGGATTATTCGAGAGTGGACGTAGGCCAAAGTTAGCCGAACCACTATAAATCTTATCTCCTTTTACTTGCTTTTTGATTGTTTTAATCTGTTCTTCATTTATTTCTCTTCATATTTCTATGATTGGATTGGATATTGGAGCTTTTGCATAATTAGGTGTTGGTGACCAATTTTGATGCCAACAGCTATCGTCTTTGCCTTAAAGATGCAGAGGCACTATCTTTTGGGGGAAAGGTTTGAGTTGTTCATTGACCATAAATCACCCAAATAACTATTTTTCTCAAAAATATTTAAACCTTAGGCAACAGAGATGGATGGGTATATGGCATCATTCGATTTTTGTATACAGTATACCCCCAGAAAAGGGAATGTAGTTGCCAACGCCCTTAGTCGGAGGCACGCTACCCTAAGTGCTATTCACTACAACAAACATGACCTTTAACAGCGTTTTTAGAACGTTATAAAAGCTTTTAACAGCGTTTTTACATACGTTGTATATCAACATGCAGTTATATGTCAGGGATATACAATGACAAGAAATAAACGCTGTTAAATGTCCTTTTTAACAGCGTTTCCCTGGTGTCATGAAATCATTTAACAGCGTTTGGTTGGGTGCAGTTAGAGATCTTTCTTAGTGTTTGTTTCGTGCTAAGAACATCGGAGTGATCAGGTTCACAAACTATACAAAAACTGAAATAAAGAGTTTATACATCCCAAATCTCTATAATAAACTCTATAACTGTCTCTAATAATATAAAAACTGACATATCTCCAAAATACTGCACAACAGAATATAAGCGATAGTAATCTCCAAGTATAGATATATGAAAGCATAGCCTCTTGCTCGTACTCCATACAGCTCCATGTGCTATCCAAAGCTGTTATCCCTAATGTACTCATTTAAGAGTACCCGAGATAATAAGAAGCAAAGCATAAAACCTTGGGTCAGACAATAGTTTGGTACAAGCGATATATCATCTCAAAATACTATAAAACTCGTATATAGTAAATATGGTGTAAGGTATGAACAACCATACCTGACATGTTTGTGCATCCAAAGAGTTAGCACATAAACACAGTATATGCTAAACTGCTATCACAAGAGGAGGATATAAGGTATATGGGTATTACACAACATATCAAGCACACGGTAAACATAGCATACATCACACAGCCTTGCATCCCTCATATCGAGTACTTCAGATATACGATAGCTCTCTTAGGTGCTCAACTCATTTCCCACACAGATGGCTAGGGACTAGACGCATGCAAACGTCCAAAATATGGGTACACACAGACTACCCTGCCATATTAATGAGCATCACAACCATAAAGTTATCCATCAATCTCTTAGCACAGGTACCGATAGTAGAACTACTTCATAGATGCTCAACTCTTGCCCACGCAGATGGCTGAGGACTGGAAAAACATAGACGCACAAACATGGAGTGCGCGTAGACTACCCTACCCTACTCATGAGCATCATAATCTCATGTTCTACTCTATGAGCTGTCACACAGAACTCGTCCTTTCTGTCCACCACTGGATGCCATATTCACTCATTACGTTGAGTCATCGAAGTCGTCATACTTCATTGATTGATGTCCCAAAGTCATCTAGAGGCATCCCAAGGTCGTCCATCCTTACCCAAAACCAACTCCTCAGACTACCAAACAACCCCGAGTCTTGCTCCAAAGTCCACTGCCAACTTCGTGCTCCACTCCAGTCGGTCCATCCTATGACCAAACCAAGCAGGACACAACCGCCAAGACAAGCGCCAACTACCGATGCTGAACCGTGCCCCATGCTAAACCACCGACCATGCTCCACTGCATGGCCAACGACCACGCCATCATGCTCGGCCATTGAGCCATCCACCTACCGACCCTGTTTCCCCGACCAGCCACCGATCCATCCATCTACCGACCCCGTTTCCTCGACCGACCATCTAGCCATCCACCTACCGACCAAGATTCCAATACCGGCACCAACCCATCTACCCGTCGACCACCACCAACCGACCCGAAACCCTATCACACTTCCAGCACTCCAAATCACACCGATTTCATTGCTACATTTAACACTTCAACTCTCATGCATCGCCTATGCAACAATATGATCCAAAACGCCCTAGAGAATATTCGTCAAATTCTGTCTCTATGGTTCCTACCTCTATTTCGCTCCGATGAGCGTTTATAACCATATAAGCATATAAACAAACACCATACATGCACCAAACAACACTAAAACATGTAAATCACGTAATCAATCATGACAATCATCATACAAGATGTATATAACATAGCCTAACATCCATCAAGGCAATCACATATCCAAACAACATGTCTAGAACAATAAAATTACGTTTATTCGCGTTTTTACTGCAGGTTAGGTTTTAGAACAACATTAAAACTTAATTTTGACTTTAAAATGGATTCAAAACGTGTTAAAACTTATAGTTACATATATAATAAGGTGGGAGATGATATATCACTCATCAAAACCCCTAAATCCAAGTTTTGCACGCAAATCGAGGTAGATCCAAAAATGAACATCAAAGGTGTAATTTTTCTTCCCAAAATATATAGATTTAAAGATTTCTAATGAATCTCCTTGCTAATCTATCACTAGTCTATGATTTAGACATGATTTGAAGGAGAAAAGATAAGGTTCTGGGTAGAGGATGGGTTAATGGAGGCCTAGATCTAAGGAAGAAGGTGTAAAAGTGATTTGGGGATGATGGTTCAGCCATATAAGGTCTCCAAACCCGAAATGGGTTACTGAGCTTGCCCCCAAACTCACTAATTACCTACTAAGCTGCCCCAAAAACTGTCAATTTTCAAATAGGCATATCTTATAACTATAAAATCCAAATTATTATTATGACCAATCTATAGAAATGGAAACCATCATAACTTTCCGATGGAAGTGATCTCGGATCCTAATTCAGCTTCTGTCAAAAGTTATGGATGATACAAGTTTCCAGGGGTAAAATCGCCTGGAAAAATTCTAAAGATAGAAAATGTCACAAATAGGCATTTTCCATAGTTATAGAATTATACGATCTCGTATGGATTTAAAAATAAAATTTTATGATCCTCCGATACGTTAAAATACAAGTCGTTACACTCTTATCCCCTTTAGGAATTTCGCCCTCGAAATCCCCAGTACAAATAAGGTAATGTCAACCATAGCTATCTCGCATGCCTACCATTCATGAGCAAAGATGTCAAACATCAAACATGCGCACAAAAGCAATAAATTGTATCTACGCCTACCCTAACATGCAGGATACTAAACTACCCTATATGATATCGAAAGTGAAAGTAAATGCGATAAACAAAAGTCTCACCAAGTAAAGAGCTCTGGATAAGCGATCATCATGCTCTCCTCAGTCTCCCAAGTACAACCGCCTTCGCTTTTGCTCCACCGAATCTTCACCAGCTCTACCGTCTTCCTCCTAAGCTGCTTCTTATCCATTCAACGATATGAATAGGCCTATGAGGTCTCGTGCTTCTGATTCAATCTCGATATCATCAAGCTGATTCAGTTCGCCTATCATGCCCGAGCCATGCACAAACTTCCACAAGTGAGTTACATGGAACACATTGTGCACACACTCCATCTTCTAAGGTAAGTCGACTCTGTAAGCTAGGTTCCCAATCCTTTTAAGTATCGGAAAAGGGCTAATGAATCTTGATGCCAACTTCCCCTTAGTACCAATCGAACAACATTCTTCGAAGAAGAGATCTTGATAAACACCATATCACCAACAGAGAACTCCAATTCTTATCTTCTCCTATCGGTGTAGCTCTTTTGTCTATCCTGAACGACTCTCATTCATTGTCGAATGATCTCGATCTTCTCCAACGTCTCTCTAACCATGTTTGGCCCAAGTATCAGTTTCTCACCCGCTTCCCACCAACATGAAGGAGCGTTGCACGGTTGGCCATATAACGCCTCAAATGGTGTCATACCGATGCTGTTTGTTGTTGTATGAGAAATCTACTAAGTATAGATGAACACCCACGAGCCATCAAAATCGAGAATGCAAGCTCGCTATAGATCCTCCATAATATGATTCATCCTCTCGATTTGTCCATTAGTTTTTGGGAGATAAGCTATATTAAGATGTGGCTCTGTCTCTAGCGCTTCTTGTAAGCCTTCCAAAACCCACTAGTGAACAAAGGGTCTCGGTCGCTTACAATGCTCCTCGACATACCATGGAATCTCACAACCTATTTCACATACAACTCAGCCAATTTGGATATCATTCTACCTGACTTGACGGGTATGAATCGACCACTCTTTGTCAAGCTATCGACTATGACCCAAATGCTATCGTACTCTCCTTTAGTCCTCGGCAATCCAACGATGAAGTCCGTCGAAACTTGTTCTCGTTTCCACTTGGGAATCTCGAGTGGTTGCAGTTACCACTCGGCTGCTCTGCCTTTATCAACTAACAACTCATACACTTGGAGATGAATGTACCGACATCCTTCTTTATCCCTTTCCAATAAAATGTCCATCTCATGTCACAGTATATTTTTCACCATCGGGATGTACAGTCAATCTCGAATGATGGCACTCGCATAGCATCTCATCCCTCAACCCATCAACATTAGGAATAAACAATTTCCCATCCTTACGGAGCCAACCATCACGGTCGATCCCATACTGCTTCATCTCCTCAGACTCTACCCCCTTCCTCTATCCTTTCCATGATCTCCACTAGTCTAGTGTCTCACCTCTGACTAGCGCCGATCCGTTCAATCAAGGTAGGTCTGACCGTAAGCTAGCCAACACTTCCGGCGCCAGCTCACATCGAGGTCTAAAATCATAGCCAATAATAAACTCCAACTGCTTTCACTGTAGGAACATCGCTCCCAAGCTAGCATGTCTCATACTCAAAGCATCGACGACTACATTTCCCTTACCACGAATGTAGGAAATGCCAAAGCCATAGGAGGCCAAAAACTCTCACTACAAGAAAATATTATTTTTGTAGCAAGTGGGGGTTGCAAAAAAACTTGACTTGCTATGGTTTGTTAGTTGCTCCTTTTCTAATCTAACGGATGACGTTCTTCAACGCAATTACTTGGAGCAAAAATTACTTTGGCAGTCAATTTTCCCTCTTCTTTATTCTTGTGCCCGCCTCGATTTTCACTTCTCTTCGCTTTGCTTAGGAACAAAAGTTAATTAGGTAAACAGTTTCCCCTTTTCACTTCTCTTCACTTACGAAACCCCGCTTCAACCCTAAATACCTGCTTCAGCCTACGAATCCATCTCAATCACCAATCCGTCCTTATTGTAAAATCTCCTATCCGCAACTCGCTCAATTTTTGATTCTGTCCGACTCTCCAGGAAGCTGAAGCGGGAATCCTCGAAGAAGCTGAAGCGTGATTCTTCAAGCGAGCTGAAGTGCGATTCAAGGCAGCTTAAATCCTCGAAGAAGCCGAAGCGTGAGTTTTCTTATTTTAGATTATTTAGAATTGTTGGGATATTTTGATATTTTCTAAACTATGTGTTTGACTGAATGCACAATATTTCTACTTTGCACTTGACTTTAATTCTTAATGGCTTGGAAATCTTTTAGTACCTTCATGATTTCTTTTCAACCTATAACCTTTTTATGTTTGATAATCCAGAAGTCATGCAATAAGGCCCTTAAATTATAAAGTACCTTAAAACACTATACACTATACGGAGAATATGCTTGAAATTATAGTGAATGTGAGCAGCATGTGTTGGGGTTAGCAGCATTTGTTGGGGCCATACATATTTTTGTTTTTGTACAGTTTGAAAGAAACATATATAATCTAGTAACCTGAAGATGCATTGAAACCCAATGGCCATTGTTAAGTGCAAAAGCAAACCTCATCGGTTTGAATAAAAAATGTTATGTTGATTATTTTGAATTTTAACTAGAGTTTAGTATTAAATATTTTATGCTATTATATGCAATTTAAATGTTTTCGTAAGTTATTAACTCATGGTTCCAATAGGAAAATGTAAGAATAAATATTTGTATGTTTCCAATTTTGGAAACAAATTATCCATATTGATGCAAATTTGTTACACTTTATTATTCATGTATATCTTAAAATATATGCACCTAAATTATTTATCTCAATCTAGTTTCATCTCATAAAATGTTCGAACATCAATATAATTTTTCCCACTACAAATGAAAATCCAAGTTACATCACTGAATGAAATCTAATGACCCTATGCAGATGCAAACGTGAAACATGAAGATTTAACTTATAGTTGGTCTCTGACCCTGGTTATACATGAGCCTTTTACACAAACCACTCTCATAGGTCAACTTTTTATTTGAGAACTGTAAAGAAATTCGGTAACATAACCAATCTTGGGTATTTCAATGCTGGGGATATTTTCCAATGTAGAGTATTGTATCAACAAGAAATGGATGCATGTATTTAATTTTAGTGATTTTACATCAATAAGTCAGAAAAAGTTACCACCATGATTTAAGTTCAATACTGAAAAAAAATACTCCACCCAATTTTTTATTATAGAAATTGTTATAAATTATCAAATTCAAACATATAAGCCAAAAATGCCTATTTACACTTAAAGTGATTGAAATATTGGGGTGTTGCTCATGTGATTGTGAACTGGGATTTGCGTGCATGCTAAGTATGAGGTGAGTTTTATCTCAAAAAATCTATGTTTAATCAATCAATATTTATATATATGTTGTTAAATTTAAATAGCAAAGGGCTATTAATAATGTGTACTTGTAAATGGAGCAACCTAAAACTTATTAATTAATTACTCAAATTCCTCATGTAAATAACAAATTTGTTCTTGAATTCAAGGTTATATATGTTCTTGAATTTATATATATGTTTATCTTAAAAAACCTATGTTTATATATTAGTTAATTTAATTAATCAATTGCTCAAATTTACGGGGTGTTACAGTGGTGATCTTGCATTTTGTGTAAACCTAAAATGTTGTGAAGGGAAACACATACGTCTGATTTTCATTTTTTTCCCCTGCATAATTATACAAGTACATGTAGTTAATCAATTTTCTGTTTTGATATGGTTACCTTTTGTAGAAGCTGTTACAATAGTATTCATGGTAATTGGTAAGATCTCAGCTTCTCTTATGGTAACATTCTTTTCTTTGCTAGTTATTGTTAAAAGAATTTCAGATAAATGAAGTCTGAGAAAGGGAAATCAAAAATGGAATTGCAGAAGGTTCGAGCTGAAATAGAACCATGCAGGAAAAAAAGTCAACTGTTGATGGATTTTTTGGTAATATCAAGAGTCATTATAAGCAGTTTGTGAATAGTCCTATGGATCGACACAGGATTTGCCTGAAGAAAACTCTGGATGGTGTTAGCAGCAAGTTCAGGAAATCTGGCTCTGTAAGTTGTGCTTCTGCTTCTTATTTTTATACTTGTCAACATCTTACTTAAATTTAATCATGAAAGGTAACAAGCTTCAAGCTTCATTGCTGACTAGTAGAAATTGCTATTTTGACATATTATTACATTTCCAAATGTAATTATTTTAATAATATCTTATATATCTTATATATAAAGCAAATACTTCAGTCAAAGGGTCAAAGTGAAGTCTTTTTTGAATTTCCGAAAATAACCTTTTTGTCAAATCTTCATAGACAATTTTATAAGGCTATTCCTGTCATTTAAGAAAAGAAGAGTGGTAGCCGAATTACATTCTCACGTTCTCATCCATTTAGCACGAACATAAACGCCACTTCTTCTTCTTGCAACTGACCGATCAGATGGAACCTCGATTTATTTTCTTTAGTCAATCTTCACAATGCAAGTCATGTTACTTCACTCTAATTAAAGATCTCTGCTTCAGGTTTGTACAAATTTTGTTATGTTTGCTTTCCGCTTTGAATTCTCCCATTTTAGTCCGGACTATCTCTGTTCATCAATTACCTTTTTCTTGCCTGGTTGTTTTAAGGTTTGACCGCGTTCGATTATTTGATTTTATTGCGTTAATTTCAAATTTTATTGTATCAATTGCTGGGTTTGATTACGAAAGAGGAGCCGATTTTCATTGTTTACATAATTTCATAACTTACTATAAATTATTATGTAAACTAGAAGCAACTTAAAAATGATTTTGTCTTAATATATCTTACAATTCCACTCGAATTTCTTTAGTAGTCTTTAGGGATTTGATGTGCATGTTGTTATTTTGTTGTCCATTTCATATAACTGATTCCCGATGGTAAACATTGTTGTACCCAAATCTACTGTCATTAGTTTTCATAACTTATACAGCAATTGTTACTGCCTTGAATATGTTTGCTAATATGTCTAAGAGGTGTGTGCATCATGTATGATGACAATGTACTGTAACATGCATGAAAAATACTTTACAACGTACTAAATTGGCAAAATACTGAAAATCAAAGCAAACATGGTGTTGTGTAATATAATGTAAATAGAATTTGTTCAAATTTTAGCTTAGTTCGCCATTTTAGTGAAAAAAATTGAACATGAAACGATCAGTTTTTAAACCAAAGAAAACAAAATTGATGCCACATTCACATTTCTATCAAAACGGTCCCTTATAATCTATGAAAATTATTCTTAGTTAATTTTACTTCTTCTATCTATTACACATTAGAGGAGGTTTCCCTTCGTCCACGTTAATCCCCCAACCAGTTTCAACAAAAGTTCATCCTTACTAACACTGCTGCATTTTTCTTCCATATAGGTTCTGTGATGCAAACACAATAGGGATTCCAGTTGAGACTGAAACACCAGGTCATCATTACTATCATGTATGCTACATCTGGAAATTGACTCAAGCTTTGAGTTTGCATTGTATGCTGAACCAATTTGCTGTCAAATACATATTTTATACCTATATGTTTACCTCTGCAAGTTGCATTTTTCGCTAAAGAAAAATAGAGGCTAAATAAGAGTTATGTTGGGTGTGTACGGATTTCTTTACCTAATCTCAAATTATGTAAAATGCATATGTTTTCAATTTCAAGTCGTGTTCGACAATTTCGTGACAACATTCGAAGCATCAATCGAAGCATCAAAGGCCTCCGAGAAATAAAGTGAGCTACGATTGAGAGGTACAAAAAAGTAGATTCGAATTTATCTAATTTGATAAATTTCTCATATTTCGACTGTCATTTTGGTTGGGATATTGTTTTATTTTTTCTTAACCACAGATATGCAAATGGTGTTAGCCAAATTGTACATGTTATATGACCAGAAGGTAATAATTTTAGCCTTAACCTTTGTATTTTGGGACTTGGCATTTGTAAATTAAGGTGAAATATTGGTCAATCCACCAAGATGTGTTTGCATTTCTTAATGATTTGACTTAGTTGAGTTTTTTTATTAATTAAATAGAGTTACCCTTTGTATTTCAAGAAAAGAAATCTATGCATAACAAAATATACATACGGGATGCTATCCATTCCAATCTTGAGTGCCTGGACTGTTATAGTGTTTGGAGTATCTGTTCTTGCTTTTCTTTGGTTCTTCCCTGTTATGTGCGTGTTAATGCATTTAGTACTTGAGGCCTTATCAAGGCATGCGTGCATTGAGTACTCGAGAGCTTATTTCCCCATGTTCTTGCTATTATTTTCTGGAGCTGCTATATAATATTGCATGTATCAAGGCTTGCATGTTCCATTCCTGTTTTGTTTAGACCTGGCTTCTACCGTAAGTTTACTTGCCTAACTAGAATTCTAAGTTTGGATAAAAGAATATGTAGTATGTTGTAACTGAAATTAAAGAAAGTAATGAGTTTCCCACAGTTGTTTTGAGATGTAAATTATTAATAAATTTATAAAAGGTTACGAGATTAGTAATTTATGGGAAAGATATAATAATTATCAATTATTTATTTTTAAGTGTTTGTTTGTGTATCAATTTATATATATAAAAATATGTGTCGTGTGTGCGTTTTCATGTGTAAGTGCATTTATATATATTCAATTGTTTCACTTTGCTACTGCTTACTACAAGAGTACTTACTTTTGCAAGCTCGTGAGTCATCATCCATATTTATTTAATTGTATTGCTTGCATATGCAAACCATTATGTGCAGTAATACGTATCTTTACTTTTGTGTTTCATTATACTATATCTACTAAAGTTACAATATAGAGATTATTAAATTGCTGTGAATAATTTAGTTTATGCATATATGCTGCCTGGTGTTGTGGGCCTGCATATCTTAATATTCTTGCCATGCTACTAAGTGCGTTTGCACTGATGTATCCATGCATGTCTACCTTACTTTATACCTGATGGTTTATATTTTCATATGTAACCACTCTCTCTATATATATAATGCAAATACTTGGATAGTGAAGCTTTTTTCAAACTTTTGAAACTACCACTTCATTCGTTCTACAGAGAAATTTATCAAAAAGGATTCATTTGTCTCTTTAACATATACACATTTCCAATCGGTTTCTACCCTCATGTTCTCACCCAATTCACAATCCTCCTCCGACCTATTTCTTCTACCTTTAGCCTTCCAATTAAAAGAAATTACATCCAAAATTGAAGCAGCGGTTGGTTTGAAGTTCACTCGGATCTGAAATCCAAGTATTGTTTATTTTTGAAGTACTTGCTCTACATCGATTAATTGATTGCAAACAGAGGGTTTGTGAAATATTTTCTACGATACTTTTTATTTAATTTAAATTTACGAACAGTTTTAGTTAAATGCGTAATAAAAGCATCTACTTTTCACTGGCATCAAACGTGCTCTATGTTCCCTGATTTGTTAATTCATTTTGATTCATTCAATCCCTAATTTGCTTCTGAAAGGGTCATTATTTCAATTTTGTAGGATATTCATCTCATAACCGTTGGTTTTTTTTACTGTAGCTCCAACAATCCATTGGTGGAGGGGGAATTACACATCCTACAGTTTCAGAATTGATGGCAATTTTGATCCATACAATGCAGACAGTTGTAAGCTTACCATCAAATATTATGTATAAAACTTAAATAATTATTGTGTTGCTTACTAAGCTTTTTTATCTAAAACAACAATCATAAATATAGTTTATTTGGAATAAATGTTGATGAAAGCTTTTTAATAGTTTAAGCTAATCAAAACCCAAATTTCTTCATTATTCTTTCATTCTTTTGAAAAGCAAGCGTAAATAATTAGGATACTTAGAGTAATTGAAGAATTAAAATTGGCATTGTAGTTGAGGAGTTTAGTAAAATTGTTAGAATTTGTGGATGTATGGTACTACTATTACATATTCTTCTCCATTATTACCAGACTGCCATTTCTTTTACTCTTCGCACCTGAATGGATGTGGAAGCATTATCATCAAAAAAATAACAATGATGAAAAAAGAGAAGGAGCATATAAGCAATTGGAATATCTCAAATTAGCCAAAGGTAAACAATTTAGTTACTACGGTTTTTTTGGATTGTATACATATCTGATTATGTTTCATCTATATTTTGAAATATATGACTTATTCATGTCTTTTGATGACAATTATGTAAGATATATTACCTTCTCAAAGAAGATCCACAAAATTCATGTCCTACAAAGAATCAATGACTTATGCCGTAACATCCACTTTGAGAGTACTCCCATGGTTACATTTATATTTTATTTACCTATGCAGGTAAAGGAAATGCCTACATATTCCAAGCAAGGAGCTGTGAAGTAAACTTATAAATTGGTACACTCTCAAGTTTGATCAATGTTCTTATGAGTTACTAACAATGCTTCTACCTATTGCATTTTGACAATCACTCATCAAGGTATTTTCATTTTAAGTATGGAGTTTCGTAGAAGGAAAATGAATTTAAGAGTTAGACTAGCCGGATACAAATTAATTAAGGGAAAATACTTTAGTTTTTCATATTCTCGCATGCGATAATATTTTGCACTAAAACAATCTTGCGTGTCAACAACAATATAGTTTTCTGACTTCCAAGTTTATTGTAGTGGTGTTGTATGCATTGTAACTATATCTTATAGGTAAATGACTTGATTTTCAGCTATTAATGTATTTTCTTACACACTTGGTGCCTCCTACTTTCATCAACTATCGAGGAAGTACCCTCTTAAAGGTATTTTAGATTTATTTATTTCTCAAGCATTTGCAAGAATATGCGGTGGATCGTTTAATTATTTTATATGATCATGAACATGTACATCTTTCTCCATGAATACAATCTACTACTGTACAACCGCACAACCGTAGCATTCATGTGATTTTAACTTCTATTATTTACTACATATAGGAGGAAGAAAGTACATATACATAGTCAATTTGTAGTTAGATTTCAGCTAAAGATTCAACTTCATTTGAAGCAATTGTTGCTCCATTTAGAGCATCAATTGGTAGGAGTAGAGATGGCACATAACAAAATTTAGTTATGGAATTTTCTTTGTTATTATCTTCAAAGTTTTTTCCTCATCGTAAATAAACTTTGGCAGCTTCCACATCAAATCCTCTTTCTCAGTCCCTGCCAAAGCTCTGCAATTTTTCTGAAATTATATTTATTTTACTCGAGTTTTTGATAATTTTTGAAAGAACCAAATAGCAAGTTTAACAAAGTGATTTGTTTTTAGATACTTAATTACTATGGGTTAAGTTTCAATTGTTAGGATGAAAAGGCAATAAATTTCCTTTTTTGTTCTTACTTATTGTATCAGCATTTTTAGTACTCTAAGTCAACTTTCTGTTTTCTTCTTGGGTTAATAGGCTTTAGTGAAATTATAAATTCAGTTTAGGTTCCTTGATAAATATTTTCCCTCACGGTCTAAATAACAACATATGTGCATTCTGTAGTTATTTGCTAATTAATTTATTTTGATTAATGAGAAGGGTATTTGAGTCTTTCTAGATTGCGGGATTATCTCACAAATTCATGTTAAGCACTCATATATTAGTCATTTGGAAAGTCGTGTTTTCTTCTTAATGTTATTATCATATATATATATTTTTATCACGATGTTAAGAACTTGGTTTCTTCGAATTTCAGTCCAAATAACTATGATGACACAGTTTTTTTGGTTAATATTCTTGCAGGATTATTAATACGCCATGATCTTTCAGTTGGTAAAAGTTAATGCATCCTTCATATAACACTGTGGTGTTGTGGAAGAGGCTTTGAATGTAAATACATGGTGGTTTTTTTATGAATAAGAAGAAAAATGATTGTTTCATTCACATATTTGAGCTTGCAAATTGCAAGGATAAGTGGCGGTAGAAGAATGTGGTGGTGGGGAAAAAGTGTGCTACTGTGTGTTGGAATAAAATAGGCAGTTCAGATTTTTCATTCACAATTATAGCATAAATATTCTCAGATGTAGGCCTAGACAATAATGTATCTCTCTTTTTTGAGTATATGTTTTCCTCATTTATTGATCATCTAATGAATGATCTTCTATATGTGTGTGGCATTACTTGTCAACATATGTAAGGATTTTGGCTCTTATATGAATAAAGTCACGAGTGCTCTTCTTTTCATAGGACCACTCTTTCATAAAAAAAAGTAAAAAAATATGCTCCTACAAAAGTTTGTTAGTACAAATACTATAAACTAAATAGCTTACAGAAAATCATTATTGTTGTAACGACCCGTATTTTTTAACTGTTTTAATAACATAATTAGTTGAAATTTTGTGAAATTTAAACGATAAAATTTTGAAATAAAAATTTGATATTTGGAATGCGTCTAATTAATCATAGTAACTGGTAAATTTTCATCAGATAATTTGGAAGTTTATTTTCTAGTGTAATTTTATTTCAATTCAAATCAGTTAGTATTTGATGGTAATAAAATATTTTCCAAACCTGAATATTTTTATACAATAAATTTCTAAATCATCTTCTGACTGAGACGTCATTTTTGTTTTTCCAAATTCGGGCTTCTTCAGCTCCGTCGATCTTATTTTTTTGCGTTTTTGCTGCATTCTCCGCTAGTAGAAAATTCGAATTTTTTTTAATTCAATCATACCACCGATATCTGTATACCGTTTTGATCATCTCGTCATGCTGATCTCTATGGTATATTTAATTCCGTGTTTTGAAGTCCGGTACGCAGCGGAATCTGTAAAATAGTGATCTGTATCGGTATTGTTTGGGCTTTCTGAAATATAGTGTCTATTCAAATTTTCTCGGTATTAACCCAACAGTCACTGGCATTTATTGTCTGGTATACCTATAGCCACTAGCTATTAGTATTTTTCTGAAATTCAACGTAATTGCTTTTTGATATTCCCACCGTATTCAATTTTACGTTGGTACGTTCATTTTTCTAGCCTGGTGAAGGAAATGAAATATATTTCCCTGTTTATACTGAACTGTTCTTTCACCATTTCTCCTCCTTACCCCTTTCTTTTAGAACTCCCTCCTCTCCAACGTAGTCTCGGCCACCTTTCCACCATCTTCCACCTTCGGAGATTTCTCCGACCAACCCACGCAAGCTTCCAAGCAACCTCCTCCACCTCTCTCCAAACGATCACTCATGTTCACCATCACCTAC
Source organism: Allium fistulosum (assembly GCA_030737815.1). Classification (NCBI taxonomy): domain Eukaryota; kingdom Viridiplantae; phylum Streptophyta; class Magnoliopsida; order Asparagales; family Amaryllidaceae; genus Allium; species Allium fistulosum. The sequence goes on from CM060901.1 coordinate 724,541,726, forward strand.
TCACAAGCCACGCAAGCATCAACGGCCTGTCAAACCCACACCTACCTTCCATTCAGGACAACCTCACTTGCCTCGACCGTGCATTGCCCTTCAGCCTGTTGATTCATGAGTTTTGATTCATGACACAAGTTTCAGAGATCATACGACGAGAATACTATATGAAAGCGACAAAAAGAGAATAAGTGCATACCGTGCACTACAAAGGAGATAATCTTACAATCCAGAGATTAGTATGGATATTTTATTTTATTTGAGTCTTAGAACAATGTTAAAATCATTCCTCAAATAGTCACACACGCACACAAAACATTTTATAGCAAAAACTATGTTCACTGTGCATATAACACCAGGTCGGCCGACCGACCAGGATCCTCGGTCGACCGACCCTGTATCATGTGCACAGTGACTTTCTGTTTTGTATACGTTTTAAACTCAGCTGACCGGCCAGGTTTTCCGGTCGACCGACCAGAGAAAAACGGCTAGTTTTCTGAAGAGACGCGATCATTTCATGAAGAGGAATGTCCTCTATTTCAAGAGGTATGGACACAACTGTTAACTAAAACTCTTCATGAAAGATTACAACTCTTCTACAACTATATAAACATATTCAATTCACTTCTACAATCACCGATTCTTGTTTATATTTCTGAAATCTAATCTCTATTCATTTCTGCAAATAAAAACATTTATTCTTATTTAATATCACTAGAATCCTTGAATTTATTCATATACTTCGATTCTACGTGATTATCTTTCTTCTAAATCTTCACACACATATATACTCTTGAGGATTTGATTATAGGAAAGTTGTACTATCAAAAGACAATCAGTGTTATTCAGAACACATTCGTCAACAAACTATTTGTATTAAGTTGAAGACCTCTTCGGCTGTTAAGGCGGAAAAATTCCTGTTCGGCTGCTCAGGTGTCGTATACCTATTCCTCCGGGTTAAGTGAGGGGTTTAGTTTAAATCCAAAGGGTATTCTGGGACTGGACGTACAACGAGAAGTTCGAACCAGTATAAAAATTCCTGGTGTGCTTACTTTAATTTGTACTTTACTGTTATTACCAGTTTCCGCATTAACATACCATATTACACGATCCTTAGTACTACACGTGTACTTTCATTTGGTATTAGAGCAAGGTCATCCTATAACCATCACAAAGTTATTTGATATTTACTTTTAGTAATATGGCAACCACACAAATTAACGATGTTAACACTCACACTAATTCTAGTTTCACAGAAGGTCAATCGACTTCATGACCTCCACTTTTCAATGGTATAAATTACAATTATTGGTCAACTAGAATGAGAATCTATATGCAATCAAGTGGATTTGATATCTGGAATATTATACAAAGAGAGTATACAACTCCTACTAGAGAATACTCAACTTGGAGTAACACACAAAAACTAGATGCTACTTCAAATGCAAAAGCAATGAATATTTTATTTTGTGCATTAGATAGAAATGAATTCAATAGAGTTAGTATGTGCACTTCCGGTTATGAAATTTGGAGAACTCTTAAAGTTTCACATGAAGGAACGAACAAAGTTAAATTGAGCAAAATTTCTATGTTGAAACATCAATTTGAAAATTTTAAAATGAGGCCAAATGAATCTATAAATGACATGTACTCTAGATTTCAGGATATTTATCATGCTTTATTATCACTAGAACAAAAGTTTACTGATTTTGATGTTGTCACAAAAATCTTGAATTCTTTAACGGATGAATGGGAACGAAAAGTCCTAGCTATTGAAGAAGCAACTGATTTGTCAACATTAAAACCAGAAGAGTTGATAGGTAATTTAATGTCCTACGAAGTAAATTTGCAGGCAAAACGAAATGGAGCACAAGAAAAGAAAAATGTAGCATTCCAAGCAGAAAAAGATGATTCCGACTCAGATAATGAAGATATGGCCATGATCGCTAAAAATTTCAAAAAGTTTTTGAAATTCAACAGAAACAAATTCAAGGGAAACAAAAATAATTCCAACAACAATTCAAATAGCAGCAAACCATCATCTTCAACAATGGAATGTTATGAATGTCATAAGAAAGGACACATGAAGAAAGATTGTCCAGATCGTAAAAAGAATAATTTCAAGAAGGACAAAACCAAACGAAGCTTTTTCAGTCACTTGTGACGACACTGACTCATCATCCTCATCAGAGAGTGAAAGTGATAATGAACAAGCAAATGTATGCTTCATGGCTTCGTCAGACGATGTAAGTGATTTTACTTTTGAAGATTTAATTGAAATAAATTCTGAATTAGTAAAATTAACAAAACAACTTAAAAAGAAAAATAAGGAGTTGCAAAGAAAGTTAGATAGAACAGTTTTAGAAGTAGATATGTTAAAAGATGAGAAGGTAATATTGAAAGAAGAACTTGAAATCTCTCAACAATCGAATTCTAACTTATCTTCTCAAATTACGTCAATATCTGAGGAACTAGAAATTCAGAAAAATAAAAATGATGTTTTACTTTTTGAAAATAATAGTTTAATAACTAAGATTAAGGATTTAGAGTTAGAAAAATCTAGTCTTAAAATAAAATTTGATGATATTTCTAAAAATGTTTCTAATTTCAATAAAGGAAGAGAAAATCTTTCTAGTATACTAGAAAACTCTCAAACTTCTAACAATAAATCTGGACTAGGATTTAAGAAACAAAATAATTTTGCTAAAAGTAAAATTAATAATAAAATTAAGAAAGATATTAGGAAAACAGTTTATTCAAATACTAAAACTATTAAGATATGGATTCCAAAAACAAATAATACATTGATAAGGAATAAACATATCAAAAGTTTTATGGAAACTGTTCATAATAACAAAAATTATGTCTATAAAGGGAATTCTGAACCCGTATGGGTTTGGCTTCCTAAGATCTAATTCTTAGGACCCTAAAAAGATTGGGTACCAACTTTTTATAAATTTTTGCAGGTACCACATAAGAAGAGAGGAAAATGGATTTTAGATAGCGGTTGCTCAAAACACATGACTGGAAACAAAGAAATGTTATCAAACATTATATACTCAAATGGAGGAGCAGTCACCTTTGGAGATAACTCAAAAGGATATATCATCGGCAAAGGCAATGTTAATAGCAACGGTACATCTAATTTACCTCTCATTACTGATGTTTTATTAGTTAAAAATTTAAAACATAATTTATTAAGTATTAGTCAACTATGCGATAAAGGTTTTAATATAACTTTTTCAGAAAATAAATGTAACATTTTTGATAAAAATCACAACATCATTTTCGAAGGAAATAGAGATAAAAATATTTATATCCTAAATATGAATGTTAATAATGATTCAAATTTGTGTCTAGTAGCTAAAGAAAACGATTCTTGTCTTTGGCACAAAAGATTTTGTCACATAAATTTTAATACCATCAACAAACTTGCGAAAAATAAATTAGTTAAAGGATTACCCAATATAAAATTCGAAACTAACATATTTTGTGATGCATGTAAATTAGGAAAATTAACAAAATCTTCTTTTAAATCAAAGAAAGTAATATCTACAGAACAACCACTTGAACTTTTACACATGGATCTTTTTGGTCCAACTCAAGTAAAATCTATTAACCATAATAGATATGTTTTTGTTATTGTAGATGATTTCTCTAGATATACTTGGATTTTCTTTTTGAAAAATAAAAGTGATACTTTTGATAATTTTAAAGTTTTGGTTAAAAGAATTCAAAATATTAAAACATTGAAAATTAAAAATATTAGAAGTGATCATGGAGGCGAATTTGAAAATGAAGTTTTTGAACAATTTTGTAACAAGAAAGGTATTAACCATAATTTCTCTTTTCCTAGAACACCACAACAAAATGGAGTTGTAGAAAGGATAAATAGAACGTTACAAGAATGTGCAAGAACTTTACTAAATGGAACAACTTTGTCAAAACATTTTTGGGCAGAAGCTGTAGCCACTGCTTGTTACGTACTAAATCGCGTTTCTATTCGACCATTAACTAAAAATACACCATATGAACTTCTAAATGGAAGAAAACCAAATATTTCATATCTAAAATTTTTTGGTTCCAAATGTTTTATTTTAAATACTAAAGATCAACTAGGTAAATTCGATCCAAAATCCGATGAAGGTATATTCGTTGGATATTCGGAACGAAGCAAGGCTTATCGAATTTATAATAAACGAACTCAAATTATTGAAGAAAGTTTACATGTTTCTTTCAACAAAAATTTTAAAAATATAAATCCAAGTGTTATTATTGATTCTGATGATGAATCTACTCAGAATGAAAATAATAATGCAAATGAAAATTTTGATATTCATGAAACCAATACAAACGTGACGTCTAATATAATAAAATCTCCACCTAGAATTTTAAAAGATCATCCTGTGCAAAATATAATTGGAGAAGTTAATACGAATGTTAAAACCAGACATCAATTAAATCAAGTTGGTCATGTAGCTTTTCTTTCTAACATAGAACCTAAGAATATAAAAGAAGCTTCAACTGATGACTACTGGATACTTGCCATGCAAGAAGAATTAAATCAATTCGAACGAAACGAAGTTTGGGAACTCGTTCCTAGACCCAGTGACCAATCAGTCATCGGTACTAAATGGGTTTTCAAAAATAAAGCAGATGAACTAGGAAATATAACAAGGAATAAAGCTAGATTAGTTGCACAAGGATATAATCAAGAAGAAGGTATTGATTACGAAGAGACGTTTGCTCCAGTCGCCCGACTTGAAGCAATACGAATATTATTAGCTTATGCGTGTTTTCATAATTTTAAACTATATCAAATGGATGTTAAAAGTGCATTTTTAAATGGATTCATAAAAGAAAATGTTTTTGTTGAACAACCACCTTTGTTCAACCATGAAAAATTTCCACATCATGTATATAAACTTAAAAAGGCGTTATACGGTTTAAAACAAGCACCACGTGCTTGGTATGATCGTCTTAAAGGTTATTTATTAGAATCTGGTTTTGAAATCGGTAAAGTAGATCAAACACTTTTTATTAAGAAAACTAATAAAGATATTTTAATAATTCAAATATATGTTGACGATATTATTTTCGGCTCGACAAATGAAAAATTATGTCAAGAATTTTCAACTATAATGACAAATGAATTTGAAATGTCTCATATGGGAGAATTGTCATATTTTCTTGGATTACAAATTAAACAAATTGAAAATGGAATTTTTATTAATCAAGAGAAATATTGCTATAATTTAATCAAACGTTTTGGTCTTGAAAACACTACTGCCAAACCAACTCCCATGAGTACAACGGTTCATCTCGATAGAGATGAAGATGGCAAAAGTGTTGATCAAAAGTTATATCGTAGTATGATAGGTTCTTTACTTTATTTAACAGCGAGTCGCCCCGATATTATGATGAGTGTCTGTTTGTGTGCTCGATTTCAAGCAAATCCCAAAGAATCACATATGAGAGCAGTTAAACGCATTATTCGCTATCTAACTAAAACCAAAGATTTCAGACTATTTTATCCGAAAGAATGTCCTTTCGAATTAGTTTCCTATAGTGATGCTGATTTTGGAGGAAGTCGGACGGATCGAAAAAGTACGAGCGGAACGTGTCACTTCATTGGACGTTCCTTAGTTTCTTGGTTTAGTAAGAAACAAAACTGTGTCTCTTTATCAACATGTGAAGCAGAATATATATCTGCTGCTTTGGCATGTGCACAAGTCGTATATATGCAACAGACATTACAAGATTTTAATTGTCATCTTGAAAAATCAATAATTTATTGTGATAATACCAGTGCAATAAATCTTTCTAAAAATCCGGTCAATCACTTACGAACAAAACACATTGATATTCGACATCATTTTCTTCGTGATTGTTTGGAAAAAGGATTAATAAATCTTGAATTTATCAACACTGAAAATCAAATAGCTGACATTTTTACTAAACCACTAAATGAGAATACTTTTATAAAACTAAGACGTGATTTAGGTATAATGTCATCTAAAGACTTATGAATAAAAATATGCAAAAATATGGAAAAACAAAAATTATTTTATTTCTGACCAAAGCGGCACTCGAACTCATGACTTCTGACTTATATGTTAGATGTTGTAGTATAGCCACTTGAGCTATGGGTGTTTCTTGTTCCAGCTCTGTTTCTAATTTGTACCATTAAAACTTAATTTCAAAATATACTATTTTTGACTCTAAAGCATTGTATGTCATTCATTTACAAACAGTTTTTGTTTAAAAAGTTCTGTGATTAAAACTAAAATTTGATTTTAAACCACTATTTTTTTAGAAATAAATGGTTATATTTACATACATATGTTTATTGAATAGAACATAAGATAAAAAAAATCTACTTATAAAACAAAACTTGAAACAAAAATGTCTTCTAACAATGACGTCTACAATTCTGAAAATTCTCATCTTTCTTATACATCCCCGGACGACGACTATTCTGATCGCATCACTGAAAATGGTCCCCAACCTACTTTTCCAATGCCTAATCGTGTTTTAGAATTCCCCTCTCCAGATAATGACCCCCGACACAGGTGGAAACCATGGGAAGACTCCCATACAGGTTATACACCTGATAAAAAGAAAGGGAAAAAGGAAATGGTAGTATCTCCATCAACCAAACAAAAGATTGATGAAATTCATCACTACCAACAACAATAGATGAATATGCAAAGGGAACTTTATTACGAACAGAAAGTCACGGCAAGACGTTTAAGCTTCCTTGAAAAGATTGCCATGAAATTTTGTTCATCTAAGAAGGATGATGTTGCTGAACCTTCTTACAGAACTCCATCTCCTTCTAACCATGTTCAATCTCCAATAGCTCCAATATGGTCACCGGTAGAAAACGTTCCATCTCCAAATTCATGGGAACGTCGATGCTGATGCACCATGGCTATAATTTACTATATACATGTTATTATTTTGAATAAGATGTATAGATATATATAATGTAATAATATAATTATACTTCTATAATTCTTGTTTGAATGATAGCATAAACTAGTCTGTTCACATGCCTCGGTCGACCGAAAAATCTGAATCGGTCAACCGAAGCTGTACCGAGAAGTTTTTAAAAACATATTTCTTACAAGTCGGTCGACCGAACAACCTGTCCCGGTCAGCCGAACTTGTTTCCAGAATGACATTAGAACATTTTTAACTCGGTCAACCAAATACCCTGCACCAGTCGACCGAAGTTCTTCCCGAAAGTTTCAGCACTATTCTGAACCTCAACTCGGTCGACCGACCCAGGGATTTCAGCCGACCGAACGAACTTTTACTGCTGAAATTGCCTACATATTTTAACCCAACCATTCACCTTTTTATCTCACTTCTTCACTTTACTCTCCCACAACAGATTTTAACCCTAGCCCCCATTACAACCTTCCTAAATTTCTTCAAATTCTTCAAAGAAAAAATGGCACCCAAGAAGAAATCTAAGACTACTGCTGGCCAATCTTCCTCAACTCCTGTAGACTCTCAAATTGCTTCTTGTCTAGTAAGTGAAAAAGCTTTAGAAAGATGGATAAGGCTTCAAGATGCAAAAATCTTTGAGGAGTCTTCTGTAAGTTATCCTGATTTTACCGCCTACGGTGTTGAAAATGCCGCTCTTGAAAGTGGTCTTGATGCTTTTCTTGACCATAGGAAAAACAACTTGAAAATTAATCATATAATGGTAAAGTTATTCCTAGCAAATCTCAATCTTGTAAATCCACCGAGAAACACTGAAAATTGTGTTTGGACATCGGTTTGTGGCACTTCGATTTTTCTCTCCATTGATCGAATGAATCATATTTTAAATGCTCGACCGGGTGGAATATCATTACATGATGTAGACTGTAATACATCAACTCGTGATCGCCTAAGTCATCTATTCTTTGAAGATGATGCTACCGATTTAAGGCAAACTTCATCTCTCCGACCTAAAGCACGACTTTTTCACGATTCATGATGAAGTCTATTGTTCCAAGAGGAGGGTCATACCACTTAGTATATCCCGAAAACTTCAAGGCGTTATATGCTATGTGTGGAAATATTCGGGTAAATTGGACACAACTTCTCATGGATGAATTCCTTACGTTCAACCAAGGGAAAATGCTCCATATTTATTATGGAGAATACATAATGCGGTTGATTAATAACTTTGTCATCCATGCTCCGGAATCCGAAACATCCAAAGTTTGTACCTTTGACTCACGAACAATAAAATTAATGAAGTTACCCGATGCACCATCCCAAATCACCACCTTTCAGCAATGGCGTACCATTCCACGAGAACAACTACGTCGCAGCTATTCTACACCTCAACCATCCACTCATTCTACAGAACGTATAACTCGTCAGACCTCTATCCAAAGACCACCTCCCGGTACTAGCACAGCGGCTGCCATTGATATTTTGGCCCAAAATCAACTAGCTTTGGATTCTCGCCTTCGAAAAATTGATGGACGTTTCAAGAAGATCAAAGGCTTCTTCGTAAATTTATGGGATGCCTTATCATGCTCTTCTAAAGCCGGTGCTTCATTTGTTGCTCCTGGAAAAAGACCAGCACCAAATTTCTCTTGGTCTACATCCGAGAACACAAGTTCCAGCACATCGGCAACTCCCGCACCTACCACTCAAAGACGGGGTAAGGAACCGGCTCCTCTCGATGAAAATCTTCATCCAGAACAGTGGGATACCGACGATGATGAGGAGTAATTGTAGTATTTTTAAATTTATTTACTTTCAAGAATTTCTTGTACTTTATTTGTTTCTTAATTAATTGTTATGATATGTTCTAAGCAAACATCTTTAAATTATTTCTAATTAAGCTCAAGAATGTACCATGTAAATTAAAATGTTTTGCATTACTTTAATTTGTTATAAGTATTCCTTTTTGTCGATGACAAAGGGGGAGAAATGTATGCAAACTAACGAATTTTTGCAGAAAAGTCGCCATATACTCAGGGGGAGAACTATAATATATATGTCAATATTACTTCGTCACATAAGTATTGTCATCAATCAAAAAGGGGGAGAATGTTGATTCATGAGTTTTGATTCATGACACAAGTTTCAGAGATCATACGACGAGAATACTATATGAAAGCGACAAAAAGAGAATAAGTGCATACTGTGCACTACAAAGGAGATAATCTTACAATCCAGAGATTAGTATGGATATTTTATTTTATTTGAGTCTTAGAACAATGTTAAAATCATTCCTCAAATAGTCACACACGCACACAAAACATTTTATAGCAAAAACTATGTTCACTGTGCATATAACACCAGGTCGGCCGACCGGGATCCTCGGTCGACCGACCCTGTATCATGTGCACAGTGACTTTCTGTTTTGTATACGTTTTAAACTCAGCTGACCGGCCAGGTTTTCCGGTCGACTGACCAGAGAAAAACGGCTAGTTTTCTGAAGAGACGCGATCATTTCATGAAGAGGAATGTCCTCTATTTCAAGAGGTATGGACACAACTGTTAACTAAAACTCTTCATGAAAGATTACAACTCTTCTACAACTATATAAACATATTCAATTGACTTCTACAATCACCGATTCTTGTTTATATTTCTGAAATCTAATCTCTATTCATTTCTGCAAATAAAAGCATTTATTCTTATTTAATATCACTAGAATCCTTGAATTTATTCGTATACTTCGATTCTACGTGATTATCTTTCTTCTAAATCTTCACACACATATATACTCTTGAGGATTTGATTATAGGAAAGTTGTACTATCAAAAGACAATCAGTGTTATTCAGAACACATTCGTCAACAAACTATTTGTATTAAGTTGAAGACCTCTTCGGCTGTTGAGGCAAAAAAATTCCTGTTCGGCTGCTCAGGTGTCGTATACCTATTCCTCCGGGTTAAGTGAGGGGTTTAGTTTAAATCCAGAGGGTATTCTGGGACTGGACGTAGAACGGGAAGTTCGAACCACTATAAAAATTCCTGGTGTGCTTACTTTAATTTGTACTTTACTGTTATTACCAGTTTTCGCATTAACATACCATATTACACGATCCTTAGTACTACACGTGTACTTTCACAGCCCACTTCCTCTCCGCCGTGACCACCTTGCTCCGATCACCACCGTCTGCTCCTCCTAGTGCAACTGCCGAGCACCATTTTTCCTCTTTCTTGCCGAGCCTGCATAGTCTCCTCCTCTTATAAAAAGAGAAAAATATATTCATGCATTAGTTGTATCTTTTGTTCTGTAGCCGTGCTCGTCCTTGATGATTCACACCACAACTCGAGGTAGCCGTGCTCGTCCTTTCTGTTTCATCTCTTTTATTTTATTCTATTTTATAAACGTATATATATATTGCTCAGGATATTTCATAATTTGTTTTTTTTCTTTATTCTGAAATGTATATCGATTTTAGGAAATATTGATTTGAGGATGTTGGATTTCCCTTTTGTTTATATGCCATGATTCTTTGTTTAACAGTTTAAGTATTGATTCATTGTTTTATTTGTTTATATTTAACAGTTTTATATATGTGTTTTATTATATATATGGATATCTTGATGAAAAAAATAATAATAGAAAAAAAGGTAAAAGGGATACATACGTATATACATAGTAAAGTAGATGTTGCATAGTTATAAAGCTTATAAAAGTGTATATATATCAAGCTGTTGCAAGTTTTATGCTTCTGAGTCTCATTCTTGTTCTGTTCTAGAAAAGCCAAGAAAATTTTGATTTTTAATTTTTAATTTTAAGATATTATATATATATAAATGTATTTTGAAAATTTTATAATTATAAAATAGATTTATAGGTGATAGTACGCATTGTATAAAGAGTATGTATAGTTGCTGTTGTATAAATGTCAGCTATCTAAGTTATATTAGTACTATATATATAATTTGTTCGATTATTTTATAATAGTTTTGAAAAGGTAAATGTTGTTTATATATGTAGGAATGTTTAAAAGCATATATGTTAACATTTCTAAAGTAAGTTTCGTAATTTAGGCTTGATATTTTTAAATGTATTTGATTTCATATATGTGGTGCCATGTTTATCTTGCATTTCTGTTATGCTGCAAGTTTTGTTAATATTTTTAGTTTTATATGTAGATAACAGTTTGTTGACATTGTAAGTATATATGATGTTCTGCATAGATTTTAAAATCTTTCATTATTGTTAAGTTATATTTAACAAATTGTTTATATTGATTTTTATAAATATTGATAATTGGATTTCTTTAGAAATATATATATATATATATATATATGTGTGTGTGTGTGTGTGTATGGATTTTATTTTAGGTGTGGGGTTTTATTTTATTTTTATAAAGTGATAGTTTATATGCATTGAATTAAAGCAAATTTATTTATTTTATTTTTAAATGTATATATACATTATAATAATAATGTATATTTCCGGTTTATATCAAAACTGATTTGATTTGTTTTCATCAATTCCTGTTATCAGCTTTGTTCGTTAATTTCGTGTCCATCGTGCTTTACTTTGGAAATTCATGCCTGGATTCGGAACTCATCTCGTTCTACTCGAAAGGTGAGCAATCACTCACGATTAACGTTCTTTTATTTATTAAATTTGATTCAATTGAAGCGACAATTGAAATATTCTGCTGTTAGTTATTTACATTGTTATATATATGCTATCTGTTCACCTGTGACATCTGACACCATTACCTGTTATTTATACTGATGTTATATGTCTGTTACATTATTATCATATTTGTTATCACTGTGAAAGTTCCATGTTAGTATAGAATTCACTATGGGTTGAAATGATACATACCCGAACGGACTTTAGAATAGGAGAGAATCGTTATGGGTTGAAATGATAGACCCAAGCGATTTTCATTTGAATTGAATTTGGGATTGCGGGTTGAAATGATATATACCCGCATATATTTTAAATTACGGATTGAAATAATAAATATCTATATCACTTGGCCATAGGATAGAAAATTATATACAGACATCGTTGGTCTATATATAAATATTTTGGAAATGATTTCTATTGTTTTGGAAAGATATATATATATATATATGGTTTTAATTGATATTGAAATTATTCTTATAAATAAGTTTAAATTAAAGTGGATTTAAAATTTATTTAGAATTGATTAATTAAGTATTGTCTTTAAATATATCGATTTGAAATTTATTGAATTTGAAGATTTAAGAATAAGTTTTATAACATGGTTTTGATTTAAGATGATTTAAAGGAATATTTCAAGTTTAAATAAATTGAAGGAATATTAAATGATTTGAAATTTGGATTGTATTTAAATGATATTGTATTTTATTAAGGGAACATTTCAAAGCTAAATAATATCTAAGTGAATTCGATATATATATATATATATATATATATATATGAGATTTTCAAATTTAGTTTTGAAATGTGAAATATTTAAAGTTTCGAAATATATTGGAAGTGAAATTGTTTATTTTGTGGTTCATCAGTATTTGAAATCGATATAAATTGAAATGGTTTATTGAAAACTGAATTGAGTTATAATTTATATATTGAGTTTTGATTTAAATTGAATTTTTGGATTCAAGTTAATTTGAATCAATTTGTGAAGTTTGAGGAAATTATTTTATTTTATAAAGAAATTTTAAATTTAAACCTTTTTATATTTTTCTTTATAAATTATTTTAATATAAACTATTTTAATATACTAACTATTTTATTATAAACTATTTTAAATTATAACTATTTTTATATAAACTATTTTAAATTATAAACTATTTTATTATATATACTATTATTTATATTTAAACAGTTAAGTGGGAAGTGTTATGATTCCAAAGCATTATGATTTCTAAATTTTGATTTCCAAAGAATTATGATTTCCAAAGTGATTGATTTAGAAAGTGTTATAACTTTGAAGTACTAAGATTTTGTAAATGGATATATTTGAGATGGATATATTTGAAATGGAAGTGATATCATATTGATATGGTTTTGAAATGGCAATGATATTTTGGTTTTGAAATATAAACTATTTTGAAAGTTTATTAAATGACCAATCGGTGTAATAATTACGTAGTTATTGAAGAGTTCGGGATTGGTTAGGGACATACTCTCTGTCTAAACCAAAAACCACTTTAATAACTATTATACGCGGAGTGTGATCCAAAATGAAGTTGTTGGAATGATGACATTGCTGGATTTGAAGAAAGAGAACGATAATGGATGACCTTGACACTTGTGTCAAATTGGAAATGACTTAAACAGGAGCCGTGCTGGGCCAGTGAGGTTAGCTACCTCTAGCGGACACACTTCTTTGTAAACTACTCATTACTTGTTTTTGATTGGTGTGCACCCTTGAATTGGGAGTGTTGTTTCGCGGTGTTGCGATCGTTGCGGTGATGCGTTCTCACCAGTCCGGATCAGGCAAACGGTAGTTTCACTACCTTGGGTATTGCCTCATGTGCCTTGTCATACTCGTATCCCTATGCGCGACCACTACGATTTGTTTTGTGTTATACCTATGGAGTACTCCCTGATAGCCCACTAGTTTACGGTGGAGTTACAGTGCTGTATAAACTATGACGCTTATATAAAATGTGTTAAGGGGGATAATGGTAACGCCTTAACGCTATTTTGATACTTTATATTACTGATAGGCATTATCTACTTAGCGTGCACTACTATATATAAATAGTTTAACGGATCCTTAGAGGATGGTTATCCCAAACATCCTTTGAGTTACTTGTATTTTCAGTTGTTATTTCACTTGAGTTGGATTTATTGATATAAGAATGTTAATCCTGACTCGAGTGTTTTGTGTTTTGCTTTACGCTCGGGTCAGACTGAGTGTACCGGTATTCGAGACTCACCTTTGGAGTTGGAGCTTCGCTTGGAGATCCAACTATCTATCCAGCTTTCAGATCTTCAGTTGATTCCAGTGATGTGTTGTGATATTGTATTGAGACATCTATGTATTCGAGACTTCTGTTGTATCTTGTTTAACTCTGTTATATATATATATATAGTAGCTTCATGAACTACTATTCTTTTGTTTCCGCTGCATTATTGTTATATTACTCTGTGTCTGTGATCTGTGATTATTTTATTTACTGTATATGCTGATTTTTGCCAAATATAAATTAACAATATGATATTTTAAACAATTCAAGTCCGGCATGTGCGGATGCGAATGGTTGAAAATATCGGGTCGTTACAATTGGTATCAGAGCTTTGGTTTTAGGCAAAACTCAACATATAGGGTAAATTTAATTACAGAATCACTTTCGTTCGAGCTTAAATCTTTTCCTCTTTGACTCGGGTTCCTTTGAATTTTGGAACGTTCCCTCGGTTTCAAAATCTATCCTTATCTCTCCCTATTCGTGTTTCTTGATTTTGGAGTATTCAATAACTCCACTTCGAATGATTTCTGTAATAAATCGGCGGTCTCGCCAATCTTTGAATGATTTGTAAAGGAGTGAAACTCCTTTACAATAGGCATTGATTTACCGGAGATTTCTGTATCCTCGGTTTAGATGCTGCTATCTTTTGCTTTACCCAATTTCTATCTCTTGGGATCTGATGTCGATTTGATTCATAATTCCACATCGATCATATTCTTGAAGTCACGGTTGACCCGGTTAAGGTTACCTGCGATTTATATAAATTTATCCATCTTCCAATTTGAAATTCAATCACCTTATCTCCCTATCGAGTCTATCTTTTAGTTGAATCTATTTGATTAGAGTTCCTCTACTTTGAATCCCATCTTTGCTTTCAAATCCATTCTTGAATTATCAAGTGAGGGAGTGTATTTGTAAGTAATATAAAATATTTTATGTTTATAGTGTGTTGTTTGAGTTGTTGAAGTTGGTTTGGATTTTCGATCGATTCGTCTGATCAACGCTACCGATAGGATTTCCAAAACACTTGAACAGAGCAAACTGACACAATATTGATTTCAAATTTGGTAAATGAAATAATTTTGTATGATTATATTATAAATATATAAGTAAAATTTTTTGGAATAAAAAAAAAGAGGTTAATTAATTGGTTGTTTGAAATGATAATATTTGATTATCATTTATTGCTCTAAATGAATTTATAAACATGGTTTATAAATTGATTTGGAATTTAAATAAATTTAAATTAGGAATTTGAGAATTTAATTTCCGATGATTCCAAACTCTAGTTTTAAAATTCTAAATGTATATTATATAAAGTATTTTCGAATATAAATGATTTCAAAGAATTTTAATGTTTAAATCAGTACTCTTCTCTTTTGTCGCTGGAAAATAATTTCGGTGATAGCGGCCGCATCATTGACATTCATTTTTGAGTTTCGAAGTGAAGAGACCGTTCAGTAGCTTTGCTACACTTTGTTTGGAAATTTAATTTGATTTGAATTTCTGTGGTATGACCTGATTTATTATATATATATAAAGATTTAATTTTGATCTGATATATACTATATATATTTATCTCAAAATTGTTTGAAGTAAATCGAAGATTTAAATTCTTAAGTTTATGATTTAAAGATGATTTCAATTATAAACTGAAGTCAAAAATTTTGGATAAATATTTAAACTTGAAATATTTGAATTTGAAAATTTTATTTGTATAGTACTAAATTGCATTTCAATATAACTTACCTAAATTATTTAGAAGTTAAAATGTAATTGGATAATATACAATATAAAATGATTTTATAAATAAAATTTGAATGTTTATAATAAATGTTATACACTTAGATTTTAATTATAAAAAAAATGCTAATAGAGATGATAGAATAATAAGTTAATTGAATGAGATGAATATAATAATTTTTGTTCTGAAAGAATTAACAAATTGAAATTAGATCAACTTATGGAAATACCTTAAATTTAAACCAATCATTGAATATAAATTAATTCAAATTGAAATTTATACGGTTTAAATTAATTTATATGGTTAAAATATATGTAATAAGATATATTAAGTGTAATAAACTTAATAATAATTTGGAATAAAAGAATTAAATTTGTTGAATAAAATATGAGTACAATAAATGATTATATAAATTGATGATCTAGAAATTATTAATTGAGGATGACTAGATAATAAGGTAATGAATTTAGAAATAGATAGATTGATTTAACTTAAGTGAACTCAAAGGGATTTAACCAAATTGTTAAATATTAATTAAATTAAACTGAAATTGATATGGTTTAAATTAATTGTTTTACTTGTATTCCAATATATTTTCTTTCTGGTTGTTTCTATTCTCCTACCTCCTTCCTTTTCGGGGAAGAAAAGTTTTGAGTGGGGGAGAGTGTAACGACCCATAAATTTTAAGTGTTTTAATAACGTAATTAGTTGAAATTTTGTGAAATTTAAACGATAAAATTTTGAAATAAAAATTTGATATTTGGAATGCGTCTAATTAATCATAGCAACTGGTAAATTTTCATCAGATAATTTGGAAGTTTATTTTCTAGTGTAATTTTATTCCAATTCAAATCAGTTAGTATTTGATGGTAATAAAATGTTTTCCAAACCTGAATATTTTTATACAATAAATTTCTAAATTATCTTCTGACTGAGACGTCATTTTTGTTTTTCCAAATTCGGGCTTCTTTAGCTCCGTCGATCTTATTTTTCTACGTTTTTGCTGCATTCTCCGCTAGTAGAAAATTCGAATTTTTTTTAATTCAATCATACCACCGATATCTGTATATCGTTTTGATCGTCTCGTCATGGTGATCTCTACGGTATATTTAATTCTGTGTTTTGAAGTCCGGTACGCAGCGGAATCTGTAAAATAGTGATCTGTATCGGTATTGTTTGGGCTTTCTGAAATATAGTGTCTATTTAAATTTTCTCGGTATTAACCCAATAGTCACTGGCATTTATTGTCTGGTATACCTATAGCCACTAGCTATTAGTATTTTTTTGAAATTCAACGTAATTGCTTTTTGATATTCCCACCGTATTCAATTTTACGTTGGTACGTTCATTTTTCTAGCCTGGTGAAGGAAATGAAATATATTTCCCTGTTTATACTGAACTATTCTTTCACCATTTCTCCTCCTCACCCCTTTCTTTTAGAACTCCCTCCTCTCCAGCGTAGTCTCGGCCACCTTTCCACCATCTTCCACCTTCGGAGATTTCTCCGACCAACCCACGCAAGCTTCCAAGCAACCTCCTCCACTTCTCTCCAAGCGATCACTCATGTTCACCATCACCTACTCACAAGCCACGCAAGCATCAACGGCCTGTCAAACCCACACCTACCTTCCATTCAGGACAACCTCACTTGCCTCGACCGTGCATTCCCTTTCAGCCCACTTCCTCTCCGCCGTGACCACCTTGCTCCGATCACCACCGTCTACTCCTTCTAGTGCAACTGCCGAGCACCATTTTTCCTCTTTCTTGTCGAGCCTGCATAGTATCCTCCTCTTATAAAAAGAGAAAAAAATATGCATGCATTAGTTGTATCTTTTGTTCTATAGCCGTGCTCGTCCTTGATGATTCACACCACAACTCGAGGTAGCCGTGCTCGTCCTTCCTGTTTCATCTCTTTTATTTTATTCTATTTCATAAACGTATATATATATTGCTCAGGATATTTCATAATTTGTTTTTTTTTCTTTATTCTGAAATGTATATCGATTTTAGGAAATATTGATTTGAGGATGTTGGATTTCCCTTTTGTTTATATGCCATGATTCTTTGTTTAACAGTTTAAGTATTGATTCATTGTTTTATTTGTTTATATTTAACAGTTTTATATATGTGTTTTGTTATATATATGGATATCTTGATGAAAAAAATAATAATAGAAAAAAAAAGCAAAAGGGATACGTACGTATATACATAGTAAAGTAGATGTTGCATAGTTATAAAGCTTATAAAAGTGTATATATATCAAGCTGTTGCAAGTTTTACACTTCTATGTCTCATTCTTGTTCTGTTCTAGAAAAGCCAAGAAAATTTTGATTTTTAATTTTTGATTTTAAGATATTATATATATATATATAAATGTATTTTGAAAATTTTATAATTATAAAATAGATTTTTAGGTGATAGTACGCATTGTATAAAGAGTATGTATAGTTGCTGTTGTATAAATGTCAGCTATCTAAGTTATATTAGTACTATATATATATAATTTGCTCGATTAGTTTATAATAGTTTTGAAAAGGTAAATGTTGTTTATATATGTAGGTATGTTTAAAAGCGTATATGTTAACATTTCTAAAGTAAGTTTCATAATTTAGGCTTGATATTTTTAAATGTATTTGATTTCATATATGTGGTGCCAGGTTTATCTTGCATTTCTGTTATGCTGCAAGTTTTGTTCATATTTTTAATTTTATATGTAGATAACAGTTTGTTCACATTTTAAGTATATATGATGTTCTGCATAGATTTTAAAATCTTTCATTACTGTTAAGTTATATTATAACAAATTGTTTATACTGATTTTTATAAATATTGATAATTGGATTTCTTTAGAAATATATATATGTGTATGGATTTTATTTTAGGTGTGGGGTTTTATTTTATTTTTATAAAGTGATAGTTTATATGCATTGAAATAAAGCAAAATTATTTATTTTATTTTTAAATGTATATATACATTATAATAATAATGTATATTTCCGGTTTATATCAAAACTGATTTGATTTGTTTTCATCAATTCCTTTTATCAGCTTTGTTCGTTGATTTCGTGTCCATCGTGCTTTACTTTGGAAATTCGTGCCTGGATTCGTAACTTATCTCGTTCTCGTTCATCACTAGCCTCGAAAGGTGAGCAATCACTCACGATTAACGTTCTTTTATTTATTAAATTTGATTTCAATTGAAACGACAATTGAAATATGCTGCTGTTAGTTAATTTACATTGTTATATATATGCTATCTGTTCACCTGTGACATCTGACACCATTACCTGTTATTTATACTGATGTTATATGCCTGTTACATTATTATCATATCTGTTATCACTCTGCAAGTTCCCTGTTAGTATAGAATTCACTATGGGTTGAATGATACATACCCGAACGGACTTTAGAATAGGAGAGAATCGTTATGGGTTGAAATGATAGACCCAAGCGATTTTCATTTGAATTGAATTTGGGATTGCGGGTTGAAATGATATATACCCGCATATATTTTAAATTACGGATTGAAATGATAAATATCTGTATCACTTGGCCATAGGATAGAAAATTATATACAGACACCGTTGGTCTATATATAAATATTTTGGAAATGATTTCTATAGTTTTGGAAAGATATATATATATATATATATGTGGTTTTAATTGATATTGAAATTATTATTATAAATAAGTTTAAATTAAAGTGGATTTAAAATTTATTTGGAATTGATTAATTAAGTATTGTCTTTAAATATATCGATTTGAAATTTATTGAATTTGAAGATTTAAGAATAAGTTTTATAACGTGGTTTTGATTTAAGATGATTTAAAGGAATATTTCAAGTTTAAATAAATTGAAGGAATATTAAATGATTTGAAATTTGGATTGTATTTAAATGATATTGTATTTTATTAAGGGAACATTTCAAAGCTAAATAATATCTAAGTGAATACGATATATATATATATATATATATATATATATGAGATTTTCAAATTTAGTTTTGAAATGTGAAATATTTAAAGTTTCGAAATATATTGGAAGTGAAATCGTTTATTTTGTGGTTCATCAGTATTTGAAATCGATATAAATTGAAATGGTTTATTGAGAACTGAATTGAGTTGTAATTTATGTATTGAGTTTTGATTTAAATTGAATTTTTGGATTCAAGTTAATTTGAATCAATTTGTGAAGTTTGAGGAAATTATTTTATTTTATAAAGAAATTTTAAATTTAAACCGTTTTATATTTTTCTTTATAAATTATTTTAATATAAACTGTTTTAATATACTAACTATTTTATTATAAACTATTTTAAATTATAACTATTTTTATATAAACTATTTTAAATTATAAACTATTTTATTATATATACTTTTATTTATATTTAAACAGTTAAGTGGGAAGTGTTATGATTCCAAAGCATTATGATTTCTAAATTTTGATTTCCAAAGAATTATGATTTCCATAGTGTTTGATTTAGAAAGTGTTATAACTTTGAAGTACTAAGATTTTGTAAATGGATATATTTGAGATGGATATATTTGAAATGGAAGTGATATCATATTGATATGGTTTTGAAATGGCAATGATATTTTGGTTTTGAAATATAAACTATTTTGAAAGTTTATTAAATGACCAATCGGTGTAATAATTACGTAGTTATTGAAGAGTCCGAGATCGGTTAGGGACATACTCTCTGTCTAAACCGAAAACCACTTTAATAACTATTATACGCGGAGTGTGATCCAAAATGAAGTGGTTGGAATGATGACGTTGCTGGATTTGAAGAAAGAGAACGATAATGGATGACCTTGACACTTGTGTCAAATTAGAAATGACTTAAACAGGAGCCGTGCCGGGCCAGTGAGGTTAGCTACCTCTAGCGGACACACTTCTTTGTAAACTACTCATTACTTGTTTTTGATTGGTGCGCACCCTTGAATTGGGAGTGTTGTTTCGTGGTGTTGCGATCGTTGCGGTGATGCGTTCTCACCAGTCCGGATCAGGCAAACGGTAGTTTCACTACCTTGGGCATTGCCTCATGTGCCTTGTCATACTCGTATCCCTATGCGCGACCACTACGATTTGTTTTGTGTTATACCTATGGAGTACTCCCTGATAGCCCACTAGTTTATGGTGGAGTTTACAGTGCTGTATAAACTATGACGCTTATATAAAATGTGTTAAGGGGGATAATGGTAACGCCTTAACGCTATTTTGATACTTTATATTACTGATAGGCATTATCTACTTAGCATACACTACTATATATAAATAGTTTAACGGATCCTTAGAGGATGGTTATCCCAAACATCCTTTGAGTTACTTGTATTTTCAGTTGTTATTTCACTTGAGTTGGATTTATTGATATAAGAATGTTAATCCTAACTTGAGTGTTTTGTGTTTTGCTTTACGCTCGGGTCAGACTGAGTGTACTAGTATTCGAGACTCACCTTTGGAGTTGGAGCTTCGCTTGGAGATCCAACTATCTATCCAGCTTTCAGATCTTCAGTTGATTCCAGTGATGTGTTGTGATATTGTATTGAGACATCTATGTATTCGAGACTTCTGTTGTATCTTGTTTAACTCTGTTATATATATATATATAGTAGCTTCATGAACTACTATTCTTTTGTTTCCGCTGCATTATTGTTATATTACTCTGTGTCTGTGATCTGTGATTATTTTATTTACTGTATATGCTGATTTTTGCCAAATATAAATTAACAATCTGATATTTTGAACAATTCAAGTCCGACATGTGCGGATGCGAATGGTTGAAAATATCGGGCCGTTACAATTGTGTAAGAAATAACTAACCTTAAACGTGAGAACAAAATAAAATTAACCTTGGCACTTGCTAAAAAAAAGAAAATGTTGGTGTTCAAATTCTTAAATGCATATATTGAAATTATGGGTTTTTTTATAGGGCGAAATTCGAACGTTACACTCTAGCGTCAAGTAGTTTTATACTTTTTAAACTATCAAGGGTATTGAGTAAGAGAGTAACATGGAAAACTTAATCAGTACAAATAAAAAGAACAATTCTCAAGATATAATATAGTGGTTGATTAATTTTTTTGAAGAGAGATGATGTAAGGTTTTTAGATTCTGAACTGCAAAAACCGCTAATTTTTATGTTTATTACGTTTCTTGAGATATTGATATATTACTGGATTACTTTCTTTTCTTTATTTTATTATTTCTTGAAATCAACTTTGCCTCACTCGCATTTTAACCGACAATTGATTTGTGCCTTCATATATGTAAAAGTATACAATAGTTAAAAGTACTGTTGTAAGATCCAAAAATCTTATAAACGATGTTTATTAATACCTATTTTTCATATGCACGTGCATCGCAAGCTCTTAAGCATTTATTTTCTTGTTATTATCTCTTGCAATCCAAGCTATTGTAAGAGAAGTAATAAGAAAATTCTCAAAGTGGACGTATATCAACTTAGGTCGAACAACTCTAAATCTTGTGTATCTTTACTTATCACGTATTTACTTCCTCGTTTTTCATTTTAAAATCATGATATCAGTGAGTAACCTTTACCAATATCAATTCTCAGCAATAATTCCGAGGTTGGTTAAATTTTTAGTCAACATTATTTAATTCAAAAATGTATTGGATAATAAGTGGAAATATTGTTTTTGTTTTATCTTCTAATACAAAAGTGAAATAATCCCTATATCCTTGATTTATTTTTCTTCGTTTATGTGGATTATAAATCTATGCCTTTTTTGTTAGATTCGAGAAGATATATATTTTATATTTTTGTACCAGTATTTGCACTAATATGAAGAATTGTTAGCTAACCATGTTTAATTCAGTCTATATGGCCAGTTCTCTTTGATGGCATAAAAATTTCGTACTAGAAAAAAAAATTAATCTATCCAAGTTTGGTAATGTTACAAATCCATGATCAAGAAAAGGTAAAACACATTTTCTAGTTTTGTATAATTCAAATACATATTTTGTTTTTTTTCCTTTTACAAATGGACAAAGTTGATGACAATAAGGCTAACAACAAAATGCAACTTTGAAAATGTAATTTACTATACAGTAATATTTGTCTTGGACATTCAACAAATGTAGTACAAAGAGTTCTTGAACATGGTTGCTTAGTGCTAATAGGTTGTCAATTGCATTGTTGAACTCGTAACATTTAGTCTCGTAGTACAAACCATATATTTGTAAGATTCTGTTGTCAAACAATTGTATTTATCTATTTTGTAAGATAATAAATAGTTGGATCATGCTTATTTAATAATTTTATTTCTTGTTTCTGATTATGCAAGTATTTTTATCTGATATATTGTTACGTGTTTTGTTTAAGTTAACAAATAACTTCATATTTAAAAAAAAATTGTACATATTTTTATCATTGGAAAAAAGTTGTGCGCTCTGATTTTTAATTTTTATGTAAGAAAGAAAAATCTATATTAATCAATATGTAAATTAGGTTCTTATTTTTTAAAAACAGAAAGTGCAAGTAATCCTTTTTCCATAGAAAGCGCAAGTAAATTTGTGTCCTTCAAGAAAAAAATCAAAAATTCTTTAAAATTCGATAATGATAAAAAAAATGATATTATTTGATAAAAGTATACTTAAATAATAATTATAACGACTTACAAATAATGAAACTACGCCTTGTATATATTTGAACAGAAAGCGAAAGTATGAAAGTTATATTGTGTTTTCTATCAAAATGCTCAACCCAGCTTGTGCTTTATGTCTTTTAAATCGGATTTACATGGATTTTTCTTACCACAACATAAAAATAGTAACAAAACAGTGACTTGTTGGTCAAATCTTATATTTATTATGTATGTTCTTTAAAAATTGTGTGTCAAATCTTAATACTTTTATTGAACTTGATTGAAATTTATAAATACTTACAATAAATATTGCCATGGGACCAAATGGTAGGTTCACCTACCATTTAATTGGGAAGTATGGATCCACTTCTTCTTGCATTGGCCAAATCAATATTTTATTTGTTATTTTAAATAAAATGTGGGCTCACTTTTAAGTATTGTACCTATACCAAGGGAATGGTACGCATATAATCGAATGAATCAATGGCCACATTTGACATTATATGTATTTATTGTATATTAGTTGTTCAAAACTATTTATCATCATCATATTTGTTTATTTTTCATACTTTTATAGCCAATGAGATTGAAAAAAAAATTATACAAAATCAAAAAATTTACTTTTATTTCTTGATTTATCGGTCGTTAGCGGATAAAATATTATCAAATATTTGTCCGTACCTGCGGATATCCGAAAATGATTTCGGATGCAGATGAGGATGTATCAGTATCCGTATTCGAAAGTATCCGTTTACATGCTTAGAAATACATGTTTGAACAATGCTGTCATTTTGTTAATAGAATTTGTGCTCGTTAGAAATCATTTAATATTGTAAGAGACCTAATGAAAAAAATTCACGGTCTCTTTAATAAAGCTAGTTTGATGAAATGCTTTCATAGCAAATTAGTTTGAACTTCATAAAGCTAGCGGAAGTAATCAAGAAAATTCAACAAAGTATTTATCAATAGAAAAAGGTGGATTGTAGCGTAGGAAACAAAATTAGAAAGTTGAACGACCAATACTTAGTGGACTACTTTGAATATTTTGTTTTTGTATATGAGAAGTAATCTATGGTTTACTCACGATTGATTGTAATATGACGAAGTATGATTTACAAAGGGAATTAATTTAAAGAAAAACCATAAGTTTGAAATATACAAATTTTAAATTAAGTTAAAAAAGCAATAGAATAATAAATTAAACTAGCAATTGGTAAAAGGAATGTTAAATTAAACTAGCAATTGATAAAAGAAATGTTAAATTAAACTAGCATGATATGAACTACATTAATCAAACTAAAATATCATTAATTTTCATAGTTCAAAAATCCTAAGTTAATATAGCATTACACATATATAATGCTAAGTTAGCATAATATTCATTTTCATAGATCATTTCAACAACGTGGGTCGCCGCCTCATCTTCATCACTATCAGTCAACCTTCACCTCCACTACACCACCGCTTACCTGCATCTGAAGTTGCTGAAAAAAGTCGTCGCCACTAACCTACAGCGCACGGCACCAGCTCCAAAATCCCCAAACCCGCCTCCTCCTTTCCAATCGCACCCACCACCTTGTTCGCAAATGCCATCCCGGGACCCACGCCGCAGGTTTTGTTGGTGTCGATGTCTCATAATTTGTATTGAAAAAGGTGAGTAGTAATGATAAGATTATTATAGTTATGGATGGAGCATGACATTGTATTCTTATGGAGTCCAATAATGAAGTTGGATATTACACGTATCTTTTTGCATCCTTTGATAAGATTTATTTTTTCTAAACTAAACTTGTAACAAGTCATTACTTGATTATATAGTTTTGCATATGTGTTGTGTGTCTGTACATTGCAAATTAAATATTTTTGATGTGTATTTGTTGAAGTATGAGTAGAAAATGAACTGTTTCAATATTCTAGGTACACATTTGATGTTGGCATGTCAATCCATATTTTTACGTTGAAGTTGCATGTATTTCTCATGAACAGTTGTAGCGCAAGGAAATGTATCTTAAAAGAACTGTATTTTCAGGTAGAAAATATAAAAAATTTACAAAAATGTTTATACGAATATGTATTCATTTACTTATCACTGAGTTATGCTCTCTTAGGTGCACTAGAATATATTTAGCATCACTTTGCTGCTAATGTTGATGTCTGTACATAATTGGTGTCTACATTTGGTTATTCTCCATTATCTCTTTTGCTTAGGTCCATGGAGATTAGCGGTGTGAATTAAAGCCTACGACCGTGACCGGGTACTGTCTATTTGATGCGATCATGATGTTTTAATCGAGTTGCTTCAGTTACTGAAATGGATTCATTCTGTTATGTAAGTGCAATACTTGGATTATGATCTCTGTTCTTATGACTTTTCAATAGTTTGTACGAAAACCATCTCAGCAATTCCAAGTAAAACTGTGCATGTGTATGCACTGCAGCACACTTTTTTGTTAATATGCATTACAATTGGTCTATAATTCATAAACGTAGTTGATTCTTGATTTTTTTTATTCAGTAACGAATACATGCATTTGGGTAATCATTGTTCAAAACATATATTTATATTCAACAAATATACTATTGAGTTCCTGATCATTTCTTTATTTCCTTTTCAGTTGTCATTCAAATCCGTAATACTGCTCTCTTTGATACCTCAACCTATACAACACAGACAAATACATATACAATGCCCCCCGCGCACACACTTTCAGTTATGATATATATTTTCTTAATACGATGTAAATATTCTGTGATTATTTCTTCAAGATTCTCAAATCACTCATGTTGGACAAGGGGGTTCAGATAGAGTCTACCAGCATTGAAAGAGTCAGCAAATTAATAGCATACTGGATTTATTATTAATTTTGCCATAGGTTATTTGGTTGAGCTGTTAGCTTCTCTTGCAAGATGAATTGTTTTTTTTTGAAATAAAGGGGTACAAAGGCCCAAGGCCCAAAAGAAAATACAACCGGTATAATACCCGATAGTCACAAACCCTACTCACAAGGGTTACAGCCGACAAACGAAACCCTAAACTCAAACAAAGCAAAAGAAAAAAAATGGCTGAGGTATGCGATCTTCATCCATACTCCTTCGTACTACTTTTCTCCCCTCTTTCCCACGAAGATAAACATCTATTCTCCGCAAATCCACTCTTAGCACCACTGTTATTCAGATTACTGAATTTCTCAGTCGATCTAACCTCGATTTGCCCATAAATAGAAGAATCCGTCCACTTATTAGATGCTTGAACTTCGCGAAGGCGAAAGCTGTCCTCTTTATCACGATTACACTGGTGAAGGTCTAGCTCCTTATCGATGAATTGTTCAGTAGATCTGAGCTCTCTGAACTCATTATGACCAGCGATAGAAGACTTCTTCCAGTTATAAGAAGCTTGGGTTTTGCGAAGGTTAAAGCTGTCAACTTTATCAGAATTGTTCTGGTGAAGTTCCAGCTCCTTTGCTCTGCCTTTCGGGTTATACAAATACCTCTTCATATGCTTTGCAAGATGAATTGTACTGATACGAGTGGGCCATGTCTTTATTTCATATGTTTAAGCTCCTTGCATGTAAGCTATAACAGCAGGTTTCAGCTTTCTATCGTCATCATTGTACAAAGTAGCAATAAAAACCATAGTGTACAAAGTAGCAATGTAAAGTAATATGTATCTAAAGCAATGTAAAGTAATATGTATCTAATTAATCTCTCTTGACTTTGTGACATAACAATGTAATTATTCATTGACATGCAATTCTAAAAATTCAATTTTTGACTCATTGACTTGGTGAGGTTTCGAATTTTGGTAGGAGGGCATTTAAAATAATTTTCCCTTAATTGTTCGTAAATTTTATAATATTAATACCATATGGAAAACTTAGGCAATAATTGATCACCAAAATCAATTCATTATAGATGGCATTACTTCAAAACAATATATTCATACCAATAAAATGTGTACCTACACATTCATTTTGACAGTACAATGAAATTTATTCAAAATGTTTTATTTACCTATTTTTTCCCTAATATATGCCTTATTAACCTCCTTGAATTACTATTTATTTTGTTATTTTTATTCCCGAATGCATCTATTTTTTTTCCTACAAAGTAGTAGTCAAAGATATGAGTTAGAACATCTTTAAAGTTATTCCACAAATTATATGAATAACGCTAAAAATTGCAACTTTCCATTTCAGTTTGTTCAATTTTTTTGGAAAGAAATTAAAGTTAAACCAATTAAGACTAATATATTTCATTCTTAAGGTAAGCAATTTTACTAGCTAGCCATTGATTCTTTCACTTACAACTGCATGTGTAGGGTAGTGAACATCTTAACAAATTTAGAATATTTAACCACTGTAATAGCATATTTCACACCAAAATTGTTATAATATTAGTTATAGTTAGTAATCTTTTTAAGCCCAAGCCAAATTTATTTTATTACTACTACTTTTATTATTATAATGTGTGTATTTGCATCTTATTTATTGTCTAATTTGCAATCATTTCGTTGTTTCCTTATCCTAATATAGTATTGTCGATAATGGATTCATATATCACTATAGTTAATATTTCTATAATTAATGCAATACTAAATATAGCTATTAAGTGGTGGCTAATTACTATGGATATTGATAGTTAACAAAAAATGAGCTATAACATTAAACAACAAATAATCACACAATGCTAATGAGGTTATTAGGCTAAGCAAAAATAACTTTACAAATGCTAATTGGATTATAAGACTTATATGATTGAACTTTCACTATGCTTATAGATCTCTTCTAATTTTAGTCACTTTACTTTTTGCAAAAACATAAGCACCTGGAAAAGTTTGCAAGTATAGATAATGTAAACTGAATAATGTATTAAAAATTATCAATATTTGAAAAATAACTAATCTTAAATTTGTATGTATTAAAGATTAACCTTTGACATACATTGGTAAGATACACAAATCTTAAACATTTAAAGGAAACAAATGTGTTCAAAAATTTATTTAACTCTAATTTTCATTCCATTTTAGTTCATGGAAATTCACATGGTTAACCGGGGATATTAATAACGAATGAAATTGATATAGGAATGATAGTATGATATTTTCTTTAACCTCTATTTAAACTTGACACCTTTCACTCTCGCACTTTGTTTCTACATTTTCTTTTCAACTTTTAATGCAGCTTACTATGCATTTAAATAAGTTGTAAAACCACAATATTTTTAATCCATATCTCTTATGAAACTCCATGTAATAATGCTTAACATGATGTATAATATTATGATTTTTATTAAATAAATCGTAGATCGAACTAACTAAATAAATACACACACCCCTACATATACACACACATTATAGAACATGATATTATGCTTTCTATACAAGAAAACTATCAAATCCATATTCTCGATGTAACAAAAAATGTCCCTACTTGATAATAAATGTATCATATGACCCTATTTTTATTCTTTTTCATTATTCATCAATAGTTCCTTTCCTATTTGGATGTATAAATAAAATAAAACAAGTATAATGAAAGAAAAAATTATGAACTAATTTACTTATAAAATAAAACAAGTATAATGGAAGAAAAAATTATGAACTAATTTACTTGGAAATTTACTAATGTGTGAATTTAAAAAATTATTTTTAGACCGAGGTTGTAAAAGGAGGAGATGCAAATATAAGAGCATCTCCAACAGTTCAGATACGATTTTCCATACTTCAAAATGTTGGAGGCCTCATTTCTCTAACAGAAATGAGGCCAGGCGCCTGTTGAACGGGCGTCTAATGATCAGACGCCTGTACAACAGGCGTCCGAATTCTTTTAGAGAATTAAAGGCGCCTATTAAACAGGCGTCTAGAAACCAGGCGCCTCAATATGGGGCGCCTGTTGAACAGGCGCCTGGTTTCCAGGCCGCCTCGTATAATCCAGAATCCCCAACTCCTCACCCCCGCTTTCCACACTATCCACATTTCTGCACTCTGTTGGAACGAATTTTGGGTGCAGATTTTTGATTTTCTCACCTGTTGGAGAAGCTCTAAGTTACAAATTTTTACTCTCTAAATATTTGAATATTCTATAATGTTTTATTGTCTTCCCCTATTATTCTTACTAAATATAGCTATTAAGTTTTGTCAAATTGATATAGATGTAGACGCTTGATCGAAAATGAGCTAAATTGTAAAGATCCCGAACTCGGCCTTCGAAAATCGGCACCCGTACTTCACTTGTACTTGAATGCCGTAGATCCAAACGCTGAATCTGGCTCCCCGGAGCTTATAACACAGTAAGTATAACAACACAACGGAAGAAAGAAATAGATGATTTCATATACAACTCCAATAAATACAATATCCAGAATGATATACAACAATGATATCAATATGATACAACAATATCAGAGATAAATAATGATACAGCGGAAAACGGAAGTGATAACTCCAAATGATCCTCAAAAGAGAATGAGTCCAACAACTCCAATATCAAGCTCGAACCACCATCACGTTGCACCAAGCTAAACAAGAACAGTTTATCAATCTCCAAAAACTGAACTAGCTCCAGATAATCTACTAAACCTGAATATCTGAAAAACCCAACTCTAGACTGCCCGTGTGGAAAATTATAGGCACCCAGAGTTTAGGAAGGGAACAATAAACTCCAGGTCAGTCATGGGACTGGTGTGAGTAACAAAAATAGTTTATCTTTAAAACAAACAACAAAAGAATTTTAAACATTGAAATCCGCAATGCTTTTGGAAAATGAAACTACCATAAGACCTCCCGCCACACACACAATGCAAACGCAGAATTGGAGGAGATTTCTTCTTATGATAGTCAAACATGCTTACTACGCAAAATCATAGGATTATTATTATTAGTGCATAGTGGAAAACATTTCGAAAGTATAATATTAATCTTAGCCAACATACAACCATTATTGTATGCCTACTATAGCTACTATGTTCAATAGCAGGTTACCGCCACATTCCATAGCAGGTTATACAACTAAAACCGTACAAGGTTCGTATTGTTTCTTTGGATTTCCAACAAATGGTCAGGCTAAGGAACTTCCCACTGTCAATGGGTACGCCTCTGGATGGACGTCCCGAGAACCTACCCGGATCTCTGCCAACACAAGGCCGGGTTACCTCTGACACTAGGTAACTACTACTCGAGTATGCCACCCCCCCGGTCCTTTGGGACCTTTATCCGAGGTACCTCGATCACGAAGCAACAATCACACAGTAAATGAGATTGGAGCAACCACATAGGTAAATATCTGGGCTCCATACTGTAGATATTATGATGGAGAATTGATTAAGCTTTCAGAATATAATGAGAGAAGAGGATATAACAAGAGATTGAATCAATTGAATTTGAATTTGATTATCTTCATTAAAATCAGATACGACATTAAAACCCTTATTGCAAAAAGCTTGTACATGTACAGCTTAAATAAGTAAAGAAAGATACAAAAAAAAATGCAGTTCAAATCTCGAAGTAACCCGCAAGCAAAACAAGGCCCAAAGCCCAAACTTTAAGCAACTAATGAAGCAGCTGCACCCACACACTAATCACCATGTACACAGCCTATATCATTATATTCATTACACTCCTCCTCAAGTTGGGTTATAAATATCTATCAGACCCAACTTGCTCTTCAAATATTTCAATCTATCTCCACTCACAGCCTTAGTTAAGACATCTGCAGGTTGCTCTTGTGTATTGACATAATGTGCAGTTACTTCTCCATTTTGAATTTTGTCTCGAATGAAATGACAATCTATTTCTATATGCTTTGTTCTTTCATGAAAGATAGGGTTAGAAGCAATATGAATTGCTGCCTTATTATCACACCATAATCTGGCTGGTTCCTCAAACTCAAGTTTACACTCCTTTAGTAAGTGTTTGATCCACATAATCTCACATACAGCCTTGGACATAGCCCTGTACTCAGATTTAGCACTAGATCTGGATACAATATGTTGTTTCTTGCTCTTCCAGGACACTAAATTTCCTCCAAGATATACACAAAAACCAGTTGTTGACCTTCTATCATCTCTTGAACCTGCCCAGTCAGCATCTGCAAAGTTATCAATCTTCATGTGACCATGATTAGTATACATAATTCCTTGTCCAGATGACCCCTTTAGATATCCAAGTATATGTTCTAATGCTAACCAGTGTTGTTTTGTGGGTGAAGCCATATATTGACTTACCATGCTTACTGCAAAGGATAGATCTGGTCTAGTTATGGTGAGATAATTTAATTTGCCTACTAATCTCCTATATCTTTCTGGATCTTCAAAGGGTTCTCCTTCAGATGTTAAATAGTTGTTGGGGATGATTGGTGAACTTTGAGGTTTAGCTCCTAATTTACCAGTTTCTGTCAGTATATCCATCACATACTTCCTTTGATTCAGTAATATTCCTTTGTTGCTTCTTAACACTTCTACTCCCAAGAAATATTGTAGTTCTCCTAAGTCTTTAGTTTGAAACTTCTGATGAATGAACTGCTTCAATAAGGTAAATCCTTGTTCATCATTGCCAGTTATGATTATATCATCCACATATAACACTAATAAGATGATACCTTGGTCTGAATGTTTGTAGAACACTGAGTGATCACTTTTGCACCTGGTTACACCAAATTCCTCTAAAGTTTGGCTAAATTTTCCAAACCAAGCTCGTGGACTTTGTTTAAGTCCATAGAGAGTTTTCTTTAACTTACACACAAGTCCTTTTTCTCCTTGTGCAATGAAACCAGGTGGCTGAGTCATATAAATCTCCTCCTTAAGCTCACCATGTAGGAATGCATTTTTAATATCTAATTGGTGAAGATGCCAGTTGAAGTGTGCTGCTAATGCTATGAATACTCTGATAGAGGTCATTTTGGCTACAGGAGAAAAGGTTTCAGCATAATCCATACCATGCACTTGTGCATATCCTTTAGCCACTAGCCTTGCTTTAAATCTGTTGATGGTTCCATTTGGGTTCATCTTCACTGAGTATATCCATCTACAACCAATTGCCCTCTTATTTTCTGGTAATTTCACTAGATCCCATGTATTATTCCTTTCTAAGGCATTCATTTCATCAACCATAGCTTCCCTCCATTCTTGTTTGACTAAAGCCTCAGCTACATTTTTAGGAATTCCAATAGTGTCTAGAGTGGTAGCAAAAGTATAAGATGTGGGTGAAAGGTTATCATATGACATATAGTTAGAGATGGGGTAGGTGCACTTTCTCTTTTCTTTTCTAAGAGCAATGGGAAGATTAAGGCTTGGGTCTTCAGCAATGGGAATTTCACCAGAAGGTGCAGGATCACTATCATTCTCACTATTGGTTCAGTTTTTGGAGTCTGCATGTTAGACTTAATTACATATTCCTCAATCTCCTCCTGATTTGATGTGTGAATTATTTCCTCACTCTCACCCAGACTAGATGTGTTAACTTTTTGATAGAATGGTCTGTCTTCCATAAAGTTTACATCTATAGATACTATATACTTGCTTAAACTTGGACAATAACATTTATATCCCTTCTGTAGTCTTGAGTAACCAACAAAAATGCACTTGAGAGATTTGGGATCCAGTTTTCCTATCTGAGGGTTAACATTCCTTACAAAGCATACACACCCAAATATCTTGGGTTTAATTGGATATATATCTTTGTTAGGACATAACACTTGGTAGGGTATACTAAAATTCAGGACTGTTGAAGGCATCCTATTTATAAGAAAACAGGCAGTTAAAACAGCATCCCCCCCAGAATGATTTTGGTACATTCATTTGAAACATCAATGCCCTAGCTGTTTCAAGGAGGTGCCTATTCTTCCTTTCTGCTACCCCATTTTGGGCAGCAGTATCTACACATGATGTTTCATGTAGAATCCCATGCTGACTTAGGTATGAGTTGAATGCAAAGGATGTATACTCCTTAGCATTGTCACTTCTAAATGTTCTAATGCAAGTTTTAAACTGATTTTGAATTTCCTTATGAAAAGTACAAAAAATTGAAAACAATTCTGATCTATTAGTCATCAAAAATACCCAAGTAACCCTTGAATAGTCATCAACAAATGTCACAAAGTACTTATAACCAGATTTAGACACAATAGAGGATGGCCCCCAAATATCAGAATGCACTAATTCAAATGGTGCATTAGCACATTTATTTATTCTAGGCTTTAAGCTACTCCTATGTAGTTTAGCATATTGACATGGCTCACAATTGAGATGAGTTAGAGACTTGTACTGAGGATAAAGATGCTTGAGCAAAGTAAGTGAAGGGTGCCCCAATTGCTGATGAAGCTTGATGGCATTCCCTATACTTGAGCATGCTACAGGTGAATTTTCCAAAATATAAAGTCCCCCTGCTTCATATCCCTTACCAATAATCTGTCTCGTTGTAAGATCCTGAAATATACATTCTTCAGAAGAAAATTCTACTCTACAATTCAAGTCTCTGGTGAGTTTGCTTACAGATAGCAGATTATATGATAAAGTAGGTATAAATAGAGCAGATTTCAATGGGACCACATTATCTATATTACCAACTCCATGAACATGTGCTTGTGACCCATCTGCTAAAGTGACCGCATGACCTTTTATATGTTCATTAATCCCTGCAAATAGTTTAGAGTTACCTGGCATGTGGTCTGTTGCTCCAGAATCAATGATCCACTTTGAAGTTTGTTTATCAGAACTTGCAATAATAGAGATAGCTGGTTTGTTTTGAGATTCCTGATACTTTGTGTATTTATCAAACTCCTCAGCAGTCATAAGAACAGTTTTGGGTGCATTATTGTTATTATTAGTTCCTTGATTCTTTTGCTGATTGATGTATTGCAGCTTTCTACACTCACCAATTAGATGTCCTGGTTTCTTGCAGTATGAGCATATTTTATTGCTTGGTCTCCAACCACCTCGTTGTGGTCTCCAGGATGAAGATGATGGGGGTCTCCCTGATTCAGGCCTTTGTGATGAACTCCATGGTGGTCTGAAGTCAGATGGAGGTCTCCAAGTAGAAGGTGAAGGATTTGTATTAGAGCTTGAACTTATTAAAGCACTGTTATTCACATTTGTAGTGGGTAGAGTTGTTTCAGTCCTAAGCACTCTACTGAACACTTCATGAAGGGATGTTATGGTGGATCCAGACAATATTTGAGATTTTGCAGATTCAAATTGTGATGGCAACCCGGCAAGGAAGGACATAATGGCCATTTGTTCTCGTTGAAGTTGTTGTATCTTCACATCAGGACTCATTGGTAGTAATACATTGAATTCTTTATAAGTCTTTTTAAAATTCATGAAATAACTTGTAAGAGATTGATCCAGCATCTCAGCTCTATAAAATGATTTACACACTTCAAACATACGAGTCGGATTTCCTTTTCCAGAATACAAAAATTCGAGGTATTCGATTAGTTCCTTCACAAACTCACAGTGATTAATCAAACAGATCACTTCATCGTCTATTGAATTTCGAATTTGCAAAAACAGTCGAGCATCTTCTTGCAACCAGATCAGATCCTTTTCTTCAGATGTTGTTGGTGGATCTGTTGTTAGGTGATCATCTTTATCAATGCTTCGAAGGTATAATCTGATAGTTTTGCTCCACTCCAGGAAATTAGTATTCGTTAACTTGCGATCTGTGATCTTGGATGTAACTGGTAGAACATCGATCATGGTAGAACTCTTGGTTTCAGACATATTGTGAGGATAAAAACTTTGGTAGATTGAATTTGAGTTTTGAGGTAAGATGCAGAAACTCTAGATCGAGATCCGATGCTCTGATACCATGTAGATATTATGATGGAGAATTGATTAAGCTTTCAGAATATAATGAGAGAAGAGGATATAACAAGAGATTGAATCAATTGAATTTGAATTTGATTATCTTCATTAAAATCAGATACGGCATTAAAACCCTTATTGCAAAAAGCTTGTACATGTACAGCTTAAATAAGTAAAGAAAGATACAAAAAAATATACAGTTCAAATCTCGAAGTAACCCGCAAGCAAAACAAGGCCCAAAGCCCAAACTTTAAGCAACTAATGAAGCAGCTGCACCCACACACTAATCACCATGTACACAGCCTATATCATTATATTCATTACACATACCATGATATCACCTTTTTCCAGAAGGAAATGACATACCCTAAAGGGAGCGACCCTCATAACCTTGCCGCATCTTTCCTGTTTCGACCCATTTCCGGGTTGTGAGGTCCGATGAGGTCTCGTTCACAAAGCTACGCTTTTTCACAAAGCCATGCTTTGATCAACAAATGATCAGTAAATGACCATCAACACAAAGCAACACTCAGCATGCCACACTACCAAATTGAGAGTATATCATTGATAACCTTCAACTACATAACCTCTGAGCTCATACGTCTCAGAGAAGGGTGTTAAGCTAAGAGAATAAATTCTCCGCCACAAAACAGAAATGTATTTGAAAGAAATCATCTTTATATCTCAAAGTGTAGTGTCAGACATACAACCATACAAGTCTGTTCCGGGTTCGAACGGAACAGAAGGCACTTCCTAA
This sequence comes from Allium fistulosum, assembly GCA_030737815.1. Taxonomy (NCBI): domain Eukaryota; kingdom Viridiplantae; phylum Streptophyta; class Magnoliopsida; order Asparagales; family Amaryllidaceae; genus Allium; species Allium fistulosum. Next base: position 724,577,531 of record CM060901.1, read on the forward strand.
GAATCCCTTGCAATCCGGGTATTCACAATCCCGATCGAACTTCCTATCACATAGGGAATCTCTATACCGTAGCTACTCGGTGCAGAGACAATCAATAGGTTATCCTATCGTTCTCGCAAATACCCGGTCTTCAACACCGGTCTTCAAATAATGTCCATTCACGACGTATCACTATTCGGAATGGGTTATATGACACAAAGTCCTCTCCCGGCTTAACCGAATAGTGAGCGTAATATTTAAAACATATGGATAATGGGATTTCAATTAAGTCACAACTTATTACCCAAAACTTTCCTTTGAATGGTTTAAACAAATCACCATTTTCAATCTTTTACAAAAAGATTTATTTCACAAAGTTCACCCAGTTTCACAAAGACCTATTCATAGATTTCCAAATCGATTTCCATTTCAATTGGATTAACTCATTAAATCTTTAAATCAAGATTTAACTTATAGCTTTCAAAAAGAATTCACTTGTAACTTGGAAACCCATTTTTCAATTCAAACTTGAAATTCCTTTAACTTAAATTGGAATTTCATTTCTTATATGAAAGCTTTTATTCTTTGAAACAATTAGTTTCCATTCTGGAAAAATAATTACAATTTACATAAGTTAAAACCATTCAAGTATAAAACTTAGATTAAATTTCTTAAATTTCCAAAACCATGCTTTTAAATGGTTAAAAATCCCTATAAAACACATTTATAACCGGTATGGTCTTTTTAGACCATATTTTCAAATCATTGAATTCAATTCCAAATATTGAATTCAAATTTAAATCAAACCATTTAGATTTAAAATTTTATTAAATCATTTGAACTCATTTTCAAAAGTTTTCAATTCCAATTCAAAAACTATTTTGGATTCAAGAATTCAATCTTTACAATTGTCAAAAATCTGTGACTTAACCGATTTCCTCGTGAAATCCATATTTGTGTGTGTATGGTGTAGTCCAGGGGTTTCACACAGTAGTGCAACATCATTCAATCATCACAGATCAGAATACAGAAATATAGTTGATAAGCGGTATAACTATAATGCTCATCGTTCATTCACAGATTCACAGATAATATACAGATGTATCACAAATAAATGATTAAATTACACACAGCTCAATCCACAGAACCAAATACCACAGATCAGATAGGACAATCAATTCAAAGAATCTCATACAATACAATCATTTATAAGTAAGGACATGCATTCAATGATCATTTATAAGCAGGATTAATTAATTGTTTAATCCTAATTAATTCAATTAATTCCCAATTAAATTTATTACTTATGAATTAATTATCCAATCCCGATCATTAATTACAGATCATTTGATATAAATTAATTAATTAATCAATCACCTTAATTAATTATTCTTAATTAATTACTATAACAAATAAATTACTCCTTAATTTATAATTATTTCTTAATCACTTTCATTAATTAATTTACCTTTAATAAATTAATTATTCTCAAATTTATTACCTTAATTAATTGACCACATTAATTAATTATTCTTTTAAAGTAATTAACCCTTAATTATTTGGTTAATCAATCTTTGATCATTAATTTAGTTACACAATGTAATTAGCTTTTAAATCAATTACACAAAGTAATTATACTTACTTAATTACCTCCTTATTTTTTTAGTTCACTTCTTAATTAAGCTATTTAATTTTTATTTAAAATGAGCTTAAGGATTAATAAGTAAAAGCCTATATACTAAAATACTTTAAAACTTTGATTAAGTAAAATCACTTATTTTAAAACCTTTAATTATACCCAAACTTTAAATAAACACTTATTGTATAAAAGAATTGTTTTAACAAAATTTGTTAAAACTTGATTTAAAGCTTACCTTAAAAACCTGTTAAAATTTTCTTTTATTTTAAACTTTGATTTTCTTTGCTTTTAAAAACCTGAAACATTAATTTGCTTTTAAAAATGAAACCTGTTACTTACTCAAAACCAACACGAGACAAAATCCAAAAAAAACCCGGGCAACTACAACCTTTCCTCGAGTTATCCCCCTAGTCTCCTAACTCCGAGACAATCACCCCACACCTTCGAGTTCGACCCCGAGGAATACCTTTCTTCCCCAAATACCCAGATACAAAACTACCACGTGCACGTGCACAGTCCATCTGACGAACTCCGATCAACTCTGCCATCCTCCACAACTTGTTGACGATCGACTCGAACCCCCAGGCCACCCAGCAACCCGCATCGACGACGAACTCGCAACGAGCTATTCGACCAAACCTGAAACACCACTTCGATCAACCTAATCGCCTCGCTCCTTCGCCTCAGACCACCTGAGGTCACGAAATTCCGGCCACACGATCGCCAACGTTTACGCTTCTATCCCCTCGAGTTTGGTTGAACTCGATCAACTCCAGACGACGAACGAGACCAAAAACAAAGCCACGTTAAAACTAGATTTACAATTTTCAGAGCCTCACCGCCGCCACCACGGTGAACTGGAACATCACCGAGCATTTTTCCCACCATCGTCGTAGGCTCTTCCACCTCCACGCGAAACCCCGTCTCCCAAAACTCCTCCGGCCACTTGAAATCGATCGAAATCCAATTTTTGATCAACACGAAACTGCTCTTTTTCCTTTGCTTTAAAAATCATGGTCTTTGCTTTAAAAATCATGTTTTGGTATACGAATTCAATCTACCTACCACTACAACAAAATATGATATTAATAACGCTATTTAATAACGCGTTATTCTGAAGCGTTATTATTGACCCTTAATTATCTAGTTACCGGTTGATTTTTGTTCTCCCTACAGGTATAACGCGCGCATCTCCCTTCCCCTTCACGTGTAACACTGCCCCAAAACATCTCCCTCCAACTTCCCAAATTATTTTCCCTCTCCCTCCAAAACCATTCCGCCTCCCTCCAAAACGCGTGCATCTCCCTCCTCCAAATTACGTTAGCGATTCGAAGGCTCCAAAACGCGCGCAACTCCCTCCTCCAAATTACGTTAGCGATTCGAAGAAAGCAGAAACCCTCTCAAGTTTTGTCGAAGAAAGCAAACTCCTTCGATTTCAAAGCTAGGGCTTTGCGTGTAGCTCCGATCTGTCGAAGCTAGGGCTTCGTGTTTTGGATATAATCTTCGATTTTGATTCTGGTAAGCGATATAATCTTCGATTCTGGTAATCTCGCTATAAATTTTCTTGCTCCTTTTTATAATTTATATTTGTTGTATTTGTAGCTTGTTTTTTCTAAACAGTAACTTTGATTTGTCTTGTTATGCTTCAAGAATAAGTTGCTGTGATGTAATTTGATAGTATATTAGTGCAATAATCATAAATCATTAAACAATTTCATGGCCATTTTGGTGTGCATCATTAAACCATGTGGGTGTAGTGTCAGTGAAAACGGTGTTGAAGGTGAGATTGTTTAGTGATGGAGGGTGTTATATAAGAAATTTTTATTGCAGAGTTACGGACAAATTGTTTACTCTATATTGCAGTGAAATTTTTTGTACAACGAACAGCGTTTACATTTTGTTTGTTGTCTTTTTATATCCAAGTTATGTATTCAATGAAAAATGCGTTTACATAGTAGTTTAGAAAGTGGAAATCAAAATTTTAGGTTTAACTTCTTGGTTTTTTTTCCTTCTACAAAAAAGTGGTGGTTAAACCAGCAAGGATTAAGTAAAATATAAGTGAACTAGTAGATACATAATTTTGTAGGTCAAAAAGAAAGAAATCATAAGTTCGTACAATAACCATCCAACTATCCTTTTAACTAGTTCACATACTTATTTATGAAGTTTGTTATTAGTTTATTTGTTAAGTTTATAATTTAATCAAGTATTTTGATCTTTCATTATATGGTTGTGATTTTGTACTTAAACCAAGTTAAAGATGTACTCATTTTAGATGTCTATTATTTATGTACTATTTGGTTCAATCTCTTACTGTTAGTTCTGTGTTACTATGTTTACAAAAGTGTACTTTAATCTAAATACTACTTTGACAAAAACATAACTGACCATCAAATATGCAGTATTCAAAAGGTTTTACAATTCATGTAATAGTCAGAAGTTAAAATATTTGAAGTATTTCTATACCAGCACTACTTTAGTTCTATTTCTTAGGTCAAATGAACGGAACTGATTTCAAAACATTTTTATAACTGTTCTTGAACATAAAAATATTTTGCAGAAGCATAATGTTAAATAAGAAATCAACAGTACATAGTAAGATTTACCAACTAATGAATTTTGCAACATCTGGTATAATACTATTGATTGTTTTTGTGAACATTACAATGATTATTTGCAGGTCCTCTATATAGCAGTCGCATTACATTGGTTAGCTATCTAAATTTTCATAGTTAACTAGAATGGAGATGGTCACATAGTAGGAAAATTTAACTTATAGATTATCATTATCACCTTTGTCTTTTTTCCAAATGAATAGGTTGGTCACTTGAATTATTGTGTTATCCGTTAATTTCTATTTTCGATCAAAATTTAATATAAAAGATAGTTAGCTAAATTAACTACGTAGCCTAGTTTAATTTGTGATAGTTAACTTCCCCATTCTAGATGCTCTTAGCCATATTGGCAATTTGGTAAACTTTAAAAGCTAGATGTATATAGCGGGTTTATTTTTATGGATAGGGATTGATAATTAGATTATTTCTGAAGATGATTTTTGGCTAAAGTTATCCAGTTATTTAGCTATAGCATTAATGTGTTACCCATATCCCTCTTTCTTTCTATTTGTTTCGTTTTTTTCCTCGAAAAAGAGACAGAATAGAAAAAAAATTAATTTTGGAGCATATAAATTGTTGAAGGCCCGTAACTTCTATGTGGTTTGTCTACTTATAAATAACTCATTCTCTTATAATGTAGACAGCTTGATTAACCAAATCCAGATTAATTGTTTACCACTTTAAAAAATTCAAAAGAGAAAAATAGTCAAATATTTGTAACTTTTGTTGCTTGAAATATGCATGCGAAAGGTATCAATATCCTATGAATAGCATATCTGCTAATTACCATCAGTTGGACTGCTTTAATCTAAATTTAGCAAGATAAAATAGTAGCACTTTCAATCTTTATCAACTATCAAAATTATCAAAATTTGTACCATACTTATTATGCTGAAGCTATGTAAAGAGCTCCTTCTTTTTATACCAAAGCCAAAAGAATCGGTCTTAAAGAATATTTCTACCACACTATTAATAAGATAAGACACTGTGGAATTATCTTAATTACAATAGGGAGTAAAATAAAATACAATTCGACATGTTGCAGCCAAAATTTAGAAAAGAATCAGCACAGCTTTGTTGAAAAAAGGTAAAACATTCGCCTAATCTTTACCATATATCACAAAAAAATTACAAAACACAAAACAGTTTGAAAACGCCAAATCATAATCTATTGAAATTTTCGGCAATCACCTCTCGCATAAACAACTCGACCTACATTTGCTGTTTTAACACAACCCAACTTTTTTACACTATACCAATCTTCGACTACAATTTATCGAGTTTATATATTAATTCAACCGCTCATCATTGAATTGGTAACGTACCATAAGGTTTAAATCAACTACAATCCTACTTTGGCTAATTCAGTAGATTATGCATGTTCAATTTGGGAAATCTGTAACAATTAGGATGTTTATGACCTTTGAATGATGATATGGTAATAGCCCGCACGATATGCATGTGGATACTGTAGAAACATTTTTTCCTAGTTTCTTACCAAATACTTAATTTCTTACATTAAGACACTTATTGTATTAGATTTCATACATGTACGATTTTTACGATTCGACCGATCAGACCTTTAAAACCTCCGACCTTGGACAGCCAATACAATAAAGTTCAACTTCGACCAGTTCTGGCTTCGACTCTTTACACCGTACAAATCCAGATCACCATTGACAGCCATTCGCCTATTCATGCTCTACAGCCTTGCTTCTTGGATCTGCTTCGGCTACGGAAGCCATTCAGACCAGATCGTGCATGGGAACTTCCCTTTCAGTCTCTCACCCTCTCCATATCTCCAACCTGTCAGACCTGGTTGCAGCGCTGCACCCTTTCAGTCACTAGTTCATCATTCACCACAGCGTCACCCCTTTCAGACCAGCTTCATCAGACCATTCTTCAGTTTTAAAATATGAGTGTGTGATATGTATGTTAGTAATTAAGATTAGTTTTAAAATAATAATCGATCCTTTTCCATGACGACGATGATGTTCACTGTTAAGTTAAATTAAGTTAAATGTGGAGTGCTGCAGAGATGAATAGTATTGTTAACGATGTTCATTTTCAACGCATTTACTAGTCTAAGCAAGAGTATAAAATAGGAGTTCCTTTTCCAATATGTCCCTGGCGTGCTAAGCCAAACCAACTATACAATTCTTTTTCCTGTGAGAATGATCATACCTGCTTGCAGTTGTATAAAGGTTACTACTATTTGCAATTTTCACAAAGAGTATTATATTTCACTTGTACCCTCTAACATTCTCCAAAGGGAGTTAATAAAATCTTTGTGAAAACTATGGTTTAATGATTAGCAACTTCATTATTTTTTTCTTTTTTCAACTTACAGACTGCAAATTCAAGAACAAACAATAAATGCAAGTTAAAGGATTTATCAGGAAATGGGAAAGTAGTTGCTTTAGGACGGGTGGAGTCAACCGATCCAAATGCAAGGGTGCATTTCAAACCACTAGGACACAATGCAGTTAAAGTTTGGATAATGACCGTAAAAGAGCCAGTAGTAGAGCTATAGAGGCAAACATCCGAATTACAGTACATGGAAGATGCCCTCTCTTCTATTATAGCTTGGCCTGCTACGCACGTCGTAATGGAATGAATTTTGAGTAAGTCTTTACCGTTCATTTTTTTGTTTATTGTTACATTTAGTTATTAGCTTTAAATTCTGGTTGGTGGAGTACCAGTTGTAGTGGTTTGTTTGTAGTTGACTGTTTGGAGTTCAGGGATGAGGTAGAGATGATACAGTTGAATGTATGTAGTGATATGGGTTTGAGAAATTAATTCTCAAAAACACAATCAGGCAAGAATACTTGGTGGTCGCGGTTTGATTGAAGGTGTTTGTTACAGACGTTCGAGTTGTTAGATGAGAATGCTCAATAGAGGGTTGTTAGATGAGGGTCGCAGTTTGGTTTTGTGGTTTGGTTGTGATTTCAAATTGATTTGAATGAGGCAATTAGAAGGATGCAGGTAGGAGGATAGTGTTTGGTTGTGATTTCAAATTGATTTGGATCATAGTGTTCTTTCATGTTGAATAATTTTGATCGGTAATATGTAAATATGATAAATCAGTTAAAGTAATATTTTAAAGTAAGGTATGAAAATAGTAACCAAAGCTAGGTGGTTTAGAAATTAAGAGTTAATTATTTAACTTAGAAAAGCATGAAGATAAAGTATGTGGGCATGAATCAGCATGATGAAGCAAAACCATATTCATCTCTTCTTGGTGTAATAGTTACCCTAATTAAAAGATCTTTTACATGAAACAAATTTGAGTAAAATATATATTGAATCGTTATGATTAGTAATATATCCATTTATAGGTGAACAAATGATAAATTGATAAAAATTCAAAATAAATACCGAATATAATAATTGAAGCAAGCTATAAAACATTGATTATGTTACCTGTTATGTAACCATGAATATTTTTTCATTTTACATACTTGACAAATAACCATTTTACAGAAATAACTTTATGCAGTTTATATTAAAATAACTGAAGAAATACCTATTTAGCTTAGGAGAAGCTGAGAGATAAAGTGCGCGTAGGTGTCGCAATGAAGAAAAATCAAATTCACACCTCCTCATCATATTAATTACCTTGTTAAAAAGTTCGGGTTCTTCCTTCTTTGTTTGCTTAATCCTCTTTGATTCATGTACCTATAATAAATCATTTAAATATTCTGTATCTTTACAGTTAATTTGTTACGTATGTCCAAAAACATTGCAAGAAATTTCCTACATCAACTGCACCTCCACATGTTCGAAGAACTCGGAGTTCTTTGACCATCCCATAATGTGTTGTGAATCAAACGGGAGATGAATGTTGCTGACAGGCATTCATTCTCCCTGGAAACCCACACTTTCTTTGTGGTTTTGTTTGGGAACCATTGTAGATAACACTATATGTATGTATGTGTATGTGTGTGTGTATAGTGTTTCGTGGCTTGCTTCTTTCAGGATGTTGGTCTGAAACTGACTTGAAAGTTGATGGCAACAAGTCTTTATTTATCTATTTATTTGGTGATGTGGATAGTTTGTATAAGTTAACATGGTATACACAATACCTGTTGCTTATATGAATGTGTATTACCACATACAACATACTTTGGGGTATATGCAAGAAAGTACACTACATTTCTGAAGCATTTTCTTGCATTAGTAGTTGTTGAGTTTGAAGCTCCTCCCTAATCTTATTTGAAAGAAGATTGCCTTTGCCGAATTTATCTTGAGACCAGTCTCTTAATTTCCTCCTAAAACATCGGATTTGTTAATATTTCACAAGACAGTGTAGGGGTATGGTGGTGGTAGACAGTGTAGGGGTTTGTGGAATAGGGAACAGTTGAATGAGTTGTGGCAGTTGAATGAGTTGTAGTCACTGGTGGCTGTTGGAGCGGTTGCTGCAGCAGATGGTTGGATAAATGTATGGCAAAATGTTGGAGTGTTAGAAATGCTTCAACAGATGGTTGCTGCAACTGAGAAAAGTGAGGTTAACATTGCTTTAATCTATTTTCCATATTGGGAAAATAGATCAGTATAAATAATCAATTGTAGTTTCTAGTTCATGCAGTTCATGCACTTGCTTTAATGTTTGTACACTGTAATGAAAAATATATATCACATTTCTATCTGAGCATGCACTTGTTTTAACATTTTCTGTTTCTTTGTGTTAACTTCGCAGGCTTATTTGGAAGGAAGCAAGGTCCTTAGTACGCAACTAGATCAGATCTTGCATGTTGGAACTCTGTAATGTTTGTACTCTGTAATATTTGGAAGGATTGCTTTAATGTTTCCACTCTGTAATGTTTGTACACTTATTAAATTGACATTATTTTCTGTTTCTTTGTGTTAACTTGGCTGCAGGCTTATGTTTTATTCAATGGTTATGCACTTGCTTTAATTTTTGTACACTGTAATGAAAAATATATCACATTTCTTTCTGAGCATGCTCTTGTGTTATATTTGTTGATTATAATCTTTATTCGTTTATGAAGATTTAGTTTGATTGCTATTATTAAAATGTAATATATAGGCATAGCTCTTGAAAAGTGTATCTACGATTTTTATAGCAGCATATATGAGCTGTAAAAGAATTTATCAATACTATAACATGTTGATTTAATAGCGTGAAATGACCGCTATTGAATAAATATTTTATAGCGGCAAAATGGTGTTATAAAGATTTCCAATTCCGTTGAGATTTAGCTGTATTATAGCGGCTATAATGAGCTATTGAATAAATATTTTATAGCGGCAAAATGGTGTTATAAAGATTTCCAGTTCCGTTGAGATTTAGCTGTATTATAGCGGCTATAATGAGCTATTGAATTAACGTACCATAGCGGCAAATTTGCGTTATAAAACTAAGCTCAACCATAGCGGCATATTTTGTGTTATAAATATTCAACAGTTTTTTATAACATGTCGATATACAGTGCTTATCAAACCTCTATGGTTGTGATTAATAGCGGCTATATGCCGCTATAAAAGACACTTTTTGTTGTAGTGTACCTGAATTCGTGAATTAACAAGTTTGAATTTTAACTTATTTGAACCTTGGCTTTGTTCTTTAAATTTCCAGAAACATTGACAAGTTATTTTAACTTGTATACATTTTTAAAACTTAATATATTAGGTAACAAACAACTTTTGTTTTGATCCCAAGTTCAAAAAGTCACTAGATCAAGAGAAATTAATTTTTTGAAGCAGAGTTTTAAAACAGAGAACATCCATATGAACAAAAGCCTGCACACAATTCCTCTACCATTTACTTATATACAGAGAGTTTAAATATATATGTATATCAACATACTTATCAGAGCTTAAACTCGCAATAGATCCATATTTAAAAAGAAGTTACTCACCGTGTTTTCCAGAATGAAAGTTGAAACCTTTTTGAATTTGAAAAGTTGAAAACTGGGTTGAACTGTTAGCTGAAACTTCTTCCTTGTTCTCAGATTTTTTTCTTTAATTGCTTTGATGTTTTAAGTGGATGTTTGTTTGTTTATAAAATGATATTACTTTGGTTTTTCTCAGCTGAAATGGAACGAAAATGAATTGAAGAAATGATGGAGATATAGAAAAAGAAGTTTACAGGTGATAAACTATTTTGTACAAGTGATAATTTTTTTGTTTGTACAATAGTCAGTGATATTTCTTTGTGTTGGTGGCTGATAAAATTGAACGTGATGGCTTCATTAATTGCCTTGTACAAATATATATTTTATTTTGTTCCTTCCTTTGCAAGTTTCATTTCACTTGTTTCATTCATTCACATATATTTGCTTACTTGTTCACATACTTTATTTTTTTCCTTCTTTTGTGGCTGAGCAGATGTTGTTGTGGTGGCTAAAGATATTTGCATTGATTATCATTTATCTTCAAGTCTGGTTTCATACTTGCATATATATAATGTTGTCTTTGTTTTCATGAGTACATACTTAACTATGTATATATGTTTGTTTCTTTTCTTTTGTCTTATTATTTTGTCTTTGTAATATTACTTGATAATATGAATAATTTCTATTTTAATTGTTGTTAAATTTTATCTAATGTATTTATTTTATATTTTTTTACAATTTATCTTATATATTGTTACCTTTATTTATTTATTTTTAAACCATTTATTTACGATTTAAATTCAAACCAAATATATACATATATATTCAAATTTACTCATATATGCCCGTATACATATATATTCACATATATACATATATATACAATATTTAAATTTCAAATGATTTAACATAGAATTTATTTGAACTCGGGGAAACTCGCATCAATTTATAATAAATTTTACAATTTTAATTCAAAAATTAATTTAATTATCAATTTAACTTTAATTAAAATCCGAGGTCGTTACATAAATGTAATAGGAAACTATAAATTATCAGTAAATGCTAATGTAGTTGTTAAGTCAACCCAAAATAACTTTGCCAATACCAAGGTTATATGATTAAGTAGGAGATAAAAATCACAAAATTTTACCTTTAAAATATTTGAATATTACATAATGTTCTATTGCCTCTCCCGCTTACATTTACTAAATATTGCTATTAACTGGTGGATATAGATGTAGATGCCATATTTAAATATTTGAATGTTAATGATGTTATAATAACTACATGATTGAACTTTTACTATGCTTATAAATCATTTCCAATTTTAGCACCTCATCTTTTGTAAAAATAAACACGTTCGCAAAAGTTTACAAGTATAGGTGATATAAACTAAATAGCTTATTAAACATGATTACTGTCTTTAATACTTTGATAGACTTGAATATTTACAATTGGTTGGTTTGGTACTATCCCAAACTACCACAAGATAACCCATTATCTTCCGAATTTTCCGTACCAATGGATATAAATTAGAATATTGCTTTAGTCATTTATACTCCTGCTACATTTCAGATATTAGAGAAAAAGTCACATAATTTTGCAATGAAAAGATTACCGAAATTACAATAATTTTTCCATCTCTATTGACAAACTCAACAGGTGACATAACCCATTCTACTTGATTTTTTTATATAAAATTCATTATGCGCTATAACCAAATAATGTTGATTACTTTCTTTACACGTTTGATCATTTCCTAACATAACTTAGTCTCATTCACATTTTGATAAATGATTGATTTGTACATGTACATGCACAAAAAAATGCAACATTATATACACGTCATGATCATTTTGTATAATTCAAAACAACTTACAAATAATGTTTTTAATACCAGTTCCTCCTGCGCACGTGCATCGCACGTGCCAAAGTACTCGTGTGTGTGTGTGCGTGTGTGTGTGTGTATATATATATATATATATATATATATATATATATATATATGAATTAGGAGGTGCATGTGTTTTCCACAAATGTTTGAATAGGCCAAATTTATTGTATAGTAGTTTAAAAAGATGTATAGAGATTTAGACCATTATGTGTTCTTTTTAGAAAGGCCCTAAACTAATTTATTAGGTTGATCTTCATGATTTATCTGCTCTTTTTCCACAATTAAAGTTGGAATTGTCTTAATGAAATTCCTGTTAGGTCGTTCTTAAAAAGAGAGGATCAATTTGAAAACACCTAGAGGTATATATAGATTAATGGTAAGATCTTTTTTGTATTAGAGAGTTGGAAGAGATTGTGTAGATCGTATTTCAAAGCTAAAGGTGAAATCCACGGGTCATTCCAAAATGAAGTTTTCTCCACCAAATGAATGACGTGTTTAATTCATAGTTTGAATATATTTATTTATGTTTTATAAACTTAAAAATAACATTTTTTTATAAAAATGCTAGAATTAAGGTTTCTTAAATGTAAACTTTCTTATAGTGATCTAAGTCATTGGCTTAAGCTCTTTAAAAAGGTTATAGGCAAAATGAAAGTAACGGTAGGAGTTAGGCAAAAGCCGGATAGGTGCAATGTTGAGAAACTCAAGGATGTCTCTCAAGAATGGATTCAACAAAACATAACATGAGTACTGGATCTGAACAAGGAAGACATGGAATGTGCGTATTTTTCTAATAACATATTAGCCCATGCTGGCTACGACGGAAAAATAGAAATCATGCAGGTAGCCTACCGGGTTGCATGTATAATACATATCTAACACATTATTGACCTTCAATACCCTCGTCAAGGCTAGTTCAATATTCAGCTCAACGTTCAAAGCGCAGAAATGATTGCTTTTACCGGATACCTACTTTCATCAACTATCTCCTTACCATCGCCAGCAGTGAATTTCTGCACTTCCTCCTCAAATTTAGCCATAGCAAACCCAGGCAAGCAGACAGGCACAACTATCCCATCCTTAAACGGTACATAAAAGCTAACCACACCCGGAACCGCATCCACCCCTCCCTTGGCCGGCCCACCATAAACCGCCTTTCCCCACCCAAAATCCACATCTTCGAAACCCGCCTTTGTCACATCCGACACCACGTACGATCTCACCACCGTAAAACGCGGCCTTCCTTTCATCACCATCAAATCCGCCGCCGACTTCACATACTCCTCATCCACCGCCCTCTTCGTCGTCTTCACTAGCTCCACCGCGTAGCCCAATGGATTCTTCATCAGCTTCTCCGATGTCGTCACCGCTGCCGGAATCACAAACGCGTTCCCATAGTACCCTTCCGGTAGTGCCATCTTCTTCCTCACATTCACAATGCATATGATCCTGACCTCCTCCTCCGGGTCCGGCTCCAACGCGACCGTCTGGCACCTCCACACGCACGCTGTCAAAATCTCGAACGTGGACGTGTTTCCACGAAGTTGAACCGGGACGTGCGTTTTGAGGTTGGAGATTTGCTCAGGACCGAAGAAGAAGGACTTTTGGACCATGCCTTCGAGAGGGATGATGGTTTTCTTTGTGTCCGGGACGTCGTCGTACTCGCGGTGCACGAACGTCGGGTTCGGTGGATTACGTGCGTTCAGCAGCTCACGGTTCCAGACCGGTTTGACGGTTGGGTGTTTGTTGGATCCACGTGCCATTTGCGCTACAGCTTCCATGAACTGCACCAGGCCTGATGCATCCGACATGGTGTGGTTGAGACGGAGCGCAAAGATGAAACCGCCACAAACCAGGCGAGTTACCTGAATCAATAGCAAGGGACAGCCAATAACAGCATCAGAGCCTTCGACGTTGAACAGCAACTCATCTAGACATGGGAAAGGGGGATGCAGCTCGGATCCGAACTGATTGAGTGTTATGTCAGCGTCCGCTTCAATGAACAGGACACCCTCCCCTGTGCATTCCACGTACAGTTTTCTTCCTGTGCCCTCTTTTAGTCTACCTGCCAAAGGGTAGTACAGTACCAGCGCTTTGGCAATGGCTTCCTTTATGACTTTTGCTGGATCAAGCTGAACCGACACTTCTCTGTTACGGTAGAATTGTATGACAGGGATTTGGAAGCGGTGGCCTTCTTGATCATCAATGTCAGAGAGGGGTTTGAGTTCGTAAGGGGTTGGCTCTGCAGGGGTTATGAGTACTGGAGACTGTCTGTGGACTGCGAATTTCAGGTTCTCTGATGCCATTCTTTACAGGTTGGTTTTGTTAATTCAGAGTATTCACAAATGCTCACTCAATAATTCATAGTGCACTGGGATAAGAATTCTTGTCCTATTACAAGTCTTATTGAATGTCAACTACATGTAAGCTTCTGATGGTTCCCCTTATCAAGTTTCATGTATAACCACATGATGAAATCTAAGTAGTTTTGTGTACCACGTTTTATGAACTACTCAGGCCTCTCTCGTGCATATGACATTTTGTCTAGTTCCCACGTCTGAAAAGCTCAAACAGTAGCGAACAATATAGGGAGTGACGAAATAAGAAAGAAGAACTGCCAAAATTCAGAGATATAAACGCATTTAGATTACAGACCAAATTATATCTAATAATCCATCTATAACAATGAGAGGCAAATGTACGTCTGCCTCTATAAATGTAGCCCTTAAAAAGAAATAGAGACTGTTTGCATCTTCATTCGCCTTTATGCTATGTGGTTTAGAAGCAATTGTATTAGCAGCTGAAAGTTTTAAAATAATAAATGCCTCCAATATTTGAGTACAATATGTGAAGAACAAACAAATACTGCCAGCTATAAATGCCACTAATTTATATACTAAATATAATTCAACGGTTATGCATTTTTCTATTGAACTAACATCACAATGCATTTTCGATTGAATGAACAGCACAAAAAAACATCTATATAATTATTGTAACATATATGCAAAAGAGATGGAATTCATATCGATCGATCTATATATTTACTGTAACAACACAAAAGATATGATTCATACCAGTGCATATTTGCATCATATACCACCCAGATACACAAGTATACAATCAAAAACAAGTGCCATTCGTTTTCATTTCAACAAACAAAAACCAGAAACTTTTGATCTTATAAAGAGTCAAAAGTACACATGACTAAACCACTTACATAAAACTAAAACTAAAAATAACATTAGTCTAAAGTTCGCTAAAACTAATTACTTACGTGTTACTACCGTATCGTTATTGAGAAAGTCCTACAACGATTCGGCCTCGACGTCGTTGGATACGGCGATGTCGATATTAGCATGGATGCAGCAAGCAAGGGTTCATGTCGAAGTTTGAAGCAAGGGTGCATGTTGATGTTTGAAGCAAGGTTTCATGTCGAGGCTTGAAACTCAGATGCTAAGGTAACGTTGAAGATGATTGTCAACATTTAAGTTCTCATCAACATCAAAGACCTCAATGTCGCTACTCAACTACGTCAACATTCTTCAATGCCAGGTCGAGCTTAATCAATGTCGCTCCTATTCAATTTCGTCTCTATTCGATGTCGTCAAGCCTCCTTGAAACATGCAATCTTTTCTCGACGACGACACACCTAGCCTTGTCGACAAACTAAAAATTTCCGTCTCCATATCACCACTTATTAAGATCGCATCAACGACCATGGGTCATGAGCATCGTCGAGGATTAAGAGGTGACGTAACATCAACCTTATTTAAGAAATGTCGAGGTTCATCAATATCATCGAAGCCGCACTTCATTGGCTTCGAGGATTACCAGAGAAGGATGAAGTCGAGCATTAATAACACAAGATCAATGTCGAGGAACAAAAGTACAAACATTGAAGTATGACAACGCCATCAATACCGAGGCCGATAAAACTGCCATCATCAAAACTCGATGACGATGAAGACGCCAAGATTTGTGGATGTCGAGGTTCACCACCAGCCAAACTCTATAAACAGGACCCAGGGATCTTCATTTGGGCGCCGAATTCTTGGATTCTCTCTTCTTACTCATTTAAAACTGTAAATCGAATTGGGGATTTTGCTCATTTTAATATTGAAAGTGTTGTACCTACAATGATTTGTTCGATTAACAAGGAGATGGTCCGATTAACTTGATTTGAGCTATGATTTACACATTTATATGTTATGTCAAGTTTTATCTGAGCTTATAACCTCGCTATTATCGATCACGTTAATATAAACTTCACCAAGCCACGTAATTGTTTAGAACCTCGCTGACATCTATATTAGTGTCACTTTGAATAACTTCTTCCTCGATAATATCGAAGACTTCGATATCAAAGCTAAAGCTCGACACGAGTAAACATACAAACTCGATGACTATGACAGCTTCACATATAACCTTGATGACCTCAACATGCCCATCCTCGATGACTCCCATTTTCCTCGACAAGGCTCTTCTCTAAAACAATTCCTTTCTTATGCACATTTTGGTATTGACGAATTTATCCGTTAACATTTTGGTGCTAGAAGGAGGGCTTGAATCTCCAACTTCGTTAAAAGCTTGCACATAGCTCACCCCTAATAATTATATTCCTACCACATTTCAAATAACCTAAATTTCCGATACAATGATGTTTAATCATGTTAAGCGATCCGAGCAAGGCTCCTCGGAACCTTGAGCAATTAGCCTCACTTGTCAAATTGATAACGGTCCTCGATATCACGTAGAACAAGCACTAAGATTGATGGCCTTGCAAATTATAAATAGAAAGAAACAAACAGTTCTCTACGATTCGGATAATTGGAGCATAGATCCATTCCATTTAGGTCCAACTCCAATTTTTGCCTTGGGACAAAGTACTCCAAAGAAAGATAATTTGTTTGTAAGGATGAAAAGAGCTATTCAACTTCAGGCCAAAGGAATTATATTTGAAGATAAGGTAGCAAGTGACTTCGATGTCTTCGCTCAGAAGTGGCATGGAGAAATGAATCGATCATTAACTCCCAATGAAATTCAAAGAACTTTAAATTGGAAGCTAATAATAGATGATGAAATACCAATGGTAAGCAACAAAAAGGCTAGGAAGCAATCCATAAAGCCAACTGTTATCCCGCCTTTTGGCAAGGCCGTAACACCAAGAACTTGACTAGAAACCAATGACAGTTCGTCTTGGAGATCGGTTATACGCAGGCTCACTATGGATATCGACGAATTTTGTCCAAATCTGGATCGAGCTAAAATTGATATGACACGACAAGTGAAGCTATGAGAGCCAATGTTCCAAATTTCAAGTCATTCGGAGTTCGTATGCTCAAGATATTGATCGATCACGGTTGAGAAATCCAAACTTGCATCGATCATAACTCGAGATCTACAAGTCCAAATGCCACCAAATTTTCACAGGAGCTTACGTACGACCTAAGGAATGCTCATGCCAAATTTCAACTCGATTGGAGAAAGTCTTGATCGATACGAAATTCGTTCGTATCGATCACGGATAGAAAAACTCCAATTTGCATCGATCATATCTCATGATCTACAAATCCAAATGCTATGAAATTTTCACAGGAGCTTACGTACAACATAAGAATGTTCCTGCCAAATTTCGACTCGATTGGAGCAAGTCTTGATCGATACGAAATTCGTTCGTATCGATCACGGATAGAAAAACTCCAATTTGCATCGATCATATCTCATGATCTACAAATCCAAATGCTATGAAATTTTCATAGGAGCTTACGTACAACATAAAGAATGTTCCTGCCAAATTATGACTCGATTGGAGCAAGTCTTGATCGATACGAAATTCGTTCGTATCGATCACGGATCGAGTCGAAATCGCCTGGGATCGATCGCATGGGCCTACCCACGTGCCAGGAGAAGTCTCCCGAGATCTGAGCGAGATATTTGCCTCCTATGCCTATAAATAGAGCCCCAGGGCCTACAGAAGAAGGACTTTTGGCCTCTCTACACCGATATTCTGCCGAAATGATTATCAAACTTCAGTTATATTGTTGTAATCTTTTGTAAACAGTGAGTGAAATTCAATAAACATCAATCATTTCATAGTGGACGTAGGCAATTCGCCGAACCACTCTAAATACGTGTGTTTCTGTGCATTTTCTTATCTGTTTAATTGATGTGTTTGTTAGATCTGCTTCATTTTCCATTTAATTTCTTCATTTTATCTCTTCAAACACATCCGAAGAGTGTGGTGCCCAATTTTGGTACAAACACCAGCATTCAAATCTAGATTCCGAAGAATTGTTTCCTTACTAATTCTCTCAAAAACATTAACTTCACGATAAAGGATGATCTCAATTATTAGCCTATACAGAAGAAAAGGCCTAAATTCGAAAGGAACCTTGGGAATTCGTACTGCCATTACCACCTTTCACGCGGACATGACACCAACCCGTGTAGAGACATAGAGGGAAAGATCATCAATTTTCTAAGTTAAGGCAAGCTCAATGATTTTGTAAAAGTTATCAAGCCAGTTCAGTAATAAAGAATAAGAAATTCTACATTGTCAGGAGTAAGATTCTCCTTAAACATGGAAGCTACCTATGATGGTAGAAAACCTTTGACCGTGCTAAGATGGCCAGGTCAAAGCGCCTCCTAGAAGGAGGTTAGAGTAAGCCTTTAGTCCCGCCAGAAATGACCAAGTTAAAGCATGTGCAAGCCCTTGATACCGCCTATGTGGTCATATCAAGGCATTTCCTAGAGGGAGGACGGAGTAAGATTTTGACATCGCCTTAACCAGTCGGGTCAAAGCACCAACCAGCCTTCATTCCTGTCTATAAGGCCCGTCCGAACCACCGCTTGGAGGGAGCATGGAGTAAGCCTTTGGTCCCGCCTAACAATGGCCTGGCTAAAGCACTGAACCAGCCTTCATTTCTGCCTATAAGGCCTGCTTGAAGCGCCTACTTGAGGGAGGTTAAGTAAGTCTTTGGTCCTGCCTGATGAAAGCTAACCAAATGCACTGGATGACCTGATTTGTCACCTAATATAGTGGTAAGGGATCATAACAAAGGATTAACAATATCTGAAGTCTAAAGAGTGGCACAACAGAGGATTAACAATATCCGAAGCCCCGAAGGTGGCATAAAGTAAAGAGAATTAAACAATTAGTCTTCTAGAGGAAGATCATCTAAGGCTAAGAATTCGAAAAACACTCGAAGCTAATTAACATCTACTATTTAACCATCACCAAATGAGAATTTCCGGTCGTCTATTACTTTTATCAAATAGGATCTCTGATCTGCTGTTTAATTTCGGTTCAAATACAAAAGATAGAATTCGATACAAAAATTACAATTGAGGTAATATCTTTTAAATTTATAAAATAATCTAGCAATATATTACACAATGTGTAAAGTTATAGGTACAAAAAGATAAAATAAAACAAGTTTCAATTCAGAGGCTCTGTGCTACTTTATCAAGATTCTAGGAAACTAGAAGATTGATGACATGACGAATAGCTGCACCAAGAATGTAACATCCCCTATCTAGAGGCCCAAAACTAAGCGCTACAGATGCTGCAGTCATCTATAATATTAGTTTCCGGCAACTAAATACGGCTATGTTAATGGTATCTTTAATATCAGAAGAAATTGAATATGAAACAGATCACAGATTTCAAAACAGCTTCTTTCTTCATTAAATTTCAAAACAAATGTTCTATATTCTTAATACATAATCCCAAATACGTTCCCAGGCACAGATAAAATGTACTTATTTCAAAATACACCAAGATGGGTATATGAAGATACCCCCTTGGATGATCAGAGTCATATAGTCATAACTGACTTAATACAAACACAGCGGAAATACAACAAAACATAAAAATGAAACTCCTAAATAGCTATCCATTTGCCTCCTGCATGCCTTCAGTAGACTAATTCGTCATCCTACTAAAACCTGAAAAAGACCTTAACCCCTCAACCTACTCAAATCATTTTTGAGCATCCGAGAGTTTAAGGGGAAAACATAAATGTCGAGTCAGACATAAAGCCTGGTGTGAATAATACTATACATCCCGGTTAAATATGTTAAGTGAGACCACGCCGCTTAGCGAAACCGCTTTCCTTCCACTAACATCCTTTTAAAAAAAATCTTGTAAAACCTTTTCCTGTAACCAAAACTGGTTAAATATATCATTATGTAAACATACATAAATATCATGTATAAATGAACTATCTGTTCAACACATAAGTTTTGTTTGGCTAACTTTTAACCTTTGGCTGACTCGGGCATACCAGACAATATAACAAAATTAATCTAACATCTGTTAGATACTCCTTATCTGGACGGTCTGTCCTTAACCATCTGTTAAATACTTCTCTTCTGGACGGTCTGTCCTTACCTATCTGTTAAATACTTCTCTTATGGACGGTCATTCCCAAACATAATCATCTCCCAGGTCTTCCTGATCCTAATGGTTTTCGGGCTCACTAATAACCTATCTGTATACAAACATATATTCCTTTCGGTGTGTAATCATAATTTTAGTCTACCTATGACCAAGCCCTACACACTGGAATTTTGGATAACAATTAGCTGGGGCTAATAGCTAATGTATAGGGCATGACCCTAAACCAGTCCCATCTGGTATTCTAATATCTGAGTCATTTTCACTTAGGGATCCCCTCTCATAATTTTCCTTGAAAACCTTTTCAAAATGATTTAAAACCTTTAAATCAAACTAATACAAGGAAAATATATAATCCTTATGCTTTACTCAAAATCACATTGCCATGTTAAATATATATATATATACACTTTACTCAAACCTTTGTTGATGAAAATATTTAAACATTTGAAAGTACCCATTTCGATTCCATTGAAAGTACCCCTTCTGAATCCTTTGAAAGCATCTCTTTCGAAACCATGTAAAACCTTTTATTTATCTAGGCCAAAAGGCCAAAATCTTTCTTTTCGAACCCATATTTCAACCCTTTCGAAACCATTGAAAATCATCCTTTCGAAAGCATTAAAAACCTAAGACATCTTATCTTAAAACGCTTTAAAACATTGCCTTAGAAAACCTTGGAAAAACCTTCCATTTCAACCCTTTCAAAACCATTTAGAAAATATGATCTTTCGACCTTGTCGAAAGCTACCTTTCGACCGCTTCGAAAGCTACCTTTCAACTCCATCAAAATCTTTGCTTTCAACCCCTTCAAAACCATTCAGAAAATAGCACCTTTCAAAAGCATTAAACCTTTCGAAAGCTCTTTGGGCTCAATTTAAAAACAAGTGAAAAATCCACTTTTAAAACCTTTCGACCTCTTTGGAAGCTTAGCCTTCGACCCCTTCAAAAGCTTTGCTTTCGACCCCTTCGAAAGCTTAAAAACCTTTCTTTTAAAATAACGGGCTCTAGGCTTTTTAATACTTTAAAACACCTCTTTCGAAACCTTGGGTTATACTTCAATTAGAATAAAAAGGGTAAAACATCTAAGTCGAAAGCTTCCTTTCGAAAGCATGGGAGAAGCGGCTGGGTTTTTAAAAGACAAATATACCTTTCGACCTTGTCGAAAGCATGACTTTGAAAGGTTAAAAGGCGGCAGCTAGGGAAATTCGACCCTTTCGAAAGCTTGTTTACCTTTCAACCTTCTCGAAAGCTTTAAACCTTTGTTTTAAATATTTGACCTGGTCGAAAGCAACCAAGTCGAAAGCTCATTTTCGAAAGCAAAGCAGGCATTACTTCTGGCTTATAAAACTAAAATACTCCAACCTCCTCGACAACTAAGCTTTCAATCAAGTACCCTTCGACCAACTACCAATGCTGAACCGTGCCCCATGCTAAACCACCGACCATGCTCCACTGCATGGCCAACGACCACGCCATCATGCTCGGCCATTGAGCCATCCACCTACCGACCCTGTTTCCCCGACCAGCACTGAGCCATCCATCTACCGACCCTGTTTCCTCGGTCGGCCATCGAGCCATCCACCTGCCAACCAAGATTCCAATACTGGCGTCGACCCATCTACCCATCGACCACCACCAACCGACCCGAAACCCTATGGCACTTCCAGCACTCCAAATCGCACCGATTTCATCGCTACATTTAGCACTTCAACTCTCATGCATCACCTATGCAACAATATGACCCAAAACGCTCTGGAGAATATTCATCAAATTCCATCTCTATGGTTCCTACCTCTATTTCGCTCCGATGAGCGTTTTTAGCCATACAAGCATATAAACAAACACCATACATGCACCAAACAACACTAAAACATGTAAATCACGTAATCAGTCATGACGATCATCATACAAGATGTATATAACATAGCCTAACATCCATCAAGGCAATCACATATCCAAACAACATGTCTAAAATAATAAAATTACGTTTATTCGCGTTTTTACTACAGGTTAGGTTTTAGAACAACATTAAAACTTAATTTTGACTTTAAAAGGGATTCCAAACGTATTAAAACTTATAGTTACATATATAATAAGGTGGGAGATGATAAATCACACATCAAAACCCCTAAATCCAAGTTTTACACGCAAATCGAGGTAGATCCAAAAATGAACATCAAAGGTGTAATTTTTCTTCCCAAAATATATAGATTTAAAGATTTCTAATGAATCTCCTTGCTAATCTATCACTAGTCTATGATTTAGACATGATTTGAAGGAGAAAAGATAAGGTTCTGGGTAGAGGATGGGTTAATGGAGGCCTAGATCTAAGGGAGAAGGTGTAAAAGTGATTTGGAGATGATGGTTCAGCCATATAAGGTCTCCAAACCCGAAATGGGTTAGTGAGCTTGCCCCCGAACTCACTAATTACCTACTAAGCTGCCCCAAAAACTGTCAATTTTCAAACAGCCATATCTTCTAACCATAAAGTCCAAATTATTATTATGACCACTCTGTTTGTTGTAGTGTCTGTTTGTTGTAACTGCAGTTTGTTGTAGTGCTTGTTTGTTGTA
Organism: Allium fistulosum; assembly: GCA_030737815.1. Classification (NCBI taxonomy): domain Eukaryota; kingdom Viridiplantae; phylum Streptophyta; class Magnoliopsida; order Asparagales; family Amaryllidaceae; genus Allium; species Allium fistulosum. The sequence goes on from CM060901.1 coordinate 724,600,493, forward strand.
GTGTCTGTTTGTTGTAACTGCTGTTTGTTGTAGTGTCTGTTTGTTGTAGCGAGATTTTCTAACCATAAGGTCTGTTTGTTGTAGTGTCTAACCATCGCTGCTGTCGAAGGTTAAGATCCTTCTGGGAGAATAGACACTTCAGTGACTTGTGATTCGTATACAACTTGAACCTCTTCCTAAGAAAATAATGCATTCATAGCTTCAAACCAAATATTATCGCTACCAACTCCAAATCATGAGTTTGATACTTCCTCTCATGCGACTTCAGCTGTCGTGTAACGACCCAGAATTTCTATCATTTGAAATTCGAATATTTAATTGATTTTAAATATTAATAAGCGAGATTTGTAAGTCGAATAAATTTTATTTTGAATATAGTGATTTAATTGTTTAATTAAATCGATAATATAATATTTGAAATTCCAGAAATAATTGGAAATTTGGTTTAATGTGTATAAAAAATGATTTATAAAGTTATATTAAATCATATTGGACTTAGAATGATGTTATAGAACTTTTAAATTTGAATTAAAAGTTAAATTGCAGAAATTGAATATTTTAATATTTAATTGACGACTAAAAATAGTCATTTTTCAAACAGTCTCGGATTCTGACGAAACTAGTTTCATCGGATCCGTAATAATAAATTATTGTAAGATTTTAATTTTTGTAGCAATCGGAGTTGTCGTTAGTCCGGGGCAAGCCAAAACGCATAAAAATCGTTTTAATCGATTTAATTTTAAATTTGATCGCTTAATTCCGTAACTCGCACATATGATCGAATTAGCTCCCGAAACACATTCCATTGTGTTCAGAACGCGGGTAAAACCTTAGAAGCGTCAGCCGGTACGCTTCGTTTGGAGTTCGGAAAATTTTCGATGAATAGTGTTTTGAGAAATTTTCTATATAAGGCCCCCCTATTTTCACATTTGCATTCAGAAACCCTAGTTAGGTCTGGTCGCCATTTTCAAAATCAATGGCTAGAAAAGCTCGAACTTCCTCTTCATTTTTCTTCCAATTCACAAAACGATTTGAAATATTTTCAACTACAATGTTGTAGATCTAGGTGAGATCTCCACATCCATACGGAGATGATTGATTTTCGTTGAAAAAATCAACGGCAATATAAGCTTGAACGTCAGATGTTCGCGTGTGATTTTAGAGAAGGGGGGCGACCGAGCTAGCCGTTCTTCACGTCGTAGGTGGAGTTCGCTGTGGCGTTTCAAATGGTGGTACTCGATCATCCTATAGATGATCGATGGTGGCGTAATAATTCGAGCTAGATGGCGACCGAGTGGGTTCGATCGCATGCGTTTTCACTGGAACGAGGAAGAAGACACGTACGGCCAAGATGTGGTGGAAGCAAAAATGAATGGCAGTGATGAGTAGGGTTTGAAATTTAAAAAGAAAATAGTAAATAATTGTATATTAAATTCGTTCGAACTTTAAAAATGCATAACATTTTGATGCGAGGTCCGTTTCGCACGAAACGAGTTGCGTCAGGTCCGTATGGACGAGCTCTTCACAATGGATCTGGTTTGGAGTCGATCGGAGCAAGTGGAAATTTTAGGTTAAATCGGACGCGGTTCGATTTAATTTAAAATTTAAACCGCACGTCGAAACTCAAGGTGAAAACTTCTCACTCAATCGAATTGTGTTTCGATTTAAATTTTAAATAGTTAGATTTAAAATTACTTAATTGCTTGATTGTGTGGATTGGATGATGGTTGTTATATGTTGTGTTGAAATAGACCCTATATGCCGCATATTAAGCGGAGGTTATTTATTAAAAACATATACCGCGATAATTCCACCGGGAAGTGGAATTGGTATTATATATGTATTTGGAGTTGATTTCCCGCATTATATAGCGAATGAGACCCTATTGCGCCGCATAATAGCGGATAATATTTATAAATCCCATATACCGCGATATTCCACCTCGAAGTGGAATTGGTATTGTGCTAACATCTGTGGATGCAGGGAAATAGGTTGGAGGAATCCAACTGGATTCCTCAAACATTTGAATTTATTTCATATGTTGTGTGTTGATTATTTATAATCTCTGTGTGATTATCTTTGTGATTGAAATTGTTGAAGGCTATAGGTTAGCCGAATATATTTTTGGTATCCTTGGATACCGAAAATAAATAAATAAATTGGATTTTTAAAATTCAAGTTGAAAGTTTATTTTAAAACTTATTTTTGAGAATTGGATAAATTAAAAAGGAGTTTTTAAAAGATAAAGTGTTATTTTTGAATCATATTGGATTAAATTCCAAAGTATGGAAAAAGGGCTTAATAAATGGATTTCGGAAAATATTATTTATAAGCTGAAGAATTTATGTAAATTTGGATTTTTAAAATAGATTTGAAGAGATAAAGGAATTTATTTTTAAAGGGAATAATTTTGGAAATTCATTGGAAATTTATTTGGGATTTGAAAATCAATTGGAAAATTGATTTGGAGTTGAAAAATGAATATTTGTAAAATTGATTTGAAAATCGTATAAAGAGTGAATATTTGGAAATGTAAATTCACAATAGAAATTTATTTGATTTAAATTAATCAGATAATTAAAGTAATCCTATTTATGGATGTTTGGATTTAATTGAATGGTTGAAATATTTGATATTCCGATATGTGATGCTTTGTGATATATCCTGATTTGCGTGTGATCTATAATTTGTTTATCTGTGATATATATATATCTGTGATCTGTGAATAAAAGATAAGCGTTATAGTTTATACCGCTTATCAAATATATTGTTGTATTTTGATCTATGATGGTTGAATGTTGTGGCACTATTGTGTTAAACCCGTGGACTACACAATACACACACAAATGTGGATTTCACGTGGAAATCGGTTAAGTCACAGATTTTTGACAATTCTAAAGATTGAATTTTTGAATCCAAATTAGTTTTGGAAATTGGAATTGAAAGTTTTTGAAAATGAGTTTCAAAAATAAAAGTTATTTTAAATAACTTAATAAAATTGAGATTTGAATCATTTGATTTAAATTTGAATTCAATACTTGAAATTGAATTCAATAATTTGGGAATTTTGGTTTAAAAGATTGTGCAAGTGTAAAAGGTGTTTATATGGGTTTTTAACCATTTAAAAAATATGGTTTTGGAAATTTAAATTTAAATTCAAGTTTTGTACTTGGATGGCTTTAACCTGTGTAATTATAGCCAGTTTTTTCCAAAACGAAAACTATCTGTTTTCAAAAAGTAATAGCTTTCATAAAGTGAAAAGAAAGATTTCCAATTTGTATCGAAACATTTCAAGTTGAAATGAAATTGTGAATAGTTTGGAAAACTATGAATTAACCTTTGTGACGATGATTAAATCTTGTTTTGAAATAAAAGAGTATTTTAAAGGGTGTATCTTTTATATTATAAAAGACTTAAATTGTGAATAGTTTTGAAAGCTATAAGTTAAATCTTGATTTAAAGATTTAATGGGTTAATCCAATTGAAATGGAAATTGATTTGGGAATCTGTGAATGAGTCTTTGTGAAACTAGGTAAACTTTGTGAAGTAAATCTTTTTGTTTAAAGATTTAAAATGGTAATTTGTTTAAACCATTTAAAGGAAAGGATTTGGGTAATAAGTTGTGACTTAATTGAAATCCCTATATTCATATGTTTTAAATATTGTGCTCACTATTCGGGTTAGCCGGGAAAAGACCTTTGTGTCATATAACCCATTCCGAATTAGTGATATGACGATATGGATCGCATTGAAGACCGGTGGTAAAGAACGGATATTTGTGAAAACGATAGGATGATTTATCGATTGTCTCTGCACCGTTAGCTACGGTATAGAGATTTCCTTTGTGATGGGAAGTTCGATCGGGATTGTGAATATCCGGATTGCAAGGGATTCTTCGGAAGTGCCTTCGGTTCTGTTCGAACCCGGAACAGACTTGTATGGTTACATGTCTGACATTACATTTTGAGATATAAAGCTGATTTCTTTCAAATACAATTATGTTGGTGGCGGAGAATTTATTCTCTTAGCTTAACACCCTTCTCTGAGACGTACGAGCTCAGAGGTTATGTAGTTGAAGGTTATCAGTGATATACTCCCAATTTGGTAGTGTGGCATGCTGAGTTTTGCTATGTGATGATTATTTATTGATCATTTGTTGATCAAAGCATGGCTTTGTGAAAAAGTGTAGCCTTGTGGACGAGACTTCGTCAGACCTCACAACCCGGAAATGGTCAAAACAAGAATATGCGGCAAGGTTATGAGGGTCACTCCCTTTAGGGTATGTCATTTCCTTCTGGAAAAGGGTGGCATCAGGTATGGAGCCCTGGTATTTAACCTATGTGGATACTCCAATCTCATTTACTATGTGATTGCTGTGTGATCGAGGCGCCTCGGATAAAGGTCCCAAAGGACCGGGGGTGGCATATTCGTGTAGTAGTTACCTAGTGTAAGAGGTAACCCGGCCTTATGTTGGCAGAGAGCTAGTTAGTTCTCGGGACGTCCCGCCAGAGGCGTACCCATGTGGCAGTAGGAAGTTCCTTAGCCTGACCATTTGTTGGAAATCCAAAGAAACAATACGAGCCTTGTACGGTTTTAGTTGTATTACCTGCTATGGAATGTGGCGGTAACCTGCTATTGAACATAGTAGCTATAGTAGGCATACAATAATGGTTGTATGTTGACTAAGATTAATATTATACTTTCAAAATATTTCCTACACTATGCACTAGTAATAATATCAAAAGAGTTTTCTTTTGCGTAGTAAGCATGTTTGACTATCATAAGAAGAAATCTCCTCCAAGTCTGCGATTGCATTGTGTGTGTGGTGGGAGGTCTTATGGTAGTTTCATTTTCCAAAAACATTGCGGATTTCAATGTTTAAAATTTCTTTTGTGTTTGTTTTAAAGATAAACTGTTTTAGTTCTCACACCAGTCCCATGACTGACCTGGAGTTTATTGTTCCCTTCCTAAACTCTGGGTGCCCATCATTTTCCACACGGGCAGCCTAGAGTCAAGTTATTAGGTCATTCTGGATTCAGGAGATGCTGTGGAGCTCAAGTGGCGAGCTGGATGGCGAGGCGTAGCATTTGTATATGATATTATTTATTCCGTTGTGTATTCTGTATGAGGACAAGTTTATATAACTGTCCATTGATGTATTGTGTTGTATATTGTTGTTGTACACTCTGATGATGTAATGTATAAACTGATATAGTTCTTTGATTTAAAGATTATTCATTTATCTATTATATGTTGTTCCGCTGCGATACGTGAGATTCTGATATTGTTTCTGTTGTTTCTTCTTTCTTTTTCTTCTGTCTTCTTCTACCTCTTCTTTTTAACCATAACAATTCGGTTTTCCGGCATTCGATTGCTCGGCAGTTGATACAATGGACGTATTAATGTCAATTTTCGGAAGTCGAAAATCTAGAATCGTTACATGTGGTATCAGAGCATATGGTTAAGCGATAACCTTGGCTTTGTTGGGAATTACTCATTAAAAATAGAATCAGTAGTACTCTAGAATGAGTGTGAGTGTAATAATAGATATGAGCACGTATTTGTTAGTGAATATGAAATTGTTTTGTATTGTGTTGACTTATCGGTTGATTGTTTATGGATTCTGGTCGGTGCAGTCTAGCTAACTGTATCGATAGGGGTTTCTAAACTTTTGAACGAGATAATCCGACATGGTATGGTTTTAAATTGGGTAAATGAAATAATTTTACCTCGATTATATTTTGTATATAAAAGTAGTAATTTTTCAGAATTATTAAAGTGTATATAAATTGATTGTTTGGTTGTTGAAAATGTAAGGATATATATATATATATATATATATGTGAGTTAATAAAAGTTGTCTGAATAATCTAAGTAAAAACAACAATTATGAAAGAATAAATTATGTAAAAGCAACAATTGTATAAGTATGGAATTATAATTAAAATGATTTACAATTGTGAAAAAATCTTGCATAAGTAAAGTAAAATAGTGAAATTATATGAGAAAAAGATTTATAAATGTGATTTATAAATAAAGGGAAATTTTGAAAGAATATTAAGCACTGAATTCACTATTGTTATTGGGAAATAATAAGGGTGATGACTGCAGCATCATCAGTATCATTTTCGAGTTTCTTTGTAATGGATTTGCTACCATGGTAAATTGAAATTTTAAGTTTTGTCGTGATAAACAAATTTGAAATTAAAAATCCAAGTTGAAATTGATGAAATATAAGCGAAATGAGTTTTGAACTTATAATATGAAATAAAAAATTTAGATTTGGTAAAGTTGAAATAAATTTGAGTTAGCATAATAAAATATGTGATTTGAAATTTAACTAAAGGAAGGTTAAATAAATTTAATTGGATTTTAACTAGCTTAGGTAAGTTATTGAAATTGAAGATATAAACTTGAATGTTAAAGTGGTTATAATACGAATTTGGAAGTTTAAATAAATAAGTTGTATAACTTGGAGAATGAGAAAAGATAAGTAAAACCAAATATCAAAATGGTTAAACAAGTTTTGTTAAGCAAAATAAAATTTGATTTTGATTAAGTAATGAATTTGACTTTAAGGAAAAGTTAAATGAAATTGAATTTAGAATAAATTAGAAATGGGCTTAAGTTGTATAAGTGAAGTGAGTTGAAATGGAATATAACTTAAGTGATGTTAAATAGAAGTTGATTTTGGTGTCGAAGTAAAATAATAAAGTGAATTAAATGGATGTGAACTTGAGTTATGTAATGAAATTCAACTTTATTTGTAAAATGAATTAGCAATTGAATTAATAAATGGATTGAATGTTAATCAATCTAATGTAAATGAATTAATATGGAATAATGGATGTAAGTGTTAATTCATTAAAGCTAATAAATTGGAATTTGAATGAATCGAATGAAAGCCAATTTAATAGTAAACCAATTGGAAAAATTAAAAAGTGTTAAACCAAATGGAAGGTAAACAAAGTGAATAAATTTGGTTGTGTTGAATATACATTGGTTGTTATATGATTGTTGGTTGATTGTATATAGTATAATTCATTATGTATTAATGAAATTGAATTGATAAAAAATTGAAAGCTATGTGATGGAATTTGAATTGGAAGTGAACCAACTAGAATTTAAATTAGTGAATGTAAACTAATTGAAAATGAAGAAATAAATGTCGTTGTATATAAATTGGTTGTAAACAATTACAAGTAATGTCGAAATCATATAAGTTGCTTATAAACCTTGTTTAGTATGCATTTCTTTTAATATGCATGTGTTGTAGTTGTTTAAAAGAGTAAAATGTTAATAACTTCATATATGTGGCACTTACATATTTAAACTGAGTAAGTACAGGTACCGGGGCTACCGTTTGGCGGGATTGGGTTGCGCTAAAATGATAAATAAATAACTACTTTTCTTAAAAATGCTAAAAAGGTACGCCTACACAATAAAAATAGGAAATATGAACTGTTTTTCTGCTTTTCCGACCGTGTGGGTCGATGTATATATATTTATGTCTGTTGTGATCCTACTACGATCGAACCGCGCAAAGGAGGCTATGGCGAATTTTTCTGAAAATTTAAGGCATTAGAAAATTTTCGGGAAATTTTGGAAAATTTGTGAAAACTAAATTTTGGATTTGGAGTTAAAAGTTAAACGATATAGTTTGTTTTGAAAAGTATAACTAAGTATAGATTTGAAAAACTTAGTAAAGTTTTTGAAAGAGTTTAACTATTGGATTTTGGGGAAGTTATACACTTAAGTGATTTTGAAATCTAATTTGAACGAATTGTTTGAAAAGTTAATGGATTTTGTGACTTTTTCTTACTTTGCAATTTCGAGGACGAAATTCTTTTAAGGGGGGAAGATTGTAACGACCCAGAATTTCTGTCATTTGAAATTCGAATATTTAATTGATTTTAAATATTAATAAGCGAGATTTGTAAGTCAAGTAAATTTTATTTCGAATATAGTGATTTAATTGTTTAATTAAATCGATAATATAATATTTGAAATTCCAGAAATGATTGGAAATGGGGTTAATGTGTATAAAAAATGATTTATAAAGTTATATTAAATCATATTGGAGTTAGAATGATGTTATAGAACTTTTAAATTTGAATTAAAAGTTAAATTGCAGAAATTGAATATTTTAATATTTAATTGACGACTAAAAATAGTCATTTTTCAAACAGTCTCGGATTCCAACGAAACTAGTTTCATCGGATCCGTAATGTTAAATTATTGTAAGATTTCAATTTTCGTAGCAATCGGAGTTGTCGTTAGTCCGGGGCAAGCCAAAACGCATAGAAATCGTTTTAATCGATTTAATTTTAAATTTAATCTCTTAATTCCGTAACTCGCACATATGATCGAATTAGCTCCCGAAACACGTTCCATTGTATTTGGAACGCGGGTAAAACCTTAGAAACGTCAGCCGGCACGCTTCGTTTGGAGTTCGGAAAATTTTCGATGAATAGTGTTTTGAGAAATTTTCTATATAAGGCCCCCCTATTTTCACATTTGCATTCAGAAACCCTAGTTAGGTCTGGCCGCCATTTTCAAAATCAATGGCCAGAAAAGCTCGAAACTTCCTTTTCATTTTTCTTCCAATTCACAAAACGATTTGAAATATTTTCAACTACAATGTTGTAGATCTAGGTGAGATCTCCACATCCATACGGAGATGATTGATTTTCGTTGAAAAAATCAACGGCAATATAAGCTTGAACGTCAGATGTTTGCGTGTGATTTTAGAGAAGGGGGGGGGGGGCGACCAAGCTTGCCGTTCTTCACGTCATAGGTGGAGTTTGCTGTGGCGTTTCAAATGGTGGTACTCGATCATCCTATAGATGATCGATGATGGCGTAATAATTCGAGCTAGATGGCGGCCGAATGGGTTCGATCGCGTGCGTTTTTACTGGAACGAGGAAGAAGATGCGTGCGGCCAAGATCTGGTGGAAGCAAAAATGAACGGCAATTATGAGTAGGGTATGAAATTTAAAAAGAAAATAGTAAATAATTGTATATTAAATTCGTTCGAACTTTAAAAATGCATAACTTTTTGATGCGAGGTCCGTTTCGCACGAAACGAGTTGCGTCTGGTCCGTATGGACAGCTCTTCGCAATGGAGCTGGTTTGGAGTCGATCAGAGCAAGTGGAAATTCTAGGTTAAATCGGACGCGGTTCGATTTAATTTAAAATTTAAACCGCACGTCGAAACTCAAGGTGAGAACTTCTCACTCAATCGAATTGTGTTTTGATTTAAATTTTAAATAGTTAGATTTAAAATTGCTTAATTGCTTGATTGTGTGGATTGGATGATGGTTGTTATCTGTTGTGTTGAAATAGACCCTATACGCCGCATATTAAGCGGAGGTTATTTATTAAAAACATATACCGCGATAAATCCACCGTGAAGTGGAATTGGTACTATATATGTATTTGGAGTTGATTTTCCACATTATATAGCGGATGAGACCCTATTGCGCCGCATAATAGCGGATAATATTTATAAATCCCATATACCGCGATATTCCACCTCGAAGTGGAATTGATATTGTGCTAACATTTGTGGATGCAGGGAAACAGGTTGGAGGGATCCAACTGGATTCCTCAAACATTTGAATTTATTTCATATGTTGTGTGTTGATTATTTATAATCTCTGTGTGATTATCTTTGTGATTGAAATTGTTGAAGGCTATAGGTTAGCCGAATATATTTTTGGTATCCTTGGATATCGAAAATAAATAAAAAAATTGGATTTTAAAATTCAAGTTGAAAGTTTATTTTAAAACTTATTTTTGAGAATTGGATAGATTAAAAAGGAGTTTTTAAAAGATAAAGTTTTATTTTTGAATCATATTGGATTAAATTCCAAAGTATGGAAAAAGGGCTTAATAAATTGATTTCGGAAAATATTATTTATAAGCTGGAGAATTTATTTAAATTTGGATTTTTAAAATTGATTTGAAGAGATAAAGGAATTTATTTTTAAAGGGAATAATTTTGGAAATTCATTGGAAATTTATTTGGGATTTGAAAATCAATTGGAAAATTGATTTGGAGTTGAAAAATGAATATTTTTTAAATTTGATTTGAAAATCGTATAAAGAGTGAATATTTGGAAATGTAAATTCACAATAGAAATTTATTTGATTTAAATTAATCAGATAATTAAAGTAATCCTATTTATGGATGTTTGGATTTTATTGAATGGTTGAATTATTTGATATTCCGATATGTGATGCTTTGTGATATATCCTGATTTGTGTGTGATCTGTAATTTGTTTATCTGTGATATATATATATATATATATATATCTGTGATCTGTGAATAAAAGATAAGCGTTATAGTTTATACCACTTATCAAATATATTGTTGTATTTCGATCTGTGATGGTTGAATGTTGTGGCACTATTGTGTTAAACCCGTGGACTACACAACACACACATCACGTGGAAATCGGTTAAGTCACAGATTTTTGACAATTCTAAAGATTGAATTTTTGAATCCAAATTAGTTTTGGAAATTAGAATTGAAAGTTTTTGAAAATGAGTTTCAAAAATAAAAATTATTTTAAATAACTTAATAAAATTGAGATTTGAATCATTTGGTTTAAATTTAAATTAAATACTTGAAATTGAATTCAATAATTTGGGAATTTTGGTTTAAAAGATTGTGCAAGTGTAAAAGGTGTTTATATGGGTTTTTAACCATTTAAAAAATATGGTTTTGGAAATTTAAATTTAAATTCAAGTTTTGTACTTGGATGGCTTTAACCTGTGTAATTGTAACCAGTTTTTCCCAAAACGAAAACTATCTATTTTCAAATAGTAATAGCTTTCATAAAGTGAAAAGAAAGATTTCCAATTTGTATCGAAACATTTCAAGTTGAAATGAAATTGTGAATAGTTTGGAAAAACTATGAATTAACCTTTGTGACGATGATTAAATCTTGTTTTGAAATAAAAGAGTATTTTAAAGGGTGTATCTTTTATATTATAAAAGACTTAAATTGTGAATAGTTTTGAAAGATATAAGTTAAATCTTGATTTAAAGATTTAATGGGTTAATCCAATTGAAATGGAAATTGATTTGGGAATCTGTGAATGAATCTTTGTGAAACTAGGTAAACTTTGTGAAGTAAATCTTTTTGTTTAAAGATTTAAAATGGTAATTTGTTTAAACCATTTAAAGGAAAGGATTTGGGTAATAAGTTGTGACTTAATTGAAATCCCTATATTCATATGTTTTAAATATTGTGCTCACTATTCGGGTTAGCCGGGAAAAGACCTTTGTGTCATATAACCCATTCCGAATTAGTGATACGACGATATGGATCGCATTGAAGACCGGTGGTAAAGACCGGGTATTTGTGAAAACGATAAGATGACCTATCGATTGTCTCTGCACCGTTAGCTAAGGTATAGAGATTTCCTTTGTGATGGGAAGTTCGATCGGGATTGTGAATACCCGGATTGCAAGGGCTTCTTCGGAAGTGCCTTCGGTTCTGTTCAAACCAGGAACAGACTTGTATGGTTACATGTCTAACATTACATTTTGAGATATAAAGCTGATTTCTTTCAAATACATTTCTGTTGGTGGCGGAGAATTTATTCTCTTAGCTTAACACCCTTCTCGAGACGTACGAGCTCAGAGGTTATGTAGTTGAAGGTTATTAGTGATATACTCCCAATTTGGTAGTGTGGCATGCTGAGTGTTGTTGTGTGATGATTATTTATTGATCATTTGTTGATCAAAGCATGGATTTGTGAAAAGCATAGCTTTGTGGACGAGACTTCGTCAGACCTCACAACCCGGAAATGGTCGAAACAGGAATATGTTGCAAGGTTATGAGGGTCGATCCCTTTAGGGTATGTCATTTCCTTCTGGAAAAGGGTGGTATCATGTATGGAGCCCTGGTATTTAACCTATTGGATACTCCAATCTCATTTACTGTGTGATTGTTGTGTGATCGAGGCGCCTCGGATAAAGGTCCCAAAGGACCGGGGGGTGGAATATTCGTGTAGTAGTTACCTAGTGTAAGAGGTAACCCGGCCTTGTGTTGGCAGAGAGCTAGTTAGTTCTCGGGACGTCCCGCCAGAGGCGTACCCATGTGGCAGTAGGAAGTTCCTTAGCCTGACCATTTGTTGGAAATCCAAAGAAACAATACGAGCCTTGTATGGTTTTAGTTGTATTACCTGGTATGGAATGTGGCGGTAACCTGCTATTGAACATAGTAGTTATAGTAGGCATACAATAATGGTTGTATGTTGGATAAGATTAATATTATACTTTCGAAATATTTCCTACACTATGCACTAGTAATAATATCAAAAGAGTTTTCTTTTGCGTAGTAAGCATGTTTGACTATCATAAGAAGAAATCTCCTCCAAGTCTGCGATTGCATTGTGTGTGTGGTTGGAGGTCTTATGGTAGTTTCATTTTCCAAAAGCATTGCGGATTTCAACGTTCAAAAATCATTTTGTGTTTGTTTTAAAGATAAACCGTTTTAGTTCTCACTCCAGTCCCATGACTGACCTGGAGTTTATTGTTCCCTTCGTAAACTCTGGGTGCCCATCATTTTCCACACGGGCAGCCTAGAGTCAGGTTATCAGGTCATTCTGGATTCAGGAGATGCTATGGAGCTCAAGAGGCGAGCTGGATGGCGAGGCGTAGCATTTGTATATGATATTATTTATTCCACTGTGTATTCTGTATGAGGATAAGTTTATATAACTGTCCATTGATGTATTGTGTTGTATATTGTTGTTGTACACTCTGATGATGTAATGTATAAACTGATATAGTTCTTTGATTTAAAGATTATTCATTTATCTATTATATGTTGTTCCGCTGCGATTCGTGAGATTCTGATATTGTTTCTATTGTTTCTTCTTTCTTTTTCTTCTGTCTTCTTCTACCTCTTCTTTTTAACCATAACAATTCGGTTTTCCGGTATTCGATTGCTCGGCAGTTGATACAGTGGACGTATTAATGTCGATTTTCGGAAGTCGAAAATCTAGAATCATTACATGTCGACTAGCATAGGCGATAACCTTTCCCCTCTACATTAACACCGCACCAAGTCCAGTACCACAAGCGTCTGTGTATTCTTTAAGCTCCTCATTACCGCTCGGAATAACCAACACCAGTGCCCTTGTCAACCTCTCCTTCAGACTCATAAATGCATGCTCGCACCTTGTGTCCCAAATAAAAGTCTAATTCTTCTTCGTCAAGTTATTTAAGGGCGCTGCTACCTTAGGAAAGTCCTAAATAAAACATCTATAGTATCCCACTAGCTCAAGGAAGCTTCTCACATCTATAGCGGTCTTGGGCCGATCCCAATCCTGTATTGTTGCCACCTTTGTAGGATCTATTGCTATACCCTACTCCGAAACAGCGTTACCCAAGAATCTCACTACCCTCCTCCAGAAGTGACACTTAGAAAACTTCGCCATCAATCGGTGCTTCCACAACACCTCGAGTACAATCCTTAAATGCTCCTTGTGTTCCTCCTCCATCCTCGAATAAACAAGGATATCGTCCATGAACACAAGTAAAAACTTATTTAGCTGATCCCTGAAAACATGGTTCATAAGATCAACAAAGTATACCGGTGCATTGGTTAGCCTAAATGGCATAAGCAATGTTTAACGGCCAATTTTCTATCGGTTTAGAAAATAACCGAAAAATATACCGCAAGCGCACGACATACAATTCTCGTACGTGGCGAATACGGGTCAATCCGTAGGAAATTATATAGATTTAAAATTCCTATTCAATCAAATTAAACCAAGATTTGAAGTTGTGATTAGCTAAAAAAATGTAAAACAAAACGCTAGAACAAAGGCAATTGAAAATATGATATTAGAAAACAATTTAGAGGCAAATCCACTCTCATATTTTTACATAAATCAACACAAAAATAATCTATGATCTCTATTTTTGATACTAAGTGGAATTAGTGATGTATTTATCATAAGTATGGTTTATTTATGTTATTAATTAACATAACTTAACCATCAAACTATAATACAACAACCAAAGCCACTTATCGATTCTCATGAAAATGAAGTCAAAGCAAAAACTATTTTAAGTATGATCTATTTACTATTGTATTTAGTAACATAGATCATAAAAATTTATTTCTACCTTAATTTCATAATCAAAATTCAATTAGTAAAATGATGATGTAAATCGTGTTTATATTTCAATAAGAATAGCCTATTTGTAAATACAACATAGGCTACCAATTTCATTTTTATAAACTTACATCAACATTCACTTTTCATAAAGCATAAAAGAGATCATAAATCACAAATTGTGTTGAATTTACATACTTTTAGAGAGCTTCATTACTCCTAAATTGAAGGGGCTTAGCTACTCATTTGTGTTATCAAATCAACACATGTAAATTTCAACATTTAAACAAAAGCAAAGAAGGTAAGAGCTAATTACAATAAAAAAAGAACTAAATTATTTGCATGAAAGTAAAACTAAGCTACTAACATGAAATGAAAGAGTATGTAAATAAAAATGAACAAAACAATAAAATAAGAACAAGGAAGAAGTAAAAGAACAAGAGGTTTAGAAAGCCATTTTTATTTCATATAACTTTATGGCTACAACTTGCTTGCTAATTTCCTAAGTAATAAAAAAGATGATCCTTTACATGAACATGAGAGGGCTATTTATACATGCACAAAACCCTAATCCATATTTTAGGGGGCTTTCCAAAATACCCTTTAGGAAGTGTGACCACCAAGTAAGCACTAGTCTCTAATTAGTCCATCATCAAGTATGCATGAAACTTTAACCTCCACTAACTTGTGCCTTAGCTCCTAATTGTAGATTGAGATAAGTGGATAGGTGGAGTCCTCCATGATGCATGAATTTGAATTATTTCCATCTCCATTCCCTTGTTTCCATCCTTGTGCATGCATATTTCCATGAGACACCTTCAAATTTCCATCCAAAATTCCTATAATTATAAAGAAGATGTACAAATAAATATTCTCAAAATGAATTCATGCACAAAATTACTATTTTGCCGCCACATTGATGTATAAATGATGACTTGAAAGCATATTTGAAATTTGGTTTTAAACATGTAAAAATACCCAATTATGACATTTATTTAAATAAAAATAGATTAAAAATGGATGTAAAAATATGCACATTTCCATGCACATCAAATACCCCCACACTTAACGTTTTATTCATCCTCGAATAAATTAAAACTTAGATAAATCCATTTTCGTAGGAAGCATGATTGCATTGAGCGTATGCAACAAGCCGTTAAACCTTTAGGTGTCCCTAGTAGGATGAGTGTTGTCTCGTGAGGGTTTTCAACGGATACCACCTACAAAATCCAAATGCAACGTGAAAATTACTAAATGCAAGATTTATTTACAAAGAGATGAATGCAAGTTTTTTAAAATATTTACAAATGAAGAACTTAATTTCAAATTGACACGAATAAGTTAAATATAAGTTCTGGTCATTATCAAGAAATTTAAGTCCTTTTTACTTGTCAAAATTTCCAACAAAAATTAAGTTATCATAACAAATAGACTATAGTTCGGCTAGTTGTTTCGGTTGATAACATAGTGCAACTATGAAATGGATCCTTAGTTGATTTTCAAAGTTTATCAAAGTGGTATTTTCATTTCTTTTAAATAACAAGTCAAATCAAATAAATAAAAATAGTGCTTGGATTTCAATTGCTTACTCTCTCTATTTTTGAAAATTTTATCAATATTAACAATATTTACAAATGCCCAACTCTGATAAACTGAGGCCAAATATATCATCCATGCACTGCCTTTCGGGCTTACGTGAGGGGGATATAGAGCGTGGCGAGTGAACACACAAGTGTGTTCACCTATCGACTATAGGCATTATTAATAAAAGAATTTTTATATCCATCCCTGGGATTTTGTATTTTTATGGCACCGTGTGGAAAAACAGTTCATACCACAAATGGTCCGGTCCATCTCGATTTTAGTTTCCCAGGGAATAAATGAAGTCTAGAGTCGTATAAAAGAACGTTTTGTTTTGGTTTGGTGAAAAAGTTTTTCTTAGGATTGACTTGTCATGAAAAACTTTTGTTCTTTCTTTGTAAATTTTTTCATTTTCATACGCATCGTTCCTATGTTCTTCTAGTTTGTTGGGTTGCAGTTTTTCGTTTTCGCCAGCTTTACTGAGATCAAAGTTTAAGTTCTTTATTGCCCACAATGCTTTGTGTTCGATTTCAATCGGTAAATGGCAAGCTTTCCCGTAAACTAAACGAAATGGGGACATCTCAAGGTTAGTTTTAAAAGCGGTACGGTAAGCCCAAAGCTCGTCGATCAATTTCTGAGACCAATCTTTTTTATTTTCGTTAATTGTTTTCTCCAAGATTTGTTTTATTTGTCCATTTGAAACTTCAACTTGGCCACAAGTTTGAGGATGATACAGAATGGATAACTTGTGGGTTATCGAGTATTTCTTCATTAAAGTTTCAAAAGAACGATTGCAAAAATGGGTTCCATTATCACTGATTATTGTGTGAGGTGTTCTGAACCTCGAAAAGATGTTTTCTTTAAGGAAATTTACAACAATTCTATGGTCGTTGGTTTTACATGGAACGGCTTCGACTCATTTTGAGACGTAATCAACAACGAGAAGAATATACAAATTTCCAAAAGAATTACAAACGGTCCCATAAAGTCGATACCCCAAACATCAAAGATTTCGATCGTAAGAATGGGGTTTAGAGGCATCATATTTCATTGAGAAATTCTTCCAAGCATTTGGCATCGATCGCAAGTTTTACAAAATTCGAATGAGTCTTTGAAAAGAGTAGGCCAATAGAAACCACACTGAAGTACTTTCTCAGTAGTTTTCTTCGGACTGAAGTATCCACTGCACGCTTGGTCATGACAAAACGAAAGAACGCTTTTGATTTCGCAATCCGGGATGCAACGTCGAACGATTTGGTCGGAACAGTATTTAAACAAGTATGGATCATCCCCATAGAATACTCGACTTGGGAAAGAAATTTATATTTATCTTGTTACGACCAAAATGAGGGAGTTTCTTTAGTGACTAAATAGTTCACTATGTCAGCATACCACAGATTGACAGAGACAGAAAGAAATTGTTCGTTGGGAAAGTTTTCATTGATTGGTAAAGGCGATGGTGCGTTGGGAAGACGAGACAAGTGATCGGCTATAACATTGTCGGATCGTTTTTTATCCTTGATTGTAAGATCTAATTCTTGTAGTAAAATGATCCAATGAACTAAGCGAGACTTAGATTCCTTTTTAGCGAAAAGATATCGAAGAGCGGAATGGTCCGTGTAAACAGTGATGTGTGAGCTTATCAAATATTGTTGGAATTTTTTGAGAGCAAAAACTATTGCTAGAAGCTCTTTTTCAGTGGTTGTGTTATTAAGTTGAGCATCGTTCAAAGTCATACTAGTGTAATAGATAACGTGAAGGATCTTGTTGATGCGTTGTCCTAAGATAGCACCAACTGCAAAGTTTGAAGCGTCACACCTTATTTCAAATGGAAGATCCCAATTCGGTGAACAAATTACTAGAGCACAAACAAGTTCGTTTTTGAGACGTTCGAAAGAAGAGATACAATCAAAGTTAAAGTCGAATGGAATGTCTATTCCAAGAAGAGTCGTAAGAGGTCGAGCAATCTAACTAAAATCTTTTACAAAGCGTTGATAAAAACCCGTGTGTCCAAAGAAAGAGCGAATGTCTTTAATATATTTGGGAATGGGTAGGTTTGCAATGACATCGATTTTCTCTTTATCTACCTCAATGCTTGTATTCGAAATGACATGTCCAAGGACTATGCCTTGAGTGACCATAAAGTGGAATTTTTTCCAATTTAGCGTTAAGTGTTTATCCTTGCATCATTTAAGAACCAATTCAAGATGGTGTAAACACCCAGAAAAAGAATTTCCAAAGATTGAAAAATCATCCGTAAACACTTCAAGAAAACGTTCGATCATATCAGAAAAGTTGTTGACCATGCATCTTTGAAATGTAGAAGGAGCATTGCAAAGGCCAAAGGGCATACGTCGATACACAAAAGTGCCAAAGGGACACGTGAAAGTTTTCTTCTCCTGATCTTTGGGAGCGATTGGAATTTGGTTATAGCTGGAATAACCATCAAGAAAGCGATAGAATTCATGGTCGGCTAAACATTCAAGCATTTGGTCGATAAAAGGAAGAGGGAAGTGATCCTTACATGTTGCGACATTTAATTTTTGATAGTCAATGCAAACACACCAACCCGTTTGAGTACGAGTTGGAATTAGTTCGTTTGAATCGTTTTCAACAACGGTAAGTCCTGACTTTTATGGTACAGCATGAATTGGGCTAACCCATGAACTATCATAGATTGGGTAAATGATTCCGTTATCAAGGAGTTTAAGAATTTCATCATGCACCGCATCCTTCATTTTTGGGTTAAGCCTTCGTTGCGTGTCACGAATAGGCTTAGCATCGTCAATCAAATGGATGCGATGTTGAACAAGAGCGGGACTAATTCCCTTTATATCGGTGATCGACCATCCAATTGCTTCCTTGTTTTTGGAAAGGATTGAAAGTAAGGAAGTTTCTTGGTCAAAAGAGAGAGTTGCAGAAATTATGACGGGAAACATTTTGTTATCACCTAAGTATGCGTACTTAAGGTGATCGGGAAGGGGTTTTAGGTCCAACCTCGGGGGTTGCTCAATTAAAGAATTAGGTTAAGATTCAGACTCAACTGGAAGCGATTTAAAAGGAAGCGTGTATTCAATCTCATTGGGGATTTCGTGAAACAATCTTTCGTACTTGGCCTCGCGTTCATCGTTAAGGTCAATCATCTCGTTTTCAAAGTTTTCATGAATAGCACTAACTTCCAACGTTTGGTCACGAGGTTCATTCGATTGGTTTTCAAGATTGAAAATGTTAAGATCCAAAGTCATGTTTCCAAAAGAAATTTTCGTCGAACTGTTACGACAATTGATAAAGGCATTTGAGGTTGCTAAGAATGGTCGGCCCAATATCAAAGGGATTTGACTCGCAGGGTTGGTCACAGATTGTGTTTCGAGAACGATAAAATCAACGGGGAATATGAATTGTCCTACTCTAATGAGCACGTCCTCAATTTCTCCCACATGCTTCTTAATGGAACGATCGGCGAATTGAAGCATCACCTATGTTGTTTTGAGCTCACCTAAACCTAATTGTTCGTACACAGAGTATGGAATCAAATTGACACTTGCGCCTAAGTCTATCAAGCATTTTTTAATCGTCTTGTTTCCAATTGTACACGAAATCGTAGAGCAGCCAGGATCTTTATATTTAACAGGCGTGGATTGGGACAAGACTTCACTCAAACTGGCCACTAAGAAGACTTTTTTGGGCACTTGAGTGTGTCGCTTTTGGGTACACAAGTCCTTAAGAAATTTGGCGTAAGTTGGGACTTGCTGAATGATGTCAAGAAGCGGGATGTTAACTTTCACTTGTTAAAAATTTCCAACATCTTTTCCATTTGGTTCGAGTGTTTCTTGGGTCGTAGACGATGTGGAAAAGGAACAAATACTCAGTATGAGGGTCTACTTGAGTAGAAGAAGAATTTTGATTGGAATTTGATTCGATGTTTGGCTCCACGTTCTTTTTAGATTCGTTTGTTGTTCTAGAAGTGTCAAGAGGGGTTTTCGGTAAACCGTTTGGATTAACGACTTGATTATCGATTTGTTTACCAGAATGCAAAGTTGTGATAGCATTCAATTCGGTGACGTTACTATCTTGAACAACATGGGTTGAATTAGCGTTTTGATTTCTGGGATTCGGAACAGGCTGGCTCTGGAATGTGCCTTGTTCATGTTCACTTACAGAAGTGGCTAGTTGACTCATTTGCATTTCAAGTTTTGCGATAGATCGGCTTGTGTTTTGCATATATGAAGTAAACAAATTTTGCAAGTTATTATTGATTGAAGGCTTTAAGTGGTTGCTTTAACCAACGTTTCAAGAATTTTCTCAGGTGAACTTAAACGTTTATCGTCTTGGGGAGGGGGAGAAAGATTTGGTTGAAAATTTGATTGTTGCGGTTGACTTTGAGACGGACCCGCAAAATTTGGTTGAAAATGATTGGGTTGAAAGGGAGGATTCGAAGCATTATTCGGGAATGCTTGAAAATTGTGATGAACCACATTTCTGTTGGGATTGTTTTGGTTCCAAGTAAAACTCGGATGATTTCTTCAACCAGGATTGTATGTTGGAGAAAACGGGTCATTTTTAACCTTGTTGAAAGCGTTGACTTGTTCGACAGAATTAGGGAACTGATCGATTATATGATTAGGATCGTTGCATTTATAACACATGGGTTGGGAAGCTTAGTTCATTTGGTTTGATGAGAAAATGTTATCGAATTTGCTAATTAATGCATCAATTTTAGCTTCCAATCCTATCGAGTGTGCGCTCGATCGTGAGTAAATTAATTTTTCGTTCGAACATTCCCATTGGGATGACTTTTCGGTTAGGTTTTCAAGAAATTACCAAGCATCATCGTGGGTTGGGCGAGAAAGTTTCCTTAGCACATTGATTCGAGCATGGTTCATGAGCTGTTTTTCGAGTCCATCGTATAAGATTTGGCAAAGCGTCCATTTTTCGAAGTTATGGTGTGGACATTTTATCAAGAGCTCTTTAAATCTTTCAAAATATTTTCCGAATGGTTCTCCCTTGAATTGATGAAAATTTAAGATTTCGTTTTGAATTTTAGATGTTTTTTCCAAGGGGTAGAACTTTTTTAAGAAAACTTTCATAAATTCTTTCCAAGTTTTAATCGAGTTTGATAGTAAGCTGTACAACCATTTTTTAGCGTAATCCGTAAGAGCGAATGAGATTAATCGAAGTTTGATTCTATCATCAGAAAGTTGTTGGAGTTTCATGGTTGTGCAAACTTGTTCGAATTTCGTCAAGAAAATGTATGGGTCATCGCGTTCAAATTGCCAATTTTTGGAAGCGTGGCAATATGGTCCGAGTGAATTTCAAAATGGTTACCTGTTGGGGCGGGTAACATGATGCAAGATGGAATAGAAACTCTATTGGGAAAGATTCTATCCATAAGAGTTCGAGGAGCATTCTCGTTCACCATTTCAGGAGGATCGTTTGTTCGAGTTAAACGATTTGTTGTTGAATTACGAGTCCAAGTGTTCGTTGTTGTGCCACGATTCCAAGTACTCATGATCAATTGAAAGTTGAGAAGAGAAAAAAGTTAGAATCGAGTTTAGAGAATGAAATAAGATTTGTAAAATGAAGTGAAAAATTGTTTTTGTTGTTTTTTTATATTTTGTTTTTAAAAGGAAGAAAAAATACTTACCAAGATAAATTTATTTTTCAAAAGAGAAGTTTGATTTTTGGCTTTTCAAATTTTTTTATATGTTTTTGTTTTTGAATTTTCAAATATTTACCAAAAGGAATTTTTGTTTTTTTAGAAAATGCATAATGGGAATTTGATTTTTTTTTTCAAATTTTTTCTTTTTTTTAATATGTTTTTTGTTTTTAAAAAGACTATATATATATATATATATATATATATATATATTTCTTGGATTTTTATTTTAAAAAAAAAGAAACTTAAGAAATTTGTTTTTTTGGATTTTTGATTTTGATGGAAAAATTTCAAAGGAAAGGGTTTAAAAGGATTTTTTTAAAAAACTAAGTTAAGTTAAATTTACATTTTTTTTTTTGGCTTTGGATTTTGGATTTTTTTTAAAATATGCATGAACTAATGCAACTAAATGAATACGAATGACTTAATTACAAATTTTATGTCCTTAGTAGCTCCTAACCCAAAATTGTATAATCACACTTTGTCTTAAATCAACAAAAAATTTCTTAGCAGATAACGGACATGAGTTATCGGTGCACCATGAATCACCGTAGCAATGCAACCAAAGGTTTAAGTACATTCAAAGAAACAATCGGTATAATATTTACGAATCGCTATAATATTTATAACTGATTATTGCACTGCCGTAGCCTAGACGCCAAGAAATAAAATTATTCAAAGAAGACAACTATCAAAATACAATTAAGCCCTAGGTGAGCTCGTGACACCCTTAAGTCGAATGTAACCGTTATTATTGGTCAAATTCTAAGATGAAAAGCAATTTGTGGGCCAAGGAAGGGGTGATGAAATCCCCCACCTTATGTGGATTGGGGTGTTGCCCTTAGAAAATAAAAATAAGATGAGATAAATGCAAAGCAAAAATTAAACGTGAATTTAACAATGCAACTACAAATGAAATTTGTTTTTGTTTTTAAATTTTTGGATCTTTGAATTTTTTTATAAATGCAAATGCAAGCAACCAACAATGCAGATAAAATAAAACTAATGATTAGAACACGATACCAGAGCATGTGGATTATTAGCAATTTATTTTTATTTTTTTTAAAGCGGCGATTTTTTTATAAGCAAGCAATTAATTCCTCTTGATTTTCTGCTTTGGCAACCTGAAACTAAAAACAATATAAGCACTGTAATTGAAACAAATTTATTATATATATATATATATATATATATATATATATATATTTAAAGGAAGTAAATCTAAAACTTAAAACAAAATGTTGAAAAAGAGAAATTATTTCTTTCTTTTTTTTAGTTAGGAAGTAGTAAAACAAAACAAAACAAATGAAAGCAAAACAATTGAAACTTGTTTGTTTTTTTAACTTTTAAGCTTTTAACAAAAGAAAAACTTTTGACAATTTAAACTCTTAACAAAAGAAGCTCAATAGATAACTTAACAAAAGATTTTTTTAAAAAAAAGCTTTAATTGATCAGGGCCCGGCCCACTGAAATCAATCCGTTAAAAATAATAATAAATAAATAAATAAAATAAGAATCCCAACATCCTTATCGTCAACAACTTCTACTAATCAATTTTTTTATGAATTCTGTCAATCTCAAATTCAAATTCCGCTAACCAAAAACTTTCGCACCCCATTTCCAAATCAAAATACCTAACGAAAGTATGCCTTTCGGTTGCGATTTAGGGATTTCGTGATTTGGAGTGACGAGGAGGCAGAGTTCGATTGGATTGGAGGCGGTTTCTGGTTGCGGGTTTAACGAATTGGGTTCGGTTGCAGTGGTGCAGGCGATTGGTTTGATGGTCATAGGAATGTGATTTTCTTGAGTTTGTGATTTTCTTGTGAAGGAGTGGGAAGTGGAATCAGTTGACAGAGTTGTTTTGGCTGTGAACGGTTTAAGGCAGTGCAGTGGTGAGACTGTGGAGTTGCTGGTGGCACTGTGGCAGGTTGTTTTAGTGCACTTGAGTATGTATGACTGTTGAGTGATATTTGCTGTGGATAGTAGTTGAGTGCAATGATATGGTGGTTGATGGCAGCAGTCTTGATCGGATGGAAGATAAGTGAATACTTGGATGATGTTATGATGAGGTAAGCAGCAATATGAAGGTAGGTGTTTCGGAGATGAAGTGGTATCACGACAGTTTGTTATGTATTTGATATGGCAGAGGTTCAAAAGTGAATTTGCAGGCAATTAGATGGAAGGTGGAGGCAGAGAAGTATTTTCAGGTTGAAAGTTGAGATATAGTTGATGATGCGGGCAGTGTGAATCTATGATATGGTGGTGTTGGTAGGTTTGAAATGTAGTAATGCATGTGATGGTAGTTTAGTATATGTGATGGTGGAGGAGGTTTGAAGTGCGTGAATTGAAAGAAGGGGAAGAGCAGCAACAGTTGTTCAATTGAACAGGGAGGGTTATGCAATGGGAAGTGTGGGGTGGTCAGTAGTGTTGATGGCAGGCTTGGTGAGGTGAAGTGAGGTTATATGGCAGCAAAGGTTGGTTTGTGGTCAGGAAGCAAGGAGGGGATGTGGCATAGTGTTGATGGTGGAAGTGAAGAGGAGTTTTGCTGTGGCAATATAGGTGGTAGGGTGGTTGATATCAGATGGTGTTGTGGAGAAGTTGTATACTGTTAGGGCAGTAATGACAGTTTTGGTTAGTGATGGTTATATACACTGCAGTGGTGTGTTGAAATGGATAGTGCAATAGTGTGATTGTGCTGGGTTGTTTTGATGATGGGGTTTGTGAGTTTTGATGTGGTATTGTAATATTGTTTGATGGTAGCAAGCAGTAGTAAGATGATGAAACAACAGTGATGTATGTGATTGGTAGGTTATTGAAGGGGTAAACTGAAGTGAAGTAGGTATACTGGGTAGATTGGAAGAGGATTGTAGTGGGTTGTATATGATGGTAAGTGGTGGATGTTTTGTATGATATGTGGTGGTGGATATGATATATGCACTGATGTGCATTGGCGTGTTATGCAGAGGGGGGTTGTGCTTGGCTGTTTGATTGTATCGATGTGGTGAGCAGTGAGAAGATGGAGTGATGTAGGAGGAGTTGAAGGCAGAGGTGTTGTTGGTAAGCTGCTTTGAGAATGGTGATGAACTGGAGGTGGTTAAGGTACGTGACAGTGGCTATTTGAAGGCAGAGGATTTTTGACAGTGTATTTGGACATGAAGAGGGTTGCGGAGTTTGTGGTGAATATGGTGATGTATATGGAATGATGGAAATGGTAATGATGGTTTTTGATGTATGGAGTTCTGGTGGGTTTGTGGAGAAGACAGGCAGATGGATGGTATGAAGCCAGTGACAGTTTGATGTGGCTAACTGTGGGCAGCAGGGGTTCAGGCAACTAGAAACAGTGAATAGTGAAAGGAATATTGAGAACAATTGTGTGCACAGTGCAGTTGCACTGTTTTGAAATTGTGTATGTAAAATGTAAAAGCAAATGCAAATGCAAATGCAAATGCAAAATGTAATTGTAAAAGCAAATGCGAATAATAAAATATTTTTGTTTTTGAAATTGTGTACTTTTGTTTTAAATAGAAATGCTAGTAGAAAAACAACAAGCACTCAAATCAAAATGCAAGCAAAAATCAAACGGCAAACACACACAACTTTTTTTAAAAAGCAAATTAACACACAAAACAAACACGCAAAAATAATTCGAAGAGTAGAAATAAAATCAAATTAATTCTCCGGCAATGGCGCCAAAAACTAGTTTAACGGTCAATTTTCTATCGGTTTAGAAAATAGCTAAAAAAATTTAAATAAAAATATACCGCAAGCGCAAGGCGTACAATTCTAGTACATGGTGAATACGGGTCGATCCGTAGGGAATTATATAGATTTAAAATTCTTATTCAATCAAATTAAACCAAGATTTGAAGTTGTGATTAGCTAAAAAAATGTAAAACAAAACGCTAGAACAAAGGCGATTGAAAATATGAGATTAGAAAACAATTTAGAGGCAAATCCACTCTCATATATTTACATAAATCAACACAAAAATAATATATGATCTCTATTTTTGATATTAAGTGGAATTAGTGATGTATTTATCATAAGCATGGTTTATTTATGTTATTAATTAACATAACTTAACCATCAAACTATAATACAACAACCAAAGCCACTTATCGATTCTCATTAAAATGAAGTCAAAGCAAAAGCTATTTTAAGTATGATCTATTTACTATTGTATTTAGTAACATAGATCATCGAATTTTGTTTCTACCTTAATTTCATAATCAAAAATCAATTAGTAAGATGATGACGTAAATTGTGTTTATGTTTCAATAAGAATAGCCTATTTGTAAATACAACATAGGCTATCAAATTCATTTTTATAAACTTACATCAACATTCACTTTTCATAAAGCATAAAAGAGACCATAAATCACAAATTATATTGAATTTACATACTTTTATAGAGCTTCATTACTCCTAAATTAAAGAGGTTTAGCTACTCATTTGTGTTATCAAATCAACACATGTAAATTTCAACATTTAAACAAAAGCAAAGAAGGTAAGAGCTAATTATAATAAAAAAAGAACTAAACTATTTGCATGAAAGTAAAACTAAGCTACTAACATGAAATGAAAGAGTATGTAAATAAAAATGAACAAAACAATAAAATAAGAACAAGGAAGAAGTAAAAGAACAAATTTAGGAAGCCATTTTTATTTCATATAACTTTGAGGCTACAACTTGCTTGCTAATTTCCTAAGTAATAAAAAAGAAGATCCTTTACATGAACATGAGAGGGATATTTATACATGCACAAAACCCTAATCCATATTTTATGGGGATTCCCAAAATACCCTTTAGGAAGTGTGACCACCAAGTAAGCATTAGTCTCTAATTGATCCATCATCAAGTATGCATGAAACTTTATCCTCCACTAACGTGTGCATTAGCTCCTAATTGTAGATTGAGATAAGTGGGTAGGTGGAGTCCTCCATGATACATGAATTTGAATTATTTCCATCTTCATTCCCTTGTTTCCATCCTTGTGCATGCATATTTCCATGAGACACCTTCAAATTTCCATCCAAAATTCCTATAATTAAAAAGATATGCAAATAAATATTCTCAAAATGAATTCATGCACAAAATTACTATTTTACCCCCACATTGATGTATGAATGATGACTTGAAAGCATATTTGAAATTTTGTTTTAAACATGTAAAAATACCTAATTATGACATTTATCTAAATAAAAATAGATTAAATATGGATGTAAAAATATGCACATTTACGTGCACATCAACCAACCACTCATCCAGAAGGCGTACAAAACGCGTAATCGGCACACTCTCCTTTGCCACTCTCAGTTGATGAAACCCCGTCACAATGTCCAACCGAGGGAACATCATAATACCATGGAGCTCATCGAACAAGTCATCAATACGTGGGAGTTGATACTTGTTCTTCTTCGTCACCTTATTCAGGTTACGGTAATCTACACACAACCACAGAGAGCCGTCTGCCTTAGAAACGAATACTATTGGTATGCCCCACTCAAATATGCTCCTATAAATAAAACCTTACCTCAAATAGGTCATTCATTTGCACCTCCAACTCCTTCTGCTCTCTGGATGTCGTCCGCTTTAAATGCATAACTATCGATCTAGCATCCTTCACTAAGTCTATGCGGAACTCAATCTCTCGGTGTGGCGGTAATCTGGTCATCTCCTCGAATATGTTCGGATACTCTCTCTATAGGCGTAGATGACAAATCATTATGTGGAGTTTTAAGCTAGTATAGAAAGCTAACCATAACTCTATCCTTTGGCAGGCAGCCAGTCACTATCGTCCACCACCCCACAGCCCCAATTGTCACCAACAGCCTCTCATAATCCACCACTACCGCATATCTTCTCAGCCAGTTCATCCCTAGTATAATACTGAACCCCACAAGCACAAAACAAAAGCAATCACAAGCAAACAAACATCCATGACTTGATAAGGCTAAGTCTCGACAAACCATGCAGAGGCTGGTCGATCCTCCAACAGGGTTCATTACAGTCAAGGGTCGATTAACAATTTCGGGTTTCAATCCCAGTCCATCTACCAAATCACTAGATATGAAGGAATGTGAAGCCTTGGTATCGAATAAAACACATATAAGTATATCTGAAATAAAAAGCATACCCTTTATAACGACGCTCTTCCCCTTCTCCTTTACTAATGGAGCACTCGATGAAATTGGAACATCATTCAAATCGTAAGTAGATATAACCAGCTTATTTCTTGGCGGTTCTAGGCAATCCTTCTTGATATGCCCTAGTTTGTTGCAGTTGAAACATCCTTTCTTCTTATTCCTGCAATCTTTGTTAAGATAGCCCCTCTGTCCATAGTTATAGCATGTACGCTCCCACTTGCCCTTCTTCTGGCCATCCTTATGAAACTGCTTCTTCTTCTTGTTGTCCCACTTCCTTTTGCCTCCCCAGCTAGCTTGCGGCTTCGGCTTATCCTTAGAAGCAACAAACAGGTTAGGCTTAGGGTACAGACTCTCGTGTCGAAGAGCCTTCTCCACTAGCCTCTCAAACAGCTCATCAATATGCTTTACAAGCTTCTCTCTAAGGTAATCATCCAAGCCCATGGTGAACTTCCCATTCTCATTAAGCGGAGTATCGATAAAAGACAAGTCGTATTTCGACAATGTGTCAAACTCAACCACGTACTCCGACACTGACACATCCCCCTGTCTCAAGTTAGAAATTTTTTGAAAGAGAACCAACTTTTAAGTGGCCGATATATACTTCACTTGAAATATCCCCTTGAACTGCTCCCAAGTAATCCGGTCCTCGGGAGTAGTAATCTTGATGACATTTCACCACCCCATGGCCCTTCCTTGAAGCTGTCTAAGGCCGGCTTCCTCTTCATCACATCTTCTAACTCAATATCCTCAAAGATACATTCACAGATATCCAACCAATCCTGCACTTCGACGGTTGATTCCATTCCAAGAAATGGTTTGCCACCCAAAGTAGAGAAATTTTGCTCAGTTTAGCGAAGTCTGCCCTTAGCGTTTACACTGGAGCACCACCACTAACTACTGCAGTTGGAACAACTTGGGCATTTTGAACCTTTTTTAGCACCGTCTTGGCGAATATGTTCTGCAAATTGGGGTTAGCAGCCCCCAATCCAGCTTCGTCCTCAACTCCATAGATAGAGTTCCTAGTAGTGTTTTCTTATAAACTGTAATAAGAATGAACAATCTCTCCAAAAGGAATAAGTGGTGTCCAAGAATGCAATGCGACTTACATACTATATATACTATTATATAATTTTGAAAACTAGAATATAACAAGTGCGCTATCTCATATATCGCTGGATCCATTGTACGGTGTTAGCGCCTTTCTTATCTCTAATGGATCCAAGTACCAACTTAGGTCATTTACACAACCTCACACTGATACCAAATGTGATGACCACTCTACACCTTTGGTACCCAATATACCTATGTGATGCGCCGTGGAGGTACTCGGCCGATGTAGGAGATAACTAAGAATATAAAGAAGAGAAAAATCCAAACACGGAACCTGTAGAGCATCTCACATGGCACAGATAAAATATAACATAACCAAATAGATGTAAAACGGGCGAGACAGTGATATAATCAAGTGAACTTCAAATAAGAACATCAGAGTGCATCAGGTTCACAGACTACAAAAACTGAAATAAAGAGTTTATACATATTAAATCTCTATAATAAACTCTATAACTGTCTTTAATAATATAAGTACTGACATAGCACCACAATACTGCACGACAGAATATAAGCGATAGTAATCTCCGAGTATAGATATATGAAATCATAGCCTCATGCTCGTACTCCGTATAGCTCCGTATGCTATCCAGAGCTGTTATCCCTAATCTATTCACTTAAGAGTACCCGAGATAATAAGAAACAAAGCATAAAACCTCAGGTCAAATAATATTCTAGTACGAGCGATATATCATCTCAAAATACTATAAAACTCATATATAATAAATAGGGTATAATGTATAAACAACCATACCTGACATGTCCGTGCATCCAAAGAGTTAGCACATAAACACATTATATGCTAAACTACTATCACAAGAGGAGGATATGAGGTATAAGGGTATTACACAGCATATCAAGCACACAGTAAACATAACATCCATCACATAGCCTTGCATTCCTCATATCGAGTACTTTAGATATATGATATCTCTCTCAGATGCTCAACTCGTTGCCCACACAGATGGCTAGAGACAGGACACGTGTAGATGTCCAAAATATGGGTACATGCAGACTACCCTAAGTACATGCAGACTACCCTGTCCCATTAGTGAGCATCACAACCGTAGAGTTATCCATCAATCCTATAGCATAGGTACCGATAGTAGAGCTACTCCATAGATGCTCAACTATTGCCTATGCAGATGGCTAAGGACTGGACACACGCAGACGCACAAACATGCGAGTACACGCAGATTACCCTACCCTACTCACGAGCATCACAAACTCATGTTCTACTCCATGAGTTGTCACATAGAACTTGTCCTTTCGATCCACCACCAGATGCCATAGTCCCTCGTCACGTTGTCAAAGTCGTCGTACTTTGTTGATTGTCGTCCTAAAGTCATCTAGAGCCATCCTAGAGTTGTATATTCTTACCCTGGACCAATTCCTCGGAGTGCCAAGCAACCCTGACTCTTGCTCTGAAGTCCACAGCTAACTCCATGCTCCACTCATGTCGGTCCATCATTCTAGGACCAAACTAAGTGGGACATAACCGCCAAGCCAAGCCCCGATTACCAACGTCGAACCGTGCCCTATGCCAATCACCCACCATGCTCCACTACACGGCCATCGACCACGCCATCATTCTCGGCCACCAAGCCATCCACCTGCCAACTCTATTTCCCCGACCGGCCACCGAGCCATCTATCTATCGACCCTATTTCCCTGACCGGCCACCGAGCCATTCATCTACCGACCCTGTTTCATCAATCTGCCACTGAGCCATCCACCTGCTGACCAAGATTCCAAAACCGTCCGCCAAGCCATCTACCTATCGACCACCACCAACCGATCTGAAACCCTATAACACTTCCAGCACTCCAAATCATGTTGATTTCATCACTACACTTAATGCTTCAACTCTCATGCATCACCTATGCAACAATATGACCGAAATGCTATAGATTCAATATACCAAAGTTCGTCTCTACAGTTCCTACTTCTAGGTTCACTCCGATGAGCGTTTTTAACCATACAATCATATAAATAAACACCATACATGCACCGAACAACATTCAAACATGCAAGTCACGCAATCAATTATGGCAATCATCGTACAAGATGTATATTACATAGCCTAACATTTATCAAGGCAATCACATATCGAAATAGAACACAAAAAAATCCATTTATTCACGTTTTTAATACAGGTTGGGTTTTAGAACAGCATTAAAACGTAATTTTTGACTTTAAAAATGGATTCAAAACATGTTAAAACATATAGATACATATATAGTAAGGTGAAAGATGATAAATCACTTACCAAAAACCCCAAAGTCCAAGTTTTGCATGCAAATCGAGGTAGATTTGAAAACGAATAGCAAAGGTATAATTTTTCTTCCTAAAAAATTTAAATTTGAAGATCTCTAATAAATCTCCTTTCTAATCCATCGGTAATCTATGATTTAGACTTGATTCAGAGAAAAGAGAAGGTTTTGGGTAGAGGATGAGTTAATCAAGGCTTAGATCTAAGGGAGAAGATGTAAAAGTGATTTGGGGATGATGGTTTAGCCATATAAGGTATCCAAACCCAAAATGGGTTAGTGGGCTTGTCCCCAAATTCACTAACTACCCCTTAAGCTACTTTAAAAACTTTCAATCTTCAAACGGTCATATCTCCTAGTCAGAAAGTCCAAACTGCTACTATGACCACTCTATGGAAAGAGAAACCATCATATCTTTCCAATGGAAGTGGTCTCATACACTGATTTGGCTCCTATCAAAAGTTATGGATGGTATAAATTCCAGAGGTAAAATCGTCCAGAAAAATTCTAAAGAGAAAATGTCACTAATAGTTATTTCCTAAAGTCATTGATTCATATGACCTCAGATGAATTTAAAAATACAATTTTACGATCCTCCGATACGAAAAACTATGGGTTGTTATACCGTTCCATCATCACTTGAGTTGTCCTACTTCCCTAGACTTTCTTCTCTTTAACCCTTGGAATTTGTCATCCAAACTCTAGGAAAAACATTTGATCATGAGTAGGTGGGAAAGAACATGAGTTATAGGAAGTTGGAGAAGTGGTTTGGTGAAGAAAAATGACTTGAGCTAAATAACTCGGTATTGAGTTGTTCACTTAACTCCAATTTCAGTGAAACTTCTCCATGTTGTTTCTTTGCCTCTCTTAAATGTGCTTGCAACTTTTCGAATCATTTCATCTTCGTCTTGACATTCTAACTTATGTTGAGTTCTGCTTGGTTAAAAATCCGGTTAACATTGGACTGGTTGGTCTATGAAGCGAGGAATATAAGCCTCAGTGAAAGTGGCCACTGTAGATGCCGAAATGGTTAGGGTGGTTTTGGAGCTAACCCCTATGGTTACAGGAATGTTTGTCGAAGACTTGCAAGATTTTGGAGTTAGTGATTCATGCTGACCCGACGAACTTGGGCCAGCGGAACCTTCGACGGCAGCAGTAGCGTCTTCCTCAGCTAGGATAACCTTTCCCTCTTTGAGTTTTGCAATGTCTTCTGCGTTGAAGTACGTGACCTTCAGTTCTTCCTCGGTGAGGCCTTCATTAGCCGCCTTAGCCTGACACAGTACTTCTTTCCAAGTAACGTCAACAGTTACGGTGTATGTACTCCCCAACCATTTCGAATTCTTGTATTGGATCACGTTGTCAAATAATTGTTGGAGAGTATTACACGGTTCTTCCCTCTCTTTTATATTCTTCACTTTGAGGTCTCTTAGCTCTTGCGTAGTGAAGGAGTAGTGGACCCCATATCCAAATTTGCGGTCTTCACTAGTAGTAGCTCGTTTATGAGTTTCTCGTTTACAACGTGGATCTTTTGGATCTCCATTGCCTGATCTTCGAAGGTTTTATCCATGGCCTAGATGGATTCTTACTTAGCAGTGAGGGTCGGATCCTTCTCTGGAATCTACATCTTCAAAGCAGTGATATCCTCATGAGCGGTCATTAGCATGTTTATATAACAATTTCTGCATCGATATGAACTTTCCTCGTATCCTCATGAGCGGTCGTTTGCATGTTCTTCTTAACAGTTTTGGAGTTCAGAGTTGTGTCCCTCTCTGCTTTTAACTTCTCCAAGTCCCCTTTGTAGCCTTCAATTAGGCTATCATAAGTCCTTTTCTCAGATTTGAAAGATTGGATACTCATATGATTGATGCGACTGACTTTGGAGAGGGCGTAGCAGAGCTTTTTCCATTCATAGCCCTAATATTAAGCATTTGAATTTGTCGGACATCCTAGTCTGCTTCTTCTTTTGGAATATTCTAGATGACACGGTCAAACATGACACCAGTCAAGAAGAGGTCTACAAAAGCAGCCTGCATAAAGGACAATGAAGCAGGAAAAGAGTACAACGAATAGCGATTCCCTTGGACTGAAGGGGCACGACAATAGTTAGGGAGTGAGAAGTTGAATTATTCTCGCGCATTGGAATTTGGGGAGCATAGTGGGGCTTAAGAGTGCCAAAAAAGGATCCACGATGACCATGAGACTCCTTGTATCGTTTTCCTTAGTCATGGGGCCGCCCTTCTTTGGCTTGCCTTTTCTTTCTTTTTCTCTCAGTTTTGCGGTTTCCTTCCACTTCATGCTCTCTCTCCTTTCGTCGAAATCTCTCTTCATCGGTTTCTTTACGACCCATGAAGCTAAGACGATGCAGATATGTATCAAGAGTCTGTCCTCTCAATTCTCCAATGCCATATTGGAGCTTGCAGTTACCATCCCGTGCCGTGGTACCTGAAACGATAAGAAAAATTATGTAAATGCTAGAAGGATTTAAATGAATGCAGGGATGTGTGTTCGTGATCCTAGTGATGTGTAGAGTATCGATGACCCCTCTAAGTACTCTATGGACCATGTTCGGAGGCAACAAGAACTCTCGCCACCTTCAGCTAGGATAACCCTAGGTGGGAAGCTAAAGTCTAGAGATCCCTTCTGAAGGAGATCGTCAATGGAAATGTCAAAATCACTCAGGGAACCAAAAACATCTCCTAATGATTCGGCTAGATGCATCACGGTGGCTAATGACGATATGCTTGTTTCTGCAGCCATCCTAGGAGATCCAATGAAAACGCACTTCGGACGAGGTAAGGTAGGAGGCTCAGTGCCTTCAGGAGACGTTTCATTGAACGTCTCATCTTCCTCTGGACTAACGTCATAGTCATTATCGCCCCCTCGGTGCCTTCTTCTTCTTCTTCTCCTATTATCTCTTTTTTTTCCTTCTCTCCTTCCCTCATTTTCGCTCTATTATAGATTCCTTTATCCCTTTCTCTTCGAATATCACTAGCTATGTGCTCTTCTGCTACTCTATCAGTGGGATCGTCGACATTTGTCATGCCGGATGGACCATCCACTTTCCCTTGGAGATTATCACTGAAACCATAGGTGATGGCGGAATACTTGGTTAGCATCAGGAAGCTGCTTGACGAAATTTCACCAGGAATTGAAAAGCGATTGGGAAGAAGAAGATTGCAACGATGAAGGTTTTCGTTCGTCGGAAGGTATGGAGTAGAGCGATATCGAATCAGAACTCTCTTGAGAGCATCCAAGGTATCACCATGCTCTCCATTGGTATCATAAACAGGAATATCTATAAAGGAATTGGGTCGGAAGTTAGAGGTTCGAATGGTGGAAATTTAGGTGTGGCAAGAAGAAAAGGAAATAATTTTACTGCTAGAAAGTCAAGGTCGGTTGAAGCCGAATGGGCATCGGACGAAGAAACATTCATTCTTAATGTAAGAATGTGTATTGTGGAGGTTCTTAATGAACTTGTAATGATACCAGGCCTCGATAATCATGTAGGATGGTGAGTCGGGCCTTTGCTTGAAGCTTAGGAGATAGGTTAACTCGTTGAACGTGGAAGGCCATTGGAATCAGTCGTGAAGAGCATGTATAAGGAAATTAGAAGAGCGTACCCGTTGGGATGAACTTGGGACGAAGCTAACCCGATTTCTTATAAAATCATGTAGAGGAATGGATTGTAGGGCAGCACGGCACCACTTAGCACATGTATCAGTTGCACGTCGTATAGACCATTGGAGGGTCAGACACCCGTTTAATTTGCATTGGAAGAAGCACGTTATATTCAGGAATCCTGTGCTATCTACATACATTATGAAGCATCTTTGCAGTTAGAGTAGTTGGCATCTATTCAGGCCGATCATCCATAACTCATAAGTTAGCATATTCATTAAGTGAAGAAGGCTGCTGCTCTTGGATGGGTTTCGCTGGTACAATCACTCTTTGAAGTTCGGCGTGATTGAATGCTTAGGTCTGGAAGATGTGGAAGCAGAAGTCTGAGCCATGGTAGACCCGGCTTCGAGAGGAGTAGATGTCCCAGCATCGGTCTGGAAGTGAGGAGATTGATGAGCCACTCTAGACAGGAAAACTTGTGTTTAATATGGTCAGGTATGTTTTATTTCAAATAATAAACCCATGTGACTGATGCCTAGAATCCAGCGGGTGACAACCCGCACATCTCGACATGCACCAATCTAAAACTTAGAGTGGCTTATGGCTTCGCGTCGTGTCGAAAAGTACGGATCGCGGGGTTTAACTTTTAACATTTTAGAGACTAAGATACACAAATATAATCTAAGACAAACTAAACTTTGACATCTCATAGCGGAAGAAAATAAACATGTATATATCATAGAAAAATACCAATCTTACAAAATACCAAGTCATAGTCTTTGAAAAATCAGTACGTGATCCAAAACAGTGTACATAGCAAAATATCCCTCAAAGTTTGATGCATGAAATAAACTGTACTGATTTGATAGAATAATAAATGGAGAGTAAAATAAGATAAAAGCGATCTCCGAAATAAGCACGACTCTCCAAGTAGCAAGAATGGGCCTGTCACCTGCTTCCCTATCCACTTGTGGTGGGAAAAAAGATGAAAAAGGAATGTGTTAAACAAAAGGCTGGTGAATGAGTACAAATTTAATATGTGCTGATCATGTGCAGTTAACTTTAAACTACTCTAAGTGGCATATGGTATGCAATAAGTTTTTGTGAATTCATAGGGTCCAATACTTAAGGATTCTTGTCTATCACAAAGGTCGAACTACTAATCGAAACTCACATTAACGATCGACCATGCACGAACTACTCTCCCATCATACCTACCATCAACACTATGCTTGGAGAGCGAGAACACCGTAATGCAAACTCGCACGCTGACTCATCGTATGCACCCATGTTCAATTCTTGATCGTAGTGACAAAATGCCTCTTTTCGTACTATACCGGTAAGGACTCCCGTTAGTACCATGCCCAATTTACTATATAGCCTCTTATCGTGTTGTGGCGGCGTCCACCTGCACCATGATGCACTAGAAATCGTGCGTACATGAACTCCTGTTAGCACTAGGCTCAATCGGGTAGTGTCTCCTCCAGTGCTGCGCGCCCACCCATACAGAACGCCCCTGAGCCTTTGCAAAATACACCACCCTAATCAACTTCATGTTTGCAAAATACATCGCCCTGAATAACTATCCATGTTTGCGAAATACATTTCCCTAGCTGTAATAACTAACTTGGATTTAGCAATTCAGTTTAGGGTTTATGACATTGATTGATTGATTTAAACTTGGGTTTTAGCATATTAAATTTGGATTTAGAATATTCAGTTTATGGTTTATAACATTACAACCAATTAAAATAGTTTAAATCTAACTGCAATAATTAACTTATCAAAATTGTGCTCACTTACCTCAAGCCTAAGCTCTTTCTACTGCTTGTGCTTGAGAATTTTCTCCCAAACAATAGCTCTGCCTTGATCCAATCTCTTCTATTCTTCTAGGTTGAATTTATTTGATTTTATAAGAATTTTAGGGTTTAGGATTAGAGAAAATTTTGGCAGAGTTTAGTTACTGTAAACTGTTTTGTGAGAATTAGGGTATCATTAGTTATGGAAACTGGAAATGGAAGTAAAGGAGTATCGAATAAATGGATACTTTGAGATAGAACGAGAAAAACTAAATTTGATTAATGCGAATTGAATGTTTGGAACAATTAAAAAATTACAAAATTGAAACCCTTCAATTGAATAACAAAGAGCAATAAATTAGGTTCGACAACAAGTTTTCCGTAATACTCTTGGATAGTATGGTTATAGAGATGGGGTGCTCCATTGTGGGTCATATTAAGGGGATTGTTCAAGGAAGCTTATGGGATGTATGATGATATTCTATGACTAATGATGGATGTCTAGAGTAGTTCCCGACCGTAGTGACTGGTGGAACTAGGCCAGCCCGCAACGGAAGAAATAGGCGAATTTCAAAAAATTTACCACTTTGGATCTATGTTGGGCCTATGAAATCTAAATTCATTTCTATCTTATCTAAATTTTCTTTTAAACAAAATCTTTATTTTATTTAAATTGTTAAATTGGAAATTTAAATGTAACTTAAATTTATAGTATTATAATGAATGTATCAAATACATTCATTTGTGTGAATATATAAATAGTGTTAATATATACAAAATAAACATGTAAAATTAATTTTGATAAGGAGACCTTTTGTTTTCCTCTCTTATCATATGCAATTGATAAAGGGAAGACGTGACAATATATGAAGAGAGAGAAACCTTTTATTTTTCTCTCTCTCTCTTCAATTGTATCAATTAATATATTAAATAACATTAATTAAGGGAATGTTTTTTCTTTATTAATTTAAATCGAAATTGATTAAGTGTGATATGAAAAGTGTAAATATATCAAATATATTCATACTTTAATTGTATGACCAAAATGCTAAACATAAAGTTAGTAAGATTGATTGTTGACGTTGGATATGAATAAACAAGAATAAACCTAAATGCAATCACATAAGGATCTAATAGGGAAGGAGATGAAAAGTAGAACCATTGATTGATTCACTTTCCCTCTTTAGCAAATTTAAGTAATAAAACATTCATTTTACATGCAAGAGGTATTATGATACAATGACATAAACTAGTAACAAATATGTATATGTAATTGCCTCATTTTTAAATTATATTAAAAAAATTAAATCGGGCTTTGGCAATTTGAAATACAAATATTTGAAGTTTATATGTGTACACACACATATATTTACACATGCATATGCATGTAAAATTAAACCAAAACTTTCTAATTAAAATTTCAATTTGACAATTTATATTTCATTCTAAGTTAACAACTTAGATTGAATTTTTAGTTTAGAAATAAGACAAGAGTATGGAAATTCTACAAGATTATAAATTTGGAAAAGATATATACATGATTAAAAATTTACAGAAATTTCGTTCAAAATTTTTGGATCAAAACCATTCATTCATGCGTGAACAATATTCAAAGTGATTTTATCTAATCATTAACCATGCAACAAAAAAATTAATTTTAAAGTTAGAATTAAATTACAATTCAATTGTGATTGTTTATGTAAATTTTATAAATAAAATTCATTAGAAATTAATTTATAATTATTGTAATGTAAATGTTTGAGTTTGGAAATGGATTTTCTATCGATTAGAAAACCGTCGAATTTTCTAAATTAAAATACCGCAAGTGTATGGCGTACAATCGTAGTTCGTCAGTAAATACGGGTCGATCCCATAAGGAAAGCAATAATTTTCAAATTACTCAATCAAACTATCCGAAATATTTTGAAATTGTGTTAAACTAAAAATTGTAAAAAAACCAGAATAAAATAATGAGATCAAAAGGAAATTAAGAGATAAATCCACTCTCGTTTTCATATAAATCAACAGAAAATAAATTTATAATCTCTCTTTTTCAACACATATAGAATTAGTTGATGTATTTATTATAAGTATAGTCTATTTGTAATATTAACTAACACAACTTAAACCATCAAACTTTAATGTATAATCCAAACCCACCTATCAAATCTAATGAAAATGACTATGAAGTTAGAAGTAAAATCTATTTTAAGTATGATCTATTTACTATTTTTGATCTAGTAACATAGAACATCAAATTTTGATTTTACTTTTAACTTCATTACCAAAATCAATTAGTTAGATGAAGGTGTAACTTGTGTTTATATTTGATTAAGTATAGCCTATTTGTGATTAACAACATAGGCGGTCAAATTCATTAATAAACATCAAACTTCCATCAACATCTAAATTTACATTAAGCACAAAAATAAAAGATAATAAATGATACCATTATGTTGAATTTACGTGATTCGTGAGAGCTTCATTACCCTTAAATTGAATGGGTTTAGCCTCTCATCTTGAATTTATATCAACACAAATGGATTTCAACATAAACAAAAAGAAGGCAAATGCTAATCAAAAGGAAAAAGAGCTAACTAATTGCAAAAAAATAAATACACACTAATTTACAATAAGAAAATCTACTCTACTTGCATGAAATAAGAAGAGCATGAAATAAAATAGCATAAAAAAAGAGAGCATGAAATAAAAGTGCATAAAATAAAAGAGAAGGCTAAGAAGCAATTAAAGAGAAGAGAACTTTTATTTCTATTTTAAGGCTACAACTATGCATATATTACATGAAACATAAGTGGGTATTTATACAAGTCTAAAGCCCTAATCTCTTTTTAGGGTGCTACCAAAAATACCTTTGACTTTATGTGGCCTCCAAGTCATCATTAGTAATTAATTAATCCCCCACTTACATGTGCTTTTGCTTTTAAATGTGGTACATTAGTAAGTGGGTAAGTGGGCTCCTCCATGAAGTGTAATTCTTTTCTTTTCTTCTTTCTTTGGCTTCACCACTTGTGCATGCATATATACAAGAAGCCTCTTCTTTTTTGTTCTTAATTTCCTACAAAATAAAATTAAAAATGTGCAAATAAATTTTCTCAAAATAAATATATACACAAAATTACCATTTTGCCTAAATGTAGATGAATGAATGATATTTGAAAACCTTTATATTTTTGTAGAAACATATAAAAATACCCTAATATGTCATTATTTAAATAGAAGAAGATTAAGTATGAGAGTAAAAATATATATTATAACATGCACATTAAGTACCCCAACACTTACCTTTTTATTCGTCTTCGAATAAAGTAAAACTAAGATCGGTTCACTTTCGTAGGAAACATGACCACAATAAGCGTATGCACTAAGCCGTTAAACCTCTAGGTGGTCCTAGTAGGATGAGTGTTGTCTCATGAGGGTTTCCAGCGAATACTACCTACAAAATCCAAATGCAATATGCAAAGTTCCTAATGCGGAAGATGTGAATGCAAGCTTTTTTTACAAAATGAAGAATTCACTTTTAAATGGCATAAGATAGTAATATACAAGCCTCGGTCACCGTCAGGAAATATCAGTCTTTTGCTAATCAAAACTTCTGACAAAAATAAAGTTATCATTACAATTGGACTATAGCTTGGCTAATTGTTTGGGTTGATAACATAGTGCGAGTTTTGGTAGTATAGGAAATGTAGTGGTGATGATAGTTCTGGTTTGCGGTAAGTGGGTTTGGTGGTCGGGTAAAGAGGGTGTTGTGAAATTGAAGGATGGTAGAATGATGGTTGTTGTTGGTGTAGTGTTTGTTATGCAGGTTGGCTGAGGAGGAGTTGGATAGTGAGGAAGTGATGTTTCGGGCAATGCATTGGGAAGTGAATTAGATCAGGAAGTGGTGTTTTAGGAAGTGGTGCGACATTTGCTGTGTAGTGTTTGGTATTGAAGGAGGTGCTGTTGGTTGATGGGTTTGACGTAGGTTGTCGGAAGTAGGAGATTGTGGTGCAGCGATTGGTTTGTGGTGTGGCAGAGGCTGGTTATGAATTTGTGGTTGTTGTGATTGAGGGAGATGAGACTATTAGAAGCAGTTTTGCTTGTGTTTGTGCTAGTTTTGGTGTTGTAGACGTGGCAGGGTAGGTGAGGAGTTCAGGTGGTGATAGGCAATGGAAAGAGGATGCGGGAGGAGTAGAATGGTGGGTTTGTTTGGTTTGCTTTGGCAAATGTCATGGAGTGTTGATGAAGGGAGGTAATGGTTGTAGGGTGTTAAGTGGTTGGTGAGGTAATTGAGAAGCAAGTAGGCGTTTGTTTGAAGATGTGGATGAACACTGTAAGGCAAACGCAGAAAACAAAACAAAATTGAAATGTAGAACAGTGAATGTAACAATGAATAAAGATTGTAACAGTAAATGCACAAATGTAACAGTAGAATAGAGAATGTAACCGAGAATAGTTTTGAAATGCACAAATGCTTGTCTTTTATTTTCTTTTTTAAGAGAAGAAAACGATGCAAATGAAACAACAGGGGAGAAAAAGATAACAGAGAATGTGGAAATGAAAGAAAAGAGTGCAACTGAAATGTACACAAAAGATGAAATACACAGTAAGAAGTGAAATGTGGTTATATCTTTTATTTCTTTTTTCCTAAACTAAAAATAAAATAACAAAAAGATAAAAATAATTCGAAGAGTAAAGTAAAATTAAAATACTTTCCCTGACAACGACATCAAAAACTTGTTTGAGTTCAGAAATAGATTTTCTATCGATTAGAAAACCGTCGAATTTTCTAAATTAAAATACCGCAAGTGCACGGCGTACAATCGTAGTTCATCGGAAAATACAGGTTGATGCTACAAGGAAAGCAATAATTTTCAAATTACTCAATCAAACTACCCCAAATATTTTGAAATTGTGTTAAACTAAAAATTGTACAGAAAAACTAGAATAAAATGGAATGAAAGTAACAAGATTAAAAGGCAATTTAGAGATAAATCCACTCTCATTTTCATATATATCCATACAAAATAAATTTATAAACTTTCTTTTTTAACACATGTAGAATTAGTTGATGTATTTATTATAAGTATGGTCTATTTGTGATATTAGCTAACACAACTTGAACCATCAAACTTTAATACATCATCCAAATCCACTTATCAAATCTAATGAAAATGATTATAAAGTTAGAAGTAAAATCAATTTTAAGTATGATCTATTTGCTATTTTGATCTAGTAACATAGAACATCAAATTTTGATCCTACTTTTAACTTCATTATCAAAATCAGTTAGTTAGACGAAGATGTAACTTGTGTCTAGATTTGATTAAGTATAGGATATTTGTGATTAACATAGGCTGTCAAATTCACTAATAAACATCAAACTTCCATCAACATCTAAATTTACATTAAGCACAAAAATAAGATATCATAAATGACACCATTATATTAAATTTACATGATTCATGAGAGCTTTATTACCTTGGGGTTTAGCCTCTCATCTTTGAATTCATATCAACACAAATGAATTTCAACATAAGCAAAAGGAAAGCAAATGTTAATCAAAATTAAATCTACATTAATTTGCTATAAGGAAATCTACTCTACTTGCATGAAATAAAAAGAGAATAAAATAAAATAGCATAAATGTAACGACCCCGGATTTTATATAAATGTAAATTAATAATTAAATTAAATTTTGAATTAAAATTGTATAATTTATTATAAATGGAAGCCAGTTTCCCTGATTCAAATAAATTTTTGTTAATAGTATTTTCTTTTAAAATAATGTGTATATGATAATAATAAGAAAGATAAAATATAAATATCTTTGGCTTACAAAATAAATAAAGTAGAAATAAATAAAACCAATAAATATCACTTATATTAAATATAGGACTTTATTCATATCAGAAGAAGCAAAATACATTTGAAAATGTATAGTGTGAAACATAACAAAGAGACAAACTAGATACATAGTATAATAAAAAGACTAAAACAAACATAAAGTATAAATATAAAAACAAGACAAACAATATTAATGCAAACCATCTCATATATTATACAGCCGAAGTCAACAATTATAAACAAATGAAGACATCAAAGATATTCAAGTTGAACAAAGACTTTAGAAAAAAACAAAGTTGTACAAAACAATTAATGCAAGATCATCTTTAGCCACCAAAACAAGATATCAGCCACCAAAGAGATATGCACAGTCAATAAACAAGAAAACATCTCTGTTGGTTGTACCAAACATAACATCACTTGTACAAAGAAAATGATACTCTGTAACTTCACTTTCCATATATCAATCTTCATTCTAGTTTCGTCCACTAGAAGCTAAGCAAATCTGAGGTGAATATAATTTCAAATTTAAACAAGAATTCAACTGCAAACAACAATACACTAAAATATAAATCAGTGATCAAAGAAGAAGTTTTAGCAAGCCTGTTTCAATTCACAGAGAAACTCTGTTCTTCTTCTTAACCACGGTGCGCAAACTTCTTTGATCTGATCTATAAAATGGATGTAGTGATTTATGTTGAAGTGAAGCTGTGAAATATGGTTGCCTTTATACAAAAATGAATATATTCCTCTGCATGTCTGGAAACAGAACAAAGCTTGCTTTTGTTCATTCCTTCTAGATCTTAAAACTTAGTTTAAAAATTTCAACTTCTCTCTCTCTGATCTCTGTTAGGCTTAAGTGTTTAAACAAACTTTGTTTGTTAATATATAAGCTAAAGATAAAGATTTATTTTATGATAAATAGGGTTGTATATTCTCTGGAATGTGAAATTTGACAGTAAAACTCAAAATTGACCAAACTTTGATCTCAACAATTTAATGTTTCATATATATATTCTAAATCATCATCAAAAGCTAGGATTTTTAAAATTAAAATCATGAATTTTAATTTGGTAATTCAAGAGATATTGATGGATGAACAAAATTTGGGTTTCCATCAATTGTTGTCGAACGGCGAAGTGATGGTCGACGTGGTCAGGGCTGAAGGAAGCCTGAGTGATGGGGATTCGTGGAAAAATGGTCGGGGATTTTTTAGCTCATCAGAGCAGCTAGTCGAAGGTGATCTAGGGTTTAACTGTCAGTTTGGGTAGCAGTTGTTCTGGAGGCGATTGCGTGGTCGTGGAAGCACCGGAAGCGATCGGACCGGGGGCGATGGGTTCGTGGTTGATCGGTGAAGGTGTGGACGAAGATTC
Source organism: Allium fistulosum (assembly GCA_030737815.1). NCBI lineage: Eukaryota > Viridiplantae > Streptophyta > Magnoliopsida > Asparagales > Amaryllidaceae > Allium > Allium fistulosum. The sequence continues at coordinate 724,644,037 of CM060901.1, forward strand.
GTGATCTCTGGTGGTCTAGATCGGCGTGGCATGACGTAGTTTGTTGGTGATGGGTTCCAGTATTTGACTCGAGATGCTCGATTTTGATCGATGACGAGATTGAGCGATCTGGGCTATCGTGTTGATGGAGGAGGTGATCGGCGACATGATGAAGGGGGAGGCGATGATCGGAGCAGATCCGTTCACATGTGCACGTGTAAGTGTACAATTTCGTGTATCTGGATGTTGATGTTTTGGGGAAGAAGCTGTTGTCTCGGGTTGATCTCGAGAATATTGCGTAGTTGCACGAAGGTAGTGAGTTTGAGTGTAACTTGAGTTTTTGACTCGAGAATGTTGATATGTGGCTCGGGTTTTCATTAGGGAATTGGGATGCTTTAAAAATTTTCAAGGTTTAAAACAAAAGAAAAATTGAAATCAGTTTTCAAAGCAAACGGAAAGGAACCAGTTTTCAAGGCCCTTATCAAACAGGTTTCAAAATAAAAGTATATTAAAAACTTTAATTAAGAAGTGTTTTGAATGGATTAATTTCAAACTTTTGAATTTAAATAAGTTCAAATGTTAGGGTCTTCTTTTAATATGTGAAATCTAAAGTAAATTGATTTTAAACTTTATTAAAGTTAAATAAGAATTCATTCTAAATCTTGAAATAGAAATGAAGTTTTTAAATGAAAATTTAAAATGAATGGTTTCAACCATATTGTAAATAACAATTAAATCATAAACGTGGATGAGTTTACTTTAATTAACGAAGATTAATGATTTGTAATTCATTAATTAATGAGTTCTTAACAGTTAATCAATTTATAATTAATAATGATTAGTATAAGTAAATTTCTTTAGAGAATAAATTAAAGAAATTTAATAATTGATTAAGGTCATTAACTAAGATCATTTGAATAATTAATTTATGGGATAAATTTCGACAATAAATTTAGATTGATTAATTCAATAATAATCATTAGTGAAATTTTTAAGTATAAAATTACTTAATGTAAGTAACTAAAGCATTAATTATTCAGAATAATAAATTGGATTAATTTGATTAGTTCAAATTAAATTTCTTAAGTTTAAATCAGAAAAATCACTTGATAACTTTGAAAGGTATAATTACTTAGAAAAGTAATTAATAGATAATTATTGAATGTAATTAATTAAATGATGATTTGAAATTTGAGTAAATTGTTGTTAATAAATTAAAGGATTAATTAATAAGGGCAATTAATTAAGATTAATTTAATAATAAAAAAAATTAATTGGTTCATTAGTTAAGAATGATTAGTCAATAATTACAGGTTAACTAATAAAAATTTTTAAAAGAAAGATTTTTCAAATAATTTGAAATTAACTTATGATAATTAACCTGGATTAATAATTAATACATCTGATTTAAATTAATCAATTGATTAATAAATTTTACTTATGAATGTTTGGACTTGACTGAATAATCGAATTGTTTGATATCTCTGAATTGTGATGCTTTGTGATACATCCTGATTTATGTTGTGATTTGTAATTTATTATCTGTGACCTTTATATATCTGTGATCTGTGAATAAACGATAAGCGTTATAGTTCATATCGCTTATCAACTATATTTCTGTATTCTGATCTGTGATGATTGTATGATGTTGCACTACTGTGTAAAACTCCTGGACCACACTCTTACACATACAAATATGGATTTCACGTGGAAATCGGTTAAGTCACAGATGATTTAAATTTAATATTTTTGAAATTGAAATCTTAATTTCAATTGATTTTGGAAATGAATTTGGGTTAAATGTTAAAGATTTTGAAATGGGGTTTTTAAGATGAAAGTTATTTTAAATAACTTAATAAAGTTTCCAATTTAAATAATTTAATTTGAATTTGAATTCAAGAGTTGGAATTGAATTTCATAATTGGAAATTATGGTTAAAGATGTTATAAATGTGTTTATATGAATTTGAACCATTTTAAAATATTGGTTTGGGAATTTGAATTTAACCCAAAGGCTTTAACTTGTGTAAATGAATCAGATTTTCCGAAATGAAACTGTTTGTTTTCAAATGATAAAAGCTTTCATATAAGGAATGAAATTCCAAGTTAATTAAAGGAATTTCAAGATTGAATTTAAAAATGGTTTTCCAAGTTATGAATGAGTTCTTTTTGAAAGCTATGAATTGAATCTGTTATTTTTAACAGATTTAAAATGATAATTGGTTTAAACCATTTGAAATGGAATTGTTTTGAAAGCTATAAGTTAAATCTTTGTTTTAAAAGATTTAACGAGTTAATCGAATTGAAATGGGAATTGATTTGGAAAATCTGTGAAGAAATCTTTTGTTTAAAGGATTAAAAATGTGGAAATTGTTTAAACCGTTGAAGGTTGTTAAAATGAATCTTTTTGTTTAAAGATTTGAAATGGTAACTTGTTAAACCATTTGAAAAGAAAGTTTGGGTTTAAGTTGTGATTTAATTGAAATCCCAATATCCATATGTTTTTAAATATTGCGCTCACTATTCGGTTTAGCCAGGAAAGGACCTTTGTGTCACATAACCCATTCCGAATAATGATACGTCGTATATGGATAGCATTTGAAGACCGGTGTTGAAGACCGGGTATTTGCGAGAACGATAGGATAACCTATCGATTGTCTCTGCACTGAGTTGCTCCGGTATAGAGATTTCCTAAGTGATGGGAAGTCCGATCGGGATTGTGAATACCCGGATTGCAAGGGCTTCTTCGGAAGTGCCTTCGGTTCTGTTCGAACCCGGAACAGACTTGTATGGTTACATGTTTGACATTACGCTTTGAGATATAAAGCAGATTTCTTTCAAATACATTTCTATTGGTGGCGGAGAATTTATTCTCTTAGCTTAACACCCTTCTCTGAGATGTACGAGCTCAGAGGTTATGTAGTTGAAGGTTATCAGCGATATACTCCCAATTTGGTAATGTGACATGCTGAGTGTTGCTGTGTGATGATCATCGTTTGATCATTTGTGATATGATCATTTGTTTGATCATTTATCTTTGTGATCATTTCTTTGATCATCCGTTGACCCAAAGCATGGCTTTGTGCCAAAGCGTAGCTTTGTGGATGAGACTTCGTCAGGGCCTCACAACCCAGAAATGGTCGAAACAGGAATGTTGCGGTAAGGTTATGAGGGTCGCGCCCTTTAGGGTATGTCATTTCCTTCTTGAAAGGGGTGGTATCATGGTATGGAGCCCAGATACTTACTCATGTGGACACACCTTATTTATGATGTGTGATATTGTTACCGAGCGCTCGGATAAAGGTCCCAAAGGACCGGGGGATGGCATATTCGTGAGTTACCTAGTTACAGGGGTAACCCGGCCTTGTTGGCAGAGAGCAGTTTGTCTCTCGGGACGTCCAGCCAGAGGCGATCCCATTCGGCAGGAGGAAAGGAAGTTCCTTAGCCTGACCATTTGTTGGAAATCCATCTTCCAATACGAACCTTGTACGATATTAGTTGTAGAACCTGCCATTTACTTATGGTGGTCACCACTGTTTAGATGGTAGCTATAGTAGGCATACGATACTGGTCGTATGTTGGCTAAGATTAATATTATACTTTCGAAATGTTTTCTGCACTATGCACTAGTAATAATATCCAATGATTTGTTTTGCGTAGTAAGCATCTTTGACTATCATAAGGAGAAATCTCATCCGATTCTGTGTTTGCATTGTGTGTGTGGGAGGCCTTATGGTAGTTTCATTTTCCAAAAGCATTGCGGATTTCAATGTTTAAATTTCTTTTGTTGTTTGTTTAAAAGATAAACTGTTTTGTTGCTCACACCAGTCCCACGACTGACTCGGAGTTTATTGTTCCCTTTCTAAACTCTGAGTGACCACCATTTTCCACATGGGTAGTCTAGAGTTGGGTTTCTCAGATATTCAGGTTGAGTAGATTATCTGGAGCTAGTCAGTCCTTGGACGACTGACCTTGCTTTCCGCTAGCTATGGATTGGAGCATTCTATTGGAGATATTCTATCTGCTGCTGGTGTTATCTATTTTCTTTCCGCTGCTATTTCTTGTATCATATCTCTGATGTATATTGATATCTGTTGTATCATTTTGTTGTATCATATTGATATCATATTTGTATATCATTCTGGATATTGTATTCATTGGAGTTGTATATGATATCATCTATTTCTTTTTTCCGCTGTGTTGTTTACTTAATTGTGTTATAAGCTCCGGCGAATCGGATTTGAACGGGCGAATCTGCGGCATTCTAGTACAATGTGAAGTACGGATGTTGATTTTCGAACGCGAAAAATCCTAATCGTTACATTTTTCAAACTAAATTCCAAACTCGATTAAGTTATTCAAAATAACTTTTATCTTAAAAACCCCATTTCAAAATCTTTAACATTTAACCCAAATTCATTTCCAAAATCAATTGAAATTAAGATTTCAATTTCAAAAATATTAAATTTAAATCATCTGTGACTTAACCGATTTCCACGTGAAATCCATATTTGTGTGTGTAAGAGTGTGGTCCAGGAGTTTTACACAGTAGTGCAACATCATACAATCATCACAGATCAGAATACAGAAATATAGTTGATAAGCGATATGAACTATAACGCTTATCGTTTAATCACAGATCATAGATATATAAAGGTCACAGATAATAAATTACAGATCACAACATAAATCAGGATGTATCACAAAGCATCACAATTCAGAGATATTAAACAATTCGATTATTCAGTCAAGTCCAAACATTCATAAGTAAAATTTATTAATCAATTGATTAATTTAAATCAGATGTATTAATTATTAATCCAGGTTAATTATCATAAGTTAATTTCAAATTATTTGAAAAATCTTTCTTTTAAAAAAATTTATTAGTTAACCTGTAATTATTGACTAATCATTCTTAACTAATGAACCAATTAATTTTTTTTATTATTAAATTATACTTAATTAATTGCCTTTATTAATTAATCCTTTAATTTATTAACAACAATTTACTCAAATTTCAAATCATCATTTAATTAATTACATTCAATAATTATCTATTAATTACTTTTCTAAGTAATTATACCTTTCAAAGTTATCAAGTGATTTTTCTGATTTAAACTTAAGAAATTTAATTTGAACTAATCAAATTAATCCAATTTATTACTTTGAATAATTAATGCTTTAGTTACTTACATTAAGTAATTTTATACTTAAAAATTTCACTAATGATTATTATTGAATTAATCAATCTAAATTTATTGTTGAAATTTATCCCATAAATTAATTATTCAAATGATCTTAGTTAATGACCTTAATCAATTATTAAATTTCTTTAATTTATTCTCTAAAGAAATTTACTTATACTAATCATTATTAATTATAAATTGATTAACTGTTAAGAACTCATTAATTAATGAATTACAAATCATTAATCTTCGTTAATTAAAGTAAACTCATCCACGTTTATGATTTAATTGTTATTTACAATATGGTTGAAACCATTCATTTTAAATTTTCATTTAAAAACTTCATTTCTATTTCAAGATTTAGAATGAATTCTTATTTAACTTTAATAAAGTTTAAAATCAATTTACTTTAGATTTCACATATTAAAAGAAGACCCTAACATTTGAACTTATTTAAATTCAAAAGTTTGAAATTAATCCATTCAAAACACTTCTTAATTAAAGTTTTTAATATACTTTTATTTTGAAACCTGTTTGATAAGGGCCTTGAAAACTGGTTCCTTTCCGTTTGCTTTGAAAACTGATTTCAATTTTTCTTTTGTTTTAAACCTTGAAAATTTTTAAAGCAGCCCAATTCCCTAATGAAAACCCGAGCCACATATCAACATTCTCGAGTCAAAAACTCACTACCTTCGTGCAACTACGCAATATTCTCGAGATCAACTCGAGACAACAGCTTCTTCCCCAAAACATCAACATCCAGATACACGAAATTGTACACATACACGTGCACATGTGAACGGATCTGCTCCGATCATCGCCTCCAAATGTAAGAGTCCAAAAACTCGGCCTTCGAAAATCAACACCCGTACTTTACCTTTACTCAAAATGCCGCAGATTCAAACGCCGAATCTGGCTTCCCGGAGCTTATAACACCATTAAGTATAACAACACAGCGGAAGAAAAAGAATAATACATTGATATACAATATCTGTTACAACAGAGTGATACAATGAATATCTTTGATGTCTTCATTTATTTATAATTGTTGACTTCGGCTGTATAATATATGAGATGGTTTGCATTAATATTGTTTGTCTTGTTTTTATATTTATACTTTATGTTTGTTTTAGTCTTTTTATTATACTATGTATCTAGTTTGTCTCTTTGTTATGTTTCACACTATACATTTTCAAATGTATTTTGTTTCTTGTGATATGAATAAAGTCCTATATTTAATATAAGTGATATTTATTGGTTTTATTTATTTCTACTTTATTTATTTTGTAAGCCAAAGATATTTATATTTTATCTTTCTTATTATTATCATATACACATTATTTTAAAAGAAAATACTATTAACAAAAATTTATTTGAATCAGGGAAACTGGCTTCCATTTATAATAAATTATACAATTTTAATTAAAAATTTAATTTAATTATTAATTTACATTTATATAAAATCCGGGGTCGTTACAGACTTCCCCCCTTAAAAGAATTTCGTCCTCGAAATTGCCAAGGAGACAAAAGATAGATGAAGAATGTTTTCATCGAATCAAACTGAACATCTATTCTACATTTGATTTACCAAATCAGAATATCATTAACAGATACAAGAACGAATCTGTTTAACACTTCACAAGATACTCGGGTTATCCAAATCTACGAAATATGCAGGGGCATCGGTCAGTTCGAAGGATAACTCACCATTCGTAGAATATATTAGGACCCAAAGAATAGATAGATATATGGATACGATTCCTAAATTTTTAACTTTTAGTTTAGAAACTAAATTATACCTATCAACCATAGCAATCCATGCAACCAATTCATCCAAACAAATAATTTTGGTCCTTTTGGAGTTTATGTCCCATTTTAATATATCGAATCTCTTTCTGGATCTACCAGAAACTATCGAAGAATTGAGAAAAGATGACGAACAAAAGAGATTGATAGAGAAAAGATTGCTTCCTCGTTGTTACAGAGTATTGACCATTTAGTCATATTCCCCTGTCCCCTATCTCATCCTCTTCTTGCACTCATACTCACTATCAGTAGATAGCAAGAGAATTTACTGAGGCATTCGAACGGATATCTGAGGAATACTCATTCTAGGGTATACTTCACCCTATCTCTAATGAGCTACTTAATGTGTTATACTCCTGAGCTAAAGTTCAACCTTAGCTCTGATACCAAATGTAAGAGTCCAAAAACTCGGCCTTCGAAAATCGACACCCGTACTTCACCTGTACTCAAAATGCCGCAGATTCAAACGCCGAATCTGGCTTCCCGGAGCTTATAACACCATTAAGTATAACAACACAGCGGAAGAAAAAGAATAATACATTGATATACAATATCTATTACAACAGAGTGATACAATGAATATCTTTGATGTCTTCATTTGTTTATAATTGTTGACTTCGGCTGTATAATATATGAGATGGTTTGCATTAATATTGTTTGTCTTGTTTTTATATTTATACTTTATGTTTGTTTTAGTCTTTTTATTATACTATGTATCTAGTTTGTCTCTTTGTTATGTTTCACACTATACATTTTCAAATGTATTTTGTTTCTTGTGATATGAATAAAGTCCTATATTTAATATAAGTGATATTTATTGGTTTTATTTATTTCTACTTTATTTATTTTGTAAGCCAAAGATATTTATATTTTATCTTTCTTATTATTATCATATACACATTATTTTAAAAGAAAATACTATTAACAAAAATTTATTTGAATTCGGGAAACTGGCTTCCATTTATAATAAATTATACAATTTTAATTCAAAATTTAATTTAATTATTAATTTACATTTATATAAAATTCGGGGTCGTTACAATAAAGAAAGAGCATGAAATAAAAGTGCATAAAATAAATGTAAAGGCTAAGTAGCCATTAAAGGGAGGGGAACTTTGATTTCTATTTTGTGGCTACAACTATGCATAAATTACATGAAACATAATAGCGTATTTATACAAGTCTAAAACCCTAATCTCTTTTTAGGGTGCTGCTAAAAATATCCTTGGCTTTGTGTAGCCTCCAAGTCATCATTATTGATTAATTAATCCCCACTAACCCGTGCTTTTGCTTTTAAATATGGTCATTAGTTATTAATTTTGCAAGAATTAAGAGATGAGAACCACCATTTGTTATTAATTTTATTTGAAATTTTAAGGTTTAGAGAAGCCATGAAGTTTATGAAATTAGATGATAGGAGAGAAAAAGGAATGATGCTTTTTTGTAAAAGAATTAGTACATAAAGAAATAAAGAGAGATATGTTTTAAAGGAATGATAGAAACCTTTCATATTCCTTCCTCAAATCGTTCCCTTAACAATTCCTTTTTAAAATGTAAATTAAATCCATTTTATCTTCGACATGCATGGCTAGCCATCGATGGTGCTGCATGAGCCCTCAAAATCCAAACCCCTTCAGCATCGGTCCTATTTAAATCGAATTTAAATGTTCCACCGGTATCGTAAATCGTTACGCGCATTTTTTAAATTTTGTATACATGCTTTATTAAATGCTAATGTCATTCAAATAAACTTAAATAATATTTTAATATTTCATAAATTTTAATTAATTTAATTTATTTAAAGCCATTTTCAGTAATTATTCCATTTAAATCAGATTTAAATAACTCCAAAGATATCGTATATCGATACTTGCTTTTATAACTTTTATATATGCACTTTACTAAATACTAATGGCATTTAAACAAATTTAATAAAATTTAATAATTAATATTTCATAATAATTAGTTTAATTAATTTACAATGATCATAAATTAATTAAATCACGTGGTTCATTCGAAGCATTCATCATTTTGGTTGTGCGACTCAAAGGTGTAAATTCAGTCCACAATTAATATTGAACAATTCAAATATTAACATTCACACATTACCTTAGCTAGCGGTTTGACATTTTGGTTGAATTTATCGCTTACACATCTTTTAGTAAAATCTAATTTTACTTAATTAAGCATTACCTGATAGTGACAATTATTTACACCAATTCTCTTCGTCAAAACTATACCACTTTGGACTTATGGAATTTGGTAATGGTCAAAATTCCAATATGTCCAAATTTAGCTTTATATTCCAAACACAAAACCCTTGCTTTAATAATAACAATTATTATTAACTAAAATGCTCTGGCTAGAGACTTTGACTTTTCGTTGACTTTAGTTGACCATGATACTAATCTCATATAACCAAGGATGTGAATCCTCTCTTGAATGGTGTTTCACTCCCAATGCTTCCACTCAACCCCACTATTTCCCAACGTTTGGAGAGCGTTACGTACTGTAGTCTCAATACATCGATATTCAGTCTTGATGCATCTTGACTAGGAACATTTAAAATGGTATATTTATTTTCATTGTGATAAATTACTCCCGGATACAACACTTTGTAGCTACTATAACAAAACATACAATTTATGGATTTTCTATTAAATATACTTTTAGTTAATTAATTAATTAATATAACATATTATATCAAGTATATAACTGAAAGAAAACACCTTTGATTTCGAACAAGATTGGTTATTGACATAGATATATGTAACATATTACATAATTGCCCCTAGAGCATTCCCATAACTCTATCGATCTCCCACTTGCACTTGGGGTCAATCTTGGAATCTTATTCCAACTTCTCCAATTAGTTTCCTCAAAACCAATTGGGTTCATCCTTCAGTCAATGCGTATGCTATTATGTTTCAATTATCTACTCTGTCAATCAACTCTCTCCAATGTTGATAAACTACATTTATTATGTTGAACAATTCAGAGTATGTCTCTTGACTTCCAGTGAGCTCTAAGTACTGTTATGAACTATATTGTAATATTGTTATCATATAACAATGTTATGGGCTCAACATTTGAGATTATCCTCAGCTCGGTTATAAATTTGTGCATTTATATTTATATACTTTGGTTTTATTGCGGTGCTGTTCTAGGAGATGTACTTAGCCTTTTTCATTTAATCAGCCACAATCTTTCTGTTAAATGCCAAAAATGGATCAACATCTAAGAATAGGTTGTAGGAAACCTATGTGACCTACATCTAGGAGATAATAGTAAAAGTAAAAGAAAATAAATATGAATAAGAAAGAGAGACATAAGATTTTACAGTGGTTCGGCAATCTTTGGCCTACGTCCACTTTATAGCTTTGTTGCTTATAGATTTAATAGAGTTTCCTTGAGATTACAAAGGGTTTGAGAGAGAATGAGTCACGAGTATAGAGGTTAGACCGATTCTAAGTCCTAAAATTGTCTAAAGTAGCTTCCTTGGTGACTATTATATAGAGGGCGGAGGTGAAGAAGAGCCAGAGCTCCGCGTAGTGATGGAAGAATCCAGATCCTGTTTTGGTTGCTCTATGATTTGTATTTATAGGGGTAGCAGTCATTTTGGGCCAAAAAAAGAGTTCGAGCAGAGTCCAGATGGCAGAAACTAGATCCTATTTTGGTTGCTCTATGAGTTGCCCCATGTTGTTTCCATGGATCGTTGGTCGATTTTGACGATCGTTCCTTTATTACTTGTTTTGTTGTTTTAGCTGCTAACTCTTCAACTCTTATAATTGGTTGTTCATAACCCCCGAAAATCTCTTGAGTAAGCATAGAAAAAGTAGAGAATGACTCATGTGAAGTTTGAGTGAGAAATACGAAGCCAGGTGAGATCTCCACTAACACGATCAGGTCGGTACTGATCTTTCTCCTTAGCATATTTTAGGGTGAAACTTCTCTGAGCTATTTCTTTGCCATATCTAGGTGTGCCTCAAAGATTTCAAGTTGTTTCATCTTTGTTTCGACGTTCTAACTTTGATTGGTTTCTGCTTGAATAAAAATCCAGTTAACACTTTCATTCAGAACATTTCCAACTTAAAGATTCTTAACTTGAATTTATTATTGACATATTATACACCATATCTTTTATGAAAGTTCGAGTCCGAACACTCCTTCATAAGGAGTCCGTCATTTATGTAAACAATTCTCTACTATTTCATAAATGCATGAGAACATCTCAAACAACTATTTTGTGATATATATATTTGGATTTGATATTTCATTCGTGTATCAAATACATGAACAAGTCACAATATCATAGACAACATGATGTGTTTGATAATTCCTATTGCCAATGCATAAGGAATCCGCCTTACATGTTCCATATTAAACATTTTAATAAGGTGTCTTTTCATATCGATTTGGGAAATTTACAATATCTTTTATACTTACTATAAAAGACATCATTTACATATCCAATGTCGAGTGATAGAACAACCAACACTAATTTCAACACAAGTACATTGTTAACAATCAGCAATGTGTTGTTTACTTATAGTTTAAAAATATATATACCTCTTAACTGTTTTTCCTTTGAATGCATGCTTCCTCTACACTTTGATTGATAATCAAACTATTTGGTATTTCTATTAAAATATTTATTTAATTCTGATGCTTATAAAATGATACTTTCTATCATTTATTGGATCATATCCAGAAATCAACAAACTCAATATTGCCCCACTGACTTTGAGACGTTTTGGTTATTATGTGCAAACAGTATATTCTAAATCCTTATTTAGAATTTTCTATTTCAGCACATATGTACCAAAACACTAAGTCTTATCAAGTGATAATTTTGTGAGTACGTTCGAACTAATTTGAGAACTCGAATGGTGAATCTGTTACGTTAATTTCAATAATTAAAATTCATGGTATTATTCTTATTATTATGGTTCGCTATATCCCAACTGCATTTGTCTTTCTCCTAAAGATACATTTGTGGCCAATGAATCATATCCCTTTGGATACAACTATCAAAATCGTATTAGATAATGTACTTGAAATATATTTCGGATATGCGCATCATACCATACTATATAGTCAACACTCTTAATGGTTTAATTAAACAACCGAGGATTACATATTTTCGGCGCTGATAAGAAACTCGTAGTTTCCTTTCAATGTGCGAGAACACTTATTAGACACTCTACTGCGATGTATTCATTTAGGTTAGTTAATTTCATTTCACCTCATGTAATCAGTTTTATTTTTGGATCGTATCTAGTTTAATTTTACTACCAATAATTTCTCAAAGAAATTCCTTCACTATGAAGTTGGTACTTCTTGAAACAACAAATGTTTCTTAGTGCAATGGAATAGGTATTCATAAACACTTTATGAATTGGTGATTTGTTTTTAATTTACAACACCAATGTTCAAACACAAATTGGCCATCTATTGACAGTCGTTCTCAAACTCTTTTGGCATGTTTCACACAAGATTCCTCACATACGATTATTATGTGCAATCTTATTATCCGTACAACCTGCCGGCTCCTTAGCCAAGATATGTTGGGGTTTCTTATAAACCTATACCTTCTATGATTTTTATAAACTATTATTTAGATGAAATTAATTTTAATCTTGTGCACTACTCTTGAATACACGTTAGAAAGAAGTTAACTCAACTTCACTCACAATTAATCATACTTTGTTCAACAAAGTTTGATCACTCCTAATCGTTGCATCATTATGTGTCATACGAAGGAGTGACTTTTAGGACTGAATCATTATTCGTATTAGGTACATAAAGAACTCTTTCCAATATACTCGCATATTCGATCAAATTGAATCATTTCTATTTTATTGCACGTTATTTTATTTACTTTCATTTTATACTCCATGAGCTTATCGTGGATATACTACATGTGTATCAAATACACATATCCATGTCGGTGATAAATCAACGACTGATATAACAAAGTATGTGGAACTGTTTTGGTATTAATAGACTTGCGATTGCATATATCAATATGTATCAATCCGAAGAGTATATCAACTACTATGACGCACCAACTAAAGGGGTGGATTGCCCTTAATTATTTGAGATATAATTAACCAATATAATATGATTTATAATCATATAATAAAATAATTTCTCAAAGGTACGACTTAGTTTATCTATCTAAAATAATTGCAAATAATTTTAGATACTTCAATATTTTCAATTATATCATTTTTTTGTGAAAACAAATACTACATTTTAGTTTATTTTATAACGAATATTCATAATATTCACACAAAAATATAATTATGTCTGTTAATTAGTCATCATCAAAGAAAAGAAATTATTTCATATATAATGTGTGGTACATTTTACAAAAATAATTTTTGTAACATGATGCAATCAATACGTGTTATATGGCATGCTTCCACTATTTTCATCATTACTATAATAGTGTACTAATTCCGAAGTCCATCATTCGCTCGATATAAATTATTTATTTTCATATACTGTAACTAGTTTCAGCGGAGAGTTATTTGATCAATTATCCCAAACTCAAAATAAATCTTATAGAAAACAATTTTCTATACGAAATTACACTTCAAAATAGAAATCGTTTCTTATTCCAATGTTAAGTATCATATCATTATTATGACAATTCTCGTTTTTGATGTTTCTTTGTGAAGTAGAAGTGAACATTCACACTCTTCATCCCAACTATAACTTAAATCACATTTACTCTTATGCATTCGTTTTCCTTTCAAAATGGTCAGACCATTCAAAAGAAAAACTCTACTAAAATATCATAACAAAATCTTTACAAAGCACATTTGATTATTCTTGACATTTAAGGACATCAAATATGTTGCACTTTACGTAACTGATTAAACTGACAGTTTAGTGATCAAGTTCTTAGACTTATCTTGTAGTTTTGGTACAGTGTTACATTTAACACAATATAATCCTTTTATAATCAATCAAATTGAATACTAAATCTCATAATACTGTTTAATTTTTTGCTTCAAATGAACTAATTTCATCGAAGTAGCATACATTATGAACTATGAACTTTCACTATATGACATTTACAGTGATAGTATAGGATCAAATATCCATAGTCTCATAGTGCTTTTGAGTTCGGAACTTATAGAATGCAATACATGGTCTTGATAAACTAAATACATAAGTGGCCATATTACGAACATATTAAGTGGCTGTAAAATTAAGCACTTGCAGGGGTATAGAAACGTTCAAGTGCAGTAATCATTTATTAGTAAGTATATTTTATATTCCTACTATCAATTTTCAATTAAGTTCATTTATATATCTTAATTGATAAAAGTTTTATCAATCATTTTAAATGCACAAATTTATCGATGTAGATTATTATAACATTATATAGCATATGTTCTTACAATATTAGAAAGGTAAATGTTATCATTTTATTTTTCTAATAAGGCTCCCACTAGTCTTTTATGTTTTGCCAAACCCTAAGTCGAGACATAAAAGTCTTTCCACTTCACTAGTAGGCATTGGAATTCGGACTTTGAGTCTGCTCAACAAGTCAGAGCTCCATGGACGATGGATAACTCCTTGTCGGTCGTATCATATACAACTCATAACACATGATCCCTTATCCTAATCTCATTTCGACCTTGAGTCTGCTCAACATATCGAAATGAAATTATTCTCTCGTGCCTACCATATCGCGACGGCCTAAGTATAGTATATGTACCTTGAATCTGCTCAACAAATACATGTACTTATCTTACCTCGTCTATTTAATATATTAATAGTACTACACATAATGTTAACCCAAAAAATGGATCAACACCCTAGATTGAGTGTGAAAGCACGAAAATGTTAACCCAAGAAATGGATCAACACCCTGGATTGAGTGTGAAAGCACCAGCCCTGTTTTTACAAAGCAATAATATAGAGAATAAATGCAAAAGAGCAAAAATAGAAAGAAGACAAGAAGATTTTTATAGTGATTAAGCTGTTAATGAAGCCTATGTCCACTTTATAGTTTTCTATTATTGACTAGTTGTTGTTACAAAGTTAATCGGAATACAAAGTTCTTGAATATCCCTAGTTAGATCAAGTCCTCAATATTAGAGTTCACTGGATAATCACAATGAACCCTTTGGATGACCGTTGTGAGGAAGGAGAAGAGTAAAGAAAGCTTTCTGCAGAGTTTCAGCAACCAGTCCAGAAGATATCCTTTATGTTGCATGTAGGATTGTATTTATAGAGGTTGGAGAGCTACTAGGCCAAGCTTGCTCGCCGCATGCTTGCAGATCAACACAGGAAGGCGCACTGGAGGTCACGCTGCGACCCAAGCTAAAAGGATGGATCAAAGGCGAGCCAACACCTTAGCATTTTTTCTTGCCTTGCTCCATGGAGTTCGCAGCTAGTCGATGAAATAGCATAGATCGCTGGCAATCTATGGTATATGGACTAGCGATCCATATACTTAGCCTAATTTTGGACTTTTTCTCCTGAATAGCCTTCGCTGTCTTACGTCAATGTCGTTCTTGAACCCCCTAAGCTAATACCATGGATCGCTAGCGATCCATAGGCCATGGATCACTAGCGTTCCATGCCCTTAGAGTATTTTTATTTCTTTTTTCCTAACTCCTTTTGGCTCCTTGTTCTAGTCCTTTTGGTTGGATTTTGAGCTATTCTGACTCGATCAAGTTGTCCCGACTTCTCCTGCATTTTGTTGGGTTAAAAACTCGGATAACATTTACCCCCCAGAGTATGTCTTCATTGAAAACAAGGCATGCTCTGGAAGTATCGCTTTTCAGTTTCTGCTCGTCGGGTTCCAAGCAATCGTATTAAAGCCACACTAATTTGCATTAGACTATGTTGTCACTTGCTAATTTCTGACCTGGACCGCCATTGCTTATCGTAACGGACCAAATTCTATTCTATAGCTTTCCAAAATGCCTTGAAGTAGTATGTGGATCTTGCTAGTCAAGTTTGAGATCGGACGCCGGCAATTCGATGGATCGCTAGCGATCCATAACCGATGGATCGCTAGCGATCCAATTACTTAATAATTTTTTTCCGTCTAACCCTTCTATTTAAATGACATGAGCCTAAGGCTGTTAATTTTGTACGAGTGTCCGATGTCCGTTCGTGTCCGTGGCCGAAATACGTCCGTCCGAGTTCGTTCGATTTTCAATTAGGACACGAGCTAGGACAACAAAATTTGTACGAGAAAAAATCTCGTCCAGTCCATGTTCGTTAGAATTCGTCCGAATTTCTTATAATTCAGTATATCCTCTATGTTTCTCAAAACATATATGACAACTATTTGATCGGTTAATTGAGTAAGGATTCATAAAATACTTATACCTTAATACATATTGGTAAAAATAATATAGCTGATAGAAATTCTATTAAATAACATAAAATTTGATGTAAATAGCAATATCCGTCCGTGTCCGTTCGAGTCCGTATGTACATGTCTGTCCGATTTCATTTAGGACACGAGCTAAGACAACAAAAATTGTACGAATATAAATCTCATCCGGTCCGTGTCCGGTCCGATTTTATTTAGGACAGAAACTGAACACAGCTCCGTCCGGTCCGGTCCGACCGATTTACACCCTTACATGAGCCGACTCTTCTTAGTCTTACTTGCCTCTCACGACTTGATCCTCCAGCTTCTTACGACTCAAGCCACCTTCCTTCAGCGATTTGATCCAAGTTCTCCAATGGCCCGATCCACTTCAACCAAGATTCCATCGACGTCGCCGATTTTGCCTTGCCATCGACTCCAGAGTTTCGCTGCTGCCTCGATCCTTGTCGTGCCAAACCCTATTTCTTCTGTTTGCCACCCTGAAACGCCGACGATCCAGCGCACTTAGCTCGCTGATTTGAAAACTTCAACCGTCTTCGTGTTTTGATCACTGATTCAAGGTGGGTTTGTTGATTATGATGTGCGTTTATCGATTTGGCAACGGAGTTGTATTTGTGATGTTAGTCATGAAAAGTCCGAGTCAATTGCTATTTAATGGAGGAAGATAGTAAATCGAGTCTTGAGTTTTTTACGGAATGACATTCGGGCCTTGCCCCGGTGCATGACATATTTTGATGTCTTCGTCCATTGAACCAGAATTGACTTATGTCAGGTCCCATTGCTGATACCGCGCGACACATCATGAATTGGTTTCGCCCTTCCAGAGGATTCGAATTAGTTTTGCTTTCTTTTGCATGCACGGTGTACCTATACTGGGAGGAACTTTCCGTGTTGTTTTGGACAACGGATCCGTTATCGATCGTCGATCGATAACAGGTAAGTGTAAAAGAAGTAATTTCAAAAGGAAAACAATGCGGGAAGTATTTTTCCCTTTCAGCCGCGAGCGTACTATCTACACGGGATAGAGTATTTGTAGGGTTCAGGACACCAAGCCCATCACCGATAGATAACACACCACACTCACCTTGGTACATACTAACCGTTTTGGATGCAAGTCCTATTGTTTAGGATGACGTACCCATCTTCTCGCCGTAAATCTAGCGGAGTAAGTCCAGCGCTTTCTGAGGCCGAGTCGCCGTCTGTCTCCCCTCCTTCTACTTCACAGGCTGAATATGGTCAGCTAGTTCCAGTCGGTCCGGTCTTGGATCAAACTCCTCCAAATTTTGGAGTTCTTCTCAATCCGCTGAAGAGAGCCTCCTTCATGATTTCTGATAAAGTCTTGCACAACATCTACCTACAGCTTGGCATTTCAGAGGAAGACGTGCACCTCCCACATAAAGATGAATTTGCATATATGCCATCTCCAGGATATACTGCTTGTCATCGGTTTATGTGCCTGAACGGAGCAGTGCCCCACTTCAAAGACTTTTTGAGAGAAACCCTCTCCAAGTTGGGAATCGCTCTGTTTCAGATTCATCCCAACATATACGCTATTCTAATCTGCCTGCACGTTCTTTTCATGTGGACTTCGAACCATGCCCCGAGCTTTGACGAGTCAAGATATTTCCTATCATTCAAAAGGAGAGACAAGTGTCCATCCTTGGTTGTGATTGAGGCCTAGAGAAACCGTAAAATTATGTTGTGACTATAGAGCAATTTATCTCAATTCAAGACTCAATACTTCTTTGTTAGGTGTCCTGAGGGATTCAATCGTCTTTGGACAATGGGGGGTAAGTTCTTTTTCTTACTTATAGAGCTCTGATATGTTGCCATGGAACTTCTAACGGGTCAAATATTTTCTAGAGTTATTCTGAGGCTAAACAAGGACTTATCTCTCGACGAAACTTTCCGAACCCTTAAGGTTGTCGATGCCGATGAGAGATCAGTTAAATTCTTGTTGACAGACGAAAACTTGCTTCAGTAAGGGCAGTTGCATCCAGGGAGATCTACAGTCCTAGTTGAGATCCCATCCCCTTCTCGATCCAGGATACGTACGTGATCCACTTCTTCGTCTCACGGTTCCTAAGAGGGTGTTTTTCAAGAGAGGGAAGGCTTGTCCGGCGAGTCGGCTGAAGAGACTCACGAGGGAAAAGATGCCACGACCGAAGCCAGTTGCTCGGCTAGAATGCCCCCGATTCTAGAAGAAGAAGAAGAGGAGTTTAATCAAAGAGAAGGGAAGGCCGCAATAGACCTAGAAAAGGAGGAGGGTGAGATTGGGAGCAGTAGCGATGAGTCCTCCTCTAGTGACGACGATGATTTCTATGAAGAATCTAACGATGGAGGTTCTGAATCATGCGATGAGACTCCGAGGATGAGTCATGTTGTTCCGAGCTCGCCTTCCCTAGACATGAGTAGTAAAGATGATTCTCCAGAAGCCAGACGACGTCAGAATTCTCCGATTAAAGATGTTGGTGTAGACTTTGGAGATTTGAGCAATGTTTACATCGACTTTGACATGCTCATGGAGAAGACTTCTAATTTGAGGAGGTGTCTCCTTGTTCGGGCCATGTTGCGCCTGAAGTTAGTCTAATTCCTTCCACGACGTCTACCAGATCTGGTTTGTGACGTCGTTTTAGGCTCTCCCCTAAAAACATTACACGTTTCACTAGGGTTACACTCACTTATACACATATTTTTCATGTTTATTCTCCGTTTCTAAGGCTCTTTATTTATTCTTCATGTTAGGTACCATGAGAGGACATGGCCTTTACGAAGATCTTGAGTAATTTACCGACTCTTAACGCTGGTCGAAACGATCTTCCGACTGTCACCTGCCTCGCGAAACCGAGGAGGAACGAAGAAGAAGAAGAGATTCAGAGGCTGAAGCTTGTTGCCGAGACGAGAGGGAACGGGGTCGAGTATACAAAGGCGGATACGAGGAAAGAAAGACTTTCGATGAGCGAGAGGAGCCCTCTAAAAAGTTAAAAATTGATCATGGTTCTCATTCGTTGGAACAACAGGCCTTCGCTCCGGCACCCGCTTCAATCGGTCCTGAAATCCCGACCACTTCTGTCTTTGTTCCATCTTCATCTCAAGTTCCCTCATCTCATGTGGTGCTAGCCCCCAGATCTTTACACCCGCACCGGAGATCTGCTTTTTTTCTTCCATCTAGTCCTCCCAAGCTTGAAGCGGTGCTCCCCGGGTGGTTTTTAAGAGAAGTTAAATTTGATCGCGATCTTCATCCAGTTTGCAAAGATACATACATGCCCCACCTCCAGGCAATCTAGAATGATTTAGAGTAGGCCAAGGGGTAGGAGAAATTGTGCAAATAGCTGGCAGACACGAACCGCAATAACTATCAAGAAATCCTCTCCTTTGAGTCGGAGAAGGATGACTTCGAAAAAGCGTTGGCGGAACGCGATGCCAAAGTCAAACAGCTGGAAGAAGAAAGGGATGTGGCGCTTCGAGAAAGCAAGAACAGCGCTGGTTTGTTGAAAGAGCTAAAAGAGGCTCATGAGAGAATATAGATCGTCTATAGGGACGAAATTAAGAAGGCTCATGTAGATGAAGCCAAGTTGAAAGAGGAGGTGGAAGCTTGCAACGCAATAATTGATGCCCAAAAGAAACCATTTCCGACCACAACCTTATCGTAGGGGCCATAATAAAGATTGCAGAATTTGAAGAAGTTGTGAAGTCGCACAATAAAACCATCTCCGACCAGGCTGAGATGATCGCCATGCTCCAGGGTCGAGTTACGCAACTTCATGTCGATAAAGCTCGTGTCGAAGTTGAAAAGGCCGCCATTACGACAGATTATTTGGAGCTTCAGAACACCTTCAAGAGAAAGATGGAGAAGATGGAGAAGATGGATGAGATCATCTTAAACTTTTATGTTAACTCCTTGTTGCACCAGGGGAGTCCCAGTTACTTGGGCCCTAAATTCCCGTGCACTATCGCCGTGGTTTGGAAGGAAATCTTAACCCATTTCCTTGATAGCGGGGATGTTTATATCGAGCGAGAGCTAGAGAACGCTAATCTCAATGAAGAATCAAAGAAAGCGTTGCTAGAAGACCGGGAGATTTTGCAAATTGAAAGGGAGAAGGAGGTTGCTAATGCTACTACGACAACGACTGTCGAAGTGTTGTCGGAGCCGTTTCCTTGATAGCGTGTTATGGAACCATCCGAGGAGGGAGAGGGTGGTGAGTATGAGGTTGACATTCTAAGTCACTTCTCTGGTGCAGGTAATCTCTTTGTTTCTCCCGAGCTCAAATACTTTCAACTCACGCCGCAAGAGCATGACGAACTTAACGCCTTAATTTTTGATCTTATAGGTCTGTCTTCCTTATCTTCTGATCCACCGGTTTCCTCGGTGCCTGGACCTATCGCTATTTCAACTGCATCCATGCTCGTCTCTGTAGCTGCTCAGGTTTCCATGTCCATGTCTGGCTCACAGCCGGGGCCGGAGTCCGAGAAAATTGCCGCATTACATGGCTTGGATGATCCTTCGTATCTTTGGTGGGTGACTTTACGGCGGCTGAGATTCGGGGGCAGGAGACTCAGATAGAGCAGCCGTGCAAATCTCAACAACAATTGGTTGCCATCAAGAAGGAGAAAGTTGAAGCGATAAAGTCCTCTAAGAGCTCTTGCAGATCTCAGAAGTGCAAGGCTAAAGGGTAAGCTTCCGAGAAAGCTAAAGACCAGGAAGAAGATATCAGCACCGAGGAAATAGTTGACATTACTAGCAGCGATACTACTCCTGAGGCCAAACAGAAACTTCAAACGAAAGGCGGGAAGGGGAGTGGTGGAAAAAGGCATTGAGAAGGTTGGATGGTGGTTAATCTGATTCTGAGTCATTTTGTGTTGTTTTGTTCAAGTGCAGAGTCTGCACTTACTGCTTTTGTTGCGTTGTCTATACTTTTTCCTTTATTGGCCGGTATTGTATGGGTACGGCCCCCATGTTTTGACCTTGTATAGAAAAACAGTTATAAGTAATACATTGCTGACATTTTGACTGTGATTTCACTTATCTGCTTATCTGTGTTATGTGCACTTATGTCTACTTTGTTTACTTCTATTTTATTTTGTCTAGTCCTATGATTATTGACAAAATTCTTTCTTTGAAGTAATAGGATTTGTGAAGTGTTTTTGCTTTTGCTTCTGATAGTTCTATTTGAGTACCGGTGTATGCCCCCCAGTTCACAGGGTTGTTTACTTCGAACACTTGACAAACGACCGGTGACTCATGATTGGAATAATCTGCATATCAAACTTGGAATGAAGCTAAATTATGATTTGATTTTTAGTAAGTTTTACAGCTTTAGTATACAATCTACGATGTGTAACATAGGTATATTAGAAATGTGCATAAAAATGCAAATTGAGTGCAGAATATATAGTTATAAGATTAACTATTAAAGAATTTAGAAACACTCTTCGTGTAAATGAATAATTTTTGCAAATTTTTGGAAGTTAAACCACCTTTCACTCCTCGAGAACGTGAGTATATACTTATGCACATTATTTCTTAGTAATTTTGCAATCTTCAAACACGTGCTTCATTTCTTAAAGCATACACATTGTATGAGTTAACTAAAGATAGCTAATCGTTTTTCACGTTAAATGTTATAGCTAATCATTGGGTGTCAGCAGTTGGAGTTTTCTGCTGGTTTGTAGCACTTCGATTTTGTTGGATTCGCGCCCGTTACTCCTGATAATAGGAGTGGGTTGATCCTCGTCATTCCTGTGATGAATAATTTTCCTGGTATTGCTGGGGCAATTCCAGTACTTAAAAGTGTGCGCGGCTTTATGGAATGCGCGACTTTTGATACTTCTCAATGTTGCTTATCTTCGGGCAATGTGAGGAGTTTATGTTTTAAGAGCGTGATTTCACGGCTCAAAACGTTAGTGCGCGACTTATGGGATGCGCGGTTTTTGATACTTCTCAATGTTTCCTATCTTCGGGCAATGTGAGGAGTTTATGTTTTAAGAGCATGATTTCACGGCTCAAAAAGTTAGTGTGTGGCTTTTTATTTGAGCCTTCCCGATGTTGCCGGATCAACACCGGTTCTTAGAAGGCGGGGATCGGGTTCCGTCGATCCAACGGCTTGAGTCGATTTGCTTCCATCGACCCGAAGGGTAAAGGGGGCGTACTTTGGCGTGATTTCCACTTTCTCAAGTAGCAATTGAATGGTTTTGAGCCGATTTGACCCCGTCGACTCAGCAGGTTACTATTATGAACACAGTTTTGTTGGTTCAAAAAGCGAATTAATTTTATTAATAGAAGTTGGGCAAGTTTTGCTATTTACGATGCCCCCGGCATCCCAGGATGGCTTATTTGTTGAAAAATAAAAAGTACATAAGGTAGTTTTTAGGAGAAGTAACGGCGCATCGATTTGTTGTTCCATGCTCTGAGAATTTGGATTCTGTCGACGGTTATCAATTTGAAAGTTCCGTCCCTTAGCTTTTGATTGATCACATACGGCCCTTCTCAGCTTGGTTCGAAGGCTCCCGGCATGAGATAGACTCTTTTGAGGACGAGGTCTCCCACTTCGAAGGTTTGGCTGAGAACTTTGGAGTTGAAGTATCGCACGACTCTTTTCTGGTGGGCAACGGTCCTCAACTTGGCTTCTTCCCTCCTTTCATCGATCATATCCAGTGATTCGAGTAAGAACTGCTCGTTTTGCTTCTGATTAAAAAATTTCCTTCGATGATAGGGGACTTCTAGTTCGACGGGAATCATTGCTTCTGAGCCATATGCCAAGGCGAACGGAGTGTGACCAGTTGCCGCTTTGTGGGTCGTTTTGTAAGCCCATAGTGCGAGTGGAAGTTCATCAACCCAGTTCCCTTTTGCTTTATTTAGCCGCTTTTTGATAGTGGACTTGATGATCTTATTTATTGCTTCCACTTTCCCGTTTTCTTACGGATGAGCGACTGCGGAAAAGCTCTTCTCAATTCGGAAGCATTTGTAGAAGTCTTTGAACTCGACGCTTTAGAATTGGGTCCCATTATCAGTGATAATTTTCTGTGGCACACCAAACCCGCAAATAATGTTTTTAGTAACAAAATTAATGACTTCTTTGTGATAATGGTGGCCAGCGGTTCTGCTTCGGCCCATTTCATGAAATAGTCAACAGTAACTATAGCATATTTGGCCCCTCCTTTTAGCTATTGGCAATACGCCAATCAAGTCGATTCCTCATATTGCAAACAGCCACGGGCTGATCATCTGCATTAACTCTATTGAGGGAGTTCTTTTAATTTTTCCAAATCTTTGGTAATGATCACACCGTCTGGCATAGTTTGCTGCATCGCGGTTTATTGTTGGCCAGAAGTACCCGTACCAGAGAACTTTCTTTGAAAGGGTCTGCCCTCCAGTATGGTCTCCGCATTTGCCTTCATGCATTTCCTTTAGGATCCGTCGAGCTTCACACATCCAAGAAGGAGGGTGGAAATCCCCTTTGGTAGAGTATTCCATCCTATATTATGAATCGCGGCGCCTTTCGGAGAAGCCTTTTTCATTGATTCTAGTCGGTTGGAAGGGTCCCTGTAAGTAAGTATTCTTTGATTGGCGTCATCTATGTTTCCGATTCGGCGGTGGTCTCGAGAATCCAGTCGACATCCATTTTGTCTATACTCAGGGCAGTCAGAGTCTCAACCGGGACTAGTCCCAATGATTGAGCTTCTCCGGAGCTTGCCGGTTTAGTTAAATAGTCAGCCTTGGTGTTTTGCTCCCGCGTTATGTGAGTTATGGTATAATGCTCGATGTCACTCAACAACTCTTGTACTTTAGATAGATATGGGGCAAGGTTCTCCCATCGAGCCTGGTACTCGCCTTTTACTTGGCAGACAACTAGTTGGGAGTCGCTGTATATGTGGACGAACATTATTCTGGGTACTTTCATGACTTTCAGCCTGCCATCAATGCTTCGTATTCCGCTTCGTTATTTGTTGCGGGGAATTCCAAGCGCAAGGCGTAGCAAATGGCTCGTCCTTCGGGGGTTTCAAGCACTAACCCTGCCCTTAAACAAAGGTTGTTGGATGCACCATTAACAAAGAGCTTTCATTGTGTCTCCGCTTACAATGGTGTTTCTTCTTCGTCATCCCATATGGTAAACTCGATGATGAAATCTGCCAGCACTTACCCATTGATAGCCTTTCTCGGATGGTAAGTAATATCATATTGGCTTAGTTCGATGTTCCACTTGAGAAGACGTACCAAAGTTTCGGGTCGGTATAGTACTTGCTTAAGAGGCCGATCAATTAGTACTTTGATTGGATGTGCTTGGAAATACGGTCATAAATTCCTAGACGCGATCAGGAGGCAATACGCTAGCTTTTCCAACTTTGGGTAATTTTTCTCAACTCCAGTAAACCGCTTGCTAATGTAGTATACGGGTCGTTGGATTTTCGCTTCTTCACGCACAAGGGCCGCGCTCAACACATGAGGTGAGATTGCTAGGTAAATGAATAGGTCCTCTCCATCTATTGGCTTTGACAGGATCGACGGGACTTCCAGGTGTCGCAGCAATTCTTCAAATGGAGTTTGACATGCCTCACTCCATTCGAAGTTTTCCTTTCCTTTCCTTAATGCATCAAAGAACGGTATGCACTAATCGGTGGCTTTCGAGATAAATCGGCTCAATGCTGCAACCTTCCCATTCAAGCTTTGCAATTCGTTCTTGTTCTCGGGGCTTGGACTTCTCGTAGGACAGTTATTTGCTTTAGATTTATCTAATTAAATCTCCTGAATAATGTTATTAAAAATTAGGGTTGTTACAGGCTCCCCTCCTTAAAGAATTTCGGCCTCGAAATTCAGTAAGGACAAAATAATTAACATAGCAATCATCTGTAACCACGCCTAACAACCATACTAGCCTACCTGACTAGCAACTATCTATATAAAGCTAATATAGACATTCCCTCAAAACAGATCAGGATTAGTATCTCTTATCCCATCTTCTGTCTCCCAAGTACAGTCTTTCTCATTGTCGCTCCACTGAACTTTCATCAACTTGACTGTCTTACTCCTTAATCTTTTCTCATCTCTCGCTACAACCCGAACTGGTTCTCTAAAAAAAGTCAAATTAGGCTCTACTATCAAATCTTCCAACCATGTCATAGAAATAGTAGTCTATGGATCATGCACATACTTGCGAAGATGAGACACGTGAAAAACATTATGGACACCTACCATACTGCTCGGCAACTCTACTCTGTATGCGAGCTTTCCAATCCTCTCTATAATCTGTAATGGAGTAACATATCTCGGCGCCAGTTTCCCTGACTTTTCAAATCGTACCACACCCTTCATCGGTGATACTTTAATGAAAACCTTATCTTCAACTGAGAATTCTAGGTCTTTACGCCTCTTATATGCGTAATTCTTCTTCCTAGATTGAGCTTCCTTCATCCTTTCTCGAATTAACTCAATCTTCTCCGTTGCCTCTCTAACTAGATCTAGACCTAAAACTAATCTGTCTCCAGTCTCCAACCAACATGCTGGTGATTTGCATGGCCTTCCATACAAAGCTTCAAAATGCGCCATTTCTATACTAGTCTGGTAACTATTATCATAGGAAAAGTCAACCAAATGTAGGTGATCCTCCCAGGATCCACCAAAGTCCAACACACAAGCTCTCAATAAATCCTCGAGTACCTTATTGACTCTCTCCGTCCGCCCATCCGTCTAAGGGTGATATGCGGTACTCATCTTAAGCTTGGTACCTAATACATTCTGTAGACTCTTCTAGAATTCGCTAGTAAATAAAGCATCTCTGTCACTGACTATACTACTAGGAATCCCATGTAGTCTAACTATGTTCTTCATGAATAACTTAGCTAAAACAGGTGTCATCCTGGTTGACTAAACTGGAATGAAATGGGTACTCTTGGTCAACCTGTCCACTATGACCGATATACTTTCATTTCTCCTATTTAACCATGGCAACCCGTCAATAAAATCCATGGATATCGAATCTCATTTCCAAACTGGAATTTCCAAAGGATGAAGCAACCCACTCGGCTTCTGATGTTCAGCCTTCACTTGTTGAAAGTTTGCACACTGCCTAACCCACAAGCCAACATCCCTCTTCATACCTTCCCAATGGAAGCTCCTCTTTATATCTTGATACATCTTGGTCCCTCCAGGATGAATCGTAAACTTAGACCGATGGCATTCTCCAATAACTTCTCTCCTTAAGTCCTCAACATTCGAAACACACAATCGTCCATTCTTTCTCAACATCCTCTCTGGTCAAGACTAAAATCATTTAGATCATCAATCTCTGATCCCACCTCAAGCCTTCTGATCTTCTCGGCTAATACTGGATCCTCTTTCTGCTTAGAAGCAATCCTTTCAATCAACACTAGTCGAACTTCCAAACAGGACAACATGGTGATGCTCTGACTAGAACTAGCAGTCAATCTTAACTGCACACTATAAGTAGTCAAAGCTTCTAAATCCTTCCATTCTACCAACATAGCTAACACCACATTCTGACGTCTTCTGCTAAGAGCATCTGCTACCTTATTTTCTTTCCCAGGAGTATACTCTATACCAAAATCATAAGCAGCTAAAAACTCCAGCCACCTCTGCTATCTCATATTCAGCTTCTTCTAATAGAATAAATACCTTAAGGACTTATGATCTGTGTATAGCTTAAATCTCTCCCCTAAGAGATAATGTCTCCAAATTTTCAATGTGAAGATCATCGCTGCCAACTCCAAATCATGAGTAGGATATCTCACTTCATGTGGCCTAAGTTGTCGTGAAGCATAAGCAATAACTTTACCCTTCTGCATCAACACAGCTTCTAATCCAGTTCCGCATGCATCGGTATACACCATCAACCCGGTTTTCGTCTGGAACTACTAACACGGGTGCATTGGTCAACAAATGCTTTAACTTAAGGAATGCTTCCTCACATTTGTCGGACCAGACATACTTCACATCCTTCCTGGTTAACTTAGTCAAAGGTGCGCTATCTACGAGATATCCTTAATGAATCTACGGTAATAATCAGTCAGTCCAAGGAAACTTCTAATCTCAGTCACCGTCTCTGGTCTCCTCCAATTACTAACAGCTTCGATCTTATCTGGATCGAATGACAAGCCTTTCTATGAAACCACGTGACCAAGAAACTTAACCTCTTTCTTCCAAAAATGATACTTGGAAAACTTCACCTTCAGCTGATGCTGCCTCAGCGTCTCAATCACTACTCTAAGATGATCCTCGTGCTCTCTTTCATCCTTAGAATATACTAAAATGTCATTCATAAACACTAACACAAACCTATCCAAGTACTCTCGGAAAACTCGGTTCATCAAATCCACGAAGAAAGCAGGTGCATTCGTTAACCCGAATGGCATTATTAACCATCATACGAACCATACCTAGTTCGAAATGCAGTCAAAGGAATACCGTCCTCTGCCACTCTAACTGATGGAAACATGTCGCCAAATTCAATTGGGAAAACACTCTGGCTCCACACAACTGATCAAATAGATCATCAATTCTTGGCAAAGGATACTTATTCTTAATCGTCCTCTTGTTTAACCTACGATAGTCGATACACATTCTCAATGATCCATCTGGTTTCTTCACGAACACCGCGGCTGCTCCCCAAGGCGAATCGCTTGGTCTAAAAAAATCGTCCCTTCTAGATCCACTAGCTGCACCTTCAATTTCTTCAGCTCGATCGGTGTCATCCTGCTAGGTGGTCTACTCATAGGTTCAGCTCCTGGCACAAGATCTATCCGAGACTCAACAGCTCGTTTCGATGGTAGTCCTGTAACCGGCTAAAAACATCTATAAAGTCTCTTGCTACTCGAACCTGACTTAACTCTTCTACTTCCATAGCAATTAACAAAGCACAACCACTCTGGTCAGAATTCTCCATTGAGAATATAATTCGGTTATGACTATCAGGGTGTCTTAGTGATATCTCCCTATCTTGACAAAATATCCTCGCCTCATGCTTACCCAACCAATCCATACCCAAAATGATTCTAAAATCTACGAAATCGAAAACATATAGACTGCATGCAAATTTATGACCTAACAAGTCAAGTTCTAACTGATCACATCTCATCCCTAGAGTTCCATACCCTCCTATTGGATTCGCAACCCTTAAGGAACTAACAAGGTATGTGGGTTCTAAGCATAACCTATCGACTAAACACTAAGATATAAATGAATATGATGCATCGGTATTAAATAGTACCCTAATTGGTATACTCTTAATCAAAAACATACCTTCCATCACAGTCTTCCCTTTTTTAGTTGCAGTTGGCCTAGCAGATGATGGTCCAACAGCAAAAACCTTTTCCTTGTCCGTTCTTACTGGTTCTGGACACTGATTCCTATAATGCCCAACTTGATCACAGTTAAAGCACTTTACACCTTTCTTTTCTGCAGCCTTCTTCCACTTGCCTGACCGACACTCATGAGCATATTGACCTTCCTTGTCACACTTTAAGCAAACTAAATCAGCATTTGCCTTCTTGGCAGCCTTCCCCTTCTGGGCTCTCTTCTTCTTAAAGAACTTTCTCTTCTTTCCCCGAGAACCCTGGGTTTCAAACGGCTTTTCTCTCACACAAATGGCAAGCATCTCCTCATGTCGGATTTCCATCTCTACAACTACATTACAAGGATCACAGAGATGTTGTAGGGTTGCTCTAGTAATCTCATGTCTCAATTCCCGAATGAACCTCTCATTCCTCCTGATGTTGGTGTCTATAGTAGCATGCCCATATCGGGACAACTCATCAAACTTAGTAGCATATGCGATTACCGATGTTATCCCGCCTTTTGGCAAGGCCAGGATACCAAGGGACTGATTGAAAACCAAGTGTCGCTCGTCATGGACATCGATGAATTTTGTCCGAGTCCGGATCGAGCTACAATTGATATGACGTGACAAACACAGCCAGGGAAGCCCGCATTCCAAATTTCAAGGTGATCTGAGTTCGTATGCTCAAGTTATGATCGATTCAAGTTGGAAGAAACAAGCCCACTTTCGTATCCATCAGAGCGGCAGCATTTTTGTATCCATCAACGAGCCACAGTTCGTCTCGATTCAGTTCGTATCCATCACCCGCTTCGTATCGATCAGTTACCATGGGTTCGTATCGATCAAGTTAACAGCGTTTGAATCCATCGAGTTCGTATCGATCGGCTTCGTACCCATCAGCAGATGATGTGCCTCATAACAATCGGCCAGTGTCTACTTCGAGTCCATTTAGACAGAGCTGTTCGTATCCATCAGATGACCTTAGCTCGAATCCATCGAGTCGCTGCCCTTCGTATCCATCAGGTCACATTACTTCGTGTCCATCAAAAGGCTTCAGTTCGCATCGATTGGCTTCGTATCCACAGAGAAGCTACGTGGTTCGTATCCATCAAGGAAAGGCCTGTTCGTAACCATCGACCATTAGTAGTTCGTGTCCATCGATGACTGATGTTCGAATCCATGAGTGAGGTTTTATTCGAATCCATCAAGTCAACAAACCCGAGTGGCGTGTCATCCCTTGATACGAACAAGGCGAGATTTATGGAGTCGATACGGTCAACTCGAAGTAAAGACCGGATCGAGGCGAAGTGTACGTGCCACATCATCACGAGGCCACGTGAGATGATCGAGTCAAAGGGATCGTTTCGAAGTGATGGATTCGAACCAAACAGCCACCGAAAAAGTCCATTTCGTATCGACTATTTCTCGCAATCCACTGATCCAAATGCAATGAAATTTTCACTAGAGCTTGCGTACACACTAAGGAATGTCTCTGCCAAATTTCAGCTCGATTGGACATCATCTTGATCGATACGAAATAGATTCGTATCGATCGCAGATCGAGGCGAAACTTTCTGAGATTGGTCACGTGGGCCCCTTCACGTGCCAGAACAAGTCTCCCGAGATTTGAGCGAAATATCAGCCTCCTACGCCTATAAATAGCACCCCAGAGCCTACAGAAAAGGGATCTTTTGATTCTCAAGCGCCCAGACTTTGCCGGATCAAGACTTGCATCATACCCTTGCTGTTGATTTCGATTTTCAAGTTGTTTTTTGCTGTTGTTCGCTGTAATCATTAAAAGAGAATCAATAAAGCTATAAAAACTTCACAGTGGACGTAGGCAACACGCCGAATCACTATAAATTGCTTGTCCTTGCATTTATATTCTTGTTTTTTGGAGTTTTTGTTAGATAATCTTCATTTTCAATTTATTTTCTTCATTATTATCTCTTCAAAAACTTCCGAAGAGTGTTGTGCCCAATTTTGGTACAAACACTTTGGTGCTTTTACTGAGAAAAACCAGTTTTTTCTCCTGCTCCTTGGATCTACCATCGACACCGGATTACATAAATCCAAGAGGAAGATCCAGATCTCTAATCCAGAATCCTTCCATCCTATTCAGATTTGCGTAAAGTCTAGGAACAGACTCCACCACTCAAGATGGTTAGCACAAGAACTGCCTCTACAGCTGCTGATCAAGAAGGTCGGGATAGACAGCAGCCGCCATCCAATCAAGACAACACTGCCCACTCAGATCCATCGGGACCAGTCACCATACAAGAGTTCCAAGTGTTGCTCCATGAACTGACTCAAAGTCGGCAATAATTGACTGAACAGTTGTGCGCTAACGCTGAATTGACCAACCAACTAAACTGTCAAAGGCATAGGAGGACCAGGAGGGATGATGTTTCCCATTCGTCCACTGAAAGTTCCGCCTCATCTGACTATCACCACAGATCTATCCATCCCCGATTAGACGGGAGTCACACACAAGCTACCGGATATCAACCTGCCTTGACCGTTGGACAATTGAGGGTTGGGCCATCAACCAGCTTCCAGACCGGGCCCTCATCACGAGGAGGTGCTGTTCCACAGTATACTACGGACAATCGCACTACAACCACCGTCGTAGAAACAAGGGCTGATACCCAAAATCTATCAAATCCGAACAATCAGCAACGCGGGCGTACTCCTGAGCCATACGTCCCGGAAGATGTCGAGCCAAGGAGGCGAGACATGGACTGTCGACAGCGTCCGGTCCAAACTCGCACTATGGAACCCAACCACACCTTAGCTCAGCATGCACAGAATGTGCCGATGCTGGATATTTCAACCATGATACGTCAGATGATTCGCGAAAGTCAGGGGCTTACCAATGACGATTGGGGAATCTCCCGTAGTCATACCCCTTTCACTGACGAGATATTATACGCTGACCCCCCTCGGCGATTCAGAATGCCAACTCTCCCAATGTACGAAGGAAGTAGTGACCCCAATCAACATATTTTGAAATATGAGTGGTCAATGAGCGCTGCAAGGGCTGATGATGCAGTGAAGTGCCAAAGTTTCCCCATCTCTCTGGGGGAATCGCAACGATGTGGTTTACCAGGTTGCCACCTAGATCTATCTCTTCGTTCGATCAACTGGCTAAAAAATTTGTAGAACAGTTTCGTATGCATGTTGCTAGACCTAAAGACGTTAACACCCTGTCTAGTGTCACTCAAGCTCATGGAGAGACACTCAGGCGTTATTTAGAGAGATTCCACGCAGCATGTGTGGAGATTAGTAATCCCAACGATAACTCGATCTTGATGGCATTGACCAAAGGGATCGATCCTGATTCTGAGTTTGGAAATTGGTTAGTTGGGAAACCACCTGCATCGTTGGACCGTTTCTACTCCAAAACCGCTCAATTCTTACGGCCAGAGGACGTGAAATAGTCTAGGAAGCAGGACGATATGGGGCCCAGTAGTGAGGGAATACAAAGTAACGTAGCAGTTAAGCAGTCCGGTGAGAGTTCTGAAAAAGTTCAGTTAAATGTACAGAACAAACAAACCCAGTCGGGAGGCAACAATGGTCAGAATAAGAAAAGAGATCAGAACCGAGGCCCACGACGTAGGGCTCCGATGTTTGATAATTACATGTCGTTGAATACGTCATTGGAAAACGTGTACCTACAAACTTACAACACTGTGCAATATAAGAAGCCTGCTCCAAAGCCCTCGTCGGAGAGGCAGATTC
Organism: Allium fistulosum; assembly: GCA_030737815.1. Taxonomy (NCBI): domain Eukaryota; kingdom Viridiplantae; phylum Streptophyta; class Magnoliopsida; order Asparagales; family Amaryllidaceae; genus Allium; species Allium fistulosum. The sequence continues at coordinate 724,676,408 of CM060901.1, forward strand.
AAACAGGGAAGTTTTGTAGATTCCACGAGAGTTACGGCCACAATATCAATGAGTTTTGACATTTGCAGGACCTCATCGAGAAGTTGATCAGGGAGAGAAAGTTAGATCAGTTCGTGTGGGCGCCGCAGTCTGGTGGTGTGGGCCCTTCAAATCAAAATCTTGTGCAAAATCAAGAAAGACAGGAAGAACCCGCTCGTATGGGTGGAAGGCTAGTTATAAACACGATAAGTGGTAGTCCCCATCCAGCAGACAGAAGCTGGAGGGAAATGGAGTCGTATGCTAGCTCTATCAAGCATGCAGACTTCGAGTGCTGCAGTAATTGTGAAGATGGGGCTCCGACCAAACAACAGAAGACAATGTCTGATGACATCGTATTTAGAAACCGAGACGCTGATAAGGTCGAAGCCCCCACAATCGACCCACTGGTCATATCTGCCCAGGTAGGTCCTGCTTGGATGAAAAGGATCCTAGTTGACAGTGGGAGCTCCGTAAATATCTTACTTAAACGGGCTTATGATTTAATGAAAATGGAAGCGAAGGACTTAAAACCTTGCCAATCTCGAGTCCACGACTTCAACGGAAGTGCTACAATACCCACTGGAGTGACGGAACAACCAGTGGAGTTGGGAGTTGGAGAACGCCGGAGAGTCCGGATGTTGCAGTTTGTCGTTTTGGATATTGATTCACCTTATAATGCATTTTTGGGCCGACCGGCCCTTGCTGAGTTCAGGGCGGAAATTGCCCCATGGTGCTTGACTCTGAAGTTACCCACCGATCGCGGGGTTGGAGTCATTCAAGGAGATCAGGCAGCGGGGAGGGCCTGCTATGTTGCTGAACTACGCGGGGTACAACGAAAGGAGAAAGGAAAGGGCGTAGAGGAATCTCTCTGCATCTGTTTTGCTGATAATTGACAATTGATGCCTGGGCCCCGGCCCGGGCACCACAACCAATTCTAGAAAGACCTTGACCCTAGAGACAATGAAGATAAAGACGAGTCTAAAGAGAACCAAGCTTCCCCGGCCGAACTGACTGTGGATGTTCCAATCAGTGAGGGTGATGATTCGAGGATGCTAAAAGTTGGGTCTCAATTGGGACAACAGACACAATAGGAATTGGTTGAATTTCTCCGGGCGAATCTCGACGTTTTCGCCTGGACACATTCTGATATGTGCGGGATCTCGCCGAACATCGCAAGTCACTCCCTGAATATTGATCCGCGGTATGTCCCGGTCAAACAAAAAAGGCGTGGTATGGATCCAGAGAGATTTGCCGCCCTTAAAGAGGAGGTTGATAAGTTACGATCGAATGGGTTCATCCGAGATGCTTTGTATCCAGAATGGGTGTCCAATCCCGTACTGGTTCGAAAACCGAATGGGAAATGGAGAACTTGCATTGACCACTCTGACTTAAACAAGGCTTGTCCAAAGGATAGTTTTCCGCTTCCTCGAATTGACCAGCTCGTGGATTCAACAGCTGGGCATGAATTATTATCTTTTATGGATGCTTATTCTGGCTACAATCAAATACCCATGCATTTGCCTGATCAAGAACATACCAGCTTCGTGACCGATCTAGGACTCTACTACTACAGAGTCATGCCCTTTGGTCTAAAAAACGCCGGAGCAACATACCAATGCTTGGTCAACCAGATGTTCGCCAACCAGATCGGGAAGACCATGGAGGTTTATATGGATGACATGCTAGTAAAATCTCGATTCTCCACAGATCACGTCATAGATTTAGATTCGATGTTCTGCATCCTTCGGGAATATGGGATGAAGCTCAATCCATTAAAGTGTCACTTTGGTGTCGCCTTTGGAAAGTTCCTCGGGTTCATCGTTAACGCTCGAGGGATAGAAGCAAATCCCGAAAAGATCTGGGCAATAAGGAACCTACAAACCCCAAGAACCATAAAACAAGTCCAGAGTCTCAATGGGAAAGTAGCAGCATTGAGCAGGTTCATTTCAAAGTCCACTGATAAATGCATTCCTTTCTTTGATCTGATATGGAAAGGAAAGCGAAACTTTGAATGGACCATGGAGTGTGAAAATGCATTCCGATCGCTGGTTCAACATCTTTCCACACCACCGATCTTGTCAAAACCAGTTGACCACGAGCAATTGTACCTTTATCTGGCAGTATCAGAGCATGCAATCAGTGCTGCTTTAGTTCGGGAAGAAGACCGAGTGCAGAAATCGTTCTACTATGTTAGTAAACGGCTAACTGGAGCTGAAAGAAATTACCCAAGACTAGAGAAACTGGCTTATTGCCTGGTCATTGCCTCAAGAAAGCTTCGCCCTTATTTCCAAGCTCATCCCCTTACTGTGTACACCGATCAGCCGTTACGATAGGTCCTCACGCGGCCTGAGACGTCTGGTAGGCTACTCAAGTGGAACATTGAACTGAGTCAATTTGATATTACTTATGCTCCGTGAAGAGCCATTCAAGGACAAGTCCTAGCAAATTTTATAGCCGAGTTTAGTGTTTCAGAGGATCTACCTAAAACCAGTATACCTCCTAAATTCATTTGGAAGCTGCACACCGATGGTGCATCAAACGATCAATGTTCAGGTGCCGGAATAGTACTTGAAACTCCCAAAGGCCGATCCATATGCTACGCTCTGATTCGAATTTCGCGCAACCAACAATGAAGCCGAATACGAAGCTTTGCTTGCCGGGTTAAAACTTGCTTGTGATCTGAAGATTGTTGCTGTGGAAATTTATTGCGATTCCCAATTGGTTGTATGTCAAGTTCGGGGCGAATATCAGGCCAAGGATCGACGGCTAGCTGCCTATCTAGCCCGAGTTCAAGAAGCACTAGGTCGATTCGATTACTATGCTATTTACCATATACCCCGTGAGCGTAATCAGAAGGCTGACTCATTAGCAAAGTTAGCAAGTACAGGTGATGCACAGCAGATGGGACTTGTCCCCGTTGAAACTTTGTCCTCCCAAGCATTGATCAAATAGAGACGAATTTTGTGTTTGAAACCGCTCCCAGTAGAGAATCGTGGATGACTCCGTACCGAAATTACATCGAGAATGGGACGTTGCCTGAGCATAGAAATGAGAAAAGACAAATTCTACGAAAAGCTTCACGTTTTGTCATTCAGAACGGAGTCATGTATAGAAGAGGGTATTATGTTCCTCTCCTCCGATGTATCGCGCACGATGAAATCAAACGAGTGTTACATGACGTACACGAAGGAGAATGTGGCGATCACATCGTTGGGCAAGCTCTCGCTGAGAAGATACTCCGATACGGATACTACTGGCCGACTGTGAACCGAGATGCAGCGAACTATGCCAGAAAATGCGATAGGTGCCAGAAACACGCCCGAATTCCAAGAGCCCCACCTACCGTGATAACCCAAATGGTCAGTCCCTGGCGATTTGCAATGTGGGGCATCGATATCATCGGCACACTACCTCTGGCCAAAGGCGGGGCAAGATATGCCATCGTTGCAGTTGATTACTTCACCAAATGGGCTGAAGCTGAACCCCTCGCAACCATTACGACAAAGAAAGTAATCAAGTTCGTAGTTCGCAACATTATCTGTCGATTTGGACTCCCGCATACCGTCATCACCGATAACGGAGCCCAATTCGGTAGTGCGGAATTCAAGAATTTTTGTCAATGGTTTCATATCCATAAAAAATTCTCGGTAGTTGCACATCCTCAGGCAAACGGTCAGGTCGAAGCTGTCAATAAAGTCATAAAATCCATTCTAAAGAAACAACTGGAAAAGGCCGGGGGCAAATGGGTTGATGAACTTCCTATGACCTTATGGGCCTATCGAACGACCCACAAGACCGCGACCGGACACACCCCGTTTTCCCTATCTTATGGCTCAGAAGCCGTTATTCCAGTCGAGATGGAAGTGTTTTCCCATCGCGTGACTTACTATGATCCCAAAAAAAGGCTATATTGCTTGCTGAATCTTTGGATCTACTAGATGAGAAGCGGGAAGAGGCTGATTTGAGAGCAGCCACATATCGAAGTCGAGTCGCCTGATTGTACAATACCAAAGTTAGACCTCGAACCTTTGAACTCGGCGATCTCGTTCTCAAGAGAATCTATCCGGTCCCTTCACACATGACACCAAATTGGGAAGGACCATACGTGATTACACAAAGACTTGGAGATGGCACATTCAAGTTATCGACCGTTGACGGTCTTGCTTTGCCAAGGGCCTAGAACAGCGAGAGTCTCCGTCGCTATTACACCTGACAGGCTTTATTTATTTTATTCTATTCTTCTATTTACTATTTGTTTATTCATTTTTAAATTTGAATTCTGTAATAAGGCAATTAACCTTACCGCATTTTCTCACTTCAGCAATAAAATGCCATCTCTTCGAGCCAGAGAAGTGATTCATTGAATACAATGTACGACATCACAATGCACGGAGAGCTAAATTCCATCATGCAATGGAATTTATTCAAATAGAGAGCGGCTGTGATACGACCGGCCACTCGCTAAGCGAAACCCGAGCTCGGAGGCAAGTCATTACACCAATGTTAAATAGGATTGATACACGACAATCCTATAACCAATTCCAAACTCCCAGAGTGTGAGCTGGAATATAGATATCAAACGAATGTGTTCTCGAGGAGGGAGGATCTGTCCACCTAACGACCTCAACCATATTACGACTAAATGCAGTTCCGAAGAGGGTGGACCCATCCACCTAACGACTTCGGCTGTACCTTAAACAAGCTCGAGGACCCGTCTATCTAACGACCTCGCTTGTCGACTCAGGGTGGATGCGAATCAACCGTCCACGATCCTGATTAATCCACCATTCCCAGAGTGCGAACGTAATCCAAGTGCCCAAACAAACGTGACTGACCGTTTGTCGGCCAACTCCATGCTCCTAGAGTGCGAGGTGGAGTATAAACTTTAAAATACAGTGTCGAAGAGAGTGAACCCGTTCACCTAACGACTTCGACCATAACTTAACCAAGCTCAAGAGGGATGGATCCGTCCGTCTAACGATCTCACTTGTTAACTCAGGATGGATATGATCTAACCATCCATGATCCTGATACGCCTTTCGAACTCCTGTAGTGCGAGTTGGAATGTGAACGCTAACTCCAATTTCCCCGAATATGGGTTGGAGTATTGACGTCAACCCAAGTTCCCAGAGTGTGAACAACCGCTCACAAGATGACTTGTGTCCCCAGAGTGTGGACTAATGCTTGAAAGCTTTCGATAGCTGTGACTGACTGTAACAATGCAAGTGCAAACCCCCAGAGTGCGGATGTAACAATTTATAAAGAAACAAGTGTAGTTCGACCGCTCGATCCTCACTTATTGCGATCGCAAGCTGATCTTTACAACTTAACCCCGGAACTGGGGGCAGATGCAAGTGTTAATCACTACCCGAAACGAGTTAAAATAATGCAAGTACACAAAACTGAGGTTCAAACACTGCAACATTTAAGCATAAAAGGAATGAAAGTTGAAACAAGAAGACAAAACTTTATTTCAACTAATCAAGAGCGATGGCTCATATACCAGCCCTTCCAAAAAATTCCTACTAGCGGGGGCCGAACCCGCATCTATACACGGCCTATGAAAGAAAAGAGATGACAAAATTCCTAACTGCAAAAGGAAATATGTGCCTAAAAAAGTCTATCTACTCTTTCTTTTTTCTTGGCTTCTTCTTCAACGAGGAATTACTGGAGTCACTAGTAATCTTCCATTTTGAGCCCTTTTCTTTAAGCGGGTTATCCTCAGACGGGAACATGATGTCGACATCCTCCTCTGAACTGGAGTCTAAGGGAATGCTTCCCGCAGGAGGAGTTGGAGGAACGGGATCTACAGCCGGAAGCGGGACTGACGCGCTAGTATCGACAAGCGTGCCCCCAGAGGATATCATCATAAGTGGTGTAGGGCCATGCGCCGCTGCTCCGCCCTTTGAGCTGCCACCATGTGCTGCTGCCTCCATCTCAGCATCAATTTCAGCCAACATGTTTGCTTCTCCAAGGGCTCGGGCTTCACTGTGTGCCGTGGTGGTCTGTGTCAAAGTATCAGAAGTAGATGAAAATCCACCCAAGACGAATGGTAAGTCCGCAAAGGGGTCACTCTGTCGACCAAGAAGCTCGTTCACCATCTGTTCGTCAAAAGAGATTGAGCTCCCCTGCGTTACTTCGGCAGGCACAACCGTCACAACAGAGGTCGCCTCAGAGATGATGGCCTCCTGCGCTTGGCATGATTCGTGGATTGCAGGAAACGTTTTCTGTACAACTTCGGTCACTGATCGGAGAAAAGAAGCATTTGTTAGTATACACTTCTATACAAGTTCTTCAGTCCGAATGTACAAGAGATTAGTGCAGAGTATCTTCTTCAGTTTGGCTCAAGGTCGGCTGAACGACTTCAGAAGGGTGCTCCCTTATAGGAGATAGATGTGGCTGTTCCAGGTCATAAGCTGGGATAGGCTGAGAGTCGATCGTCGGAGTCGACTCAGACTGAGGTGGCATAACAATCTCGGAACTCGTAATATGATGCTCAACTCCAGAGCCTTCTCCAACTTCCTAGGGCTGAGTACCAAGCCTCTCCTTCTCATGAGAAATCATGGAGTCGTGAAGAACCTTCTTTTCATCATCGTTAAGTATACGGTTCTCCAGCTCAAATTCGTCAAAGGCTTCATCAGGATGCCCCAACTTCTCCTCCTCAATCAGCAGATTCTAGGCATTATAAAGATGTGTTGGGTAATCATCGAGCCAAGTCAGATCTCTATGCTTTAACACGTGGGCGTTGTAAGTGACAAGAAGCTCCTCTACCTCAGCCTCCACCCTGCCTTTCGCCAGTCGGACCTTCTCGTCAACCCCGGCTTCGAACTTGCGAATTTTTCCATAGCCGCATCCCTCTCCTTCTGAAGCACCATCGCCTAGTCACAGGCTTTTTGCACGGAGACGTTGGCCGCATCCTTCTCCCTCACAAGTTCGGAGAACTTAGATTTAAGCTCATTGAGCTCTTTGAGGGCTGCGTCTCTCTCAGCAATGATGGTGGTGTTCCTATGACCCATGTCTTCCATCATAGTGTAATGCTCTTGTTTCATTCTACCCATGGCCGAGTTTGCATCATCGGCCTTTTTGAGAGCTTCTATTTCAGATTTACGGGAAGACTCGGCCTCAGCATTGAGCACTTGAATAATTCGGTCTTTCTGACCCAACTCTTTTTCCAGCTTTTCAATAGTGGCGGCCCGATCAAATGCCACTTTTGATGCTTTTCTCGCGGCCCTCGCCCACTCCTTATACTGAAAGAATATGTCTGCAACATAATCGTGAATAGTATTTTCGGCCGTTGGCGGAATTATCTTCAGGTGTGGGGGGAAGACGTAACCGTCAAAGCAAATGTCGAGGAATTCCTTCCTCATTTGTGCGAGTTTGGCTTCTCCTTCCCCGGTCGGATCAGTCACGACTGATGTAGTAGTCAAGGAGGCGGCTATTTCAGTTCCACGTGGAGGGTCGAATCTGGGAACATGAGAGGGCGGCTTGTGCCATGAAGTTTCAGGAGGACGTGTAACTAGAACTGGGGGTGGTACAGAGATCCTAGGAGGAGGAGAGCGAGATCGAGACCGACGTACATATCCCCTATCTCTGTCAGACCGTTCCTGACTGGAATACCCCGGTTCATAATCTCTAACTCCCTCTCTCCTGTGTGGTTCATAGTGTGATGAAGATCGGTGCTTGCTGCGCAAACTACCAAGCACTGAGCCTCGACCAGACATCGTACCTGCAAAATAAGGAGGATTAGTAACCATTTATGGTATGCGGTTTGTGGTCAAAGATTGTGTAGTGCCGTGAAGGGTGTATGGATGTGTAACCCCCCAGACCAACCAGAAGTGTCGACCACACTGGTAGAAAGAGACTCGCTAACATCAAAAGTATGTTGCAGTTCATAACATTCAACATCGTGCTGTGTGGACGCGAGGTCCGGAATTGGGAGGTCAACGAGCCCTTCGAAGGGATTTTCCGCCTATAGGGGGATGCCTCCGAGATTCTAATTCCAGAAAGGGGTCGGTTTATGACCACAGACTTCCATCTCCCAGATTTAGATTGCTTAAAAGCAAATGCCTTGCCTTTTCTCTTTTCTTCAGATTCCAGGGTCACATCAGCAGGCCCGACCAAAGGTTCAATGTCGGTATGGGTTCTCTCAGAGTCAGCCTCCTCAATTACGATAACTTTAGGCTTCTTGCGCCTAACTCGCTCCTTTGAGATAGTCTTTAGTACATTGTCGAGCCTTATACTATGTCCTCGCTCGATCAGTCCAAGGATCCTATGGATTTATCCGTCAAGCTCAGGTCAATGTTTCTTTCTTCGCTCGGGACTTCTTGGAGAACCCGGACTATGTCTCTATAATAACCACCTTCGGGTTGCTGGATTATTGTTGAAAGAAAAAGAAAAAGCAATGTGAGTTCGATTTCGTTCATGATTGCCTTATCAACAACTTGCAAAAGTGATGGTACTCACGTCTGAATAGCCATCTTCTGGCAAATCCTGGAGGACATCGGACGTAGAACCACTCCGTCTTGAAGTAGCTTAGCCTGGTCTAAGATCCGGTGACCACTTGACAACTCCTTACTGCCTCCAGGAATGTAAAAGATGGGATGTCTATTCGACTCTTGAAGTTGAACAGATATTTTATCTCGGTCGGGCGGGGTGGACGATAGAGATACTCCATAAATGCAATGAACAAGCTATTGGGCGAAGCATATCCATTCGGGTGTAGCTGAGATAGGGCGATCCCCAGAAACGACAACACTTCTCTTATATACCGATTAAACGGAGAAAGTGTCCTGGCTGCACACGCATGGCGATTAAATGCGGTATATCCCTTCGGGGGATTATGCGGTCTGTCATTTGGTCCCGACAATAATACATCGTCCATCGATAGACCGTGCCTTAAGCATATTCTCCCTAGCATATCTTCAAAAATATTGGACGGAATAGAGTCCGGTGGACTATTGATGAAAGATGCGTCAGGTAATTCGTCCGGGGCTGGGCCGATGACTTCAGCCTCGATGTCTGGTATTTTGAGTCTGGGAGGAATTACACTTTGAATTTCTTATGGCTGCGAGCTTGAACCTTCCATAGCTAACTAACTTACGAGAAATCTTCATTAGATGTTAAAGAACCCGCGTGTTCCCCCCGTGCAAAGTGTGCGTTGTGCGGTGCAGTACATTACTCGGGTAAATTTTGCTAAGTTAAAGAAAATATGCAAGCAATTAAAGTTGTTATGGTTCCATCGACGAGCTTCGAAAGATAGTCGAGTATGCAATTTAATTATCAAGTCCAGATATCCAAGAATGAAGCTCGTCAGAATTATGCTGAAGAATGTCAAAATTTCATATCCAATGTGGGAAGTTCGAACTTATCAAGAGAAGCTCGATCGAATCCATCATGATATCAGTTCGAATCTGTGACGACCGCCCATGACCCCTGCACCGAATCTAGAGATAGAGCGCTGTAAAGTGTGCCAGGCGACCATGGACGATTGTCAAGGTAAGGTTTAAAACAAAAGAATCTATCGTATTACTCACAGCGCATGGACAAAATACAATAGAACATATGTATAGTGAAGCTTTACAGAACAAAATGACATCATATAAAACTCCATAATAGTTGAATACAAGCATTCACATAGTCAATACATCAAGCCTCACTACAAATCTCTCAGAGAATACAAAAACAGCGGAATATCCAGTACATATAAGAAGATAATATGCAACCCTCTAGCTCGTCTTCGATATCAGCATCGTGAGAGGAGAACAGCACCTGTCACCTGCTACCTAGTCTGCCCGTCCCAAAATGGACGAACAGCCCAAGGCAATAAGAATTAAAACATAAAGCCTTGAGTCAGACAACAGTCTTAGTGAGCAGTAATTTAACTAACAACATACCAAAAGAGCATAAAGGAAAAGGAATAGGAATACAACCCTCCCACTCCAACCTCATTCTACAGTGATAGCCCCCAGACACACACTAAGCAGAAGCAAACATAGCAGAGCATACAATTTAAAGTAAAGCTACTATCACTCGAGTCAAGGGCGATGTTTTCCAAGTACCAAGGCCTAAATCAGATAAGCACCCAGAAAATACCGCTCTTGAGTCCGAATGACGATACAACCAAACATCCATGACTCTGGCTATCACTGTTATCATTGCTTCGATATCACCGTTAATTGAATGACCGGCACATTCTTTCAGCCGTCCGTCAAGGGCTAATGGAAACCCCGGTTCTAGACATAACTCCCGCACGTCGTCGCAGCCCGTGCCTAGGACTATCGAATCTGCCCAGAGTACTCGACCATCAACAGTTGGCCGTTGGGACTATCGAATCTGCCCAAACGTACTCTTGCTTAGAGCATGCTAGAACCTTCAACAACGATGCTATCCAAGCCTCCTAGTCATCCTCCTCGACGACTATTCTCATAACCATTCATTATCTTCAACTCGAATCATATCTCCGAGTTATCAACATGCTTGGAGTGATCCCGTCTGGATTAGACCAAGTCTTCATCATACAATTGCCTCGCTTCAATACATCCTCGCAAAGCCTCATCCCAACATCACATCATCGAATCTATGCATAAGAGCTTCATCATCCCGCTACATATGCCACGAGCAGCTTTCCCAATTCAAGAGCCTTTCCCTTAGCTTTTGAATCACCTTCGATCTAAATCTAGTCATCAATCATCTAGTTCATAACAAGCAATCAAATCAAACATCAACCCAAGCAATCAAGCATTCAAATATGATCTAAGTAGACAATTATAACAATAATGGCATTTTCGTAATTAAAGAGTTGAAAGTCCAATAAGCATGAAAACATGGATTATATCTCTACAAACTTGATGAATGAACTTGCATAGGTTAACATATGATAAAATGGATGCAACATCATCATGAACAATGGATCTATATGGATCTACACATAGGATGAAGAAAATGCATGGAAATCTCTATTTTAACACCAAAACGAGCCAACAATCCGATATACTACTTTGGATCCGTGTGAGAGATAATCACCACTCACCAAATCACCTAAACCAACCCAAATCAACACACTTCAGATCTGGACAGCAAAGGATGAAGCTTGATCTAACACAAATCCGCTTCAAATGAAGAAATCTCTCTTGAAAAGATGAAGATCTTCAATCTAAGCTCTTGAATCTTCAATCTTGATCTTCGATTTGGATGGATGGAAGCATTAGATTAGAGTGGAGAAAAGAAGTGAAGAAGTGTAGAAGTCGAGCTCTCAAAATGGCAGCACTTCGTCGCTTCAAAATCCGGATCCCAAAAAGTGAGAACAACCCCTCCTATTTATAGCAGAAATTCCTTAAGTCGCTTAACTCGGCTATCTCCCTAGGTCGTTTCCGACCTAAGCCTCTCCGACCTAAGACTCTCCGACCTAACAGATAGATCTACGCGACCTAAATCCTAGCGACCTAACAACTTAACAACCTACGCGACCTAACAGTGTTACGACCTAACACATAGCCTAACTCTTAAGGTCGCCAACTGTTAACTCCTTAGGTCGCCAACTTGTTAACTCCTTAGGTCGCCAACTCAGAACCACTAGGTCGCTAACTCGGAACCACTAGGTCGCTAACACAGAACCACTAGGTCGCTAACACGGCACCACTAGGTCGCTAACACAGAACCACTAGGTCGCTAACTCGGAACCACTAGGTCGCTAACACAGAACCACTAGGTCGCTAACACAGAACCACTAGGTCGCTAACACAGAACCACTAGGTCGCTAACTCGGAACCACTAGGTCGCTAACACAGAACCACTAGGTCGCTAACACAGAACCACTAGGTCGCTAACACGGCAACTCCTAGGTCGCTACCGACCTTACCACCCAAGCTACCAGACGACCTAACACATAGCGACCTATTCCTTAACTCGGTTACTACGACCTAACTCTAACCTTAAGTCGTTGCCGACCTAACCACACACCCAGTAACCACTAGGTCGCTCACAACATTCTCTTAGGTCGTTGCCGACCTAACTCTACCCCAGAATACTTAGGTCGCCTACTGCTCTTCCTTAGGTCGCCTAAACCTCCTAAGTCGGTCACGAATCATCACTTAGGTCGGTCACTACCTTAAGTCGGCAACTCGACCCAGACCTATCCTTTAACTTACCTATCCCCTTAGGTCGCAGATCTTCTCTAAGTCGCCAACAACATTTAGGTCGCGTACGACCTAGGACTTAGACAAATCTGCCTAAAAATCTGAAATGACATGAAAGTGCTAAAATTCCAGATTTTGACAAACTTTTCGATCCGTAAAATATGGGTCGTTACATTCTCTCCCCCTTAGGAATTTCGCCCCCGAAATCCCAAACAATCATAGCAATCAAAACTATTCTGTACGCCTACCATCCATAGCAATCATCAAACCATGCATCCAATTCTAACTTAGCGTACAGAATTCTAAGACTTAGAACAAGTTACAATTTCGTTAGATGATACGACACCTTAGGGCCATACCTCGAAGAGTTCAGGATGAGCTGCCTTCATCCTCTCTTCCACCTCCCACGTACAGTCGTTATCATCTTCACTCCATTGTATCTTGAGCAACTTAACTACCTTCCTCCTAAGCTGTTTCGTGTCGGTTTCAACAACACGAAGCGGCTTACGAGGTCTTCTATCAACTGGATCAACTTCTAAGTCTTCACAGCTATCAGCAGAAACCACTGTATTCGAGTCGTGCACATACTTCCGTAGATACGATACATGAAAAACATTGTGCATACTCGACATCTTCTCTGGCAACTCCAATCTGTAGGCGAGCTTTCCAATTCGCTCGATAATCGGGAATGGTCCAACAAATCTCGGAGTCAATTTACCTTTCTTCCCGAATCGGATAACATTCTTCAGTGGAGAAATCTTCACAAAAACCATATCTCCTACGTCGAATTCCAAATCCTTTCGACGCTTATCGGCATAATTCTTCTGACGATCTTGGGCTGCCTTCATTCGTTGCCGAATGATCTCTATACAATCTGAAGTCTGACGAATCATTTCTGGCCCCAGTATCAGCTTTTCTCCAGTTTCCAACCAACATGTCGGAGAGTTACACGGTCTTCCATACAATGCTTCATACGGTGCCATACCAATGCTTGACTGGTAACTGTTGTTGTACGCAAACTCCACCAAATGAAGGTGATCTTCCCATGATCCTCCGAAATCCAAAACACAAGCTCTGAGGAGATCTTCCAAAACCCGGTTGACTCTCTCGGTCTGACCATCTGTTTGGGGATGATAAGCTGTACTCAAACACAACTCGGTTCCCAAAACTTCCTGGAAGCTCTTCCAAAATCTACTAGTGAACAATGGATCTCGATCGCTCACTATACTCTTCGGAATACCATGGAAACGAACTATCCACTTAACATACAGCTCAGCCAACTTTGATGCAGTCCTAGTCGATCGAACAGGAATGAATCGTGCACTCTTAGTCAGACGATCCACAATGACCCAAATCCCTTCATTTCCCGTTCTGGTTCTAGGCAATCCATCAATAAAATCCATCGACACTTGTTCCCATTTCCATGTAGGAACTTCTAAGGGCTGAAGCAATCCACTTGGCTTCTTCTGTTCAGCCTTTACCAACTGGCAGTTCATACACTTGGAAATGAAATTTCCAACATCCTTCTTCATGCCTTCCCAGTAGTAGGTTCTCTTCATATCCCGATACATCTTATTTCCACCTGGATGAATTGTCAACTTCGAGTGATGACTTTCCTTCAGAACTTCACTCCTCAATTCATCTATATCGGGAACCACTAGTCGTCCTTGCTTTCGAAGCCAACCTTCTCTATCGACCTCGAATCCTTTATCCTTTTCTGGCTCCAATCCAGATTCCAATTCACGAATAATCTTGACAAGCTTATCATCTCGCTTTTGACTCTCGCCAATCCTTTCCACAAGAGTCGGTCTTATCGATAAGTTTGCCAACATTTCAGGTTCCAATTCGCATCTAGGCCTGAAGTCAAATCCAGCTAAATACTCGAGACTCTCCCATTCAGAAAACATGGCTCCCAATCCTGCATGTCTTCGACTTAACGCATCAGCCACTGCGTTACCTTTTCCCGGAGTATAAGCTATACCAAAATCATATGATGCTAAAAACTCTAGCCAACGTTGCTGCCGAAGATTCAAATCCTTTTGGGAGAAAAGATACTTCAACGACTTGTGATCTGTAAACAACTCGAATCGAACTCCCAATAGATAGTGTCTCCACATCTTCAGAGCAAAAACAATCGCCGCTAACTCCAAATCATGAGTTGGGTAATTCCTTTCATGAGGCTTCAGTTGTCGACTGGCATACGCAACAACTTTATCCTTCTGCATCAGCACTGCTCCAAGTCCCGTACCACATGCGTCGGTGTAAACCACCATCTCATCATTCCCACTTGGAATAGTCAAAACAGGAGCACTCGTCAATCGCTCTTTCAGGATTCCGAAAGCTTGCTCACACTTAGCATCCCAACTGAACACTTGGTTCTTCTTCGTCAATCCTGTTAACGGTGCAGCTATCTTGGAGAAGTCTTTGATAAACCGTCGATAATATCCTGCTAATCCAAGAAAACTTCTCACATCAGATGCATTCTTAGGTCTAACCCAATCCTGGATTGCTGCCACCTTAGCGGGATCAACCGCTATTCCATTTCCAGAAATCACATGGCCTAAGAACCTCACTTCACTCTTCCAGAAGTGACACTTCGAAAACTTAGCCTTCAGCTGATGTTTCCGCAAGATCTCCAAAACAATACGCAAGTGCGTCTTGTGCTCTTCCTCCGTTCTGGAATAAATCAGAATATCATCCACGAACACAAGTACGAACTTGTTCAACTGATCTCTGAACACTCTATTCATAAGATCCACAAAATATGCTGGCGCGTTAGTCAATCCAAACGGCATTACCAGCCACTCAAAGAACCCGGATGGTGTCCTAAAAGCAGTCTTCGGCACACTATCCTTAGCCACTCTCAACTGGTGAAATCCCGTTGCCAAATCCATTTGAGAAAACACCTTAGCCTCGTGAAGCTGATCAAACAAGTCATCTATTCTTGGCAATGGATACTTGTTCTTCTTAGTCACCTTATTCAGCTCACGATAATCCACACACAATCTCAACGTCCCATCTGCCTTGGTTGCAAACACAACTGGTGCACCCCATTCGGACACACTACGCCGAATGAATCCTTTCTGTAAAAGGTCATCAACTTGCACCCTCAACTCTTGCTGTTCCCTAGGCGCCACCCGCCTAAGAGGCATCACAACAGGTCTGGCTCCTTCAACTAGATCTATACGAAACTCGATCTCTCTATGCGGCGGCAACCCTTTGACTTCGTCAAAGACATCCTCGAATCCATTTGCGATTGGCACTAAAGACAGTCCATCCCATGGAACAACTAACGAATACATGAAGCTCATGAAGACGCCTTCCTCATGCTTACATCGTATCACAATCTTTCGCCCTTCCACATTCTCGACTGTCACCTCTAGCCTCTCACAATCAACCTTAGCCGCATACTTCCTAAGCCAGTCCATACCCAAAATAATTCCGAACCCCGCAAAGTTCAGAACAAAGCAATCACAAACAAAAGAGCAACCATGACTCGACACAACTAGACCACGGCATAACATACTCAAACAAGATGAACCCCCAACTGGATTAGTCACAACCAATGGCCTATCAACAATATCCGGTGTCAAACCTAACCGGCCAACGAGTTCATTACAAACAAACGAATGCGACGCTCCAGTATCAAACAGAACTCTAACTGGAACACCACATAGGAAAAGAGTACCTTGAACAACCACACTCTTTCCTTTCTCTTCAGCAGTAGGAGCTTTCGAAGACGACGGAACAGCTCCTAAAGCATAGGCTTGCACAATTTGCCTGTCCTTCCTCGGTTCTGGACAATTCTTCCTGAAATGCCCCGGCTTGTCACAGTTGTGACACTTCATCGGTGCCTTAGGATTCTTACAATCCTTAGAGAAATGGCCCTTCTGCTGACAATTGTAGCAAGTCACCTCGCCTTTCGGCTTCTTCTGGCCATCCTTACCCTTCTGCTGCTGCTGCTTCCTCTTCTGGTTTCCACCCTGCTGTGGTTTAGATTCTCCCTTGGTAACAGCAACAACAGGTCCTTCCTTAGGAAACAGACTCTCATGCCTAAGAGCTTTCTCCACAAGCTTCTCAAATGAATCGTCCAAGTGATCCACCAACTGTCTCCCAAGATAACTATCCAAGCCGGTCACAAACTTCTCATTCTTCTGATAAGCAGACTCAATATATGACCGGGCATATTTGGACAAAGCTTCAAACTCAGAAACATACTCAAGAACTGATCTTCCACCTTGCTTGAGCTCCACAAACTTCTTGAATAGAACAGACTTCTGAGCTGTAGAAATGAACTTAGCTTCAAATCTGACTTGGAATTGCTCCCAAGTAATCTCTTCCTCCGCAGTATCGATGGTAATAGAGTTCCACCAATCAGAAGCTCTCCCTTGAAGCTGCCTCGATGCCAACTTCCTCTTAGTTTCATCATCAATTCCCAAATCACCAAAGATCCTTCTACAAGCATCTATCCACCTCTGGACCTCAATGGTAGATTCTGTTCCCAAGAAAACCTTCCCTCCAAGAGCAGTATAATCCTTGCACAGCTTAGCAAAATCCACTGGTTTCGGAGTTTGAACTTGAACTCCAACATCGACTGCTGCCCCCGGAACTGGTATCCTTCTCATGATCGAAGTCATCATAGCTTCGAACATGGCTGCATAATCAGCAGTCTCTTCAGTAGCACGGCCTTCCCTAGCAGTTGGTCTCCCTCTTCGACTCATTCTCAATATCTATAAAAAGGAATGATTAGAACATCTAGAGAAACAACTGCATAAAGGACTCAAACTCTACCAAGCTACTATATTATATATAGTAATCATCCATCAAAATACAATTACGTCTCTCATACGTGGTTACTTCAGCGAGCGTTGGGTAAAATCGATCAACCAATGCTCTGATACCAAATGTGACGACCGCCCATGACCCCTGCACCGAATCTAGAGATAGAGCGCTGTAAAGTGTGCCAGGCGACCATGGACGATTGTCAAGGTAAGGTTTAAAACAAAAGAATCTATCGTATTACTCACAGCGCATGGACAAAATACAATAGAACATATGTATAGTGAAGCTTTACAGAACAAAATGACATCATATAAAACTCCATAATAGTTGAATACAAGCATTCACATAGTCAATACATCAAGCCTCACTACAAATCTCTCAGAGAATACAAAAACAGCGGAATATCCAGTACATATAAGAAGATAATATGCAACCCTCTAGCTCGTCTTCGATATCAGCATCGTGAGAGGAGAACAGCACCTGTCACCTGCTACCTAGTCTGCCCGTCCCAAAATGGACGAACAGCCCAAGGCAATAAGAATTAAAACATAAAGCCTTGAGTCAGACAACAGTCTTAGTGAGCAGTAATTTAACTAACAACATACCAAAAGAGCATAAAGGAAAAGGAATAGGAATACAACCCTCCCACTCCAACCTCATTCTACAGTGATAGCCCCCAGACACACACTAAGCAGAAGCAAACATAGCAGAGCATACAATTTAAAGTAAAGCTACTATCACTCGAGTCAAGGGCGATGTTTTCCAAGTACCAAGGCCTAAATCAGATAAGCACCCAGAAAATACCGCTCTTGAGTCCGAATGACGATACAACCAAACATCCATGACTCTGGCTATCACTGTTATCATTGCTTCGATATCACCGTTAATTGAATGACCGGCACATTCTTTCAGCCGTCCGTCAAGGGCTAATGGAAACCCCGGTTCTAGACATAACTCCCGCACGTCGTCGCAGCCCGTGCCTAGGACTATCGAATCTGCCCAGAGTACTCGACCATCAACAGTTGGCCGTTGGGACTATCGAATCTGCCCAAACGTACTCTTGCTTAGAGCATGCTAGAACCTTCAACAACGATGCTATCCAAGCCTCCTAGTCATCCTCCTCGACGACTATTCTCATAACCATTCATTATCTTCAACTCGAATCATATCTCCGAGTTATCAACATGCTTGGAGTGATCCCGTCTGGATTAGACCAAGTCTTCATCATACAATTGCCTCGCTTCAATACATCCTCGCAAAGCCTCATCCCAACATCACATCATCGAATCTATGCATAAGAGCTTCATCATCCCGCTACATATGCCACGAGCAGCTTTCCCAATTCAAGAGCCTTTCCCTTAGCTTTTGAATCACCTTCGATCTAAATCTAGTCATCAATCATCTAGTTCATAACAAGCAATCAAATCAAACATCAACCCAAGCAATCAAGCATTCAAATATGATCTAAGTAGACAATTATAACAATAATGGCATTTTCGTAATTAAAGAGTTGAAAGTCCAATAAGCATGAAAACATGGATTATATCTCTACAAACTTGATGAATGAACTTGCATAGGTTAACATATGATAAAATGGATGCAACATCATCATGAACAATGGATCTATATGGATCTACACATAGGATGAAGAAAATGCATGGAAATCTCTATTTTAACACCAAAACGAGCCAACAATCCGATATACTACTTTGGATCCGTGTGAGAGATAATCACCACTCACCAAATCACCTAAACCAACCCAAATCAACACACTTCAGATCTGGACAGCAAAGGATGAAGCTTGATCTAACACAAATCCGCTTCAAATGAAGAAATCTCTCTTGAAAAGATGAAGATCTTCAATCTAAGCTCTTGAATCTTCAATCTTGATCTTCGATTTGGATGGATGGAAGCATTAGATTAGAGTGGAGAAAAGAAGTGAAGAAGTGTAGAAGTCGAGCTCTCAAAATGGCAGCACTTCGTCGCTTCAAAATCCGGATCCCAAAAAGTGAGAACAACCCCTCCTATTTATAGCAGAAATTCCTTAAGTCGCTTAACTCGGCTATCTCCCTAGGTCGTTTCCGACCTAAGCCTCTCCGACCTAAGACTCTCCGACCTAACAGATAGATCTACGCGACCTAAATCCTAGCGACCTAACAACTTAACAACCTACGCGACCTAACAGTGTTACGACCTAACACATAGCCTAACTCTTAAGGTCGCCAACTGTTAACTCCTTAGGTCGCCAACTTGTTAACTCCTTAGGTCGCCAACTCAGAACCACTAGGTCGCTAACTCGGAACCACTAGGTCGCTAACACAGAACCACTAGGTCGCTAACACGGCACCACTAGGTCGCTAACACAGAACCACTAGGTCGCTAACTCGGAACCACTAGGTCGCTAACACAGAACCACTAGGTCGCTAACACAGAACCACTAGGTCGCTAACACAGAACCACTAGGTCGCTAACTCGGAACCACTAGGTCGCTAACACAGAACCACTAGGTCGCTAACACAGAACCACTAGGTCGCTAACACGGCAACTCCTAGGTCGCTACCGACCTTACCACCCAAGCTACCAGACGACCTAACACATAGCGACCTATTCCTTAACTCGGTTACTACGACCTAACTCTAACCTTAAGTCGTTGCCGACCTAACCACACACCCAGTAACCACTAGGTCGCTCACAACATTCTCTTAGGTCGTTGCCGACCTAACTCTACCCCAGAATACTTAGGTCGCCTACTGCTCTTCCTTAGGTCGCCTAAACCTCCTAAGTCGGTCACGAATCATCACTTAGGTCGGTCACTACCTTAAGTCGGCAACTCGACCCAGACCTATCCTTTAACTTACCTATCCCCTTAGGTCGCAGATCTTCTCTAAGTCGCCAACAACATTTAGGTCGCGTACGACCTAGGACTTAGACAAATCTGCCTAAAAATCTGAAATGACATGAAAGTGCTAAAATTCCAGATTTTGACAAACTTTTCGATCCGTAAAATACGGGTCGTTACAGAATCGGTCAAATGAAGTTCATTCGAATCCATCAGGGTATCAGTTCGAATCGATACCAATGAACACGTTTCGAATCGATTGTCAGGGGCCGAGTTCGTATCGATCAAAATTAGATGACTTCGTTTCGATCCATGGATGCCTAGTTCGTACCGATCGGGAAAGTCTTAGCTTGACATCGATGACGCTCGAATCGACATTTTTCGTATCGATCGTAGAAGCAAAATTCGCATCGATCTGAAGCTAAGGACTTCGTAGCGATCATTAACTTATCTTTTCATATCAATCATTTCGTGTCAATACGATCAACCACCATAACCATCGGTTCGAACTGCATCACCACCGGCTTGTCTTAAGAATCGATGCGAGATCCAGGAAAAATATCATTACTCTCATTGATTCGAACATGACCCCCATATCGATTCGTTTTCGCCTTTTCCACCCTTTCTTCTCCAATCTACAAAAAATCGCCATGGCCATTGTAGCTTCGAGCCAGATCCGGTTTTACCAATTGCCAGAGTGGATGATTGATGAAGAAAGAGTGGACCTATGGCGGCTTCATCATTTAGATTCGCAGTTGCTTACCTAGTTTGGAATTGGGATTCAAAGATCTGGAGGAATAAGTTTGATCGAGTCGAAAGTACGGAGTTATTATCTCTTTCTGAATCGATCGCAAGGAGCTAAAGGCGGCAGTAAAAAGTGAAAAGTGAAAAAATGACCAAGTCCAGAGTATTTATATGGAGGCTTGGGTGAAACCGAGTCGTTTCGTCTCCCAATCCACGCGACCGGCCACAACCAGTCGATCCACGGGTCGAGTCGAAGGCCTTGTTCGAATCCACCTGACCAGGTGTTTCCATCGATACGAAATGGACAGTGAACTATCGGTGCAAAACGCACAGCGAAGACACCTGAAGGCAATAAATCCCATCGATTCGAAGCTTTTGTTCATACCTATAAATTCACAGCTCCTTCTGTCACATATCGGTACGAACAGCAGTTTCGTATCCATCGTAGCACAGACATTACCATCGATGCGAATGACACATGAAACCCTTATTTCTTCATTACTAAGCATCGACGCAAATAAGCACTTCGCATCCACTGGATTCTCGATCCACCAACACGAAGCCGATTCTTTCAACCTTCTGTATCGATTCAGGAGAGGATCGATACGAAGGAACTTCTCAAAACAACTGACGAACGTTGTTGCAACTCAAATTTCACATCGGTTCAGGAGAGGATAAATACGAAATTCGATGCAAGAGATTCAACAACAACTAGTGAGCATACAACGTTAACAAGAGGATAGTCAAAAACAACCATTAAGATTTGTTACAACACGAGTTTCACATCGGTTCAGGAGAGGATCGATACGGAATTCGATAAGGAAAAGAGAGGCTAAACTAACAACGACTCGCGAACGTGCAACGTTAACGAGAATCAGCTAATCATTATCACACAACAGTCAATTACAGCAATATAGAGTACAACTTTCAACGAGAAATATGATAATTGTTCAGATAGAAACCGCAGCTTTTCAAAGCACGTCATGTTTCCACAAGACGTACTTTGGGGGGCAAATGTTATCCCGCCTTTTGGCAAGGCCAGGATACCAAGGGACTGATTGAAAACCAAGTGTCGCTCGTCATGGATATCGATGAATTTTGTCCGAGTTCGGATCGAGCTACAATTGATATGACGTGACAAACACAGCCAGGGAAGCCTGCATTCCAAATTTCAAGGTGATCCGAGTTCGTATGCTCAAGTTATGATCGATTCAAGTTGGAAGAAACAAGCCCATTTTCGTATCCATCAGAGCGGCAGCATTTTCGTATCCATCAACGAGCCATAGTTCGTCTCGATTCAGTTCGTATCCATCACCCGCTTCGTATCGGTCAGTTACCATGGGTTCGTATCGATCAAGTTAACAACATTCGAATCCATCGAGTTCGTATCGAACGGCTTCGTACCCATCAGCAGATGATGTGCCTCATAACAATCGGCCAGTGTCTACTTCGAGTCCATTTAGACAGAGCTGTTCGTATCCATCAGATGACCTTAGCTCGAATCCATCGAGTCGCTGCCCTTCATATCCATCAGGTCACATTACTTCGTGTCCATCAAAAGGCTTCAGTTCGCATCGATTGGCTTCGTATCCACAGAGAAGCTACGTGGTTCATATCCATCAAGGAAAGGCCTGTTCGTAACCATCGACCATCAGTAGTTCGTGTCCATCGATGACTGATGTTCGAATCCACGAGTGAGGTTTTATTCGAATCCATCAAGTCAACAAACTCGAGTGATGTGTCATCCCTCGATACGAACAAGGCGAGATTTATGGAGTCGATACGGTCAACTCGGAGTAAAGACCAGATCGAGGCGAAGTGTACGTGCCACATCATCACGAGGCCACGTGAGATGATCGAGTCGAAGGGATCGTTTCGAAGTGATGGATTCGACCCAAACAGCCACCGAAAATGTCCATTTCGTATCGACTATTTCTCGCAATCCACTGATCCAAATGCAATGAAATTTTCACTAGAGCTTGCGTACACACTAAGGAATGTCTCTGCCAAATTTCAGCTCGATTGGACATCATCTTGATCGATACGAAATAGATTCGTATCGATCGTAGATCGAGGTGAAACTTTCTGAGATTGGTCACGTGGGCCCCCTCACGTGCCAGGACAAGTCTCCCGAGATTTGAGCGAAATATCAGCCTCTTACGCCTATAAATAGCACCCAGAGCCTACAGAAAAGGGATCTTTTGATTCTCAAGCGCCCAGACTCTGCCGGATCAAGACTTGCATCATACCCTTGCTGTTGATTTCGATTTTCAAGTTGTTTTTTGCTGTTGTTTGCTGTAATCGCTTGTAATCATTAAAAGAGAATCAATAAAGCTACAAAAACTTCACAGTGGACGTATGCAACACGCCGAACCACTATAAATTGCTTGTCCTTGCA
The DNA here is from genome assembly GCA_030737815.1 of Allium fistulosum. NCBI lineage: Eukaryota > Viridiplantae > Streptophyta > Magnoliopsida > Asparagales > Amaryllidaceae > Allium > Allium fistulosum. Next base: position 724,699,323 of record CM060901.1, read on the forward strand.
TTAATATTCTTTTTGTTTGGAGTTTTTGTTAGATAATCTTCATTTTCAATTTATTTTCTTCATTGTTATCTCTTTAAAAACTTCCGAAGAGTGGTGTGCCCAATTTTGGTACAAACAACCGATATCTCTCCCTGCACCAAATCCATAAACTTACTCAGCAATTTCGACTTGGAAACTTCGGACAAAAACCTCTATTCAAATCTCCCACTAAAATCTGCCCAAGTCAACTCCTCCTCCGGAACTCTAGCAGTGACACTATTCCACCAATGAAATGCTGCCCCTTGCAACTGCCTAGAGGCCAGCCTCCTCTTTTGCTCATCATCGAATACCCAAATCGGTGAAGATTCTCTCAAAGTGCAACAGCCAATTCTCAACTTCTATAGCATCCTCTGTTCCCATAAACGGCTTTGCACCAAGATCGGTGTAGTCTCTTCTTAACTTAGCATTGTTATTCCCAACTGGGGACACAAGATTAGCTCCTCCTACATTACCAGTAACTCCAACAGCTACTTCTGCTTGCATCGGATTGACGAAGAACTGATACACCGTCCCCATATCTATTGATGGATTTCCAGCACCTACATTGGCATCTGCATTTTGGTTACCATTAGCCTGTCGATCTGGATTCCTCCTGGTGGGTCGAACATTTCCGTTGGTTGTGGTGCTCCCTCCACCGAGATTTCCTCTTCCGTTTCCTACCTCCATGTCTTCTTTCTCGTAAATCTGCATACGAGCCTTAGTAAGATACAAAAGAACGATCTAAGAGAGAAGGGAATATGTACTTATATATATCTATATATCAAATAAAAGTACATTACTATAGCGTTAACCCAAACCCCGATCTTATTTTCTGCTTCATTGGATTATGTTTTAAAAAATCTTTTAGGTTTTAAATTTATTTTAAGTTTAATAAACCTATGCTTCGATACCAACTTGTAACAACACTTCGAGGCCCAAAACTAACGGCTACGGATGTTGTAATCGTCCATAGTTATTATTCCTCGGCGACAAAATACGGTAATGTCAGATACATTGATATAACAGAAATACATGGATATGGAAAAAAATTAAAATCATAAAACGACTTTCACATTCAATTTCAAAACATATCAAATTCATTACATAATCTTAGATTCGAGAACCACGTTAAGAGAAAATATAATTATTACAACATACGCCACGAGCGACATATGAAGATGCCCCTTTGGATGATCAGAGTATATAACTAGGCAATTAAACATCTTTGCCTATACAACAAAACATAGTGGACTCCTAATAGAAAAGAACTCTAAATAGCTATCATGCCTCATGCACGTCTCCGAAAGCTTATTCGTCTAAAGTGGTACCTGAAAACCTCAACTCTTAAACTACTCAAAATTAATTGAGCACCCGAGAGTTTAAGGGAAAACATAAACTTCGAGTCAGACATAAAGCTTGGTATGAATAATAATATACCATCTCAAACCATTTAGATATTTAGTGAGACCATGCCGCTTAGCGGAACGGGTTTTCCCCTCACTGGTATCTTATCCAAAACTTTATAAAACCATATACTGCGATCCTACATCCACAATGGTTAAAACATAGCAATTTAAAATATTATGATGATATGCAAACAAGTAAATCAATTCTGGATTACCCATCCCCATTCATTTTGACTATCTGTCTCAGTTATAGTTTATAGGGTCACTATTAACCTATTATATTCTAGGGTCTCTCTTTTGTTTGTGTTTTATTTTTTGAGAAACATGAACGTGAATGGGAATGAAATGAGAATATAAGGGTAATGGAAATGTAGTGCGGCAATTACACTAATACCATTAATTAATTAACATATATAACCATTTTTAAGCCCATTAATTAGTTCAGCACGGCCTCTAATTTGTTTTCGAATCTCAATCCCCTTATCACTCTAATATTTACATTATTCTATTTAATTTATCTAATTAAATCTGCTGAATAATGTTATTAAAAATTAGGGGTGTTACAATATATATGGTAGAGGACAACATTATATTGAAGATTCATAATCTTCAATGTATATAATACTGAGGGGTATCGACTTATGGAACGATATAAGTCTTATGAATTACTCTCATTATTCGTGTCGGACACGTCGAAAATCGTGGTATATGTATAATTATGTATGTACTTATTCCTTAAGTCTAATTAGGGTTTCTTAATGTCCTGCCTTTAATTTATACACTCATATTATATAAGTTTCATTATTATATAACTTTTATATTTTAGTTAGCTTATACAATAATCTCATGTATAACATTATATTAATTAATCTTATTTAATTAATTTTAATTAATTAACTATTTAATTAATTTTATTTTAGTATTCTAATGTAACTTTTATATTGGACATGTCAACACATATATCTTATACATGTGTATTTTTATTTAGTTGGTTAACATTTAATTAATTTGTTCAATTAATCAACCTTTAATTAACTTACTTAATTAACTTTTAATTTATTTATTTAATTAAACAAGTTTATCAATTTCAAATTTATTTTATACATACATACATGTATACTTATGTTATCTAAAACATCTTTAAAATAACATAATATATATATATATATATCAATATATATAATACATGTACGCAAATATTAATTAATTAACCTATTTAATTAATTCATTTTGTTAATCTTATTAATAAATTATAAATTTTGAAACTAGTATTTAAACATTCTCAAACATTTTGAAAATATCATTCTCAAATACTTTAATTGTATGACCAAAATGCTAAACATAAAGTAAGTAAGGTTGATTGTTGATATTGGATACGAATAAAAAAGAATAAATCTAAATGTAATTTCATAGGGATCTAATTGGGAAGGAGATGAAAAGTAGAATCATTGATTGATTCACTTTCCCTCTTTAGAAAATTTAATTAGTACAACATTCATTTTACATGCAAGAGGTAATATGATATAATGACACCAACTAGTAATAAATATGTATATGTAATTACCTGACTTTTACATTATATAAAAAAATTAAATCTGGCTTTGGCAATTTGTAATACAAATATATGAAGTTTATATGTATACACATACATATTTACACATGCATATGTATGTAAAATTAAACCAAAACTTTCTAATTAAAATTTCAATTTGATAGTTTACATTTCATTCTAAACTAACAACTTAGATTAAACTTTTAGTTTGGAAATAAGACAGGAGTTTGGAAATTTACAAAACTACAAATTTAAAAAAGTATATACATATATACATGATTTAAAATTTACATAAAAATCTATTCAAAATTTTAGATCAAAACCTTTCATGCTTGCATAAACAATATTCAAAGTGATTGTATCTAATCGTTAACCACACAACAATAAAATTTTAATTTTAAAGTAAGAAGTAAACTACAATTCAATTGTGATTATGTGTGAAAATATTATAAAATACAATTCACTTGAAATAAATTTTTAATTATTGTAATGTAAAAGATAATAAGTGTTGATCTGAATGAAATGAACATAACAGACGTACTTTTGATTAAGAAAGGGGTTATCAATTCTCATGTTACAACATAGTCAATATAAACATAAATAAATCACAAAAATCCAAGAATATGAACATATAGAATATTACCTTAAGAAGTTGCCATCAAATCACACCTTGAATGATGAATCAAAGGCTCTTAGATTCCATGAATCGATCTTCGAATTTTGCAAGAATTAAGAGATGAGAACCACCTTTTGCTATTAATTTCATTTGAAATTTTATTTTGGAATTTTAAGGTTAAGTGAAGCCATCAAAATTTTGAAATTAGATTATAAGAGAGAAAAAGGAATGATGGTTTTCTGGAAATGAATCAATACAGACAGAAATAAAGAGAGATTTGTTTTAAAGGAATGATATAAACCTTTTATATTCCTTCCTTAAAACCTTTCCTTATTAATTTCTTTTTAAAATGTCAATTAAATCCTCTCTCTCTTCTACATGCATGGTAGTCATAGATGGTGCCACATAGGCCCTTAAAATGTCCAAAATCCCATTAGCATCATTCTCATTTAAATTCAATTCAAATGTTCCATGGACATCGTATATCGTTGCGCGCGTTTATAACTTTTATGTACGCGCTTTACCAAATGCTAATGACATTCAAATAAACTTAAATAAAATTTTAATAATTAATATTTCATAAATATTAATCAATTTAATTTATATAAAGCCCTTTTTAGTAATTACTCTGTTTAAATCAGACTTGAACACTCCAAAGATATCATATATCGATATGTGCGTTTATAACTTTGATATACACGCTTTATTAAACACTAATGGCATTTAAAAAATTGAATAAGATTTAATAATTAATATTTCATAAATATTAGTTAATTTAATTAATTTACAGTGATTATAAATTAATTAAATCATGTGGTTCATTCGAAGCATTCATCAGTTCGGTTGTGTGACACAAAGGTATAAATTCAATCAGCGATTAATATTGAACAGTTCAAATATTAATGTTCACATATTACCTTAGCTAGTGGTGTGACATTTTTGCTGAATTTATTGCTTACACATTTTTTGGTAAAATTCAATTTTACTTAATTAACCGTTACATGATAGAAACAATTGTTTATACCAATTCTTTTCGTCAAACTATACCACTTTGGACTTATGGAATTTGATGATGGTCAAAATTCCAATATCGCCCATATTCAACTTTATAATCCAAACACAAAGCCCTTGGTTCAATAATAACAATTATTATTAACTGAAATGCTCTGGCCAAAGATTTTGACTTTTAGTTTACTTCAGTTGACTGTGATATTGACCTCATATAACTGGGGAGACAAATCCTCTCTTGAATAATGTTTCAGTTCCAATGCTTTCGCTTGACCCAACTATAGTCATACGATGGACATCGTGCCATGATTTAACTATAGTGAAAGTAGAGCTTCAATATTAAAGATCGATAATATTCTCAAGTTGAGAGAACTTTGTAAATTAGTCATATCAATATTTTCTGTTTGACCTTAGTTATACTAACCAACTGAAAACTATCGAGTGAGTCATTCCATAGATCCATTAATTATCAATACGTAACCTCTTGGTGCCCCCCATCTGTCATGAGTAATACATTGCCTAAAATTTGGAGAACGTTACATACTCTAGTCTTAACGGAGACATTGATATCCAGTATTGATGCATCTTGAGTAGGAACATTTAAAATGGTATATTTACATTCATTGTGATAAATTACTCACGGTTACAACACTTTGTAACTACTATCACAAAACATACCATTTATGGATTTTCTATTAAAAATACTTTTAATTAAATTAATTAATTTATAATGACCGCCCTGCACTTACGAGGCAGAACGGTTGTCAAAGGAAAGAAAGGAAGTAAAGAAGAGGAAATAGAAGAGAAGAGAATGGAATAGAAGAAAAAGGAAACATCAAATAATCAAATAACCCATCGTGTATCTCATATCGCATCAGATAAAATATAATAGTCAATACAGATGTAAAATAGTCGAGACAGTAATAACAATATGAACTAATCATCAGAGTATAAGATCCATAGAGTTATGCAACACAGTAATAGAGTTTATACAACTGGAAAATAAACTCAACCGATAAACTATCTCTAATAATAATAAGTCAAATACTATCAAGGCTCCACGGAGTCACACATCAGAATATACAATAATAACTCAAATATAAGTATGAGTAAAATCCACCTCTTGCTAATCCATCTGCAGTGTTCCATAAGCAATCCATACATGCGCTCTAATATACTCATTTAAGAGTACCCGAGATAATAAGAAGCAAAGCATAAAACCTCGGGTCGGACAATAGCCTGGTGGGAGCGATTAACAATCTAAAAATACTATAAAAGTGATATAGTATACAGAACAGAGGGTATACAAATCATACCTCATATGTCCTTGCAACCAAAGAGTTAGCCCATAACACCGATAATATGCTAACCTACAACATCATAAAAGAGATACTCCATACTCGGTAAACTATCGGGGTGCCTAGGTATCTCTATCCACATTACCTACTCCATACTAAATAAAGTCGAGGGTCTCGGTATCCCTATGCACAATACCTACCTCGTATGACATCCTTAGGGTGACATGTGGCTAGTGAAGCAACCATAACAAACATAACATCCATCAAAAAATGCTAATTGTCACCCAATGTGCTCTAGATATATGATAACTCATATGGCCTCCATACTACCAGGGACTAGTGGTAATTCTGGTTCTTCGTTGTACTCTCGTATCTCACAGCCCAAAGCTGAATACGTGTGTCGTAGCCTAAAGCTGAACACTAGACTCAAAGCCACAGGTATAGGGTATACGAATCCTCGCTACCAATCCATGGGCATCCACACTATACAATACCCCGACTTCGAGTATAACAGAAAACACTCCGAGTCATCAACGATTCCTACTTGCTCATTCCAATTTCCATATCTAGGAACCCACCACGTTCCTCCACTCCATAACTCCCAACATGAGACTCTTCGGTACCTGCTCCCTACATGAGTCACAAACCGAAGATACAGAGTGTCTAATCTTCGGTACCCACTCCAACCACGAGTCTTAAACAAAGATACAAGGATTTTCATCATGTTATTACATCGTCATCCATCCTTGATGCGAATAAGCTAACACCTCCAGCACGATCTACATAGTCATGAAACAATCAACCTCGAAACCTACTCCATACACCATCAAGTCATAATCCAAAGTACCAACTCCCATGTCGAAGCATCACATCATCGCCTCACCATCTAAATCGCTTGCCGGTAGAGCAACAACATCAAGAGTCCAAGACTCTAAGTCGATTGCACGGACAAACCATCACATCACGCACCTCAAAATATCCTCAACTTCCAAGCCAAATATCGGCAAAATCGCCAATCAATAATAGTGACGAACATTGACCACTCTATGGCGATCAATATCAACCACTTTGGTCATGTACTTAACCAAAACGGATAAGCAGAAACCAAATGAAAACATTTGGCATCTATCCTGAAGTCTGAAGCTTCATCTTCTACCTTCATATCAGTCGGCATGTATCCTAACCCTCCACTATAGCTTATTCCATTTATTGGATTTTCACGTGTACGAAAACCCAATGCACAAGATATTCCCTAACACTCAATCGCCACTAAATTAGTGTTTTCAACCAAAAACAACCAACAAGCAACCATTTAACCCAACATCCATAAGTACATCCAAAATAGCATATATACAACATGTATAATAAATCCATATCAACCAATAGGGGAAATCATATCAAAAATAGCTCAAATCTAACAATTCCCTAAAATTGGCACATCGATAGATAAAATGTGATATCCGATATAAAATCATTTTAAAACATTTTTATTTTCTATTACAAAAAATCTAGTAGGTGTTCAAGTTTAATAAAATCACATTTTAAAATCAAAAACCATTCCAGAATGTCAATCTAATACTATAGAACCAATCATAGTATAGTGAGAGACATTATCACTCGCTTCAACAAAATCTATCCAAACTAAAGCCAAAGCATAGATCTCTCCATCATGAGTGCAACGTAATAAAATGCATTCAAAACGGACCTCGTATGCAAAAGATATGGATTAAATATGATTTTTGATTAATTATAATAAATTCACTATTCACAAATCAATTACCTTAATTATCCCCTTAATATCATCTTCCCCAATCCATTCATGTACATGCATATCACCTATACACAAAACCATTATGCTCTATACCTACTCTCTTCTCTATCTTAGCCGTTACTCAACAAAGCAACGAACGGTCGATTGCAGCGCGCGCTCCACTACGCGCATACTCTGTGACCATGTCCACCTCATCAAGCTTGGCCCTATGATGCAAGATGCGACCGAAGGTGTTTCACGTGGCCTTATATGAACGCATCTTGCAATTCTTGATCAGATTTGGCGAAAGTTGGTGGAATGGTGTATTTCACGAAGAGAAATCTAACGGTGATCTCTATTTCCCCTATCGCTGGCTATAGCTTTGCCTAATCGAAACCCAAGATCGACCATGGAAGAGGTCAATATCGCCAATGGTGATTGCTCCAAATTCCGCCATGATCGATGCAAAGCTCTCATCCATACGATCTCAACGGATCCAATTTCGTAATTTGTCGTTGAGCGGATCTCATGATCTTTTTTGAATTGATTTGAGAGGAAGAGGCCATGATCTTGTTCCTAGATAATGGAACAGCGAAATGAATAAGTGAATTAGAGGGAAAGTATATGGTTTAATTTATATTAATATAATATTCCATTTATTTATTTTCTCAAATAAATGGTTTTACGTTTCGAGCTTGCACGATTACATGATGCGTTAGATCGCAACGAAACTTGTCTGCGTACATCATCTCATTTTTTCAGTTGGCATAAATCTCGTCGTTATCTGAGACTGCTCCCTGTGATGATAATTTCGCACTTTTCAAGATCGTTTCGGCCATCGGATCACTCGATCTCCAAATATAACGATACTTATACTTATTTTAATTCGCAACGTCAATCCAAACTCAATGGAAGTTGTCTCGAGTCCTGATTCGATTGTATCCAAAAAATCATATTTTTAGGCTATCATTTAATTAACGATTAAATGTTTAAATCAATTATTTAAATATCCTATCATAAAAATACAGGTTGTTACATTCTCCCCTCCTTAAAGGATTTCATTCCCAAAATCACAAAGTAAGGAGATCGTCTTCTCACCCATAGGCCTTCATAGCCCCTAAGATTCCAGAAAAACTCGACAAGATCTCCTTTGGGCGGCTAGGTCCCGGAAAAATCCCAATACAACAAAGATTTATATACATCACATATTTAAACATACTAGATCATACATAACAATCATCTCAAATAAGTATGCTATATCAAACCATAACTATCCCGCATGCTTGACAACCATACAGGCATAACTATTATATCAAAAACTAACAATCCAACATCAAACATGCATACAAAGTATCAAACATCCAAAAGTAACATCCATGCCTATCCTAGCATGCAGGATACTAACCTATCTAGTATAAAACATCGAATATGATATCCAATATGAAACCCGATGATAAAAATGAAATCTCACCAAGCGAAGAGCTCTAGATAAGTGGTTATCATACTCTTCTCGGTCTCTCATATCCGCCTTCACTTTCATTCCACTAAACCTTTACTACTCCACTGCATTCCTCCTGACCTATTTCATAACACATCTATCGGTACGAATATGCTTATGAGGTCTCAAAGTCATGATTCAGTTTCGATATCATCTAGTCCATTCGGTGCCAAATTCCTAAACGCCACTTGTAAGTTCTTCTAAAAACCACTTTCTAACAACGGGTTTCGGTCACTTACAATGCTCTTGGCACACAATGGAATCACACTATCCATCCCACATATAACTTGACAAATTTGGATGCCATTCTACTGGACTTAAGGAACACAAATCTAGCATTCTTTGTCAACCAACCAACTGTGACTTAAATGCTACCATACTATCCTCAATCCTTGATAATCCATCGATGCAGTCTGTAAATATCTGTTCCCACTACTCGAGAACAACCAATCTCTCATCCCTACGAAACCAACAGTCTTGGTCGGTTCTGCACTGCATCACCTCTACATATACTACTCATTCTTCTAACTTAGCCACGATTTCCTCTAGTCTAGCCTCACACCTCTGACTAGTATTGATCCGCTAAATCAAAGTAGGTCCGACAATCAAACTAGCCATCACCTTTGACCATAGCTCATCGAGTTTTGAAGTCATAATCACTGGTAAACTCGAGCAATGCCCACTCTAGGAATATCGCTCCCAAGCTAGTATGTCTTCTACTCAAAGCATCAACAATTGCATTTCCCTTATTGACGTGTAGAAAATGTCAAATCTATCGAAGGTTAAGAACTCTAACCATCGCTGTTGGCGAAGGTCAAGATCCCTCTTGGAGAAGGGATACTCCAATAATGTGGTATCACTGAATAGCTCTAACTCCTCTCCTAATAGATAGTGCCTCCAAATCCCTAAAGCGAACTCTATCACCGCCAACTCTGAATAAAGAACCGGATACTTCCTCTCATTCGGTTTCAACGATCAGCAAACATGCGACAACCTTACCTTTCGATACCAATATCAGACCCAGTTAAGTACCATAGGCATTGTATACTATCATCTCCTCATTCCCATGTAGAATCAGTAACATCGATGCACTCGTCAACCTATCGATCAGACTCACTAATGCGTGTCCACACCTCGAGCCTTAAATAAAAGCCTGATCCTCTCCTATCAAATAGGTTAACGATGTTTCTACCTTGGGTCTATTCAAATTCTGGACTACCGTAACTACAGGATCTACGGTGATGTCCTACTCTGAAACAATGTGGCCCAAGAATCTCACTCCCGTCCTTCAAAAGTGATACTACCAAAATCTTAGAATCAACCGGTGTCTTCTCAACACCTATCATACAATCATCAATCGTGCCTTGTGCTCTTTTTTCGTCCATGTGTAGACGAAAATATCATCAATAGGCACAAGCACAACTCACTCAAGTGACCCCTCGAAACATGGTCCATGAGATTAACAAGGCATGCCGACACTTAGTTAACTCGAACGACATAACCAACCAATCAAAAATCAAAGTAGCGTACAAAATGCTATAACCATCACTCTCTCTAAATACTTTCAGTTGGTGAAACCATCGTAAGGTCCAACTAAGAGAACATCCTCATGCTATAGAGCTGATCGAAAAAGCCATCGATAAACAGGAGTAGATACGTGTTCGTCATCTCATTCAGCTCACGATAACCAATAAACAACCCAAAAGAGCCATCCGTCCTAGTAGCAAGCACCATAGGTGCATCCTACCAAAATATGCTCCTTCGAATAAACCATCATCTCAATAGGTCATCCGCCCGCACCTTTAACTTCCTCTGCTCTTTGGGCATCATATGCCTTAAAGGCATAACTAATGGTCCAGCACCTCTAACTAGATCGGTATGGAACTCAATCCCTATATGGTTGTAATCCGGTCACCACATCGAATATGTCCAAACACTCTCTATCTATAGGCTCAAATGATAACTCGTCATGTGAAATATCGAGCAAATATAGAAAGCTAACCATAACCCCATCCTTTGTAGGCAATCGATCACTATTATTTGTTCCTCCACAACCTCAATCGTCACCAACGGACCTTCATAATCCACCTCTATTTTGTACCCCTTAAGCTAGTCCATTTCCAAACTATAATACCGAACCCAATCAAAACCCAAAACAAACCAATAGCAAACAAATAAACATCCATGATTCAATAAGACAAGGTCTCAACAAACCATGTATATAATGGCTGAGCCCTTAACTAGGTTCGTCTCAATTAAATGTTGGTTAACTATCTCGAGTCTTAATCCCAAGCTATCTATCAAATCACTAGATATAAAGGAATATAAAACCTCGACGTTAAATATAACACGTATGGAAACACCATAAGTGGAAAGCATACTTCAAATGGTAATGCCATTTCCCTTCTCTTTCATCGATGGAGCACTCAATGAAATCGGAATAGCAATCGATGCATATGCTTCCACAGTTTATCCTTACTCGGTTGGTTTAGGATAACCCTTCTACATTGGGTACAGGCGCACTCATCATAAAGCCATCTCGATCATCTTCTCGTAGCACTTATCAATATGACTAATCAATCGCTTCCTAAGATGATCACTCAACCCAATGTTAAACTTTCCATTCTTTCTGTGTGGGGATCAATAGGAAATAGACCATACTTTGATAGCACACCAAACTCGGCCATATACTCCAACATAGATGTATCGCCTTACTTTAAAGCGGCGAACTCTCTAACCAACACCGACTTCGGAAAATTCGAGATAAATCTTCTTCAAAGCGAACTATGAACTAATCCCAAGTAAATCGATCATCGAAAATTGAAGCTATAGAAGCACTCCACTAGTACATTGTTCATCCCTGGAGATATCAAGAGGTCAACTTCTACCTCATTGCGTCATCTAACTCTAAGTCATCGAAGATCATCTTGCAAGTAGCCATCAAATCTTACCTTTCAATAGCCGACTATGTTCCAAGGAATGGTCTGCCTACTAGACTCCCGTAGTCTTTATATAACCCGGCTAAGTCGACTCTATCCATTTGCACTTGAGAACTATAATCATTTAGAGTAATTTGGGCATTCTGAAAAATGATTCACACCATCTCTGTGAACATATCCTATCAATTAGGGTTAGTGACCCCGATCCTACCCACTCCTACACTCTAACGATGGAGTCAATAACAGTATTCTCGTATGCCTAATAATTTCTATTCTATAGTAAGGATGATCGGTCCCTCGTAAGGAAAACTGCATCAATAGTGCTTGTGTGTGCAATACAACTTATATATTGTATATATTATTATATAGTTTCGAAAACCAAAATATATAAAAAAAATACAAACTCTATCGTATATATATACACTCTAGATCCAGTCCAATGTGATTATTTATACCCTATCTCTACGAGACTACGGTATCAACCTAGATTAATCATGTAATCTAAGCTCTGATACTAAATGTAACGATCACCCTACACCTACGGCGCAAAACGGTTGTCAAAGGAAAGGAAAGAAGTAAAGAAGAGGAAAAAAAGAGAAGAGAATGGAAAAGAAGAAAAAGGAAACATCAAATAACATGTCGTTTATCTCATTGACCATCAGATAAAATATAATAGTCAACACAGATATAAAAAAGTCGAGACAGTATAACAATGTGAACTACTCATTAAAGTATAAGATCTACAAAGTTATACAGTAATAGAGTTTATACAGCTGGAAAATTAACTCAACTAATAAACTATCTCTAATAATAATAAGTCAAAAGTTATCAAGGCTCCACAGTGTCACACAATAGAATATACAATAACAACATAAATATAAGTATGAGTAAATGCCACCTCCTGCTAATCCATCTCTAGAACTCCATATGCCATCCATACTTGCTCTCTAATCAACTCATTTAAGAGTACTCGAGATAATAAGATGCAAAGCATAAAACCTCGGGTCAGACAATAGTCTGGTACGAGCGATATACAATCTCAAAATACTATAAAAGTCGATATAGTATACAGAACACATGGTATATGATTCATATTTGACATGTGCCTGCAACCAAAGAGTTAGCATATAACATCGATAATATGCTACTCTACAACACCATAAAAGGGATACTCCATACTCAGTAAACTGTCGGGGTGCCTAGGTATCTCCATCCACAATACCTACTCCATACTAAATAAACTCGGGGCGTCTAGGTATCTTTATGCACAATACCTACCTCATGTGACATCCTTAGAATGGCAGGTGGCTAGTGAAGAAGCCATAACAAACACCCATCAAACAGTACTAATTGTCACATAGTGTGCTCTAGATATATGATAACTCATATGACCTCCATACAGCTAGGGACTAGTGGAAATCCAAAATCTCCATCGTACTCTCGTATCTCGTAGCCCAAAGCTGGATACGTGTCTCGCAGCCCAAAGCTAAACACTAGAACCAAAGCCATAAGTCCAGGGTATATGGATCCTCGCTACCAATCTATGGGCGTCCCCACTATATAATACCCCTACGTCGAGTATAATAGAAAACACTCCGAGTCATCAATAATCCCTTAGCACATGCACATCCATCAAGCCCTACACACTCAATCCAATTTCCACTATCTAGGAACCCACCACGTTCCTCCACTCCACGAGTCCCCCCAACACAAGCCTCTTTGGTACTTACTCGCTACATGAGTCAAAAAATAAAGATACAGAGTGTCTAATCTTTGGTACCCTCCAACCATGAGTCTCAAACCGAAGATACAAGGCTTTTCAACATGTTGTTAAATCGCCATCCATCCTTGATGCAAATGAGCCAACACCTCTAACACGATCTACAAAGTCATAAAACTATCAACCTCGGAACCTACACCATACACCATCGAGTCATATTCCGAAGTACCAACTCCCATGTCGAAGCGTCACATCATGGCTTCACCATCTAAATCGCTCGCTTGTAAAGCAACAACATCAAGACTCTAAGTTGGTCGCACGAACAAACCATCATATCGCGCACCTCGAATTCTCATCAAAGTTCAAGCCAAAGATTGGCCAAATCGAAAATCAACAATAGTGATGGACATTGACCTCTCTACGGTGGTCTATACCAACCACTTTGGTCGTGTACTTAACCAAAACGAATGAGTACAAACCAAATGGAAATGTCCGGCGTCCATCCTAAAGTCCAAAGCCTCGTCTTCTACCTTCAAATCAGTTGGTATGCGTCCTAACCCTCCTCTACAACTTATCCTGTTTGTTGGATTTTTGCATGTATGAAACCCCAATGCACAAGATATTCTCTAACACTCGATCGTCGCTAAATCTGCATTTTCAACCAAAAACAACCAAACAAGCAACCATGCAATCCAACATCCATACATACATCGAAAATAGCATACATACTACATGTATAATACATCTATATTAACTAATAGGGGAAATCATATCAAAAATAGTTCAAATTAACAATTCGCTAAAAATGGCACGTCGATAAAAAAAATGTGATATCCGATATAAAATCATTTTAAAATATTATTATTATTTTTTATACAAAATCTAGTAGGTGTTTAAGCTTAATAAAATCATTTTTAAAATCAAAAACCATCCCAAAACGTCAATCTAATACTGTACAACCAATCATAGTATGGTAAGAGACAATATCACTCACCTTAACAAAATCTGTCCAAACTAATGCCAAGGCATAGATCTCTCCATCATGAGTGCAATGTAAGAAACCGCATGATAAACGGACCTCGTATGCAAAAGATATGGATTAAATATGATTTTTGATTAATTAAATAATAAATTTACTAATTAAAAATTAATTACCTTAATTATCATCTTAATATCATCTTCCCCAATCCATTCATGTACAGGAATATCACCTACACACAAACTCGCCGTGATCCATACCTTCTCTCTTCTCTACCTTAGCCATTACTCAATGAAACAACGAATGGTCGATTGCAACGTGCACCACTACGCACGTACTCCATGAATATGTCTACCTCATCAAGCTCGGCCCTATGATGCAAGATATGACCTGAAGGTTTCACACGTGGCCTCATATGAACGTATCTTGAAATTCTTGATCGGATCTAGCGAAAGTTGGTGGAAAGGTGTATTTCATAAAGAGAAATCCAACGATGTTCTCCCTTTCACCTATCGCTGCTTGTATCTCTACCTAATCAAAACCCTAGATCAACCATAGAGGAGGTCGATGTCGCTAATGGTGATCGCTCCAAATTCTACCATGGTCGATGCGAAGCTCGCCTCCATACGATCTCAACAGATCTGGTTTCATAATTTATCGTAGCGGATCTCGTGATTTTATTTTTTAAATGGATTTGAGAGGAAGCGACTATGATTTTGTTCCAGGTAATGGAACGGTGAAATGAATAAGTGACTTAGAGGGAAAGGATTTGGTTTAATTTATATTAATATAATATTTCATTTATTTTTTCTCAAATAAATGGTTGTATGTTTCGAGCTCACATGATCACACGACACATCGGATCACAACGAAACTCGTCTATATACATCACCCCATTTTTTCTGTTCTAATGGTATAAATCTCGTCGCTATTTGAGATTGCACCCCGGGATGTTAATGTCGTGCTTTTCGATATTGTTCCAACCATCGGATCGCTCGATCTCTAGATACAGCGATGCCTATACTTATTTTAATTTGCATTGTCAGTCCAAACTCAATGGAAGTGGTCTCGAGTCTTGATTCGACCGTATGCAAAAAATCATATTTTTGGGCCTTTATTTAATTAATGATTAAATATTTAAATCAATTATTTAAAATATCTTATCGTAAAAATACAGGTCGTTGCATAATTAATCACTATAACACATTATATCAAGTATATAATAGAAAGAAAACATCTTTTATTTCAAACAAGATTGGTTATCGAGTTAGATATATGTAACAAACTACATAGTTGCCTACAGGACATACCCATGACTCTATTAGTGAATTCATGACAGGATTCATAGGGATATTTCCAGGATGAACTCTGTTATTGATGACGTGCGCAAAGGGATCGATGATACTCAAAGGTTAAGAGAGTACTCATAAATCGGGGGTAATATATGGTACCTATTTGAGCCATGATGGGCTTTAATCTCCATGATAGGCGATCTGATCTCCATGATGGATGATCTTTTACCTAAAACAACCATGATGGTCGTTCTAGTTTCCTGGCCTTCTAAGTGTCTTGGATTCGAGTACTGAGGAATCAGGATGTTAAGTAGCCTTTGACCATTCGAGTTATCACATATCCAACACCCGAGTGAGTAAATGTGAGGATGGATGATGTGTGTTATGTTTGTTTGATCGTTTATCACCTTACTGATGTCACTTGATGCCGATATTATTGATGTATATATCTAAACACCCATTAGTACTTTAATGTATAGCACACCATGATGATTATGATGTAGAGTAGCATGTATTTTGTATTTGTGCTAACTCTCTTGATGTAGGGACAGGTCGGGTATGACTCTTCATACTATTCTTCCTATTATGGTGGTATATTAGTATTTAGAGATTTGCTACGCTCATATCATATTGTTGTCTGACCTAGGGTTTTATGCTTTGCTTTTATTCCGGGTACTCTTAAATGAGTAGATTAGGGATATCGGGTCTGGTGAACATGTGGACCTGGACTGAGGTCGATAGGGGAGCACTCTCGTATTACTGCATTTACTTATTTTCTATTCTATTGCACAACACTATGAAGCTTGCTAGTACCTTTACTATTTAGAGATAGTTTTTTCATGAGTTATTATTTGATGATTCTATCACTTATGTGGTTTACTGTATGGATCTGTATACTCTGATTCTATGATTCATCCAGTTATTTACTGTCTCGCCTGTTTTATATCTGAGATGTTTACTATCATCTTTGTTCGATGCACTATGAGATATACGATAGGTTCTATGTTGTGTTATTTTACTTTTCAACCTTAGCTATCGTCTTGCATCAGCCAGGCACTGCTATAGCACACTATACATGTATATTGGGTGCCGAGGGTGTAGGGCTTTTGTCACATTTAGTATCAGAGCTTAGGTTGCATTGTTTAACCTAAGGGATACCACGATCCAGTAGAGATAGGGTAGGAGTTCTCACCCACTGGATTGAGAGTGTGTTTATATATGTGCATGAGATCGCGTACTTATTATATATTTTGGTTTTTAAAACTATATAGTAGTATATAGTATATAGGTCACACTGCACATATGAGTACTACTTAAGTGGGATTCCTTATAGACAGACTTATCGTTCTTATTACAGATTGAAGGATGAGTCGTCAAACAAGGAATGTTGTTAGGAACTCCATCTTCGGAGTAGAAGAAGCTGGCTCGGGAGCTGCTAATCCTGATTTGCAGACCAAGTTCAATACCATGATGAGGAACATGCTGTAAAATGCTCAAGTAGCTGCCTCAAATGTTGTTGCTGATGGTGGTGCTTCTGTGCAGGCACTTAGAGTCGATTACGCTAAGCTGAATAAAGACTTTGTTAGTCTTAGTAGTAAGTCATTTCAAGGAATGAAGTCAACAACTGAAGTGTAGGATTAGCTTGACACCTACAAAAGGATCTTCTATGACTTAGAGTTAAATGATGCTACAAAGAGGTGATTGGCTTTCCAATAGCTTTAGAGGCGAGCCATAAACTTGTGGAACGTTGTGAAGGTCGCTACTCCCGAGGACCAGTTTAAAGCCAGATTTGAAGAGAAATTTATATCGATGGCTCAGATGTCGGTCTTATTTTGTAAGTTCGTTGATTTGAAGTAGGAGATATGACGGTCTCCAAGTATATTGCTGAGTTCGATGCCCCGTCAAAATATAGGATTCTTTTATTGAAACTTCATTAAAGAAGAATGAGAAGTTCATCATTAGCTTGAATGATTACTTGGAAGAAAATCTCGTAGTCCACAATGATAAGACTTTTAAGATGTTAGTCGAGAAGGCCTTAAGGCATGAGAGTCTATATCTAAAGCCGAGGACCATTATTCCCAAAGACGATCCAAAGCTGCAATTGTACGAGGAGGCAATAAGAAATGGAATAATAAGAGGAAGCAATTTCAAAACAAAGGTGACCAAAAGAAGAGCAAGCCAGCTCCGACTTGCTACTACTGCTTAGAGAAGGATCATCATAGTAGAGACTACAAAGCCGAGGGGAAGAAATTCTATAATTTCAACAAGGTTGGACATATTTATAGGACTGCCCAGAGCCGTTGAAGCAGAAGCAAGTGGTGAAAGCATAGGCTATCAGTACCGTTCTGACTTTGTCAAATGTTGCGTCGGCAAAGGAGAAGGGGAAAGGCACCATTATTCAAGGTATGCTTTCCATTTATGATGTTCATATACAAGTTTTATTTTATACTAGAGCTTCAAATTTCGAGTGACTTAGTAGACAATTTGGGATTGAGAGCTGAAATAGTTGATTGACCTTTGATTGTGATGAAACTATTGGATGCCCCATTAGCCTATGTATGGTTTGTCATGGTTTGGTCTTATCAAGTCAGGGATGTTATGTTGATTGTGATTGCTTTGTTTTGGGTTTGTTATTATTCTAAGGATGGACTGGTTTCATAGATATAGAGTGATGGTGGATTTTGAGAAATCATTGGTGATGATAGGGTAGATGATGGGCAGAAGGTAGTGTTGGCCGGCCTACCAGATGATGAGGTGATGGTTAACATTCTATATTCGCTCGATATCCCATATGACGAGTTTTCATCAGTGCCTATTGCTAGGGAGTATCCGAATGTATTTAAGGAGGCGACAACACTTCCGCCACATGGAGAGATCGAGTTCCATATTGATTTAGTAAAAGATTCTAGACTTATATTAATGCCTTTAAGGAGGACGAAACATAGAGAGCAGTGGGAGCTCGAGGTGCAAGTAGATAACCTATTACGATGAGGGTTCATTCCTAGAAGTATTTTTGAGTGGGGAGCTCCTGCAGTATTCGTAATGAAACCGAATGGTTCCCTTAGATTATGTGTTGACTACTGTGAGCTAAATAAAGTGATGAAGAAGAACAATTATCCACTCCCACATATTAATGACTTTTTTGATCAACTTCATGGTGCTGGAGTATTTTCTCAGTTGGATCCTGCTATGGGTTTTCACCAACTGAGAGTAAAAAAGGAGAGTGTGCCAATTACAGTGTTTTGCACGTCGTCAAGTTTCTATGAGTGGTTGGTTATGCCATTTAGGCTAACCAATGCGTCGACATACTTTGTTAATCTCATGAACCGTGTTTTCAGGGGTCAGCTAAATAAATTTATGCTTGTGTTTGTTGATGATATTCTCGTCTACTCACAGATCATAGAGGAACACAAGATGAATTTGAGGATTGTTCTTGAGGTGTTAAGGGAGCACCGACTAAAAGCAAAGTTTTCGAAGTGTCACTTCTAAAGAAGGGATGTGCGATTCTTGGGTCACGTTGTTTCTAAGCAGGGCATTGTCGTAGATCCTGCAAAAGTTGTAGTAGTTCAAGATTGGACTAGACCTAAAAACACTATGGATGTGAGAAGTTTCTTGGGGTTAACTAGATATTATAGACGATTCATTTACGACTTCTTAAGGTATCAAAATTGTTGACTCACTTAATGAAAAAGAATTAGACTTTTACTTAGGATGCGAGATGCGAGCATGCGTCATTGAGTCTGAAGAAAAAGTTAATGAGTGCACCGGTATTGACCATTCCGAGTGGACATAAAGAGATGACGGTATATACTGATGCATGTGGTACTGGATTGGATGCAGTATTGATGTAGAGAGGCAAAGTTATTACATATGCTAGTCGAAAACTGAAGCCACACGAGAAGAAATACCCGACCCATGATTTAGAGTTAGCAGCGATTGTGTTTACACTAAAGATTTGGAGGCACTATCTTTTAGGAGAGAGTTTCGAGTTGTTCGCCGACCATAAATCATTAAAGTAACTCTTTTATAGAAGGACTTAACCTTTGTAAGCAGCGATGATTAGAGTTCCTAGCCTCCTATGAATTTGATTTTGCATATACACCAGGGAAAGGTAATGCAGTTGCTGATGCCTTGAGTAGGAGACATGCCAGCTTGAGAGCTATGTTCCTGGAGTGGACGCAGTTAGAGTACATTGTTGGTTATGATTTTCGACCGAGATGTAGGCTGGAGCTAGAGATATTGGCAACCTTGACCATTATACCTACTCTGATTGATCGAATTGGTAATAGTCAGAGACGTGATGCCAGAGTTGATGAGATCATTGCTAAGATTGAAGCTGGAGTAGATTCAAAAGATATGAGATGATATAGACTTGATGGAGACAGCTGGCTCCGTAAGGATGGGAGATTGATTATTCCTGATGTCGATGGGTTGAGGGATAATGTGTTGTGAGAGTGCCATCGTTCGAGACTGACTATTCATCCCAGCAGTAACAAAATGTACCGCAATATGAGGAAGACCTTTTATTGGGAAGGGATGAAGAAAGACGTTGGGACATCCGTTTCAGAATGTATAAACTGCCAGTTGGTTATGGCAGAGCAGAAGAAGCCTAGTTGTTTGATGCAAATGCTAGAAGTTCCCAAGTGGAAATAGGAGTAAATATCGATGGACTGCCAAGGACTCGAGAAGGGTAAGACAATGTTTGAGTCATAGTCAATCGATTGACCAAAAGCGCCAGATTTATGCCAGTCAAGTCAAGTAGAACAGCAGCTAAACTGGTCGACTTGTATGTGATGTGGATTTTATGATTCCATGGTGTGCCAAAGATCATTGTGAGTGACCGAGATTCGTTGTTCACTTGTGGGTTTTGTAAGAGCTTCTAAGAGGCATTAGGGACAGAGCTGCACCTTAGCGCATCTTACCACCCTTAAACTGACGGCCAAACAGAGAGAGTTAATCATATCTTAGAGGATCTCATTGAATTCGCATACAACAATAGTTACTAGTATACCAACGGTATGACACCATTCGAGGCATTGTATGACCAACCGTGGAACGCCCCTTCATGTTGGTGGGAAGCGGGCGAGAAGCTGATACTTGGGGAAGATATGGTTAGGGAAATATCGGAGAAGATCAAGATCATTCGGCAATGAATGAAAGTTGCTTAAGACAGACAGAAGAACTACTCTGATAAGAGACGTAGAGATCTAGAGTTCACTATCGATGATATGGTATTTATCAAGATCTCTCCATTGAAGAATGTAATTCGGTTTGGCAGTAAAGAAAAGTTGGCACCGAGATTTATGGGCCCTTTTCTGATACTAGAGAGGATTAGGAACCTTGCTTATAGAGCTGACTTACCTTAAAGAATGGCGAGAGTGCACAATGTGTTCCACGTTTCTCACTTGCGGAAATTTATGCACGACTCAGGCATGACTATCATACTAGAATAACTAGATGATATTGAGATTAAGCCAGAGGCTCTAAGATGTCATAAGCCTATTTGTATCGTTGGGCGTGATACAAACAGCTCAAGAGAAAGACAGTGAAGTTGGTAAAGGTTCAGTAGAGTGAAGGCGATTACACTTAGGAGACCGAGGAGAGCATGAGGATAGCATATCCTGAGCTCTTTACTTGGTTAGATTTTCTATTTATCACTTTTACTTTCACTTAAGATATCATGACCATGGCACAATATCATGCATGCTAGAATAGGCTTGGACGAATTCTTTTTCCATTTGATTGCTATGTATGCATGCTTGATATACGATGGTTGGCTATACTTGTATACGATCATTAGGCATGCGGGGTGACCCTTTTACTTGATTATGGAATTTTGATGGCGAAATTCCTAAAGGAGGAAGAATGTAACGACCTATATTTTACGTATCGGAGGACGGTAAAATCTAAATATTATTTTTATTTTAGGTCGTATGATTCTATAACTTCGAAAAATACTACTAGAGACATTTTCCATTTGTGGAATTTTTATTGAACGATTTTAAACTGGAAATGTCGTATAGCCTATAACTTTTGATAGGATCCTAATTAGGGTTTGAAACCACTTCCACTAAATCGGGATGATGGTTTCTCTTTCCCTAGAGTGGTCATACTAAAACAACAAATGTACTACTAGGGAGATATGGCTGTTTAAAGTTCCACTTGATTTTTGACGGCTTAATGGGTAATTAGTAAGTTAATGGTAAGACCCAAAACCCATTTTGGGATTATCATGGGGTTAGAGCTGATGGGACTCCTTTCCATCATTTAACTCCTTCCAACAATAGAGAAAAACCCTCCATTAACACTCTCAAACCCAAAAAGTGGCCCCAACCCTTACTTTAATTAGACAAAACACATCAGTTGAAGGGCATTAACACTTAGATTGAGGATTTGTTTTTGAAGACCATCTTGGAGCTGTTGTTCATCCTTGGATTTCTTTCCATTTAGAGTTGCTTAGGATTGAGTGGTTTTAAGCTTATGCTCACTAATTAGCCATTATTAAATGTTTAATGATGTTTTTAAATGATTTTCAAACTTCAAAATACGTTTTATACAACATATGTAAATTTTAAGTAATTTGGATAAGTTTTGTAAATTCATATTCTTATGGATCTCCTATGTTCTTATGGATAATATCCTTAGATTTAGGATTCACATTGATATGCTTAGTTGTATGCTTGTTAAAATATGTTATATGTGATGATTGCTTGAATGTATGTTGCTTGAATGGTTGATAATGCCGAACGAATTGCAACTTAGTTTTAGTAACAAGTCAGGGATCGGTATCGATCCATGATTTTGTCTCAAACTTCATGCGATCGATATGAGTCGACAAGTAAGACCTTATAAAGCTACATTCCAAGTTTCAAGTCATTTGGAGTTTGTATTCTCGAGATATTAATGGACCAGTGGTGAATTTTGAGGTTATGGTCCGGTATAGGATTACTTCAAGGCATGCGCGAGTTAAGGTATGGATCGGTTCAAGTCTTAGGGAAGTTGCATTGAGTCGCTTGGGCAATTGCATGGATCGTTCGCATGAAAGAATGGGTGATAGATTCTAAGGCACGGATTGATAGTGTCCATGGATTGATGACGATCCATGGGATTACTTAGTTCGTGTTAGAGGTTAGACCAATAGAGCAAAGTAGAAGAGATTATACAAAGTGTGGGATCGATGGCTATGGATCAGGAGTACCGATCCATGGGCATCGATCGGTATTAGTTATGGATCGGTGAAGGAAGACTTTCACATGGAGACGCATGGCTTAGTTGAGTCGAAGCATGGGATCAATGGTGATAAATCAGGGCTATGGATCAGTGGTGATGGATCGATGGTGATGAGAGTTGAAGCTACTTCAAGTTCTTTATGCACTTCTTTCAAGACATGATGGTGTTTGCTTCGGGTTTTGAGCATGTGTGCACTCAAACTCATGACAAACTAAACACTTAGCCAAATATGGGATCGATGCTGAACTATAGAGTTCGGTAGTGATTTCGATGATGATGGTGTGTGGTTCAGCGATGATGAGCACATGATGGGAAGTGATGGCTTCAATGATGGATAGCTATACGTAGAGACGCAGAGTAGCAGACTGTGATTCGTAATTAGGGGACTGTCGGTGGAAGGTTACAGGATGTTTGATGGTATTCTACAACTAATGATAGATGTCTATAGTAGTTCCCGACCATAGTAACTTCATAACGGGAGTTGTAAGGATAGTTCTAGGATGAACTCTGCTATTTATGATATGTGCAAAGGGATTGATGATACTTGAAGATTCAGAGAGTACTCATAAAGCAGGGGAAATATATGGTACCTATTTGCCATGACGGGCTCTGTTCTCCATGGTGGGCGATCTGATCGCCGTGAAGGGTGATATTTTACCCCCGATCAGCCATAATGGGCATTCTAGTTTCTTACCCTACTAAGTGGCATGGATTTGATTACTGAGGAACTTGGACGTTGAGTAGTCCTTGGCCATGATGGGTCGTTCAAGTTATCACGTATCCACCGCACTGGGTGAATGAACGTAAGGATGGACACTATGTTTGTTTGATTTTTATCACCTTAGGGATGTCGCCTGATGCCGATATTATTGATGAACATATCTAGACACCCCTTAGTACTTTGGCGTATAGTACACCATGATGACTATGATGTAGAGTAGCCTACATTTTGTGTATGTGCTAACTCTGTGGATGTAAGGACAGGTCAGGTATGACTCTTCATACCATTTTTTCTATTATAGTGGTATATTAGTATTTAGAGATTTACTACTGCTCACACCAGACTATTTTTGACCTGGGGTTTTATGCTTTGCTTCCTATTATTTTGGATACTCTTAAATGAGTAGATTAGGCATATCAAGTCCGATGAACACGTGAAGTTGGACAGAGGAAAGCAGGAGAGCACTTTCGTTTTACTACATTTACTTATTTGCTATTCCGATTCACATCATTATGGAGCTTGCTAATGCCTTTGCTATTTAGAGAGAGTTTTTTTTTAGCTATTATTTGATGTAAAACTCCATAACTTTTGTTGTTTACTATTTGAATCTGTATACTCTAATTCTTCCAGTTATTTACTGTCTCGCCAGTTTCATATCTGAGATATTTACTATTATATTTTGTTGGATGTGTTATGAAATATATGACAGGTTTAGTGTTGTTTTATTTTACTCTACAACCTTGACTACTGTCTAGTATCGACAGGGCACTACTACAGCGCACTATATAGGTATATTGGGTGCTAGTGGTGTAAGGCGGTCATTCATTTGGTATCAGAGCTTAGATTGCACTATTTAACCTAATGGATACCATGATCCAGTAGAGATAGGGTAGGAGTTCTCACCTTAGACCGGATTGAGAATGTGTGTGCCTATATATACGAGAGCGCGTACTTGTTATATATTTTTGTTTTCAAATCTATATAGTAGTATATAGTATATAAGTTGCACTGCACACACGAGTAATACTTAAGTGGGATTCCTTATAGAGAGACTGATCGTCTTTATTACAGATTAAAGGATGAGTCGTCAAACAAGGAATGCTTCTAGGAACTCTATCTCTGTAGTCGAAGAAGGATTTGGCTTGGGAGCTGCTAAACCTGATTAGCAGACCATGTTCAATACCATGATGAGGAACATGCTGGAAAATGCTCAAGTAACTGCTCCAAATATTATTGCCGATGGTAGTGCTCCAGTGCAGGCGATTAAAGCTGATTTCGCTAAGCTGAATAAAGACTTTCCTAGTCTTTGTGACAAACCGTTCTAAGGAATAGAGTCGACAATGGAAGTGCAGGATTGTCTTGACACCTGCAAAAGGATCTGCAATGATTTAGAGTTGAATGATGCTATAAAGAGGCAATTGGCTTCCCAATAGCTTCGGGCGAGCCATGAACTGGTGAAACGCTGTGAAGGTCACTACTCTTGAGGACAGTTTACATGGGACTAGTTCAAAGCCATATTCGAAGAGAAATTTTACCGGCGGTTCAAAATTCTGTCTTATTCCATAAGTTTGTAGATTTGAAGCAAGAATCTATAATGGTCGTCGAGTATGTTGTCGAGTTCGACACCCTTTCAGAATATGGGATGCCTTTCGTTGACCATTCATTAAAGAAGAACGGGAAGTTCATCGTCGGCTTGGTTGATTACTTAGGAGAAAAGCTCGTGGGCCACATTGATGAGACATTTGAGATGTTAGTTGAGAAGACCCTGAGGCATGAAAGTTTATATTCGATGCCGAGGACTATTGTTCCCAAAGATGAGCCAAATCCGCAATTAGGTGGGGGAGGCAAGAAGAAGTGGAATAATAAGAGGAAGCAGTTTCAGAACAAAGGTGTCCAAAAGATGAGCAAGCCAACTCTAACTTGCTATAACTGCTTAGAGAAGGGTCACTATAGTAGAGACTGCAAAGCCAAGGGGAATAAATGCTATAATTGCAACAAGGTTGGGCATATTTAGATAGACTGTCCAAAACCATTGAAGTAGAAGCAAGTGGTGAAAGCATATGCCATCATGTGGTTCTGACTTTGTTAAATGCACTATCGGCGAAGGAGAAGAGGGAAGGCAATGTTATTCAAGGTATGCTTTTCCATTTATGATGTTCCTATATGAGTTTTGTTTGATACCGGGGCTTCACATCCTTCATATCTAGTGACTTAGAAGATAGATTGGGTGTGAGACCCGAAATAGTTGACCAACCTTTGATTATGACGAACTCTGTTGGAGGCTCCACTAGCTTAAGTAAGGTTTGTCATGGTTTGTTCTTATGGAGTCACGGATGTTCTTTTGATTGTGATTGATTTGTTTTAGGTTTTGTTGGGTTTGGTATTATTATGGGGATGGACTGACTTCATAGATACGGGTGATGGTGGATTGTGAGAAGTCATTGGTGACAATAGGGGTAGATGATGAGCAGACGATAGTGTTGGGCTGCCTACCAGATAATGAAGTGATGGTTAGCATTCTATATTCGCTTGGTATCCCATATGACGAGTTGTCATCTGTGCCTATGTCTAAGGAGTATCCAGATGTATTTGAGGAGGTGACCATACTTCCACTGCACAAAGAGATCGGGTTCTATATTGGTATAGTTAAATATGCCAGACCTACAGCGATGTCTTTGAGGAGGATGGCACATAGAGAATAGCGGGAGCTCGAGGTGCAAGTGAATGACCTATTACGACAAGGGTTCATTCATAGAGTATTTCTGAGTGGGGAGCACCCATAGTATTTGCCATGAAGGTGAATGGTTCCCTTAGATTATGTGTTGACTACCATGAGCCGAATAAAGTAACGAAGAAGAACAAGTATCCACTCCCATGTATTGATGACTTGTTCGATTAGCTTCTTGGTGCTAGAGCATTTTCTCGGTTAGATCTTGCGATTGGTTTTTGCCAACTAAGAGTAGCGAAGGAGAGTGTGTCGATTACAATATTTCGCATGTCATCAGGTTTCCATGAGTGATCGGTTATGTCGTTTGGGCTAACCAATACGCCGGCAAACTTTATTGATCTCATAAATTGTGTTTATAAGGGTCGGCTAAATAAATTCATGCTTGTGTTCGTTGACGATGTTCTCATCTACTTGCTAATGGAAGATGAATACAAGAAGCATTTGAGGATTGTTCTTGAGGTGTTGAGAGAGCACCGCTTGGAAGCAAAGTTTTTAAATGACACTTTTAGAGAAGGGGAGTGATATTCTTCGGTCACGTTGTTTCTGAGTAGGGCATTGCTGTAGATTCTGCAATAGTTGCAGTAGTTCAAGACTGGGCTAGACCTAAAAACATGGATGTGAGAAGTTTCTTGGGGTTGGCTGGATATCATAGACGATTCATCCAGGCTATCTCTAAGATAGCGAAACCATTGACTCACTTGACGAAAAAGAATTAGACTTTTACTTGGGATGCAAAATGCGAGCAAGCATTCACGAGTATAAAGGAAAAGTTGACAAGTGCACCAGCATTGACCATTTCGAGTAGGAATGAGGAGATAACGGTATACACTGATGCTTGTGCTACTGTATTGGGCGTGGTATTGATGCAGAGAGGTAAAGTTGTTGCATATGCTAGTCGACAAGTGAAGCCACATGAGAAGAAAAACCCGACCTATGATTTGGAGTTAGCAACAATTGTGTTTACGCTGAAGATTTGGAGGCACTATCTTTTAGGAGAGAGGTTTGAGCTGCTCACCGACCATAAATCATTAAAGTACCTATTAACCATAAAGCTCGCTCAAGAATGTAGGAATAAGAGAAAGCCTACGAAAGAATTGTAAAAGCTTCACAAGAATTAAAGAAAGGGGTTCCGCCATGGTCCAAAAGCACAGTTTCGAAGGCATCGAAGTAGCTTTCGAAGAGATTGCATCGGTGTTACAAGCATTTGATGCTTCTGGAAATATTAAATGGAGTATGGGCTTCCAGAGGAGTCGAAAGGGGTCAAGGCTATCCTTCCGCTTCAGTTGACCCTTCCGAAACAGTTGGTTCCACATGCATAAAGGAGTTTCGTATGTGTTAAAAGCACCTTTCGAAGGTATCAAATAACAGGCTTCCGCACATGCGTCAAACTGTTCGAAATAGTTGGTTTCGCCATTGTTTACCTTACAAAGAGGAACATTCTACAAAAGCGTCCCTTTCGAAACCGCAGATGAGCCTTTCGTATCAGTTGAACCCTTCTATAAGTAAAAGAGAAACTTCACATTTGACCAGTATTGCTTCCCCAAACACTAGAGGATGAGGCTTCTACATTGATCAACAAGAATACTTTCAAAAGCCACCTTTCGTAACCAAGCCTCCTCAAGTGACCTTTCGCAATGATCTTTCTTCCACCATTAAACCCTTTCTAAACCATCCAAATGCCCTTCCTTACTCATTCTAATAGTCACCCATCATGTTAGCACCGGACCTTAACAACAAAGGAGAGGCTTTAAAGGTGATGAAGAAATCGAAAATGTCCATTGTTAGTGTGCTTTCGATAGAGACGGATGGGTTAATCCAAGCATAACAAAAGACCCGAATACCTACTCGCAACTTTGAGACTTTGGGAGCAGATGGACGTAGGCAGAAGGATGGGTGTGAAAGTTTGGAAGAGAGACCTGTCGACAGCTTCAAAAGGATTGCGGAAGGGTCTAATCCGCATCTATAAATACGACTTTTGGGGTCCAATTTGAGGACCGGTTTTTGAATTCTTGGATTTTCTTTTCACTTCTTGGCTAAATCAAATTCTTGTAACCCTAGATCAAATTGGGGTAAAATTTTACTACTTGTAATCCATTCATGAGAAATGAAAATGAGAGAATGCATGGAACTAATATTGATTTCAAATATGAGGATGATCATTTCGACCATTAGCTTGTCTAATGACCAATTGCATATGATATACACTTATCTTCTTAACCCTTATTTGGCATATTCTATGCTATTGAGTTTATTTGGATGTCTTTACTTTAAAGCATATTGTTATCACGTCCAAAGCCCATGCAGCTCTAAATTGACGTGATGATGATACTTCAATATTATTAAGCCAATTGGATTTACGTTGTTTATCTAAAATAAGATTCCATGGCATATTGAATCCACTCTTTACTTAATATATACATGTTATGTTCCGAATCCTTTCGAGGGGATCTAGTCCTTCGAAGGGATTCACCACGTGGTTACTGAAGTTAAACCCTTCAGGAAGATTCCTTCGAAAAGTGCTTGAATACTTTGGAACATATCTTTACTTTCATAGGTATCCTCCCCATGAAAATAGCATCAACCTCTTCGAAGGGGTTCCTTTCGAAGGCATAAAGACCCTTTCAACTCAGTTAGATCTCAACTGTTCCTACTGGGTTTTAACCTCGGGATACTCTAACTAATTCGAAAGGGCTTTCTAAGGGATCATTTACTTCTTTAACTTTACTTTGAGGTGTTGACAAGATTTCTTGTTAACATCTTTGGTGCTAGAAGGAGGGCCTGAACCTCCAACCTTGTCATTTCCTTATAGACTAATTATGGAACATTTGACTTGTTGTAGGAAAATTAAATCAAAAAGACTTAGTCGATTGGATGAGGAAGTAGTACACACAACATTTCTAGAAGAAAATATTATTCCAACCTTCAACATAGAAGGAGTTGTGCCAGGACAACCATCAACTCCAGCACAACCAGATGATAATGCATAAGATAAGGCATTTAGAGAAATGACTCTAGAAATGCAAGAGCTCCTGGAAGCAGCCCTTGCATAGAAATCTTCTAAAACAGCTAAACCAACAACAAAAAACGAAGTAGTCTCCCCAAGGAGGAACTTGAAAGCTTATACGTATGAAGGCAAGAGCAAGATCGACTTAACTTCATCAAAGTAGAAGGAACATCATGCAACCAAAGCCGATCATCAAGGCAGAATGCAGAATAAATCTTTGGAGAAATTTGGAAGCTCAACTTCAAAGGAATACAATCCAAATCAAAAAAGCTATCATAATGCGTAAGTTTATTTAAAGGATGTGGCGGAGAAGGCTGTTAAAGACATGCTAAATGCTAAAGGGAAAAGAACTCTAGACGAGCAAGTGAATGACAACGAACGAGTAGCTCCGTTTATCGACGAAATCATGTCAACAGTAATTCCATCTCATGTTATGATTCCAACTATGAAATATCACGGCACTACTGATCCCGATGACCACCTGATGGCTTTCGATAGCCAAGTGGACCTATATAATGCTTTTGGGGTAGTGCGATGTAGATTATTCCTAGTAAAACTTCAAGGGGCTACCGCAAAATGGTACCGCCAATATCGGGAGAAAACAATTTACTCATGGAAGCAATTCTCCTAAGAATTCTTTGCTCAATTCTGCATATGAGAAGATCCAACAGTTGACTACACTGTTTTAGCAAACATCAAGCAAAGGCAGGGAGAATCGTTGGGTGATTACCTCAGAAGGTTCAATACAGAGGCATTGAAGGCCAAAGACATGAATGATAGAGATAAGCTAATCGCGGTGCATTTAGGATTGATAGAGAGCACGCAATTTTGAAAAGAACTCTCCATCCATGGATGTAAACATTTGCAGGACTTTCACTTTCAAGCCGATAAATTCATTCGAATGGATGAATTATACTATGCTAAAAAGAAAGCTAACCCTAAAAAGGAGAGTGGAAGATTTGGATTTGATCGAGGACATAAAAGGTCAAGGTGGGAAGAGCCCAACAATAATTCAATTGCTTTGAACAAGCCATTGCCTTATATCTATGCCATAACTAAACAGAAGGTCAATTTCCCAACTTCATTCAAGGCCAGAAACAACTCTAAGCAAAGGAAGGGGGTGATTATTGTGCTTATCATAAGGCGAATGGCCATAAGCCTGATGAGTGCTGGCCGAAATTATCCAAAAGCTAATCTGTGAAGGACACCTAAAATAATTCATCCAAGATAAACAGAAAGCACCCCGGACTGGCAATGGACCGCAAAAATTCCCTAGTAATGTTGTGATTATCTTAGAAGATGAAGATCCATTGAACTTGAGTCAACCTTTGAATAGGATTGATGTGATTCATGGGGAACCGCATCCGGCGAGAACTAGTAAAGGAGCCAGAAACATATATATCAAGGAAGCTAGGGAAGGAGTGTTCTCTATCCAGGAAGAGTCCACGTTCAGAAATCCATGGCTTAATATACATATGCCAAATCTTGTCATCACTCTATAAGAGCAAAAGAAAGGAATTCATCATGCCCATAATAACCCCCTTATGATCATAGATCAAATCAAGCTTTCCATAGTATCCAAGATTTTAGTAGACACTGGAAGTGTAGTTAACGTCATCTTCAAACATGCCTTTAATTAAATGGCCATTCCTGAAGATAAGCTAGAGCCTAGTCTTGAACTATCTTTGGGTTCAATAATAAGGGGTCAACTCCGGTAGGGTGAGTAAAGTTATTGGTATAGATGGAAATACCACCATGCTGCAGAACTTTCGAAACTCTCTTTGTGATCATTAATCGGCCATTATATTACAATGCATTCTTTGGCCGTCCTGCGTTTGATGAGGTGGATACTTTTGTCTCACCGAAATATCTGATGGTAAAATTCTTGACTAAAAGAGGTTGGGGTACTATTCGGGGGGAATAATTTAGCTCCCGCTTAATGTATTTTGCAACTCTTGATCAATACAAAATGGAGTACTCTTCTTATTAGGATTCTTGTACTATTTTTCAGCCTTTGGATGATGGATTTTTACATCCAACATTTGAAGCAAAAATAAGATCAAATAAAATGAATAAACATGTGTTTGAAAGGTACATCTCACCTGGGAGCAAGAGGAAGAGGACCGATGCTAACTCCGTAGAAGAAGACGAGATCATCACAGAATTGGATTGCCAAGGGGAAGTGGAGAGGATAAAACCTATAGAGGATCTTAAGGAAATGTGTATAGATCCAACTGATTTAGTCAAAATAGTTAGAGTGGAAAAAGAGTGAGAGAACAACTTGAAAGCAGACTTAATTCAATTTCTTAAAGCTAACAAAGACGTATTTTCATAGTCCCATTCGGAAATGGTCGGGATTGACCCATCAGTTATATGCCACACACTTAATATTGATCCAAACGTGACCCCCATCCGACAAAAGAAGAGACAATTTGACAAAGTTCGATATGACGCCTTGAAAGAAGAGGTTAAAAGGCTACTTGAAAACGAATTCATTCGGGAAGTTTTTTTTACCCAAAATGGCTAGTAAACTCAGTATTGGTAAAGAAGTCAAATGGCAAGTGGATAACCTGCATTGATTACACCGATCTAAACAAAGCATGCCCGAAAGACTATTATCTGCTACCCCGGATAGACCAATTAGTTGATGCAACTAGTGGACATAAGCTATTATCTCTCATGGGTGCTTATTCAGAATATAGTCAAATACCCATGTTCAAACCAGATGAAGAACATACAAGCTTCATTACCGATTGGGGAACTTTTCGTTATAAAGCAATGCCTTTCGGGCTAAAGAATGTAGGAGCCACTTATTAAAGATTGGTCAATAGAACATTCAAGGAACAGATTTGACGAAATATAGAGGTTTATGTGGATGATATGCTAGTAAAATCTCATGAAGCTGAGAGTCACCTTAAAGATATTGAAGAAATGTTTGAAGTATTACGAAGATGTTAGATGAAACTGAACCTCTGAAATGTTCTTTCAGAGTTCATTCTAGAAAGATCTTAGGTTATATTGTTAGCGCACAAGGGATTGAAGCCAGTCCTGACTAAATCCAAGCTATCAAAGACATGGCCAAGCCCAAAACCAGAAAAGATGTAATGAGTTTGAATAGTAAATATGCAGCCCTAAGCAGATTCATCTCCAAGGCAACCGATAAATGCATCCCCTTCTTCAATGTGAATAAGAAAAGAAAGAACTTTGAGTGGGGAGAAGATTGCAAGAAAGCCTTCAAAGAATTAAAAAATCATTTAGAAAGACCACCAATATTATCCAGCCTCGAGGATGGAGAAAGCTTATACTTATATATAGCAGTTTCAGAACATGCAGTTATATCGGTTCTGATTAGAGAAGAAAATGAAACTCAACTTCCTGTTTATTATGTGACCAGACAATTGAAGGATGCCGAGGTTCGATATCCAGTCATAGAAAAGTTGGCTTACTGTTTGACACTCACAGCATGGAAACTCAGGACGTACTTTCAAGCACATCCAATCAGAGTATTAGCTAATTTTCCACTCAAGTAGGTTTTCAGTAAACCTGAGACTTCGGGTAGGCTAGTAAAATGGGAAATTGAACTTAGCCAATATGACATTAAATTTCAACTACGAGCAGCAATCAAAGGGCAAGCATTAGCAGGCTTTATCAATGATACAAACTTTATTAAAGAATGGTTAGAGAAAGAGAAAGATCAAAAGCCCGTATGGCAACTATTTGTGGATGGGGCATCAAACGAGCAGGGAGCCGGAGTAGGATATGTCATATTCACACTAGATGGACACCGTCTACACTATGCAATAAAGTTAGGATTTCCTGCAACAAACAATGTAGCTGAATATGAGTCGATGGTGGCAGGACTAACTCTGGCCTTACAACTTAAAATCCCATGAATTCAGATCTTTAGCGACTCTCAACTAATGGTAAATCAGATAAAGCAGATATATCAGACTAGACAGCAAACTATCCCTATATGTTAAGAAGGTGCTAAAAATGCTTACCTTATTTGAAGATTTTTCTATACACCAAGTACCAATGGGAGATAACTCTCAAGAAGATTCATTAGCAAAATTGGCTAGTTCAAGAGGAGCTCCAGAAACCCATATTGTACTAGTAGAATATCAAGCAAATCCCAGTATTGAAGAGAAAATGCTTGAACTAGAAAAATAACTATTGGTTTTAACTAGATCACAAGCCATGATGCAAGAAAGAGAAGAAAGAGAAATTGGTGAAGAAATTCCATATGAAGAGCCCAATCATCCAAGGGCGGATAACTGTTACAGTAACACTTGGATGACACATATTGTAGAATATCTTACCAATGGGATATTGCCATCTGATAAAATGGAAGCTAGAAGAATCAAACGATAGGCTCCGACCTTCACTATGATGGATGGAATTCTTCATAAA
Organism: Allium fistulosum; assembly: GCA_030737815.1. Taxonomy (NCBI): domain Eukaryota; kingdom Viridiplantae; phylum Streptophyta; class Magnoliopsida; order Asparagales; family Amaryllidaceae; genus Allium; species Allium fistulosum. The sequence goes on from CM060901.1 coordinate 724,733,492, forward strand.
AAAGAATACGCTCTTCCTTACTTAAGATGTGTGAATCCGGAAGATGGGTTGAAATTGCTAAAGGAAGCGCATGCGGGATTTTGTGGAGACCATTCCAATGGGATAAGTTGGCTAAGAAAATAACAAGACAAAGTTTTATTGGCTTCAAATGATTAGTCAAGCTATATACCACGTAAAGAAATGTGAAGGGTGTCAAAAATACTCAAAGATTCTCTATTTACCACCAAGCGACTATGATCTCTAGTCCATGGCCCTTTGATGTATAGGGAATTGATTTGATCGGACGGTTGCCGATTTCTAAAGAAGGAGCAAATTCTTATAGTGGCCATTAATTACTTTACTAAGTGGGTAGAAGCAGAGCCACTCCTCAAAAACACTTCTGGGAAAGTACTTAGATTCGTTATTAAGAACATCATCACTGGATTTTAGGTCCCTTAAAAAATTATATCTGATATTGGAACACAATTTGAAAGTGAAGAATTTTCTCGATTTTGCCATAAGAACGAAATTATCAAAAGCTTTTCTTCCATAGCACATCCAGAGGCTAATGGAGCTGTCGAAGCAGCCAATAAGGCTATTAAGGCCATCTTGAAAAAACGATTGAACAAGGCCAAAGGAAATTGGGCGGAAGAATTACCACTTGTACTTGGGCATATCGCACATCCACCAAAACTGCTATAGGTCATACTCATTATTCCTAAACGTATGGGTGCAAAGCAATGTTACCATTTGAAATTAAGATACCTCACATTGAAGAATTGAATATGGGTTTGATCCAAACCAAGAGTTGAAAAGGAATCATTGGATTTAATATGTGGGCTAAGAGATGAAGCAGCTATTCGGACTACTGAATATCAAAGAAGAATCTCAAAATACTACAACTCGAAAGTAAAGACAAGATCATTCCTAGAAGGAGATCTAGTGCTCCGAAGAGTGATGGTAAACACTACAAAACCCTACAGACGGACCACTAGGACCAAATTAGGAGGGTCCTCTAATTGTGTGCAAAGTAATTCCTCTGGGAGCTTACAAATTATGTCGACCAGATGGCAATATGGTTCCTAGAATATGGAATGCAGAACATTTGTGATCATATTTTCCTACATTGGACGAATAAAGCGCATCTTTTTTAAGAAAAGTCTACATGGTTGGGAGTAGAATTCTCCTTAAACTTGGAAACTACCTTAAATGGTCATAAGCCTTTGTCCGCGCCAAGATGGCCAGGTCAAAGCACCTCCTAGAGGAAGGACAGAGTACTCCTTTATCCGCGCCACGTTATGGCCATGTTAAAGTACCTACAAGCCCTTTATCGTGCCACGCTATGGCCAGATCAAAGTGCCCCTGGAGGGGGTATGGAGTAAGCCATTGAATGCACCACGCTATGGCCAGGTCAAGGCATCGACCGGCCTTCAGTCCCGCCTATAAGGCCTAGTTGGAGCAACTCCTCAAGGGAGGACGAAGTAAGCCCTTGATCCTGCCATACTATAGCCTAGTCAAGGCACCGAACAAGCCTTCAGTCCTGCCTATAAGGCCTAGCTGGAGTGTCTCCTGGAGGGAGGTCGGGTAAGTCCTTGGGTCCTGCTTGTGGATAAGCTAACCAAGTGCACCGAACAACAACGGACTAAGACGTCCAACCCCGAGAAGTGGCACACCAAACAATGACAACATACTAAGCCCAAAAGGTGGCACATGTCAAGAGAATCAAAAACCAGAAGAGGCGACACAAAGCAAAAGATTTGAACAATTAAAGCCCAAAAAGTGGTGTAGAACAAAAGGCTCATATAAAAATTTATAGCCTTTGGCTAATTTCCAAAGGATGATTTTTGGACTTCACCTATTAATACCCGAATTTGGGTTTCAGATCTTTTACTATTAATATCTGGTCTTCACTTATTAATACCTGAATCTGGTTTCAGGTCTTTTACTATTAATTTTTGGACTTCACTCATTAATGCCCAAATCTGGATTCCTGGAATGTTGATATTGAGACCTCTATTATGGAATTCCAGTCTTCTACTAATTTTTGGATCTATCTTACTAATACCGAATCGGGATCTCGGGTTTTTACTATTAACTTTTGGACATCACCTATCAACAGTCAAATCTGGGTTTCAGGACTTCTATTATTTCCATATGAGGATCTCTAAACTTCTATTATTTATCCCCAAATGAGGATTCCTGGTCTTCTATGATTTATTTTCAGATGATGATTTCTTAGCTTATATTATTACCGGACAATTGTTATTGGCCTTGCATCAGTTATTTCCAAAAGACGATTTCCAAACTTCCATTATTAAGGCCGAATTTGGATCTCTGGCCCTCTATTATTAATTTCATAATTAGATTTCTGGACTTCTATTAAACAAAGATGAATTTCTGGTCTTCTCTCATTGTTACCAAAGTTGAATCTCAGGACTTCTATTATAGTTCCCAACTGTGAATTTCTTCTTATTTATTATCCTCAATGATGATCTATTAATTTCCATTACTTAGGTTTCTAGGATTCTATTATCAGGAATTCTAATACTATCACCAATAATATGGACAAACTACTGAAACATATTCTTACATAAATTTTGAATTAACAATAAGAAATGTTGTCTACTTTGCATTTTGTAGGAAAAGAAGTTTGGTAAAGAGGACCATTGAGGATGAGATAATGCAAAAAAGAAATTCTTGGATTTGTTGTCCTAAAGAACAAAAGCTTCTTTCATACATGGGGGCAAATGTTAACCATAAAGCTCACTAAAGAATGTAGGAATAAGAGAAAGCCTACGAAAGCATTGTAAAAGGTTCGCAAGAATTAAAGAGTGGGGTTCCACTATGTACCAAAAGCGAGGTTTCGAAGGCATCGAAGTAGCTTTCGAAGAGATTGGATCGGTGTTACAAGCATTTAATGCTTCAGCAAATATTAATGGAGTATGGGCTTCCGAAGGAGTCGAAAGGGGTCAAGGCTATCCTTCCGCTTCTGTTGAGCCTTACCAAATAGTTGGTTCTGCATGCATAAAGGAGTTTTGTATGTGTTAAAAGTAGCTTTCGAAGGTATCAAATAACAAGCTTTCGCACATGTATCAAACCCTTTAAAACAGTTGGTTTTGCCACTGTTTACCTTACTCAGAGGAGCATTCTACCAAAGCATCCATTTCGAAAGCACAGATGAGCCTTTCAAATCGGTTGAACCCTTCCACAAGTATAAGGGAAACTTCACATGTGACCAGTATTTCTCCCTAAGCACCAGAGGATAAGGCTTCCGCATTGATCAACTGGAATACTTTCGAAAGCCACCTTCAGCAACTAAGCCTCCTCAAGTAACCTTTCATAATGATCCTTCCCCCACCATTAAACCCTTTCTAAACCATCCAAATGCCCTTCCTTACTAATTCTAATAGTCACCTATCATGTTAGCACCAAACCTTAACAACAATGGAGAGGCTTTGAACACTACAAAAATATGGAGTTTTGATAGCACCAATACATAGCGTTTCCGCATAACCTCCTTCCGCCCCTAAGCAATTCTGGGTTTCCAACGCTATAAAGTAAATAAATACGGTGTACTCAACGCTATTTAATCAAAAGGCGAGGAAACAAATTATTTTGTGCGGGAATAAAAATGGGCCTATTCACTTCGTTGCCTCATTTAGAAAACACCATCTTCTTTCCCTTGTTACCTCCAGAAAACAATAACTAAATCGATCCCCAAATTGGTTGTCAACAATCGATTGTATCGCAAAACCCTAACCTCTGTCATCAACAGTTGATCAACTTTTGAATCGTGAAATCGAAACCTCTGTCATCAATATTCGATCCCAATCCCTAAACACAACCACCATTTCAACTGCCTAGAACTCTAAATCAGCGCCTCTCTAATTTGGGGATGGAAAAAGAAGTCGCGAACATGTTATGGAAAAATAATCGGTTTTGGATATGATAATGATTTTCATAGCTGGTATCTGATTGGGAAACTGTTAGGTCAAGGGCAGTTTGGGCTTACTTTTGTTGTCATTGATAAGGATACTGGAGATCGATAGCTGTTAAAAGGATCGACAAAGCAAGGTATTCCTTTTGTTGTATCAAACTATCTATTTAATTATTTATATGGTTTATGTATAGATTAGAACTAGAATTAAAATTTTCTGCTTAAAATTACAGGCTTGGAATACACAAACATCTGCTCAGTTAAGTCTTGATGGCCCCATCGGTCAAGTTCACGCATTGATGGGTGTCAATGAGATGCTTTTCGCTGGAGTTTAGGTATTATTTAGTGTACGAATTATAATGTTTATGATATACAATAGCTTAGCTTGTTACTGTAAACAGTCTTTTTTTTATTTGTCAATTTAATTGCAAGATGGTCAAATTTTAGCTTGGAAGTATAATATGGCAGGGAACTGCTTTGAACCAACAGCTTCTCTTACAGGCCATAGACTTGTTGTGGTTTCTATAGTCGTGGGAGGATCAAGATTATATTCCGGTTCTATGGATCACACTATAAGGGTAAGATTTCTTCTTTGGTTATTTTTGTATCACATGGATTCTTTTTGTGTGAATTTTGACTATTTCAACCTTGTTATACCCACTTAGTTATGTGTCAACTTATTTAGGAATCTTTGGAGAAGTTTGGATTTTGACATGTCATTATTCATTTTTTTATTAACTGGTCTTTAATGCAACATAGACATACCACACTAATCAAATATAATTTTAAACATCTATCCAGTTACCAAATTAATTGTTATTTATTATCGATTATTTCACTTCTGTGAAGTCACATATTTGCCTTGCGTATGTTTACTAGACCTTTTCTATTATATTAACGTAAAGCATAGCCATCTCTATTTACCTACCAATATTACTCACCTTCATTGTATTTTATGTTAGCCTAATCACACAATCCTATCAGGCTATCAGCAAACTGTTGTATTTTTTGGAATTCAAAATTCTATTGAATGTCAAATATCATACTATTGATTATTGTTTTTGTAACACCGCGTAAATTTTAATAATAAATTAAAATGTTAATAAGAATAAAAATGTAAATTTATGTAAAAGGATGAAAGCGTAAATTTTTACAAATGAAGGAATTTGGGAAACCTGACTTTTACATTGTGTTAAGTAGATTTTTCTAGCCGAAGTTCATATATAATTTATTAGAAACATACACCGTATGAAAAAGTTACGAAATGATTATTCTAGTGCGCATTAGGACATGTTATGTTTGGTGGTTGCTTGTAGTTGTAAGTGGATGCTAGTGGTTACGGAAGGATGCATTTACACACACTTGGCACTCATTCTATCTTATTTGATCTTATCTTTAGATCGGCCACCTAAGAGTGCACTTTCATATGCATATGGATGTGTGCTATATATATTCATTCATTATGCATTTATTACATATTACTTATATATATGGTTGTATAAATATGGATGTTGGACATATGGACGATTGCATTTGGATGATGGTTGAAGCATGCATGTAGAACTAACAGTTTTATTAGGGTTTTTGCATACATATGGTTGCATTGCATAAGCATATTTGCATGACAGTAGGTCGATTGTATCAGTAGACCGACTACCTTTTTTGCATTAGATAAGTTCATATGCATTTCACGTGCATAAAATCATAATTTGAATTAGATAAATCTAAGGACAATGGTTGCGGTGTTTGATGTTTGAGTATATGATTGTAGATTTGGATGATGGTTGCAGTTTATGTTCTTCTGTTCTTAGAGATTTCGAGGACGAAATCCTTTAAGGAGGGGAGAATGTAACACCTCATAAATTTTAATAATAAATTAAAATGTTAATAAAAATAAAAATGTAAATTACATAAAAGAATGAAATCGTAAATTTTTACAAATGAAGGAATTTGGGATATCTGACTTTTACATTATGTCAAGTAGATTTTTCTAGCCCAAGTTCATATATAATTTATTAGAAACAGACACCGTATGAAAAAGATACGGAATGTTTATTGTAGTGCGCATTTTGCGCATATTTTGGGAGTAAGATTAAAGAAAGAGTTAAGAAGACTTATTTGTTAATAGATAAGTTGTATATCTGTAGGTTGACTAAAAGAAAAGAAAATTAAAGTATAATGATGAGTATACATTTAAAAAGAAAATAATGAAAGACAAAAGCAATAGTGGCACAGTGGTAACTAGTAAGACATGTGCATTCCAACTAAGTGACCTAGGTTCGAGTCTCGTAGAGTACATTTTTTATGAGCACGGTCCAACCATAAATAAATGTATAAGAATGTAAAAGACTAACATAAAATAAGTATGTAAACAAATATATTAATTAATAGGGGTACTTATTACCAAATACATAAAGTTCATATGTTTATGAAATATTGATTAAAAGAAGAGAACGAATATGAATTTACAAATCTTATTCAACACCCCTAATTAATTCCCTTCACCTGAAGCAATTATCCAGCGGTGTATATGAATTTACAAATCCTATAAATTCTGTCTAAACCTAACCTAATTCTCATTCTAAGGACTACTCTCTATTCTATTCCCTATTATAGCTTCTCTTCCTCTTCTAAATTTTTGTCTTCTTCATAAAATAAATTATATACAAAATACAATAAAGTTAGAAGCAGATTAGTGAATAGCAAGGAGGCTTGAAAAGGAGGAGTTAGGTATGCTTATATGCGTTACAAGGATTTAGGTGAGTGGATAATACCCTATTTTGGGAATTTGCCTATGAAACTTTTATATTTGTTTATATGTTTTAAATTCTATCCTGTTTGGATTGAAATTTGTATTCTTCTATCCAATTTCTATCAGATCTAGTATATTTCCCCTTTTCCTTTCAGATCTATATAGGATTTGGAGGTATGATTTACATTTTAGTTCCAATCTGTTGATTTGAGTATATTTACTCTTCTAAAAATTATAAAAGGTGAATTTTACCCCTTTCTTATCCTATTCATGTTTATCCATTTTCCTCTAAGATAGTTACTTTCAGATCTGATTTGTGATGGGGAAATATGGAAGTTATCTGATTTAAATTGAATGGAGTAAATTGTGTACATATATGTTATTGTACTTTTAGTATCAGATCAATATTCTTCTTCTTTATTCAAATCTGTATTGAATTAGGTATAATTCACATGTTTATTCTAGACTTGTAAATGTGGATTAGATTCATACATTTCCTCCTTTTATTATAAATATGTGAATTAGAACTATTTTCACATTTTCTTCAAATCTAGACAATTGTTATATATTTATAGATTTGGAATAAAATTGGAAGGTTATAGAATATATTCGATTTAGAGTTGATAATCATATGTATTATGTTGTGATGAATGTTTGTATATTGGAGTTTGTACATTGGGAATATTAAATATGCCATAGAATTATGTATAAACAGGGAAGGATATGGTGACTGTGGTTAACAGCGCCAGCAATTGAGGAAGTTTGAGATTGGCCTGATTTAACGAGCTTATTTAATTTATTTTGTTATTTGGGTTGGTGTAAACCCAAGATTTCGCTATGGTATTTAGATTAGTATAAACCCAAGATTTAGTTTTAATTTATTTATTTTCAGCTCTGTTATATTTTATTTCTTGAGTTGAAAATATTGCGGTAGGCAGAAGTCCATAGTGGTGTAATTGTGGAAAGTCATAATCGGAGCAGGTTTGTGGGGATTAAAGGATCTTTGGTTGAGTGTTTCCCGTAGTGCAAAAAGCACAGGCGGAAGCCGCAGTGGTGTAACTGTGGAATAGGGGTGTAACTGGACATGATTGGAGCAGTGGTGTAACTAGCGGAAGATCTTAATTGGGGATTTAGTGGTGTAACTGAATGGGATGCGTGGTAGGTGTTTTGCCCATTTATCGGTGGAAAGCCTGGGGTGTACCGAGCGGAACCGGATATAAGAGGCATTTGGCCACTTGTTGCTGAGAAAGAATACGAGAGAGGTCGATGATTCCACTGAAGCTAGGCTAAACTCGCATGTTCTTTCCATAGTAACTTGTGGAGTAGTTGAGGACAGATGTCCGGCAGGCCGATCAGCGTTTTATTTTGAATTATTACTATTTTACTTAGATGGGTAATCTAAGTCATTATTCTCTTATCTACTTAGATGGTTAATCTAAGTTATTATTCCTTTATTATTCTCCTATATACTTAGATGGGTAATCTAAGTTATGCTCCATCATATTTGTACTTTGGATGGTCAAAACAGACCTAAAAGTTTGATATTCTTATTCCTATTTTAGTATATTATTCATTCACCAGACTTTATGTCTGACCCATTCATATTTTTCCCACCCATAGGAAGACAGTTTAGCAACTGTTGGGATTTAGTAAAAAGGCAAGTTTCACTCCTAGGTTCAACACTGTTAGGGACAGTAGCCTAATCCTGGTTGGTAACCATATGTTGAATACTTTATCATTATTCCGCTGTGAGATTTTATAAACATTACTTTGACTTACCTTTATTATTTTCAGGATACCAAACCAGCCATTCGTGCTCTAGTGGACTTGGATTTTCGGTTCTTCAAAAATTTAAGCCTACTGGGGTGCAGGTTGTCACAGTTTTAATTAAAGACCAGTGCATATAAGCATTCATTGCGCATAACTACATAAGTAATTGAAATACGAACATTGTTTGATGGAATTCGTATCATATTTATGCTTCATCACCTATCAAGGTGGATATATTTCACTATATAGAAATTTTTTATATCCATGAACTTTCCATAATCTAAAGCCTTTGTTCTTCAGTGAAAAAAGAATGTGTCGGTTAAAGAGTAAGAAGTGAAAATAGTTTTTCAATGTATCATCTTTTCAAAATTAAAATATTTTAAAATGTGCACATATAAACTTGGTGAAAAGATCATATTACTCAGCGACAAAGAAACCATTATTTTCTTCATACTGCGAAGAAAATTTTATAATATTATTTGAATTTTACATCTTCATCTATGAACTTTGCCAAATATCATTTTCGAATGAATCTTTAGGTGGAAGAGGGCAACTATCCCATTTGTCATCAATGTATTACCACCATAAATGAGCACATGAATCTTTTTATATATTGGATTTGACTCAAGTAGTAGAGTACTTTTGTTGTATATTTCCTCCTTGATGTACTCATAAGAAATTCCTTTTAAATTTAAGGCAAGCTTGACTCTATGACTGAAAGGACTTCCCCATCTTCCTAACAGCTTTACTTCTTCCGACATTTTCTCTTAAGAATATAGATGTATGCGCTGAAAAGCCGCGTTTATAGATATATAATTGATATAATGAGTGGTTAACTAGTTTGTGTTATAAATAGTTCGTGAGAAGCCTTGCTTCCTAAAGCTTATGATGCTTTTCATTTGGGCATTCTAGATGTTCCTAGTTTTTTTTCTTTTAGAGAGTTCCAACTTCATTTTTTTCTTCTGTTTTTCTTTTTATATAATATATTTTTCTATTTCCATATCTTGGTTCATGTCCTTCAATCAACAACATATTCGATTTTCCAATTGTTTGGTCTTTCATTGCTTTTGATTGTATTGTAAAAAATTAGATTTCATATCTGCACGTTGTGCAATTTGAAAATGATTAATATGAAAAATTAGTATATAACTTTTAAATAACATATTAAGGCACATAGTGAAATGAAACGTGGTGATCGATTAAAAACGCAAGCACCTTGCCTGGACAGTCATACTTGCTATCAGTCATTTGATTCATTTTGTTAATTCATATTACTCTACATATGTGTTTGAAAATGCATATTTGTTAGGCACAATAATTTGTTGCATGCTTATTTTATCAACTTATTAATGCTAACAAATAATCTGACTTACATTTGTTGTGTAATGATTTGAATACATTCTTAGTTCAGCTTTTGAGTATATACATTAGGACTGATGAAGACAAAATACATACCAGGTGTATGAAAACTATAAAAGAATATGAGGTAATTGAAAACTTCCTTAATATAATTTTGTCTGTATTTATGTTGTTCCCATCTCTCTATGTTATTGAAAGCGTTTAACGGGTGCCTATAACTCAAAAACTTCCTGAATTATAATTATAATTGTTTTACTAAAAATTTCAAAGAATTTAAAAGCCATGGTTCTTATAACTCCATCCCAAAAATCAAAAAAGCAATCGTTTGATCAATGTAGAATCAAAAAACCCTGTTATGTTACTGAAGTTGAAGCATTGGCACATGCTGCTGAAATGTTTGATACTTGAAGATTGAAATAAATAAAAATTATAGCTTTTGATGATGTAAAGCATTGAATTTATGTGAGGACAGTAGAATACATTGGTACACATAGCTAGCATTGCTCCCAAACAGAGGACAAGTGCTCCTGCCCATCAAGAGCTTCCTATATATATTGCTTAGAGCCTATAACTATTGGTCTCAATACCAAGTAAACATCCACTGCCATTTCTGTGAATCTCCTACTTTCTAGAATGAAGATAATCAACATAAATGGTATAATAAAATAAAAAATTGCAAAAGCTGAGTGTGTGTTGTCCTTACTGAAGCTAAACATGTGACAGTGCTAACAGATTTGGCTCTGACTACAATGGTGTCTCCCTTAATCATATTTTATGCACAATTTCTTTTTACAAAGAATAGATGTGTAATGTTGTTATTTTATACTATTTACAAAAACATGACGTGTTAAATATTACTAACCTTTGGGAGATGACTTTGTGATATAGCACTATAGGTTAAAAAATATGTTTTACAACTATGTGCATATTTCATTTTATATATTCTTCACTTCTTTTAATTGTTTAGCAACTGAATTGTCTTTGTTGAATACTTGTCCTTCATGGTGAATAATTTATTAGATGAGTTGGTTCAGGACAAAAAGCAATTTATGAACATATTGAGAAAGCACAGTTTGCTGAATCCAAGAGAGAATCCAACAAACATATTTATAATATAAATATATGAATATATATAAGTTTTGGGAGGCAAAACTATATATTCTAGGAGAGTCTGTAAAATTCTAATAATATTCATTTATGGATATTTGGTGACAAGTATTGTCTTTGACCGCTAATGTGTTTGCTATTTAAGATTTCAATATTCTTATTTATTGTGTTTTTCTTTTAAATTCTAATTTTTCTCAGCAATGACTTAATAAGGACTTGATAATGGTATTGGAATTAAGAAAAAAAAAGAAATAAAAGGTGCCAATTTGTTGGGCAGTACATTGTCAGGCTAGATGTGTGATCAACCAATATACTATATAATTCAAACTAATATATGATTATTATTTTTATAGGTTGAACTTTCTATTTAATTAGAGAATGAAGAAACAAAGAAGGCAGTGAAGTGTACACATTATTGACTAAGTAAGTGTTCTTCTTTATCACTTGTTGATTATGATATATGAATGCAAGATGTGTTCATAAATATATATAGTTTGCCAATGCATTATTGCTTGTAGTCCTGTTATTTAAAGGTTTTTTATGTTTATCAAATGCCACCAAAAGAGGAGTAGTATCTGATCTAAACTACCATGATTGTTTAAAATTAGTTTAGTTTATGTGAAGAATATGAATGTGTTCATTCACATGTATTTTGAGGTGATTAATTTCCGTAGAAAGAATATATTTTGATTTGGTACATAAGGTGTAAAACAGTGTCTACTATTCTAGCATGTATTTGATTCAAACCGCTGAGTTCTAATGAGCAACAAGTGGTATTTATCTAGAGACAGAGCTGAACTTGTAATTAATTTTCTTTTGTCAATATGATGCATAAAAGGTCAATCTGAACTTGTAATTATTTTTCTTTTGTCAATATGATGCATAAAAGGCCAATTGCAATTAGCACTAATGTCTAGTGCTTAGTTTTCATTGTAATATTCTATTTATTACACGCAACACGTTGATTACAACGATTGATTAATCTATGTTCTAAACTGAACAACCTGAATGACAGAAGCTTTTGCATTATATACACTAGTATATCAACATGCATGATGTACGCATGCGTATACGCATGTCTAATGTATATAGTTGTAGTGAACTTAGTTTATGATGTTTAAAAGTGTCCCTTGCCCACTTTCATATTTTTTCCTTTTTCGCCTTTTTCCCCTATTTGAATAAAATTCAAAATAGTATTTTTGTAAATTGACGGTTAAAATGACAATGGTTAAAATCGAGAGGCAATCAATATCTTTTATCAATATTACAAAATTTAGGGCAGTCATGGTAACAATCATCACTGCCATTACGGAAAAACTTTACCGCGCTGTTTTTATTGGTATTAATGTATATTTGTTAATCTGATAAACTTGTATCTGTTACATCAATAATTTAAAGAAAAATCCCCACAAACCTTGGTTATATTAGGAACTAATGATCGAAGCTCATAGAGCTTCTCTTTCATCCTGCTTCATCTTTTTCTTTCTGACACTAGAGTGTTAAATTGACCTTTACTTCGGTTTTCTCTTACGTTCAATGATACAGGATTTTCTTCAATAAAATAATCCTCGGGATTTAAATCCAAATTGTTGCCATCAAGACTTGGATCTTGGTTAGGAGAGGTTGATAATGGGTCTGAGGGATAATTGATCCCAGAATCAAAGACGTCATTAAGAAAACTACCATCGAAGAACATGATATCATCAATTGGGTTGGATTCATAAACAGGACTATCGTTAATTAAGAAGTTGATTAGTGGTGTATCGAATGAGTATAGTTGTTGTAGGTACTCCATGTTCAAGATATAATTTACCGCTATGCAACTTAGATATTTATAGTGGGAAGCATGAAAGGGTTCCTTTGTTTATCTACGAGAAATGTATTTCATGTATAGTACAGGGGAATAATTATGAATGCAGAGATAGAGAGTAAATAACATTGTTAAATAAACAAGAACCTAATATTTACATGTTATTTGTATATTAATTGGTAAGCCATATTATTTATACTCTATAGGTATACCTGTATTTCTTTTTATATTATATAAAGATGATGTGTCAATTTCTCCTTGGTTTTTATTGAAATTGCTTTATGCCTACAAGACATAACGATTTAAAGTGAACAAGTTTTTGACTAAAATTTGATTTGTTTTATGCTTTGCCCTTTCTTTTGATTACATGAAGCATATTCGAGTAATGGAACTCTGGAGTGTAACCGGATCAACAACTTGACAATGTGCTAGTTTTTGCATGTGCTTTCCCCTTACTTTTGTTTCAATCACTCAAATAATGCACTGTTGAAATTAAAAGTTCAGGACATGTTACGGCCTCGCTTAAAACAGATTTTATAATATATCTTCGATTCCTTTTTAAACAACAACTTCAATCATTCAATGAAGTTCGCATCTTCCGGTTTTCTAAACATGGTACTTTCTGATGACCTAAATGTATGCAAATTATATAGAGAATTGGAAACACCAAACATGGGCACATCTCTTTCTATTTTCCTCTTATATATGCATAATAGTACTGTGTCAAATTGTTAGGTAGGAATGTAGACAACGGACACATATGCTTGCAAGAGAGAGTTGCTTTAAGAATTCGTCTTCATCTAGGAATAAGCATTTTAAAAAGTGTAATTGAAAAGGCCAAATCATGACTCCAAAAATGCCAGTATCCACATAAAGTTTGGTTTATGACGCAATTGATTCAACTACGCATATAACTTCGGTCCATGACGTATGTAGGAGAAAAAAAAGGTGTGGCTGATTTTGGATTTTTGCCATATAAGCCATGTTTTATAATGCTAAATAGTATGTTTGATGCATGTGCAAACAATAATGAATCATATTTTTATTTAAGTCGTTTGTACGTGTTACAATTTAAAGTCGGACATGAGGGTAGACCTTTTTTAAAAAGAAAGAAGAAAAAAGGAATCTTGAACAATCTAACTGATGTGAAGCGGAAACAGATCGCTTAAAATTTTATGCATTCTTGTATCTTAAATTATTTGATGCTTTTGTGGTCATTTCTTATCAATCATTGGATTTTAATGAGAGGATCTCTCCTACATATATACATATAAAAAATTGGTTGTTCTACAACATCACTTTAAAAATTCATTTTAACTACAAGTTTTCTACCCAAACTCAAATTTTACCTGTGAACTTTTCCATACTTGATTCTTCTTTTTTACTTCAGAAAAATGAATACACACGTCTATAGTTATATTCATGTCCTTTTACATGAACTTAGTATGGGGTAGTGATGCCTACATGCACTACTTTCAGCCAAACTACCTAATCCATATAATGAACTATCTTCCACTTTTCCCCCAACTATGATTTTTTTATTATTAAAAATATAAAATAAAAATAAAATCAAGTTATATAAAAAGCTAAGCTTCCAAAAAATGTATATAATAGTGATAAATAGAAGATTCTGCAAACTAACTCAGATTCTGTAAACATTATTGCATACTAACACAATTGACTTCAACATCTACAATTGCAGCTATGCACCATATATACACTTCAGCTGCTAAGCAGAACAACATCCATTTTACTATGAAGAGGCTAATCAATTTCATATAATTGGAAATAGCACAAAGGAGCATGAGAAATCAATAAGAGTGTCTCCTATCTTCCTGAATAGTTTCATCTTTTACAAATTTTAATTTTATAATTATGGTCTTTGGATACAGCGACGAAATAGATGGATTTACCTTTACTTAACTATTGGTAGCTATACAAACTTATGAATTAAAATTTATATGTATGTATATATATTTACAATTAATTAAATGAATAGCTATTTATATTCAAATTTGTAGACCTATATATAAAGTATACATATGAATACACACAGATGTACTAGCTCTTATTGAAGGTTTTGAAAACTCAGTTTGGTATGTTAGTTTAATATCTGATATCGGTACTAGTTATACTGCATATAACTCACTGGTTGTCTTATTTGGATGCTGAAATATGAAGTTCTTCAGACGATAAATGAATGATGTTTTCGTGTTGGTACATGAGTTAGTTGCCTAAGTTTTGCATCTCTCACGCTCTGTCTTCTATTTATATTATTCCCACCACTGGGCCATTATGAAATTTTGAAAAATCTTATGTTATGTATATAAATTGGAAATTGAGTAGTTGGTATATATAACCTTGCATAAGAGTCTGCTGGCAATAGTTGAGGCAATGTAGAAGTACATATGGAATTACTTTTACTTTTTCTAGACATTCTAAGAGCTTTAGTTATCATGTTCTTGTTTGTTAATATTACCAAGCTTTCAACATTACTATGATTTTTTGAAGTCTTTATGACTTTCTTCCTCTTTTGACACAGCAATGAAAGTAATTCACTGTTTGTTTTGGATCCTACATACCATTCTCAAGTGGAACTAGAATTTTCTATTCTTTTGACTGTAGACTAACTGCTCTTGCTTAAAGTCAACTTTTCACATTTTAAAAGTTAATAAAGAAAAAATAGTAGCACTTGAACAACTACATCGGAAAAAACTGTTGATTAATTTGAATTTAATTCAATGGAAATTTGTTACTGAATTTCATATAAGAATTAATTGTATATCAGATTGCACATGTTGATTAATTTGTTACTGGAAATTTTTTGGATGTATTTTTGAGTTTATCATTGGTCTGATGATCTATATTATTTAGCATCTTTGACACCTAACATATATTCACATATATATTGCGGGCTACTAGGCTTTCATAGTTCTTTGCCATGTATAATATTAAAGTATGAAATATTAACAATTACTAACATCTTGATTTCTTATTTGACATAAACAGGACCAATATTGCAGATGTCAAAGGAGAAAATATCAAAAAACAAAGCAAGATGAAATCAACTATTTAACTGGTTATAAGTAAGTTGTTAATGCAAATATATATGAAGTATTATGTATGGACATGGGTAAAGATGTTTGAACGATATGTATAAAATATTATGTATTGACATGAGCAAAGATGTTTGAATGACATGTATGAAAATGGAAAAGTTATTTGAATATGTATAAATATCGTGCTTTAATTTTCATATTTTTATATGTTTAAATCTTTTGTATTTATATGCAAAGAAGAAATGGGTATGGATGTTATATACGTGGAAAAGTTAAAACAACAATGAAAATATTTAGGAAATCAATATTATATTTAATAGCATTTTATAAAGGCTATCATTTATCAAACGCTGTAGAAATTAACATGCTATAGAAAACTACATAATAGAATTGATAAACGCTATAGAAATGTGCATAAAAACGCTATAGAAATATGTATGACAAATGCTATAGAAAGCAATCATGGATATGTTTTCTATAGCGTTTTTTCTTAATAGCACTGTTCAAACGCTTAGGGCTGGTTAAGGGTGACTATCTATAATTTTGTCTTAAACATCTACTGAATACGTCGATAAATGTAATATAACTTTTCTTTTCTACTCAAGTGGATCGACATACCCAGTAAATGCATAATCCAAAACTATAGGTAGCTAATGAATCTATCAGAACAAAATACAATAACTGAATGTAAATCACATCACAGAACAATAACCAACATCATATATATACATATACACTGATACATCGTCAGTACAATACAATATGAATACATTAATGGTGGTAAACGACCACGCCATATACATCGAATTAATTGTGAATACATCAGAGTCAAGCGGAAAGAAATATAAAATACACAAAAGTGCTAGGGTGATATCCAAGCAGATGCATCGAAGCAAAGTCTCGTAACTGATAGCTAACCTGAAACAACTCGGTCTGACCCGAAATGATTAGTAAAACCAGTATTTGAAATTCCTTTATTATAGGAAATAAATAGATTTTATATTAGAAAAATAATTTTAAAATACTATATAATAATAATTTGAAATTTTCATTTATTTTCAAAATCACTTCAAAATGGTTTAGTGAAAACCATGCTCGAAAACAATGAAAAACAAGAAAGATAACTCAAGACCAATAACTCGAGTTCAATACGAATTCAATTCAAATATAACCCAAAATCAATTCAAATTCTATTTAAATTTGAATTTCAGATTCTCCAAATATAGCTAGTCCATTGATAGGCATTATAGCTTTCAAAACATCTCAAAAACAATCATTAAAAATCAAATAAGAATGAAAGCAAAAATAAGCTAATACACTCCTCAAGTCAATAATTGTTATTGTTGTCGTTTTGCTCTTGTACCGGCAACAAACAAACACAGTTTTAACCAAGCAAACATCAAAATTTTAGAAAACATAAAACATAAAACTTTTAGTACAAAGTTTAAGCTTTCCGAAACATCTAATATTATCAAATTCAGTTAAGAGACAAAGAAGTTATGGCAATTTTAGTTTAGTTTCAACCACAGAGCAAATATTACTTTTATTCTCAGGTTAGCAGTAGCAAAGTTCAATTTTGACATAGAAACACTCAAAATTATAGAAAACTCAACCATTGAAAGTTGTAGTATATGATTTGTGCTTTCCAGAACATCCAAAATCATCAAAATCCGATCAAAAACGAGAAAGTTATGTCTAATTTTGTTTCAGCTTCAAGCATAGAGCAAATATAGATTTTGCTCTCGGGTTAGCAGTAGAAAAATCAAATTTTGACATAGCTAACCTAAAAATTACATAAAACATAAAACATAAAAGTTGTAGTATAGGATTTAAGCTTTTCGGAACATCCACAATTATAAAAATCCGATCAAAAACGAGAAAGTTATGTCTAATTTTGTTTGAGCTTCAAAGATGAACAGAATTCAATTTTTACAGAAATAAAAACATCAACCAAAAATCAATATTCTCAAGTTATTTGCATATATTTTTGCATTTGAAGCTTTGCTTCAGCTAGAGATTGTGAATTTATTAACTCACCTTGCCTTCATGAAGATTGAACTTGACTTAGATGCCAAAAATTAAAGCTTTTAGCCAAGAACAGAGCATCCAAACCTGTAAAACTAAGAACAGGTACATGCAAACAAGGAGAGAAGCAAATCAACAATTATCACTATAAAAATCGGATTTTGATGAAGAGAAGGGTTTTAGAAATCGATTACCTGAAGTTAGCTCTTGAATTTACATTTTTAAAACACAAATTTTCATTTTCATTTGATGGATTTTATAGCGTTTTTGCTTCTGCTATTTAAAGTTTACGGTCTACTATAGCATGTCATTCCATAACATTCTCTGAAACGCTGTAGTAAGGTATAATAGCATTTTTTAAACGCTATTAAAGCCTCAGTTTGTTGTAGTGGAAGGTGATGAAGAAGTTGAAAGTGCTTCCGCTTATGTTCAAACAGCGCAATGAGGAACTTTAACTCATTTGCCACTAAAAGAAGCATACCTTTTGAAGGTGTCAAAAGGCTCCAGAAGTAATGGTAATGGTGAATATCAAAATAATATCCATTATTAGTATGCTTTCGATAGAGAGGGAAGGGTTAATCCAAGCATAACAAAAGACCCGAATACCTACTCACAACTTTGAGACTATGGTAGCGAAAGGACGAAGGCGAAGGATGGGTGCGAAAGGTTAGAAGAGAGACCTTTCGACGGCTTCTAACGGATGGGAACAAAAGGATCCAATCCGCATCTATAAATACAACCCTAGGGGTCCAAGTTAAGGACCGATTTTTGAATTCTTAGATTTTCTTTTCATTTCTTAGCCAAATCAAATTCTTGTAACCCTAGATCAAACTGGGGAAAAGTTCTACTACTTGTAATCCATTCATGAGAAATGAAAATGTGAGAATGCATGGATCTAATACTGATTTCGAATATGAGGATGATCATTTCGGCCATTAGCTTGTCTAATGACCAATTGCACATGATATACACTTATCTTCTTAACCTTTATTTGGAAAATTCTATGCTATGGAGTTTATTTGGATGTCTTGACTTTAAAGCATATTATTATCATGTCCAAAGCCCATGCAACTCTAAATTGACGTGATGATGATACTTCAATATTATTGAGTCAATTGGATTTACGTTATATATCTAAAATAAGATTCCATGGCATATTGAATCGACTCTTTACTTAATATATACATGTTATGTTCCGAATCCTTTCGAGGAGATCTGG
Source organism: Allium fistulosum (assembly GCA_030737815.1). Taxonomy (NCBI): domain Eukaryota; kingdom Viridiplantae; phylum Streptophyta; class Magnoliopsida; order Asparagales; family Amaryllidaceae; genus Allium; species Allium fistulosum. Next base: position 724,752,509 of record CM060901.1, read on the forward strand.
TCCTTCGAAGGGATTCACCACATGGTTATTGAAGTCAAACCCTTCGAGAGGATTCCTTCGAAAGGTGTTTGGATACTTTGGAACATATCTTTACTTTCAAAGGAACCCTCCCCATGACAGCTGCATCAACATCTTCTAAGGGGTTCCTTTCGAAGGCATAAAGACCCTTTCGACTCAGTTAGATATCAACTGTCCCTACTGGGTTATAACCTCGGGATACTCCAACTAATTCGAAAGGGCTTTCGAAGGGATCATTTATTTCTTTAACTTTGCTTTGAGGTGTTGATAAGATTTCTTGTTAGCAGTACCTCTTTTCGTAGAAGGATCTTACCCTTCACAAGCAGCGATGGTTAGAGTTCCTAACCTCCTACGACTTTGATATTGCATATACACCAGGAAAAGGTAATGCAGTTACTGATGCCTTGAGTAGGAGACATGTTGAGAGCTATGTTCCTAGAGTGGATGAAGTTAGAGTATATTGCTGGTTATGATTTTCGACCGAGATGCAAGCTAGAGCCATATATATTGGCAAGCTTGACCATCAGACCCACTTTGATTGAGCGGATTGGTACTAGTTAAAGGCATGATGCCTGATTGGCTGAGATCACTACTAAGACTGAAGCTGGAGTAGAGTCAGAAGATATAAGACAATATGGACTAGACCGAGACAGTTGGCTTCATATGGATGAGATATTTGTGTTCCTAGTATCAATGGGTTGAGGGATGCGATGCTACGATAGTGCAATCATTCGAGATTGACTATTCATCTCGATGGTAATAAGATATACGTGATATGAAGCAAACCTTTTAATGGGAAGGGGTGAAGAAAGGCATTGGGACATTCATCTCAAAATATATGAACTGCCAATTGGTTAAGGCAGAGAAGAAGCCTAGTGGTTTGACGCAACCACTAGAAGTTCGCCAGTGGAAATGGAAGCTAGTATCGATGGATTTCATCGATGAACTGTCGAGAGCAGGGTACGACAACATTTGGGTCATAGTCAATCGATTAACAGAGAGCATCAGATTTATACCCGTCTAGTCAAGTAGAACGACAGCAAAAACTGGTCGACTTGTATGTGAAGTGGATAGTACAATTACATGGTGTGTCAAAGAGCATTGTGAGTGACCGAGACCCTCTCTTCACTAGTAGGTTTCGGAAGACATTACAAGAGGCGTTAGGGATAGAGAAGTACCTCAGCATAGCTTATCACCCTCAAACTGAAAGCCAAACAGAGAGAGTGGATCGTATCTTAGAGGATCTCTTGCGTGCTTGTATACTCGACTTTGGAACTTCGTGGGATGATCATTTACATCTCATTGAATTCACATACAAAAACAGTTATCATTCTAGCATCGACATGGCACTATTCTAAGCATTGTATGACGAACTATGCAACACCCCCTCATGTTGGTGGGAAGCGGGTGAGAAGCTAATACTTAGGCCAGATAAGGTTAGAGAAACATCGAAGAGGATCGAGATCATTTGACAAAGAATGAAAGCTGATCAAGACAAACAGAAGAGCTATGCTAATAAGAGGTAGAGATCTTGAATTCTCTGTCAGTGATATGGTATTTGTAAAGATCTCTCAATTGAAGAGAATGTAATTCAGTTCAGTAGTAAAGGAAAGTTGGCACCGAGATTTGTTGGTCCTTTTTCGATACTAGAGAGAATTGGGAACCTTGCTTAATACGAAGGTGACTTACCTCAAAGAATGGCGGGAGTGCACAATTTCTTCCACGTTTCTCACTTGCAAAAATTTATGCACGACTTAAGCATGACAATCGGCTTAGATGATTACTTAGGAGAAACGCTCATGAGCCAAAGCCGTAATTAGGTAGGGGAGGCAAGAAGAAGTGGAATGATAAGAGGAAGCAGTTTCAGAACAAAGGTGGCCAAAAGATGAGCAAGCCAGCTCCGACTTGCTACAACTGCTTAGAGAAGGGTCATTATAGTAGAGACTACAAAGCCGAGGAAAAGAAATGCTATAATTGCAACAAGGTGGGCATATTCAAATGGACCGTCCAAAACCATTGAAGTAGAAGCAAGTGGTGAAAGCATATGCTATCGATGTTATTCCGACTTCATCAAATGGTCCATCGGCGAAGGAGAAGGGGAAATGCAACATTATTCAAAGCATGCTTTCCATTTATGATGTTCCTATACGAGTTTTATTTGTATCGGGGCTTCATGTTCCTTTATATCTAGTGACTTAGTAGATATATTGGGTTGAGACCTAAAATAATTGACCGACCTTTGATTGTGATGAACCCTATTGAAGGTGCCACTAGCCTATATATGGTTTGTCGTGGTTTAGTCTTATTGAGTCATGGATGTTCTTTTGATTGTGATTGCTTTGTTTTGGGTTTCGTTGGGTTTGGTATTTTTCTGGGGTTGGACTGGCTTCATAGATACAGAGTGATGGTGTATTGTGCGAAGTAATTAGTGATGATAGGGGCAGATGATGGGCGGACGGCAGTGTTAGGCTTTCTAGCAGATGATGAGATGGTGGTTAGCTTTCTATGTTCACTTGATATCCCATTTGATGAGTTATCATCGGTGCCTATTGCTAGGGAGTATCCGGATGTATTTCAGGAGGTATCCGGACTTCCTCCACACAGAGAGATCGAGTTTTGTATTGATTTAGTTAAAGATGCCAAACCTATAGTGATGCCTTTGAGGAGGATGGCACCAAGAGAGCAGTAGGAGCTCTAAGTACAGTGAATGACCTATTACGATGAAGGTTTATTCATGGGAGTATTTCTAGTGAGGAGCACCCATAGTACCTTCCATGAAGGTGGATGGTTCCCTTATATTATGTGTTAACTACCATAAGTTAAATAAAATGATGAAGAAGAACAAGTATCCACCCACACGTATTGATGACTTGTTCGATTGGCTTCATGGTGCTAGAGTATTTTCTCAGTTGGATCTTACGATAGGTTTTCACCAATCGAGAGTAGCGAAGAAATGTGTGCTAATTACAGCATTTCGCGTGCCGTCAGGTTTCTATGAGTGGCTGCTTATGCCGTTCGGGCTAACAAATGCGTCGGCATACTATAAGTGAATAATATATTATTGATTGTTAACGATGTATTTATGTTAATATCAATTATAATTTGGTTATTAACACTCTTATAATAACTATAAAGGATTTAAGGAATGCTCGAAAGCGATAAACGATGACACCTTGTTAAAGTGTTTAATATGGAACATCCAAGATGGACTCCTTACGCGTCGACAATAGGAATTATCATACATGTTGGATTCTTTACAATATCGTAATTTCCTTATGTATTTGATACATGAAACAAATAACAAATCCAAATCACTATAACAAACGGGACCTTTAATAGCGTTTTAAAAACGCTATGAAAGCTTTTAACAGTGTTTTTACGTACGCTGTATATCGACATGCAGTTATATGTTAGGGATATACAATGACAAGAAATAAACGCGTTTAAATGTCCTTTTTAACAGCGTTTTCCTGGTGTCATGAAATCTTTTAACAGTGTTTGGTTGGGTGCAGTTAGAGATCTTTCTTAGCGTTTGTTTCATGCTAAGATAAGATTTTATAGCGTTTTTTCAATGCTGTGATATTTATTTACAGCGTTTCTTTGTTGCAATAGATCGTGCTTTATGTTTTTAGATACAATTTAACGGCATTTTTAAAACGCTGTTAAAACTTTCAACGGCGTTTTAAAAACAATGTGGAATGTTTTAACTTTGTTTAAAAAATGTCGTGGAATGTTTTAATTCCATTTCAACAAACATCCGCCACAATGTGCATATATACCACATTTCAAAATTAGCATATTATATCAATATCACATTTCAAAATCAACATATTATATCAATACCACATTTTGGACACATATTTGATAACCAACGTATGAAATTTCATAATCAAAATACACAATATTCTTACACCAAACATAAATAGTTTGTCATCAATAGTTCAAAAACAAAATATAGAACAAGTAGTAATAGCAAACCAAAAGCAAGTAGTACATACGTTAAAACCAAAAAGCAGTTCTAGCAGCAAAAATATCTTCGATTCATAACTCGTTGCAACCTTTTTTTGCATCACAGTCATCTATCTACCTGTAAAGTAACAGTAATATTGCTTGTGAATCAATTCATCAAAAAAGTGTGCACAAAGTTAAATCGGATTCATAATGCAAACACTAAATATTCATCACACTATTTCAGTAGGCGATTGACTAATACAAGTATATAAACTCTGGTAGTTACGCAAAGACTGTACTATACTGTCACATAGTATTTGGTACAAGTATATAATGAAAAATGTTCTGAAAATTTTCCTATGATTAGTGCAAACTTGACAACCATTCAGTCAGTGATCTTTCCCTATTATTATTAAAGTAAACATATGCATATGCAAGCTATCAAAATTTTCACATGATGCCATATTCTTAAGTCAATCTTGATTTTCTTTTTCAGTTATGATGTTCATAAATTTCCATATTATTTTTTCTCGCTTGGGATCTTTGAATTCATGCAGGCACGATGTAATAATACTTAGCCTGATACACTTATGAGATATATGGTGCATTAAAGCTTCAAACTATGACAGGCTAAAGCCTAAAGGTATTGCAGTTATATTTTACAAGGTATTGCACAATACCGCCTTTACAAGGCGTTGCTTCAGCACTGCTTTCAAAGTAGTGCAAGCACTGACCTGAAAGGCAGTTCTACAGCACTGCCTTTAAAGGCACTGCACTGCACTACCTTTTAGAAGGTAGTGCATGCGCTGACTTACAAGGCAGTGCTACAACATTTCCCTTACAAGGAAGTCAGGACATGGATTTCCAATAAGAGGTGAAATGCATCATTTTCTCGCAAGGTGCAGTTATCAGGAGAAGCTGGAGTGAACAGTGCATGTGAGAATATGCTACTTTGAATTTTCAGTGAGCCTTCCAAGCACTCCTTGTTGGCTTGGAATTATAATTTTGAGCATAATACTAGACTTATAATATTTATGTATTATTGATCTTGGAAAATAAATAAAAGTGGTTTAGTGTGGAGATGTAGCGGTCTGGCTAATGAATGAAAAGGCATATATAATTTACAGCATCTACACAGTAACTACAAGATGACACTAACTTTGCCTAATGAGATGGAGACGCTTGTCTATCTATAAATGTGCGAAGATATTGGCATAATCCCTGAATCCTAGCGTACCTAAAATATATATAGCTAACTGAGTTGTAGAACCACCCTACCATGCATATTGCAAGTTTAATTACGTACGGACCTCTGTATATGTAAACATTGAACCAGCAAGTCGTGTAATATATTGTTTTGTTTGTGCAGTCTCTGACAATTGCGAGTTCGAAGAATGTACTGATAAGTGGGCTAACCTCAATAAACAGCAAACTTGTGCACATATCGATACAGAGCAGCAGTGGTGTAACAGTACGAAACACGAAGATTATTGCATCAGGGAACAGTCCTAACACAGATGGAGTGCACATCATGACTTCGAACGGTGTTGTGATTACAGGACCGACAATACAGACAGGAGATGACTGTGTTTCCATCAAGCCTGGAGTCTCTAATGTCTGGATCGAGAATGTCAAGTGTGGACCTGGACATGGAATCAGGTGATCACAAGTACTATATATAAGTATAGTATTATAACATATTATTAAGATATATAAAGACACTAAAAAACTGATTCTTAAATTTTGTACTGCAGTATAGGGAGCTTGGGAGATGACACATATGAGGCTGGAGTTCAGAATATAGTCGTAAAATCAATGGTGTTCACAGGTATTAAAAATTGCTACACATTTCTATAACAGCGTTTCAAAAAGAAGCATCGATGTCACTAATTTTTTTTATATACATAATCTTAATCACATATCAATAGGAACACAGAATGGTGTACGAATTAAGACATGGGGGAAGCCGAGCACATGTTTTGTGAAAGGAGTTAGGTTTCAGAATATAATCATGAAAAATGTACAGAATCCTATTAATATTGATCAAAACTACTGTCCTGGTTACAAAAACTGCCCTAACCAGGTAAACCGTATTTTATTTTCGTAACTTCAGAGTTTGTTGATAATGTAACTAATGCTTGTGTGTCTTTTGGGTAATCCTCAAAGCTCGGGGATTAAGATAACTGGTGTGTCATTCAACAACATTCAAGGCTCTTCTGCGGCAAAAGTAGCAATGAATAAGGGCTTGCAATACGTTGTCTAGCAGCTGAGCGAATTCGCTTTGTTGGAATTGAGCATGCATTGGAGGTGTTAGAATGCCTTTTATTATTACCAGTAAATAAAACATGGCTTCCAGGCTTTCTTTCATAAGGAAATTCATTGTTAATATGGTATGGTCATCCTGTAAACTTATGTGGGAAGTTTTTCTTTTTCTTATAAATAAATCTGGGTTTATTTATGCCTTCAAATGATCCAGGCATATAGTATGAGCTTGATTCACCTTCTTCTTCTTCACATTTAATTTTGTGAGGTCCGTCTATTTCCAGAAAATTGTCAACTACATTTAATCTAAGAAATTTTGGGAGTAAAATACAAGCAATGAATAAGAAGGGATATTACAAAACCTGGCAAAGAATCAAATGGAGAAGCTGCAGAGTCTTCTTGGTTTATAGGGCTGACCACTTTCTATATACACAACTTAGATGAGTGCCGTATATGAGTAAATAATAAATATCATAGAATATCAACTGATAATGCATTAACACAGATACTAGTGTATAAAAAAGAATCGTGCAATGTAGCAGGTTATTTTACCACTGATACGCTATGAATTTAGAGCACAACTATAATGCATCAAATGGTACACATTCTTGAGCATTGTCCCATCATTATTACCACTTTGTTAATCGCCTACAGTCATTTTTCTTTTAGAGGGAATGATTTATTTGTAGTCAGCACAAATTTATATGATCTTTTCTTTAGAAAGTCCTTAAATTCCATAGCTGCAAAATCATTTAAAATCTACAAAAACTATACAGGATATATTCATTTCGAGTCGCATTGATCATAATTTTAAAGAGTATTATATGGCCCTTTTGTTCAAAGTTATTGCAATAAAGTCACAATGCGCTAAAATAGAAGAAATAAATTGCCAGAAAATTAAATATCACCATTCTAATTTGACTCACTTCTGAATTTATTCTATAATTGCATGTTTGCAGAAAGTAGATAATTACTTTTGACGTTTGGCTTACTTTTAAGATATATATAGTTTATAAAAAATTGCAGTCGAATATTTAACATTGTTATCAAGTTAACAAAGTTAAAGCTTAATTGTATATTATAGCTATTTGTTGCCATTAAAAGGATAATGCATAGTCAAGGTCATGCCTAAGCGTGAACTGGAGATTTGGAAATAGCACACTTCGTAAAAACAAGCCTATCTTCCCATACTGGTAAGTAACCCAAATAATTTTCCTTAGACTCTACTGAATACCTGTACACTGGTCATGGCCGTTGAATCAGCATTCTCCCCGTCTGCATCCTATCTCATTATTGGCGGTATCGCACTACATATGGTGTCTCTACAGCACACTCACTTGAACACTGGTATCAAGTCATACAATCATAATTTTGTACATCGCAATGTCGCTCGTTCATATGCTACAGCCTGCAAGGATTCCATCACTTGCTCAACATACTTTTATCTAGACTTCCATTGCATACTCAACATCACAGCCTCACTCATTCATGTGCAGTTACTCCATATATGCCAGTTCTGCCACTCACTGTCACCTGCTCAACATTCTAGATCTGCTAGTCTATACACACAAATATACTTATAAACAGTTGAGCCAGCCTGCAAGGATTACCTGTGCTCGCGTGGGCATTTCTTAATTGCAACCACTTCCATTCAGTGACACCATCTTATGCAAGGTCCGTATCACTTCCCACCTAAAACTGCAACATCGCGCACTGGCTTTCCAACCTGAATCTGCATCATTTACAACAGTCCCTCAACTCCTACTGTAGCTCAACTGTTTATAAGTATACCACCTTCATTTCACACTATTTATTTTGATTTACAACAGGCCATGCAATGAACATCTATTTTGATTTCAACCAAAATAGATGCACTAACTTCATTCCACACTTTCAATACATATAATAATATGATGGAGTAGTTTGGTCGTAAATATTTACTTGGTATATGTTAGTAATAACATCAAACTAAGATATGTTGTCAATTTCCCAACATAAGATATGTTAGTAATAACACCTTCATTTCAATACACTTTCAATACATATAATAACATCAAACTAAGATAAAAAAATTAAAGTGCACATGTAAAAAAATGATGAAAGCTTATAATAAAAAGAGTTACCTCAATTTCCCAACATAAGTCTTGTTCGATCGAGATATATTGTCAGCGTTCATAGAGATTATATATTTGCTTACTGTACAAAAGAAATCACATACTCTTATTTTTAGTCACAAAGAACCGAACTCAAATCCATCATAGCTAACTTTAACACATTTTCAATGGCAAGACAATCGATATTCAAAATATAAAAAAACCCCAGCTTCTTAATAGTCAAAACTAATGGCGGCGAAGTCAGTGATAGAACCTCCTACTTCTTCATTCGAGGAAGAATTCTCCTTTAAAGAAGATAATCGATGAAAGAAATAGAAAGGAAAATCGGAATTCGAACATGAAGAAACCAATAGAGAATATTCCATGGAAGAATAATATATTCGAAGTCGAGGCTTAAATCCAACTGAAATTGTCCAAAAAGATGATGATAGTTTACCCGAAGAGCAAGAAAGTGAATCAGAAAATTCAGATCCTAACCCAAATTCCATTAATAAAAATCCAAATGAAAAAATCCAAGAGGAGGATGGTGATAGTTTCGAAGAAAGCAATCAAGAAGAGGAAGAAAGTGAGCAAGAGGAAATGTTTCATGATCCAAAACCCATTAATAAAGGAAACAAATTTCTCCCCCATAGTCTACCTTTTGGCCTCAACCTTCGCTCCTTCAACACCATCGCATCTCTCCATAGCGCCACTCCAACTTCGATCTCACCATCGTTACCTCCATTTTTACCATACCAAAACTTCGACACGAGACTTGAAATAAATTTATTGCATATTTGAAGTGAAATTTGTCCAAACTTTGTCCAAACTTTGTCCATTAACAGGCTCAATGCTTTGATTAAAACTACATGAGGAAAGGCCCGACCCACAATAAGCCTATTAGAACGAAATTGAAAACCAGGCTTGAGTCACTAAAATTTTAAATGCCGATCTCAATTTCTATCTCAACCAATCATCAAAATATAAAAGAAACCTAGCTTCTTAATAGTCAAAATTAATGGCAGCAAAGTCGGCGATAGAACCTCCTACTTCTTCATCTAAGGAAGAATTCTCCGTTGAAGAAGATAATCGAAGAAAGAAATAGAAAGGCGAATCGAAATGCCGAACAAGAAGAAACCAATGGAGAATATTCCGAGCAAGAAAAAAAATATTCGAAGGCGAGGTCTAAATCCGTCACCAAAAATCCAACTGAAATTGTCCAAGAAGAAGTTGAGCAATCAGGAAAAATCCAACTGAAAAAATCCAAGTGGAGGATGGAGATATTTTCAAAGAAAGCAACCAGGAAGAGAAAGAAATGAGCAAAAGGAAATATTTCATGATCCAAAACCCGTTAACAGAGGTAACAGGATGTTCCTCCGTAGTCTACCTTTTAGCATTAACCTTCGCTTCTTCCAACACCATCGCACCTCTCTTGTGATGACCCACCTTTTTGGATGGTTTAAATAGACAATAAACCACATATGTCTAACTCAAACCATTCAAAATGGAAGATTGTCAATGGGGTTAAATATGAAAAATAAGAGAAAAGAAAGAAAGCAAACACATAATCTCGCAGCGGAATGACAAAATATAATAATCAAATAAACAGTTCATCAAGCTGTTTTACAATATACATTTGATTACACAATTTTTACAACATAATCGATGTACAATCAACAAACATACCAAAATAATGCAACGAAATAATAATAGTAAATACGATCTAGAGAACTCCATCTTCATCTTCAATGAATAGTGTCTTCAACACTGAAATACTAAGGCTAACCCCGAGCGTAATGAAAAGACAAAACACTCGAGTCAGAACTAAAAGTTCTTATGTAAGTTAAATCAACAACAAATAAATATGAGTGTAATAGCTTCAGAGATGTTTACAGGATTTTACATCTCCTATCAAGTGTACAATGTGAGTGCAATAACTTAAGAGATGTTACAGGATTTTTCATCTTCCAAGGATCTGTCAAACTATCTATATGTAGTAAGATACGTTATATATGTAGTGTCTATTAGTAATGTAAAGTATTAAAATAGCGTTAAGGCTTTACATTAACCCCTTTTAACACATTTTTAAGCATTGTCCTACAGTTTGCCTTAGACACCACCAGTAACGTTGGTAGTCAGGGAGGCGCCATGATAAGACAACACTAAAACAAAATCGTAGTGGTCGCGAATAAGGATAAAGAGTATGACAAGGCACGTGAGGCGATGCCCAAGGTAGGATAGTACCGTTTTGCGTTTCTTGACTGGTGGTAACCCCTAACGGCCCTCCGTGAATATCCATCCCATAATCAAATCAAGGTGCACCGATCAAGTCGAAATCAATATAATAATACGAAGAACAGATGTTGCTAGAGGTAGCTAGCCTCATTGGTCAGATATGGCTCCTGTTTTAGTCATTTCAAATTGGCACAAGTGTCGGGTCATCCATCATCGTTCTCTTTCTTCAAATCCAGCAAACGTTAACCAAATCCAACCACTTCATTCTGGATCATCCACCACGTACACAGTTGTTAAAGTGGTTCCAATATTGACAGAGAGTATGCCAATAAGAGGCCCCGGTCTCTTTAACAAACAAATGTCATTTTTGACACCAGTTGGTTCTTTTACATTTCGAAACCGATTCATATTTGATATCAAAATATCATATTCACTTCAAAAATATCACTTCATTTCAAAATACCATATTTACTCAAAATATGTCATTTTCACTTGAAAATACCATTTCAAATTCCCACGTAGGTTATAACCTCATTTAACCACATTTGCATTTAAATCAACGATTTATATATAAACATTCCAACTTGCACAGTTTGAATTTTTAGAAAATAGTTTGAATAATTATAAATAGTTTAAATAGTTTAGAGATTTAAAACAGTTTAATATAAAAAGGTCTGAGTATTGAAAATGGTTTATATAGTAAAATAGTTTGGAAAATCTAAATAATTTGAATATCAAAAGGAATAGACTTTAAACAGTTTATATTAAAATAATTTATTTTGAAAATAATATCAAATCAAACTGTTTCTTTCCATTTCAACAAATCTGGGCCCGTGTCCAAATTTCAAATCAACAAAGCTCAATTTTCAATCTTTCATTTCAATTGACTCAATTTCGATTTAGTTTCAAATTAACTTGATTTCAATTTCTATTCGAATTAACTTCAATTTTTGAAACGTTCATTTTTAACTTAAAATTCGATTCAACAATTCAATTCAATGATTTAAATTTCAATCCAATTCTTATTTTAAACCATTTCAATTCGTACAATTTTAAGTCCAATTTCAATTTACCGATTTAAAACAATTAAATCAAATTAAACTCCATGGTTCAATTTTAAGGTCAAAATCTTTAAAATAATCCAATTTTCCGAATTAAAGTCATATATCGATTATAACTTCACATTTCCAATTCAATTCTTTAAAACCATTTCTTTTAACCAATTTCAATTTCAACATTTCAAAGCTTGAATTAGAAAATAATTTAATTTATATAAATCCACAGTTTATTTCCTTTAAAACGATATCATTGACCAAAATCCAAAATCAAGATTTTAAAACCATTTAATTTAACCAATCTGGTGTCCGTATATAATTTTCTACCCTATGGCCAAGTGATCAGTTATTTCAATTTTAATTATATGGATGGATATATATCATTTCAATCCAAATCAAAGTGTCATAGGTACATATCATTTCAACCTATTTTTTAATTCATTTCTAATGGTTCAAATGATAATATAAATAGGTAATAACAAGAATATGTCAAATAAATAAACAACCATACATCCATCGTCGGCATACAATAACCACTAACATCCAAATCAACCAATATATCACAACAATTGTCAGTGTTAACTAGCAATTAAATTCAATATTAATTTAAATGTCAATTTAATTCAATATAAAATTCAATTTCAATCAAATGTCAATTTAAACTACCAAACAACAACCAATAACATTCTTATCACTTCATAAATTTAATTCGACTAAAATAAGAAAATTTAGTATTGCGTGAGGGGGTTAAATCACTCACGTTTGATTTATAACTAATTAAAAATCTAATAAAAGCCCAAAAATCCAACAATCTCCAAATTCAACCAAACTAGTTTCATGTTGTTCGGAATTTTGATACGAACCTAACGCAAGAAACCATGCACGAATACGAGTTCGTATGTAAAAGTTATGCCAGCTAGAAGTTTGAATTTTAAATTAAAATAAAACAAAGGGTAAATACGTAAATTCTATCACCTTCAAACCCTACCCACGTCCGCTCGAACCCTATAGCCACTACCCTCACGATGCTGCCATGCCAACTCCATCCACCATCTCGACCATCTGACCTCACCGTCGCGTTCGCCTCCACTAGCCGCCCTACTTGGTCACCACACGACCAACTCTGGCATCCCCAAGCGCTCTGCGCTGCCACCACCCTATTTCACCGATTGTGGCGAATTTGAGTCCATATTCAATGATCCAAACTGATAGATGCACTCTACTCATCATCCTCTACGTGCCAGCGCTTCCCGGTCGTCGATTGGTCGACGATCCACCGTTAAACGTGAAACCCTAGCATGAATGGTCGAGAATATTTCACCAATTTCTAAACAAATGGAACCTCCAATCGAAGAACCAATCAGATGCAGATTACGTTCGTCGAGAGCTTCGTGATGATATATTATATGATAGGATTTGAGCAGTTTCGATTTTTCGATTTGATTTGGAATTGTAATTTAGGGTTTGGGTTATTCACCATTGAGAAGGAGCAGATAAGAACGGAAATTGTACGTACAGAAAATAGAATAGAGATACTTGGATTTATAACAATATATATATATATATGCAGAGATGGATAAAAATGGATGGAACAGATCGAATGGGTTGAAGCGATAACAAGGACCCGAAAAGCCCGTTTCGTTCCCGAAACGAAAATAGATCATCCAATATATCGAAATATAGGTTTTCAATATTTTTAAACTTAATGAAACTAATTTCAAATCCTAATTCTATCATATATTGAAGTTAGTTCTTAAGATCAATTTATATTCATTTAAATTCCTTTAATTGATTTCTACGCGTTTCGATCTCACACGATCAAACGATAAGTCCGATCGCTACGAAACTTGAAATCCTATAATAATTCACTATTACAGATCCGATGAAACTGGTTTCGTTGAAATCCAAGATAGTGCCCAAAAGAGTAATTTTACATGTTAATTAAATGAATTATTATTTTAAAATCAATTTAATCACTTTTAAATTCAAATTTAAAAGTTAACCATTTTATCATTCTTGATTACGTAGAAATTTAATGATCTTTTGAAATTCAATTTTCCATGTTAATTTCAAGATTTAAATATTAAATTAATTTCAACGTTAAATTACAACGGTAATAAAACCCCAGTTTATTATATTTTAAATTTAAATAAATTCTATTATTTTGATTTACAGGTTCTTTATATTAAATCAACAGTTCTCTTATGTGTAATTTATTTATTAACATAAGTTTCCATTTTATTTCACTCAACTCTACAATTAACATCTTTTACCATATTAATTGCAATATTTCAATTACATTAAATTTCATTAATTACCAATTTAATATTCAAAAAGGATTAATTAATGAGATGAGGAATAAACCAATTGTTACAACTTAGTAATTCATATCTATTAATTTATTGTTCACCGCAAGGAGTATAAATCTACTTACCAAATAGCTGATTTCAAATTCTATATTAAAACTAATTCCAATTAAATAACATATAATTTCACCATTAATACAATATTTAATTTATTCTTTATTAACCTTTATTAATACCAATAATTGGAATTACATTAAACGGTTGTCAATTTCATTCAATCAACATTATTAAATTATATTCTGCTAATTTTTTTCCATTAATAAGTCATAAATTTTAATTTCTCACAATATTAAATCCCAGAAATCTTATTAAATTTTATATTTTTAATTATCAAAAATACGGGTCATTACATCTCTATAGCGCAACTCCAGCTTCGATCTTACCATCATCATCTCCATTTTTACCATGCTAAAACTTCGACACGAGACTTTAAATAAATTTATTGCACATTTGAAGTAAAGATTTGTTCAAACTTTGTCCATTATTGGGCTCAATGCTTTGACTAAAACTACGTGAAGAAGGGCCCAACCCACGACAAGCTTGTTATAGCCAAATTGGAAACCAAGCTTAAGCTACCAAAATTTTAAATACTGGTCTCGCTTTCTCTCAGAACCATTCATCAAAATATAATAGAAACCCTAGCTTCTTAATAGTCAAAATTAATGGCGGCAAAGTCCATTCTGAAGAAACGTCTGGAAAAGGATAGAGGCAAGTGGGTAGGTGAAATCCCAACAGCATTATGGGCTTATAGCACCACTTATAAGTCTGCAACTAGCCATACTCCATTCGCCCTTGCTTACGGCTTTGAAGCCATCATTCCTGTAGAACTTGAAGTTCCTTCCCATCAATGACTTATTATGACCCCTATTTCATTATAGAAAAATATATAAATGAGGATTTGCAATCCAATTACAATTAAACTATGAGGAATTAAACAGAAATGCGAATCAGAATCCGCATATGAAGAAACCTATGGAGAATATTCCAAGAAAGATACAAAATATTCGAAGCCGAGGCCTAAATCCATCACCAAAAATCCGACTGAAATTGTCCAAGAAAAAGGTGACGATATACCCAAAGAGGTGGAAATTGAATTAGAAGATTCAGATCCTAACTCTAAATCCATTAGTAAAATTCCAATTGAAAAAATCTAAGAGGAGAATGACGATAGTTCCGAAGAAAGCAATCAAGAAGAGGAAGAAATTGAGCAAGAGGAAATATTTTATGATCCAAAACCCATTAACAATGGTAACAAGTCGCTCCTCCATAGTCTACCTCTTGGCCTCAACCTTTGCTCTTTCCAACACCATCGTACCTCTCTATAGTGCCACTCCAGCTTCAATCACACCATCATCACCTCCATTTTTGCCATGCCAAAACTTTGACACGGGACTTGAAATAAATTTATTGCATATTTGAAGTCAAAATTTGTTCAAACTTTGTCCGTTATTCAACTTAGTGCTTTGTTTAAAACTGCAAGAGAAAGGGTTCGACCCACAATAAGCTTGTTATAGCCAAATTAGAAACCAAGCTTGAGCCGCCAATTTTTTTTAATACCGATCTCACTTTCTCTCAGAACCAATCATCAATGTATGAAAGAAACGCTAGCTTCTTAATAGTAATAATTAACGGTGTCGAAGTCGGCGATAGAACCTCCTGCTTCTTCATCCGAGGAAGAATTATCCTCTGAAGAAGACAATTAATTAAAGAAATGAAAAGGCAATTCAAAATTAAAATATGAAGAAACCGATGAAGAATATCTCGAGGAAGAAACAGACTATTCGAAGCTGAGGCTTAAACCCATCACCAAAAATCCGTCTGAAATCGTCCAAGAAGAAGATGATGGTCTACTTGAAGAGGAAGAAAGTGAATCAGAAGATTCAGATCCTTACCCTGAAATCGTCAGTAAAAATTCAATTGAAAAAACCCAAGATGAGAATGGCAGTAGTTTCGAATAAAGCAATCGAGAAGAGGAAGAAAGTGAGCAAGGGGAAATATTTCATGAACCAAAACCCGTTAAGAAAGGTAACAAATTGTTGCCTCATAGTGTATCTTTTGGTCTCAACCTTTGCTCCGTCCAACACCATCCCACCTCTCCATAGCGCCATCCCAGCTTCGATATCACCATCGTCACCTCCATTTTTACCATGCTAAAACTTTGACACGAGACTTAAAATAAACCCGTTACATATTTGAAGTGAAAATTTGTTCAAAATTTGTCCATTATTTGGCTTAATACTTTGATTGAAATGACATAGGAAGGGCACGACCCACAATATGCCTGTTATAGCCAAATTGGAAACCAGGCTTGAGTCAACAAAATTTGAAATACCAGCCTCACTTTCTCTCAGAACCAATCATCAAAATATAAAACCCTAACTTATTAATAGTCAAAGTTAATGGCGTCAAAGTCATTGACAGAACCTCCTGCTTCTTCATCGGAGGAAGAATTCTCCTCTGAAGAAGACAATCAACTAAATAAACAGAAAGGCAAATCGGAATTCGAATATGAAGAAACTGATGGAGAATATTCCGAGGAAGAAACATAAAATTTGAAGCCCGGACCTAAACCCATCACCAAAAATCTGACTGAAATTGTCCAAGAAGAAGATAACGGTCTACTCGAAGAGGAAGAAAGTGAACCAAAACATTCTGATCTTAACCCTAAATCCATCAGTAAAAATCCAACTAAAAAAATCCAAGAGGAGCATGGCAATCGTACCAAAAAAGTAATAAATAAGAGGAAGAAAGTGAGCAAGAGGAAATAATTCATGATCTAAAACCCGTTAACAAAGGTAATAAATTGCTCCTCTATAGTCTACCTTTTGGCCCCAACCTTCGCTCCTTCCAATGCCACCGCACCTCTCCATAGCGCCACTCCATCTTCGATCTCACCATCGTCACCTCTATTTGTACCATGCCAAAACTTTGACAAGAGATTGAAATAAATTTATTGCATATTTGAAGTGAAATTTTGTTCAAACTTTGTCCGTTATTTGGCTCAATGCTTTGATTAAAACTACTTGAGGAAGGGCCCAGCCAACAATAAGCCTATTATTGTTAAACTGGGAATAAGGCTTGAGCCACCAAAATTTTAAATATCAGTCTCACTTTGTCTTGGAACCAATCATCAAAACATAAACGAAATCCGAGCTTCATAATAGTTAAAATCAATGGCGACGAAGTTGGCGATATAACCTTCTACTTCTTCATTCGAGGAATAATTTTCCTCTGAAGAAGAAAATCAATTAAGGAAACAGAAAGGTGAATTAGAATCCGAATGTGAAGAAACCGACGGAGAATATTCCAAGGAAGAAATAGATATTCGAAGCCGAGGCCTAAATTCGTCACCAAAAATCCGATTGAAATTGTCTAAGAAGAAGATGACTTTCCACCTGAAGAGGAAGAAACTGAATCAGAAGATTCAGATCCTAACCCTAAATCTGTCAATAAAAATTCAACTGAAAAAATTCAAGAGGAGGATGGCGATAGTTCCGAAGAAAGCAATCAAGAAGAGGAAGAAAGTGAGCAAGAGGAAATATTTCATGATCCAAAACCCGTTAACAAAGGTAATAAATTGCTCCTCCATAGTCTACCTTTTGGCCTCAACCTTCGCTCCTTCCAACACCATCGCACCTCTCTGTAGCGCCACTCTATCTTCAATCTCACCATCGTCACCTCCATTTTTACCATGCTAAAACTTCGACACAAGACCTAAAATAAATTTATAGCATATTTGAAGTGAAAATTTCTTCAAACTTTGTTAATTATTAGGCTTAATGCTTTGATTAAAACAACATGAGGAAGGGCCCAACCCACAATAAGCTTGTTATAGCTAAATTGGAAACCAGACTTGAACCATCAAAATTTTAAATACCAGTCTCACTTTCTCTCGGAACCAATCATCAAAATATAAAAGAAACACTAGCTTATTAATAATCTAAATTAATGGCGGTGAAGACGGCGATAGAACCTCCTATTTCTTCATCCGATGAAGAACTCTCTTTCGAAGAAGATAGTCAATTAAATGAATAGAAAGGCGAATCGAAATCCAAATATGAAGATACCTACGGAGAATATTTCGAGGAAGAAATAGAATATTTGAAGCCGAGGTCTAAATCCATCACCAAAAATCCGACTGAAATTGTCCAAGAAGAAGATGATGGTCTACCGAAAGAGGAAGAAAGTGTACCAAAAGATTCAGATCCTAACTCTAAATCGGTCAGTAAAAATCCAACTGAAAAAATCCAAAAGGTGGTTGGCGATAGTTCCGAGGAAAGCAATCAAGAAGAGGAAGAAAGTGAGCAAGAGGAAATATTTCATGATCCAAAATCCATTAACAAAGGTGATAAATTACTCCTCCGTTGTCTACCTCTAGGCCTCAACCTTCGCTCCTTCCAACACCATCACACCTCTCCATAGCGCCACTCTAGCTTTGAT
This sequence comes from Allium fistulosum, assembly GCA_030737815.1. NCBI lineage: Eukaryota > Viridiplantae > Streptophyta > Magnoliopsida > Asparagales > Amaryllidaceae > Allium > Allium fistulosum. The sequence goes on from CM060901.1 coordinate 724,770,929, forward strand.
CTCACCATCATGACCTCCATTTTTGCCATGCCAAAACTTTGACACGAGACTAGAAATAAATTTATTACATATTTGAAGTCAAAATTTATTTAAGCATTGTCTATTATTGGGCTTGATGCTTTGATTAAAACTACATGAGGAAGGGCCCGACTCACAATAAGTCTGTTACAACTAAACTAAAAACTAGGCTTGAGATGCCAAAATTTTAAATACCGGTCTCGCTTTCTTTCAGAACTAATCGTCAAAATATAAAAGAAATCCTAGCTTCTTAATAGTTAAAATTAATGGTGGCAAAGTCGGTGATAGAATCTCCCACTTCTTTATCCGAGGAAGAATTCTCCTCTAAAGAAGACAATCAACTAAAGAAACAGAAAGGCAAATCGAAATCCGAATAAGAATAAACCTACGGAGGATATTCAAAGGAAAAATAGAGTATTCGAAGCCGAGGTCTAAATCCATTACCAGAAATCCGACTGAAATTGTCCAAGTAGAAGAAGACGGTCTACCCAAAGAGGAAAAAAGTGGATCAGACGATTCAGATCCTAACCCTAAATCCATCAGTAAAAATCCAACTGAAATAAATTTAAGAGGAGGATTTGATAGTTTCGAAGAAAGCAATTAAGAAGAGGAAGAAAGTGAGCAGGAGGAAAGACTTCATGATCCAAAACCCATCAAGAAAGGTAACAAAATACTCCTTCGTAGCCTACCTTTTGGCCCCAACCTTCGCTCCTTCCAACACCATCGCACCTCTCCATTGCGCCACTCTATCTTCGATCTCACCATTATCACCCCCATTTTTACCTTACCAATACTTTGATATGAGACTTAAAATAAATTTATTGCATATTTGAAGTCAAAATTTGTTCAAACTTTGTCCATTATTGGGCTTGGTGCTTTGATTGAAAATACATGAGGAAGGGCACGACCCACAATAAACCTGCTATAGCCAAATTAGAAACCAGGCTTAAGACGCCAAAATTTTAAACACCGATCGCACTTTCTCTTAGAATCAAAATCATCAAAATATAAAAGAAATCTTAGCTTCTTAATAGTAAAAATTATTGGTAGTGAATTTAATGATAGAAACTCATGCTTCTTCATCCTAGAAAGAATTCTCCTTGAAGAAGACAATCAACTAAAGAAACATAATGGCGAATCAGAATACGAATATGAAGAAACCAACGGATAATATTCCGAAGAAGAAATAGAATATTCAAAACCTAGGCCTAAATCTATCACAAAAAATATAATTGAAATTGTCCAAGAAGAAGGTGATGGTCTACCCAAAGAGGAAGAAAGTGAATCAGAAGATTCAGATCCACACCCTAAATCCGTCAGTAAAAATCCAACTGAAAAAATCCAAGAGGAGGATGGCGATAATTCTAAAGAGAACAATCAAAGAGAGGAAAAAAGTGAGTAAGAGGAAATATTTCATGATCCAAAACATGTTAACAAAGGTAACATAATGCTCCTCCATAGTATACCTTTTGGCATCAACCTTTGATCCTTCCAACACCATCACACCTCTCCATAGCGCCACTCCAGCTTCGATCTTGTGACGACCCAGATTTTTGGACGTCTGTTAGTCGGGAAATTAACTGATTTTATTATTGAAATAATAAGATTAATTAGTCAAACGAATAATTGCTGATAATTAAAATATCAGGATATATATAAATTGATTTAAAACTGTAATAAATATTATAGAAGTGTGAATATAAATTTCACCATTTAAACTTTAGATCAAATATTCAGTGATGTATATACAAATATATACAAACTTTATGATGTTTAATATATATATAAATGTGTAAATGCATATATATATGTGTATAAACCAAGATAAAGTAAAATATGAGAGAGTTTGAATATAAACATAAATAAATATATATGCTGTAACATTCCAGAATTTAGTTAATTTAAATTCGATAAATTATCTTAACTTTTGAATTTAAATTAACTAACTTTCTAGAGAAATAAAAATATTGTTAATGTTAATATAGACATAAGAAAACAATAATTTAAACGAACCCTTTCATTTAGTAATAAAACAAAACAGCCACCATTAAAATAAAAATAAAATGTATTTATAATAATCAAATTAAAACATAACATGCTGAAAGTATACAAAGAAACCATGCTTGCATTAAATGCATTTACTCCTCGGCCATAAACAAGATCTGCCAAAGCAAACTTGTACTTAAAAAAAAAATACAGAAGATTTTAAACAAAGATGTGAACCAGGTAACAAGGCAGGTAGATAAACAATTACAAAACAAACAAAATTAGTACTTACTAGGAAATTAAATAAGATGCATGTAAACTTAGATGGGAACAAGAGCATTTAATGTCATCATCTCAGCAAGCAATATATCATATCAGCCCAAACTTCAGATCAAAGAAAATGTAAAATATATGTATATATGTACAACCTTGGCTTATCCAGTAAGTTTCATTTTCCCCACATATACAACTATCCTGTCTTCATTTATTTCAATTCGAACAAAACTAAGTAAAACAGAAAACTATTACTTCCATTCTGCTACTTAAAGCAAACAAAATACAATTCAACAAAAACAGACAGGATTCAAAGGGAAGATCAAAAACTGTAGATTTCAAAAACAGGAGGTGTTCTCTGTTCACAAACCTTGCAAGTGAGTAAACATGGGTTTTAAAATTTAAGTACATTTGAAACTGAACAGTTGATTCTTTGATAATATGGTGTTTTGTTTTGAAATATAGTTTATGTTTATATATGAGTTGTCCTGTGAAATATTGGATAAACTGTATGTCTCTGTTTATTGATACAGAGTTGAATATTATTCAAACTCAAAATTTATTTTCTTCTAATCATTGTTAAGCTTTAAGTTTCAACTGAAACAAGATGTTTAAACTTAAATTAAGATTTAAAAAAAAAACTGGTTAAACTATGTTGAAGAATATACCACTTTAACTTGTTCTACAGGTAATCGAATAATAACTTGATAAATGTGATTGTTATAAAAGCTAATACAAGTTTATAACTTGGATTCTTACTGCAAGTTATGGTTTTTAAAACTAAAATGGAGATTTTTAGTTCAGTATTCCAAGGGCAGTTTGTAATTGAACAAAAATTGTATTTTTACAAATTTCTAGTGATTGAATCAATAATAAATGTTGGAATTTGTTTTGAAGCTAGAATGAACATCTGTGATGTTGGGAAAATTGTCGAATAATTTTTCGAATGCAAAAATTGATCGAACGAATCTAACTTAGGGTTTAATGTTGGTTTGTACTATGTTTTGAAAATGTGACGAGTTAATCTTCTATGCGTGATCGAGTTGCACGAATGTCTGGAGAATGGCTGCTTGGTGGGTTGTCGTGGGACGGACGGAGTTCGAGTGTCTCTGGTGGTCTGAGCAGCCGGGGCGAAGTGGTTTTGAGGTGTGGGTCAAGCTTCAGGGTTCGAGCAGTATGCTAAATTTCGATTCGTAATTTTTGGAGGCGAATCGCGTTTTGATTTCGAGTTTATGGGAGTTTTGTGACTTGCTGATGGTCGTGGGGTTCGCCGGAGTTGAGCCAAGTTGCCGTGCACGTGTACGGCATGGGTTTGGGTGTCAGCAGCGCCGATTTGTCTTGTGACTCGAGTCGTGCTCGAGTAAAAGAGGTGGTAGCTTCGAGTTTTTCTTTATCGTGTGCGTGAATAGGTTCTCTGTTGCTAAAATCTATATCTAAGTTCAACTAAACTTAAAGCTTACTGGAAAAGAAAAAAAAAGAAAACAGAGAAGAAGAAGAGTACGAGGAAGGGTAAGGGGAAACCCGGGTTATACTCGAGTAAACGCAGTGTTTACTTCGGGACCATATTTTTGCGGCTAAGCCTAAATACCTTTAAGTTATTCGGTTAACAAAGTTAGTACTAATTAAATAAGAAATGTTAGTAAGATTTAAGCTAAGAGTTGATTTAAAATTATCAAGTAAGGGTTACAAAATGTAAGATGATTTATTTAATTTAGGGTGTAAGTAATTAAGAATGTAAATTAATTTATACTGGTAATTAATGAATAATTTAAGATTTAAATAAATTTGTAATTAAAGATTGATATTAATAATTTTTTGTTTAAATCAACTTGAGCTTAAGAATTTAATTTACTATGTAAAGTTTACTAATAAATAGTGGCTAACAAATTAATTTAGTTCAATTTATTAACTAAGGATAACTTATGGAATGTGGTTAAGTATGATTACTTAATGAAAGTAATTAGTTAATGATGTAATTAAGGAATAATTAGTCAAGGAGGATTAATTAAGATGAATGGTTATGGGATGGTTAATCGATTGGGTTGAAATTAATTAATAAGCAGGACTTAAAGGTGACTGATTTGATTAAATTATGGCTAATTAGATTTATTCGAGACGGTGTGATTGATTTGTCTTGCTTATGTATGATTGAATTATGATTAAATGCCATGAATTGATTGATACCTCTGATATGAAATGATTCGTGATATGTTGTGTTGGGTAGGCGCTGGTAATATGGTTATGTATCAATAATGGATTGCTGAGTAAAGGTGACGTCTTTATTTAAAGTTGAATTGCATTTCACTTGAATAACATGTGTTATGATGAATTGAATTCGAAGAGACCGGAGTCGGGTACTAGTTAATACCCGAAACCACTTCGATTCCTTATAAAGTGATAAGTGAAATAAATAGACTGGATGGAATGATTTAAGTAAATGAGACCTTTTAATCTAAGTTTTGGTACTTAGAAATTGAGATGTGAAATAAGTGATATCTATAATAACTTGTGATGTTGTAAATTGATACGAGTTACCCGGGTTATATAAGCTGTATGCTTTTGCATTCCATGTTAGTTGAGTTTACTCACGCTGGTTTCCAGCCTGACCCGGGTGTTACTTTGATGTAATGCTCGGGTCAGACCGAGTATTACAGATTTCAGGTAAGGACGTTCTGGAGCTCAGGAGACGAGCTGGATGGCAGGAACGTATGGAGTGTATTCCGCTGTGATATATTGTTGTATATTGGGACATGTTGCTTATATATGTCCAGTGATTGTGTATATGTTGTAACTCTGATGTATTAAAATGTAATTTAACTGATACAGTTTGTATAAATGGTATTATATGATATTATATTTGATCCGCTGCGAATGTGAGATTCTGTGTTTTATTTTCTGTTTTTTTTCTTCTATCTCTTTCTTTTCCCTAACTATCTGGAATTTTCGGGATCGAAAAATCCGGGTCGTTACAGTTGGTATCAGAGCGAAGGTTAAGCGAAAACCTTGGCTCTGGTGGGTATACTCATAAGGATAGGGTCAATAGTACCCTAGAATGAGTTGAGTGTTTATATATATATATATGAGAGCGTACTTGTTATTTTCATATATAAAGATTTCAAATGATTTTTATATAAGATTATATTTGATATATAAAGCAATATTCCTTTTAATAAATGTTAAGGTAATTGGTTGTTAAATCCTTGGAATCAAATAGAATAATGAGAATTAAGAGTTAATAGTAATACAACCAAATTGTAATTGAATAAAGATAAATTTGAAATGGATTTAAACTGAAATTAAACCTTGAATTTGGGGAAAAGTTTCAGAATAAAGATAATAATAAATTGGTTTCCAAATATGATAATCTTGGTTATTATCATAAATGGTTGTTGTGTTTAATAATAAGATGTGTATTAATGAGTGAGCAAAATAAAATGTGCTAAGGATCTAAACTTAGACGAGTATAACTTGTAAATTAGAACGGATTTAAATTGTGAAGTTTAACCCTAAGTTTAAAAACATTTGAATTGGTTCAAAGTGTTAAAAGAAAAGGATAAATAATATTCAGAATATACTTGAATGTGATCTTATTTTAAAATAAGAAGTTGTTTGAAAACTTAAAAAAAAAGATCTGTCTTAAATTAAAACCAAAGGTGGTTAAAATTTTAAAGTATAGCCTGGTGGGCTAAGAAATAAATATGTATATATGGATACCAAAGATGGGTTGAAATAAACTCTAAAATGTTGAGTTTTAAATTTGGAATGTAATGTGAAATCCCAAGGTGATAAGTTTTTGAACTTATAAGATTATTAATGTGAAGTTTAAAATTTGAAGTGGGAATTCAAATTTGAGTAAGTTTGGCGAGATTAAATTGAATTTAACTTAAGGGAAGTTAAATAAGTTTGGAATAAACAACCTGAATTGGAAATTTCAAGATGAAATTTAGGTTTAACTTAGGAAAGTTAAATGGGTTGATTTGGTAAGGAACTATATGTGGTCTCAGATAGGATTGAGATCTGGAATGGGTAGTGTATGATGAATGTTTTAAATAAATTGGATGATAGATTGGGGTAATATCAATCCCAATATTGGAATTAAATGGAATTAAACTTTAATTTGAAATTACTTAAGTAATTTTGATTTTAAAGATAAAAATTGAACTTGTGAAAATGGGATCACCTTGAACATTAAGATTTGAATGTTTAAAATGAACATGTAAACTGAAATGATTAAGGATTGGTTCCAAGACTGAATTTGGGTAATAAATTGAATTTCAAAGATTTAATTGTCTAAAAGGGGTTTGAATTATTATTTGAACTTTGAAATAAGTTAAGTAAAGATAATTTAAAATGGAATTTTGAGAATTGAACTCAGAAATAAAATTGTTTAAAGATATTGATTTGAAAATAAATGTTAATTGAATTAAGGGAATAAATCAACATTTGAAAATTTAACTCGAATTTATATAATTCGAGATGGTTTGAAATTGAGATTTAAATTGAACTAGTTCAAACTGAATTTGATTTGAACTAATGGGAATTGTGATTTATGATGGATAAGTATAAAATTCAAATGAGAAATTTGAATTGGATTAATTTGAAATAAAATTGAAGTTATTCAAATTGGGATTGAGTCAATTTAAATGTAAGTGGAAATTTAAATTGAATTTATGGAAATGGAGATGGGGTATTAAACAGTTTGACTTTGGACTATTTTCAAAATAAATTGTTTAATATAAACCTATTTTTCCAAACTATTTACTACACAACTTTTCTTTTTAAACCTAAAACTATTTTAAACCTGTTTTACAATTACTTTGGAACTATTTAACTATTTTACAACTGTTTTATAAACTAATTACTATTTTTCTACTACTTTATAAACTGATTACTGTTTTTCAACTATTTTATAGGTAATTACTATTTTTCAATTATTTTACAGTTACTTAACTATTTTACAGCTATTTTACAAATTAAAATTTATCTTTCAACTATATCTATTTTTAAAATTTTCAAGCTAATTTGTAAATATAAATTAGTCGGAGTTCAAACTGTTATTGAGTAAATACCCAACTGAGATAAGAATTGAAGTGATAATCCAAGTGGGGATTTAGCCAAATGTGAATAAGTGAATAAAATCAAAGTGAGGGTGAATAGAAAGGAAATTGATTTAACTAATAATCAATGAAGATAAATACGTAGGATGTACGTATATTATTCTATTCGTATAGTGATTTGATCCAGATTCGAACACAGAATTTCGAGATAGTATTATCGATCCGAGTTGGGATTTTTTCCGCTCGATTTTCGACGGCGAACCTGGATATGGATTTTTGGTTGATTCTGGATATTCTCTATCGTAGTTGTGACTATGCAAGGAGAATGACGGTTTCTGATCAAGAAACCAGATCTGAGTCCGCACTAGGAAGTCGGATGGACGATACTAGTTCGGAAGTGAAATTGTGTGATCGAGTGAGCGATCAGATTGATATTGCGTACGAATGATATGGGGACATCGTACGGGTTTGAATGAAATTAGCATTGAAAATTTGTGGATAAAAACTGAAAAGATTTTTGAAATTGAAAGTATATTTGTGAAACTGACAATGAATAAAGGTGGAAATTTGATTTTGAAGTTATAGATAAAAGGTTATAAGATGATTTTTGAAATGGATCAAAATATATTTGTGAATATATGAGGAACTAAAATAAAATAAATTTAAAATTTATATTTCTATGGTAGAAATTAACTTTATGGAAATAAAGTGGAAATTGAATATTTTTTTGAGTTAAAGTTTACTTTATAATAAAAGTAAGAAATTTGGCAAGTGACTTTATAAAGTAATCAAATTTGAATATTTGATTGAGAATAAACAAAGTTACGTATCTTTATTATATATGGTAAACTCCCCTTATTGAATCTATTGCCAGAAGAAAAAGATTTTCGAAAATATCTGAAGTATAAAAAGTGAATTTTTACAACTACAAATTGATTCAAAGATTTTTCAAACTTTTATATATATATATGTATTTATAAAAAGGATTTTTGAAAATGATTTTGAGGAAAAGTTTTTGAAACCTATGGATTTGGAAAGGCTTTTGATTTTGGGAAAAATCAATATTTGAATTTGGAAAGTCTAATATGAGGATTATCGATTTTGAGAATCGATTTTGTAAAGGAGCTTTATATGTGATTCATACTTGGTGTATGATTTGGAAAATACTATATGTGTATAGTATAAAGTGTTTTGAAAGTGGCTCTAGGGAAAAAGGCGCTCCCTTGAATGAACTTCTCAGGAGTGCCACTGAGTGGTACTGCCTGGAGCCTCTAAAGGGGAGGTTCTAAAGTTGATCCTGTGAGGAGTCCGGACAAACTAGTTCTTGAGGATTATTTGGTAGCGAAAGTCGATGGCGCTGATGCCTACAGAGGCATTTGGGTTATGTTGTGACGACAGTGTAACTCGATGTCGCTGCGACCTACTGTGTGGGGACCATAGCGAAAATCGTGTGGAGGATGAGTGCCAACAGTCTACACTTGATTCTGTCGGGATGGCAGCGCAACATCGGTAGACTGCGGTCTATGGTCAAGTGGAGGAGTTTCATTCTTTTGGCAGCGAAATTCGGTGGCGCTGATGCCTACAGTTATATGGGTCTTTGCTGTGATAGCAACGTATAGCCCGGGTATAACTGCGATCTGTAGCGGGTTCCATGGCGTAATCGAGTGGCGCGGAGACCTACAGTTATCTGTGGATTTTGCCGGGACGGCAACGTAACCATCGGGTTAACTGCGACTATGGATGGGGGTGATGATTTCCAGAGCATTTTTAAGAAAGATATTTCCTCTATTTTCGAAACTGTTTCCTATATTTTAAATAAAATTATTTTTCCAAAGTATTTTCACTGGGTGTTGAAAACGAGTTTACCGAGTACTTATAGATTTTCAGTCTTACGCTTGATCAACGTATGACCGAATTTCTATGAGAACAAGGATGGACTTATTAAGACATCGAGTTATAAAAAGTATTTTTGTATAAAACTATTTCCATAATATAGATTTTGAAGTGTTTTAAAATTTTAATACAAAGGGGGTAAAAGAGTTAAAGGTGTTTAAGGAATAATTTAACTAAGATAAACAGTAAATTAAAATTCTCGCTTCGTTCCTTTTCGAGGACGAAAAGTTCTAAGGGGGAGGAGTGTGACGACCCAGATTTTTGGACGTCTGTTAGTCGGGAAATTAACTGATTTTATTATTGAAATAATAAGATTAATTAGTCAAACGAATAATTGCTGATAATTAAAATATTGGGATATATATAAATTGATTTAAAACTGTAATAAATATTATAGAAGTGTGAATATAAATTTCACCATTTAAACTTTAGATCAAATATTCAGTGATGTATATACAAATATATACAAACTTTATGATGTTTAATGTATATATAAATGTGTAAATGCATATATATATGTGTATAAACCAAGATAAAGTAAAATATGAGAGAGTTTGAATATAAACATAAATAAATATATATGCTGTAACATTCCAGAATTTAGTTAATTTAAATTCGATAAATTATCTTAACTTTTGAATTTAAATTAACTAACTTTCTAGAGAAATAAAAATATTGTTAATGTTAATATAGACATAAGAAAACAATAATTTAAACGAACCCTTTCATTTAGTAATAAAACAAAACAGCCACCATTAAAATAAAAATAAAATGTATTTATAATAATCAAATTAAAACATAACATGCTGAAAGTATACAAAGAAACCATGCTTGCATTAAATGCATTTACTCCTCGACCATAAACAAGATCTGCCAAAGCAAACTTGTACTTAAAAAAAAAAATATACAGAAGATTTTAAACAAAGATGTGAACCAGGTAACAAGGCAGGTAGATAAACAATTACAAAACAAACAAAATTAGTACTTACTAGGAAATTAAATAAGATGCATGTAAACTTAGATGGGAACAAGAGCATTTAATGTCATCATCTCAGCAAGCAATATATCATATCAGCCCAAACTTCAGATCAAAGAAAATGTAAAATATATGTATATATGTACAACCTTGGCTTATCCAGTAAGTTTCATTTTCCCCACATATACATCTATCCTGTCTTCATTTATTTCAATTCGAACAAAACTAAGTAAAACAGAAAACTATTACTTCCATTCTGCTACTTAAAGCAAACAAAATACAATTCAACAAAAATAGACAGGATTCAAAGGGAAGATCAAAAACTGTAGATTTCAAAAACAGGAGGTGTTCTCTGTTCACAAACCTTGCAGGTGAGTAAACATGGGTTTTAAAATTTAAGTACATTTGAAACTGAACAGTTGATTCTTTGATAATATGGTGTTTTGTTTTGAAATATAGTTTATGTTTATATATGAGTTGTCCTGTGAAATATTGGATAAACTGTATATCTCTGTTTATTGATACAGAGTTGAATATTATTCAAACTCAAAATTTATTTTCTTCTAATCATTGTTAAGCTTTAAGTTTCAACTGAAACAAGATGTTTAAACTTAAATTAAGATTTAAAAAAAAAACTGGTTAAACTATGTTGAAGAATATACCACTTTAACTTGTTCTACAGGTAATCGAATAATAACTTGATAAATGTGATTGTTATAAAAGCTAATACAAGTTTATAACTTGGATTCTTACTGCAAGTTATGGTTTTTAAAACTAAAATGGAGATTTTTAGTTCAGTATTCCAAGGGCAGTTTGTAATTGAACAAAAATTGTATTTTTACAAATTTCTAGTGATTGAATCAATAATAAATGTTGGAATTTGTTTTGAAGCTAGAATGAACATCTGTGATGTTGGGAAAATTGTCGAATAATTTTTCGAATGCAAAAATTGGTCGAACGAATCTAACTTAGGGTTTAATGTTGGTTTGTACTATGTTTTGAAAATGTGACGAGTTAATCTTCTATGCGTGATCGAGTTGCACGAATGTCTGGAGAATGGCTGCTTGGTGGGTTGTCGTGGGACGGACGGAGTTCGAGTGTCTCTGGTGGTCTGAGCAGCCGGGGCGAAGTGGTTTTGAGGTGTGGGTCAAGCTTCAGGGTTCGAGCAGTATGCTAAATTTCGATTCGTAATTTTTGGAGGCGAATCGCGTTTTGATTTCGAGTTTATGGGAGTTTTGTGACTTGCTGATGGTCGTGGGGTTCGCCGGAGTTGAGCCAAGTTGCCGTGCACGTGTACGGCATGGGTTTGGGTGTCAGCATCGCCGATTTGTCTTGTGACTCGAGTCGTGCTCGAGTAAAAGAGGTGGTAGCTTCGAGTTTTTCTTTATCGTGTGCGTGAATAGGTTCTCTGTTGCTAAAATCTATATCTAAGTTCAACTAAACTTAAAGCTTACTGGAAAAGAAAAAAAAAGAAAACAGAGAAGAAGAAGAGTACGAGGAAGGGTAAGGGGAAACCCGGGTTATACTCGAGTAAACGCAGTGTTTACTTCGGGACCATATTTTTGCGGCTAAGCCTAAATACCTTTAAGTTATTCGGTTAACAAAGTTAGTACTAATTAAATAAGAAATGTTAGTAAGATTTAAGCTAAGAGTTGATTTAAAATTATCAAGTAAGGGTTACAAAATGTAAGATGATTTATTTAATTTAGGGTGTAAGTAATTAAGAATGTAAATTAATTTATACTGGTAATTAATGAATAATTTAAGATTTAAATAAATTTGTAATTAAAGATTGATATTAATAATTTTGTGTTTAAATCAACTTGAGCTTAAGAATTTAATTTACTATGTAAAGTTTACTAATAAATAGTGGCTAACAAATTAATTTAGTTCAATTTATTAACTAAGGATAACTTATGGAATGTGGTTAAGTATGATTACTTAATGAAAGTAATTAGTTAATGATGTAATTAAGGAATAATTAGTCAAGGAGGATTAATTAAGATGAATGGTTATGGGATGGTTAATCGATTGGGTTGAAATTAATTAATAAGCAGGACTTAAAGGTGACTGATTTGATTAAATTATGGCTAATTAGATTTATTCGAGACGGTGTGATTGATTTGTCTTGCTTATGTATGATTGAATTATGATTAAATGCCATGAATTGATTGATACCTCTGATATGAAATGATTCGTGATATGTTGTGTTGGGTAGGCGCTGGTAATATGGTTATGTATCAATAATGGATTGCTGAGTAAAGGTGACGTCTTTATTTAAAGTTGAATTGCATTTCACTTGAATAACATGTGTTATGATGAATTGAATTCGAAGAGACCGGAGTCGGGTACTAGTTAATACCCGAAACCACTTCGATTCCTTATAAAGTGATAAGTGAAATAAATAGACTGGATGGAATGATTTAAGTAAATGAGACCTTTTAATCTAAGTTTTGGTACTTAGAAATTGAGATGTGAAATAAGTGATATCTATAATAACTTGTGATGTTGTAAATTGATACGAGTTACCCGGGTTATATAAGCTGTATGCTTTTGCATTCCATGTTAGTTGAGTTTACTCACGCTGGTTTCCAGCCTGACCCGGGTGTTACTTTGATGTAATGCTCGGGTCAGACCGAGTATTACAGATTTCAGGTAAGGACGTTCTGGAGCTCAGGAGACGAGCTGGATGGCAGGAACGTATGGAGTGTATTCCGCTGTGATATATTGTTGTATATTAGGACATGTTGCTTATATATGTCCAGTGATTGTGTATATGTTGTAACTCTGATGTATTAAAATGTAATTTAACTGATACAGTTTGTATAAATGGTATTATATGATATTATATTTGATCCGCTGCGAATGTGAGATTCTGTGTTTTATTTTCTGTTTTTTTTCTTCTATCTCTTTCTTTTCCCTAACTATCTGGAATTTTCGGGATCGAAAAATCCGGGTCGTTATAGATCTCACCATCATCACCTTCATTTTTAACATGCCAAAACTTCAATACGAGACTTGAAATAAATTTAAGACATATTTGATTTGAGATTTGTTCAAACTTTGTCCATTATTGGGCACAGTGCTTTGACTAAAACTACATGAGGAAGGGTCCGGCCCACGATAAGCCTGTTATAGCCAAATTAGACCGCCAAAATTTTAAACATCGGTCTCACTTTCTCTCGAAACCAATCATCAAAATATAAAATAAATCATAGCTTAGTCAAAATTAATGATGGTGAAGTCGACGATAAAACCTCCCACTTCTTCATCCGAAGAAGAATTCTCCTCTGAAGAAGATAATCAACTAAAGAAACGGAAAGGCGGATATGAATCTGAATATGAAGAAACTTATGGAGAATATTCCGAGGAAGAAACAAAATCGAAGCCAAGACCTAAATTCGTCATCAAAAATCCTACTGAAATTGTCCAAGAAGAAGGTGAAGGTTTACCCGAAGAGGAAGAAAGTGAACCAGAAGATTCAGATCCTAACCGTAAATCCGTCAGTAAAAATCCAATTGAAAAAATCCAAGAGGAGGATGGTGATAGTTTCGAAGAAAGCAATCCAGAAGAGGAAGAAACTGAGCAAGGGGAAATATTTAATGATCTAAAACCCATTAACAAAGATAACAAATTGCTCCTCCATGGTCTACCCTTTGGCCTCAACCTTCGCACTTTCCAACACCATCGCACCTCTCCATAGCTCCACTCTAACTTATATTCACCATCTTCACCTCGATTTTTACCATGCCAAAACTTCGACACGAGACTTGAAATAAATTTATTGCATATTTTGAAGTCAAAATTTGTTCAAACTTTTCCCGTTATTGGGCTCAATGCTTTGATTAAAACTACATGAAAAAGGGCCCGATTCAAAATAAGCCTGTTATAGCCAAATTGGAAACCATGCTTGGGCCGTTTGGCCGCTAAAATTTTAAATATCGCTCTCGCTTTCTCTCGGAAACAATCATCAAAATATGAAAAAAACCCTAGCTTCTTAATAGTCAAAATTAATGGCGTCGAAGTCGATGATAGAACCTCCTACTTCTTCATCTGAGGAAGAATTCTCCTCTGAAGAAGACAATCAACTAAAGACAAAAAGGCGAAGTAAAATCTGAATATGAAGAAACCGATGGAGAATATCCCAAGGAAGAGACATAATATTCATAGTTGAGGCCTAAACCTATCATCAAAAATCCGACTGAAATTGTCCAAGAAGAAGATGACGGTCTACCCAAAGAGGAAAAAAGTGAAAAAGAAGATTTAGATCCTAAGCGTAAATCCGTCGGTAAAAATACAACTAAAAAAATCCAAGAGAATGATGACGATAGTTCTGAAGATACAATCAAGAAGAGGAAGAAAGAGCACAAAAGGAAATATTTCATGATCCAAAACCCATTAACAATGGTAACAAATTGCACCTCCATAGTCTACCTTTTGGCCTCAAGCTTTGCTCCTTCCAACACCATCACACCTCCCCATGGCGCCATTTCAGCTTCAATCTCACCATTATCACGTCCATTTTTACCATGCCAAAACTTCGAGCCGAGACTTGAAATAAATTTATTGCGTGTTTGAAGTGAAAATTTGTTCAAATTTTGTCTATTATTGGGCTCAATGCTCTGATTAAAACTACATGAGGAAGGGCCCAACCCACAATAACCCTATTATTGCCAAATTGAAAACCAGGCTTGAGCCGTCAAATTTTAAATACCGGTCTCACTTTCTCTCGGAACCAATCACCAAAATATAAAAGAAACCTTAGCTTCTTAATGGTCAAAATTAATGGCGGCGAAATCGGTGATAAAACCTCCTGCTTCTTCATCCAAGGAAGAATTCTACTATAAAGAAGACTATCAACCAAAGAAACAGAAAGGCAAATCAGAATATGAATATAGAGAAATCGATGAAGAATATTTTGAGGAAGAAACAGAATATTCGAAGCCGAGGCCTAAATCCGTTACCAAAAATCGGACTGAAATTTTCCAAGAAGAAGATGACCATCTACCCAAAGAGGAAGAAAGTGAATAGGAAGATTCAGATCCTAACCCTAAATCCATCAGTAAAATCCAACTGAAAAAATCTAAGAGGAGGATGACGATGGTTTGAAGAAAGCAATCATGAAGAGGAGGAACGTGATCAAGAGGAAATATTTCATGATTCAAAACCCGTTAATAAAGGTAACAAAATTCTCCTCCATAGTCTACCTTTTGGCCTCTACCTTCGCTCCTTTCCAAACCATCCCACCTCTCTATAGCGCCACGCCGGCTTCGATCTCACCATTGTCACCTCTATTTTTACCATACCAAAACGTCGACACGAGACTTGGAATAAATTTATTGCATATTTGAAGTGAAAATTTGTTCAAACTTTGTCCATTATTGGGCTCAAAACTTTGATTAAACTACTTGAGGAAGGGTCCGACTCACAATAAGCCTGTTATAGCCAAAATGGAAACTGGACTTGAGCCGTCAAAATTTCAAACATCGGTCTCACTTTCTCTCGGAACCAGGCATCAAAATATAAAGGAAACCCTAGCTTCTTAATAGCCAAAATGGAATACAAATATGAAGAAACGGAAGGAGAATATTCCGAGGAAGAAATAGAATATTCGAAGCCGAGACCTAAATTCGTCACAAAAAATCCGACTGAAATTGTCCAAGAAGAAGATGACGGCTATATGAAGAGGAAGAAAGTGAATCAAAAGGTTCAGATCCTAACCTTAAATCCTTTAGTGAAAATCCAACTGAAAAAATTCAAGAGGATAATGGTGATAGTTCCGAAGAAAGCAATCAAGAAGAGGAAGATGGTAAGATAGTGAGCAAAATGAAATATTTCAGGATCCAAAACCCATTAACAAAGGTAATAAATTGCTCCTCCATAGTCCACCTATTGGCCTCAACCTTTGCTCCTTCCAACAGCATCGCAACTCTCCATGGCACTACTCTAACTTCAATCTCTCCATCCTCACATCCATTGAGACTGGAAATTAATTTATTTCATACGAGCGTTGCGGCACGATCTTTGCGCGTGATGATAACACGCACTTCGTGCGTGAATTATTTTTTTTGCAAATGGTATATGTTTAGCACATTCAAGAAAATACGATTTATAAAAATATTTAATCATATATTTGCATTGAAATCATTTGTTGTTGGTTTAAATTTTATTTCTAAGTTGTAGCATCTAATTTTTTTAAGTTTGAATTTTTATTTATATATTAATTAATAATTTATTCGTTAGATCCAATTTAAGTGGTATTAAGATTTGATAATATTTGTTGATGGATGTTTTGAATTTGTAAAAGAACTTTATTTGTTGGATCATAGTTTTAGGTAAAATTAAGATTTGATAATATTTGTTGATGGATGTTTTGAATTTGTAAAAGAACTTTATTTGTTGGATCATAGTTTTAGGTAAAATTAAGATTTGATAATATTTGTCGATAAATGTTTTGAATTTGTAAAAGAACTTTATTTGTTGGATCATAATTTTAGGTGAAATTAAGATTTGATAATATTTGTAGACGTACATTTTAAATTTGTAAAAGAATTTAATTATTAGATCTTATTTTCAAATAATATTAAAATTTGGTATTAGGGGCGTTTTTGGTAGTTCACGTTGACACCAAGAATGTGACACCAAAGATATTATAACTATGAAATTTTACGTCACGTGCAATGCACATACATATAAAAAATTCTTTTAAAGTTATAAAATTTAAAATTTCTGTATGGTTTGGTAAAAATAAATTGAAAAAAAATAAAGAAAATAAATGCAATTTTTTTATTGTAATAGAGTTTCAAAATTGTAACTTTATTTACAATCCAAAATTTACATTTGAAAATAAATGTTAATTTTTGTTTTTTTGGGATTTGAAGTTCTGATCTTTTGTTTGTATATAATGGTATTTTTGAAAGTTTACTATTGGACTAAAAGATTGAAGCGAAGATTTGTTCGAAATATGTCCATTTTTGGGCTCGATCTTTCGATTTAAACTACATGCGGAAGTGTCCGGCCCTGCAATAGCCAAATTGAAAAACAGGCTTGAACCGCCAACATTTTAAATACCAATCTCACTTCCTCTCAGAACAACAACCCTAGCTTTTTAATAGTCAAAATTGGCGGCTATTACTCTCTCAATTCCCAATCCCGTTCCCAAAGTCGTATCCATCTTCTTCAATAAATATTAGGGTTTAAATTTCTCCCCCGCTGCTACCAAGCGCCAGCCTCCCAACTTCTCAACTGCTGCTACCTTCGTTTGTGATGCTTTGGCACTATCGCTCCATACTCAACATCGCTGGCTCAATTGTAAACCTCTGCTCTTTCCTCTTTTGTCATTTTTGAATCAAGTATTTATTTTAATGTTTTCTTTCTCCAATTCTACTGCACAATGCTGATTTTGTATACAATTGTTCTTAGTTTTATTAACTTGTTGGATCTTTACATGTCAATGCAAAGTTGGGTTAATGTGAGCCTTGGTCAGTTTGTTGAACATATGTAAATGTAATGGAGATAAAGATTTAGGAAGTAAATTTACACGTATTTACACCTCACAAATTTTGCAGATTTGTTAGAATTTGTTTGAAATCATTTACAGGTTATGTTTGAAATCATTTTGCAAAAATAGTATTTACACTTTACAAATCTGCAGAATTACTTATATCATAATTTGAAAACAAGTTTGTGGTAAAATAATATATTTTAAATGTGTTGTTAGATAGTAAATACTGTGGAGGATAAAATGTGGACGAGATCTAGAAAACCCCGGAGATTATAATCATTATTTAGTATTTTTTCGAACCATTTGAAGAACTTTGATCATCATTTTCTGTCAACGTTACTATTTAGTTTCTTTTTTAAAATGAATGCAGTAGCCTACTTAGTGCACGCTTTTTGTATGAAATGTTAAGATTTTGTAGGCATAAAGTCTTTTGTGGTCATATGCTTAATATCAAAAAATATAAATTTTTACAAAAGTTGAAACATTGTATGATATAGGGCAACATAAATTAAGTGGGGCTTGGGCATCCAATTCTTTGGGCCGGCCCTGAGGATAGCGGTAGTTCCGAAGAAAGCAATCCAGAGGAGGAAACATTTCAAATCCGAAACCTGTAAACAATGGTAAGGAAGAAAACCCAGACTGAAATGGTGCCTCCTGCAGCAGGCTCAATCAAAATCAAATCCGGCCGTGGGAACTCGAAGAAAAGCTTCATTCCAAGAATTTGGTCTCTAGAAGATGAAAAAACATTGCTGAATTCGATGATTCAATTTCGTTTGGAAACAGGTAAAGAAGTAGATCCTTCTTCTTTGGAATATTTTTGTGATTTCCTAAGAGGGAAGCTTAGCTTCACTAAAAGGCCTAAGGGTCGACAAGTCTCCCGAAAGATAAAGGCTTTGAAAAGGAAATATTTTGGTAATCGTTTTACTAAAAAAAGTGAGTTGGAAATGAATGAAATTGCAACTCGATTATGGAAGTTGGATGTAAATACTAAGTCTTCAAAAAAAAAGTTCAGTCTCTTGGAGCAAGAAATTGGGGAGTTGGGAAATTCCAGACTGGAGGAGAAACTCAAATTGGGGTATAATGTGGAAAGAGCAGAAGCTTTGGAACAAAAGATCAAGAAGCAGAGAATCTTGGAGATGAAGCAAGAGTTGAGGAGGATAGACCTGAGGAGGGAGAACTTCAAGCTTATTTTGGATGTGGTTGAGAGGTAAGGTGGGTTTCTTCTTTCCACTTATAAGTGGCACCGGCCAATAAGCGTTTTGCCAGTGTTATCACTTTTATTTGCACACAAGTTCAATTCTTTATGCCTTCAGTTATTCTCATGAGTTACCTTATTTTATTCCTACACATTTGAATATTAAGTTCAAATAACATCAACAAATAAGTATTAGCAAGCACAACGTTGGACACTATATGATAGATTTATTATTATTTAGCTTAATGTATTAAAAACACAAGAAAATATAATTGTTAAAGATACAAAAAAATAATTTGTATACAAAAAACTGTTGTTTTGGGTGAATTTTGTGTTTTTTTTCCGATAATATAATATTTTATGTAATTTCTCACCCACATCCACACCCACACGTAATGAATATTTCAAGAGGTGATTGTTTTTCAGTATCGAATATAAGATCTCTAGTTGCTCAAGGTTGGTGCTACAAGGGATCACTGATGCATACATATACATATATACATATATACATACATATACATATATACATATATACATACATATACATACATATACATATATACATACATACATATATACATACATACATACATACATATATATATATATATATATATATATACACACACACACACACACATATATATGTACACACACATATACATATACATATGTATGTACATATATAACTTGAATGTTAAAGTATGAAAGAATTGATTTCGAGGGAAGGATTGAAAAAATTACTTGCATACATGTTAAACAGAGGAATTCAACGGTCTCCTGGATTCCTTTCTTCCCTATATATATATATATATATATATATATATATATACACACACACACACATACATATATAAATACATACATATATATGTATACACACACACACATATACATATACATATGTATGTACATATATAACTTGAATGTTAAAGTATGAAAGAATTGATTTCGAGGGAAGGATTGAAAAAATTACTTGCATACATGTTAAACAGAGGAATTCAACGGTCTCCTGGATTCCTTTCTTCCCTTTGTATATCGGCAGAGAGAATTTCTGGGTTTTTTTTTAATGTATGATATATAGTTTTATTTGTTCCAATAAATGAATCGTTGGTATCTCATCTCTCTCTGCTCACATTTTTGCAAAAATGCAGAAGGGAGAAGCAGATCCCTTCATCTTAGTATCGATGTATCATTCAGGTCCTTAAATTTTCATTTATAGTATTTGTAACTAAAACCAAATTGTTTATAATTTGATTTTTACATGAAATAATAGTTAGAGATGGCCAACAGCTAGGTTAATAGTGATTCTTGTGCCATATCCCTCAGCATTTTACTCTCCCTGTTGCCTGTTAACATATCTGATTATTTATTCGGTATTGTATGCATGATGTATCTGTAGATGTAGACATAACTTCCTGACTATCAATACATTTTAATTGACAGAGGCTATGCGTGAAGAAGATGTTTGAAGATGTGCATCTTTTTTGTTGATCCAGAGTGCACTGGGGTTCTGCTTTTGCTGACTAAATGCGGTAAGTCAGATGAATGAATGTGAATCGATGTTATTATTATTATGGTGGAAATTTAGAACAAGTTTGGCTAATTATATACTTATGTAGTTTAACATGCTACTTGGATGTTACGTAAATTGACGAATCCTTATGGTGGAAGTTTAGGAGTTGTTTGGTTAATCACCTACTATTTTGGTTTAATATTTTATCGTTCCTGGGTTAAAATGAATTTTAAATACTTGCACAGTGGTGATATTCAGCTAATTAGCAATCTTTTGCTGTTTTTGTTTCTCGTTTCTTTGAAAGATAAAGCAATGATTGGGCTGAACATTTGAGTTTTGTAGAATACATTAAGCAGCAAAGTAGAATGTAATTTCTCTTTGGTAGTAAGTTTAGAGGAAGAGTATTCCATCAGTTATAAGGTAAAAAGAATATCAAATTGTACTAGAGTCAATTGGCTAAGGATTGAATTTTAAATAATTAGCATCTGTCGTGTTTAGGACTTTTATTTGTTCAAAAAAATCACATACTTCAATACTGGATTAAGTATTGATAGCAGCAACTAATATGTAACAGTTTTTGCTACCAAAAGATGGTGATATTTTTTGTTACCAGTTGGAGGTTGGATACAGGTGGAAAGTGAAATTAAAATAGCTTATAAGTTAGGATAAAAAGCACATTTGTTAG
This sequence comes from Allium fistulosum, assembly GCA_030737815.1. Lineage (NCBI taxonomy): Eukaryota > Viridiplantae > Streptophyta > Magnoliopsida > Asparagales > Amaryllidaceae > Allium > Allium fistulosum. Next base: position 724,792,032 of record CM060901.1, read on the forward strand.
AAATTAGAACGTAAGAATCAGATACGTTGCAAATATGAACGTAAGAAAATGGCTGTTGAGACTTGAGACCAACGATTCCAATATTGTGCCTTTATATACTTTGCATGTAGTATGAATACACCTTAATTTGAGAAGTCAACTTTCAGGAAAGAAACTGGACTATCTAAATTTTTTATTTAATCTTGGAGTTTCTGAAGCTAAAAAAAACCGTTTCTTGGATGTTGTACTGGAGATAAAGTAGAGGGGAGCCATCCGTTCAATAAATTGCATTGGTACTTTGATTGCATTATGTTGATTTTATGTATGAATCGAAGGAAATGGTTACGAGTGAGAAAAAGGATAACGAACTTGATATAAAGGATTCAATTTTTGATGACGGTGGTAGGGCTCCATTTTATGAACTAGCTGATGATAATACTGTAATCGATTTTATTGTTAAAAAGAACGGTTCTCATATTATTCGTTTGATACATACATATACATACACATACATACATATCTATACATATACATACATATCTATATGTATATGTATATATGTGTGTATTGTTTTGATGATAACAAATGTACAACAATGCTACTAATATGTTTGTTGAGCTATTTCAAGTCAAAACGATGATGGAAAATATGTAAAACAAAATGGTTAAATAAATGAAGCTAGGATTCTAACCCGGATGAACCGAGAGATGAACACATGCCCTTACCCACACAAGCTTTTAGAAAATACGATGATGCAATCGATTGAAAGCCTTGTTCGGTCGGTTGAACCTAGTTGACTGAATATGAACAAGTCTACTGTTTTTAACTATGCTCTTGGGCTCGAATTTTATAATAAACTAGTCGATTGAAGTTTTCTTTCAGTCGACTGACCTAGTATAAAACAGTCAGTTTTTTGAAGCGATATCTTCGTGTCTCTTTGCTTTAGAAGTTGCATCTCTCCGTTTCTGTAGCCACTTTTCTTCATCAATGACGAAATTTTATCATCCCTACAGCATCTATAAAACCCCTAACCATTTCTGAATCATAACACAACTCTATGCTTTGATTGCCACTTCTAAACTCTCAATTTCTAAAGCAATTCTCCGAGTTTCAAGAAATTCATTCGATTTAGATATTTCGACTAGTTTGCTTCATCTCAACATCTCATACTCCAGTCGAATAAACTCCTTAGCCTCTACACCTTCACTCAATATCATTTGGTTTGGTTATAGGAGTCATTGTACATCAAAATGACATTTTGTACATCAAGAGACATTGTGTCAGGGAGTTATGTTTTTGTTACATTTCTTTTAATTGTTGATTGAAGTCATGTTCGGTTGTTCATGCAGTTTGTAAACATGTTTCTCCGGATGAAGTGAGGGTGTTAGTAAAATACCGAAGGGGAGTTTCAGGATTGGACATAAGACGGGAGGTCCGAATTAGTATAAAATCGACTGTGTGATCTCTTATACTATTCCGTTGCATTTATATTGTTTACTACTATTGGCCATTTTCGATTCTGTTCATAGCGACTAACATGTTGCTTGATTCGAATGTCATTGAATATAAATCAACGAATTTTTTGTACTGTAATTGATGTGATGCAGATAAAGATGTTAATAGTTGTATGATTAAATCAGAAAATGCTAATATTAATGGAAGACTTATGGGTTCACAAAAGTTGATAAACATAACTCCAAGGTAGTAATATAAAAATGTTTGAAACCGTTGTATTCAATAAATTTGAAATGTTAGAACGTGACAATTAGGGTTGTCAATGGATATCCGAAAAATTCGAAATTCGTCTGCATCCGAATAGCGAATAAATATCCGGTATTCGAAAAAACGGATGAGGATGCAGATACGAGGACATTCGCATTCGAAAATTATCCGTTCGGTTTTTGTCAAGATTATAGTTCAAATTATGTTTATTTTAGTGCAGTGAAAGATATTTGTAACAACCCGTGATTGCGGTTACCAAATAATAAATTAAAATTGGGATTTTAATTTAATTGGAGCTATTAATGATTTTTTTTATGTGACTAATTTCTTCAAAAGTTAGTTATTTTGAATAAATTAATATTTTGGGTCTAAGTGTAAAATGGAGAATTTAATGGAAATTAATTAGGGTAAATGGAAATTTATAATATTGCAAAATTTTATATGTGTAAAATAGTGCAATATTTGAATTGGGAATTTAATTTACAATTAAATTGCAAAACGGTGATTTTGGGCAATTTTGACTAAAATGTGTTTTGGAATAAATAGGGGTTAAATTGTAAGTTGGAAAATATTGTGATGTAAAATTTTATAGTTATAGCTAAATTATTTTGGTAACATATTTTAAAATTTTATGGGTAAATAATGTGTAGTTTGTACTTAGAGAAATTAGCTAACTTGAGATATGGAACATATTCCACGTCCTAATGGGTATTAGGCCCACTAACCCACTTCCATTAGCCTATAAATCATCTTTTACCCATTTGTTTCAGCCAACATCTCATTCCATAACCCCTTAAACCCTAGAGCAAAACACTAAATAATGGCCTCCAAACCTAGAGCAAAGCTTCATTAATCTTCATTAAAGTCAAAAGGGTTTTAATCTAATCATTTGAAGGTAATAGCAATCACAAAATCCATCTCTAATCCATTGTTTAATTTCTGAAATTATTTTGTAATCCTCTTTTTTTGTGTGCATTTAGATTGTAAAACTCTTTGATCTTCTTTTCATTGCTTGGGAAAGAGGTAATATATGCTAGCTGAAATTATAATTAGTTTATTGCTGTTAGTAAATTAGGCATATCTCATTCATCTTAAATCGGAATTAAGATTTTCTTGATGTTCTGGAAAGCTTATTCTGTAGCCTATAACTTTTATGTTTTGTGCTTTGCCTAATTTTGAGGTTTGAATGGTCGAAATCACATTTGTTTGTCGCTGACCTGACAACAAACTACAGGGTTGAGAAAATAAAAACCTGAAATTGATTTGGCCATAAGTTACTCGTTTCTTATCCAAATCTAATAATTTTGGATGTTCTGGAAAGCTTAGATTTAGGGCTAAAAGTTTCATGTTTTGAGTTTCATGAAATTTCGAAGTTAATTTCGTCAAAACTGTGCATTCTTACCACTGTCCCGAGAGCACAACGACAGTGATATAGAATTTAAATCCGAGAATTGTTTTAGTCATAGAATTTTCATCCCCGATCGGAATTTGACGATCTTGGTCATTCCGGAAAGCTTAGAAACTAAGCTACAACTTTTATTTATTCATCTTGTCAAAATTGGAAGTTTACTATGCCAAAATTGTGGTTTTTCATCTCTGGTCTGTTAGTGCATAGCTACAGGCCTTAGTCTCTTTGCTCCTGTTGTTTTCAACGCAGAACCCCGACTTTGCGACGCCATACCGGACTCGTTCTTTGTCGGATTTCATTGTTTTTGATCTCGTTAAAAAGATGAGGTCGAGATCTTCAACCATGCAAAGTTTGGTTTAGATCTGGGTGCATTAGATACTTTGTTTCTATTGCCGAAGTAGCACCCAGAAACTGTTTTACAATAGTGATCATTTTCAGTTATCGTCGGACCAACTTTGAAACATTGTCATTTCTTCGTTTCAAGTCGGAACCGAACGATTCTTATTGCATATCAAAGTAGGAGTACTTTACTACGCTCCTGCAAATTTTCATCAAGATCTGAGTTCATGTGACCCTTCGACCATGTCGTTGAAGTGAGACCTTTGCACTGTTTTGACACAGTAGAGTTTTGTGATTTTTTGTACGACTTTGAGACGACGTCGTTCCTTCGTTTCAAGTCGGAATTGCCCGATTCTTTTTGCAGTTTGGAGCAGGGATGTTGGACTATATGCCTATCAATTTTCATGCCATTCGGATTCAGTTTGCTGGTCCGAATAATTTTCCGAACTTGGGTTCGCGTCAGTTTTGGACTATTTTCCAACACTTAGAATATTTTCAGTGATTTTCTGGTTTTATCGATTTCTTTGAGATTTGTCTTTGGATTTCGTACACGGGCCTTATAAAAAGGTTTTAAAAGGATTTTTCACTCCGAAATGGCTTTCGAAATTATTATATAATATTATTTTAATTATTAAATTAATTACTCCATAGTAGGAGAGTTTTCAAAGGCCATTTTAAAGTGATTTCAAACCAATTATAAATCCATTTTCCGTAATTATTTTCTATAATTAAATCCCACACTCACACTTTAGCACTTCGAGCGAAGTGGAAAGGTGCTTAAACGGTTGGAAAAAACTCCGGCATATGAAACCGTGTGTATTTCCTTTTCGGTTAATCCTAGACCTATTCGATTGATCGTTTTGGCCTTTCGGCCTAGTTTACCGATGACACGATGTGAACTTTTTACTGCTTTGAGTGTGGAAGCTTACTATTGGTTAGTAAACCGTTTAGTGCAAACGTGGGGTATGAGACTCATGTTAACACTTTACGGGTTCCTTGCTAAAAGTTCGTGACACATTCCTTTTATTACCTTTGGGATAGTGTCTTCGGACTGTCTCCCTTAGAGGTATCGTTTTGGCATCTCTACTTAGATGGCCGTTATACATCTCTACTTAGATGTATCGTTTTTGGCATCTCTACAATACATAGATGACCGTTATACATTTCTACATAGATGTATCGTGTTTGGCATCTCTACTTAGATGGCCTGTTATACATCTCTACTTAGATGTATCGTTTTTGACATCTCTACTTAGATGTTTATGTTTTGGCATTTGTGCTTACGTTATGCCGATGATATGGGGCTTATTATACATCTCTACTTAGATGTTTTGTTTTGACATTTGTGCTTAAGTTATGCCGATGATATGAGGCTTATTATACATCTCTACTTAGATGTTTTGTTTTGACATTTGTGACTATGTTATGCCAATGATACAAGGCTTGCTATACATCTCTACTTAGATGTTTATTTCTTCTCTATGTGAGAGTTTGTGGTCTATAGTACTATGTTATATATCGCCTCATTATCTATCATGTTTATCTCAGTTTATTAACTGATTGTTTAGCTAGCCTGACCCGAGTGTTTTTCGTTCGGGTCAGACCGAGTTGTTTCAGGTTAGGTCTCTGGACTTAGCTGTCTGTGCTTCCGCTTGGACATTATCTGCTATGCTAATAGATAGCTCTTTATATTTGTCCACTATTTTGATACTCTGATTATTCAGTCTCTTATGTACATATCTTTGACTCACATGTGTGAGTGGTGGCTTTGTACACACCTTTTTGATATTTGGATCTGTATTGACGATACCTATGTTCTGTGACTGTTATGTGACTGTTCTATGATGATGATGTTATCATTTAGTATTATGTTTGTTCTGAACCTATTTTCCTTAGCCATTGTAATTTCGTTATAAATATCTATTGGATATGTCGAACCACTTGAAAAAAAAACGATACCACATTTCGACGTATTCAGTAGATAGTTATAGCTTGATTACATATGGTCGCTTCCATTATACTCTATTCTCCGTTCCAGCAGACGGTATTACTCCGTAATACTCTTTGTTAGAATGGGTCTCGGAGTGGGGCGTTACAATATTTGTTTATTATTTTATTAAGTTAGTACTTTATATTATATGCACTAAATGCTTTTTAACTGCTTAAAACTATTTATTATCATCATATTTGTTAATTTTTAACACTTTTATAATCGGTGGGATTGAAAAATATTTATGTTAAATTAAAATTTTCTTTTTATAATTCTTGATTTGTCGGTCGTGGATAAGATAATTGTTCGATATCCTTCAATATCCGCGGATGCGGATATCCGATATCCAAAAATAATTTCGGATGCGGATATGACACCATCCGCATCCGAAATCATCCATTTGACAGGCTCAGTGACGATGATTCTATCACTGATGAGCATCAGGCCGATGAGACGATGGACCAACTGGGTTCGTCTAATGATTACTTTAGCATTGTTGATATTTATGACACTGTTTTTGATATTGAACTCGGAAATTGTGAAAATTTGATTGTTGGTTCAGGCAGCATGAAATATTTGTGAAATGGAAGGTAGGGGCTTTGATCGTACTGTTCCAATGTTAAGGCACGAGTCTGCATTAGTTCAAGATTTTAAAATGGATCAGAATTATTTTGGTTTGAATGTGCAAATGAACGAGGGGTATAGTGATGCACATAATGATGTTTATGGTATGCACATGGTTGTAAATGTTGATACGAAAGGTTCAAATGAGTGGAGTTGTAATATTTGCTGCTATGGATCTAGCAACTGCTTTTGGATGAATTTGAAGGCAAGGGGACTGATTGAGCTAGGGATGTCAAAAACATATCCAATCTAAACACCCGATCCAATTAAAAAAAGTAAATGGGCTGGACCAAAACCATTTAGTTAAATGGAAGGACTGGGCAAAGCCATTTAAACCAATAAGGTTCTGGACCGCATAACCAATTAACCCATCACAAATTTTAGGGTTTGCCCTTCCTTTCTCATGACATTCCAATTCCAGATCCATAAGATCTTTTGCGACAAAAGATTACGGCTTACGTCGGTAAAAAATTAGGCCTATTCCATCATTTCTGCTTTGATCTCCACTTCCGTCTCCGCTTCTGTATATCTAAAACGTACGAATTTTCTCATGATTTGTATCCAAGCTTAGGTTGTTATTTGAATTTAATTTGTGTATTTGTATTCGAATTTAAATTTGTATCGAGTTTTGGAAAATCCAATTATTTTGAGCTTTCATGCCATACGTATTAGTTGGGTTAGTTGGGTGCTCCAACATTAACACGTATGTTATATAATGCAATTGATACTAGGTGGTTGTATTTAAACGCCAGATGTCTTTTATTTTTGACATATTTTGTAGTTTATTTTGTAATTTTCTTAAAAAAGAGACTAAATGGACTCAGAGCCGGCCCTAAAATTGGATAACCCTAGCCCAAAACTATTTTGATTGCCCCTAAAAAAAAAATTTAATTAATTTTTTTATGTTTAAAAGTAAGCATGACGTCAAATAAAAAAGATACAACATACAGCGCAATAATTTTCCATACAAAAACCACTAAACCAAGTGAAGTTATATAAAGTTAAATTAACTTTCCATACAAAAACCACTATATAAAGTGGAGAAATACGAAGTTCCATACAAAATATAAAACTTATTCAAAGAAATATACTTCGCCCTGCATTTTTTGTAGCGAATTCTTCAATCAAATTGTCGCTATCTAATTTCTCCAAAAACTTACTTTCAATTGAGATCGTTGCTAATTCATTCAATCGCCCTTATGACATGGTCGTTCAAAGATAATTTTTGATTAATTTCAATTTAGAAAAACTTCTCTCCGCCGAAGCAACGGTAACCGAAATTGTAGTAAAATCTGATAAGCAACCCATGCACATTGAAAACCACCATCATCTACATAAGATTTTATAAAATCAAGAATGCCAACCAACTTAGTTATTTCCTTAGGTAACATACTTTGCAAAGCTCTTAGATCTTGAAATAGATCTTTTCCAAAAATAACGCATTGTGGGTTGTGTTTCAAATAACCTTCTAAGCAAATACAATGTTTCATCAACTCATCTTTGCTAATATGCATGAACTTTGCATTTAATAAAAATCCAAATTTTTTATCTTAAAGAGTTTAGAGATTGACTAGAATTTAGTGATTTTTTTTGTTTTCGCATTAAAGAGCTGAGAGATTGAGCCCACCATTGATGAAGCCATTGTCAGTCAACGAATTGGATAAAGCAATAAATCCAGTTCTGTTTCAGCCACTAATTTAAAATTAATGAAAACGGTCAATTGCTTCAGCAATATTGGGTTTCGGTAATATTGGGATTCACTAAATTGGATTTCAGCAATATTGGGTTTCACTGTTTCAGCAATATGAAAACAATCAGTGCAATTTCAATCTTGTGTCAAAGACTTAAACCCATAAATAGATTACGATAGCTTCAGCAAATCAATATTGGGTTTCACTAAATAAAAGAAAATCAAAATCACCTAACTTGACAAGAAGAGGCAAAAGCAATAGCTTCAGGCTTTCAGCAATATTGGATTCTAGTCTTTGGACAACAACAGGCAGGCGGCGGGCGGAGGTGGCAATAGGCAAGCGAAGGCGGGCGACAGCAACAGACTTGCGGCAATGGAGTAGACTGTGGACGGAAGCCTTAGGTTCGATGAATTGATAAGCTGGTGAATCGACCAACGTGATTTTAGATTTGTAATTTTTCTTGTGGTCTTGTCAGAAAAAAAAATTGTTGCCCACCCATAGGTGGGTTGCCCCAGCCCAGGGGCTTAGTGGGCTTGCCCTTGGGCCGGCTATGAATGGACTAGTTTGAATTTACCCGTTAAATTAGTGGGTTAGGTTGGATTGACCCATTTACAACTCAACCCGTCCTAGATCGAGCTATGGTTTCTGTTATCCCATCCTTTGGTCAAGGCTGGAATATCAACAAATTAGCTGGAAAATGATGGATATCAGGATTGGAAATTGAGTGGGAACAAGGCTGTGATCGATGCCGTCAAAATTTGACCGAGCTCCAATCAAGGCGGGATCGATTGGGAACGATGATCAAGGCTAGGAGAGGCTACGTTTCAAATTTCAGGTCAATCGGAGTTCATATGCTCGAGATATGGATGAGTTAAAATACGTGAATAACGGTTCGTATCGATACATTTCGTAATTCGTATCGATCGGCAGGCAGCACTTCGAACCGATGTTGTTAGTATCGGTCTGGCATGGATACGAACAGTGCGTTCGTATCGATCAGGTAGGAAGGCCAAATGGATTTCGACTCGGTGGATATGAACCTGGATTGAATAGATGGGCGCACAATGGTTTGTTCAACTCGAGGGTTTCGTCTCGGCACATTTCGTATCGATACGATAAAGATGGATTCGGTTACTTGCTTTGGATCGAAGCGTTCGTATCGATCAGGCTGGACTCAGGCTACGGATTTCGTATCTATACATTCGTGTCGATGGGATGGTGAAGCATGACGGTGCGTTTCGTATCGATCAGGGCTGGAATCGATACGAAGGATGGAGCAGTGATCGCAGGAACTTGGATGAACATTTCGTATCGATCGATTATTGATCGATACGAAGGACCCATTCATGCATCGATACGAAGAAGACCGAAGGACGTACTCAAAATAATTGTGTTGGGTGGGTATGAAGGGTTCAGGAGCCATGATTCGTATCGATCATGTTCGTATCGATCGATACGAGGCAGCCAATGGACACGAATGTGGCCAATGCAAGCAGATGGATGCGAGTGAATGCTTACGAAGCCAAAAAGAACGAAGCTTGGATACGGGCTAGAAATATGCATGGTTTGAAGGAAGAAGCGTTCAACATGGCATGGGAAATGGATCAAGCCCTGAAATAAGGCCACGTCACCAGCGTGCGCATGTGGGGCATCGATACGAACAGATATCGATGCGAACCAATAAAACTACATCTCGTATCGATCATATCTCGTGATCTACAACTCCAAATGCTATGAAATTTTCGCAGGAGCTTACGTACAAGCTAAAGAAGGTTCATGCCAAATTTCGACTCCATTGGACAGAATCTTGATCGATACGAATTACGTTCATATCGATCACGGATCGAGCCAAAACTTCATGGGATCGATCGCGTGGGCCCACGCACCTACCAGAACAAGTCTCCCGAGATCTGAGCGAGATATTTGCATGGAGCGCCTATAAATAGCACCCCAGAGCCTACAGAAAAAGGATCTTTTTAGCTTCTCAACGTTCAGACTCTGCTCGATTCAACTTTGCACTCCATAGATGCTGTTGTTCTTGAATTTTATCATCATAATCTGCTGTAATCAGTTGTAACCACCAAGGAAAGTCAATAAAAGATTAACTTTTGGAGTGGACGTAGGCCGGAGATAGCCGAACCACTATAAATCACGTGTCTTTGTCAGTTTCTTCCTGTTTAAAGTTTATTATTATTCTTCATTTTTTATCCTCTACATTACTTAGATCTGTGATCTGTGATTATATATTGCTGATTTGTGTTCATACACTGGTGCTTTCACGATATTTGGGGTTTGTGACCAATTTTGGCGCAAACAGTTCCGATTGATGATGGCGAATTGAGTATCGACAGATGATGAGTTCAGACTGGCAGTTTGAAAAGAGGTACAAAGAAGAAGCTCGTGTGCTGCACTTGAAATTGACATGAGGTGTTTGGATTCTGAATTAATTAGAAGTGAAAGTGATTATAAATTACCGCATTCAAAGTGTGATGGGATAAGTATGACATATTTATGAATGATGGTGCAAATCAGTGTACTTCAATTCTTGTGGTTGATGTGTACAAAGATATTAAAGGCGATACATGTACATATTATTTCAATGAAGTAGGGGATAACATTAAAATCATTCCTGTTGAGTAGAATTTGGATATAACCCTAATGGCAATGGCAATGGCACATGCATGAGTGATATAGGTTGTGCACTCTATTCTTTGTGTTATATGAACAGTTAAAGGTTTTCTTCATTGTTTTGTGACTATGCATACATGTATGGTGTAATCATTGACATGGGCTATGTTGGAAATTGTTGTTTGAAAATAAGTGAATTCTTAAAAATTGACTAAGTATGAAATGACTTCTATTATATGGGAATATGAGTAGTCCCACATTGTGAGATTATATGAAAGAATCAAGTATTCATACTTGATTCTTAGAAGCTAAGTTGGGCCCTTTGGGCATCCAATGATGCTTTTTTGTGAGGAGAGAGACCATGCTTGACCACCACACGCGCGCGCGCCGACCGCCCCGGACCGGGCCGGGCTCGGGCTTGTAGTGGTGTAACACTTATATTTTTGGTACAAAATTCTTTAACCGTTTTTAGATCGGGTTGGAACGGTCAAATCAGACCAGACCCGTATTGGAGAACGTTACATAACGTTCATTATTTTTGATCCGTTATTTTCTCAGATCCGTTTTTCGAGACCATGTTTCCCCCAACCAGCAACGTTCTTTTTACTATTCCGCCTTCTTAACTGATAAGGAGACGAAACAGAAAGAACTACATCTCGTTCGTTTTTTAATCCACAAATTAGAGCAATATTTTTGAGTGCAAATAGAATCGTTTCGTACGTGCCAACGAATCGATACCATAGAATTTTTTAGAGGCTGTTTTATCCTAGAGGCGACGGCGATTGATCTGAACTGCTTTGCACTGTACAACAAATCGCCGAAACGTCTTCAAAAGAGTGACGTAGTCCACGACTCAGCCGAAGATCAACATTGTTTTCAACAATTTGAAGACCTATAAATGTAAAAGTTCATTACAGTATAAATGTAATGTAAAAATATGAATGTAAATGTAATGTAATGTGCTGGATGTATATGACTATATACTTTAGAAATGTAATGTGCTGTGGTAGGAATTGATTATTTTTATTCTCGCACTCGACAAAATATTCAGCTAGTATCGACACTCCTGCTATATTTACATGGAATTTTCACTTAATTAGTGAGCCTGAAGTGTTCGGTAAAAAAGAAAAAAGAAGGAAGTTGGGAAAATTATTTGTACAGCTTCAACTGGTGTTTGACAGTTGTATAGGTTTCATATTTTTACATTACATTTATACTGTAATGAACTTTTACCTCCACCTTTTCACATTTATTTGTTCTACTATTTTATTTAATGCTTACTTTAATCATTAATACAGTAAATAACAACATAGCAGGCTGCACCTGTGATTAGTTCGGTACGGGTTTTAGTCCGAACCCGCCCTATAAATGCGGGTATGAGTTCCGATCCGATTAATTAGGGTCGGGTACGGTTTAGTCAAAACCCGGTCCAGTTTGGACTCGATTCGATTATTAGTTTTCCGTAGTTTATAAACACAAGTGTGTATGTTATTTATTTACCGTTTTGTTTGTTTTCATGTAAATGTTTTTGCATGCTATTATTGTGAATTTGGCTACATTATATACTAACAATTATTTGTCTATAATTTTTTTAAAAATTACAAGTTTAATGTAAGGTTTTAACATAAATATTATGGGTTAGGTATATGGATATTACCCAGCAGGTTTGGGTATTGGTTCTGAAATACCCAACGGGTTCAGATCGATTTCAAATTTTGATTATTGTTATTTGACTCGGGTCTGAGTTTTAAGATACCCGGACTAGGACTCCACATATGGGAAGTGCACAGTAATTTTTGTATGTAAATATATAAATTCCGTGCTCTTTAGTCTGGTGTTCTGCAAATCATTCGAAGTTCATGGCACATATGCACGTGCAAGTTTCTTTTTGGCATATCATTTATGGTCAGGTCAGGCAGAAAACATTTAACTTCGATTATAACGTATGAATTAACGTCCCGGACAATAGTTGAGTGAGTGGCGGAGCTAGCTCCCAAATTTAGGTAGGGCCAAACTGAAAAAAAAAATTGTCCCACATTGCCAAAATAACTCAAATTCTGGTGAGCATATATCAGTATGTGTTTAAACATTGCAAATTAATTAGTAGCAAGGCTGTCTGGGCCAAGGATGGCTGTGTATTATCTCAGCTAGGGCAACGAACTCCGCCTCGGCTAGGGCAAAAAATTGGATTTTGGTTTTTTTTTTTGCCTAAATTTCAATTTCTCAGATAGGGCGGTGGCCCCAGCTGCCCACACAGTGGCTCCGCCCCTAGTTGAGTGTTCAAACCAATGTCCTTTTGATTTCCCTTTATTCTTCTTTTTTTCACTAATTCTGTTTAAACTTCAAAAGTTTTTTTTTCACTACTTCTATTTAAACTTCAAAAGTTGCTGAGTGGCCCTTCGTAAAACTGAAAAAATCAATATACTCATGTTTTTACTAAGTATAGCCATCTTATCATTAAATATTTCCCTTTATACCATTCTCTGTTAAAAATCATATAAAAAATCATTCTAGCAAAAGAATTTCACCATATAAAAAATCATTCTAGCAAAAGAATTTCACCATAGAAAAAATCAATCTAGCAAAAGAGATTCAACATTGAAAAAATCACTCTAATAAGATTACGCAACAACATAAAATTCAAGTTTTATCTCTTATGCGAATAGACATTTTCAAATTTAAAAAAATCAAGCAACGTAAAATTCAAGTTTTACATCAATTAAATTCGTATTATCATCATCACCATCATCCATCAACTCAAATAAAAGATTCGAGAATTTCCCTAAAATTCGAATATTATGCTTTATTTGATAAGAGAAATAAAAAAAGGAAAATATGATCAACTAAAAAGATGAATGAATGAAAAAAAAATACAATTTTGTCATAGAGTTTTTAAAATTTAAATCGGAATACTAAGCGACATCATGTGTCTGGATAGAATTAGCCATATATTGATTTTATTATTCCATCAATTTCATTCTAAAAGAAGATATAATGAAGCTTCTCAGTAGTTAACTTATTGGAATTATCAAACTGTAGGCCTATTAAATAAGGTAATAGATCAAAACATGTGCTTGGTTAGCATTTGTTACCATGATATATTACGTAATAATGAACTTTTTTTAATATAGTTCTTCCGCACAACCAAAATGCTTCACGTTGTCGTGTGAAAGAGTTTTCACATATTTCTTCAAGTGTTCTTAAACTCATCTTATACATTGAACTTATCATCAAACATTTCCTCTTAAATTAAGAACCACAATATGTACTTTAATGTATATGTGGGTATGTAGACCACTCAAAAAAGTTTAACATGTAAAAATATTAAATAATTAATCAAATAAGCATAGTTATTAAAGTCCTCGCATAGGCGCGCCTAGGCGTCAAAAAGCCCTAGGCACCAACCAAGGGCTTTTTTTACCTTTCAAGGTGCCAACACGTTCGACTTTTAAAGCGCTGAAAAACGCGCCTAGTGCAGCATTATTGAAGAGAAAATGAAAATTCAGTATTTGGTTCAATATGAAGTTTGATTGCATTTCGAAATCCAACAGCAAGCCCAAAAAAAGTGTTTATTTCATTCTATGTATTTTTGTTGTTTGTAGACTTAAATTGAATTGTTTTATGTCATCTTAGTTTGATTTACGATAACCGTATGATGTTTTATTCACGGTATTTCATTTATATGCAATTTTTTGAAGTCAAAAATTGAGTTTTGGTAACTCCCTATGTATATGATCTATAATAATCATACAATATTCATCACTAAGTATGGAAATATTATAACTCCTTATATAATCCATTAACATAACTCATTCATACATTTTAGTTGATGACAAAGAGGGAGAAGTTGTATAAAATATAATAGGAAAAAAAGATAGAGGGAGTTGTATAACATATATTTAAGGGGAGTTAGGGGGAGTTAGGGGGTTTTTTACTTGAACATTATTATATTTTATAACAGAATATTTAATGGTTGTCATCATAAAAAGGGGGAAGATTGTCAATACCATAGGTATTGATTTTAATGACAACAACCATATAAATATTGATTCTAATGTTTTCACGAGTTATATAGTACACTGTGCAGGATATCAGGAATATTTAACAGGTCTATACAAGTGATGGTTGAATAAAATTTTGAAGAACTTATCAGTATAAATCAAGAGTCTATCGAGATTAAATATAAGTGATGATGGGATACAAGGATTATTTGAAGGCTCATGAGTTTTGAAAAATCCAAGAATAAAAGCACGAAGAACTCAAGAAATTTGTATTAATATTTTATCGAGCCTTAGATTAAATGTTAAAGACATGAGTAGTATCATATCTCTGATTATCTTCACTTCGAAAATTATTTTCCACTCAAAATATTTTTAATAATATTCAATTTATTTATAAAATCAATTTTAGTAATGTTTTTTTAAATAAATATAGTTTAAAACATTTTCAAAGTGGTTATGAACATATACAAATAAATTTGTATATGTCGACATATAATAAGTATGTCAACATATACACCATTGAAGTGTTTTTTTTAATTTTCAAAAGAAGCAACTTTTGGCACCATTATTTCGCGCCATCCTTTTGTAAATGAACTCAACTCTTCAAACTCTAGTTAAAGGATTTTGATTTTGAGTTTTTAACAACAATTCTAACTACTTTCTCCATCTCTTTCTTCTCTCCCATTCTCTTTCAACGAAGTACTACCAATTTCTACATCAATTCTCTTTCTCTACATTCACACAAAAGATCAAAGAAGATCTATACCATTAACTCTTTGATTTTCACTTAGTTCTACTGAAAAACAAAGATATTCGACTATTGAATATCTATAGGAAATTGTAACAACAAATTACTTGGAATTGTGATCGAAAGATTCAATTTCTTGTAGTTCACTACTACTACTTGTATAAGGGTGATCTTAACCACCCAAGTGAAAGTTAAGACAAGATTGTAAAGGGTGTTGTCCTACCTCTTGAGTCAAAGACAAGATAGGTGTTCTGATTATCTGAGTCAAATTCCAAAGGGTGTGCTGATTAACTGAGTCAAATTCCAGTAGGTGTCCTTGCCCCTGAGTCAAAGTTAAGAGGTGTAAAGGGTGTCCTTTTTGCCTGAATTAAGGTCAAGTTATAATTAGTGAAATTCTATACGGGGTACAGGAATGGATGTAGGATTGAGAATTTAAACCAATATAAAATTCTCGGTTTCTACTTTACCTTTACTTTTACCGTATTTACTTACTATTATCTAATTGTTCTGTGATTATATTATTACCTATGTTTGAATTTTCTATGATAAAGTTTCAAATTTCAAGTATATTGATAAAAAGATTAAATACACTTGCACACCCCACATCTAGTGTAAAATAACTTTAAGATCTATTCTATGGTAGTATAGATTAGGTCATCACACCTATCATCGCCCCATCCACAAGTTATACCCAAAGGGATATGATCCATTAACCATAGATATGCATGTAAAAGAAGACCTTTGTAGTTGGAATATGGTAAACAACACTGATGAATAATAACCTTGTAAATTTAATTTATTGAAATTGGCGCAATAGATTCACCAATCAACATGCTTGGGTTAATTTGGATTATACTCGCAAAAATATTGCCTAATATGACTTTGAGTTTTGGTGCATCAATGTTGAAACGGAAATTCTAAATATTAATTTAGAATAGACTATTTGTACTTAATAACTGAAATGTCATGAAGTCAGTGGGAGCGATAACTGAGCCTGTAAGTATTGATAGAATCCAAGAACAAATATGACAATATTGTTTGACATGCATAGAATCGAACATTTATTATGATAGAGAAATTAAATTGTTTGATTTTTAGTTAATGTAGAGGAAGCATGTGTTTATAAGAAAGAATATCAAAAGGTACTAAGATATTTCCAAAAATGTAAGTAATTGTTAACGATGTACATATGTTAAAATCAATTTTCAGTTTAGTTGTTTAAACTAGATATTGGACTTGAAAATAACATCTTTTATAATCAGTATAAAAGGATGTCGGATTTATCCCAACAATATATATAAACACTATATTAAAATGTTTAACATAGAGCATATCCTTATGCATCAACAGCAGGAATTATCATATATGTTGTGTTGTCTACTTATCATATTTAAATAAAGATCTCTAAATGTTAGCTATGAGATTTCTTGAATATTTACAAAATGTTAATGAATTTTTATAGAAGTAGTGAAATCCTTATAAAAGAGTGCTCGGACTCGAACACATAAGTGATATTGGACATGGTAAGTGAATCCTAAATGCATATTCAACCTTAGTTAAGAAACTTTAAGTTGGATATGTTCCAAACAAAAGTAGCGATTGATTCAACCGAAAGGCAAAGTACACTGCCTTAAATGATGCCACAATAAAAGCAGTATACATAAATGCACAAATTTATAACTAAGCTAGGAAAGATTCCAAATATTGAGAATCACTTGACATTGTTTTATGAAAACAATTTCGTGGTACAGATCATGAGAGAACCTAAAGCCCACCAGTAGTCAAGACACAAACTCTAAAAGTTCCACATGAAAGCGGTGATGAAGGGGTGTTGATTAACAAAATAGATAGTTAAGACAATAAAGCATATCCATTCACTAGGGGACTAGCTCGGTCAGTTTTGAAAAAACCGATCGAAGGAATGGGAGTAAGACTCCATAATTGACCCCAAGTACAAGTGGGAGACTGACAAGGTTGGGAATATGCTCTAGTGGCAATTATGTAATTTGTTAAATATATCTAACTCCGTTACCAATCTTGTTCGTATAAAGGTATTTTAATTTCTAGTATACACTTTGTTATATTGTGATATAATTAATTAAGTGATTAACTTAAGTATATAATAAGAAAATCCTTATATAAATTGTTGTGTAATTATAGTTGTAAGTAGCTAAAATGAGAAATTAGTCACAATGTAAAATAACATTTTATTTTAAATATTCATGGACAAAATGTTTTAATAAAGCATATCGATACATCCATTGAGGCCATAGTACGTAACACTTTCCAGATGTTGGCAGCGTATTAGTCATGGCTGTTGAGAGCATAAAGGGGTTATGTACTCGTAGTGATTGAATAACTATGCAATGGCTCATCCGAGAGTTTCCTTTTAGTTGATAACAACTAGATCAAATGGGAAATCTCAGTGACAATATTACACAGTTCTCTCGACTTGAGAATATCGTGGAACTTCAATTATGATACTCTACTTTGATGATAGTTAAATCTGGCATGTCGATCCATCGAGTGACTATGGTTGGATTTGAGTTCAAGCATTGGGAGTGAACAATATTAATAGAGAATTTGCCTCTTCGGTTGTTTAAGGTTAGTATCACGTTCAACAATAGTCAACTCAAAGTCAATGAATCTGGCTAAAGTACAACGTTGAATAATAAATGTTATTATTGAATCAAGGACTTTGTTATGAACTAATCATGTTGAACATGGATAATATTAGAGTTTTGACCGATATCAATTTTTATATATCCTAATGTGATACAATGTTAGCGAAGAGAACGTGTGTAAATTATTGTGATTGTTGGTACCGCTTGAGATAATATAAAATATGATTTTACCAATGATGAATATGGCCAAATAGTCACATCACCAGTTAAGGTGATATGTGAACGTTAATATCTTAATTGTTCAGTATTAATCGCTGACTGAATTCACACCTCTGAGTCATATAATCACATTTGTGAATTCTCCAAAAAACCACACGATTTAATTAGTTTATAAAGTACTATAAATTAATTAAATTAATTAATATTTAAGAAATATTAGTTAATAATTTACTTGATGTTTTGGGTATTAGTAATTATTCGGATGTGTATATAAAAGTTATATGCATGCATCGATATATGATATCGTTATATATTTAAATGGACTTTAAATGTAGTAAGTTACTTAAAAGGCTTTTGAAACAATTGATCCATGTAGGGGGCAAGTGTTGGCCGACCATACAAAGGAGAGGGAAGGGATTGGCTTAATTGAGAATTGACTAGAAATTAAAAAGGGAAGTTTCAAAGAGAGGATGGGAAAGTTTTCTATTATCTCTGTAAAACAATATTCTCTTATAATCATCTCTAAGTTAAATTTTTTCTTCTCCTTTTCTGCTTCATCCACGGTCACCACCCTATATTCTCTCCCATGGTTGAATTTTTTTTACCCAAAATCGAATCAAATAAAATAAAATTATGGTAGTTTGTTCGATTCTAGCAAGATCGGATGATGATTCAAGGAGTCTAGGAAGCAATCCACAAATCAAGGTGTTACAAAGGGATGGATCTACTAAGGTAATTACTTATCTCTAAATTTTATTATGTTGCCTACCCTGAAATATATTTGTATTGCGAAATACTTATTTATGTGATTATTCAATTGTTGAAATTTTATTGTAACCTTTGACATGTTTTAAATTGAAAATTATTGTAATTACAAATGAATAAATTATACACATGTATACTTTTATGAACCAAGGACTTTGTTTATGGAACAACCGAGTTGAATATGGATGATAATGAAATTTTGACCAAAACTAAATTCCATAAGTCCTACTGTGGTATAGGGATGGCAAAGAGAATTGGTATAAATAATCGTTACTAAAAGGTAATGCATGAATTTGTAGAATTGGATTTTACCAATGATATTTATAAGTGACGAATTAAATTAAATTGTCACACCACTAGCTAAGGTGATGTGTGAACAATAATTTTTAATTATTTAAACATTAATTGCTGGCTAAATTCGCACATTTGATTCGCACAATTAAATATATTCAGTCTCTAAAGCACCGCTTGATTTAGTGTATTTATAGTAATTATAAGTAAAATTAACTAATTAATATTTCTGAAATATTAATTATTATTGTACCTATTTTATTAGGATGTGTTCAGTAAAATGCAAGAGCCTCTAAAAAATTTCGGGGTACTAATAGTAATTTATTGGATATGTATATAAAAGTTATATATGTACGTATCAATATATGATATCGATAAATTTTTTAATTAGAATTAAATTAAATAAATTGATATATGGGTTGGTTGGGTTTTTGGTCCATTATGGACTCATAGGTGGTCAGCCATGAAATGAAATGGGGGCAAAGGGGTATATTTGTATTTGAATTGATAAGAAGGATTTGGGGAGATATTTTTTCCTAGATATCTCTATATATTCAAACCATAAGCCTCCACATTCTGATGATTTTTGATATCCTCCCTCCTATATCATGGCTACCAATACCATCTCCTTCTCTCTCTCTCTATTTTTTCACTTCAAACACACCACATTAATTAAGTACTATTAATCTGGAATTTGTATGCCTATCTCTTGCAAAGAAGGGTGCTAATCTGAGAGATCTAAGAAGTCTGATTAGATCAAACTGTAAGTTATAGGCCACTCATCTTAAGCACATCCTTTTGTTTACAAATTGATATTATATGATATGTGACTGTATGTTGTTAATGCTATAGTTGTATTCAATTATCATGTATCATTGCCATATAAAAATTAGTTGCTTCTCTATGCATAATTGATTAATTTTATTATTGAATCTATCATGTTGTAATATACGAAATGACTTGTTCATATCCGTGGGATTTGTGATGACCTTTCTTATGAAAGATAATTAGAGAATGGCTTTTCAAAGAAGCAGGAAAGAGACAACCTGGTGAACTAAAATATTTAAGTAGCCAAAGGTAAAGAAAGCAAAAACGATTCCCAACGACGAGCAAAATTAGAGCAACCTAAAATATAGGGGTTGTGGGAGAGCAATACAAGTGTCATACTGTTAGGCAAAGTAGTGGAGTGCTGCACCTTAGATAGTAAGAGTCTAGTAGCCGAAGGCATCACTAGCTTATGCTCTGACTCGAGTAACTAGGGCATGTGGAATCCCATGTGAATCAGCATATATATATATATATATTATATGTATATATGTATATATATATATATATATGTTTGTATGTATGTACGTATATATCATACTTTCAACCAATATTTAAATAATATTTAAAAAGCGAATTTTGTATTAAAATATAGATATATTTATAAAGCATTATTTTAATCAACTCTTTTAGATATATATATTTTAATTTATATTAAATATAATATAAAAATATTATATTATCGATCTTTCTTTTGGAAAATAATTAATTTTTTATTAATTTATTTAATATACAATAACATTTAAAACTAGTTTTATATTTAAACATAACTACGTATGTATATTTATTATAATATATATATTAAAATGTTTTTGGATTTTATTACAATTCTGCTGGTATGATTTATACATACATATATATATATATTATAGTATTTAATAACTTATATAATATTTTTAATATTACATATATATGTGTGTGTATTTATTAAATTTTAAAATAATATTTTTCAGTTATGAATTATATTTTAATTTTATAATTTTATTAGTACTAAAATAATTAAAATTAAAATAATATTAAGATATTTGAAAACCTGTAAAATTGGATCTTAGATTTACTTTTAAATTTAAATTGTGTTTACCTTTTCAAACAAGATATTTACTTTAAAATTCAAATTTGAAATTTAAACTTATTTAAAATTTATAAGATATTTTAAATGATAATTTTATATATATTTAAAATAATATTTTCAAATTATATACACTATATATAAATATTTTTGCAAATGATACACACACTATACCAAGCATATACATAATAGATGTGAATCTCAAAATTTATTCATGTATGTATTTAACCATGTACACCCTATGCCATGTTTGTATACAATACACACTTGAGTACATAATGATGTACTCATAAACTTTATATTATATCGTATTAATTAAATTTATTAATTAACTAAACCAGGAAATTAATAAAGTGTGATTTTATTTAAATTTATTAGATTGGATCTAATAAACTCTTTGAACTTCATAAGCCTAATAGATCAAAAAATAAGAATTTTTTTGAAATCTACTTATTTCACCTTTTTCGATTGGCCTGGATTCAAAAATGGTATCAGATCCTTAAAGGTTTGTATGGTTTAAATTAGCAACTTTAGGGACAACTAATAAAGTCTATCTGTCACTTGGGTGTCAAGAATAGTAGTGTTTAGGTTGGATAATCAAGTATTCTTCCCTCCCTACCTACTAACTTGGCTGGGTGATGAAGTAAGTCTAAAAAGTTATCCCCATTGTAAAGCCCAAACTGATTTGGGCCTTTGGCTGATTTTCAAATTTTAATTTGAAATTTTAAAAATATATTTTGAATTTAAAATTTAAATTTAAAATATAAAATAAATCCTATAAAAATTATAAAATTATTTTTCAAAAATAGCTTCTGAAAATAAATTAATATTTTTGAAAATATTTAATAATTTAATTAATTAGATTGGTTAAATAATTAATTAATTTAAAGTTAAATAAACATATATATATATATATTGATATGCATGTGTGTGAATCTATAAATGCTATAATTATACATACATACATATATATAAGGGGCATTTCACCAGAAGGACAAACTTTGCAGTCCAATTACTTTTTAGGACACACATTTGAAATAATTACTTTCAAGGCCAAAGTCAGCGGAATAATTACTTTCAAGGACAAAGCCAGCTGTCCAATTACTTTCAAGGATATAATTTCATAGGTTTTTAGGCCCTAGAAACTAATTATTTTGCGTATTGTCCTTAAAAGTAATTATTTTAGTTATGTGTCCTAGAAATTAATTTCACTTGCTAAAGAGACTGTAACGCCCCGCTCCGAGACCCACATTAGCAAAGAGTATTACTAGGTAACACCGTCTGCTAATGCGGAGAATAGAGCTGGATATGAGCGACCATCTATGACCTTGCCTTAATTATCTACTGAATACGTCGACAAGGTAGCATATATCTATATTTTTCTCAAGTGGATCGACATATCCAATAAATACTTAACGCAAAGCCATAGGTGGCTGAAGGATCTATCAGAACAAATATGACAACTCAAATGTAATAGACATCACTTAACAGTAGATCATCACATACATTTACACATATACAGATACATTACAGAGTTTAGAAAATGATACATGTCAAGTGGTAAAGCAAACCACAATACACAGACGAGTCAATAGAGTATATATCAGAGTTACAGACAAAAAGGACTACACAAAGCTATGACAAAAAGGAGCTAGCGGAATAGTCCATGCGGAAGCAAAATAGGCTAAGTCCAATGTACCTAACCTGAAACATCTCGGTCTGACCCGAGTATAAAATACACGGGTCAGTCTAGCTAAACAAATCAGTTAGATAAACCAAATGATAATGAACATACAAGATCAATAAGTACCACAAATATCTCCAAAAGAGATAACCAAATCATTTAACATAAGATGAATCAAAACAAGCCTCATATCATCGACAATTCCAATAAGCAAAGGATATCATATCCCAGAACAAGCCAAAAAGGCAAATGACAAATACCATTAAAGGTAACACAAGTTTCCACAAGGTAATCGCTATATATCGTGTGGTTCAAGGAACCTACCCCGAAAGGCGATACACTAGGGAAATATAATTGTCAAAGAAACTAAAGATGCTCGAGCTCAGTACTGTAACAAGGATCCATACGCCCGAAGGCAACGCTAAAAGGCAACGCCAAAAGGCAACGCTCGAAGGCAACGCCAAAAGGCAACGCTCGAAGGCAACGCCAAAAGGCAACGCCCGAAGGAAGGCAACTCCTGAAAGCAACGCCCGAAGGCAACGCCAAAAGGCAACGCCCGAAGGCAACAAACCGTAGTGGCGGTACTGGACACCACTGTCCAGCGGAATGTGTCACAACTCTCAGAAAGGAACCCGGAAAATGTTAACGTGAGTCCCATACCCCACGTTCGCACTAAACGGTTTACTAACCGTTAGTCAATTTCACACTCAAAGCGGTACAAAGTTCACCTCATCTCATCGGTAAACCAGACCCAAAGGTCAAAACGGTCAAACGAATAGATTAGGAATTAACTGAAAAGATAAACGCACGTGTTCATAGCACGCGTTTTATTTAATCATTTGATTCTCCTCCCTCTTCGCTCGAAGTGCAAAATTGTGTGTGTGTGTTTTAAATAGAAATAATAAATTGGAGAAACGATTTTTTAATACACTTTAAAAAGATCATTTTATAAAACCCGTGCACGAAATCAAAAAAAGAATTATCAAAGTCAAATATGCAATAACAACTAATTGGAATCGACACGAATCGATTAAAATTGGAAACCAAGCAAAATAGACAAATCTGGCAAAAACAAGTAGGTCAGTCGACTGACTGCAGGGGGGCAGTCGACTGATCCAGAAACCCAAAAATTTCATTTTCTACAGTCAGTCGACTGACTGCAGAGGGCCAGTCGACTGACTGCAGGAAACAGAGACTCCCTGTTTCTGCAGACAGCCCCAGAATCATCGATTTGCTACAGCCAATCGACTGACTGCAGAGGGTCAGTCGACTGACTGGCACTGGGACTGTTTTTCAGCCTATCAAATGAAGAGCAATTCTTCCAATTTTCGATCGGACGAGCAATGGGCGCTAGGGGTTTATGCCAATCGACAACCCAGCCCTATTGGCTCTTCAATACAACACCAAAAGCATGTTCAAACATCAAAGCTATGATTTTTAGAGTTTTTGACTTCAAAACACCAAAAATTGAAATGTTCACCAAATCAATTCAAACCAAAAGCAAATGAACATGAATATGTGTTAGGAATTCATACCTAACATCAATGATATCAAGAGAAGTAGATGTGAGTTCAAAACTCATCTTTTTAACTCAAAAACAAAGATAAGAAGCTCAAACACAAGGAAAAGATCAATCACTCTTCGCTTCAACTCTACAAGCTTCAATCTAAGACCAAAACAAGTATTTCCTAAATTAGGGTTTAGGAATTTTTTCTGAAATTGAAGAGGAAATGAGATGGAGAAGATGAAGATGGAGCTTACCTAAGCTTCTCCTTGATTTTGGAGCAAGAAATGGAGTTTGCTAATGAATCTTGGGCTTGGAACTTCTAATTCTTTTTTTTCCCCATTTCATCTTAGCTAAAGTGTTTGGAGAGTGAATGGATGAAGAGTTAAAGAGTTAGAGTAATAAGTAGGGTTAGTGGGCTGAAACCCAAACCCAAAAAGCCCAACAGAAAATAGCAAAATTCAACTCACTCCAAACATATCGAAGCTTATACTCAAAAAAGTCGCAAACGCCATTTTGGACTCAATGGAAGTGGTCTTGAGTCCCAATTCGACCGTTTGCAAAAAGTAACATTTCGGACCTTAATCCGATTAATGATATTATATTTAAACGAAATATTTAAAATATAAAATCGTAAAATATGCGGGTTGTTACAGAGGGTCTTGTGGTTAATTCCTATTTTATATAATTATTTAAGGTAAAACTAAAAATAAACATTTTTGAATTTATTAAGTATTCAATTAAAAATTGTTTTTTATTAAATTAAAAATAATAATTATTAAAAAAATTAATTAAATGTTAATTAATAAAATAAAATGCATATATATAATGATATGTGTATATATAAACTATAAGTGTTATGGTTAATATTCATCTTAAATTGTTTAAAATGAATAAAATAAAATTTTGAATTTTAAAATAATTGAATTAATTAGTTAATTAAATAATAGATTAAAATTAATTAAATATGATTTAATCAATAATATATATATAAGTATATCGCATAAGTTAATTAAATTATAAACAATTATAAATAAATTAAACCTATATAATATAATGATAAAACTTAAGTGGAACTGTAAGAAACCCAACTTAGGTATAGGGAACGAGTACATACGTATTGTATGTATGCCATGATTTTAGATGTGTCCAACAATTGATTCATGAGGGAATTTCATAAAAATATATTGTTCCTTAACTGGATATCACTTTATATATGTATGTATGTATGTATGTAGGCCGACTATTGGGACATAGAATAAAACACAAAATAGGGATACAATGAATGTTGACTGTTAGATCCCATTATGGGTTGAATTCGAGGGAGATCTGATGGTTGACATCTCTTGTGCAACCACTTATGTCATCTATTTGTGTCAAATATATTTTCCCATACACACACACACACGATTATGAATCCTTAATATATAATTTGTCCTTTGCAAATTATATATTAATAGATTGCTTTTAGGTTTTGTTCTTCCTCAAGATAGAGATGTTACGCGTAGTATTATTAATATATTTACTATGCAAGATAAAATATGTACATATATTTGTTGATCTTCCTTAAGGTATGTATATTAAACTTAGTCCACCATGAAATGTTGGTATGAGTTAATAGTATCTTTCGGTTTGTTGACCCTCCTCAAGGTTGAGATGAGATTAGGACAAAGACCACAGATTATGAGTTCTATATGATATAGCTGGTAATGTGTTATCCATTGCACATGGGTCTATGATTTGTTGATCATCCTCTAGGTCAGAATCTGAAGGCATACGAGTCCTAACATCCACTAGAGAAATCAAAAGACTTCTACATTTTCTCTTAGGTTTTTGAGAAACATAAAAGTCTTGTGGGAGATTGTTGGATAAATGAAATGTAACATTTAAGCTATCTAATAATGTAAGAGCATCTAATCTACTTCAATAAATTTATGAAATTATTCTAATTGATAAAATGTTTAGTAACCAAAATATACAAATAAACTGAATAAAGATTGACAAAATAAATATAAATATACACTTACCAATAAATCATTTTGCATGTCACTTCAAGACCGTGCAAGAGCCAATTTATACAACCACTAAAACATTTATGTCGTGGTCGCTCAAGTATGTATTTGTCTAAGACTATGTATTGTCCTTCATGAGTTTTGAACTCTTAAGTAATACAAGAATATGGATATTTGATTCACATTTGATCACATATAAATATTATACGATGAACGGTCACAATTCGTAATGTGTGAAACCTCGAAAAAATTAGCTCATTCGAAATGAGCAAGTAAACCATAGTGTGAGATCATGTATTCAATATGATTGATTACAATAAGGATCTTGTTGCATTAGATGTAGCACTAGACCAAGAGTTACAGTTTTGACCTAGGGATTCGATCATTGAAATGTCGGTTTGATCAGTACACGTAAAGTGAAACTTATTTGATATTCTTAAATGTTAAGGATGACAAGATGTAATTTTTAAAGAGTTTGTTATGGTCTTGTAATAAGGTTTCCTTTTTAATAGTTTGGCCATTTAAAAGGAAAGAGAATGTACAAGAGTGGATGTAATTTAAGGCACTGCTAGGATGAAGAGAGTGAACGGTCACTTCTGCTTCATGGAGAGAGTCAAAAATGAGAATTGTATAAAATACTAAAAGATACTTAATATAGAATAAGAAATGTGATTTTTAATCCAAATGTATTTTCATATTGAACTATATATTTCTATGAAAGTTATTTCTTCGAGTTCAAGATATTTGACCTGATACTTTTGACTGTAAACTACTTATAGTATATGAAATAAAATTCTATAATAAGTGGTTGAATGGAGCTACATGATACTTAATACAGAATAAGAAAGGTGATTTTTAATCCAAATGTATTTTCATATAGAACTATATATTTCTATGAAAGTTATTTCTTCGAGTTCAAGATATTTGACCTAATACTTTTGACTGTAAACTAGTTATAGTATATGAAATAAAATTCTATAATGTAGGATCTAGATTAACCCTAGAGGGGGGGTGAATAGGGTTATCACAAATTTTCTCGAATTAAACGCGAAATCAAACTGCAGATAAATAAATATGCTGAAAAGTAAATCACACACAAAATTTACCCAACTTCGGCAACCCCTGCCTACTGCTGCATTCCCAGATTTCTATTAGGATTAAATAGTATCCCGCTTACAAACACTCTAACAGACTCGCACACCCTGCTCCGCCTATAGAGTTTCGTAAACTCGCACACCCTGCTCACTGAACTAACCCTAACTAGACAATCTGACACTACCTAATCCTAGGTGGTGATTTACCCTACTTTGATTCTAAAGAGTAAAAACTAAAAACCCAAAGAAAACAAGGAGCAAAAATTAAATTGAAAGTTTAAACCACTTTTGCTCCAAAAATAACCCGCCCCAAAATTAAAACTAAATTAAAAATAAAAAACCCTTTTTAATTTAACAAGCCCAAAACATATCGGCCCGCTTCCATTTATTTCGATCCCCTTCCTTTTTTATTCTCCGACCCGCTTTCTTTTTCTTGAGATAATGGCGACTTTCGATTCGTCTCTTCTGGAATTAGGGCTTCAGCTCGATCTCTAATTCGTCTTTCTCTATTGCTCTGAATTAGGGCTTTTTTCCTTTGTGATTGTGAGATTATCAAGCGGCTTCGGCTCGATGCTTTGTTGCTCTGTTCAACTGAATTAGAGTTTCAGCACGATGATTTGTTGCTCTGTAACTTGGGGCTTCTGATTGATGTTCGAAGATGTCGCTCGATCGATTTTGTGCCTTGATTTCACTGTGAGTTGCGCTCTGTCGATTGACTTTGCTGCTTGCCTCGAGATGATTGAGTTGATCGATCGTTTGTTGGCTTTGGTATGTGATTTCTGCTCTGTGCTTTAATTTGATTATTCTTGCTTTTTGCTCTCTGCACAGTTCTGTTCCCCACACAAGTCGATGATGAATTTGGGTTGTTTATATAGGGTTTTCGAAACCCTTGCACTTGCCTGATTTAATTTACGTGATTCCCACGTTGTTAAAACTTTCCCTTAATATGTTTGCTATTTTGAGAAAGTACTTCGTACCCACAGTTTCGATTTTGTGACGTTCGATCATTCTTTCTTGATCGATACAGTCAACACTTTCCTAATTTTAACTCTGACTTTTTCAATATTTTTGGTTTCGAGAATATTATCTGTTTGACTTTGAATTTTCTTGACTTCGGCTCTGAGCATTTTTGTGTTCATCCCTGACCTTTTGGTAGCTCTGGCTTTGACTTAACTTTATCATTTTCTTTGTAAACATCGGCCATCACCATTGCTTTGATATTGATCTGCTCATCTTCTCCGGCCATTTGTGCTTTTGTGATTTTCTAGGTTCCCATACATTTCTGTAGCATTGCATTGGATAGCTTTTGTGTAGCTTCACTGCATATTGATTGTGATGTTATGATTGACTCTTGAGTTTGTTGTGCACTTGTGCATATATGTTGATGGTCTTTGAGTTGCAGTGCTTTGTGCTCTTGTGTAGCCAGTTGATATAGTGCTTCATTACTTGTCTGTTGTTTATTCCAGTTTCATTGATGATGCTCTATCCAGTTTTGGTTAGTTCTGCATTTGGTATTGTTTCTATTCTTTGAGGCATGACTTGTTGTATTTAGTAGTTAGTATTTTCACTTGAGCATTTGGAATTTTAGCATATCTCTGGTTGCATTCCTGGTGTCATTGATGCGTTGCTGTACTGTGTTCACTTGAGTTTGCATTAGAGTTGTGCACTTCACTGATGTATTGTTGTAGTTGCCTCTGTGTTTGTCCTTCCTGTAATTGTGACTTGAGTCTGGTTTGTCATGCAGTTTTGATGCGTTTGATCATATTGACTCCAGTCCTTGTATATACTCTCTGTAGTATGATGTACTGTTGCATTTGACTTGATACACTTGTGTTTGAAACTGTTTTGACTTTTGGAATTTCTTGAACCAGTGGTCTTGGTTAAGTCTGAATGTGTAGTCTTCATTGTATGTCTGCACTCACATCTGTTTTACCTTGTATTACATATTGAGTTGCACTGTGTACATGCACAGTTTTATTGTTGCAGTGATACTCTGAATTTTGGTCGAGGCCATTTGCACTTGTGTTGAATCTGATTTTGATTTGACCTTGTGCACACGAGTTGGCGAGGCAGTGCACACGTGTATACGTGTGTATTGCAGCCACTTGTAATTTCCTGTCCCTGATATGAATACTGACATGCACAGATATTACACAATCAAAGATGATGACGATAACCCATATATCTGAGACAGCTTTTTAAAAAACAAATTTTATATTTTTGCAAATTAAAATTTGTTTCTTTTCAGATTACTGCTGTAGTTGTTAATTATACAGGTACACAGGAGACAGGACAAATACTGGAGCTGGACAGTGCAGATGTGCAGAAGACTGAGTGTATGAGTGATGTAGTGAGGAAACAAATGTAAATGTGCAATGTATGAAATCAGTGTAATGTATGCAATTATGAAATGTATGAAATTAGTGTGTGAACTGAAAACATTGTATTGTATAAAATATTATATTGAATAAAAATACTGATTGAATTTGTCAAATTCTGTGCAATAATATTAATATTCAATATTTATTTCTATATGTGTACAATCTGCAAACACATCTAAAAATCGATATATATTTTGTTATCATCAAACAATAAACACACATCAAACAATCTCCCCCTTTTGATGATGACAAAATATATATTTTAGATTTTGAAATTCTAATAAATGTGTTTAAGCAAATATTTAGCTCCCCCTATATGTATGCTCCCCCTTCAACTGAGACCACTCCCTATTTAGAAGATTTAGGAAATTACAGAAGAATAAAAGAGTTATAGAAAAATAACTAACAGCATTTAACAAATTTGGTGAAGTATTCCAAAAATACTTATTTCCTTATCAAAATCTCTTTCTTCTCCCCCTTTTGTTACCATCAAAAGACTGGCAAAAAATAATGGAACAGTAGGGGAAAACAAATGGAAAAAACAAGGAAAAACCATAATATATCATAACAAGATAACAATTTCCACATTTTAGAGAATGGACCGATGATTTGGTTTTTATATAATGAGAAGAGGGATGTTTTATTTTATTTCTTTTTATAAAATAATTTGACATTTAAGCATAAAAATAAAATAAGCACTTACTAACCACGCATAACCATAAAGACTTTTAAATGGGATTAGCAGTTACTCATTAGCTATCACGCCCCATCCATGCATAACCATAAGGACTTTTAAATGAGAATGGAGTGATGATAACCTCACATGATCCATCCATGCATAACCATAAGGACTTTTTAATGAGAATGGATGCATGAGAAGTATTTTAAAAAAATTCCTTTATTTTTCTTTTTAATTTTAAAAAATAATTCACTCTTCTCATTTTTCAAAACCATTATGAATGATAGAAAGATGGTAGAAATAGAAATGGTCGTGGAATAAGTTACCAAATTAATCATATTATGAGATTTCTTAAACCAAACGTATTTCCACTACTGAATACCATATTCGAATCAATCTTTGAATGATATCCAAAACAGGTTTGAATCCTAGAAATTGAAGTTGAAAATAAATATCCAAGAATGTTTCAACCAAAAATTGAAAAATGATTAGTCAATTTCCATAATCCCCAAATCCAAACGTAATCTGGAAAATCTGTCTTCGGGGAGGGGTTTTGTGAAAATATCAGCAAGTTGATTCTCAGTTGAAATGAATTCAATGCAAATGTCTTTCCTAGCAATGTGATCTCTAAGAAAGTGGTGTCTCACATCAATGTGTTTCGTGCATGAATGATGAACAGAATTATTAGACAAGTCTATCGCACTTTTACTATCATATTTTAATGGAACTAGTTTATAAACTAAGCCAAAATCAGAAAGAGTTTGCATCATCCATAAAATTTGAGCACAACAACTTCCTAAAGCAATATATTCTGCTTCAGTGGTGGATAATGCAACACAATTTTGTTTTCGACTAGACCATGAAACTAATGAATGTCCTAGCATGAAACATGTCCCACTTGTACTTTTCCTGTCAACCAATGAACCCGCATAATTAGCATCAGAAAAACCAACTAAATCAAAATTTTCACAAGAAGGATACCATAGTCCAAATTTGTGTGTGTGTGAAAGATATCTTAAAATTCGTTTAGTGGCTTTCAAATGAGATTCTTTAGGGTTAGATTGAAAACGTGCACACAAACACATAGAAAACATAATATCAGGTCTAGAAGCAGTAAGATAGAGAAGTGAACCGATTATCCCTCGATATTTCTTCTGATTAACAACAACTCCTTTCTCGTCCTTATCCAACTTTGTTGATGGGTTCATAGGAGTTTTCATTGGTTTGGAGTTCTCAACTCCAAATTTCTTCAATAGTTCCAACACATACTTGGATTGTGAAATGAAAATGCCATCACTGCTTTGCTTGATTTGAAATCCAAGAAAATATTTCAATTCTTCAACCAAGCTCATCTCGAATTTAGCCTGCATGACTTATTCAAATTTCTCACACAAGAGTTCGTTAGTAGCACCATATCATCCACATAAATCTGAACAATCAAAAAATTACTTTCTTTATGTAATAGAAACAGTGTCGTGTCAGCACTTCCCTTTTTAAAACCGTCTTTCCAAAAGATATGTACATAGATAGTCATACCAAGCTCTAGGAACTTGCTTAAGACCATATAATGCTTTTTCTAGCTTATACAGACAATTTGGAAAATCGTTATTTTCAAATCCAGGGGGGGTTGTTCAAACAAAACTTCTTCTTTCAAATTGATTAAGTTCAACTTTGCATCTCTCAAATCCAACTTTCATTATTAAGAATCATTTCAACAGAATCAGATTCAATTTCAGAAATAAACCGTTGTGATAACGAAACGCACACAAACTTTTATCAAATGAAGAGCGAGTGTGTATACCTTCCATAGGATCACAGTTAAAATATCATGATTATCTCAAAAGCAATTTGAAGTTTTCACCAGTGAAGTTTTATTAGTTTCAACAGTTTCTAAAAACACGTTTATAGCATGAGTACTCAATAATCAATCAACATCATAATTTGACCAAACAGATTAAGTTCAAGAAAAATGGTTGATCAATTTTTAAGCACAGATCAGAGTCAAGTCATATAAGGTCATATCAAGCAAGTTAGAATTTGTCAACCATCATCATTAGTTCGAGTAATTCTATTTAAAGATGATTGGTTAATAAAAAAATCAGAATTATCATTGTCAATCATAACTGGTTGATTTAATTATGGTGCAGATTCTTACTAGTTATCTATCGTTTGAAGATAAATACGATTACCTGTCTTACCTGTACGATAATCTTTCGTTGTTTGCCCATTGTGAATTTGTCACCTTTATACTAGGCTAAGGAACGTTGATTTGTCGCCCGTTGTGTGTCTGGAATAGCCAGAATCCAGATACCACTAATGTTGTTCCTTAGCCTGCCACCACACCTACACGGTAAAAGGTTTTTGTGACCTATTTGTTTTTATAGGTCCATGGTTGTTAGTGGCAGAATAATTTGATAAATAAATTTGAGTGGACTCAAAACTATTAATATATATTCCTTTTGGCACCCAAACTTGTTTTGTCCTTTTATTCTTGTTCCAATAGATATGAAATTTTTTGTAGAATTCTTAGGAACCCAAACTTTTATAAATTTCGTGTTCTTGTTCCTATGACTACCATTTTCAACACGTTGTTCAATTATTTCACTTCTAGTAAAGACACTCTTACCTTTTGCATTATCATCAACTTGTGTTTTCCCAAAACCTAGTCCTTTTCTATTGTTAGCAAAAAGTTGATTTCCCAATAACATATTGAATGATTTTTCTCCTCTAGAAAAGTTATTCAGTGATTTCTCAAGATCTTGGACTTTGGTTTTCAGTGTTGTGTTTTCAGTCACAAGTGAGGTGCATCTATTTATAAAATCCTTTTTCCTAGTCTCAATGGTTTCCTTTAGATTCAAGTTTTCTTTCTCAAGATCCTCGAAATTATTCTTCAGTTTTGATAATTCTGAATCTAAAATATTACAGTTTTTACATTCTAGGTTTTAAATTTTTTCAAGTTCAGTTTCTAACCTAAAATTTTCATGAGCAAGTTTTCTTCTATCAGATTTCAGTTTTTCAATTTTAGAATCAAGAGCATCAACTGTTTTAGTAAGATCGAGGCACATAAAAACAAGTTCTTTATAAGAATAGTTCTTTACCTCATTAGATTCCTCTGAGCTTGCTTCTGAATCTGATTTTCCCATAAGACACAAGTTAGCCTCCTCTGAGCTATCACTCGAAACTTCCTCTCCTTCTTCATCATCCCAAGTTGCTGCGAAGGCCTTTTTCTTCTTTTTCTTTCCCTTGTTGTTTTTGAGAAGTGGACAATTTTGTTTGAAGTGGCCAGGCTTATTGCAGTTATAGCAGGTTAATTCATTTTCAGAGTTGTCAGAATCTTTTGACCTATTACCACTCGTTTTCTTCTTGCGTGGCCTGAATCTCGACAATTTTCTAAGATTATTGACAGCCATTGCAAGTTCTTCAATTGGATCTTCTGTTTCATCATCGCTCTCTTCTTTGCTCTTTAAGGCAATCGTCTTCTTCTTTGATTCGGAGTTGTTGCGTTCCTCTTTTGCTTTTAGCTCAAGCTCATATGTCATCAGGTTACCGGTCAAATCTTCCATGCTCAGTTTACTCAGATCTTCCGATTCTTGTATTGCTGTGACTTTTGCCTCAAAGTTCATCGGTAAGACTCGAAGTATCTTCCTTACTAGCTCTACCTCAGTGAATACCTTCCCAAGCGCTCTAGCATTGTACACCAAGGTTGAGAAGCGTCCAAACATATCCTTTATGCTCTCGCCTTTGTCCATCATGAAGTTCTCGTATTCATTGCTGAACAGGGCTAGATGAGACTCCTTGACTTGAGAAGTTCCTTCGTGTGTCACCTCCAAAGTATGCCAAATTTCCTGTGCTGTTTTACAATGAGAAATTCTATTAAATTCAGTTTTATCAAGAGCACAGATCAAAGCATTCATGGCTTTAGCATTTGTGGTTTTCAATTTCTTATCGTTATCATCCCACCTTTCCTTAGGTTTAGGAATCTCAATATCACCAATAGTTATAGTGGGAGGTGTATAGCCAGTTTCAATAATATCCCAAACATCATAATCAACAGAACTAAGATAAATACTCATCCTAACTTTCCAGTAAGCATAATCATTCCCATTAAACATTGGTGGCCTAGCAATAGATTGCCCCTCAGAAAAAGCATTATTTGATGGATTCATGAATCTAGAGTTAAAAAAAATTACCTCGCTCTGATACCACTTGTAGGATCTAGATTAACCCTAGAGGGGGGTGAATAGGGTTATCACAAATTTTCTCGAATTAAACGCGAAATCAAAGTGCAGATAAATAAATATGCTGAAAAGTAAATCACACACAAAATTTACCCAGCTTCGGCAACCCCTGCCTACTACTGCATTCCCAGATTTCTATTAGGATTAAACAGTATCCCACTTACAAACACTCTAACAGACTCGCACACCCTGCTTCGCCTATAGAGTTTCGTAAACTCGCACACCCTGCTCACTGAACTAACCCTAACTAGACAATCTGACACTACCTAATCCTAGGTAGTGATTTACCCTACTTTGATTCTAAAGAGTAAAAACTAAAAAACCAAAGAAAACAAGGAGCAAAAATTAAATTGAAAGTTTAAACCACTTTTTCTCCAAAAATAACCCGCCCCAAAATTAAAACTAAATTAAAAATAAAAAACCCTTTTTAATTTAACAAGCCCAAAACATATCGGCCCGCTTCCATTTATTTCGATCCCCTTCCTTTTTTATTCTCCGACCCGCTTTCTTTTTCTTGAGATAATGGCGACTTTCGATTCGTCTCTTCTGGAATTAGGGCTTCATCTCGATCTCTAATTCGTCTTTCTCTATTGCTCTGAATTAGGGCTTTTTGCCTTTGTGATTGTGAGATTATCAAGCGGCTTCGGCTCAATGCTTTGTTGCTCTGTTCAACTGAATTAGAGTTTCAGCATGATGATTTGTTGCTCTGTAACTTGGGGCTTCTGATTGATGTTCAAAGATGTCGCTCGATCGATTTTGCACCTTGATTTCACTGTGAGTTGCGCTCTGTCGATTGACTTTGCTGCTTGCCTCGAGATGATTGAGTTGATCGATCGTTTGTTGGCTTTGGTATGTGATTTCTGCTCTGTGCTTTAATTTAATTATTCTTGCTTTTTGCTCTCTGCACAGTTCTGTTCCCCACACAAGTCGATGATGAATTTGGGTTGTTTATATAGGGTTTTCGAAACCCTTGCACTTGCCTGATTTAATTTACGTGATTCTCACGTTGTTAAAACTTTCCCTTAATATGTTTGCTATTTTGAGAAAGTACTTCGTACCCACGGTTTCGATTTTGTGACGTTCGATCATTCTTTCTTGATCGATACAGTCAACACTTTCCTAATTTTAACTCTGACTTTTTCAATATTTTTGGTTTCGAGAATATTATCTGTTTGACTTTGAATTTTCTTGACTTCGGCTCTGAGCATTTTTGTGTTCATCCCTGACCTTTTGGTAGCTCTGGCTTTGACTTAACTTTATCATTTTCTTTGTAAACATCGGCCATCACCATTGCTTTGATATTGATCTGCTCATCTTCTCTGGCCATTTGTGCTTTTGTGATTTTCTGGGTTCCCATACATTTCTGTAGCATTGCATTGGATAGCTTTTGTGTAGCTTCACTGCATATTGATTGTGATGTTATGATTGACTCTTGAGTTTGTTGTGCACTTGTGCATATATGTTGATGGTCTTTGAGTTGCAGTGCTTTGTGCTCTTGTGTAGCCAGTTGATATAGTGCTTCATTACTTGTCTGTTGTTTATTCCAGTTTCATTGATGATGCTCTATCCAGTTTTGGTTAGTTCTGCATTTGGTATTGTTTCTATTCTTTGAGGAATGACTCGTTGTATTTAGTAGTTAGTATTTTCACTTGAGCATTTGGAATTTTAGCATATCTCTGGTTGCATTCCTGGTGTCATTGATGCGTTGCTGTATTGTGTTCACTTGAGTTTGCATTAGAGTTGTGCATTTCACTGATGTATTGTTGCAGTTGCCTCTGTGTTTGTCCTTCCTGTAATTGTGACTTGAGTCTGGTTTGTCATGCAGTTTTGATGCGTTTGATCATATTGACTCCAGTCCTTGTATATACTCTCTGTAGTATGATGTACTGTTGCATTTGACTTGATACACTTGTGTTTGAAACTGTTTTGACTTTTGGAATTTCTTGAACCAGTGGTCTTGGTTAAGTCTGAATGTGTAGTCTTCATTGTATGTCTGCACTCACATCTGTTTTACCTTGTATTACATATTGAGCTGCACTGTGTACATGCACAGTTTTATTGTTGCAGTGATACTCTGAATTTTGGTCGAGGCCATTTGCACTTGTGTTGAATCTGATTTTGATTTGACCTTGTGCACACGAGTTGGCGAGGCAGTGCACACATGTATACGTGTGTATTGCAGCCACTTGTAATTTCCTGTCCCTGATATGAATACTGATATGCGCAGATATTACACAATCAAAGATGATGACGATAACCCATATATCTGAGACAGCTTTTTAAAAAACAAATTTTATATTTTTGCAAATTAAAATTTGTTTCTTTTCAGATTACTGCTGTAGTTGTTAATTATACAGGTACACAGGAGACAGGAAAAATACTGGAGCTGGACAGTGCAGATGTGCAGAAGACTGAGTGTATGAGTGATGTAGTGAGGAAACAAATGTAAATGTGCAATGTATGAAATCAGTGTAATGTATGCAATTATGAAATGTATGAAATCAGTGTGTGAACTGAAAACATTGTATTATATAAAATATTATATTGAATAAAAATACTGATTGAATTTGTCAAATTCTATGCAATAATATTAATATTCAATATTTATTTCTATATGTGTACAATCTACAAACACATCTAAAAATCGATATATATTTTGTTATCATCAAACAATAAACACACATCAAACATATAATAAGTGGTTGAATGGAGCTACATATTTCATAAGGTGGAAATAATGAGAGCATACCATATAATACTTCTTAGTGGACGCATCAAGTTATGAAAAAATATTTTCATAAAACCAAATATTATTCATGAAATAATAATAGTTTTTAGTATTGACTTAAAGTAGGCATAATTTTATTTCAATATGAATATTATGAATATTCATTATTGGATAAAACTGTAATAATAATTTTTTTTTCATTACAAAAATGATACATTAGGAAATACATATATATTCAAAAATATTACAGTTATTTTGGAATTATGAACTAAGCCATATCTTTAAGGAATAATTCGATAATCTTATGATAATGAATCATATGGTACCGATGAATTGTATCTCAGAAGATTAAGGGCAAAGCACCCATTTAGTGGGAGCAACAAAAGAGTTAATGAACTCTTTGTATTGATACATATAGATGCATGCAATTCAGGGTTTAATGATACCAAAACAGATCCACTTACATCGTTAAATTCACGGATGAATTATCATAAAAATGAATGTGTGTATCTGATACACAAGTTGTATTTTTATGATAAGCTCACTGAATATAAAATGAAAGTAGAAAGACATAATATGCAAAGGAAATAAAAGAATTTGATTTGTTTGAATAGGTGAGTGTATCGGAAAAGGTTCCATAAGTACCTAAAAACGAATATGGTTCGATCTCAAACGTCACTCTTCCCTATGATACATAATGATCTATCGTTAAGGAGTAATCGTACTTTGTCGGACAAAGAATGATCGATATTGAGTGAAGTTGAGTTGACTTCTTTCTATAAGGTTATGTACTTTAGAGTAATTACATAAGGTTAAAATAATCTCATCTAAAGCATAGTTTACGAGATCATACAAGATAATAGTTCATAGGAAACCCTTACATGGCCTAGGTTAAGGGGTTGACAGATTGTGTGAGTCGAGAGACTGCACGTAATACATTCTTGCGAGGGATCTTGTGTAGATCACCCTAAAGATGTACGAGACCGATCAATATTGATTAACCAATTTATGTTATGAACATGAGTTTTATAAGTAAAAACCAAATCAGTATTATTATAATATAAAGTAAGTTCATAAAATGTTTATGAATACCTATTCCGTTGCACTAAGAGACAGTTATTGTTTCAAGAAACACAAACTTCATAATGAAGGAATTTCATTTAGAAATTATTGGTAGTAAAATGAATTTGCATATGATCCAAAGATAGAAATTGATTACGTAAGATGAAATGAAATTAACCAAACAACACATTAGAATGTTTTAGATGAATTTTCACACATTAAAGAGAAACTATGAGTTTCTTATCAATGTTAAAGAATTTCTTTAGTTGTCAATAAAGCCATTACAAGCATTAACTCTATCATATGGTACAATGCACAAATCCAGAATAAATCCCAGGTATAGTATTAAAATATGATTTTGATAATTGTACCCAAAGAGATATGGTCCATCAGTCGCAAATGTGTTTTCAAGAAGAAGACCAATGCAGTTGGAATATAGTGCACAAAGTTGATTAGAATAACATCGTTAATTTTAAATGTTGAAATTAACCTAATACATTCATCATTCATCTTGCTTAAAGTAATTCAGATATTACTTACAAACCTATCGCTCGATATGTTTTTGAGTTTTCTCAAATATATATTGTAATGGAAATTCTAAATACTGATTTAAAATAGATTGTTTGCACAACGACCAAAGTGTCTCGAAGTTAGTGGGAGAAATACTGAGTTTGTGGGTTTAAGATAAGATCTAAGAGTCGATATGAAAGTATCATCCCATAAGAATCAGAATTGAGAAAATATTTTGATAGAGAAATCAAATATTTTGATTTTCAGTCAAAATGCAGAGGAAGCGCGTGTCTATGACAAAGAATATTAAAGGTACTAAGGTATTTCTAAACTATAAGTAAATAACATATTACTGATTGTTAATGATGTACCCCTGTTAAAGTATGTTTTAGTTTTGTCAATATAGGATTTGATGTAACGACCCACTATTTTGGACCATTCAAATCGACAATAAATTCACACATGTCCGACTTGAATAATACAAAACAATAGATTGTAAATAAATTTGGAGCAAATAAAACCAATCACAGAATCACAATCATAGAATATCAGAATAACTCGCAGCGGAAAATAAAATAAATAGTGGTTCATGAAGCCACTACAATACATAGTCTCAAAACAAATTCAAAATACATAGTCTGAAAAACAGATACAACAGAAGTCTGAATACATAAGTATAGTAGAAATCCCAAATACATATGTCTCTAATACAAAGCTGACATAGAAATACTGAATGGAAATAGATAGCAACTAAATAAAAGATGATCTCCAGCAGTCCTAGCTCCAGAAGGTGAAATCCAAAGCTGATACTCAGGCTGACCCGAGCGTAAATAAAACACAAACACTCGAGTCAGGATATACATACTTATACAATGTAAACCAACTCAAGTGAACTGTAATAAAAATGCACAAGTAACCTAAATAATGCTTGGGATCGCCCATTCTTTAAGGATCCGTTAAACTATCTACTATGTAGTAATATTTGCTATTATAATAATGTCTAAATATAAAGTAATCATACTTTAAAATAGCATTAATGAGTGACTCAATATTCCCCTTAACACATAATAGTCCTAGTAGTCTATCCAGTATTAGCATACTCCCAGATCAGGGGCTACCCTCAATACTCCACAGACTATGGTACAAATCCAAACTCGTAGTAAAGCTCGATATGGTAGGTGACACGGCACAACTAGGCAATGCCAGGGTAGATATACCAATTACGCATCCGGGCTAGTGGAAATGCATAGCAGCCACTACCGCCCACCTCGAGCCACACTCCCAAAATCAAGGGGTGCACCCAATCAATCACAAAAGTAATAGAATGGTATCGAAGAAGTGTGTTCGATCAAAGGTGCTACCTCATTGGCTCGAGAATCGCTCATGTTTTAGCCACCTTATGCCAACTCACGGGAGTTGGGTCCACGTAAATATACCTTTAGGATCGTCGCTACCATCGTACGTCATTCTGGAATCTCCACCGCGTACACAGTTGTTAAAGTGGTTTTCGGTATCAACAGAGAGTATGTCCATATCCGATCTCGGTCTCTTTAACAACCAATCGTCATTATAACCTGTAGTTATACGTTTTAAATTGGTTTATATTTCAAATCAAAATACATCATTTAAACCATTTAAAAGTAAAGTCATTATACTTACAAATAAAATATTCAATTCCCAAAAAATTTAGCACTTTTGAAGCTTGTTTATTTAGTTAAATACTTTATAATATTGAAATTTCACCATTCGCAGCACTTAGAAAATGCTGCGGTAAGTTATATTTGAAAACAGTTCATTTCAGCAAAGACAGCATTTATAAACTGCTGCAGTAGTTCAATTACATTTTAAAACTAGTTCAATTCAGAAAAGACAGCATTTACAAAACTGCTGCAGTAGTTCAGTTACATTTGAAAATCTCATTTCAGCAAACTTCAGCACTTATCAAGTGCTACTGTAGCTCTTTTAATAAATTTCAGATTTAGATTTTCTTTCTGCAACCACAGCACTTACCAAGTGCTGCAGCAGCTCTTAGTTAATTTAGCCTTTAGTTCATTTGCATCAACCACAACACTTACAAAGCGCTACAGAATCTATTAGTTCAGATTTTAAGTTAATTCCAGAAACGATAGCATTTCTGAAGTGCTACTAATTCAATTTCCAAATTTACAATAAAATTTCAGAAATAAATAAACTTCGATTTTAACCATTTTAACTTATAAAAATCATTTTTTTCCACTCAAAATGTTCATTTGAAAACCCTTTAACTTATGATTTTTATAAAGTAAAATTTTCATAATTAAATCCAAATTTTTCAATAATTTACTTATTAAATCCAAGTGTACAATTTTCTTATTCTTTGCATTCTTTTATCAATTAACTCAACACTTAAATTTAAATTACCATTTCAAAAATAAAACTTAATTTCCATTTTTATTTAATTAACTTAAACTTCCATTTAAAAATCAAATCACAAATTTCCAAATTAAGTTATGTTTGAAATCACAATTTTTCCATTCATTTATTTAACATTTTTAATACATAGAAAAATCATTATCACTTTATTAAATCATTTTAAATCCAAATTAAAATCAAAATATCAAATTTTACATTTTAAAATACTTAAAATTTTCCAGAAAACTATATAAAATAACCACGGGTCTGTATAATATTTTCTAGCCTAAGTTAAGTGATACGGATAATATATCATTTCAATCCGTAATTTACAAAGAAAATTCCGGGTTCTATCATTTCAAACACGCAATCCCAAGTTAATAAAAATAAATAAAAATCGCTCGGGCCTATCATTTCAGCCCATAACGATTTTTCCCTATTCTAAAGTCCGTTCGGGTATGTATCATTTCAACCCATAGTGATTCTATTCTACAGGGAACTTGTAGTGTGAGAAACAGAAATAAATAAACAGTATAACAAAATATAAAATATCAGATGATGTGACAAGTTTATAACAAAGTTTAACATCATGTAATTCATATCACAGGCAGGTGTAACATGGTATAACAATTCTACACATTCACTTGTTATCATTTCACAATTATATAAGTATGAATGTCAAGCGTGAATAACTCACCTTTTCAAGCTGGAGTTTAGCAAATCAAAACACACAAATAAATCCAGAAAGCACGATACAGCACGACTTTTGATTCAAGTGGAGAGAGAGCCAAGATATTAATCTTGTATACAACAAATAAAACAAAGCAATATAAATATATATTCAACGGAAATTTAAATTGAAACAAATGGAAATAGAATTTACAAAAGGCATCACCAAGCTTTGAAATCAAAATTACTTGACCATGACTCCTTGTTTGCTCGGCCATGCTTCAAATTCAAGGCAGTAAGGCTCAGGTTTGGACTCAAAATGGCACGGCTAGGCAAGAATGTGAAGGGGTATGAGTTACAAATGAAGGAAGGCAAAGGGACAAGGCCTAAAAGGAAGGTTTTGGTCCAACAAGGCTCGGCCATGCCACTACAGGTCAGGTCAAAGGCTGATGTGATGGTTAGGGGTGATGGCACTTGCTAGTGGTGGAGCTAGGGGTGATGGTCGAAGCTAACATGAAGGGGATGGGGGAGATATTTGGCTCGGCTATGCATATTATAAGGGGTTTTTGCAAAGTTTGTGGTGTTTGCTTCATATGGTGGTCACAGCCATATCTGGACAGAGGGAAGGAGTGGTATGCCATGGATGATGAGGGGAAGGAGGTGATGGTGGTGGTCGGTGGAGATGATGGTGGGTAGGGCCGAGCAAAGCATGAAGAGATCAAGGCAAAAACAAGCAAAAATAAAGAAGAAAAGTGGGAAAAAGTGGAAGCCATTACTTACAATTTTTTTTCCAGAAATGAGATAGCCGTGAGTTGTGAAGGGAATGAGAAACTTTCCACATGAAAAGTAAAGAGAATACACGACTACAATAAGAAAATGAAAGGCCAAGCAAATGAAAAGACTAGCAATTGAAAAGTCACAAGTTTTAAAAGCTTTTGTCTCTTTGAATTTCCACTTTCTTTTAATTCAATATAAACAAATAAAAATCAAATAAATAAAATAAAAGTTAAAACAAGATAATGTAGAAATGAAAATAAATAAATAGTCTTAGGAAAAATAGAAAAATAAATAAAGAAAATACTTTGTTATATTGAAACTAGAATTAAAAATTGTAAACAAAATACAACTAATATTGGAAAATTACAACTACACTTTTAAAATGTTTTTTAAAAATAAAATTTTGAAATAAAAATCTAATTTAAAAATGTTTGCAAAAATCTTGGGTTGTTACATTTGAAAAGATATCATTCTTAATCGGTATAAAAGGTTGTCGGGAATGTCCTAAAGGATCTTACCAACATCATATTAAAATGTTTAATATAGAGCATGTAAAATGGATTCCTTATGCATTGACAATAGGAATTATCATACATATTGTATTGTGTAAAATATCGCATTTCGCTTAAGTTTTTGATACATATAGAAGTATCTAATCCAAATTAAGATCACTAAATGATATAGAGTGTTCTCGGGTATTTGTGAAATACTAGAGAATTGTCAATACAAAAAAAATTAACTACTTATGAAAGAGTATTCGGACTCAAACTTCAAAGATGTTATCGATCATAGTGTGTCGATCCTATATTCATGTTCAAACCTTAGTTAAGAAGCTTTAAGCTGAAAATGTTCCAACCAAGAGATTATGGTTGATTCAACCAATAGGCTAAGTACATCGCTTTGAATAGCGTCAAAAAAAACAATGTATATAAGTAAATGCACAAATTTATAACTGAGTTAGGGATGATTCCAAATGTTGAGAATCTCACAACATTGTTATATGATAAAAATGTCATGATACAGATCACAAAAAAACTTAGAGCACACTACAAGTCAAGAAACACACTCCGAAACGTTCCACACGATAAAGGTAGTTTATCAACATCGGAAGGAGTTGATTGATGGAGTAGACAATAAAACAACATAGCAGATCCATTAATGGACTAGCTCAACATATACTAAGCAAACTAATCGAAAGGACTAACTCAACATGTACTAAGCAAACTAACCGAAGGGATGAGAGTGAGATTCCATAATTAGCCCCAAGAGCAAGTAGGAGATTGATAGAATTATGGGTATGCCCTAAGGGCAATTCTATAAT
The DNA here is from genome assembly GCA_030737815.1 of Allium fistulosum. Taxonomy (NCBI): domain Eukaryota; kingdom Viridiplantae; phylum Streptophyta; class Magnoliopsida; order Asparagales; family Amaryllidaceae; genus Allium; species Allium fistulosum. The sequence goes on from CM060901.1 coordinate 724,836,005, forward strand.
TTATTGTAAATTATAAACTTTGTAATAAATCTCATTCGAAATAACTAGTGTTTATTTTTCTATTATATATTTTCTATATTGTTATATATTAATTAATAATTAATTTAAATATATTCAATAAAAAATCATTAAATAATATTTTTGTGATAGTAATTACAAACTATTGTAATCGTGAGAAATTTATCACACTTAATAATAACATATTGTTTTAAATATTACTGGTCAAGATTTTTTGAGAAAATAAATCGAACATCGGTTAAGACCAGAGTACATGACGCTCTACAAATGTTGGCAGTGTATTACTCATGGCTGTTGGGTGCACTAAGAAGTTATGTGTTATTATATAACTATGGAATGACTCGTCTGAGAGTTTCCTATTGCTTACCAACAACTAGGTTAAACGAAATATCTCAAAGTGACGATATTACATAGTTCTCTTGCTTGAGAATACTGTTGAACTTTAATGTGGAAACTCCACTTCGATTATAGTAAATTGTGGCATGGCATCCATTGATCACTATAGTTGGTCCGAGTTAAAGCATTGGAAGTAAATACTATTCAATAGAGGATTCGTCTCCTCACTTGTACCAGGTTAATATCATGGTCAACTGTATTCAACTCAAAGTCAAAATCTATGACCAGAATAGTGCGGTTAATAATAAATGTTATTATTGAACCAAGGACTTTGTTTATAGACTAAACGAGTGAATGTGGACGATACTGGAATTTTGACCAAAACCAAATTCCATAAGTCATAATATGGTATACTGTTGACGAAGAGAATTGGTGTAAATAATCGTTACTAAAAGGTACCCCTTGCATTTATAGAATTGGATTTTATTGATGAGATTTATAAACGATGAATTAAGTCAAACTATCACCTCACTAGTTAAGGTGACATGTGAACACTAGTATTTAAACTGTTTAAATATTAATCGTTGACTAAATTCACACGTGTGAATCGCGCAACCAAATATATTCAGTCTTCGAAACACTGCTTGATTTAATTGATTTATAATAATTATGAATTAATTAATATTTATGAAATGTTAATTATTATTGTATTTATTATATTATGGCATGTTTAGTAAAATGGAATAAACTCTAGAATTGTTTAGGGTGATATTAGTAATTTATTAGCTATATATATATAAGTTATATATGTACGTATTGATATCTGATATAGATAAAGATTTAAATTGAATCTAAATTAAATAAATTGCTAAATGGGTTGATTGGATTTTTGGTTTAGTATGGACTCACAGATGGTCGGCCATGAAGAGGAACAAAGGGGTATATTTTTATTTGTAAGAAGGATTGGAGGATATATTTATTCCTATAACTCACTGTATATTCAAACCATAATCCTCCACTTTCTAATGATTCTTGACCTCCTCCCTCCTCTATTATTGCTGCCAATACCATCTCCCTCTCTTCATTTTCTTACTTCAAACATATCCCATTAATTAAATACTATTAATCCAGAGTTCTTATGTCTATCCCTTGAGAAGAAGGGTGAAAATTTAAGAGATCCAAGGAGTATAATTAGATTAAATTGTGAGTTATAGGCATCTTATCATAGATACATTCTTTTGTTTACAAATTGATATTATATGATATGTGACTGTATGTTGTTTATGCTATATTTCTATTCAATTATCACCACTTTTATCAATGTGTCATTGCTGTAAAACATTGGTTACTTACCTATGCATAGTTAATTAATTTTGGTTATTGAATCTATCATGTTAAATATATATATATATATATATATATATATATAATACTTCCGGCCAATATTTAAATGATATTTGTAAAGTGAATTTTATATTAGAACATACATATATTTATTAAACATTATTTTAATCAACTCTTTTAGATATACATATTTTAATTTATATTGAATCTAACATAAACATATTTTATTATCAATCTTTATTTTGGCAAAAAAATTAAATCTGTATTAATTTATTTAATATATATTTACATTTAAAACTAGTTTTATATTTAAACTTAACTATGTATATATATTCATTATAATATATATATATTAAAAATGGATTTTATTAAATAAAGATAGATAGAAACGATTTATATATATTATAATATTTAATAAATTATAAAATATTTTCAACATTACATATACATTTTTAAATTTTTAAATAATATTTGTCGACTATAAATTATATTTTAATTTTATAATTTTATTAATACTAAACTACTTAAAGTTAATATTAAGATATTAGATTTAATTTTAAATTTAAAGTGTGCTTATCCTTCCAAACTAGCTATTTACTCAAGAATTCAAATATAAAATGTAAACTTATTCAAAATATTTAAGATATTTTTAAATGGAATTTTTATATATATTAAAGTAGTATTTTTGAATTATATTTAAATATAAATATATGTTATATAAATAATATTTTGGCAAATGACATATATATGTATATACAGTACTAAGTATATAAATAATAGATGTAAATCACAACATCTATCTGTGTATATATTTAATTAAGTACACCCTATGTCATGTTGCACATGCACGCAATACACACTTGAGTGCATAACGATATACTCATAAACTTTATATTATATCATTTTAATTAAATTCATCAATTGATTAAATCAGGAAATTAAATAAAATATGATTTTATTTAAATATATTAGATTGGATCTAATAAACAATTTAGACTTCATAAGCCTAATAAATTCAAATATAGAAAGAAAAAAATTAAATCTTCCTATTTCATCCATTTTTGACTAGCCTAGGTCTAACATATTCAATAGTAATCGCTGACTGAATTCATGCCTGTCAGTTACGCAACCACGTCTGTCAATTCTCCTAAACACCGCATGATTTAATTAGTTTATAAAGTGTTATACATTAATTAAATTAATTAATATATGAAATATTAATTATAAAAGAATGGGATGTTTAAGGTATTTTAGTAAATAGGGTTGCTGCTTGAAATTTTCTTGCAGTTACAAGTAATTGTTTGGATGTATATATAAACGTCACTTGTGCATATACCGATATATGATATCGATACACATTTAGATGAGTTTTAAATATAAACAATTGTTTAACATGCCAGAAGATTTTTCAATCCATGTATAGACATGGTATAACCGACCAAAGAAGGAGGAATTAGTCTTGGATCTGGTTTGAAACGGTATGGGACAATGAGTAAAAGGTGGTAGATTTTTCATCCTTTTCTCCCTCTATAAATATCAACCAAACTTAACTCATTTCCTCTTGATCTCTCTCATTCTAGCAATCACTTCTTCCTTGCCTTCCTCATTACGTCCTTGGCCAAACTACTCTTCCATCTAAACATCCAAATGCAAATAGTAAAATTAGTACATTTATATATCTAAAATTAGTTTTGTATTCTTATGTGTGTGCACACGCATATATATGGTTAAAAGCTCTCGGCCTTTTATAAAAAAATTATTTTATTCGAACGAGAGTATATAATTATAAATAAATTATTTTTAATATAAAATTTTTATCTAAAATTGATATTATATTTATAAGATTTAGGCTGATATAGATGATTACAAAATTATATAAAATTAATGAATTTTTTTGAGAGAAATGAGTTATCCTCTATTAGAAGAGGAGAGTACTCATATAAACTTAATGTATTTTAAAATAATAAATATTGATATTTAAATATTTGAATTTTATATATATGTGTGTTGAAATTGTCAAAATTATTTAAATAAAAGATTTTGACTAAATCGAATTGATTTAGATTGAAATATTTTGAATGTTGTTGATGCCCTAACTTCATGTCCAATGCTACATTTGTTATACCCTAATTTTACCCTAAGTTGACTGATGTTGTTGTCGATTTCCCTGGAGGCTCGCTACAGTGCTAGTTGTCGCTCATGCTCTTGCCTTAGGTTGATTAGTGATATTTTTTCTACCTTTTATTGTACATTATTAATGTATAACTGAATGATAGTGATAAGCGGATATGAAATTCTTGCACATACACTCTATACACTCTAAAGATTGATTTCCTAACCATTGTACTAGTAATGAAGTTCTTTACTGGCCAAATAACTACTATGGCAAAAAGTATATTATAAATTATACTAGTGTGAACGGATCTTAAGGATGTTTTAATACTAGAGGGAGATGAATAGTGTTTTATGACTTATATAGAACTTTTCTAAATTGTTTCAAGATTTAAATCCAAACTTAGATAATCAACGTAGATATATATTAACAGATATATATATATATATATATATATATATATGTGTGTGTGTGTGTGTGTGTGCAAATAAAAATAAAGTAAAAGTAAGAGAGATGACACTAGGAGTCTAATATCGGTTTGGATTAACCAATCCTACGTCTAGCCCTATATGGTATATATATATATATATATATATATATTCTTTCGAACGCCTACTTTGATCAGGTACCAAGCGAACCAAAATACAATCTTGATTTTAAGGGAACAAGATATACCCTCCTAACTTTTCGAACTTAGGGTAGACTCTCTTGATTTAATCGGGAAACAGGATTACCTACTTGATTTGAATGGGTAACAAGCACAATCACTTGATTTGAATGAGCAACAAGCACACCTACACAAATTAGTAGTACAAAGTTTTTGACAAATAATTGTACTTTGGATACAGAATATCGTATAGCCCTTCGATAGCACTTTGATCTTTGAATTGATGAGATAATTCTTGTAGAGAATGAATTTAGTAAGGTAGAGATTGAGTTTGAAGAGTATAAAAAGTGGATTTTTTGTAATATATATTGAGAATTTGGAGTAAGAAGAATATAGAGAAAGTAGTTATTAAAATTCATTTTCCAGTCCCCTTTATATAGTGTTTGAAGGGACATGTCTATTCATGAAGAGATGGAGCCAAAAATCACAACTATTCAAAAATTTAAAAACATCTCTTTAGCGGTACATATGTGATGTTCATGAAAAAATGTATATTTTTACTCTCATGCTTAATCTTCTTTAATTAAAATAAGTGTCATAATAGGGTATTTTTACTTGTTTTTACCAAATTCTAAAATTGTTTTCAAATCATCATTTGCTCATTCACATTTGGGCAAAATGGTGAATTATGTATGCAATTATTTTGAGAAAATTTATTTGCACAATTTAATTTTATTTTGTAGAAAATTGAGTGCAAATTAGAAGATGTTTCATTGATATATGCAAGTACAAGTAGTGGAAGCCAAAAGAATAAAGGAAAGAAGGAATTAAATCAACATGGAGGAACCCACTTACCCAGTTGCTAATGAACCACATTTAAAAGAAAAGGCACATATTACTGGGGGATTAACTAATGATTAATGATTACTTGGTAGCCACACAAAGTCAAGGGCAATTTTGGTAGCTTCCTTAAAGATATTAGGGTTTTAGAACATGTATAAATACCCTCTTTTGTTACATGTAATGGATCTCTTTTTGATGCATATGAAGTTGTAGCACAAAATCATAAATAAAAGCTCTAATGTCTTTAATGGCTTCTTAGCCTTTTCTTTTATGTTTATGCTTTTAATTTTATGATCTTTTCTTTTATGCTCTTTTCTTTTATGCTCTCTTTTTATTTCATGTAAGTAGATTAGTTCTTTTTTATACAAATTAGTTAGCTCTCTTTCTCTTAAATTAGTTTTTCATTTCCTTTTGTTTATGTTGCAATCAATTTATGTTGATATGAATTCGAATATGAGAAGCTAAACCCCTTCAATTTAGGGGTAATGAAGCTCTCATAAATCATGTAAATTCAATATAATGATTTCATTTATGATCTCTTCTTTGGTGCTTAATGTAAATATTAGATTTAGATGAAAGTTTAATGTTTATTAGTGAATTTGATAGCATATGTTGTTAATCACAAATTGGCTATACTTAATCAAATATAACACAAGTTACATCTTCATCTAACTATAATTTTGATAGTGAAAGTGAAAGTAGAATCAAAATTTAATGTTCTATATTACTAGTTTAAAAATAGTAAATAGAGAATGCTTAAAATAGTTTTTATTTTTAATTTCATAATCATTTTCATTAGATTTTACAAGTGGGTTTGGATGATGTATTAAAGTTTGATGGTTTAAGTTGTGTTAGTTAATATCACAAATAGACCATACTTATAATAAATACATCAACTAATTTCACATGTGATAGAAAAGAGAGATTATAAATTTATTTTGTGTTGATTTATATGAAAATGAAAGTGGATATACCTTTAAATTGCCTTTTAATTTCATAGCTTTTATTTTAATTTTTCTCTAATTTTTATACACTTTTTAGTTGAAAAATATTTTCAAAACTTTTGGGATAATTTGATTGAGTGAATCTGAAACTATTGCATTCCTTGTGGGATCGACCAGTACTCGCATACGTACTACAATTGTACGTCGTGCGCTTGCGGTATTTTTATTTTATTAAATTCGGCGGTTTTCTAATCGATGGAAAACCAGTTCCGAACAAGTTTTTGGTGCCATTGCTAGGGAAAACAATTTAATTTTACCTTACTCTTTCAAATATTGTGTTGTTTTCCACCTTAAAAAAATTATATTGCATTTGTGACGGTTTTCAACATCTTTGCATTTGTTACATTGCATTTGCATTTACATTTGCATTGCATTTTACTTCCTCCTGTTTTCTATTTCCTCACTCACTACATTTTACTAATTTCATTTTACATTGCATTTTAAATCGAATTCCAACCTTCATCCACATACCCTTCACTGCAACAATATCCATACACAAACATCATCAAAACCGTTTTACTAGCAGTTTGCTTTTAGTTACCGGCATTTATTTTAAAAAAAATTATGCATTGCATTCTTTGTTCATTCACAGCACCCATTACATTTTTGTTTGCATTTCTGTTACATTTCATTTGGTTAATCAGTACTACATTGCATCACACTACTACCACTGTCACATTTACTGTTACTTCATTTGTTTCTTCATTGCCAGATCCAACAATTCACTGCACCTCCTCCTGCACCCGCCACCGCAACCTGCTACCTCCCCAAATCCGATAACCCGACCACTTCACTTCACTACAACCGTTTAACCTCCCATGCCTTCAACCAAATCACTTCACCAAACTGCCAACCACCACCGCAACCGAAGCTCGCCTCAAATACCACACTTCACTACAGCAACTCGCGAAACCACCCTCCCAAAAACGCTCAACCTACAATCTCCAATCCAAACCAAAATCGTGACTTTTGACCTTCAACCCGGCAACCACCCGAACCCTAACCCGGCAACCCACATCAAATCGCACGCCTAATTTCCATCCCACCGCCAACAAACGCGACACCATTAACCAACCGCGACCCAAAACCTTCAATTCCACAACCTGTATCACCAATCGCCGAACACCCAAACCCCCAAATCGCGGACTATTGTTGACTATCCTACAACCCAAAGTGACCTGCCTTCCAACCAAACCCATGACGTCCTCCACTACCCGTAACCAGAAGCTCGCCACCAATCACGAAGTTACCTGAGCCACTGTCGATTTTTTATATCGCGTTTGCCTCTTTTTATCTTCTACTGATTTCCCTGGTCTGTTGATTTTCTTTTTTTTTATTCGCATTTTTTTAGAAGAGAAGGATTAGGGGTATTAAAATGGTATTAGTAATTGGGCTTGTGTGCTTGATTGGGGTAAGTTTTGGTTGTTTTTGTTTTAAAAGTGTAAATTCATATATATTCTTTGTTTTGTTTTAAAAAGAAAAAAAAAAGAAAGTTTGTTTAAAAAATATTTGGCCTTTTAACTTTTTGGGCATGTGTTGTGTTGAGTGCTTATTTATTTTTTTTGTTTTTAAGTTTCTTAATTTTGTTTTGAGTTTTTGTAAGATTCTTTAAAAAAAATCTTTCATTTTTGCTTGGGTAAGCGATTAAAATAATTCCTTCGTTTTTTGTTCTCTTTAAAATAAATTCCTATAAAAAAATCTCGTTCAACACATTTTTGGGTTGCAAAAGCAAAAGGAGAAGAATTGCTTACTAAATTGCAATGCTCTGCTTAGCAAAAAAAATTGCGCTAAAAAATCGTTGCTTTTAAATAAATAATTCTGCATGCTCTGGTATCATTTTCTTATCTCTTGTTTTTTATTTTTCTTGCATTGTTAGTTGCTTGTATTTACAAAAAGCAAAAAAAAAAAATCATTTGTAGTTGCATTGTTAGCTCACATTTAATTTTAGTTTTACATCATTTCATCTTTGTTAGAATATAGAATTTTGATGTTTTGATTATGACAACTATATAAGTAAATATTATATGAACTAACCAAACATGCAGGAGAAGATATTGTTTTTACTCAAGAAATAGTCTAACAATTTGCAGACCAGATTCCAGATTGAAGCTTCAGCAAAGTATTAAGTTTAAGGTCCGAGTTTAGTAGTAAATATATATTAAAATCTCTTCGAAGTAATATATGCACGCACACACAATATAAAGTTTTTCAAAACATTTAGATGAGCCATAAAACACTAAAAACAGCCGACTGAATGGCATAAGTCAACTAGCTAAATACTGTGCATGTGCACAAATTATTTTGAATATTCAAACGGCTGACCATGACAATTTTGCTGGTTGAATTGTGTCATTTTTACACTATTTTCTCGTTGTTTCGATTTTAAATTGATTCAGCTGGCTGAGTTGCTCCATTCAGATGGCTGAATCTTCATAACGGCTATTTTTTTCAAAAGACTTCATTTCAATGAACAGAAACAACTCTTGATTCAAGAGTTGCTTCCATATCTTTTCATGGCTATCTTTCATGAACGAATACAACTCTTAAACCTCTATAATTAGCCATGAATTCCATTGTTCTAATTACTAAATTCTCACTCTGGTTTCTAATCTATCTTGCTATTTGAACTCTAAGCATTCAATACTTTATTCTGATTACATGTTCATTCAAGAATACTTGATTAGTGATTTAATAAACTTCCTATCTTCATGAATTACACGATATACCACAAAGGAGAAGATTATAGGAAGGGTGTATTCTAAAGACTTATCTGTGCTATTAAAAGAGCACATTCAGTCAAGATAATTCTCCATATTATTGAAGTCCTGCTCGGTTGCTCAGGCGGTTGAAGTCTTATTCTATTGCTTGGGCGGTTGAAGTCCTATTCGGAAAGTTCGAACCAGTATAAAAATCTCTGGTGTCATTTACTTTATTACTTTACTTTTACATTTACACTCTGCATAAGTAGATAGTTTATTTAATATTCCGTATTGCACAATCCTTAGTCACTTTCAATCTTGTTTTCATTTTCTAAGGGCAACACCAAAATTCACAAAAGGTGGGTTTTTCGTACCCTTTCCTTGGCAATAAATTGCATTTCATCTTAGTAAATTGAATAAATAATAAAGATTAGACGTTGGACTTAAGAGTGTCACGGGCTCATCTAGGGTAATTTTTTACTTTGACAAGGTGATTTCTTTTAACAAACTATTTCTTGATGTCTAAGACAACGACAAAGTAATAATCATTTATAATTATTACGGTGATTCGTAAGATATTATATCGATTAGTTCTTTGAAGATACTTTAACCTGCAGCTGCATTGCTACGGTGATTCGTGGAGCACTGATAACCCTTTTATGTTACTTAGCTAAGAACTGTTTTGTTGAATTAAGTTAAAGTGTGACGATACAATTTTGGATTAGAAGCTACTAAGGATAGAATATTTCTAACTAAGTCCTTGCATCCATTTAGTTGCATTAGTTTCATGCATATATAAATAAAACCAAAAATTTATAAAAAAACAAACATTTTCTTTTAGTACAAAAAATTCGAAAAAAAAACCAAAAAAACATATTTTAGTAAAAAAACAAAGAATTTTTTTTCCACTTCATTCTTACCCTCTTATCCTTGTTTATCACCATTTCCTTTCCTTAATCTTTTCCCTTGTGTATGAGTGTTTGGACTCGTGACACATCAACGAACCGTTTAACTCGAACGAACAATCTTTCCACAATGGCAAACGAAAATCCTCCACGTACTCTCATGGATAGAATTTTCTCCGATCGAGTTTATGTCCCTTCTTGCATTACCTTACTCACCCCAATGGGTAATCATTTTGAAATCCATTCAAATCATATTAACACACTTCCAAAATTTGGCAATTTTGAACATGATAATCCTTATATATTTTTAACAAAATTTGAACAAGTTTGTGCAACTATAAAACTTCAAAAATATGCGACGATGGAATAAAACTTAGTTTAATTCCATTTGCACTTACTAACTATGCCGAGAAATGGTTGTATAGCTTGCCTTCAAATTCGATTAAAATGTATGACGAATTTATGAAAGTTTTCTTAAAGAAATTTTACCCTTTAGAAAAAACAACCAAAATTTGAAATGAAATTGTAAATTTTCATTAATTTGGAGGTGAATCCTTTGGAAAATATTTTGAAAGATTCAAGGAACATTTAATAAAATGTCCACACCACAATTTCGAAAAATGGATATTTTGCCAAATTTCATACGACGGACTTGAAAACAGCTCTCAAATAATGCTTGAATCAATGAGTCAATGGAACTTTTTAGCACAACATCACAATGTCGCTTGGTGATTTTTCAAAAACTTAGTAGAAAAATCGTCACAATGGGAACGATCTAAAGAGAAATCAATCTATTCGAGATCGAGCGCACATTCGATAGGATCTTCATTAGCCTTAGAAGCAAAAATCAATGCGATGATAAATAAATTTGATAACGTTTTTTCATCTAATCAAATGAACCAAGCTTCTCAAGTCTCGTGTTATAAATGTAATGATCCAAACCACATCGCCGATCAACGTCCTCACTCGTTAGAACAAATCAATGCTTTTAACAAAGTAAGGAATGATCTGTTCTCTCTAACGTATAATCCCGGTTGAAAAAATCATCCTAATTTCGCTTGGAACCAAAACAACTTGAACATGAATTTGGTTCGACTACCATTTCAAGCATTTCCAAACAATGCTTCAAATCTTCCTTTTCAACCAAATCAATTTCAATAAAACTTTATGCCACCCTCTCAAAACCAAGCACAACAATCTTTTGTTCCTCAAGAAGACAATGAATGACATCACTTGAGAAAAGTTTGGAAATGTTGGCTAAAGCGACCACTCAAAATCTTCAATCGAAAAACAATTTGCAAAGTTTGTTAACCTCATACATGCAAAATATGAGTCAATCGATCGCTAAACTTGAAATGCAAATGAGTCAATTAGCTACCACTGTTAGCGAATGGGAAAGAGGTATGTTCCCAAGTCAACCTGTTCCAAACCCTAGAAATCAAAACACAAACTTGAATCAAGCTCATGTCATTCAAGGTAGCAATGTGAACCAATTTGAACGACATCACCACTTTGCGATCTGGTAAACAAATTGATAACCAAGTTGTCAATCCAAACGATATACTAGAAATTCCTCTTGACACTTCAAAAACCACAAATGATTCTGATAAAAACGTCGAGTTGAACATCGAACCAAATTCCACATCTAATTCTTTTCCAACTCAAGTAGATCGTCTTACTGAGTTTCGAGTTCCATTTCCACATCGACTTCGACCCAAGAAACATTCCGATCAATTGGAAAAGTTTTTAGAAATTTTTATACAAATCAAAGTGAACATTCCTCTCTTAGATATCATCCAGCAAGTCCCAACTTACGCTAAGTTTTTGAAGGACTTATGCACTCAAAAACGACACATTCAAGTGCCAAAAAAGTCATCTTAGTGGCCGATCTAAGTGAAGTCTTGTCTCAGTTTATTGCTATGGAATACAAAGATCTCAGTTGCCCTACAATCTCGTATACGATAGGGGAAATGAAAATCAATAAATGTCTTTTGGATCTAGGTGCTAGCAAAAACTTGCTCCCATGTTTAGTTTACCAGCAACTAGGTCTAGGTGAGCTTAAACCAACAAAAGTCACCCTTCAATTGGCCGATCATTCTGTAGAAAAACCAATAAGTGGGATTGAGGATGTACTGATCAAAGTAGGAGAATTCATTTCCCTGTTGATTTCATTGTCTTAGAAACACAACCTGTAAATAATCTCATGAGTCAAATTCCTTTGATTTTAGGACGACCTTTTTTATCCACCTCGAATGCTTTGATCAACTGTCGAAATAGTTCGATAAAAATTTCCTTTGGTAAATGACCATAGATCTTAACATCTTCAATTTAGAAAATCAATCAAACGAACCATTCAACCACACTTTGGAAGTTAGCATTATTCATGAAAACTTTGAAAAGGAGACAATTGACCTTAGTAACGAACACGAGGTGGAGTACGAACAATTGTTTCAAGACATGCCAAACGAGATCGAAGACACGCTTCTCTTCGAACCTCTCACGATTGAGTCTGAAACTCAACCGATTTCTTTAATTGAGCAATCCTCCAAATTAGAGCTCAAACCTCTACCATCTCACCTTAAGTATGCACTCTCTTATGTGACAATGAAACTTTTCCCGTCAATATTTCTACCGACCTTTCTCTTGACCAAGAGGACCTCTTCTTTCAATTCATTTGAAAAACAAAGAAGCGATTGGGTGGTCCATTACTGACATTAAAGGAATTTGCCTTGCAATTGTTCAACATCGCATTCATTTAATTGATGAAGTCAAACCCACTCGTGATGCGCAGCAAAGGCTTAAACCTAAAATGAAAGATGCGATTCGAGAAGAAATTCTTAACTCCTTGATAACGGTATCATTTATCCCATATCCGACAACTCATGGGTTTGCCCAATTCATGTCGTGCCTAAAAATCAGAACTCATCGTTATCATAAATGATGCCAACAAGCTCATTCCAACTTGTACTCAAACGGGTTGGCATATTTGCATTGATGATCGAAAATTAAATTCTACAACACGTAAAGATCATTTCCCTCTCCCTTTCATCGGCGAAAAGCTTGAACAATTAGCCGGTCATGAATTCTATTGTTTTCTTGATGGTTATTCTGGTTATAACCAAATTCTAATCGATCCCGAAGGTCAAGAAAAAAAGACTTTCACATGTCCTTTTGGAACCTTTGCTTATCGATGTATGCCATTTAGACTTTGTAATTTCGCTGTGACTTTCCAATGACGCATGCTTGGCATCTTTCTAACATGATTGAACACTTTCTAGAAATTTTTATGGACGATTTCTCTATTTTTGGAGATTCTTGTCCAAATGCTTACATCATCTCGAGTTGATTCTAAATCGATGCAAAGAAAAACACTTAACTTTATGTTGGGAAAAATGCCACTTTATGGTCAAACAGGGCATAGTCCTCGGACATGTCATTTCAAATAAGGGCATTAAGGTAGATAAAGCAAAAGTTGATGTTATTTCAAATCTACCCATTCCCAAATCCATTAAGAACATTCGATCATTCGTGGAGCATGTTGGTTTTTACCGACGCTTTATAAAGGAATTTAGCAAAATCACTCGATCTTTGACTACTCTTTTGGGAAAAGGCGTTCCTTTCAATTTCAATTCTTATTATGTCTCTTCTTTCAAACGTCTTAAAAATGTACTCATTTCTGCTTCAATCATCTGCTCGCCCAATTGAGGTCTTTCGTTCGAAATTATATATAATGCTTCTAACTTTGCGGTAGGTGTTGTCCTAGGACAATGCATCAATAGAATCCTTCACGTTATCTACTACGCTAGTATGACTTTGAACGAAGCTCAACTAAACTACACAACCACCGAAAAAGAGCGTCCAACTGTAGTTTTTTCACTAGAAAAGTTTTGAATTTATTTAATAGGCTCATACATCATGATTTACCCTAACCATTCCACTCTTAGGTACCTTTTTGCTAAAAAGGATGCTAAGTCTCTTTTGATTCGTTGGATCCTTTTACTCTCGGAATTTGATCGTGCAACCAAATATAAAAAAGGATCTGATAGTGTCATAGCCGATCACTTATTTCGTCTTCCAAATGCACCATCTTCTTTACCCATCAATGAAATTTTCCCCAACGAACAACTCTTTTCAGTTTCCACCGATCCATGGTTTGCTGATATAGCGAACTATTTAGTCACTACGGAAATCCCTTCATTTCGGTCCAAACAAGATAAATACAAATTTCTATCCCAAGTGAAATATTTCTATTGGAACGATCCATACTTGTTAAAGTATTATTTCGACCAAATAATTCAACAATGGGTACCGGATGTCGAAATCAAGACTGTTCTTTCGTTTTATCATGACCAAGCGTGTGGTGGACATTTCGGTCCTAAGAAAACTATGGAAAAAGTGCTCCAATGTGGCTTTTATTGGCCTACACTTTTCAAAGACGCGTTCGAGTTTTGTAAAGCATGTGATCACTATTAAATGTTTGGAAAAATCTCTCGACGAAACATGATGCTTTGACCCCATCCTTACGATCGAAATTTTTGATGTATGGGGAATTGACTTTATGGGACCATTTGCTAACTCTTTCGAAAATCTTTATATTCTTTTTGCCATCAATTACATTTCCAAATGGGTTGAAACCATTCCGTGTAAAACAAATAACCACAAAGTGGTTGTGAAATTCATAAAAGAAAACATCTTTTCTAGGTTCTGCACACCTCGCACAACAATAAGTGATAACGGAACACACTTTTGTAATCGATCATTTAAAACTTTAATGAAGAAATATTCGATAACCCATAAGTTATCCACTCCATCCTCAAACTTGTGGTCAAGCTGAAGTTTCAAATCGATAAAGCAAACAAATTTTAGAGAAAACTGTTAACAAAAATAAAAGAGATTAGTTTCAAAAATTGACATATGTGCTTTAAGCTTACAAAACTGCTTTTAAAACTAATCTTGGAATGTCCTATTTCAAAAATCGATCATTTGAAACTTTAATGAAGAAATATTCGATAACCCACAAGTTATCCACTCCTTATCATCCTCAAACTTATGGTCAAGCTGAAGTTTCAAATCGACAAATCAAACAAATTTTAGAGAAAACTGTTAACAAAAATAAAAAAAATAGTTTCAAAAATTGACGGATGCACTTTAGGTTTACAGAACTGCTTTTAAAACTAATCTTGGAATGTCCCGTTTCTGATCAGTATATGGTAAGCGTGTCACTTACCGGTCGAACTTGAACATAAGACATTATGGGCAATAAAGAACATGAACTTTGATCCTAAAAGGGCTGGCGAAACTGGAAAATTGCAACTCAATGAATTAGAAGAGATTAGGAACGACGCATATGAAAACTCGAAATTTACAAGGAAAAACCAAAGTTTTTCATGCTAAGTCAATCCTAAGAAAAACATTTTCATCAAATCAAAAAGTTCTTTTGTATGACTCCCGACTTCATTTATTCCATAGGAAATTAAAATCGAGATGGACCGGACCATATGTGGTACGTACTGTTTTTCCACACGATACCGTAGAAATAAAAAAACCCTAAAGATGGATCAATTTTTAAAGTCTATGGTCGTCGTTTAAAGTCTTACTTGGAATTGGCAAGTGACCGAGAGGATGAGCTCATAATTCTTCATGAGCCACACTACGTCTAGTAAGGAATTTTAACCTCTCTTGTAAATATGTATATATATTTCTACTTTACACTCATTATATTATGCATTGACTATTGGGGACACGGTCAAAATCAAGTGTGGATGGAGTCTCATGTTTATTTTGATTTTACATGCTTTGATTTTTACAATTTTCTTTCTTTTTTTGAAAATAAAATAATAAAAAATTGCATTTTAATTTTCTTTGAAAACAATTTCAAAAAAAATTACATCATAATTTACTTTTGAATAGGCAGGATGGAGTAAGCATATAGTTTTAGTTATTAGACTAAAATTTTAAGGAAATTACTTATCTCAACGAATAACAAAATGAAAAGTTTAATTACAAGCAATTATGGTGTAACTAGTATATAAGGAGACTCATATGTGATGATTATGAAGTATTTTCTAAATTGTAGTCTTCGTTTAAAAAAGTGGTTGATTTAAAATACGTACGTTAATATTTTTAATCTTTAAAGTTAAGTGATGCTAAGATGATTTTGCATAACTCTCTCTCCTTGAAAATACAAAAAAAAGAAGAGGAAAAAAATAATAATAATAACACCTAGAGTCTACGCACACATGCAAGTGTGTACACCCGCCATGCTCTATACTCTTCTCACGTAAGCCCGCAAGGCAGTGCATGAACGGTATACCTGACCTCGGTTTTCTGAGTTAGGTGTATGTATATATAAATAATAATAAACACCTAGAGTTTGGAGTTCACACATAATTGTGTACACTGCCACGCTTTGTACTCTTCTCATGTAAGCCCATAAGGATGTGCATGGATGGTATAGCTAGACTCAGTATTCCGAGTTAGGTGTATGTAAATAATAATAATGTTAATATTAACAATTTTTTATAAAGAAGAGAGAGTAAGCAATTGAAACCCGAGCATTGTCTTGACTTTACTGATTTGACTTGTTTTACAAAAAAAATGAAAATACCACTTTACAAACTTTGACAATCAATTAAAGAATTTAGTTCATAATTGCACTATGTTATCAACCGAAACAACTAGCCAAGCTAGAGTCCAATTGTGATGATAACTTAATTTTTGTTGGAAGATTTGATTAGTAAAAAACCAAAATTTCTTGAGATGACCAAGACTTGTATATTACTATTTAATGTCCATTTAAAAGTAAATTCTTCATCTTGTAAATAAAAACTTGCATTCATATCTTTGTAAATAAAACTTGCATTAGAAACTTTGCACATCGCACTTGGATTTTATGGGTAGTATTCACTGAAAACCCTCACGAGACAACACTCGTCCTACTAGGAACACTTAGAGGTTTAACGGCTTGTTGCATATGCACAATGCAATCGTGCTTACTACGAAAGTGAATTTATCTTAGTTTTACTTTATTCGAGGATAAATAAAAAGATAAGCATGAGGGTATTTGATGTGCATGTAAAAATGTATATTTTTACTCTCATACTTAATCTTCTTTTATTAAAATAAGTGTGTTAATAGAGTATTTTTACAAGTTTTTACCAAATCCTAAAGTGTTTTCAAATCATCATTCACTCATCCACATTTGGGCAAAACGATAATTTTTTTATGCAATTATTTTGAGAAAATTTATTTGCACAATATAATTTTATTTATTAGGAAATTGAGTGCAAATTAGAAGAGGTTTCACGGATATATGTGTGCACAAGTAGTAGAAGCCAAAAGAATAAAGAAAAGGAATTAAATCAACATGGAGGAGCCCACTAACTCATTTGCTAATGGACTATATATATTTAAAAGAAAAAGCATATGTTAGTGGGGGATTAACTAATGCATAATGATTACTTGGTAGCCACATAAAGTCAAGGGCAATTTTGGTAGGTCCTTAAAAGATATTAAGGTTTTAGAACGTATATAAATACCCTCTTATATTACATGTAATGGATCACTTGTTGATGCATATGAAGTTGTAGCACAAAATCATAAATAAAAGCTCTAATGTCTTTAATGGCTTCTTAGTTTTTTCTTTTATCACTATAAGAAAAGTGTAATTTTATAACGCCAATAGATAACGCTTTGTTTCATAGTGTTATTGTATTTTTTAATTTGTTTGATCTAGCAAATAAATCGATAGTGTAACGCTTAGTAAGTGCCCTTTTATTTTCGTGCCCGCCAATTCCCTAAATTACTTTCCTTATTTACGCCCTAGCTTTAATAATGTCCTCCCCCTCTACCTCCTCCTTACGCTCATCTAGCTGTCAATGGTTCAGAATTATCTTCCTCTATGAACGAAAGATAAGGGATGATGCATCCAGGAAAATTTCGTGGTTCGCAAAGTCTGCGATCGATCCAGGCGAAGTCCGAGGTATGCGGTCGATCGGTAATAGGATTTCCGGCATTCCAAGCGAAGTCCGTGGTCGATCGCAGAGGAGTTTCAACCTGGTTTATCAAGATCGATTCCCCATCTCCTTAGCATGTCACAGTTGAAAGCGTTATTCTTTATCTTGCTCCTTGAAGTCGTTTTTGGTAGGTAATGTTGAGTAAGGTCTTTCTAATGAGTTCAATCTTATCACATTGTTACTATCGAATAATCTTCTATTGCTTTCAGACCATAAATGGTATATTGCAGTTACCAAACCACAGTAAGCAACGTCTCTAAGTTGATTTTAGGATTTAAATTATCATAAATGTCCTTTGTTTCCTCTAATTATTTGAGTGGGCTATGTGATATCCGGGAAGTTGCATCTAATATTGGCATGGCGGGCTAACCGGTAGAATATAAGATGAAAAATACAAAAACATTTTTGCTTGCTTCATTTACCTTTTTCAAATCTGTAATTCGGATAATTTCCATTCTCTGATTTTTTAATTTTTTAATTTCTACGAAGCGCATAGGTGGTAATTAGAGCCCATGATACTACTTGGATGCAAAATACATGTATTATTGTTCTGGATTTACCTTCATATAGAAAGATGTGTGAGCAGGTTTGAATTTTACTTCTTTGGATAGTCGTTTGTTGTTAACTATAGTTTTTAGTTTATAAAGGTACTGATTTTTTGTTTGAGGCTAAAGGTAGGATGTGCTAAATTTCCTTCTATTTTCCATAAGGTATGCGGACTCTATAGTAATCTGACATTATCTAATTTATATTAATAATTGAACCAAAGTAAAAAGATATATGTATATGTGTATGTGTTTATATGCATAAACACGGTCTTTGAATCTTATGTACAAAAACTAATTGATGAGCTTAGAAGTCCATACGTAATATATGGTTCAATAATTTATTAACTGGAAATATAAGTTATTAAATATATTTGATTACGTGAAGTTGAATTGAATATTTGTGAATGAGATTGCTTTTCTATATTGAATCCATTAAGCTATAAATTTTTACTATAATAAGTAATTAAACTTACCAAAATTGATGCATGCATGTTTGTACAAAAGACATAAATAATAGGACTCCGCCATTTCCAATTAAATTAGATTAGCGTACATTTGCATTAATTATTTCCCTTCCTTGATTTTTTTCCTTTTCTATTCCGTTTTAACTTTGAATCCCTATGTACCAAATTAAATTTATCTGTTAATGTTCTTTTGGATGCTTCAATATACTCCATTAACAGAGTGTGCAGGTTATAGAGCATTGATACGTGCATGTTTAAGTCATACTATTACTATATGCAATTGTTCTTTTTATTAATCAATATTATATTTTCCATTTAACATATAAAGTGCACCAAGCTGCTCACCTTTATTATCTCTATAGGAAACATCAAGTTAATTAGGATATCAACAGTTTCATCGTGTGTACGTGTATTACTGATATCGTTTCATTTTTACAACAAAGAAAATTCACCTACAAGCGAAACACCGCTAACCATTGCTAATTTTATTAAAATTTCATTCTAGATTTTATTTGGACATATTCAAAAAATTTGCTTCCTTAATTACGATGCGATGCTTCTAAACTATTGGGTTTGGATCTTCATATTTAAAGAAGGTTGTTATTGCATTCTCTTACTTAAAATGTGAATGCAAAAAAGTCATTAAGATTATTCTTTCTATAGTAAAAGATTATGTGAGTATGATTAATGTAAAAATAAGCATGAGTTGTTTGTAAATCAAGTTATGTTTTTTAATGTTTTAACAATTGTGTTGACGGCAGATGAAAAATTATGGAATGTTCACACTTCATTAATTGCAATACTTATTAGTTATGCACGTCATTTCTCCATTAGGAATGAATAAAGACGTCTAGATCCATAAAAATAATTAGTATGCTTACAACCTCAAAAGGTAAATTGTTAATTTGCATGTAGCAAAAACAACCAGTATCTAGGATATACCATCACTATTTCACATTGCCAGAGATTTAGTGCGCAAATGAATTGCCATTTTTGCATGTTATTTTAATATCAAGTTGCAGTTTCTTAAGTTTTAAGATTTTTTTCCTTAACTATGCCTTGGAAAATGATAAATATATATTTACATTATATTTTCTATGATAATGCTTCATAAATAGCAACTGAAAAATATCTCTGTCATTGATATACCAAACCTGGACAAGTCAAATTAGAAGATGTGTTATAATTAATTATTTCTAAATATTCATTCTCCAGCTTTATATTTTTGGATATAACCTAGGTTGCTACTGCAGTTTCATTCTTAATTGATATACTAAATACCATATCATTTAATTTGTACATACACATTTTGCTGACTACATGATCTTTCCAAATTCAATTTTGATCCATTTCTGACTATAGTGTTATTTACTGCGGTGCAATTCTATGGCCTTATCGGCAACAATCTGGCAATGGTATGTCCATACTTTTCATGTGCTACTATCTTTATCACCTGCGTCATGAGCACATGCTAACTTGAATATCTTGATATCACTAAATGCTTATATGCATCAATGCATAGCTTTATGCACAACTTAAGACAATTGTATATCCTTCTACCATAAATCATGTTGTACTGTTATTGGTAAATAGAATGACCTGAAAAGAAAGCCTTGATAGCTCCTTAGATGATTTTTATAGATATAAACTTGGAGGTCCACACGCTTTCCTTATAAATCGTGGATAGCCAAACATTTACACAAGTGCAGAGAGTAGAACTTAACTTTAAGTTTGTTAGAATTAACTTTCTTCAAAACCACATGGAGGGGTGGGATTTATGGATAAAGGTCTATACGTAATTTCTCATTTTCATTTGGGTAAATAATTGCAGAGAATGCTAAGCTTTCCCCAGTATTATGATTTGGAGCTAGAGCATGTGCCGGAATTATTACTATGTCTGCAACTTATCCTATGGATATGGTTTAGGGAAGGAATACTGTGTAGGTAAACTTAACTTATATGTAAACCAAAACTTGCATATCCAGTTTCTACTTTTTATTTGATAATAATTGATAATTTTATTTCATTGAGAATACAAACTGCAAATTCTCCATATCCGTATACAGGAATATTCATTGCATTAGGAACGGTGTATGAAAATATCACAACGTTTAGTTTTTGTCATCATGAATGACTTTCTTTTTATTTTTTGCTTTTAAAAATAATACAATTATTTTTTAAGATCTATCCAAATGAGCCCTTATTGGTTTTCAATGACGTAATAATGCCTGATATTTGTTTAGTTTCTGTAATGCATCATTATATCACATCCTTAGCAGAACATGAAGCTCATACATTGTTTTTCATGTTGTAGGTACCATATGTTGGCACCATATATTGGCTTTAATTCTGTCATCTATGAATCCTTGAAGGACTGGTTAATAAATCAAGATCGTTTGGGCTAGTTGAAGACTCGGAATTAGGTGTTGTGACTAGGCTTGCTTGTGGTGCAGCAGCCGAAACAGTTGGTCAAACAGTTGCATACCCTCTTGATGTCATTCGCAGAAGAATCCAAATGGTTGGATAGAAGGATGCTTCTAAACCATAGTTGGTGGGAAAGGGAAATCTCTTGAATAGTCAGGATGATCGATGCTTTTAGAAACCTTCTGCGATGAAGGTTTTGGAGCCTTGTACAAAGGCCCTGTTCCAAATTCTATTAAGGTATGCTCTTCTATTCGTGTTGTATTTTCTTTTCTAATATCTTAACATACCCAACTTATTCGGTAGGTTGTTGGGCAAAACATAGTTTCATTTCTATTATTCATGGTGTAAATGGAAGTTTTTATACAGGAACAACATTGGAAAATAGATCGTTGGGAGTGGTAGTCCGAGATGCTTTTGGAACCCATATCAGTTTTCATACACAACGAATGTAGGCACCTAATTGGACATTATAATATAATATTAACCTATTTAACTGAGTTTATATAGTAATAATGATAAACTAAGTTTATAAAAATTAACTAAGTTTATAAAAATTAACTTCGTTAATTAAGTTTTTATAAAATTTAAATAAGATTATAAAGACCGGCATCATTGTCCAAGTGGTTAAGTGGTTCGGCTTTGGTGCGAGAGGTCACAAGTTCGAAACTTGCGTAGCGTGATTCGAACGTTTATTGACATGTAATATGTTGTCCCAGTGACATGTTGTATATAAAGTACCATTTCAAAAAAAAAGATTATAAAAATTAACTACGTTTATAATAATATACCAACCAAGTTTATAATAATAAAAGAAATAATAATAAAAGTTAACAACTGGACTGATTAGAACAAGTGGATGAGCAATTGTGGTGGAATCAGAGCGTTTGCAGAGTCAATTTGGGAGTCATGGTGGGATAAAGAACAAGATCGTCTTAAATATTCTAGAATTAGAGGAATTGTTACTGAGGTTGTGTTAGCACTGAGGTTCATCATTTATCAATATGGGCTTGCCTATCACTTGAAGCTGACACGAAAAACTAAAAGAATTATAGTACTTTCATTCCTGAATTACTATGTTTTTTTGGCTTTATCTTGCGAAATGGGTAAATATCTTATAGTTTATGATAATGGGTTTAGGTTTATGGTATGTCATGTCTTGTGATTTTTGCTGTACTACTTGTTATAACGGTAATGCTCACTTACAATTTCAATCCTTCCTCTTTACACACGTTTGTTGTAGCTATTAGTTGGGTATGTCTAATGATTAATTAAACTCATGCATCAATAGTGGCTTGTGGTAAACTTGCTCCAAAATGTAACTATGGTATCTAGCTTGAACCAAACATGTTGTCAGGTTTTCCCCCTTTCTTCTTCTTCCCTCTTTGTATTTTATTATCTTACCTCACACAGTCGCCCAAATATAACAATGAATGATACTGTTTTCTTATTGGAGCTAATTGACTGATGCACATGCAATCAATCCATTTAAGAATTATGTAGTTTTCAAAAATTATATACTTATGTTGTGGTTATTTTGTATTTTGGTATACTGACTCTTATTTCAACATAGTTAGGTATTATTTATCAAAGGGTACACACGTACACACACATTTATGCACTTATGAGTTGACTTCAATTTGTTTCCATTATGGTAGTAGTGGCTAAGTAGGTAACGTTTGTTTAAAGAGAATGCCTGAGCTCTTACTTGAACTGGAATCATTCCTAACCTAGCTCTCATATTGAATAAATTACCATGATTGCATAAGACTTTATAGTAGACTTCAATTTGGTTCATGATGCTAATAGTGGTCAAGTAGGTAACAAAACTTGAATAAATGGATTAAGTACTTAGAATGGCTTCACCCAGTCATGCTCCCAAATTGAATGTAACATTTACTCACTATTTTAACTTCAACTTTTCATGCATTTGTTTGATGAATAAAACCATTTACATCCTAAGATCTTTGACCAACATACTTCCAAATGAAACATAAATATGTATACTCAAGATGGAAGGTATTGAATTATTCATAGGGAAACATATGCATATTTTGTGCATCATTATGGCAATGAGTTAGAGAAAGCACAAATGCATATTAGACATAACATATAGTGGAACAGAATCATGATCAACATAGACTGATCATTAGCAGTAGCAGAAATGAATCGTTGATGGGTTTCAGCAGCTTGGCATGGGAAATTCAAGCAGCGTGACCAATAAGAGCATGGGGAAATTGGCATATAGAGGCTGTTCATGGACATGAGTTAATGAACAGTGAGATTCATTGGATTTATTTATGGACAAATTGATGGAAAATGAAAAAAACGAGGTAATTTGATATGTATATCAATTTATTTCTTTGTTTCTTTACCTATATTTTCATTCATCCACCTTTTGACATGACAGAATAGTGAAATGGCGTTGTCTTCTCTCTCTCTCTCTGTGTAATAATCAAAATAAATTAACTATGATTATAAAAATTAACTTCATTAATTAAGTATTATAAAAGTTAAATAAGTTTATATAATAATAATATAACTAATGTTTATGAAAATTAATTAAGTTTATAATAATAATAATAATTTAACTAAGTTTATAAAACTTAACTAAATTTATATACTTATAACAACAATAGCAACAACAACAACAATAATAATAACAATAATAAATTATAAAATATGAAGTAAGTTAACTAAGTATAATAAAAATT
The DNA here is from genome assembly GCA_030737815.1 of Allium fistulosum. NCBI lineage: Eukaryota > Viridiplantae > Streptophyta > Magnoliopsida > Asparagales > Amaryllidaceae > Allium > Allium fistulosum. The sequence goes on from CM060901.1 coordinate 724,860,036, forward strand.
AACTAAATATATATAATAATTATAACAAAAATAAAATATTTGTTAGTCCTTGAAAAAATGGTTTTGATGACAACAACCTTAGGACTTGTTATAAAATATAAATACTAACATTATAGTTTAGATATATATGTATATGCAGGATATAAACATGTAGGTACTGAGAATGAACACTGTACAGTATAGAGACTCAAGATCGAAGACATCAAGATTCAAGACTCATGAGTATCAAGATATCAAGAGTTCAAGATTTCAATAGTACAAGACAAGTATCGAGTCTAGAATTATGTTAAAACTCCTAGAAAAGCACTGACATCTTAAAATCCATTTTATTCGTGGAATGGAATCCACTTCGAGACTGTTAAAGGGATGGAACCCTGAGTAGGATGGAACCTACGAAAAATCTAATGGAACATTGTTTTGTATCCACTAACTTTTTATTCAAATGTTTTTACCAAAATAATATCTTGTTTTCAAAATGATTTTTAAATCTTCCTTTTTAAAATCCAAAAAACATCTATCCTGGTTTTAAATATTTTAGCCTCAAAATAACCTTTATTTTCAATATCAAATTATCCTTGATTTTAAACTATCTTTTAACTATTATATATTTAACTTTTAATATTTGTACTTAGATTTAAATATGAAATTATAGTAAAATTTTATATATATCAAAATAGTATTCTCTATACTTATTTATGTATTTTAACTATAGTAAAGTATATTTATAAAGTTTAAAATAGTGTTAATACAAGATAAAAGTTATTTTCAAAGAAAAACAAATTATCAAAAATTCCTTAGGCATGTCGACAACCCCTAGGGACCCTTGTCGACATGGTGTCAGTTAACTTCAAAAGTTTGAATTTCAAAAGAAGTGTCTATTCGTCATAACCTTTTACGAATGGACATGGCTGTTGTTCTACTATAAATAGGGGATGTTTTTAACGAATTTATATTCGTATTTTTCTGATTTCACTTCTCTTCTTCTTCCATATTTCTTTATATACATTTTTACCATTACTCTGCTGAAATCTCCATTGAATCTAACTAGATCATCTCTGGTTTGATTCTCTATCACTATCTCAACAAGATCCCAGTGCTATTCAGAGTTTTAGGCTTTTTTTATAATCAATCGAGTGAGAAAAGGTGTGATTGTAGCCTGGATCAATCAAGTGAGAGAAGGTGTGATTATAGCCTAGGAAATCAATTGGGTGAACTTGTTGCCCGTAAAATCAAGTATCTCTACCCAGAGGATTGTGAATCTAGAGTGGTGTACCTCGTGGCCTTGAAATCGAGGGTGTAATTGTAAGAATTGATTTTGAAAGGAAATCCGTACTTGTGTTGCAGGACTGGATGTAGAGTAATTCTGAACCAGTATAAAATTCGGTGTGTTCTTTCCTTTATTGCTTTTACTTTATATTTGCATCTGTGTTTGATTCTGTGATCATATCTGTGTCTGAATATTGCATACATTTGTGTTCGAATTAATATAAACTTGAAAAGAATTAGTAATTCCTTAAAACAATATTCACCCCCCCTCTAGTGTTAATTCTAGCCTTAAGATCTGTAATCCGCATTTCTCACATTTGGTATCAGAGCAAGGATTTCAAAGTTTCATAATCTGAATTTTGAAAATTTTCAAAATTGCTACCAACACTGGTACTGCTGTTACTACCAACACTAGTTCATTTGTAGAAGGTCAGTCTACTGCCAGACCACCACTTTTTAATGGTAGTAGCTATGCATATTGGGCATGTAGGATGAAAATATATTTACAATCAGTAGGACTAGACACTTGGAATATCATACAGACTGAATATTTTGAACCCACAACTAATTTTGCACAGTGGACTGCATAGCAAAAGACAGGCGTACAAAATAACTCTAAAGCTATGAATTCTGTTTTGTTCACTTGATAGGAATGAATTTAATAGAGTGTCAGTTTGTAAGTCTGCATATGAAATCTGGAAAACTTTGCAAGTTACTCATGAAGGAACAAGCAAAGTTAAACAGACCAAAATTTCCATGCTCACAAATCAGTTTCAATTATTTAAAATGAATGCTAATGAGTCTATTCCAGATATGTATAGTAGATTTCAGGATATTGTGCATTCTCTAATATCCTTGGGAAGGGTATTTTCGAAAGAAGATCAAGTCAGAAAAATCTTAAATTCTCTTACTCCAGAATGGGATCAAAAGACACTTGCGATCGAAGAGGAAAATGACATCAGTACCTTAAAGATAGAAGAATTAATTGGAAATCTAATGTCATTTGAAGTTCAAATGATTGGGAGAAGAGAAAGCAAATCTGAAAAGAATTCAATGCATTGACCGATGGATCAGACTCAAACAGCGATAATGATGAAGAGATAGCTTTTATGACCAAGAACTTTCGGAAATTCCTGAAATACAGAAAGATGAATAATCTCAAGAGAAACAACTATAAGAACTCTGGTAATTAGAATGTAGTGCCAAACTATATCAAATGTTTCAACTGTGATGAACCAGGTCATATCAAAAGAGACTGTCCACATCCAGATAAGCAAAATCTTCCTATAAACAATGAATCCGCAAAGAAACGAAAATGTGCATTTACCGCCACTCTAGATGACTCGGACTCATCCTCGAGCGATGATGATCAGAAGACAGATAATTCAAATATGTGTTTCACGGCAGTTCACGACTCCGATGAATTCAGAAAAACGGACTCAAAAAAAGGTACAAGTTTACAATACATTTGTTGAAATTGCATGCTTAGGATTGAATGATTGATTGATTGATTTTGAATTGGTGTGTCGTTTGAATTTTAAATTTTTATTATTATTTTATTATATTATTATATTTTTACTATTATTTTATTATTACTTTATTATTATTTTTTTGTATCATGATATTATGTAATATACTATAATTCTAGTAATATTCCAGATATATATATAGATATTAAAAATAATAAATATATATATATATATATATTAGAATTCTTAAAAGAAATAAAGCATGAAAATTCAAGGACACCTGTCGACATGGTCCCCTCCATGTTGTCGACAAGGGTACAGAAGTTTGAAATTCAAATTTGAATTCAAATGTTTGAATATCCCTCCATCTTTTCACTTCTTTCAAAACTCTGAAAAGCTACCTTTTGACTAGAGAACCTGTCCTTTGAGAATCTATTTATTTACTATCTCTTATCACAACTTTTCACTTTCATATTCAAATTCAAACTCTTATTTCAAAATATCAAGCTCTCTACTCTCTACTCTAATGGCTTCTTCAAGCAACCCTTCCACAATGAGAGTTTCCAAAAACATGAAAGAGCAACTCTTCAATGGTCCGGAGGCTATAAAAGCATATATCAACTATGCTAACTATGGAAAAGTCCATTCCGGAAAGTTTGCTATATTTCAAGATTTCTCTTCTTATGAAATCGATTCTCTTTTTGCAAACAACCAAATTCTTAGTCTTGTTGATGCTTCACAAAATGATTTTGTATGTTATCCAAATCTTGTTAAAATTTTCTATGCAAATCTCAACCGTGGATTTTATAATGGAAATGATGATGAAATTTGGAGTAGTGTCAAAGGCACTAGAATCATTTTAAATTGTGATATTTTGGGTACCATTCTCAATTGCAAAAGCACGGGAATGGATCTTTCTAATTTTAAAATCGATGAAAATGATCGTGAGACATTTCATCACATTTTTGAAGGAGATGAAAACTTTGAATTCAAAAATCGAAATTTTCGACCAAAAGCAAGAATTGTTAATCTTCTTTTACAATATACTTTGACCCTAAGATCGGGAAGTTTTAACAATCCAACTTCAAAAGTTTACAAAGCACTTTTTGGTATTTTTGGAAATTATGATATTAATTGGACGCAAGTTATTTTGGATGAACCTCGTCCCAAAAATCTTGAAATGGGTGAAAATACTTTGTATCATGGAATCTATCTCACTCAGATTTTTTATTATTTTGGAGTAGATTTCAAAGGAGAAGAATTTGTTACAAGAAAAGTTTTTAATCTCTCAAACATTTCTCTTATGAAAATTCCATATGTTTTTCAATCATATGAGACTCTTGCTGAAAAGGAAGAGCGTTTGGCTCATGAGGAGATGGAAGAAGAAGAAGAAGGGGATGAAATGGAAATAGAAGAAGAAGAAGGTGAAACATCCTTGGAAAGTATTGATTATCCCTCTAATCCAACCAACAAAACCTTACTCAAAAATCAAAAGACTATTGTTGAGAATCAATGGATTCTTAAAAGATCCGTTAGTAAGAAATTGGATAAAATGTCATCCAAGATGAACAAGTTTTCTCCAAAGTCAGCAAGAAACTTGGATTATCTTCATCCTCATCATCCTCTAACTAGTTCTACCTATTTTTGTATTTGTTTTAGTTTGTTTCCAATTTGAATGTTCTAGTATTTCTTAATGTTTAATCATTTTATCGATCTACTATGAAATGAAATTGACTTACAGTTCTGTTATCTAGCTTATCTTATCGTCAGAATAAATGTTAGTATATTATAGAAATATATATGCATATACACAATTATTCACAAAATCAAAATAAGTCATAAAATTGAACTGACCCCTGTCGACAACCCCATATACCCCATGTCGACATACACTGGTCAGAAATGACTTCTCATTTTAAATTTGAAATTTGAATAACTACCTTATGTCTATTCATTTCAAACGAATTCCTACATCTATAAATACATATTTCTTCCAGAATTCATCACTCAAAATCATTTCTTATCAACTCTATCTATACTTCTTCTTATAAATTCAAAAATGCCCAATCCAGTTCATAATTTGACTGAAAATCTTAAAGAAACCCTTAATTCTTTCAAGAATATTCTTTCTTTTATTCTCCGAAATCAGCGGCACTTAGAATTGAGTCAAATGCAGATGATCAAGGAACAAGAAAAGCATTTCGATGCGATTCGATGGATGATTTCCTCCCTGCACAAAGATGATAATGAAGCACATCCTTCAGTCTCTCTCACCAATGACAATGAAAATTAGGATGCCATTAAAGCAAATCCAATATTTGGAGAAGAAGGATGAGTGGAAGTTCCTCGTAATGTTTGATTTTACTTGTTTGCGTTGTTTTAAAAAAATTGATTGCTTGGATTGTTTTGATTTGATTTGGTGTGGATTGATGTGAAAAACATAATATGTATATATTATATGATCTTTGATTAGTTATCATGTCTAATAAGTATAAATAATTCTTAATCTATCTATTATATACTTCACCAAATATTTTATGCAGGTACTTTAGTACAAGAATAAGGAGGAGTTATATGGTCAGAAGTTAGTTTTTGTTGATGACAAAGGGGGAGAAGTATAAAATAGGATAGTTAGGCATAGATTAAGGAGGAGTTATTAGTTTTAGGGGGAGTTATTAGGGTAGAAGTAATATTTTATAAACAAAGGTTGTCATCATCAAAAAGGGGGAGATTGTTAGTCCTTGAAAAGAATGGTTTTGATGACAACAACCTTAGGACTTGTTATAAAATATAAATACTAACATTATAGTTTAGATATATATGTATATGCAGGATATAAACATGCAGGTACTGAGAATGAACACTGTACAGTATAGAGACTCAAGATCGAAGACATCAAGATTCAAGACTCATGAGTATCAAGATATCAAGAGTTCAAGATTTCAATAGTACAAGACAAGTATCGAGTCTAGAATTATGTTAAAACTTCTAGAAAAGCACTAACATCTTAAAATCCATTTTATTCGTGGAATGGAATCCACTTCGAGCCTGTTAAAGGGATGGAACCCTAAGTAGGATGGAACCTACGAAAAATCTAGTGGAACATTGTTTTGTATTCACTAACTTTTTATTCAAATGTTTTTACAAAAATTATATCTTGTTTTCAAAATGATTTTTAAATCTTCCTTTTTAAAATCCAAAAAACATCTATCCTGGTTTTAAATATTTTAGCCTCAAAATAATCTTTATTTTCAATATCAAATTATCCTTGATTTTAAACTATCTTTTAACTATTATATATTTAAATTTTAATATTTATACTTAGATTTAAATATGAAATTATAGTAAAATTTTATATATATCAAAATATTATTCTCTATACTTATTTATGTATTTTAACTATAGTAAAGTATATTTATAAAGTTTAAAATAGTGTTAATACAAGATAAAAGTTATTTTCAAAGAAAAACAAATTATCAAAAATTCCTTAGGCATGTCGACAACCCCTAGGGACCCTTGTAGACATGGTGTCAGTTAACCAAAAGTTTGAATTTCAAAAGAAGTGTCTATTCGTCATAACCTTTTACGAATGGACATGGCTGTTGTTCTACTATAAATAGGGGATGTTTTTAACGAATTTATATTAATATTTTTCTGATTTCACTTCTCTTCTTCTTCCACATTTCTTTATGTACATTTTTACCATTACTCTGCCGAAATCTCCATTGAATCTAACTAGATCATCTCTGGTTTGATTCTCTATCACTATCTCAACAAGATCCCAGTGCTATTCAGAGTTATAGGCTTTTTTATAATCAATCGAGCGAGAAAAGGTGTGATTGTAGCCTGGAAAATCAATCAAGTGAGAGAAGGTGTGATTGTAGCCTAGGAAATCAATTGGGTGAACTTGTTGCCCGTATAATCAAGTATCTCTACCCAGAGGATTGTGAATCTGGAGTGGTGTACCTCGTGGCCTTGAAATCGAGGGTGTAATTGTAAGAATTGATTTTGAAAGGAAATCTGTACTTGTGTTGCGGGACTAGATGTAGGGTAACTCCGAACCAGTATAAAATCCGGTGTGTTCTTTCCTTTATTGCTTTTACTTTATATTTACATCCGTGTTTGATTCTATGATCATATCTGTGTTTGAATATTGCATACATTTGTGTTCAAATTAATATAAACTTAAAAAGAATTAGTAATTCCTTAAAACACTATTCACCCCCCCCTCTGGTGTTAATTCTAGCCTTAAGATCCGTAATCCGCATTTCTCACAATATTAACCTAGTTAACTAAATTTTATAAAAATTAACTCTCTATATATTATATATATAGAACAACAACAACAACAATAAATTAACTAATTTTATAATAATTTAACTTCAGTTATATAAATTAATAGAGTATAAACTAAGTTAACTAAGTTTTAAAATTTAATTAAGTTTGATAACGGTTAACTAAATTTTAAATAATAATAATATAAATTATAAAATATTAACCAAGTTAACAAAGTTTTATAAAATTTATTTGTGTAACAACTACAACAATAATAAATTAACTAAAATTATAAAAATTAACTTCGATTGTTAAGTTATATAAAAATTAAATAAATTGATAATAACAACAATAATAATTCAACTAATTTTAAAAAAAATTAATGTTTATAATAATAATACTAATAACAACAGTAGTCATAATAGCAACAATAACAATAAATTAGTTTTATAAAAATTTACAATGTTTTAAATAATAATAATATTATTATTATTAATACTCATAATAGATTATATAATATTAACTAAACTAACAAAGTTTTATTAAAAAAATTATTTATATAAGAAAAATTTGATGTTTAAAATAGTTATGTAAATCTTCATCCATCTAATAATAGAAGGTACTACCAATAACTTGTAATTTTCATCATAGTTTTATATAATTATTTTCAAATTGTTCTGAATTTTCAGGAAGTACTACCAATGACCGAAGACATGCATGAAGAAAGGCTTTGAGCAGTTCAAGTTCTTAGTGATGCATTTGGTACTTGTAGACGTTAACTTTGAACTATGTTGTATTTTGTTATCATGAATACGTATTGAATTTGGTAACTCATGTATTGAACTTATTTTTTGTTAGTTGATACTTTATTTTGTTATCATGAATATGCGTTACATTTGTCGATTATTATATTTTTTTCATTCATACATTGTTCAAATTGTTATTTATTTAAAGAAGATTCATTTTGATTGTTATTATTAAAATGTAATAGTGGGGTGCATCAAATATATAGTAAAATAAAGCATAGCTCCTAAAAAGCGTTATAACTATATGACATAAGTGCTATAAAAAGATAATGCAATATATGAGGTTACTGTCAAAGGATAGCAGCAAATAGGCGTTATTGTATCTACACATTTTATAGCGGTATATATATGCTGTAAATGGATGTAGAATATATTATAAACATGTTGATATATAGCGCGAAATAGGCGCTATAGAATAACTATTTTATAGCGGCTATACTTTGTTATAAAGATTCTGTTATTTTCGTTAAGATTGAGATGTTTTATAGCGGTAATAGTGAGCTAGCGTCTTTATGTAACATAGCGGCTACTTTAAATCATGCTCTTTTATAGCGGTTTTTTTTGTGTTATAAATGTGCAATTCTTTTTTATAACATATCGATATACAGCGTTTATCAAACCGCTATAGTTGTGTTTAATAGCGGCTATATGCCGTTATAAAAGACTGTTTTTCTTATAGTGTATGTTTATGCTTTTAATTTTATGCTCTTTTCTTTTATGCTCTCTTTTTATTTCATGCTAGTAGATTAGTTCTTTTTTATGTAAATTAGTTATCTCTCTTTTTCTTAAATTAGTTTTTTATTTCCTTTTGTTTATTTGGAATCAATTTTTGCTGATATGAATTCAAATATGAGAAGCTAAACCCCTTCAGTTTAAGGGTAATGAAGCTCTCATGAATCATGTAAATTCAATATAATGATTTCATTTATGATCTCTTCTTTTGTGCTTAATGTAAATATTAGATTTAGATGAAAGTTTAATGTTTATTAGTGAATTTGATAGCCTATGTTGTTATCACAAATAGGCTATACTTAATCAAATATAAACACAAGTTACATCTTCATCTAACTATGATTTTGATAATGAAAGTGAAAGTAGAATCAAAATTTGATGTTCTATGTTACTAGTTCAAAAATTGTAAATAGATCATGCTTAGAATAGATTTTATTTTTAATTTCATAATCATTTTCATTAAATTTAACAAGTGGGTTTGGATGATGTATTAAATTTTTATGGTTTAAGTTGTGTTAGTTAATATCACAAATAGACCATACTTATAATAAATATATCAACTAATTCTATATGTGATAGAAAAGAGAGATTATAAATTTATTTTCTGTTGATTTATAGTGAAAGTGGATTTACCTCTAATTGCCTTTTAATCTCGTAGCTTTTGTTCCAATTTTTCTCTAATTTTTATACACTTCATAGTTAAAAATATTTTCGAAACTTTTAGGATAATTTGATTGAGTGAATTTGAAATTCTTGCTTTCCTTGTGGGACCAGCCCGTACTTGCATACGTACTGCAATTATACGCCGTGCGCTTGCGGTATTTTTATTTTATTAAATTCAGCGATTTTCTAATCGATACAAAACCGGTTTTGAAAAATATGTTGACATACATGGGTCGGGTATGTCGACATACCCTTGTATTTTGAGAAAAAAAATAATACATTTAAAGTCTAATAAAATTATGATATTTTGTAAAATCATTTAAAAATAAATTTTAAATATTTTTAATACATAAAACTTTTATAAAATATTTGTATAAAAATAAAATCAATATTTGGATGAGAGAGTATTCATAGAAAAAAAAGTTGTTATTCAAGGACTTTAGCAAATTTATCTAATGTCCATTAGCTATAAACTATTGTCTTGAACTCTTCGTATCTTTTTCTTAAACTCACGAGTCTTCAATTATCTTGATCATCTCTGAATCTTGATCTCTAGTCTTTTACTGATCAGTCTTCAAAATTGATTATTCTGTACTTGTATAAACTTGTGTAATATCCTACAAAATATTCTATATATAATTTGGAAAAACATCAGTACCTATACTTATATGGTTGTTGACATCAAAACCAATATATATGGTATTAATAATCTCTTCCTTTTTGATGATGACAACCATGTAAAATATATTTGTTATAAAATATAATGTAACTCTCTCTAAATTGGTTAACTCTCCTTATTTTGAATAACTTCCCTTAGTATATGCATATATTTTATTATATATTTTTCTCCCCCTTTGTCATCAATAAAAATGGGTGAAGGAAAATAAACTCCCTGTAATTGTGACATATTAAATACTATGAAATGTGATAATGAAGTATACGGAATCAAAATCAATACTAACCGCGAAACAATATTTTTGAGAAATAATTGCATAAATACAATTATAATTACATATGATTAAACCATATATCATAGTTTTTACATCTATACACACTTAAACATAATTAATGACTTAAAAAGTACAAATACAACTAGAGTTAATTATACAAGTTAATTTGTATAATAAATACATCTATATATCATAGTTCTAGAAATACAACTAGAGTTAATTATACAAGTTAATTTGAAGTACAAATACATCTATATATCATAGTTCTTTGGTAACTTCGACCCATCCTATGGATCCAAAGATTAGATTTGTATTGATTATTTCCAATTCTGAGGCGTTGCTTTGAACTTCTTTGGCGAAACAATAAATTAAACATTGAAGAGAATTGAATTGTTTTTCTTGTTCTTTGATCATTTGCATTTGACTCAACTTCAATTGTTATTGATTGCAAAGACTGAAGTAAAGAGCATTCTTGAATGATTGAAGAGTTTCTTCTAGATTTTCACTTAGTTTTTGTTTTGAAAAATTTATGTTTGAATTTATTTTTATGGAAAGATGTGTAGAGAGGAATAAGATAAGAAGATGAATTAATTTTTGAGTTTTTCTTGGAAAGATGTGGTTTTATAGTAGTGAAGAGTCAGATAAATAACGTATCCCTCCAAATAATAACTTATCTTTTTGAATTTCTAATTCTAGAAATATTAGAGTATGTCGACATATATATGTGACCTATGTCGACATACATGTAGTAATGTGTATGTTTCTTGTTTTTGTTTTAATTTTTATTTATATTTTATATTATTTTAGTTTATGATTCCAAAGAACAAAAGAACATGATAGATAGCAGAAATAAAGCACCTAAGCAAATTTCATTAATAAAATAGAGAGATACATAAACATAATGAAACATACATGGAAATGACATAAAGAAAACTAGAAAAACATAAGGATAGATAAATAGATCTAGAATGATGATGATGAAGAAGAATTTCCACCAAGTTTTCTCATTATCTTCCCAAAATATTTGTCAACTTTGTTTGAGAGGCTAGTGAACTTCTTACTCAAAGAGCATTTAAGCTTCTTTTGATTATTAAGAAGTTTCTCTTGATTCCTAAGTATCTCTTTGTTTGAATAGCGAGATGGTTTGTCATAGCTTTCAAGAGACGTATCCATTTCCTCCTCCTTTTCATCTATTTCTTCCTCCTCTTCTATTTTTGTATCATCACTTCTTCTTCTTGAAAAATCTCTTGCTAATCTTTCTTCCATTTTGGTAAAAAACTCACAGGGTTCAAATCAAGTCGGATGTGCATGAGAGAGAGGTTTGTTTTGTCTAAAATTTTATGAGGTAAAATGTTTTTACCTCTTAGATTAATACCAAAATAGTTGAAAATTCTAGTGAGGCAGACACCATGATAAAGTGTGTTTTCTTGTTTAGAAATTTTCTTTTGAACAAAGTCATCTAAAATCACTTAAGCCTAATTAATATCATATTTTTTGAAAATAGCAAAAAGAGTTTTGAAACCATTTTGAGTGTGATTATTGTAATTCCCCGTTTTTGGTGTAATACTTTATTGTAAAATAAGACTCATTAATCTTGCTTTTGACATTTTTGCCTTTAAACCATATTCTTCATCATTTGAAAACAAATCATGCATAACTTATTTATTTTCATAATCAATTTCAAAACTGGAGAGGTCATTTCCACTACTTTTACAACTAAGAATTTGACCAAGAATTTCACAATCTAAAACAATAGTAGTATCTTCTACACTACTCCAAATTTGACATTCTTCTCCTTGATAAAACTTTCCATTTAAATTTGCATAAAATATTTAACCAAATCTGGATAACAATCAAAATCATTTTGTGATAAATCGGTTAAACCAAAAATACTATTTTCCAAATTAAGATCTTGTAAACCATTAGAATAAAATTCATTAAAATTAGCAAATCTTCTCGAAAAGACTTTACCATAAGTAGCATACTCAACATATGTTTCAATGGGCTCTTGATTATTAAAAAGTTGACTTTTGATTTATTTTTTTGGTAAGCTTAATGGCTTTGGATGAAGAGGATTGGCTTGAGGAAGACATTATTGGTTTGCTTTGGAGAAAAGAGAGTGAAGAATATGTTTAATTTTTAAAATAAAATGTGTGTTTAGAAGATGAGATAATAAAGAGTGAATAAACTGAGTTTGAATTGTCATGTGACAGGGACAAGGTGTCTTTTCAAATTTTGAAATTAATGCAAAAGAGAGGGAATTTCAAAAGTTCAAATTTTGAAAAGATTCTTCAAATTCTGTTTGATATGACGACGTACCTATGTGGCATAGGTCGACATATAGGCTAAAATTTCAATGTTCAAATAATAAAGAAATATATTCATATAATTATATATTTTTTTGAAAACCTAGGAGAACCCGGCGGACCGGTAAACTCCTGAGGAGGGTATAGTAAAGCCGTCCACTGATCCAAGCCCCCATACCCCCGGGTACATTTATATAGGATGGGGAAGCGCATGGTAGGAATCGAACCTGGGTCTTTTTACCAGAACCCAAACCTCCTTTCCACTGCGCCGCACCCGCGGACCGTTCATATAATTATATATACACACTTATTATTATTATATATTTATTCCTATATTAAATAATTTAAAAAAATAAAAAATAAATATGAAATGTAAAATGTATCGATTTTGCCGTTTTTTTGTTTGACTCGTTTAATCTTCCATCGTCGTGAACATATGTTGATATTTTCAGTGTTTGGTTCGTTGTCACTGGATGTTGTACCAGAATCGACCAAAGTTGCGTTGTAAGCTCTTTTCTCTTTTTAAATTAATCGGTGTTTGATAAATTCTTTGCTTTCTTCTTATGCGGATAGTCTCTTCGTAGATGACCAGATTCACCACAATCGTAATACTTAAAAACATTTCCATTTTTAGAATTTTTGTTTTTAGTTTTGCGAAAGTTGTTCATCTTTCTGTATTTCAAAAAAATTTAAAATTTCAAGTCATATGATCAATTTCCTCATCATTATCATCGTCATCTGAAACTTGATCATCAGTCGTTGCATTGAATGTAACGAATTTTTTCCGATCGCCTTACTTTCCATTCTATCCTATAACTATGCTTCATGGGGCATTAGATTACTAATTATTTCTTCAATTTTTAATATACTAATATCATTCGCTTCCTCTATTGCTAATGTCTTTTGATCTCATTCAGAAGAGAGTGAATTAATGATTTTTCTAACTTGATCCTCTCTTGAGAAATTTCCCTTAATAATACTAATGAATGAACTATATCCGGTGCAGTTAAAGTGCTTAGCAGTTTTATAGCGGTAAAAGTGTAAAAAGTTATAGTGGGGATATAGCGGAAAATAGCAGATATGTAAAAAGCTTCATTAGATATAAAACTAAATATTTAAAGTTAATTTATTCTCATTCTCACATCATTTGTGTAGGAAAAAGAAATATTATTTAATCTTATATAACAAAACCGAAGAATATCATGATTTATACGGTCCAAATTTAGTGACTACAATAGATTTCAAACTTATATTGAGCGCTTATGCCTTAAAATTAGGTCTTTACTTTAACTTTGTTGATTTGGTTTAAAAGAGAAACTAGTCAAATCAACCTTTTTATATTAATATTGCTAAAGTGGGTGCTAAAATGCGTTGATTTAGCGGGTATAGCAGAAAACAGCGGGGCTTAAAGCAGATCTAATGTTTTGTAGCGCTATATTGAAAAAGCGTAGCGGTCGAAGAGCGTTGTGTGCTATAGCGGAGATTTTGCGGGGCTTTAACTGCGCAGCATATATCTTAAAATCTAGAATATATGTCAGAAATAGACACATTTGGTTTTATTTTAAAAAGTTGAAAATGGTTGGTTAGCATGGAAATCTTAGTTTGTTTTACTTTACTAGTGCCCTCACGTGTGACTTGTAATGTTCTTCAAATTTCATAGGCAGACTTACGCATAGAAACTCGATTAAATTCATTTTTATCTAAGGAGCAAAATAAGATATTCATGGCCTTTGAGTTATTGAGAGCTTGTGCTTTTTGGTCTTGTGTCCATTGTGAATACTCAGTTTGGGATTCAGTGTATTCACTTTGTAGAATATTCCAAATATCTAAGCAGTTAGACTGTAAATAAATTTTCATCCTACAATACTAGTAAGCAAAATTACTGCCATTAAATAGTGGGGGTCTAACAGTTGATTGTCCTTCTAAAAAAGTGTTAAAAATTGTACTACCATGTTACTACCCATTTATAATTTTCAAAAATAAAATACGAATTATTGAAAACCTAATGCTCTGATACCAAATGTGGGAAACGATGTAGTATAAATTTTAGGAGGAATTAATTTAAAGGAAAAAAAATTGTATATTTTTAGCCTCAAGGACATGACCTCAATATTTTACCTACAAGGACAAACATTCTCCTAAAAATTATTCATAAGAACAAACATTCTTTCAAAATTATTCATAAGGACAAACATTTTTCCAAAACTGCTACCGAACTAAAAACTGAAACCTAAAAACTGCTACTGATAACTACAAACTGATACCTAAAAACTTAAAAACTGATACCTAAATAAAGTTGTCCTTCAGGCTAAAATACTGAAGGTCTGCCCTTGAGGCTAAAATGTTGAGAAATTTTGTCCTTGACAATAATTTCCTGTAAATTATACTGGTATGAATGGAACTTAAGGCTACTTTTGAAAGTTAGAGGTCTATAATATAAAAGTCTAACTTATATATTGTGGAATAAGATCTCTAGTATAACTACTAACTAACTAGTAAAACTGAAATAAAATGCAATAAATAAAGTAGTAGAGTGCACCAAGATTTCATCATGATTCGGACAGCCTATCCTACGTCTGGTCCTATACTATCTTCTGCATTTTCACTATCCACCCCTCTCTTAACTCGGAGGAACAGGTATTAAAACTTCTGCCTGATGAACTACACTAGCAGAACTTTAACATAGCCTAATGAACAAACACCAATAGAACTTCGTCTCTTTTTAGAAAGTAAACTTTAACAACAATGTATCTTTGAATACTGATATTGCCAATGACGTTTTACGAATCCTTATACCACTTTAAACGATCGATTGTGATGAAGTATAAGTTCTTGTGGATTGGATTTTAGCAAATGATAATGATTTATATAATCAAATAATAATTGCTATGGTTTTGAAAGCAGGCACAGAGTATCACAATAGAGATTAGAGAATCGAGAGAGTAATTACGTTGTTTGGTGATTGCAAGGCCTTAGGTTTATATAGGGATGAAGGAGAATCATCTGGGGATGCTTCTGCGGGTTAGGAGCCAGTGACGAGGAGATTTGGATGTCTGGAAGTGAAAGGTCGTGAATGAAAAAAGAAAGGAAAATAAAAGATTTTTGTAACGACCCCGGATTTTATATAAATTTGAAATGATAATTAATTAATTTTTGAATGAAAATTTGTGAAATAAATGGTTAAATGGATGTGAGTTTCCCCGAACTCAAGTAAATTCTGTATGAATCATTTAAATTTAAAAATATTGTATATATATGTGTATATGTGAATATATATAATAAATCATAAACTGTAAAGTCAAACAACATATTAATAAATTATGTAAAATATTAAGTGAATACATTAGAGAATTTTAACAACCTAATAATTATAGAAATTCATTTGAATTACAAAGTAAATAAATACCTTAGATAAATTATAACAACGTATTTAAATATGAAAATAAAAAAATATGAATACACTTATAAAAGAAAAAGATAAAAACAAAACCAAATATATATGTTAAAAATATATACATGAATTAGCTTATAAAGGAAAATAAAATATACATTTAAATATGAAGAAACAAGATTGGATAAATACTATAAGTATGAAACAAATAAATATATATATCTATAAGCTTACAAATGAAGCAAACAAAAGAAAGTATATAAATATCCATAAACTTGCAAAGGAAGGCAGTCAACATATTCAAGTAGATTAACAAAACAAAAGAAGATATATATTCAAGTGTGTACACATGAAATAAAAGACAACATAATTAATGCAAGCCACTAAAGCAACATATCAGTCGAGATCTTGTTTAATAAACTAAAGAAAAGAAACAATATATGAATTTGTACAAGGCAAATATAAGTATGGCAAAGCAATTAATGCCATATCTATTAGTACACAACTATACTCATCAGCCACCATAGGAGGAAAATCTCTGACCTCTCTTGTACAAACCACATTATCACCTGTACAAAATACCCTGTAACTTCATTTTCTTATATCAAGCTCTTCATCCCATTTTCGTTCATTTCAAGCTGAGAAAATAAGTATCACCATTTTTATAAACTCAAACCAAACATTCAAACTAAAACAACAAATTAAATCAAGACAAACCAGAGAATCAAGTGATGGTTTCAACTGAAAATTCAAGCCTGTTTCAAAGTAAAAGCACTGTCTCTGTTCTTCTTCCAAAAACATCTAGGTGAGCAACTCCTATTTTTAGAAGCTTAACCTGTTTTGATTTCTTGATGTTTGTGAGTAAACCTTTGATTCTTTCAACTATTTGTTGATTTGGTGAATGCCTGAATGATGTTAAAAGCTTTGCATGTGAATGAATTGTTGTGCTTGTGCTTTTCTTTGCCTGGAATGTTATTTTCTTCTGTTCTTTTAAACTCTCTGTTTAACAGAGTAAACCATTTCAAAACCCTGCCTGAAAATTTAAAGTCATCTCAACACAAAACATACTGAGTTTGGGTTGCTAAATGAATGATGTTTATATGGGTATAACCTTATTTATAAAAAATGTAAATAAGCAAAATTAACAGACAGTTCATTAGGGATTAAGGAATTCACGGTAATGACCATTTTAATGAAAAAAATCAAGTGATTTAAATTCTGTTTTTGATTATACAATCTGATCAGTGCTCAGAAATGGTGAATTTTAAAATAAAATTTTGATTTTTAGTTTCGAATTTATGTGGGAATATGGGGTTGAACGGAAAACATATATGGGCCAAATTCCGGCGATTAGAATCGAATTGGGCACCGAGATTAATGGGGAGGGTGGCTTGCATGTTGATAATCATCAAAAAAATATTCGGAGAAATTGTAATGGGGCGTGGTGGTGGCACGATGAACTTATAGGGTTTAAGGGTTCGTTTCGAATAACAGCAATGACGTGATTGTCGCGACGTCGTCGGGGTGCGTCAGGGGATCGGACCAAGGGCATGAGGATCGTGGGTGAGTGTCGTAGTTTTGGTCGAGTTCGTGTGAGTTCCGGTGGCGAGAATCGTTGGCACGAGACGTTTTTCTGGTGGTCGTTTTGATGTAGCCTGGGTTAGAAAGCTCGTTCGCGAGTTCGCCGTTGTTTGGTGGTTCTGAGGGGTCGAAGGTGTTGACGGGGTCGCAAGTGACTTGCTGGAATTCTCGGCGCGATCAACGATGGCTGGAGTGATGGTGCACGTGCACGTGAACATGCGTGTATCTGGTTTGCGTGTAAGATTGGGGAAGAAGCATAGTTCTTGGGTACGACTCGAAGAATTCACGCAATGACTCGGGGAAATAAATGATGTACGAGAACTCGAGGTTGGTCTCGGGATAATTGATGTTTGGCTCGGGTTATTTGAAGTACAGCGGGTTTCAGAAATTTAAAATAAATAATAACAAAGTTTAAAAGTAATGGAAATTTAAATCAAGATTTCAAGGTATATTAACTATGTTTTAGAAGCCAAATTTAATTATAAACAAGTTTTAAGTCAAGTTTTCAAAGATCTGGTTTTCAAATTAAAAATATGTTTAAAATTGTTTTGGGTTTTGAATAATTATATTGGAATGTTTATTTAAAAAATCTTAAGTGTTTTCAAATAGAAATTGATGATGTGGTTAAATAAGTGATTAAGATAAATGGGTTATCTTAAGATTAAAAGATCATTAATTTGAAATTTATTGATAATTACTTAATTAAAAGTTAATTAAGTATTAATTAAGGATTGATTAATTTGTTGAGAGTTAATTAATTAATGATGAGTAATTTAAGGATAATTATTTAATGATACTGATTAAAGAATAATTAATCAATTTCTTAATTGATGATTAAAGGGTAATTAATTACTTAAGATAATTATTTGATTAAGAGTAATTAATTAATAAATGAAGGTGATTAAGGAATGATAATTAATTGAGGAATAATTAATTAAAGATAATTAATTAAATGGTGAATTAAATAATTAAAGTTTAATTATTTAATAATTAAAGGTTGATGAATTATAATTAAAGGTTAATCAATTTATTATTAATGGTTAATTAATAAATGATTAAAGGATAATTAATCAGAATGATTTGTAATTAATTAATGTTAATTAACCAGGATTAGAAATTCATAAGTAATTAATCTAATTTGAATAAATCAGATAATTAACTGATCTTACTTATGGATATTTGGATTCTATTGGATGATTTGATTGTTTGATATCCTTGATATATGATGCTTTGTGATACATCCTGATTTGTGTTGTGATCTGTAATTTATTTATCTGGGATGAATGAAATTGATTATCTGTGATATATATATCTGTGATCTGTGAATGAAGATGAGCGTTATATTTTATACCGCTTATCAAATATATTATTGTATTTGATCTGTGATGATTGAATGATGTTGCACTATTGTGTTAAAACCCTTGGACCACACTTTACACACACAAATATGGATTTCACGTGGAAATCAGTTAAGTCACAGATGATTTAAAATTAATATTTTTGAAATTGAAATTTTTATTTCAATTGATTTTGGAAATGAATTTGGGTTAAATGTTAAGCTTTTGAAAAGGGGTTTAAGAATAAAGTTATTTTGAATAACTTGGTAAGTTTTCTAATTTAAATAATTTAATTTGAATTTTGAATTCAATATTTGGAATTGAATTCAATGATTGGAATTTTGATTTAAGATATTATAAATGTGTTTTATATGAATTTAAACCACTTTTAAAATATTGGTTTGAGAATTTGGATTTAACCCAAGGATTTCAACTTGTATGAATAAATCAGATTTTCTGAAATGAAAACTGTTTGTTTTAAAAGAATAAATGCTTTCAGATAAGAAATGAAATTCCAGATTAATTAAAGGAATTTCAAGATTGAATTGAAAAATGGTTTTCCAAGTTATGAATGAATTCTTTTTGAAAGCTATGAATTAAATCTGTTTATTTTTAACAGATTTAAAATGATGATTTGTTTAAACCATTTGAAATGGAATTGTTTTGAAATCTATAAGTTTAATCTTTGTTTTAAAGATTTAACGAGTTAATCCAATTGAAATGGAAATTGATTTGGAAATCTGTGAATGAATCTTTTGTTTAAAAGATTAAAGTGTGGAAATTGTTTAAACCGTTGAAGGTTGTTAAAATGAATCTTTTTGTTTAAGGATTTGAAAATGGTAATTTGTTAAACCATTTGAAAAGAAAGTTGGGTTTAAGTTGTGACTTAACTAAAATCCCATTATTCATATGTTTTTAAATATCGCGCTCATTATTCGGTTCAGCCGGGAGAGGACCTTTGTGTCACATAACCCATTCCGAATAATGATACGTCGTATATGGATGACATTTGAAGACCGATGGTGAAGACCGGGTATTTGCGAGAACGATAGGATGACCTATCGATTGTCTCTGCACTGAGTCGCGCCGGTATAGAGATCTCCTAAGTGATGGAAAATCCGATCGGGATTGTGAATACCCAGATTGCAAGGGCTTCTTCGGAAGTGCCTTCGGTTCTGTTCGAACCTGGAACAGACTTGTAAGGTTATATGTCCGACATTACATTTTGAGATATAAAGATGATTTCTTTCAAATACATTTCTGTTGGTGGCGGAGAATTTATTCTCTTAGCTTAACATCCTTCTCTGAGACGTACGAGCTCAGAGGTTATGTAGTTGAAGGATTATCAGCGATATACTCTCAATTTGGCAATGTGGCATGCTGAGTGTTGCTGTGTGTTGATCATTTATTGATCATTTATGATCAAAGCGTGGCTTTGTGAAAAAGCGTAGCTTTGTGGACGAGACCTCTTCGGACCTCACAACCCGGAAATGGTCGAAACAGGAATATGCGGCAAGGTTATGAGGGTCGCACCCTTTAGGGTATGTCATTTCCTTCTGGAAAAGGGTGGTATCAGGTATGGAGCACTGGTATTTAACCTATGTGGATACTCTGATCTCATTTATTGTGACTGTGTGTTTGATCGAGGCGCCTCGGATAAATGTCCCAAAGGACCGGGGGGTGGCATATTCGTGAGTTACCTAGTTACAGAGGTAACCCGGCCTTGTGTTGGCAGAGAGCAGTTGTCTCTCGGGACGTCCAGTCAGAGGCGATCCCATGTGGCAGTAGGAAAGGAAGTTCCTTAGCCTGATCATTTGTTGGAAATCCATTTCCCAATACGAAACCGTACGGTTTTAGTTGTATAACCTGCTATGGAATGTGGCGGTAACCTGCTATTGAACATAGTAGCTATAGTAGGCATAAGTGCGGAATGCCTATGCTGGCTAAGATTAATATTATATTTTCGAAATGTTTTCCCCACTAGACATTAATAATAATAATCCAATGATTTGCGTAGTAAGCATCTTTGACTATCATAAGAAGAAATCTCCTCCAATTCTGCGTTTGCATTGTGTGTGTGGCGGGAGGTCTTATGGTAGTTTCATTTTCCAAAAGCATTGCGGTTTCAATGTTTAAAATTCCTTTGTGTTTGTTTAAAGATAAAAAAATTTTGTTGCTCACACCAGTCCCATAACTGATCCAGAGTTTATTGTTCCCTTCCTAAACTCTGGGTGCCCACCATTTTCCACATGGACAGTCTAGAGTTGGGTTTTTCAGATATTCAGGTTTAGTAGATTATTTGGAGCTAGTCAGTCCTTGGACGACTGACCTTGCTTTCCGCTAGCTATGGATTGGAGCATTCTATTGGAGATATTCTATCCGCTGCTGGTGTTGTCTATTTTCTTTCCGCTGCTATTTCTTGTATCATATCTCTGATGTATATTGATTCTGTTGTATCATATTGTATCAGATTTTGTATCTGTCATTGTATCAATGTTATATATATATTGATATATTCTTTTTCTTCCGCTGTGTTGTTATACTTAATGGTGTTATAAGCTCCGGGGAGCCAGATTCGGCATTTGAATCTACGGCATTTTGAGTACATTTGAAGTACGAGTGTCAATTTTCGAAGGCCGAGTTCGGGATCTTTACAATTTTGGGCCTTGGTTTGAAGGCTTGAGAAAAATTCGACAACTTGTGCACAAACGCCATGGAACCAGTCCATCGGTTAGTGATTTTCAAGCCCAGCAAACCTAACGCTTAAAGCCATTTTTCAGTCTTTGATGCTTTAGAAAATTCTAAGAAAATTCACGGTCCTTCATGGATGTATGGTGGAGGTTGTGGTCAAGTTTCAGGAAATTTAATGATCATTTAAGTGGTTTAACAAATATTCTAAGAATACGACTCTAAAACTGACACAAACAATACACTTGCATAGTTTTGTCTCTGAAGCTCTTTTTAAAGTATTGTTGCGACTTTGTTTGTTCTCTGTTAACACCAACTTGATCATCCAAGTATCATCTCCAAGGTCTGAATGGCAAAATACATGTGTGTGTGCACACACGCACACACACATACATAGAGAGGGGTGGAGGGAGGGAAAAGCATATACCTTATACGAACGAAGAAGTGTAGTTTCATAGAAACGTGTTTGTTTAACTACTTTTGAAACTACCATCTCCAGTTCCTTCTCGGTTGGTAACCGAATGCGATATCTTGAAAATACAAGAATATTGTTAGAATTGAGGTAGTGAGCAGTTACACACATGTAATGTAGTATTTAAGTTGAAAATACCCAGGAATTATGTCCTTGAAAACAGCTAACAGCGAAAATAATCCCAGAATAATAATATGGTTGTCTTTGTCATTACAAATATCAAGCAACTCCTTTAACGAAGCAATACATGACTCTGGATTTTCAAGCAACTGTTTCCCAAGTTCTGCTAGCCGAAGCTTCTTTTTAGTGAATTGTTCTTCAGCTGAAAGTTCCTTCTCCACTTCAGCCTAGAGAAAACAAAGATCAAGGCTTGAGATAACCGAGTTCAACAAATGATTAGTCAATGGACATATTACTACCTCGTAATAATGAAAAATATCAAATAATCTTCACAGTTGACTATTTTGGTAGAAACTGAAGGTTGAAACTACAAGACATTCATAGTACTCAATTAATAATAGTTTACCTTGTATATCCACTTAAATAAGGTACAGATACAAATCCATTAAAAATTAAAGGAGCTCACTCAGCAAAAGACACTCATCTTTAGCATAGACTTTCACTTGCAAGAAATTCGGTAATCAATTGTCGAACATTCAAATCTATTAATGGTACAAATATGATGGATAACCATATTTTAAAGCATTTTTTAACAAAAAATTTGATGCTACTCTATCAATCAATATAGAACGGGTGGACTTACAAATTTCTAAAGATAGCTCATTTACTTTTTGAATCGTCCTTATTCCCAAAACATCATTGGATGATTACAAATAGAGAAAGAAAAATGCTAAGTTGACAACAGATGATTATTATTAGCAGACAAGCTTGCGAGCTAATTTGACAAATAAATTTATTCTGGGGAGAAAGAAACTTTCACACACATAGCATAGCATATGCTATGGTACAAAATTAGTGGATGAATCATGTGTGTTATATTTATTATCGGCAACTGTGAAGTAAATCAACATGTCAATAATATTAAAGATATCCTAAATTATGCTACAAAAAAGTTCGTTTGATGGGTAGGTACCAGAATATCTGAATGACATTTATCTTCTACAGGGTTATTGTTTACTTCTTCCTTTTTCTGTTTTTTAGCTTCTTTTTTCATTTTCTTCAGCTTTTGCCTTCTTTCTGCTTTCGTTAGCTTAACCAAACTTTTATCTTCAGTATTATCTACATCATCTGTAGGCTGATTGTCTGCTTTATCTTTAGCAGTTGATAATTTTGCTGTAATTAACATGTTTGAACCTCAGCTAAAACAAAGTCGTAACTTATACCAAGTAAAATTAGAAATTTGAAACATACATGGTGAATCGATATATTTACTGATAAGACGATAAGGATCTCTGTAACTCAAATAGAATAACAATCAGTGAGCGGTAAACGATTACTGAAAGACAGTCCAGCAAAATTGACATTGTACTTCCTAGTTAATTAAATCTGGTAACAATAAACTTTGGGTATTGTTTCATTCGGTTACAAAATTTATATGATTAAACAAAAGATAATCATATGATTGATTGGATAGGTGACTCTACAAAAGTATAGCCACAAATAACTATTTCACTCCAAGCTTAATGAACATGCTAGCCGCACAAAAGGAATCACAATTTGCCGAAACATTTTTACAAGTATTCGGTGTTAGGAGCAGCTCCTGGTTCTGCTAATAGAGTTCCTATTTTACATGCAGTGCCTTACCATAGGCCTATCTCATTGAGATATTTGACAGAAGCACGGCGAGTCACAACTTCCATAGGCACAGAAAATGGGTTTGAAATTTTTTACCAATGAAAAGGTTTTAAACCATTAACTGCTGGCATGAATTTATATGAAAGTAGAGAAATTCAAAAGGAGCTGCTATATACATATCTCTCAAACTATCTACACAACTCAGTTTTAGAGTTGTCTATGAGTATCCGAAAAATCCGAAATCCATCTGCATTTATATCCGAAAAATGAAAAAATATCCAAAATCCAACTTTTATCAAGATACTAGTTGAGATTGTGCACATTTTACTACATAAATTGATTGATAACTATTGTTTTATCATCGTAATAATTCATATTATGCAAGTACATATGAATATTTGTTATCTAAAGGTGGTTATTATGATTATATTTGTTATTTCTTGTATTTATATTAACATTACTCCTGAAAAGGATTTACGTTGGACAAAAAAATTCATTTACTTTTTTTATTATACTAAATATAAGCTGACAAACATCTATAAGCTGACAAACATCTGATATCCGTCCACATTCGTAGATACGGTACGGATATCTTATATTCAAAAATGATTCCAGATGAAGATGTGGATATAGCACTATCAACATCCAAAGAATCCGTTGATGGTCCTACTTAGTATATAACCTTTTTTCTGTAATTAAAATCTTTTTATACAAACAAATTAGAATATTTCCATAAGAAAAACATAAAACCAGAGTAATCATGCAACGGTAAAAAATGACTATAGATTTAACTTAATATAACTTTATATGCAACTTAGCATATTAGAAAAAAAATGAAAAATATGGTTGCTTAGACAATTAAAAAAGGTGTAATTTACTTAAAGTAACGTTTCTTTTTAAAAAAAGAAAAATGAAGCAAAATTATGGATTGCAATAAAATGTATTCGGACAATTTAAGCACTTACTACGATACATATGCTTAAGCACTTGCTACAAAAAATACGCTAACAAATTTTTGATTCCCAACTTTTGTTTGAGTAACTCTCATATGTTAGAAGTTTTAATTTTTATCCCCTATTTTCAGTATTATTATCTAACACTATGTAGCATTGTATTTGTCTTAATAAACCAAGTGGACATTATTCATGTAGAGATATAAGAGTAAAAAATATGAGGTTCTAACCAGTTCTATATTCCAATTTCCCATCCAGTGTCTTTATAGGAAGAGCATCAACACTATCTACTAAAATCCCCCCTTCTTCTTTCAGATCTTGCAAAGCAGACTTCCTGTTTCGCCTCTCGTACCGTGCTTCCAACCCATCGTCATCTTTACGATCAGCAACTCGACTTACATACCTTTACAATAGCAAATTCAAAAGCTAAACGAGTTAGACCTAGTTACTTAATATCCATGCCTTGATTCGTTAAATCATGATCGATATTCCAAACTTGAAAATAACAGTCATAATATACTAAAGGACGGGAATCATAATAACTTCAGCCCATTGTTATGATAGAGCATTTTATAATAAAGACTATAACTATGATATCATATTAAACAATTCACTCATACACAAGCAATCAGAGATACTGAAAAGAGAAATGTGACATGGAAATACATGAGAGAATTAACAAAAAACGGACCTATCAATTTCTTTGGTGTCGAGTTGAGTGAGAAATCCAGCAGACTTCGGATTCTTCGTCACGAAATCAATGTCCTCGTCCGAGACTTCAATTTCTTCATCGTCAATCTCAGCTGGGAGCTGTGGTGGTAACATCACCTTCTTCTTCTTACCCATAGAAACTCGAAAATGAATGAACTGAAATCCAATTAAGGTGATCTTAGCAGGGCTGGTTTGGAATTTGGGTTGCTTTACGCACGTAAAAGTTTTGATGCCCACTGCAAAAAATAACAACTCAAATCAATGTTTTCACAACCGGACCGTGAATCAAACCATGCAAACTCAAGGTTTGAGGTTTGGGTTCCAAAGGTCTGACCGGTCAAACAGTCGAAACCATGCATGTTTATTTATTGGAATGCAATACATTCAACTGCAATGACAAAAATAAACACTCACGTCTAGTTAACAATCTCGTACACAATTACAACACTTCACATAGCATCACTTACCTAGTATAAATAAATAATGGTTCACAAGATATTAGTTCAAATAAATGCTTAACGGTGTAATCACTTGGTTGCATTTCTGATTACATAGTAAAACAAAATGCATAAGTTCATAGTTGCAGCCTGCAGCACTCAATAAAGCCACACAACAAAGCCACTCAACCAGCACATGCACTTGCACATAACACCACCCCCCCCCCCCCCTCCCCCAACAGACACCCTCCCCCCAAAACCCCTGCACACAGTGAGCATTAATTCAAATATTAATATCGGTTTGCAATATAAGTTTAATCATTATTGTTTACAACAATTACAGTGAACATTTTATTTTTGGCCATGTTGACTTATATTTGCTTAGCATTTTTAAAAAGAAACAAGTAATGAAAATCCACCGCATTTTATTTCCAAGCAGTTAAGTTTAGAAAAATGTTCCATTACAAGTTTTCTTTCTTTTCGGTTCAATTCCAAAATACAACTTGTTTGTCTACCACAAAATACTGAGTAAAACATTTGTATAAATGGCAATCACTTAAGAAACCGATAACCATAGGAAAACCTTAGCAATTTTCCTTGTATACCTTACTGGAAACTGTGACGTCCTTATGATTGTTGGGATATATTACAGGATTATCTTACAAATAATTCATGGTAAAATAAAACTGATAAATCTCAAGTATGCAATTATTACTGATTATTAAACAAAAAATAAAATTGATACATGTAGCCAAGCACAAGGAAGAGGATGGTCGGTGGCGGCGGTTCTTGCGGCAGTTCTTGAGGTGAAAGTTGTTCGGTGGTGGAGCTTTGCCGCGGCGGTGGTAGATAATTTAGGAATTAGGGTTTTCTGGAGTTAGAGGAAAGGAGACGCGAATTTTGAAGTTCGAAAGGCGCAGGCTGCGTTCGCTGAAAGGTTTGAAAGGTTTAGGGTTTGGAAATTGCAAAGGGTAGCAGAAGCTGTGCGGCTTTCTGAACAAAAATTTTGATGGAAAGTATATAATTATTTTTTATTTGAATTATTATTGGCTAATTCTATTGTACATTGTTTTCTCTATACCATTAAATTTTTAATTACAAAAATGTTCTTATTCAGCAAAAAGTGTAAAATTAATAGTAACAAGTGAAAAATTCATGGTTTACAAATCATCTTTGTTTGCATTGTATATGTCAAAAGAGCTATTGTACGTGTTTCACGCGTGAATTGGTTTTCTACAACTTGTATATGTTTACACATTCAAAACTAAATGATTTGTACAAATATTTAGTCATCTTTTTACGTCGAAATCATGTGTGGTTGGTTTGAATTTTTATTACTAAGTTGCAATATCTAAAAAAAATTGTTTGAATTTTTATTTATCTTATTAATTAAAAAAGAACGAATTTGTAAAAAAAAAATTTTATTAAATTCTTTTTTAAAGTGAAATTAAGATTTGATAATTTTTATCGATGGACATTTTGAATTTTTAAAGGAAGTTTAATTATTAGATTATATTTTTAAGTGATAATAAGATTTAGTAATATCTATATAGAGGCATTTTTAGTAATTCGCGCTGATACCAAAAAAAAGTAACACCAAAGGTAATACAATTATTATTAAAAATAAAAGATAAGTCCCTCCATAATTTAATTAAATTTTCTATACATGATCAAATAAATTAAATTTAAGTTCTTTTTGATTAGAAAACTCTGTTAACACGGTTTCAAACTGTATTCAGGAATAACTAATTTTAATGTTTTTCACTTTAAATTAACATAAAAATTAAATTTTAAAATTTAGTATTAAAATTAATATGATTTATAGAGTTTTATATTCTTTTGTCTTCTAATGTAAACTGAATCAAGTTTAAAGTTAACATCAAAATTTGAATAGTTTCGCATTTTGATATTCAAAAATCAAATTCAAATTTCTATATATGAGTAGCTTAATAAACTAAAATTCCATCTGAAGTTTTTGAAATTGTAATCTGGAATTTGGAAAAGTGAAATTGGCGGATTTATGAATCGAGTTCATGTTAGTTAAATGACATGAGGGTTTAGTTTTATTTTAAAGTAAGGTTAATTTTGTAATGTCTATGTTGCATATTAAGTAAAAGCTAGTGTATATGATTCTGTATAGAAATGGTGTATTTAAATAAATTTATGGTGTATGAATAGAATTTGGCATAATTCTTAGTTGATTATTATTAATGAATGTATATGATAAGGGTGAAAACTGGTTCCATAGAAAGGAAGAAGAAATGGAGGTGAATTAAGGAAGAAGGAAGAAAAACGAGAAGAAAGAAGCACAAGAAAATGATACTGAGGCAAAAGCTATACTTCAGTTCATATAGCTATGATTACAAGTTGTATAACTGCTTGTACAGTTGGCATCAAAATGCCCACTACCTTGTAACAAACTTTTGGATAAAGTAAAAGAAATGCAATAAAAGAAATAACAAAATCGATGCATATAATTCTCTGTCCTATGCATAACCAGTTATACCACTCAGTCCATAAATCTTAAAGGTGACCTAATGATGCGTGTGGGCCTGGCATGTGCTGCAATTTGTAGGATGTGGTCCTCTGTGTTTGTATCTTCAACCCTTGTACCATTTCCCCTCCCTACGAGCTTAGCCTTGTCCTCGAGGTTAGTTTGTCCCGTGTCATAAAGAAGTGCAGGAGGTAGTGGTGTTGGTGAGGTTGTAGTGAGGTCGGGATAGAGTTTAAGAACTGAAACATGGAAAACATGATGAACACAACCATTAGATGGTAGAAAAATCTTGTATGCCACTTTCCCGATCATTTTTGTGATTTGAAACGGCCCAAAAAACTTAAGAGCTTATGTTGTGTTGAAAACAAATACCCACGAGCCTACGGAGAATTCTTTGTCACTTCTATGTCGGTTGATTTGGTTCTTCGTTCTCAATTGTGCTTTTTGCAAGTTTTGCTTGACAATGTTCATGATATGTTCTTAAGATGCTACCCATTCTTCCACCTTTGGAATATGTGAAGATCCCAAAATCTGACTTGGTAATGTATATGGTTTTCAATCATACGCTACTTGAAAACAGGACATGCCAATAGAGCTACGCTTTCATGTATTGTACCACCATTTCGCCCATGGTAAATACTTCGTCCATTGAGTTGGTGTCACCTACCACTGCCGTGAGATATGTTTCCAAGCAACGGTTAACTACCTTTGTTTGACCATCCGTTTGGGGATGGTAAACACCAGACATATGCAATTTGTTTCATGGATGCAAAATAGTTCTTCCCAAAATTTGTTGAGAAAAAGACGATCTTCATCGGATACAATATCAGGGGAAATCTGATATAAAGTTAGGGGTATGTCCAAGGCAATTATGATATTTGTTTTATATATCTAACTCGATAACCAATCTTGTTCATAATATAATTAATTGAGTAACTAATTTAAGTATATATAAATAGAAAATCCTTAAATAATATATTATGTGATAATAATTACAAATGATTATACTCATGAGAATTTCATCATATTGAAAAATAACATATTATTTTAAATATTCCTAGTCAAAATGTTTTGAGAAAGGATATCGATTCATCTTTTGAAACTAGAGTATGTAATGCTTTTTAATTTTAGACGGTGTATTACTCGTGGCTGCTGGGAGCACTAAGAGGTTACATACTGATAGTTATTGGATAACTATGAAATAACCCATTCAAGAGTTTTTTATTAGTTGATAATAACTATGGTCAAATAGGAAATCTTAAAGTGACGATATTGCATAGTACTCTCGACTTGAGAATACTTTTGAACTTCATTGTGGACACTCTACTTTGATTATAGTTAAATCGTGAAATGGCATCCATCGAATAACTACAGTTCGGTTTGGACAATCAAGTCATGGTTTGTTCATTCAAGGATGAACCAGGAGTTTACTTGGATGGAACACATGTAATCATGGACAAAACTCAATCCCTCTGCTTTGATCGTCTTGCCTATGAGACTGGTTAAGTCTCAACTATATAACAAATCTCATTGTGACAATTTATTCCGAGTTTAGACGTGCTAGATTGTTCCTCCTTATATCTTCTTATTGATACAGTTCGACGATCCTGAAAAGAAAGACTTTCCGCGTCGCTTCGGACAATGGATCCGTTAGCGATCGTTGATCGATAACGGGTAAGTATAGAAAGATAATTTTAAAGGACAATGCGGATTGTTTCTCAATTGCAAGCAAGTTATCTACACTAGATGGTTCGTTTACAGTGTTTAGGACACTTGACTCATCTCACGTAGATAACACGTTGCATTTGCCCCGCTTAACACATAGAATTCGATTGGTCAACGCACCGTCCCTTCAATTCCAAGTGTTAGTCTCATGGGCATTTGTATTTCAAGTAAAGTTTAACTTGACCGTGTTGAATACCAAGTTCTCCTGTTTAGAATGCCTCACCAATTGGCTCATCACAAATCGGGTGAAGGACCATTAACTTCTTCTGAAGGCATTTCTACTACTGCTCCAGTTTCACCTTCCGTTCCAGTTGGACCGAACCTACCTACGTCTTCGGGGTTTGAGAGACAGATGGTGCTAGTAGATCCCACTATTCTACCCTAGTTGCCATTAAAGCTAATTATAACTAACCTACCGAAGTAGGCGCCCGCCATTATGATTGAAGAGATGCTTCGTAATGTATGCTTGCAGCATGGAATTCCTGCCAAAGATGTTCGCTTACCGACAAGAAACGAGCTTGCACATCGTCCCCCTTTTGGTTTCACTACTTGTAGTCGGTACATGTGTCTCAACGGCGTCGTTCTGCCCTTCAACTCTTTCTTGAGAGATTTCCTAGGAGAGATTGGACATGCACCGTTTCGGATTCATCCAAACAGGTTTGCCTTGCTAAGTTCACTGTATGTCTTGTTCATACAACGATTTGAGCGCCTTGTACATTTTAGAGAGCTCACATATCTGCTCAAATTCAAGAGGAGAAAGATTACCCCTCCTTTGTTACTATCGAAGCCTAGACTAGGCGCAAGGTCATTGGGAACCTCCACAACAAGCGTTCTATGTTCAAAATTGAATATATCTTCGTCCGCTATCCAAATGGATTCGATCACTTCTGGTTAAAAGGAAGTGAGTTACTTTCTATCAATTCTCTTTATAGTGAAATTTCTTTACGCCAAAATTAACATAGATCTCCCACAGGTATCCTAACGAGAGATAAAAGCTCGGATCACAAGAAGATGCTCGAACATCTGAAAGCCATAAAAGCGAGCAAACTTCTATCAAATTCCTCTTAACGAATGAAAACTTGTTAGAGTATGACTTGCTTGCCTTGGGAAGAGTAGTTGACATCAAAGTTCCTTCATGAAGCAGCTCTAGGTTGCATACCCATTCCATTGCATCCACTCGTGGCTCTGATGAGGGTCCTCAAGAGGAAGAGGGTAGATCGGGCGATGGACGTGAGTCTGGTGACGATCATGAGGAGGAGGATGTGTATATGGAGATTGACGAGCCTCTGAGAGATAGTGAAGAAGGAAAGGATGTTGAAACCGAGGTGGATGAGCCCATGAAAGAGGGTGCCCCTAATCGTGAGGGCGATAGCAAGAGAATGCCTACCATCCCGAGGAGGATGAGATCGTTAAAAGAAGAAAAGAAAAATAGGCCATGGTTGTGGAGGAAGGAGAGATCTCCGACGATGAGAACAATAGCGACCTTCTGGCCATTGAGGAAGGGGAAAGTGGGTCCAGGGATGAATCATCGGGAATGAGCCCTGGACTTCCTGACCTTCCTTCTTCGGACCTTCTGGCCGATGAAACAATAAGTCCAAATCTCGGTACTTCTCCTCCTTTCGAACAACCAACTATCGAGACCCTACTTTCCGTAGGAGATGAAATTATAGGGACTTCTGTTGAGCCTATATCAACTTCTAACTTCACAAAAGATGTTGCTATCCATGTAAACAAGAATGGAGACATCTCAATTACTAAAATGATAGAAGAAATCAGTTCATAGATTGTGTAGTTAATGCCACGCTATTACCCCACTATAACCCTGCCATATCTTATAGCATATTTCTCCACTACGATTTTTCCATATAGCCCCAAATACAGCCTTTCCGCTTTAAGCCCCGTTATTTCCGCTATATCCCGTTATTCCCGCTATATTCCGCTATTTCCGCTATATCTTCTTTAAAAGAAATA
This sequence comes from Allium fistulosum, assembly GCA_030737815.1. Classification (NCBI taxonomy): domain Eukaryota; kingdom Viridiplantae; phylum Streptophyta; class Magnoliopsida; order Asparagales; family Amaryllidaceae; genus Allium; species Allium fistulosum. Next base: position 724,892,018 of record CM060901.1, read on the forward strand.
AATTAAAAAATTACATTTATACATTATAAAAATTATGAAATTAATTTATTTAATTGAATTTTTAATATACTTTTAGAAATGAAAATACTCTAATATTCTAATAAATTCAATTATATTATATAACAATTTTACGTTTATTTACAGTATATTCGCACATGTTTTTATTTAAAATTATTTATGTATTAATTATAATTGAATGTTAATTTTTCATTTAATTACCATTTATATATTTATAAAAACATTAAGTACGAGTTTTATATGCTATTTTAGAGTCATTCGCTATATCCTCGTTGTATCCCCGCTATGACTTTTTGCATCTCCGCCACATTAAATCTGCTGAGCGCTTTAACTGCACAATTCACAGATCGACATATCTTCTGAGGCATTTATAAGTGAATGGGGTAGCACTCCAATTCTAAAACTGTGCCTAACCCGTTTGTAAACTATGAAGGGGGTTATTAGCGTTATACACTTCACTTTAGGATCATAAACATTCATCTTCGCATACACCTCGATTTGTGTGATTTTGGTACTTATACATTTTTCTTTATGAACCTTTCAATGGCGTGGGACGGATATGGAGCACTTCAGCATAGCTCGAGCGACTATAGAAGGAGCACTCCCGACCCTCATCCTCGTCGCTACGAAACATATGAAGAGAGGTAAAGGAAAAAAGAGCGTGAGTGTGACAAATCTCGCAGAGCTAAGAGAGAATGCCTCGATGCTGAAGAAGAAAGAGTGAAGAGAAAGAGGGATTTCGAGGCAGATTCCTCTCATGAGACTTACAAACACCCCCGGAGAGATTCCTATGAGCGCCATGGAGCCACTAATTCTATCATTCCTCCTCGTTCCAAAGCTCAAACTGCTATTATCCAAGACACTCCTTCATCATGGACCATTATAACTACTGCTGCTTCTCAAAGAACCTCAACTCTTATGCTTTGCTTGGTTTATCCCACCTCCAAGCTGCTTATCCATACTTGTACTTGCATGGATTAGAATTCAATCATGTCACCAAAATTGTTACTAGAGAAAGTGCAAAACAATGTTGACTCAATTTTCGGATGGCAATAATTGTGTAAAGCTCTTTATGAGATCAACAAGATCAACTTCACATGACTTGATTCGCTCAAGAAAGAGAGCATATAGTAGGAAAAGACAATTAAAGAACACGATGCTGACTTGATCAAAGTTACCAGGGAAAGAGATCTCGCACTCGAACATAAAGCGAGTGCAGATAGTTGGATGGAAGAGATGAAGCGTGACCATACCAACACAGGGATAGTGATAAGGAATAATACTAGGGCCGCTCATCTTGAAACTGAGAGCTATAAGAAACAAGCCGAAGAGAAGAATGAAATTATAAAGGCGAAAGACCGAGCCCTTTCTGGATAGGCATCCGAACTTGAACGCCTCTACGAAGAACATGAGGAAAACCAAGGGCTAGCTAGAAAGTTAGACATTCTATCATCCGATAAGCTTTCAAATAACATCGAGCTTGCAGTTTGTCGGAGCAAGTTAATTGATCTTGAAAAATCCTGGGATGTCGAGAATGAGAAGGGTGCCCAAGAGAAGGAAGACTTTAACCAAGCTCTCCAGCATTTCTACGCGAGTGTGATTATGCACAGGGATCTAAAGTGGTTAGGAAATGATTATCCTGCCACCCTTGCTGCTGCATGGGAAGAAGTGTTGCGTTGAGCTAGAGGCGGCCGCTTCGAGACTGAGCTACTGGTGCGGTACTTGAGTGCCAAAGAGATAGATGTGCTTGCTGTAGGTAAGGCAATTCTCGTTGAGGAGGATGCCATGGCTGCTACAGCCCATGCTGTCTCGAGCTCTTTGGGTCAACGTGAAGTGCCTGTCTCATAGTCTGGGGCGCCAGTGATGATCATCCCTTCTTCGGTCACATTGCACGAGCCTTATTTCCCTGTTCCGGCAATTGGGCAGTTCCCAGCAACCGGAGAGTATGAGATTGATGTCTTACCAAGGAGTCTAACTTCAGGTATTTCTCTTGTTTCCCCCATGCTTCAACAGGTCGATCTCACTCCTGAATCTGTTACTGAGCTACACCATTCTCTCTGTGAACTCATAGGTCCACTCGACGTCCCACATTTGCCTCCTACTTCTCAGAGCGCACAAACTGAAGCGATCTTCACCGCCTCTACCATTGTTTCCACAAGTTCAACTGCTACACTCCAACCTTCCATCTCTGGGCTCGGATCTGATGCCTAATAGATCGTAGTATTGCAAGGGTTGGAGGACATTGCCGTATCGCAGGGGGAGGATGTTCAGATGGTTAGTGCTACTGATCCGACTGAGGATAAGACGACAGTGGAGTGGATTCAAGAGGAAGAGAGAGAGAGAGAAGGCAAAGCTTAAAGCGGAGCCAGATGTTGTAAAGACCAAGATCCTCCCATTCACCATAAAGACTAGAAAACCGAAGTCTGTAGGAAAGTCTATCGGTGGGTCCGAGGAAATTGACTCAAGCAAGGTGGTGGTGAAGAAGAAGAAGACCCTAACTCGAGCGAGTAAGGGTGGCAAAGGTGGCAGCGAGCAGAATTGATAGGCTCGAGCATCAGTGAGCCAAGTTTTGGTGTTCTTTTAGTTTGTGTCTTTTGATTTTTTGAGTATTTTTATATAAGTACAAGGTCTGTACTTAGCATCTTTTCTTTTGCTGTTGCGTCAGTAGAGTCTATACTTTTGCTTTTTGGTGTCCAAACAGGCTGACATTGTGTGGGAATGGCCCTTGTTGTTTGATATTGTACATAAAGTGATATAAGCAATGAAAAGATTAGTATTTCTATTATAATCTCTTCTATGTACTTCTCTACATTCTATATACCATGCCTGTTTATATACCACTGTACGTATGCATAATATGATTGCTCATCTCGCAATTTCCATAGTATACACTGTTGTACTGTGTGATATACGATGTGTTTATTTGTCGCAATTCTATGCATCTAAATGGTGTAAATAGTGTAACTTGCAATTATTTAGTTTTACCATTTTACTTAGCTCTATTGTAGCTGCCAGAATTTTTGTTCGGCCTAACAGAACCATGAAGTGACTTTTACTCTAACCAAGTGCTAGTATGTTGTGTGCCCCTCAGTCCATGAGGCTAGTTACTCCAAACACTTGATGTGAACTGAGCGCTCCTGGCTACTCTATGTTTGCCCTAGTTAAGGATGTATTATAGCTCCTAACTTCGGGAATTTGCAGTCTGAATGCTTGATTCCAAGCACTGTGTACTTTGGTCACAGCTGATTTTCTTCGAGTTTGGTACTGAGGTTCTATCCGTACATCAGCCTTTGTTTCTCGAGACCTATGGACAACTCAATTCCTTAGATTTTCCTTCAACATTGCCGATATCTGGGCGATGTTGAGTTTTATGCAGTGGAAATTGATTTCTATCAATCCTGCAACTGATAAACTTCTCGATACTACCGGAGCAATGTCAGTACTTAGGAGGTTTTGACAAACTGATGCAATTACCATGGTAATATCGATGATTCAGAGTATGCTTGAATGTGATTCCATTGGTTCAGGCGAAAAGGGAGTAGATGCTTGCTTGGACGTGGTTCCATTGGTCCAAGGAATTTGGCACACTTAAATGCAGTTCCATTGGTTCAAGTGGTTAAGGAATAAAAGCTTACTTGGATGTGGTTTCATCGATCCAAGAAGCAAAAGAAATGGAGTGCACTTGAACGCAGTTACATCGGTTCGAGTGGCTAAGGAATGAAAGCTTACTTGGACGTGGTTCCATCAGTCCAAGAAGCGAAAAAAATGGAGTGCACTTGAACGTGGTTCCATCGATTCGAGTAGCTAAGAAATGAAAGCTTACTTAGACGCGGTTCCATCGGTCCAAGAAGCAGAAGAAATGGAGCACACATGAACGTAGTTCCATCGGTTAGAGTGGCTAAGGAAATGGGTGCTTGCTTTGATGTGGTTCACCGGTCTAAGGAGTGAGGCATGGCTTATAGATGCGGGCGAGGGTTTAGGCCTTCCCAATGTTGCTGGGTTAACACCGGTTCTTGGAAGGTAGGGGTCGATTTTTCCCATCGACTCGATGGTTTGAGTCGATTTGCTTCCGTCGACTCGGCGGGTTGCTTACTTGAATGTAGTTTCATCGGTTCAAAAAGCGTGTGGGTGGAGCGTATTTGGACGCGATTCCACTAGTCCAAGATGGGAGTAAATGGTTTTAGAGTCGATCTGACTCCGTCGACTCAATGAGTTGCTTGCATGAATGTGGTTCCATCGATTCAAGAAGGGAATGGATGGAGCGTTCTTGGACTTGGTTTCACCAGTCCAAGCAACAAGTAAATGGTTTTTGAGTCAATCTGACCCCGTTGACTCATCAGGTTGTTACATAAACGTGGTACCATCGGTTCAAGAAGCTAAAGAACTTCATTGATAAAATAAAAAGAGAGGCAAATCCTACCTATTTACAATGCCTCTAATATCTCTAGGTGGCTTATTTGCGAAAACAAAAAATACATTGATAGAGCTGAGCAAAGTTGCAGTGCATTTGGATGCTATGTCATTCTAGGGTGACTAGCTAATGACTAGTCTTCCATCAGTTTGCCGAGGTCCAGCTCCGGTGGGTCCAGGCAATTTCCCTTGAGCAGTTGGATCCTGGGGCATCTTGGCTCCCTCACCATTTTGTGGTTTCTTCACGTATTGCTGGAGTTTATTGTTCCTTATCAACTCCTTGATCATATTTTTCAGGTGTTAACACTCCTTAGTGTCATGTCCATGAGTTTCATGGAAGCGGCAGTACATTCTTGAGCATTTTTGCTCATCGGTATCCTCTTTCCTGTGTAGTATCTTGTATTGCTCTGAGCCCTACGTAGCAAGATAGATATTTTCCAGGCTATCATTGAACGACGTGGGATCCTCAAGTTTGAAGTTCCTTGGGAGTTTCGCATTCGCGTTACACCCATATTAGAGTTTTGATTTCTCTTTTCCTGGTTTACATTCTTCCCTGCATCTCCTACGGCGACTCCAGAACTGTCTTGATCCTAGTTGCCAGCTGCATTGATTTGAACCATCTCCTTTGGTTGTACATTGGCAGTCTTGCCTTCCAATGCATCTGCCTCTTCCAATCTCAGATACTGGCTCGTTTTCCAGTTGAATTCCTTCATGGTAGTTGGCTGTTTCATCTTGATCCATTTTCCAAAGTCTTTATCTAGATGGATAGCTCGAACCAAAGCCATGAATACGATGTCTTCGTTAGGATTTCTTACTTCAGTAACTATCGTATTAAATCGATTCATAAAGGATTTCGATGATTCATTGGGTCGTTGGAAAAGGCTAGACAAAGACATCACGTCTTTTGGCTAAGACGTGTGAAGTCTAAATTGATCCATGAATTTCCTCGCCAACTCATCAAAGGTGGAGATGGATCTCGGTGGGAGTCTAGTAAACCACATTGATGTGACACCTTCTAAGAAGATAGGGAAACACCTATAGCGGACAACATTTGTTTCCCTAGCTCCGTCCATATGCCAATTATATTTATACAAGTGCGGCTTAGGGTCTATTGTCCCATCATAGGATGATATGGTGGCCATTGTAAATTTCTCAGGATATTCTTCCCTTAGGATGTTTTAAGTAAACAGAGTTCGTCTTGGTGCAGAACTCCAGTCGTCGTCCTTTCTGCCCTTGCTTTCTTCTATCAAGCATTTAACCATGTCCACAATGTATGACTGACTTGTCCGGTAGTCCACGGGTCGGCTGCCAGGGGCTACGCCAAGCATTTGACTCTGCAAATGGCATTGGTTTGCCAATTGAAGCCTAGGTTCTCCATTTTTAGGAGAATCGTTCCTATAGAATTCCGTTGGCACACGGTTGACCTAGTAGCGGCAGGTTGGACTTCCTTTCTGGCATTTTGCTTGTTTACATCAACATATAATTCCAATCCTTTGTCGTCAGGTTGCATGTCATCCTCAGATTCATAGAGAAGCATTGATACATTTCTAGGTGGAGCATTCGCTCCAAGGTTCGGACTTACGGCTGGTTGTGCTCCAGTAGGTGGAGTATGTCCATTTCCTTCAATAACAATTCCAGTTGCTCCGCCAACTATCTCTTTTTTCTTTTTCTTGTCATCCCTCTTATGCAAGCCCAAGACAGAGGAATTTTCCCTTTCCATAGCCATTGTAGTTTCCGGCCTAATCCTCGGGGCAGTTGGTGGTTGCAGTGTTAGCAAAGCGTATATCGTGTCTATAAGAGCTTTTTGACTATCAGCCATCTTTTGGTTAAGTTGATCAACCATTTGGTTAAATTCTCTTTTCGTCACAACTTCATTATGAGTAGAAGATTCTAGTGCTTGATTTCCAGCAACAACTCCTATTGGAAAGTTGGTGGTGTTGTTGACTTCAACCTGTTGGTGGTCCGGTCCGTCACTACCAACTGTTACACCGGTATATCTCCCAGAAGTTATTCTCTTTCTTCCCGCCATTGATTTTCAACGGCAAGTCTTTAAATTCTTTTGAAAGTATGTTTCGTGGGTCTAACTTCTGGATCTATCTGATCCAAAGTGGAGAGCTACATCTAAGCCTGGATTCATTGGTTCTCAGTGAAAGCACCAAAATGTTAACCCAAAAAATGGATAAACACCCTAGAGTATGATGAGAAAGCATTAGCCTTGATCGAATTGATAAAGATAATAGAAAATAGCAATAAAGTAAAAGAAATAAGAGAGAGATACGGAGATTTTTATAGTGGTTCGGCCGAAGCCTACATCCACTTTATAACTTTGCTTATTGATTTGATCTTGATAGAATATGATTACAAGGTGATTGAAAGAGAATTAGTCATAAGTACAGGGGCTAGACAAGTTCTAAGTCCTAGATATGCTTGTGGTTGCTGCCTTGGTGACTATGATGTAGAGGAGAGAGTTAAAGAATAGATGAAGATCCCGCATAGTGTTAGCAGAATCTGGATCTGATCTAAGTATCTATATGGATTGTATTTATTGTGGCAGCAGTCGCATTGTGCCAAGTGGAGAGTTGGAGCAGAACATAGAAGTTTAAGGGTTTTATAATCCAAGATTGAGAGTTCTGAGCAATTGAATATCAAGATTGAAGAGCTAGCAATCAAAACTGCAGAATAAACCAAGTGATGACGGAACCATCATCAAGATCAACCATTGTGGTAGCAGTCGCATTGTGCCAAGATGGGTTTAATCCACTTACATTCTTCATGCTACTTGATTTTGAGATGTTCTATGTAGTTAGTCTAGCAAATTGGTTGATGTTGATGATGGTTCCTTCATCACTTGGTTTATTCTGCAGTTTTGATTGCTAGCTCTTCAATCTTGATATTCAATTGCTCAGAATCCTTTGATATTGCTTGAGCACACATAACCCCTGCAAAGTTTGAGGGTGAGATAATAAAGCCTGTGAAGTCATCACCGACATGGTGAAGTCGGTACCAACCACTCACCTTTGCTCCATTCATTTTGAAATTCGTCTGAGTCGTTTCTTTAGCCTATATAAGTGTGCCTAGAAGATTTCAAATTGTTTCGTCTTTGTCTCGACGTTTTAGCTCCTATTGATTTTTGCTTGGTTAAAAACTCAGTTAACAATATTTAAACCTTGATATTTTCTGGTAGTAAGTACACTCATAGTACTTATTAAAAATATGAAGAAGCCCTAGGATGTCTTCTAAAGTTAACTTTAAAATTGCTGTTCACGGCGATTTCAAAGTACATCCAGAGCGACCCTTTCGCTTCTAACTACCACAATTTCCATTCCAATTTCCACAAATGTCCAAACCAATTCCTCTATGTCAAACACACCAAAACATATGAAGCCAAATATGTATACATATATATTTTCACAATATATCATAATTTATCCAATTTAACACATGTCAAATATCAGGGATTTCAAAGCACGTTTTAGTGACTATATCGCTTCAAACATTTATAACGCACTGTCAAACATGAAATCAACAAATCCTTCCTATAATACATGTTATATAGGGTTATAAGAGAGACTATACTACATAATAATGTTGCCACTTGTTTTACAAAACAAGACGGGGTCCAAAAGTAATAACTTGCATTGTTCGTTCTACTAGTTATATTCTAATACAACAGCAATTATATACACAAAAATGTACAATCTACTGGTGAGTAAACTCACCTAAGTCCAAACTAATCCCATACGTAGATAATTCCACTACGAGCACAACGGCGAAGACGGCGCCTCGATTGGTCCTCGTATGAACAAGATAAGGAATTTATAAGAATTTTGTTTAATAACTTAATCAATCAATGTTAATTAATCACTAATTCCATAATTACCTCACAAATCCACACTTCCCTTTCTTCCCTAAACCCATTCATGCACTTTGTACCTAACCCATAATGTTATGCACTACTACCAAGCGATAAAGAGCTACGCTCTGCTAAATCCAACGCCGTCGATTCCGTTGATCTCCTCTCTGTGCGCTCGATGCGATGGTACCCTCAATTTCAGGTCCGATCCTCCAAATCAAAAAGTGACATAGTCACCACCCACGGCCTCACAAAATCGTGAATCTCCATGGGCTACCGGAGCTTCCCTAACCATCTCTAATTAACATCTCGTCGCACCCTGAGTTCATCTATGGTCTCGATTTCAACTCCGGCTCCTCCTAAACAAACGCGACCCGCATCCACAAAACGACAGAGCTACTATTGCGATTTCCAACCCTGCACCGCAACCCCCAAAACCACCTACATGAGTTCGCCTTTGCTCAAGAAACCCTATGCCGCTCACCACATTGCCTATTCGCCTGTAGCACCTCCAAGGCTCAACCCTAATCTCGACTTCATACAGTGACCATCCCCAAGTCATACCGCACACAAATTGATACATAACTATGTGATGCCCTTCTCCATACGAACCCAATGGATCTAGGGTCGTCAAATTTCATCGAGCGAAGCTCTGGGAATAATTGATTGAGAATGGCAGCTCACTTATGTTTACTAGAACAAATAAAAGAAGAGGAAGATAATGAACAGTGAATTGGAAAATATCTAAAATGTGGATATTTATAAATAATTTTGTATTATTTAATTCTCTCAAATTTATCGTCCTACGTTCCGAGCTCATATGATCACATAACACATCGGATCGTTACGAAACTCATTGGCGTACAACAACTTAATATTTCAGATATAATGATATTGATTTCGTCAAAATCTGAGACAGTGCCATGGGATGATAATTTCACACGTTAGTTAAAAAGAATTATTATTAAAACTAGTTTAATCACTTTTGATTATAATTAAAAGTTAACTATTATCGTTATTATTTAAACAAATTTTAAATAAACTTCCGAAATCATTTATATTCATATTAAACCCACGATTTAAATATTTAGACAATTTCGATATTTAATTATAAAATATTCAAAAATCCTGGATCATTACATTCTTTCAATCTTAGAATATTTCGTCCTTGAAATATCGATAAAAGCAACCAAGGCAACAATCAAACATCAATACCTAACGGTATTGCAATCGCTAGCAACTCAAGAAACAATCATATAACCATACTACACGGTACTGCAATCACTAGCAAACAAAGCTCACGATTTGCCCAGGTTCAGAAACATTCTCACCACACAAGGATGATAAACAATCCACTAAGCGCTACCTTACGCTTAACAACCTCAGGAATTACTCTATCGACCACTCATGCTACCTTAAGCAATTCGAAAAGTCATTCCTCAAACTCTCCACACGCCAACAAACATAGTATATAATTATACTAAAGCCCATACATATACATATATCATCCGTATGCAATATCAAATCTAATCACTTGCTCGATCACATAAATATCATTTCTGAACTAGTATATCTCACTTGGCTTCTCTAGTGAGGACTCCGATCAGGTTCCTTGACTAGAAACCTTTGTTCTCCTTACATAGTCTTATATTATGATATAAATCTTCAGGATCATATCAAAAATCTATATCAAGTGTTCATCGTCAAGAATCGAGTGAAAAATCCTAACTCGAGCCGGTGTGAACTACCTCGAAATCATGTACTCGAATACTGGATCAAGAACAGTCATGCGAATAAAACGATCTACATACAACATAGTACTTTATTCCAATTGGTTTCTTAACTGCACCAATTACTTTTCATTTTAATTCCCATTCATTTCCCTTATAGTATTTCTTATTTAATACTAAAATCATTTATGAATCATTACATAAACTTTACTTCAAGTTATTAAACTTTATATAACTTAAATTCATATTTGTATAACACTCTACTACATCTTAAGAGTATATACAAAAACATCCAATCAGTTTTACTTAACATGGATATTCAATCAATTTAAAACTTGTTTTTACTTACTTCCTTTCCATATAGAGTTACAAAACTCTACTTTTATATTTTTACAACACTTAGCTTCAAATTCATATACAAATTTCGAAATTTCGACTGTCCAAAATCGTCGAAAATTCTATTCATTTCAACAAATGAAAACTACTAAACAACATATCATAATGAAATGCACAAACCAAACTACCCTAATGCATATGATATATGAGTCCATAAAATATCATAATAAAAACTTAAGAACTAAACACTGGGTTCCATTTCAATTCATTTTTGAAATAATATATACTTATAACTTTTGTATATCAAATCATACTTCTGGGATTTAAATCTAAATCCGTTTTACCAAATCAACTAGGAAGAAAAACTACCATAGTAGCATTCCTCGCTTAGAAACTCGAAAATAAACTCCGATGATGCTGCAAGCTTCTCTAGAATTATTTTGCAGCGACAGAAGTGAGTTCAGTACTTCTAACTCATACCCTTCAGACTTAACTAAAATCATTTCCAAAACGGTATCAAATACTTTGTAACTATTACTAAGTACCCTGATATCAATTTCGTAAACCAATTCCCCAAATATTTACTTTCAAATAATACTACTATTATTTTCTCTTCACAAACCTTTAAAAACAATTTCCAAAAACATTGTGATTTGAATTCTCAAATTCTCAGTTTAAATCCTTTTAATATTTATAAACTATGCTTATAAACCATATTTATATAAGTCACTTCCTTGTATAAAAGTATCTTACAAGTATTTATTCCAAAATATCTTTCTTTCTCAAAGATTGTAATAAACAACTTCTATTAAAAATTAGATTTTTAACCCAACATTGTCACCGAACGCCTTATAGTCAAACTGTGATACTTAATTCACAAGGTGTTTGCTTCAATGTTCCCACAAGTTACTATCTACCCAACCCATGCAGTGAAAATGTAAACTTCCCATAAACTGGTCAAGCATGACTAATCAAACCATAAATGATAATAATCGAATATTATCATTTCCTAACAAACAAACAAACACATCATAAATAACTATATCAAATTTTTTGAAAAATTCTTTTATATATAAAATATAATCCTATGTAAAATTATTTCATTTACTAATTTAAAAGACAGTACTATGTCAGTTTGCCTTGTTCAAGTGTTTAGAGATCCATATCAATAATAATAGCAACCGTATTGATAAGAATCCATAAGCTGCTCAACAGACCAATCAATACAATAGAAAACATTTTTATAATAATAGCAAATACACACTCTCATATATATAAAACACTCAACTCATAATACGGCATTCCATTACCCTATCTCTTAATGAGTTATACCCACCAAAGCCAAGGTTCTCGCTTAACCTTCCGCTCTGATACCACATGTAACGACCAACCATTTCGACCCTCAAATGTCGACACTAATACGTCCACGATATTCACATATCAAGCACCCAAATATTGGAAAGACGGAACGTTAGGGTAAAAAAAAGAAATAGAACAAGAAAAAAGAATACAATATCAGAAACTCATATGCGGAACGATAATATATAATATCTCAAAAGGTCTTTACCAAAAAGAAAACTTCGATATACATACATCAATCAGAGTAAAGTAACCTATCATCAGCCTAGATAATTATTACAGCCTATCCTAACAAGCGCTGATAAATACAAAACAATTGATGCAACGGAAAATAAATATGACAAGAAATCATCCAGCTCCTCTCCAAGAGCTCTAATGAATCACAGCTAAATTTGAAACATACATGGGCTGACCCAAGCATTATAAGAAAATAACACCTGCATCAGTCTGGTAAACTAGCGTAAGAAACTTAATCATATGGATTGCTATATTTATAAAACCCGTCAAAAATAATGGTATTTCGTAAGACCACGCCGCAAATAAACACGGATGAACTTTTACCTTACGATAACCAAACCATTTCCATTATAATATTCAGTGATAATATAATAATATCTAAGGTGTGAAATATAAATAATCATGTAGCTGCGATGCATGTGAGTGTACTTCACAACTATAATAGGTATACAATCCAAACCCCTAAGGCACATTCACTGATTTTGTTGGATTCCATGGAGGTGCCCATAGTATTTCGAGAACGGTCCCCATGCACAAGTGTAACATCCCCCTAATTAGAGGCCCAAAACTAACGGTCACAGATGCTGCAGTCATCCATAGTTATTAATCTTCGACGACCAAATACGGCGGTGCTAGATTCATCGATACACAGATCATAAGAATATGGAAAAAATTTAACAATTCAAAAACATATTTCTACATTCCATTCAAAGCATTTCATGTTCATTACATAATCTCAAAATGTTAACTATGTTCAACAAAATATAATTATTAAACATACGCCAAGAGCGACATATGAAGATGCCCCATTGGTTGATCAAAGTATATAATAAGGCTAATAAATCTGCATTTACTTCCAAATACACAGTGGAAAAAGATAACTCTAAATAACTAACTGCCTCCTACACTCCTCCGTAAGCTTTATTCGTCTAAGAAGAGAACCAGAAAATAGGGTTGTCAATGGATGCAAACGGATGCGGATATGGCTGTATCCGCATTCGCATTCGAAAATTTAAATCCGCATCTGAATCCGCATCCGATATCCATAGATATATGAGAATTAACATCTGTATCTGCATCTGTGGATATTTTTCGGATATCCGAAAATATCCGCATCCGAAAATAAAAAGCGGATATTTTCGGATATTCAAAAATATCTGAAATATCCGCATCCGAAATTGAATAAGATTTTTATTATACTAATATTTTTGAACTAAAATAATCACTTTCTCAAATGACAATACACACACTACAATACTAATCAGTTTTTCAAATGACAAAATGGCAACACACATAATATCAAACAAGTTTACACGATATTACATCAATTCAAATGATAAAATAACAACATACATAATGACAAAATGGCAACGCACATAAAATTTCGGATCGGACGGATGTTTTTTGGATACGGATATGCCCATATCCGCATCCGATTTTCTTTTCGGATATCAGATATCCGCATTCGATTTTCTTTTCGGACATCGGATATTCGCATCCGCTTTTCGAATATCGAACAATATACGTTTTTTTGGATACGGATCTGGATGGATTTTGGATTTTTCGGGTATCCATTGACAGGCCTACCTGAAAACCCTAAACCTCAAAGTACTCAAAATCAATTGAGTACCCGAGAGTTTAGGAGGAAAACAAGAACTTCGAGTCAGATATAAAGCCTAGTAAGAATAATAATCTAACATTTCAATCCTTTTAGATATCTAGTGAGACCACGCCGCTTAGTGAAACAGATTTCCCCTCACTAGTATCCTAAAACCTTTTTAAAACTATATTATGTGCTCTTGCATCCATAATGGTTAAAACATACATTTCAAAATAATTATGATGATATGCATACATGAAAACAATTAGGATTTCCCGTCCTACATTAGTTAAACTAACCATCTAAGTTTCAACCAACTATCCATCTTATAATTTTAAGGACTACCCATACCATTTTAAACTTTATTTACATCAAAAGAGGAGCTATCCATCCCACAATCATTTTACTTAAGCTGATGTGGACTGTCCATCTCACATCCCATAGTTTTTCTAGGATGACTATGAACCCTTCTTCAATCATATGAAGACCATCCATTCCCTTCATGATGTTGACTATCCATCAAACATCGCATAGTTTTCCTAGGATGACTATGAACCCATCACTTAAAGATATGTAGATTATCCATCCCCTAGACTATTCATCAAACATCCTATGTTATCCATATGATTAACCTATTTCCATTAGTATCTCTAATTTAGGTTATATTCATTTATAATTTACATTGGTATCCCCCAATGTTTGTGTCAAAACATATAAGTGTTGGTATCCCCAAGGTTAAACAACATTTATTATATAAGGTTACCCACCCTACACATCAAAATCAAGTGTCATATAAACATACCCTTTCGAAAGAATCCCCTTCGAAAGTATAAAGCTTGGGTAAAAGAAAACAATTTTACAACCCCTTCGAAAGCATCCTCTTCAAAAGCTTTGCTTTTCGACCCCTTCGAAAGCTTAAAACGCATATTTTCAAAACAACAGGCTCCAGCCTTTATAATACTTTAAAACACCTCTTTCGAAACCTTTCGACCTTGTTACAGTATCATTAAATAAGAGTAGAACCTTTCGAAACCAATGTAGGTCAAACCTTTCGAAACCATTGAAAATCAAACCTTCCGAAAGTATTGGGTTTGTACTTAAAAATATTACTTTGGGTCTTAGTGAAAATAGGTGAAAGTATCTCTTTCAAAACCACACTTTATTTTATAAAATATTGGGGAAGTTTGATGGTGTCGAAACCATCCTTTTGAAAGCATTAAAACATCGGGGAACAATTGAACCTTTCGACAACGTCGAAAGCTCCTGCTTTCGACCCCTTCGAAAGGTTTGGGAAGCGGCTTGTTTTTATAAAAACCATTAAACCTTTCGACAATGTCGAAAGCTCCTGCTTTCGACCCCTTCGAAAGCTTTAAATAAAAATAAAGGCGGCAGCTCTTTTTTTCAAAATCCTCTTTGAAACAACCTTTCGAAAACATAGCTTTCGAATGTGTCGAAAGCTCCTTTAAAAAACATCATTTCAAAACCATAGCTTTCGACCCTGTCGAAAGCAAGCATAGCTTTCAACCTTGTCGGAAGCTCTTCATAAAACCAACCTTTCGAAATCATAGCTTTCGACCTTGTCGAAAGCTTTTTAAAACAAGCAAGTGATTTTCTTTTTCAAATCAAAGTAAACAAAGGGTCCATCTCCTTCGAAAGCAACCCTTCGACACCATACCTTCCGACTTGGTCCAATTCATTGCATACCACCCAAATGATATCATGTGCATTGCTTTCGACCTTGTTGGCCATTGAAGTCGAAAGGTCTTGGTCGATAAGTCTAAGTCGAAAGGTTTGCCAAAGAAGGTGGAACCACCTTTTTCTAGGCAAAAGCTGATTTTGCCAAAATAAGTGAACTTTTGTAACAAACTTGCCTACTTGTAAACATTTGATTGGCTTTCACAATAATTTGGATAATATTTGCCGCATTTTCTCAGATCTAAAATCAATTTAACATTTAACAAATAAGCCCTTCCTCTTATAAAAACAATTAAATCATTAGGTCCTCCTTTCGAAATAATTTAATTTCCATACTAAATCACTTAGTAAAAATCCCCGAAAATTTCAAAAATTCACTTTAATCATGTTATATAACATATCAAAATTTTAGACCCAAATTCTTAATATATTTTACAAAACAAAATTTTTTATAAACCCAAATAACCATATTTTTCTTTGAAAATTCATAACTAATTCTCCACGGCTTGGAAAATTACAAAAATTGAAACCCAACTAGAAAATTATGTTTTCCATAACATAAAGTTTTCCCACGGCAATTACAAATCATTAAGCCTCGGTTTTACCCTAAAACAGTGTATATCTCCTTTAATTAACCTTATTTAAACCATGCAATTTATAAATCAAGCATATCATCATTCAATATATTATAAACAGATTTACCCTTAAATCTGAAACCATATGATTATAAAACCAAAATAGAGATGTAGAAATTATTATTCACCTTAGATTGGATAAGAAAATTGAAGTTTGATTGAGATTAATTTCTTCTAGCTTGCTCCTAAGCTTTACTTTGATTTTCTCTTCTCCTCCTAATGGCCGACCTTGCTTTCTTCTTATGGTTATAATTTTGTTTGAGGTAAAATGAACATGTATAACTAAGGAGAATAGTATAAGGGGAAATATGAGCGGCTATTTACTCTAATGCCCTTATGTTTAATTACTTAACCATTTATATGTCCATTTAGTTAAATAAGCACGGCCATTAAATTTTATTAATCAACCTCAATCTCCTTATCTGCATTATTCTATTTAATTTATGCTAATTAAATCTCTTGAATAATGTCATCATTAAAATTAGGGGTGTTACAGGCTTCCCTCCTTAAAGAATTCCATCCTTGAAATTCAGTAAGGACTACAAACAAGCATAACAACCATGCAAACAAAAGCTAGTATGTCCTACTAGCCAATAAGTCTATATAAAACAAATATAGAACATACCCTCATAATAGCCCAGGATAAGAATCCCTAATCCTATCCTCTGTCTTCCAAGTAAAGTCCTTCTCGTTGTTGCTCCACTGAACTTTCACCAACTTGACAGTCTTGGATCTTAATCTCTTCTCATCTCTCGCTACAACCCGAACTAGTTGTATAACAAAAGTCAAATCAGGCTCTACTACTAAATCCTCCAACTTTGTCTGAGGAATAATAGCCTTTGGATCATGCACAAACTTACGAAGACGAGACACATGGAATACATTATGGACACCTACCAAACTGCTCGGTAACTCTACTCTATACGCGAGCTTTTCAATCCTTTCTATAACCTGGAATGGACCAACATACCTCGGGGCCAACTTTCCTGACTTTCCAAATCGTATCACACCCTTCATCGGTGATACTTTAATGAAAACCTTGTTTCCCACTGAGAACTCTAGGTATTTACACCTCTTATCTGCGTAACTTTTCTGCCTAGATTGAGCTTCCTTTATCCATCTTCGGATTAACTCAATCTTTTTCGATGCCTTTCTAACCAAATCTGGACCTAAGACTAATCTGTCTCCAGTCTCCAACCAACATGCTGGCGATTTGCATGGCCTTTTATACAAAGCTTCAAAAGGTGTCATTCATATACTAGTCTGATAACTATTATTATAGGAAAACTCAATCAAACGTAGGTGATCCTCCCACGATCCACCAATGTCCAATACATAAACTCTCGATAAATCCTCGAGTACTTTATGGACTCTATCTGTCTGCCCATATGTCTGTGGGTGATATGATGTACTCATCTTGAGCTTGGTACCTAATACCTCTTGTAGACTCCTCCAAAATTTGCTAGTAAATAATGCAACTTTGTCGCTAACTATGCTACTAGGAATCCCATGAAGTCTAATTATGTTCTTCATGAACAACTTAACCAAAACAGGTGTCGTTCTGGTTGACTTCACCGGAATGAAATAGGCACTCTTAATCAACCTGTTCAGAATAACCCATATGCTTTCATTTCAGCGATTTGACCTTGGCAACCCGTCTATAAAATCCATCGATATCGAATCCCATTTCCAGACTGGAATATCTAAAGGCTGAAGTAACCCACTCGGCTTTTGATGTTCGGCCTTCACTTGTTGACAGTTAACACACTGCCTAACGCACAAGCCAACATTCCTTTTCATGCCTTCCCAATAGGAGCTCCTCATCATGTCTTGATACATCTTGGTTCCTCCAGCATGAATCGTAAACTTCAATCTATGACATTCCTCTAGAACTTCCCTCCTTAAGTTCTCTACATTCGGAACGAACAGACGTCCTTTCTTTCTCAACCATCCTCTTTGTTCAAGACTAAAATCCTTTAGGTCATCAATTTCTGATCTGACCTCAAGCCTTCTAATCCTCTCAGCTAAAACTAGATCTTCTCTCTACTTAGAAGCTATTTTCTCAATCAGCACTGGTTGAATTTCTAAACAAGATAACATGGTAGTATCCTGACTATAACTAGCAATAGATCTCAATTGCACACCACAACTGACTAAAGCTTCTAGATCCTTTTGTTCTGCCAACATCGCTAACACCACATTCTGATGTTTTCTACTGAGAGCATCTGCTACCTTATTTCCTTTCCCAAGAGTATACTCTATACCAAAATCATAAGTAGCCAAAAACTCCAACCATCTATGTTGTCTTATATTCAACTCCTTCTGAGAGAATAGGTACTTTAATGACTTATGATCGGTATACAACTCAAATCTCTCCCCCAAGAGATAATGCCACCAAACCTTCAAGGAAAATATCACCGCAGCTAACTCTAAGTCATGAGTAGGATATCTAACTTCGTGCGGCCTAAGCTACCTTGAAGTGTAAGCAATAACCTTGCCCCTTTGCATCAACACTGCTCCCAATCAAGTACCACATACATCAGTGTATACTACCAATCCTTGGTTACCATCTGGAACTACTAACACTGGCTCATTGGTTAACAAATGCTTTAACTTAAGGAACCCTTCCTCACATTTGTCAGACCAAACAAGCTTCACATCCTTCCTGGTCAACTTAATCGAAGGCGTCGCTATTCATGAGAAATCCTTAATGAATCTCCGGTAATAGCCAGCAAGTCCAAGAAAACTTCTAATCTCGATCACCATTTCTGGTCTCTTCCAATTGTTCACCGCTTTGATCTTATCTGGATCAACTGACAATCCCTTATCTGAAACCACATGACCAAGAAACTTAACCTCTTTCTTCCAGAATTGACACTTGGAAAACTTCGCCTTTTGCTGATTCTGCCTCAGCGTCTCCAACACCACTCTAAGATGAATCTCATGCTCTCTTTCATCCTTTGAGTATACCAAAATGTCATCTATAAAGACCAACATGAACCTATCAAAGTGCTTTCGGAAAACATGGTTCATCAAATCAATGAAGAAAGCAGACACATTTGTCAAGCCAAATGGCATCACCGACCACTCATACGAGCCATACCTAGTCTGAAATGCTATCAAAGGAATGCTATCCTCCGCCACTCTCAACTGATGGAACCCCATCGCCAAATCCAATTAGGAAAATACTCTGGCTCCACTCAACTTATCAAATAGTTCATCTATCCTTAGCAAAGGGTACCTATTCTTGATCGTCCATTCGTTTAACTTATGATAGTCAATGCACATCCTTAACGACCCATCTGGTTTCTTCACGAACACCGCAACCAATCCCCAAGGCGGACTGCTTGGTCTAATAAAATTCCTTCCCTTAAGATCCACTAGCCGCACCTTCAATTCCTTCATCTTTGTTAGTGTCATCCTGCTAGATGGTCTAGTGACAGGTTCAACTCCTAGTACAAGATCTATCCAAAACTCAACAGCTCGTTTTGAGGGTAATCCAGTAACCAGCTCAAAAATATTTGCAAACTCTCTAGCCACATGAACCTGATTACGGTCTCCTTCAACTTCCATGGCACTCAATAAAGCATAAACACTCTTACTAGAATTCTCCACTGGAAAAAATGATTCGATTATGACTATCTAGGTGCCTCAATGATATTTCCCAATCCTGGCAAAATATCCTAGCCTCATACTTACCCAACCAATCCATACCCAAAATGATACCAAAATGTACAAAATCAAAGACATACAAACTGCATGCAAACTTATGACCTAACAAATTAAGTTCTAACTGGTCACATCTCCTCCTAAGAGTTGCATGTCCTCCTATTTGATTTTAACCCTTAAGGAAGTAACAAGGTATGTGGTGTTAGTCCTTGAGAAGGATGGTTTTGATGACAAAAACCTTAGGACTTGCTATAAAATATAAATACTAACATTATAGTTTAGATATATATATATATATAATATATGTATATGCAGGATATAAACATGCAGGTACCAAGAATGAAGACTGTACTGTTTAGAGATACAAGACTGATGAATTTAAAGATCAAAGATATCAAGATTGAAGACTCATGAGTATCAAGAAATCAAGTTATCAAGAGTTCAAGATTTAATAGTACAAGATAAGTATTGAGTCTAGAATTATGTTAAAACTTCTTGAAAGCACTTATATCTTTATTCGAAATTTATTCGTCGAATGGAATCCACTTCGAGCCTGTTAAAGGGATGGAACCCTAGTGGGATGGAACCCACGACAATATCTAGTGGAACATATAGTGGTCCTATTTTGATATCCACTAATTTTATAAAAATGTTTTTCAAAAATATATCTCTTGTTTTTTAAAAATGTTTTCAAAACTTTCTTTTTAAAATAGACACCTCTCTTGGTTGAAATATTTTACCCTCAAAACTATCTTTATCATATTTAATATTTTGATTTCAAAATTGTCATTGATTTTAAACTCTCTTGTTTTAAATATTTGGCTTTAAAATATTTACTCAGATTTTAAATCACTTTATAGATTAAGATTATATATATTAAAAATTACTTTCTAAACTCTTTTATATGTTTAAAGTATATTCAAATATATTTACAAAGTTTAGAAATCGTTTTGACAAATTATATAAACCAATTTTAATAAGAAAATCAAAATCACCAATTTTGCCAAGAGCATGTCGACATCCCTCAACCCCCATGTCGACATGGTGTCCGTTAAATTCAAAATTCAAATTTTCAAAAGAAGTGTCTATTCGTAGTATCCTTTCACGAATAAATATGGCTGTTGATTTCCTATAAATACCAGTAGTTCTAAACGAATTTATAATCAGATTTCACTTGTTTTCTCTTCTCTTCATCTTCCACATTTATCCTAAAGAATCCCAAATATACTCTGCCAAAATACCAAGTGAATCAAACTTAATTATCTCTTGTTTGATTCTCTGCCACTCTCTCCATAAGATCTCAGTGCTATTCAGAGTTATAGGATTATTTGTAAATCAAACAATTGAGTAAAAGGTGCGGTTGAGCCTTGAAATCAATTGGGTGTGATTGTTGCCCCGGAAATCGATTAGGTGATCTTGTGGCCTGGTAAATCAAGAGAGTTTGCCCCAGACTCGAATACAGGAGGGTGTACCTCGTGGCCTTGAAATCAAGGATGTAATCTGGGAGATTATTTTTGATAAGAAATCCGTACGTTTGTGCGGGACTAGATGTAGGGTAACTCCGAACCAGTATAAAATCCTGGTGTGTTCTTTCCTTTACTGCTTTTATTTATTATTTGCATCTGTGTCTGATTTTGTGATTATATCTGTGTCTGTGAATTGCATTTGTTGGTGATTAAATTTACATAAGTTTCAAAAAGATTTAGAAATTCCACAAAACACTATTCACCCCCTCTAGTGTTATTCCAGCCTTAAGATCCGTAATCCGCATTTCTCACATTTGATATCGGAGCGAGGTTTTCAAAGTTTTCATAATATGAATTTTGAAAAGTTTTACAAAAAATGGCTACCAACACTAGTTCTGTTAACACTATCACTTGTTCATTTGTAGAGGGTCAGTCTATTGCCATACCACCAATTTTTAATGGAAGTAACTATGCATATTGGGCATGTAGAATGAAAATATATTTACAATCAATAGGATTAGACACTTGGAATATCACACAGACTGAATATTCTAAACCTACAATTAATTTTGCACAATGGACCACTGAGCAAAAGACTATTGCACAAAATAATTCCAAAGCAATGAATATTTTATTTTGTTCACTTGATAGGAATGAATTCAATAGAGTATCTGTTTGTAAGTCTGCATATGATATCCGGAATACTTTGCAAGTTACTCATGAAGGAACAAGCAAAGTCAAACAGACCAAAATATCCATACTCACGAATCAGTTTCAATTATTCAAAATGAATTCTAATGAGTCCATTTCAGATATGTATAGTATATTTCAGGATATTGTGCATTCTCTAATATCATTGGAAAAAAAAATTTCCGAAGAAGATCAAGTCAGAAAAATACTAAATTCTCTTACTCCGGAATGGGATCAAAAAACTCTTGCAATTGAAGAAGCAAATGATATCAGTACTTTATAGATTGACGAATTGATTGGAAATTTAATGTCATTTGAAGTACAAATGCAAGAGAAAAGAGATAGCAAGGCATTCGAAAAGAAGTCAATTGCATTCAATGCATTAACAGATGGATCAGAATCGGGAAGTGATGATGATGAAGAAATAACTTTCATGACAAGGAATTTACGGAAGTTTCTAAAATATAGAAAGATAAACAACTTCAAAAAGAATGATCATAGGAATTCTGGAAATCATAATGAAGTACCAAACCATGTCAAATGTTTCAACTACGACGAACCAGGTCATCTCAAAAGAGACTGTCCGCACCTTGATAAGCAAAAGTTTCCTGCAAGCAATGATTATACAAAGAAAAGGAAGAGAGCGTATACCGCTACACTAGACGATTCAGACTCAGACTCATCCTCAAGCGATGATGATCAAAAGACAGAAAATTCAAATATGTGCTTTACGGCTATTAATGATTCCGATGATCTCAGAGATACGAATCTAGAAAAAGGTACACGTTTACAATATATTAGTTGAAATTGTTTGCTTAAAATTGATTGATTGTTTTTGTTTGAATTTTAATTTTTTATTATGTTTATTTTTATTTTTAATATTATAATATTTTTTATTAAAGTAATATTATTATATTAAATATTACTCTAGAAAATATATAGACATTAAAAATAATATATAAATATAACGAGATTAAAGTATATAGGGAAATATAAGTCACATGAATTGTCTGACCCATGTCGACATGGTCCTACCCATGATGTCAACTTCCCTGTCAGAAATTTGAAATTCAAATTTGAATTCAAATCTTTGAACTTCCCTCCACCTTTTCACCAACTCCAATGTTCTGGAAAGGTACCTCTTGACCAGAGAACATGACTATTGAATATCTATTTATTTCCTTTATCTCATCTTATCTTTTCACTTTCATTTTAAACTTCAAACTCTCTTTCACTCTTTCAAACTTTCTACTCTCTTCAAAAATGGCTTCTTCAAGCACTCCATCCACAATGAGGCTGTCTAAAACCATCAAAAGAGTATCTCTATAATAATCCGGAAGCAATCAAGGCTTATATAAGCTATGCTAATTATGGAAAAGTTCATACAGGAAAGTTTGCCATCTTTAGCGATTTCTCTACATATGAAATCAATACTCTTCTTGAAGAGAACCATATTCTTAGTCTTTTTGATAATTCTGAAAATGATTTTGTTTGTTATCCAAATCTTGTTAAAATGTTTTATGCAAATTTGAATCGCAGTTTTTATGAAGGAAATGAAAATGAAATTTGGAGTAGTGTTAAAGGCACTAAAATTGTTTTTAATTGTGAAATTTTGGGCAACATTCTAAATTGCAAGAATTCGGGAATGGATCTTTCTACTTTTAATATTGATGAACATGATCGTGAGACATTTCATCACATTTTCAAAGGAGATGACAACTTTGAATTTAAAAATCGTAACTTTTGTCCGAAAGCACGTATTGTTAATCTTCTTTTGCAACGTACTATCACTCCCAGATCGGGAAATTTCAATAACCCGACTTTAAAAGTTTGTAAAGCTCTTTTTGCCATTTTTGGTCATTATGACATTAATTGGGCGCAAGTGATTATGGATGAACTTCGTCCTGAAAATTTTGAAATGGGTGAGAATACTTTGTATCATGGAATCTATCTCACTCGGATTTTTAAATATTTTGGTGTTGATTACAAAAGGGAAGAATTTGTTTCAAGAAAAGTATTTAATCATGCCAATATTTCTCTTATGAAAATTTCTTTCATATTTCAACAATATGAATCTCTTGCCGAAAAGGATGAAAGGTTGGCACATGAAGAGATGGAGGAAGAAAATGAGGAAGAAGAAGAAGAAGGGGAGGAAATGGAAATTGAAGAAGAAAATGAAGATACCTCCTTGGAAAGTATTGAATATCCTAACAATCCTTCCAACAAAACACTCCTAAAAAATCAAAAGATCATAGTGGAAAATCAACGGATTCTCAAAAGATCCGTTAGTAAGAAATTGGATAAAATGACCACTAATATGAACAAGTTCTTTGCTAAAGTTGGTCGAAAACTTGACTTATCATCATCCTCCTCATCCTCTAGCACGTGCTAAAAATTAGGATGTGATGTACTAGTTTATTTTGTATGAACTTGTATTGCTCTTTTATCATGTTATGAAGTATCTCATGTATTAACTCATTTATCTATATAAAAAAAAATATCTATCTTATGTTTTTCTACCTTATCGTGTCTCTAGAATAAATGTTATTATAGTATATAAGTTTATATATATACACACATTCTCACAAAATAAAGAAGACACATAGATTAACATACCCATGTCGATATACCCCAACCCACTATGTCGACATATAACTGTCTGATTTGGTTATTTTTTTAAATTTTGAAATTAAAATAACTAACTCATGTCTATTCATTTTAAATGAATTTCTGCCTATTTAAATACCTGTTCTTCCAGAAATTTGTAATCTCTTCATTTCTACTTATCTCTATTTATATCTTTTAACTACTTATCAAAAATGGCTTCCTCTTCTCAAACTCTAAGTGAAAATCTTGAAGAAACTCTCAATTCATTCAAGAATATACTTACTTTTATTCTCCGCAATCAAAGGCACTTAGAACTAAGTCAAATGCAGATGATAAAAGAACAAGAGAAGCATTTCGATGCCCTCCATTGGTGATTTCTGCCCTAAACAAAGATGATCTCGATGCAAATCCTGAAGGAACTTTAATTCAAGATAATGAAGATTGGGAAGATATTAAAAAGGAACCTATCTTTGGAGAAGAAGGATGGGTTGAAGTTCCTAAAATTATTTGATCTCCTTATGGTTTGAATTGTTTGTTTTTGAATTGTTTGATTTGATTTGAATTATTTGATTTGATTTAAATTGTTTGATTTGATTTGCTTTGATTATAATTGATTTGATTTGAATGGAATGTATAAAATTATATGAAACATAGTATATGTTTATTGGATTTAAACTATCATATTGGTTATGTTTTCATTAATTAACTCATGTTATTATATATATATACACATACTCCATCTTAATCTGTCACAGGTACTATAATATAAGACTAAGGGGGAGTTATATAAGTTTAGGATTAGTTTTTATTGATGACAAAGGGGGAGAAACATAAAATAGAGTAGTTAGAGTAGTTAGGCTTAGATTAAGGGGGAGTTATTGTGAAGGAGAAGTATATTTTATAAACATAGGTTGTCATCATCAAAAAGGGGGAGATTGTTAGTCCTTGAGAAGGATGGTTTTGATGACAACAACCTTAGGACTTGTTATAAAATATAAATACTAACATTATAGTTTAGATATATATATATATATATATATATATATATATGTATATGCAGGATATAAACATGCAGGTACCAAGAATGAAAACTGTACAGTTTAGAGATACAAGACTGATGAATTTAAAGATCAAATATATCAAGATTGAAGACTCATGAGTATCAAGAAATCAAGTTATCAAGAGTTTAAGATTTTAATAGTACAAGATAAGTATTGAGTCTAGAATTATGTTAAAACTTCTTGAAAGCACTTACATCTTTATTCGAAATTTATTCGTGGAATGGAATCCACTTCGAGCCTGTTAAAGGGATGGAACCCTAGTGGGATGGAACCCACGACAGTATCTAGTGGAACATATACTGGTCCTATTTTGATATCCACTAATTTTATAAAAATATTTTTCAAAAATATATCTCTTGTTTTTTAAAAATATTTTCAAAACTTTCTTTTTAAAAAAGACATCTCTCTTGTTTAAAATATTTTAGCCACAAAACTATCTTTATCATTTTTAATATTTTGATTTCAAAATTGTCATTAATTTTAAACTATCTCTTGTTTTAAATATTTGGCTTTAAAATATTTACTCGGATTTTAAATCACTTTATAGATTAATATTATATATATTAAAAATTACTTTCTAAAATCTTTTATATGTTTAAACTATATTCAAATATATTTACAAAGTTTAGAAATTGTTTTGACAAATTATAGAAACCAATTTTAATAAGAAAATCAAAATCACCAATTTTTCCTAGAGTATGTCGACATCCCTCAACCCCCATGTCGACATGGTGTCCGTTAAATTCAAAATTCAAAATTTCAAAAGAAGTGTCCATTCGTCGTATCCTTTCACGAATATATATGGCTGTTGATTTCCTATAAGTACTTGTAGTTCTAAACGAATTTATAATCAGATTTCACTTGTTTTCTCTTCTCTTCATCTTCCACATTTATCCTAAAGAATCCCAAACTATACTCTGCCAAAATACCAAGTGAATCAAACTTGATTATCTCTTGTTTGATTCTCTGCCACTCTCTCCATAAGATCTCAGTGCTATTCAGAGTTATAGGATTATTTGTAAATTAAACCGTTGAGTAAAAGATGCGGTTGAGCCTTGAAATCAATTGGGTGTGATTGTTGCCCCGAAAATCGATTAGGTGATCTTGTGGCCTGGTAAATCAAGAGAGTTTGCCCCGGACTCAAATACAGGAGGGTGTACCTCGTGACCTTGAAATCGAGGGTGTAATCTAGGAGATTATTTTTGATAAGAAATCTGTACGTTTGTGCGGGACTGGATGTAAGGTAACTCCGAACCAGTATAAAATCCTGGTGTGTTCTTTCCTTTACTGCTTTTATTTATTATTTGCATCTGTGTCTGATTCTATGATTATATCTGTGTTTGTGAATGGCATTTGTTGGTGATTAAATTTACATAATTTTCAAAAAGATTTAGAAAATCCACAAAACACAATTCACCCCCCCTCTAGTGTTATTCTAGCCTTAAGATCCGTAATCCGCATTTCTCACATGTGAGTTCTATACATAACCTATCTACCAAACACTGAGATATAAATGAATGGGATGCTCCAGTATCAAACAATACCCTAACTGGTATGCTATGAATCAAAAGCGTACATTCCATCACAGACTTTCCTTTCTCAATAGCAGATGGTTTAGAGGATGATGGTTCCAAAGCAAAGACCTTTCCTTTTCCTGCCCTGGCAACTTCAGGACATTTGTTCTTGTAATGCCCCATCTGGTTGTAATTATAGCATTTCACATTCTGCTTCCCCACAACTAGCCTTCCATCACCCGAATGGCACTCATTAGTATAGTGCCCCTTATAATCACACTTGTCACAAACTATATCTACTTTCCCTTTCTTGGCTGCTCCTCCTTTCTAAGCGCCCTTCTTCTTGAAGAACTTCTTCTTCTTCCCCTAAGGACCATGGGATTCAACTGGCTTCTCTCTAGCTGAAATAGCAAGCATCTCCTCACGGCGGATGGCCATCTCCACCACCACATTAGAAGGATATCGGATATGAGACATAGTCATTCCGCCTAAATCTGGTCTCAGCCCCTTAATGAATCACTCATTCCTTCTGACATCAGTGTCAACCAAAGCATAACAATATCGAGATAGCTCATCAAACTTAGCTGCATACTCGATCACAGACATATCTCCTTGGACAAGATCCATAAACTTCCTCATCAATGTCGATTTGGCAACCTCAGACAAGAACCTCTGCTCAAACCTCCTTCTAAAATCAGCCTATGTCAGTTCTTCCTCTGGGACTCCGGCTATCACACTGTTCCACCAATGAAGCGATAACCCTTGCAACTGTCTAGAGGCTAGCCTTCTCTTCTCACCATCCTACAAGCCTAATTCTATAAAGATCCTTTTACAGTTAAACAGCCAGTTCTCAACTTCAATTGCATTCTCCGTTCCAACAAACGGCTTCCCACCTAGATTGGTATAATCTCTGCTTAGCTTGGAATAGTTATAACCAGTTGGAACTACAAGATTAGCTCCTCTAACATTACCAGCAACTCCTTCTTTCAAAATATTAGCCAACAAATGATACACCATCCCCGCATCTACTAACGGATTTCCACCACCTATATTGGCCTCAGCATTTTGGTTAGCATTAGCCTGTCGACCTTGGTTTCTCCGAGTATTAGGTCGAGCATTTCCGTTGGTAGTGGGGCTTCCACCACCTAGATTTCCTCTTCTATTTCCTGCTTCCATATCCTCTTTCTCGTATATATGCATACGAGCCTTAGTAAAATACAGAAGAACGGTCTAAGAGAAAGGGAAATACGTACTGAGATACATACCTATATATCAAATACAAGTACGTTACTATAGCGTTAACCCAAACCCTAATCATATTTTTAAATTCATTGGATTATGTTCCAAAAAGCTTTTAGGTTTATCTTTTCTTTTAAAGTTTCATAAACCTATGCTCTGATACCAACTTGTAACATCCCCCTACTTGGAGGCCCAAAACTAACGGCTACGGATGCTGCAGTCATCTATAGTTATTAATCTTCGACGATCAAATACGGTGGTGCTAGATTCATTGATACATAGGTCACAAGAATATGGAAAAAATTTAACAATTCAAAAAACATATTTCCACATTCCATTCAAAACATTTCATGTTCATTATATAATCCCAAAATGTTAACTACGTTCAGCAAAATATAATTATTACGCATACGCCAAGAGCGACATATGAAGATGCCCCCTTGGTTGATCAGAGTATATAATAAGGCTAATAAATCTGCCTTTACATCAAAATACACAGTGGAAAAAGATAACTCTAAATAACTAACTGCCTCCTACAAGCCTTCGGAAGCTTTATTCGTCTAAGAAGAGAACTTGAAAACCCTAAACCTCAAACTACTCAAAATCAATTGAGTACCCGAGAGTTTAAGGGGAAAACAAAAACTTCATGTTAGACATAAAGTCTGGTATGAATAATAATCTAACATTTCAATCTTTTAGATATCTAGTGAGACCACGCCGCTTAGCGGAACGGGTTTTCCCCTCATTAGTATCCTAAAACCTTTTTAAAACCATATTCTATGCTCCTGCACCCACAATGGTTAAAATATACATTTCAAAATAATTATGATGATATGCATACTTAAAAACAATTATGATTTCCCATCCTACATTAGTTAGACTAACCATCTAAGTTTCAACTGACTATCCATCTTATAATTTTAAGGACTACCCATCCCATTTTAAACTTTATTTAAATCAAAGAGGAACTATCTATCCCACAATCATTTTACTTAAGCTGATGTGGACTGTCCATCTCACATCTCATGGTTTTTCTAGAATGACTATGAACCCTTCTTCAATCACATGGAAACTATCCATCCCCTTCATGATGTTGACTATCCATCAAACATCCCATCGTTTTCCTAGGATGACTATGAACCCATCACTTAAAGATATGGAGACTATCCAGCCCCAACATGATGTTGACTATCCATCAAACATCCCATGCTATCCACATGATTAACCTATATCATTAGTATCCCTATTTTAGGTTATATTCATTTATAATTTACATTGGCATCCCCCAATGTTTGTGTCAAAACATATAAGTGTTGGTATCCCTAAGGTTAAATACCCACCCTACACATCAAAATCAAGTGTCATATAAACATACCCTTTCGAAAGCATCCCCTTCGAAAGTATAAAGCTTAGGTAAAAGAAAATAATTTTACAACCCCTTCGAAAGTATCCCCTTTGAAAGCTTTGCTTTCGACCCCTTCAAAAGCTTTGCTTTACGACCCCTTCGAAAGCTTAAAACACGTATTTTCAAAACAACAGGCTCCAACCTTTATAATACTTTAAAACACCTCTTTCGAAACCTTTCGACCTTGTTAAAGTATCATTAAATAAGAATAGAACCATTCGAAACCAATGAAGGTCAAACCTTTCGAAACCATTGAAAATCAAACCTTCCAAAAGTATTGGGTTTGTGCTTAAAAATATTACTTTGGGTCATAGTGAAAATAGGTGAAAGTATCTCTTTCAAAACCACACTTTATTTTATAAAATACTGGGGAAGTTTGATGGTGTCGAAACCATCCTTTCGAAAGCATTAAAACATCTGGGGAACAATTGAACCTTTTGACAACGTCGAAAGCTCCTGCTTTTTACCCCTTCGAAAGGTTTGGGAAGCGGATTGTTTTTATAAAAACCATTAAACCTTTCGACAATGTCGAAAGCTCCTGCTTTCGACCCCTTCGAAAGCTTTAAACAAAAATAAAGGCGGCAGCTCTTTTTTTCAAAATACTCTTTGAAACAACCTTTCGAAAACATAGCTTTTGACTGTGTCGAAAGCTCTTTTAAAAACTATCCTTTCAAAACCATAGCTTTTGACCCTATCGAAAGCAAGCATAGCTTTCGACCTTGGCATAAGTTCTTTATAAAACCAACCTTTCAAAATCATAGCTTTCAACCGTGTCGAAAGCAAACATAGCTTTCGACCTTGTCGGAAGCTTTTTAAAATAGGTAAGTGAATTTCCTTTTCAAATCAAAGTAAACCAAGGGTCCATCTCCTTCGAAAGCAACACTTCGAAGACAACTCTTCGACACCATACCTTCCGACTTGGTACAATTCACTGCATACCACCTGAATGATATCATGTGCATTGTTTTCGACCTTGTTGGTCATTGAAGTCGAAAGGGCTTAGTTGATAGGTCTAAGTTGAAAGGTTTTCCAAAGAAGGCGGAACCACCTTTTTCTGGGTAAAAGCTGATTTTGTCAAAATAAGTAAACTTTTGTAACAAACTTGCCTACTTGTAAACATTTTATTGGCTTTCACAATAATTTGGATAATATTTGCCGCATTTTCTCAGATCTAAAATCAATTTAACATTTAACAAATAAGCCCTTCCTCTTATAAAAACAATTAAATCATTTAGGTCCTCCTTTCGAAATAATTTAATTTCCATACTAAATCACTTAGTAAAAATCCCCAAAAATTACAAAAATTCACTTTAATCATGTTATCTAACATATCAAAATTTCAGACCCAAATTCTTAATATATTTTCGAATACAATTTTTTTATAAACCCAAATAACCATATTTTCCTTTGAAAATTCATAACTAATTCTCCATGGCTTGGAAAATTACAAAAATTGAAACCCAACTAGAAAATTATGTTTTCCATAACATAAAGTTTTCCCACGGCAATTACAAATCATTAAGCATCGGTTTTACCCTAAAACTGTGTATATCTCCTTCAAACAACCTTGTTTAAACCATACAATTTATAAATCAAGCATATCATCATTCAATATATCATAAAATAGATTTACCCTTAATCCAAAACCATATGGTTATAAAACCAAAATAGAGATGTAGAAATTATTATTCACCTTAGATTGGATAAGGAAATTAAAGTTTGATTGAGATTGATTTCTTCTAGCTTAATCCTAAGCTTTGCTTTGATTTTCTCTTCTCCTCCCAATGGCCGACCTTGCTTGCTTCTTTCGGTTATAAATTTTATTTGAGGTAAAATGAATATGTATGACTAAGGAGAATAGTATAAGGGGAAATATGGGCGGCTATTTACCCTAATTCCCTTATGTTTAATTACTTAACCATTTATAAGTCCATTTAGTTAAATAAGCACGACCACTAAATTTTATTAATCAACCTCAATCTCCTTATCTACATTATTCTATTTAATTTATTCTAATTAAATATCCTTAATAATGTCATCATTAAAATTAGGGGTGTTACAATAAGAATCAGAGATATCCTTTCAAGCATCATATATCTCTAGATAAAATATACCATAGGACAAACATAGCTGGTGCACGCCGAAATATGTGGCATCGGGTTACATCACTCCCGCATGCATATCTGTAAGTAACACTAGAATGGAGTGACTGCACCCTTTAAGTTAGCTAAACCCCATAGGATATGTCTTCTATCTCTGGTTTCAGTCCTTACCGATGGTGAAGTCACGTTTAGCATCCCCGCACACGAGTCACAACTTAAACAAATCTCAACACATAATTCCCCAACTCGAACAGATCTCCGAACCGCACATGGATTCTCATATCTCAATAGATCTCAGAATCACACATGGATTTCCATATCTCAACGGATCTCGAAATCACACATGGATTCCCACATCCTGAATAGATCACGAACAACTACATGTGTTCGAGCATCTCGAACAAATCTCGAATCTCCACATAGATTCTAGCATCTCGAACCAATCACGAACCTCTTCCAAAGCATAGAACGCGTATATGGTTTTGGAGTGGTTATGGTTTTAAGTCATCTCATATAAGTACACTTCGCCGCTTACCAGGCGCTCCAAAACCAATCAACGGATTTCTGGTAAACTCAACTTCGGTTCTGTGGGAAAAAACAAACAATACATAAGAGCGGAGATCACCTCCTAACAGTTTAAGCAGACAGATTACCTTATCATTGGTCCTACAAGAGAAAAACGAGTTTATACGTACAATACAACATCACTGAAGATAACTGTACCATATAATTCTTGAGTTTCTTCTAGATATTTCCAGAGTCATATTTTGGTCAATTTCAATAACAATGAGAATGATCACAGATGGAAACTAAGTCCTGCATACTATCTATAAGCAAGTAACACACAAAGCATGATCAAAACACACAAGCATGATCAAGTCGTATAAATGACTTCTAATCTATCTTTTAATTAATCTTCTTTTATTAATTAAAACTCTTTTATTAGTAAAATTCACTTTTACTCAATAAACTCTTTATAAATGAAACTTTATTTGTTAATTAAACTTCACTATTTAATAAAAACTTCCATATTCTTTTCTACACGTTTCAGTACTCTTGAAAGTATTCATATACTTATCTCAACCATATAAGTATATTCACAAATCAATTTCAAAAGGCTTAGGACAAATGTTGCTCAAACATTGTTACTATAAACCCAAAACCATCTCACTTATGATAATCTTTAAAACATTCTTTCCAAAGATATACTTACATTCATAAGTATAATCAAAACGGGTTAAAGACGAATGTTTTTAACATATTGTCACAATAACCCAAAACAAAATCATACTTGTTATTCTCTTTAAAATTTCATTATTAAAGATCTAAGTATTTTCCAAATCTATACTATACTATTATTACCGAGTTTGATTTCAATAGCCTAGAAGCAACCTTCAATTTTGAAACTAACCAGTCACACTTTTTAATATATATATTTTCCTTTTTGTACATGGCTCTCGCTGTATCGTTCTCAAACTTTCTCTACAATATCAGAGCCATCCATATAAGGGTATCTACAGAATTTAGACTAATCAAATCCTAACTGTAGAAATAAATAAAACATGAGGCAGTTCATTTTATTTATACACTCTCCTCTTTCTTTTCTTTCTTACATCTCCAAATAAATCTGAGCCAAAATCACTTGCTCAGTTTTGCGAATTTTTCAGGGTAGAAGCTGAAAGCTAAAGCACACTTTTCTTCCTTTACTTATTTCATCGGTTAGTTTTTACTTGGTTTCGTTTTTGTACCGGGTTCTTTTTGCATGACAGAATAATGTTTCTTATGCATGCGGTTATTGAATTGACGCATTTGCACTTCCAATTTCAAATCAATGAGCGTTTACAATGATTTTCTACATAAATATCGACGTGATTCTGAAATTTAGCCGTATGACATAGTTGCCTAAGCATTTGATAAACACAATCATATTATTGAAGTTGCAATATTCCAAATTCAATTTGTGTTCATATTTAGTTATACAATTTTAATCTGATAACAAATATGTGTATACTCTGTGATTTAATAGAGTATAAAATAGTCAATGCATCTTTCGATCTAACCTTAATGTTACCCTCAAATTTTTTATAGCTTCATTTTAATAATAATACCTAAAATCTCAACCATTTTATGTAGTAATGGTAGACAACACAAGTTTTTACACGTGCCAGTTTTAGTGGGAAATTGCCTTTGACTTATGGCTACTTCTGAAGCTGATATATGTTGGTTCTTATGTTTATTTTGTGCACTCAATAGCGGGAATTGATGTAAGGCCTGGGAAGCAAATGCATTGCCAAATATTATATCTTCCAAGTGGTTCCTATCAACATGTCTTCTTACAGTCCTATCGGTTTTTTATATTGCTTCGTAAATAATTATGCTACATATCAATGATACTGTTATATTGCAAATTGATTTAGCAGGTGCCAATGATTTCATTTTGTTTTGTAACTATGAAAACAATTTGTAATACTGTTTTTATCATCTTCTCCTAATAAAGAAATTCAACTTTTAGCTTAGGTATACAGCTTATTGGATATGTAATTCTATATCATATATTTCCATATTTTTATAATACAATGTAGCCTAAGTTTGTACTAGTCCGTTCAACTAATATATATTTTTGTCGAAAATGGCGGCATACATAAATGAGAAGGGGTCGTCCAATGAATTTGGATGAGGTGCTAGAGACTCTTCGGACAATCCTTTTCTCTTTTGGTTTTCAAAAAGGTTTCTTTTTTATCTTTTCATATATTAGTCCATATTCTTAAGACTCTAATAGAAGAATAGTTTACTTAATTATCATATGCATGCGTTTCCTGGTCATTGGCAAGCTAATACTAGTATAAGATTTGGAAGTGTAGAGCTTAAGTAAATAAAGTACCGGTGGAAAAACTCATTGGCCTATTTATACATTATTGGTTTTTCTATATTAGTTTTATTTATACTAATTAAGTGAATTTTAAAATTATTATTATGGAACAGTTTTTCATTGAATCTTGAATTGTTAAATCATAGGCAGGTAATTAATAACAACCTAAATATATATGCCATGGAGTTATCAACTGTAAGTATATAACTTTTCATATACTTAACCACTAAACCTATTTTCCAATATTCGTACTATATTTGCATACAGATCTTACAGGGGAAATGAGGTTAGTTTCACACACTACCAAAAAACAATGAATTAAAGACCGAAAGTTTTAGTCTTTAAGTATGCAATTCAGTCTTTAAATAGTGTTTAAAGACTGACTAAAGACGGATAATTTGTCACTAATTCTCTAGTCTCAAAAACAAATTAAGACTGAAAGTTCAGCCTTAAAATTTAAAGACTGAAATTCAGTTTCAAATATTATTAAAGACTGAATTTTAAAGACCGAAACACGGTTTTTAGTCGGTTTCAAATTACGAATATTTTTTAATGTTAAAATCTTGAACCATATGCATATACTACCATATATATAAGTTTGTGTGTATAAATATTTGTTTATGTTTAAGAAACCGATGTGTGTGTATATTGCTTTTCAATAAGAAAATATTACAAGCTTTATCATATTGATACTTTAATACCAATAACGCCAATTACTTATTCAACTCCATAACCCAGCATACACTTAAAGTCTTAAATACATGACTCATTACATTATTAAACACCTAAATGTTATGCCTTGACCTATGAATATAGTAAACCCAAACTTCCAAATCACTCATAAATACATGACTCATTACATTATTAAACACCTAAATGTTATGCCTTGACCTATGAATATAGTAAACCCAAACTTCCAAATCACTCATCCAGAAGCGTTACAATTCTAACCAGGCCATTAGTTTGAACCAACCATCCTAAGCCATTCCATATCTCTATTCATACAGCTCATCATTGATTACTCCAATTTTTTGAATGATTTCTATGTTTGTTCAATGCAAAGATCATAAATCATGTGGATGCAGATTTATGTAAAATCATATTAGTCAATCCACAGTTTCTCTGGCGCATGATTATCTTAGGCTGAGCTCCAGCTTGATCAAAAGTAGGTCAAGATTTTGATGGACATCTTAGAGCATCCATATCTACTGAGAATACGAGCACCAGAAATGGATCAGAGAACCACCGATGGAGACTACGTGGCTATATATTTCAGTTTTCTTTCCTCCATAAATTTGTCCATTGAATAATTTCAAACCCAAACTAACTAATCAGCGTAGGGCTAATTTACACAAAAGAACAATTTTCTAAGAATAAATGATTGTTGCGTGAAGAGAATACGTGAGTATAGGTTTATGAATTAGCGAGGAGTAAGAAGATAGAGGTTTGAATTTATTTCTGTAAGTGGAGAAGGAAGAGAGGTTAGATATGTACAGGGAAAGTCGACAAACTTTATGCTGCAAAAGTCCTTAAATTAAGGAAGTGGGTAGTTTTCATTTGTAACCACGATTTAATTTTAAATGACACCTCAACAGTAATGACATGGATCATTAATCGTAGCCATGAGATTAAAAAGAATAAGAGAATCTTACCGTTGGATATTTAACAATTTAAACCCTGATTAAAGACCGAAATTCAGTATTTATGCTGTCTCAGTACATATAAACCGATTAAAGACTTCTATTCGGTTTCTAACATTCAAAAACTAAAGACTGAATTTATTAGTCATTAAGCAGTTTTTAATTAAAAACTGAAAATTGTCTGTCTTTAATTTACAGTCTCTAATTCGATGTTTTTTTGTAGTGACACTTTTAATAATTATATTCAGGAGTGTTTTTGTATTTTCTTGTATTCCCCATCAATAAAAAAATCCAATGGATAAAGATTGGAAAAGTTATGAGTGTAGACCCTCACATATATATTTAAAAGAGAGAAATGATGCAGTTATCCCTTCTTTTATAGAAGTCAATATTTGATGCAAATGTTATAGTTGTTTGACTCTTATATAAGAATACATATTGGACATGATTTCACATTTGGAGCTAAATGAGTTGTTAGTGGAATAAACAAGTTATAAAGTATTTATAAGAGCTATATTTTTCTTACTTTATTATTAGCTAGAGGGAAGTAAAAATTGAAGCTGGGATCCCAATGCCATATTGACTTATAGCATTTTAAGAGTACTGTCATTATATACTTCATTCAAAGTTATGATAGATGAAATCTTAAGATGTAACTAATATTTTCCATAGGAATGAGGAGTGTATTAGGCCATATTACCTTGATTCATGTTTTTCTCCTCAACAATTGATAATTTTTTTCATTCAAAGCTATAAAACTAAACACAAAATGGATTACAATGAAGTTATGGTGAAAAAATGTATATATATGGCAGATTTTAAGATAACTTTTAACTTTTATGTCAAAATAATTTATCTTTTTACCATTTCAAACTTCAATTTATATTATACCTGCAACATATAGGTTTGATAAGTATGTCAAAGCCATAAAGATATTGAGCTATATAATGGGTCAAATATCTTAAAATAGTACAAAAAAGATACAGGGTAGTATTATTC
Source organism: Allium fistulosum (assembly GCA_030737815.1). NCBI lineage: Eukaryota > Viridiplantae > Streptophyta > Magnoliopsida > Asparagales > Amaryllidaceae > Allium > Allium fistulosum. Next base: position 724,929,152 of record CM060901.1, read on the forward strand.
TTTTCACATATAGCTTATATATTCTTTTTATTGATGGAAACAAACAATGGTATACGTGTAGTTTCCACTATTAAACTTTTATTTATTACTGGATAAATTGAACTCACTATTTGGATTATCATCACTACTGTTAGATAGGGTATGTAAGTATTCACATTACAACATTGCACTATAGTTATGAGGCCATACAATTGGTGAATAATCCGTTGGTGGATGCATATAATGCAAGCTATTGTTTCAGTATCTTGGACATGGTATGATGTTTCAAATTAAAGAAGAGAGAAAATACCTAGATTACCTTGCCTTTGTCATTGTCTATGTTACTGCTGTACAATTGTAATAGCATAACGAAGAAAATTCACCATCTTTTAGAACCTCTTATAGAGGAAAACCATGCATATGGGATATGTAGAACTTTGCAAAATCGGTGCAAATCATTATTGATACACATTTTACTAGATTTGATTAATTAATATGAATTTATAGGAATAATTCAAAGAAGGGAAATAAATGCCCAAGGATATGAGGGAGTTTGAGATGTAGTTATACCACCTATAGGACCAATCGGTATTAAAATTCTACCCAACGTTGAAATTGCTAAAACTGGGTGCAGGTAGGAAAATTTCTTCCTTATGAATGGAAAGCTTGTGTTTCTTAAGCTTGGATGATGGTGTTTGTTAGTGCTTCTATAAGTAAATATATTCTCTATAATTTTTTTGATTTTCAAATTATTGATCGCCAATATTATTATCGATGTCATCAATATGTAAGAAAAGAGTTTCGGTTGCTTTCTGTTTTATACGGTATGAAATTTTTTAATTACCTTATTCAAATACAGAGCCATTAGTTCCATTTTTTAATTTTACTATATAAGAAATGACTATGAGATGCATTGTGCATGGATTTAGCACACGAACTTATGCAGAAGCTTAATTTCTGAACATATAAATATTTTGTTCTGTGTATATATGAAAGTTTAACTAGACTTATTTGTTGTATGCTATTAAATTTCATTCTCTACCTTTGTATTGAACATCTATAGCCATGGCAACTGAAGTAGATCACCGCAGTGACTCAATTGTGGCATTTTTTGGGGTTGGATTTGTTGTCACAATACTCAACATTCAAAAACTTTCTTCTGCATCTAACTGCAGCGGGCATTGGTGGGCTGCTGTCCTTGCATTATTTTGCATATTATATTTCTCCCTACGTCAAATTTAATGTTCTGCTATGAATTTTTTTCCCTTTCTAAGATTGGACTTACTCTTTTTATTCTGCACTGAACATTCAACATCTTGATGAGCCTTGCACTTTCATATTATTAGATGTTTCATTCAGTCTGTTTGAATGTTATTAATTGTTTCCATGTAAAATTCTATTTTGTTCATCTTCATCTAAAAGAAAGGGAACTCTTTCGAATTAAATATATGAGTCTAAATGTTTGCAGAAAATTGATCTTAGCATTTTAAAGAGTGATATTATTTGCTCTCTCAAAACCTGTGATGATGACGGCTGATTATAAATTATTTTACACTTATCGTTGCCCTATTTATAACTTAACTTGAGATCAGCGATACCATTTTTTACTATTACTGTTCTATATTGTTTCTATGGTGAATTTAATTTTTTATTCTATTGTAATGTTTTTATAACTAAATTTATATTCAAACTATTACTCACAAACCCATTGTAATATGCACCACATTAGATTACTACATATAGATTACTTCTAACTTTTACAACATTGTCCTATTTCTAAATTTTCAAACGTTAAACATCTGCAGTGCTAAAAATAGACTGCTACTACATATTTCATGAATGAGTTCCTTTAAGTGACAGTCTACTATTGTTCTTCGTCATATATTTATATCACCAACCCATATGCGAAGCACGGGTGCACACTAGTTTATTTAACAATATTTTACCATTTTAAAATATTATTTAAGGGTTTAAAAACAAATGTTACTAAAACATTATTTACAACAAACCCAAAACCATTCACTTAATCTTTATATTTAAAACTCCCTTTTTAAAGATCTAATTACTTTTCAAAAGTATTGTTAAAATGTGTTAAAACAAATGTTGCCCAAACATCATTACTATAAATCTAAATTCACTTTTATACTTGCCGTTAACTTTGAAACAATCATTTAAAGCTCTAAGTACAGCTTCACTTATTGATCAAGGTCATATACCATTTTAATCATTTTTACAAAACCATCCATTTTAACATAATTTTTATAATCTAAAGACTCCTTTATATTCTTTTACAAGTACTAAACTTTCTTTTAAAACATTTAAATATACTAGAACACCTTTAGATACACACACACACACATACATACATACATATACTAATTTATTTATAAAACTAAGATATTTAATAAAATACTATAAACAATTTGAAAGATATTATAATATAAAAGCCTTTTACTTGCTACATGCTGTATCCACAATGTCGTGCACTGCCATTGAGCAATACGGAGCTACGCTCAACTAAATCCAACGTCGTTGATTCCGTTGATCTCCTCTCTGCGTGCTCGACGTGATGGTACCCTTAATTTCAGGTCCAAGCCTCCCCATTAAAAAGCGACATCAGCCACCACCTGTGGCCTCACAAAATCGCGAATCTCCTTGGGATACTGGAGCTTCCTTAACCACTGCTAATCAACATCTCGTCGCACTGAGTTCATCCATGGTCTTGATTTCAACTTCGGCTCCTCTACGCAAACGCGACCTACATCCACAAAACACCAGAGCTAATGTCGCGATTTCCTACCCAGCACCGCAACCCCCCAAACTACCTACACGGGTTCACCTTTGCTCAAGAAACCCTATGACCTTTTATTACTTCCATTAATTAACCTCTAATTACTTTCGTCAAGTAATTATCTTTTATTAATTACATTCATTAATTAACCACTAATTTCTTATACTAAGTAATTATACTTTATTAATTATATTAAGTAATTATACTTAATCAATTTTCAAAGTAATTATCCTAAATTAATTAAACTAATTAATTATCTTAAATTAATTACATTAATTAATCATCTTTAATTAATTAAGGATAATTACTTTGAAAATTGATTAAGTATAATTACTTAATATAATTAATAAAGTATAATTACTTAGTATAAGTAATTAGTGGTTAATTAATGAATGTAATTAATAAAAGATAATTACTTAACGAAAGTAATTAGAGGTTAATTAAAGGAAGTAATAAAAGGTTAATGCCTATTGTCGCCTATAGCACCTCCAAAGGCACAACCCTAATCTCGATTGCAAATGATGATTATTCCCAAGTCATGCTGCACACAAATTGACACATACCTATGCGATGCCCTTCTCCATACAAACCCAATGGATCCGGCGTTGTCGAATTTCATCAAGCGAAGCTCTAGGAATAATTGATTGAAAATGGCGACTCATTTATGTTTGTTGGAATAAAAAAAGAGGAGGGAGGAAAATAATAATAATTTATACTTTATTTTTATATTTAGTCAAAATCATCACATAAAAGTTTAATGCAAGAAAAGAATCATCAAACATCAACACTGGTCAAGTTCTAGAATTTAAAAGCCTATGTATAGTAAGCTTAGACTTCTTCAATTATCATTTTAATGCTATCAATATGATTTTAATGTGTTTAGGATGCGTAAAACGAGATTCAGATCATCGCATAAGTGCAAAACAATCCATGAAGGAAGAAAAGAGCAAAAATAAGCACATAGGCCAAGTGTAGGGTAATTTGTCTAGAAAAATCGACCTAACTGATTGACTGCTTGGATAATGAGCAGTCGACCGATGGTGACAAATTTTTGGGTAGTTTCCCCAGAACTTTTCCATTCCGGTCATCATTCATTGGCATTGGATGGAACTACATCAATGTGACTTTGGGTAAGCCTTAAACTACGCATTCTATTCTATGTTTATCTCAAAATGGATCGAGACGTAGGCGATCAAGCAAGTGATGTAAGGTATACTAGCGCGTGTGGTTACTATAAGAAGAAAATGGTGAATTAGTTGATATATACTCACCATGTTGATGACTTTGCTAAAGAAAATGAAGTTGACGATGAAGACGGGGAAGTAAAACAATGGCATTAAGGGATTTTCTAGCTTTTAGGGAGGAGGAGGAATGAAACAATGTTTTGTTTATATAGGTATAGGAAAGATTACTATAGGTTTAAGGTAGATAATAGGTTAAAAGATAATAATTATAAAGATATAATTAAAAGTTAAGGTCCAATAAAACTTTTCCGATTATTTTCAGTTTCTTTTAGATAATTATGTACCTTTAACTATCTTATTATTTGAACTATCATTAAATACACGTTTAAAAATCCACTCAAGCTGTTTTATCCAAATTTTATTTTATAACAAATCTTCTTTTATTGAAATATCACTTTTCAATGTTCAACAATTATAAGATAATTACCTTATTTCCAAAATAATCCCAAAATTTCACAAATATTATTTATTTTACATATAATATATTTTTCAAACAATCTTTGAATTTCAAATTATAATTCAAATTTCAAATTATAATTCAAATTTCAAATTTCAATTTTAAATCATTATATTTAATAAAATAAGGAGATGTTATAGACTCCCCTCCTTAAACAAATTGCGACCTTGCAATTTATCAGAGAGCACTATAATTTATTTTTATAGATGTATAGACACGACAATTAATAGACCAAGCATTCATGACTCAATAAAGTAAATAGATAAATTGTACATAACTAGTTTAGAATAACTTAGGATGTAACTTCTTAATTTGTTCCTCTGTTTCCCAAGTACGGTCTTTGGGATCATCTGGCCAATGAACTTTGACTAACAGAACTTGCTTATTCCATAACCGTTTCACCTTCAAATTTATAATTCATGCTGGCTTGATAGTGAAAGTTAGGTTCAATTCAATTTCTAGGTATTCCTGTTGCCTTGATTCTATAATAACATTGGAATCTCGTAGACATTTCCTTAACTAGGACACATGAAACATGTTGTGTACTCTAAATAGATAAGCAAGTAATTCAATTCAATATGCTAGACTTCCAATGCACTCCTCAATCAAGTGAGGTCCAACATATCTTGAAGCTAACTTCTCAGATTTTCCAAACCTTATCATTCCTTTTATCGAAGATGTCTTTATTAATATTAATCTTCGATTGAAAAATATAATCCCTTATACACTTGTCAACATAACTCTTATCTCTGAGCAGTTCTCATTTGATTTCTTATAAGCTCGATCTTCTCAGTCGTCCGTCGCACCATATCAAAACCTAATATTAGTCTATCCCTAATTTCCAACTAACAACCTAGAGAACAACATGATCTTCCATATAAAACTTCAAATAGTGTCATGCCGGTACTGAATTAAAAGCTGTTATTATAGGAGAATTCGATTAAATGAAGATGCTCCTCCCATGAACCTCCGAATTCTAACATACATATCCTCAGTAAACCTTCTATAACTTGATTTATTCATTTAGTTTTTCCATCTGTCGAAGGATGGTATGCTACATCTAGATTGAGTTGTATTCCCAAGGCTGACTATAAGCTTTACCAGAATTGACTAGTAAACAATGGATTACGGTCGCATACTATATATTTTGGGATTCCATGCAATCATATAATATGTTTTAGAAATAGAATGGCCAAACTCTCCCCAATTCTATTTTCTTTAACTAGGATGAAATGAGCACTTTTGGTGAGTCGATCGACTATTATCTATACGCTTTCATTTCCTTGTCTTAATCTAGGAAGTCCGTCTATGAAATCCATCGAGATTTATTCCCATTTCCACTGCAGTACTTCTAAAGATAAAAGTAATCTGATGGGCTTCTGATGCTCACCCTTCACCGGTTGGAATGTAATACAACATTTCATATATTCTCTGATGTCTCATTTCATGCCCTCCCAATAATACATCCATTTCATGTCTTTATACATCATTGTTCCACCTTGATGTGTTGAAATTACTGATCGATGAAGGTTATCAAGAATTTCTTTCTTTAGATCGGCTATGTTAGGTAGCCTTCCTTTAAATCTCAATCTTCCATTGGAGTTTAACTCGAATATATTAAGGTATTCTGAAATAATATTACTTCATAAGCTTTTAATCTATTTTGCTAAAATAGTTGCTCTTCCTTCTACTAGTTTGGATTTGATCGAGTAAACTCGGTCGAATTTCAAAGCTTTCTAATGTATTTGCGATTCCATTTTTTCTTCCATACCAAATATCACGGGAAGTTAACAATTCCAGCTCTTTCTATTTAGCTAACATCATGGATACCACTGATTGATGTTTTCTACCGATAGCATCTGCTACTCCATTTTCTTTTCTAAGAGTATATTGGATCTCGAGGTTATATGTAGCTAGAAATTCTAACCATCTTTACTGCCACATATTTAAATCTTTCTAAGAGAATAAATATTTTTACAACTTGTGGTTTATGTATAAAATAAACCTTTCTCCTAACTTATAATGCCACCAAAACTTTAGAGAAAATACCACCGTTACCAATTCAAGATCATAAGTAGCATATTTCACTTCATTTGGTCTTAGCTATCTAGATGCATAGGGTACAACTCTATCTCTCTACATTCACACAGCACCAAGACCTATCCTGTAGGCATCGACATAAACCACTAGATTCTATCTTCCTTTGGGAACTATCAAAATTAGAGCATTCAAAAGCAATTCTTTAATTTCAAATAGGCTTCTTCACATTATTATGCCCAAATAAACTTCTTTTCTTTCTTCGTTAATTGAGTAAGTGGAGGATAAGTTTTAGTAAAGTCTCTAATAAATATCCTACAATATCCGGTCAATCCCATGACTACGCATTTCTATCACTATTTCTAGATGTTTCCATTTTTGAATTACTTCGATCTTTGTTGGATCGATTGAAATACCTTATATAGAAATCAAATGTCCTAAAAAATTAACATCATTTTGCCAAAAATGGTACTTTGAAATTTAGCTTCGAATTGGTGTTCTCTTAAGGTTTCTAATGCCACTTTCAAATGAATCACATATTCTTCTTATGCCTTTGAATAGATGAGGATATCATCAATGAAAACTAGGATAAATTTTTCTAGAAAACTTCTAAAAACTCTATTCATTAGATTGGAAAAATAGGCTGGAGAATTCGTCAATCTAAATGGCATTACTAGCCACTCATATGAACCATATCTGGTTCGAAATGTAGTATGAGATATAATATCTTCTACCACTCTAAGTTGACGAAAACTGGTTGGTAGATCAAGCTATAAGAATATGTTAGCACCGCTCAACTGATACAAAACAATCTATTCTCGGTAATGGATATTTATTCTTACTCGTAAGATCATTTAATTTTTCTGTAATCTATATAGAGTCACAAAGATCCATCTACCTTCTTGACAAATAAAGCTGTTACACCCGATGAAGAGCTACTTGATTTAATAAAATTCTTCTGCTTGAATTCTTCTAATCGATTCCTTAATTCTTTCATTTCCTTAGGGCATATACGGTTAGATGGTTATTAAATGGTTGACTCCCAAAATTATATTGTTCCGGAATTTAACTGTTGTTCTAGATGGTAGACTCATAACCAGCTAAAAAATATTAGTAAAATTCTTGGCTACTGGATTCTGCTCATTCTTATTTCCTTGAGATTCCAATGCACTTAAAGAATACCTTAAACTAGTACTCGATGCTTCTAGTGCAATTAAAACTCGTTTTTTGTGATTATGAATGTTAACCCGCCTTTTGGCAAGGCAGTATACATGCGGATTTAACCCAACTGACTACACGGTCATCGAGACTGGAGTATTATATATTTGGTTCAAATGGATGGATGGATACTCAACTATGGATAATAAGTATGAATATGATGCCAGGATTGAGCATGGTCGATGGATAAACGATGCCGGGTACTTGGAATATGGATATCGGGAAAGGTCGGGTTGCTTTGGGCCATCCAAGGGGTTGCTTCGAGTCACCATGTGGTTTGCTTCAGGTCAGGAAAGTGTTTACTATGGGTCATAACAGGATGTACTTCGGTCTGGTTGGCATTGCCATTGCTTCGGTTTCAACTTTGGGTCGGCATTGGTATTGCTTCGGGTTCTACTTCGGGTCGGAATAGGCTTGACTTTAGGCTTGACTTTGGATCGAAATTGAACTAGGGGTCGGCATAGCCTATGCTTCGGGTCGGAATCAGGAAAACTTCGGGTTAGCATAGCTTTGGCTTGGGGTTGGTAGTGGACTTGGGGTCGACATTGGACATGGAATCGGCATTGGGGATTACTTCGGGTCGGTGCAGGTTGGTCTTTCGGTCAGTACTCGGGTCAGCATTGGATTTTGGGATCGGCATACTTTAAGGGATTGACATCACTTCGGGTCGGCTATAGTTTGGCTTCGGGTCAGCGTTGGAGCTTCAGGTCGGCAAGGATATGGGGTCGGCATATGGGAATGACTAGGGGTCGGCTTTGGGTGCTGCTTCAAGATTCACTTGGGGTCAGTGTGGCATGTGCTTCGAGTCAGCACTCGGGTCGGCAGAGGAGAGTTCATCCGGGGTCCGCATGCACGTTACTTGGGGTCGGCATTCATTTTACTTCAGGTCATCAGTGAGTTTTCTTTGGGTCAGAACACTACTTACTTCGAGTCAGCACACAAACTACCTCAAGTTAGCATAGATTGATGAGTTAGGCTCGATGGTCACTATGGTGGGCCCATGTAGGTGAGGAGGCCATGTAGCCGGGGTTTCGTCTATAAATACAGCAGGCATGGCTTCAGAAAAAGGGATTCTGATTCTGCTTCTCTTCATCTTCTTCTACAAAAAGCTACCCAGCTATTGTTATTCTGAAATTCCGGATTATAACTGTAATCAAATTCCAGTATAATAAAACGGAAATTACTGGAGTGGACGTAGGCCCGAGTTAGCCGAACCACTATTAATCTTGGCTTTTTTGCTGCTTTCATTTTATTTTTGTTTATTCTTCATATTATACTCTCTACATATACCATATCTGTGATCTGTGACTGGATATTGATGCTTTCGCTTGCAATTGGGTGTTTGTGACCAATTTTGGTGCAAACATTTTGGTGCTTTCACTGAGAGAGCTAACGTTCAGGGATTTGGAAGTTTGGATCTTGGATTTGAAAGCTTAGGAACTCGGATTTAGGAAGCTATAGCCAGGCAATCGACAAGGAGACAAAGGACAAAGAGGAGCCATCATGAAGGAAGTCAGAAGGCTTCCTTAGGAGCTAATCAAACCTTAATCTTCATCACCAGAGACGAGATGGAAATGATGATGGATGCTATGCAGGAAAGGATGCTCAATAAACAGGGGGAAATGATGCAGAACCTATTCTGATAGATTGGACAAGCTGGATCACAAAACCAAGGGAATGGAGTTGCAGGGAATGCTGGAAATGTGAATCATGAAGCTGAAGCTGTAGGAGCAGAGGAAGTCCAGAATCAGAACCAAGGAAACGAAGCAAATAGGATGCGAGATAGAGCGGAACCACCGGGAGCTGCCCTTGATCATTCTACACTCAGGGGCATGCCCCCGGATCATATTGGCTCGATTCCAGGTAGGATACAAGGTAGGATACCAGGCAGTGCTATGCAATTTGGTGTTGATCGGGATATGGATGCTCGTCCAGAAGGGCAGGTTTCAAGATTCCCTCGTGGACTCGAGAGGCAGGTGGGAGACAATGGGCAAAGACTACCACTTGATGATAATGACAGCTTAGCAGACATGATCAGATAGGCTATGAGGGGAGGATTGGTAAATAGAGATTTGGAGGATGTGAATAGGAGCCCCTTCGCTCCTATGATTTGGCAAGCTAGGAATCCATCGGAATTCAAACTACCAACGCTAGAGACGTATGATGGAAGGACGGATCCCGCTGTTCACCTGACAAGGTATATGAGGCACATGGAAGTACTGGGGGCGTTGGAGGAGGTCATGGCATGGTGCTTCCCTTTGTATTTGATGGATATAACAGCGCTATGGTTCAGACAATTGAAAATCGGTTCTGTTGGCACATGGACGGAATTGATCGAAAGGTTTATGAGGCAATTTCGGGTCCACATCGCGAGACCCAAGACTGTGATGGCTTTAACATCGATGAAGCAGTGGAAAAAAGAATCACTCAAGGATTTCTTAACCAGGTTTAATGAGGAAATGGCTTCGGTGGATCGACCCGATCCATCGATGGTTCTGATGGCGGCGGTCTTAAGGATTGTGGATAATTCGGATTTCAAGATATCATTGGAATGGGATCCACCGATGGATCTTGAGGAATTTTACCATGAAGCAGAAAGGTTTCTACGATAGGAAGATGTGAAGGCTGATAGAGAAGGGAGAGAGGAGGCTGAGGTTTATACGGTAAAAGGTGAAGGTCCGCCCAGGGAAGATTCAAACAGGAACGATAAAGGCAAACGAAAAATGAATGACAGCAGCAATACATCGAAAAAGCAATAGAGAGAACCAAAATTCTCTTCTTACATGGATTTGACTGAAACTCTGGGAAGGATCTATTTGGATACTGGAGGGCGCCCCCAGTATCGAAGGCTGGCAAAAACGAAACCCTCTGAATACGAGCAGGCATCAGGAAAGCATTGTCTTTTCCATGAACTGGATGGGCACAACACGAATGACTGCATGCATTTGAAGGATATCAGTGAGGAATATGTGAGGAACGGTCATTTGCAACAATACATAAGGAACAAGCTGTAGCAGTGGAATAGGAGCGACAACCGCCCACCTTGAACGAAGACGGCACTGGATCAAGGCATCGTCGGTAGCTTATTATTAGATGATTGGATTTATGGCATGGAATAAGTAATAAACCCCAAATTAATGCGGCTAAGTCACTTGCACATGTACGGGATCGAGGACCGTCCCTAGGCATGCTCTAAAATGACGATGAACCATGATGCCCGGTTTATGAAATCTTGTTTTTTCTGTTTTCTACAAACTCTGGTTTCTTTCTTGGTACTATGGCTATTTAGTTTTCTTGGTTAGATGGACTTTAATTTTATCAATTGAACTCTGTAATGATTGGATTTGGATTAATGTAATAGATAACGCAGGTCACGGTTACGGCCCCCGACCGAAGAGACGAGGCAATAACCGCGAGTTACGAGTCCCTTCATCGGAGAGTGACAGGATGGACTCAAACTCGGATTAAGTCCTCGACTGGGGATCGAGGCCGGAGTAGGATAACCCACGGATTAAGTCCTCGATCAGAGAGTCGAGGTCGGAGAAGGATATTCACGGATTAAGTCCTCGACTGGGGATCGAGGCCGAAGTAGGATACCCCATGGATTAAGTCCTCGACCGGAGAGTCGAGGCCGGAGAAGGATATTCATGGATTAAGTCCTCAGCTGGGGATTGAGGCCGGAGTAGGATGCCCCATGGATTAAGTCCTCAACCCGAGAGTCGAGGCCAGAGAAGGAAAACCATGGATAAGCCCTCGACTGGAGAGTCGAGGCCGAAGTGGGATAAAATGACCCAGAGAGGTCTATGGCTTTGGATATGGACCCAGAGAGGTCTCGGATTTGGATATGGACCCGGCGAGGTCCTAAATTTGGATTACATGACCCGGAGTGGTCCCGGACTTGGATAAAATGATCCGAAGAGATCGTGGATTCAGTTAATGGATTCGGAATTGGATATCGACTTGGAATAGTCGTGGATTCGCTGATGATCCGGAGAGATCAAGGAATAGGATTGGCTATGGATTGGACTTTAGGTTGGATGATATGGCAATCAAAGGATTACAGACTTTGGATTTTGGACTTATGGCAATACAAAATACGCCTTCCTATTGCAAGGCATGTTTTGGGGAGCAAAATGTTAACTCGCCTTTTGGCAAGGCAGTATACATACGGATTTAACCCAATCGACTACACGGTTATAGAGACTGGAGTATTGTGGATTTGGTTCAAACAGATGGATGGATACTCAATTATGGATAATAAGTATGAATATGAAGCTAGGATTGAGCATGTCGATGGATAAACGATGTCGGGTACTTGGAATATGGATTCCGGGAAAGGTCGGGTTGCTTTGGGCCAGCCAAGGGGTTGCTTTGAGTCACCATGTGGTTTGCTTCGGGTCAGGAAAGTGTTTACTGTGGGTCACAACTGGATGTACTTCGGTCAGGTTGGCATTGGCATTACTTCAGGTTCAGCTTCGTGTCGACATTCGAGTTCAACTTCGGGTCGGCACAGGCTTGACTTCAGGCTTCTCTTTGGATCGGCATTGAACTAGCGGTCGGCATAGCCCATGCTTCGGGTTGGAATCAGGAAAACTTCGAGTCGGCATAGCTTTGGCTTAGGGTCGGCAGTGGACTTGGGTCGGCATTGGGGATTACTTTGGGTCGATGTAGGTTGGTCTTCGGGTCAGTACTCAGGTCGACATTGGATTCTGGGATCGGCATACTCGGAGGGGTCGACTTACATTGAGGGATCGACATTACTTTGGGTCGGCTATAGTTTGGCTTTGGGTCGGTGTTGGAGCTTCAGATCGGCAAGGATATGGGGTCGGCATATGGGAATGACTTGGGGTCGGCTATGGGGCTTCGGGATTCACTACGGGTCGGTGTGGCATGTGCCTCGGGTCAGCACTCGGGTCGGCAGAGGAGAGTTCATCTGGGTCGGCGTGTACGTTACTTGGGGTTGGCATTCATTTTACTTTGGGTCACCAGTGAGTTTTCTTCGGGCCAGAACACTACTTATTTCAAGTCAGCACACAAACTGCCTCAAGTCGACTTAAATTGACAAGTTGGGCTTGACGGTCACTATGGTGGGCCCATATAGGTGAGGAGGCCCCGTAGCCGGGGTTTCGTCTATAAATACAGCAGGTGTGGCTTTAGAAAAAGGGATTCTGATTCTTCTTCTCTTCATCTTCTTCTACAAAAATCTACTCAGCCACTGTTATTCTGAAATTCCGGATTGTAACTGTAATCAAATTCTAGTATAATAAAAGGAAAATTTTTGGAGTGGACGTAGGCCGGAGTTAGCCGGACCACTATAAATCTTGTCCTTTTTTACTGCTTTCATTTTAATTTTGATTATTCTTCATATTATGCTCTCTACATATACCCTATCGGTGATATGTAACTGGATATTTGTGCTTTCACTTGCAATTGGGTGTTTGCGACCAATTTTGGCGCAAACAATGAAGTCGAAGATTAATCACTCGCTCAACATAGAATAATCGAGCTTATAGCACTCGAGCCAATCCATTCCAAGAATAATTCCAAAATTTAAAGAATCCAGAATAAATAAATCACATTGGAAAAGATAACAAATAACCAAATGGAGACACCACAACATTTCGTACTTAAAGAAGCACAACCATCAATGGGATTAGCCACCCTTCTAATACTAAAGCTTGTTACCCCTTGGTTGGCACAGAACTAGGTCCTTCGATAATAAACTTCTTGCCCTGGGTTTGTCTCTTAGGCTTCCTACATTGGTTCACAAAATGTCCAACTTCATCACAATTATAGCACTTCTTTCCTTTGTCTTGCACCTTTTTCTACACTCATTTGCATAATGACCCTTCTTCTTACAATAGTGACATTCAACCTGGGATTGGTCGGTTGATTTCTCTCTTTAGGTTATTGCTACTACTAAAAAGGCTTCTTATTCTTCTTCCAGTTCTTCTTTGGATAAAATGGCATTTTCTTTTGCTCAAATCATTGAGTAGACTGCCCACCGTAGGCTAAACCATGATTTCACACTATTTTGTATCATATTTCCATATCAACAATTTTTCCAGACGTATAACGAAGGTGTAACGACCCAACTTTTCGACCCTCGAATGTTGACACTGATACTTCTACGGTATTCGTATACCGAGCCCCTAAGTGCCGGAAAGATGGGTAGTTAGGGTAAAGTAAAAAGAATAAGAAAGAAATAACACGATATCAGAATCTCACTAGAAAAACAACAAAATACAATATCCAAAAATATGGTACAAAGGGTTACTCCAAAATACAGAGTAATTTCAAAGTTACTAGACCTAAGTACTACCATTAGCCACGACAATTGTAACCTCCCATCTTCACAATGCTAATACATACATAAGTATAATAAGAATGCAACATAAATAGAAATAGATATATAAACGAAAGCATCCAACTTGCCTCTTGAAGCTCTAAAGCGTCCATAGTAAAACTGCTTTACTCAGCCTTCTCGAAAGAGTACATGAGGAATTTAGGGAAAATAAAAACCACATGCCATACATAAGTCTAGTATGAGAAACTCAAGGTACATGCATCCATATAATAGTAACTTTTGAGACCATACAAATCACTGTAACAGTTTCCCCTCAAAAGAAACCAAAGCATCTGTTAAGTACATATAAGGACATAATAGATAATTTCTAGGGTGTAGAATATAAATCAGAAAATAGTTGTGCTACGTGCATCTCACAACACAACAATATTAGAAGTACATCTTAAACTACTAAGGTACGTTCACATATGGATTTTCCATGGAGGTCCCCTCAGTAAACTGAAGTCGGCCTCCCGCACAAGGGTCAGAAACTACCTTCCAAGCGTCGCATATCTCTAGATAATATATACCTCAAAGGGAAACATAGCCGGTCCACATCCAAATACGCGATACCAAATATCATCAGCTCCTGCTACCAACATCGATAAGCATCTCTAGATATGGAGTTGATATACACTTTCGGGTTCACTAAACCCATTGGCTATGCCCCTACTCTGTTTTTTGTCATTTCTGATGGTGAAGTCACGTATGATATCTCTCACATGAGTTTTCATTACTCGAATGGAACACGAATCCTTTCATGGATTCCAGCACAAATTATCCGACAAATGCTAACACTGACCTCTCCCTTGGACTTAACCTTAGGATAGACAGTTCAACTCTATAGCATTAGTCTGAAATGTTAATGCTAACCTCTCCATTGGACTTAACCTTAGGATAGACAATTCAACTTTATAACACTCCACTTCACAACCGCCTCCAAAACGTAGACTCGTATACTAGTTATGAATTGGCATTCGGTAAGCAAAACACTTATTTGATCTCGAACTCTTCAAAATTAAATTGATGAATTTTCAGTTAACTCAATTTCGGTTCTTTTAGAAGTAAGCGAACTATATATAAAGGAGTCCTCCCTAGGGGAGCTCGTATATATTCAGTTCTTAAAGCTAGAGACTTTTCATTCCAATGAGTCCTCCTTAGAGGATCTAAACTATATAAGGCCGTGAAGCTTTCATATACCTCCTAATTAACTGGTCAAGTTCGATTAGTTGACTAATCGACTATCTAGTTCTACAAACGATCGCTTATGGAAACCAAGTTGTGTATACTTAGCATGTTTCCGACCTTCTTAACTTATTATTCATCGGTGAAGAGTAAAGCTGGAAGCTTAGAGCATTATTGCTTCTAAACTCTGCTTAAATATCATTCTTAACTCTCATAGATAGATAAGCCTAGTTCATCGGCTTTTAATGCTAAGTATAGTATTAATTACCTTCCATAAACATGTAAACAAAACAAAGCATGATTAAGCTACTTAAGCAACTCCTATACTCTTTTGTAAAAGATTTATTTATAATTTAAAAGCCTTTTTAAAAATGACATATATATATACACACACTAATTTATTTATTTTAAAGCTAAGATATTTAATAAAATTCTAAAAGCGGTTTAAAAGATATTATATTATAAAAGCATTTTAATACTTTAATAAAATAATTAACTAATTTTTTGAAAACAGTATATACTTAAAATATACTTTAGAATACTTACATTATGGTTTAAAATTTTTTTAAAAATATTTCTTAAAGATAACTATTTTATAATTTATTTAAAAACTTTAGAAAACATGTTTTCTTTTATTTAAAAATAAACCTTCCACTTTAATAATTCATATTTAATTATTAAAAGTATATTTAAATTTCAAACCACTTCTAAAATACTCTAATATAAGTTAGAGAAGACTTATAAAAAGATTGAAGAAAGATAGTTAATACTTTTAAACAATTAAAGTCTAAAACAAAAACTATAGCATTTCTAGAATGCTGTAAAATGGTTTCAGAGATACTACAACACCAGAAAATGCTATCATCGAGTGCTGTAAATGACTATGAACTGGGGCAGTTTTAATTACTTGAAGGTTTTGCCACTTTTTGATATGCTAGCAATTCTTTTAGCATCCAATCCATCTGTAGTAACCAATATACTCAATATGCATCACAATCATAGCGAGAAACCCCTTGGAATCTCTAAACAAAATTCTATAGAAAATGCCGAACACATGGCATTTCCTAAGTGCTTCTATAGTGACCAATTGTTATAAAACCACTTCCAAATCCAAGTCCAATTCAATCACTATTCGACCAAACCCTATATGCTTTTTGAAGGCTATGCAATAAGTCATAGAAAGTCATACAAGTTCAAATACATCATTTACGTATGCAATTTGCTTTCCAAACCAAGAATCATAACAAATATCGCTACTAAAAGTCAAGCACATAACTATTGTTAAACACAAGCATCTGTACACTTCATATTCATTCAAATGGTAAGTTAGCTCACCCTTCAATAAGTAAACAATCGAGCATAAGCTTCCCTTCCTACCTCAACCTTGCAAACACCAAAACCCTTCCTACCTCAACCTTTTGATCTCGGCCTAGGATAATAAAGCCTCCAAATGCTCACAGACTTGAATGGTTTGGGGTGTTATGCTCCAAATCTTCTAGCTCCAAGTTAGTAATAGGTGTTGCTATGTTGTTGTAAGACTTATACTTGAGTTTGGAGAGAGTTTGAGTTGATTTGAGTTGCTTTGTGTTTAGGAATTTATGAAGAGAAAAAAGAATGAAGAGCTAGTCTATAAGTTGCTAAAATTTGTGAAAATGATTTCAAGAGCCTTAGGGTCTTTTATATAGGCATTTGATTGGTATGCTCACCTTCCCCATCATATGACCACCTTTCCACCTCATGAGCCCAAACAAATATCTTCTTCAAAATATCTCCACTCACAAATATCTACTCCTTCTAGAAGCTTCTAGAAACCAATTTAGTTAACTATGTTTAGTGAAATTTTTTTATTAGCTATTAATAGCTTTTTATGTTATTTAGACATGTACACAATGTTTAGACAACTTATTTTGAATAAAAAGCTATTCATCGGTAAAACAATTTTCCAGTCACATTATCGATATTTCTTCAAAGTATTTATTTTTGTAAATAAATTTTCAAAACAAGTTTCTTATCATTAATTATTAATTAGAAGGAGTTTAATGAGGTTATTAAATCACATTTATGACACTTGACCATATTTAAAAAGTTAAGATATTCAAAGATGAAATGTTTGAAATTACGGATCGTTGTAGAAGTTGAGTTAATAGTCTATCTCTTAGATCAGTATTAAGTCCAAGAATGAATTTCTAATTCTTTTCTTTAGGAGTGCTAATAAATGGTGGTCCATATTTCGAGAGTGCGCTAAACTCATTGACATATTCAGTTATAGACAAGTGTTTTCGAGTCAAATCTATAAATTTATGAAGCAAATCCGCCTTCTCTGCCTTAAGTAAAACATGGGCTTTGAAAAGATCTTTAATTCTTGCTATATGATATCTTGCTCTAGTGTCGCCACATCTATGGTGTTGTACCAATCTAAGGCACTACCTTGTAATTGTCAACATTCCAATCTTATTTTATCTTGATCCGACAAACCTAAATCTCCAAAAATCCTTTTACGTGTCCCCAACCAGGCATGTACTCCTATTATTCCCTCATTTCCTAGAAACTGTTTACCTCCAGACTTGTATAGTCATTACAAAGTTTGGTAAACTTCGATTCGCATTCAGGTTATTGTTCTTGAGTAGTCCTATAATGCCTCACCTCTATACCCATACCACCAAAGAGTGTCATGAAATAATAATGTCTAGTAATATGAAGAATAAGGGTTATTAAGAGTGACCACACATGAATATTCCCATAGGCTAACACCAATACATATTTTACTTCATAAAATACTTAAATCTACATACCCGATATCGACATAAAGCAAGAAACACATGCGTTTACCAGGACAAAATAATACATAATATATCATAAGATCACAGAGTCATAGATCTCAATGGAAAATATAATATCTCACATAACGTAACAAAGTGAGTCTACCAAAAGAGTATCTAACTCTCTACTCAAAATGATATACATAGATACATACAAGACACAATTATAAGATACATCCTAAGTATCATACATCAATAAATACATGGAGATACATCAAAATAACTATACATATAGCTTGGCAAAATATAGAAACTATACCGCTTGCTAAAATATGCCCATCATCCATAATTCAAGTGTCCCAATACCTAAAGTCATAGGCTGGCTCTGTGTATTTAAATCCTTGCTAAAGCCTCACAAAATCCCTGCTATTACGCATAGCGCTCTTCAACTACTATCTTTTTTAATTTAGCGGTATAAAATAATAGATCCGCTTTTAAGACCCACTATTTTCCTCTACACCCACTAAATCAAGGCATTTAGCACCCTCTTTAACTGCATTAATATAAAAAGGTTGATTTGACTAGTTTTCTTTTAAACCAAATCATCAAAGTTTGGGTAAAATTATAATTTTAAGGCATGAGTGCTTAATATAAGTTTGAATTGTAATCACAAAATCTGGACTGCATAAATCATAATATTCTTTGATTTTGTTATGTAAGGTTAAACAATATTTCTTTTTCTTGCACAAATTACATGAGGATGAGAATAAACAAACTTTAAATATTTGGTTTTATATCCAATGAAGCTTTTTTCATCACCGTTATTTTCTGCTATATCCCACTATAATTTTTTGCATCTCTACCGTTATAGAACCGCTAAGCGCTTTAAATGCGCTTGACTGACCTGAGTATTGTAATAAGTCATAAATGGATCAAACAATGTCTAAATCCAAAAGCGAGTATATAAGAGTAAAGCATGGTGATATAAAGCCATCACATGTATAAATCATAGCATAATATCCAAAATAATATCACAACACTAACCATACAATATCATACAATAATCACCCATGAAATACATATAAGCAAATTAGAATCACTACATAAATTGGGTGGTATCAATCAAAATCTCAAAATACTATGGACGGGCATATAACATGTCCACAAAAGTCATAAATAGAGTATGAATTGCAGTTCATACAAAACATGAGAATCAATAACAAGGATATTTATCTCAATTTAAGTCCCTTTAGAAGAAGAGGCTTTCGGCTGTTCAGCCCTGGGGGATATATCAAGTAACACAAAATGTCAAATGAATAAACAAAAGTTTCAATAATAAAACTAACTTTCTCGGTTTATAATCCTATTGGAAGTAGAGGCTTCTGACTATCAAGCCATCAGAGATATTAAGAAATGCTAAACTAAAATAAAACACAATTCGTGTATAGTACATAAATCAATATCCAAAACCACTATCTTGACTTACAATCCTAATGGAAGTAAAGACTTTTGAGTGTCAAGACCTTAGAGGTATTAAGAAATGCAAACTCAAATAAATACTCAAAAGTCTTTAAAGATATTTAATATACAAAATCATTTATATCAACCCACAATCCTTATAGAGGCGAAAATCTCGACTGAATGGTGCTAGAAGATAGAAATAACAAATCACACAAAAAGATATCTCAGCCATAGGCTCTTATGAGAGAATGCACATACATAAAATGATGAAAGACCATAGAACAAGTTCCTAATGTAAAATAATAGACAAGCTTCTCGGCTAGTCTTCAGGATAAGCTAACCAAAATGATAAACAAGCACTTCGCAAGTCTCTATTGTCATAAAAACTCAATAATAATAAAACTGATAATAATCATCTCTTTATTGAGGTTACAAACCAATAAGATAATAAAATGAACCCACCTTATGTACCAGAAGGAAGACCGACAAACATTGAGTAATGCTCCAAGAAAAACTAATGGCCATGAACCCATTTCCTACAGTCCCTTAGTTACTCCCAAAGTCGTGATCCCTAATTATCTATGTACATGTCATAAACATGTCGCAAGCCTACGCTATGCAATGATCACTACTTCTACTCGCCATTGGTAATGGACTACTGGCCTTAAGTAACATCATCGGGGCAATTGCTCTTATGAGAGCAGTAGCTCTCAACTGATAAAAAATCCAAAACTGACCTCACAGATCAGGGGTGCGACCCTGCAATCAAGGCCCCTAGGATGGATGCTAGCCAATCTGGTTACCCTAATCATGTGCTAGAACTAGTGGCATGGACTCAATGACGTAGGTTCTTAACATAAAATAATTCTTTCGACTTGATGAGTCCTAATAAAAATAGAAACTCTTGACTCACAAGTCCTAAGAGAGACCAAAACAAACTGCAAAATGTATAAATATATGCACTCGAATTCTAGTCTAAGGGGATGATAACTCCCACTACCAAATACTTTTGAGAATACTCCATAAGTCACAAAATAGCTCAGTATGTAGTCCTCGGAGAGACGAAACTCACGACCACTAACTCAATAAAATAACTTCTAAACGATTTTCCACAACATTTCTAATCCATCTCCCAAATATAAGTAACATGTACTTACTTATAGAAATCAAACAAGTATTACTTGAGTGTCCTGCACCACTCATTATAACTCAAACGTTTTCTAAAATCTAGTAAACTACCACTACACCAAACAACCCATTTTGTAACACTTTTCCGCTTTCAATTTGTAACGGTAATAACCGTTACAAATTTCTAACGGTTATATCCGTTACAACCATTTATAACAGTTATTGCCGTTAGTAAATATGGTAATTTCGTAAATAATGAAAAGAAGAAGGATAAGATTGTAAATTTATCTTTTAACAACAGTTATCTCATTTCTCCCTCTCATGTTTTATTTCTCTTTCATTCCTACGCGGTTTCATCTGCCACCGACTCCACCGTCTGCCACCGCCTCGACCGTCTGCCACCGACTCCGCCTTCTGCCACCGCCTTCGCCTTTTGCCACCGCCTCCTCCCTTTTTCCTATCAAATCGATGAAGATGAAGGAAGATCTCGATTGCGAACTACGAATCTAGGGTTTCTCTTTTCCACCTCCGTCTAGTCAGGTATGAACACTTTTGTATCAGGTAACATTTTTCATTTGCATTTTGTTCTTGATGTCTTTGATTAGAATTTCCATTTGTTTTCTTAATTCTGTCATTTTGTTGAACTCAGATGCGCTCTTTACAAGTAATATCAAAGCCATAACTTCCTCTTCTTTTATTCCTAATCCTCAACCGAAAATCAGAAATCCCCTTCTTAAAATTAGAAACTTAAATCGGATCCAAAATAAAAAATAAAAAAAATCAGGTGATTTGTTCTTCGGTGTCGGAGCTGGCAGTTTCAGTACTACCGTGGTTCGAAATGTGGGCGATTTGGTGCTGTTGGCTGCTGCAGCGGTGATCTGAGGAGATGTAAGTCATTTTTTTATTTTAATTTTCTCTGCTTTTTATTCTGAGAGAAAGCGGAGAGGGGGGTTTATATAATAATGAGGTCGAAAGCTGTGAATTTGCCTATGGCGTTTAGGAAGATGCAAGTTGCATAGGGGGAGGTGGGATTTTATTTAATTTTTGCAATTTGCAATTTTGTTTAAAATTTTATGTGAAAGGTTGGGCTTGTTCCAACATTATTTAGAAGGAAAATGTATTTTTCTATTAAACCAAAATACTACTAGTACCACCTTTGTAGGGATTTGCTTCTATTAAAAATTTATTTCCATTGACTTAAATATTTGTTGATGGTTAAAATTATAACCATCATTTTTATGTAGTGTAAACTGAAATAATACTTTCATATGCTGTAAATTTTAAATTTTAGTTGTAGTAGAACCATAAGCAGGACTAGTTGCAAAAGAAGTAGATTAAACTCGTTCAGTATAAAAAGCATAAGTCTGCTTCTCTTCCCTCAAAACTTCAAAGATGCATGTGTAAGCATCTGCTGATGCAGGGTCCGTTTCATCCCAATCCCCAAATTTTGGTACAGGTTTGCTTCTATCTGGCCTTAATGGCAAAATAATTGTAGTACAATTATTGATACATATATATTTACATATACAAGAATATAAGAAATTCAATAAAAGGAGCGCATACTGATTCTTCTTTGGTCTTGAACCTTTCAGGGTTGTTTCGGGCAACCCCTGACGTCTTAGCGTGATAGCAGTCTGATACACCATTAACTCTATTTACCTTTTTAAAAGGTATTAATTGTGATTTCATACTTTACGGAAGAAATTTATTAAACAAAAAATAATAATAATAATAAAAGAATAAATAAAAAAATAGAGAGAGAGCGGCTTTTGGGTTTAAACATTGATGAAATCACTTAAGATTTTATATATCATGCATGAGGAAGATTTAAGACTTAAATGGGAAGTGAACTTAGGCTCTAAATTCCTTTATGGTGGCATGAATGCTTTCTTTAGCTTTTATGAGGAAGATTTAAACATTGATGGATTCCCTTTGACATCAATTAATATGCTTTTCTTTTATTTTTATTTAAAAAAAAAACATTATGACGGTATCGTTATTAAACCAAAGCCAGAAACAAGATGACGAATTGTCACAAATGAAATGCACTGCAATTATTTGCATTATAATAATCCGCAACCTGCAATTATTTGCATTAATTATGCAACCGCAATGCTGATCTTAACTTTTTCGATCCCCTCTACCAAAATCCAAGTTTCAAATTAAATTCTATAGCTACTGTTAGGGTATTTCTCTCTATTTAGTTTAGATTATTTTCTTCAGAGAGAGGTCAAAACTTAGAGATGAAGTAGCAGCACGAAGTCAGAAGAAACTGCTGATGAGACGAGCATGCATGAAAATTTTGGAAGAAGCAACTTCTAGGGAAATGCAGCTTCTTCATGAGATTGATAGGTTTTTTGTCAAATTTAGTGTTATATGTTATGATATGAATATAGAAACAGTCCGTATAATCAGGTATATCTAAAACGGCAAACTTAACAATCTTATCAAGCTAGCACTATGCAAGATTTACCATGATGTTATGTTTGTGTCCAAGATTCCAAACTATTACGTTGTGCTTGGTCATTTGAATTTAATATCATTCGTTATTTGTATAAAAAATTAAACAGTAGGCTGATACTCAGAATAATTGCGGTTGGATTTCGTATAGGACCGGCGACACATTAGATGAATTTGTCTGCTTTTGTCACATATGCGTTTCATTCAGATTGGAAACATAGTCAGATTCACTGTCTCTTTTTATCCAAAGCTAATGCTCCAAATATAGTCCAATTGAAAGGCAGCATTACTAATAAGATAAATTAAGATACATAGCAAGTAATAAATATTCCCACGTTTTAAAATCTTTACATAGATATCCCTCAAAGAGTCAAACTCATATCGCCAACCATGTAAAGTCAAATGCACCTTTTGCTATATATATGTTCTTCATATTCATATGCTATGCACAACTCTCTAATGGCTTTTTTCAACCTATATGTTCTTTTTCAGCTATACTTTGTCCCTCTCCTATTTTCTTCATTTTGTAATTGTAGAGTTTTGCTGTAGGAGGAACATGTACGAAACATTGTACGTAAACACGCAAAATTTAGTACAACCGATAGCTTGGTAATTGAACTTCAAATCTAATTTTTTTTAAAACATGATACGGAAGAACGAACATGCCAGATTTTTGCTAAAATTCCCAAACATTTTTAAATGTATGACTCCTTTGTAACAAAGAAGCAAGTACAGAAGATTTGATAAACAAAACGTACCGTTAGAAAATACACTTATACTGAAAGATATATGGAAAACCAAAATTGCAAGTACTAAAACCGATATCTGAAAAGATTATGTATATTTTAAGCAAGAAGTTTATCATGAGATAGCGAGATTTAAATTATTATCCAAATCGATCAAGTTAATTAGTTTTTTGTATGTGTAATTAACATGCAAATCAAAAATGATTTGTTAAGGAAATTACTGGAGCACCCAATTTTTGTGCCCGTCTACAAATTTAGACATAATTTTGCAGTTATAATTTTCATACGACTGCTTTGTTCTTCTTCCACGACTACTTTGTTCAGGTAATTAATCATAACCAATACAGCAAAAAAACTGTATTAAAGTAATAAATTCTTGAAAATAATGTAATGATATATGCAGGGTTGTGATGCGTCTGTGATGATAGCATCAACGGGCAGCAATAAAGCAGAAAAAGACATTCAGACAATTTATCACTCGCAGGAGATGGATTTGACACTGTAATAAAAGCCAAGGCAGCTGTGGATGCAGTGCCACAATGCACAAACAAAGTTTCTTGTGCTGATATTCTTGCCATCGCCGCAAGAGATGTTGTATCACTGGTAATTAATTAATTATTATACATTATCATTTGTTAATCATAAAACAAAGAGAAAATAATGCAAATTATGACCATAAAATAAACGCTGGAGGGCCAAATTATAATGTGGAACTGAGGAGATTAGATGGACTGAGCTCAACTGCTTCCAGTGTAGAAGGAAACCTGCCTCAGCCATCTTTCAATTTGAACCAACTTAATTCCAATTTTGCGAAAAACGGGTTGACTCAGACCGACATGATCGCACTCTCCGATAATTATTTCATTAATCACGTATCAATGTTACATTATTAATTGCAACTGTATTAGAAAAAAAAAGTTTGAACATGCATACTGATATGCACACATGCACAAGAAATTTAATTAGCCAGTTTTCATGCACAATTTTCTTCGTGTATTGATTGTCAGGCAAACTGTGATAGAATAGGACTAACAGATGAATTATCATACCTTAATTCCATTCTGAAAAAATTTATATTCATATAAATTGATGAAAGTCAAAGTGCATTATTTATGGTTATTGCTTATTCTTATTCATAAACCTATATTTTATTTGCGTACACAAGTTAATCCCTTTATTCTACCAAGTCATCAGTCTATACAAAGTAAACGTTTGTTATATGGTCAGAAGTTTGTAGTTGTCATCATATAACAAAAGCCCGCGATTGGAATTACTAGTACCATCGGGTCGGTAAAAGAACACAAAACCTTCCCACCATATTTTCATACGACTGATGCTTGCTACACGTGCAACATTGGTCAGTGGCTGCCATTTGAATTTTCTTAACAGCAAACAAAATGAACTTTGCCATAATCACGCAAGTTCAAATCTCAAACAGTTTCTCTATCAATACCTGAGAAATCACTGAACTCAACTGAATTTATTTACAACTATGCTTTTTGTCCAGAAAAGCATACAATACAAACCTGTCATGACCAAAATAGTTTAATGACAACAAGAAGTCTGCCCTCATGATTTTGCCCCCGAGCTTCAAAAAACGACAATTCATGCAGTGCAGCAAATAAAGGATTATGTCTTCACATAAACATGGACAAGAGCACAGACATGGCTTAAAGTAACACTCATGTATGACAACAAAATTCATACAAGAAAAACAATTTTTTTTTCATTCGTAAATATAAACTTAATACAAAATTCATCCACCAATATGAAAACCAAGGATGCCTTTAACATAGCCTATATGAAAGGTGGCTAAGGCTAATTTCAAGTAACCAATTCCAGTAAAAAAAAGCCAAGACAAATGCCTGTTTTTCTGTTCTGGATTCCTAATTATACTTTAATTTACAGGAGGAGGTAGTACTAATCCGAAGGGAATAATTTCTTTTACCAGTACACAAAAGAAGAACTCATGCCACTTCTAATATATCCTCAAATGCCTCAACACCATTTAGTGTTCATCATTAGATATATGAAGCATAACGCCAAGATCGGCTAATAAAGCCTCTCTCTCCCAAGTTAATGGTCCATACAGATGTAGCACTTTTATGGTGGAATAATATGCATTCAACTCTAGTTGATGAATTTCTTCATCCACGTTGCCACATTGCAAATTTGGATCATAACTAATTTGTGGTCTAGATTCAAAATCAGAACAACTACCGACCGATGATGCAGCACTTTCAACATCATTAAGTGGCACTTTGGAGTTCCTATTAAAGTCCAACTCAGGAACCTTCTTTGCTTTCTTAACGTCATTAACTACCTTCGTTATTTTGATAAATTCACCATGGATTGCATCATGAACTTCTTCTCAAGTCCTTCAGCAGGGCATGCCATAGACTCAGCACACAACTCCACTGCTTTTCGAGGTACAGTAGGTTTAAACTTCTGAAGTTTAGCATACTCTGTTAATAGGTACGGTAGGTTGATATCCTACATACACATAATAACCAACCGCGTTTAAAAAAGAAAGGTACATATTTTATTGCTTGTGATCAACTTCTTAAATTTTTAGACATGGAGCTATAATATAACAAGAGTGAAGAACATTCACTTTGACATCCAGGGTTTGGACGCGAAGCATTTAGCTCATAATTTTTTCCCAAAATGCACGACTTATTACTTATATTTTGAACTAAATTATATAAGCTTAACATTCATTCTTCGCACCCTGTGTGTATGTAGAACAAGAAAAATGTTAATAGTTTAATTTGAATGAACAAATAAATTAATATATAGAACACATATTTTGGATTTATTTAACTTAGTCCAGAATATCTTTTTGCTGACATAAGATAATTAATCAGTACTTATCCCGTTTTTACTTATCTCGAATGACCAGGGTTATTTATGAAAAAAGTAAAAACGTGCATGTTTACGACTAATTTTAGGATAAATTTAACTGCCTGATGTAGCTACAGATAATTTTACCTTGACTTCTATTAGATCAACTCCATTTTTCCCAAGGTATTTGATGAACTCTTGGAAATTTTCTTCAATGGGCAAGTAATGACCACTATATGGCCAAATAACCTGAAAAAATATTTCAAGAAAAAATAATATTCATAGCAGCAGAGAATCAAGAGAGGAAAAAGAAAAAAAACACTCTCCTTCCTCAAGCTCAATTTTTCTCAGTAAAGAAAGAATAGTTTTTTACCTTTAGAATTCCTTCTTTGACAATTAGCCTTCCTGCACCCATAATAGCTCCTCCAGAAAGGAAACTAGAATGTTGAAATTTTCCTTTTTTTCTTCTGAAAAACATAAAGACCAAAATAAGATAAAATATAGACAAGCATTCTGCATTTTTTTTAAAATAAGATAAAACATAAAGACCCATAATAGCTCCACTACTACTTCATATTCCAACCTC
Source organism: Allium fistulosum (assembly GCA_030737815.1). Lineage (NCBI taxonomy): Eukaryota > Viridiplantae > Streptophyta > Magnoliopsida > Asparagales > Amaryllidaceae > Allium > Allium fistulosum. The sequence continues at coordinate 724,956,393 of CM060901.1, forward strand.
TCATTCTGCATTTTTTTTAAAATAAAATTATTACAAAAAACAAACCAAACAGACGGGTAAAGGAAATTTGGTAGCAGATAAAGTGCGTACTGGTCCAAGATATTGAACGCATTGACTCTGAAGAGTATTTCTTGGGCATATTTCAGTGGATTTAGATGAAAAATCAATTCGATCCAATTTTTAATTGGATTAAAATTTCCAACCTGCGTCCAATTTGCTTAACCATTATATGATGTGATCCAATTTTTCTGTCCTGTTGTGATTTTGTGTCTCCACTTGTTCTGTTGTTTGAACTTGAACTCCGCTTTGTTTGAGGATTTTGTCAGGGTAATGTATTGCACTGCAATTGTGTTGTATTTTGTCATTTAAGTGTTAACTATGAGATATCAATGGACATTTAGTAAATCAGTTTTAACCTATCACCTCTTTGTTTACCAACTGCCGTACATACATATACACACTTTACTTAGATTGGACTTTCAACTTTGTTAGTTATAAATAACCTTATATTCCTGCAAATCTATGTATTGCTTTATTTAATATGCAATATGTAAAATATTTTCAAGTTCAACTTTTGTTTATAATTTATTTGGGTATTATGCAGGCATTAGTTGAAGCAGTGGAGGAAAGACAAAAGGAAAACTCTAGTGTCAATTGTAGCAATGAAAGTAGACTGACCGAAGAATTTAGATCGATGCATTCAACTATGATGAGTATGCAACAAAGTTTGTTACAATTTATGAATCAGTTTGGAGGGAATGCGACACCAAGAAACGAAGTTGCTTCCAACAGTCAGCATGATAGTCCTGGAGCTAGCTTGGGTGTTCAATCCAATGGTGTTATTGGATCTTCCACAAGAGATAGGCAATCTGTAGTCTTATTGTCAGAAGAGTTGAAAGAGGTTGTTAAAGGCCATCTTGGGACACAGAAAATATGGCACCATAGAGAGGTGATGAATGGGGAAAGAGTTGTATGGGTGGAGAAAGTGTTTGATCCAGAAGCACCTATTTATGAAGCACCACAAAATGGTAATTACAAGCTATTTGATATAATTGATGGAGGTTTTGTTATTTGGCCTGAGTGTCGTGTTCGTTGTTTGTAGGATCTAGAATTTATTTTGAAGTAGTGTTAGAACTTGTAATATTTTGATTTCGTACTCTTTAGTTATGTATGATGAACTTATGCAATTTAAGTTGGATGTTTGGATGTGTAATTGCTTATTGTTATCGAAATTCTGTAATTTTTGATATGTATGTATCTACTGTATTATAATAGACAATTTTGTAGTGTAAATGGTAGCAAAAATGCAGGTCTGCATGGTTTGGTAGCTGTAACGAACATATTCGTTACTAAAGACGAAATTTATAACGAGCATAGTTGTTACTATTGATGAAATTTGTAACGAACAAGTGCGTTACTAATGATGAAATTTATAACGAGCATAGTCGTTACTATTGATGAAATTTGTAACGAACAAGTGTGTTACTAATGATGAAATTTGTAACGGACAAGGTCGTGATAATTTAGAATGACAACCCCTTCTTCCATCATGAAAGGGGAAACTAAGTAACGGAAAATACCCGTTACAAACCGATGTAAATAATAACAACCTATTTCGTTACAAAAATTTAGATTTCTAACGACAAAGTCCGTTGGTAAGTAATATATCTAATAACGGGTAGAGGCCGTTATAAATATTTGTAACGAATTTCCTCACGCCTGTACCGCTCACGACTATATCTGTTATAAATTTCATTTGTAACGACTATATTCGTTACAAATAAACCTTTTTGGTGTTGTGTACACTTGTCAAATCAATAAATATTCTATAGTATGAGTCAACGAAATAATCAAAAAATATCACCGAGCATCTCATGCCACCCAATATTACTAATTCGTCTATTCAACATCCTCACTATATAGAATTAAAACACAATAAAAATCAAATATTCTATACGAGGAGTTAAAGTAATTTGATTAGTATTACCAAACGCCATACTGCTTGGTATTGCTAAACCATTTACTCAAAATTTTCATCATATACCCATACCGCTTGGTATTGCTAAACCATTTACTCAAAATTTTCATCATATAGAATTTCACATATAAATCGATTTCATATCAAACTATATATAACATGATTTACAATTTTAATTCTCCTAAAACCTTTCCAAATACTTCACAATTTTCTTATCTTTGAAATAGATTGTTATGATTAAAATCCCTTTTGGAAATCCTCTCAAGGTCCTTTATATAAAATATATATACTTTACAAAAGAAATTCCTTTTTGAAAATACTTCAAAATTCCTTTGTTTATACCTGTAAAAGTTCTATACTTCCCAGTACTCTTGGAAATCTACAATTTTCATTTTAAATGAACACCTATATCCAAAACTATATCCAAATAATATATTTGTTATCCAAATACTCTTACAAAATAATAAATTATTTGAATAATAGTTGGACAATCTTCATTTTCAAATAATTTTCCTTCTCCAAACTTTTATAAAATATGAACTTGTAATCTATTTTAGTAAAATAAAATCCTGGATTTATAATAAAATTTAATAATACTTCTACAGAGATTTTAATCAAATAAATAGCTTCTAAAAGTTATATAATTAATATATACAATAATAATATTTCATAATAATTAAAATATATTTCAATATAAATTCACAAGGCACAAGAATTATTAAAACTAAATTTCAAAGGAAATAAAACAACCAAAACCATTAAACTAAAAATAGAAATAATAAAAATTAACATATTTGGTTAGAGTTGAATAGCTCCAGACTCTAGGTTACTGGTGACCACTGGTGGACCGGTCACCATGACGGATTGACCGGTGGTCGTGAAATCTGGAACTATATTACCTCCAAAATTTGGCCGTTTCGAATATTTCAGCCACTTTCTAGCTATCTGAGTGGCTTTTCGACGATCTTAGACCAGTCCAGACCCTTACATGCATCAATACATCAACAAATAGCATTCAAAATTCAAATAGACAACATTTCATTTGCAATCACATGTTTTAACATATAAAACAACCAGTTCAAGCATAACAACAATAATTCAACCAACATAAAACAATCACAATAATGGTGCATGCAACGAATTTAGTATAGGTGTGAGTAATTAAACTTACCTTAGACCCCAATAGCAAACAACCTCCTATAGCTTCGGGAAACTTTTGCTTCTTCAAAATCTCCTACTATATAGAAAATAGGGATTCCCAAAACTCTTTAAAATCTGAAATTTGATGCTCTTAAATATGTAGATTTCGTTGACAAACACCTTTTTGATTTTATAGAATTTTTCTAGAATTTATTGAATTTTATACTGGTGGATTTTGGTTCTAAGGTTTTGAAAGCAAAAGAGGAAAATGATTTGCCTTCATTTATTTAGTTGATAGAATGAAAGTACAGGAGTTGTGAAAAGGAGAAAGCCTATTCTTTTCTAATTTTATTTGGGCTAAGTTGGGTAGTGTTAACCAGGTTTTTAACCAAGAAGATTTCAACCAGAAGTTATAATGCCAAAACAAAGATGAAACGACTCGAGAACTCGAAAACACGGTTAGAAGGACTAGAAGATGAGACCTAAGAAATTACAACTCAATTGGAGCAAAGGAAAGCACTCATTACTGACAGATCTTTTGTCCAATTTGGTTGTCCTTAAACTCCATAAACTTTGAGTACTACCTAAATCAATCATCGTCATGTGCTTTTCTCGGAGAATAGACAAGCAATCTTTAGGATTGATGAGAAGAAAGTAAAGAAAGCGGGATAATACAAGTGTTATCAAGCAAACCGTCGGGAATGACTCAACCCTTATGGAAAAGAGTTCAGAATACATCGAACCGGAGAAAGGAGAGCAAAGCAAGAGAGAAGGAAGAGTTTGCACCAACACAAACCTCTCAGCGTCGAGAGGCCTATCTTGCAAATTGGGTCGGCTTGATCTCTTCTCTATCTACGGGCTAGCATCTGGACCTTGTGCAACTCGAGCCTGTAGACCTGTAGAGCAGTTTCTCCATAAATACCAGCCCTATAGCAACCAAACAAGGATCTTTCTTCTTGACTCCAGACTTGGGATCTTCTTCATCTCCTATCTCTCTAAACAACAGTCACCTAACAGATATTTTTAGCAGTTATAGGCTTAAGAAATTTTCAACCCTTTGTACTAGTAACTTTAATCTCTCTCTAAACCTCTATTAAATCCCTAACTAATAAGAATATAAAGTGGACGTAGGCCAAAGACTACTGAACCACTATAAAAACCTTGTGTCTCTCTACTTTTCTACGCTTTTTCACACTTTTCTACTGTTCCTACTATATCTAATCCTACAACGAGTCATATTGGGATGTTGTGCCACTCTTAGCATCAATATTTTGGTGCTTTCAGTGAGAAATCCAACTCAGGGTTAAATCTAGCTTACTATCTTGGATTTAAAGAGGCCCAATGGTTAGATCCAGAAGTTTTGCTTGAAAAATTTAGAAATTTGCTACTTGCAGTCAATGGCGCCTAGAAGATCCAATAGATCCATAGGAGTAGTAACTAGTAGTGATGAAGGAAATGCTCACCAAGTTGAAGTTAGTAATCAACACGCGATACAAGGATTATCTGCTATTAGGAAGTAGTTACCAGAGGCGATCTTGAAAGATGCTACAGGAATTGAACTAGAAGATAGTGGAGAGTCAGGAAGTCTTAATGGACAAGATGGAAGCTCTACTATCCCAACAACCATATATAACTAGAAGAAATAAAAGAGAAGCTTCTTTCCCTAGATCAAAATAAGAGAATTCATCCATTTCTGGTTAGAACAAGTGAAAGAAAACGAGAGAACAGAAGGAAGTAGTTGCTGGAATTGCAGAAGGAGCTACATGAGGAAGCAAAATCACCCCCCCCCCCCGCAAGAAAACCACTCGGTAACCTAGAGGAATTAAAGAGAGAATAGGGAGAGGCTGTTGATGCAACCAAAGTTTCTGATTTGGAAGAGGACTAGCAGTTGGACAATGATGATCTTGAGCTGGATGTTGAGGCTAATGAAGACGGAGTTCAGACAACTGCAGCTGAACCAACCACATGCCAATGAAATACCGTAAGGGTGGTTCTCTTAGAGATTGGGGAACCTAGATGTCAGTTGGCAAGTTGAAATCGTTTATGGAGCCAAACGCTCGGTGCAGCCCCTGGTAGTCGTCCTACAGAGTACTATGCCAGTGAGGAATACATAGCTGACATGGTTAAGTGGTTGGTTGAGGAAAGCAAAGGTAAGAAGAATAAGGATTGGGGTTCTGCACTAAGTAGGACCCCATTCACGGAGAATATTCTGAGAGAAGTATCCCAGGAAGTTTATGATGCCAACTATGCCATCGTACAATGGAACTACTGATCCTAGACAACATTTGCTCAAATATGAATGGCACATGGATGGTGTTAGGGCAACAGACATTGTTCGATGTAGGTGTTCCCTATTTTCTCGGAAGGAGTTGTGCTGATCTGGTTCACTAGGCTTGTGCTGAGATCCATATAGACTTTTGATGAGTTAGCTAGGAAATTTATGGAACAGTTTCGACTGCATGCTGAATGACCCAAGGACATGATGTCCTTGTTGAGCTTGTCTCAAGGGCCTAAGTAATCGTTGAAAGGTTTCTTGAACCAGTTTTATGTTTCTGTTACTGAAGTAAGTAATTCGAAGGAGGATCTGGTATTCATGGCATTGGTCTGAGGTATACACCCAGACACGAATTTCAATAGATGGCTCAAGATGAAACAACCTGCAGTCATGGAAGAGATCCATCGAAAGGCGGGTCAGTTTCTACGCTTAGAGGAGGCAAGTTTAGCTTTAGGAAATGCCTATGACGAGCAGTCAAAGAGGGTTATCCAAAGCAACATGGCAGTAAGGAAATCTGGAGATATCACTAGTAATGTGGCAACTACTATTGGAAACTCTGAAAACCAAAAGAAACAAAATCAAGGTCCCGACGGCAGGTGTAATGACAACAAGAAACATTCGAGGAACTTGAAACCAGAGAATTACACACCTCTGAATGATACATTGCAAAACATCTATCTAGCCACTCAAGAAACAAAATGGTATAAGAAGCCACCCAGAAGGGAGGCAACTGAGCAAGCAAGGAGCTTTGGAAAGTTTTGTCGTTTCCTTGAAACTTATGGAACAAACACAAACGAGTGTCGGCATTTGAGGGATCCCATCGAAGAACTGATAAGGAATAATAAGCTTCAGTAGTATGTCAAACAACTACAGGAAGGTGCTCAAGTCCCAAGACTCGCGGGCCCACTTGCCCCAAGGAATCAATCCAGATCGAGCGGAGAAGGACCCAAACAAAATGATGGAAAATTGGTTATCAATACCATAACCGGAGGGGCCCATCTAGCTAAGAAAAGCTAGAGGTAAATGGAACGGTACACGAGCTCGCTGAAGCACATACCATAAGAGGGTTGCTTTGCTGTAGAATATAGAGCTCTGGCTAAGCAGTAAAGGCTGATAACCGATGATTTCTTATTCAGGAATAGAGATGCTGATGGAGTCGAAGCGCCGACTTTCGAAACCATGGTGGTACAGTCGAAATTGGACCTACAACTGTACGTCGAGTCTTGGTAGACACCGAGAGTTCGGTGAATATACTATTCAGGGGAATATTTGATTAAATGAAGATCAACACAAAGGAGGTGATAGCATGTAAAAACCAAGATTCAAGGGTTTACGGGCAAAGCAAAATAGCCGATCAGAATGACCAATTTGCCTATGGAATTGGGCGAAGAAGATCGCAGAATAGTCTAAATTTAGAATTTCATTATCGTAGACAAGTACTCAGCATACAACGCCCTTTTGAGCCAACCAGCTCTCGTTGATTTCAGAATAGCACTGGCCTTGGTGTTTAGTGATGAAATTCCCCACAATACAGGGTTAGAGTGGTGAAAGGTGACCAAAGCACTGGAAGAGAATGCTACATCGTTGAACTTAGAGAAGTAAAGCAACGTGAGAAAGGAAGAATATGGGGAGAACTCTCCCCATTTAGGATTTTCAAGTATAGCAATCAAAGCCTGGACCTTGGCTCGAGAACCATAGCTATTTTAATAAGGCTATGGATCCGAGGAAGCAGTCAAGGGAAGGGCGACCAACACTGACCGAGCTAACGATGAATGTTCCAATCGACATGGATGATCCCACTCTGGTCTTGAAGATTAGATCTTAGATCAATGCTAACTTAAAAAAGAAATTGGTGAATCTCCTCCTCGGAACCATCTGGATAACCTTTTAGAAATGTTTGAAGTTTACGGAAAAATGGAATAAAGCTAAATCTATTAAAATGTTCTTTCAGAGTAACGTTAGGAAAGTTTCTAGGATTTATTGTCAGTGCACGGGGCATCAAGGCTAATCTGGAATTGATTAACGCCTTGAGGAATGTAACTGCCCCGACCACGAAGAAGCAACTTCAAAGCTTGAATTGAAAGATCGCTGCTTTGAGTTAGTTCATATTAAGGGCAACAGATAAGTGTATACCCTTCTTTGACGCCCTTGAGAAGGGGAAGGAAAACTTTGAATGGAATCAAGATTACCCGAAAGCCTTTGAAGAATTATTAAAGCACATAGAAACGCCATCGGTCTTATCCAAACTGCAAGACGGGGAAGATTTATTTTTTTACTTAGCAGTGTCTACTTGCACACTAAGTGTGGCATTGGTATGCGAGGAGGCCATTATTCAAAGACCAGTTTTCCACATCGGAAAGCGGTTTACTAGAGTTGAAAAGAATTACCCGAAGTTGGAAAAACTTGAAAATTGTTTACTGATTGAGTCTAGGAAGTCACGACCTTATTTTTAGGCTCATTCGATCAAGGTACTAACAGATCGGCTCTTGAAACAGGTATTATACCGACCTGAGACTTCAGAAGGTTGCTAAAATGGAATATTGAGTTTAGTCAATATGACATTACTTTTTATCCGAAGAGAGCGATAATGGGCAGGCATTGGCAGATTTCATTGTCGTAGTTCCCCATTGGAAGTTATTTGTCAATGGTGCTTCAAACGAATATAACTTGGGGGAAGGAGTAGTATATGGGACGTCGAAAGGACGGTCAATCTATTACACAGTAAACCTGGAGTTTCATGAAGCTAATAGCAAAGCTGAGTACGAGGCGTTAATAGCGGGATTGAGGATAGCAAAGGAACTGGGGATAAAGACGCTGTGCATATTCAGCGATTCCCAGCTAGTGGTTTTCCAAATCAAGGAGTATCGGGCCAACGTCCGAGACTAGCCCTTTACCTATCAAAAGCGCTGGAACAACTCGAGGATATAGAGCATTATACGATAATGCACATCCCTAGAGAGGAAAACATGAAGGCTGATTTATTAGCTAAGATAACTTGCTCGGAGGAAACACAGCTTATGGGATTGGTCCTGGTGGAAGTTTTGACAGCTCCAAGCATCGATCAGATGGACGTCGACTGGATTCTGGAGACTACAGAAGAGAAGGAGTCATGGATGACCCAATTGAGGACTATTTGATCAATGAAACTCTCCCAAGAGACAGGAATGGACGGAAGAAATTCCTTTGGAAAGTGCTGCGATTTTTGATGTAAGACGGAATATCGTACATGAGAGGATTCTCCATGCCCCTGCTTTTGTGTGTAACCAAGGATGAGGCTAGGAAGATCCTCATGGAAATCCATGAGGGCAACTGTAGTGATCATACCGGGGGGCAGACTTTGGCAAAGAAGGTACTTAACTATGGATATTTCTAGCCGAAGATAAACTCTACTGATTACACTAAATAGTGTGGCCAGTGCCAGAGATTTGCGAAGATTCCAAAAGCTCCATTAATGGAACTTAAGCAAATGGTTAGTCCATAGCCACTTGCAATTTGGGGAATCGACATCATCAACATGCTACCGATAGCAAAGGGAGGAGCTAAATATCTATCATAGCAGTGGATTACTTTATGAAATAGGCTAGAGCGGAACTACTTGCCACAATTACGACAAAAAGTTGATCAACTTTGTAATGAAAGAATATTATTTGCAGGTTTGGAGTACCTTAGAAAATCATCATGGACAATGGAACCCAATTTGAGAGCGTCGAATTTAAAGATTTCTACAAATAGTACATAATCAAGAAGAGCTTCTCCACGGTGGCACACCCGCAGGCAAATGGGCAAGCGAAAGATGTGAATAAGATCATCAAATCCACCTTGAAGAAGTGGTTGACTAGAGCTAAAGGCAACTGGGTTGATGAGTTTCCGTAAGCACTGTAGTCTTATAGGATGACACATAAGTCTACAACTAGACGCTCGTTATTTTCTTTAGCATATGGATTGGAAGAAATGATCCCGATAGAACTGGAAGTCCCTTCTCATCATAAAAGGAATTTTGACTCAAAGGTGAAAAAGGAGCTCCGGCTTGAGTCTCTCTATTTGGTTGATGAGAAAAGGGAAGAAGTAGAATTAAGGTCTGCCCACTAGAAAAGGGTAGCATGACACTTCAATGCTAAGGTTCGCAACCACACCTTTGAGGTAGGAGATCTCGTTCTGAAATAAGTCTTCCTAGGTATGGGAGCGCTTGACCCGAATTGGGAAGGACCCTACATGATCAATCTGAAGGTTGGGGATGGAACATTCAAGCTGGCAACTATTGATGGAATCCATATCCTGCATGCATGGAATAACGATCTTCTTCTTCACTACTACACTTAGTTACTCTTTATTTGTTTTCGAAAGTAAGCCAGCTAAGGACACCGGTAGAAATATAACAAGACAGGACTTGCCACTTATTTCATTCGCGAATAAAGTCGGCTGCTTGACCCAATGGAACGCTTGTTCTCAAAAGCAAAACGCCCATGTTGAGCGATTAGAAATACAACTTGGGAACATGCACATTTGGCCTCAGATAATGAACGAGGAGTATATTCCTAAGGACTGATCAGATAATTCGACCCAACCTTCAAGAGTTCATCCTTGCCCGAAGATAGGCAATGGCGAGAAGGTTTCCACATTCAACCCGGGTCAACCTTCAGGATTTTGTTGTTTCCCAGAGATAGGCGATGATAATAAGGTTTTCCCATTCACTCTAACCTTCAGTAATTCGTCATTGCTTGTAGATAGGCGACAACGATAAGGTTTGCAAACCTCAACCTTCAAGAATCTGACAATGCCCGTAGATAGGCGGCGTCAGCAAGATGAAACCTCCATCCTTTAGGAATCTGGTGTTGCCCAGGGGAAGGCGATGCCAGGAAAGAAAAGCCCAACCTTTAGGAATCATATGCTGCCCAAAGATAGGTGGCGTCGAGAAGGCGAAACTCCCAACCTTCAATAATTTGTCGTTACCTGGAGATAGGAGACGACGAGAAGGTTTTTCTCCTCGGTCAATCTTCAGGAATTTATCATTGCCTCCATATAGGTGATGATGAGAATGTTTCCTCATTCACTTCAATTCAAGACTTCGTCATTGCCTAAAGATAGGCAATGGAAAGAAGTTTTGAAAATTCATTACATTCTGGAATTTGACGCTGCCTATAGATTGGCGACATCGGGAAGGATAGTTGTTTCAAACCAATTAGATAATTCAGCCCAGCTCACTTGGAAGTAGCTAAGGGATTGTTCGGATAATTCGACCTTGACTTGCAAGGGTTTGCTATTTTCTCGGAGGTAGGCAGTGTCAAGAAGAAATTCTTGCGATTAAAACATCAACGTACTATTTCAGGAGATAAAAACTAATGCATTAGTAGAATTTCAACTACAATTGTCAGCAGTTTGATTGTTGCCTAAGAATAGGTGGCATAAAGAAAGGAAACTTGGAATTGGATGGTTCGTGCGCTAGCTTTCGGCGATTGAAACTAGTGTCCTATAAGACTTCAACGACAACAACGTGAACCAGGCGGGACTCACTCGGTCGAGGATACGATTTCCACCACTTTTTTAAACAAAGATTTTCAATTAGGATATACTTCATAATTATCACATATGAATCTTCCTATATACTAGTTAAACCATCGTTACTTGTAATCAAACTTTATTTTTATTTTTGTTGAGACAAATAATTTTTCAAAAATTCTAATTTAATATCCAAAATCCTATATTTATCCTATAGTGTTTTTTTAAAAATAAATCAAATGGCTAAAAATAAAATTTGTTTTGGAACTTTTGTTTCTTATTTTTTTTGTTTTAATTTTTTTGGAGTTTTTTGGAAGGAAAATGCAAAAAGAAACCATGAAAAATTGAAAATGAAGATGGGACTCCCCCTACACTTGATTTTGACTGTGTCCCCGCAGTCAACCCAAGTGAAAGGAGACAAATAAAATAAAAATATGACCTATATTTACATGAAAATGAAACAGTTTTTTATTTACATGATATCAGAAAGTATATCGTCAAAGAGTAAATGAAACGGCCTTCCAAAGACTAATTCATTTATCTCGTCAAGTATGAGAGACACAGCTTAAGCACAGAAAACCAAGCCATAAAAGATTTCGTAGTTGAATGTTGATTTGGAAAAACGAATGTCATTTTATTAAAAATCGGTTGAGTTGTTTTATTTTCGATGATTTTTGTGGTCGATAGAACAATTAGTTGAAGTTCAAGTTTATTTTCACCAAATTGAAATTCAATTATCATTGAAAACTTCTTCAGAATTATTGATTTCAAAATCAAATTGGTGGTTTAAATCTTCCCCTTCGGAATTCAACAACTCATTTTCGAAAAGTCCAATAAATTTGTGTTCACAAAATTCATATTCCTTTATAGGATTAATCACAACTTCATTGCATATATCAAGTTCAAAATCCAAAGTTGTTGTATTCAATTTTTTGAAATCAGAAAAAGGAAGATCGAATTTTAAATCGAGTTTCTCACCCTCAAAAGAATTGAAATCCAACTCAATTACCATGTTTTCAACAACTTCATTAAGATTGTTATTTTCAATTACGAAAGTAGTTATTTGAAAATCGTCAATGTTGGTAAAAGGTGGATTATTATTTGACTCATCACACATTGGGATTTGATTTAGTTTCTCACGTTGTTTCATGTATGTTTCAAACAACAAACCTGCGTGATCCTTGTAAATTTCATCCATTTGCTCAACAAAATCTAATTTATAATTATTAATTTGAAAATTTTCAATTTGAACTTGTTGAGAATAAAAATTATCAATTGCATCGTAGTCGAAATTATTCTCATTGTCAGAATTATTAAAAAAGTTGTTTCCATTTTCATTTTGACTTTGAAACTCATTTTGATGTTCGAAATTGAATTGGTAATGGTTATACTCAAAATCATTTGAATTTTGAAGTGAATTCAAATTTTGATTATTTTGAAAACTTTGACTTGAATTATTGCATAGATTTGAATTACACAAATTATTTATCATCGATCATTTTGTGTAGAGAGTTCAAGTAAAGACGAAATCGTTTCCATGCTTTTTTCAAGAGTTGAGGGTTGGTCCTCGTTTTGAAAATTTTGTTGTTCGAAATTTGAATTGTTTGTACAATAGTTGTCATTAAAATATCCATAAGAATTTGGAGTGAAATTATATGGATTATATTGATTTTCACAACTATCGTAAAATTAATGTAAGTAGGGAAACTCAGACATTTTCAAAAACTGTTTTTTTTCTTTTTTTTGTAAAGAAAAACTATTTACCAAAATTCAAAAGGGAAATTTGATATTTATTTTGTTTTTTTGTTTTTTTTTTATTTTCAATTTTTTTTTGAAAGGTTTTATATTTTTTTGGATTTTTGCTTTTCTGAAAAAACTAAAAGTTAAGGAATATTTGCGATGTTTTTTAGTTTAGGATTTTGATTTTTTTTTCTTTTTTTATATATACATGAACTAATGCAACTAAATGAATGTAAGGATTTAATTATAAATTTTCCACATAAGTAGCTCCTAACCCAAAATTGTATAATCACACTTTGTCCTAATCCAACAAGATAGTTCTCAACCAGATGACAGACAGGATTTATCGGTGCACCACGAATCACCGTAGCAATGCAGTCGAAGATTTAAGTACCTTTAGAGAAACAATCAGTATAATATTTACGAATCATCGCAATATTTATAACTGATTATTGCTTTGTCGTAGCCTAGACACCAAAAAATTAAATTGTCGAAAGAGGATAACTTGTCAATATACAATTAAGCCCTAGGTGAGCTTGTGACACCCTTAAGATGTCTAATCGCTATTATTAATCAAGTTCTAAGATGAAATGCAAAACTAAAATTAAACGTGTTAACAATGCAACTATGAATGAATTTTGTTTTTGAATTTTTTTATAATGCAAGCAACCAATAATGCAAAACAAATAAAAACAAGAGATAGGGGCACGATACCAGAGCGTGCAGAATTATTAGCAATTATTTTAAAGCAACAATTTTTTTTATATGAGTAAGCAAGTAATTTATTTTTGACAGCAGTTCTTCTTCTTCTGAATTCCTGCTTTGGTAACCTAAAGAAGGGATCGAACAAGATATACACAATATTTTTTTAGTTTTCTTTATATATATATATAACAAAGAAGAAACTAAAACAAATTAAACTAAAAATAATTGAAAACAACTTGTTTTTTTATAACTACTACCAAATGAAACTGAAAATAAATTTTCTCCTTTTTTTAATTGAAAAGACGAAGGAATTTGTTTAAAACACGACTTAGACAAAAAACACAAGAATTAACTAATCCCACAAAGGATCAAGCCCATAAGCCCGTAAACACTAGCCAACCAAAATTTCTTTTTTATATACTTCAAAGCCGGTGCACAACTGTCGAAATACTCAAAGCAACTTAGACCCAAATATCAAAATCAATGCCAAAAATCAAAATCAATCCCACGAATTTGAATTTGAGGGTTCGATTTGGGTGTGGGGTTAGCTGTTATTGGAGGATTGGAGAAGTCGATGGGGGTTGCAGTGAGTGATGGAAGAGGTTGGCGATGTTTTGAGCGAAGTTCTAGAGGCGATTTTGTGGTGAGGTGTTCGATTAAGGAATGGAGTGGTCACGGAGGTGTAGGCAACTGTCGAGTTCATGGCGATAGCTGTTGTTAGTAGTTGAGGGGAGATGCTTGAGCGAGGTTATCTGCAGAGGAATTAGAATGCTTGGTGATGGTCGGAGTAGGGAGATTTGATGGTACAGTGGTGCATTTGAAGTCAGGCAATGGTTTGTAGACGATGCAGATGGGCCGATGAAGAGGTAGGGCACAGATGGAGGAACTGCATAGTTAGATGATGAAGCAGTTATATGGTTTGACGGAGGTTATGGTTGGAACTGGTTTGCAGTTGGAAATGGAAGTATGTTGGAAGAGGTGGTTCAGAAATAGTGTTGCTCTATGGTTTGATATTTGGTAACAGCAGATGAAATGGGTTGATATGGTGGTTGTAGTTGAACTTGTAGTGGTCTGTGCTTGGTATTGTATTTGATGTGCATGCCGATATGCACAATGCAGGAAGGTGATGATTTTGAATGGCAAGGGGGATGCAGAAGTATACGCAGAAATGTTGACAGTTTGAAGTTGTATGTGGTGGAAAATGTGTGTGATTTTGGAGGCTTTAGGCAGGGTAGTGGGTGGATATGCAGGTGAGAATGTATGCTTGGTGATGTAACAGTGGATGAGGGAGCAATGTAAGATGGCAGTTTGAAATGATAATATGCATGTAAAAGTGTATGGAATGAAGATGAGGCAGTTTGAAATGATAGAGAAGTAGTTGAAGCAGTTTTTGTTGAGACAGTAGGAGGATTTGCTAGTAATGGTTGAACTAGTAGGAAAGATGGATGTTTTGCATGTGGCTTGTGGTTAAGTAGTGTCGATGGTTTATGTTGAGCACTACTGATGCTGAAGGAGATGTTAATGCAGTTTGTTGATGCACTGCTATTTTTTTTCTTTAAGAATGTTGGAAGTGTTGCACAGTGAAGTGTTTATGTGGCTTGGTGATATGGCGGCAGTGTAGTTGGTGCTTTGTTGTGATAGTTTTGTGGACAGGTAGGGGAGGTCGTGTTGTTGTAATGTGCACAAAGGACAAATGAAAGTGCATAAATGAATGTGCACAAATTTTGGAGAGTCGATTTAAAATAGTGTATAGTTTGGGTCAGTGTAAGATGTTTCGGGAAGATTGCAGCAGGAGAGCTGATGTTGATTAGGGAGTTGACAGAAGTTTCAGGGGGATATGCTTGTATGTTTGTGAAGAATAGGTTTGACAGTTGTTTAATGGATAGGTGAAATAGAAAGTGTGAAGGGATGTAAGGTTAAGGTATGATGGTCAAAACTGAAGTGGGGTGATCAGTTTGTGGCCAGAAGTTGGGTTGCTGGAAGATGGTGATATGCCAAAAGTTTGTTGCTGTTGTACTGTGCAGGGAAGAAATGTAAACAGTGAAGAAAAAGAAAAAACTAAAATGTAAATTGTAAAAAAAGAAAGAAAATGAATTGTAATTTGCAATAAAATATTTTTGTTTTGTTTTGAAATGCACTTGTGTATGTTTTTTTTAAATATGCAAATGCAAATGCAACTAGATAACAAGAAACAAGCACACAAAATCAAATCACATCATACACATACATTTTTTTTAGAATGCAATTCAACACACAAAACAAACACACAATAAAATCAAACAAAAATAATTCAAAAAACAGAAAATAAAATCAAATCGATTCCCCGGCAATGGCGCTAAAAACTTATTTAACCGACTAATTTCCTATTAGAGTAGAAAATTGCCGATCAAATTTAAATAAAAAATAACCGGAAGCGCGCGGCGTATAATGTTAGTACATGGCAGCACGGGTCGATCCGTAGGAAATTTTTTAGATTTTAAAATTTCTATTCAATCAAATTAACCAAAGTTGAGAGTGTGGTAAGCTAAAAATGAAAATGTAAATTAACTAACAAAAGAAAATGGATAAAAATATGAGAGTAGAAAACAATTTAGATGCAATGTCCTTCTCAAAATCACATAAATTAACACACAACATGAAATTATGATCTCTTTTTTTGGTCATTAGTAAATTTAATTGATGTGTTTATCATAAGTATGGAATATTTATGCTATTAACTAGCCTAATATAAACCATCAAACTATAACACACCCATTAAACCACTTCTTAACTCTCATGAAAATGACAATGAAATTAAAAATAAAATCAATTTTAAGCATGACCTATTAACTATTGATTAGAAATATAGACCATCAAATTTTTGATTTTAAAATCACTTCATTACCAACATCATATGTAGATGAAGAGATAATTTGTGTTTTGTTTGTTTAAGCATAGCATATTTGGTGTCAATAATATAGACTATCAAATTCAAAGCTAAAACAACAAAATTTAACCCATTCAAACATTTCCATTAAGCACAAAAATAAATAAAGAATTACCAAAATGTTGAATCTACATGATTAAGAGAGCCGCATTACCCCTAAATTGAAGGAGTTTAGCTTCTCATATTTATATCATTTCAACAAATGTAGCATTCAACATGAAACAAAAACAAAAGGAAAATAGATAGAAACTTAAAATAAAATGAGAGCTAATCTACTTGCATAAAAATAAACTAAGCTACTAACATGAAAGGAAATAAACAAGAAAAGAACATAAAAGAAGAGTGCATGAATTAAAATTGCATTAAAGAAAATTACATAAGAGAAATGGCTAAGGAGCCATGAAATAAAAAAGAGAGCTTTTGTTTGTTTGTTAGCCTAAAACTAAACTAACTAAAATGGAGGCTCAAAGAAGGCTAAGAGCTTAATTACATGAACATATGAGGTATTTATACAAGCTTTGAAACCCTAATCCTATTTTTGAGAACTACCCAAACTACCTTTGAGGAAGTGTGGCCACCAAGTTATCATTAGTATGAGATAATCCCCCATTTAAATGTGCATGAATCTTTAAGCTCTACTAACATGTGCATTAGCTCCTAATTGTAGATTAAGGTAAGTGGGTAGGTGGGGTCCTCCATGATACATGGTTTGAATTATTTTGATCTTTATTCATTTGTATCCTCTTATGCATGCATATTTCCATGAAGCCTCTTGTAGTTTCCATCCAATTTTCCTACAAATAAAAATAAAATGTGGAAATAAGTATTCTCAAATTAATATATACACAAAAATGACTATTTTGCCCTTATATGAAGATGAATAAATGATGATTTGGAAATAATTTGAATTTCGGTTTAAATATGTTAAAATACCCTACATGCTCATTTATTAATTAAATTCGATTAAATACGGAAGTAAAAATATGCACATTTACGTGCACATCAATAAGCGAAGATGGTCGTAAAGAATCGGAAATAAGCATTATCAGGCTTTCCCGATCGAGGATTAGGATAGGAAAAGCACACTTAGACTGGGGGCAATCAGATAACTTTCCCTATGATACCTCTACCTCGTCGATGCTTGGAATCTGGCATTCGAAGAGATAAATCCCGTGAATAGAGATAAGCGCACATCAAACTCAAATGGGGAAGAAAACAAATATCCTAACTACTACATTACGATAGTTAGGAGCAGCGTGGAACTGAGATTATTCACCACTACTAACTGGTCGAAAGGAACTTGACCAAAAATAACCATAGTGTTGGTTCAGTAATGGTTCTATTCCATTTAGCAGAACAATTTTGCAGCTATAAATAGGGCCAACATCGGAACGTGGCCTAAGCAATTGCAAGAATATTATTTACATATATAGAGTTGTGGTAAATAAGAATATTGCACAAAAACTGATATACATACATATAATTGTAGTACAAGCAGTTAGATTATGTACACAGGCAGTCATATGTAAACATGAAAAGTGCATAAAGGTATAGAAAATTAAATGGAACAGAGATTACAAGATAAAATGAAATCTTTTCATTATTTCGTCCTTTATGTAAAAAATACTACAGGGGCCGCTTCCACACAAACATGGCATGTGTGATACAAAGGAAAAACAAAAGTATAGACTTGACAACACAAAAGAAAAAACATGCTACCACACCGACAGCCTCTAAGCACCCTCTACTTCTTCCTCTTCTTACCATCGGGGTGCTGTCTACACCTCTTCTTACCATCGGGGTGCTGTCTACACCTCTTCTCATATTTAATCACACCCCCTAATGAAGTCTCACCCTCAGAATGGGCAGTCTCTCGCCACTCTTCATCGTATGGGGGTCATCAAATTTGCTACCAGGAGTTTTCGTAGACTTTGCCTTGGGAGGTTTAATCTTAATTGGGGGGAGCTTGGATATGGGGCTTGTAGGAGTCGAGGATATAGGCTTTATAGCGGCGAACTCTGACTTCACCTTGATGTTATCGAAATCGACCTTCAACCTCTCCTCCATGGTGATAAGGTCAGTAAGGTTCGAAGAACTAACAATAGTGTGTATTCTTCTTAGGATAGGGAAATGTCCTCCAACCTTTCCAAAGCCATAATCTTCTTAGAATTAGAACCGGGCCCCAAAACTGGAGGGTGAGACCAAAGCAACAAGTCCTGTAGAAACAGAAGTCGATACAGTGAAGATTACCTCGGTTTCCAAGCCCTGAGTAGGTGGAAGTGGCGGGAGAGGATGTGGTTGACCTACAAGTTGACAAATAGAATTATAGAGTTTAATGACGGATTCATGAGAGAATAGAAGCTTCTCAAAGATCGATGAGATAAGAGATATACCTGAGCTTGAATTTTGATCCCTAAAAGAAGTCACAAATTCCCCTTCTTCGGTCCTGTGCTCCTCCATTTGACCCATGGAGGAAGGAATGAAGGCCTTATGAGAAGTAATTGCTACAAAAGTTGAAATCACATGGGCGGTATTGAAGCTAACCCTCGTGGACGTAGGAATAGTCACCGCGAGCTCTCCGGACTTTAGAGTAAATGATTCGTGCTGACCAGACAAACTTAGGCTGGCAAGAGCCTTGGCGACAATAACAATAGAATCATCTTCAATAGCAAGGATGGCCTTTCCCTCTCCAAGTTTAAGTATGTTCTCAACATAGAGGTACTCGTCCATGAGCTCTTTGTGAGAAATGCGGATTAAGGATCTTAAGGCTAGAATTAACACTAGAGGGGGGGGGGTGAATAGTGTTTTAAGAAATTTGTTAATCTTTTTGAGTTTATCTAACTTTATTAACAATGTATACACTTATTAGACACAGATATGAACACAGAATCAAACACAGATGCAAATATAAAGTAAAAACAGTAAAGGAAAGAACACACCGGATTTTATACTGGTTCAGAGTTACCCTACATCCAGTCCCGCACAACTAAGTACGGATTTCCTTTCAAAAGCAATTCAATAATTACAACCCTCGATTTCAAGGCTACGAGGTACACCCTCCAGAATAATAATCCTCTGGGTAGAGATACTTGATTTTCGGGGCAACAAGTTCACCCAATTGATTTCCAAGGCTACAATCATACCTTTTCTCGCTTGATTGATTTCCAAGGCTACAATGACACCTTTTCTCGCTAATATATTACAAAGAAGTCTATATCTCTGAATAGCACTGAGAACCTTGTAGAGATAGTGATGTAGAATCAAACTAGAAGTAATCGAGTATGATTCGATGTTGATTTCGGTAGAGTAATGGTATGATTTTGTAATAAAAAATGTGGAAGAAGAAGAGGAGTGAAAACCAGAAATATATGATTAAAAATTCGTTGAAAATGACCCCTATTTATAGAAAACCAACAGCCATGACCATTCATGAAGAGTTATGGCGAATAGACACTTCTTTTGAAATTTGAATTTGAACTTCAACTGTCACTATGTTGACATACTACCTAGGGGCATGTCGACATCCCTCAGCCAAAAATGATAATTTGAATTTCTATAAAAACAATATTTATCTTATATAAAAAATATTTAAAACTTTATAAATATGCTTGAATATAGTTGAAATTCATAAGTAAATATAAAGAACAATATATACATAATTTAACTATAATTTTATATTTAAATCTAAGTATAAATATTAAAAGTTAAATATATTATTTGAAAAGACATTTAAAATCAGGAGTATTTTGACTTTGAAATTAAAGATGTTTTGAGGCTAAAATTATTTAAAATCAGGATAGAGAGTTTTGAATCTTTTAAAAGGAAAGTTTTGAAATCATTTTGAAAACAAGATAATTTTGTAAAATCATTTGAATTAAAATTAGTGGATACAAAACAATGTCCCACTAGATTTTCGTAGGTTCCATCCTACTTAGGGTTCCATCCCTTTAACGGGCTCGAAGTGGATTCCATTCCATGAATAAATTGGATATTAAGATGCCAGTGCTTTTCTACGAGTTTTAACAAATATTCCTAATAAAACAGACTTAACCTTGAACTCTTGATAATCTTGATACTCATGAGTCTTCTATCTCTGTATCTTGAATCTCTATACTGTACAGTCTTCATTCTTGATACCTGCATGGTTAGATCTTGCAAATACATATATATCTAAACTTGTAATGTTAGTATTTATATTTTATAATCTATTCTAAGGTTGTTGTCATCAAAACCATCATCTCAAGGACTAACACTCTTCCTCGGAGCGGTTGTCCCCGGACTCCGCATGTCATCATAACACCTCCTCTCAGGCATCGACAAAAGTTTTAGGATAAGTATCTCCCATCCACTTCAGATTCTTTTACATGATGATGTTGGCGTCAAAGTATTGGAGATTCATGTTCATCTGTTCTCTTTTTCGAGCCTTCTCCTCTAGGAGCTCCTTAACCTCTCCCTAAGCGACTACAAGCTTAATGTCGGAACTAAGCTTTTCATCTGACAGCTGCTCAAAGCCTTCAGCAAGCTTGTAATTCTCTTCCTGGAGCCTATGAAGTTCAGCAGCCTGCTCATTAATAGTCTTATCCTTTTCAACGAGAGCTAGGCCCCTCTCGGTGACTTGCTTCTTCAGCTCGGCGCCTCTTCATGGGCAAGTTTCAGCTCAATTCGTATCATGATTTCAGCGTGTTCATGAGCCATTTTCAGTTCCTCCCTCAAGCTGTCAGAGCGGACTTGAGCTTCAAGGGTTGCGTCTCTCTCTTGCATAACCTTTTCCAAGTCCTCCTCCCGCTCCTTGATGATTCGCTCGAATGTCTCCTTCTTGGAGTCAAAGGACTTGATGTATGTATAGCTAATTTCATTAACTCAGGAGAGGGCGTAACACAACCGTTTCCACTCATACCCTCGATCGATATGCTTTTGGTCACTTTGGGCATCCCTATCCACAACTTCTTTTAGAACATCTTTAATGTCCTGGTCAAACATAACACCGTGCAGGAAAAGGCTAGGAAATGCGGCCTACAAGCATGGTGGACCAGAAGGAAGAGAAGTCAAGTAAGTGGAAATCTCTTTAGAGCGTGGATGACCAATAACAGCTAAGAATTAGAATATAAGAACTCGCTCTTAAGAAGAAGATTGAAGTTCAGTGCATGATGGAATGATGACAGAAGAGGAGTCACGGTGATAGTGGTATTCTCTAGGCCGCTTGGATGGGTCATGCGACAACTCTTCTTCGGTCTCTCTTTTCTTTCTTCCTCTCTCCCTCTCTTTCTCTTTCGTCCCATTGGTCATTTTCTGGTTCTCGCTCATTTCTCTTGCACCTTTCCTCCTCGGTTTTGTGGTGACTCTGATAACTCGAGTGAGGCTGATGATGATCAGGAGTCTAGCCCCTAAAATTTCCAGCCTTGTGCGAGAGATTCTGATACCTATCATGACCCATGGAACTTGAAATAGATAAAAATGGTACAAGTGTCGGAATTTCGAAACATGAATGAATGCAAGAACGCGTGTCCATGATCCTAGTGATGTGTGGTGCCGATGACTCCTAGTTCCTCTATGGATCATGTTCACATAGGTGTAAAGAAGGAGTCTTTTCACTCTTGTCTATATTTACTCCAACGGAAAAGTTGAATTCGGGCGAGCCTCCGGCAAGAAGATCTGTAATTGAAATATCAAAGTCGCTTAAGCCAACGAATATATAACCAAGAACACGACCTCGGGAGTTATCTCTCCCGAAGGCAACGTAACCCGCTCCAGTCCTTTTGGAAGTTTCAATAGCAACTTGCTCCGGATAGGGCGAGGTAGGAAGTTTAGGGCCTTTATAAGATGTCTCACTGAATGATTTGTCTTCTTCTGCACTAGCATGATAGTCATTATCACTGGCACCCACTTCTTCCTCTTCAACCATTGGTGCTTTCCCCTCTCTCCTTCCAGATCCATCACTTTCTTCGAGGATCGATGGTATTCCAACTCCACCATCCCCTTCTCTCGGGACGTCGTCAACAATAAGCTCTTCACCTCCTCTTTTAGTAGGTTCCTCTACATGTGCTGCGCCTGATGGACCTCCAACCACACCCTGTAGATTCTCATCGGAGCTGTGAATACGAGTGGCGGTTCGAGCGAATGCTATAGAGCTGCTCACAGGAGTCAGATTAGGGATGGCAATCCTACCAGGGGCAGCAGATCAAACCGTCGTAGATTCTCGCTAGTAATGAGATGGGCAATGGTGCATTGTTGAAAATTGACCTCTCTTAATCCACCAAAGTGTTGGCATGCTCGCCACGAGCGTCTCGGGCAGGAATGCCTGTGAATAAATAAATAGTAGGGAGAGCATTTGAACGGAGAAAACTCAAGCACGGAACAAATGTAAGAAAGGAACTCACTTCCAAATAACCAACACCTGTTGAAACCATACGGGCACCAAACGAAGAAGTACTCATTTTTGAAGTATGAGCGTTTATTATGAAGATTTTTGATGACTTTGCATCTACACCAAGCCTTGATGATCATATAGCAAGGAGACCCCTACCTTTGCTTGAAGTGCAGGAGGTAAGTAAGCACCTGGAAAGTTGGAGCCCGATTGAAGCGATGCATGAAGAGCACATACAAAGAGCTCAGCAGAGCATAACCGTTTGGATGGGCATGAGCCGGAGCCAACCCAAGCTCTTGTAACCATGCGAAGAAATGGATTAAAGGGGGAACAACATCATCAAGACATTTATATCTGTTGCAAGTTGTGAATCGTGGAGGAGGGAGATGTGCTTGTTCACCTTAAGTAGGAAGTCGTACATCATCCTCAAGAATTCCGTGCCGGCAACAGACATTTTAAAGCATTTTCGTTGAAAGGAAAGTCAGCATTTGGTCGGACAAATCATTTAAGACCCTTAGATCGATATATTCATTCAAAGGGGAGATTGTTTGTAGTGGGTCCACCAGTACAACCGTGCTCTGCTACTCGACCGAGATCGAACATTCAGGCCTGATAGGAATAGAATGAGAAGCTTGAGCTGTGGAGGACCCAGCTTCAAGAGGAGTAGACATACCCTCATCTGAGTTGAAGCGCAACGATCGTCGAGTCATTCGAAACAATAAAACTTGTCATTCAACACGGTCAGGTATGTTTTGTTTTAAGTATTAAGCCTGTGTGACTAGCGACCAAAATCCAAAAATGTCGACATGTGTTGAACAATCGGTTTTTGATCGTTTATTGGGGCAAATGGAAGTGTTAATCTATGTAGTATGAGTCATGCGTCCTGTACATGACAAATAGACCATCCTGTATAGATAACCCGCTCGTGCTAGAAAATGTGTCACTCTATACAACATAATCGTCGTTCGGAGTGATGCAGAAGCTTTTCTTTACAAGGACATTAGCAGTGCAGCAATAGGAGGAACATTGCGATGGAATCATCGGATACGACCTTTCGCGAATTGTACTATCCTACTGGAATTCAAACGACGAGGCGGGATCGGTCATGCCTTGATGGGAGTTAGTTAAAAACGGAGATTCGAGCGTCTCTCTGCGATAGCTCGAGCAAGACCTAGGCCAAATTCAAGTCTACCATAGGATTGAACCCGAATCAAACCCAAACCAAGCTTTAACCATCTCCCTCCAAGAACAACCGACATCCTCACCACCATCATCATACCACGCCAAACAAGTGCCAACCATCTTAAGCTACTTGGAACTTGCAGTAGAAGTTGAAATCGATCGAATGGAATCGGTCTTGAGAGCTAGGGCTAGGCATGGATTTTACAAGGGGATGATGGTGGTTTTTGGTCGTGGATCTAGTGCGGGTTGGTCGACGGTGGCTATCTAAGTTCGGCGGCGGCTGGATCAAGATGGCAACAAAAGGAGTTGGCAACGACGAATGGTTGAAGACGTTGCAAGATCGGTCATGAGTGGAATCAAAGGAATCGGGGTTGAGAAGGATTTATAAACACAACGCAAAGACAAAGTAAAGTCTAAATTTTTTCTAAGTCCCTAATATATAAGCAATTGGTGGGTCGAAAGCAGTCGGTACCTTGACAAACCTCTTGGTACCAAGAGATATTTCCACCTCAAAAACTTGCAGAAAGCACGACAAAGAGAGAGCATATTTGTCTTAGGCATGGAACGATCTCCGAAGCGTAGATTTTGTCCTTAGCACGAAAAATAGAACTCTGTCTATGCAAAGCAGTTAAAGAGATGCCAACAAGGTGAAAGCAACACTTTTAAGAAATACCTGAATGATCAATTGGAATCACCAGATAGCGAGTCAGGACTTGTCTTGATATCAGAGCATGCTTTATTCCCAACAAAACCATACTTAGGGGCCAAGTGTTTATTATGTTTTTAACAAATCTAATTTCAATAGGAAGTTAGAATGTCAAAGAGAAGATGAAATGACTCGAGAACTCGAAAACACACTTAGAAGGACCAGAAGATGGGGCTTCAGAAATTACAACTCGATTGGAGCAAAGGAAAGCTCTCGGTACCGAGAGGTCTTTTTCCAATTTGGTTGCCCTTAAACTCCATGAACTTTGAGTGTTGCCTAAAACAATCATTGTCAAGTGATTTTCTCGGAGAATAGAAAAGCAATCTTCAGGATTGATGAGAAGAAAGCAAATAAAGTAGCATAATACAAGTGTTATGAGCAAACAGTCAGGAATGACTCAACCCTATGGAAAAGAGTTCAGAATACATTGAATCATAGAAAGGAGAGAAAAGTAAGAGAGATGAAAGAGTTTGCACCAACACAAACCTCTCGGCACCGGGAGGAACCTCTTGGCACCGAGAGGTATATCTTAGGAATTGGGCTGGCTTGATCTCTTCTCTACTTACGGGCTAGCATCTGGACCTTGTGCAACTCGAGCATGTAGACCTTCATAGTAGTTTCTCTATAAATACCATCCCTATAGCAACAAACTAGAATCTTTCTTCTTGACTCCAGACTATAGATCTTCTTCTTCTCCTACCTCTCTATACAATAATCACTAAGGTGGATACTTTTGGCGGTTCAAGGCTTAAGAACCCGTCTCTTCATTGTACTAGTGACTTTAATATCTCTTTAAACCTCTATCAAATCCATAATCAATAAAATATAAAGTGGATGTATGGCAGATATTGCCGAACCACTATATAAACCTTGCGTCTCTCTACTTTTCTGCGTTTTTTTGCACTTTTCTACTATTTCTACAAGATCTATTCCTATAACAAGTCATATTTGGGTGTTGTGCCACTTTTGGCATCAACAACTAGCTAATTAAACCCAAACTCAAAAGTAAATTAAATAACACTTTTCTTCCTCTTTCCTTTCATTTTAAAACAACGTTTAAAGCCTTATAATATTGTGTGTATAAGTTTCAACATAGAAACTTTAAATCTCATTTTAAATAATAATTATTTCAAAATTATAACATTTTTAGTATGCAACCTTTTATTATCTTTTATTTTTAAAATGAATTTCATTATAAGAAGGAAAATTACATGCTTTTCCTTTTAAATTATCATAACTTTGTCTGTCATTATTTTTAAAAATACATAAAATTTAATATAAAGTTTTATATCATAAAATTTCCACTTTACAAATTTTCCAATCTTTAAGAATTAAATCAATAAAATGCTAATTTCATAGTTTTTGTTTTATTTTTCACTTCAGCTTTAATTTATGAAACTTTATTCTTTTACTTTTACTAAAGAATAATGAAAAATTCCAAAATATTCATTTACTTTTTATTCTATAAAATCCTTATTTAGGGAAAATGTCCTTTTATAATTTCCAAAAAAATACAAATTCCCACTTTTCTAACATTTTCCTTCTAAAAATTTATTGATAACTTACATTTATATTCTAAAAATAATTATTCGAGAGTGTCTCAACCAGGGTTGTTACAACTCCTATGTCTTGGACAAGTTTCATTACTTTAACCCATTGAGCCATGATTAACAATGGATTTGGATTGCTTGTTTGACCATTAGGCGACTGGACTGATGATATGGTTCTTGGTCTACTCGGCCCTACCATTTTCTGATAAGCAACATTTATCACTTCATTAGATAAGTGAAACATTATACAACAATTTCACTAACAATTGCGTATGTAATACAAATATGTATTTAAATATTATCCCGGTGTTCTCCCTTTAGAACAGTTATAGAAATTCATCCATTATTTGCATGAATTATTCCCAATTTTCACTCAGGTTGACTGATTGGGTAACAACCAGTCTGACTCGTCTATAGTCAAATGTGTTCTAATTCCTTATTTAAAAAAATTCTTTCTACCCTTAGCTCTGATACCCTAATGTGATGCCCCGTTCCAATAACATATTGTTGGAACTAGGCCAGACTCAATGGGTTAAATGGCGAAATTTCAAAAAAATTATTCTACTTGGGATCCTATTAGGCCTATGAAGCCTAAATTGATTTAGATCCGATCTAAATTAATTTTAAATAAAATCATTATTTTATTTTATTCATTGATAGAAGGATTTTCTTTGATTATATATATAATATATAATGTGCACATGTGTATCATATACTCATGTATTCGTATGTGCAACATACATAATGCACATAGTTTAACATGCCCGTGTATAAGTGTCGGGATTTACACCACAATGGATATGTAATCCTCCATATACATATATGTTGTCACTTTATATATACACTTATATAATTAGATAATATAAATTATATTTATATTAATTAATCTTATATATACACATAAAATAGTGCAAAAGTAATTTTATTTTAATATATATACACACACATAAAATAATATTTACAGATATAAATATAAAGAATTCCAATTTCAAACTTTAAACTTTAAAACCCGATCTAGATTTGAAATTATCTTTTAGATTTAAATTCAAATTTGTAATTTGCTAATAAGTTAAATATATTAGTAGAATATACATACATACATACATACATACATATATATATATATACTTATATGTTCAGAAAAATTAATTTTTTTACATTTTCTTTAAACATAAATATAATATATATATATTTACATTAAACGTATATATAAAAATCATTTATAATATAGAATGATGTTATATAATAAAGTATATATAATATATATACATATCTTTTCGACCATATTTATATTTAACAAAATCAATTTTTTTATAATTAAATTCGTATAAAAATACCTTTTTTAATTTAATTTAAAATCCATGTAGAAAAATTAATTTTCTTATTTTGAAATAAAATATCAGGTAATGTTTGTAGATTTAATGTATATTAACATATGCATACACACACATACATACATGTGTGTGTATTTATTATAAATCATTAAATTAAGTTTATTTGTTATATTATAAAATTATATATGTACCATTCATATTATATATATGCATGAATTTCTTTTTTGAAATTTTATCAAGTATATGATTTAATGAAATTTTCATATATATATATATATATATCATATACTTATATTTATATATTAAAAAATCAACCTTTTTGTTTTAAAATATTTTTTAAATTATTTTACATTCGGTTTTTTTAATTGTATTTCTATCGAATGCTTTTGTGTATATATATCTTTTTTCAAAAAATTTAATAACAATATGTTAATATATTTATATTGTAGGTCGATAACACGCACACATGTGTGTCTGTATATATATAAAGATTCGAGATAAATTCATCTAATCTAACTATATATAAATATGAATAAATGAAAAATAAATATATACATTTGTAAATTAGAATATTGCCTTGGCTATAGCTCAACGGTAGCACCTTAAATGTTGAATCGATCAAACTCTTTTTGGATCTAAATCCAAAGTTTTCTAGAAAGCGCTACTAGATTGAAAGACTTATGCGCCTTATTGATATTTGAATTGATCTTGTGTTTCCAAAGCATGAAATGATAGAAGAAATGGGATAATGGTTTTAGCCATAGATGGGTAGTATGGAGGCTCTAAAAAGTGACACAAATGAGGAGTTAATGGTGTTTAAATAGAAGAGAGAATGAGGAGTTAAAAGTGTATATAGATCCACAACTCTCTCTACCAATTCAAAACCCCCTTTGAATCAAATCCAAACCCACTATCCCATACCCATGGTCGGCCGTACAATCCCCATTCATGGGCCTTCCTTCCATTTCAAGCCCGATCAAATAATATACATTTAAATCAAATTTAAACGTACATCGATATCGTATATTGATATGTGTGTATACAACTTCTATATACGCACTATTTTCAATATTAATCAACATAAATCAAATGAAATTTTATAATTAATGTTTCATAAATATTAATTAATTTATAAATATTATAATTTACTAAATTAGGTAGTAGTCGGAGTATTCAACATTTTGGTTGCATGACTCTCAAGTGTAAATTCAGTCAGCGATTAATATCAAACAATTCAAATATTAACATTCACACGTCACATTAGCTAGTGGTGTGACATTATGGCCAAATTTATTGCTTACATAACTTTAGTAAAATCCATTTTTATTTATTTTAAGCATTACCCTTAGTGGCAATCATTTACACCAAATTCTCCTCATCAAAACTATATCACACAAGGAATTATGCAATTTGGCTATGGTTAAAATTCTAATATCATCCATATTCAACTTTATAGTCCAAATGCAAAGTCCTTGATACAAAAATAACAGCTATTATTGATCACACTACTCTTGCCAAAGAATTTGACTTTGAGTTGATTTTAATTGACCATGATACTAACCCC
This sequence comes from Allium fistulosum, assembly GCA_030737815.1. Taxonomy (NCBI): domain Eukaryota; kingdom Viridiplantae; phylum Streptophyta; class Magnoliopsida; order Asparagales; family Amaryllidaceae; genus Allium; species Allium fistulosum. The sequence goes on from CM060901.1 coordinate 724,985,353, forward strand.
AAATAATTGAGGAGACAAATTCTCTCTTGAATAGTGTTTCACTTTCAATGCTTTCACTCAACCCAACTATAGTTGTTTGATGGACGTTGTGTCACGATTTAATTATAATCAAAGCAGAGTTTCCACATTGAAGCTCAATAGTATTTCAAGTCGAGGGAACTGTGTAATATTATCATATCGGTATTTTTTGTTTGACCTTGGTTATACTAACCAATATAAAACTATCAAGTGAGTCTTTCCATAATTATCTAATAATTATCGGTACGTAACCCCTTAGTCGCCAAAGCAACCATTTGTAATACACTGCCCAACAATCGGAGAGAATTATGTACTTTGGTTTTAGCGGATGCATTGATATCCAATCTTGATGCATCTTGACTAGGAATATATAAAACAATGCATTTATTATATTGTGATAAATTGCTCATGATTAAAACACCTTATAATTACTATCACAAAATGCACCATTTATGGCTTTTCTGTTAAATATGATAAAATTGAATAATGAATTATTTATGACAAGTATATAACAAAAATAAAACACTATTTATTTCGAACAAGGTTGGTTATCGAGTTAGATATATGTAACAAATTACATAATTTTCCCTAGGGCATACCCCTAACTCTATCAATCTTCCACTTGCACTCGGGGTCAATTATGGAAATTTTATTCCATCCCTTCAATCGGTTTTTTTGAGAAATGGTCGAGCCAGTCCCTTCGTGAATGGATCTGCTATGTTGTTTTAATTATCCACTATGATAACAAACTCTCTCTAATGCTGATAAACCTACCTTTACCATGTAAAACTATTCAGAATACATTTCTCAATTTCTAGTGAGCTCTTATCATTACATTGTTATCATATAACAATGATTAGTATTCTCATTACTTGGAATCACCCCTAGCTCAGTTATAAATTTGTGCATTTATATTTATATATTGCTTTTTTGGCGTTATTCAAGGGGATGCACTTAGCATTTTCGTTGAATTAGCCACAACCTCATGTTCGGAACATTTCCAACTTAAAGCTCCTTAAACTAAGGTTTGAACATGAATTTAATATTGGCAAATTATATGCAGTATCACTCATGAAGTTTGAGTCTGCACACTCCTTCATAAGGAGTTCATTATTTCTATAAATAGTTCTCTAGTATTTTGTAAATATTTGAAAACACTCTAAACTACTATTATCGATCTTAATTTGGATTTGATATTTGCTTCATGTATCAAATACATTAGCCAAAAACGATATTGTAGACAATACACCATGTAAGATAATTCCTATTGTCAATACATAAGGAACCCATCTTACATGTTTCATATTAAACATTTGAATTAAGTGTCTTTGCATATCGTTTGAGACATTCCTAACATCCTTATATACTTATTATGAAAGGTAAAATTTATAAATCCAATATCATATACTAAACAACCGAACTATTGTTGATTTTAACATAAGTACATCATTAACAAATGGCAATATGTTGTTTACTTACAGTTTTAGAAATATCTATATACCCTTTAATGTTCTTACATGCAGACACATGCTTCCTCTACATTTTGACTGAAAATCAAACTGTTTGATATTTCTATCTAAACACTTGTTTAACTTGATGCTTGTCGAATGATACATTCGTATCTATTCTTGGATCATATCCAAAAACTTACAAACTCAATATTGCTTCCACCGACTTAGAGATTCTTTTGTTGTTATGTGTAAACAGTCTATTTTAAATGATTTTTTAGAATTTTCTGTTTCAACACATATGTACCAAAACAAAGGGTCGTACCATGCAATAGTTCTGTGAGAAAAATCTGAATTAACCAAAGCACATTGAATGACGAACCTGTTATGCCAATTTCAACAACTAAAATTTATGATGCTATTCTTATCAAAGATGCTCACTATATTCCAACTTTATTAGTTTTTCTCTTAAAGACACATCTACAGCCAATGGATCATATCCCTTCGGTACAACTACCAAAATTCATATTTTTGATACAACACTTGGAATCCATTTTATATTTGCACATCATACCATATCGTAGAGTCAGTACTCTTAATGGTTTAATTGATAATTGAGGATTATATATTCTCAACATTGATAAGAAACTCATTGTTTCTCTTTAATGTGCGAGAATACTTATTAGACACTCTAACACGTTGTGTTTGTTTAGGTCTGGTTAATTTCATTTCATCCCATGTATTCAGTTTCATCTTTGGGTCGTATCCAAATCTATTTTACTACCAATAGTTTTTGAAAGAAATTCCTTTGCTACAAAGTTGGTATTTCTTGGAACAACAATTGTTTCTCAGTGCAATGGAATAGGTATTTATAAACACTTTATGAATTGCCTTATATATATAACTGATTTTGTATTAGTTTACGATACTTATGTTCAAAACATAAATTGGTCATCCAATGACGATTGTTCCCAAACTCCTTTTGGGGTGATCCATACTAGATCCCTCAAGTACAATTATTACGTGTAGTTTTTCGACTAGCACAACCTACCAACACCTTGGCCTAAGATATGTTGGATTTCTTATAAACCCTTATCTTGTATGATTTTAACTATTCGTTAGATGAAATTAATTTTAAATTCATGTACTACTCTTAAGTACACGGCCTTATAGAAAGAAGTTAATTCAACTTCACTCATAATTAATCGTACTTTTTTCAATAAAGTTCGATTACTCTTTATCGATGCATCATTATATATCATTGGAAGGAGTAACTTTTGAGATAAAATCTTTACTTATTTTTAGGTACACTTGGAACTCTTTCTAACGTACTCATCTATTTGATTAAATCGAATCATTTTATTTTCTATTACACGTTTTTTACTTCCAGTTTATATTCTGTGAGCTTATTATAGACATGCTACATGCTTGTCAAATACACATGTTCATGTCTGTGATAACTCATATGTGAATATAACGAAGTATGTAGAACCATTTTGTGTTAATAAACTTACGATTGCATACATCTATATATACCAACTCGAAGAGTTCATAACTCTTATGTCGCTCCTACTAAATGTGTTCTTACCCTTTATTGCTAGAGATATATTCTAGTATGATACGATTTATGCTCATATAATCAAAGAATTATTTCTCAAAACCCTGGCTTGGTCTATAATTCCAAATAATTGCAAATAATTTTAGATACTTCTATATTTTCCAATGCATCGATACAACTAATATAGTTTTATTTTATAATGAATATTTATAATATTTATATTGAAATAAAGCTATGTCCATTTTTTCAGTCAACACTGAAAAATAATAGTTATTTCATAAATAACGTTTGGTACGTTTTACGAAATTTTCATAACTTGATGCGACCAATAAGTGCTATATGGCATGCTCCCACTATTTCTGTCATCACTGTAATAGCATACGAAACAAAGAGCTCCATTCAACCCCTTAATATAGGCTATTTATTCCATATACTATAACCAGTTTATAGTCGAGAGTTTTAAGATCAAATATCCTAAACTCAAAGAAATAAATCTCACGAAAATAGTTTTCTATATGAAAATACATTTCAGAGTAGAAATCATATTCTCATTCCAATAAGTACCTATTATTATTTTAAAATTCTCGTTTTCCATGTCTCTTCATAAAGCAGAAGTGACCATTCACTCTCTTCATCTCAAACCATGCCTTAAGTTACATCTACTCTCGAACATTTGCTTTCCTTTCAAATGTCGAACAATTCAAAAGGAAACCCTTATTACAAGATCATAATGAACTCTTTACAAAAGTGCATTTGATTATCCTTAATGTTTAAGGATATTAAATAATTTGCACTTTACATAAACCGATCAATCTGACCTTTCAGTGATTGAATTCTTAGATTCATCTTGTAACTCTTGGTATAGTATCACATCTAACACAACAAGATCCTTATTGTATATCCACTACAGTTTACTTGCTTATTTCAAATGAACTAATTTCATAGAGGTTTCATATATTACGAGTTGTGACCTGTAACGACCCGTAAATTTTAAATGGTTTTAATAACTTAATTAACTGAATTTTGTGAAATTTTAAATAATTGAATTTGGAAATAAAAAATTTGATATTTGGATTACGTCCATTAAAACATAGCAAAGGGTAAATTTTCATCTGTTAATATGAAAGTTTATTTTCTTGTGTAATTTTATTTAAATTTAAATCAGTTAATATTTGATGATAATAAAATATTTTCCAAACCTGAATATTTTTATATAATAAATTTGTAAATCATCTTCTGACTGAAACGTCATCTTTTGTTTCATCAAATTTGGACTGCTATTGCTCAGTTTATCATATTTTCGGCAAATTAGCAGCATTTTCGGTACTGATTATGGACTTTTGGTACGATGATCGTACCCCTAATATCTGTATACCGTTTTGATCGTCTCTTCGTGCTTATCTCTGCGATATAATCAATTCTGTGTTTTGAAGTCCGGTACGCAGTGGAACCTGCGAAAACGATTTCGCATCGGCACCGGTTTTTTTATTTAAAAAAACCTTTTGGTTTCCATCTACCTACCTGTCCAAAACTAACAGCTATTTGCAATTAATATTTCTAAATTATCGTGTATGCCTATAACAACCCGGATATTTTTACGATAATATATTTAAATGGTTTATTTAAATAAATATAGCATCGTTAGTTGAATTTAAAGTCCGAAATGTGACATTCTGTAAACGGCCGAATCCGGACTCGGGACCACTTCCATTGAGTCCAAAACGACATTTGCGACCTTTTTGAGTATAAACGTCGATATGTTTGGAGTTGATTAGAATTTTGATATTTCATTTAGGGCTTTGGGTTTGGGTTTCAGCCCACTAACCTAACAAAGAACCCAACTCCTCTACAATAACAACTCCCACTCCACTCCTCTTCATTCACTCATAACATTTCCTAACACTCTCAAGCTAAAGGAAAATGGGAGAAAGAAGAGGAAATTAAAATTCCTAAGCCCTAGTTTACTAGGAAATTCAAATTCAAGTTCTAGAAATCAAAGAGAAGCTTATGTAAGCATCCTCTTCATCTTCTCCATCTCAATCTCTCTTCAATTTTCAGAAATTCCTAAACCCTAACTAGAAAATATTTGCTTATGAGCTTAGATTGGAGCTTCTCGAGTTAAAGTTGAAGACTGGTTGATCTTTCCTTTGTTTTAAAGCTTCTCACTTGTTGTTTTGGGTTTAAAGGTGAGTTTTTGAACTCACATCTACATTTAGAGTTTTCATTGTTGTTAGGTACGAATTCCTAACATCTATTTCATATTCATTTGCTTTGATTTGAATTGATTTGGTGAATTTTCCAATTTTGGTATTTTGAAGTCAAAATCTTTACAAATCCTATCTTGGATGTTTGGACATGTTGTTTGGGGAGTATCGAAGAGCCTATAAGGCTGGGTTGTCGCTTGGCATAATTCCCTAGCCTCTATCGCTCGTTCGATCATCTTCGGTTTGGATTTTTTCCCTTTTTGGGCTAGGCTGATTTTTGCCTAGCAGGAAGATCCAGACGTCTGGAAAAAAATTCAGACGTCTGGAAGGAAATCCAGATGTCTGGTTGAAAAATACAGACGTCTAGAAGGGGTCCTTGGAAAAATAAAAAGGCAGAGACAAAATCCAGACGTCTGAAAGAAAATCCAGACATATGGAAGGAAATCCAGATGTCTGGTTGAAAAATCCAGACGTCTTGTTCTGTGCAGTATTGCCTATTTTGGCTGTTTTTGAGTGGATTTCCAATTTTTATCGATTTTTGTTGATCCAGTTAGTTGTTGTCAATTATTATCGACTTTGATGACTTCATTTATGGATTTTTGGGAATATTCATTTGATTGGATTTGATATCGATTTTTATGGTTTGAATTCACGTCGTCGAATGTGGATTTTGGTGATAGATTGTTTTTACAATCATTTCTGTGTTTTGTCACTTTTAAATACAAAGGTTTCTATACTAGTAGTAAATACTCAAACTCTTTCACAAAAATGATTTCAACGTTACTTTTAATACAAAGCTTGTTTTTAAAACCATTTTCCAATCTATTAGTATATACAAACCTTTACCTCATTCGTATGAGAAATCTAATTAAATGACTTAGCAAAACAAGTGGTATGAAACACTTGCGTTTACTTCGTCGGTTAATTCTTGGACTTGTTCGATTGAACTCTTGTGACAATTTTCGAGTGGAAATCTACAATTTGTTCGTAAATATTAAGTTAAGCCAGTGGTTATTGGACATGAAGCTAAACTGATTTATTTACTAGCTTGGTGTAATCTACACTTATTCTATGGAGCTTCGGCTCAATTTGGTGGGGTAGCGACCCATGGTCTTTTGACCGTTCGAGGAGCATTCGGCTCATTCATCCACGTGGGGGATTGTGCCACGACAGAGTCTGTGCATGAGGCGTATCTTTTAGGGTGCATCGATGTTCGGCTCATTCGTCCGCGTGGGGGACTGTACCACGACAGAGTCTGTGCATGAGGCGTATCTTTTAGGGTGCATCGATGTTCGGCTCATTCGTTCGCATGGGGGACTATACCACGACATAGTCTGTGCATGAGGCATATCTTTTAGGGTGCATCGATGTTCGGCTCATTCGTCCGTGTGGGGGGACTGTACCACGACCGAGTCTGTGCATGAGGCGTATCTTTTAGGGTGCATCGATGTTTGGCTCATTTGTCCGCGTGGGGGACTATACCCCGTATTTTTATAGGATAGCGTCTCATTTGTGATACACGTGTTGGTGAGTTTTCATGCTCCCGTTTGTGATAGGCCTCTCCCTTTGTGTTTTCTGGATTTCTAATTGTTGATTTCTGGAATTTGTGTTACACCAATTTTTGCAATTGACATTGATATGTTTTGTCAATATTTGGGGTTTGGTGAATAAGCTAAAGAATGTGATATTCTTTTTGGATATTTGACGAGATTTGAGATATTGTATGATTTTCATTGTTATTAAATATATACTTGTCTAAGTATGACATTATTGTTATCATACGTTTTTGTGGTATCTCTTATCCTTTCTCATCTCATATGATATTTATAGCTAGACTGATCCGTTTATTATTTTTCTTCTTAAATAATACTCGGGTCAGACCGAGGTGTTTCAGGGTCTTCCACTTGACTTCTTAGCAGGGACTAGCTTCTGACTTTTGGCTAACTACTTTAGCTTAGTAGTTTTTGTTTTTATACATTCGAGATAGAGACTCCTTGATGTATACATATACTTTTGTCTAGCACTTGTACCTATTCTTTTGTGATGTAGTGGATCTTGTTTGACCACTACTTTGATGTACACTTCTATGTGTTATATTCATATTTGTTTCCGCCTTTGTGATATGAATATCTGTGACTGATTTGTGTTATGCTTATTTTATATTTGTTTTCGAAGGCCACATAGCCACTGTATAGTAGCTTTGAGTTTGTATTGGATATGTCAGATTTCCTCTTGAAATGAAACATATGACATTCTATCTGACATATCGGTACTCGCACAAAGCAATTACACAGATGGTTGCTCCTCAACGGCCTTATTCTTTGTGCTAGTCGACGGCATTACCCCGTAGTGTCCTTGGCTAGTGTGAGTATAAAGGTGGGGCGTCACAGCTTGGTATCAGAGCCAAACTTCGGAACAATATAGAAAATTATAACAAGGATCATTGTCCTAAGTCTCTCTTAGGAATCGTGCCTTAGGTTTTAATCCGAGTCTTAAGACCCGTTTTATCCTATTTTCTTTTATGATGCCTTGTTTTATCAATCCAGTTTGTTTGATATTCATTCTGAGAATAACCTTTTTCCTCTTCTTTCTTTTTTTCTTTCTAAAAGAAGAGAAATCTTTAGACCTGGCCGTCCCAGTGCCGGTCAATCCAGTGCTACTCCTCAGGATGGCGTATTCATGTCTGCCCTTGATGCCATTATTTTGTTTCGTGATTATCCTAGTCTAATTCTTTTTATACGGGTGCATCTCATTCTTTATATCAAAAGAACTTGTTGATACTTTTCTTTAATATTATGGGTTTGATAACTTCACTGAGAATTGCGAATCCGGTTGGTGGATCTACAACACTTAGTTTACTTTGTAAAAATGTCAAGATTATTTTATGTAGTTATGCTTTCCGAGCCGATTTGCATGTTATGCGCTACTTAGGTTTTGGAAATGATTTTTGGGAAAGGATTGGCTTAATCATTATGAAGCCCATATCCTATGTCCCGAGAGGACTATCCATCTTCGACATTCTCAATCTGTTAAGCAGGTTTTTAATTTTTCTTAATGATTTCGATTCCAATTCGGTGGCATCATTTTATTCCTTAAACCCACATGATGAGGAAGATGTTATTTGCCTCATTCAAGTAGTTTGTGAATTTTCCGGTATTTTTGAGCTTGTCTTAGGATTACCACCTAAGCGATCTATTGAGTGGTGCTAAGGTCTTTTCAGCTCGACCTTGCCACCGGTTTTCATTAGCTACGAGTTGCGGAGGGTAGCATTCCACTTACCGCATTCCACACTCGTTATGATTCTTATGAGTGACTCGTGATGTCATTCAGTTTGTCTAGCTTATTTCATCCATCTTATGAATCGAGTATTCTACGAATATCTCGATGAGACCATCCTTGTATTCATTGATTATGGGTGAAAACGTCAATTTAAAATTGCAAATCTTTCTAATAAGATATATTTATAAGTATAATTGGATTTTGTTCTTAAAACGAGCAAAGAATATTCGTAAAATTTTAAAAGACATGTTTATCAAATAGAAGATGATTTTGTGTTGTATTGCCCATTGAGTGCTTTAAGAATTCTGGTCGATGCACCCGATCAACGTTATCGATAGGAGTCTCCTAAATTCTACGATGAGACAGTCAGACACAGTAAATTGACTTGTAATAAGTAAATTTTTCTAAAAAGATGATTACATAAAGTTCATTGTAATTTTGAATGTCTTAGCTTTTGGGGAAAGAAGATCATTTAAAAGAACTCCTTTTCTGATGCTTCTATTCTTGTGATTCGCGAAGGGAACCAAGACTTTACTGTTTGTACCGATGCTAGTCGTATTGGTTTGGGTGTCGTTCTCATGCAAAAAGGGAACGTGTTATCGCTTATGATTCTAGACAATTAGAGCCTGCCAAGACTAGATATGCCACTCGTGATATAGAGCTCGCGGCCATTGTTTTCGCTCTTAGAATTTGGCGTCATTATCTTTTGGGAGAGAAATTTGTTCTCTACACCGATCATAAATCTTTGAAGTATTTATTTTCTCAAAAGGAACTTAATTTGCATCAACAACGTTGGCTCGAATTCCTTACATCTTATGATCTTGATATTCTTTATACTCCCGGAAAGGGGAATCGTGTTGCCGATGCCCTTAGCCGAAAGCAACAAGCGGTTGTTTCCATGATGATATTCGAATGGAATGATCTCGAGACTTTGTCCACTTGTGAGATTCAAGATCGTGAATCCAATTCATATTCATCTCTTGTTTTATGTAGCCTTGAGGCTCATCCTTCTCTTTTAGACCGCATCCTTGAAGCTCAAAAGCAAGATCCCAAATTGGCTCTTCTTAGCCAAAGTTGTAGGGATCAAAATAAGGTTGATGGTTTGAAAGATTTTGAAATCGATGCTCGTGGTGACATTCGAAAATTTGATAGACTTATTGTGCCGAATATTAGTAATTTTCATAAAGACATTTTAGAAGATTCTCATCGTTATAAATTTACCATTCATCCCGGTAGTAGTAAAATGTACGTGGAAATGAAGCGACTTTATTATTGGGATAGAATGAAATCGAATATTTGCGAACTTTATTAAGCATTGCATGACTTGCCAACTCGTAAAGGCCGAGCATCAAAGGCCAGGTGGGTTGTTGCAACCTTTGGACATTCCCGTTTGGAAGTGGGATCAAATTTCCATGGACTTTATTGACGGTCTTCCCCATTCTCATTCAGGTCATGAAAATCTATAGGTGATAGTAGATAGACTTACAAAATCCGTCCATTTTCTTCCCGTTCGGTCCAATCGGACCGTGCCCCTTTTGGCTAAACTCTATGTCAAAGAAATTGTTAAATTGCATGGAGTTCCTACTTCTATTGTTAGCGATCATGATCTATTATTTACTAGTGGATTTTGGAAGGGTCTTCAAAAAGCTTTGGGAACGAAGCTTAATTTTAGTACCGCTTATCATCCTCAGTCCGATGGACAAATAGAGCGGGTGAATCAAACTCTTGAAGATCTCCTTCATGCATGTGTTCTTGATTTTGGTGGAAGTTGGGAAGATCATATTTCTCTTGTTGAGTTTTCCTATAATAATAGCATCCAATCTAGCATTGGTATGGCACCTTTCGAGGCACTCTACGGAAGGCCATGCCAATCTCCTTCGTGTTGGCTTGAAGCCGATGAGAAGCTGGTTTTAGGTCCAGATTTCATTCGTGATGCCACATAAAAGGTTGACCTTATTCATCATAAGAAAAAAAGCTCAAAGTAGACAAAAATCCTATGGCGATAACCGAAGAAGGAATTTAGAATTTTCTGTGGGAGATTTGGGGTTCATTCGTGTTGCACCTATGAAGCGTGTTGTGCGTTTCGGTCGATTGGGAAAATTAGCACCTCGATATATTGGCCCATTTCCCATCACCGAACGTATTGGTTCCGTGGCTTATCGCCTTTTATTACCAACTCAATTTTCTGCTATTCATGACATATTCCATGTTTCTCAACTACGGAAATGCCTAAGAGATTCCGATTCTATTCTTGAGCCCGGTGTTATTGAAGAAATTGAAGTTTCACCTAATTTGACTTATGAGCAACATCCTATTCGCATCGTTGATACGAAGGTTAAACGCCTTCATAATAAAGATGTTTCGCATGTTAAAGTTCAATGGTCCTCAAATCCTAAGGATTGCTCTTGGGAATCCAGAGAATTCATCGAGCGAACACATCGGGACTTACTCTCTCATTCTCCTTAAGGTGAACTTCTCATTTCAAAATTTCTTCTTTTGTGTTGTTATGCCTTAGTATGGTTGTTACTTTTTATTTTCTTCTTAAGTATTGCGAGGACGCAATTTCTTTAAGGAGGGGAGTCTGTAACAATCCGCATATTTTTACGATAATATATTTAAATGATTTATTTAAATATAGCATCGTTAGTTGAATTTAAATTCCGAAATGTGACTTTCTATAAACAGTCGAATCCGGACTCAGGACCACTTCCATTGAGTCCAAAACGGCATTTGCGACCTTTTTGAGTATAAACATCGATATGTTTGGAGTTGATTAGAATTTTAATATTTTCATTTGGGGCTTTGGGTTTGGGTTTCAGCCCACTAACCTAACAAAGAACCCAACTTCTCTACAATAACAACTCCCACTCCACTCCTCTTCATTCACTCATAACGTTTCCTAACACTCTCAAGCTAAAGGAAAATGAGGGAAAGAAGAGGAAATTAAAATTCCTAAGCCCTAGTTTACTAGGAAATTCAAATTCAAGTTCTAGAAATCAAAGAGAAGCTTAGGTAAGCATCCTCTTCATCTTCTCCATCTCAATCTCTCTTCAATTTTAAGAAATTCCTAAACCCTAACTTAGAAAATATTTGCTTATGAGCTTAGATTGGAGCTTCTTGAGTTGAAGTTGGAGAGTGGTTGATCTTTCCTTTGTTTTAAAGCTTCTCACTTGTTGTTTTGGGTTTAAAGGTGAGTTTTTGAACTCACATCTACGTCTATAGGTTTCATTGTTGTTAGGTATGAATTCCTAACATCTATTTCATATTCATTTGCTTTGATTTGAATTGATTTGGTGAATTTTCCAATTTTGGTATTTTGAAGTCAAAATCTTTAAAAATCCTATCTTGGATGTTTGGACATGTTGTTTGGGGAGTATCGAAGAGCCTATAAGGCTGGGTTGTCGCTTGGCATAATTCCCTAGCCTCCATCGCTCGTTCGATCATCTCCGGTTTGGATTTTTTCCCTTTTTGGGCTAGGCTGATTTTTGCCTAGCAGGAAGATCCAGACGTCTGGAAAAAAATTCAGACGTCTGGAAGGAAATCCAGACGTCTGGTTGAAAAATACAGACGTCTAGAAGGGGTCCTTGGAAAAAGAAAAAGGCAGAGACAAAATCCAGTCCTGGAAGAAAATCCAGACGTTTGGAAGGAAATCCAGACGTCTGGTTGAAAAATCCAAACGTCTGGTTCGGTGCAGTTTTGCCTATTTTGGCTGTTTTTGAGTGGATTTCCAATTTTTATCAATTTTTGTTGATCCGGTTAGTTATTGTCAATTATTATCGACTTTGATCACTTCATTTATGGATTTTTGGGAATGTCCATTTGATTGGATTTGATATCGATTTTTATGGTTTGAATTCACGTCGTCGAATGTGGATTTTGGTGATAGATTGTTTTTACAATCATTTCTGTGTTTTGTCACTTTTAAATACAAAGGTTTCTATACTAGTAGTAAATACTCAAACTCTTTCACAAAAATGATTTCAACGTTACTTTTAATACAAAGCTTGTTTTTAAAACCATTTTCCAATCTATTAGTATATACAAACCTTTACCTCATTCGTATGAGAAATCGAATTAAACGACTTAGCAAAACAAGTGGTATGAAACGCTTGCGTTTACTTCGTCGGTTAATTCTTGGACTTGTTCGATTGAACTCTTGTGACAATTTTCGAGTGGAAATCTACAATTTGTTCGTAAATATTAAGTTAAGCCAGTGGTTATGGGACATGAAGCTAAACTGATTTATTTACTAGCTTGGTGTAATCTACACTTATTCTATGGAGCTTCGACTCAATTTGGTGGGGTAGCGACCCATGGTCTTTTGACCGTTTGAGGAGCATTCAGCTCATTCATCCGCGTGGGGGACTGTACCACGACAGAGTCTGTGCATGAGGCGTATCTTTTAGGGTGCGTCGATGTTCGGCTTATTCGTCCGCATGGGGGACTGTACCACGACAGAGTCTGTGCATGAGGCGTATCTTTTAGGGTGCATCGATGTTCGGCTTATTCGTTCGCGTGGGGGACTGTACCCCGTATTTTCATGGGATAGCATCTCATTTGCGATACACGTGTTGGTGAGTTTTCATGCTCCCGTTTGTGATAGGCCTCTCCCTTTGTGTTTTCTGGATTTTTTAATTGTTGATTTCTGGAATTTGTGTTTCACCAATTTTTGCGATTGACATTGATATGTTTTGTCAATATTTGGGGTTTGGTGAATAAGCTAAAGAATGTGATATTCTTTTTGGATATTTGACGAGATTTGAGATATTGTATGATTTTCATTGTTATTAAATATATACTTGTCTAAGTATGACATTATTGTTATCATACGTTTTTGTGGTATCTCTTATCCTTTCTCATCTCATATGATATTTATAGCTAGACTGATCCGTTTATTATTTTTCTTCTTAAATAATACTCGGGTCAGACCGAGGTGTTTCAGGTGCTTCCACTTGACTTCTTAGCAGGGACTAGCTTCTGACTTTTGGCTAACTACTTTAGCTTAGTAGTTTTTGTTTTTATACATTCGAGATAGAGACTCCTTGATGTATACATGTACTTTTGTCTAGCACTTGTACCTATTCTTTTGTGATGTAGTGGATCTTGTTTGACCACTACTTTGATGTACACTTCTATGTGTTATATTCATATCTGTTTCTGCCTTTGTGATATGAATATCTGTGACTGATTTGTGTTATGCTTATTTTATATTTGTTTCCGAAGGCCATATAGCCACTGTGTATTAGCTTTGAGTTTGTATTGGATATGTCAGATTTGCTCTTGAAATGAAACATATGACATTCTATCTGACATATCGGTACTCGCACAAAGCAATTACACATATGGTCGCTCCTCAACAGCCTTATTCTTTGTGCTAGTCGATGGCATTACCTCGTAGTTTCCTTGGCTAGTGTGAGTATAGAGGTGGGATGTCACAATTCCTTTCTCTATTCCCAATGGTCAATATAGTATGGTAGCTTCATTTGTTTGCTCTTCCCACTGTTCATTTGTTTCTATATACGAAATATAATTATATTACATGCTTTGCACTCAAGCCTGCTTCATTTTCTAACTCATCCTCTTCTTTGTGCTTACTTCTTCTTTCTATTCAATTGAAAAAAAATAAACGAATATAAGATGTCTGCTTCAATTCATTTGTGAACTGCTCCTCATCCACCTTCCATCGTTACCATACCTGTAACACCGAGCGCCTTCCCCTTCATTCATAGCCACAACCGAGTGCAACACTTCGACCACCACTCATATTCCTCTCGCCCAGCCATTATCCCCTAGCCGCCTAGCCCCAGATCTCCGCCATCCCCTATAGCTCGCTCAGCCACCCCTTCCCGTTTGTGCAACCGAACCCATTCGTTTCCTCCGCCTTCTCATCCAAACTATCACGACCATGCATGCAAGCAACAACCGCGGTCGGCACCACAGCCTCCTCTTTATTTTATATAAAAAATAGAAATTATATATATATATATATGAAAGTATATATGGAGTAGTTGAACCTGTTACTACTATTGTCGCCAAACCCATCGCTCCTTAGACCTCGCCGTTCTTTCCAGATCTCGAGCCTTCAACCGATCAAGCAACGCTTCTCTTTAAAAAAAAAGAAGGTATGTATATATATATGCTCAAAGTATTTATACAATATGATCAAAGTATTTCAAGGGGAATGTTTACAGTATATAGGTTCAGTTATATATATTTAGTGTATATATTTTTATATTATAATAGATATTTGTATATATATGTAACTATGAAGAAGCCTGCATAGGTCAGTCACTTATATTTATATATAACTTGTATATCATTTTGAGCAGTTTATACATATAGATTTTGTTGCTTATATATATAGTCTGCATAGATGACTTTGAGTAGCTATCTATATATATACACATGTATAGAAAGAATATCGACTTTTGAAGAAATATTGACATTCAAAATAAAGTACAGATATTCGTTTTGTGTTTTGAAGCGGAATATGTATGTACAAGCTTACATCAGTATTATATATATATTGAAAATTTTGGCCAGTTGTTTTGTTTATATATATATATACTGTTAGTTTTGAAAGTATACATCTGATGAAGGCACATATTATATACGCGTGCAGTATAGAGGTTTACAGCATATTATATTACAAGGTTCAGATGCATATATATAATTTTTATAAGATTTATATAAGCTGTTCGTATGCATATAAGTTTTATAAGTTTATAAATATAAACTGCTGGGTTATATAGGTATTACAATAAAGCAAGTTGTATTGTTTTATATGGGTTTATATATATACAAAGTAAGTTATATTGATTTTTAAATTATATTATATGTATAAATTTATAATAGTTTACTTTGTAATATAAGCTGCAGGCTTCACGTATATATGTATATATGAGTTCTGTTTTATATATATAGTATATAAGTGGTTATTATATGTTGGATATATTAGCTTATTAAGTATATTGATTTTTATAATAATTGATTTTAAAATATAATAGGTATGTAAGTTATACATATGTTTATATATTAGTCTATATATCTATCTGTTTATATAAATATTGATTTTTAATATATTATGTATATATGTTGATTTTAATATGTGTGTTTTAATTTGAAATAATGATTTTTGGAATACACATGTATTTAATTTAATTTGTGTTTGAAATTTAGAATATGATTTTATATAAAAAAGTTATATATAGTTATGCATATAAGTTCACTTATACCATTTATCTTCATCAATCCAATTCTGGTTTGATTCCGTTAATCCCTGTTATCAGCTCTATTCGTCGAACTCGTGCCAATCTTGTTTTGCTTCGGAATTCGTGCTTGGATTCGTAACTCGCTTCATTTGTCGAACCTCTCTAGGCTCGAAAGGAGAGCAATCACTCATGATTACGTTCTTATATTTATTAGATTTGATTTCAATTGAAACGACAATTGAAATATGATGTTGCTAGTTATTTAATTTCTATATATATATATATATACCAGTATCTGTAACTGTTCACCTGTGACATCTGACACCATGATCTGTTATTTATATTTTATCAGTTATTGATGATATATGTCTGTTATTGATATCTTATATTATCATCACTGTTCTCACTCTGCAAGTTCCCTGTTAGTATAGAATTCCCTATGAGTTAAAATAATAAACCCAAGCGATTTTCATTGACATTGAATTTGGGATTGCGGGTTGAAAAGATATATACCCGTAGATATTTAAATTGTGGATTGAAATGATAAATATCCGTATCACTTGACCATCGGATAGAAAACTATATACAGACACTGTGGTTTATATATATTTTTTTGAAATGATTTCCATAGTTTTAAAAAGGAAATATATATGGTTTATATAAATATTGATTTTTAATATTTTATATATAAATGTTATTTTATAAAGGTTTAAATTTTAGATTTTTAAAAATTATATGTTTTTGAAATTTAAATTTATAAGTTAGTTTTGAAATTATAAATTTTTAGATTTTACTTATAATTTGACTATTTTTAAAAATATATAAATTAAGTTTTAATATAAATATAGTTTAATAATAAGGTTTAATTTAATAAAGTTTGATTTAATTAATATATAATATGTTTAAGTATTTATTTAAAATTTATATTTTAAAAATAGATTTTTATAATAATTTTTATTAAATTAAGGTTGGGAAGATAAATTTAAGTTGATTTGAAATAGTATCCTTTTAAGAATTATATTTAATAAAATCGATTTGAAACTTATTAAATTTGAAATTTTAATGATATGGTTTTATAACTTGATTTTGAATAAAGGTGATTAAGTGAATATTTTCAAATTTAAATAAATCAAAATGGGATATTTAGTTTTATTTAAATTTGTAATCTGAAGCTATTTAAATGTTATTTGATAGATTAATTAAGTGAATATTTTAAAGTTAAATAATAGTAAAGTTGAATTTGAAATATAAACGAATTTATTGTAATACCCCAAAATTTTGTGAAAAATCATTTTTGTAAAATGATTTAATTTTGAAATATTTAGATTTAAATATGGTGAAATTTCTGGAATAAATAATGTGCAAGTATATGTGTGCACGTGCACACTGAAATGGCACAAGAAAGAACTCCAGATTTCTTGGATTTAAAACAAGAATTAAAGAGCAATACAAACATGATTTTGCAACATGGTTATTTGATTTCTGAGATTTTATGGGTCATCTTAGAAAATAAGAAAAGTAAGTTTTACTTAAGATCAGTAAACAAATTTATTTAAAACCCAGAAAAGAAAATAATATATATATATATTTGTAAACTTGTATACATATAGGTGCATATGTTTCTGAATTTAAAAGAGGAATTAAAATAAGCCTAGATAAGATATGTATACAAATATACATTTTTTTTAAATACTGAAAAGTACATATATATATATTAGCAAGTGAAACCATAACATTAAAATGACATGAAATGTGATACAAGTCAATATGCTTGTGTAGGCAAAAATAGCAAAGGGGATTTTCAGAAATAATTAAAATAAATAGGATAGTCACACTTTTGACATGACTAAGTGAGTGGCCATTTTCTGAAAAGTAAAAGAAAGAAAATGCAGCCTTTAAATTGGTTAATATGGCCGGGGTAATATGAATGAAAAATGCATGATGCTAAGCCAGGACAGAAATGGAATTCTGTTTCAATAAAACCCTAGAGGAAAAATGCTTATAAATAGGCAGTTTAGCCAGTAGAATTATTTTACCCCGAGCTGCATAAAAATAAGAAAAGAAGAAAAAAAAATATTGGAAGGAAGGAGAAAACACTCAAACAAGAATTTTCTGGATTAATAAGAAGAAACATTTAGGTGAGTAATCTCACTGAGTTCATGGCATTAAGACCTGAGTTGAGGCAGCCACTTTTTATATTGCTATTTATGTATTTCTGGTTTTGATGTATATGATTTCATCAATGCTTTTTGGATGTCTTATTTTAAATCTGATATGATTTAATATGGATGATTTTGGATGATCTTTGATTGGTTGAGACATTTGTCTTTGGATGAGTATTATACTGTTTTATTTATTCTCATAAATGTTAAAGTTTAGGATCTTAAAAATTATATAGAGAATACTCTCAACTGTTATAGATCTATGGCATGGAAACTTTATAAAAATGATTGGAGCTGCATTATACTTGGTATAAGTGCTGAGGCTTGAAAAGAAAAATGTTAAGGGTGCAATAGAAAGTTTCTAAGTGCTGAGCCCTTAATCAAAAAAAAAAAACCCACAAGCTAAAATTATGATTGAACCAGATCTTGAATCTGAATCAATCATAAAGGCTTGCAGATCAATATAACATGCCATGCCTCTTTTACAGTTGAAAATGTTCTTATATTTTTACCAAGATCAAGACATATTGACCCCATTTAGGAAATAACTGTCTGATTATTTCTGAGGAGAATTATGCTAGAAGAAATTATGGATGTTTCCATGTTTGCAGTGATATGTTCACTTAGCATATTTGATGTTAGGATTTAAGACAATACACTAGTAAATAAACTAGGGAAGGGAAGGCCAAGAAGACTGCTGGAATGCTTGTCATATTTGAAGTATGCAAGTTGGCACATGGTTTGTTTAAGCCCTGAGATCTTTGTGCAATGATGTGAATTAGTTCATTGCAATGTGCCCCAGTGATTCCTTAATAGCAGATGAGGCAGGGATTTAAATTGAATTATACAACCTGTAAATGAAGAAATAGGAATATGGATATTTCTTAGGTTGAATGGTATGGAACCAAGATGATTCCAGTGAATGTAATTGTTGCAATAGATAATTATGTTTGCATGATTAAGTATGCAAGTGTAAGAATGATAAATAAATATATCATACCCGAATCAACTTAGTTATACTATGTTAAAGTAACTGATTGCAGAAATTAGCTTAAATAACAAGTTAGTACCCTTATATTCTCTATTGCTTAATATCATGAATGAATTGATGTTACTCATACCAGATCATAGATCTGACCCTTGTTTGCTCATGGCATCTGGGGTGTCTCATTTTAAAATGAGGCAGCCACTCATGCTCTTTCAGGTAACCCAGGCACTAAGTAAAATGAAGTAATGGCTGTTATGGAGGAGTGAATGAACATGCTAGCTAGTTTCAATAAGAGCTTAAATTGATTATATCTGCATGTATTCAGGAAAAATATTATGTTTCTAAGATTTCCAGTCATGTATTGAATATTTTATGGTTAGTGATCAAGTTGCCCTTATGATCTGTAAAGTGTCAGATTAAAATTTGTTGTTCTGTTGAAATGGTTGGGTGTTAAGGTTTGATTTGTTTTTGAGTTGGTGTCTGAAATATAAACAAAAAAATATGCTCAAGTATGTTCATATAAATAAAGACCTGGAAGAAATATACAATTATGTGATAGCATAATTTATATATGTATTAGCCAATCCTGTGACATAACAGAGCACTGAGTTTTAGAACAAAATCTGGATTTAGCAAGAAGTAAACTTAAAAGGATTTTATTTTCTTTTACTGAAATGCTTTGTAAATAAGTGTGAATTCATTTCTGAATTGTATTGAGAAAAGTAAATTGTTTTTCTAAAAAGCTTCAGACAGAATGCAATAAAAAGGTATCTCCATTGCTTTGAACTAGTGTGGCAGATACAGGATTCATGAGTTAACCAGCTCCAAATGAATGAAGTATTGGTTGATCATGATAGATTGTATTCTAAAAATAAAAATGCATTTCAAAACTTAGTACATTTAGCCATTGTTTCACCCAGTTTTCTGGAAAATAAGCAGAGATATTGACATGCACATGTATATCTGTGTACATGTTGAGATTTGAGCAAAAATATAATTATAATTCCTAGAACAGCTATAGGAATGGGATTCAAAAATAGTAAAGTAAGAAGAATTGTTTTGTATGATAGGTTATAGGCAAACATTATATATATATGTACAAAGATAAGTAGGTATCAGATTCCAAACTATACAAAAAAAAAAAAATTGTGTTTGAACCGACCTGCATGGTACTCGAACTCGTGACCTCTTGTGTATAAGTTAGGCGCGTTTCCATTACGCCTAGATGTTGCTTGTGTTCACTTAGGATCCACTTTCTTTTATACTGAATTTGATATTATCCAGACTTTAACATAATCATCTATATTAAAAGCTTGTTTACCACTGATTATTACTTGATCATTTCTTAATCCTAATGGCAGACTAAAGTACATGTTTCTAGTGGATATTATGGCCAAACATCTGAATACAATAATTTATCTGAATTGCTAAAAATCTAAATCAAACAGAATGTTCTTGTACAAAAAAAATAAAGTATATACTCTGAACTTAAATAAGAAGATCACATACATCTTCATATGTATGTGTATGTTATTAGATATACACTGATATATTTATATTGGTAAGTTATTTTGATCCTGGATATATTTTGTTTATTGGAAAAAGAAAATGACCTTGGAAAAGATATTTGCAATGAATGATATATCTATATATCATCTCTTAATCAAATAATAATAAAAAAAAATCCTTATGAAATTAGGGTGGAAATAGGAGGGTCATTTCAGTTTGGTATCAGAGCACTTGGTTGCATTGATTGTTAAGTATTATAGAAATGTATAATGTCTGTTAGTTTTGGATGAAATAATTTAGATAAGAAATTAGAAATTATAGAAGTACTCATAATATACTAATACCATTTACCCAGAATTTAGTTAGCAGACCATGGTAGGAAGAGGATCTCATCACAATGCAGGACCCAGTGCACCTCAAATGCTTGATATGCAAGAATTTGTGAGGGTTTTAAGAGATGGAATTGGGCATAGGCCTGAGAACCCACATGAAGAGCTTTCAAAACTACTGAAGACTTATTCCAATTTGGGAGGCAAGAGTTTTGAAGGAACTGAGAGTGTGATGGAAATTCAAGCATGGTTGAGAACACTTGATAGGATTTTCAATGACATGCAGTTGGATGACCAAAGGAAGAGGCAAGTAGCTTCTAGACAACTGAAAGGGGTAGCTTTAAGCTGGTGGGAGGTGATCATAGCTGGAAGAAATGAAAATGAAATCACTTGGAATCAGTTCAAGGAGATGTTGGAGGCAAGATTTGTACCAGCATCAGCCAAGACCATTTTGCTTGAAGAATTTATCAAACTTAGGCAGGGAACTTTGAATGTCACTGAATACACTCAAAAGTTTGAGGGGCTATCTAATTATGGAGCAATGCTAGTGGCAGATGAAGCATCCAAAAATGATAGGTATATAAAAGGACTGAACCCAGGACTTAGCAGAGCTATGCTACCATATGCAGATAGAACATTTGATCAAGTAATTGATCTGGCTTTGAAACTGGAACAACATGACAAAGAAAGAGAGAAATATAGGAATTTTAAGAGCAACAACAAGAAGGATAAGGGAAGATATCACCCTTATGATAAAAAGAAGGAGGAAGCAGACAACAGGAAGAGTAAAGACACAAAAGCTAATGATACTAAGAAGAAATTGGTTTGCCATCATTGTGGAAAAGAAGGACACATCAAACCAAGGTGCCCAGAGTTAAAAGGAGGAGCCTTCAAATGCTACCTATGTGGGAAAGAAGGGCATATGAAGAGGAACTGTCCTGAGAATAAACAGCAAGGGAAATTGGCAACTTTGGAAGGAAAACTATATCATTTAGTTGACTTAGAAAAAAATCTGAGTGAACTGACCATTGAAGAAATTCCCATAGTTAATGAATACTTGGATGTGTTTGGGGAAGTTAAGGGTGTTCCACACCACAGACCAGTTGAGTTCCAAATTAATCTCATCCCAGGAGCAAGTCCAATAATTAAGAAACCTTATAGAATGGGGCCAAGTGAACTGAAAGAATTGAAAAATCAGTTGGAAGAATTAGAAGGCAAGGGATTTATAAGGCCAAGCAATTCCTGCTGGGGTTCTCCAGTAGTGTTTGTAAGAAAACACGATGGTACCTTGAGAATGTGCATAGATTACAGAGAACTAAATAAAGTAACCATCAAGAATAAATACCCATTGCCTAGAATAGATGATCTCTTTGACCAACTCAGTGAAGCTAAAATATTTTCTAGATTAGACTTAGCATCAGGATTCCATCAAATGAAGGTTGAAGACTCAAGTGTTAAGTATACTGCATTTAACACAAGATATGGTTTATATGAATTTTTGGTTATGCCATTTGGTTTGACAAATGCTCCTTCATATTTTGTTGATTTGATGAATAGAATATTTAGAGATTATCTAGACAAATTTGTACTGATTTTTATTGATGACATTTTGATTTATTCTAAGACAGTGGAAGAGCATAAAAATCATTTGCATTTAGTTTTGTCAAGACTAAGGGAAAATGATTTAAAGGCAAAATTTTCAAAATGTGCATTTTGGAAAGAAGAAGTGCATTTCCTTGGGCATGTTATCTCTGCCAAAGGAATATCAGTAAACCCTAACAAGGTAGTGGCAATCCAAGCATGGAAAAGGCCTAGCACCATCAGTGAGATTAGATCATTTATGGGGATGGCAGGATATTATAGGAGATTTATAAAAGATTTCTCAAAAATATCATCACCACTTACCAATTTAACTAGAAAGAACCAAGCCTTTGTATGGACAGAAAAATGTGAGCAAGCTTTTATCAAAATAAAAGAAGCCCTGATTAATGCACCAGTATTGAGAGTGCCAGAAGGAAATGAAAATTTGGTTGTGTACACTGATGCAAGTGGCTCTGGGTTAGGGGCTGTGTTGATGCAGCAAGACCAGGTGGTAGCCTATGCATCTAGTCAATTAAAGCCACATGAAACCAGATATGCAACCCATGATCTTGAACTAGCAGCAGTTGTGTATGCTTTGAAACTTTGGAGACATTATTTATTAGGTGCCAAATTCATTTTGTACACTGATCATAAGGCACTGAAATATTTATTCTCACAAAAAGATTTGAATATGAGGCAACATAGATGGGTAGAGTTCCTAGCTGCCTATGATCTAGATATACTGTATACACCAGGCAAGGCAAATAAAGTTGCAGATGCCTTGAGTAGACAACATGCCAAAGTAGCCATGTTGATGATGGAAGAGTTTAGGGATTTGTCTATACTTACTGATTTGGAAATTGAGGAAAACAGTAAGGTACAAATGATGTCCATTGAAGAAAGTGAAGGTAAAGGAAAATTAAGTATGATATCTCTGCAATCAGATTTACTTCTTAAGATTGGACAAATGCAGGAACAAGACCTAAACATGATGGAAAAGAAAATGCTCATATCAAAAGGGGAGGAAGTAATAAATTATCAAATTGATAAAAATGGTTATTTAAGGAATAAAAATAGGATATGTGTTCCAGAAAATATAGAATTGAAAGAGGAAATATTAAATGAGTACCATAGGAGTAAGTACTCCATACACCCAGGTAGCACCAAGATGTATCAAAATTTGAAAAGAAATCTTTGGTGGAAGGGGATGAAGTCAGATGTGGCCAGATATGTTGCAAGGTGCATGACTTGCCAACAAGTCAAGGCAGAGACACAAAGGCCATCAGGACTATTGCAACCCCTTAGCATACCACAGTGGAAGTGGGAGGATATATCTATGGATTTCATAGATGGTCTTCCTAGATCTAAGAAGGGAAACACAAGTATATGGGTAATAGTGGATAGGCTAACCAAGGTAGCACATTTTATCCCAGTGAGAGCAGAAAGAAATGCTCCAAAATTGGCTCAAATATTCGTGAAAGAAGTAGTAAGGTTGCATGGCATACCCAAGACCATTGTGAGTGATAGGGATACTATCTTCACCTCAAGGTTTTGGAAAAGTTTTCAAGAGGCTATGGGGAGTGAATTGTGCTTAAGCACTGCCTACCATCCACAATCAGATGGTCAAACTGAGGTAGTGAACAAAGTCTTAGAGGATTTGTTGAGAGCATGTACACTGGACTTTGGAGGCAACTGGGAAGACCACCTCCATCTAGCTGAATTCACATACAATAACAGTTACCAAAGCACCATAGGGATGGCACCATTTGAAGCCTTATATGGCAAGCCATGTTTATCACCTATATGCTGGGTAGAGACTGGAGAAAGGGCTGTTCTTGGACCTGAATATGTTAAAGAAACTACAGAGAAAATTGGGTTAATAAGAAAAAGAATAGCAGCAGCTCAAGATAGGCAAAAGAAATTTGCAGATAGGAAGAGAAAGCAAGTGGAATATGAAGTGGGAGACTTTGTTTTCATCAAGATTTCACCTATGAAGAAAGTCATGAGATTTGGCAAGCAAGGTAAGCTTACACCAAGGTATGTTGGACCCTATAAAATTCTGGAAAGAATTGGTTCATTGGCTTACAAATTAGAACTACCAGAGGAGATGAAAGCAATGCATAATGTTTTTCATGTGTCCCAACTTAGAAAATGGGTACATGATAAAGAAGACATTTTGGAAGAGCCTACCAAAATTCAAATAAATCCTGACTTGGTTTATGAAAAAGAACCAGTGGGGATTGTAGCCAAGGAAGAAAAGAAATTAAGGAGCAAAACTTTGAAACCAGTTAAGATCCAGTGGAGTAGTGATCCTAATGACTGCACATGGGAGTTAGAGGATAAGATTAGAATGGATTATCCTAAGCTTTTTGCAAATTAAAAGGTAATTTTTTTTTTCTCTGGAAAATTTTGTTATGCATGGTTGATATGGTTGAATTTGTTTGCTTATGCATATGTTTGATAAGTTTTCAGAAAAGAAAAATGATGCTTACTATAAATGTTAGAAAAATTGTGAGGACACAATTCCTAAAAGGAGGGGTGAATGTAATACCCCAAAATTTTGTGAAAAATCATTTTTGTAAAATGATTTAATTTTGAAATATTTAGATTTAAATATGGTGAAATTTCTGGAATAAATAATGTGCAAGTATATGTGTGCACGTGCACACTGAAATGGCACAAGAAAGAACTCCAGATTTCTTGGATTTAAAACAAGAATTAAAGAGCAATACAAACATGATTTTGCAACATGGTTATTTGATTTCTGAGATTTTATGGGTCATCTTAGAAAATAAGAAAAGTAAGTTTTACTTAAGATCAGTAAACAAATTTATTTAAAACCCAGAAAAGAAAATAATATATATATATTTGTAAACTTGTATACATATAGGTGCATATGTTTCTGAATTTAAAAGAGGAATTAAAATAAGCCTAGATAAGATATGTATACAAATATACATTTTTTTTAAATACTGAAAAGTACATATATATATATATATTAGCAAGTGAAACCATAACATTAAAATGACATGAAATGTGATACAAGTCAATATGCTTGTGTAGGCAAAAATAGCAAAGGGGATTTTCAGAAATAATTAAAATAAATAGGATAGTCACACTTTTGACATGACTAAGTGAGTGGCCATTTTCTGAAAAGTAAAAGAAAGAAAATGCAGCCTTTAAATTGGTTAATATGGCCGGGGTAATATGAATGAAAAATGCATGATGCTAAGCCAGGACAGAAATGGAATTCTGTTTCAATAAAACCCTAGAGGAAAAATGCTTATAAATAGGCAGTTTAGCCAGTAGAATTATTTTACCCCGAGCTGCATAAAAATAAGAAAAGAAGAAAAAAAAAATATTGGAAGGAAGGAGAAAACACTCAAACAAGAATTTTCTGGATTAATAAGAAGAAACATTTAGGTGAGTAATCTCACTGAGTTCATGGCATTAAGACCTGAGTTGAGGCAGCCACTTTTTATATTGCTATTTATGTATTTCTGGTTTTGATGTATATGATTTCATCAATGCTTTTTGGATGTCTTATTTTAAATCTGATATGATTTAATATGGATGATTTTGGATGATCTTTGATTGGTTGAGACATTTGTCTTTGGATGAGTATTATACTGTTTTATTTATTCTCATAAATGTTAAAGTTTAGGATCTTAAAAATTATATAGAGAATACTCTCAACTGTTATAGATCTATGGCATGGAAACTTTATAAAAATGATTGGAGCTGCATTATACTTGGTATAAGTGCTGAGGCTTGAAAAGAAAAATGTTAAGGGTGCAATAGAAAGTTTCTAAGTGCTGAGCCCTTAATCAAAAAAAAAAAACCCACAAGCTAAAATTATGATTGAACCAGATCTTGAATCTGAATCAATCATAAAGGCTTGCAGATCAATATAACATGCCATGCCTCTTTTACAGTTGAAAATGTTCTTATATTTTTACCAAGATCAAGACATATTGACCCCATTTAGGAAATAACTGTCTGATTATTTCTGAGGAGAATTATGCTAGAAGAAATTATGGATGTTTCCATGTTTGCAGTGATATGTTCACTTAGCATATTTGATGTTAGGATTTAAGACAATACACTAGTAAATAAACTAGGGAAGGGAAGGCCAAGAAGACTGCTGGAATGCTTGTCATATTTGAAGTATGCAAGTTGGCACATGGTTTGTTTAAGCCCTGAGATCTTTGTGCAATGATGTGAATTAGTTCATTGCAATGTGCCCCAGTGATTCCTTAATAGCAGATGAGGCAGGGATTTAAATTGAATTATACAACCTGTAAATGAAGAAATAGGAATATGGATATTTCTTAGGTTGAATGGTATGGAACCAAGATGATTCCAGTGAATGTAATTGTTGCAATAGATAATTATGTTTGCATGATTAAGTATGCAAGTGTAAGAATGATAAATGAATATATCATACCTGAATCAACTTAGTTATACTATGTTAAAGTAACTGATTGCAGAAATTAGCTTAAATAACAAGTTAGTACCCTTATATTCTCTATTGCTTAATATCATGAATGAATTGATGTTACTCATACCAGATCATAGATCTGACCCTTGTTTGCTCATGGCATCTGGGGTGTCTCATTTTAAAATGAGGCAGCCACTCATGCTCTTTCAGGTAACCCAGGCACTAAGTAAAATGAAGTAATGGCTGTTATGGAGGAGTGAATGAACATGCTAGCTAGTTTCAATAAGAGCTTAAATTGATTATATCTGCATGTATTCAGGAAAAATATTATGTTTCTAAGATTTCCAGTCATGTATTGAATATTTTATGGTTAGTGATCAAGTTGCCCTTATGATCTGTAAAGTGTCAGATTAAAATTTGTTGTTCTGTTGAAATGGTTGGGTGTTAAGGTTTGATTTGTTTTTGAGTTGGTGTCTGAAATATAAACAAAAAATATGCTCAAGTATGTTCATATAAATAAAGACCTGGAAGAAATATACAATTATGTGATAGCATAATTTATATATGTATTAGCCAATCCTGTGACATAACAGAGCACTGAGTTTTAGAACAAAATCTGGATTTAGCAAGAAGTAAACTTAAAAGGATTTTATTTTCTTTTACTGAAATGCTTTGTAAATAAGTGTGAATTCATTTCTGAATTGTATTGAGAAAAGTAAATTGTTTTTCTAAAAAGCTTCAGACAGAATGCAATAAAAAGGTATCTCCATTGCTTTGAACTAGTGTGGCAGATACAGGATTCATGAGTTAACCAGCTCCAAATGAATGAAGTATTGGTTGATCACGATAGATTGTATTCTAAAAATAAAAATGCATTTCAAAACTTAGTACATTTAGCCATTGTTTCACCCAGTTTTCTGGAAAATAAGCAGAGATATTGACATGCACATGTATATCTGTGTACATGTTGAGATTTGAGCAAAAATATAATTATAATTCCTAGAACAGCTATAGGAATGGGATTCAAAAATAGTAAAGTAAGAAGAATTGTTTTGTATGATAGGTTATAGGCAAACATTATATATATATGTACAAAGATAAGTAGGTATCAGATTCCAAACTATACAAAAAAAAAACAAAAATTGTGTTTGAACCGACCTGCATGGTACTCGAACTCGTGACCTCTTGTGTATAAGTTAGGCGCGTTTCCATTACGCCTAGATGTTGCTTGTGTTCACTTAGGATCCACTTTCTTTTATACTGAATTTGATATTATCCAGACTTTAACATAATCATCTATATTAAAAGCTTGTTTACCACTGATTATTACTTGATCATTTCTTAATCCTAATGGCAGACTAAAGTACATGTTTCTAGTGGATATTATGGCCAAACATCTGAATACAATAATTTATCTGAATTGCTAAAAATCTAAATCAAACAGAATGTTCTTGTACAAAAAAAATAAAGTATATACTCTGAACTTAAATAAGAAGATCACATACATCTTCATATGTATGTGTATGTTATTAGATATACACTGATATATTTATATTGGTAAGTTATTTTGATCCTGGATATATTTTGTTTATTGGAAAAAGAAAATGACCTTGGAAAAGATATTTGCAATGAATGATATATCTATATATCATCTCTTAATCAAATAAAAAAAAAATCCTTATGAAATTAGGGTGGAAATAGGAGGGTCATTTCAGTTATCAAAATTGAGTTATTATAAATGTTTTATATTTAAAGCTTTGAAATCTATTGAAATTGAAATGGTTTGATTTGTAGTTTATATCTATATTTGAAAATGATATAAAATGGTTTATTGAGATTTGAATTGAAATGGTAGAACTATGATTTGATTTAAATGGGATTTTGGAATTCGAGTTAATTTGAATCGATTTATGAAGTTGGAGGAAACTATTTTATTTTATAAAGTATTTTATTATATATGAAAATTATTTTTATATTTATATATTATTTTAATATAAACTATTTTTGATAAAAATCATTTTTTATAAACTATTTTAATATACTAATTATTTTAATATAAACTATTTTAACTTATAACTATTTTAATATACTAACTATTTTATTTATAAACTATTTTATTACATATACTATTTTTATATCTAAACTGTTTAAGTGGGAAGTTATGTTTTCAAAGTATTATGGTTTCAAAGTGTTATGATTTTCAAGTGTTATAATTTCTAAGTTTTTTTATAATTTCGAAAATGTTATAACTTTGGAAGTGCTATGATTTTTGGAAATGAATATTATTTTAAGTGAGAAATGATATCGTATTGATTTGGTTTTGAAATGGATATAATATTTTGGTTTTGAAGTATGATATTTGAAATGACCACGGTGTTATAATAACGATTGGTTGTTAAAGAGACCGGGATCAGTTATTGTCATACTCTCTACCAATACCGAAAACCACTTTAACAACTGTGTACGCGTAGCGACGATTCTATTTGAGGTATATACGTGGACCTGACTCCCATGAGTTAGCTTAAGGTGTCTAAAACATGAGCAATTGACGGGCCAAGTGAGGTAGCTCCTCCGATCGGACACACTTCTTCGATACCATTCTATTGCTTTGTGATTGATTGGGTGCATTCCTCGGATTTTGGGAGTGTGGATCGAGGTGGGCGGTAGCTGCGGCTATGTGTTACCACCAGCCCGGAAGTGTAATTGGTATATCTACCCTGGCATTGCCTAGTTGTGCCATGTCACCTACCATATCGAGCCCACTACGAGTTTTTTTTGTACCATACCTATGGAGTGCCCTCCGATAAGCCCTAGTTTATGAGGAAGTTACGGTACTGTATAGACTATGGGAATATATAAAAATGTGTTAAAGGGGATATGGGTAACGCCTTAACGCTATTTTAATAGTTTACTTTACTATAGACATATTATAATAGCGTATATTACTACATAGTAGATAGTTCTACGGATCCTTAGAGGATGGTTATCCCAAACATCCTTTGAGTTACTTGTATTTCAATTGATATTTCACTTGAGTTGGATTTATTGATATTAGAATGTTAATCCTGACTCGAGTGTTTTGTGTTTTGCTTTACGCTCGGGTCAGACTGAGTGTCACCGCATTAGAGACTCACCTTTAGAGTTGGAGCTTCGCTTGGGGATCCATCTATATCTATTCAGCTTATAGTTATTCAGTTGACTCCAGTGATATATTCAGATTTTATTATTTGACTATTGTATTGAGACTTCTATATATTCGAGACTTCTGTTGTATCTTGTTTTAACTCTGTTATATATATATAGTAGCTTCATGAACTACTATTCTTTTGTTTCCGCTGCTTATTGTTATATTACTCCGTGTCTGTGATTCTGTGATTTATTTATTTACTATATATGCTGAGTTTTTCCAAATATAAATTAATAATCTGATATTTTGAGCAATTCAATTCCGACATGTGTGGATGCGAATGGCTGAAAATATTGGGCTGTTACATGACCGTTCACTATATAATACATATATGATTGGAAATGGATCAAATATTCATATCCTTGTATTGCTTTTAGAGTTCGAAACTCATTGAAAATAAACACGGTCTCGGGAAAGTAAACATGTAAGTGACCAAGTTACAAACGTACTTAGTAGTTGTATAATTAAGCTCTTGTATGGGTCAACAAATGAAAATTTATTGATAAGTATATTTTATATTTCTATTTGTTAATATTAATTGAGTTCATTTGTATATTCTAATTGAAAAATATTTTATCAATTATATTTAATGTACAAATTTATCGATGTAGATTAATTTAGTTAGTACATAGAAAGTGTTCTTTCAATATTAGAAAGGTTAAATGTTACCATTTCATTTTTCTAATAAGGCTCCCACTAGACTTTTACGTTTTTCAAAACCCTAAGACTAAACATAGAAGTTTTTTTACTTCTCTAATGGGTGTTAGGACACGTATGCCTAAGGATTCCGACCTTAAGAAAAGCTTAACAAATCATAGGTCCGCATATGATGGATAACTCCTTATCGGTTGTACCACATACAACTCCCAACCTTATGTTCCTTGTCCTAATCTCATTTTTACCTTGAGGAAAGCTCAACAAATAAAGAGTGATTATTCACTCATACCTACCATTTCGTGATAGCCTAAGCATAATGCACATACCTTGAGGAAAATTCAATGAAGTGCAGTTACCTTACCTCATCTATTCTATGTAGTAACAGTACTACACATAACATCCCTAGCTTGAGGAAAGCGCAACAACTAAGGAGTATGCAAGTAATCTATTAATATATAAATGGTAGAGGACAACAATTATATTAAAGAATCATAATCTTTAATATATTTAATTGAGTGATATTGACTTATGCTATAATGTATTTCTTATGGAATATCCTTGTGCTTCAAGTATCGGACACATTCAAAATCACGATATACGTACTATACATATGTATTTATTCCTTAAATCTAATTGGGTTTCTTACTATTCCACCTTTTATTATACGTTTATATTATACAAGTTTAATTCTTATATAACATTTTATAATTTAATTAATTTATACAATAATCTTATTATAACCTTATACTGATTTTATTAATTAAATATTATTTAATTAATAAATTAACATTTTAATTAATTTTACCTTATTCATTTTAAACATTTGAAATTGAATATGTATACTATAACATTTATGGTTATATATATATCTTAATATATATGTATGTATTATACTATTAATTAACCAACTTTTAATTAATTTATTTAATTAAACAATTTTAATTAATTATAATTAGTTTTGAAAGTCATATATATAACCTTAACATTTTAAAATAGTGTTACATACATCAATATATATGATATTTAATTTAATTAATTAACTTTTAATTAGTTATTCATTTAACTCATCTAATTAATTATTAAGAACTTTTGAAAAATAATTATTTTATTTTCATAACAATTTTGAAAATTATTTTATAACATTTATGAAATCATTACTTCTTTTAATTTTAACCTTTTTAAATTTTAAATTTTATTTTAATTTCAAAATAGATTTTGAAAATTAGCCCAAGGCCCAGATCAATTTAGGCTTTTATATTGGGGTTAATCTTTGGGCTTCTGACGTCCTTTCCGGTCAAGCCTAGCCAGGTAGGGCAGAGTACTTGATTACTCAAACCCAACCTTAGACGCTACTTTTCTGGATATCCTACTATATGGATAGGCTTTAATGAGTTGGCCCCAATACTACTACTTTAGACTGCATAGGCTATTTAGCTCTGATACCATTGCGGGAACTGGGCCAGACTCAATCGTTTAAATGAGTAAATTTCAAAAAAATTATTCCATTTTAGATCTTATTGGGCCTATGAAGTCTAAATAGATTGAGATCGAATCTAAATTAATTTCAAATAATATCAATATTTAATTTAATTTATTAATAGAAGGATTTTATTTGACGTTATATATGATATATAATGTGCACATGTGTATCATATACACATGTACATGTTCGTGCTCGTGCAACATATACAATGTGCATAATTTAACGTGCTCGTGTCTAAGTGTTGGGATTTACACTGTAGTGGACTTGTTAGCCCCACTATATACATACATGTTATCTCTTTATGTATATACTTATATGATTAAATGATATAAATTATATTTATATAAAATTAACCTCATATATACACACACGTAAAATAATGTAGAAGTAACTTTATTTTAATATATATATACACACACACATAAAATTGTGGGTTTCACAATTATGGATCTTAAGGCTAATTAAACACTAGAGGGAGGGTGAATAGTGTTTTCTAACTTTTATAAATCCTTTTTAAATTTCCTTCAAGTTTAATATTAAATCTCAAATTAACAACACAGGATTATAATGTTAAACAGTCACAGATGCAATCACAAATAAAAATAAAAGCAGTAAAGCAAATAAAGAGTTAGAGAGATGACACCAAAGAATTTATACTGGTTCGGATTTCTCCTACATCCAGTCCCATACAATTGCTTGTACAGATTTATTTTCATATGCCAATCTTAAAACGAGCGAAGGCAAATCCAATTACAATCTCGATTCCGAGGTTATGAGACATATCCTTTTGATTTTCCGGGCTCAGGGTACACCCACTTGATTTGGATGGGCTACAAGCACACCCACTCGCATTTTCGAGCTACCAAGTACACCCACTTGATTTGAACGGCCTACAAACACACCCAAGCAAATAGAAATAGAGTTTGATGGTTTTTCTAAAGACAATTTCTTAATATTTGGATACAATGGATCCTGTAGCCTCTTGGATAGCACTTTGATCTTCGATTTAAAAGAGGGATGATTTCAAAATAGTAATAAAGTAATATTCAATCGATACAAAGAAGTTTGAATTGAATCTATTTGATTTTGAAGAGAAAGAGTATAATTTCAATGGAGTTTTCAAGAGAGTAAGAGGAGGGAAGAAAATAAGTTAATAACTGCCAAAAAATTCATTTAAACTCCCCTTTATATAGTAAATGAAGATATGTGTCCGTTTGCGAAGAGTTACGACGAATAAACACTTCGTTTCAAAATTTGAAAACATTTTTTCGAAATGTATGTCGACATACCATCTGGGTATATGTCGACATATGCTTGTAAATTTTGAAAACTTAATTTTCTTTAAAAAAAATTGAAAACCTTATACTTTGTAAAATAGTTTGATACTTTGTAAAACACTTTAAACATAGTTTATAAATATTTTAATCTTTGAAAAGCTTTTAAAAAATATTTAAAAAATATATTGTGGTTTAAAAATATAAAAGAAGAAAAAATAGGAGATATAATCAAGGATTGCTACTAAGGAATTCTATATCCATGGATGCAAAGATAAGCTGATAGCAGTGCATGCAAGACTGATCGCACATACTCCATTTTGGAAGGAACTCTATATCCATGGATGCAAAGATATCCAAGACTTTCATTTTCAAGCAGACAAGTTTATTCGAATGGACGAGATGTATCATGCTAGGAAAAATAATCAAACCAGGAAGGAGACTGGAAAAGTTGGCTTCGACCGCAATCATAAGAGGTCGAGATAGGAGGATAATCCAAACACTAATTCTATTGCCTTGAATAAACCACTATCCAATATCTATGTAATGACAGAGGAGAAGGTTAATTTTCCAGTCTCATTGAAAGCCAAAACCTATCCAGAACAGAAAAAGGAGGTGACTACTGCGCCTACCATAAGGCAAACGGCCATAAGACAAATGAATGTAGCATGCTAGCAAGCATTATTCAGAAGCTAATCAATGAAGGAAATTTGAAGGAGTTCATTCAGGAGAGACAAAAGGTAGCTCGCACTAATAACGGTTAATAAAAACTCTCTAGCAATGCTATGGACATCCTGGAAGATGAAGACCAGCTAGATCTCAGTCCACCCCTCAACAGGATTGAGGTGATCCATGGAGGACCATATTTGGCCAGAAGCAGCAAAGGCGCATGGAACAACTACATTAGAGAAGCAAAAGAAGGAGTATATTCTATCCGAGAGGAGCCACTGCTCAAGAATCCTCGATTCAATATCTAAATGCCTAAACTTACTGTTACTTCGCAAGAACTAAAGGGAATCTGACATCCTCATATGGACTCTCTCATGATCACTGCTTAGATTCGACACTCCATAGTTACAAAGATTCTTATGGACACTAGAAGCAATGTCAATGTGATATATAAACACGCTTTTGACCAGAAGGGAACCCCAGAGGACAAGCTGGAACCAAGCCTTGAGCCCATCTTTGGATTTAACAATAAAGGATCAATGTTAGTAGGACAACTAAAACTATTGGTACAAATAGGGATGCCACTATATGCAAAATGTTTGAGACGCTATTCATGATTATTAATTAGCTTTCATACTATAATGCTTTCTTTGGGTGCCCAACCTTAGATGAAGTCGACACATTCGTCTCACCTAAATACTTAATGGTGAAGTTCCTGACAAAAAGTGGTTGGGGAACTATAAAAGGGGAGCAGTTCAGCTCTTGCGAAATGTATTTTGCAACTTTGGAACAATATAAACGAGAACACTCTTCTAACAATGATTCGTCTACTATTTTTCAGCCTTTAGATGAAGGATTTATACATCTAACATCCAAAGCGAAAGTGAGACCCAATAGAACAACTAAGCATGTGCTTAAAAGTATAACTCTTCTTAAAGAAAAAGGAAGAGAGCAGATGCTAACTTGGTGGAAAAAGAAGTAGAAAATGAGGAGATGATCACTGAAGTAGACTGTCGAGGCGAAATGGAAAGAATAATGTCCATAGAGGACCTTGAGGAGATATGTGTAGATCCAATTGATCCAACAAAAATAGTCAAATTTGGAAGGCAATTAGAAAGAAACCTTAAGGCAGATTTAATTTAGTTTCTTCAAGCTAGTAGAGAGGTATTTGCATGGACTCATTCAGATATGGTCGGGATCGATCCAACAATTATGTGTCATGCTTTGAACATCGGTTCAAGTATAACCCCCGTTCGGCAAAAGAAGAGGCAATTCGACAGAATTCGGTCTGATGCTTTGAAAGAAGAAGTCAAGAAGTTAC
Organism: Allium fistulosum; assembly: GCA_030737815.1. Classification (NCBI taxonomy): domain Eukaryota; kingdom Viridiplantae; phylum Streptophyta; class Magnoliopsida; order Asparagales; family Amaryllidaceae; genus Allium; species Allium fistulosum. The sequence continues at coordinate 725,020,672 of CM060901.1, forward strand.
TTGAGAATGGGTTTATCAGGGAAGTATTCTATTCAAGATGGTTACCAATCCCGTATTAGTTAAAAAAATCAAATGGCAAATGAAGGACTTGTGTTGACTATACCAACCTGAAAAAAGCATGTCCAAAAGATTGCTACCCCTTACCAAGAATAGACCAGCTAGTTGATGCAACCAGTGAGCATAAACTTATGTCTTTCATGGATGCTTACTCAGGTTATAATCAAATTCCCATGTTTAAACCAGATGAAGAAAATACAAGCTTCATTACAGACTGAGGAACTTACTTTCACAAGGGGATGCCTTTTGGGTTAAAGAATGCAGGTGCTACCTACCAAAGATTGGTGAATAGAATGTTCAGCGAAAAAATCGGTCGGAATATGGAAGTATATGTAGATGACATGTTGGTGAAATCTTATGAAAAATGCAACCATTTAAAAGACATTGAAGAAATGTTTGAGGTGTTGCGAAAGCATCAAATGAAGCTTAATCCACAGAAGTGCTCTTTTGGGGTGCAATCAGGAAAGTTCTTGTGATACATCTTCTGTGCTCGAAGAATTAAGGCTAACCTAGATCAAATCCAAGCTATAAAAGACATGGCAGAACCGAAAACAAGTAAAGATGCAATGAGTTTAAATGGAAGGGTAGCAGCGTTGAATAGATTTATCTTTAAAGCCACCAATAAATGCATCCTATTCTTTGATGTAATTAAAAAGAAGAAAAATTTTGAGTGGGGAGAAGATTTTCAAAGAGATTTCAAATAATTGAAAGACCATCTCGAGAAACCACCAATATTTATCCAGTCCCGTGGAAGGAGAATTTTTTTTATCTTATATGGTCGTCTCAGAACATGCGATCAATTCGGTGTTGATGTAGGAAGAAAACGGAACTCAACTTCCTGTAGACTATGTGAGTAGAAGACAAAAAGATGCCGAGACCAGATATCTAGTCGTAGAACAGCAAGCATATTGCTTGATACTTACGGCACATAAATTAAGAGCTTACTTCCAAGCGCATACAATCAAAGTGCTAACCGATTTTCCACTCAAGCAGGTCTTTAGTAATCTAGAAACTTCATGGAGATTAATGAAGTGGGGAACAAAACTCAATCAGTACGATATCAAATTTATACCCCGAGCAGCTAACAAAAGGTAGGCTCGAGCTGAATTTGTCAACGAATGCACAAGTTTCGTCAAAGAGAAATCAGAAAAGGAAAAGGACCAAAAGCCCAAATGACAATTATTTGTAGATGGAGCATCAAATGAACAAGGTGCGAGAGCAGGATACGTCATTATCACCCCGGATGGTCATTACTTACGTTATGCAATGAAGCTAGGCTTCTCCGCTACTAACAATGTAGCGGAATATGAATCGATGGTAGCAGGACTTACTTTGGCTTTTGCAATCGAAGATCCCTAGAATTGAAGTCTTTATTGACTTTTAGCTAACGATGAATCAACTGAAACAGACATATCAAACCAAAGGTGACAAATTGGTCTTATATGTGAAGAAAGTGTTAAAAATGCTAAACCAATTTGAAGATTTTTCTATACGCCAGGTCCTAAGAATAAAGAATTTCCAAGAAGATTCATTAGCAAAGCTGGCTAGTTCAAGGGGAGCCCTAGAAACCTGAACTATACCAGTGGGCTATCAATCAAATCCCAGCATCGAAGATAAAGTACCCTAATCAGGAAAAGAATCACTAGTACTAGCTAGATCTCAAGCCCTAGTCAATGAAAGAGAGGGAAAAAAATCGAAAATGAAGCTCCTTAGAAGGGACTCATTCATCCAGAAATGGATAATCAGTACCAAGATAATCAGATGATCTAATTGTCGAATACCTTGTTAATGGGATATTACCAGTTAATAAGGCAGACGTAAGAAGAATCAGACATCAAGCTCCAACTTTCTCCATGATGGACGAAATACTTTATAAAAAAGGATATGCCATTTCTTATTTGAGATGTGTAAGTACAAAAAACACCATTGATATTATCGAAGGAAGCACATGAAGAATTTTGTGGAGACCACTCTAACGGGATAAACCTAGCCAAGAAGGTCATGAGACAAGGTTTCTATTGACCCTTGATGACCAATTAAGTCATCAACTATGTGAAAAGATGTGAAAGCTGCTAGAAGTATTCTAAAATACCTCATTTTTCGCCAAGCAAATTAACTACGATCTCAAGCCCATGGCCCTTTGATATATGGGGAATTGACTTGATCGGAACCTTGCCAATATCTAAGGGAGGAGCCAAGTATGCAGTAGTCGCAATTGATTACTTTACCAAGTGGGTCCAAGCATGTGATTAAGAATATTGTTACTAGATTTGGGATCCCACACAAAATAATATCTGACAATGGGGCATAATTTGAAAGTGAAGAGTTTACATGATTTTGCAACAAGAACAGAATTATCAAGAGTTTCTCTTCTATAGCACATCCAAGGGCTAATTGAGCCGTCAAAACACCAATAAAACCATCAATACCATTATTAAGAAGTGGTTAAACAAAGCCAAAGGAAATTGGGTAGAAGAACTGCCACCTGTATTATAGGCATACAGAAAATCTGCTAAAACTGCAATGTGTCATACTCCATGCTCCTTAACATTTGGATGTGGGGCAATGCTTCCAAATGAAGTAGAAATTCCTTCACATCAAAGAATCGCATATGCATTTGACCCAAACCAAGAGTTGAAGAAAGAATCTTTAGACTTAATCCATGAATTAAGAGATGAAGCAACCATATGAACCGTTGAATACCATAGAAGGATGACCAAATACTACAATTTGAAAGTAAGGACAATATCATTCCAGAAAGGGGATTTAGTACTCCACAGAGTGATGGCTAAGACTAAAAATTCAGTAAATGGACCGCTTGGACCAAACTGGGAAGATTTTTTAATTATAAACAAAGTGATTCCACCATGAGCTTATCAATTAGGCCAGCCAGATGACAACATAGTCCCTAAAACATGGAACGTAAAACATTTATGACCACATGCCCAACAATGGATGAATAAAGATTAGATTCTCAAGTGTATCTATATGGTTAGGAGTAGGATTCTCCTTAAGCGATGGAACTGCCTAAGACGGTAGAAAGCCTTCAACTGCGCCAAGATGGCCAGGTCAAAGAGCCTCCTAGAGGGAGGTTAGAGTAAGCCTTTAGTCGCGCTAGAAATGACTAGGCTAAACCATCTGCAAGCCTTTGATACCACCTACGTGGCCATATCAAGGCAACTCCTAGAGGGAGGATAGAGTAAGCCTTCGACATCGCCTCAAATGGGCTAGGTCAAAGCATCAACCAGCCTTCATTCCCGCCTATAAGGCCCGTCTGAAGTGCCTTATAGAGGAAGGACGAAGTAAGCTTTTGGTCCAGCCTAACAATTGCCTAACCAAAGCACCGAACCAGCTTTCATTCTCACCTATAAGGTCTGTTTGAAGTGCCACCTAAAGGGAGGCCGGGTAAGTCTCTGATCCGGCTTGATAAAAGCTAACCAAATGCACCGGACGACCCAATTCATCACCTAAGATAGTGGTAAGAGGTCAAAACAATGGACTAAGACGTACAAGCCCGAAGAGTGGCACACACAAAGGATTAACAACATCCAAAGCCTGAAGAGTGGCGTCAAACAAAGGATTAACAACATCCAAAGCCCAAAGGATAGCACACATAAAGGATTAAGACTATTAAAGGCCCGGAGAGTGGCACAAACAAAGGATTAACAACATCCAAAGCCCAGAGGGTGGCACGAAACAAAGGATTAAGACAACTAAAAGCCCGTAGGGTGGCATAGAAAAAGGGACTTCTACTATTACCATATATGGATTTTTGGTCTTCTCTAATTATTACCAAATATGGATTTATGGTCTTCTCTAATTATTACCAGATACGGATTTCTGGTTTTATGTTATTATTACAAGATATGAGTTTATGATCTTCTATTATTATTTCTAGACTTTTATTACTATTATCAAATATGAATTTCCGGTCTTCTATTGTTATTACCAGGTATGGATTTCTGGTCTTCTCTAATTATTACCAGATATGGATTTCTATTCTTCTCTAATTATTACTAGATATGGATTTCTATTCTTCTCTAATTATTACTCGATATGGATTTCTGGTCTTTTGTTATTATTACTAGATATGAGTTTTGGTTTTTCTATTAATTTCTAGATATAGATTTCAGGACTTCTATTATTATTACCAGATATGAGTTTCTGGACTTCTATTATTATTAGCAGATATATATTTCTTATCTTCTATAATTATTACCGGATATGGATTTCTGTTCTTCTATTATTATTTCCAGATGTTGATTTCTAAACTTCTATTATTATTATTTCAAAATGATGATTTATGGACTTCTATTATTACTACCAGATATGGATTTTTGGTCTTCTATTATAATTATCAGATATAGATTTCTGTTCTTCTGTTATTATTACTAAATATGGATTTCTAGTCTTCTATTATTATTTTCTAGATATGGATTTCTGGACTTCTATTATTATTATTATTATCAAAAGGGGATATAATCTTCCATTATAATTATTTCTAGATAAGGATTTCTAGACTTCTATTGCTATTACTAGATAAGAGTTTTTGGACTTCTTCTATATTTCCAGATATAAGCTTCTGGGTTTCAATTGTTATTATCACCAGATAGGGGTTTCTGGTCTTCCCTCTATTATTAGCAAACAGAGTTTTACTCTTCTTCTATTACTACCAATATTAATTATCAGACTTCTTTTATTATCATTGCTAGAGGAGGATTTCTTGTATTCTAATTGTTATCAGATGGGATTCGGGTATTCCATTATATAATTATCAGATAGATTTCCGATCTTCTTCATCTATTGCAAGCTATGAATATTTGGTCTCCTATTATCAGATGAGATTATAGACTTTAACTAAGAAATGATTTTTGATGCTCCCTCCTATGATATTACCAAATGATTTTCTGGTCTTCCATTTGAAAACTTATTATTATTTGATTCTCTTTCTCTTACAGTAGAAATATAATTTTAACTCACACAAGTAATATAGGCAATGAATGCTAGTATAACTCAGTTAAATTCAAAAGGAAAATTGATAACAAATAATATCTTGCCCTTCATGTTTTATAGGAAAACAAAGCTAGCAGGAAAATCTCATGGAGAATTTGACAATGCAAAGGAATTTTGGGTTTTACCCTAAAGGGTAAAAAGCTTCTCTTATACAAGGGGGCTAAATGTTACCCCAATAATTTGCAAAGGATATGAGCCAGGGAATCAATGCCGAGGATAAGGGTCAATGTCGAGGTTCGAAGCTTCAGATACAAAAGTGAATATCGACGTCAAAGTCCTTGTCGACATCGAAACACAAGGTGGTGATTAAAGAACTATGCCACTCCTATCCAATGATGTCAAGTTTCTTCAAAATAGGCCACTTCATGTCGATGACGAGAACCAAAAATCATAGACATCATCCAGAGTCAAGAAGTAACATAGTGTCAACCTTATATAGGCAATCTTGACAACTGCTGTTGTCGAGGTTCATCAATAACATCGATGCCCCACTTTAATGACACCGAGGATCATCAAGGAAGAACGACTTCGAGCACCGAGGTCATAAAGAGGTCTTATTATGAAGGAACAAGAGCATAAGATTAAAGCGCGATGACTCTATCTATGCCGAAGTCAATAAGGCTGCTATCATCAATGCTCGACGACGCTGAAGCATGGCGAGGGCATGGCTAAAGATTGGCGGCACCTATTACCTGCCCAACTCTATAAATAGAGGCCAAGTGGCTCCATGCTGGGGATCGAAAATTTCATTTTCTCTCTCTAGTTCTTAAATCGCACTCTAGTAAACCCTAAATCGAATCGGGGAAAAGTTGTATTCGATTGTAATATTTTTTGATCAATAGCAACAAAAGCTTGGATTGGCTTATGGACTTCAACAATGATTTATCAAATCATTATCGATTTAGGCTTGCAAATATCTAGACTCACCGAGTTTGAAACTCGATATAGTCGACCTCAGCGAGCTCTGAACTAGGACGAATATAACATGAAGTTCAGGGCTCGACATGGCCATGTCGATGATTCTTTAACATTAACATATGCATAGCCTCAACATGGTCAACCTTGTCAAGTTTCAAGCAATAGCGAGCATATATTCACATGATTATATGAGCATTGAATTCTCAAATATGGGAGCAAAAAGGGATTGGTTTATTATCATGCTTAATAGATTATATCCCCAACTTGCTACATTTTGTACATTTCTATTCGATCATGTGATATGACATAAGTCCTTATAGGAATATATTATCTAAAGTTTATGTGAAAAAATGCAACGCCACCATTATGGCTTACATTGAGGATGTCGAGTCTCTCTAAGGATGTCGAGCCTAATGACTAAAGAATGATGAATGTGCATCAGCTATCCCTCGAGGACCAATTATCATCCTTTGTCAATGATTTTATCGTGCACTTAGTTTCATAATGACAAGTTAGATCTTGGCGCTCTTTGACGACGATGTTGATCAGTAATACTCGATTATGTGCCTCTATTCATAATGTCAAGGACTAACTTATCATTATTGGCAACCGAGGTGTTATACAATTTTTTGGTCTAACAAGGGATTTTCTAGCTTTTAAGGGGAGGAATGAAGCTGTGTGGTGTTTATATAGGTATGTGAAAGATTACTTTAGGGATAAGGTAGATAATAGGTTAAAAGATAATAATTATAAAGATAAGATTAAAGTGAGGTCCAATAAAAAAAATTCGATTATTTTTATTTTCTTTTAAATAGTTCTGTGCCCTTAACCATCTTATCACTCGAATGGTTCATTAAATACTGTTTAAATATCCACTCGATGTGTTTTATCTAAATTTTATTTTACTTTTATAATAAATTTTCTTTTATTAAAACATATCTTTTCAATTTTCAACAATTATAAAATAATTGTTTTATGTCCAAAATTTCACAAATATTATTTATTTACCCATAATCTATTTTTTTGAACAACTTTTAAAAGAATTTCAAATTTAAATTCAAATTCAAATTTTAAATCGTTATCTTTCAAATAAATTCCAAATAAAAATCCAAAATAAATATTGTTAATCAATCAAATAACTGGATGTTGCAACCGACCTCTTTCTTTCTTAAATTCTAGAAAGCTAAAAGCTTCTCTTAGTGGTAGCTGTTCGATCCTTGCAGGATCAAGTGGATGAATTCAGAATCCTAGGAGATAAGCACAGATCAACATGTAACATGTGACAAAATCATTTGAGATTATCTTATATTTTTCATCGATTTATATATGCTATGCATAAACCATTTGAAGGTGTTATCTTTATAGATCTATATATGTCATTCTCAAACCATTATATACATGACTATGTCGCCACATATTTCATTTAACTAATAATTATGCAATTAACAAACAATTGATACGAATTGTGTATACAAATTAACAGGTTCTAAATTTGGTGTGTATGTTATAACCAATATATTTCAGCCTTTAATAAAATTAACATTGTGAAAATTATCTTACATGAAATAGTACAAAATTTTATTATACACACATTCTATCTTTCAAAATATCAAATACATCTTTCAGATTAAACCTGATAAATTTACATATAAAAGTTATTTTGCCTTATGATAGGTTAACATTGTGTAAATCATTTTAAGTTATATTCATAAAATAATTTTGATAAAATTAAGCAATCATGTTTGTAAATTTATCCATTTGAATTTTACATCTATATTGTGTTGAATTTTCCAAATTGGATTTAAATCTAGATATAAACTTTCCACTTATTTAGTCAAATTAATTAAATATTTTGCAACATATTTATACGTTCAAAGTTATACAATATGTGTGTAATATCATAATTTATTTATATGCGGCAATACATTATACATACATACCAACATAGATATATACATACGTACATATATATAGACACACACACATAGATACACACACATACATATATACATATAAATACACACACACCTACATACATATATACATATATACAAATTAATTAAATATTTTGCAACATATTTATACGTTCAAAGTCATACAATATGTATGTAATATCATAATTTATTTGTATACGATAATACATACACACGTACGTACATACATACATGCATACATGTATGTGTGTGTGTACACACACAATTGATATAAAACCAATATCTATATTAAAAAAAGCTAAAACTGGTCTATTTAGTGGCAGAATTTTCTTTTCCTCACTTATCTTTTCATGAAAATTGCTATTCCTCTAATATTGATTATCCAAAGCCTCGCTCTTATGCGCAAATAGTTTACTCATGTCCTACTTTTATTGCCTACAATTTCTCTCACTCCTATCCGGACTACACCCTCTAGCGCCAACAACGATAGGTAAAATTTATTGTCGCCGTTGTGGAGGGAAAGCACACTTAGCCAATGAATGTTGCGATCCCATTATTTGTTTCACTAAGGTAAGGTAGGGAACAAGCATGCTTCGTATAAACAAAACTTGGGGAACACGGCTTCCAACTAGTCCAATAATGCCTTACTTTAAAGAATTTGTTCTTTTTCGAGCCTAGACCAAGCACATGTATGAACAAAAATGTTGAAACAAGATTAGTTGACGAAATTATATAGCATTTCAATGTGGTATTCTAGCATATCGAGTTGTGCAACCAGTGAGGAAGAAAGATAATCTCTTATCTATGAAAGCAAATAAACAAAGTATGTTCGGTGAAATTCCATCAAATACACATAGAGATGGATAAAATTATCATTCAGATCCAATGTCTCGTGACCCATCAATCTGTGTATTAGGTCAACCTCTCTTCACGTCCCGCTAGACTTTGGTAAGGCTTATCATTCAGATTTCATGGGGTGCTTTACCAACAAAAATTCTTTTGTTGCCTTAAAAAATTGGGATGTCCATGATATTTGAGTAAATCCAAAATGGGTGCTGAAACATGGTAGATTGACCACGTAGAGGCAGAATGTGCTGATTTAGGTGCTTGTAGGATTGATGAAAGTATGGATAAGGACCAGGAGGAGGCAGAGACAGGGGAACCAATGGTTCTAGGCTTTTCAATTGATATAGGCATAAAAGTTGATGTGAAAATGGTCGGATGATTGAGGATGTTTCTGCAGTAATGAGTGTTGATCAAGGGAAGCGCAATGAGAAAGTGGGCAAAGAAGTGGTCATGGAGAAAGTGCAGGTGGGTTGATAGAATGAAGTGAAATTGTAGGAAGAACATTACTAGGTTGTATGGAGGAAAAAGAGGAAGATCAAACATTTTCGGGTGCGGGAGTAGCTTCCAAAAGCGATAGGAGAAAGCGATGAAATAAGAATGCTCCACACTAAACTCTACTCCGATGATGCTGTCTTTGATTCTCTGAATTCAGAAAGGCAAGTTGATTTTGTGCTAGGTGAAGTGAACATGGAATTTCCCTCATCTTGTGCAGACATGGACTTAATGCTAAATAATGGAGCAAAACGCGCAACTGGGCGAAAGCGGTTGCATAACGAATTAGCTAAGAGAAGTGCTTAACTCCAGACTTTTCCTTGTTTTGCTACTAGGGCTGCCGGTTCTAGCTCAAGTTTGATAAATTATTTAGGTAGTACCTATTGTCCTACAGTTTTAAATGAATTTCCTACCAATTCTATGCTTGACATAGCTTGAAGAACAGTTTATGTTTTTAATGTAGATCAATCTGATATTTAGTTCATTAGAAGTAATGAACTAGAGAGGGCCCAATTTCTTAGATCATGATATATATTAGTTGAATGTTAGGAGTCTTCATTATTCTAATAAATGTAGCATAATTAGGTCTTTTTTAAAGGACAACAAAATTATAATATCTCCATGGCAAGAAACAAAAATAGAGCGTCATGACTACTGATTTTATATAAGTTTAAGGGTGTTTTATATTCGTAATCGAGTCTATCTCCCCACTAGAGATGGTTCAGGTGTATTGGTGGTAGGGTGGAGACGAGACCATGTTAAGCTTATTCAATCTGTTATTAACTTCACATGATGCATCATGTTTTCACCAACCTAGAAGACAACTAATTAAATGTCTCGGGTGTTTATGGACCTCACAATAAACCTGATACGAGAGTTCTATGGAGCAAATGCATCTAGTTTAAATCCCTCACCGTCAACCCTTGGGTTATTGGGGAGATTTCAATGTGACTAGATTTCTAGGAGAATGAACTTCTAGAGAATGTGAGATCTCAACTATGGAAGAGTTTGACTAGTTTATTATTAATGGTGATCTTATTGAATCACTACTTATTAATAGACGATTTACCTGGTCAGACTGAAGAGAATTCCCCTCCATGTCTCTTCAGAATTGTTTTTTCATTAGCGAAAAAATAGAAGATAGGTTCCCCGTTCTTCAGGTTAACGAGATTCCTATGGTGTATTCGGATCACTGCCCGATTATTATTTTATACTACAATAACACCTTAATCCAAAGAAATTTCAGATTTGAAAAGATGTGATGTAACAACCCGTATATTTGGACCATTTAAATTGACAATAATCCACACATGTCAACTTAAATAGTACAAAACACGAATCATTAATGGAGTATAAGTATATAAATGAGAATCATCACAGAATTACAGAAAATATAACATAACAGAATAGTGCAGCGGAATTACAACAATGTCATAATAGTAGTTCATGAAGCTACTAAGTAAATACAACAATGTCACAAGCAGATAGTGAAAAGAAATACATAGATGTCTGATACAATAACAGAATAGAATGGAGCAATACTGATAAAGGTAGATGATAGTCTTTAAGTCTTCAGCTTCCAATAGCACAGCAACAGAAATCCTCAGTCTGATCCGAGCATACGCACAAACAAACACTCGAATCAGGACATATATTCTTATACAGATAATATGGTTCAAAATTTGAAATAACAATAACTCAAAGATGGATGGAATAAACATCTTTCAGGATCCGATAAACTATCTATACATAGTAGAGTACGATAAATAGATAATGTCTATCAGTAATATAAAGATATCAAAATAGTGTTAAGTCATGGCCCATTCCACTCTTAACACATTTTTATTCCCAAGAGCATATACAAGACCGTAGTTTCCCCAAAACCGGAAGTCACCAGAGGGCAATCCATATACTAAAGGTACAAAACAAATTCGTAGTGGTCGCGAATAAGGAATACAAGTATGACAAGGCACATGAGGCAATACCCAAGGTAGTGACACTACCGTTCGCCTGATCCGGACTGGTGAGAACGCAACGCCGCAACGCCCGCAACACCGTGAAACAACACTCCCAAATCAAGGGTGCGCACCAATCAATCACAAAGTAAATGAATAGTTTACGAAGAAGTGTGTCCACTTGAGGTAGCTAATCCTCCATTGGCCCGGCACGGCTCCTGTTTTAGTCATTTCCAATTTGACACAAGTGTCAAGGCTATCCATTATCGTTCACTTTCTTCAATTATCAACGTTCGCCAATCCAACCACTTCATTCTGGATCACACTCCGCGCGTAGTTATTAAAGTGGTTTCCGGTTTAGACAGTGAGTATGTCCCAAACCGATTCCGGTTCCTTTAATAACCTTCGTGATTATAACACCGATTGGTCGTTAATATATTTCAAAACCAAATAAATTTCAATTTCAATTGGAATTCGTAAATCGACAATTCGTTAGTCTTTCTAAATCAATTTCCAAAATTACGTCTCATAACTTCCCAATTTCGTTTTCAAAATCTCTATAATTCAATTTCAAAGTTTCAATTTTAAAACAATTCAAATATTCATTGCATGTCGTATATAAGTTCATTCCAAAATCATTTAACTTAATTAACGTTCAAATCGATTTAAACTCAATTATCGATTTCATTTGATATTCATTTAATCAATTTATCGTTAAACAATTTCAATTAAATTTCCAATTCATTTCATTACTTCTTAAATTCATTTTTATTATCAAAGTTTACAACTGTATTTAAATCACATTTGTCAAATCCAATTCTTTAAATTACAAGTCTTTCATTTGTTTCGATAAAGCGCATTCTATTTCTTATCAAAGAAATTCCTTTCAAATTACAAAACTTAGTTAAAGAAACTTAGTTTCACTTATTCAATAATTCAGTTTCTCTTAATAAAGATATTCAATTCAATTTAATTATAATTCGATCTCATCAATTTTCAATAATTTCAAATCTTAATTATTAATTATTTCAAACTCATTCATTAATAATTTCAAACTTAATTATTACTTATTTCAAACCTCGTTATTAATAATTTCACAACATACTATTTATAATTTCAAAAGTTAATCATTAATAATTTCAAAACTTAATTATTAATAATTTCAAAAATTAATTATCAAATAATTCCAAATTTAATTATTAAATAATTAAATTATAAACAATATTCCTTTGTCAATCACTACGTTAATATTTGTTTCAAATTCAAATATTCACATTTACATTCATTCGTATTTAAATTCCAAATATTCAAACCTTGTTATTAGTCAAATAAAACTTTATTTTATTTAAATCAAAACATTGACCAATCGGGTTTAATTTAATTTTCTATCCTAATTCAAAGTTATTTGGGTATTTATCATTTCAACCCGATTCCATTTCAATTCAAAATCAAAGCATACAAAGGGAACTTGCAGTGTGATAGCTGGGATGGTGTCAAAGTAAATAAACAAGCAATAGCATAGCTGGGATGGTGTCAAAGTAAATAAACAAGCAATAGCATAGCTGGGATGGTGTCAAAGTAAATAAACAAGCAATAACATCCATTCACAACAATTTAACAATTTAAATAATCCCGAAATAATCGTATTAATTCGCATTTGTTATTTACGCAAATTAATATAACTATTTCTAGAATCTACCCTATCATTTCAAGTAGATTAAAGATTATAACATTACGGTTTCACTTGTCGTTCAATTTCAACTACAACAGTTAATTCAATATACGTTCAAGAGTCCAAAGTGAAATTTATCAAATTCTACGTGTAAATTAACTTAACAATTAAAAGGGGTCATATTTAACTAATCAATATTCATCATATAAAGGGGTCAAGTTAACAATCAAAATTCGACATATATAATTCATTTTAAATTGTTAACTATCCTATATCCAATTTTAACTTGCAAATAATTTATCACTTAACAATAACAATTAACATCCAATTCAACATCACATAGCAATCATTCATCAATTCAAACTTGCATAAGAATATAGTCGTGAAAATTAATTCACCTTTCGTGGATAAGAAATTTGACGACGAAGCAAAAGAAGCACGAATGAAGTTGGTATAACACAAACAACGGACACTGCAAATATCGACAAAAAGAGACGATGTTAATTCAATGAACGTTCATATATAATTTATAAAATTATATGAATGCGCTTACCAACGACGGAGAAAAGAACGAAGCTGAAAATTTGCTGCTGCGAAAGAAGTTCAGTCGGTTGCTGCAACAGTAGAGGAAGAAAATTTGATTACTATTTTGCAACCAAAATAGATACTGGCGAAAATATTTTACTGCAATAATTAGAGCTATTTCAAAAATCTCAGTTTCAAAAAAAAACATCCGAGCGAAATGAATTTCACCACACTCCACTGTACGTTTCCTCAATTTCTACCTTCCATCCAACTGTCATCATTTTTTTTTTAAACAACAGCACGCATAACTTAATTCATGTATATGCACTAAATCCACCACTTATTATAATCACAACCACCACACATCACTTCCCTTCATACACCAACATCACCGCACATGCTTCATTTCCCTTTCTCTGTTTTTTTTTCTTCAAGCCGAGACTCCCCCCCCTTTCCAGATTTTTACACACTGCTTTTCATCCATTCACGGCCTTCCCTCACCCAACATGCTTCCTGATACGCACGCAAGTTCCATCACCCACACAGCATACGTAGTCTGGAACAAAGAAGAGCCAAGGCTCGCGGAGGCAGGCGTGGACTGGGGCGGTGGTGCATGAGGCTGGGTGGAAGGCCGGTTGGTGGCACAGCGTGGGTGGTGGGTGCTGGTGGCAGACAGGGTGCAGGCGGTCAGGGAGGTGCGGGTGCGTGGTGGGTTGAGGGCAGTGGGCTCGGTTCAGGCGAAGGATGGTGCTCGCGCATGCACGCGCGGAGGGCAGTGGCAAGGAGGCGGTGGTGACCGGCGTGGGGTGGTAGGCGAAGGCAGTGAGTCAGGGAGGCAGTGGACGTGGTTGGGCTGGGGAAGAGCGAGGCGTGTGCATTTTCTTTGGTGAGTGGGAAGGCCTACACGTGTATGTGAGGGAGAGAGGTCTGGTTCATTCATTTTTTCTCTTTTGAAATTCACGGTGAAGCAAATAGAATAGAGAAAGAAAAGAGAGAATGCATTTACCTGGGATTGAAGATTGAAGATGAAATGTTAGAACAGTAGACGGTGATAGAGAAATATAAATTTCTTTGTTGCTTCGTATCCCACAGAGCTATTCATTTTCCCAAACGTTCACACTTATTACCAAGCAACCACTCCTATTCCCTAGCCACCCACTAGCTCCCAACTACTACATTAAATACCAGCTGATTTATATTTCAAATTTCTTTTGTAAACGGGCTGAAGGAATTTGGGCTTGAAATTTTGTACCCGGTCCGTACGGAGGCTTGTTAATTTGTAAAACAATTTAAACGGGCAGGCGATGACAGTTTTAGACGAAACGAATTACATAATCTTGACCAGAATAATTTTTACAACATAACTGTGTAAAAATATTTAGATTTGGAAGATAAATTTTACGCAGCTTTATATGGACTAATATTCAGTAAAACGCGAACGGATTTACTGTAATAATTTGCAACGAAACTTTTTCTATGTCCATATCTAACTAGACGTATGTCATAAATAAAGTTTGGACGTAAATTGAGATCGTTTATAATTTCAAATTTTTTATTGAAATTATGAATTTTAAATTTTAAATTTGGTCGAAAATTTAGGGTCGTTACAATCTCCCCCACTCAAAACTTTTCGTCCTCGAAAAGGAACGAGACGGGTGAAGTAGAAATGAAATAAGTAGAAAAGTCAAGATAGATTTCAAGAAATTTGAATTATACCTGAAATTAATAGTTCGGGATTTGAATCCCGAATACTATCCTCAGTTTCCCATGTGCAATCTCGCTCATCTGCACTCCATTGTAATTTGACGAGATTTACCGACTTCCTTCTGAGTTGCTTTGTCTCACGATCGACTATCCAAAGTGGCTTTCGCTCAATGGTCAAGTCAGGCTCAATAACTATCTCTTCCAACTAAGCAGTAGGGATGGTCATAGATGGATCGTGTACAACTTTGCGAAGATGTGAGACGTGGAACACGTTGTGCACACCAGCGAACTTCTCTGGTAATGCAACTCTATAGGCCAATGTTCCTACTCTTTCCGTAATCTCAAACGGACCAACAAATCTGGGAGCTAGCTTCCCTTTCCTTCCAAATCGAACAATATTCTTCAAAGGTGACACTTTCAGAAATACTTTGTCTCCTACGCTGAATTCGAGATCTCTTCTCCTTTTGTCAGCATAGCTCTTCTGTCTATCCTATGCCGTCTTTATCTTCTCCCTGATTTCTTCGACTTTTTCAGAAGCTTCCATAATAATTTCTGGACCAAGCGCTAATCGATCTCCAGACTCTATCCAACAAGCTGGCGATTTGCATGGCCGTCCATATAAGGCTTCGAACGGTGCCATACCAATGCTTGCCTGGTTGATTAAAGACGATTAATTCAAATTCAAATATGCTTATTCAAATTTGGAATTCAGATTCTTTACTTGATAACTATTATTATAAGTGAATTCAACCAAGTGAAGATGGTCTTCCCAAGATCCACCAAAGTCAATAATACAAGCTCGGAGAAGATCTTCCAAAATCTGATTCACCCTCTCAGTTTGGCCATCTGTCTGAGGATGATATGCTGTGCTCAGATTCAATTTGGTGCCCAAAGTATCCTGAAATGCTTTCCAGAATTTACTAGTGAAAATAGGATCTCTATCGCATACAATACTAGATGGTACACCATGAAGTTTAACAACTTCTCTCATGTATATCTCGGCCAAACTCGAAGCTGTACGAGTGGTCTTGACTGGAATAAAGTGAGCGGACTTCGTCAGTCTGTCGACAATTACCCATATGCTTTCGTTACCCTTTCTAGTCCTTGGCAGCCCATCAATAAAGTCCATGGAAATTTGCTCTCACTTCCAACCTGGAATCTCTAGAGGTTGAAGCAATCCTGCTGTCTTCCTGTGATCAGCTTTAACTTGTTGGCAAGTGGTGCACCTGCTAACATAGGTAGAAATATCGCGCTTCATTCCACTCCACCAATATAGCTTCTTCATATTCTGGTACATTTTAGTGACACCGGGATGAAATAAAAGTGAAGACTTATGGTTTTCTCTCAGCACTTCCTGTCTAAGACCATCAACATTTGGAACACAGATACGATCATCAATTCTCAAGACTCCATTACTATCAACATGTGCACCCAGTTTATTATCAGCATTTTCAACTCTGCCAAGAACTATTTCTTTGATGCGATAAAGCAAGGTGTCCTCATATTGCTTGGCTATAATACGATCCATAAGAGCTGGGGAGACGGAAAGTTGGAATAACATTCCTTCAACAAGATTACAACATATCATAGCTTGGTTTCTGCTCAAAGCATCGGCTACGGCATTTGCTTTCCCCGGAGTGTAGTCAATATCAAGATCATATGCAGCTAGAAATTCGAGCCATCGGACTTGTCTCTGATTCAAATCTTTTTGCGAGAAGATATACCTCAATGACTTATGGTCAGTGAATAACTCGAATTTTGTTCCCAATAGATAGTGCCTCCATAGCTTAAGAGCAAATACAACCGCAAGAAGCTCTAAATCGTGGGTTGCGTAGTTTGTTTCATGGGTCTTTAACTGACGACCCGCATAGGCAATAACTTTTCCTTTCTGCATTAAAACTGCTCCAAGTCCATCTCGACAGGCATCTGTATAGACGGTCAATCCTTCGCTACCATCAATAACTGTAAGAACCGGGGCAGAGGTCAACTTTCGCTTCATCTCATTGAAAGCTGCTTCGCACTTTTCACTCCAAATAAATTTCACATTCTTTCTGGTCAGTGTGGTAAGTGGTGCGGCAATACGAGCAAAGTTTTCTATAAATCTGCGATAATAGCCAGCCAAACCCAAGAAACTGCGGATGTCTGTAGGAGTTTTGGGAGTCTCCCAATCCTGCAAATTCCAAAGATTCGAATTAAGAAATTGATAAGTTGTTTTTTTTTGATAGAATTGGCAAGTAAGAATAGAACTTACATTGATTACGGCGATCTTAGCTGGATCGACCGAAATCCCATTCTCTGAAACAATATGGCCAAGAAATCGAACTTCATCCTTCCAAAAGTGACATTTTGAAAACTTGGCTTTAAGCTGATGACTGCGTAGGGTTTCAAGAACAAAAGCCAAATGTGACCTATGCTCTTCCTCGTCCTTAGAGAAGACGAGAATGTCATCGATGAAAACAAGAACGAACTTGTTAAGAACATCCCGGAAAACTCTATTCATCAAATCGACGAAATAAGCTGGAGCATTAGTAAGACCGAACGGCATAACCAGCCATTCAAAGAAACCATTCTCAGTGCGGAATGCTGTCTTAGGAATACTCTCCTCAGCAATTCTGAGTTGGTGAAAGCCAGTAGCCAGATCAAGTTGAGAAAATACTTTAGCTCCATGGAGCTGGTCGAATAGATCATTGATGCGGGGCATCGGATATCGGTTCTTGTGTGTGAGCTTGTTTAGCTCTCTATA
The DNA here is from genome assembly GCA_030737815.1 of Allium fistulosum. Lineage (NCBI taxonomy): Eukaryota > Viridiplantae > Streptophyta > Magnoliopsida > Asparagales > Amaryllidaceae > Allium > Allium fistulosum. Next base: position 725,038,531 of record CM060901.1, read on the forward strand.
GTCCACACACATTCTGAGAGAACCATCAGATTTTGTGACGAATACCACTGCAGCACCCCATTCTGAATGACTTCGCCGAATCAAGCCTTTAGAAAATAAGTCTTCAATTTGAACATTCAACTCTGCCTTTTCTTTAGGAGCCATTCTCCGAGGAGGAAGAACTACTGGTCGGGCACCAGGAATAAGGTCAATCCGGAATTCAATTTCCCGTGGAGGTGGTAGAGAATTGACTTCTCCAAATACATCGGAAAAGAATTGAACAACTGGGGTAGAGCTTAGTTCATTTGGATGGGAGTCCAGTGAAAATATAAAACTCCCAGCATATTCTTGAGGTGATTTGCCTTTTATAACCAAAGGCATGCTCCTGTCATCGATGAGAGAGACTGTTCGAGCTTTGCATGAGATATTGGCTTTGAACTTCCGTAGCCAATCAATGCCTAATAAAATATCAAATGCCTCGAATCCAAGGACATAGAAATCCCAGGTGAAGTGGTGAATGCCATGCATAAGAGTGACATATTTACAAACCCTTTTAAGGTTAGCGGGCCCTCCAATAGGGTTTGATACACATAAGAAAGTAGATGAAAGGATGGGTTCCAAACCAAGTTTATTGCACAAATCAATAGATATGAAACTATGTGTTGCTCCGGTATCAAATAGAACTTTAATGGGTAAAGTATGCAACATAAAAGTACTCTGTAATGTACCTTGGTTATCAGTAGGAGCAGGTGGGGTAGGTGGATCATGGGCGGAAGAAGTCATAGCAAATACTCCGGCCGTCTTTCCCTTTTTATACATAGGACAATCCCTCTTGAAATGGCCCGGCTGCAGACATACGTGACAGAGGTCGTTCCTGGTATTCTGAGGGGGCGGAACAGCGGCACCGGCAGATGTTGGACAGCTGTTGGCGTAGTGACCCCTCTGGTCGCACTTGAAACAAGTGATGGAGGATAAGTCAATAGGCTTCTTCTGAGAATAGCCAAGCCCGGATTTCTGCTGCCAATTCTTCTTTTGTTGCTCAAAATTTTGCTTCCTCTTTCCCGACTGATTAGCTGGTGTTTGAGTAACTGGAGCTTTGGGGACAGATGTTCCCTTAGGCTTTCCCTCATATCGAAGAGCAAAATCCATTAACTCAGTGAAAGTTCCATGGACATGAGCGGTGAGGAGCTCGTAATACTCTGGGCGTGCGCCATGTATGAACTTCTCGTTCTTAAGTAGAGGTGTGTCAATCAAGCCAGGTCCGAACTTGGAGAGTTCGTTAAACTTCCTTTCGTACTCAGTAAAGGTCATGTTGCCCTGCTTGAGATCCATAAAAGACCGATAGAGTTGGGCCTTCCTAGCAGCTGGCATCCACTGAGCCATAAAGGAATCCCTATTACAAGTGATATGAAACGAATCAAAATTATGACGAGATAAGATAGAAATTTATTTAGTTGGAATTTAGATAGATTACTACCTAAACTGGACCCAAGTGATGGTTTCCTCATCATTTCGAGAAGTGACTAATTCCCACCAATCTTGTGCAGCATCCTGAAGCTGCCAAGCGGCCAACTTGCACTTCTAAGCATCTGCGATCTCCAAGCCAGAAAAGATCCTTTCCAAACTCTTTAGCCATTGTTGTGCTTCGATAATACTCTCGGAGCCAGTAAATTTGACTCCTCCAAGCTGAGTATACTCCTTGCTAAGAGTGGAGAATCGGACTGCGGGAGCTGGAGCATGTGGACCAGGAGCATTTCCACCCCTGCCTCTAACATTTCTTCTGGTAGCCATCCTGGAATACCAAAAGTGATTTAGAATCAAAGATAGGAATTTATAGAACTTAAGGAAATTCTATTCAACGATTTCAATAAGAAAGATGAATCAAAGGATGTGGATTCTGAAATGATTCTCCTCATTCTAGGGTATGTTTACCCTATCTCTAATGAGCTTTAAACTCCACAGGCTAAGGTTATCGGGAACCAAAGCTCTGATACCAACTGTAACAACCCGTATATTTGGACCATTTAAATTGACAATAATCCACACATGTCAACTTAAATAGTACAAAACGCGAATCATTAATGGAGTATAAGTATATAAATGAGAATCATCACAGAATCACAGAAAATATAACATAACAGAATAGTGCAGCGGAATTACAACAATGTCATAATAGTAGTTCATGAAGCTACTAAGTAAATACAACAATGTCACAAGCAGATAGTGAAAAGAAATACATAGATGTCTGATACAATAACAGAATAGAATGGAGCAATACTGATAAAGGTAGATGATAGTCTTTAAGTCTTCAGCTTCCAATAGCACAGCAACAGAAATCCTCAGTCTGATCCGAGCATACGCACAAACAAACACTCGAATCAGGACATATATTCTTATACAGATAATATGGTTCAAAATTTGAAATAACAATAACTCAAAGATGGATGGAATAAACATCTTTCAGGATCCGATAAACTATCTATACATAGTAGAGTACGATAAATAGATAATGTCTATCAGTAATATAAAGATATCAAAATAGTGTTAAGTCATGGCCCATTCCACTCTTAACACATTTTTATTCCCAAGAGCATATACAAGACCGTAGTTTCTCCAAAACCGGAAGTCACCAGAGGGCAATCCATATACTAAAGGTACAAAACAAATTCGTAGTGGTCGCGAATAAGGAATACAAGTATGACAAGGCACATGAGGCAATACCCAAGGTAGTGACACTACCGTTCGCCTGATCCGGACTGGTGAGAACGCAACGCCGCAGCGCCCGCAACACCGTGAAACAACACTCCCAAATCAAGGGTGCGCACCAATCAATCACAAAGTAAATGAATAGTTTACGAAGAAGTGTGTCCACTTGAGGTAGCTAATCCTCCATTGGCCCGGCACGGCTCCTGTTTTAGTCATTTCCAATTTGACACAAGTGTCAAGGCTATCCATTATCGTTCACTTTCTTCAATTATCAACGTTCACCAATCCAACCACTTCATTCTGGATCACACTCCGCGCGTAGTTATTAAAGTGGTTTCCGGTTTAGACAGTGAGTATGTCCCAAACCGATTCCGGTTCCTTTAATAACCTTCGTGATTATAACACCGATTGGTCGTTAATATATTTCAAAACCAAATAAATTTCAATTTCAATTGGAATTCGTAAATCGACAATTCGTTAGTCTTTCTAAATCAATTTCCAAAATTACGTCTCATAACTTCCCAATTTCGTTTTCAAAATCTCTATAATTCAATTTCAAAGTTTCAATTTTAAAACAATTCAAATATTCATTGCATGTCGTATATAAGTTCATTCCAAAATCATTTAACTTAATTAACGTTCAAATCGATTTAAACTCAATTATCGATTTCATTTGATATTCATTTAATCAATTTATCGTTAAACAATTTCAATTAAATTTCCAATTCATTTCATTACTTCTTAAATTCATTTTTATTATCAAAGTTTACAACTGTATTTAAATCACATTTGTCAAATCCAATTCTTTAAATTACAAGTCTTTCATTTGTTTCGATAAAGCGCATTCTATTTCTTATCAAAGAAATTCCTTTCAAATTACAAAACTTAGTTAAAGAAACTTAGTTTCACTTATTCAATAATTCAGTTTCTCTTAATAAAGATATTCAATTCAATTTAATTATAATTCGATCTCATCAATTTTCAATAATTTCAAATCTTAATTATTAATTATTTCAAACTCATTCATTAATAATTTCAAACTTAATTATTACTTATTTCAAACCTCGTTATTAATAATTTCACAACATAACTATTTATAATTTCAAAAGTTAATCATTAATAATTTCAAAACTTAATTATTAATAATTTCAAAAATTAATTATCAAATAATTCCAAATTTAATTATTAAATAATTAAATTATAAACAATATTCCTTTGTCAATCACTACGTTAATATTTGTTTCAAATTCAAATATTCACATTTACATTCATTCGTATTTAAATTCCAAATATTCAAACCTTGTTATTAGTCAAATAAAACTTTATTTTATTTAAATCAAAACATTGACCAATCGGGTTTAATTTAATTTTCTATCCTAATTCAAAGTTATTTGGGTATTTATCATTTCAACCCGATTCCATTTCAATTCAAAATCAAAGCATACAAAGGAAACTTGCAGTGTGATAGCTGGGATGGTGTCAAAGTAAATAAACAAGCAATAGCATAGCTGGGATGGTGTCAAAGTAAATAAACAAGCAATAGCATACCTGGGATGGTGTCAAAGTAAATAAACAAGCAATAGCATCCATTCACAACAATTTAACAATTTAAATAATCCCGAAATAATCGTATTAATTCGCATTTGTTATTTACGCAAATTAATATAACTATTTCTAGAATCTACCCTATCATTTCAAGTAGATTAAAGATTATAACATTACGGTTTCACTTGTCGTTCAATTTCAACTACAACAGTTAATTCAATATACGTTCAAGAGTCCAAAGTGAAATTTATCAAATTCTACGTGTAAATTAACTTAACAATTAAAAGGGGTCATATTTAACTAATCAATATTCATCATATAAAGGGGTCAAGTTAACAATCAAAATTCGACATATATAATTCATTTTAAATTGTTAACTATCCTATATCCAATTTTAACTTGCAAATAATTTATCACTCAACAATAACAATTAACATCCAATTCAACATCACATAGCAATCATTCATCAATTCAAACTTGCATAAGAATATAGTCGTGAAAATTAATTCACCTTTCGTGGATAAGAAATTTGACGACGAAGCAAAAGAAGCACGAATGAAGTTGGTATAACACAAACAACGGACACTGCAAATATCGACAAAAAGAGACGATGTTAATTCAATGAACGTTCATATATAATTTATAAAATTATATGAATGCGCTTACCAACGACGGAGAAAAGAACGAAGCTGAAAATTTGCTGCTGCGAAAGAAGTTCAGTCGGTTGCTGCAACAGTAGAGGAAGAAAATTTGATTACTATTTTGCAACCAAAATAGATACTGGCGAAAATATTTTACTGCAATAATTAGAGCTATTTCAAAAATCTCAGTTTCAAAAAAAACATCCGAGCGAAATGAATTTCACCACACTCCACTGTACGTTTCCTCAATTTCTACCTTCCATCCAACTGTCATCATTTTTTTTTTAAACAACAGCACGCATAACTTAATTCATGTATATGCACTAAATCCACCACTTATTATAATCACAACCACCACACATCACTTCCCTTCATACACCAACATCACCGCACATGCTTCATTTCCCTTTCTCTGTTTTTTTTCTTCAAGCCGAGACTCCCCCCCCTTTCCAGATTTTTACACACTGCTTTTCATCCATTCACGGCCTTCCCTCACCCAACATGCTTCCTGATACGCACGCAAGTTCCATCACCCACACAGCATACGTAGTCTGGAACAAAGAAGAGCCAAGGCTCGCGGAGGCAGGCGTGGACTGGGGCGGTGGTGCATGAGGCTGGGTGGAAGGCCGGTTGGTGGCACAGCGTGGGTGGTGGGTGCTGGTGGCAGACAGGGTGCAGGCGGTCAGGGAGGTGCGGGTGCGTGGTGGGTTGAGGGCAGTGGGCTCGGTTCAGGCGAAGGATGGTGCTCGCGCATGCACGCGCGGAGGGCAGTGGCAAGGAGGCGGTGGTGACCGGCGTGGGGTGGTAGGCGAAGGCAGTGAGTCAGGGAGGCAGTGGACGTGGTTGGGCTGGGGAAGAGCGAGGCGTGTGCATTTTCTTTGGTGAGTGGGAAGGCCTACACGTGTATGTGAGGGAGAGAGGTCTGGTTCATTCATTTTTTCTCTTTTGAAATTCACGGTGAAGCAAATAGAATAGAGAAAGAAAAGAGAGAATGCATTTACCTGGGATTGAAGATTGAAGATGAAATGTTAGAACAGTAGACGGTGATAGAGAAATATAAATTTCTTTGTTGCTTCGTATCCCACAGAGCTATTCATTTTCCCAAACGTTCACACTTATTACCAAGCAACCACTCCTATTCCCTAGCCACCCACTAGCTCCCAACTACTACATTAAATACCAGCTGATTTATATTTCAAATTTCTTTTGTAAACGGGCTGAAGGAATTTGGGCTTGAAATTTTGTACCCGGTCCGTACGGAGGCTTGTTAATTTGTAAAACAATTTAAACGGGCAGGCGATGACAGTTTTAGACGAAACGAATTACATAATCTTGACCAGAATAATTTTTACAACATAAGTGTGTAAAAATATTTGGATTTGGAAGATAAATTTTACGCAGCTTTATATGGACTAATATTCAGTAAAACGCGAACGGATTTACTGTAATAATTTGCAACGAAACTTTTTCTATGTCCATATCTAACTAGACGTATGTCATAAATAAAGTTTGGACGTAAATTGAGATCGTTTATAATTTCAAATTTTTTATTGAAATTATGAATTTTAAATTTTAAATTTGGTCGAAAATTTAGGGTCGTTACAATCTCCCCCACTCAAAACTTTTCGTCCTCGAAAAGGAACGAGACGGGTGAAGTAGAAATGAAATAAGTAGAAAAGTCAAGATAGATTTCGAGAAATTTGAATTATACCTGAAATTAATAGTTCTGGATTTGAATCCCGAATACTATCCTCAGTTTCCCATGTGCAATCTCGCTCATCTGCACTCCATTGTAATTTGACGAGATTTACCGACTTCCTTCTGAGTTGCTTTGTCTCACGATCGACTATCCAAAGTGGCTTTCGCTCAATGGTCAAGTCAGGCTCAATAACTATCTCTTCCAACTAAGCAGTAGGGATGGTCATAGATGGATCGTGTACAACTTTGCGAAGATGTGAGACGTGGAACACGTTGTGCACACCAGCGAACTTTTCTGGTAATGCAACTCTATAGGCCAATGTTCCTACTCTTTCCGTAATCTCAAACGGACCAACAAATCTGGGAGCTAGCTTCCCTTTCCTTCCAAATCGAACAATATTCTTCAAAGGTGACACTTTCAGAAATACTTTGTCTCCTACGCTGAATTCGAGATCTCTTCTCCTTTTGTCAGCATAGCTCTTCTGTCTATCCTGTGCCGTCTTTATCTTCTCCCTGATTTCTTCGACTTTTTCAGAAGCTTCCATAATAATTTCTGGACCAAGCGCTAATCGATCTCCAGACTCTATCCAACAAGCTGGCGATTTGCATGGCCGTCCATATAAGGCTTCGAACGGTGCCATACCAATGCTTGCCTGGTTGATTAAAGACGATTAATTCAAATTCAAATATGCTTATTCAAATTTGGAATTCAGATTCTTTACTTGATAACTATTATTATAAGTGAATTCAACCAAGTGAAGATGGTCTTCCCAGGATCCACCAAAGTCAATAATACAAGCTCGGAGAAGATCTTCCAAAATCTGATTCACCCTCTCAGTTTGGCCATCTGTCTGAGGATGATATGCTGTGCTCAGATTCAATTTGGTGCCCAAAGTATCCTGAAATGCTTTCCAGAATTTACTAGTGAAAATAGGATCTCTATCGCATACAATACTAGATGGTACACCATGAAGTTTAACAACTTCTCTCATGTATATCTCGGCCAAACTCGAAGCTGTACGAGTGGTCTTGACTGGAATAAAGTGAGCGGACTTCGTCAGTCTGTCGACAATTACCCATATGCTTTCGTTACCCTTTCTAGTCCTTGGCAGCCCATCAATAAAGTCCATGGAAATTTGCTCTCACTTCCAACCTGGAATCTCTAGAGGTTGAAGCAATCCTGCTGTCTTCCTGTGATCAGCTTTAACTTGTTGGCAAGTGGTGCACCTGCTAACATAGGTAGAAATATCGCGCTTCATTCCACTCCACCAATATAGCTTCTTCATATTCTGGTACATTTTAGTGACACCGGGATGAAATGAAAGTGAAGACTTATGGTTTTCTCTCAGCACTTCCTGTCTAAGACCATCAACATTTGGAACACAGATACGATCATCAATTCTCAAGACTCCATTACTATCAACATGTGCACCCAGTTTATTATCAGCATTTTCAACTCTGCCAAGAACTATTTCTTTGATGCGATAAAGCAAGGTGTCCTCATATTGCTTGGCTATAATACGATCCATAAGAGCTGGGGAGACGGAAAGTTGGAATAACATTCCTTCAACAAGATTACAACATATCATAGCTTGGTTTCTGCTCAAAGCATCGGCTACGGCATTTGCTTTCCCCGGAGTGTAGTTAATATCAAGATCATATGCAGCTAGAAATTCGAGCCATCGGACTTGTCTCTGATTCAAATCTTTTTGCGAGAAGATATACCTCAATGACTTATGGTCAGTGAATAACTCGAATTTTGTTCCCAATAGATAGTGCCTCCATAGCTTAAGAGCAAATACAACCGCAAGAAGCTCTAAATCGTGGGTTGCGTAGTTTGTTTCATGGGTCTTTAACTGACGACCCGCATAGGCAATAACTTTTCCTTTCTGCATTAAAACTGCTCCAAGTCCATCTCGACAGGCATCTGTATAGACGGTCAATCCTTCGCTACCATCAATAACTGTAAGAACCGGGGCAGAGGTCAACTTTCACTTCATCTCATTGAAAGCTGCTTCGCACTTTTCACTCCAGATAAATTTCACATTCTTTCTGGTCAGTGTGGTAAGTGGTGCGGCAATACGAGCAAAGTTTTCTATAAATCTGCGATAATAGCCAGCCAAACCCAAGAAACTGCGGATGTCTGTAGGAGTTTTGGGAGTCTCCCAATCCTGCAAATTCCAAAGATTCGAATTAAGAAATTGATAAGTTGTTTTTTTTTTGATAGAATTGGCAAGTAAGAATAGAACTTACATTGATTACGGCGATCTTAGCTGGATCGACCGAAATCCCATTCTCTGAAACAATATGGCCAAGAAATCGAACTTCATCCTTCCAAAAGTGACATTTTGAAAACTTGGCTTTAAGCTGATGACTGCGTAGGGTTTCAAGAAAAAAAGCCAAATGTGACCTATGCTCTTCCTCGTCCTTAGAGAAGACGAGAATGTCATCGATGAAAACAAGAACGAACTTGTTAAGAACATCCCGGAAAACTCTATTCATCAAATCGACGAAATAAGCTGGAGCATTAGTAAGACCGAACGGCATAACCAGCCATTCAAAGAAACCATTCTCAGTGCGGAATGCTGTCTTAGGAATACTCTCCTCAGCAATTCTGAGTTGGTGAAAGCCAGTAGCCAGATCAAGTTGAGAAAATACTTTAGCTCCATGGAGCTGGTCGAATAGATCATTGATGCGGGGCATCGGATATCGGTTCTTGTGTGTGAGCTTGTTTAGCTCTCTATAGTCCACACACATTCTGAGAGAACCATCAGATTTTGTGACGAATACCACTGCAGCACCCCATTCTGAATGACTTCGCCGAATCAAGCCTTTAGAAAATAAGTCTTCAATTTGAACATTCAACTCTGCCTTTTCTTTAGGAGCCATTCTCCGAGGAGGAAGAACTACTGGTCGGGCACCAGGAATAAGGTCAATGCGGAATTCAATTTCCCGCGGAGGTGGTAGAGAATTGACTTCTCCAAATACATCGGAAAAGAATTGAACAACTGGGGTAGAGCTTAGTTCATTTGGATGGGAGTCCAGTGAAAATATAAAACTCCCAGCATATTCTTGAGGTGATTTGCCTTTTATAACCAAAGGCATGCTCCTGTCATCAATGAGAGAGACTGTTCGAGCTTTGCATGAGATATTGGCTTTGAACTTCCGTAGCCAATCAATGCCTAATAAAATATCAAATGCCTCGAATCCAAGGACATAGAAATCCCAGGTGAAGTGGTGAATGCCATGCATAAGGGTGACATATTTACAAACCCTTTTAAGGTTAGCGGGCCCTCCAATAGGGTTTGATACACATAAGAAAGTAGATGAAAGGATGGGTTCCAAACCAAGTTTATTGCACAAATCAATAGATATGAAACTATGTGTTGCTCCGGTATCAATTAGAACTTTAATGGGTAAAGTATGCAACATAAAAGTACTCTGTAATGTACCTTGGTTATCAGTAGGAGCAGGTGGGGTAGGTGGATCATGGGCGGAAGAAGTCATAGCAAATACTCCGGCCGTCTTTCCCTTTTTATACATAGGACAATCCCTCTTGAAATGGCCCGGCTGCAGACATACGTGACAGAGGTCGTTCCTGGTATTCTGAGGGGGCGGAACAGCGGCACCGGCAGATGTTGGACAGCTGTTGGCGTAGTGACCCCTCTGGTCGCACTTGAAACAAGTGATGGAGGATAAGTCAATAGGCTTCTTCTGAGAATAGCCAAGCCCGGATTTCTGCTGCCAATTCTTCTTTTGTTGCTCAAAATTTTGCTTCCTCTTTCCCGACTGATTAGCTGGTGTTTGAGTAACTGGAGCTTTGGGGACAGATGTTCCCTTAGGCTTTCCCTCATATCGAAGAGCAAAATCCATTAACTCAGTGAAAGTTCCATGGACATGAGCGGTGAGGAGCTCGTAATACTCTGGGCGTGCGCCATGTATGAACTTCTCGTTCTTAAGTAGAGGTGTGTCAATCAAGCCAGGTCCGAACTTGGAGAGTTCGTTAAACTTCCTTTCGTACTCAGTAAAGGTCATGTTGCCCTGCTTGAGATCCATAAAAGACCGATAGAGTTGGGCCTTCCCAGCAGCTGGCATCCACTGAGCCATAAAGGAATCCCTATTACAAGTGATATGAAACGAATCAAAATTATGACGAGATAAGATAGAAATTTATTTAGTTGGAATTTAGATAGATTACTACCTAAACTGGACCCAAGTGATGGTTTCCTCATCATTTCGAGAAGTGACTGATTCCCACCAATCTTGTGCAGCATCCTGAAGCTGCCAAGCGGCCAACTTGCACTTCTGAGCATCTGCGATCTCCAAGCCAGAAAAGATCCTTTCCAAACTCTTTAGCCATTGTTGTGCTTCGATAATACTCTCGGAGCCAGTAAATTTGACTCCTCCAAGCTGAGTATACTCCTTGCTAAGAGTGGAGAATCGGACTGCGGGAGCTGGAGCATGTGGACCAGGAGCATTTCCACCCCTGCCTCTAACATTTCTTCTGGTAGCCATCCTGGAATACCAAAAGTGATTTAGAATCAAAGATAGGAATTTATAGAACTTAAGGAAATTCTATTCAACGATTTCAATAAGAAAGATGAATCAAAGGATGTGGATTCTGAAATGATTCTCCTCATTCTAGGGTATGTTTACCCTATCTCTAATGAGCTTTAAACTCCACAGGCTAAGGTTATCGGGAACCAAAGCTCTGATACCAACTGTAACAACCCGTATATTTGGACCATTTAAATTGACAATAATCCACACATGTCAACTTAAATAGTACAAAACGCGAATCATTAATGGAGTATAAGTATATAAATGAGAATCATCACAGAATCACAGAAAATATAACATAACAGAATAGTGCAGCGGAATTACAACAATGTCATAATAGTAGTTCATGAAGCTACTAAGTAAATACAACAATGTCACAAGCAGATAGTGAAAAGAAATACATAGATGTCTGATACAATAACAGAATAGAATGGAGCAGTACTGATAAAGGTAGATGATAGTCTTTAAGTCTTCAACTTCCAATAGCACAGCAATAGAAATCCTCAGTCTGATCCGAGCATACGCACAAACAAACACTCGAATCAGGACATATATTCTTATACAGATAATATGGTTCAAAATTTGAAATAACAATAACTCAAAGATGGATGGAATAAACATCTTTCAGGATCCGATAAACTATCTATACATAGTAGAGTACGATAAATAGATAATGTCTATCAGTAATATAAAGATATCAAAATAGTGTTAAGTCATGGCCCATTCCACCCTTAACACATTTTTATTCCCAAGAGCATATACAAGACCGTAGTTTCCCCAAAACTGGAAGTCACCAGAGGGCAATCCATATACTAAAGGTACAAAACAAATTCGTAGTGGTCGCGAATAGGGAATACAAGTATGACAAGGCACATGAGGCAATACCCAAGGTAGTGACACTACCGTTTGCCTGATCCGGACTGGTGAGAACGCAACGCCGCAGCGCCCGCAACACCGTGAAACAACACTCCCAAATCAAGGGTGCGCACCAATCAATCACAAAGTAAATGAATAGTTTACGAAGAAGTGTGTCCACTTGAGGCAGCTAATCCTCCATTGGCCCGGCACGGCTCCTGTTTTAGTCATTTCCAATTTGACACAAGTGTCAAGGCTATCCATTATCGTTCACTTTCTTCAATTATCAACGTTCGCCAATCCAACCACTTCATTCTGGATCACACTCCGCGCGTAGTTATTAAAGTGGTTTCCGGTTTAGACAGTGAGTATGTCCCAAACCGATTCCGGTTCCTTTAATAACCTTCGTGATTATAACACCGATTGGTCGTTAATATATTTCAAAACCAAATCAATTTCAATTTCAATTGGAATTCGTAAATCGACAATTCGTTAGTCTTTCTAAATCAATTTCCAAAATTACGTCTCATAACTTCCCAATTTCGTTTTCAAAATCTCTATAATTCAATTTCAAAGTTTCAATTTTAAAACAATTCAAATATTCATTGCATGTCGTATATAAGTTCATTCCAAAATCATTTAACTTAATTAACATTCAAATCGATTTAAACTCAATTATCGATTTCATTTGATATTCATTTAATCAATTTATCGTTAAACAATTTCAATTAAATTTCCAATTCATTTCATTACTTCTTAAATTCATTTTTATTATCAAAGTTTACAACTTTATTTAAATCACATTTGTCAAATCCAATTCTTTAAATTACAAGTCTTTCATTTGTTTCGATAAAGCGCATTCTATTTCTTATCAAAGAAATTCCTTTCAAATTACAAAACTTAGTTAAAGAAACTTAGTTTCACTTATTCAATAATTCAGTTTCTCTTAATAAAGATATTCAATTCAATTTAATTATAATTCGATCTCATCAATTTTCAATAATTTCAAATCTTAATTATTAATTATTTCAAACTCATTCATTAATAATTCCAAACTTAATTATTACTAAATTCAAAACTTAATTATTAATTATTTCAAACCTCGTTATTAATAATTTCACAACATAACTATTTATAATTTCAAAAGTTAATCATTAATAATTTCAAAACTTAATTATTAATAATTTCAAAAATTAATTATCAAATAATTCCAAATTTAATTATTAAATAATTAAATTATAAACAATATTCCTTTGTCAATCACTACATTAATATTTGTTTCAAATTCAAATATTCACATTTACATTCATTCGTATTTAAATTCCAAATTATTCAAACCTTGTTATTAGTCAAATAAAACTTTATTTTATTTAAATCAAAACATTGACCAATCGGGTTTAATTTAATTTTCTATCCTAATTCAAAGTTATTTGGGTATTTATCATTTCAACCCGATTCCATTTCAATTCAAAATCAAAGCATACAAAGGGAACTTGTAGTGTGATAGCTGGGATGGTGTCAAAGTAAATAAACAAGCAATAGCATAGCTGGGATGGTGTCAAAGTAAATAAACAAGCAATAGCATAGCTGGGATGGTGTCAAAGTAAATAAACAAGCAATAGCATCCATTCACAACAATTTAACAATTTAAATAATCCCGAAATAATCGTATTAATTCGCATTTGTTATTTATGCAAATTAATATAACTATTTCTAGAATCTACCCTATCATTTCAAGTAGATTAAAGATTATAACATTACGGTTTCACTTGTCATTCAATTTCAACTACAATAGTTAATTCAATATACGTTCAAGAGTCCAAAGTGAAATTTATCAAATTCTACATGTCAATTAACTTAACAATTAAAAGGGGTCATATTTAACTAATCAATATTCATCATATAAAGGGGTCAAGTTAACAATCAAAATTCGACATATATAATTCATTTTAAATTGTTAACTATCCTATATCCAATTTTAACTTGCAAATAATTTATCACTTAACAATAATAATTAACATCCAATTCAACATCACATAGCAATCATTCATCAATTCAAACTTGCATAAGAATATAGTCGTGAAAATTAATTCACCTTTCGTGGATAAGAAATTTGACGATGAAGCAAAAGAAGCACGAATGAAGTTGGTATAACACGAACAACGGACACTGCAAATATTGACAAAAAGAGACGATGTTAATTCAATGAATGTTCATATATAATTTATAAAATTATATGAATGCGCTTACCAACGACGGAGAAAAGAACGAAGCTGAAAATTTGCTGCTGCGAAAGAAGTTCAGTCGGTTGCTGCAACAGTAGAGGAAGAAAATTTGGTTACTATTTTGCAACCAAAATAGATACTGGCGAAAATATTTTACTGCAATAATTAGAGCTATTTCAAAAATCTCAGTTTCAAAAAAAAACATCCGAGCGAAATGAATTTCACCACACTCCACTGTACGTTTCCTCAATTTCTACCTTCCATCCAACTGTCATCATTTTCTTCTTCTTCTTTTTTAAACAACAACACGCATAACTCAATTCATGTATATGCACTAAATCCACCACTTATTATAATCACAACCACCACACATCACTTCCCTTCATACAGCAACATCACCGCACATGCTTCATTTCCCTTTCTCTTTTTTTTTCTTCAAGCCGAGACTCCCCCCGCCTTCCAGATTTTTACACACCGCCTTGCATCCATTCACGACCTTCCCTCACCCAACATGCTTCCTGATACGCAAGCAAGTTCCATCACCCACACGGCATACGTAGTCTAGAACAAAGAAGAGCCAAGGCTCGCGGAGGCAGGCGTGGACTGGGGCGGTGGTGCGTGAGGCTGGGTGGAAGGCCGGTTGGTGGCACGGCGTGGGTGGTGGGTGCTGGTGGCAGACAGGGTGCAGGCGGTCAGGGAGGTGCGGGTGTGTGGTGGGTTGAGGGCAGTGGGCTCGGTTCAGGCGAAGGATGGTGCTCGCGCATGCACGCGCAGAGGGCAGTGGCAAGGAGGCGGTGGTGACCGGCGTCAGGCGGTGGTGACCGGCGTGGGGTGGTAGGCGAAGGTAGTGAGTCAGGGAGGCAGTGGACGTGGTTGGGCTGGGGAAGAGCGAGGCGTGTGCATTTTCTTTGGTGAGTGGGAAGGCCTACACGTGTATGTGAGGGAGAGAGGTCTGGTTCATTCATTTTTTCTCTTTTGAAATTCACGGTGAAGCAAATAGAATAGAGAAAGAAAAGGGAGAATGCATTTACCTGAGATTGAAGATTGAAGATGAAATGTTAGAACAGTAGACGGTGATAGAGAAATATAAATTTCTTTGTTGCTTCGTATCCCACAGAGCTATTCATTTTCCCAAACGTTCACACTTATTACCAAGCAACCACTCCTATTCCCTAGCCACCCACTAGCTCCCAACTACTACATTAAATACCAGCTGATTTATATTTCAAATTTCTTTTGTAAACGGGCTGAAGGAATTTGGGCTTGAAATTGTGTACCCGGTCCGTACGGAGGCTTGTTAATTTGTAAAACAATTTAAACGGGCAGGCGATGACAGTTTTAGACGAAACGAATTACATAATCTTGACCAGAATAATTTTTACAACATAACTGTGTAAAAATATTTGGATTTGGAAGATAAATTTTACGCAGCTTTATATGGACTGATATTCAGTAAAACGCGAACGGATTTACTGTAATAATTTGCAACGAAACTTTTTCTATGTCCATATCTAACTAGACGTATGTCATAAATAAAGTTTGGACGTAAATTGAGATCGTTTATAATTTCAAAATTTTTATTGAAACGATGAATTTAAAAATTTAAATTTGGTCGAAAATTTAGGGTCGTTACATGTGACTTTATAAACTGATTTCTATGACTTTGTTAAAATTAACTGGCTTTCAATAAGTAATGATAATATTAGATATTCGGGTAATAGAGCTAAAGTATTTGTGAGTAAGCTTAGAGACCTAAGGCTTTTTCTTAGAAAATGGAATAAAGATGTTTTTTTACAAAATTATAATTAAAAAAGAAAAGCCACTTTCAATCATTTTAAAATTAAATAAATTTGAAGAATCGAGAATCCTAAACTCTTCTGAGCAAAGTGTTCTGCAATATCTAAAAGAAAAACTAGATTAAATTACTACACATGAGGAAATTATGTGAAAACAAAGGTCTATGGTCCAATGGATGGACATAGGAGACAAGAACGCTAAGTTTTTTCAGAAAGTAGGTAATATCCTTAGACGAAGTAACACCATACAATCACTTCACATTAATATTGTAGAACTTTTTACCAAAATGATCTCAATAATGCTTTCACCAACCACTACAAAGAAATTTTTGGTACTAACAGGAGCCATAGAACTAATGCTAGTGGAACGATTTATATCTTGAAAACACTAAGGTGTTTTAGACGATCTGGATACTCCATTCTTAGAAGAAGAGATCTTTAAGGCCTAGCGACAAATCTCCTGGTGTAAATGTATTTCATATGTTGTTTTACAAGAAATTTGGCATGTTGTAAAATACGACTGAATTAAAATATTCAATGAGCTTTATAATGGTGACTTACAACTAGGAAGATTTAGCTTCGCTAATGTTATCCTTCTCCACAAGAAAGAGGATGCCATATAGCTCAATGACTTTAGGCTTATTACATTGATAAACTATTCAATTAAAATTATTTCAATGGTATTAGCTAATAGGCTAATAACTAAAATGGATAACCTAAATAATATAATGCAATCCGCTTTCATTAAAGGTAAAAATATCACAGATGGGGTCACTGTAGTACAGGAATATATAAATTATTGTTGTAAAAATAACATCAATTGTCCCCTTCTAAAACTTGACTTTACCGAAGCTTTTCATTCTATTGGCCGGTTGTTTCTGAAAGATTTATACTGGTTAGGGGTTTTAATGATAGACGGGTAGGTTGGATTATGTCTTTGCTAAAAAGTGAAAACTCTAGTATAATGGTCAATGATATTCTATGAAATATGATACAATCTAAATGAGGGCTAATACAAGGTGATCCTCAATCACATTTACTATTCAAGTCCTGTGTAGTTAAAGCGCTCGGTGGATTCAATGCGGTAGAGGTGCAAAAAGTCATAGCGGGGATGTAGCGAAGATATAGCGGGATATATCGGATTACTCTAAAATAGCATATAAATCCCATACTTGTTGTTTTTACAAATATATAGATAGTTATTATGTGAAAAATTAACATTCAATTGAATTATAATTAATACAAAAATAATTTTAAATAAAAAAATGTGCAAATGTATTGTAAATGAACGTAAAACTATTATATAACTTAATTTAATTTAGTAGAATATTAGAGTATTATCATTTCTAAACATATATCAAAAATTCAATGAAATTAATTAATTTCATAATTTTTATAGCATATAAATATCATTTTTCAATCCAATTTTTTATAGAAGATATAGCGGAAATAGCGGAATATAGCGGAAATAACGGGAAATAGCGGGGATTAAAGCGGAAATGCTATATGTTGGGGATATATGGAAAAATCGTAGCGGTAGGAATCCGCTATAAGATATATCGGAGTTATAGCGGGGATATAGCGGGGCATTAACTGCACAGTATTCAACTTAGTATTGGATGTATTCACTAGGATTATAAAGTTTTCTATTAAAATGGGGTTCTTAATAGTTCGGCAACTAGATCACTAGCCAAGGTCTTCGATCCTACAATTTGCAGATGACACCATGCTTTTTTACTTCTTTTTTGTTTTGTCACATTGCCGCTCTCAAATTTATTTTATACAGTTTTAAAATGCTATCATGTCTTAAGACTAACTTTGACCAGAGTGTTGTTTTAGTCTAAAAAGATATTAATGCGTTGATAATCTTGTCGCCAACCCCTTAATTGTAAAATCATGAAATTTCCTACCCATTACCTAGAGCTTTTAGTTAGACCTACCAAGCTAAAAATGGAAGACCGACAAACAAAAATTGATAAAATTAATAGAAAACTAGATAACTATAACTACAGATTTTTATGCAAAGCACGTAGAATCATTCTAATTAACTCTATCTTATCAGATTTATGATGTATTAAATGTCTTTCTACCTTTTTCTAACTTTTTATAAATTGGGTCTTTGACAAATAGATAAAATAAGAAGAAATTTTCTATGGAAAGGAGATAATTCCTGTAATAGTAACAACTGTCTAATTAACTAAGAAATAATATGTAGATGCAAAGAGGAGGAGGGATTAGGAATCATAAACATACGCAATCTTAATATTTCTTTATAAGTAAAATGACTATGGAATTTAACAATAATTTTGAAAATCTTCTTTGAAAGTAATAATCTTGAATCAATTTTATGATATAACATACAACCTCTACCATGTAACTTCAGATTCTAAGAACATGTCTCACTTTTGGAAATCCATCCTAAAGAACATTAATATTTTTAACCATGAGATCAATAATATAGTTCATTTAGGAAACAATACATCTTTTTTGCATGACAACAGGACTTCTTTAATTCCCATAAGAGTTGAATACAAAGAGCTATCTGATATTTCTAATTTCAAAATGCCTTAATTTCAGAGGTCTTTAGTCCTCATAGTGAATTTCCATGGAACATTACTTTAAATCGAGCTCTAGAAGGCATTAATTTAACCTAATTTATTTTATTTTGTACTAAGCTAGAATATTACAACTTAGATAATGAGAGAAATACCAAAATTTGGTGTTGAGGGAAAAGTAAAAGTTACTCCCCAAACTCGGCCTATAAGTTTATAAGTTTCTCACTGACTAAACCAAACACTTTCAAATTCATTTGAAAGGTCAACGGTCCTTCCAAAACAAAGTTACGAATGTGGCTAATTCTTCACCAGAAATTAAATACAATAAAACTCCAAAAGAAAAGGAATTTAGTCATAGCTGAAAAATGTGTTTTTTGCAATCAAAACTTAGAAAATGTAACACATTTATATTACTATTGTCCCCTGACTTATGCTATTCTTGTCTTAATATTTTTGACTTTATCATAACTAACACCGGTTTTAACTGCAACTTCTACAGGATCAACCTTACATTCTAGTGGGCCAAAGTCTATAGAATTTTAATTGATTCCACCTTCAGCATTACATGTTGGCGTATTTGGTTTGGAAGAATCAAAAGAATGTTTAATAATGTTATCGCTCCTTATGACAAGCTGATTTACACTATTACATGGTTCATCTACAACTGGATTGCAAACCCTAATTATTAACTAGCCAAAAATGTTCTTTTTTTAGGAATTTCCTTTAAAGGGTATAACGTCGCATTGATATTTTGAAGGCCAAAGTGGTTTATAACAGCGAGAGACACAACACTGCAATAAGCAATGAACTAATTGATTCTCCTATAAAGCTAATCTTTCGAATAACCTACTTTTATTGACAAATAATTCTATCTTATTTCATGTTCTAGTGTTCCTTTATAGCATATATGTATATAATCCTTGGATTATACACATATATATGTCAAAATCCTATTTTTGTTGAGTTATTCAGATCTAAGTCTTCTATGCTTATGGAATAAAGATGTTGGATGACTAGGATCTGCTTGTCACACCATAGAAGATGGATCACTGTATTCCCTTCATCTAGTTTCCTCTAATAGATTATGAAAATCCATGCCACATATACAGATCTTTAGTTCTACTGTCTGGTTTCATTTGAGAGATTTATACTATTTTTTACACTACTAGTGACTTACCCGGTTCTATTAGCATTTTATGCTATTATTTACTCCATACCCATGTTTTGTTATGGGTACTTTTATTCGATCTTACATTTTTAGGAGGGCTTTCCTTTTTCTAATTTATAAGGGTTACTACTACATGTCAAGCTTGTTGGCAGCTCCTTATTTTGAGTGTAGAATAAAATTACATGGGTGCTCTTCTCTTAAGGAGGGTCGCATATTTTCCTAAAAATGGATATATATAAGTGCATGCATACATACGTGCGTGCACGCACACACACACAAACATACACATATCTAAATCTATCCACTCAACTATCATTGCCAATACCGCATTCTGATTTTTTCTACTAAGTGCATCTGCAACCTTATTTCCTTTTTCCGGCGTGTACTAAATACCGAAGCCATATGCAACTATGAACTTTAGCCATCTCCGCTATCTTATATTCAGCTCCTTCTGAGGGAATAAATATCTTAGTGACTTACGATCCATAAACAGCTTGAATCTTTGTCTGAAAAGGTAATGCCTCCACACCTTCAATGTGAAAATTACTGTAGCTAATTCCAAATCATGAGTTTGATACCTAACTTCATGCAGTCTGAGCTGTCGAGAAACATAAGCAATCACTTTACCTCTTTGCGTTAACAAGGCTCCTAATCCTGTACCACATACTCCATATAAAAAACTAAGTCATGATTCCCCTCTGGAACAATTAACACAGGTGCATTAGTCAACAAATGATTCAATTCCTAGAATGCCTCCTCACACTTATCAGTCCAAACAAACTTTACATCCTTTTGAGTTAGCTTAGTCATTGGTGCTGTTATCCGCGAGTAATCCTTAATGAATCTCTGATAATGTCCTACTAATCAAAGAAAACTCTTTATCTTGGTCACTATCTTGGGTCTAATCCAACTATTCACTGCCTTGATCTTAGTCGGATTTACTAACAACCCTTTCTCTGAGACTACATGACCAAGAAGCTTCACTTCCTTCTTCCAAAAGTGACACTTACTTTGTCTTCAACTGATGCTGCCTAAGTGTCTCAAGCACTATCCTAAGATGAAATTCATGGTCTCTTTCATCCTTGGAATATATCAATATGTCGTCTATGAATACTAATACAAATTTATCCAGATGCTCTTGGAAGATTCTGTTCATCAAGTCCATAAAGAATGCTGGTGCATTAGTTAATCCGAATGACATCACTAACCATTCATACGATCCATATATGGTCCTAAATGCTGTCAAAGGAATATTGTCCACTGCTACTCTAAGTTGATGGAACCATGTTGCTAGATCCAACTGAGAAAATACTTTGGCTCCACTCAACTGGCCATCATCAACCCTAGGTAACGGATATCGGTTCTTTATCATCTTCTCATTCAGCTTACGACAATCAATACACAACCTGCAACTAGGGTTTTTTACAGTGTATATCGGTTCTTTATCGTCTTCATTATCGGGTTTTCTGCAATGTGTATAATCCGATCACTACAACTAGGGTGTCTAAGTGATATTTTCCTATCATGGAAAAATATCCTAGTTTCGTACTTACTCATCCAATCCATACCCAAAATAATTCTAAAACCTAAGAAATAAAATACATGCAAACTGCAAGAAAATATATGACCTAACAATTCAAGCTCTGACTGGTCACATCTCATCCCAAGAGTCGCATACCCTCCTATCGGATTCGCAATCCTTAAGGATGTAACTAGGTATGAGGGTTCTAGGTTAAGCTTATGTTCCAAACAATGAGAAATAAAAGAATGCGATGCACCAGTATCAAATAGAATTTTAACTGACATACCATGAATCAAAAGCATACCTCCTAACCCAGCTTTTCCTTTCTCTCCTGCTGTTGGTCTTAAGGTGCCGGTTCCAATGTAAACACTTTGCCCTTTCCATCCTTGGTTGGTTCCTTGCACTGGTCCTTATAATGTCCAATCTGATCACAGTTGAAGCATTTGATATTCTTCTTCCCAATCACTTTCTTTCCATCTTCTGTGTGACATTCGTTAGCAAAATGCCTTTTCTTATCACACTGATAGCAGATAACTTCGGTCTTTCCTTTCATGGAAGCTCCACTCTTCTGAGCTCCCTTCTTGTGGAAAATCTTTCTCTTTTAGTTCTGCCCACCTTAACTTTCCATTGCTTTGTTACCATTGAAGAAAGCGAGCATCTCCTCATTCCTCAATGCCATTGCAACAACTACATCGCACAGATCCCTAATATGTGGTAAAGTTGCTTTAGCAAGCTCAGGTCTCAATCCATGGATGAACTTCTCATTCCTTTTGATAAATGTTATAACCGTAACATATCCATATCTCGATAATTCCTAAAATCCGGTAGCACACTCAAACACTGTCATGTCTCCCTGCACCAACTCAACAAACTTCCTGAGCAAAGTTGACTTGGCAATCTCCGACATGAATCTTTCCTCAAACCTCCTTCTGAATTCCGCCCAAGTCATAGCCTCTTCAGCTACTCCTATAGTAACACTGTTCCACCAGTACAGTGATGCTCCTTACAAATGTCTAGATGCCAATCTCCTTTTCTGCTAATCGTTAAGTCCTAAATCAGCAAAAATCTATGTTCGAGCCTTTGTAAGATACAAAGGAATAGCCTAAGAAAGACATGAGAATAGAGATAAAGCGTATACTTATATATAGCAAATACAAGTACGTTAATATAACGTTTCCCCATGCCCCAATCTTTTCCCTAATTCTTTAAGATAATGTTTCCAAAATCATTTTAAATTTTAAATTTCTTTTAAGTTTTCATAAACCTACGCTCTGATACCAAGTTATCCAATATTTTAAGGCCCAGAGCTAACCGATACACATACTGCAGTCATCTATAGTATTAACTTCCGATAACAAAATACGATAATACTAATGGTATCCATAATATCAAAAACACATGAATATGAAATAAAATCAACAACACGGATTTCAAAACAGCTTTTCTGATTACATTCCAAATCAATATTTCATATTCAATTACATAATCCCAAAACGATTCCCAGGTTTAATTAATTATTACAAATTACGCCAAGAGCGACATATGAAGATGCCCCTTTGGATGATCAGAGTACTAAATGGACAAATTAGTCAATAAGTATATCACAGCGGAACTATAATGGATAACTCCTAAATAGCTAATCCTTGCCTCCTGCACGTCTTCGGAAGCTTTATTCGTCACCTACTAAAACCTGAAATACCATAAATCTCAATCTACTCAAATTAAATTTTGAGCATCCGAGAGTTTAAGGGGAAAATACACTACAAGAAAACATATTATTTACAGCACCAATTTACAGCGTTTTTGAAGTAAATGCTGATAAAGGTGGATGAAAAAAATATTAATATAATATCAAACATTGTGTAACGTATTGGCGGGTTATTCCAATTTTTCCCACTTCTTGGGCAGTGAAAACCACATGCTCCCCACTCGTTTCCCCACTTCTCCTCATTTCCCCTCTTATCTTCGTTTCCCCCCTTTCCTTTCAACAACAAAATAGCCTGGCCACTTCCCAAAATCTCCACCGGATCTAAAATGTTTTCCATCGCATCTTGAGCAATCCTTATCCCAACAAGCCTAAATCCTAATTTCGACCAAGTTACCACTTGTGTTGAACCCTAAATTCACAATTCATTTACAATATTAGGTAATTAAATTACCCTCACATTTTGTCTACTTTTCTTTGTTTGTCTCAAGTTTCTTATTATAAATTATTACTTTGATCCATAGAGCAAGATGACTACGTTAGCTGATAGAGAAAATGACTGCATTTGCTGAATTAGGATGGGATTTTAGAGCAAGATGGTGCGACCATAGAGCTACTCTCTAAGGTTGGTCGAATTAGAACTTAAAAGGTAGGTGCTTAAAGTTTAGATGCACATAATAAGCATTCCACAAGTAAGCAGTAGTGGCAGCCTCACATGCCAGCTGTCAATTCAGCACCAACAGGTTAGAGCATACAGAATCTTAGGTACCGACAGGCAAATTCGATATTTTTGCATTGTGTTCGAATTATTTATATTTAGCTTATAACTATTTTTCTTTGTTGATTATAATTAGCTACATGTTCCTGCTATGCTTAAGCAAGTTAACGTGATATTATACATGCTTGATCAAGGTTTCATTAGATTGTATAAAATTAGCATTAAAATTGTTTATCATGTTTGACTTAGTTACTAAGTTGGATTTGGACATTTTATTATTATTTAATTTGATGCTATGTTAGTTAGTTCCATTTATTTTAATTTTAAAGCCATATACTGGTTTTGTTGCTTAAGATGAATGTTTATTTTATCTTTCTTGAGAATGCCATGTGGTTTCAAGGTATTATCACAAACTTTGTGATTTTAAGATAATCCAATGAGCTTCAAGGTATATTGGCTCGATTATTATGTCTTAGATAATTATTCATTGATTTCATCTTTATTTGACCTAAATCTCTAATCCAGTGAGCTTCAAATGTTCGGTAAAACCAAGGTGGCATGAGTTGTGATTGTCAATATCTGTGCAATAAAAAAGTTAATTCAGTCATAACAAAACAAGATCAATTGTGTTATTAGTAAAAAATTACTCAAAAAGGGAAAAAAAATTATTTCTCTTTATTCTTTTATTTATCGAGTAATTTTTTTTACAACCAGTATAACTGTTTTTTTTGCAGGTTCAAATACAAATATGAAAGTAAGATCCTCCGTGGGAATGATAAGCATGCTACTAATCGGGAAAAATATGTTGAATCTACGCTTGCAAAGGTTTTCACTTAAACTTGAATTTCATGGTGAATTATATATGTAGCCTAGCTAACCTTTGTGCCAGGTTAGGTTCAATCCAAGTATAGTTGTATTACAGTATTTAGAGTTCTATTTCGTAGAAAGTCTCAAAACACACTACGCATTATTATGCTAGATTTCACTCAAATATTCATTAAGGTCACAATTTTTATTGAAACTAGAGCATATAATTTGTAACTCGATATAGCAGAGTTTGCATATTAATGGAAATCTTTTACATTTATTTTTTGCTTAGTTTGTGTTACTGCAAAAAAATATTCTCCAAAATTTTCATGTTAGGTTGGTTGTAGTGAAGATTTAGTTAGATAATAAGATGTTATGGTATTACCGAGGAATTTACAACCCTTTCTTTCAGACGGTTATTTTTGGTGGAATAAGATTGTAATTTTTTGTCTAAACTGTTTCATTTAGTATTTTTCATTTTGGAGATTGCAAAGGAACATTAGATGCTTCAGATTCACTTTGTTAGTCACAACTACTTAAGCATCATCTGGAATAATAACAAAAACTAAAGCAACACCAATAAAATTGCTCTATTTAACCAATAGTCCATTGTCTTTGATATAGCCAATCTTTTTAGTCTTTTGCATCAGTGAAAATTTACACCTATTGCTCTTTTAATGTTATCATAAATAAATTACACCTATAGCTCCATTAGTAGACAATGCAATGACTTTGTTTTAATTGTAGGAGTTATGAGAGCGCATAAAGCCATATTTCATGCGACGTTAGAGTGAGGTGTTTGGTGAAGATGATTTACATAATGTTAAACTTTCAAAACAGAATGAGTTGATTGCCTGGCTGAGGTTGACCAAGTCTCAGGTATTTCTTGTCTTGATTGTCATTTACTGTGATATTGCATTTGTGCAGTTATTATTCTAAATTGAATTTAAAAAAGGAAACTTTTTTTTTGGCTTTGGATACAGAAACAACTTTATGAAGCTTTTTTGAAAAGTGATTGGGTCCATTCTTCTCTGGATGGTGGCTCGCCATTAGCTGCATTAACAGTAAGTTTCGTTCAAAGTTCAAACGTTAAAATATATAGGCTGATAGCCTGATCGGTATTTTTATTCATAACTTATTGAATTTACTGTTAGTAATATGGCATGAAAACTTGACTTCTTTCCTTTGAGGTTTATATTACTAATTTGTTGTTTTCTAGCCACATCATTATTTTTCTTTGGAATTAGTGCAATTTGATCATTAAATATTCTGTTTTTCATTTGTTTTGTTTATAAGATTAAATTTACCAAACATTCTCCATCCCTGAAGGTATTCTCGACTGTTATTTTAGAGTTTTCCTATTCAAACGTAAATGGTATTCTAGACCCTTTTTTAAACTTTTATCCTTGCTTACATTTATACTTTATTGCAACCATGAATTTGTGCTGTATTACAGCTGTGAAGTGCATGTTCACCATAGTAAATATGGTTTACTCCCCGAGGGATATACTTATTACTTCATACTAATTGGTTAGGCACTGTTCTATCAGGATAACTTTTTTATCCCAGTCATAAATGAACCAAGAACTCCTTTTATCTAACTACAAGACTGTATACAGATCAAAATCCGATCCATTGACGTGCCTCTGCGTTGGGGTACTTGCATATTAAATCATGAATTAAAAATACAATGGATAGCTAAACTAGACAAGCTTGAACTTGGTTGAGTGTACTATAGGGGTATGGATTTTTTCGTTGTTGTGCATCAGGTCAACAATTTGACAAGGGTTATGGTTATTTTTGTTATGTTAGAAATTTGAAGTTTGATGGATCTTTCTTTATGCATTTCATTTTGGATTTTGTAATTTCTGTTAATTTACTACTGGTATACACATTTTATTTCTGGTTGAATGGGCATTAACATGAATAAATCAAGTTCATCTCCATGGCTTACCACATCAAAACAGTAGATTACTTTGCTGTTGGTTGTTCACTCTCTTACGTGGAGGAATTTATTTTCATACTCATAGGTTGATGTGTCATTTTGTACATACCTGAAAGGTCTGTCTTATCTTAGAGCTGAATACTGGTTCCCACACTTGTACACAACTGTATAAAATAACTGCCGCATTCACACACATACAAAATTTCTGAAATAGCCTCCTCGACTAAAATATGCATTTATACAATCTCTGTACATGCTCTTCGGAAGCCAAGCTCACCAGTATGGATTCTAGTTGTGTCTAGGACAAAGAAACATATTTGATTAACCCAAAAAAACACCGTCGATTCCTTATATTATTATTATTCAACATAACCAAAAGCCTTCTCATGTCCTTGGATTACTGGATCTTCATTTTGTTATATTCTATTTTTTTTGTATATGTTCCGTAGGAAGCGATCATTGCTGTAGGATATAGGTTTTTGCGGATTGACGGCTCAACAAAAATTGCAGATAGAGAAAGCATAGTGAAGGTCCATATCATTTGCAATCTTATATTTCAATCAATTAAGACGGTTTAATCAATATTGTACCAATTGTATTTTCTTTTCAGGATTTTCAAGAGGGATGTGGAGCTTCTATATTTTTGTTGACCTCACAAGATGGTGGACTTGGTCTTACTCTAACAAAAGTAGATCATGTTATTGTGGTTGATCCAGCATGGAACCCAAGGTTAGAGGAATTTAAAAAAATGATCTGTGGCATTTAGATAGCTCAGTCACACAGCTGCAATTGTTTTTTAACCTATTGCAAATACACACATGTATATTATTTCCTTTGCCTTCAGGTTGATGTTATAATATTGTCCATTTTTTTGTTATTGTGCTAATAATACTGATAATCAATGTCTCATATGATATTCATGCGCCAAATATTTTGATTTATTTCACATTCCATCAGTAAATTTCATTTGACATATACCTGACATTCATTTACTCTATTTTTTATACCAGATTTATGTATTCCTTGAGGGCATTAAGAAAGAAAAATTGGAAACAGTTTTGAAGCGAATGTCTGTTGATATAAAATTTCATGACGTGCAAGGGAAGAATTATCGATGCGACATGAAAAAACTAAACAAAGAGATTGTTCCTAAGAAGTGTAAAGTTTTGGTTAACCTTCAAGAGTAGTCATTACAGTTTATAAAGCTTCAAAAGGAAATTGGTTAGATCTGCATTTCAAAGAAGATAAGGTTTTATTATATTATATTTTATTATTCACTCTTGATTTTAAAGTATGTCGTTACTCTTTGTTAACATACGTACTCATACCAAGCTTATGATATAAATCCATCAGTTTTGGGTTCTGCTATATTGTAGCAAGGGAACTGCGCTTTCCTTTGCTACTATTTATTGCTGTTGAATATTAATGAGGAACCCCTTTAGTTTATTGATTCAATTATTGAATTGCTTATTTTGTTAGCAACACCAGAATGCAAGACTGAGCCATTTTTTTGTTTGAAGTTTCGCATGATAAATTGGCTTGAGTAACTAAGTGCATATGGTTAGAATTAGATGCATGAAGTTGAACATCTGTACTTCACTTGCTAGTCATGTTATCATGCGATACAATATGTGGCTGCACTGGATTCAAGGGTTGTTACTGAACGCTTGGACCACAGTCTTGCTGAGGTGTTTGGGAATCAGTTGATCTGGGTACCAATTTTTTTTCAAAGAAGCAGACTTGGTTAACCGAGTCTTAGACTCAGTTAAGTGTCAGTTTAACTGAGACTCGGTTAATTGAGTATCTGCTAACCGTGTGTCAAACTTAGTTGAGCCTCAGTTAAACTGAGACACGGTTTAGCTGAACTCGGTTTCAATGGAAACTCAGTTAACTAAGTATCAGTTAAATTGAGACTCAGTTTAGCCGAGTCTCAGTTTCAACTGAGACTCAATTTAACTGAGTCTCAGTTTCAAGAACCGAGTCCAACTTAAAAACCAAGTCTAATTTTTGAAAACTGACTACACCTATATTGGTATATTGAGAGTTAATAACATCGGCGACTAGTTTACGTGATTTGTAAACAGACCACTTTATACGTCGATAATATGCAGCTTGATTTTACTCCAAGTAAATTACCGAGTTCGTTTATTATTTTTTACTCTACTTCACTTGTAAATGCTTCTTGATTTTATGGCATGTTGTATACTTTGTATTAGTCAATCGCCTAATGAAATAGTGTGATGAATATTTAGTGTTTGCATTATGAATCCGATTTAACTTTGTGTACACTTTTTTGATGAATTGATTCTCAAGCATTACTTTTGCTTTACAGGTAGATAGATGACTGTGATGCAAAAAAAGGTTGCAACGAGTTATGGATCGAAGTTATTTTTGCTGCTATAACTACTTTTTGGTTTTAATGTATGTACTACTTGCTTTTGTTTTGCTATTGCTACTTGTTCTATATTTTGTTTATGAACTATTAATGACGAACTATTTATGTTTGGTGTAAGAATATTGTGTATTTTGATTATGAAATTTCATACGTTGGTTATCAAATATGTGTCCAAAATGTGGTATTGATACAATATGTTGATTTTGAAATGTGGTACTGATATAATATGCTAATTTTGAAATGTGGTATATATACACATTGTGACTGATGTTTACTAAAATGGAATTTACAGAAAAGTAGAAAAAGCCTAATTGACTTAGCTTTGCATACAATTTAACGGCATTTTAAAATGCTGTTAAAACATTCCACGGCGTTTTTTAAATGCCGTTGAATGTTTTAACAGCGTTTTAAAAATGCCGTTAAATTGTATCTAAAAATATAACCAAATACAATTTAACGGCGTTTCTAAAACGCTGTTAAAACATTCCACGGCGTTTTTTAAACGCCGTTGAATTGTTTTAACAGCGTTTTTTAAAAATGCCGTTAAATTAGACCAAACGCTGTTAAATGATTTCAAGACACCAGGGAAACGCTGTAAAAAAGGACATTTAACGGCATTTATTCCTTGTCATTGTATATCTCTGACATATAACTGCATGTCGATATACAGCGTATGTAAAAACGCTGTTAACAGCTTTTATAGCGCTTATGAAACGTTGTTAAAGGTCCTATTTGTTGTAGTGATATAAACTTTGAGTCAGACATAAAGCCTGGTGTGAATAATTCTATTACATCATGGTTTATTGATATTAAGTGAGACCATGCCACTTAGCGGAACGGGTTTCCCGTCACTAATATCCTTTTAAAATCATATCTTTTGTAAATCAAAATCCTACAATCAAATTGATTATAACAACAATAGCAATAACATACATGCATATGAATCAGGTAATCAATGGACTATCTCTCCAAACAATATAGTTTTATCAGGCTAACTATTAACCACTGGCTGACTCGATCCTACCAGACATAATAAATATTCTAACTTATGTTAAACACAATATTGGATGGTCTGTCCTTAACTTACTTCTCCTAGGGTCAACCGATCCTAATGGTTTTGTGGGCTCACTAATAACCTATCTCTACTTTGTGTATTCCTTTCTGTGTGTAAGATCATTTTAGTCTTACCTGTGACAAAGCCCTACACATTGGAATTTTGGACTTATATTAGCTAGGGGCTACTAACTAAAGTATAGGGCACGACCCCACACCAGTCCCATCTGGTTTTCTACTACATGAGTCATTTCTTTAGCAACTAACTGGATTGACCATCCTTTAAAATTTAATTTCCTTGAAAGCAATCTTTACAATTGATTTACTTCTGAAATCATATTTTGTAAAACAAGAAAATCAAACTCATTGCTTTACTCAAAATATTTATGCCATGATGTATGAATAATAAAACAATGTTGATGAAAATCTAAATCATTAACCCTTCAAAATATGTTAAAGCCCTTTTTAACTTAGAAAACATTAGGCTGCAAAGCCAAAACAATACCTTCGAAACCTTTGTTTAAAACCTTAAACAATCCCTTTCGAAATCATTGAAAGCATCCCTTTCGAAACAAGCTAAATACTTTAACCTTGAAAACATTAGGATGAAGGGCAAAAATCTACCTTTCTAAATCATGACTTAAAACTGTAGACATCCTCTTTCGAAACCAATTAAAGGTATTCCTTTCGAAACCATAGTTTGAAAACAAAACAAAATACATAGCCTTTAAGGGGATTTATGCAAAAGCTATTCTTTCAAAACACTTAGGGTGACAATGACATACTTCCGCATATATACTTGGGTTTAAACAAGCAGCTCCAACCATGTCGAAAGGTATAGGAGCTGCACCCATCCTTTCGCATGTACAAGTTAAAAGAAAAGTGGCTTCAATGGCTGTGGAAGGGTATTGATTCGAAACCCTACCTTCCGATCTCATTGATTTAAAGAGTTATAAAAGCAGCCTCTTACTAAAGCGAAAGGTTTTAATGCGGCAGCTAGGGTATTGAAGGAGTTCAAAAGCGGCAACCCATTTTGAAGATATTAACTCAAAGGCGAGCTTATAGATTCGAAACCTGGAAATA
Organism: Allium fistulosum; assembly: GCA_030737815.1. Classification (NCBI taxonomy): domain Eukaryota; kingdom Viridiplantae; phylum Streptophyta; class Magnoliopsida; order Asparagales; family Amaryllidaceae; genus Allium; species Allium fistulosum. The sequence continues at coordinate 725,069,487 of CM060901.1, forward strand.
TAACTTCACCCCTTACGCATGTATACTTTCGACACCAACAATACCTTTCGCATAGGTCCAATATACTTCGTACCAATAGCTTGATACTATGTACATTGGTACCGAATGGATGCGGAAGGGTTAGAGGCGGGAGTATGATGTCAGAAGCTAGCAGGGTTAAGTGGCAAAAATGTAATTTGTATGAAAACTGCATTTTTGCTTATTAAAGAAAATACTCTTCACCTACCATCAATATATGTCAAAATCTTATTGGATGATAAAATTTTATCAACTTCCCTTTTTAGAATTTTTGCCCAAACCATTATGAATCTTTTTGATGATAATATAACATTTAAGCCCTTCTCCTTAATAAAACATTTAAATCATTTAAGTCCTATAACTTATATAATTTATAAACCATAGTTAATCACTTAGGAAAAATACCCAAAAATCATAATAATTCACATTAAATATGTTTTCTAACATATATAAATTTTAGACCTGAAAACATTATTTAATTGCCTTAAATAATTTAAATCTGAAATTTACTATTTTCTCCCTTGGAAAATTCATAATAAATCCATAATTACTTAGAAAATTACGAAACTTGAAACCTAGTTCTAAAATAATATTTTTGACCATATATCGAAAACGCAAATCATTGGAATGTCATTTGATAGATTTTATAATCTAAACATATCATAAAATCCATATTAAACCATATAAATCATCAACAAGCATATATATATATCCATTTAACATATCAAAACATGGCATGATACTTGCAAAAATAATTAGGAACTAACTTGAAACCGAAATCATTATCAAAAGTGAGATGTAAACTAATTGTTCATCTTGGTTTGATTAAGAATGTTGAGATTTGGATTAAGGTTGATTTCCTAAGCTCTTGATCTTGAATCTCCTAGCTTTAATCTTTGGTTTCCCTTCACTTTAATGGCCGATCACACTCCTTAGATTTTAGTTTAGTTTGTAGATGCAAATGAATGAATGAAGTGGTGAGTGAGAGGGTTTTAGGATATAAAAATAAGGCTCTTCCTATTTTGCCCTTCTAATTTTCCTCATCCTTATCTTAAGTTTTAATTACTTATATTAGTTTATTCATAAGGCACGGCTCATGTTTAATTATCAAATCTCAACCCCTTAACCTTCTACATTATTTAATTTAATTTACCTAATTAAATGTCTAAATAATGTTAACTAAAATTAAGATTATTACAAAATCCTCTCCTTAAAGAATTTCATCCCCGAAATTACGATAAGGTACCCACAACAATCAAACATAAGGGTAAAACATACCATCAAACAAGTCAGGATAAGTTTCCTTAATCCTGTTCTCGGTTTCCCGAGTACAGTCTCTCTCGTTGTCACTCCATTGGTCTTTGACTAATATGACTGCCTTGTTCTTTAGTCTCTTCTCATCTATCACAGTTATACGAACTGGTTTTCTAACTATAGTCATATCCAGTTCAACTACTAGATCTTCTAACACAGTCAGTGAATAGTAGTTTGTGGATCTCGAATACACTTCCTTAGATGAGAAATATGAAAAACGTTGTGGACTTCTGCCAAACTATTCGGTAACTCTACCATATATGCGAGTTTCCCAATCCTTTCTATAATAGGAAATGATCCAACGAATCTTGGTGCCAATTTTCCTGACTTTCCAAATCTGATTACACCTTTCATCGGTGACACTTTAACGAAAACATGATCTCCAGTTGGGAACTCTAAGTCTTTCCGTCTCTTATCAGCATAACTCTTTTTCCTTGATCGAGCCTCCTTTATTCTAGCCCGAATTAACTCAATATTTTCTGCAGCTTCCTTAACCAAATCCAGATTTAGAACTAATCTATCCTCGGTCTCTAACCAACAAACTGGATATTTGTATGGTCTCCATACAAAACTTCAAACGGTGTCATCCCTATAGTAGCCTAATAACTGTTGTTATACCAAAACTCGACTAAGTGTAGATGGTCTTCCGATGATCCTCTGAAATCTAGCACATGAGCTCTTAAAAAATCCTCTAAGACTTTGTTAACTCTCTCCGTTTTCTCATCTGTCTGTGGATGATAAGCGGTACTCATACTGAGCTTGGTACCTAAAGTATCCTGTAGACTCTTCAAGAACTCGTTAGTGAATAAAGAATCTCTATCATTTACAATACTAGTAGGAATTCCATGCAGTCTAACTATATTCCTCTTGAATAACTTAGCTAAATCTGGTGCTGTGATGGTCGACTTAATGGGTATAAAGTGTGCATTTTTAGTCAATCTGTCCACTATAACCTAGATACTCTCATTTCCTCTATTCAAACTTGGCAACCCATCTATGAAAACCATTGAGATAGAATCCCATTTCCAGACTGGAACATCCAAAGGATGAAGTAATCCACTCAGTTTCTGATGTTCGGCCTTTACATGTTGACAGTTCAAACATTGCTTCACCCATAGGCCTACATCTCTCTTCATACCTTCTCAGAAGAAACTTCTTTTCATATCCTGATACATCTTAGTTCCTCCCGGATGAATAATGGACTTTGAATGATAGCATTCTCTAAGAACTTCCTTAGTAATGTTTCCCACACTCGGAACACATAGTTGTCCTTTCTTCCTCAACCACCCATTCTGGTCAAGGCGGAAATCTTTTAAGTCATCGCTCTATGTTCCTTTTCTTAACCTTCTAATCTGCTCTGCTAATACTGTATCTTCTCCTTGTTTAGGAGCAATCCTTTCGATCATCATCGGTCGAACTTCTAAATATGATAACATGGTGGTTTCTCTATTAGAACTAGCCTCAAATCTCCATCGTACTTCACATGTAGTCAGTGCTTCTAAATCTTTCCACTCTGCTATCATTGCCAATACTACATTCTGATGTTTTTTACTAAGTGCATCTACAACCTTATCTCATTTTCCCGGTGTTTACTCAATATTGAAGTCGTATACGCCTATGAACTCTAACAATCTCTGTTGTCACTTATTCAACTCCTTCTGAGAGAATAAATATCTTAGTGACTTATGATCCGTAAACAACTCAAATCTTTCTCCCAAAAGGTAATGTCTACACACCTTTAATGCGAAAATTACCGTAGCTAATTCCAAATCATGAGTTGGATACCTAACTTCATGCGGTCTGAGCTATCGAGAAGCATAGGAAATCACTTTACCTCTTTGCATTACATGGCTCATAATCTCATTCCACATGCATCCGTATAAACAACTAAGTCTCGATTCCCCTTTGGAACAACTAACACAGGTGCATTGCTCAACGAATGTTTCAGTTTCTGGAATGCCTCCTCACACCTATCAGTCCAAACAAACTTCACACCTTTCCGACTTAGCTTAGTCATTGGTGCTGCTATCCGAGAGAAATCCTTATTGAATCTCCGATAATATTCTGCAAATCCAAGAAAATTCTTTATCTTGGTCACTGTATCGGGCCTCATCCAACTACTCACTGCCTCGATCTTAGCCGGATCTACTGATAACCCTTTCTATGAGACTATATGACCAAGAAACTTCACTTCCTTATTTCAAAAGTGACACTTCAAAAACATTACCTTCAACTAATTCTGCCTCAGTGTATCAAGCACTATCCTAAGATGAACTTCTTGATCTCTTTCATCCTTGGAATATATCAATATGTCGTATGTGAATATTAATACAAATCCATATCTGGTCCTAAACGTCGTTAAAGGAATACTATCCGTTGCTACTCTAAGTTGATGGAATCTGTTGCCAAATCCAACTGGGAAAATACTTTGGCTCCACTCAACTGGTCGAACAAATCATCAATCCTAGGTAATGGATATTGGTTCTTTATCGTCTTCTCATTCAGCTTACAATACACAACCTCAACGATCCATCCGATTTCTTAACAAATACTGTGGCAGCTCTCAAAGGCGAACTGCTTGGTCTAATAAAATTCTTACCTTCTAAATCCACCAAATGCACCTTTAGCTCCTTCAACTCAGTAGGTTTCATTCTACTTGGCAGTCTACAAACAGGTTTAGCTCCTAGTACTAAATCTATCTGAAACTCAATGGCTCGTTTCGGCGGTAGTGCTATCACGGGCTCAAAGACATCTACGAATTCTCTAACAACGAAAACTCGATTTAACTCGTCTTCTCCGTCCATAACGCCCGACAGAGCGCAATAATCTAAATTTGGGTTTTCTATAGTGTATATAATCTGATCACTACAACTAGGGTGTTTAAGTGATATTTTCCTATCATGGAAAAATATCCTGACTTCGTACTTACTTAACCAATCTATACCCAAAATAATTTTGAAAAACACAAAATCAAATACATGCAAACTGCAAGAAAATATATAACTTAACAATTCAAGCTCTAATTGGTCACATCTCGTCCTAAGAGTCACATACCCTCTTATCAGATTCGCAACCCTTAAGGATGTAACTAGGTATGAGGGTTCTAGGTTAAGCTTATCTACTAAACAATGAGATATAAAAGAATGCGATGCACCAGTATCAAATAGAACTCTAACTAAAATACCATGAATCAAAAGCGTGCCTCCCAACGCAGCTTTTCCTTTCTCCCCTACCATTGGTCTTGAGGCAGCTGGTTCCAGTGCAGACACTTTACCCCTTCCATCATTGGCTGGTTTCTTACACAGGTTCTTATAATGTCCAATCTGATCACAGTTGAAGCATTTAATATTCTTCTTCCCAATCACTTTCTTTCCATCTCTCGAGCGATATTCATTAGCAAAGTGCCCTTTCTTATCACACTTGTAGCAGATAACTTAGTCTTTCCCTTCTTGGCAGCTCCACTCTTCTAAGCTACCTTCTTGTGGAAAAACTTTCTCTTCTGGTTCTGCCCACCTTAAGTTTCCACTGCTTTGTTACTATTAAAGAAAGCGAGCATCTCCTCATTTCTCAATGCCATTTCAAACATTACATCGCACGGATCCCTAATATGCAGTAAAGTTGCTTTAGCAAGCTTGGGTCTCAATCCACGGATGAACTTCTCATTCCTTTTGATAACTGTATCAACTGTAGCATATCCGTATCTCGATAATTCCTCAAATCTGGTTGCATACTCAAGCATTGGCATGTCTCCCTGCATCAACTCAACAAACTTCCCGAGCAGAGTTGACTTGGCGATCTCCAACATGAGTCTTTCCTCAACCTCCTTTCGAATTCCACTCAAGTCATAGCCTCTTCAGCTACTCCTATAGTAACACTGTTCCACCAGTACAGTGCTGCTCCTTGCAACTGTTTGGATGCCAATCTCCTTTTATGTTCATTATTAAGTCCTAAATCAGCAAAAATCCTTTGGCAATGAAGCAACCAGTTCTCCACTTCAATTGTGTTCATAGTCCCGATAAACGGCTTCCCACCAAGCCTAGCATAATCTCTGCTCAATACTGCGTAGTTATTGACCACCGGAGCTTCCTGATTTCCTTCTCCATCATTTCCTCCAACTAATCCAGCCACAGCTCCCGCTTGCATTATGTTGATGAAGAACTGATACATAGCTCCCATATCAACTTGCGGCGCTCTAGCACCCACATTAGCAGCTCGTGCCCGACTTGGACTCCTTCTAGTGTTTGGTCTGGCATTTCCATTAGTTGTGGTGATTCCTCCACCAAAGTTTACTCTTCCATTTCTAGCATCCATATCTTACTTCCTTAAAATCTACATTCGAGTCTCTATAAGATACATAAGAATAGCCTACGAAAGATGAGAGAATAGAGATAAAGCACATACTTATATATAGCAAATACAAGTATGTTAATATAACGTTATCCCATACCCCATTCTTTTAGATAATTCTTTAGAATTATGTTTTCAAAAAATCATTTTAAGTTTAAAATTTCTTTTATGTTTTCATAAACCTATGCTCTGATACCAAGTTGTAACACCCTCTATTTTGAGGCCTGAAGCTAACCGCTACAAATGTTGTAGTCCTCTATAGTATTAACTTCTGGTGAAAAAATACAGTGATGCTAATGGTATCCATAATATCAGAAGCACATAAATATGAAATAAAATCAACATAGATTTCAAAACAGTTTCTTTGATTACATCCCTAATCAATATTTCAAATTCAATTACATAATCCCAAAACGATTCCCAGGTTTCGATCAAATATAATTATTACAAATTACGCCAAGATCGACATATGAAGATGCCCCTTGGATGATCAGAGAACTAAATAGACAGGTCGGTCAATAAGTACATCACAACGGAACAATAATGGATAGACTCCTAAATAGCTAATCCTTGCCCCCTCTACGTCTTTAGAAGCTAACTAACTAAAACCTGAAAAACCTTAAATCTCAATCTACTCAAATTAAATTTTGAGCACACGAGAGTTTAATTGGAAAACATAAACTTCAGGTCAAACATAAAGCCTGATGTGAATATTATATTACATCTCGGTTTACTGTATTAAGTGATACCACACCACTTAATGGAACGGGTTTCCCCTCACTAATATCCTTTTAAATCATATCTTTTGCAAATCAAAATCCTGCAATCAAATTGATTATAACAAAAATAGCAATAACATATATGCATATAAATCAGGTAATTAATCGACTATCTGTTCGAACAATATAGTTTTATCAGCACAGGCTGACTCTGGCCTACCAGACATAATAAATATCCTAACTTCTATTAGACACGATACTGGACGGTCTTTCCTTAACTTACTTCTCCTAGGGTCAACCGATCCTAATGGTTTTGTGGGCTCACCAATAACCTATCTCTACTCTGTGTATTCCTTTCTGTGTGTAACATCATTTTAGTCTTACCTGTGACAAAGCCCTACTCATTGGAATTTTGGACTTATATTAGCTAGAGGCTACTAGCTAAAGTATAGGGCACGACCCCATACTCGTCCCATCTGGTTTTCTACTATCCGAGTCATTTGTTTAGCAATTAACTGGATTGACCTATTTAATTTCCTTGAAAGCAATCTTACAATTGATTTACTCTTGAAATCATACCTTTATAAAACAAGGAAATCATACTCTTTGCTTTACGAAAAATATTTATGTCATGATGTATGCTTTATAAAATAATGTTCATGAAAATCTAAATCATTAGGTTTATCTATCCCTTAAAAATATGTTAAAGCTCTTTTTAACTTAGAAAACATTAGGCTATAAAGCCAAAACAATACCTTCGAAACTTTTGTTTAAAACCTTAAATAATCCCTTTCGAAATCATTGAAAGCATCCCTTTCGAACAAGTTAAATACTTTAACCTTGAAAACATTAGGATAAATGTCCAAAATCTACCTTAGGAAATCATGACATAAAACCGTAGACATCCGCTTTCGAAACATAATTAAAGGTATTCCTTTCGCAACCATATTTTGAAAATAAAATAAAATACATAGCCCTTAAGGGGATTTATGCGAAAGCTATTCTTTTGAAACACGTAGGGTGACGATGACATACTTCTGCATATATACTTGGGTTTAAACAAGTGGCTCCAACCATGTCGATAGGTATAGGAGCGGCACCCATCCTTTCGCATGTATAAGTTAAAAGAAAAGTGGCTTCAATGGTTGCGGAAGGGTATTGATTCAAAATCCTACTTTCCGATCTCATTGATTTAAAGAGTTATAAAAGCGGCCCCTTACTAAGGCAAAAGGTTTTAATGTGACAACTAAGGTATTGAAGGGGTTCAAAAGTGGAAAACCTTTCGAAGATATTAAATCAAAGGCAGGTTTATAGATTCGAAACCTGGAAATACAACTTCACCCCTTACGCATGTATACTTTCGACACCATTACTACCTTTCGCATAGGTCCAATACACTTCGTAACAATAGCTTGATACCATGTATATTGGTACCGAATGGATGCGAAAGGGTTAGAGGCAGGAGTATGATGTCGGAAGCTAGCATGATTAAGTGTCGAAGATGTAATTTGTATGAAAACTGCATTTTTTCTTATTAAAGAAAATACTTTTCACCTACCATCAATATATGTCAAAATCTTATTGGATGATAAAACTTTATCAAATTCTCTTTTCAGAATTTCTGCCGAAACCAATTTGAATCCTTTCGAAGATAATCTAACATTTAAGCCCTTCTCATTAGTAAAACGTTTTAATCATTTAAGTCCTATAACTTAAATAATTTATAAACCATAGTTAATCACTTAGGAAAAATCCTCAAAAATCATAATGATGCACATTAAATATGTTTTCTAACATACACAAATTTCAGACTCGAAAACATTAGTTAATTGCCTTAAATAATTTAAATCTCAAATTTACTATTTTCTCTCTTTGAAAATTCATAATAAATCCATAATTACTTAGAAAATTATGAAACTTGTAATCCACTTCTAAAATAATTTTTTTAACCATATATCAAAAATGCAAATCATTGGAATGTCATTTGATAGATTTTCTAATCTGAACATATCATAAAATCTATATTAAACCATATAAATCATCAACAAGTATATATATCCATTTAATAAATCAAAACATGGCATGATACTTTCAAAAATAATTCGGATCCTACTTGAAACCAAAATCATTATCAAAGTGAGAAGTAAACTAATTGTTCACCTTGGTTTGATTAAGAATGTTGAGATTTGGATTAAGGTTGATTTCCTAAGCTCTCGATCTTGAACCTCCTAGCTTTAATCTTTGGTTTCCCTTCTCTTTAATAGCTGACCACACTCCTTAGATTTTAGTTTAGTTTGTAGATGCAAATGAATGAATGAAGTGGAGAATGAGAGGGTTTTAGGATATAAAAATAGGGTTCTTCCTATTTTGCCCTTTTAATTTTCCTCCTCCTTATCTTAAGTTTTAATTACTTATATTAGTTCATTTATAAGGCATGGCTCTAGTTTAATTATCAAATCTCAACCACTTAACCTTCTACAATATTTAATCTAATTTATCTAATTAAATGTCTAAATAATGTTAACTAAAATTAGGGTCATTACACTTTATAAGGAAAATGAATGTGGAATTTAGTAAAAATTTTGAAAACCTTCTTTGAAAGTAATGACCTTGAATCAATTTTATGATATAACATACAACCTCTACTATGTAACATCAGATTCTAAGAACATGTCTCTCTTCTGGAAATCCATCCTAAAGAATACTAATATTTTTAACCATGAGATCAATAATATAGTTCATTTAGGAAATAATACATCTTTTTTGCATGACAACTGGGCCTCCTTAAATTGCCCTAAGAGTTGAATATAAAGAGCTATCTGATATCTCTAGTTTCAAAAATGCCTTAATTTAAGAGGTCTTTAGTACTCATCGTGAATTTCGATGGAAAATTACTTTCAATCATGCTCTAGAAGGCATTAATTTAACTTAATTTATTTTATTTTGTACTAAGCTACATTATTACAACTTAGATAATGATAGCAATACCAAAATTTGGTGTTGAGGGCAAATGTAAAATTACTCGCCAAACTCAGCCTATAAGTTTATAAATTTCTCAAGGACTAAACCAAACACATTCAAATTCATTTGAAAGGTCAACGGTCCATCCAAAACAAAGTTACACATGTGGCTAATTCTTTATAAGAAATTAAATACAATCGAATTCCTAAAGAAAAAGAATTTAGTCATAGATGAAAAAGGTGTTTTTTGCAATATAAACTTAGAAAACTCAACACATTTATATTACTATTGTCCCCTGACTTATGCTATTCTTATCTTAATATTTTTGACTTTATCATAACTAACGCCGATTTTAACTGCAACTTCTACATGATCGACCTTAGATTCTAGTAGGCCGAAGACCATAGAATTTCAATTGATTCCATCTTTAGTATTACATGTTGGTGTATTTGTTTGAAAGAAACTAAATAATGTTTAATAATGTTATCACTGCTTATGACAATATGATCTACACTATTACATGGTTCATCTACAACTGGATTGCAAACCCTAGTTATCAACTAGCCAAAAATGTTCGTTTTTCAGGAATTTCCTTAGAAGGGTAAAATGTCGCACTGATATTTTGAAGGCCAAAGTTGTTTATAACAGCGAGAGACACAACACTGCAATAAGCAATAAACTAATTGATTCTCCCATAAAGCTAACCTTTTGAATAACCTACTCTTTATTGACAACTAAATCTATTTTATTTCACATTTTAGTGTTCCTTTATAGCATATATGTATATAATCCTTGGATTATACACATATATATGCCAAAATCCTGATTTTGTTGAGTTATTCAGATCTAAGTCTTATACGCTTATGGAATAAGGAATAAAAATGTTGGACGACTAGGATCTGTTTGTCCTACCATAGTAGATGGATCAATGTATTCCCTTCATCTAGTTTCCTCTAATAGATTATAAAGATCCATGCCACATATACGGATCTTTAGTTCTACTATCCGGCTTCCATTGTGAGATTTATACTATTTTTTCTACACTACTAATGACTTACCTGGTTCTGTTAGCATTTTATTTTATTATTTACTTCATACCCATGTTTTGTTATGTGTACTTTTATTCGATCTTACATTTTCAGGAGGGCTTTCCTTTTTCTAATTTATAGGAGGTTACTGCTACATGTCAAGCTTGTTGGCAACTCCTTATTTTAAGTGTAGAATAAAATTATATGAATGCTCTTACCTTAGGGAGGATTGCTCATTTTCCTTAAAACAGATATACATACATACATACATACATAAGTGCATGCATACATACATGTGCGCGCGTGCACACACACATATCTAAAAAACTGCAAATGAAATAATTACTGGGTTCTGAAGCGGGGTATCTGCCTGTAACATACCTTGGTGCCTTTATCTTCAACATATCTTCATTATACTAAGTGTAATCACTTGCTACAGAAAACGTAGAATAGATTAGAAGGCCGGGATTCAAATATTTTGACTACTATGGGAAGAGCTGAATTATTACATATGGGTACTTCTATTAGATCTTACTTTTTGAGGAGGGCTTTCCTTTTTCTAATTTGTAGGGGGTTATTGCCATATGTCAAACTTGTTGGCAGCTCCTTATTTTAAGTATAGAATAAAATTGCAAGAGTACTCTCCTCTTAAGGAGGATCACTCATTTTCCTATAAAAAATGATATATATATATATATATATATATATATATATATATATATATATATATATATAAGTGTATACATACATGTGTGTGTGTATATGTATGTATGTGTGTGTGTTTATATATATATCAGAAAAACTGCAAATGAAATAATTATTGGGTTTGGAAGAGAGTTGTCTACTTAACATAACTTGGTGTGCCTTTATCTTCAACATATCTTCATTATACTTGGTGTAATCACATGTTACAAAAAATGCAGAGTAGATTAGAAGGCCGGGATTCAAAAATTTTGACTGTTGTGGGAAGAGCTAAATATTTACATACAACGATAACCCCTATGATGCGATACTGGCTATTTATTTATCAGTCACCGGAACAAACAATTGATAGAATAAATAGATGTGCTCGGATTTCTTTTAGGTAGACAAATGACATAAAATTGCTTTGTCTACACTGTAAACCTAAGCAAGAGGAGGGAGTTGGACTAAAGAATTTAAGAGACCTTAAGAACGTTGCCTGTTTAAAGCTAATATGGGCATATGTTACTAAGAAAACTCTATGGACTCAATGGGTGAAACATAATTATAACAGAGGAAAGTTTTTTGGACAGTGGGTATAGAAAATAATGCATCGTGTACATGGAAGAATATACTATATCTACAACAGAATGGGAAACAATATTTAACAAAGTTATTATGAATGGTGAACAGACTTCTTTATGGAATGAACCCGAGATCAATTGTAAGTGTCTAATAGATTTATTAGGTCATGACGGATTGTATATGATTGGTTCCTCAAATTAGACGGTGGCAGATATCATTGAAAATGGAATATTTAAATCTCAATTAGCTAATGCAACAAGAGAATTGTCATCACTTATTCAATAAATAAAGATAGATAACATAATGAAAGTTATTGTTATGAATGGTGTGATGGAGGAGCATTTGAATTTCATTCAGTATGAAATACAATTAGAGAGTAAGGGCGGAAACAAAAATGGTATACGATTATCTGACACTTTAAAAATATTAACAATATGGCTTTCTGCTCGTACTTAGCATATACAGACATATTAAATGCAAAATACCAATTGCTTATAACTGGGATGAACATAGATCCTATGTGTGTACTGTGGCGACTGGAACAGGAAAACAAAAACCATTTATTATTAAACTATATATATATAGTAAAAATATTTGGACCTGCTTCAGACTAAAGTTAAAGCTTATACCTGAATCGTCAGGAATCTTGGAGGATGAGGCAGATGATTCAATGAATATATTCCGGCGTCGAGACCAACTATGTGATGTAGCTTTTGCCACCTTCACGGGAACTATATACTTTATCTGGAATGAGAGAAATCAATGAATATTTAGAAACTCGAATACAAATAAGATACGAAAGGCGAAGATAATAGAGAGAGAAGTGGCTTATCTTATGAACGACAATATATCTCCCTTTGTATGTACACATGATATATTAGTTTTATGTTATTTTATTATGACATATATCTCCCTTTGTATGTACACATGATATATTAGTTTTATGTTAATTTGTCAAGTTATATATATGTCTCCCTTTGTGACAAACACCCCATATGTCAATGAGATTCTTGACGTACCTGAAATCATTAAATGTAAAACACCTCAAATTAAACACCATAAATGATAATGTAACTCCTTATGTACCTAAAGTCATGGAACATAAAACGTCTAAACTATAAGTATAAACATATTTAAAGTTAAAATGAAGTATTAACTTAAAAGAAGATTAGATCTAAATTTTAGCTAGTTATTTGATAGGCCCATTAAGATCCACTTAAGGAGATTTTTTTTGAAATTTACCTTATTTTATCCGCTACTAAACAGACCTAACCAATAATGTTATTAGAGTCCAAATGGTTTATACAAATAAATTAGTCAGCACTTAGGCCAACCACTGGGATTTATTGTCTAATTGGTATTTAGGATGGAGTATCAAAGGCTTGGGGTTGGAGCAACCAATGTCCTCCCCATCCTGGCTTTAAACTTAGCCAAATGGATAGTGGAAGTTTTCATGGTTGGCCCAAGTGTAAGGCCTAAAATTGTTTTTGGGCCATGGTATGATTCAAATAAGCATATTTGAATTTTATGAAAATATTTTAAGTTTAAAAGTTAGATTTAAAATATGAAACTTCCTAAATTTGAAATGATTTTAAATTTAATTTTTAAACATGTATGTTGTAAAGGGTTAAAATATACATGAAATTATTGTCAAGGACAAAATTTCTCAGCGTTTTAGGCTCAAGGACAGACCTTCAGTATTTTAGCCTAAAGGACAACTTTCTTTAGGTATCAGTTTTTAGTTATTGATAGCAGTTTTTAGGTATCAGTTTGTAGTTATCGGTAGCAGTTTTAGGTATCAGTTTTTAGTTCAGTAGCAGTTTTGAAAGAATGTTTGTCCTTATGAATAATTTTGGAAGAATGTTTGTCCTTATGAATAATTTTTTGAAGAATGTTTTGTCCTTGTGCTTAAAATATTGAAGTCGTGTTCTTGAGGCTAAAAATATACAAATTTTTGTCCTTTAAATTAATTCACCCTAAAATATACATGTATAGTAGATAAATGTATAAAATTTTAAATCTTTTTAAAGATTAAATGTATGTTGTAATTTTTATAACATGAAAATTTCCAAAATTATTTTAGGAATTTTGAATTAGAATTTAAAATTTGATTTTTGAGTTTGAGTTTAAATTTAAAATAAAGTTTAATTAAATTAGTTAATTAAAATAAATAAATAGTTATATTGTTAGTTGATTAAAAGTTATATATATATATATGTATGTATATATGTATGTATATTAGTGTGTGTGTATACACACATAATTATAAATGTTATGCTTGTATGAGATTTCTTATATGTGTTTAGAAATAATTTGAAAATTTCAAATTTATAATAAAATTTATTTAATTTGTCAGTTAAAATAATAATCAAATATAAACTGATTTTTTTAATCAATGTGTATTATGTAAGTTAATTACATTATAAAAGTTTATAAATAAACTAGACTTATATGAATATATACATATATATATATAATAAAATCATAATAATTATTATTATTTAACATATATATAGATTATAAATGTTATAATGGATACATATGCAGATAATTATAAATGTTATAATTGAACAAATTAATTCAAAATTACTTTGAATTAGTATTTAAAATTTCATGAAATCTTGAATTTATGGATTATATTGTTTAATTAAGTAACCAAAATAAAGTATTAATCGAAATTATGAAAGTCATAAGTAAATTAATATTATATGTTTATATATAAACAATATGTATAATAGTTGAAACAAAACCAACATAGATTTCTAGAGTAAGTACATACCTATGGTACGTATCCTCTGATATAAGATGTGTTTGACACTTGTATCATTTAGGTATTTTACAAAATACATTATTCCTTAAATTAATGGCACTCTTAATTATTAAAGATTATGAATCTTAATAATTTTGTCGTCTATATTTTATTATTAGATAGATTAGTTGCGTATGTGCCAGTTTATAATGACCGCCTTTTCGACCCCTAAATGTCAACACTAATATATCCACGAAATTCACGCGCCGAGTACCCAAGTTCTGGAAAGACATAACGTTAGGGTAAATAAAAATAAGAAAAGAAACAAGAAAGAGGAGAACAAAAACATCAAAATCTCACAGGAATGATAACATATAACATCAAAAGATAATACGCAGAGCCACTCTAATATACATAGCATTTCAGAGTTACTAATCATAGACTATCATCAGCCTTGACAGTTATAATAACATATCCTTACAATTGCTGATATATATACATAAAGTAATGTAGCAGAAATAAGAATACTATGGTAGGTAAACATCCAGCTCCTCTTCAAGTGCTAAATGGACATCAACAAAAACCTGCCTTTCTCGAACTGCTCCCCTTTCTCGAACTGCTCGAAAGAGCACATGAGGAATTTAGGGAAAACAAAAGCCACGTGTCAGAGATAAGTCTGGTGTGAGAAACTTAAGAAATATATATATATATATATAGCATATAACAGCACCTTTTAAGGTCGTAACGGTTATCCCCTCAAAAGAGCCAAACCATCTAATGGTACATATTGCAATATAATAGATAATGTCTAGGGTGAAGAATATAAATTGGGAAATAGCTGTGCCGCTTGCATCTCACGACACAACAATATTGAAGTACAATAAAACCGCTAAGGCGCGTTTGCATATGGGTTTTGCATTGGAGACTCCCTTAGTACCTCAAAGCGGATCTTCCGATAAGGGTCAGAAAGTACCTTTCGAGCGTCGTATATCTCTATATAAAATATACCAATAAAGTATGCAATAGCTGGACCACCTTTAATGTGTGATCCAGATATCATCAACTCCCATGCGCAACATATCGAAAGCATCTCTACATATGGAGTTGATATACCCTTGAGGTTAGCTAAACACCCTTAGATATGCCCCTACTTGTGTTTCTATCATTACCAATGATGAAGTCACGTTCAACATCCCAACACACGACCACGACTCGAACAATTCATGAATCCCCAAATGGATTCCATCATCTCGAACAGATCACGAACCTCTACTTGGGTTCGAGCATCTTGAACAAACCTCGAATCTCAACATAGATTCCATCATCTCGAACAAATCACTTCCAAAGCATAGATTAGATATATGGTTTTGAAATGGTTACGATTTTGAGTCATCTCATATAAGTACACTCCCTTGCTTACTAGGCGCTCCAAAACCAATCGATAGATTTCCAGTTAACTCAAACGCGGTTCTTTCAAAAGTAAACAAATAATACATAACGGTGGAGATCATCTCCTATCCAGACGTATTTCCTTATTATTTGTCTTAGAAGAGCAAGACAGGTTTATACGTAGGTTATATCATCATCGAGTGAATAACCATACAATATAACCCTCGTGTTTCTTCTAGATATTTCCTAAGTTAATTTGATCGAATTCAACAATAATGAGAACGATCACATATCGAAACCAAGTCTCGTATACTAATCACGTTTCTAACATTCTCAACTTCTGCTATCCCTCAATCAAGACTGAAGCCTGGTAGGTTAGAGCACTATTGCTTCTACACCCTACTCGAATCATT
Organism: Allium fistulosum; assembly: GCA_030737815.1. Classification (NCBI taxonomy): domain Eukaryota; kingdom Viridiplantae; phylum Streptophyta; class Magnoliopsida; order Asparagales; family Amaryllidaceae; genus Allium; species Allium fistulosum. Next base: position 725,085,691 of record CM060901.1, read on the forward strand.
ATTCTTAACTCTTATAGATAAAAACAAGTCTACTTTGTCAGCATTCGTACTGAGTACACGACTAAATACTTTCCATAAACAAGCAACACACAAAGCATGATTAACACACACAAATCATGATCAAATCACATAAATGAATTTTAAACCCCATTTTATTTAATTAATCCTTTATTAATTAAAACATATTTTTATTAGTAAAACTCATTTTATCTAATAAAACTTCCTTCATTTCGCCTATTAATTAAACTCCATTATTAATTAAATTCCTTATTTATTAGTACTCCTTTATTAGTTAAAAATTCCTTTATAAACTATAATATTCTTGTTAACACCAAAAATGGAACAACATCCAAGAATATGTTGTAGGGAGCCTATGAGAACTAGATCTAGCAGATAGTAGTGATAATAAAAGAAAATAAACAACAATAAGACAGAGAGATACAAGATTTTATAGTGGTTCGGCAATCTTTGGCCTACATCCACTTTATAGCATTGTTGCTTATTGGTTTGATTGAGAATATATAAGATTTAAGAGAGAACAAGTCACAAGTACAGGGGTTAGACAAGTTCTAAGTCCTAGAAACGTCTATTGTGGCTGCCTTAGTGACTATGGTGTAGAGGAAAGAGTTGAAGAAGAGACAGAGTTCCTACGTAGTGATAGCAGAATCCAGATCCATTCTTAGTTGCTTTAAGGTTGGTATTTATAGGGGTAGCAATCATATATGACCAGAAGCCCGCTACAAGAGAGGTCCAGACATCGACCCAAGATAGCGTGGAAAGTTTGGGTAAGCACCGAGTTAAGGTGATAATTTGGTATCGAGTTATCCCCTTAGGGGAAAACTAGGTGCTTTTCTTGGATTGGGTTTCTCACTTTGTTTTGCAGTTCCCCTTATGTTTTCTTAGCTTGTTAACTTGTTTTGAAGATCGTTCTTTTATAACCTGGCTTATTCTAAAGTTCACTGGAGCTAACTCTTCACTTCTTGAGATAAGTCATCTGGAACTCGGTGACGAGTTACTTAGGGTTGCTTATAATAGATAGAGAATGGGTTAGGGAAAGTTAGAGCTCCCTACTATGGAGCACCATAACTCGATGCCGAGATACGGCCCAAACCCGGTCCAAGTTACGGCCCTAACTCAGTGTCGAGTTAAGGCCATAACTCGGTGTCGAGTTATCGACTTAGCTCTATAATGGCCCAAATTTTCCTGTCTTGCTTCTCTAACCTCTATGAGCCTACCTTCCAAGTTTCAAGTCATTCCGTCTCGACATCCTATCTTCTGTGGACTCCTGCTTGGTTAGTAACCCAGTTACATTGGCCCCTCAGAGCATGCTTTCGTTGGAAATAAATTGCACTTTCGAACGAGGTAAGTTCTGAACTGTTATCCTATGAGTTTCAGTTGACTATTGAATTTCGTCTCAAGACATTGTTTTCAATTGGTTAATTTTTTTAGTTATTGAATCTGATTTCAATCTGAATTCCAATTTTCTGCACTGACGATGCATTCCTTATTCCAGAACTTGTGTAGTGCTTTAAGTCGGCATATAGGTTCATTGTGTTGGGTTGGAGCTAATTCAGGTAGAATTCAATGACTCGGTATAGAGCTATAACCTTAACTCGGTGCCGAGTTAAGGACTTAGTGAAATTTTTAGCCAATATTTTTTCTTCTTATATCACTTTGCTCGACCCCTCTTCTCACTTGCCTTTTATTACTCCGAGTCCTCAAAGCTTCCACCTGAGTTCCTAGCCCTAGTTGTGCTAACCCAAGCTTCTACTTCACCGACGTTCAACTTCCAACCTCATCTCCAGACTCCGCCACCTCCACATGCTTCTCGCCGTCGCCTGAGCAGGCCGCCGCTACCTAAGCCATTATTTAGAAACTCGGACCCGATTCATCACAACCCTAGGTCGAATCTACTCCTTGCCCGGATTGAAGGTTGGCAATGGTGAACTCATGCCTTGGCTGGGACGGGGATGATGATTTGCTTTAGTTGATTCCAATTTGAGGTGGAGATGGTCGAATCCAAACGCGTTTAGTTGGCCGTGTAGTTAGGGTTTGCACCAGTGTTGGATGTGTATGACTTGAGAGACAATATATGCTTCCTAGTTTCATCCATTTCCTTTCAAAAACTTGACTATGATTCACTTTGAATTCAGAGTATCGGATGACTCATTGCTCTATTATATATTTCTACACATCCAATGTTCCTAAAAAGGAAGAACTTTCCGCATAGCTCTGGGCAATGGATCCGTTATCGATCGTTGATCTATAGTGGGTAAGTACTAAGAGATAATTTCAAAGGATGATGTGAATCATTTTATCAATACGAGCGAACTACCTACATAGGATGGCTCATTCTTAGTGTTTGGGATACCGGACTCACTCCATATAGATAATACACTACACTTGTCCTGGCCAACAATTGATGTCCGATTGGTCAACATGCGCCAACCTCCTTTGGATTTCAAGCGCTAGTCATATGGGAATACTTTATTATTTAGAAATAAAGCATACATGACCATGATCAACGAGTTTTATTGTCTAGAATGACATGCCAACCATCCCGTTGCAAGTCTAGCGAAGGGGCAACCACACCTTCAAAAGTTGAATCAATTATTGCTCCAGTTCCCCTATCTATTCCTGTAGGGTCAAGTCAACCTATTCCTACTAACTTCTATGGCCCACTTGTTCTCGTCAGACCTATGCTCAATCAGCCAAGTGCCTTCAACTACTCAATGGACAACCCAGCACTCTCAAATTATTTCTATAAAAGAAATACTACTCATGTAAATATATTCTCATAATATTCTTTGGATTTTTTTATAAAGATTTTGGAAATAATATTTTGAGATTATATATATTAAATTTATTTTTGGATGGTAATTGCAGCCATTGGTTTAGAGACGAGTATCAGAGTGGCAAGGAAGTTTTGATCGTTCGATCGACTCTGTAGCCAACATATATATCTATTTATTAAGGATTCAATTGCGAGGCAATACCATTTATTTATTAATTAATTTTTAAATTATAAAGATGAGAATATATAAGAATATTCGTGATCTATACTTTATTGGAAGTATCTTTTGAGATTGTAAAATCTATATTTTATACATTGGATGTTTTAAGAGAAGAGTTATAAGAGAATTTGAAGATTGTTTTAATCTATTTAAGTGGTTTAATAAAAAGAGTAAAGAGAATTTAAACCTTTAATTTATTTTGAGGAATATTATTATGGATTTACAAATTCCTAATGTCCAAGATGCTAAGGAATATATGTACACAACACGACATTCTAGATAATGATGTTCGATTTCCTACTCGAGCTGAGTTGGCACATAATCCTCTAGAAAATTTTACTGCATGTAACTGGTACATGTGCCTGAGCGATGTCGTGCTGCCCTTCGATTCAATCTGGAAATCTTTTCTAAATTATACACTTGTATTTCCCAACTTGTAGTTCAGCCATCTCTCCCACCTCGTCCTCCTCCAACTGCACAGGACTCGGAAGCCACTTCTATCTTTGTTGCCTCCACCACTATCTCCGTAGTGGCTTCTGGCCTGATCCATGTCTCCAACTTCAAGCCTGGGCTCGATTCCAAGAAATAGGAACACTATAGAACCTGGAGGAGATCTCTATATCGTAAGAAGAGGAGGCCACTATCATTGGAGAGTCAGGGCCAACGGATATGAAGACCATGGCTAATAGATTTCAAGAGGAAAAAATGGACTCTAGATAAAGAAGGAGAAAGAGGAGGGAAAGCGCAAGACTTCAACGACCGTTACTCTCCGAATATCGAAGGACGAGAATGGCACTGCTGGAGTGCTTGAGGGGTCTGACTCGATTACTGGAGGAGGGTACGCACCCGTGGAGAGAAGCACTGCCCCAAGCCTGGAGAGAAAGAAGAAGATCTCGATCCGCCGAAGAAAAGGCATCATAGGGAGATGGAAAGGTGGAAAGAAATCGTGATGGCACGAGCACTGGTGGAGCCGGGTACTTCTGGTCGTTTTGGTTTGTGTCTTTTGTATTGTTTGAATCTGTACAAGTACAGAGCCTATACTTAGTATTTCTTTCCTTTGTCATTGCATTAATAGAGTCTGCATTTTTCTTTTGTTGGGTCCAAACAGGTTGATATTATGTGGATACGACCTCCGCTGTTTGAATTGAAAAAAATGATACTTGTAATGAAAATCTTTCCTGTGTACTTTCCCTATACTTTACGTACTGAGCCTGTTTATATACCACTGTGTGTGTACATAATATGATTTCCTATCATGCAATTTCCATATTATATATTGATGTACTGTGTGATGTATGAATTAATAGTGTGAGTAATGTACTTGTTTATTTACTGCAACTATGTGCATGTAAATAGTGAAATTTGCAATGATTTTCATGTACTACTTTGCTTAGTTCTGTTATGGTTGCCAAAATTCTCTGTTCGGCGTAATAGAACCGTGGTGTGATTTGTTTTATTTTGACCAAGTGTCAGTGTGTGCCCCTTACTCCACAGGGCTGGTTACTCCGAACGCTTAACCTAAACAATTGATAGGAGATTGGGTAGTTTGGGCAACTCTCTGGTTGCCCCAGTCCGAGTTTTATGGTAGCTCCTGTCTTTGGGAACTTGTGGTTTAGATGCTCAATTCCGAGCATTTTTCACTTTGATCTAAGTTGAGATTCTCCAAGTTTGGTATTAAGGTCCCATCCGCGTGTCAGTTTCTGTCTCTGAAAACCCGCAAACATGTCAATCCCTTGGGTTTTCCTATAATGTCACTATCTCTAAGCGATGTCGAGTTGTGGCAGGTGTGTGCTGATTTCCTAACCAGCTTGGTGATTTGAGATTTACTAGTGTTGATGGGGGGACAGCAATACTTGAAGGACAAAGATCAGACTTTACCATCGAACCTATGGTTTAGAATCTTCGTGGCATTGCCGGGGTAGCGCCGCTCTCTTAGAAAGCAGGGATTGATTTCCACCAATCCTTCAACAAATAGATTTCCTGACATTGCTGGAAGGACACCGGTACTTAGGAGATTCTTAAAAAGTGTCGATGTTACCGGAGTAACGTCGATAACCTAGATACAAAGGGGTTTCCCAGCATTCCTAGGGAAGCGCTGGTACTTAGAGAGTTGGAATCGATTTTTTCGTCGATCTGACAATTTTGGAGTCAATATCTCTTATACGGAGAGTAAGAAGCACTTTTCCAGTTATGTATGCGTATCGCCTTCGATAACGCAGTTCGAATGGTTCAAGGAGTGATACAATTTATGTATTGCGTACTTGAACACGGTTCCATTGGTTCAAGCGGCTTTGTTTGTCTTAAAGTGTGGCGCATAGGATGAGTGCTTACCTAAATGTTGTTCCATTGGTCCAAGAAGCGACGCATAGCTTACGAGATGCACGCAAGGAGTTATTGTGTACTTGAACACGATTCCGCCTGTTCAAGCAGCGACGTGTGGCTTACAGGATGAGCATAAGGAAATATGGCGTACTTGAATGTAGTTTCACCAGTTCAAGTAGCGATGCATGGCTTATGGGATGCATACAAGGAGATATGGCGTACTTGAATGTGATTCCACCGATACAATCATTGACGTGCGGCTTATTGGATGCACAGAAGGAGAATGAAAAGTTTCCCAATACTGTTGGTGCGACAACGAGTTTTCTTGAAAAAAATACGGGCCTTTCCGATGCTACTGGAGCAACAATGGTTCTTAGAAGGCAGGGATCAGTTTTCTCCGTTGATCTAGCAGTTTGAGTCGATTTTACCATCGACTCAACAGTTTGCTTATAAGAACGCAGTTCCATTGGTTCAAGAAGCGAAACTTTACTGATAAAATAAAGAGAGAGGCAAGTCCTTCCTATTTACAATGCCCTCAGTATCCCTAGGTGGCTTATTTGCAAAAATAGGAAATACATATATAAGTATTAAATAAAATAGTGCGGCAACAAGTCGCTGTTCCAAGCATGAGGAATCGGAATTCCATTGACTGTTGTCAGCTTAAACATTCCATCTCCAATTTTCTCGCCGATTACGTAGGGTCCTTCCCAATTTGGACCAAGTGCTCCCATACCTAGGAAGATTCATTTCTGGACGAGATCTCCCACTTCGAAGGTGCGGTTGCGAACCTTAGTATTGAAGTGTCGTGCTACTCTTATCTGGTGAGTATCAGTCCTTAGTTCAGCTTCCTCTCGCTTCTCATCGATCTGGTCAAGTGACTCAAGAAGGAGCTGTTCGTTTTCTCTTTGATTGAAGTGTCACCTGAGAAGGGACTTCCAGTTCCACTAACCATATGCCAAGGTGAACGGTGAGTGCCAAATCATAGATTTATGTGTTGTTCTGTAAGCCCATAATGTAAGTGGAAGCTCATTAACCTAGTTATCTTTAGCTTTCATTAGCCGCTTCTTGATGCTGGATTTAATGATTTTGTTCACCGTTTCCACTTGCCCGTTTGCCTACGGGTGCACTACCATGGAAAACCTCTTCTTGATCCGATAACGCTTGTAGTCCTTGAATTCAACACTCTCGAACTGAGTTCCACTGTTCATGATGATTTTTTATGGTACTCCAAACCTTCAAATAATGTTTTTCATTACAAAGTTAATCACTATTTAGTGGTTATGGTGGCAAACAGTTCTGCTTCAATCCATTTGGTAAAGTAATCAACTACAATGATAGCATATTTGGCTCCTCCTTTGGTTATTGGTAACATGCCTATTAGATCGATTCCCTAGATTGCAAATGGCCAAGGGCTGACCATTTGTGTAAGTTCCAAGGATGGGTTCCTAGGATCTTTGAAAATCTCTGGCACCGTTCACAATGCTTGCCGTGGTCTGCTGCATTTCGGTTGATTGTGGGCCAGAAATATCAGTAACATAGAACCTTTTTAACTAGTATCTGCCCCCAGTGTAGTTGCCGCAGCTGCCTTCTTGGACGTCCATCAGAATCTTCTTGGCTTCGTCTTTCATTACACACCTAAGTAAGGGGAGGAGAAGTCTCTCTCGTATAGCTCTCCATCTTGTAACACGAATTGTAGTGCCTTTCGAAGGAGCTTCTTACGTTCGTTTCAGTCTCTAGGGAATATCCCCCTAAGCAGGTAGTCTTTGATTGGCATTATCCACGATTCTCCCTCTTTGATGGTCTCCAAAACCAAGTCGACATCCATCCGGTCTATACTGGGAGCTGTCAACACTTCCATTGGAACCAATCCCATGGCCCACGCATCTCTGGGGCCGGCTAATTTGGCCAAGTAGTCACCATCCATATTTTGCTCTCTAGGAATATGGGCTATTGTGTAGCATTCGATGTCGTTGATATGTTCCCATTATTTTGACAAGTAAGGAGGGAGATTTACCACTTTAGGTTGATAATCCCTCTGTATCTGACAAATGACTAGCTGAGAGTCGTTGTAGATAGGCACGACTTTTATTCCCAATTCCTTCATAATTTTCAATCCTGCTACCGATGCCTCATACTCTGCCTCATTGTTAGAAGCAAGGAACTCTAGTCTTAAGGCATAGTAGATCGATCGTCCTTCGGGAGTCTTAAGCACAACTCCTACTCATGAGCAGAATTCATTTGATGTGCAATCGACAAACAACTTCCATTGTGATACCACTCTTGTTATCTCATGCTCTTTATCATCTCGGATGGTGAATTCTGCGATGAAACCAGCCAACGCTTGTCCGTTAATCGCTTTTCGGGAATGATAAGTCACATCATATTAGCTTAACTTAATATTCCATTTCAGAAGTCGTCCTGAAGTCCTGGGTCGGTAAAGAACCTGTTTCAAGGGTTGATATGTCAACTCCTTGATGGGGTGAGCATGGAAATATAGCTGCAACTTCCTTGATGCTATCAACAAGCAATACGCTAACTTTTCTAACTTTGGGTAGTTTCATTTAGCTTCGATGAACCGTTTGCTGATGTAGTAGACGGATCGTTCAATCCTAACCTCCTCATGCACAAGTGTAGCACTTAGCGCATGAGCTGACACTGCCAAGTAGATGAATAAATCTTCCCTATCTGCTGGTTTAGATAGGACCGACGGTGTCTACATGTGCGGAAATAATTCCTCAAATGCTGCATGGCAGTCTTGATTCCATTTGAAGTTTTTCTTACCCTTCTTCAATGCGTCGAAGAATGGTATACACTTATCTGTCACTTTGGATATGAAGCGACTCAATGCTGCGATCATCCCATTCAAACTCTACAACTTTTTTTGTCAATGGGGCTCTGACATTCCATAATGCAGTGATCTGTTCTGGATTGGCCTCAATGCCCATCGTGTTTACTATGAACCTGAGAAATTTTCTTGATGAAACACCGAACGAGGACTTCAAGGGTTTAATTTCATCCTATACTTCTGAAGGATTTCAAACATTTCTGAGAGATTATCCAGATGGTTTCCTGATACTCGTGATTTCACAAGCATGTTATCTACATATACCTCCATCGTCCATCCGATCTGTTTCCTGAACATTGCATTCACTAATCTTGGTAAGTAGCACCAGCATTCTTTAAGCTGAACGGCATCACGTGATAACAGTACAGTCCAAAGTCGGTAATGAAGCTGGTGTTCTTCTGATCGGGCTAATGCATCATAATCTGATTGTATCCTGAGTAGGCATCCATAAATGAGGGCAGCTCATGTCTCGCGGTTCCGTTAACTAGCTAGTTGATTCTAAGTAGTGGAAAACTATCCTTCGGGCAAGCTTTGTTCAAGTTTGAGTAGTCGACACAAGTCTGCCACTTCTCATTCGATTTCTTGACTAGTACAGGGTTTGATATCCATTTAGGATATGTTTTATCATGGATAAAGCTATTGGCCAATAGCTTATACACTTCTTCCTTCAATGCAGCGGATTGCTCCAGACCCAGACTGCGTTTCATCTGCCTTATTGGTGTGAATTTGGGGTCGATATTAAATGCATGACGCACTATCTTCGATGATAACCTATGCATATCGGAATGCGTCAAAGCAAACATATCTAGATTGGCGCAAAGAAATTTTATCAATTCATTTTACATCTTGACTCCAAGCTGTGAACCTACCTTTAAGACCCGAGTTGGATCATCTGTGTCGATAAGGACACAAACCATAAACTCCAATGGCACTGGCCGTTCGTTCCCTGCAATCTTCTTCCTAGAGTCCATAGTTTTATTGAAGCGACTATGATCCTTGAGCCAGGGGACTTTCTGTAATTGCTATGCTTGCGGGTTACGAATGCAGAGAGTCTTCTCCACATTTTTCCCTTTCTCACATCGTTTGGCCTCACGCAATTGAATGATGTAACGTTCTCTTACCACACTTTGTCCTCTTACCACTCTAACTCCATTTTCCATTAGGAACTTCATTGTAAGGCACTATGGAGCCAAAGTTATTCTGAAATCAACGAGGGCCGGTCGGCCCAAGAAAGCATCGTAAGCTGAGAATTCGTCAATTAACACATAGGTTTGAATAAGAACTACCTTCATTCTCCTTCTCCGAGTTCTATAGGTAAGTCAATCGTCCCACTTGGCTGTTTTGGCTTGCCTGTAAATCCTTGAATCTTCATCCTACAAGCGATCACATCTTTCATGTTGATCTTCATTTGATCAAACGTTTGTTGAAAAAGGATGTTAAACGAGCTTTCACCATCAACCAACACCCTACGCATAACTGCCAGCCCGATTCGAATTGTTACCACCATTGGATCGAGAATTGGCGTCTCTATACCTCTAGTATCCCGATTTCGGAATTCGATATCATCAGTTATCAACTTCTGTTGTTTGGTCGGGGCTTCATCTTCAATGGCATAATAGGTTTCCTTAGGAGCGTTCTTCAAAGAACTAGCATATCGCTCCATCTCACCCCAACTCTTCTACACTGGGTGAGGTCCTCCAGTGATGGTACTTATGACGAGTCTCTAATCAGTTTGAGGAGTTCCTTCTCCGCTGGGCCCAGCCTGATTTCCTTAATTGCTTGGAACTTGGGTCCAGTAGGTTGGTCAAAATTCTGCAGTTTCTTCACGTACTATTGGATCCTATTGTTCCTTATTAGTTCCTCGATTAAGTCCTTCAGATGCCGAAATTCATTTGCGTTATGCCCCTAAGCTCGTGAAAGCGACAAAACTTCTGGTTTCTTTTGTTGTCCAAACACCTCCTGCTTAGGCGGTTTGTTGTATCACTTAGTTCCTTGAGTAGCAAGGTAGATGTTCTCCAAACTATCGTTCAATGGCGTATAATCCTCGGGTCTGAGATTTCTTAGATGTTTCCCATTCCCATCGCGCCTGCTAGAGTTCTAATTCCTCTTCTTTTAATTCAAATTCTTTCATGTTGCAGTTCCAGAACTGTTTTCATCCTGCTTAACCGTGACATTGCTTTGAACCATCTCCTTTTATTGTTCATCAACGGATTTGCCTTCGACATTGCTTGCCTCTTCCAATCTTAGAAACTGGTTTGCCTTTTGGTGGAATTTCTCCATGGTAGTGGGTAGTTTCATTTTAATCCATCTACCAAAATCCATATCCGGGTGAATGGCTCGAACCAAAGCCATAAAAATCATATCCTCCTTTAGATTGCTTAACTCAGGACTGCGACATTGAACCGATTCATGAAAGATTACAGTGACTCATTGGGTCCTTCGAAAATGCTAGATAAGGACATCATGTCTTTTGGTCATGCGGTATTGAGTTTAAATTGTTCTAGAAACCTTTTTGCTAATTCATCGAAGGTGGAAATAGATCTCGGTGCAAGTTTAGTAAACCACAGGAAGCAATTCCTTCCAAGAATATTGGAAACATCTACAACATACAACTTCCGTGGCCCTAGCTCTATCCATATGCCACTCATATTTGTACAAGTGTTATTTAGGGTCCATCATTCTGTTATATGATGGCATAGTCAGCATAGTGAATTTCTTAGGATATTCTTTGCTTAGAACGTTTTCAGTGAATGGAGTTCGGCTTGATGCGGAACCCCAGTCTTCATTCTTTTTACCCCTACTCTCCTCCAATGACCGTTTGACCATGTCAACGATGTACTCGTCACTAGCATAGTGGTCTACATGTCAGTTTTCAAGGGCTACGTCGAGCGTTTGAATTTGAAAACGGTCTCGGTTTGCCAACTGAAGCCTAGGTTCTCCATTCTCCGGGAAAACCACTTTTGCAGGGTCCCGTTGGCGCATGGTTGGTCTTTCTGGGGTTGTATGAACTTTGTAACGACCCGACTTTCCAGACCCGGAAAATCGAACCATTTTAGTTAAGAAGAAGAGGTAGAAGAAGAAAAATAGAAAACAAAATCAGAATCTAACCATCGCAGCGGAATAAAATATAATATATATTAACAGATCTTTACACAAATCAAAAACTATATATGTTTATACAATACATCATCAGAGTACATCAACATCCATAACATACAACTGAATACACAGCGGAAAAATAATAGCAAGTACGGGAGTACGTATCGACATCCAGCTCGTCTCCTGAGCTCCACAGCATCATATCCTGAACCTGTTTATCTCGGTCTGACCCGAGCATCATGTAAAACAATACCCGAGTCAGTCTGGAAAACCAGCGTGAGAAAATCACACTCAATTGATTATTAAATTTTCAAAATCCTTTTGAAAATAAAAGCATCTCGCAAGACCACGCCACAAATAAACATGTCGGGTTTTTACCTTACGATAGCTAAAACACTTTATATCAAAATCCCCTGATATTATAATAGTGTCTACAGAAAGTAAAATAGAATCTAGCTGAAATGCTTGCATCTCACATTTCAACAATAGTTGGGCACAATCAAAACCGTACAGGCACGTAGGGAGAATGGATTTCCAACGAATGACTAGGCACTGGGGTACCACCTGTCACAGTACGTGGCCTAGATCACAGTACCGAGGAGTACGCCCGCTCCCCTGCAACACAAGGCCGGAATCATCCCTTACTGGATAATTCCAAGTAAAATCACCCCACGGTTGGGATCAGCAACCGCACCACTAAGCCGAAAAAAAAGGGACATCTAGACAGGGATGACCTTACTCTCAAGTGGGGGCTACCCACGAAGCCTTGCTGCATAACCCCTGATTTTCAGTCATTCCCGGTTGATGAGGCTCGAGGCTAAACGATACCTTTATAGCACATATCCCTTAGAATGCCCATCGTCCACCTGACGATGTCACGAAAGCATTCGTCCATACAAGTCCGTCCCGGGTCCGAACGGAACCGAAGGCACTATTCCTACTACATCCATTTTGGAAATATCCTCAGGATTAGTAGCGACTAGCCCTTGCACTTCACAGCTCCATCTTCGACTCTGAAATCGTTTTCACGAAACGTACAAACCGAATCGAAGTGGTATTCGAGTCTCCAGACCTAGAATCCCGGTATACGGAAACTCGATCCCGGTCTCTTCGAAACGATCAGCGCATTTGACCAATATTGATAGTCGGTTATTTAACTATCAATTAACATCCACAAGCAACCACCACACAATAAATAATTTCCCACATTATTTATTTGCCCAAATATCTTTCCAAGATATATTTCCAAATTTTCAAAGCTCATTTGAAAACAATTTCAAACAGTTTCCGCTTACGGAATACATTTCCCAAATAATTATTTCCACTGAATCACCAAGTACAAAAATACTTTTAATTTTAAAAGAAATTTTCAAAAAACACTTTATTTAAATATACTTTATAACATTGAAATCAAACTACTTTAATACTTTATTTAAAATATATATTTTAAAATAAACCACTTTATAAATATAAACTAAATTTCTCCTTTTAAAACATAATAGCAAATCACTTTTATATAATTACTAAAATAATAGATTTTTGAAAATACTTACTTAGGAAATTAACATTTAAAAAGACAAATTTCCTAAAACATGCTTTTTAAAACATACTTAAAACCTTTAACTTATATTTCAAATTTGCTTTGAAAACGTACTTGGCTATCCAGAGAAATACACTTCTCATTCCCATCTTTTAAAAATAAATCAACATTTATTTTTAAACCAAACCATATCCTTTTATAAATTCCCATCTTGAATTTATATTCTCAAATATCCACTGATATTTTATTTTACTTTATAACCCAGTTTCCAAAATCTCACTTCTCTTTAAATTTCAAATTCCCAAATATTTAAATCAATTTACAATTGATTTTCCAATTTACTTTGAAATAAATTTCCTTACTTAATCCATTTATTTCCAAATTCATTAACTTCCAGATTTTATTTCTCATTATGATTTAAAATCTTTAAACTGAAACACAAGTTTCAGATTTCCCAAATTCCTTCTTTCTTTTTAATTACATTTAAACATTGAATTAAAATAAATTATTTATTCCTTTAAATAATATCACATAAGTTTTCTTTAAATTCAATATTTCTCTGTTTATTCAAAATTCCTCTTTCCCATATTTAATTTATTCGAATTCACTAGAATTACTTAACTAAATTTTACTCTTTTATTTCTTTCCAAAAATCCAATTCAATTGCTCTTGATAACTCATTATACTGGGAAATTCAATCCAACCAGATTATCCAATATAAATCATCACAGGATATCAACAATCATATCACAGAATATTTAAACAAAATTAAATATTTTGAGGAATCCAGTTGGATCCCTCCAACCTGTTTCCCTGCATCCACAGATGTTAGCACAATACCAATTCCACTTCAAGGTGGAATATCGCGGTATATGGGTTTTATAAAATCATCCGCTATTATGCGGCGCATAGGGTCTCATCCACTATATAATGTGGGAATATCAACAACTCCAATATATACATATGCCAATATGTATATATTGCTATATACTACTATATATATATAGCACCTCAATCAATGCAATCATCCAATCAATTATTTAAATTTAACCATTTAAATTTAAATTAAAAATTCAGCTGAGTGAGATTAACTCACCTTTATTTTACTGTTTTGCCAATCCGATCCAATCCTGACTTTTCCCCCTCGATATTAACCCTTGTAAAAATAAATTTTACGATTTATTAACATCGAACTAATCAAACCATTTATTATCCATTTTATAAATTTAATTAACTAATGGTTTAATATATTTTTTTCTTAGAATCTGCTCTCAGATTTTATTTCAAAATAACTGTTTATACAATTAGAAAACAATTTTTCCCCAAATATCATAAATTTTATAACAGTTAATATATCTCTTTTATTAATCTAAAATATCAAACTTTCAATATAATCTTCATAAATTTTTTCCTCAAAATCTTAAAAAAAATTCTATAAATTTCTGTATAGATATATAAACTTAAAATTTGCATATATATATATATATATCCTACTGAGTATATAAAATTTTCTCTTACAAGAATTCAATTAAATAACCATAACTAGTTTAAATTTAATTATCAGAACAAACCAACGAAAGAAATCAAACCTCACTCGATAACCAGAGGTGGACCGAACAACTCCCCGACCACCACCGACGACTCCATTGCCGAGACCCTGATTGAACCATCGCACAACTAGAGCCACCTAAGCCCTCGCGAGACACCACCGAGCCCGATCCCCCAAATCGAACCCTACGTGCCCTCTGACGAGCCCCGCGACGAACCCAGCATTACGCGACCCGTTCTCCATCATTGATCGACATCCACCACTTCTCTCCAGGTTGCGAGCTTCCATCGGCCTGTCGTTGAGCATGAGTTCCCTCCCCAATTCGATGATGGCGACGCGATATTCTCGCGTGTTCGAGCACGCGAGTTTCCCCCTTTGCTCCGCCATTTTTTTTTATTTTACGAACTATCGAATCGAGACCACCGGAGTCGATCTCTGATTTTGAAGAGGAACGCACGTGATTGAATTTGAAGAGGGAAGAAATTCGTTCGGCTATAAATTTCGAAGCAGCTTCTTTTTTTTTCCTTTAAACGAATGAATTTTCGTTTCAGTTAGAACGGAAGGCTTCAAGAGGAAGAAATGGGGAACGAGATATTTAAAACTGAATGAGGTATGCTCTGCACGATTTCCTTTCGTGATTATAGGCGTGATTCAAGGGAGATAAGGCTGACATTTGACTTAATTTAAAATCTAAATTTGAATTGAATTCGATTTAAGTTCAACGCGTTTATACGTCGTACGCTCACACGGCAACTCCAAACACTACGAAATTTGAAATCCGATAATAATTCAATATTACGGACCCAATGGAACTGGTTTCGTCGAATTCCGAGACTGTGCCTCGGAAGGCTATTTTTAAATTCAAATTTAAAACGATAAATTTCAAAACAGAACCAATCTCTGTTAAATTCAATTTTTACTCATCTATTATTCTCAATATTATAAATATAAATTTTACAAGCCTTCAAATTA
This sequence comes from Allium fistulosum, assembly GCA_030737815.1. NCBI lineage: Eukaryota > Viridiplantae > Streptophyta > Magnoliopsida > Asparagales > Amaryllidaceae > Allium > Allium fistulosum. The sequence goes on from CM060901.1 coordinate 725,101,032, forward strand.
TTTTTAACAAGCTCAGAACTCAGGATTCTCTATTTTATCCTATTTTCAATTGTTAAATTTAATAATTAAATTATCCCATAAACAGTGATATTTGAAATTAAAGTTAATAATTTATCTCTGAATATTTAAAATTAATTAAATATTCCAATTTCAAATGCTCAAAAATTCCGGGTCGTCACATTCCTCCCCCCTTAAAAGAATTTCGTCCTCGAAATTACTAGTTAGGAAGAATGATTCAATCCCCGTTTACTATTTTCTCAAATCCAAATAGTTTCAACAACCCCAAGACAATCTTTTATTAATGATACACTAATCATCTTTTAACTTTCCAAACTTATTCATAAGTTCAACCATACCACCTACTTATCCATACAAATTTAAATTTGAATTCAATTTTGAATTATCAAAATTTTCTCAAAATTTTTCTAACTCCCTAAATTTCCGAAAAATTTTGTCAGCGTCTCCTTTGCGCGGCTAACTCGGTACAACTACAAAATGGCTCTACGGCCTCCCAATCTCAAAAAGAAAACAAAAAGCCAAGTGGCTGGATCAAAACCCAATCAAATTTCATATAGAAATTCAAATACATACCTTTTTGTCGGGCCATTAAATTTTATCTTCTAAAATCAAAAATCCCAATTTATCCATTGCTTTTATACACCTGTATATCCTATTAAGCAATAACATTCAATCACAATTCGAAAGTCTATTGACTTCTTTACAAATTTCCAATATTTGTTTTACTTCAGCCCGTACGATGCACATATATCATCCGTACGCAATATCACATTCGATCGCTCAATCGATCACACAATTTCACTTCCGAACTAGTATCATCCTCCCGACTTCCTAGTGCGGACTCAGATCTGGTTTCTTGATCAGAAACCGTCATTCTCCTTGCATAGCCACCAACTATGATAGAGAATATCCAGAATCAATCAACAATCCATATCCAGGTTCGCCGTTGAAAATCGAGTGAAAAATCCTGATTCGGATCGATAAAACTATCTCGAAATTCTGTGTTCGACATCTGGACCAAATAGCTATGCGAATAAAATAATATACGTACATCTTACGTATAAATTCCAATTGATTATCAGTTATATCAATTCTCTTTTATTCACATTCCCTTTTTGATTGTTATCCCCTTATTCACAACTATCCCATTTCACAACTTCAGTTTTAGTCTTCATTCAACTATTCACTTAGTATATATAGTTTTTTTTCCCAAAATTACTAAGTATATTCCCAATACCAATTTCCTTAAGAATTTCATTCTTCAATTCTTAAGTTCAATATAAATTTTCTTATATTTATTTACTACTTCACCACTGAAGTGTATATATTCAAATTGAACTCCCATTTCATATGAATCTCAACTTACTTCAATTTACTACTTCATTTCAAATTTTTTTCCTTAAATTCAATTCAGATTTTCATTTCCAATTTTTCTTTCTTAAATTCAATTCATCTCCAACTTCTGAATATTGAATTTTATTTAGCTCGAAAACAATCCAAGTTAATTCATTCAATAACTATTTCTCAACTTATTTAAACCACTCTTCTGTTTGAGTTCAGTTTCCATTCAATATTTACTTAAGTCAATAACTTAAGTTTATTTTTCATTTAACCAACCCTTTAAAGTTTTATTTCCATCTTTCATTTGATTCTTATTTAATCAAATTCCATCCATTTATTTATTTAATATAAGTGGTTCATTCACTCAATCATTATGAATTTTATTTTCCATACTCAATTCATATGGAATTATTTTATTAATAACCAGGTCAATTCCAATTTATTTTCACTTATTTGGATTTCATTCGCAATTCAAACCATCACTATTTTAAACCAATTTCATTAACTCACAATTCAATTTCATTAACTAATTTATTATCAAATTAGTTCCTCCGCTGGTTAAAATTAAATACTTGCTTTTTAAATCCCAAATATCACTTCACTTAATCATCTTAAGTTCAATTTATTTTATAATTCAAGTTTGGATTTATTTAAAAATTAAGATTGCTCATCTTAGTCGTTTCCATTTGATAATTACAATTTCAAATTTTAACTCTTAATGGTTCAAAGAAATGAATTCCCATTTATGACTTACAATTTCATTTCTATTCATAAGTTTTAACTTACTTATTTAAGATCTAGGACTATTCATTTAAGTCCATTTTCATCTTTACAATCAAATCTCAAAATTACACTTAAGAACTTAAGAATATGAATTTCTTTACACAATTATAAGCATTTTACATTACCTTTATATCCAATTCAATTCGACTTCAACTTATTTACATTTAATTCAATTCCAATTCTCAATTTTATTTAACTTATCTTAAGTTAAATTCAAATATATTTTATTCACCTTCATATACTCGAATTAAATTTTAATCCCAGGATACAAATTTTATACAAGTTTTACAATTCATTCACCTTCAAGTTCTCTAACTCTTTTATCTACCAACTTATATTACTCATTGGGTTATTTCCATCTCATAATTATAATCCAAGAATTAAACTTTCATTCCCTTCTTATTTCAATCAACTTCATTCTATACTTTATATTGTTGATTCATTTAAATTTCCACATTTATATTTTAAATAGAATTCCCAGAATCAAATTGCCCGGTTTTATTTCAAAAACCATTTTGAATCCATAAATAACTCATACACCATCAAATCCCAATTTCCAAAACAATCTGCTTTTACCAACAATTTTCCCTTTGAATTTCAAAACCACCCCAGTTCACAATCATTTCCAATTTAAAACAGTTTGGTAGCAATTTCTCTTTGAAAACTCGAAAATAGACATCGATGATGCTGCAGTCATCACCGAAATTATTTTCCAGCGACCGAAAGAGAATTTAATGCTTTTATCACTTTAACACTTTTCAAACATTTTTAAATCCCAAATCCCACCAGATTTCAATTCAATTTCAAAAATATTCATGAAATAATATCACCATTATTTCCCCAAAACCTTTAAACTATTTTTAAATCGAAAGGAATTTAAACCTTTCCCAAAACTTCAAATTCAAAACCCATTCAATTTTATATCCAAACATAACTCTGGAATTCTATCACATTTTATTTCAAGTTATAAGTCACATTTACAATTTACATTTACAAATTTCATTTGTTTATGAATTTATCTCATTTGATTATAAATCACATTTGTAATTCACATTTGTATATAAAGTTTATCTCAATTTATAAATTTCATTTAGTCTACATTTCAAATTCCATTTTGTTATATAAATTTATTCTTCAACTTAGGTTATAAGTTTTCAATTTCTACTCAATAATGAGACTAACTCATTATGGTCATTTTCTAACAACCAAGCATCCAAATATAACTATAATAAATTTCGAACAATTATTTCTTTTATATACAAAATAATTTGGGCAAAATTATTTCATTCACCCTATTTAAAACAATATTGTGTCGAACTGTTCTATTCAAGTGTTTAGAAACCCCTTCGATACAGTTGTCCAGACTGTGCCGACGAAGGTTCATATGCCACTCAATAAACCAACCAACACAATATAAAATCATTTTATATTCACTAACAAATACGCGCTCGTATCTATTAATACTCTCAAAATTCCCACCAGAGCCAAGGTTATCGCCAACCTAAGCTCTGATACCAAATGTAACGACCCGACTTTCCAGACCCGGAAAATCGAACCATTTTAGTTAAGAAGAAGAGGTAGAAGAAGAAAAATAGAAAACAAAATCAGAATCTAACCATCGCAGCGGAATAAAATATAATATATATTAACAGATCTTTACACAAATCAAAAACTATATATGTTTATACAATACATCATCAGAGTACATCATCAGAGTACATCAACATCCATAACATACAACTGAATACACAGCGGAAAAATAATAGCAAGTACGGGAGTACGTATCGACATCCAGCTCGTCTCCTGAGCTCCACAGCATCATATCCTGAACCTGTTTATCTCGGTCTGACCCGAGCATCATGTAAAACAATACCCGAGTCAGTCTGGAAAACCAGCGTGAGAAAATCACACTCAATTGATTATTAAATTTTCAAAATCCTTTTGAAAATAAAAGCATCTCGCAAGACCACGCCACAAATAAACATGTCGGGTTTTTACCTTACGATGGCTAAAACACTTTATATCAAAATCCCCTGATATTATAATAGTGTCTACAGAAAGTAAAATAGAATCTAGCTGAAATGCTTGCATCTCACATTTCAACAATAGTTGGGCACAATCAAAACCGTACAGGCACGTAGGGAGAATGGATTTCCAACGAATGACTAGGCACTGGGGTACCACCTGTCACAGTACGTGGCCTAGATCACAGTACCTAGGAGTACGCCCGATCCCCTGCAACACAAGGCCGGAATCATCCCTTACTGGATAATTCCAAGTAAAATCACCCCACGGTTGGGATCAGCAACCGCACCACTAAGCCGGAAAAAAAAAGGGACATCTAGACAGGGATGACCTTACTCTCAAGTGGGGGCTACCCACGAAGCCTTGCTGCATAACCCCTGATTTTCAGTCATTCCCGGTTGATGAGGCTCGAGGCTAAACGATACCTTTATAGCACATATCCCTTAGAATGCCCATCGTCCACCTGACGATGTCACGAAAGCATTCGTCCATACAAGTCCGTCCCGGGTCCGAACGGAACCGAAGGCACTATTCCTACTACATCCATTTTGGAAATATCCTCAGGATTAGTAGCGACTAGCCCTTGCACTTCACAGCTCCATCTTCGACTCTGAAATCGTTTTCACGAAACGTACAAACCGAATCGAAGTGGTATTCGAGTCTCCAGACCTAGAATCCCGGTATACGGAAACTCGATCCCGGTCTCTTCGAAACGATCAGCGCATTTGACCAATATTGATAGTCGGTTATTTAACTATCAATTAACATCCACAAGCAACCACCACACAATAAATAATTTCCCACATTATTTATTTGCCCAAATATCTTTCCAAGATATATTTCCAAATTTTCAAAGCTCATTTGAAAACAATTTCAAACAGTTTCCGCTTACGGAATACATTTCCCAAATAATTATTTCCACTGAATCACCAAGTACAAAAATACTTTTAATTTTAAAAGAAATTTTCAAAAAACACTTTATTTAAATATACTTTATAACATTGAAATCAAACTACTTTAATACTTTATTTAAAATATATATTTTAAAATAAACCACTTTATAAATATAAACTAAATTTCTCCTTTTAAAACATAATAGCAAATCACTTTTATATAATTACTAAAATAATAGATTTTTGAAAATACTTACTTAGGAAATTAACATTTAAAAAGACAAATTTCCTAAAACATGCTTTTTAAAACATACTTAAAACCTTTAACTTATATTTCAAATTTGCTTTGAAAACGTACTTGGCTATCCAAAGAAATACACTTCTCATTCCCATCTTTTAAAAATAAATCAACATTTATTTTTAAACCAAACCATATCCTTTTATAAATTCCCATCTTGAATTTATATTCTCAAATATCCACTGATATTTTATTTTACTTTATAACCCAGTTTCCAAAATCTCACTTCTCTTTAAATTTCAAATTCCCAAATATTTAAATCAATTTACAATTGATTTTCCAATTTACTTTGAAATAAATTTCCTTACTTAATCCATTTATTTCCAAATTCATTAACTTCCAGATTTTATTTCTCATTATGATTTAAAATCTTTAAACTGAAACACAAGTTTCAGATTTCCCAAATTCCTTCTTTCTTTTTAATTACATTTAAACATTGAATTAAAATAAATTATTTATTCCTTTAAATAATATCACATAAGTTTTCTTTAAATTCAATATTTCTCTGTTTATTCAAAATTCCTCTTTCCCATATTTAATTTATTCGAATTCACTAGAATTACTTAACTAAATTTTACTCTTTTATTTCTTTCCAAAAATCCAATTCAATTGCTCTTGATAACTCATTATACTGGGAAATTCAATCCAACCAGATTATCCAATATAAATCATCACAGGATATCAACAATCATATCACAGAATATTTAAACAAAATTAAATATTTTGAGGAATCCAGTTGGATCCCTCCAACCTGTTTCCCTGCATCCACAGATGTTAGCACAATACCAATTCCACTTCAAGGTGGAATATCGCGGTATATGGGTTTTATAAAATCATCCGCTATTATGCGGCGCATAGGGTCTCATCCACTATATAATGTGGGAATATCAACAACTCCAATATATACATATGCCAATATGTATATATTGCTATATACTACTATATATATAGCACCTCAATCAATGCAATCATCCAATCAATTATTTAAATTTAACCATTTAAATTTAAATTAAAAATTCAGCTGAGTGAGATTAACTCACCTTTATTTTACTGTTTTGCCAATCCAATCCAATCCTGACTTTTCCCCCTCGATATTAACCCTTGTAAAAATAAATTTTACGATTTATTAACATCGAACTAATCAAACCATTTATTATCCATTTTATAAATTTAATTAACTAATGGTTTAATATATTTTTTTCTTAGAATCTGCTCTCAGATTTTATTTCAAAATAACTGTTTATACAATTAGAAAACAATTTTTCCCCAAATATCATAAATTTTATAACAGTTAATATATCTCTTTTATTAATCTAAAATATCAAACTTTTAATATAATCTTCATAAATTTTTTCCTCAAAATCTTATAAAAAATTTCTATAAATTTCTGTATAGATATATAAACTTAAAATTTGCATATATATATATATATATCCTACTGAGTATATAAAATTTTCTCTTACAAGAATTCAATTAAATAACCATAACTAGTTTAAATTTAATTATCAGAACAAACCAACGAAAGAAATCAAACCTCACTCGATAACCAGAGGTGGACCGAACAACTCCCTGACCACCACCGACGACTCCATTGCCGAGACCCTGATCGAACCATCGCACAACTAGAGCCACCTAAGCCCTCGCGAGACACCACCGAGCCCGATCCCCCAAATCGAACCCTACGTGCCCTCTGATGAGCCCCGCGACGAACCCAGCATTACGCGACCCGTTCTCCATCATTGATCGACATCCACCACTTCTCTCCAGGTTGCGAGCTTCCATCGGCCTGTCGTTGAGCACGAGTTCCCTCCCCAATTCGATGATGGCGACGCGATATTCTCGCGTGTTCGAGCACGCGAGTTTCCCCCTTTGCTCCGCCATTTTTTTTTATTTTACGAACTATCGAATCGAGACCACCGGAGTCGATCTCTGATTTTGAAGAGGAACGCACGTGATTGAATTTGAAGAGGGAAGAAATTCGTTCGGCTATAAATTTCGAAGCAGCTTCTTTTTTTTTCCTTTAAACGAATGAATTTTCGTTTCAGTTAGAACGGAAGGCTTCAAGAGGAAGAAATGGGGAACGAGATATTTAAAACTGAATGAGGTATGCTCTGCACGATTTCCTTTCATGATTATAGGCGTGATTCAAGGGAGATAATGCTGACATTTGACTTAATTTAAAATCTAAATTTGAATTGAATTCGATTTAAGTTCAACGCGTTTATACGTCGTACGCTCACACGGCAACTCCAAACACTACGAAATTTGAAATCCGATAATAATTCAATATTACGGACCCAATGGAACTGGTTTCGTCGAATTCCGAGACTGTGCCTCGGAAGGCTATTTTTAAATTCAAATTTAAAACGATAAATTTCAAAACAGAACCAATCTCTGTTAAATTCAATTTTTACTCATCTATTATTCTCAATATTATAAATATAAATTTTACAAGCCTTCAAATTATTTTTAACAAGCTCAGAACTCAGGATTCTCTATTTTATCCTATTTTCAATTGTTAAATTCAATAATTAAATTATCCCATAAACAGTGATATTTGAAATTAAAGTTAATAATTTATCTCTGAATATTTAAAATTAATTAAATATTCCAATTTCAAATGCTCAAAAATTCCGGGTCGTCACATTCATTTGCAGCATTTTGCCTGTTTACATCAGTATTTAGTTCCAATCTAACATCATCAAGTCGCATGAAATCTTCAGAGTTAGAAACAAGCATTGCATTGTTCACTTGATAAGTGTTTACTCCAATATTTGGATTTGCAGCAGGCTGCTTTCCATTAGGAGGAGTACTTCCATTGCCTTCTATTACGATTCCTGCAGCTACACCAACAACCACCTTCTGCTTTTTTTTGTAGTTTCTATAGTTCAAGCCTGAAACAGAGGAATTCTCTTGTTCCATAGCAGTTGGAGTTTCTTGTTTAGCTCTCAGAGCACCTGGTGGCTGCAGCGCTAGCAAAACATCGATCTTATCCATGAGAGCCTTTTAGCTATTGGCCATTTTCTAGTTAAGTTTGTTAACCATTGGGTTAAGCTCTCCTTTAGTCACAACATCCTATTGAGCGGAAGCACATGGTGCCAGATTTCCAGCATTAATCTTTGTTCGATAATTGTTAGCATGGTTTACTTCAGTTTGTTGGGGGTCTGCGTCATCACCACCGATTGTTGCTCCTGTAGATCTTCTAGAAGTGGTTTTCTATTTTCTAGGTGTCATTGATTCCTCGATGGAAAGCCTACAAATCTTCGAATCAAATTCCCTGGATCTAACCACTGGATCTCCTCTAACCTAAAATAACAAGCTAGATCTAAGCCTGGGTTCAGATTTTTTCAGTGAAAGCACCAAAATGTTAATGCAAAAAATGAATCAACACCCAAGAATAGGTCATAAGGAACTTGTGAGACCTAGATGTAGCAGGCAGTAGTGATAATAAAAGAAAATAAACAGCAATAAGACAGAGAGACACAAGATTTTATAGTGGTTCGGAAATCTTCGGCCTACGTCCACTTTATAGCTTTGTCACTTATTGATTTGATTGAGATTACAGATGATTTAAGAGAGAACAAGTCATAAGTACAGGAGATAAACAAGGTCTAAGTCCTAGAAATGTCTATAGTAGCTGCCTTAGTGACTATGGTATAGAGGAAAGAGTTGAAGAAGAGACAGAGTTCCTCCGTAGTGATAGCAAAATCCAAATCCTTTCTTGGTTGCTCTGAGGTTGGTATTTATAGGCGTAATAGTCATATTGGACCAGAAGCCCATTAATAGAGAGGTCCAGACATTGACCCAAGATAGTATGGAAAGTTTGGGTAAGCACCGAGTTAAGGTGATAACTAGATACTAAGTTATACCTATAACTCGATACCAAGTTATCCCCTTAGGGGAAATCTCGGTGCTTTTTCTTGGATTGGGTTTCTCATTTCGTTTTGTAGTTCCCTTTGTATTTTCATAGCTTATTAACTTGTTTTAATGATCATTCTTACATAACCTGGCTTATTCTGTAGTTCACTGGAACTAACTCTTCACTTCTTGAGATAGGTCATCCAGGACTTTACGAAATCACTTGGGCTTGCTTATAATAGATAAAGAAAGGTTGGGGAAAGTTGGAGCTCCCCACGATGTAGCACCATAACTCGATACCGAGTTATGGCCATACCTCGGTGCTGAGTTATGGACTTAGCTCCATAATGGCCCAAATTTTCCTATCTTGCTTCTCTAACTTATATAAGCCTACCTTCCAAGTTTCAAGTCGTTATGTCTTCATCTCAATGTTCTATCTTCCATGGACTTTTGCTTGGTCAAAAACCCAGTTAACAATTCCTTTATCAATTAAAACTCCATTATTAATTAAAACTTCACTTATTAATTAAACTTCACTTACTAATTAAACTTCTTATTAATTTGAAACTTAACTTATTTAAACTTGTATATAGATTTAATTTCCCTTTATAAAGATATGTACTTGTATTTTACTATTCACATATTTACTATTCGTGTATTTACTATTCACGCATCTACTATTCACGTATCTACTATTCATGTACTTAATACTTACATATTTACTATACTTTAAGAGTATTCATATACTTATCTCAAATAGTACAAGTATGTTCATAAATCACTTAACAAAATTTACTTACTTTAAAATATAATCAAAGAGGTTAAAAATAAATGTTACTCAAACACTATTACTATAAACCCTTCTCTTTTATAAATTAAACGTATTGCTTTTCTATCTTTATTTCAAAATATTCCATACTTCTTATAATCTTAAAAATTCCATTATTAAAGATTTAATCATATTTATAATATTTTTCCACCTAAAATACAATTCAAGGGTTTGAAAACAAATGTTACTAAAACATTATCTCTAAAAATCTCCTTTTGAAGATTTAATTATACATACAAGGGTCAAACGCAAATGTTACTAAAACAATGTCACAAAAAACCCAAAACTATTCACTTATAGTTTTCCTTAAAATATTTATTATTAAATATCTGATTATATTCCTAATTATAATTAATAAGGGTTAAAATTGAATTTTATTTAAACATTGTTTACTACAACCCAAAATCATTTACTTATGATATCTTTAAAATATTCATTATTAAATATCTAATTATATTCCTAAGTATAATTAATAAGGGTTAAAAACGAATTCTTCTTAGACATCGTTTACTGCAACCCAAAACCATTTTTATACTTATCATTAAATTTAAGATATTCATTTTAAAGATCAAAGCATATCCACACTTATTAATTAAGGTAATATACTTTTAATTGAACTTCTCAAAATAATTAATCTTAACTTAAGTGTTAAAATCCAAACTTCCTTTGCTACATTTATAAGTACTTAACTTACATTTTAAAACATATATATTTCTAAAAATCATTTTAAAATGATGTATATATTTATATGTACACTAATTTATTTAAAAGCTAATATAATAAATACAATTCTAAAATAATTTAAAAGATATCATATTACATAAGCTTTTTAATACTTTAATAAAATCTTTAACTAATTTTCTAAAACCTATATAATTTTAAAATACTTTAAAAATACACATAATATAGTTTAATACATTTATTTTAAATATTACTTAATAATACTTATTTTATAATTTATTTAAAAACCATAAAAACATATTTTATAATTTAAAACCCTTTATTTTAAAAATTCAAAAATAATTATTAAAAATATAATTAAACTTTGATATTTTTCCAGTAATAAATACACTTATAATATTTACTAAAAATGCAAAGAAGCCTCTAGGATGTCTTTTAAAGTTAACTTTAAAAATCGCCGAAAACATGGCATTTTCAAAGTGCACCCATGGCGACCTTTTCACTTCTAACTATCACAACGTTGTTTCATAATTTTTACAACTTCCCAAACCAACTCCTTTATGTTAAACACATCAAAACGTGTGTAGAGAACAACCAAATACATATTCTCACAATATAATCATATTTTAACCAATTTAACATATGCTAAATACAAGGGATTTCAAAGTACGTTTATAACAACTATTTTGCTTCAACCATTTACAACACATTTCAACTTCACATATAAAATTTATCAAACATGTAAACAACAAGTCTTGGCCATGTTACATGTTATAATGGATTATAAGAGAGATTATACTACATATAATGTTATCACATGCTTTCCAAAGCAATGAGGGGTCCAAAAGTAATAACTTGCATTGTTATTTATTTTAACTTATATTTTAAAAACAACAAATATACACATAACATTATAGAAAATAAATGGTGATTTAACTGACCCAAGCCCAAACCAAACTAAGATGTAGATGATTTCACTATAAGTGCAATGGCAAAGACAGCTTCTCGATTGGACCATGTATGCAAAAGTTAAGAATATGATACTAATTCGGATTAAAGATTTAATAATTAACTAATTACTAAATTAATTGCCTCCTCTAATCCATCTTCCCTCCCAAATGCTCACTGTACAAGCACAACACCCCATCGTGCACAACCCAACATACACGACACCTCTCTCCAATCGATGAAACGACGCACCACCGCCTCTAACGGATTCCACTTCTCAAGAGCCCCGCATCCCACCTAGCCATGCCAGGCTTTGCACCCTCCACTTGATTCTGACCTAAAGCTCCTCCTTTCGACAGTAAATGTCGCATCTTACCTCGTAGCTCCTAACCACTCTAAACCAACACCGATAATGTGACGACCCACCTTTCTAACCCCTAGGCACGACATTTAATACATCCACTGTATTCGTGTGCCATTGCCCAAGCATTCGAAAGACAAGTTATCATGAGGTAAAATAAAAGAATAGAATAGAAATCTCACAATAGAATGGTCAAATATAATATAACAATAAGATATACATAAGGTTACTCCCTAACATCGAGTTATCAGAGTTACAACAAAAGTACTACTATCAGCCTAGGCAGTTGTAACAACCTGCCTTTACTCTTGCTAATACAAAAATAGAACCAACATCTCGTAACAGCGAAAATAGATAAATAGGTAGATAAGGTGACTCCTGCTCGTCCACCATCTTCAAAAAAGCCCACGGAAACCTGTCACTTCCGGACTAGTCAAATATAAATGAGTACCGAGAGTTTAGGGAAAATAAACAACTCGGGTCAGACAATAATTCTGGTATTAGTAAACTCCAAAAAAATGAAACACATATAACAAGTTGTAAGATCACACCACAAAACACAAAAAAAGTTTTCCCCTCAGAAGAACAACATCCAAGCATAAAAGAATTGACATAAATAATTGAACATTGCGAAGAGCGCAAGACGCATCGCGACGTAATTAAGAAAGAACCAATCCAAAGGTTTGAATCAAAAATATGGAAAACTAATTTTTCTAACAAGGACTAGAGGTGTCCTCCCTCCTTACTGAAAATATACCTCTGGAGAATATACTTAATAACTATGATGGCTCTTGAAAACCTCCAAGCCACACCCTTCCAACCTTACCGAGTATCTGAGTATTTTACATCTCTGTGCGCATACAATTAAAACCAATCTAGAGTATATGTGACAATACCCTAGTGGGAGCAACCCCATATAGCTTGGCCTCCGCTCACTCTTTATTTAATCATTTCTGATAAAGGATATAAATGCTCCAAATGAGCAACAAATCGTTTAAGATTGACGAAACAAAAAGGGTATCGAAATCGACAGTAAAAATATCAACTATCAAGGATAAAAAACGATCATATATGGAAATTAAATCTCATACTCTTACCACCACTCGTCGAGTTAAAACTAGTACTATTCCTCAATTAAAAATTAAGTCGGGTTGTAACGACCGGCCTTTTCGACCCTCAAAAGTCGATACTAATACATACAAAGCATGCACATGCCAAACACAAATCAAACAACATCAGTACTATATATACACACCACTATATGGTTATAGTCAACATATTCAATAATATTTACAACATCAAAGCATTAATCTTTATAGATATTGCATAGTAATATATATTCACTTAGAATAATTAATTGAAATGTAAACTAATCAAAGAAAAGAGATTAAGATTACACTCACCTCCTAATTTCTTTGTTTGAGACTTGGAATACATATCCTTTGGTAATGAATATGAAATTTGGTTTCTTTCTTTGGTTTATGAGTGGATTGAAATGAGATATAGACTTGGGTATTTATAGGTGAAGAGAAGGGTACTTAAGTAATTACCTAATCTCTTATAGCCTAAACTGATTCGACCAGATTTTGTTCCAATGGCAACTATCTGCGCGGCATAACCTAATTGATCCACATTTTGGTCCAATAAGAATACGAAAATTCAACTTCTCTTCTTATAAGTTTAAATATAATATTGTGTGGATAACTATAAAGGTGTGGTTTAATCAGTGAGTAGAAGAATTCAACTTTTCTCCTTATAATTTTAAATATAATATTATATGGATAAGTATAAAAGTGTGGTCTAATCAGTGAGTAGAAAGATCTAACTTTTCTTCTTATAAGTTTAAATATAATATTATATGGATAATTATAAAGTTTTGGTCCAATTAGAAAGTAGAAAGATTCAACTTTTCTTCTTATAATTTCAAATATAATATTATATGGATAAGTATAAAGGTGTGTTCACTTGCACACTAGTGTGCACAACTTGTTCCAATAACCTTTAATCGATGAAATGTCGAAAATCCAAAAAATGATTTTTGGTCACATTTTCAATTTTTCTCTGAACTACTTATTTATGTAAACAAGTTTGCCTCTATTATTTAGTACACAAAACATGTTTATTTGTGTTATAAAATGCACTAGTTAAATATTTAAAAATTATTCAAATATTTAAGTTCAAAGTGATTAAATTATGGGTCGTTACATCCTCCCCTTCTTAAAGGAAATTTCATCCTCAAAATTAATCATATATACTCAAGATATGAAAGAAACCCAAATGATATCATATATACCACACAAAGATACAAGGAAAGTGACCTCACCACAACTGATGAGTACACTAAAAAGAAACAACAAAATACAAACAACAACTACATCAACTTTGGATAAGAATGGCTAATATAGTCCTCGGTTTCTCAAGTACAATCTTTAACATCTCTACTCCATTGAACCTTCATAAGTTTCACAACCTTCATCCTCAATCGCTTATATCTCAAGCAATGATACAAATATGCATCCTAGGAATGGTTAGGTTAGGCTGAACCTTCAAATCAACTTGTTGTGCTGGCTCTACTATCATCGAAGGGTCGTGTACAGACTTACATAAATGAGATACGTGAAATACGATGTTCATATCTGATAGTCCATCTGGTAACTCTACTTTATATGCAAGTCTACCATTCCGGTCCAGTATAGGAAAGGGCCAATATATTGAGCGGCTAACTTCCCCATCTTCCCAAACCTTACAACACTTCTCGGAGGAGAGACTTTTACAAATATCAAGTCCCCGACCGAGAACTCTAGATGCCTGCGCCTTTGATCTGGATAACACTTTTGTCGATCTCGCGCTTCTTTATCTTTCTTCTAATATCAGCTACCTTCTCATTGGCTTCTAAGATCACGTCAGGTCCAAGAACAAGTCTATCTCCATATTCAACCCACACAAAGGGAAACGACATGGACAACCATAAAGTGCTGCGAAAGGGGCCATACCAATGCTAGCCTGATAGCTGTTGTTGTAAGTGAATTCGACTAAGGGTAAATGATCTTCCCAAGAATCCCTGAAGTCTGAAATGCATGCTTGCAATAAATCTTCCAAGATCTAGTTCAATCTCTCTGTCTTCCCATCTGTCTGGGGATAAGCTGTACTCAAACTTAGCACAATCCCTAAAGAAATCTGTAGTCCCTCCCAGTTGCTACTAGTGAATATCGGGTCTCGATCACTTACAATACTACAAGGAATCCCATGGAGTCTCATAATCTCATTCATATACAAACTCGCCATACTCATAGTAGTCCTAGTCGGCTTAACATGAATGAAATGGGCACACTTGGTCAGCCGATCGACTATAACCCAAATGCCTTTGTTACCTCTTCTCGACCTAGGAAACCCATCAATAAAGTCCATAGAGATCTGCTTCCACTTTAGGATCTCAAGTGGCTAAAGCAGTCTAGTTGTCTTCTGCTGGTCACTCTTAATCTATTAGCAGTTTGCACAATGACTCACAAAGATTGAAATATCTCACTTCATCCCCTTTCACCAGAATACCCTCTTCATATCCTTAAACATCTTAGTCACTCCTGGATGAAAAAATAATTTTTAACGATGGAAATCAACTAACACTTCTTGCCTAAGTCCATCAAAGTCTAGAACACAAATACGCCCGTTCATTTTCAATATGCCTCAGGGAAAAACCTCAAAGCTAGAAACAACACCTTCTTCAACAACCTTCTTAAGTTGAGCCAAAATAGGACTTGCCCCTTGACTAGATGTAGTCCTCTCTAACTATACTGGCTTGCGCATCAGCAATGACATTTGCTTTCCCAGGGGTATAAAGAATCTCTAGATCATAAAAAGCGAGAAACTCTAGCCATTTCTGCTGCCTCAAATTCAAATCTTTTTTGGTAAAGAGGTATTTTAAGGATTTGTGGTATATGTATAACTCAAACCTTTCACCCAAAAGATAATGCCTCCACATCTTTAGTGCAAAGACAACAACCATAAAATCCAAATTGTGTGTAGAATATTTTTTCTCATGCGGTTTTAGCTGTCAACTCGCATAGTCAATAACTTTCCTATGCTACATTAGAACTGCTCTTAATCCGGTTCCATTAGCATCCGTATACATGGTTAAACCTTTGCTTCCATCTAGAATGGTTAAAATAGGAGCGCTAGTCAACTTTTCTTTCCATTCATTGAATCACACTTAGAAGTCCAAATGAACTTAACATCTTTCTTTTTTAACTTTGTCAGATGGGAAGCAATCTTCGGGAAGTCCTTGATAAACCTACGGTAAAAACCCACCAATCCAAGGAACTTCTAACTTTCGTTGCACTTTCGGTCTTCTTCTACTCTTGAACCACAACAACTTTAGCTAGGTCCACTGGTATGCCTTTCCTCGAAATAACATGCCATAGAAACCTAACTTTGGATTTCCAAAAATGGCACTTAGAAAACTTAACCTACAACACATGGCTTCTTAAGGCATCGAGTACGACACAGAGATGATATTTGTGCTTTTCCTCTGTCTTTGAATAGATAATAATGTCATCAATAATGACGAGAACAAATTTATAAAGAATATCTCAAAATACTTGATTCATTGAATCCACAAAATAAGCAGGTGCCTTAGTCAGCCCAAGCGGCATAACTGACCACTCGTAGAAAATGTTATGTAGTCCAAAAAGTTGTTAAGGGCACACTCTCCTCTTCCATCCTTAATTGGCGGAAACGGTGGCAATATCCAATTGAGAAAATATCCGAGCATCATGTAGTTAGTTAAACATATCCTCGATCCTTGGCAAAGGATATTTATTCTTGATAGTCCTTTTGTTCAACTCCCGGTAGTCTATGCATAAATTTAAAGAACCATCCGCCTTTGTAACAAAGATGACTGGCAATCCCCAACTCGAGTTACCGCATCTGATCAAGCCCTTCTGCAAAAAGTCATAAGTTTCCCTTCTAACTCCCTCTTCCCTTTCTAAGCCATCCTTCATAAGGGTTGTACAATAGTCTGGTTCCCGAAACCAAATCAATACGGAACTTCACTTCATGGTGAGAAGGTAAACCTTGCAACTCATCAAAAATATCAGTCAAATCCCAAACAACTGGTACATCTCCTAGCTTCGCTTTAGCCACTTCGCATAAATAGAGAAAACTGCTCATTAACTTAGGCACTTCACAACTAATATCAACACCAACATCACTAACTCTGACGAGCCCTCTACTACAATCCAAGGTAGCTTTAAACTTGGGTAACTAATATGTTCCCAGCAACACTCCAAAAACCATAAACCCAAGAACAAACAAGTCAAAAGGAAAGAGACGATTTCGATAAGAAATAAGCACATTTAGACATACAATGTCAAGATTTGTCGGACCCACAATTGGGTTCGACACACAAAGAGGATTACTTACAATAACATATTTAAGTTTTAGTTGTTCATTAGATCATAAGAAATAAAAATATGGGAAGCCCCTACATTAGATAACACCCTTATAGGAATATCATAGATGGATAATGTACCTTGCAACACTTGCTTCCCATTTTGACCTAAAGAAGTTGATGGTATCTCTTTAATGGTAAAAGATTTGTCCTTGAGACCCCTTCTTAGGAAAAGGGAACTCATTCTTCATGTGTCTTTACTGTCCGCAATTGAAACATATGGCAATTGGGCAATGATTTGCAAAGTGGCCTATCTTATTGCACTTGAAACAAAGAATGTAGGCCAAGTTGGTCTGCTTCTTCTGTTTTGGAGGCCCATCTTCGGCTTTCTTCCCTGCCCATCACTTCTTTCCCTTAAACTTACGCCTAACGTTTGGCTTGCCTTCAAATAGTATAACTGATAAAGGCTTGGCATTTACTGCTAGTACTACACCCTTCTGGACTCCTTCCTTAATATCAAGAGCCTCAAACCTCAAAGTCGTATTGATATTGTTGGTGAAGTACCCATAAGATGATTTGTCATTTCACGATGGAACTCTGGTCGCATCCCTTTCACAAATGTTTCATTTTTCTTGAGCAGTGTGTCTATCAATCCAAGTTTGAAATGGGATAAAGCATTGAACTTATGCTTATACTACGACACTGTCATATCACCCTGCTTTAAGTCAATGAAACTTCTAAACAACTTAGTTCTTCCATCTTCTGGAATAAACCATGCTTTAAAACTTTCTTGAACTGGGCCCAAGAAAACACCTCCTTTGGAGTATTAGCTGTTACTGAATCCCACCAATCCATCATCGACTTTTGAAGTTATTACAATGTCAATAACCATTTCTCTGCATCCTTCACCCAAAGATCTCCAAATATTCTTTTACAAGATCGGAGCCACATCTGCACTCCAAAATGTCTTCAGTCTTCCGTCCAAAGTGATAAAATTCTTATACAAAGCTGCAAAATTCATAGGGGTCTAAACTTGCACTACCACTTCCTCTACCGGATCTACAGTTAGCACAATAGCATTTATAGGTACCCTGTTGTTGGTAGCCATGCTAGTTCCAGATCCTCTTCTTCCTTCTTTTCTTGTATTCATTTTATATTACCTGAACAAATAACGGCTATCTTTGTAATACAAAAATAGGATTAAAATGGTTCAAGGAAACAACACCAAAGGATCTAAAACAAGGCTTTAGAGGATAGATATCATTATTATAAAAATTACAAATATGCCCTCTCAAGATTAACTCATTCTAGGGCATCACTTACCTTATCTATAATGAGTTTTACCCCAATCAGGCTAAGGTGTTCGCTCAACCGAAGCTCTGATACCAACTATGACGACCCACCTTTTTGACCCCTGGGAACGACACTTAATCATCCACGGTATTCATGTGCCATTGCCCAAGCATCCAAAAGACAAGTTGTCATAGGGTAAAATAAAATAACAAAGCAGAAATCTCACGATGGAATGGTTAATATAGTATAACAATAAGACAGTAAATAAGGTTACTCCTCTATATAGAGTTATTAGAGTTACAACAAAACTACTACTATCAGCCTAGGCAGTTGTAACAACCTGCCTTTACACTTGCTGATTCAAAATATATATACATAGAACCAACATCCCATAACAGTGAAAATAGATAGCTAGATAGATAAGGAGCCTCTTGCTCGTCCACCATCTTCAAAAGAGCCCAAAGAAACCTATCACTCCTAGACTACTTAAATATAAATGAGTATCCAGGAGTTTAGGAAAAACAAATAACTCGGGTTAGACAATAAGTCTAGTATAAGTAAACTCCAAAAAAATGGAACACACAAAAGAACTAGTGAGACCATGCCACAAAACACGAAACGGGTTTTCCCCTCACAAGAACAACATCCCAGCTTAAAAAATGGACAGAAATAATTAAACATCGCGAAGAGCGCAAGACACTTCCCGATGCAATTAAGAAAGAATTAATCCAAAGGTTTGAATCAAAAACAAGAAAAAGGAATTTTTCGAATAATGACTTGGAGAGTGCACCCATTACCAAAAATATACCTCTAGAGAATATACTTGAGAACTACGATGGCTCTCGGAAACATCCAAACTGGACCCCGCCAATCTTATTGAGTATCCGTGTATTTCACATCCCCATGTGCATACAACCAAAACCAATCTAGAATAGATGTGACAATACCCTAATGGGAGAAACCCCACATAGCTTGGCCCAAACTCGCTCTTTATTTAGTCATTTTAGATAAAGAATTTCAATGCTCTAAAAGAGAAACAAAACGTCTTAGATTGACGAAACAAAAAAGGTTATCAGAATCGGTAGTCAAGGTATCAACTATCAAGGATGACAAAAACGATCATATATGAAAATTAAATTTCATACTCTTACCACCACCCATCGATTTCAAACTAGTACTATTCCTTGGTTAAAAATGAAGTCGGGTTGCAACAACCAGCCTTTTCGACCTTTAAAAGTCGACACTAATACATACATGCATTCACGTGGCGAGCACAAGTCAAACAACATCAATACTATATATATACACCACTATATGATCATACACAACATATGCAATAATATTTACAACATCAAAACATTCACTTTTTAAAGCTATTGCATAGTAAGATATATTCACTTAGAATCATTTATTGAAATGTAAACTAATTAAAGGAATGTGATTAAGATTACACTCACCTCCTAATTTCTTTGCTGAAGACTTGGAATACCTAGCCTTTGATAATGAAGATGAAATTTGGTTTCTTTCTTTGGTTTGTGAATGGATTGAAATGAGATATGGACTTAGGTATTTACAGGTGAAGAGAAGTGTACTTTAGCAATTACCTAACCTCCTATAGCCGAACCAGATTCGACCAGATTTTGGTCCAATGGAAACTATCCGCATGACATAACCCGATTCGACCACATTTTGGTCCAATAAGAGAGTACAAAGATTCAATTTTTCTTCTTATAAGTTTAAGTATAATATTATATGGATAAGTATAAAGGTATGGTCCAATTAGAGAGTAGAAAATTCAACTTTTCTTCTTATAAGTGTAAATATAATATTATATGGATAAGTATACAGGTGTGGTCCAATCAGAGAGTAGAAAGATTCAAATTTTCTTCTTATAAATTTAAATATAATATTACATGGATAAATATAAATGTGTGGTCCAATCAAAGAGCAAAAAGATTTAACTTTTCTTCTTATAAGTTTAAAATATAATATTATATGAATAAGTATAAAGGTGTGCTCCAATCAGAGAGTAGAAAGATTCCACTTTTCTTCTTATAAGTTTAAATATAATACTATATGGGTAATTATAAAGGTGTGTTCATAGGAACACTAGTGTGCACAACTTTTGATTGATGAAACGTCAAAGTCTGAAAAACGATTTTTGGACACATTTTCAATTTTTCTCCGAACTACTTATTTATGTAAGAAAATTTCAAAACAGGTTTTCCTCTATTATTTATTACAAAAAAAATTTTATTTATGTTATAAAATTCATTATTTAAATATTTAAAAATATATTAAATATTCAAGTTCAAAGTTATTAAATTACGGGTCATTACAAATCAACTCCATTCGCCAGCACGAGTCCAACCCCACCTTCGACTCGACCTCCGACATTCTATTGCTACTTATGACCAAAGCCTCAACTAAACAACAAGCCACTGTCATAAATTTCCATGGTCGATCTGAGATGCTGCATATTTAGGGAAAGGCACTCCTCGATCAAAGAAACACAACGACGATCTCCGATTCGCCCCTTGCCTCCTCTATTACCACCAACCCCAAGCCCTAGCCATTGACAAAAAAAGTCGACTACCTCAATAACTACCGCACCCACTATCGCCTATACGTATTTGAAGCGCTCACCCATACTATTCCAACGAATACAAAATCGTCATTATATGATGCCTGTAGCTCTTGAAACAATTTGGGAAAGAGTGGCAGCTATTTACTAAAGGAAGAAAGGAAGAAAGAAGTGGGAGTGAGGAAAAGAGGTGTTGTGTAGGGGTATATATAGTATAATATATATTATATTTTAATTTCTCAAATTAAAATGTTACACTTTTCGAACTCGCACGATCACACGTGACGTTGGATCGCTACAAAACTCGTCGGCACACATCGTCCTATTATTCGGTCCCGATGACACTAGTTTCGTTAAAATCCAAGAAAGTTCCCCGGGATGATAATTTCACGCATTTCGAGACCATTTATCGATAAAAAGATTTTCGGTCACATTATTGATTTATTCAAACTGTTTATTTTTGTATATTTTGAAAACAAATTTCTTATCATTAGTTATTATTTAAATGGGGACTAATAAGGTTATTAAATCAATTTAATCGCATTAAATTAAAGGTTCAAATATTTAAATAATTTAGATATTTAAATACGAAGTGTCCGAAATTCTGGGTTGTTGCATTCTCCCCACGTAGAATATTTCATCCTCGAAATTCCGACACAAGCGGCAAAAGCAACTATCATAAATTAATACTTAACAATATTACAATTACCCGCAAACAAAGCTCACGGTTTGCCCAGGTTCAGAAATCCTCTTATCCTATAAGGAGATAAATAAACTACTAAGCATACATTACGCTCAACAACCTCAGGTTATTACTTAGTCGGTTATTCATTCTATGTTAGAACAATTCGAAGAGTCAGTCCCCAAACTCTCCATAAGCCAACTAAACATAGTATACAAATATTCTAAAGCCCATACGATGTACATATGTCGTCCGTATGCAATATCAAATCTGATCACTCGCTCGATCATATAGATTTCACTTCCAAATTAGTATAGATCACTTGACCTCTTTAATGCGGATTCCAAGCTGGTTCCTTGATTAAACACCTCTGTTCTCCTTACATAGCTATGTACTATGGTAGAAAACTTCAAAATCGTATAAAGAATCCATATCAAGTGTGACGACCCACATTTCAGAAGGTTTAAATCGACAATAATCCACACATGTCAAACTTAAACAATCCGAAACGTAGATAATCAATGGGGAAAATTAAGAAGAAAAAAATAAGAAAAGAAGAAAACAAACACAAAAACTCATAGCGGAATGATAGAATATAATATTCAAATGACGATTCATGAAGCTGTTTACTATACATTAGATTTTAATCTATACCTCATTTATAAGAGTTATATATACATTAGGGATAAATAAATAATGCAGCATAATAGCATGATGCAGAGAATAGTAATAGTAGTAATATACCAAATCTTCACCTTCGTCCTCTAGAGATTAATCTTCAATACGCTGAAAAACTCAGAACTGACCCGAGCATAATAAAAAGACAAAACACACGAGTCAGGACTAAAATACTCTTATGTAAGTCAAATCAATATCACGAAATATAAGTGCAATAACTTAAGAGATGTTATGGGATTTTCCATCTCCTAAGGATCCGTTAAACTATTTATATATAATAGTATATGTTATAATAGTATATGTTATAATAGGTGATGTCTATCAGTAAAATAAATATCAAAATAGCATTAAGGCTTTACATTGATCCACCTTAACACATTTGTACAGTTCTAAACCAAAGTCGTAATGGGCTCATATAGGGATAAATATGACAAGGCACATGAGGCAATACCCAAGGTAGGATTCTACCAGTTTACCCTTTCTGGCTGGTCGTAACCCATCCGTGGCCGACCGCGACAATCAATCCAAACGAAAAAGGTGCACCCATCGAATATGAAATCACAATAGTAATACGATGGATCAACGTCGCTAAAGGTAGCTAACCTCATTGGCCACACATAGGCTCCTGTTTTAGTCATTTTAATTATGAAACGAGTGTCAAAGCCATCCATCATCGTTCTCTTACTTCATTCCAGTAAACATTCGTCAATTCAACCACAACAATCTGGATATCATCCACCGCGTACACAGTTGTTAAAGTGGTTCCAATATTGACATAGAGTACGCCAATAAGAGGCCCCGGTAACTTTAACAACCAAACATCATTTTACACACCGGTTGGTACTTTATATTTCAAAAACAATTCATACTTGACATCAAAATATCATATTCGCTTCAAAATCAAATCCATTTCGGAATCATCATATTCGCTTCAAAAATCAAATCCATTTCGAAATCATCATATTCGCTTCAAAAATCATATTTTACTTCAATATGTTAAATCAATTCGATATATCGATTTCACTTCAAAACTTGATTCAAATTACAATTTTGGTTATAATTCACTTTAACAAAACTCGCATTTAAATCCAAGATTTAAATATAAACATTCCACCCTTTGACCAGTTTGAATTTTTAGAAAATAGTTTAAATAGTTTTAAAATAGTTAAATAGTTTAATAGAAAATAGTTTGAGTATTAAAAATGGTTTATATAGTAAAATAGTTTGGGAAATCAAAATAATTAAATACTAAATAATATAGATTTTAAACCATTTATACTAAAACAATTCATTTGAAAATAGTTTCAAAGTCAAACTGATTCAATTCCAAATTTCCCAATTCAAACCAATTCCAGTTTTCCATTTCGATTTAATCGATTCAATCCCGATTTCAAGTCGAATTCAATTTCAATTCCAAATTAATTTCAATTCCAATTCCAAATTAATTTCAACTCCAATTCCAAATTAATTTCAATTCCAATTCCAAATAAATTTTGATTCTAATTCCAAATTTATTTCAATTACAAATTTAACCATTTCGATTTATATCAATTTCGAGTTCGATTTCCAAAATATTGATTCAAAACACTTAAAATCAAATTTTCCTTCAATATCCAATCTAAAAATCCAAACCTTCAAATATTATTAAATTCCGAGCTCCATTTTGAAATATCGTTTTATATCACTTTTACTTAGCAATATCTAAAGTTCGAATAAAAGTCCAATATTTTAAAACAAATAAATTTATGAAATTCACATCATATTTCAATTATAACTTCAATATATCAACTTCAATTATTTAAAACATTCCTCTTATCAAACTTAAATTTCAACACTTCGATCTCAAGTTCGAAAATAGTTCGATTTCCATAAATTAGATTTTCATTTCTTCAAATACAATCATTTAAATAATTTCAAAAAAAAATTAAATCATTTAATTTAACCAATCCGGCGTCCGTATATAATTCTCTATCCTATAGCCAAGTGAATCAATTAATTCAACTTAATTCCAAGGATGGATATATATTATTTCAATCCAAACTAAATGCCATAGGTATATATTATTTCAACATATTTCTTAATTTATTCAAAATAATTCAATTAATAGTTTTATATACTGTAAATAATATACATGATGATAACATGGTATATCAAAATATGTAAACATCCAAAAATCAACCAATAGCATCCATCATAACCAATCATCCAAACAGTCAATAAAATCCACAACAATTTCATAATTATTAATATCGATATTTTACGGGCAATTAAATTCTAATTCAATTTAACTATCAATTGAAATTCTATCAATTGAGTCAGATGTCAATTTAAATGTCAATTAAACTTATCAAACAACTACCAATAAATTTAAACCACTTTACAATATTAATTCAACTAACATAAAAATTATTTCTATCAATTGTGAGCGTATAAACACTCACCTTTGATTTATTTATGATTTAAAATCCAAATAAAGGACCAAATTTGAATGGTCTCAGAATTCAGCCAAACAAGTTCCATAATGTCTGGAATTTCGATACGAACTCAAGGGAGAAAACCGCACGTCGATCCGAGCTTGTATGCAAAAGTTATTTGAGTTAGAACATTTCAATTTTAATATAAAATAATTAATTATTATTAAATAAAAGAAAAATATGTACATCTTCTTCTTAACGTTCGAATAGCCGAACCCATGCACGCAAATCACCATCTTCATCCACACGCGCTCAATGACGATCGGACTTTGATCCAATACGACCACCGCGTGTGCCTCGACTAACTCATCCTCCACCTTGAAAGGAAACGAACACGCCGCCTCCAATTGCATGATAGAACCCAAAACACGCACATGCTTCCAAGCTGGATTCTGGCGATTTCGTTACGTAATAGCATAGATCAACTGTATGTATTTGAAGAGCTCACCAAGATCTACAACTTTCATGTTGGAAGTTTTTAATTTCGATGAACGGATCGAGAGAAATTAAGGAGGGAAGTTGGTGAATTTTCGGCCATTGAAGTAAAAAACGACCGCCTTGTTTTCTAGGATTTCAGAATTAATAAAATAATAATTTATCTCGATATGCATGCGGTATTTATATAGTTAGGTCAAAAACCGTCCAAACTCCAATCGAGGCATGCCACCTCGAATTTATAATGTTTTACCCCAATTTCGAATGCAGTGGAACCAGTTTCGAGGCCTTATTCGATCGTATGTGGAAGATAGATTTTTCAAGTCAATTGATTTTATCGAATTCCTAAAGTTGATTTCTATGCGTTCCAAGCTCGCACGGCCAAACGACAAGTCTGATCGCTACGAAACTTGAAATCCTACAATAACTCAGTTTTACGAATCCGATAAAACTACTTTCGTCGAAATCCGAGACAATGGCCAAAATGGCTATTTTTACTTGTTAATTAAAATATAAAATTTCCAATTTTTAATTATTCACATTAAATCCAATTTTAAATGTTAACCATCTTCATTCATATATAAATAAAATTTAAATAAATTTTCGATGCCATTTTCATTCTTATTAAATCCAGAATTCCATTATTTAAATAATTCCACTATTAAATTTAAATAAATTAATTTCCTGATAAATCCATATTAATAAATCCTCAAATTTCAAATAGATTTTAGTTATCAACATTATTTTATTTATATCTAAATAATTCACATTAATTTTTCAACTTCAGCTAATGGTTATAAACACCGTCGATACATATAATTTATTTCAATATAAATAATACCCAAATTTCCGAAATTGTTTATTTCAAGATTTTATTCAAGTTCATTTCAGTAATTACAGTATTAAATCATTAAATTTTGTTTTTAACCATTTTTATTCTAATAATTACATTAAATTTAATAAATTAAAATAATTAAAAATAGGGTCGTTACATCAAGTGTTCGCCGTCAAGAATTGAATTAAAATCCTAACTCGGACCGATGAAAATCACCTCGAAATCACATATTCGAATCCTAGATCAAGAATTGTCTTATGAATAAAATGATATCCATATAACTTACGTACTTTATTCTTATTGGTTCCTTAACTACACCAATTTCTTTTTAATTCACATTTACTTTTACGTAAATTATTTTTCATTTAATATTAAAATCATTTATGGAACATTTAATAAAATAGTACTTAAGTGTATAAACATTTTATAAAGACTTATCTTTATTTTTAAAACATTTTATTAAAATAATATTTCATTTTAAAACACCTAAAGACTTAGGTTCATTACTCGTATAATACCCTACCACATCCTAAAAGTATATGCAAAACATTCATATTTATTTTTACTTTTCAGGGATGTTCAATAATTTTTTAAACTTGCATTAACTTACTATCTTTTTAAATTAAGAGTTATAAAAATTCAACTTTTAATTTCAATATTAAATTTTTTTCAAAGAAAACTCATGAACTAAAGACCGGATTTCATTTTAAATCAATTTGAAATAATAATATATATTTATAGCTTTTGTATATCAAATCATACTTTCAGGATTTAAATCAAAATCCATTTACCAAAACAACTCTATAGCAAACTACAATAGTAGCATCCCCCATTTAGAAACTCGAAAATGAACACCGATGATTGCAGTCATCACCAGAATTATTTTCCAATGACATAAGTGAGTTTAGTACTTTTTATCTCCTTTAAAATTATTTTTAAAATATTTCTATCCATAAATACTTTCAAATAATACTATTATTATTTTCTCAAAACCTTAAAAAGACAATTTTCAAAACACCAGGATTTAAGTTCTCAAATTCTCAGTTTAAATCTATTTTTTAAACCATATTTATACAAATTTACTTTCTTATATAATATCATTTCACAAATATTTATTCCAAAATATCTTTCTTTTCTTTAGATTATAAAAACATATATTATTAAATTTAACTTTTAACCCAACATTATCACCGAATGCCTTATAGTCAAACTGTGAAACTTAATTCACAAGGTGTTCATTTTAATGTTCCTATAAATTAATGTAACACCCCTAATTTTTGATAACATTATTCAGGAGATTTAATTAGGTAAAGTAAATAGAATAATATAAATATTAAGTGAAAAGGGGATTGAGATTTGGATAAATACTTAAGGGTCGTGCTTAATAAATTAAATGGGCTTCAGAATGGTTTGAAAGCTAATTAATTCACATAAGGCCAGATTGAGAATTAGCCGCACTTGTTACCATAAACCTTATATATTCTCGTACCTTATACCATTCACATTCATTTTTCTCATTTTCACAAAAACAATCAATGCAAACTAATAGAGGAGCCGGTCATTAACAAAGAAAGAAAAGCGAAATTCAATCTAGGGATTCAAGCTTAGGGGAAGTTAATCTTAATCCAATCTCCTTATCCTAATCAAGGTGAATAATAATTTATACCATTTTCTATTTGTTTTGTGATCATATGTTTACGGGTTTAAGAATAAATCCATTTTTATGATGGTTTGGATGATGATATGCATGAAATAGAATATGTTTGATTTAAACCAAAATATTTAAATAAGGATTTATACGGTTTTAGTGCAAAACTGGTGGTAAATAATCTTTGAATGCCATGGAAAAATTTTAAGATATGTAAAACATGATTTTGGAGTTGGGTCTTAATTTTGATAATTTTCCAAGCTATGGAATGATTATTATGAATTTTCAAAGGAAAATATGATTAATTGGGTTTAGAAATTTATTTCAGAAATTATATTGTGAATTTGGGTTTGAAATTTAGATATGTTATCTAACATGTTAAAAATAAATTTTTGTGATTTTTGGTGATTTTTCCTAAGTGGTTTACTATGAGAATTAAATTATTTTAAAAGGAGGACTTAAATGATTTAATTGTTTTGCTTAATGGAAGGGTTTATTTGTTAAATTAATCCTTATTTTGATCTAAAATTAAGCGGTAGTTATGTTTGTAAATAATTTGAAAAGTTATGGCAACCAATCATATGCTTACAAGTATGTTGGTTAGTTAGAAAGTGTTTGCTTTAATTGGCATTAAATAAGATTTACCCAGAGAAGTGAGTTCCACTTCTTTTTGAAGTGCCTTTCGACTCTAATGCTTCCGCTTCAATTCAGTCGAAACCAACCTAGATCGAAACCAATACACATGGCACCAATGATATTGGTACGAAGTGGATTGGTGAAAAGCGGAAGGCATGGTGTCGAAAGCGTTGCTTCCGATAGGGCCGATACCTTTGCTTTGTTTTAAA
The DNA here is from genome assembly GCA_030737815.1 of Allium fistulosum. NCBI lineage: Eukaryota > Viridiplantae > Streptophyta > Magnoliopsida > Asparagales > Amaryllidaceae > Allium > Allium fistulosum. The sequence goes on from CM060901.1 coordinate 725,129,927, forward strand.
AATTTAAGCATCTGCCTTTGTTTTACTAAAGCTTTCAAAGGAGTCAAAACATAAGCTATCGAAAGGGTTTTTATAAATAGCTTTCGAAGAAGGTTTTCATCTTTCAGTTTTAAGTATAAGCTTTCGAATGAGTTCCTTGTTTATAAAAACAACGCTTTCACAAATGGTGGTTCCGACCTAGTTGAAACTCTACTGCCATTCTTTTGCCTTACCAGAGTACTGAAGTCATCAATGCTTTCAAAGGGTAGCTTTTGTTTTAAAGATGTACTAAGCCACTTCCTAAATACTTTCGAAAGGGTTCAAGGGATTCGAAGGCAATGGCTTCGAAAGGGGTTTCGATGCCATCCTTCAATGTTTTACTTAAAGGTTTTGAAGCTTTTGAAGGATGGTGCTGATGCCATCAAACTTTCCCCAAACAATTTTATATGATGATTAAAGGTATCGAAAGGGATACTTTTATATATATTCACTTTGACCCAAAAGATGTTTTTTAATTAAAACCCAATGGTTTCGAAAGGGGTACTTTCATTAGTTTCGAAGCTATGTTTCTAAAGACTATTAAGTAATGCTTTGATACTTTCGAAAGGTATATTTTGGTTTCGAAAGAGATGATTAATGAGCTTCGAAAGGTATATAATTTGTGTTTTGAAAAGAAGTATTATATGCTTTTGAAGGAGGTTATCCAGGGGTTTTGAAAGTAATGTTTTAAGGTTTCGAAAGCCTTAATTTTCAAAACAAATAACCCAATCTCATTTTAAAGGGATACCATGGCATAATAAGGTTTTTTTTTTGAAATGGAATTTTTGAAGAAGTTTTCCTTGATTAATGGTTTAAAGGGGTTAACCAAGTTTTATATAAAATGATTTCAAGGATATTAAACCACAAGGGTTGGTATTATTATGTTGCTTCTTCATATATGTATTTGAATATATTCACATCGTAATGAACCTATAATGGTACCTTGGGGAAGGGCAGAATAACCAGCTAGGTTGATTCGGTAGTGCATATATATTAAGGATGCTAAAAGATAAATTAAAGATATTGGCATGAGCCAATAGGTTCATAGTAAGCCCATGAAAACTATGTATAAATGAAGATGTCAGGAAGACAAGTTCATAGTTAGCCCATAAAAACTATGATATGATATTGGCAGGGGCCAATAGGTTTATAGTGAACCCATGAAAACTATATCCGAGTTAAGATATTGACAGATGTGAATAGGTTCCTAGTCAACCCATGAAAACTAGGATAAGAAGGAAGTTATTGGAGTTGCCAATAGGTTCAGGGAGAACCCATGAAACAATGATGTTATTAGTAGGGGCCAATAGGTTCTTAGTGATCCCGTGAAAACTATGAAACTGGACAGGGAGTCCCTAAACATTAAAAAGGTTATTACTAAACCCATAAAAATTAATAGGTTAATAGTTACCCTAGAAACTATAAATGAGATAGTTAGTCAGAATGAGTGGGGATGAGAAATCCATAATTGGTTTACTTGTTTGCATATCGTCATATTGTTTTGAATTGTTTTAAACGTTATGGATATAGGATCACAATATATGGTTTTATGAAGGTTTTAGGATACTAGTGAGAGAAAAACCCGTTCCGCTAAGCGGCGTGGTCTCATTAGATATCTAAATGGTTTGAGATGATAGATTATTATTCATACCAGGCTTTATTTCTGACTTGAAGTTTACATTTTCCCTTAAACTCTTGGGTACTCAATTGATTTTGAGTAGTTTGAGAGTTGTGGTTTCAAGTACCTCTTTAAACAAATAAGCTTTCGGAGACGTGCATGCGACATAATAGCTACTTAGAGTTCTCTTTTATGTTGATTCCACTGTGTTGTTGTAAAGGTAAAGTTGTTAAATTGCCTATATGTATACTCTGATCATCCACAAGGGCATCTTCATATGTCGCTCTTGGCGTATGTTGTAATAAATATATTTTCTCTGAACGTGGTTCTTGTATTGGGATCATGTAATGAATTTGAAATGTTTTGAAATAGAATGTGGATCTTATTTGATGTTTTAAATGTTTTTCATATTCATGTGTTTATGTGTATCAATGTATCTAACATTACCGTATTTGATCGCCAAGGATTAATAACTATGGATGACTGTAGCATCCGTAACCGTTAGTTTTAGACCTCCAAGTGGGGGAAGTTACAATTACTGTCTACCCAACCATGGTGTACAATGGTAGATTACCTATAAAATGGTTAAACGAAAACCAACAATCAACAACAATAGTCAACGCTCATAAACTAGCCGAGCACGATTAAGCTAATAAATGAGGGATAAATGGACATCATTAATCCCCACATAAATCAACTAAACTATCAACCTATACATATATATGTATATAACTAATATATAACAAATACATTTACGCTCTTATACATATAATACACCCAACTCATGCTAGGGCATTTCATTACCCTATCTCTTAATAAGTTATGCCCCATCAAAGCCAAGGTTCTCGCTTAACCTTTAGCTCTGATACCAGCTGTAACGACCGCCTTATCGACCCACGAATGTGGACACTAGTACATCCATGGTATTCACGTGCCGAGTACTCAAGTTTTGGAAAGACAGAATGTTAAGGTAAAGAAAAATAAGAAAAGACGACGAACATGAAAAAGGAGAACAAAAACATTAGAATCTCACAACGAAATGATAACATATAATATCAAAAGATAATACATAGAGCCACTCTAATATACATAGCATTTTAAAGTTACTAATCAGATTACTATCATCAGCCTGAATAGTTATAACAACCTGTCCTTGTAATTGCTAATACACACACATAAGGTAATGTTGCAGAAATAAGAATACTATGGTAGGTAAACATCTATCTCCTCTCCAAGAACTCATTGAACATCAACGAACACCTTCCTTTCTCAGACTGCTCGAAAGAGCACATAAGGAATCAAGGGAAAACAAAAGTCATGTGTCAGATACAAGTCTGGTGTGAGAAACTCAAGAAATATGTATACATCATACAACAACACCTTTTGAGACCATCGTAACGGTTATCCCCTCAAAAGAGCCGAACCATCTAATAGGTACATAATGCAATATAATAGATCATGTCTAGGGTGAAGAATATAAATCAGAAAATTGCTATACCACTTGCATCTCACGTCTCAACAATATTAAAGTACAATCAAAATCACTAAGGCGCGTCCGCGTATGGATTTTCTATTGGAGACGCCTTTAGTACCTCGAGGTGGATTTCCTTACAAGGGTCAGAAAGTATCTTCCGAGCATCGTACATCTCCAGATAAAATATACCAATAGGTTAAGTAATAGTTGGATCACCTCTAATGTGTGCTTCAAATATCACCAACTCCCCGCGCAACATATCAGAATCATATCTAGATATGGAGTTGATACACCCTTGAGGTCAGCTAAACCCACTTGGCTATGCCCTTACTTTGTTTTCTGTCATTACCGACGAAGTCATGTTCAACATCCCAACACATAAGCCACAACTCGAACATATCATGGATCCCTAAATGGATTCCAGCATCTCAAACAGATCATGGACCTCCACATGGGTTCGAGCATCTCGAACAGACCTCGAATCTCCACATAGATTCTAGCATCTTGAACAGACCACTTCCAAAGCATAGATCACGTATATGGTTTTGAAGTTGTTATGGTTTTTAGTCATCTCATATAAGTACACTCCTAGCTTACCGGGCGCTCCAAAACCAATCGATGGATTTCCAGTTAACTCAACTCCAGTTCTTTCAGAAGTAAACAGATAATACATAAGGGTGGAGATCATCTTCTATCCTGACGGAATTCTTTTTCATTTGTCCTAGAAGAGCAAGACAGGTTTATACGTAAGTTATATCATCACCTAGTGAATAACAATACCGTATAATCCTCGTATTCTTCTAGATATTTCCAAAGTTAATATGGTCAAATTCAACAACAATGAGAACAGATGGAAACCAAGTCTCATATACTTATCATGTTTCCAACCTTCTCAACTTCCGCTATCCCTCGGTCAAGACAGAAGCTCGGTAGGTTAGAGCATTTTAGTTTCTGTACCATACTCGAATCATCATTCTTAACTCTCACAGATCGAAACAAGTCTACTTTGTCGGCTTTTGTACTAAGTACACGACTAAATACTTTCCATAAATAAGTAACATGCAAAATACGAATAACACACAAGGCATGATCAAGTCACATAAACGACTTTTAATTCCCTTTTTATTTAATTAATACTTTATTAATTAAAACCTATAAAACTTTTATTAATTATTACTCCTTTATTAATTAAAACTTCCTTTACAAGTTAATATTCCTTTATCAATTAAAACTCCATTATTAATTAAAACTTCACTTATTAACTAAACTTCTTATTAATTTAAAACTTAACTTATTTAAACTTGTATATAGATTTAATTTCCCATTATATAGATATATATTTATGTTTTACTATTCACATATTTACTATTTACATATTTACTATTCACGTATCTACATTCATGCATTTACTATTCATGTACTTACGTATTTAATATACTTCAAAAGTATTCATATACTTATCTCAAATGATACAAGTATATTCATAAATCACTTAACAAAATTTAGTTATTTTAAAATATAATCAAAGAGGTTAAAAATAAATGTTACTCGAATACTGTTACTATTAACCCCTTCTCTTTTATAAATTAATTGTATAACTTTTCTATCTTTATTTTAAAAGATTCCCTACTTGTTATTATCTTTAAAATTCCATTATTAAAGATCTAATAATATTTATAATATTTTTCCACCTTAAAATATAATTTAAGGGTTCAAAAATAAATGTTACTAAAACATGTTTACTACAAACCTAAAGCACTTCACACGTAAACATTATCTTTAATAATCCCATTTTAAAGATCTACTTATACTTACAAGGGTCAAAGACAATGTTACTAAAACATTATCACAACAAACCCAATAATATTCATTTATAGTTTTCCTCAAAATATTTGTTATTAAATATTTAATTATATTCCTAATTATAATTAATAAGGGTTAAAAACAAATGTTATGAGAATATTGTTTACTACAACCCAAGGTCATTTACTTATAATTATCTTTAAAATATTCATTATTAAATATCTAATTATATTCCTAAGTATAATTAGTAAGGATTAAAAACGAATGTTACTTAGACATCGTTTACTGCAACCCAAAACCATTTTTATATTTACCATTAACTTTAAGATATTCTTTTTAAAGATCTAAGCATATCCACACTTATTATTCAAGGTAATACACTTTTAATTCAACTTCTCAAAATAATTTATCTTAATTTAATTATTAAAATCCAAACTTCGTTTACTACATTTATAAATACTTAACTTACTTTTTTAAAACTTATACATATTTACTAAAAACTTTTTAAAATGATGCATATATTTATATGTACATTAATTTATTTATAAGCTGATATAATTAATAAAATTCTAATATAATTTAAAAGATATTATATTACATAAGCTTTTTAATACTTTAATAAAATCTTTAACTAATTTTCTAAAAGCTATATATATTTAAAAATACTTTAAATATACTAATACTATAGTTTAAAATGTTATTTTAAATATTACTTAAATGCTTATTTTATAATTTATTTAAAAACCGTAAAAACATATTTTATAATATAAAACACTTTACTTTAAATATTCAAAAATAATTATTAAAAATATATTTAAACTTTGAGATTTTTTAGTAATAAATACATTTATAGTATTTATTAGAATTGCAAAGAAGCCCCTAGGATGTCTTTCAAAGTTAACTTTAAAAATCGCTAAACACAAGGCATTTTCAAAGTGCATCCATAACGATCTTTTCGCTTTTAGCTATCACAACGTTGTTTCACCATTTCTACAACTTTCCAAACCAATTCCTTTATGTTAAACACACCAAAACATGTGTAGAGAGCAACCAAACATATATTATCACAATATATTCACATTTTAACCAATTTAACATATGTTAAATACAAGGGATTTAAAACTGCGTTTATAGCGACTATTTTGCTTCAATCATTTATAATGCACTTCAACTTCACATATAAAATTTATAAAACATGTAAACAACAATTTTTTGCCATGTTTTAAGTTATAGAGGCTTATAAGAGAGATTATACTATATATAATGTTGTCGCTTGCTTTTCAAAGCAAGGAGGGGTTCAAAAGTAATAACTTGCACTGTTATCTATTTTAACAACAACAAACATACACACAACATTATAAAATATAAATGGCGAGTTAACTCACATAACCCAAAGCTAAACCAAGGCATAGATAATTTCACTACGAGTGCAATGGCAAAGACATCATCTCGATTGGACCTCGTATGCAAAAGTTATGAATATTATAAGAATTCGGATTAAAAGAATAATTAATTAACTGATTACTAAATCAATTACCTCCTTTTATCTAGCTTCCCTCCCAAATGCTCATTGTACACACACATTACCCTATCGTGCATGACCCAACAAACAAGACACCTTCTTTCCTCCTTATTTCTCTCTCTCTCTCTAATCGATGAAACTATGCACCGCCGCCTCCGACAAACTCCACTTTGCGAGAGCTCCATATCCCATCCAACCATGTCAGGTTTGACATCCTCCACCTGGTTCGACCTAAAACTCCTCCTTTGGGCAGTAAATGTTGCATTTTTCCTCGTAGCTCTGGACCACTCCAAACCAACGCCGATCGACTCCCCTCGCCACCATGAGTCCAACCCCACCTTCTATTCGACCTTCGGCATCCTCTTGATACTCATGACCAAAGCCTCTACTATATGAATAGCCACTGTCTCAAATTGCCATGGTCGATCAGAGATGCTACAGATTTGGGGAAAGGTGCTCCTCGATCAAAGCAACACAACGGCTCCGATTCACCCCTCGCCTCTTCTATCACCACCAACCCAAGCCCTAACCGTCAACCAAAAATGTCGACTACCTCAACCACTACCACACCCACCATCTCTTATACGAATTCGAAGCTATCACCTATATGATTCCAACGGATCCAAAATCGTCACTGTTTGATGCATGTATCTTTCAATACAATTTGGGAAAGAGTGGCGGCTATTTACTGAAGGAAGAAAAGAATAAAGGAAGAAAGAAGAGGAAGTGAGGAAAGAGGGGTGTTTTGTGGGGGTATATATAGTATAATATATATTATATTTTAATTTCTTAAGTTAAAACGTTACACGTTTCGAGCTCGTACGATCACACTGGACGTCAAATCGCTATGAAACTTGTCGACACACATCGCCTTATTATTTTGGTCCCGAGGACATTAGTTTCATCAAAATCCAAGATCGTGTTCTGAGATGATAATTTCATGCATTTCAAGACCGTTTATTGGTAAAACGATTTTCGATCACGTTATCGATATTTATTCAAACTATTTATTTTTAGAAATTTTGAAATAGATTTCTTATCATTGGTTATTATATAAAAGGGATTAATAAGGTTATTAAATCAATTTAGTTACATTAAATTCAAGATTCAAATATTTAAATAATTCAGATATTTAAATATGAAGTGTTCGAAATTCCTGATCGTTATATGGTTGTTGAGCAAACTCTAGCCAAGGCTGCTATGTATAGTGCAATTTAGTACATCTCTTAATGGGTAAGATAAATGCTAGTATTTATTGAGCAAACTCAAGGTACGAGCATCTATATTTAGGCTACCACAAAATGATACGTCAGAGTGACCCTCATTGCTTGTTGAGAAAACTCAAAATGATAGGGCAAAAACCATGATTAGGAGTATATAGGATATAGCCTATAAAGTGTTATCCACCACTCGTGGGGCTATGGATTATTGATAAAACTCAAGGTCACATCCCCAAGACAAGTAGGCCTTAACAGACATTAGAGAAATTGGAAGGTTTCGATTTTCTCTTAGGATTATGAGAAATATAAAATATGGTAGGTCCTTGTTAGATAAATGAAATGGAGCACATTTAACAATCTAATAAGTATAAGGATGCATGTAATATTATAAAATGTACTAATATAAATTTTCATAAAAAAATCAATAAAATGTTAACTGATTAAGGCATACTCAGTGAACTAAAATTAAAGATTATAGAAGAAACGTATATTTACCTGAAAATAATTCTTTTGGTATGTAGTCACTTTAAAGCCCAGGATAACAAACCAAGTGTGCAATCAATTTAAAATTTTCGAATCTTGATCCATTTAAGTTTCAACTTACCTAATACTTTTTATTATCCATAAGAGTATGAACTAAATAAATAATACGTGAGTATGGATAATTGATTCATATTTGACCAAATAACATAGTTATATGGTGAACAATATTCTTTGATAATATACGAATTTCAAATAATTGTTATTGAAAAAGCAAATAAACTTAATATGAGATTGTATACTTAATAGGATTGCATATATTTTTCTTTTTGGAAATAGTTCCAGACCAAGCACTAAAGATAGTTCCAATTAATTGAAATGTAAGTTTGGTCTAACTAATTAATTGCAAGGTCGATATCCTTAATTTGCTAAAGTTAAATGATAACAATTAAACATTGCAATTGCATTGTGATTTCGTGGTTAGGTTTTCTCCTAAAGGTATTACCTTTGAGGAACGAAAAATGGAATTTTAATATGATAGTAATAATGTTTGTATTATTGGGATGAGTTGATGGTGACTTCACCTTAGATTAATAAAGAGACACCGGTGTAACGACCCGTATTTTACTTATCGGAGGATCGTAAAATAATTTTATTTAATTCAATTGTGGTCGTATATTTCGGGATATGGTTTTTAGGGTTGTTTTACACATCTATGATTTTTTCCAAATTTCTATGCGACCATTTTGCCCCTGGGAAATTATTTAGGCTATAACTTTTGATAAAAGCTGAATTAGATGCTCTCACCTGTTTTAATGCTTCAGGATGGGTGGTTTCCAATTCCGTAGAATGGTCATATAGAAAAATCGGATAAGTGCTTAGGAAGTTATAGCAATTTTAAGTTTTAAAATCGGTGAAGTAGAATTAGAAGGGGATTAGTGGGCTGAATTAGCAAGCCCATTAGTCTAATCAGGTTTGGCTATAAATATGAGGTGAGAGAGACCATTAGAAAGTTTTCCTCTCGTTTGATATCAGCCCTAAACCCTAACTCCTCTCTAATTCTTCATTCATCTTATTGAATTTCATCTCAAATCGTCTCTAATTACAAATTAGAGGCTAGATCTTCAACGAGGAGCTTGATTTCATCATTTGGATTGTGTCTTCATCCGATTTTTCATTTTCCAGATCGAATCTTCATCATATTTCATTGGTTTGATTGGTTTGGGGTGTGGTTATGATCTCTCACTGATCTACGATGGATTATATGTTGTAATTAGGTGAATATATGTTAGAATTGCCAAATTAAGCTATAAATTGATTAGGTTTAGGTAATTTCAGATTAGAAACCCTAAATTAATCTAATTAAACAGGTAATTGGGATTAGATCATTGACTAGTGTTATTTGTGCATATATAGATATGAAATTTTATGTGTTAGATTATATCTATGCTAGAATTGTGATGGTAGATTGAATTGGAGGATCTATATGTTCATATTAGATGTAATTGGATGATTTGCTATGTTCGTTCACTATTATGTTTGAATTACTTGTTATGCTTGAGTTGTTTGCTAGTGTTGTGCTTGTTTTAAGACTTAGATTGGTGATCAGAGCATATCAGGAGCAAAGTATGTCGGATTCGCATGAAACTTGAAGGATAGGCTTTGGAGCATCCAAGGAAGACACCATGAAAATTCACGATGATTGGAGCAAAGTATTTGGATCGATACCGATCTGACTCAATCAGATCGATACCGATTTGAATTTTTGCACCAATCGAAGTGAGATCTAGGGGGATGGTAGAGCATGGGCTCCAACGATGCTCTATGAAGTTGGATCCAAGTATAGGCCAAGTGTTGAAGATTGGATGGATCATCTTTGTTGGATCGGCTATGGTGCATGAAGAGAAGACCTGAAGGCTAAGAAGGATGGATAAGGGTCTATGGCATTTAGAGGGAGTGCACTAAAGGCTGTAACAGAAATAGAGTCCAAAATGGTTAAGTATTTGGATCGGCACCAGCCCAATTGGATCCGATCGTTACCGATCCAAATTATTGGCTCTGTTGAATGTGAGATTGGGTTCTAAGGCATCAAGGGGAAGTGCACTAGAGGATTCAAGAGAAATGAAGCCAAAATTGGCTATGTATTTTGATTGGCACCGATCCAAATAGGTGGCTCTATTGGATGTGAGATCCAGAGGGGAGGTACTTGGGTCGTATAGGATCATGTTGGAGATGGTGGCTCGTTGATTGCTTCTACGGTTTGGAAGTTATAACATAATGAAGTTTTGGCTCTTTAGTCGAGGGCTCGGATAAGGAGTAGGATCGAAGGAGTTGATATATAGTTCGGGATGGAACAAGGCTATGCTATAATGGATTAGGTTGAGTGGCCAGACTCGTGCCCAGAAAAAGGATTAGAGCTATGAAAGCTCTTAAGATTTGGGGGTGCCAAGGAATCATTAATAACTCGGAATGTTCTGGTTGTATTCAAGCTGGGGTACTATATGTGGGGGCACCCGAGGGCTGGTAGCACCAATCGTGTATCCTGGACCGCTCCGAGAGGGTATAGTGTCAAATAGTACAGAGGTACTGTAAGAGACAACCGTGCTGGGTTTCGGACCTGAAAGTATGGAGGAACACAATCGAGAACCGTGATTTCCATTAGACTATGGCAAGCGAGGACGAGGCCATACGAGTTAGCATATAATCAAGGCTTTAGCAGATGATAGCTAGGTACTGGTTGATGGATGCTATGGTTGCTATTTCTCTTAGTAAGCTATCATCTATAGGAATACTGGAGAAGGGATTGGGAATAGGGCTAATGGAGGAGGCTGCTTAGATTCTTCTATCCTGTTCTATTACAGTATCATATTGTTGTTTATTTTGAGTAGCATGTTATATCTATTATTATTGCAAACTCTTTGGTTGCAGGGACATGTCAGGTATAGTTTTGTGTACCTGTCTAGTACCGAATTTTCCAGTATATCTCTTGATAGTCACTTACTGCTCACACCAGATTGTTGTTTGACCCAAGGTTTTATGTTTACTCTTATCATCTTGGGTACTCCTAAATGAGTAGACTAGATGACATGTTTGGAGTTGCAGTTTCTGTACGAAGATGAGCTTTGAGGAGCTATGGTATATTATTCTATATTTCTATTTTCCGCTGTTTGTTGTTATATACTCTGAGGGATGTAGTGAGGAAATGTTGTACTGAGTTATTATTACATTTGTATCATAACTAATGATGTTTTAGTAGAGATGTTATCTTTCATTTGTTATGGCTCGTTATATTTCTATTGTATATTTTCTATATTATATTTTATCCATGCGTTGTGAGATATGCAACGGGTTTTCTGCTTTAAATTTCAACCTTGATGATCGTCCTATATCAGCCTGGCACGTTTACAGCATCTTTTAGGTCATTTGGTGTGGGTGGTATGGGCGGTCATCACAATCGGAATTGGAATTATACTAATATTAGAAGATGTTTAAAAGGAACATGAAATAAGATTTCAAGTTCTTGTAGAATTGTCTTTTATAAGTTCTATTTCATATAGGTTTTAGATACTGGATTAGAAATCTAGACTGTAAATTTGTTACAGCAATTGAAATAGAAAGCCCATGGTAAAAGTGATAGAACTTCACATTGTCGATATTGCTATAGTAGTGGCAGAAGTAATGAGAGATCATCATATGAGTTTTGCCGGTGGATGCATCTCAGTTCGAATAGATAATTTCAATAATACTAGTATTAATTTATGAAATAATAGCTATTTTCGATCTGATCGAAAATAAACACGGGTTATCTGTATATGATATATAATAAACTTGTGAGAACATGACATGAAAATATTCGTATACTTGACTAAAGTGGTATGTTGGCTTAAATTATTATATAAGTATCTAAATATTAAGTATACTTAATTTTGGAAATTTAGACTATGTTGTTGACCATTGAGATATACTATCCCATATATATGAAGAATGTCTTTGTAAGTTTGTGATTGTGAATAATGATGAAGAGTGCCTCGAGTGATTGGTAGTAGTGCTCATATTCAATGGGAATATGCACATAGTACTTACAATCTTAGTTGATATCATGGAGTATCTTAATATGCCACCCCAAACGAGTTTGGGCCCTAACAACCATTATGTTTGGTATAGACCAACAAAGATATCATAGTCTAACTACAAAATCAAATTCACCTACTTTATTTTTGCCATTGAAATTTATGAGATACATACTATGTATACCAATACATCGTGTAAAATTTCTATAGTATACATGGAAGTAAATTTTAAAACATGCAAATGAGTTAAAAACAATTTGATATTATTGAATAAACTGAGTATATTGGATAAAGAGTTCTAATAAACACCTAAAGTAAAATATGGGTTTATCTCAAATGTTACTCCTCCTCTATTATATTATGATGTATAAGGAGAAATCAAATTGTAAATTGATTTACATGTGTAAAGTTGAGTTAAATCTTTCTTAAAGGATATGTATCAATTAATAGATAAGTATATTGATCTGGTCTAATCTAGAGCCAAATTTACAGTTTTTTATATGACATGATATAGAAAAGGTTTCATTTTAAATAGTTAAGGTGCAAATTTTCGACATACGTTTAGAACGTGAATTGCATATTGTCATGAAAATTATACTCAGTTTTTTGGAAGCTTATTTAATCACATTAAGAAACAAAATATTGTTTTAAGAAATAAAATGGTATTTGAGTCAAGAGGTTGCACGTACGGTTCGTTCGTGAGAGATCATGCATGGTTCATCGTAAAGGATTTTTGGAGCAACCAATAATTAAAATTAATGGTAATGTGTATGACTTAGATAAGATCCAAATAATGAAATGAAAATAATTAGATAATACAGAATTAATCTAGCCAACCAAGGACATAACAAATTAGATCGTCTTGTAAGGAGTCCTGTATGCCGAAGAGGAAATGTGATTTTCTTAATATAAGAAAATAAGATTGAATAGCAATCTCCTTAGTTGCTTACAAGTTGTGATAGCATAAATTTTTCCATTTGGCGAAATGTTCGTAAGATAAAGAATGGATTCCAATCACACCAACAAAATATGTTGTATGAGGTATATCCGATGAGATATGATCCATTAGATGAAAATAGTTGTAAGTCGAAAGTTATACTCCTATTAACCAATAGGAAATTAGGAAATGATTTGGTCGATTTAAATGTTGTTTAACTCTATTGATGCGAAGATCAGATGTCTTAGGATTAGTGGGAGCAATGAAGATATTATGAATTTGAGATTAAATTGTAACCTTAAATCAAATATATAAAAGCTATGCATATTGACTTGAAATAAAACAATTGATCGGACTCCAAATGCAGAGGAAACATGTCCCTATTATAAAGAAAGATTGAAAATGTATTAAACCATTTCTAAGACTATAAATAGATAGCATGACTCTTGACCATAAAAGATTTGACATAAATGTCTCGTATATGTGATATATATATTGAAATAATAGCATAATCTAAAACATAGCACATAATACCAGTATTAAAATTGTTTAATATGCATTCCAAAATATAAATATTCTCATGGAATGAGGTATATGAGATACCTTATGCATTAGAAGTAAGTTCCATCATTTATGTCATGTACTTAACCAAAATTGCATATGTATTTGATACAATAGGCAAATCACAATAAGTCTGAAAACTTACCAAGTGAAGTGTTCTTGGATATTTATGAAATATCAGGAATTGTTTATGAAATAATGAAATTCTTGTGAAGGATGCTCATGCAAAAGCTTCATTGGAAATATCAATTATGGTGATAAAATATTAAAATTTTAAAAGTTTCAACCTTAACTAAGGTCTTATGATGGAAAGAGTCCCAAACGAGAAAGTTTTCGCAAGTTCTAGCAGGAGTAATGCATCACCTATTATAATGCCACAGCAAAATATTTATAAACAAAATTATAGATGAAATAAATATGGTTTCCTTGATTGAGTGTACAATGACATATTGTGACACCGATAACGCAACGTGGGTTGCAAAATGAATCAAGAACACATGAAAAGACATGATACATTTTTTCTGATTGCCACATGATAAATAGTTTATTGAATGGATAGATAAAGCGCCTAATATAGTAGTTGTAATATAATAATACATATCCAATTATAGAGGCCCAACTCTTGGTCTGATCCTGGACGATCAATCGATCAAAAGGTAATGCATTGTGGATTCAAAATTGCCCTAAGGGCAGATAGGAGACTGATAGTTAAGGGGGTATGCCCTAGAGGCAATTATGTGACTTGTTACATATCCTAATTTTGAAACAAATATCGTTCATGTTAACCCAAAAAATAGATTAACGCCCTGGTTTAAGTTTGAAAGCATCGGCCTTGTTTTGATAGAGCAATATCGCAAATAATAGATAAAGAAATAGAACAGTAAAAGAAAGAAGACACAGAATTTTTTATAGTGGTTCGGCTTTTATTGAAGCCTACGTCCACTTTATATTTTTATTATAGACTGATTGTTGTTACAAGAGATATTTGATTACAAGGCTTCGATTATCTTTAGCTAGATTGAATCCCCAGAGTTGGAATCCACTAGAGAATCACAGTGAATCCCTTTGGAGATTGTTGTAAGGGGGTAGAGAGTGAAGAATGTTTCCAGCAGAGCTTCAGCAACCAGTCCAGAGAAGCCCCCCATTTATGTTGCAGGTAGGTTGGTATTCATAGAGAACAAAGGACTTCTGGGCCAGGTCTCTCATCCACTACTCGTAAGTAGGTAAGGAACAACCCAGGGAGGTTTGGCTCGCAAACTGAGGCAAAACCATGGGTCGCCAGCGACCCATAGACTTGGCTCGTTTGCGAGCCAATGCCTTGGCCTCTTTTCATTGCATCCTTAGTTAGGTCATTTAAAGATTCGAGGAGAGGCATGGGTCGTTGATGATCCAAGCACTTAGGATTTTCCTAGAGTTTGGAATTGGAGATGTTTCCATAGTCCTTTGTCGTCATTGTTTCGTTTTGATGATAATTTATTAGCTGTTTGCACTCAACTGCTGATTGGGCTAAAAGAATGTCAATCTCTCAGCTTGGCTGATCCCAACCGTCGCCTTAGTAATATAGCTTGGCTCTCGTTAACTCCTTGTCTTAGCTTTTCTGGTTAAGCTCTGAACCATTCTGATAACATGAAGTTTTTTTGTTTCCTATTAGTTCCTGCTGGGTTAAAAATCCGGATAACATTTTCCCCCCAAAGTACATCTTTGTTGTAAACAAGGCGTGCTCTGAAAGTTATCGCCTTCAATATCCATCCGTTGATTTCCAAGTGGTTGCATTGGAGTTTTGCGCATACGTAGCAGGTCATGCTGTTGGCCACCTTGCTTTGGGTTTGACTGCTATTGCTTGCCACAACAGATCATATTTATGCCCGTAGATTCCCGACCATGCTTTGAAATGATAGATGAATGTCATAGGGCGAGCTCGAGGAAAATTATCCCCAACACTATGGGTCACTAACGATCCATTTGCGTATGGATCGCTAATGATCCATACTGTGTGAAAATCACCTTTGGAGATTAGGGCCGCTAACGACCCATGATGGGTCACAGGCAACCCAATCCCTTAGGAAATTTTCATGCTTCATTCTTTCTGCCTACTTATATTCGAACTGACCTAGCTCCTTCATTCGACCCGAACCTTTGCTTCTTCACACGTCCTAATTCCAGCACGATCCAACTTCAAGCGACTCATACTCTTTCTCGATCCGATCGATTGCCCCTTTAGATCCATCTCCATGCCACTTAAGCACTTCCTCGTGAAACCCTTGCTGATCCATAGACTTGGTTGTTGATCCATTCGTTGAATCCAAAAACCTTAGCTCACTTCTGAACTGTAGCCGACCCATCTCCTAGCTTGCCAGCGGTCCATCCACGTCTCGTTGATTCTACATCTTTGATCTCTCGTGTATTCTTGAATTCAGTCAGAGGTGGGTTTGCTTAGTGGCTTGCTAATTACTGTGTTTGTGTTAATGATTTGATGATGAGTTTCCATTTGCGATGTTGATTGCGAGAAGTTCGAGTCAATTGCGGTTTAATGGAGGAAGATAGTAAATCGAGACTTGAGTTGTCTCCCGGAACGACATTCAGGCTTTGGCCTAATGCTTGACACATCTTGCTATCTTCGTCCATTAGACCAGAATTGACTTGTGTCCATTTTCGCAGCTGTTACTGTATGTCACATCACCAGTCGATCATGATTCTTCCACGGAATTTGGATTTATTCTTCTTGCTTGTTGCACGCTCAGCGTTCTTGTAGTGAGAAGAGATTTTCGCGTCGCTTCGGATAACAGATCATTATCGATCATGGATCGATAATGGGTAAGTGCACAGGAAGTAGAAACAAAAGTTGAAAATGGAATGACACGGGAAGTTCTTTTCTTCTTCCACTGTGAGCAAACTATCTACATGGGATAGGGCGTTGGCAGTGTATCGAGCACCGAGTTTATCCCATATAGATTGCATACTGCACTTGCCCCAGTTCGCACCTGAAATCCGACATGGCAATTACAAGTTAATGTTTCTTCAGAATTCAAGTGTGGTAGGGGAAGCTATTAATTTAGGATAGATTTACCTGACCGTTTCCGGACGTGAGTTCTGTTATTTAGGATGAAGCAGCCATCCGTGTGTCGTAAGTCAATCGAGGGAAGCCCGGCGCTCTTAGAAGCCGAGTCGTCATCCACTTTATAAGCTCGGTATGGCCGGTTAGACCCGGTTGGGCCAATAGTGGATCGTACGCCTCCCAACTTTAGTGTTTTGCTTAATCCGCCCGAGAGAGCTTTGTCGGTTGTTTCCGCCAAGGTCCATCATAACATCTGTGCGCAAAACGTAATTCTCGAAGAGGATGTTCGTTTGCCAGGGAAGGACGAATTCACTCATATGCCTCCTCTGGGGTACACTGCTTGCCACCGATACATGTGTTTGAATGGGGCCGTGCCT
Organism: Allium fistulosum; assembly: GCA_030737815.1. Lineage (NCBI taxonomy): Eukaryota > Viridiplantae > Streptophyta > Magnoliopsida > Asparagales > Amaryllidaceae > Allium > Allium fistulosum. The sequence continues at coordinate 725,147,062 of CM060901.1, forward strand.
CCCTTCAACAACTTTCTCTGTAAGACTCTCTCGAACCTGGGTATTGCCCCATTTCAACTTCATCTGAATGGCTACGCCATCCTAACTTGCATGCATGTACTTTTTATGTGGGCATTCAACCGTGCTCCAATTTTTGTCGAGTTGCAGTACTTTCTGGTGTTCAAGTGGAGAGATGATTGTCCCTCCTTGATCATAATCAAAGCCCAGAGAAATCAAAAAATCGTTGAACGCTTACAAAGCAAATTATCGCAATTCAAGATGCAATATTTCTTTGTCGGATGCCCTGAGGGGTTCAGTCGTTGGTGGACGACAGGGGGTAAGCTTCCTTTTATTCATTGAGCTTTTGATGTGATGCACTAGAGTTCCTAACAAATCGTATGTCTCTTGCAGTTATTCCAAGGCCAAACAGAGACACGGTACTCAATGAAGTTTGTCAGACTTTAAAGGCTATCGATGCCGAGGAGAGAAGCGTTAAAGTATTACTAACTGATGAAAATTGCGTCGATATGGACTACTGGCTCCGAGTAGATCAGCCATTCAAGTTGAAATACTTCCTCCCACTCGATCCAGAGTTCATACGAGATCTATTTCCTCCTCCCACGATTCCGAAGAAGGTTCCTCTCAAGAAAGAGAAAGCCCGTCCGGAGGATCCACCGATGAAGCCCATGAGGGAGAAGAGGCTGTTGCGACTGGATTAAGCGGCCCAAGTAGAATGCCCCCAATTCCGGAGGAAGCAGAAGAGGAGTTCAAATAAAGAGAAGGCAAGGCCATGTTGGACTCGGAAAAGGAAGAGGGAGAGTTTGAAAGTAGTAGTGATGAGTCCACTGCTAGTGATTACTTCTTGTCTGAATCCGGCGGTGGGGACTTAGAGTCTTGTGATGAAACTCCAGGTATGAGCCCCGTTCTTCCAAGCTTGCCTTTCCCTAATATAAGTGATGAAGGCAAAGCTCCAGAGTCCGGAAGGCATCGAGACTCCCCAAGTTGGGACGTCGGAGCGGAATTCGGGGATTTCAGCGACGTCTATGTTAACTTTGATGAGCTCATGAAAGATGATTATAAATTTGTTACGGCGCCTCCCAGCTCGAGTGATATCGCGCTTGAGGTCAGCCCGGTGCTGCCCACAACAGCCGAAGTTAGTCCGATTCCACCTATGATGGCCGTCCGTCCTGGTTCGTAATGACGTTTTAGGCTTGCCTTAGAAACAAAATACACGTCACGCTAGGATCACACTCACTTCCAGTCATCTCTTCATATTAGTTGTGCTACACTCACTTTCATTCTTCTGAGACCTTTTATGTATGCCTCATTCCAAGTATAACGAGGGAACGAGGCTTTTATGACGACTTCGAAGACTTCATTGATTCACAGTGTTTTCCAAGCGCTCCTCTAGCCGCCATAAATTCCGAGAGATGGAGGAGGAATACATGTGAAGGAAAGAGCTCGAAGCTGAAACCCACTTCCAAGAAGAAAGAGACCGAGCTCGACCATACAAAGGCGGGTATGAGAAGAGAAGATCTCTTGAGGAAAGAGATGAACCGTCAAAGAAGTCAAACTTTGAACATCACCCTCATTCTTTGGAGCTCGCTTCGAAACACTCTTCCGTGGGCTAAGACATTCCCATCACTTCTGCCCTAATTCTGCGTCTAACTTATATTTCCTTCATCTTCCATCGTCACTGCCACCCTTGGTGCTTCTCACCCGTCGGAGGCCTGCCTACTTTCTTCCTTTGGGCCCCCCTAAACTTGAGGCAGTGCTTCCTGGTTGGTTTATAAAAGGGGTTAAGTTTGACCTAGATCTCCACCCTATTCACAAGGATTCCTACATGCCGCATCTCCAAGCTATTTAGAGTGACCTAGAACAGGCCGAAGGATTGGAGAAGCTCTGTAAACAGCTGGCGGATACGAATAGAAATAATTATCAGGAGATCCTCTCCTTTGAATCAGAGAAGGATGATTTTGGAGAGGGCGTTGGCCAACTGCAATGCTAAGATTAAACAGCTGGAGGAAGAGAAGGAGGCGGCCCTTCGTGAAAGTAGGAGGAACGCCGATCTGATGAAGGAGTTGAAGGATGCGAATGCAAAAGTTGAGATTGTCTGGAGGGACGAGATTAAGAAGACTCACGCAGAGGAGGCCAAGCTGAAAGAAGAAGTGGCCACTTGTAACGCTATCATCGTGGCTCAGAGGAAAACTATCACCGACCACGATCTGATTGTTGAGGGGCACAATAAAACTATTTCCTACCAAGCCGAGACCATCGCCAAGCTACAAGCTCAGGCCATGCAGCTTAGTGCCGACAAGACTGCCGCTGAAGTTGAGAAGGCGGCCGTGAAAGGGGATTACTTAGACCTCTAAAATGCCTTCGAAAGAAAAATGGAGAAGCTGGATGCGACAATTCAGAAACGTTAACTCTCTGTTGTATCAAGGAAGTCTCAGCTATCTCGGCCTGAAGTTTCCACGCACTCCTTAGTTTGGGAGGAAATCTTATCTCGTTTTGCCGACAGCGGCGATGTTTATTCTAATCGAGAGTTGCAGGATGCCTATCTTAATGACGAATCCAAGAAAGCGTTACTTGAGGGCCATGAAATTCTCCGAGTCGAAAGAGAGAAGGAGGCCATCGATGCTGCCTTAACGATCGCCACCGACGTTCTTACCAAGCCTTCTATTTCTGACATGGGCGAATTATCAGAGTAGCTCCATGACTAGCCAACAAGTTCAGGACTTGAAATTATTCCTCAGGTGGTGGAGCCATCAAAAGAAGGCGAAGGCGGTGAGATCTAGGTCATTATTCTCGTTTGTTCCTCTGGTGCAGGTAACGTCCTTGCTTCCTCCGAATTCGGGAGCTTCCAACTTATGTTGCAAGAGCAGGAAGAATTCAATGCTTTCATTGTTGATCTTATAGGTCCTTCCACTTTTCCCGTTGACGTGCTAGCTACCTCGGCGCCTGTGCCTGCTGCCATTTCCACATCTTCTGTGGTCGTTTCTGTCCCTGTTCTGGTTTCTATGTCCGTGTCTGGTTCGCAACAGGGACCGGAGGCTGAAAAGATAGCTACACTTCATGGCCTGGACGACCCTTCTGTGTCGTTGGAAGGCAACATAACAGCAGCATAGGCTAAGGAGCAGGAGACTCAAACGGAGCCACTGTAGAATACTCAGCATGAGCCGGTTACCGTCAAGAGGGAAAGGTCAAAGTGATCAAAGCCTCCAAAAGCTCCCGCAAATCACGAAATCGAAAGACGAAGGGATATGCTTATGAGAAGGCTTCGAAGGAAGATGAAGACATTTCCACCGAGCTATTTGTTGACATTACCGACGGTGGCACCACTCCTGAGAAGAAGCTGCTGATCAAGGGCGGAAAAGGGAGCGGTGGAAAGAAACGTTGAGCGGCTTGTGTGAAGGCTAACTTGATTTTGGTCAACGGCTTGCCGGAAGATTGCCTTGTTTACGTTTCTTTTTGAGTCATTATGTTCAAGTGCAGAGTCTGCACTTTGCGCCTTTACTGTGGAGTCTGTATTTTCTTTTTGTTGGCCGGTGTTGTATGGGTATGGCCCCCACACTTTGACCCTGTGTACAAAAAATTATAAACAATATATTGATATCTTGACTGTACTCTTATCAGTTTGTTCACATATGTTTTGTGTACTTGTGCTTGTTTTATCTCATTCTTTTCTAGTTCTGTGACTATAGCCAAAGCCCTTCGTTCAAAGTAACAAAACTTTGAGATTAACAGAACTTAGAAATCGACAACACTTTGTAAATTAATAGAACTTAGAAAGCGTTATTGAGGGCCATGAAATTCTCCGAGTCGAAAGAGAGAAGGAGGCCATCGATGCTGCCTTAACTACCGCCACTGATGTTCTTACCAAGCCATCTATTTCTGACATGGGTGAATCATTAGAGCAGCTCCACGACCAGCCAACAAGTTCAGGACTTGAAATTATTCTTCAGGTGGTGGAGCCATCAAAAGAAGGCGAAGGCGATGAGATCTAGGTCGCTATTCTCATTCGTTCCTCTGGTGCAGGTAACGTCCTTGCTTCCTCCGAATTCGGGAGCTTCCAACTTATGCTGCAAGAGCAAGAAAAATTCAATGCTTTCATTGTTGATCTTATAGGTCCTTCCACCTTTCCCGTTGACGTGCTAGCTACCTCGACGCCTGTGCCTGCTGCCATTTCCACATCTTCTGTGGTCGTTTATGTCCCTGTTCTGGTTTCTATGTCCGTGTCTGGTTCGCAACAGGGACCGGAGGCTGAAAAGATAGCTACACTTCATGGCATGGACGACCCTTCTGTGTCGTTGGAAGGCAACATAACAGCAACAGAGGCCAAGGAGCAGGAGACTCAAACGGAGCCACTGCAGAATACTCAGCATGAGCCGGTTACCGTCAAGAGGGAAAAGGTCAAAGCGATCAAAGCCTCCAAAAGCTCCCGCAAATCACGAAATCGAAAGACGAAGGGATAGGCTTATGAGAAGGCTTCGGAGGAAGATGAAGACATTTCCACCGAGCTATTCGTTGACATTATCGACGGTGGCACCAATCCTAAGAAGAAGCAGAAGCTGCTGATCAAGGGCGGAAAAGGGAGCGGTGGAAAGAAACGTCGAGCGGCTTGTGTGAAGGCTAACTTGATTTTGGTCAATGGCTTGCCAGAAGATTGACTTGTTTACATTTCTTTTTGAGTCATTCTGTTCAAGTGTAGAGTCTGCACTTTGCGCCTTTACTGTGGAGTTTGTATTTTCTTTTTGTTGGCTGGTGTTGTATGGGTATGGCCCCTACACTTTGACCCTGTGTACAATAAATTATAAACAATATATTGATATCTTGACTATACTCTTATCAGTTTGTTCACATATGTTATGTGTACTTGTGCTTGTTTTATCTCATTCTTTTCTAGTTCTGTGACTATAGCCAAAGCCCTTCGTTTGAAGTAACAAAACTTTGAGATTAACAGAACTTAGAAATCGACAGCACTTTGTAAATTAATAGAACTTAGAGAATTTTTGTTTAGAAATTCATAAAACTTTAGAAATTAACAGAACTTTGTTTTAAAAACCAGTCATTTTAAAAATTCTTTGTTTGGAGTGACAGAACTTATGAACTTATTATATTCACGTGTTTCTGTCCAATTACCGGTGTATGTCCCCCAGTTTACAGGGCTGTTTACTTCAAACACTTTTCAAATAACCAGTAATTTAAGGTTTAGATAATCTTTATTGAAAATTTGGCTAAGTTATAACTTAATTTTCCTTTTTTCGGAAGTTTTGTAACTTTAGCATGTAATCCAAGCTTCTTGTGATAACTTAATTGAGGGTAGTTTTATCCCTTAAGTGTCTAAGTTGAGGCTTTTCATTTGGTTTGTAGCATTCCAATTTTGTTGGAGTTATGCTCATTATTCCTGAGTATGGGAACAGTTGGCGCTAGTTATGAGATGCGTGGTTTTTGGTGCTCCTTGGCGTTGCCTATCTTCGGGCCATGCGAGGAGCGTGTGTTTTAGTGCTCCCCGATGCTGCCTATCTTCGAGCAGGGTGAGGAGTTTATGTTTTAAGAATCGGTGCATGATTTTTCATGCTCCTTGAATTTGCCTCTCTTCGGGCAACATGAGGAGTTAGTGTTTTGGAATTTTAGTTCGCGACTTATGGAATGCGTGGCTTTTAGTCCTCCTCGGTGTTGTCTATCTTCGGGCAACGTTAGGAGAGCAAGTTTTAGAGGTCAGTGCACGACTTACGAAATGCATGGTTTTTTGTTTTTCCTCGGTGTTGCCTATCTTCGGGCAACGTGAGGAGTTATTATTTTAGTGCATGACTTATGGGATGTGCGGCTTTTTGTTTTTCCTCGGTGTTGCCTGTCTTCGGGCAATAGGAGGGGTTATTATTTTAGTGCACGGCTTATGGGATGCATGCTTTTTAGTGCTCCTCAGCATTGCCTATCTTTGGGCAACTCGAGGAGTGTTGACTTTAGCCTTCTCGATGTTTCCGGAGCAATACCGATTTTTAGAAGGCTAAGATTGGGTTCTGCCAATCTAACGGTTTGAGTCGATTTGCTTTCGTCGACCTGGTGGGTAATCATTATGAACACGGTTTTTTTGGTTTAAGAAGCAAACTTTATTAAGGAAAGCATGGCATTTTTTGCCTATGTACAATGCCCCCGGTATCTCGAAAAGGCTTGTTTGCTGGAAAATAAAAAATACATAAGATAGCATTCAGACAAAGTAACAGTGAAGCGATTCGCTATTCCATGCTCTGGGAACTTGAGTTCCGTCGATGGTTTGTAGCTTGAAAGTGTCATCTCTTAGCTTTTGATTAATGACATATGGTCCCTCCCAGTTTGGTCCGAAGGCCCTCGGAACGGGGTAAACTCGATTGAGCACGAGATCTACCACTTCGAAGGTTTGATTGTGAACTTTGGAGTTGAAGTATAGTGCGATCCTTTTTTGGTGGGTGGTGGTTCCCAGCTCTGCTTCTTCTCTTTTTTCATCAACCATATCCAGTGATTTGAGTAGGAGCTGCTCATTTTGTTTTTGGTGAAATTCTACTTTCAGTGCGAGGGGACTTCTAATTTAACAGGAATCGTTGCTTCTGAACCATATGCTAGGGCAAATGGAGTGTGGCCAGTTGCCGCTTTGTTGGTAGTTCTGTAATCCCATAGTACGAGTGGAAGTTCATCAACCCAGTTTCCTTTGGCTTTTGTTAGTCGCTTTTTGATATTGGACTTGATGATCTTGCTGATTGCCTCCACTTGCCTGTTTTCTTGCGGATGAGCCACTACGGAGAAGCTTTTTTCGATTCGAAAGCGTCTGCAGAAGTCTTTGAACTTGGCACTTTCGAATTGAGTTCCATTGTCAGTGATAATTTTTTGCAGCACACCAAACCTGCACATCATGTTTTTAGTAGCAAAGCTAATAACTTTTTTTGTGGTCATAGTGGCCAACGGTTCCGCTTCGGCCCACTTTGTGAACTAATCTACAGCAACTATAGCATATATGGCCCCTCCTTTTGCTATTAGTAAGATGCCAATCAAGTTGATCCCCTATATTGCGAACGGCCATAGACTGACTATCTGTATTAGCTCCATTGAGGGAGTTCTCTTAATTTTGATAAACCTTTGGCAGCGATCGCATCTCCTTGCATGATCTGTAGTGTCGCAATTTATCATTGGCCAGAAATACCCATACCGAAGGACTTTCTTCGCAAGGGTCTGCCCCCTAGTTTGGTCTCCACATTCGCCTTTATGTACCTCCTTTAGGATTCTTCATGCTTCATCATCGGTCACACACCTAAGAAGAGGGGTTGTGAATCCCCTTCGATAGAGTATCCCATCCTGTATCATGAATCCACTTAGATAATCCTTTGTCAGCATTATCCATGTATCTGGTTCGACGGTGGTCTCGAGAATCCAGTCTACATCCATTTCGTCTATGCTTGGGTTGGTTAGAGTTTCAATCGGGACCAACCCTAATGACTATGCTTCCCCAGAACATGCCAGCTTAGCCAAATAATCTACCTTGGTGTTTTGCTCCCGTGGGATGTGAGTTTTAGTTTAGTGCTTGATGTCGCTTAGCAGTTCTTGTACTTTGGACAGGTATGGGGCAAGGTTTTCTCCACGTGCTTGGTACTCCCCTTTCACTTGACAGACGACTAGTTGAGAATTATTGTAAATGTGAATTGGTTTTATCTTGAGTTCTTTCACAACCTTCAGTCCAGCGATTAGTGCTTCGTATTCTTCTTCACTATTTGTTGCTGGGAATTCCAGGCGCAAAGCATAGCTAATGGCTCGACTACCCCTGCTCCCGAACAGAAATTGTTGGATGCGCCGTCAACGAAGAGTTTCCATTGGGTACTTACTTCTAACTGGACTTCTTCCTCATCATCCCTTATAGTAAATTCGGCGATGAAGTCGGCCAACGCTTGCCTATTGATGGCTTTCCTGGGGTGATATGCGATGTCATATTGACTTAGCTCTATATTCTATTTGAGTAGCCATCCGAAAGTTTCTGGCTAGTATAAAACTTTCTTCAGGGGTTGGTCAGACAGTACTTTAATTGGATGAGCCTGGTAGTATGGTCGTAATTTCTGGGACGTGATCAAAAGGCAATACGCTAGCTTTTCCAGTTTTGGGTAATTATTCTCAGCCCCAGTGAATCGTTTGCTAATGTAATACATGGGCCGCTGGATTCTCGCTTCTTCTCGCATGAGAGCGGCGCTCAACCCATGCGGGGAAACTGCTAAATAAACAAATAGGTCTTCTCCACCCACCGGCTTTAATAAGATTGGGGGAGCTCCCATGTGTCATAGCAGTTCCTTGAAAGCTGTCTAACAAGCTTCACTCCATTCAAAAATTTTCTTTCCTTTCTTTAGTGCATCGAAGAACGGTATGCACTTGTCCGTAGCTTTTGAGATGAATCGACTCAGCGCTGCGGCTTTTCCATTCAAGCTTTGAAGTTCCTTCTTACTTTTAGGGGCTTGGACTTCCCGTAACGCTGTTATTTGCTCTGGATTTGCTTCAATGCCCCAGGCACTTACTATAAATCCTAAGAATTCCCTAGAGGCCATTCCGAAGTGACACTGAGCGGGTTGAACTTCATCCCGTATTTTCGGAGTATCTCAAACATTTCAGCGAGGTTGTCTAGATGGTTAGCAGCTACTCGAGATTTGACCAACATGTCGTCCACATAAACTTCCATAGACTTTCCAATCTGGCGTTTGAACATAATACTCTCTAGCCTTTGGTATGTAGCCTTGGCATTCTTTAACCCGAATGGCATTACTCTATAGCAATATAGTCCTAAATCAGTGATGAAGCTGGTGCTTTCTTGATCTGGCTCATGCATCAGGATCTGGTTGTAGCCCGAGTATGCATCCATGAATGATAACAATTCATGCCCCGTCGTTCCATCCACAAACTGATCGATTATGGGGAGTGGGAAGCTATCTTTTGAACAAGCCTTATTTAGATCCGAGAAGTCAATAAAAGTTCGCCATTTCCCATTAGATTTCTTGACTAAAACTGAGTTCGATACCCATTCAGGGTAAGTTGCATCCAGGAGGAAGCCATTAGCCATCAACTTATCAACCTCCTCCCTCAATGCCTTGGATCGTTCGGGGCCCAGGCCGTGCTTTTTTTGCTTTACCGCTGTGAATTTTAGGTCAATATTAAGCGCATGAATGCAATTTCAAGTGATACCCCGCACATATAGGAGTGTGCCCAAGCACATACGTCCAAATTGGCACGAAGAAATCTGGTTAGTTCTGGCCACATCTTGTTTCCAAGTTGCGATCCAATTTCCAAGACCCGCGTTGGGTCATCCACACAGATTGGGACAAATACCTTCAATTCTATCGGTGCTACCCGGTCATCCCTTAAGCTCTTCTTTCTAGGATCCAAAGCCTTGTCGAAACGGCTATGGTCTCCAAGCTAGGGGCGGCTCTGTAGTTGCTATTCGGAGGTTTCATAGATATGGAGGGTTTTCCTTACATCCTTTCCTTTTTCCTTTCGTCTTGACTCACACAATTTCGTAATGTAGCATTACCGGGCGGCGCTTTGATCTCCTTTCACAATTTTGACTCCGTGTTCTGTAGGGTACTTCATTGTAAGGCACCATTGGGCCAGTGCTATTCTGAAGTCGGCTAATGCTGGCCATCCCAAGAAGGCGTTGTATGCTGACATTTCATCCACGATCACAAAAGTCTAAATGAGGGTGACCCTTCGCTTACCCTCTCCAAGCTCCACGGGTAGGTCAATTGTTCCCACCGGTTGATTGGGTAAACCCCTAAATCTTTGTTTCGCACACTGACGCACTTTTCATGCCAATCTTCATTTGATCGAAAGTGCGTTTGAAGAGAATGTTAACGGAGCTACCACTATTAACCAACACCAGCCGAACTACAACATGTCCAATTCCTACCGTCACCACCATCGGATCAAGAGTTGGAGCTTCGATCCCTTCGGTGTCCCGATTTCAAAACACAATATCATCATTCAAGACCCTTTGCATCTTAACTGGGGTTACTTCTTCCAAAGCCAAACATGATTCCTTCGGAGCATGCTTCAACAAACTTGCATACCGCTCCATTTCTCCCCAACTTCTTTGCGCGGGATGAGGTCCCTCGGATATTGTTCCGATGATGAGCCTATGGTCAGTTTGTTTCGGCCCATCTTCGCTGGTTCTTGCTTGATTCCTTTGTTCTCTTGGGTGTTGAGGAGTTGCAGATTGATCGAGGTTTTGCGGTTATCTTACGTACTGCTGGAGTTTGTTATTTTGGATCAGTTCCTCAATGAGGTTTTTTAGGTGGCGGCATTCGTTTGTATTGTGGCCATGTGTCTCATGGAAGTGGCAGAATTTTCGTGAGTGCTTTTACTGCTCAGTCGCCTCCTTTCTGTGTGGACTTTTGCATTCCTCAGTTTCTTGAATTGCCAGAAAAATGTTTTCCGGTGTGTCGCTTAGGGGAGTGTAGCCTTCTGGGCTAAACCCTTTGAGCTTTTTATTGCTGCCACTACCATTCTTCTTATTAGAGTTTTAACCTTTTCTCTTTGAATTTCCATCTTTCACGATGGTCCCTTCAACGGTCCGAGAAGTGTGCACATTTTGATTCATTACTACATCGCTTTGCCTGGCGTTTGCCGGTTGCACACTTGTAGACTTCCCTTCCAATTCTTGCGCTTCCTCCAACCTTAAGTACTGACTTGCTTTGCGATTGAAATCATTCCTGATGGTAGGTTGCTTCATTTTAATCCACTTTCTAAATTCAGTTTTGGGGTGAATAGCACGAACTAATGCCATAAAAACCATGTCTTCATTGGGGTTGCTGACTTCTGTCACCACGGTGTTAAACTTATTCTGAAAGATTACAGTGATTCGTTACGCCCTTGGAACAACCCGGATAAGGACATGACGTCTTTTGGCTGCGCGGTATGGAGTCTGAACTGATCAAGGAACCTTGTCGCTAGTTGGTCAAAAGTAGAGATGGATCTTGGTGGAAGCCTAGTGAACCACATTGATGCAACCCTTTCGAGAAAGATAGGGAAACATCTGCATCGAACAGCTTCAGAGGCATTTGCTCCATCCATATACCAACTATAGTTGTACAAGTGAGGTTTCAGGTCCTTGGTCCCGTCATAGGACGGAATAGTTGGCATTGTGAATTTTTTTGGATATCTCTCATTCAAGATTTCATCGGTGAAGGGAGTCCGACTTGGCGTAGATCGCATTCATTATCTCTTCTATCTTTACTCTCCTCCATTAATCAGTTACCCATGTCCGCTATGTATGCCTTTGATGTCCGGTAGTCCTGAGGACGACGATCAGTCACTGCGCCAAGTTTTTGACTTTGCAAACGGTCTTAGTGAGTGGGCTGAAGCCTAGGCTCTCCTGTCTTCGGGAGAGCTACTCCTACAGGGTCCCGTAGGCTTGTGGTCTGTCTAACTGGAGTAGTTTGGATATTCCTTGCATTATCAAATGCATTGGCATTTTCTTCTAATTTGTCGTCTTGCTCTCCGTCCTCTGAGTTAGAAAGATCCATAGCTATGTCTTCTACAGGGGTCTTTGCCCCTTGACTTAAATTCAGGATAGGTTGCCTTGTGGTGAATGGAGTACTTGCATTTCCATCGACGTTTAGTCCTGTTGTCACCCTCTTTTGTCCCTCTTTTGTGGCTTCTTTCCATTTCTTTTGTGTAGACCAAAGACGGAGGAATTTTCTTGTTGGCAGCCATGGGTTCATGCATAGTTCTTGGAGCGGGATTCAATTATAGGGTCAGAAGAGCATTAAGCTTATCCTTTAAGGCCTTTTGGCTACTTTCCATCTTTTGATTGATCTCATCAACCATTTTATTTAACTCATCCCTGGTAACAACTTCATGCTGGCTGGAGGAGGCTGACGCCTGATTCCTTAAGTTGGCGTCATTTACTTCAGTTTGTTGGGGATTAACATCTTCTCCAACTACCACTTCCCCTATGGACCTTCCAAAGGCAGTTCTTCTTCTTCCAAGGGCGATTGGTTTCAAACAGTGGATTCTTGAAGCAATAAGGATCTAACTTCTGGACCTAAGGGATCCAAAGTAGATAGCTAGATCTGGATCTTGAGTTTAATTCTCAGTGAAAGCACCAAAATGTTAACCCAAAAAATGGATCAACACCCTAGTTTAAGTTTGAATGCACCAGCCCTGTTCTGACAAAGCAATATCACAGATAACAGATAAAGAAAGAGAACAGTAAAAGAAAGAAGATAGAGAATTTTTATAGTGGTTCGGCTGTTAATGAAGCCTACGTCCACTTTATAGTTTTATTATAGACTGATTGTTGTTACAAGAGATATTTGATTACAAGGTTTTGATTATCTTTAGCTAGATTGAATCCCCATAGTTGGAATCCACTGTAGAATCACAGTGAATCCCTTAGAAGATTGTTGTTATGGGGGTAGAGAGTGAAGAATGTTTCCAGCAAAGCCTCAAAAACCAGTCGGGAGAAGCCCCCGTTTATGATGTAGGTAGGTCGGTATTTATTGAGAACGGAGGACTTTTAGGCCTCTTCATCCACTGATCACAGGTAGGTGAGGAACAACCCAAGGGGGGTTTAGCTCACAAACTGAGGCAAAACCATAGGTTGCTAGCGACACATGGTCTATGGGTCGCCAGCGACCCATAGACTTGGCTCGTTTGCGAGCCAATGCCTTGGCCTCTTTTCATTGCATCCTTAGTCGGCTCATTTGAAGATTCGAGGAGAGGCATGGGTCACTGATGATCCAAGCACTTAGGATTTTCCTGGAGTTTGGAATTGGAGATGTTTCCATAGTCCTTTGTCGTCATTGTTTCGTTTTGATGGAAATTTATTAGCTGTTTGCACTTAGCTACTGATTGGGCTAAAAGAATGCTGATCTCTTAGCTTGACTAATCCCAGCCGTTGCCTTAGTAGTATAGCGTGGCTCTCGTTAACTCCTTGTCTTAGCTTTTCTGGTTAGCTCTGTACCATTCTGATAACACGAGGTTGTTTTATTTCCTATTGGTTCCTACTAGGTTAAAACCTGGATAACGATTCAAAATAGATATACTTTTGTTTGTTTTCTGTTATATATAATGTTATATTATGATATAAATAATTGATTAAATAATCATTTAATATATAAATAGAAAATCCACATAAAAGTATTAAACGATAGCATTTACAAATGCTGTAACCTTGAGTATCAAATCGTAAGTCAAAATCTTTATCTTCTCTTATCCCTCCCAAGTCAATAGCTTCATCCTTTAGAAACCCTAGACTCGCCTCAAAAATCAAAAACTAGCTTTACAATGATAAAGAGTCAATGAAAGCCTTTATTGATTATACATAATACACAAATGTAGTTTCTAGTAGATTCGCAAAATTTGATGATTTTCCTTCTTATGACCTATTTCTCTTTGTATGGAAAATGGTATTTTTGGTTTAGTTGATTCTACTCAACATATTTTTCATTGTTATCCTACTATTATTAAACAAATTATGCGAATTTAAATAGGAAATTTACTAAGGAAATGATGATCAAATTTTTAGTAGTGGGAAAGGCACTATTATTGCTTTGGATGAAAACTTACTAAGTGAAATTTTGGGTTGCAAAAATTATGAAAGTGATTTTTTGAAAGAGGAAACTAATTACGATAGTCATGAGGTTTTATGTTTAAAAATGATATGGAAATTGAATTTAAGGGAAAACTCTACGTCCAAAAGCAAGGCTTATGAATTTGATTTAGCAACAGAGATAACTCCTTGAACTAGGGATTGTAACAATCTTACTTCTAGAGTTTGCAAAGCATTGTTTTGAATTTTTGCAAAAAGAAATATAAATTGGGCATAAGTCATGCTTTCCGACTTTGTAGCCAAAAATGTTCCTAGAATTGAAAATGCACTTTATCATGGAGTGTATTTGACTAGAACCTTTAGTTATTTTAGAATTGATTTAAGTGGAGAACTCACTTTCAAAAGAAATATTTTTGACAAGAAAAATCTTTCACTTATGCACATCCGGTATGAGTTTGTATCTTATGAAACTCTTGTAGAAAAAGCAAAAAGATTCACTATAGGGGACATTGTAGAAGAAATATGGAAGGAGAGGAATAATGAATGGAAATAGATGAGAAGGAAGAAGGGAGGATGAAGAAACTTCTCTTGAGAGCATTGAAAGGAAGAATAAGCCAAACAACTATGATTTACAAAGAAATCAAGAAAAACTTCCTAAAAATCAAAAGAAGCTTAAGAAATCTTTAGCAAAAAGTTTTCAAAACTCTCAAGAAGATGGATAATTGCTTTAGGAAAATCATGAGAAAACTTGGTGGTCACCCTCCATCTTTATCTACATCATTCTAGACTTTGTATCTTTTTAATAGAAAGGTGTATTTTTTTAATTATGTAATTTTCTCTAATTAATGCAAGCATTTAAAACTATGATGATTATGCATATTATATTTTAGGGAAATGTATAATAAAATAAATATTTAAATAAATATATATAGACAAAAATAGAAAATAAAAGACAAATTGAATATGCTGGAAATGGCATATATGTCGATATACATATAACCATATGTCAACATACCGGTAACAAATGTCTATATGTTGATATACACTATAGACTATATCGATACATAATGATAAAATTAATTTTTTAAAGTCAAATTGAAATTAGTTAGTTATTTATTTTTATGAGAATTGTTATGAACGCTTTGAACACTATAAAAATGGTAAATTAGACTAGAAAAATCAGTCATCTTCTTCTAACATACCCATTTATTTCAAAGAAAATATGAATGAAAACATGGGGAAACTATGCAAAACTTTAAGAAAGCACTTAGTACCATTCCAAGGAACCAAATTTTTTTTGGAAATGAATAAAAAAACATATGGTGTATGAATAAGAGAGAGGAAATTTTCATCTTTTCACTGCTTTTCCAATTATGTTCTCAAAGGAAATAATGCATATGTTCCTGAGAGCATTGGATATGGAGAAATAGCAGATAAAGACATGGATGTTGATAAGAAACTTCTTGAAGATTGGGAAGTGATCTCAGCTGATCACATCTTTGGCCCTAACAAAGGATGGATTGAAAATTCTCCCATGAATTATTAAATTTCAATATCCAGAAATTGTTTCTGTTTGTTTATGTTTTTCTTATGTTTGTATATATATATTTTCATTCCCTTTTGTTTAAATAGCCAGTGTACAAACTATGTTGTATAATATAAGTAGCCTATGTAAAATGTTTATTCTAATATTATTATTTATGTTCGTTTAAAGTAAAAAGTCTATAACTGCTATGCTATTCGTACTTACTATGCCCAACACCTCATCACTTTATATGCTTTAAATGTCATAATCACTAGTATCCTCATATATATAGTGGATTAGTTATGATAACTATTGATTTAAGATAACTAGATGTGTTTGTATAAATATTATATGAGTAGTTATAAATATTATGAATACTCAATGTATTAAATGGTAAATAAATTTCGTACTGGATAACAAAACAAACCCTTATACTTATGACATATTCAATGAATCACTTACACACCCCATTACTCTTTTAACATTCTAATATCTTTATACAAATTATTTTATCTCATTTTGTTGATGACAAAAGGGAGAGAAAAAGATATAATAGTCAAAATGATAGGGGGAGCATTAACATAGTGGGAGTTAATAGATTCAAGGGGAGTTAAATTTATATTTGTCTTATATTTTATCAAAGAATATTTAGATGGTTGCCATCATCAAAAAGGGGAGATAAGAAAAGGGTATAATATAATTGTCAAAAAGATAGGAGGTGCATTAACATAGGAGGTGATAATAGATTCAAGGGGAGTTAAATTTATATTCATCTTATATTTTATCAAAGAGTATTTATAAGGTTGTTATCATCAAAAATGGGAAGATTGTTAGAACCATATGCATTGGTTTTGATGATAACAACCAGATAAATGTTAGTACCAATGATTTTCAAATTTTCATATGATATAGTATAGGGACTATGGTAATCTATCAAGATAATGTAGGATAATCAAGTAGAGATGTAATACATTAATCAAGGCAGATCAATGCAAAAACTCCGGTACGAGACCAGGTAGTTAAAGAGGAATCAAGGAAATCAAGAGGAATCAAGAAGATCAAGAGGAATCAAGCAGATCAATAAGATGAAGATGAATCAAGAAGTCAAGGAGATAAAAAGGAGATGCTTGGAGAAGAAAGGAGACTCAAGAAAAAAGGCTGGAAGAGCACAAGACAATAGTCATTTGGTTTTATATATATCGAATCGCAGAATTAATTATTAAAGATCCGTAGCAATTTTTTGAGTTCTCTCTTTTAGAACTCTTTATTTTATTCCCCAATGTTGTTTTATAAAATTTCTATTTTATTTTTAAAAGTTAAAAGAGTTCAATTTTTTATTATAAAGAATTGTGTTTTTAAACTAGGATATCGACATATCCTTGTAGAGTATGTCGACATACAAGCCGTTGGATGTAATTTTTAATTTTTTATGAACGAACACTCCCTTCCACCTTTTGTGAAAATACACTTTTCTTGATCTTCCATGTAAAGGCTTTGGAAATTGAATTTATAACATACATCTTCATCGTTTCTCCTACTCTCTACATTCCTACATTTTGCATAAAAATCCTATTGCTTATATATACTTATACTTTGCGAATCTACTCTCTTTCTCTCTATTTCATTATGGATTTGCAACCTACTAAAAAAAGTTAAAGAGCTTATATTCAATTATTTACCATTTACACTCTGATCTAAAAAGTCAAAGAGGTATATAAGAAGCTATATTGAATACTACTTGAAATTATGGTATAAGGATTTGATTTCTTGTAGATATTAGTTTATTATTTATTTATAAAGTTGCATCCTGCCATCCATAGAAATTTAGGATTGTATAGAGGTGTCCTACCATTGATGAAAAGTTAGGTTAGGTGTTCCTTCCATCTGGTTTAATGACAAGTAGGTTAGGTGTGTCCTGTCACCCATGGAAAGTTAGGGTAGGTGTTACTTGCCACCTGGTTCAAAGTTAAGTTGTAAAGGTATGCTTGTCATCCGTGGAAGTGTAAGTTGGTTATTGTGAAATTCTATATATGGTACATGACCATGTAGGATTGGAGATCCAAACCATTATAAAAATCTTTATGTCTTCTCTTTAATTTTACTGCTTTTATTTATTGCATTGATTATATTACTGCCTGTGATTCTAATTTTGTAGTTTTAAATTTGATAATCACAAAGTAAATTGATATAGGTTTAAAAACACTGTTCCCGTTTAGCATTACATTAGCCTTAAGATACATTATGCATATTATCAGGGCAGCGCATCATATAACCCACATGTCGTAGGGGAAATTTTGTAATTTGGTTTATATAATTGTACACTTAACTCTTATGTACAAATCTTGTTCAAATGAAAGTATTTTTTGTTTCTATTGTATTGCATATATTTATAACTAAACATTGATGAATAAGTTTTATAAATATAATAAGAAATTCTTAGGAGTGAATATTTAATAAACCGTAGTTACGAATGTGTTCATGATCGTGAGTAATGAATTAGTATATATAAAATAATTATCTTTAAATGTTTCTAGTCAAGGTGATTTGAGAAAGGGATATTGATTCACCTACGAGACAAGTGTACATATCCCACTCCATATGATGGATGTGATTTACGCATGGCCCTCAGGGACACTAAGTGATTAAGTACTCGTAGTTATTGTGCATTTACTATAAAAAAAACTCATCGAGAGTCTTCTATAGGTTAGTTATATTTAA
This sequence comes from Allium fistulosum, assembly GCA_030737815.1. NCBI lineage: Eukaryota > Viridiplantae > Streptophyta > Magnoliopsida > Asparagales > Amaryllidaceae > Allium > Allium fistulosum. The sequence goes on from CM060901.1 coordinate 725,164,842, forward strand.
ATAAAAATAGAGGAACACGCATGATGATCTGTAGTGGTCTTTTGACTTGAGAGTATTGTAAATCTTATTTATTGTGGCACTACTTTGATAATGGTTAATCTTATGATATAAGTTCGTGTTATGACCATAATTGGGTACCAGATTTGAAACTCGAAGTGAAAAAATAAAACCCAGGAGACAATTCTTCTCCTTCGATATAAAAGGTAATATCGCTGAAATTGGTTTTTGACTCAAAGTTAGAAATCTCTAGCTAGAGTAAATTCAGTTGATCAATAATTTTTATCCATTGTACTAAGTAACTCGGAGCTCAACTTCTCAATAAAATAAGGATATTATTAGGGTTTTGATTGATGGCCTAATCCTAGATGTTTAAGTGACATAGTTTAGGCAAATAGTCAAATGTGCACAAATATCATTGCATAAGGGTGCGTGTAATAACCCGCACCCTAATGGGCCTTAATTTTCGCTAAATCGAAAACCCAAGTTCACCAAACTATGGATCGTTGGTATAGTATCCCGAGAATTAAAAAAATAATTGCTTATCAGAGCACTATCGATATATCTCACAATGTAATAGTAAAGTATAATAGAACATATAGTTACCGACCAAGGTTGAAATTTCCAATGTATTGTGTCCTTGTCAGTGCCGAGCATGCTTAAGGAAACGTGTCCTTCAATTGTTCCTGTCTTGCACTAGTACCGTACCTTTAAAGCTATCCTATGGGTTGTAATGAGGAGGGGGTCAGAACAACGTTCCGGTGACTAGTGAATTATAAATTTTACACATAACACTAGTTTATGCCGATTGTCTTCTATTACAAGTTATGTCTTTTAATTTTACTTAGTCGTCTCGACTCCACAAATCAATACGATATGCCCCATTAACTCAAAGTAGACCATAATTACATACATATGTATATAAATATATAAGTACCACATTCCACCTTTGCACCAAGATACTATCTCGCTAGTATCCTTAATATGGCACCACGTCAGGGTCCATCATCAATGCAATATCATGTTCATATGGAACTACAGCTCATATTAAGACCACCATAAAATTACGCATTAGAGAGGGGTACCTAAAATGTCGACTCTTCAGTGTGCCTCATCGTCTTCATCTGTATCCACCTCTCAATGGTAGTTTACACCTCATTGTGCGTCTTATTTTGCCTAGTACGACATCACAATAGCTTAAACATATTTTATCTTTCCTTGGGGATTTACTACTTGTATGCTTCCTATTCTGGACATAGCTCCACTGATGATAAAGGACTCGACTCCTCGGAATACCCCATTAGTTTTTGAAAGAACTTTCATTGGTTAACTATCCTTTCCCTAACAAAAAAACTAGCAACCAAATGTAGCGGTGAATTACCTAATATGACCTACCCTAGTAAGAGGCATAGTCTTTTAGGTGTAACCCTGTCTTTCCCGTTGACCATGCAGGACCAATGACGCACTCAACCTATGTACAGTTCCTACTCCTAATTTGGTACCAACACATACTAACATAGCGTCGAGCCACTCACCATCCTATTTAGATTGCCTAATGCAATCAGGGAAGTACCCTCCCCTTAATTTAATGAAGCAGACTCTACTGAAGGTATTACTTCACCTATACGTAAGCATATATACTCCATAGGTCTTACAGTTGGATATGTCCCATATCAGCATAATGTATACACAACTGTTGATGGCTTCTTATGGTGGGTAAACATCTATTGTGTAGCACCACTGACCTCACATTTCTAACCCATTCTAATGACTTGTCATTTTTATCCATTTAAGTTATTTACACGTTTATATAATTCACACCCATCATAAATGCATGGTTAAGGCTATGTATATATATGTATGTTTTTATAAATACACACACACACATCTTCATTCATTCTTATTTAATTACCGTGCCTCTACTATTCACTGTTGACAATATTTCTTTCCATGCATTTGCATATTATTTAATTTAAGATCATTTATCACTTTCTTTTAAATATCTTTTCTCATTTACTTTCCCTTACCCTCATTATTTAACTTCCTATTTCTATTCCTTTTTAACCTTCAATTCTGTACCTTGTTTTAGAGGACTATTTATACACTTTTTATTTTAACTTATGACTTGTCTATCTTATCATTTCTTTTTATTTCACTTCTATTTTACTTATATTATGCATATTCTTTTCTTAGACTGTTTTTATCACATTTATAATTCATTTAATTTATACTTAGAGATTTTCTGTATTTAATGCATTGGAATTACATTTCTCCCAAATAGAATGGTTAACACAGTAAATTTCTATATCCTATCCAAAAAGGGAATTTGTGTTAGGTTTGGAATTACAACGATAATATCATAGTTATTGAAATAGATAGTACAAAAAGGTAAATATCCCTATTTTATACATCTCTATCTTTTTAGGTGTATTCCTTGTTATCAACCGCTACACTTTTTATTTATAAATTCGAAATTTGATAATCTATAGAAATTTATGTTGTAACATGCTATATAATTCAATAGATTAAGATACAACTTAAATCCCTACAATTTACTATGATAAATCAATTTACATTCTTATAATTTTAGGGGACTACTACTACTATATAATAAATTCAGGGACTATTAATACCCAATATTTTTTTAGATTTACTAACATGCAATATACAATTCAAGTTGTCAATAACAGAATATGTGGGCAGGATTTATAATTTTAATTCACATATTCAATTTTAGCTTATAACTCCAATTTACATTTCAAGCATACAGGAATAGATTTGAAACAATATAAATCTAATATTATATAAAAATATATAATTTCCCACTCACCTTCTTAGCTTTTCAAATCTCCAAATCTAATCCTTGTTATTCCGGTTTGATTCCTCTTTATCCTTATTTAGATTCATACACTGCAAGCGTATACATATTTATTAGAAATCTATATTAGAAAAGAGATTTGGAATTTGATTTATATTTTAAATCCGGATTTACAATTTACCTTGGCTTTAGCGATTGATTTGAACATATTCTCTACCTCAATCATCTTCAACGATTCTCCATTTGTATATACATATAATATATTACTATTTCTAAGAATTGAGAATTTGGATAAGAGGAAATGGCGGAGCTCTGGCATTGCTTCGAAAATATGAGTTTAGAAGTGAGGGTCTGGGTCTATATTTATAGGGGTTCAAAGCAATGACAGCCATTAGATTAAACTATATTAAATCCGGACCATTTGGCCGTGTGCTATTGTCATTTTGATACAACTTATAATCGATCGCTTATTGCCTTAGGACGACCGTTACCAATTGACCTGGGTGCATTATGGATAGACCCATGGCTTTTTTTACGCGTTAATTAATCAGCGTCGTTTGATTTTATTTGTTTTATTCCTTTGTTAAACCACCGTTATAATTTTCTTCCCATTATCACTTTTTTAACGTTTAAGCTAACATTAACTGACAGTAATTAGCGTTAGTTAATTATTCTTATTTCCTTAAATACATATATAATTATTTCTGATTCTAAAACTTCAAACGTTAATAACTTTTTCGTTTGAACTCCGACCGAAAAACTTATATATGAAAGTTGATCAGAAAATCGCACGAACACAATAGTGCAAGCTTTGTAGCCAAATTCTAATGTTTGTAAAAAAAATAGCGTTATCATTTATTAATTAATTGTCATAAAATTATGGGGTGTTACATTCTCCCTCTAAAAGAATTTCGTCCCCGAAATTCCTCAAGGGATGAATCATGTAACATAACGCACAACCATTCCAAACTAATCAACCAATTAGCATGCAACCAATTTTGCAACCAATCGTGTACAAGTGCATGGTGTATCACAATATATATGATATGCAACTAAGCAATTCTATATTGGGACCTCCTATATGAATGCATCTTGATAAAACAATTTTAAAAATATGATGCACACAATCTAAATATACTGGCAGTTCTATATAAATGCAAATTTTGAAAATCAAAAATTTGTGTTTTGCATCCAAATTTCCCACACTTCTACGGATATAATTATAGTTCAACCAATTTTCCATCCAATCCCTACCATCCAAAATCCTAGCACATAATTTCTATCATCCAAATTTTAGAAAAATCCATTTTGCTAAACCTATATTCTTATGTAGGAAAAGGATCTAGATGGAAACTCCATATCTTCATCCTTCTCTTATGTACCTTTTTCACACTGTATCTTGGAACCTTCTCTTTTGCCCCCAAAAACTTTTGTTCAACTTTTCTAATTAAAGTCCTCATAAGTAAATTTTATTTTAAATCTTTAAATTTTCTAAAACAAAATTATATTAAAATCAGTTTTAGTTCACATACCGACAAGGTATGGAGAAAGTGACTCCATAGCTATAACAACTTTCTCCCTTATCTCTAATCGTATTTTATTTTACTGTCACTTCTGCTACACAATAAAATCCACACTAGCTAACTCATCAAGTATTCCCCCAATGCTAAGTATGTGGCATTTCGAAAATTAGAAAATTCCTCTTTTCTACTCAAAAATCGTTTTATAATACTTTTTTTTTGAAATATTGATAAAAAATTTAAACTCAAAATTTTTCATCACAAAAATTTTCAAAAATTTTTCACAAAGGTATTTTATCTTCCAAAACAGGAATTTTGAACAAAAATTTTCAAAAGTATACATATATATTTCTTTAAAACAAATTATGCCACACTACATGAAATCAAAGTTTAGTCAATAGTTTAACATCCATAGTGGACTCTATCTAATTACGCGGTAAATTTCAACATTCCAAAAACTTTTCTTTTATTTATAACAACAACTAGCACATAAGTTCATTTATAAATTTTGGCTTTTAAGGCGTAGAGATAATGACATGTGGTATCGCAATAACCTTTCCCCGTCCTTCGCTTGTCAAAATTTATGTCCCAAACTTTTATTACCTTTTGGGACTTAACTTTACTTTTGTCTTAGCAGCTAATTTAACAAATTCCTTAATTTATTTTATAAACTTCTAGCTTTTTTATTTATTTGTTCTGCATTAGTTAAGTTTCTGCATGGGATTTCCTTATTTACATAGTTTTCCAACTAATATCGCGGTCCACCCAGAAAACCAATTTTCAAAAGGAACATTTCTCATGATATCGTATGCATTTTACAGAAACAACTAATGCTTACAACCCAAACGTCAAAGAAACTATTGTTGGAAGTTGCCCTTCAACATCAACTAACTAACAATGTTGTGGCATTATCACTTCTTATCGTAAATAAATGGACCTTTCTAATGTGGCATCATTCTCCTACCCACACATCTTAACCTTCCTTTAGGGCTTCTGATGAATAAGTTTTATCCATTACTTCCATTACCACACCTAATTATGGATCAAATTGTGCATCCCCATACTGTAGTAGGTAAGAAAATACAAACTATGCACATTTAGAATAACTCATTGGTAAGTTGGCTCGGCGAAATAACGTTATCGCCCTCTATCTTGCCTTCCCTAACTTTGAGTTTTCCAATGTCCTCATGTGTGTTTTCTATCTCATTACCCTCTGTTACCATCTTCTTTTAATCCAAATCTGGGTATTTATTTTCTTCATCCTTGATCCTTCATACGAGCATACCCTAGAGCTCGTAGAAGTGTATTTATTATCATTTATCATTCCTTCGCGGCTCTTTTTATGGCTTGCACACATGTCTAACAAAACATCCTAGGTCCTCACCGGTATTCTTTACACTCTACGGGATTTCTTATTGCTACTCTATAAGTAGTCATCGTTATCTACTTCGTAGCCGTACCTTTTACCCCGTCTTACCTAGACCGTCATTCTTATCTACTCCATATTTGAAATTTGGGTTCTGTCTTCACCAATTTTTTTAGAAATTAAAATCTCAAAATTTTGAAGTACTTAATCTCAAAACTTTTGTCTTCAATACAACTTAGAAACTTCTCAACAAATTCAAAAATAACTTAGTGTCTTAACTCTTAAAAATTATAATTGATTTTTTAAAAAGTTCTTCTCCTTTTAAAGACGTTTTTAACTTTTACTCCTTAAAAAATGGGATTTTTAACTCAAACTATTTATTAAGTTTTTCTTTTAAAGACTCAATAGTTACACCAAACCATTTCTTTTCAAAAATGCATTTTACAGTGTTTCTAAAACATCTTTTATAAATTTAAACAGTAAAAACTGAAGTAGATAAGAACAATTCTCACTCTATCATTTTATTATCACCCATACTATCTCACTTCCAATCCTTGGCGGAGTCTTTAATATCTTGTGAGAGGACTTTTAAAAGATACTTGCAATAAATGTGCATAACAATGGAAAATGTCCAATTTTCTTTGTTCTTCCTTTAATTTCCTATATTACTTATAATTAGATCATTATCATTATTTTTAATATAATCTCCTAACATTATTTCTAATTACTAACATTATTTTATATAAATTTTTAATATTGTTTTTATTTATATTTTATAATGCTATTACTATTCAACCCTTCCTTTATCTAAACTACCCAAATTCTAATTGCTTTTCTCTCAATTTACTACCTTCTTCGTTGAACTGTTGCAGTGCAGTCACCTACTACCTTATTCTTAGGTTCTAATCTGCTTCCCCATTCTTTTTACCCCTTACAAAACAAGTACAACTTCCTATTGTCGGCTCCAATAATAATTTCTCAACTTAATTTTTTTTTCTTTCTTATCTGAGAAACTAGCAAGCTATGAACACCATATATATTTTTCAAATGAATAGCTTTTGTAAAATCATTTATGGGAATTTTTCAATTTGACTAATATATATATATATATATATATATAATTCAACTAAACTTAATATATTTTTTCCCAAAACCTAATATTCACTTATTTATTGTTATAATTTTCTTTCCAAATATATTATTTATCTATTTTTTTCAACTTTTAAAACTATTATCTATTGGGATCGGACTCGGAGTGGATTTCTATTTGTCCTTTCTTTTGGACTTTTCTTTTTTAACTTGCTGACTTATCTTCTTTCAAATATTAATATTCAGCTATCATCTAGAAGTGATTACTTCATGCCTTCTTTTGGAAACTCAATTGCTTCTGGATACCTACAACATATGGATTCTTACTCTCCTCTTATCTGAAACTTTTGTACATCATCAATCGGTAATCATATAGGGATCTACAACCATTAGGCTATCGGGGCCTAACCAGGGAGTCACATAGTATCCAGCTTCAGGGTCCTTTCAAAAGCTGCACTCATGCTCTTCTTAAGTCAACGCCTTTCCGTACGACCTATTTCCCATGGCGTAATCGGGGTAGGTGTATATCTTCAACTTATCCATATTTCGGTGTGGATGCTTACTTTATAGGTGGAATTTATAAGATTTGGCATATAATACATATAGGAAAAATACAAATACATTCACTCAACGTTTCCTAATTTTTCAAGATCAACTAACCTAAGCTTTGATACCAAATGTAACAACCCGCACCCTAGTGGGCCCGAATTTCCCCAAATTCGAAAACCCAAGTCCATCAAAGTACGGATCGTTGGTTTGGCATCCTGCAAATGCCAAGCATGCTTAAGGAAACCCGTCCTTCCACTACTCCTGCCTTACATCAGTACATGCACCTCTAATACTATCTTGTGGTTTGTAATGAAGAGGGAGTCAGAACAATGTTCTGTTGATTGGTGATTTATACATTTTACACATAACACTAGTTATGCCGATTGTCTTCCATTACATGTTATGTCTTTTAATTTTACTTAGTCGTCCCGACTCCACATAGCGTAAAATACGCCTCATCTACTCAAAGTAGAACATAACTATATATATAAGTACCACAGTCCCCATTTGGACTAAGATACTATCCTTGTTAGTATCTGTAGTCTGGCACCACGTAAGGATCCATCATCAATGAAATATCACATCTGTATGGAACTACATCTCGTATTACGACTACCCGTACAACTATGCATTAGGGAGGGGAACCCAAAATGTCAACTTCCAGGTGCGTCTCATCATCTTCATCCATGTCTACCTCTTAGTGGTATTTTACCCCTCGTTGTGCGTCTCATAGTTCCTAGTATGACATCACATTAGCTTAGCTGTATTCTATCTTACCTCGGGGATTTACTAATTGTCTACTTCCTATTATGGACTTAGCTCCACTGATTACAGAGGACTCACTACCTCAGACTACCCTATTATTTTTGAAAGAACTCTTTTATGAGTAAACTAGCCTTGCCCTAACGTGGCCTACCCTAGTAGGAGGCGTAGTCCATTAGGTGTAACCCTGTCTTTTCCGTTGACCGTATAGGACCGATGACGCACTCAACCTATGTACAGCTCATACTCTTGATTTCATACCAATACATACTGACATAGCGTTGAGACACTCACCATCCTATTTAGATTACCTAACACAATCATGGCAAAACCCTCCCCTTAATTTATTGAAGAAGACTCTACAAAGGGTATTCCTTCACCTATACGCAAGCGTATATACTCTACGGGTACTATAGTTGGATATGTCTCGCATCAGTATAATATATACACAACTACTAGCATCCCCTTGCGGTGGGCAGACTTCTATTGTGTAATACTACTGACCTCGCATTCCAACCCATTCTAATGATGGGGTCATTCTTATCCATTTAAGTTATTTACATACTTATATAATTCACACTAGTCATAAACGCATACTTCAGGCTACATATATATATATATATATGTTTATATATATATGTATATCTTTATTCATTCTTATTTAATTACTGTGCCTTTAATGTTCACTTTGACAATATTTATTTACTTTTCTATGCGTTTACATATTATTTAATTTAAGCTCATTTACCGTTTTCTTTTAAATATCTTTTCTCATCTACTTTCCCTGACCCTCAATTTAACTTCTTATTTTTGTTCATTTTTAACATTTAACTCCCTACCTTGTTTTAGAGGTTTATTTATACCTTTTTTATTTCAAATTAAGACTTGTCAATCTCTTCATTTCTTTTTATTTCACTTCCGTTTTACTTATATTGCGCATATTCTTTTCTTAGACTGTTTTTATCACATTTATAATTCTTTTAATTTATCCCTAGGGATTTTCTGTATTTTAATGCATTAGAATTATATTTCTCCCAAATGGAATGGTTCACACTGTAAATTTCTATATCTAATCCAAAAAGAGAATTTGTGTTACGTTTGGAATTACAAGTAATTATCTTTTCATGGTTATTGAAATTGATAGTAAAAAATATGGTAAATATCCCTATTTTATACATCTCTTTGTTTTATATGTTTTCCTTGTTATTTCAACCGCTACACTTTTATTTATAAATCTGAAACTTGATAATCTATATAAATTCACATTACAACACGTTATATAATTCAGTAGATTAAAATAATACTTAAATCCCTATAATTTACAGTGATAACTCAATTTACATTCTTACTTGCACAAGTCATTTTAAATTTACAAATCTAGAATCTTCACATATGTTATAAGTTGAGGGGACTATTGCTACTATATACTAAATTTAGGGACTATTAATACCCAATATTTTCCAGATTTACTTAGATGTAATATACAATTCAGATTGTTAATAACAAAATATGTAGCCATAGTTTATAATTTTAATTCACGTATACAATTTTAGCCTACAACTCCATTTTACATTTCAGACATACATGAATAGATTAACAATGATATAAATCTAATATTATATAAATATATATATAATTTCCTGCTTATCTGTTTAGCTTATCAAATCACTGAATCTAATCCATGTTATTCCAGTTTGACTTCCCTTTCTCCTTATTTGGATTCATACACCGCAAGCATATGCAGATTTAGCAGAGAATTAGATTAGAAGAGAGAACTGGAATTTGATTTATATTTTAGATCTGGATTTACAATTTACAATCATCTTCTATGGTTCTCCAATTGTATATATGTATAATTTATTTCTAAGAATTTAGAGTTTGGAGGAGAAGAGAAAATGGCAGAGCTCCGATGTCGCTCCAAAAATATGAGTTTATAAGTGAGGGTCTAGGTCTATATTTATAGGGGTTCAAATCAATACTAGCTATTAAATTAAAATATATTAAATCCGGACCATTTGGCCACATGCTATTGTCGTTTTGACATAACCAACGGCCGACCGCTTATTGCCTTGGGTCGACCGCTACCAGTCGACATGTGGCTTGTTTTACGCGTTAATTAATTAGCATCGTTTGATTTTGTTTGTTTGATTCCTTTATTAAACCACCGATATAATTTCCTTCCCAATATCACTTTCTCAACATTTAAGATAAAAGTTAACCGTTCGTTAACTTTAACTGACAGTAGTTAACGTTAGTTAATTATTCTTATTTCTATAAATACAAATATAATTATTTTTGATTTTCAAACTTCAAACGTTAATAACTTTTTCGTTTGAACTGCGATAAAAAACTTTATGTATGAAAGTTGATCGAAAAATCGCTTTGAACACACTTGTGCAAGTTTTGTAGCCAAATGCTAATATTTGTAAAAAAAATTCCAACTTTATCATTTTTTAATTAATTATCATAAAATTATGGGTTGTTATAGTGTGACTTTAAAACGATTTTGAAGTAGGGTGTTACCTCGATGATCCGCGATCATATGACTTCATGATCTTTATTGTGCTTTAGCAAAGTCCACATGGCTTTAATATTTGAATATTTAAATATTAACCAAGGACTGAAGTCACACCCATGAATCGCACAATAGTGAATTTTAGCATTGGACTTAAAGCTATAATATAATAACTTATATTACTACAAATTATTACAGAGATGATTTATATATATAAACATAATTGTTATGTGTGTGGGGGGGGTATGAATGAATGATTTATTTTCTTTAATTACCAAAATTAATTGAGTTAAATATGTATAATTTTTGTATATATTTAGTTTGATTCAAATGAGTAATTTGATTAGTTAAAGGATGCAACATAAAACATACAATGTATACATTTTATTCGATGTATTGGTCAATTAATAAATATTAGTTGATTTGAATATGGCTCCCCTTATGATGGTAAGAGGAAGATTCAAATGTGTTTGGTCCAAATGAAGAAATAAATGGAGATCTATATACACGGTATATGTTAATAGCGAAATAAAAAATGAAAGAAATTCACATTTATCTTGTACGATGGTCGACCATATAAGGGTGAAAGGAAAGAGTCAATTGTGGAGAAATAAATAAAAAATTATGTCCCATTATAAGCATATACATAGTCTCTCTTTCTCTTGAATGAAATTAATGCAATTTCTAGTCAGAAAAAGAGAAAAATTCTCTTCTTCTTCTTCTCCTTCAGTAAAGAAAAAAATTATATTCTTCTTCTCCTTCAGTAAGAAGAAAAATTATATTCTTCTTCTCCTCTTCATCTTCTCCACTAGAGAACTTAAATCTAGCCTGGCAAACCATAACTAGAATCAAAAAGGAGTTTTCAAAGGTCGTCCCACAAATTATGGTGTATACGGGTTAGGCACTTTTATCGAGATAACTCCTTAATCATCAACTTAAATATGTTATCCTAAACCTACTATATTTTACATGTTCTACTATTTAAAAAATATTTTCATATGTTCATATATATTGTTCAAATATATAATTGTTTAATGTATTTATATCGATTTATTAATTTTCATTTGGACATTAATTCAAACATTAATTTTCATATATATATATATAATTGTTCAATACATTTATATTTTATATATATGGAACTTTTGTAAAACACCTCTTTGAGTTTCAAAATACACAAACCCTCCTTATAAACAAGTTTCAACACTCTTGTTTTTACTTTCAACATATTTGCAGAACAATCTGCAAATATTTTTAGAGAAAACCGCAAGTATTTGCATTTTTTCAAAAAAGAAATCAAAAAAATAGCTTTGATCTTGGAAGCATGCGATTTTGATTTAATTTTCAAAAAAAAATAAAAGAATTATTTTACTAAAAATAAAAATAGGGATGTAATTTAATATATTTATTTGAGAAAGGTTTTTCATGTATAAAACTATAAAATAAGGGATGGATCATAATTTCCACTAAGGGGGCCTTAAACAACCAGATCTAATATGACCGTTGATTTAATTAATTACTGTCGTTGGAAAAACATTTTTAGAGAACCTGTTTTATAACTTGTAATATCTAAGTGGATAAATTTCACATGTAGTACATATGCATGTTATACACACACACAAATATATATATGGGGTTTATGTATGTATATTATAGTGTTCTTGTGTGTGTGTGTGTACATATACATACATACATACATATATATATATATATAATAGAATCAATTCGCATATTAATATAAAATGGAAAAGAAATAAAATCATACCTAGTCTAATACATGTTTGTCATAAAATGCATTAAATGTGTTTGTTATAGTAGCATATCAAAAGCATACAGTAAGTTTGTATATGGAATAATTAATTGTGTAAAAGTCACTTGGATTATTTATTAATGGTTTTCTTATCATATACTATGTATATATAAATTAAAAGACCAACATATATGTGCGCGCCCACGCACATGTGTATATGTGTGTATGTGTGTGTGTGTGTGTGTATGAATTAATGTACATGTATACAATTGCACAAACACATTTATATAATTGCATTTATAATATGCATTCATATTAAATACCAAATATATATGCATATAGTGTTTTCCGTTAAAACACCTACATATATTATATATATAGTTATAAAATCCAATAACTATGTATATATGTGTTACCGACAGATTTTCCATAGTCTTGGAATTGAGTCAAATAATAGAAATTGGATTGTAAAATGACGAAAAAATGGATCAAGAAGCTTGGAAGAGAGCAAATATGGGTTGCCAAAGGAAAATTTAAAGTTTGGAACAAACTTGATCAGTGGATATTGATCGATCGATCGATCAGAACCAATTGATCAAAATGTGGACATTGGGGCCACTTTACTTTTATGATAATTTTAAATTCCACACTGTAGAAAAAAACAAGTTTTGAGAATGTGTGATTGACAGGTATGGATTGATCCAAATCACCAGTTTTCCTTTGGAGACCCAAAACCTGAAGACTTAAGTATATTTAGAGAAGATTTGGTTAAAATGTCGATCAATGCTGATCGGTCACATCTCAGAATATGTGTTGATTTGACTTGTTTTTCATCATAACTTCATGTATCTGACTATCTGAGCGATTCAAAATAAGATTTGACTATTCTGGTGTTTGGTGTGCCTATAAATACAACATATGGAAAGAGACTTTTGGAAAATGTACCCGATATTTGACATTTTGAACAACTTTTCTTAAGGAAAACCCTTCCAATCCAAGATCCAACCATTGTACTCGAAGTTCTCTTGTAAAATTGGTTGTTCTAGCAAAGATTAATTATTAAAAAGGATAGAGTAAACATAGGCCAAAGATTTGCCAAACCACTATAAATATATTTAGTCTCATTTCTCTTTGATTTCTTACAATTTCATTTATTTGCTATGGTTTGTCAACTTGAGATATTAGCTCGAGAAAAAGCTAATATTGTTGGTGCTTTCATCGAGAAACTTAGATCTAACCCGTTGAAGATGAAGAAGCCAACTACTAGGAAAACTGCTAATGGAGGAAACCAATCAGAATATGGGGGCAGCCAGGAAGTGTCCTCTAGTTCAAATCCATCATCAAATTTTGTGACCAAAGATGAGAATGAAAAAATGACGATGAATTTGCAAATGATGTTGTCAGCCCAATGGAAGGAGACATTGAATACCATTTTCCAACGAATGGAACAACAAAGAACGAATGAAGCAGTTGAAAATTAAGACAAAGGAGGTCAAAGACTATAAATGAAGGACCAGAGGCATAAAGACTTAAAATGTTTAGCCCCCAGCCTCCACTATCAATCGGTATCGATTGACCCTTATCAATCGGTATTAATCCATCCGGGCAGCAAGGCAAGGTTAGTCTAGATCCTGGATAAGGAAAAGAACATCAAAGGAACCATGATCTAAATGCAAAATTACAAATGCATGGAGAAGAATCAGAGGGTCCTCGCAAAAACGGGAGGCATAAAGTAGCCTTGGATCAAAGATATGTTGAGCCTCAAAGTTTTCAACTGAATCAGAAAGACTATATTGATAAGATAGGCACTTCGAGGTGGAGTCCCAAATCAAAGTTTAGAGGAGTGAAGCAAAGCCCATTCACCTTAAACATTCGAAATGCTAAAAATCCACTTGATTTCAAGCAACCTACATTGGAGCCTTATGATGGAAGAACGAATCCTACAGTCCATTTGATGAGATACATCCAACGCATAGGAGCATTGGGAGCTTCGAAGGAAGTGATAGAGTATCACTTTCCACAGTAATTAACTAATTTGGGGGCAATGTGGTTTCATCAATGTAACAACTCGTATTTTACATATCAAAGGATCGAAAAATATTTTTATTTTATTCATATGATGTCATATGATACTATAATTTTGGGATATAACTCTTAAGGACATTTTATACACCTGTGATTTTTCCTGAATTTCTATGTAACCATTTCTACCCAGAAAACCTTATTTGGGCTATAACATTTGATAATTGTCGAATTAGGGTCTTAAACTAGTTCCATTGCTTCAGGATGATGGTTTCTAATTCCGTAGAGTGGTTATAATAGAAAAACGGGCTTACGGTTAGGAATTTATGCATGTTTTAAGTTTTAACAGCTACTGGCCAGAATTAATGTGTAATTAATTAAGCTCATTAGTAAACCCATTAGTATAATTTGAGATTTGCTATAAATATGGGGCTGGAGAATTAATTTTTTCCTCTCTTAAATCAGATTTGAACTCCAATTAACCCTATATTCATCTAAAATCAACCAAATTACTCTTTAAATCAAACTGAATTGAAGATTAGTGAATAGCTCATTGATTAAAAGATAGAGATCATCAATTTGATTTTCATTGCTTTTGACCACTGTCCATATTGGATCTACACTAGATTTGGTTAAATTCGGTAATTGTTGGATGGTTTATGCCTTCTCACTATCCTATGTGTGTTTATATGCTAGAATTACATGTTTTAACATGATTTTTGGTCTAAAAAACCTTTTCTAACTTTAATCATGTGTTAACATATATTTATGACCTAAATTGAGAAATTCTAGTATGATTTGTAGAAATGGTTTTGTAATTCACCTTGTTCATACTAGTATGTTCATTGATTTCTTAGATTTGGATTGGAATATGCTTGATTGCTATAATTCTATGTGTTGCTTGTTGAAATTTGATGTAGTTTCATGTTATTACATGTTTGTAGGTTGTGCTTTGATGTCGTTTACTAGTATTTTAGATGTTAGGAAGATAGGTTGGTGAATTTAGCAAGTTGGAGGCAAAGATGATCGGAATTGGATGAAACTTGGAGGGGACGCTCTGGAGTATGGGAAGAGCATAGGGCTCAAGTCGCGAGTTCCAATTCATTAAGCACACAAGTCGGTACCGACTTGTTTATATCGGTGCCAGCATGTTTATGTTGGTTAGATAGCTCGGCGGTTTTGGGGGAACTCAAGAGCGAGACTAATAGAGGTGACCCAAGGCAAGAGATAGGTGATTAACTAAGGGTTGGAGGCCATGCCGACTTGTTTTTAGAAGATAAAGTGGAACGCTTTGGAGTGAGGACCGAGTTGTTTGGATGGATAGTGTTTAACGGCTAAGTCTTTATCGGTTTAGAAAATAGCCGAAATTTTTTAAATAAAAATAGCAGCAAGAGCACGTCGTACAATTTTAGTATGTGGCGAGTACGAGTCGATCCGCAGGGAATTGTATTGATTTAAAATTCCTTTCAATCAAATTAACTAAGAGTTTGAAATTATTTTACGCTAAAAATGTAGAAAACTAACAAAAGAAAGTGGATAAAAAATATGAGGATAGAAGGTAATTTAGAGGCCATGTCCTTCTCAAGATCACATAAATCAACACAACATGAAATTATGATCTCTTTTGGTCATTAGTGAATTAAGTTGATATGTTTATCATAAGTATGGCCTTTTGTGCTATTAATTACTCCAATATAAACCATCAAACTTTAACATACCCACTAAACCACTTGTTAACTCTTATGAAAATTGACAATGTACTTGAAAATAAAAGTGGAAATTAGGAAGGCATCCCTATCATACTTTCATATTGTAAAGCGGGTCCCTGTCAAAGTTTCATTGTAAAGCGGGTCCCTGTTTTTTGGAAACGAAGAAAAATTATTGCTGAAATGTCAGCAACTTTTATAAATAAGTACTGATATTTCAGCAACTATCTGTGTCAAAGTTTTATTGTAAAAACAAAAAAAAATTATTGCTGAAATGTCAGCAACTTTTATAAATAAGTGCTGATATTTCAGCAACTTTCATAAACTATGTTCACAGTGTACATAAATGTTGCTGAAATATCAGCAACTTTTATAAATAAGTGTTGATATTTCAGCAACTTTCATACACTACGTTCACAGTGTACAGAAATGTTGCAGAAATGTCAGCAACTTTTATGAAATGTTGCATCATGCTCTGCAATAATCGTGAATAAAAAACAGGGACCTAATTTACACTGAAATTTAGTGAAGGACTTTTCATGAATTTTGAAACTTAATAAGGACCTGTGCCAAAAGTACCCAAAATAAAATCTATTCTAAGCATGATCTATTTACTATTGATTAGTAATATATACCATCAATTTTTTATTTTAAAATCACTTCATTACCAACATCATATGTAGATGAAGAGGTAATTTGTGTTTGTATTTGTTTATTCATAGCCTATTTGGTGTCAACAACATAGGCTATCAAATTCAAAGCTAAACAACAAACTTTAACCACATCCAAACATTTCCATTAAGCACAAAAAGAGATCACAAGTTATCAAAATTTTGAATCTACATGATTAAGAGAGCTCAATACCCCTAAATTGAAGGGGTTTAGCTTCTCATATTTGTTATCATTTCAACAAATGTAGAGTTCAACATGAAACAAAAAAACAAGAGGAAAATGAAAGCTAATTAAAATAAAAAGAGAGCTAAACTACTTGCAATAATTAATCTAAACTACTAACATAAAAGAAAAAAACATGAAATAAAATATCATGAGTTAAAATTGCATAAATGAAATTATATAAGAGAAATGGCTAAGAAGACATGAAAAAGAAAAGAGAGTTTTTGCTTATTTTTGAACCTAAAACTAAACTAACAAAAGATGAGGCTAAGAGCTTAATTACATGAACATATGTGGTATTTATACAAGCCTTGAAACCCTAATCATATGTGGCCACCAAGTTATCATTAGCATGAATTAATCCTCCATTTAAATGTGCATGTAACTTTAATGGTGACTAACATGTGCATTAGCTCCTAGTTGTACATCATGGTAAGTGGGTAGGTGGGGTCCTCCATGTTTTTATAAATTGATTTATTTCCATCTTCATTTGCCTTATACTCTTGTGCATGCATATTTTCATGAAGCCTCTTCCATTTGAATCCAAAATTCCTATAAAATAAAATTAAAATATCCAAGTAAATTTAAAAAAAATTAATATATGCACAAAAATGACCATTTCGCCCCTATATGGAGATGAATAAATGATGATTTGAAAATAATTGAAATTTTGGTTTAAACATGTTAAAATACCCTATATGCTCATTTATTTAATTAAATTCGATTAATTATGAAAGTAAAAATATGCACATTTACGTGCACATCAGATAAGTCGGGATTAAAAAATCTAGGTATGGAGTACTAAAAGTAAGGAAGGAGTGAAAAGAAACTTGGCTAATGATTGGCTAAGGGGAGAGGTCAACACAAACATGAAAAGCTTGGTACCGAGTTGTTCTAGTTGGTCCGTTGAAGGTGAAACTTATGGAGGATGAACTAGAAGTCATATAGATCGTGCTAGAGGTGTTGGCTTATTCGTATCAAGGTTGGATGGCGATGTAACAACATGGTAATAGCTTTGTATATTCGGTTTGTGACTCATGGTGGGAGTATGTACCAAATATAGCAGCTCGATAAAGGAGAGAGCGATAGAATGAGGAATATGGTGGGTTCCTGAATAAGGGAAACTGGATTGAGCAATAGAAGGGCTCGAAATCCGAATGGAAGAAAGGAGGGCTCGAATATGAGTGTGCTAAGGAATCGTTGGTAACTCAGAGTGTTTTCTGTTGTACTCGAAGCAGTGGTATTGTAAGTGGGGATGTCCATGGATAATGTAGGAATCTGTATACCTTGGACTAGTGGCTTTGGGTCTAGTGTCTAGCTTTGGGCTACGACACATGTATCGAGCTTTGGGCTATGTGATACGAGAGTACAAAGAAAACCGAGATTTCCATTAGTCCCTGGCAGTAAGGAGGCCATACGAGTTATCATATATTCAAGGCACATGGATGCTATGGTTGCTTTAGTTACTTTCTTTAGTGGGCTATCACTCAGGGATATCATTGGGAGTAGGTGCTGGAGATAGGGATATCTTGACATCTACCATTCTATGATGTATAGTACCTTTGTGATATTATAGAGTAACATATTATAGTGTTATGCGCTAACTCTTTGGTTGCAAGGAGAGGTCAAGTATGCTTCGTGTACTCTTGTTCATTACTATAATTACCCGTATAGTATTTTGAGATTTATTTACTGCTCGCACTAGATTATTGTCTGACCTAAGGTTTTATGATTTGCTTCTTATTATTTGGGTACTCTTAAATGAGAAGACTAGATAGCAGGTCCAGGTGATGCAGTAGCTGTTCGACAGACTAGTTGGATGGAGCTACCTCATATTATATACAAATATGGATTTCTATGCTGTTCCATTGAGCAACATTGTGGAGCCCATGGCAATGCTGGCTTATTTCCATATGTTAAGATAGTTTATTGAGTTGATCATGTTGTATACTCTATCTATGACAATTTAATGTATAACTTTATGGATATTATACTTTGATGATTAGTTCACATTGTTATTACTATCTCTTTTGTTGTATCTATGATATTATATTTTATCCATGCATTGTGAGATATATGGTAGGTTATATGTTGTGTTTGTTATTATTCATCGTGATGATCATTCTATATCGGCTAGCCCCAACTGTAGCGCATTACTTGTATACTATTGGTGCTGGTGGTATAAAGCAGTCGTTACATTTGGCATCAGAGCTTTGGTTACATGATTAACCGGAGTTAATACCATGATCCAGTAGAGATAAGGAAGGTGTTATCGCCTTAGACTGGATCCAGAGTGTATATATATGAGAGAATGCGTACTTGTTAGGTAATTTGGTTTCAAACTATATAATAATATTATATAGTATAATTCACATGCACACGAGCACTATGGACATGATTTCTTTATGAGAGACCAATCATTCTTGTAATAGATAAGAATGAGTCGACAAACAAGGAATACTGTAATATCTACTTCAGGAGTTGAAAAAGGAGCAGGATCAAGAGCTGCTACGCCTAAATTTCAAGCTATTTCAATGCTATAATGGCAACGTTGATGAGGAATACTCCTGGTATGGATGTTGATGGAGGTGCTCCCATGCAAGTTCCTAGAGCTGATTTCACTAAGTTGAGCAAAGATTACTCTACTTTGAGAGGAAATCCATTCTGTGGAACGGAACTAGCTATTAAAGTGCAAGATTGTATTGATACTTTTGAGCGCATCTTTAGTAACATGGAAGTGGATAACACTATGAAGAGAAAGTTGGCTTCTAGAAAACTTCAAGGGTATGCCATGAATTGGTGGAATGCCATGACTATTGCTACTCCTGAAGATCAGTTCAGTTGGAAACAGTTTAAGACAAGGTTCGAGGAGAAGTTCATCTCGGCTACCCAAAAGTTGGTGTTGATCAGGAAGTTTGTTGATCTCAAGCAAGGAGAGATGTCAGTTTCTAAGTATGTGGCTGAATTCGATGCTTTGTCGAAATATGAGATGTCATTCATCGACACTCTATTGAGAAAGAATGAAAAGTTCATCATTGGCTTAGATGACTATCTTGGAGAGAAGCAGTAGACCACATTGATGTACCGTTTGAGAAGCTTGTGGAGTAAGCACTTCGTTATGATAATCTTTATCCTAAGGTTAGGAAACCTATGGTTGTTTCCACCGAGAAGGAAGCGCCAAAACCACAGCAAGGTGGTGAAGGCATGAATAAGTGGAATGGAAAGAGAAAGCAGTCTAAGGGGAAGAATGGTCAGAAAAAGGGAAAGTGAGAACCTACTTGCTATGGGTACAAGGAGAAGGGTCACTTGATTAAGGATTGTAAGGTAAGTGAGAAGAAGAAGTGCTACAACTATGATAAGCATGGGCATTTGAAGAAGGACTGCTCAGACCCGGTGAGGGATAATCAGATTATGAAAGTGTATGCTTTGGACGCAATCTTGACTTCATCGAGTGCTCCCTCGGTGAAGGAGAAGGGGAAGGGAGTCGTCATTTAAGGTATGCTTTCCATTAGCGAAGTTCATGTTCAAGTTTTGTTTGATATCGGGGCTTTACATTCATTTATATGTAATGACCTAGTAGACATATAGGGATTGAGACCTGAGATAGTAGACCGACCCCTGATTGTGACAAACCCTGTTGAAGGCTCTATTAGCCATTGCATGGTTCGTTGTGGCCTAGTGTTATCGAGTCATGGATGTTCTTTTGTTTGTAATTGCTTTGTCCTGAATCTCGTTAGGTTCGAGGTTATCTTGGGAACAGACTAGTTTAAGAGGTATGCAGCGATGCTGGATTGTGAGAAGCTATTGGTGACAATCGGGGATGTGGAAGGGCGAATGGTAGTGATTAGCTGCCTTCAGAGGATAGGGTGATGGTTAGCTTTCTATATTCGTTAGAGGTTCCATAGGAGAGGTTGTTATATGTGCCTATTACTAGAGAGTATCCAGATATCTTTGAGGAAGTGACTGGATTGTCGTCGCATAGAAAGATTGAGTTTCAGATAGACTTAGTGAAGGAAGCAAATCTATATTTATGCCTTTGAGGCAAATGGCACCAGAGAATAGAAGGAATTAGAGGTGCAAGTGAATGACCTATTAAGGAGAGGGTTCATTCGAAGAAGAAAATCAGAGTGGGGTGCAGTTGTAGTACTTACAACTAAGGCGGATGACTCTTTGAGGTTGTATGTGATTATCATGAGCTGGATAAAGTGACGAAGAAGAACAAGTATCCACTCCCATGTACTAATGACTTGTTTTGATCAGCTTCATGGTGCAAATGTGTTCTCTTAAATGGATTTGGCAATGAGATTTCACCAGTTGAGAGTAGTAAAGGAGAGGTGCCTATTATTGTGTTTCGTACGCCATTGGGTTTGAGTGGTTGATGATGCCATTTGGATTGACCAATTCTCCGGCATACTTTGTGGATCTCATGCATCGGGTTTGCAGAGACCAGCTGAATAAGTTCGTGCTTGTGTTCGTGGATGATATTCTGATCAATTCCAGAACTGAAGAGGAGCACAAGACACACTTGAGGATTGTGCTAGAGATATTAACGAAGCACGGGTTGAGAGTGAAGTTCTCTAAGTATCACTTCTGGAGAGAAGAAGTGAGATTCTTGGGTCATGTCATTTCGGGACAAGGTACAACGGTAGATCCTGCGAAGGTGCCCAAAGATAGCAGCACCATTGACCAATTTGACGAAGAAGAATCAAAATTTTGTTTGGGACGTAAAGTGTGAGTATGCATTTGTGAGTCTGAAAGAGAGGTTGATGAGTGTGCCGGTATTGACCATTCCAAGTAGAAATGTGGAGTTGATAGTATATACATATGCCTATGGTACTGGATTGGGTATGGTATTGATGCAGAAGGTAAAAGTTGTTGCCTATGCTAGTCAACGGCTAAAGTTGTACGAAAGGAATTATCCAAGTCATGATTTGGAATTGGCAGCGATAGTTCTTGCTTTGAAGATGTGGAGGCATTATCTGCTAGGAGAAAGGTTTGAGCTGTTCACGGACCACAAATCCTTAAAGTACATTTTCTCTCAAAAAGATCTAGTCCTTCATCAGCAACGGTGGTTGGAGTTCTTGGCCTCTTATGATTTTGGTATTTCCTATACAATGGGTAGAGGAAATGCAGTCGTCGATGCATTGAGTATAAGACATCCAAGTTTGGGATTAATGTTCTTGGAATGAAAGTAGATCGAGTACATTGTTGGATTTGATTTCAGACCTCATTGTGAGCTGGAACTAGAGATGTTGGAAAGTTTGTCGATTAGACCTACTCTAATTGAAAGGATCGATGCTAGTCGGAAGCAAGATGCTAGGCTAGCTGAGAACATAACGAAGATAGTAGAAGGAGTAGAATATGAAGACATGAAGCAATACGAACTCGACCGAGAAGGTTAGCTTCATAATGATGGAAGACTATTTGATCCCGACGTTGATGGATAAAGAGATAAAGTGTTACGAGAGTGTCATCATTACAGGTTGACCATTCATCCCGGTGGTAACAAGATGTACCGAGATATAAAGCAAACTTATTACTCGGAAGGTATGAAGAGGGATGTTGGGGCATTCATCTCGAAGTGTATGAACTGCTAGTTGGTAAAGGTAGAGCAGAAGAAACCCAGTGGACTATTGCAACCGCTAGAAATTATTGAGTGGAAACAGGAACAGGTATCTATAGATTTTATTGATGACTACCGAAGACGAGAGTAGGGTACAATAACATTTGGGTTGTGGTTGATCGATTGACCAAGAACGTCAAATCAAGAAGAACGACATCCAAGCTGGCAGAATTGTTTGTAAAGTGGATAGTACGATTTCATGGTATGCCAATGAGCATTGTGAGCAACCGAGACCTGTTGTTCACTAGTGGGTTTTGAAAGAGAACACAAGAGGTGTTAGGGACCGAGCTACACCTTAGTAAAGCTTATCGCCCACAAACGGATGGGAAAACCGAAAGAGTAAACTGTATATTGGAAGATCTCTTGCGAGCATGCATTATAGATTTTGGAGGATCGTGGGATGACCATCTACATCCGGTAGAATTTGCATAAAAAAATAGCTATCGGTTGAGTATTGGTATGGCTCTGGATGAAGCATTGTATGGCCGACCATGTAACACTCCTTCATGTTGGTGGAAAGCGGACTGGAAACTGATACTTGGCCAGATATGACTAGAAAGATATCGAGAAGATTGAGATCGTTCGGCAATGAATGAAAGCAGCTCGGATCGACTGAAATGCTACGTAGATAAGAGACGAAGAGATTTGGAATTTTCTATCGGAGATATGGTATTCGTGAAGGTTTCTCCATTGAAGAATGTAGTTCGATTCGGTAGAAATGAAAATTGGCACCAAGATTTGTAGGTCCTTTTTCGATAGTTGAGAGGATTGGGAAGCAAGCATATAGGGTCAACTTACCTCAGAAGATGGTGGGCATGCATAATGTTTTTCATGTCTCTTATCTACAGAAGTTTGTGCATTACCCAGGCGTGTTGATTACAATGGGTCAACTAGAAGTTGTTGAGGTAGAACCAGAAGTTTCTAGATATTGTAGGTCACTTTGTATTGTTGAATATGATACGAAACAACTTAGGAGAAAGTTGATGAAGCTAGTGAAGGTACAATGGAGCGGAAGTGATGACGATTATATGTGGGAGACTGAGGAGAGCATAAGGACTACGTGTCTGGAGCTCCTTGAATGGTAAAATCCATTGTTTATCGTATCTACTTTTACTACTATATATTATATTTGATATGTTAGTATTGCGCATGCTAGGGTAGGTTCGCCTACACTATTGGTTGCATGGTTGCATGTTTGATACGGTTGATGATTGCATATGATTGTTAGGCAAGTAGAGCATTTATGGTTGCTTGTACTTTGGCTTGTTTAGGGATTTCAGGGGCGAAATTCCTGGAGGGAGGATGTAACGACCCGTACTTTACGTATCGTAGGATCGTAAAATATTTTTATTTTATATGAAGTCGTATGATTATATAATTTTGGAATATGACTCTTAGGAATATTTTACACACCTATGATTTTTCTTAAATTTCTATGTGATCATTTTTACACCAAAAACATTGTTTGGGCTATAAATTTTGATAGGTGTTGAATTAAACCAGTTCCATTGTTTCAGGACGATGGTTAAGTTTTAACAGTTGCTGGCCAGAATTAGTGAATAATTAATTAAGCCCATTAGTATAATTCGAGATTTATTATAAGTAGGGGGCTGGAGAGTCCAATTAAATCTTTTTCCTCTCTCCCAAATCAGATCTAAACTCCCATTAACTCTAGATTCATCCAAAATCACCCAAATTACTCTCTAAGTCAAACCGAATTGAAGATTAGTGAATAGACTATTGATTATAAGATAGAGATCATCGATTTGGATGATTTGAACTGCTTTTGATTACTGTCCATATTGGATCTGCACTCGATTTTTTTTAATTCGGCAATTGGCGAGTGGTTTATGCCTTCTCACTATCCTATGCATGTTTATATGGTAGAATTACATGTTTTAACATGATTTTTGATCTAAAAATCCTTTTCTAACTTTAATCACATGTTAACATATGCTTATGAATTAAATTGATAAATTCTAATATGATATGTAGAAATGGTTTTGTAGTTCACCTTGTTCATACTCATATGTTCATTGATTTCTCATATTTGGATTGGAATATGCTTGATTGCTATAACTCTATATCTTTCTTGTTGAAATGGATGTAATTGTATGTTATTCCTTGTTTGTATGTTGTGCTTTGATGTTGTTTGCTAGTGCTTTGGATGTTAGGAAGATAGGTTGGTGAATTTGGCAAGTCGGAGGCAAAGATGATCAGAATTGGATGAAACTTGGAGGGGACGCTCTAGAGTATGGGAAGAGCATGGGGTTCAAGTCGCGAGTTCCAATTCATTAAGCACACGAGTTGGTACCGACTTGTTTATGTCGGTGCTGACATGTTTGTGTTAGTCAGATAGCTCGGTGGCTTTGTTGGAACTCAAGAGCAAGGGTAATAGAGGTGACCCAAGGCAAGAGATAGGTGATTGGCTAAGGGTTGGAGGCTATGCCTACTTGTTTTTAGAAGATGAAGTGGAATGCTTTGGAGTGAGGATCGAGTTGTTTGGATGGATTGGTCGGGGTCAAAGCATCTACTAGAAGCAAGGAAGGAGTGGAAAGAAACTTGGCCAATGATTGGCTAAGAGAAGAGGTCGGCATCGACATGAAAAGCTTGGTAACGAGTTGTCCTAGTCGGTCCATTGAAGGTGAAACTTCTGGGGGACGAAGCACAGGTCATGTAGATCGTGCTGGAGGTGTTGGCTTACTCATATCAAGGTTGGATAGCGATGTAATAGCATGATAATAGCTTTGTATATTCGGTTTGTGACTCATGGTGGGAGTAGGCATCAAAGATAGCAGCTCGATAAAGGAGAGAGCTATAGAATGAGGAACATGGTGGATTCCTGGATAATGGAAACTGGATTGAGCAATATAAGGGTTCGAAATCCGAATGGAGCAAAGGAGGGCTTGAATGTGAATGTGCTAAGAAATCTTTGGTAACTCGAAGTATTTTCTATTCTACCTAAAGCAGGGGTATTGTAAGTGAGGACACCCATTGATAATGTAGGGATATGTATACCTTGGACCAGTGGCTTTGCGTCTAGTGTCTAGCATTCGACTACGAGATACATATGGAGCTTTGTGCTGCGTGAAATGAGATTACAATGAAAACTGGGATTTTCATTAGTCCCTGCCAGTAAGGAGGCCATACGAGTTACCATATATTCAATGCACATAGATGAGTGATAGTGGGTATTCTTTGATGGATGTTATGGTTGCTTTGGTTGCTTTCTTTAGTGGGCTATCACTCGGGGATATCATTGGGAGTAGGTACTGGAGATAGGGATATCTAGACATCCACCATTTTATATTATATAGTACCTTTGTGGTATTGTAGAGTAGCATGTTATATAGTGTTATGCGCTAACTCTTTGGTCGCAGGGACATGTATTGTTTGTGTGTTCTTGTTCCTTACCATAATTACCTGTATAGTATTTTGAGATTAATTTACCGCTTACACTAGACTGTTGTAACGACCCAGAATTTTTGATAATTAAAATTCGAATATTTAATTAATTTTAAATATTAATAAGTGGAATTAAGAAGTCGAATGATTTATTTTTCGAATATTGGATTTTATTTGGTTAATTAAATCGATAAATTAATAATTGAAATTCCAGAGATAATTGAAAATCGAGTTTAAAATGATTGAAAATGATTTGTAAAATTTTATTTGATCATACTAAAGTTATAGAAATATTTTAGAACTTTCAGAATCGAATTTGGAGTTAATCTGTGAAAATTGAATATTTTAATATTTAATTATCGACTGTAAAAATACCCAATTTTCGAACAGTCTCAGAATTGGACGAGACCAGTTCCATTGGATCCGTAATAGTTAGTTATTATCGGATTTCAATTTTCGTAGCAATCGAAGTTATCGTTTGACCGTGGCAACTCGAAACGCATCGATATCGTTTTAATTTTAAATCGACGAGTTAAAAATAGTCATTTTTCAAACGGTCTCGGATTTCGACGAAACCAGTTTCATCGGATCCGTAATGTGATATTATTGTAAGATTTCAAATTTCATAATTTTTGGATTTACCATTTGTCCGGTACAAATTAAAACGCCTTGAAATCGATTTAAATCGGTTTAATTTAAATTGATCGTTTATTGCCATATCTCACACATACGATCGAATTAGCTTTCGAAACCTTTTCCATTGTGTCCGGAACGTGGGATAAACCCCAGAAACGCCAGTTACCGTGCGTAAATCGGAGTTCGAAAAAGCCGGATGAATAGTGTTTGAGAAAACTCTATAAATATACCCATTTTTTTCACAATTTCAAAGACAAAAGTTTATAAACCCTAATTTGAAATGGCCAGCCGCCACCATTGTAATACACGGCCGAAAATCGTTCTCCTTCCCCCTCAATTATCTCAAAATCCATCAGCAATTAAAGGAAATCACCAACTACAAAATTGAAGACCACTCCAAGATCAAGAGATTCAATGGCTGTGATCGGAAACGGAGCTGGAAATTGGTGGGAATTTGGGCTAGAATGGTAGCCGTTCGGCCTCGTTTTTCGTACACCAGGGGGGACCGGACTTCGCATCATCTGGGGCGTGGGTGAGGCTCTGGGCGGCGCGCGTCTCGGTGGTGCCTGATCGAAGCCTAGATCATCAAGTTGGAGGCGAAATGGAACCCTAGCTTGTAAATGATGGGTTCGTTTATCACGTTCATCACCTAGGAAGTTCACGCGATGGGAAGAAAGACAAAAGCACGGTCCAGATTGATCAAGGCAAAAATCGTGCGGCCGGGAATAGATTTAGGTTAAAGAATAAAAAAATAAATTTGTAAATATTTATATTAAATCGTGTAATGTTTAAAATGTTATAACTCTTTCATACGTTATCAGAAAATGACGAAACGAAGTGCGTTGGAATCGTATCGTCGAATACTACGCGATGCAACTGATTTGGAGTCGTTTGGAGCTAGTTTGAATTTCGGGTAAAATTAAACGTGCGTTTAATTTTATTCGAAATAAACGCTGAAATCAGAATTAAAAGCAAAGGTGAGATCTTCTCACTCAAATTTAAAGTGGAATTTACAGTTATTGATTGATGATTGACTGTTTGGATGTGATATTAGATATAGTAGGATATATATCTATATATAGCAATATATACATATTGGCATATGTATATATTGGATTGATGATTTCCCACCTCGTATAGCGGATGAGACCCTATTGCACCGTTAGTAAGTGGATTTTTATAAAACCCATATACCGCGATAATTCCATACTGGAGCGGAATTGGTATTGTGCTAACGTTTGTGGATGCAGGGAAACAGGTTGGAGGGATCCAACTGGATTCCTCACTAGTAGTTATTTATTTACAGATATTGTGATATATTCTGTTATCATATGATGATATATGATATTGACTGTTGTGATGGACTGATTGGTGTTGTTGCATCATCGGATTCAGTTTTGAAATGTAAAAATAACGACTGTTATTTTAAAAAAGGGGTTTTAAAGTGATTTTTGAAAGTAGACGTTTTATTGAGTTTTTGAATTGGTTTATTTCAAATAAATAAACGTCTAAAATTTTAAAGTTATAAAAGTTAAGATTTTTGTGAAATAAAATCAAGGTGTGATTTTTGAAATAAAAGTTAAGAAATTTATGAAATGGTTTAAATTGGGATTTCTAGTATTATAAACGGTTTATTTAAAAGATGTACAAAATTGGATATTTATGAATTTGAAATATTGGGAGTATAAGACAAGTTTCTATAAGGGTTAAAATGAAGTGTAAATGGGATTTCATAAGTTAATGAAATCTGAAAGTTTTAAATTTTGTGAAGTTTAAAAGAACGATTTCTTTTAAAGTAAATGAATTATAAGTTATATTAACTTATAAATTTAATGGGTCATTAAAGAAGATGTATACATCGAAGTTGTTGTAAAATGGAAATAGAATTTATAAACGTGGTTTTTTATAAATTCGAAAATAAATCAAATTTGATTGATTTTAAATATAGAGATTATTAAGGGAATTTTATCCACGATTTTGGACAGTGGATAATTCTTGAAATAAATATGTAAAAAGGGATTGAAACTTGGTTATTGAAGTATATTCACGATTTTGGACAGTGAATATATTATTGAAAAAGATAGTATGTTTGGGAAAGCGATATTATAAATGAAGTTAATTGTTTTAAAAGATGTTTTAAAACGTGTGAACTATCGAAATCATAGATTTCAACATTTATTGTTGAAATAGACGTTTTTGAGAAATAAGGAAATGATAGACTATAACACTGTCGTTATAGTAAATGGTTTCCGAAAGGAAATATTTTTGCATAGTATGGGGATTTATATATCTATCTAAATTTCGAATCCCTATACTAGTGATTTTGAGTTGTCGTAACGATGTTTTACGTAACATTCGTTTTGACTCAAATAAAATTTATGAAAGAGAATGATTTTCTTAAAGAATGAAACATATACTTGATTTTGATTTAAGTATATCGAATATTTTCAAATGTTGAAAATGAATGATTTGTGAAATACTTATTTTTAAATAAGTATGGAATTGCTTTTCCAATATGAAACGAAGGGTTTGAAACTTTATCTTTTAAAGATAATTTGAAAGGTGAATATTTGAAATTGTTTTCAAATGATTAAGTGTGGAAATTATATATCTAGTAAAGATATTTTGGAAGATGAAATAATTTGGGGAAAATTATTTAGAATCTGATGATGTTGCGCATCTTTATTGATAGTTAAATAACCGACTATCAATAATTACCTTTAGATAGGTATTTGTTGTGAATTGGATGAATTTGAATGCCACACTTATTTTTGAATAAGCGCTCACTATTCGGGTTAGCCGGGAAAGGACCATGGGGTCGTATAACCCATTCCGAATATGTGATACGTCGTTATGAATTGCATTCGAAGACCGGTGTTGAAGACCGGATATTTTTGAAAACGGAAGGATTACCGTCGAGTTACTCTACATCGGCTGATCTCCGGTTTAGAGGTTATTATCACCCTTAGTGACGGGAAGTCCGGACGTGATTTGAAATTTATCCGGAAATGCAAGGGCTTCGTGAGAAGTGCCTTCGGTTCTGTTCGATCCCGGAACAGACTTGTATGGATTGTGTGTCTGACGTTACAATTTGAGATATAAAGCTGATTTCTTTCAAATACATTTCTGTTGGTGGCGGAGAATTTATTCTCTTAGCTTAACACCCTTCTCTGAGACGTACGAGCTCAGAGGTTATGTAGTTGAAATTTATCAGCGATATATCCCAATTTGGTAACGTGGCATACTGAGTGTTGCTGTGAAATGATCAGTGTTTGATCATTTGTGATATGATCATTTGTTTGATCTTATATCTTTGTGATCATAGGTTGATCATTTTGTTTGACCCGAAGCAGGGCTTTTTGAGAAAGCGTAGCTTTGTGGACGAGACTTCGTCGAGCCTCACACCCCGGAAATGGTCGAAACAGGAATGTTGCGGCAAGGTTATGAGGGTCGCGCCCTTTAGGGTATGTCATTTCCTTCTGGAAAGGGGTGGTATCATGGTATGGAGCCCAGATACTTACTCATGTGGATACACTTTCTTTATGATGTGTGATGTTGGATATCGAGCGCTCGGATAAAGGTCCCAAAGGACCGGGTGATGACATATTCGTGAGTTACCTGTTACAGGGGTAACCCGGCCTTGTTTGGCAGAGAGCAGTTTGTCTCTCGGGACGTTCAGCCAGAGGCAATCCTATTCGGCAGGAGGAAAGGAAGTTCCTTAGCCTGACCATTTGTTGGAAATCCATTTTCCAAATACGAAATTTGTACGGTTTTAGTTGTAGAACCTGCTATCTAATATAGCAGCTATAGTAGGCATAGTATAATGGTACCTATGCTGGCTAAGATTAATATTATACTTTCGAAATGTTTTCTACACTAGACATTAATAATAATATCCAATGATTTGCGTAGTAAGCATCTTTGACTATCATAAGAAGAAATCTCCTCCAATTCTGCGTTTGCATTGTGTGTGTGGCGGGAGGTCTTATGGTAGTTTCATTTTCCAAAAGCATTGCGAATTTGTTTTATTTTCTTTGTGAAAAATAACTGTTTTACGATCTCACACCAGTCACCATGACTGACTCGGAGTTTATTGTTCCCTTCTAAACTCTGGGTGCCCACCATTTTCCACACGGGCAGCCTAGAGTTATATTATCAGGATATTCTGGATATTCTGGAGCTTTGGAGATAAGACGGAGGACGAGACGTAGTATTTGTATCTGATAGTATTTATTCCGCTGTGTATTCTGTATGAGGACAAGTTTATATAACTGTCCATTGTTGTATTGAGTTGTATATTGACTCTGATTGATGTATGTATAAACTGATAAAATTCTTTGTTTAAAGGATTACTGATTTATCTATTATATGTTATTCCGCTGCGATATGTGAGATTCTGATATTGTTTCTGTTTCTGATGTTGTTCTTTTGTTTCTTCTTTCTCTTTTCTTCTATCTTTTCTTCTACCTCTTCTTTTAAAACCCTAATGGTTCGGTTTTTCGTTCACCTTGAGTAAATAGATGGAGATTAGTGTCTATTCAAGGGGTACGGAAAAGCGGGGCTATTACAACGTGGTATCAGAGCATATGGTTAAGCGACAACCCTGCTCTGTTGGGTGTTACTCATTAGAGATAGAGTCAGTAGTACTCTAGAATGAGTTGAGTGTAATAATAGATATGAGCGCGTATTTGTTAGTGAATATAAAATTGTTTTATATTGTGATGATTGGTTTGTTGAGTGGTATAAGGATTCTGGTCGGTATTGTCCGTACAACTCTATCGATAGGGATCTCTAAACACTTGAATAGAACAATTCGGCACAGTATTGTTTTAAATTGGGTAAATGAGATAATTTTACCCAAAACTATTTTTGTATAGAAAAGAAATGTTTTTCTATGAATTATCATAGTATATGGTTGCATGGATGTTAGGAAAGTGATAATATTGAAAGTTATCATTTTTATATGAAATTGAATAAGAAATTCAAATTGTAACTCCAAAGTTAAGAAATGAATTCACATATAAATGAAATTTGAGAATGTAAATTATAAATGTGATTGTAATTTGAAACGGAATTCCAGAGAAGTATTTGGAAATGTTTTGAAAAGAATTTGAAAATTTTGGGAAATTGGAAAGTTAAATCATTTTTAGAGTTGAAAATGAATTTCAAAGTTTTGAAAAATATTTTGGAGAGATGAAAAGCTCTAAACTCTTTTCGGTCGCTGGAAAATAACTTCGATGATGACCGCGGCATCATTGGTGTTCATTTTCGGGTTTCCAGAAGAGGAATTGCTGCCAAATTATTTTAAATGGAAGTGTTTGGAAAAAATTTGGATTTTGTTTTGGAAATTCAAATGGAATTTGAATTGTTTTCAAGATGGCTTTGAAATATTGGTAAGACTCTGGGATACCATATTTATGAAATATTATCAAGTTGATAACTTATACAATTTGAAAGGTTGATAGAATAAATTTAACTTAAAGAATGAAGTTAAATGAATGTAAGTAAAAGTGAATCAATTAAATGAAATTGAAGGTTGAAATTCATTTCGAATTCGTAAGCAAATGAATTGAATTGAATAATGTAAATCGAAAGATGAATTAAAATTCATATGCTATTGGAAATCCAGTTTAATATGAGTGGTTATAAACCAAAATAGTAAATTGTAATAAATTTTGGGAATGAACAAAAGTGAATAAAACTGGAATTAAAACTGTATCCAAATTGAATTGAATGGTAAATTTAATTCAAATAAAATTGAAATGTGAAATTGAATGAATATGAAACTGCAATAGCGAACTTAAAGAATGTATAAGCAGTTATATTGGAAAATTTTGTAATAGAATTTGCAAAATGATTTGAATATATGCAACTAGATATTATGGCTAGTAAGATATACAGGTGTATAAAGGGATTGGAAAATTTATTTCAAAGATAATTTGAATTGCTCGACAAAAGGTATGTATTTAAATTTCTATATGAGATTTGCTGATTTCTGGTCTAGCCGCTTGGCTTTTTCCTTTTCTTTTTGAAATCTGAGAGTCCGTAGGGACGTTTTGTAGTCGTACCGTATTAGCCGCGCAAAGGAGACGCTGGCGAAATTTTTCGAAAATCTCGAGTGTTAGAAAATTTTTGAGAAAATTTGGAAGTATAAAATTTGAATTTGAATTTAAATTTGAATTGTGAAGTAAAACAATGTTGTTTGAAACTTATAATTAAAGTTGGAAAACGAGTTGAATGATAACGAATCTTTAGTAGAATGATTTGTTTTGATAAATTGATAAAACTATTGAATTGTGAAAAATAGTAGACGAGTTAAGGACATTTTTTCCTAACTTGTAATTTCGAGGACGAAATTCTTTTAAGGGGGGAAGTTTGTAACGACCCAGAATTTTTGATAATTAAAATTCGAATATTTAATTAATTTTAAATATTAATAAGTGGAATTAAGAAGTCGAATGATTTATTTTTCGAATATTGGATTTTATTTGGTTAATTAAATCGATAAATTAATAATTGAAATTCCAGAGATAATTGAAAATCGAGTTTAAAATGATTGAAAATGATTTGTAAAATTTTATTTGATCATACTGAAGTTATAGAAATATTTTAGAACTTTCAGAATCGAATTTGGAGTTAATCTGTGAAAATTGAATATTTTAATATTTAATTATCGACTGTAAAAATACCCAATTTTCGAACAGTCTCAGAATTGGACGAGACCAGTTCCATTGGATCCGTAATAGTTAGTTATTATCGGATTTCAATTTTCGTAGCAATCGAAGTTATCGTTTGACCGTGGCAACTCGAAACGCATCGATATCGTTTTAATTTTAAATCGACGAGTTAAAAATAGTCATTTTTCAAACGGTCTCGGATTTCGACGAAACCAGTTTCATCGGATCCGTAATGTGATATTATTGTAAGATTTCAAATTTCATAATTTTTGGATTTACCATTTGTCCGGTACAAATTAAAACGCCTTGAAATCGATTTAAATCGGTTTAATTTAAATTGATCGTTTATTGCCATATCTCACACATACGATCGAATTAGCTTTCGAAACCTTTTCCATTGTGTCCGGAACGTGGGATAAACCCCAGAAACGCCAGTTACCGCGCGTAAATCGGAGTTCGAAAAAGCCGGATGAATAGTGTTTGAGAAAACTCTATAAATATACCCATTTTTTTCACAATTTCAAAGACAAAAGTTTATAAACCCTAATTTGAAATGGCCAGCCGCCACCATTGTAATACACGGCCGAAAATCGTTCTCCTTCCCCCTCAATTATCTCGAAATCCATCAGCAATTAAAGGAAATCACCAACTACAAAATTGAAGACCACTCCAAGATCAAGAGATTCAATGGCTGTGATCGGAAACGGAGCTGGAAATTGGTGGGAATTTGGGCTAGAATGGTAGCCGTTCGGCCTCGTTTTTCGTACACCAGGGGGGACCGGACTTCGCATCATCTGGGGCGTGGGTGAGGCTCTGGGCGGCGCGCGTCTCGGTGGTGCCTGATCGAAGCCTAGATCATCAAGTTGGAGGCGAAATGGAACCCTAGCTTGTAAATGATGGGTTCGTTTATCACGTTCATCACCTGGGAAGTTCACGCGATGGGAAGAAAGACAAAAGCACGGTCCAGATTGATCAAGGCAAAAATCGTGCGGCCGGGAATAGATTTAGGTTAAAGAATAAAAAAATAAATTTGTAAATATTTATATTAAATCGTGTAATGTTTAAAATGTTATAACTCTTTCATACGTTATCAGAAAATGACGAAACGAAGTGCGTTGGAATCGTATCGTCGAATACTACGCGATGCAACTGATTTGGAGTCGTTTGGAGCTAGTTTGAATTTCGGGTAAAATTAAACGTGCGTTTAATTTTATTCGAAATAAACGCTGAAATCAGAATTAAAAGCAAAGGTGAGATCTTCTCACTCAAATTTAAAGTGGAATTTACAGTTATTGATTGATGATTGACTGTTTGGATGTGATATTAGATATAGTAGGATATATATCTATATATAGCAATATATACATATTGGCATATGTATATATTGGATTGATGATTTCCCGCCTCGTATAGCGGATGAGACCCTATTGCGCCGTTAGTAAGCGGATTTTTATAAAACCCATATACCGCGATAATTCCGTACTGGAGCGGAATTGGTATTGTGCTAACGTTTGTGGATGCAGGGAAACAGGTTGGAGGGATCCAACTGGATTCCTCACTAGTAGTTATTTATTTACAGATATTGTGATATATTCTGTTATCATATGATGATATATGATATTGACTGTTGTGATGGACTGATTGGTGTTGTTGCATCATCGGATTCAGTTTTGAAATGTAAAAATAACGACTGTTATTTTAAAAAAGGGTTTTTAAAGTGATTTTTGAAAGTAGACGTTTTATTGAGTTTTTGAATTGGTTTATTTCAAATAAATAAACGTCTAAAATTTTAAAGTTATAAAAGTTAAGATTTTTGTGAAATAAAATCAAGGTGTGATTTTTGAAATAAAAGTTAAGAAATTTATGAAATGGTTTAAATTGGGATTTCTAGTATTATAAACGGTTTATTTAAAAGATGTACAAAATTGGATATTTATGAATTTGAAATATTGGGAGTATAAGACAAGTTTCTATAAGGGTTAAAATGAAGTGTAAATGGGATTTCATAAGTTAATGAAATCTGAAAGTTTTAAATTTTGTGAAGTTTAAAAGAACGATTTCTTTTAAAGTAAATGAATTATAAGTTATATTAACTTATAAATTTAATGGGTCATTAAAGAAGATGTATACATCGAAGTTGTTGTAAAATGGAAATAGAATTTATAAACGTGGTTTTTTATAAATTCGAAAATAAATCAAATTTGATTGATTTTAAATATAGAGATTATTAAGGGAATTTTATCCACGATTTTGGACAGTGGATAATTCTTGAAATAAATATGTAAAAAGGGATTGAAACTTGGTTATTGAAGTATATTCACGATTTTGGACAGTGAATATATTATTGAAAAAGATAGTATGTTTGGGAAAGCGATATTATAAATGAAGTTAATTGTTTTAAAAGATGTTTTAAAACGTGTGAACTATCGAAATCATAGATTTCAACATTTATTGTTGAAATAGACGTTTTTGAGAAATAAGGAAATGATAGACT
This sequence comes from Allium fistulosum, assembly GCA_030737815.1. Classification (NCBI taxonomy): domain Eukaryota; kingdom Viridiplantae; phylum Streptophyta; class Magnoliopsida; order Asparagales; family Amaryllidaceae; genus Allium; species Allium fistulosum. Next base: position 725,200,665 of record CM060901.1, read on the forward strand.
ATAACACTGTCGTTATAGTAAATGGTTTCCGAAAGGAAATATTTTTGCATAGTATGGGGATTTATATATCTATCTAAATTTCGAATCCCTATACTAGTGATTTTGAGTTGTCGTAACGATGTTTTACGTAACATTCGTTTTGACTCAAATAAAATTTATGAAAGAGAATGATTTCCTTAAAGAATGAAACATATACTTGATTTTGATTTAAGTATATCGAATATTTTCAAATGTTGAAAATGAATGATTTGTGAAATACTTATTTTTAAATAAGTATGGAATTGCTTTTCCAATATGAAACGAAGGGTTTGAAACTTTATCTTTTAAAGATAATTTGAAAGGTGAATATTTGAAATTGTTTTCAAATGATTAAGTGTGGAAATTATATATCTAGTAAAGATATTTTGGAAGATGAAATAATTTGGGGAAAATTATTTGGAATCTGATGATGTTGCGCATCTTTATTGATAGTTAAATAACCGACTATCAATAATTACCTTTAGATAGGTATTTGTTGTGAATTGGATGAATTTGAATGCCACACTTATTTTTGAATAAGCGCTCACTATTCGGGTTAGCCGGGAAAGGACCATGGGGTCGTATAACCCATTCCGAATATGTGATACGTCGTTATGAATTGCATTCGAAGACCGGTGTTGAAGACCGGATATTTTTGAAAACGGAAGGATTACCGTCGAGTTACTCTACATCGGCTGATCTCCGGTTTAGAGGTTATTATCACCCTTAGTGACGGGAAGTCCGGACGTGATTTGAAATTTATCCGGAAATGCAAGGGCTTCGTGAGAAGTGCCTTCGGTTCTGTTCGATCCCGGAACAGACTTGTATGGATTGTGTGTCTGACGTTACAATTTGAGATATAAAGCTGATTTCTTTCAAATACATTTCTGTTGGTGGCGGAGAATTTATTCTCTTAGCTTAACACCCTTCTCTGAGACGTACGAGCTCAGAGGTTATGTAGTTGAAATTTATCAGCGATATATCCCAATTTGGTAACGTGGCATACTGAGTGTTGCTGTGAAATGATCAGTGTTTGATCATTTGTGATATGATCATTTGTTTGATCTTATATCTTTGTGATCATAGGTTGATCATTTTGTTTGACCCGAAGCAGGGCTTTTTGAGAAAGCGTAGCTTTGTGGACGAGACTTCGTCGAGCCTCACACCCCGGAAATGGTCGAAACAGGAATGTTGCGGCAAGGTTATGAGGGTCGCGCCCTTTAGGGTATGTCATTTCCTTCTGGAAAGGGGTGGTATCATGGTATGGAGCCCAGATACTTACTCATGTGGATACACTTTCTTTATGATGTGTGATGTTGGATATCGAGCGCTCGGATAAAGGTCCCAAAGGACCGGGTGATGACATATTCGTGAGTTACCTGTTACAGGGGTAACCCGGCCTTGTTTGGCAGAGAGCAGTTTGTCTCTCGGGACGTCCAGCCAGAGGCGATCCTATTCGGCAGGAGGAAAGGAAGTTCCTTAGCCTGACCATTTGTTGGAAATCCATTTCCCAAATACGAAATTTGTACGGTTTTAGTTGTAGAACCTGCTATCTAATATAGCAGCTATAGTAGGCATAGTATAATGGTACCTATGCTGGCTAAGATTAATATTATACTTTCGAAATGTTTTCTACACTAGACATTAATAATAATATCCAATGATTTGCGTAGTAAGCATCTTTGACTATCATAAGAAGAAATCTCCTCCAATTCTGCGTTTGCATTGTGTGTGTGGCGGGAGGTCTTATGGTAGTTTCATTTTCCAAAAGCATTGCGAATTTGTTTTATTTTCTTTGTGAAAAATAACTGTTTTACGATCTCACACCAGTCACCATGACTGACTCGGAGTTTATTGTTCCCTTCTAAACTCTGGGTGCCCACCATTTTCCACACGGGCAGCCTAGAGTTATATTATCAGGATATTCTGGAGCTTTGGAGATAAGCCGGAGGACGAGACGTAGTATTTGTATCTGATAGTATTTATTCCGCTGTGTATTCTGTATGAGGACAAGTTTATATAACCGTCCATTGTTGTATTGAGTTGTATATTGACTCTGATTGATGTATGTATAAACTGATAAAATTCTTTGTTTAAAGGATTACTGATTTATCTATTATATGTTATTCCGCTGCGATATGTGAGATTCTAATATTGTTTCTGTTTCTGATGTTGTTCTTTTGTTTCTTCTTTCTCTTTTCTTCTATCTTTTCTTCTACCTCTTCTTTTAAAACCCTAATGGTTCGGTTTTTCGTTCACCTTGAGTAAATAGATGGAGATTAGTGTCTATTCAAGGGGTACGGAAAAGCGGGGCTATTACAACTGTTGTCTGATCCAAGGTTTTATGCTTTACTTCTTATTATCTTGGGTACTCTTAAATAAGTAGACTAGATAACAGGTCTAAGTGACGTAGTAGTTGTTCGGAGGACGAGTTGGATGGAGCTGCCTTGTATTTTATACACATATGGATTTCTACATTTTTCCACTGAGCAACACTGTGGAGCCCATGGCAGTGCTTGCTTATTTCTATTTGTTAAGATGGTTTATTGAGTTGATCCTATTGTATACTCTATGACATTTGATGTATAACTCTGTGGATATTATACTCCGATGATTAGTTCATGTTGTTATTACTGTCACTTTTGTTGTATATGTGATACTATATTTTATTCATGCACTATGAGATATATGACATGCTATATGTTGTGTTTGTTATTATTCATCCTGATGATCGTCCTATATCGACCGGGCATGATTGTAGTGCATTACTTGTATACTATTGGTGCCGGTGGTATAAGGCGCTCGTCATAATGAACTTGGTAATGGATTTATTAGCACATGAGCTGAATTAGTTGAGAAGTTCATGAGCCAATTTAGGGTTCATATTGTTTGACCGAGGAGTGTGATGTCACTTTTAAACGTGAAGTAGAGGGAGAAGGAATCATTGTGAAGTTATTTAACTAGGTTTAATGCAACAACCACCGTAGTTTAAAAACCAGATTTGTCAATGATTCTTATGGCGATGGTTGCAGGAGTCGATAATCGTACTGATTTTATAAGGCATTGGCAAGGGTTCCACTAGTGGATCTAGTAGACTTTTATTATCAAGTTAAAAGTTATTTACACCAAAAAGATGCGGAACCTGAAAACATCGAAGTTAATGTTGTTGAGGAAGGAGGACCATCCAAGGCAGGTTCTGGAAAGGACAAAGGAAAGAGAAAGACTAACGATCGCATAGAGCTCTAAAGCATCCTAGGAGGGAGCCGAAGTTTTTTTCTTACACTGATTTGACCGAGACTCCAAAAAGGAATTATTTGGAAACTAAATGCAGATTCAATATAGAAAATCACCTAAGAGAGAGCCCATGAAATGGGAGAGGAGGTTTGAGAAATTCTGTTTGCTCCATGAGCTGGATGGACACGAGATAAATGAGTGTAGGCACTTGAAAGATCTAATAGAGGATCAAGTTCAGAGCAATCGATTACAGCAATATGCGAGAAATCCAATAACTGTAGGACAACTCGCAGTAGTGCCACAGACACAACCACCCACTAGGATAGACTCACAATGAAGGACATAGACATAGCGTGGTCATCCCATGATCAATATGGATTGAAACTAGGTTTATTTTTCTCATTATACTTTGTTTTTGCTTTAGATAAACTATAAAGGTTTACTATCGGGCCACTTACACATACACGCGATCTCGATCGTTCCCATAGGCATGCTATGAGTTAAGGCCTGAGAGTAACGCCTGAATGGACTACTAGCTTAGGGTTTTATTTGATGCACTCTGATTTAGATGCAATAAGGTTGTTTGAATAATTAGTCGATTGATTTATTAGCCATGAATTCATTTGAACATGATTTCTGATTTCGAATTTGTTATGGGATACTAATCAAAATAGATTATCCCTTATATTCGACATAGGAACCAATAGATTATGGTTCCCCGATCAGAGAGATGGAGCAATGAACCATAAAATACAAGTCTCCTTACCAAAGAGTGAGTGGATGAGCTTGTATAAGATAGCAGGTCTCCCATCGGAGAGTGAGAGGGTGGACTCGTCTTAAACATTGAGTCCTCTTGTCAAAGAGTGAGTAGATAAGCTCAATGTAGATTTACGATTACCTTATCCAGAAAGATTAAAATTCACTTCAAGGTATGAATCCCTTTTGATTTGGAATGACTTGACTATGATTATTAAACGATATACATATGTTATTGCCCTGATCTGATTGGACTTACTTATAATGAGATGCTAAAATATACTGGACTATTTGTAAGCAATGTTTCAATCAAGGAAAATATGGTAACATGACAACTTGATACTTGACATATGATTGCTCAATGGTAATACTTTGATTTGATTGGACTTACCTGTAATGGGAAGTTGGGAGGCACCAATTGATTTATAGGCAATACCCAAGTTAGGAGTAAAACCATAACACTAAACATTGGCATATGATTTATACTGTATGATAGTAAGATATATGATTTATTTATGATATATGAACCCCAAAAGAACGTGATATGATGACGATTTATGGTTAATATATTTAGGCAAGGATTCGAGTCCTTGACCTTGATGGTCCAGAGCGACTTTTGATTTGCAGTGAATCCAAGGGAACTAGATGATTCATCATAACTGATTTGATAGATAACCTAAAGACACAACTGATAATTTGCTAACATCGATACATGTTCTTGATCAAAGCATGCTTTTTGTCTACAAAAACATGCTTTGAGGGGGTAAATGTTGCTGTCAAATTTTCTATTGTCTTGGAATTGACTCGAATAAGAGGAATTGGATTGCAAAAAGATGAAGGAATGGATCAAGAAGCATGGAAGAGATCAAAGATGAGTTGCCAAAGAAAAAGTTTAAGCTTGGAACAAAATGTATCGATAGGTACCCCTCGATCCATCGATTGGTACCGATTGATCAAAAAGTGGATATTAGGTCCACTTTACTTCTATGATGATTCTATATTCCATTCTAAAGAAAAACGCAAGTTTTTAGAATGGAGGATCGGTAGGTACCAATCGATCCAAATTACCACTTTTTCCTTGGAGGCCAAGAGCTTGAAGGCTTAAGCACGTTTGGAGAAGATTTGGTCAAAACATCGATCAACGTCGATCGATGGATCGATCGATATCGATCGATCAAATCTTGGAAAACATGCCAATTTGACTCGTTCTTCTTCCTAACTTCATAGATCCAACTGTTTAAGCGATTCAAAATTGCACCTGGCAGTTTTGATACATGGATTCGACGATAAATAGCGAACTTCAACACATGGAAAGAGACTTTTGGAAAATCTACCCGATTTTTGACACTTTGATCAACTTTCAGAAGGAAAACTCTTTAAATCTGAGATATAACCATTAACTATGAAATTCTCTTATAAAATTGGTTATTCCAGCAAAGAATATTCAATAAAAAGGATAAAGTGGATATAGACCAGAGATTTATCGAACCAATAGAAAAAATTGTCTCTTTTCTCATTGATTTCTTATAATTTTCATTTATTTGCTACGTGTTCATCAATTTGGGGTGGTAGCCCATACAATGGCTATATATATATATATATATATTTGTGTGTGTATGTGTGTGTATATATATATATGTATGTATAATCATTTATTTATACATGTTCCTATTATCAAAAATTTAAGTATTTAACTTATAGAAATATTGAGTATATTGATACTCATATTCTTAAATTTATTAATAAAACAACTTTCAAATAAAATGAAAACTAAATTTACATTAAATATATATTAATATAATTTGCAAATTTGTTCATAATAACACAAAATTAATTTTTGGGTAAATTTAATTAAAAGAATTTTTTGAAATCAACCCTTTTGCTCTGGTGCATGAACCTCTAAACTCGACAAGAGTTACACCGAGGAAATCGAATTATGTTGACCCTCAACAAACTCGATGAAGCATGTGCCAACTCCACGACATATTTGCAAGAGACAAATACAACATAATATTCCCAATATATGATTGATTGATCCTTGATCGGTCACGTACCATGATATGCCAAGCTCATGACCAGTCAATGTATAATCCATCCCTTGACCGATCATGGAGTATTTCTCCATGACTTTTTCATAACCAATCATGAGAAATTCATGGTTTATCATGGCCAATCATTAATCCATAATCAATCCCATGGGACATGGTGCCTTTTATCTCCTTAGGTCACACAAACTCAATCAGACTACCTTTACTGATAAAAAAGTATGATACTTAGCTTTTATAAATCTCTTTTTATTGTTTTAACGGTCTTGGCAAGTTAGCATTTACAACAAAAAAATGTAATACAAAGGTATTACAACTATTATTAAAGATGCATAAATAGAAAATATGCCTTATACTAATAATAATTCCTAAAAAGTAATTTTATAAAATTTCGAGTTTTAAAAATTATTCATGCATATAAAATAAACTACATTGAAAATAATAATAATAATCAAATTTAGATAAAATCAATTTTCATTACGGAGATAAAATGAAAAAATAATAAAAAATATAAAAGTCATATTTAGAATAATTAAATTAACCTTTTAGTTACCTCTCAAACATTTTATCGAAATGCCAAAGGTATAAAACCATTTTTCTTTCCAAAAAAACAAATGTTGTAACAAACAACTCCGTGTAGAAAATCTAAAGTCAAAGCTTTTGCTTTATGCAGAATATAGTGAAAAAACAATTCGATTGAAGAAAGAAATGACAAACTATACTCCATCGATTTTGGTTGATTTTTAAAACATGCAAAATAGTGCTTATAAAAACTAAGCATTGAGCTTACTCCAAACAAAGTTGCAAACTTATAGTCATGTATACTTTTAAGGTATTTCTGTTATTTTTTATTTTAACCTTCGTAAATTCGACCGAAGTTGGCAATCCAACATTTGGCCTTTGTAATTACTTTAAAACGAAGCGTTAAGTGTCTTAAATTTTGATAATTATTTTATCTCCTTTTATTTTTTGCATTTTTTATTTGTATATTATTTAATAACACTTACAAATTTTTGATGCGAAGTAACCCTATTCATCTATCTCTCCTGAGGTACATTTATTACCTAATAAAAAGTGTCAGATCCCTACACTAGAAAATGTTTTGTCGGAAGGAAAGTTGATAATTAAAATTCATAGCAAGGGCATCTTTCTGAAAAACCTACAAAATCTCGATTCTCCCTCCAAAATCACCAAAATTCAATGATATAAAATGGAACGCACACATTATATACATAAAACAACTTAAAAATGCAGCGCACATGTTTGGGGAGTAGTGTCAAGTTTTAGGCAGTTTTGACAATGGAAAAATGCACGTGTCTTGCACTTTTACAGTTGAATGTTATTTCCAAAATAAAATAAAAAAACCATTTGTTCAATGGGTTCAATTCACCTGGACTCAAATTAGATGTCCTGATGTACCCAACCATTTAACGCATGACACGGGAACACAAATATATCCTTAAGGACTTATTTGCATAATTTCAAGCATTCTAATTGGATGGGCACACGGGAACACAAAAGCTTGGGTCTAGATGATTTGCTTCCACATTCAACCGCATAATTACTGCGCTTTGGTTTTATTTTTTTTAAAGCAATTTGCACTTTTTAGAATTTTGCTTCTATCGATTATTTAAGTGCATTGACATCTGTATTCTCAAAATAATATGTTTTTTCATTATTAATTTTATTTGTAGTAGTAAGATGTGGATCTATAGTCATAAAACCAATTTATTAATGAAAATTTATTCTTTTTGCATGTTATTTTTTATTTTTGAATATGTGTTAAAGATTATAGTTCTTACAAAAAATATCCAAAAGTTTTTTATGTATATTCTTGTTGCAAATTGATGTTTTATAGCGATCTTATCAACTAAACTTGATTTGTCCATTTTTTTTTTAATCATTTGCATGTGCTATTTTGAAAGTGCCAATAAAAGATGTAGATGCCTCTATGTTATCTTAAGTTTGGAACGTTTTTCCATATTTATTTCTATCTAATATGCATTTTCTTCTTCTTCGAAATTTGCAGTATACACTTATTACTTTTGAAAACCGCATCAAAATCGACAACTTTTCAAATTTGTGCAAATTTTGGTACAATATTTTTTAATCGTAGTTTTGGATTATTTTTGAGAAGATAGAAACCAAAGTTAGGGTTTGAGTAATGAACACATGGCTGACCCATGTATCTTTAAAAATAAGGAATGCCGTTATTAATACCATGAAGTTCTTCACCCCAAGTAACAATAAAAGTAAACCGTTTTTTTCCAAATCCCCCTTTATGATCTTACCAAAATTTAAAAAATCAACTATGTACATAGAAAGTCATACGTTCAGTCACATTAGATGCCACTATTGATTGGACCATGACAAACACAAAATTGACATAGCCCACTATCACATACATGATGATATTTCATTACAATATGAAGTATTATTAGGGCTGTTACGGTTGAATCGCTCAACCGTTCAACCATACCAACCGTTCATGCGGTTACCATTTATAACGGTAACGGTTACGGTAACGGTTGAAAATTTTGAAAACCGCGGTTAACCATACCAACCGTACATGATTGTTTTGTTTAATATTTAACATTAAAGTATAAAAATTAGTAATTTAAGTTAAAGAAATAGCATGTACATTAATAATATGTGCCTTAATGAACTAATAACATGTGTATACATTTATAAACAAATAAATAAATTTGCAAAAAATAGTTAGAGCTATATCAATTAATCATCACAATGCATATAATTGAAAATATATGTACGACATGCTTCAAAATTGAAAATATGACGGTTAACCGTCATAAGCGGTTGCGGTAACGGTTATAAGAATTTATAACCGTCAACAACGGTTACGGTTACGGTTGGTGATAATAACGACGGTTACCACAACCATAACACCCCTACGTATTATCATTTGGTATGTTTTCAATTACCCTAACAATACAATCCACAACCATGGTTTGTTAATGATTTACAACAAAATACAGTGAGCCAGAGTCATTTGAAAAATATTTGCAAGTCTACAACCCATTAATCCAGAACTTATTCCTACTATAATCTGAAAATGATCAACTGTGAGAGATTCATGGTAACAGTATATGTATTTAGAGTTTATAACCAGACATCCCTTACAAAATTGCAACTCTTTAAGAATCTCAACAGTTTTCACTCAAGGCTTTAAGAATGTAAGACGAAGGAAAGACATTATGATATTATCATGCTATTATTGACTTGAAGTATTCGCATTTGTATCCTCCGCTCTACCTTGCTGCTCATGATCATTCTTTCTCTTACTTTTCTGCAAAAGAACACAAACTCACAACAATGATGAGTTGCATACCAAACATGTTATTTACTAAGGTTCATCATGCTAAAGGTTATATATATATATATATATATATATATATATATATATAGAGAGAGAGAGAGAGACATATATGCGTGTTTGTGTATGTGTGTGTATCAGAGTTCAACCTCATGACTTTTATGACATCAGCCTATAGCGTCATACCACTTACCAGCTAGTGGTCCTTGGGACATGCTGAGAGTGTTTTCAAAATGTGTATCACATTAATGGGTCCATAACGGTGACAATCCCATGGCGATTGACCTAATCAGTCAGATTGCAGGGGTCATATGATGGCATGATGCAGAGAATGTGATTGTTACAAAGAATTAAAATTTTGAATGGATTTAAACTCTTGAATTCAAATAGACACATCCATTCTGAATCTTCATCAAACATCGCTATATAAACTCTTCCCCCATAATAGAATAACTTCATTTTATATTCTCGAATCATATATATTCTCTCTTTCTTCCTCCTTGCATTGTTAGAAACAAACCAGATGTTATTTCGGCTTGATTTCAGTTAGGTTCAAGTAGCCACAAATTTGAATCAGTCAACCTTACTGTATCCTATCAATTTAAATCATTGCGGCAAGAAGAAGAGATAGCTCTTAATAAGCATCTCTTAATAAAGAGAGATGATAATCGTGCTTTGTAGTTATGCACCAAAGATAGTCACCAAACTCATATCATTTCCTAAACTATCAAAGGCAAATTCATGACAATAATATTAGACACGCCTAATGATTAACCTGATATAGATTTTGCAGCTTGAACTACTCTCAAAATAACTTGTTTGGAAGTTTCACAGATAGCACCTAACAGGGATTCAGAAAAACTTAAGGGCTCACCTTCTTTAATAAACCTTCAGCAGACATGAGCTCATAAAGTTTATGCATAAGCATTTCTTCCTCAACCTTCATGTCAAAAGATGACAAAATAAGAATTTTTTTAGCAACATCAAAGATACAAATATATGCAAAGATGTGTGTGTCTGTGTGTGTGGGCGCGTGTGTACACACACACAATAAAACAACAATGTGTACAAGGGTACATACGTGAAGTCCATGCAGCTCATGTGAGAACGCTCTATATGATTCCATGAGAACTTCACCTTGTTTTTCGAGAAGTCTGCACATCACGAATAATTTTAGAAATGAAATATAAGTTGAATTCAAACTAGAGTTTGTACGTATGAGCTAATAAGATCTTACTTGAACATTGCATCTGAGTGCTTTGCATCCATCTTCGGTCAAAATGTGATCAAAAGATGAAGGTGATACTGAATCAAAAGCTTGGTAGCATATAAAATGTATGAATAAGATGAATAAGAAAGATGATGAAACACTTTTAGACTATTCAAGGTACACTGCAAAATTATGAGATTGTGATGAATTAAACGCTCGTAAAATCTAGACACTTGGTACGTGTTTAGCATTCAAAGAAGGCTAGAGATCGATTCCTTAATATCTTTATTCTTGAAACAAATTTGTTAGTTTAGAGTCCAATGTAATTATTATATCACAAATGCTCTTAACTACTGAATATAATGTATCTTAAGGCGAAAAAAGTATGGACCAAAAAAGAAAAAAAAAGTACTCGAATGCAAGCCTTAATGAGTTGGCATATATGACAGATTTTCTCTTAGAACGTTGCAATGGAGATACCAATGCTCCTCCAACCGGGGTAGCAAGGCCTCAATTTTTGCTACCATGTAGCTGGTGTTACTTGGTAACATGACTTTCCGGGAATTCAAACTTTCGGGTAAGTATTTTGGTTGAATTATTGATCGTTCAGTGTATCAATGTTCTGCGACCATGTTTTCAACCAAGGTTCAAATTTTCATTTTCCAACTCCGTTCCGATTACAGGTAATTTCAAAATTTTGGTTGTGTTGAGAACTCGGTTTGAATTCAGGTTTGTAAGTTATGATCCCTTTTTCTACACTATTACATTACTAAATATTCAATACTAGCGTAAATTTATAGTACATTATTCGGATGGTTTAGAAGATACATTAGAAAAAAATGATGGGCGATTCGATGAGAGCATTCATAGGAAAGAAAAAAAAACATTTAATTATGTATATTAAGTCCTAGCAGGCTAACAATTATATAAATTAAACCCTAACAGAACCGATCAAATTCAAAAGAAATCCCTCTTTGAATCCCCTATTCATTCTCCTCTTCAAAATTTCATGCCCCAAATCTAGTCCCCTAGACCAGCTCGATAAACAATTCGACAGTGAAATCTATTCTAGCTATATATGAAATCATGCTCAAGTCAACCGTGAAAACGACGAAGAGAATTAGACATACACAAGGAGGGAAAAAAAACAAAATTATATTTAGCTAGTTTTAATTCTCTTCATCACTTTCACTATCAACTTCCAATTTGAGAATGATTTCATCTGTAGCAAGAAGCGATTTCACCAAAAAAAAAAAACCTTCTTCTTTGAATTGATTTGGGGATTAGATTCAGGGCTTAAGGAGGAAAGTGAATGGAACCATGATTTTGGAAGGTTTTTTGTTTCGATTTGGTTTGACTTTCTAAGTGGACTAGATGGGTTATGGTTTTGTTTGTATACTTATTAACATATTAGGGTTTAGTTTATATAAAATTAGGGTTTAATTGATATTTTAATCAAATTATGGTTTAGTTTGTATAAATTTATATCAATTATTTTTATAGAATTTGTCTAACAATTATTTTTGTTTAAATTTAATGATGCAAATATTTCATATAATTTCAAGTATTTGATGAAGACAAAACTACCACAATTCATATGATGCTAAAAAAACAAATTTTGATATTATTGTAGCATATTTTTTCATCAAAGCATGTTGTATGAAATTTGATGTTCAATATTTAACATAAAATTTAAATTTATGTTAGTACTGAAAATTTATTAGTGTATTTTATGTAGGAAGATAGACCGGATTTTGCAGATTCAAATTAAAATGCAATTTCCAAAAATTAAAGGACCCGAAACTTCAAAAATTACCAATGATTGAAACAGAAATTTGAACCTTTGTTCTGACATTTTGAGTGAATTTTTGGTTGAAATGCATCTTTTGACATGATAGCATTACATATCTAAATCAATTAGAGAATGTTTTAACATATTTTGACCAATTTAACATATTCTAATTTCTAACCATTTAACATAGTGGCATTTGACAACAAACATTTTCCAAACACCTAAAAGTTCAGATAAGTCAGATTTGCCACCCTTCATGTTGGTGTAGCTAACAGTATTAAGCAATGCTACATCAGCTTAATATTCCAAACCGCTACTCACAAGTAAGGGAACTCTCAAAATCAAATTTCAAACCTAAGGAGAGAAATTAAGCCCTTAGATAGTTTATTTACCCCTTTCTGCATATTTCATATCATAATATGTTTCACATTTTGTTTGTCCGGCAAACCATCATTGAACCATCTTTAGACCATGTGAACCATGAAAATCCAATAAAAGATTATTGTTATTTTTAACAAGCTTAACATGCTGATACTCAGGCCGGTCTGACATATATTAGGGTCAAATATGAGTCCGTATAATGGGATTTTATTTATATGCACATGTAAGAATAACTTTGTCAAACCCATATCAACAATCAAAAGTAATTTCAACACCAAGTAGCAATTAAGCATAACCAAAATATAAAATCAATAAAACTAAACTAAGAACTTTTGATTAAAAAAATGGCCGCCTCCTGCACATATGGTTAAAAAAATTAGGAAAAAAAACTACACTTTCTTCACTAAACAACTGATTCGTATCTTTTAATAACAAGAATAAAATATAAATACAATCACATATAGGCTTGTAGCAAACATCAAAGTTTCGCCCTCTCAATTGTCAGCAAGTTAGGTAACTAATCTATGTAAGATTCACTCATTCACTTATCCCCTATCTATTGATTTAATAATAAAAATAAAATGTAACTAATATACAATGCCAAATAAATAACATTTGCTTTTGGTTGTCCTTTAATACAAAATAAGCTAATTATTTAGTTTCCTCTCTTGTTCACTTTTCCTTTATAATTTTTTTCCCTTTTTTGAAATTAGCACAATGTCAAACAAGAAAAGTACTTAACAAAATTCAGAATAAAACATAATCAAATACTAACTTTTTCATACAAAATAATGGTTACAATTTTTCAACAATTAGTTCAAAAACATAGTTATTAGCAGCGCAGGACCCAACATTGGACACTTTTTTGATTTGTTGCGCATATACTAATTTTTTTTAATATGCTTTGTACATCATAATAAACAAAAACGGACTAATAGAATTTATTTCTTTTAACTGATATAGTATCATAATTTCAAACAAAAACAGACTATTAGTAGACATAATTTTTTTTAATCATTCTGCCATAGTATCATCAAACATAATGCATAAGCATACAACATCATTTCATTATATTACATGGGTTTAAAGTTAAAAGTTTAAGGATATTGTCTAGTAACTTGATTTCAAGCATGACTTATAGTGGTTGCAAATAGACCTATCAAAATATGACCCGACCCATTAACCCAACCCATTTACCATACTTTTAAATGGGTTGGGTCAACTCATTTATGAATATTATTAAATGAGTTATGGGTTGGGTTGACCCATTTTTAAAATGGGTAACTCATTTACTCATTTATAAAAAACATTAAATTTTAATATAAATTTGAAAAATAAGAATTTTGAACATACATTGTAGTTTTTCATGGAGACTGACAGTTGTACTTAAAAAATAACAGGCTATCGCATCCACATATTCGAACTCCGCCTAGTGCAGAAACCGCCTTTTTTTGTTCAAACTGCAATAACTCCTTCGTTCTAACTCGGAATCAGGCGAGACTTCGACCGATGAACTCCCACCTAAATTACGGACAGTATGAAATACTTGGATACTTCATCTGTAAACGCACACTGTAGTTCTCCAGTGAGACTGACAATTGAACTTAGAAAATAATATGCTACTACATCCGCATATTTGAACTCCGCCCAGTGTAGAAGCCGCTATTTTTTTTGTTCGGACAGCAATAACTCATTCGTTCTAACTCAAAATCACGCGGGATTTCGATCGATTAACTCACACATAAATTACGGACAGTATGGAACACTCGGATACTTCACCGTGTGAACGCACACTGTAATTCTCCAAGAGGACTGACAGTTGTACTTAGAAAATAACAGGCTACCACATCCACATATTTGAACTCCGCCTAGTGCAGAAACCGCTATTTTTTTTGTTCCGACTGCAATAAGTCCTTCGTTCTAACTCAGAATCAGGCGAGACTTCGACCGATTAACTCCCATCTAAATTACGGACAGTATGGAACACTCGGATATTTTATCGTGTGAACGCACACTGTAGTTCTCCAAGGGCACTGACAGTTTGTACTTGAAAATAATAAGCTACCGCATCCCCATATTTGAATTTTGATGAAAATTAGAATTTTAAATTGTTATCGGAACTCAAAACATAAAAATTAGAATTATTTTATATTTAGTGGGAATTAATTCAAAGGACAAAAATTTATATAATTTTAGCCTCAAGGACACGACACCAATATTTTACCACAAGGACAAACATTCTCCTAAAAAATATTCATAAGAACAAACATTCTTCCAAAATTATTCATAAGGACAAACATTCTTCCAAAACTGCTACCGAACTAAAAACTGATACCTAAAAACAGCTACCGATAACTACAAACTGATACCTAAAAACTGCTATCAATAACTAAAAGCTGATACCTAAAAAAAGTTGTCATTTAGACTAAAATACTGAAGGCTTGTCAAATGCTGAGAAATTTTGTCCTTGGAATAATTTCATGTTTATATTTATCTGTTTTTTATTAGTCAAATTAAATTTAAATCTTTAAATTGGTTAAATGGGTAATCTGCTTATTAAGTGGGTTGGATCATAAATGGATAAAAAAGACAGGATCATACATTTGTTGGGTCTAATTCGACCCAACCCATTTGGATTCAATCCAACCCGTTTGGATTCAACCCAACCCGTTTGACGCTAGTTGCAAATATCCTAAGATCGTACGTTCCAAAACGCAATTTGGAAGGAATCGCAGCTTCTCGATCCAAGGGTTAAATTAGATCGCAACCCATGTAAATCATACGACCGTATTTCAGAACGAAAATATTGAAGCCCAATATTAAATAGCGATTTCAATTTAAACATCGATTTGAAACAAAACCAAAAGAGATTTAGTTCAGCATCGCGATCTCAAAAAGAAAAAAAATGGAACAAAAAGAAGCGGAATAGGAAGAAGCAGCAGCGTACCTGAAGAATTTAGGAGCAGAGGCAATTCTGATTTATTTTTCTCTTCTATTTTCCGGTTTTGTCCGTCTACTGAATTCTGAGCTGGGAAAAGCAAATAGGGTATTGATAGACGCACAGATTTACGCTTAGAAATTATCAAGAGACTAGCAGCACGGAATTTTAGTACGGTGAAGAAAGGAAACGGGTTTAAGGATGATTTTGTGAAAGCCAAAAAAATGGGGCTATTCAAACCTCCACAAATGCTGACTTGCTCTTCAGGATAAAAACATCAATTTGATTATTTTTGTTTAAATTTATATTTTATTTTATTTTTCAGATTTTTTACCTACCACACAAGCAAATAGGGATGAGAAATATTTGGTTAGAAACGAATTAACCGACCAAACCGGTTCATTTCGGTCGGTTCAGTTCGATTATGAAATTAAATCGGTTCAAATTCGGTTTGTAAAATAAAAAAATTTAATTTTCGGTTTAACTGAGTTAACCGAAATTTTATTATATCATCCAAATTTATGGTGTTGTAACACTTGTAATTATTGGTTTAGCATCTAAAAAACAAATTTTAACTGTCATAAATCGGTCGAATTTTCTTAAAAACGCAAAAAATACTCAACAAAATATTTCTAAACAAAAATTTATGTATTTCTTTGAGTAAATCAATCACTTGAATTTCAACATATGATAATTTCTCTTACTTTCTTTTTTAGTTCGGTTAAGTCGGTCAGCGACCGAATAAATCGAAATTAATTTGGTTCGGTTTTGATTTTTTTCGGTTATAATTTGGTTTAACATTTTTACCTCAAAACCGACCGAACCGACTGAATGTTCACCCCTACAAGCAACTATGTGGTGCTTCAGAGCACCACACAAGACAACTAAGTGGTACCCTGAAGGCACCATACATGTCAATTACGTGGCGCCTTCAGGGCACCACACAGGCCACTGCGTGGTGCCCTGAAGGCACCACGTAGAGCAACTGGTTATTTTTGAATTTGTTTAGGGGGTGACTCAGCAAAATGGTGGGTTTTTTTATTTTTTTCAAAATTTGGGGAGCAACTCAGCACACCTGTAGATTCATATAGAATTTACCTAAAAAAAATTATACCAAACCCCGGCGTTTAAAAGCCTATTTAACCAATTAGAATATTCAAGGTAAAAAAAGGTGCTGGTTCATCCGTTGTTGGAGGACGAGGAAAAGGAAAAAAAATTGTAGATGCTCTAAAGTAACAGTCTTTTGCGTTGCGTTGTACTCTATTGACTAAAAATTTAATCAACATTAGAATTAGACTAATGTGCTTATATTAGCAAAGCTTACTCACTAATACTAGACTTAAAAATGTAAAATGAGGAGTAAAGCTAGCAAATAATGTAAACGACACAAGATGTAGAGTGGTTCGGTGGAAAATTGCGTACGTCCACTATGTTTATCTCTTATGATTATAAGAAATTACAAGAGAATAATAAGAAATTTAGCCCTTAAGCTTGCAATGGTACTAAACTTAAGAACTTGAGAGGAGTTGCTTACTATAAGTGAATTCCGAGCTTAGAGATTAGCTAAAGTCCAACCAGTTTTCAACTGAATTCTAACTCCTTTGATATTATATGGTAAGGGGTATTTATAACACTAATATGGGTAGTGGATGGCTCGGGAATCGCTCTTGGTCGTTGAAGCGATCGCTTGGATGGATGGTAGATACCAGGAATTGGAACTAAGTTATATTTGCCCTAGTTTAACTATTTTAGGCTTAAGTTATATTGGGTTGAAATTATTTATTTGGGTTTTAGTTATATTAGGCTGTGTTATGTGTGGTGAAAAATTGAGGATTGATAACAATTCAACACCACGGTGCGCTGCGGAAGCGATTTCAATTCAAGACCTAGTATTGCCTATTTAGATACCAATGACAGTTAAAAGGAATTATGAAATCTCACAAAAAAAAAATAACAGAAATAAGAGACAGAAGATTTAACGTGGTTCGGATATGAATATCCTACGTCCACGGAGACCCAACAACTTTTTATTTCACTAAAGAAAAGAGTACAAGAGAGGAAAGAATAATGGTGGATACTACACTTTGCTTGTTTCTTATGAAGATGTAATTCCTTCATTTATATAGACTCATGAAGGAGTTACTTAGGGATTAAGAGAATAATTTACAGATTATGTTTTTGAAACCTTTCCAAATATCCATGATTTAATTTCTACGTAAATGGATAATGGTGATTGGTTTCCATAATTTTCCTTGATTGAATCTCCATCAGCAATTTCTTTCTTCATATAACAAATTGACTAATTAATTGATTTTCTTCAAAATATCCTTCCATTAATTGATTTGATTGAATCAATTAATCAATTTCTTTCCTCTTTAACAGATATTTGAATCATCCAAATTCA
This sequence comes from Allium fistulosum, assembly GCA_030737815.1. Lineage (NCBI taxonomy): Eukaryota > Viridiplantae > Streptophyta > Magnoliopsida > Asparagales > Amaryllidaceae > Allium > Allium fistulosum. The sequence goes on from CM060901.1 coordinate 725,218,777, forward strand.
ACACTCCACCTTGATTCAAATATAACAATCTCTCTTCATCATCTTATCATCAGGCAATCGACATATAAGTTGTTGGGTCTAGCGCCCCATGGCGCTCAAGTAACGGGTATCAAACTGATCAAGTTTGAGCAATGCTCAAACTTGTCCTTAGGAAGTGACTTTGTCATCATATCTGAGGGGTTGTCTGAAGTATTCACTTTCAACAACTTGATCTTACTCCGTTCTTCCTCCAGCATAAGAAAGAAACCTCTAACATCGATGTGCTTCGTTCGTGAACTATAAGCCTGATTATGAACAAGATGAATTGCACTTTGACTGTCTGAAAATAGCTCCACAGTCTTCTGCACCATAAAAAGATCATCCAACAACTGAAGTAAATACAAACCCTCCTTAGTTGCTTCAACAATCGATATCAATTCTGCTTCGGTAGTTGACAAAGCTACAATAGATTGCAACTTTGATCTCCATGAAATCGAGCCTATGCCAAGTGTAAAAACATAGCCCGACACTGACTTCCGTGCATCTCTATCCCCAGCATAATCTGAATCACAGTATCCTCTAAGTGAGATGTCGCCATCCACTCCACCATATAACAAGCCAACAGATGAAGTGCCTCTAAGATACCTAAGTATCCACTTTACTGCTTGCCAATGTTCCTTTCCTGGGTTAGACATATATCGACTTACAACACCCACTGCGTGGGCCAAATCTGGTCTAGTGCATACCATGGCATACATAAGACTACCAATAGCACTGGAATAAGGTATATCAGCCATATACCTTTTATCTTCTTCCGATGTGGGAGATTGGTCTTTTGACAATTTAAAATGAGAGCCTAATGGAGTACCAACCGGTTTGGCTTTCTCCATTCCAAATCGAGTGAGGACCTTCTCGATGTATTGCGCCTGAGTGAGTCTCAACTCTCTCCGCTTTCTATCTCTACAAATCTCCATACCCAATATTCTTTGTGCTTTTCCCAAATCCTTCATATCAAACTCCTTGCTAAGTTCAGTTTTCAGCTCCATAATTCTTACCATACTCCGAGATGCAATTAACATATCATCTACATATAACAACAGATATATTAAATCATTATCACATCTCTTGAAATAAACACACTGGTCTTTGAAGCTTCTAGAATATCCTTGTGAAAGCATAAACTTATCAAATCTCTTATACCATAGTCTAGGTGACTGTTTTAGTCCATATAGAGATTTGTTAAGTTTACAAACATAGTCAGGCCTGCTACTATCAATGAACCCCTCCGGCTGCCGTAAATAAATTTCTTCATCCAGATCACCATGCAAGAATGCAGTTTTGACATCTAGTTGCTCCAACTCCATATCATAATGAGCCACTAATGCCAATAGAATGCGAATGGAGGTATGCCTAACAACTGGAGCAAAAATGTCATGATACTCAACTCCCTTTTTCTGAACATACCCCTTTGCTACTAACCTTGCTTTATATCTGAAATTTCCATCGCCGCCGTCTTTTACTCTATAGATCCACTTACAACCAATAGCTCTCTTGTTGGTGGGAAGAGGCACCAAATCCCAAGTATGATTTTTCTGCAAAGATTCAATCTCCTCTTCCATAGCAACTAACCAACTGGAACTGTCAACTGAAGCAATAGCGTCTCTATAATCTCTGGGTTCATCATGGACAACATTCAAAGCATATGTTGCCATGTCATCGAAGTCAATGTCTTCGATGCTCAATCCAACAAAATCATTAAGCCAATTAGGCTTCTTCTTCTGTCTAACAGGTCTGATCTCTGAACTAGCTCCACCTTGAGTCTGATTCTCTGTACTAATCTCTGTACTTTCCTCATCAACCACGGTGTCATCGGAAACACCTTCAGAATTTCTATGAAAAGGAACAGTAGATGACTTACTTTGTGTTTGGTATTCTTCATTTGTCCTCTCATTGTCATCTAATGAGGAAGGCTCCACCTTCAACATAGCCTTCTCATTAAAAGTCACATGCCTGCTGGTAACAATCTTCCTGCTAATAGGACACCACAATCTATATCCCTTCACTCCTCTTCTATAACCTAGAAAGATACACTTGCGAGCTCTAGGTTCCAGCTTTCCTCTGCTCTCATGTACGTAAGCTGGACAACCAAACACTTTGAGGAATGAATAGCTAACAGGCTCTCCTTTCCATACTTCTTCTGGGATCTTCATGTCTATGGCGGTAGAAGGTGTGCGGTTGATGAGGAAAACCGCCATAGATAAAGCTTCTGCCCAAAATCCCTTTTTCAACTTTGCAGTCAATCTGAGGCAACGAGTTCTCTCCAATAATGTCCAATTCATTCTTTCAGCAACTCCATTAGACTGAGGGTCGCCAGGTGTGGTGTAATGCCTCTTAATACCTTCAGACTCACAATAATCGATGAATTCCTGTGATACAAATTCACCGCCGTTATCTGAACGGAGAACTTTCAATTTCTTTCCTGACTGCTTCTCAACTGTAGATTTCCACTTTCGAAACCTGTCAAAAGTTTCACTCTTTGACTGTAGAAAATATACCCAAACTTTACGAGAGAAATCATCTATAAATGAAACGAAATACCTAGCTCCACCTAAGGATGGGCAAGGGGAAGGTCCCCAAACATCTGTGTGAACATACTCTAAGACAGCCTTTGCCTTATGCTCTCCAGTACCAAAAGAAATCTTCGTCAGCTTCCCAAGAACACACTCTTCACAAAAGCCAAGCTTTGAATGATGAACACCATCAATCAAACCTCGCTTTCTCAACTCATCCATGCTGCGCTCACCAATGTGACCCATCCGTAAATGCCATAATCTGGAAGAGTCCGAATCAACAGAAGTGACAGAAGCTGATTCGCCAACTACAGTAGTGCCCTTCAAAAGATAAAGATTTCCTGCCCTTACTCCTTTCATAACTATCATAGAACCTTTTGATATTTTCATCTTCTCTCCTTCAACTACAATCTTCAAACCAAGCCTACTCAGAGCCCCAATAGATATCAAACTTCTTCTCAAATCAGGTACATGTCTAACATCTGTAATAGTACGAATAACACCGTCAAACATTCTAACCTTCACACTACCAACACCAATCATACGGCAAGAAGCATCATTGCCCATCAGAACTTCTCCTCCATCAATCTCACGGTAAGTGGAGAAACAGTTCCTATCAGGTGTCATATGATAGGATGCGCCAGAATCGATCAGCCATAGGTTGCTCTTCCCAGATGAGCCAGAAGCTGTAAACACATCGGTATCACTCTCTGTATCTGACTTCTCAGCGGTAGATGCTGAAGCTTGCTTTGGGTCTCTTCTTCTACCTTCAAGCTTGGGACAAGTTGCTACAAAGTGCCCTGGCCTTTTACAATAATTGCAAGTCAATTTATTAGGCCCCCTAGACTGAGACCTTGATTTATTTCGACCTCCACCATATTTTGACTTGCTTTGGCTTTTTCCTCTCTGAACAGATAAGCCCTCCGTATCATTGTCTAAACTAGTGCTTGCTAATCTATCCCTCAACACTTCATTATGAAGTCCAGCTTTAACATCAGATAGGCTAATTTTACTACGACCATAAATCATAGAATTAACAAAAGCAGTGTACTCCTTAGGCAAGGAACATAAAAGGATTACCGCTTGAGCCTCATCTGTAATTTCAACTTCCGCTGCCTTCAAATTCATTACTAAGGTGGTTAGGGCATCCACATGCCCCATGAGATCAGCTCCAGGCTTCATTTTGTACGAATAGAGTTGTTGTTGCAGAATTATTCTGTTAGTGAGAGACTTGTCCTGATATGCATCAGATAATGCATCCCATAATTCCTTTGCTGTTTTCTTTTGAGAAAATTCTCTAAGAACCTCATCTGAAAGACTTAGCTGGATGGTAGTTAGGGCTTCATCTTCCATCTCTTCTAAAGTTTCACTATCTAACTCTTTCAGCTTCTCAGGCGCAGAAATTATCTTAAAAGTCTTCTCCTTCTTCAATACAGCCTCCATCTTCATCTTCCAAGTTCCAAAGTCTCCTTTTCCATCAAAACGAGTAAGTCCATAATTGACCCCAGATCTACCAATAGATTTACTTGAAGTAGCCATTAATATCCAAACGGAACAATAACACCAGCTCTGATACCAAACTGTGGTGAAAAATTGAGGATTGATAACAATTCAACACCACGGTGCGCTGCGGAAGCGATTTCAATTCAAGACCTAGTATTGCCTATTTAGATACCAATGACAGTTAAAAGGAATTATGAAATCTCACAAAAAAAAAATAACAGAAATAAGAGACAGAAGATTTAACGTGGTTCGGATATGAATATCCTACGTCCACGGAGACCCAACAACTTTTTATTTCACTAAAGAAAAGAGTACAAGAGAGGAAAGAATAATGGTGGATACTACACTTTGCTTGTTTCTTATGAAGATGTAATTCCTTCATTTATATAGACTCATGAAGGAGTTACTTAGGGATTAAGAGAATAATTTACAGATTATGTTTTTGAAACCTTTCCAAATATCCATGATTTAATTTCTACGTAAATGGATAATGGTGATTGGTTTCCATAATTTTCCTTGATTGAATCTCCATCAGCAATTTCTTTCTTCATATAACAAATTGACTAATTAATTGATTTTCTTCAAAATATCCTTCCATTAATTGATTTGATTGAATCAATTAATCAATTTCTTTCCTCTTTAACAGATATTTGAATCATCCAAATTCAACATTATGTAGCATAAAATTTAATTTAATTCAACTGTTAAGTTTGATTTAAGTATGATTTAGCATAATTTAATCTAATTGTTAATTTTAGTTTTATTCAATTGTTATAATTTAACCTAATAATCACGAAAACCAAAATAGGGACCGATCAAAATCAAAACCAAAACAAGAACCGAAACATCTAAAAAATTTGAAATTGTCTGAAACCAACAAAATTTTAAAAGATCGAAACCGAAACTGAAACCGAGTTCTTAAACCATTGTCCAAAGGTCTTAAAAGTACGGCTAAGAAAATGGATTTCTATCCCGCCTTTGGAATTTGATGAGAATTGGTACATGCCGTTTTTTCTTCTCATTTTTATTTATTAAAAGTAAAATAATAGCAGTTTGATTTGGATCGCTATTTTTCAGTGCTTCACAGTGTTATTAATTGTAATTTTTCTTGTAGTAAATTTTTATGTATATATATATATATATATATATATTTGTATGTGTTTATGTATGTACACACACATATATATACATACAGGCCCGGCCTCAGTCCAAGGCCGCCAAGGTAGTGGCCTAGAGCACTAGATTTTTTGAGGCCTCAAAATTTTCTAATTCTATATATAAAGGCCACTGATTCTAAAATAGTCAAAAATGAATGTAGTTTAGTGGTAAAAGGATCTCATTCGTTCATCGGCAACCAGAATTCAATTCTTCCCTGCAATGTATTTTTTCCCTGTCTAATTTTGTAGCACTCCTAATTTTGATTACCTTATTTAGGATATTTAATTAGATGAAATAAATAAAATAATATAGGATGATAAAGAGAATGAGATTTGATAATCAAATTGATCGAGTCATAATTAATGAACTAATAATGGTAATTAGAACATTAATAAGGAGGATTTATGAGAAGGACAAAATAGGAAAAGACCACATTTCCTTAACATATACCTTCTCATTCTCATTTCCTCCCTCACATTCATTCATACAAATTAAAAGAGAACCAAGGTCGGCCATTGTTAGAGAACTAAGAGGAAGAAAAGCTAGGAAATCAAGATTTAGCTTGGGGAAATCAGATCAACATTCAAATATCAAGTTTCATTATCAAATCAAGGTGAATAATGATAACCTATCTCAAGTTTACCTATTTAATTTTGGTTTTATGATTAAACCCAAATCTTATGATTGTTTTATGCCATGTTTAGAATAACTGGTTGATTGTCTGCTTGAATGATGAATTATTGGATTTATTTATGAAATTGGCTAATAAGTTTAAGTATGAAATCCAAACATATGACACCTAAATGATTTGAAATTTTGATATGATATTAGAAACATTATTTTAGAAGTGGTTTTTTAATTTCTCCAAGGAAGTATGAATATTTCGTGAATTTTCTAAGCGAGAAAATCGATTTATTTCAGGTTTTTATTATTAAAAGAAATTAAATAATGTTTTTAGCTCCGAAATTTTTATATGTTAAATACTATAATAAATTTGATTTATTCTGATTTTTGGGGATTTTTCCCAAGTGTGAGAATTATTATGAATTTATTAGGCTAGAAAAGTTTAATGATTATATTAAAATATTAATATAAATTATATGGTTTGCAAATTATTTTGAGAATGTGAAATCTGATCTATAGTAGTTTTCTAAAAAGAATTTGATAATTATCCAATAAGAATTTGATAAAGATTGGAGTTGGTAAAATGAAATTGCTTTATATAGAAAATTTATAGTTTTTATAATAATTACGTAGTTGCCATCGCCGTTGTCATTGGTGCTGAAGATCACCCCATGCCGCAGCTATATAATGCGATGTCAACCTTAGTGAATACATATGATATAACTCCCAGGTGGTATGGAAAGAATCCATTTAGGTTGAAGTCAACGTCAACATTAACGCCTTCGGTATCAATGATGTCGCATGTCTCTATGCCACATATCAATGCTGCATATCACCGCTTATCTATGTTGGCATTAATGATGCCGCTAGTTTTCAATATCAACTCCTTACGATTTCAATATCGTAGTCGTCTATGCCGCTAATTTACCTTTTCAGCATTGACTATACTATGACGGTAGTGCCGCTATTATTACTTCTAGCATTGGTTTTATACGGTAATGTTGCCGCTATTTTCTTATGCCGTAATGTGTTGGCCATAATGCCGCTATAGGCTATTTTCGACGTTGATTATTTTACGACGATGAAGCCACCTGGTCTTGATTTCGACATTGTTTTAATAAGGCTATAAGTCTATATTTTACACAAACCAAGCTCTATACTTCTTTGCTTCGGCAACCTATATATGCGGCATAAATGGTTTTAACCTCATGGCCATATGTTTTATAAATCGAATGCTTTAACATAATTTCGATATAGATGGCTGTGATCTCATATAGACAATATTAATGTCGTACTTTATCAATATAAATGGTTTATTGTATATTGTTGAATATGCTAGTATATGATTTTTGTTTGATGATAATAAATATATATATATATATATTCATTTAAACGTATTTGTTAATATACTATTTTATTTTCACATAATTAAATAAATATTTGCTGAATAAAATAAATAACACAGAATTTAAATTCAAACAAATATTTTATTCAAACAAATATTTTATTGCAATTTTGAATAGTACAAATTTGAGCTCTCACTATATATACACAAATTTCCATTATAATACAATTTCAAATTATAATACAATTTTACTATACATTTGCACCTCACTACATATCACTCATCCACTCGTATTTATCTTCAACTCTATTCCAGATTGAATCCAGCATCTGAGCAATCTACAAAATAAACACTAACGTAGTAAAATTGCAAAGAAAATATTTTGTAGTGAAAAATTAAGTGTATATTTTGAAAATATTATTTTCCTCGGTTATTTGGGTTGTTCGTCATCATATTCAATTTTGAATTCATCATACACGAAGAGCTTGTGACATGCACAGTGTATCACTGTATATGCCACAAGGCCGTGCACACCGATATACACTTGACAAAACTACAGGGACAGGTAAGCACAAGGTCAAACCCGAGCCGAGGCTGGATTCAACTCAAGTACGATACAAATAAAGTCACGATACGAGCACAAGGTCAAACCCGAGCCAAAGCTAGGTTCAACTCAAGTGCATGCAATACAAATCAATGTATCAAGACTCCAAGCATACTGCACAGTAAAACTGCAGCACAACATGGAACTACAGCAACTCAAGACACAATGCTATAGAAACCAGACTACACAATGAACACAAGTGGCATGATGCAATACAACTGAATACAAAAGTATATATATGCAAACTAGCTCAGAGCATTAACTCGAAGTAACTCAAGATCAGATACAATGCATCAGATGAAGCAAAGTCATGAATACAGTTCAAATAGTAAAGAGCTTAAACTAGTGCACAGTGCAGACTCGAATGACCAGTGAAGCAGAGGCTCGAAACATGTATATGGTCAAGCACAAGTCAAGACAGTGGAGTCATGAATGCAAAGCTTCCACCAGACTTAAAAGTTCAGACACATATATATGCAGTAATAATATAGGATGCATGTGAATGCATGTATATACATGAGTATGTATATAGCTCGAAGCAACAGTCGTGGACCAAAATATGCATACAAACCAACAAACAATCCAACCAAACTCGAGCACACTTGAAGTTCAAAGTGAACCAGACCAAATTGAAACGGTACAAGAAAATCCAGACAACATGTATATACATGTGCAACAAAGTAAAGATTCAAACGTTTGTTTTCATCAAACAACTAGTGAACAAGGAAATGGGTCAGACAAAAAGAGGTGGACCATTGACATATATGGTATGGATAAAAAGATCAGACCTGGTAAAAATAGAAAGCAATTCAAGTTCATATGTACTGGCTCGAAGTAACATGTATACAACACAATGCAAACCAGAAATGAGTCAAAACAATGCAATGACCAGAATAAACTTCAAATGGAAATATACAATGCACACTGGAGGATGCAAGACAAATTCCAAAATCATCAATACAGTGAAGTACAACATCAAGACACAAATGTACAAAACCAAGGCCACAAATTTCAATCCAGATTCAACTTCAAAACAAAATATGCAAGTGTACACATGGTGATACACATTCGAGTTAAAACAAATACCAGAGCTAGCATATCAGACTGCAACACTATAGATGCAAGCAAGTCAGAAAAACAAGTGCAACATCAACACGGTAGTGGACAGAATAGTGCAGTAGTTCAAAATGGCAAGCAACAGAGTGTCAAGTCGAGCAAAGCTTCACAAGTATACATATATACTGATGCAGTGTTCATATACTTAAGGCTGAGACAAAATCAAGCAGGGGATTTCAAAAAATCGAACAAGTCAAGTTTAACATAAATGCCGAAGTCAATTTTTCTCACAGTAGATAAAACGAGGAACATGAATTAACAAAGTCAATGTCAAGTTCAAATGCCAGAAATTCAAAGCCGTGGTGACCAAGGCAAAATCAATTATCAAAAAATCAAATTGGCTGAAGTCAACAGCATAAAGAACGGAAAAAGTTCTATTTCATGAAGCCGCAATGAGCAAGCTATCGTAAAATATACGAATTGAACAAGTCTAAACAAATCGTATACACTCAAGCAAAATAGAACGGCAAATAAATTATCAAACGAATTCAATTCGAATGGAAATCAAGGGAATTGAACTCTATTTAAAACCTAATCATCATCGGCATGGAAAAAGCATCGAGTTCAAGGAAATTAACCAGTAAAGCAAAGAGCATAAAATCACATACCAATTCACACCGAACTCGACGAATTGAAGCGACCGTGTGCAAACCGAAGTGAGTCGATTGCCGAAGCAAATCAAAGCAATAGCCATTGTAATCGACCAACAATGAGTCGGCGTCTTCAATTTATCAAAAGCCCTAGTTTTCGTAAAGAGGAACGAACGAGCAGAAAGCAGCCATTTTTCTCTCAAAGGATATGGCCGCAGAAATAAACGAAGAAAAGGGGGAAATATGTTTACACTGCTTCCTTTTACTTTTGGCTGGATTAAATAGCCTTAGGCTTACTTTATTTAAAAATTAGGGTTTTGATTTTTAGTTGCTTTTAATTTGTATTTTTATTTTAAACTTTTGTAATTTCTAGTCGTGTGACTAGGGGACGAACTACGGTGGTGTAGTTCGAGAATTCGCAACTCAGTGGCTGAGTTGTGGCAGGGTTTTGAACCTAGAGTTAGGTTAGTCGGTAGCCGGTGTCGCGAGTTTATGTGTGTAAGCATCTGACTACTAATTTCTAGTAGAAACCTTAGGGGCAGCACGTAGGTAGGGTTTTGCCGAAGCTGGGTAATTCTGTGTTGTTTTATTTCTGCTTTTATTATTCTGTTATATCCGTGCAGCAATTATTTTATATACTTCCTCATTAATTTTTATAATTATTAGTATCATCCTATTCACCCCCTCTAGGGTGAAATCAATCCTACAAGTGGTATCAGAGCTAGGAACAAAAGCCATTTTTGTTTTAAAAATTTGATTTTTCAAAAACCAATTTTTGTTTTACAAATTTGAAATTTTAAAATGGCTTCTTTTAATAATGCTTTTGCCGAGGGTCGGTCCATAGTTAGACTGCCAATGTTCAATGGTGAATATGCTTACTGGAAAAATAGAATGAAATTTTTTCTAAAAACCATTGATACTTGGAATATTATTGAGATAGGTTATAAGACCCTAACTATAATGGTAGATAATCAAGAAATAGATAAACCGATGGATCAATGGAAAAATCTTGAAAATAAACTATAGAATGCCAATGCTAAAGCTATGAACTCTATTATTTGTTCATTGGATCAAATTGAATTTAATCGTGTCTCACATTATCTAGCTGCGCAGGAAATATGGCACACACTCGAAGTGAATCACGAAGGAACGTCTCAAGTCAAAGAATCTCGCCTTGCCATGCTTAGTAGCGAATACGAGAACTTTGCAATGACCAAGGAGGAAAATGTCAAAGAGATGTATGGACGACTTTCTAATCTCGTATACAAATCAAAAGCTCTTAGAAAATCATACACAGAGTTGGAAATAGTGCGAAAAATCCTCAAAGTCCTTCCATAGAATTTTGAAGCCAAAGTCATAGCCATTCAAGAATCAAAGGGTTTCAAACAAATTAAAGTTGAATAACTCATCGGAAATCTCAACACTTATGAGCTGGAAATGAAATTCAAAGAAGAATGTGAAGGAGATGATACACAAAAGAAGTCAATAGCTCTCAAAGGAACAACGAAAAGTGATGATGATGATAATGATGGAGCAGCTGAGCTGGCGCTACTAATAAAAGGATTCAAAAAGTGGAACCGCAAATACGGAAATCCAGCTCTAAATCAACAACTAAAAAGCAGAATAATTAAAGTTCTAGACAACCCAGAAGAGCGGGAGATCATCTGTCACCAGCGCAATAAACCTGGTCACATCAAGCCCAATTGTCCTCAGAATCGACTCGGCCAAGAAAAGAAATCGAAAAGGAGAAGTTTTGTAGCCACGTGGAATAAAAGTGATGATGATAAAAGCACTAACGGTGAGAGTGAAAAAGCAGATCTGTGCCTTCGAGGTGATATAACTGATAGCGATGATGACGAGCCAAGCGAGGTATCAAAACTTACTCACTCAGAATACTTATATATTTCCACGAAGTAAATGGCTGTTTTGAACGACTTAAGGAGAAATACGCTAAAATTGAATCATAAAGAGATACTTTGATAGATTTAAATAAACAACTTGATTAATTGGTTAAAAACTATCAAATCAAAAGCCCTAAGTGTGATAAGCGTCCATCACTTGAAGAAAAAATTAAAAAATCAAAAATCAAAACGCTTGAAAATGAAATTCTGTTTTAGAAAGAAAGTGAAAACACAAGGAGAGAAAATTCTATTAAAAAGTGCACACAATTATTAAATGAAAATGAATCTCTCAAAACACAAGTCCAACAACTGTCTACAACTTTAGGAAAATTTTCCAAAGGAGAAAGATCGTTAAATATGCTGATAGGAAACAAACAGTCAATATTGATAGACAAGGATTTGGGTATACTCAATCTAAACGTGTTGGTAGCAAAATTAATCAAGTAAATTCCAAGTGCACAATTTGTGGAAAAACTGGACACGATCACAATAATTGTTGGTATAGACCCAAACACGTGAAAACCATTCCAATTTGGGTTCCAAAAGGCACAAATATAAAATCCCTCAAAGTCAAACAAATCTGGGTGCCGAAAGGAACATATATAAATAGTTTTGGGTCTCCACAAACTTATTTTTCAAAATCAGTTGCCACTAACAACCATGGACCTATAAAAACAAATAGGTCACAAAAATCTATTATCGTGTAGGTGTGGTGGCAGGCTAAGGAACAAAAATAGTGTTACCTGGATTCTGGTTGTTCCAAGCACACAACGAGCGACAAATCAAAGTTCCTTAGCCTAGTACAAAGGTGGCAGAATCACAATGGGCAACAACGAAAAATTATCGTAAAGGTAAAATAGGTAAAGGTACATCTATCTTGAACGATATAATAAATATGAAAATCTGCACCGAAATCTGAATTAAATCAGCCAGTTATGTGATAAAGAAATGAATGTTGATTTTGATTCTGACTTATGAAAATTGTAGGCCATTTATATTTTTATGCTGAGAACACTTTAAAGATCTCTAGAGTCTTTGAACTACTTCATATAGATTTGTTTGGATTAATGATGGTGTTTTATTGATTGATGATTACTCATGATACACGTGCATATATTTGCTTATCTTACTGCTTCTGAATCTGACACTATGGTCACTGTTTTTTTGCATGGTTTCAATTCAAATTCAAAATAATTCCATTTAAAAACTGTAAAGTCTAGTCTATGACATTCAACTAATGATAAATTTGAGTCAACAAGAAATTTAGATGCAGATTACACTGGTAATCTAGTTGGTAGAAAAATTACTGGTGGAACGTGTTTTATGTAGAGACATTCATTAGGTGCATCACATTTTCAGAGAAGATATCTACATATTTTTCATTTCAAATAATTTTCAATTAGCAGACATTTTCCTTATAAAACCCCTTCTAGAAAATCGTTTTTTCTATTGACCTTGTTTCAGATTAGTCATTTTAGAAAATTTGATAATTATTCTTGGTTTGATCTTAAATGACTATATTAACTAATATGACTCCCTATTGATTATCAAAAAGATAAATAGTGATTGAAAAGGTGATGAGTGTTGATATTAATCATATATTATAACTTGAGACAATATATTAGTAAATTTCTTTAGAAATTTAAACAAGAGTGATAAAAACTTTTTGTTGGTAAAAATTCCATGATCATCTCTATTTCTATCATATTTCTAATGACCATCACTCATCAAAATCCAATATAGTATGTCAATATGTGGTATTTTAAACGGGAAATCATTTGTTTTTCAATTTATTATATTTTTTAGCAATAAAAACATCCAAAGTATTCACTCTCATTTAAAAGTCCTCATGGTTATGCATGGGTGAATTACTTGGAATTTTTGATTATGTGCTTTCAAGCTCATTTAAAAGTCCTCATGGTCATGCATGTATGGAACACATATCAAAATTGATTGATTAAATAGACAAGTTGATTCTTATCCCATTTAAAAGTCTTCACGGTTATGCGTGGTTAGAAGATATTTGAATTCATTTTTTTTATAAAAATTTGGAATACTACTAATCTCATTTGAAAGACCCAACGGTTTTGCATGGTTAATAGATATTCAAATTCCTGATATAAATATACCACCAATAGACACAGCTATATGGTTTTGCATCATCCCTATCATTCTAAAGTTGAATATGCGCCTAATAGAATATTTATGATTTTTGTTTGATTTTTTATTGAAATTTAATATTTATACTCGATTGGGTATAATGTTGTATTAATGTCTATCACTTTATCTCTATTTTTCTAACACTATTACTCTTTTGCTAATAACAAAAGGAGGAGAGAAAGGTTAAGATTTTGGCAAATAAAGGTCAAATATTTTATTTTGTATTTTCTATTTGCATCTAGGCTCATTTGCATATTTTTATTTATTTTTCATGCATATATGAAGGGGGAGCTTTGTGTAGAGAGGGAGCAAATTGAATAATCGAATACATTTAATAAGCTCAAAATCTTAAATATATGTTTGTTATCATCAAAAGGGGGAGATTGTTGAATATGCTAGTATATGATTTTTGTTTGATGATAATAAACATATATATATATTCACTTAAATGTATTTGTTAATGTATTGTTTTATTTTCACATAATTAAATAAATATTTGCTGAATAAAATAAAGAACATAGAATTTAAATTCAAACAAATATTTTATTACAATTTTGAATAGTACAAATTTGAGCTCTTACTGTATATACACAAATTTCCATTACAATACAATTTCAAATTATAATACAATTTTTCACTATACATTTGCACCTCACTACATATCACTCATTCACTCTTATTTATCTTAAACTCTATTCCAGATTGAATCCAGCATCTGAGCAGTCTGCAAAATAAACACTAACGTAGTAAAATTGCAAAGAAAATATTTTGTAGTGAAAAATTAAGTGTATATTTTGAAAATATTATTTGCCTCAGTTATTTGGGTTGTTCATCGTCATATTCATTTTTGAATTCATCTTACACGAACAGCTTGTGACATGCACAGTGTATCACTGTACATGCCACAAGGTCGTGCACACCGATATACACTTGACAAAACTGCAGGGACAGGTGAGCACAAGGTCAAACCCGAGCCGAGGCTGGATTCAACTCAAGTACGATACAAATAAAGTCACGATACGAGCACAAGGTCAAACCCGAGCCAAAGCTAGGTTCAACTCAGGTGCATGCAATACAAATCAATGTATCAAGACTCCAAGCATACTGCACAGTAAAACTACAACATAACATGGAACTACAGCAACTCAAGACACAATGCTACAGAAACCAGACTACACATTGAACACAAGTGACATGATGCAATACAACTGAATACAAAAGTATATATATGCAAACTAGCTCAGAGCATTAACTCGAAGTAACTCAAGATCAGATACAATGCATCAGATGAAGCAAAGTCATGAATACAGTTCAAATAGTAAAGAGCTTCAACCAGTGCACAGTGCAGACTTGAATGACCAGTGAAACAGAGGCTCGAAACATGTATATGGTCAAGCACAAGTCAAGACAGTGGAGTCATGAATGCAAAGCTTCCACCAGACTTAAAAGTTCAGACACATATATATGCAGTAATAATATGGGATGCATGTGAATGCATGTATATAAATGAGAATGTATATAGCTCGAAGCAACAGTCATGGACCAAAATATGCATACAAACCAACAAACAATCCAACCAGACTCGAGCACACTTGAAGTTTAAAGTGAACTAGACCATATTGAAACGGTACAAGAATATTCAGACAACATGTATATACATGTGCAACAAAGTAAAGATTCAAAGGTTTGTTTTCATCAAACAACTAGTGAACAAGGAAATGGGTCAGGCAAAAAGAGGTGGACCACTGACATATATGGTATGGATAAAAAGATCAGACCTGGTAAAAATAGAAAGCAATTCAAGTTCATATGTACTGGCTCGAAGTAACATGTATACAACACAATGCAAACCAGAAATGAGTCAAAGCAATGCAATGACCAGAATAAACTTCAAATGGAAATTAACAATGCACACTGGAGGTTGCAAGACAAATTCCAAAATCATCAATACAGTGAAGTACAACATCAAGACACAAATGTACAAAACCAAGGCCACAAATTTCAATCCAGATTCAACTTCAAAACAAAATATGCAAGTGTACACATGGTGATACACATTCGAGTTAAAACAAATACCAGAGCTAGCATATCAGACTGCAACACTATAGATGCAAGCAAATCAGAAAAACAAGTGCAACATCAACACGGCAGTGGATAGAATAGTGTAGTAGTTCAAAATGGCAAGCAACAGAGTGTCAAGTCGAGCAAAGCTTCACAAGTATACATATATACTGATGCAGTGTTCATATACTTAAGGCTGAGACAAAATCAAGCAGGGGATTTCAAAAAATCGAACAAGTCAAGTTTAACATAAATGTCGAAGTCATTTTTTCTCACAATAGATAATACAAGGAACACGAATTAACAAAGTCAATGTCAAGTTCAAATGCCAGAAATTCAAAGCCGTGGTGACCAAGGCAGAATCAATTATCAAAAAATCAAATTGGCCGAAGTCAACAACATAAAGAACGGAGCAAGTTCTAATTCATGAAGCCGTGATGAGTAAGCTATCGTAAAATATACGAATTGAACAAGTCTAAACAAATCGTATACACTCAAGCAAAATCGAACGGCAAATAAATTATTGAAAGAATTCAATTCGAATGGAAATCAAGGGAATTGAACTTTATTTAAAACCCAATCATCATTGGCATGGAAAAAGCATCGAGTTTAAGGAAATTAACCAGTAAAGCAAAGAGCATAAAATCACATACCAATTCATACCGAACTCGACGAATTTAAGCGACCGTGTGCAAACCGAAGTGAGTCGATTGTCGAAGCAAATCAAAGCAATAGCCATTGTAATCGACCAACAATCAGTCGGCGTCTTCATTTTATCAAAAGCCCTAGTTTTCGTAAAGAGGAACGAACGAGCAGAAAGCAACCATTTTTCTCTCAAAGGATAAGGCCGTAGAAATAAACAAAGAAAAAGGGGAAATATTTTTACACTTCTTCCTTTTACTTTTGGCTGGATTAAATAGCCTTGGGCTTACTTTATTTAAAAATTAGGGTTTTGATTTTTAGTTGCTTTTAATTTGTATTTTTATTTTAAACTTTTGTAATTTCTAGTCGTGTGGCTAGGGGACGAACTACAGTGATGTAGTTCGAGAATTCGCTACTCAGTGGCTGAGTTGTGGTAGGGTTTTGAACCTAGAATTAGGTTAGTCGGTAGCGGGTGTCGCGAGTTTACGTGTGTAAGCGTCTGACTACTTAATTTCTAGTAGAAACCTTGGGGGCAGCACGTAGGTTGGGTTTTGCCAAAACTGGGTAATTCTGTGTTGTTCTATTTCTGCTTTTATTATTCTGTTATATCCGTGCTGCAATTATTTTATATACTTCCGCATTAATTTTTATAATTATTAGTATCATCCTATTCAGCCCCCCTCCTCTAAGATGAAATCGATCCTACAAGTGGTATCAGAGCTAGGAACAAAGGCCATTTTTGTTTTAAAAATTTGATTTTTCAAAAACCAATTTTTGTTTTACAAATTTAAATTTTTAAAATGGCTTCTTTTAATAATGCTTTTGCTGAGGGTCAGTCTATAGTTAGACCGCCAATGTTCAATGGTGAATATGCTTACTGGAAAAATAGAATGAATTTTTTTCTAAAAACCATTGATGCTTGGAATATTGTTGAGACAGGTTATAGGACCCCAACTATAATGGTAGATAATCAAGAAATAGATAAACCGATGGATCAATGGACAAATCTTGAAAATAAACTACAGAATGCCAATGCTAAAGCTATGAACTCTATTATTTTTTCAGTGGATCAAATTGAATTTAATCGTGTCTCACATTGTCTAGCTGCGCAGGAAATATGGCACACACTCGAAGTGAATCACGAAGGAACGTCTCAAGTCAAAGAATCTCGCCTTTCCATTCTTAGTAGCGAATACGAGAACTTCGCAATGGCCAAGGAGGAAAATGTCAAAGAGATGTATGGACGACTTTCTAATCTCGTATACAAATCAAAAGCTCTTAGAAAATCATACACAGAGTTGGAAATAGTGCGAAAAATCCTCTAAGTCCTTCCATAGAATTTTGAAGCCAAAGTCATAGCCATTCAAGAATCAAAGGGTTTCAAACAAATTAAAGTTGAATAACTAATCGGAAATCTCAACACTTATGAGCTGGAAATGAAATTCAAAGAAGAATGTGAAGGAGATGATACACGAAAGAAATCAATAGCTCTCAAAGGAACAACGAAAAGTGATGATGATGATAATGATGGAGCAGCTGAGCTGGCGCTACTAATAAAAGGATTCAAAAAGTGGAACCGCAAATACGGAAATCCAGCTCTAAATCAACAACTAAAAAGCAGAATAGTTAAAGTTCTAGACAACCCAGAAGAGCGGGAGATCATCTGTCACAAGCGCAATAAACCTGGTCACATCAAGCCCAATTGTCCTCAGAATCGACTCGGCCAAGAAAAGAAATCAAAAAGGAGAAGTTTTGCAGCCACGTGGAATAAAAGTGATGATGATAAAAGCACTAGCGGTGAGAGTGAAAAAGCAGATCTGTGCCTTCGAGGTGATATAACTGATAGCGATGATGACGAGCCAAGCGAGGTATCAAAACTTACTCACTCAGAATTACTTATATATTTCGACGAAGTAAATGGCTGTTTTGAACGACTTAAGGAGAAATACGCTAAAATTGAATCATAAAGAGATACTTTGATAGATTTAAATAAACAACTTGATCAATTGGTTAAAAACTATCAAATCAAGAGCCCCAAGTGTGATAAGCGTCCATCTCTTGAAGAAGAAATTAAAAAATCAAAATTAAAACGCTTGAAAATGAAATTCTGATTTAGAAAGAAAGTGAAAACACAAGGAGAGAAAATTCTATTAAAAAGTTCACACAATTATTAAATGAAAATGAAACTCTCAAAACACAAGTCCAACAACTGTCTACAAATTTAGGAAAATTTTCCAAAGGAGGAAGATCGTTAAATATGCTGATAGGAAAACAAACAATCAATATTGATAGACAAGGACTTGGGTATACTCAATCTAAACGTGTTGGTAGCAAAATTAATCAAGTAAATTCCAAGTGCACAATTTGTGGAAAAACTGGACACGATCACAATAATTGTTGGTATAGACCCAAACACGTGAAAACCATTCCAATTTGGGATCCAAAAGGCACAAATATAAAATCCCTCAAAGTCAAACAAATCTGAGTGTCGAAAGGAACATATATAAATAGTTTTGGGTCTCCACAAACTTATTTTTCAAAATCAGTTGCCACTAACAACCATGGACCTATAAAAACAAATAGGCCACAAAAATCTATTATCGTGTAGGTGTGGTGGCAGGCTAAGGAACAACAATAGTGTTACCTGGATTCTGGTTGTTCCAGGCACACAACGAGCGACAAATCAAAGTTCCTTAGCCTAGTACAAAAGTGACAGAATCACAATGGGCAACAACGAAAAATTATCGTAAAGGTAAAATAAGTAAAGGTACATCTATCTTGAACGATATATTAAATATGAAAATCTGCACCGAAATCTGAATTAAATAAGCTAGTTATGTGATAAAGAAATGAATGTTGATTTTGATTCTGACTTATGAAAATTGTTGGCCATTTATATTTTTATGCCGAGAACACTTTAAAGATCTCTAGAGTCTTTGAACTACTTCATATAGATTTGTTTCGATCAATGATGGTGTTTTATTGATTGATGATTACTCATGATACGCGTGGATATATTTGCTTATCTTACTGCTTCCGAATCTAACACTATGGTCACTGTTTGTTTGCACGGTTTTAATTCAAATTCAAAAGAATTTCATTTAAAAACTGTAAAGTCTGGCCTATGACATTCAACTAATGATAAATTTGAGTCAACAAGAAATTTAGATGCAGATAACACTGGTAATCTAGTTGATAGAAAAATCACTAGTGGATTGTGTTTTATGTAGAGACATTCATTAGGTGTATCACATTTTCAGAGAAGATATCTGCATATTTTTCATTTCAAATAATTTTCAATTAGCAGACATTTTCCTTATAAAACCCCTTCTAGAAAATCGTTTTTTCTATTGACCTTGTTTCAGATTAGTCATTTTAGAAAATTTGATAATTATTCTTGGATTTGATCTTAAATGACTATATTAACTAATCTGACTCCCTATTGATTATCAAAAAGATAAATAGTGATTGTAAAAGTGATAAGTGTTGATATTAATCATATATTATAACTTGAGACAGTATATTAGTGAATTTCTTTAGAAATTTAAACAAGAGTGATAAAAACTTTTTGTTGGTAAAAATTCAATGATCATCTCTATTTCTATCATATTTCTAACGATCATTACTCATCAAAATCCAATATCGTATGTCAATATGTGTTATTTTAAACGGGAAATCACTCGTTTTTCAATTTATTATATTTTTTAGCAATAAAAACATCCAACGTATTCAGTCTAATTTAAAAGTCCTCATGGTTATGCATGGGTGAATTACTTCGAATTTTTGATTATGTGCTTTCATGCTCATTTAAAAGTCCTTACGGTTATGCACGTATGGAACACATATCAAAATTGATTGATGAAATAGAAAAGTTGATTCTAATCCCATTTAAAAGTCTTCACGGTTATGCGTGGTTAGAAGATATTTGAATTCATTTTTTTAATAAAAATTTGGAATACCACTAATCTCATTTAAAAGTCCCAACGGTTATGCATGGTTAATAGATATTCAAATTCCTGATATAAATATACCACCAATAGACACAACTATATGGTTTTGCATCATCCCTATCATTCTAAAGTTGAATATGCGCCTAACAGAGTATTTATGATTTATATTTGATTTTTTATTGAAATTTAATATTTATACTCGATTGGTATAATGTTGTATTAATGTCTATCACTTTATCTCTATTTTTCTAACACTATTACTCTTTTGCTAATAACAAAAGGAGGAGAGAAAAGTTAAGATTTTGGCAAATAAAGGTCAAATATTTTATTTTGTATTTTCTATTTGCATCTAGGCTCATTTGCATATTTTTATTTATTTTTCATGCATATACGAAGGGGGAGCTTTGTATAGAGAGGGAGCATTCAAATAGTGGGAGCAAATTGAATGATCAAATACATTTAATAAGCTCAAAATCTTAAATATATGTTTGTTATCATCAAAAGGGGGAGATTGTTGAATATGCTAGTATATGATTTTTGTTTGATGATAATAAACATATGTATTCACTTAATTGTATTTGTTAACATACTATTTTATTTTCGCATAATTAAATAAATATTCGCTGAATAAAATAAATAACACAGAATTTAAATTCAAACAAATATTTTATTCAAACAAATATTTTATTACAATTTTGAATAGTACAAATTTGAGCTCTCACTGTATATACATTACAATATAATTTCAAATTATAATACAATTTTTCACTATACATTTGCACCTCACTACATATCACTCATTCACTCGTATTTATCTTCAACTCTATTCCAGATTGAATCCAGCATCTGAGCAATCTGCAAAATAAACACTAACGTAGTAAAATTGCAAAGAAAATATTTTGTAGTGAAAAATTAAGTGTATATTTTGAAAATATTATTTGCCTCAGTTATTTAGGTTGTTCGTCATCATATTCATTTTTGAATTCATCATACACGAACAGCTTGTGACATGCACAGTGTATCACTGTACATGCCACAAGGCCGTGCACATCGATATACACTTGACAAAACTGCAGGGACAGGTGAGCACAAGGTCAAACCCGAGCCGAGGCTGGATTCAACTCAAGTACGATACAAATAAAGTCACGATACGAGCACAAGGTCAAACCCGTGCCAAAGCTAGGTTCAACTCAGGTGCATGCAATACAAATCAATGTATCAAGACTCCAAGCATACTGCACAGTCATACTACAACACAACATGGAACTACAACAAATCAAGACACAATGCCATAGAAACCAGACTACACAATGAACACAAGTGGCATGATGCAATACAACTGAATACAAAAGTATATATATGCAAACTAGCTCAGAGCATTAACTCGAAGTAACTCAAGATCAGATACAATGCATCAGATGAAGCAAAGTCGTGAATACAGTTCAAAGAGTAAAGAGCTTCAACCAGTGCACAGTGCAGACTCGAATGACCACTGAAACAAAGGCTCGAAACATGTATATGGTCAAGCACAAGTCAAGACAGTGGAGTCATGAATGCAAAGCTTTCACCAGACTTAAAAGTTCAGACACATATATATGCAGTATTAATATGGGATGCATGTGAATGCATGTATATACATGAGCATGTATATAGCTCGAAGCAACAGTCATGGACCAAAATATGCATACGAACCAACAAACAATCCAACCAGACTCGAGCACACTTGAAGTTCAAAGTGAACCAGACCAAATTGAAATGGTACAAGAAAATCCAGACATGTATATACATGTGCAACAAAGTAAAGATTCAAACGTATGGATAAAAAGATCATACCTGGTAAAAAAAGAAAGTAATTCAAGTTCATATGTACTGGCTCGAAGTAACATGTATACAACACAATGCAAACTAGAAATGAGTCAAAACAATGCAATGTCCAGAATAAACTTCAAATGGAAATATACAATGCACACTGGAGGATGAAAGACAAATTCCAAAATCATCAATACAGTGAAGTACAACATCAAGACACAAATGTACAAAACCAAGGCCACAAATTTCAATCCAGATTCAACTTCAAAACAAAATATGCAAGTGTACACATGGTGATACACATTCGAGTTAAAACAAATACCAGAGCTAGCATATCAGACTACAACACTACAGATGCAAGCAAGTCAGAAAAGCAAGTGCAACATCAACACGATAGTGGACAGAATAGTGCAGTAGTTCAAAATGGCAAGCAACTGAGTGTCAAGTCGAGCAAAGCTTCACAGGTATACAAATATACTGATGCGGTGTTCATATACTTAAGGCTGAGACAAAATCAAGCAGGGGATTTCAAAAAATCGAACAAGTCAAGTTTAACATAAATGCCGAAGTCAATTTTTCTCACAGTAGATAATACGAGGAACACAAATTAACAAAGTCAATGTCAAGTTCAAATGCCAGAAATTCAAAGCCGTGGTGACCAAGGCAGAATCAATTATCAAAAAATCAAATTGGTCGATGTCAGCATCATAAAGAATGGAGCAAGTTCTAATTCATGAAGCCGCGATGAGCAAGCTATCGTAAAATATATGAATTGAACAAGTCTAAACAAATCGTATACACTCAAGCAAAATAGAACGGCAAATAAATTATCAAACGAATTCAATTCGAATGGAAATCAAGGGAATTGAACTCTATTTAAAACCGATACATCATTGGCATGGAAAAAGCATCGAGTTCAAGGAAATTAACCAGTAAAGCAAAGAGCATAAAATCACATACCAACTCATACCAAACTCGACGAATTGAAGTGACCGTGTGCAAACCGAAGTTAGTCGATTGCCGTAGCAAATCAAAGCAATAGCCATTGTAATCGACCAACAATCAGTCGGTGTGACGCCCCACCTCTATGCTCACGCTAGCCAAGGACACTACGGAGTAATGCCGTCAACTAGCACGAAGAATTAGGCTGTTGTGGAGCGACCATCTGTGCAATTGCCTTGTGCGAGTACCAATATGTCAGATAGTATAACATGCATTTCGTTTCAAGAGGAAATCCGACATACCGATGCAAACTCAAAGCTACCACATAGTGGCTATGAGGCCTTCGGAAACAAATATAGAAATAACATAACATAAATCAGTCACAGATGTTCATATCTCAAAGGCGGAAACAGATATGAATATAACACATAAAAGTGTACATCAGAGTAGTGGTCATATAAGATCCACAATATCACAAAGGAATAGATACAAGTGCTAGACAAAAGAATAAGTATACATCATGGAGTCTATATCTCGAATGTATAACAACAAAAACTACAAATTTAATGTAGTTAGACAAAGTCAGAAGATGATCGCAGACAAGGAGTCAAGCAGAAGCACCTGTAACATCTCGGTCTGACCCGAGTATTATTTAATAAGAAAATAATAAACGGATCAGTCTAGCTATAAATATCAGATAAAGGAATGAGATATAAGTAGGGATATAATAAGAACGTATGATAACAATAATGTCATACTAGAACAAACATGATATAAAACAACAACAAAATCATACAATATCTCAAGAATCTCAAAGCACCAAAAAGAATGTCATATTCTTTATTTTATTCACCATACCCCAAATATTGACAAACATATAATTGCCAATCACATAAGAGGTGAAACACAAATTCTAGAAATCATCAAATAGAAATCCAGAAATCACAAAGGGGGGAGGCCTATCACAAACGGGAGCATGAAAACTCACCAACACGTGTATCACAAATGGAACGCTATTCCATGGTCGCTAACCATAAATTTTGAGCCGAAGCTCCACAAACGGTCCGAAGACCACGGGTCGCTACCCCGCCAAATTGAACCGAAGTTCCACAAAACGGGGTTTAGTCTCCCTCGCAGACAAATAGACATCGCACATCGCTAGTCTAAATCAAAAAATGATCATCATCGATCAATAAAAAGTGTGAATTACACTAAGCCAGTAAATATAAGAGTTTAGCTTCATGTCCCATAACCACTAGCTTAACTTAAATATTTACGAACAAATTATAGATTTCCACTCAAAAATTGTCACAGGATTTTCAATCGAACAAGTCCATAAATTAACCGACGAAGTAAACACAAGCGTTTCATTCCACTTGTTTTGCTAAGCCATTTAATTAGATTTTCTCATACGAATGAGGTAAAGGTTTGTATATACTAATAGATTAGAAAACGGTTTTATAAACGAGCTTTGTATTAAAAATAGAGTTGAAATCATTTTAGTAAAAGAGTTTGAATATTTACTACTAGTATAGAAACCTTTGTAATTTACAGTGACAAAGCACAGAAATGATTGTAGAAGCAATCAACCATCAAAAATTATCATACGAAGACGTGAATCAAATCCATCTAAATCGATGGCGAATCCATCAAAATGGACATACCCAAAAATCCCGAAATAGAAGTCACCAAAACAGATAATAAATGATAACAACAAATCGGATAACCTTGAATCGATAAAGGCTGGAAATCAAAACAAAATAATTAGGTAGGTTGAGATGACCAGGTCAGTCGACTGGACCAGGTGGTCAGTCGACTAACACAGGGATACATATTTCGTATCCCCAGAGTCAGTCGACTGACCCAGATGGTCAGTCGACTGATACAGACTCAAGCAATTTTCTGGGTCTGGTTCAGTCGACTGAACCACTGGTTCAGTCGACTGAACCTGCTTCTAAGAAATTTCAATATTCTGGTTCAGTCAACTGAACTTGCTCCAGAAGCACAATTCAGTCTAGCCCCTTTTGGGGCAAATTCGATAACACGGATGGAAGCGAACGAACGAGCAACATCGATTGAGGATTTACGCCAAACGACAACCCAGCCTTGTATGGCCATCCGAAACACTCCACTAACATTTTCAAACATCAAAGATTGGATTTTTACAAAAATTGGATTCCAAAAACCAAAAATTAGATTCCAAAAACCAAAAATTGAACAATTCACCAATTCGATCCAAATTGAAAGCAAATGTACATGAATAAGTGTTAGGAATTCATACCCAACAACAACGATATTTATAGAAATAGATGTGAGTTCAAAAACTCACCTTTTACACAAAAACAAGGTAGGAGAAGCTTGGAAACAAAGGAGGATCAACCACTCTTCAATCTCAACTCTAGAAGCTTGAATCTAAGCTCAAAATAAGAACATCTCCTAAGTTAGGTTTAGAAAATTTCTGAAATTAAGGAGAGAATGAGTTGGAGAAGAAGATGGAGATGCTTACCTTAGCTTCTTTTTGAATTTGGAGCAAGAATTTGTATTTGCTAAGGAAACTAGGGTTATGGATTTCTAATTTCCCATTCCTCTCCCCATTTTCAGTTTTGCTTGAGTGTTTAAGAAAATAGAAATGTAGTGAAGAGGAGAGGTGGACTGAACTAGTGTATAGAGAGAGTTGGGGTGAAACCCAAACCCTAAGCCCAATAGAAAATAGCAAAATTCAACTTACTCCAAATATATCGATGTTTATACTTAAAAGAGTCGCAAACGCCATTTTGGACTCAATGGAAGTGGTCTTGAGTCCCAATTCGACTGTTTGCAAAAAGTATCTTTTCGGACTTTAATCCGATTAACGATTCTATATTTAAATAAAATATTTAAATATACAATTCGTAAAATATGCGGGTTGTTACAGACTCCTCTCCTTAAAGAAATTGCGTCCTCGCAATCTTTAAGAAATAAATAAGATGTAACAACAATAAAAGCATACCAGCACAAAAAGAAGAAATTTGAAAATAAAAATTTCACCTTAAAGAGCACGAGAGAGCAAGTCCGGATGTGTTCACTCGATAAATTCTATGGATTCCCAAGAGCAATCCTTAGGATTTGAGGACCATTGAACTTTCATAAGAGAAACGTCTTTATTTCGAAGGCGTTTGACCTCCGAAGCAATGATTCGAATAGGATGTTGCTCATAAGTCAAATTAGGCGAAACTTCAATTTCTTTAATAACACCGAGCTCAAGGATAGAATCGAAATCTTGAAGGCATTTCCGGAGTTGAGAGACGTGGAATACGTCATGAATAGCAGAAAACTGAGCCGATAATAAAAGGCGATAAGCCATGGAACTAATGCGTTCGGTGATGGGAAATGAGCCAATATATCGAGGTGCTAATTTTCTCGATCGACTGAAACGCACAACGTCTTTCATAGGTGAAACACAGATAAACACAAAATCTCCCACAGAAAATTCTAATTTCCTTCTTCGATTATCGGCATAGGATTTTTGTCTACTTTGAGCTTCTTTCATCCTATGACGAATAAGGTCAATCTTTTCTACGGCATCACGAATAAAATCTGGACCTAAAACCAGCTTCTCACCGGCTTCAAGCCAACACGAAGGAGATCGGCATGGCCTTCCGTAAAGTGCCTCGAAAGGTGCCATACCAATACTAGATTGGAAGCTATTATTATAGGAAAATTCAACAAGAGAGATGTGATCTTCCCAACCTCCACCAAAATCAAGAACACATGCACGAAGAAGATCTTCAAGAGTTTGATTCACATGCTCAGTTTGCCCATCGGACTGAGGATGATAAGCGGTGCTAAAATTAAGCTTTGTTCCCAAAGCTTTTTGAAGACCTTTCCAAAATCCACTAGTAAACAATGGATCACGATCACTAACAACAGAAATAGGGACTCCATGCAATTTAACAATTTCTTTGACAAAAAGTTTAGCTAAAATAGGTACGGTCCGATTAGGCCGAACAGGAATAAAATGGGCGGATTTTGTAAGTCTATCTACTATCACCCATAGGCTATCATGGCCCGAACGAGAACGGGAAAGACCGTCAATAAAGTCCATGGAAATTTGATCCCACTTCCATATTGGAATTTCCAATGGTTGCAATAACCCACCGGGCCTTTGGTGCTCGGCCTTGACAAGTTGGCAAGTTATGCAACGCTTAACAAAGTCAGCAATATGGGATTTCATTCCATTCCAATAATAAAGTCGCTTCATATCCGCGTACATTTTACTACTACCGGGATGAATTGAAAATTTAGAACGATGAGAATCTTCTAATATATCTTTACGAAGATCAATAATATTTGGCACAATAAGTCTACCCAATTTTCGAATACCGCCACGAACATCAATATCAAAGTCTTTCAAACCTTCAATATAAATTTTGTCCCTACAACTTTGGCTAAGAAGAACCAATTCGGGATTATGCTTTTGAGCTTCAAGAATGCGGTCTAAAAGAGAAGGATGAGCTTCAAGGCTACATAAAACAAGAGATGAGCATAAATTGGATTCACGATCTCGAATCTCACAAGTGAACAAAGTCTCGAGATCATTCCACTCAGATATCATCATGGAAACAACCGCTTGTTGCTTACGACTAAGGGCATCGGCAACACGATTTCCTTTTCCAGGAGTATAAAGAATATCAAGATCATATGATGCAAGAAATTCGAGCCAACGTTGTTGACGCAAGTTAAGTTCCTTTTGAGAAAATAAATACTTCGATGATTTATGATCGGTGTAGAGAACAAATTTCTCTCCCAAAAGATAATGACGCCAAATTCTAAGGGCGAAAACAATAGCCGCGAGCTCTAAATCATGAGTGGCATATCTAATCTCGGCAGGCTTTAATTGCCTTGAAGCATAAGCGATAACACGTTCCCGTTGCATGAGAACGGCACCCAAACCAACACGACTAGCATCGGTATAAACAATAAAATCTTGGTTCCCATCGGGAATCACAAGAATAGGAGCATCGGAAAGGAGTTCTTTTAATTTATGAAAAGCAGCTTCACATTTGTCTGACCAAATGTATTTAACTCCCTTCTTTGTTAAATTAGTGAGGGGTACGGAAATCTTAGAAAAGTCTTTTATGAACCGACGGTAATAGCCCGCCAATCCGAGAAAGCTACAAATTTCCATCACACTCTCCGGTCTCTTCCAATTTTGAATCGCTTCAATCTTTGAAGGATCCATGGAAATTCCGGATTTAGAAATAATATGCCCCAAAAATTTCACACGAGATTGCCAAAAGTGGCATTTAGAAAATTTTGCTTTTAATTGGTTGCTCCTAAGAGTTTCCAACGCAACCCGAAGATGATTTTCATGCTCTTCCTCGGTTTTAGAATAAATAAGAATGTCATCTATAAAGATGAGAAAAAATCAATCGAGGAAGTCTTTGAAAACTCGATTCATAAGGTCGACGAAATAAGCTGGAGCATTCGTCAAGCCAAATGGCATAACAAGCCATTCATAAGATCCATAACGAGTACGGAACGATGTCAAAGGAAAGCTATCCTTTGCAATGCGAAGCTGATGAAAACCGGTTGCTAAGTCTAACTGTGAAAAGGCTCTAGCACCACTAAGCTGATCGAATAAATCATCAATCCACGGCAAGGGATATTTATTCTTGATGGTGAGATCATTAAGCTTGCGGTAGTCAACGCAAAGCCTAAGTGTACCATCAGATTTCTTCACAAAAATAGCTGAAGCTCCCCATGGAGAGGAACTAGATTGAATAAATTGCTTCGCTTCCAATTCGGATAATTGTTTGCGCATCTCCTCATTTTCTTTATTGGACATACGATAAGGAGGACGAGTAATAGGTTGAGCTCCAGGGATTAGATTAATTCTGAACTTAATTGCTCGCTTAGGTGGTAATCCTAGAACAGGCTCAAATATGTTGGGAAATTCACGAACAATGTGAATGAGAGAAATGACATCTTCCTCATCATCATTATCGTCATCATGAGGATTTAGAGAATACAAGGATGCTTTCGAATTGGAATCTGAATCTTTTAGAACGAGAGAAATCTGCTTAACAGATTGAGGATGCCGAAGATATATAGTCCACTCAGGACATAAGATATGGGCTTCATAACGGTTAAGCCAATCCATTCCCAAAATCATTCCGAAACCTAAATAACGCATGACATGCAAATCGGTACGGAAAGAGTAATCACATAAAATTATTTCGACATCTTTACACAATAAACTGAGGGTTGCGGATCCACCGACCGGATTCGCCATCCTTAAAGAATTCATCAAGCCAATAACATCCAAAGATAAAGCATCAACAAGTTCTTTTGATATAAAAGAGTGAGATGCACCCGTATCAAAAAGAACTCGAATAGGAAGATCACGAAATATAATAATGCCATCAAGGATAGAATGAGAAATACCTTGACCACGAGGAGTGTTAGTAGGGGCTTGTACAACATTAAGCTTGCCCTCCTTCTTGCCTTGAAGTTTGGGACACAAAGATAAAGTATGACCCGAGCTCTTGCAATAGCGGCAAGAAAAAGACTTTGGGCACTTGTTTGCATAGTGGTCCTTAGAACCACAATTGTAACATTCTCCACGACGAAATGTAGGAGTATTTGCTACTGGTGTTGCTTTCTTTCCCTTCTTGTTGGGATTAGGCTTGAATTTAAAAGGTCTCTTCTTGTTGATGTTTTGTTTGACCTTAGCATCACTATCTTTATCAGCCTCCTCAAGACGAAGAGCAATATCAACAAGCTGATCAAAAGAAACTTCTAATTTCAGAAGTAATGGCTTTTTGAGGCTCTTGTTCAAGCCATAAACAAATCTCTGGTTTTTCTTCAATGGGGTATTAATTTACTCGACCCCATATTTAGAGAGAGATTCGAAAGAAGCGACGTAGTCCGTCATGGAAGATTCACCTTGAACAAGGTCTATAAAGTGTCGGGCTAAAGATACTTTCTCAGTTTCCGGCACGAATTTCAACTCGAACCTTTCCCGGAATTGCTCCCAAGTAAGGTCCGCTTCAATAATTTCGGAGATCAGAAGCTCGTACTAGTCTAATACTCTTTCTTGGAGCATACTAGAAGCCACTTGGACTCGATGAAGATCAATATGATTCATGTGAGAAAAGATTCGGTCACATGTTCGAAGCCAAGCCTAGACTTCCATAACGCTTTCAGAACCTTTAAATGGCTTTCCACCCAAATTGGTGTAATCACTACACAAGCGTGCAAACCCAGATTTAGGATGTGTGGGCTCAGGAATAGGTCCGACAGCTTGAGCATTTCTCACAAGATCAAGAAGCTGCTGAGCAGACATGAATACTCCATCCTGGGGAGTAGCACTAGATTGACCGATGCTGGGACGGCCAGGTCTAACCATTTCTTTTCTTTAAGAAAGAAAGAAAAGAGAAAAAGGATTAATCTCAGAATGAATATCAAGCAAACTTGATTGATAAAACAAGGCATCATAAAAAAAATAGGATAGAACGGTACGAAGACTTGAATTAAATCCTATGGCACGATTCCTAAGAAATACTTAGGACAATGATCCTTGCTAGATTATTCTATATTGTTCCGAAGTTTGGCTCTGATACCAAGCTGTGACGCCCCACCTCTATGCTCACGCTAGCCAAGGACACTACGGAGTAATGCCGTCAACTAGCGCAAAGAATAAGGCTGTTGAGGAGCGACCATCTATGCAATTGCCTTGTGCGAGTATCGATATGTCAGATAGTATAACATGCATTTCGTTTCAAGAGGAAATCCGACATACCGATGCAAACTCAAAGCTACCACACAGTGGCTATGAGGCCTTCAGAAACAAATATAGAAATAACATAACATAAATCAGTCACAGATGTTCATATCTCAAAGGCGGAAACATATATGAATATAACACATAAAAGTGTACATCAGAGTAGTGGTCATATAAGATCCACAATATCACAAAGGAATAGATACAAGTGCTAGACAAAAGAATAAGTATACATCATGGAGTCTATATCTCGAATGTATAACAACAAAAACTACAAATGTAATGTAGTTAGACAAAGTCAGAAGATGATCCCAGACAAGGAGTCAAGCAGAAGCACCTGTAACATCTCGGTTTGACCCAAGTATTATTTAATAAGAAAATAATAAACGGATCAGTCTAGCTATAAATATCAGATAAAGGAATGAGATATAAGCAGAGATATAATAAGAACGTATGATAACAATAATGTCATACTAGAACAAATATGATATAAAACAACAACAAAATCATACAATATCTCAAGAATCTCAAAGTACAAAAAAGAATGTAATATTCTTTATTTTATTCACCATACCCCAAATATTGACAAACATATAATTGCCAATCACATAAGAGGTGAAACACAAATTCTAGAAATCATCAAATAGAAATCCAGAAATCACAAAGGGGGGAGGCCTATCACAAACGGGAGCATGAAAACTCACCAACACGTGTATCACAAATGGAACGCTATTCCATGGTCGCTAACCATAAATTTTGAGCCGAAGCTCCACAAACGGTCCGAAGACCACGGGTCGCTACCCCGCCAAATTGAACCGAAGTTTCACAAAATGGGGTTTAGTCTCCCTCGCAGACAAATAGACATCGCACATCGCTAGTCTAAATCACAAAATGATCATCATCGATCAATAAAAAGTGTGAATTACACTAAGCCAGTAAATATAAGAGTTTAGCTTCATGTCCCATAACCACTAGCTTAACTTAAATATTTACGAACAAATTATAGATTTCCACTCAAAAATTGTCACAGGATTTTCAATCGAACAAGTCCATAAATTAACCGACGAAGTAAACGCAAGCGTTTCATTCCACTTGTTTTTCTAAGCCATTTAATTAGATTTTCTCATACGAATGAGGTAAAGATTTGTATATACTAATAGATTAGAAAACGGTTTTATAAACGAGCTTTGTATTAAAAATAGAGTTGAAATCATTTTAGTAAAAGAGTTTGAATATTTACTACTAGTATAGAAATCTTTGTAATTTAAAGTGACAAAGCACAGAAATGATTGTAGAAACAATCAACCATCAATAATTATCATACGAAGACGTGAATCAAACCCATCGAAATCGATGGCGAATCCATCAAAATGGACATACCCAAAAATCCCGAAATAGAAGTCACCAAAACAGATAATAAATGATAACAACAAATTGGATAACCTTGAATCGACAAAGGCTGGAAATCAAAACAAAATAATTAGGTAGGTTGAGATGATCAGGTCAGTCGACTGGACCAGGTGGTCAGTCGACTGACACAGGGATACATATTTCGTATCCTAAGAGTCAGTCGACTGACCCAGATGGTCAGTCGACTGATACAGACCCAGGCAATTTTCTGGGTCTGGTTCAGTCGACCGAACCACTGGTTCAGTCGACTGAACCTGCTTCTGAGAAATTTCAATATTCTGGTTCAGTCGACTGAACCCCTGGTTCAGTCGACTGAACCTGCTCCAGAAGCACAATTCAGTCTAGCCCTTTTTGGGGCAAATTCGATAACGCGGATGGAAGCGAACGAACGAGCAACATCGACGGAGGATTACGCCAAACGACAACCCAACCTTGTATGAACCTCTGAAACACTCCACTAACGTTTTCAAACATCAAAGATTGGATTTTTACAAAAATTGGATTCCAAAAACCAAAAATTGAACAATTCACCAATTCGATCCAAATTGAAAGCAAATGTACATGAATAAGTGTTAGGAATTCATACCCAACAACAACGATATTTATAGAAATAGATGTGAGTTCAAAAACTCACCTTTTACACAAAAACAAGGTAGGAGAAGCTTGGAAACAAAGGAGGATCAACCACTCTTCAATCTCAACTCTAGAAGCTTGAATCTAAGCTCAAAAGAAGAACATCTCCTAAGTTAGGTTTAGGAAATTTCTGAAATTAAGGAGAGAATGAGTTGGAGAAGAAGATGGAGATGCTTACCTTAGCTTCTCTTTGAATTTGGAGCAAGAATTTGTATTTGCTAAGGAAACTAGGGTTATGGATTTCTAATTTCCCATTCCTCTCCCCATTTTCAGTTTTTCTTGAGTGTTTAAGAAAATAGAAATGTAGTGAAGAGGAGAGGTGGACTAAACTAGGGTATAGAGAGAGTTGGGGTGAAATCCAAACCCTAAGCCCAATAGAAAATAGCAAAATTCAACTTACTCCAAATATATCGATGTTTATACTTAAAAGAGTCGCAAACGCCATTTTCGACTCAATGGAAGTGGTCTCGAGTCCCAATTCGACTGTTTGCAAAAAGTAGCTTTTCAGACTTTAATTCGATTAACGATTCTATATTTAAATAAAATATTTAAATATACAATTTGTAAAATATGCGGGTTGTTATAGTCGGCGTCTTCAATTTATCAAAAGCCCTAGTTTTTGTAAAGAGGAACGAACGAGTAGAAAGTAGCCATTTTTCTCTCAAAGGATAAGGCCGATGAAATAAACGAAGAAAAGGGGGAAATATTTTTACACTGCTTCCTTTTACTTTTGGCCGGATTAAATATCCTTGGGCTTACTTTATTTAAAAATTAGGGTTTTGATTTTTAGTTGCTTTTAATTTGTATTTTTATTTTAAACTTTTGTAATTTCTAGTCGTGTGACTAGGGGACGAACTACGATGGTGTAGTTCGAGAATTCGCAACTCGGTGGCTGAGTTGTGGTAGGGTTTTGAGCCTAGAGTTAGGTTAGTCGGTAGCGGGTGTCGCGAATTTACGTGTGTAAGCGTCTGACTACTAAATTTCTAGTAGAAACCTTGGGGGCAGCACGTAGGCAGGGTTTTGCCGAAGCTGGGTAAATCTGTGTTGTTCTATTTCTGCTTTTATTATTCTGCTATATCTGTGCTGCAATTATTTTTTATACTTCCGCACTAATTTTTATAATTATTAGTATCACCCTATTCACCCCCCCTCTAGGGTGAAATTGATCATGTATATATGGCTTCATAGCCTAAAGTTTTATGGTGCGACAACCTCAAAGTGATTTTGAAACTCATCAATGATATTTTATAAAAGCATATACATTGGCGTAATACATTTTGAACAGTAAAGAGCTATAGTTTTCCTTCTTTTAAATATACTTTTAAGGGTAAATCAATTATAAAGATTTATGTTTTCAAGGAAATATAAAAGGGTATTTAACCTAGAATTTCACTAGAGAGATTATAGTTCTTATCACCTTTAGATAAATTATGATATGATGAATTGACTCAGAGATTTGAAAACCAGATGAGATTGATGTACGCCCTATACTTCAGTTGTTAGCCCCTAGTTGATATTAGTCCAAAATTCCAATTCGTAGGGCTTCATCAAGGATAAGACTAAAAGTATGTTTATGCACAGAAAGGAATACACAAAGATGAGGTAGGTTATTGGTTGGCCTACAAAACCATTAGGATCAAAGTGACCCTAGGAATAGTAAGTTTTGGACAGACCGTCCAGTTTCTTCCTAAACAGTAAGGTGGAGAATTTGATATATCCAGTTGGCTCGAGTCAACCATATAGGTTTGTAGTTACCCTAAGAAAACTATGATGTTGGGAAATATAATCCATTTATTTAGACAGATTAGTCATGATTACCCAAGTTGTATGCATGCATATGATTGTTTATATTGTCTAGTTTAACCATAGTGGTTGCAGGTGCTTGATTGATAAAAGACTTATTTTTTAGGATACCAGTGAGTGGAAAACCCATTCCGCTCAATGGCATGGTCTCGCTGGATATCAATTAACCGAGATGACATATTATTATTCACCCCAGACTTTTTGTCTGACCTAAAGTTTTTGTTTTTCCCCTTAAAGTCTAGGGTACTCATTTGAGTAGATCGAGAGTAAGGTTTCCAGATTAATTAGGTTGGACGAATAATGCTTTCGGAGACGTGCTTAAGGCAGAGCTAGCTATGTAGGAATTTATCTATTAATTTATCTACTGTATTGTTATGGCTTTTGTCTGTATTTATGTAATGGCAGAAATTGTATCTATTTGGTAGTAAACTCTGATCAACCAAAAGGGCGTGTGCATGTCGCTTTTGGAGTATTTTGTAATAATTATATTTTATCTGAACCTAAGCAATGTTTGGGATTATGTAATGAATATGGAAATTAATTAATAAAATCTATGTTTTGAAATTTTTTCATATTCCTTTGCTTTGATATTAATGATACTATTAACTGATATCATTAATCACCGGAGAATAATACTATTGATGATTGCAACATCAGTATCGCTTATTTTTGGGCCTCAGAATAAGGGAATTTATAACTACCAGATCAAAGGTTTATGTAAAACTAAAAGAATTTTGAATTTAAAAGTGTTTTTGAAAACATAATCCAAATGAATCAGAAAATAAGAATTTGGTGTATGGGATAACGTTATAGTAACGTACTTGTATTTTCTATATATAAGTATATGTGCTATCGCTATTCTTCCAACTCTCTTAGACCATTCTTCCATATCTTACTAAGGTTCGAACGTAGATTTAAGGAAAGTAAGATATGGAAGCAGGAAACGAAAGAGTGAATCTTGATGGAGGAAGCACCACAACTAATGGAAATGTTCAACCCAATACTAGAAGGAATCCAGGTTGAGCTAGCAAATGCTAATCCAAAATGCAAATTCTAATGTGAGTGTTGGAACCCCACCAGTAGATATGAGGAGCTACATATTAGTTCTTCGTGAATATGGTGCAAGCTGGAGTTGCAAGTGGTTTGGTTGAAGGAAATGCTTCGACGTCAGGAAGTGACAAACCTGTAGAGACTCGGTGTGGGCAGAGTCAGAAAAGGAAGTTCTTTCAGAAAAAGGCAGCTCAGAAGGATGGAGCTACCAGAAAAGAAAACGCTGACCATGTTTACTTTAAGTACGATAAGAAGGGCATTTTTGTGACGCCCCACCTCTATACCCACGCTAGACAAGGACACTACGAGGAAATGACGTCGACTAGCATGGAGAATAAGGCTGTTGAGGAGCGACCATCCATGTAATTGCTTTGTGCGAGCACCGATATGCCAGATAAAAATATAACTTTTCATATCAAGTGGAAATCCGACATACCGATACAAACTCAAAGCTACTACACGGTGGCTATGTATATCTTCGGAAACAAATATAGAAATAAACATAACACAAATCAGTCACAGACAATTCATATCACAAAGGCGGAAATAGATATGAATATAACACATGAAAGTGTACATCAGAGTAGTGGTCAAATAAGATCCACAATATCACAAAAGAAAAGATACAAGTGCTAGACAACAGAATATGTATACATCAATGAGTCAATATATCAAATGTATACAACCAAAAACTGCAAGCTAAGTATTTAGGCAAAAGTCAGATGATGGCTCCAGATAGGAAGTCATGAGGAAGCACCTGTAAAATCTCAGTCTGACCCGAGTATTATTTAAGAAGAAAATAATAAACGGATCAGTCTAGTTATAAATATCAGATAAAGTGATATAGAATAAGAGATATGACAAAAACGTATGATAACCATAAAGCCATACTGTGATAAGTATCTAATCGAAAATCAATCCAGAGATTAATCAATATCACAAGAATCTTCTCAAAGATTAAAAGAATGTCATATTCTTAATTTAATTCACCAAGCCACAATAAATGACATACATATCAATGCCAACTGAAAAAGGTGGTGAAACATAAATCCCAGAAATCAATAATTAGAAATCCAGAAATCACAAGAAAAGGATGGCCAATCCCAAGCGGGAGTATGAAAACTCACCAACACGTGTATCATAAACAATTCGGTACATCGACGCAGTACAAACGGTACGTCCAATGAATCAAAAAGCCGAGACATCGATGTAGTACAAACGGTACATCCAATGAATCGAAACACAAAACAATTCAGAACATTGACGCAGTGCAAACAGTACGTCCAATGAACCGGAAAGCTGAGACATCGATGTAGTACAAACGGTACATCAGATGAATCGAAACACATTAAAAGTACATGGGTCGCTAGCCCACAAAGAAATGAGACGAAGCTCAATAAAATGGGGTACAGTCCCCTACGCGGGCAAAGAGACATCGCACATCGCTAGTCTAAACCATGAAATGATCATCATCGATCATCAAGAAGCGTCGATTACACTAAGCTAGTGAATATAAGAGTTTAGCTTCATGTCCCATAACCACTTTCTTAACTCAAATATTTACGAACAAATTGTAGATTTCCACTCGAAAATTGTCACAAGAGTTTCAATCGAACAAGTCCAAAAATTAACCGACGAAGTAAACGCAAGCGTTTCATACCACTTGTTTTGCTAAGACGTTTAATTATATTTTCTCATACGAATGAGGTAAAGGTTTGTATATACTAATAGATTAGAAAACAGTTTTATAAAAGAGCTTGTATTAAAAATAGAGTTGAAATCATCTTTGTAAAAGAGTTTGAATATTTACTACTAGTATAGAAAACCTTTATATTTTTAAAGTGACAAATCACAAAAACGATTGTAGAAACAATCAATCATCAAAATTCACATTCAAAGACGTGAATAAAATCCAAAGAAATCGATACCAAATCCATCAAAATGGATGTTCCAAAAATCCCGAAGAAAAGGTCATCAAAGTCGATAATAATTGATAACAATAAGTCGGATCAACAAAAATCGATAAACCTTGGAAATTTACTCGAAAATAGGCAAATTAGGCAAAATCAGCAGTTCCAGACGTCTGGTAGGTGTTCCCAGACGTCTGGCCCAAGGTTCTGGAAGTTTAAGTGTTTTCTCCCTTCTATTTTTAATTCCTGGGCCATTTCAAACGTTTGAAATTTTCAACCAGACGTCTGAATTTGGTTTCAGACGTCTGGATTTTGTTTCTTCCCTTTTTTTATTATTCCAGGGACTAATTCCAGATGTCTGGATTTCTTAACCAGATGTCTGAATTTGAAACCAGACGTCTGGATTTTCATCTAGACGTCTGAAATTGCCTGCTAGGCAAAAATCAGCATAGCCCAAAAAGGGCGAAAATCCAAACCGGAAGCGATCGGACGAGCGACGGAGACTAGGGATTTATGCCAAGCGACAACCCAGCCTTACAAGCTCGACGATACACCACCAAAAGCATGATCAACACCAAAGCTATGATTTTTAAAGATTTGGGTTCAAAACACCAAAAATTGAAATATTCACAAAACCAATCCAAATCAAAATCAAATGAATATAAATAAGTGTTAGGAATTCATACCTAACAACAATGATAGCGTATAGACATAGATGTGAGATAAAAATCTCACCTTTTCACAAAATCAATGAAGAAGAAGCTATAGAGCAATGGCAAGAACAATCTCTCTTCAATTCCAACCCAACAAGCTTGAATCTAAGCTTAAAAGAGAAACATTTCCTAAATTAGGTTTAGGAAATTTCTGAAATTGAATGGAGAAGGAGTTGGAGAAGATGAAGGGAAGGCTTACCAAAGCTTCTTCTTGAATTTGGAGGTAGAAGCTTGAATTTGCAATTGAACTAGGGCTTGGAATTCCTAATTTCCACTCTTTTCCCCCATTGTTGCTTAAAGCTTAAAGTGTTAGGAATATGAAATGAAGTAATGAAGAGGAGAGGGGGTGGAGTAATGATATAACTAGATTTGGGCAAGTGGGCTGAACCCAAACCCAAACCCAAAGTGAAAAATAGCAAAATTCTACTATCTCCAAACATATCAAAGTTTATACTCAAAAAGATCGCAAACGTCATTTTGGACTCAATGGAAGTGGTCTCGAGTCTTAATTCGACTGTTTGCAAAAAGTGGCTTTTCGGACAAAAATCCGACGAATGATAAAATATTTAAATATAAAATCGCTAAATATGCGGGTTGTTACAGACTCCCCTCCTTAAAGAAATTGCGTCCTCGCAATACTTAAGAAGAAAATAAATAGTAACAACCATAAAAGCATATTGACGCAAAAAAAATTTGAAATAAGAAGTTCGCCATAAAGAGCACGAAAGAGTAAACCCGGATGAGTTCGCTCGATGAATTCTCTAGATTTCCCAAGTGCAATCTTTGGGATTTTGAGAATCATTGAACTTTCATAAGAAAAACATCTTTATTTCGAAGGCGCTCAACCTCCGAAGCAATGATGCGAATAGAATGTTGCTCATAAGTCAAATAGGCGAAACTTCAACTTCCTACTATAACATCAGGCTCAAAAAATCGATCATTTCCATAGTTAAAAGACGTGGAAGACGTCAAGAATAGTAGAAAATTGAGCCGAGGCAACGTCGTAGTACAATAACAATACGCCCGAGAAACTGGAAACACGAATAACTCCGAACATCGACGTAGTACCATAACGGTACATCCAATGAACGGAAAATCAAATAATTCGGAACACCGACGTAGTACAAGAACGGTACGTCCAATGAACCGAACACCATAAAAGAACATCGGGCGCTAGCCTATATAAGAAATGAGATAAAACTCAATAAAACGAAGTATATCAAAACGTCCGATGAACTTGATAAAAAGATAATTCCATTCAGACATCATCAATGAATCAACCACTTGTTGCTTATGACTAAGCCCATTGGCAACACGATTTCCCTTCTGGGAATAAAAAGAATATCAAGATCATAAGATGTCAGGAACTCGAGTCAACATGAAGTTCCTTATGAGAAAATAAATATTCCAAAGATTTATGATCGAGGTGGAGAACAAATTTCTCCCCCAAAATGATGATGCCAAACTCTAAAAGTGAAAACAATAACCGCGAGCACTAGATCATGAGTGGCATACCTAGTCTCGATCGGCTTTAATGATTTAGAAGCACAAGTGATAGCACGTTCACTTTTGCAAGAGAACGGTATCCAAACCAATACAACTAGCATTGGTACAAAAGATAAAGTCTTGGTTCCCTTCGGGAATCACAAGAATAAGTGTATCGAAAAGGAAGAATTTATTTTAAATAATCTTCTTTCTCGAAAAGCTAAAACTTTCAAAATTACATTTATCTTTATGTAATAATCTTTCTAGAAAAATTTACATTTTTACAAGTCAATATATTGTGTCTGACTGTCTCATCAAAGCGTTTAAGAGATTCCTATCGATAACGTTGATCAAGCGCATCGACCAGAATTCTTAAAGTACTCAATGGGCAATACAATCACAAAATCATCTTCTTTATGATAAAAATGTCTCTTAAAACTTTACTAATATTCTTTTCTAGTTTCGAGAACAAAATCCAATTATACTTATAAAATATCTTATGAAAAAGATTTGCAAAATTTTAAATTGCTATTTTCATCCAAAATCAATAAATACAAGAATGGAGTCATCGAGATTGTAGAATACTCGATTCACAAAATGGATGAAATAAGCTGGACAAACTGAATGACACAATAAGTCATTCATAAGTTTCATAACGAGTGCGGAATGCGGTAAATGGAATGCTAACTCCCAACTTGTAGCAAATGAAAATCGGTGGCAAGGTCGGGCTAAAAAGACCTTATCACCTCTCAAAAGATTGCTTAGGTGATAATCCTAAAACAAGCTCAAAAATACTGGAAATTCTCAAACTACATGAATGAGAGAAATAATACTTTCCTCATCATGAGGGCTTAAAGAATAAAATGATGCCATCCAATTGGAATCAAAATCATAAAGAAAAATAGAAATCTGCTTAACAGATTGAAAATGTCGAAGATGAATAGTCCACTCGGGACATAGGATATGGTT
Organism: Allium fistulosum; assembly: GCA_030737815.1. NCBI lineage: Eukaryota > Viridiplantae > Streptophyta > Magnoliopsida > Asparagales > Amaryllidaceae > Allium > Allium fistulosum. Next base: position 725,259,469 of record CM060901.1, read on the forward strand.
TCACAATGATTAAGCCAATCCTTTCACAAAAAAAAATCAATTCCGAGGCCTAAGTAAAAATCGGTTCGGAAAGAAAAATCACATAAAATAATTTCGACATCAATAAAAGCAAATTGAATGTTGCGGATCCACCAACTGGATTCGCAATCCTCAAAGAAGTCAACAAGCCCAAAAATGTCTAAAGAAAAGGAATCAACAAGTTCTTTTGTTATAAAATAATGAGACGAAACCCATATCAAAAAGAACTCGAATAAAATGATCACAAAATAAATGTCATCAAGGATAGAATGGATACCTTGACCAAGAGAAGTGTCACTGAGGGATTGAACAACATTTAGCTTTCCCTCTCTCTTGTTTGGAAGTTTGGGGCATGAAGATAAAAGATGTCCCGAACCTTTGCAATAACGACAAAAAAATTGTTTTGGACACTCATTTGCATAGTGGTCCGTAGAACCACAATTATAGCATCGTCCACGACTAGAGGTTGGAGACTTTGCTACCGAGGTTTCTTGCTTCCCTTTCTTGTTGGGAGTGGGATTGGGGCCTTTAAATTTGATAGGCCTTTTCATGTTGTTGTTGAAGTTTTGTTTAGCACCCACAACTTCAACATCACACTCTTTATCGGCCTCTTCAAGACGAAGAGCGATATCAATAAGCTGACCGAAAGAAACTTCCAATTTTAGAAGTAATGGCTTCTTGAGATTCTTGTTCAAGCCATAAACAAATCTCTGATTTTTCTTCAATGGGGTATTAATGTATTCAACCCCGTATTTAGAAAGAGATTCGAAAGATGCGACGTAGTCCGTCACAGAAGATTCACCTTGAACAAGGTCAATAAAACGCCGGGCCAAAGTTACCTTTTCAGCTTCTGGCACAAACTTCAATTCGAATCGTTCTCGGAATTGCTCCCAAGTAAGATCCGCTTCAACGATTTCAGAAACTAAAAGCTCATACCAATCTAATGCTCTTTCTTGGAGCATACTAGAAGCCACTTGGACTCGATATAGATCAACAAGATTCATGCGGGAAAAGATGCGATCGCATGATCTAAGCCAAGCTTGGATTTCTATAACACTTTCGGATCCCCTGAATGGCCTTCCACCCAAATCAGTATAGTCTCTGCACAAGCGTGCAAATCCAGATCTAGGATGAGTAGGCTCTGGAATGGGTCTGACAGCTTGAGCATTTTTCACAAGATCTAGAAGTTGCTGAGCAGACATAAATACTCCATCCTGAGGAGTAGCACTAGATTGACCGGCGCTGGGACGGCCTGGTCTAACCATTTCTCTTCTTTAAGAAAGAAAGAAAGAAAGAAGAGGAAAAAGTTATTCTCAAAATCAATATCAAACAAACTTGATTGATAAAACAAGGCATCACAAAAGAAATAGGATAGAACGGTACGTAGACTCGAATTAAATCCTAAAGCACGATTCCTAAGAAAGACTTAGGACGACAATCCTTGCTAGATTATTCTACATTGTTCCGAAGTTTGGCTCCGATACCATGCCGTGACGCCCCACCTCTATACCCACGCTAGACAAGGACACTACGAGGAAATGACGTCGACTAGCGTGGAGAATAAGGCTGTTGAGGAGCGACCATCCATGTAATTGCTTTGTGCGAGCACCGATATGCCAGATAAAAATATAACTTTTCATCTCAAGAGGAAATCCGACATACCGATACAAACTCAAAGCTACTACACGGTGGCTATGTATATCTTCGGAAACAAATATAGAAATAAACATAACACAAATCAGTCACAGACAATTCATATCACAAAGGCGGAAATCGATATGAATATAACACATGAAAGTGTACATCAGAGTAGTGGTCAAATAAGATCCACAATATCACAAAAGAAAAGATACAAGTGCTAGACAACAGAATATGTATACATCAATGAGTCAATATATCGAATGTATACAACCAAAAACTGCAAGCTAAGTATTTAGCCAAAAGTCAGATGATGGCTCCATATAGGAAGTCATGAGGAAGCACCTGTAAAATCTCAGTCTGACCCGAGTATTATTTAAGAAGAAAATAATAAACGGATCAGTCTAGTTATAAATATCAGATAAAGTGAAATAGAATAAGAGATATGACAAAAACGTATGATAACCATAAAGCCATACTGTGATAAGTATCTAATCGAAAATCAATCCAGAGATTAATCAATATCACAAGAATCTTCTCAAAGATTAAAAGTGTCATATTCTTAATTTAATTCACCAAGCCACAGTAAATGACATACATATCAATGCCAACTGAAAAAGGTGGTGAAACATAAATCCCAGAAATCAATAATTAGAAATCCAGAAATCACAAGAAAAGGATGGCCAATCCCAAGCGGGAGCATGAAAACTCACCAACACATGTATCACAAACAATTCGGTACATTGACGCAGTACAAACGGTACGTCCAATGAATCGAAAAGCCGAGACATCGATGTAGTACAAACAGTACATCCAATGAATCGAAACACAAAACAATTCAGAACATTGACGCAGTGCAAACGGTACGTCCAATGAACCGGAAAGCCGAGACATCGATGTAGTACAAACGGTAAATCAAATGAATCGAAACACATTAAAAGTACATGGGTCACTAGCCCACAAAGAAATGAGACGAAGCTCAATAAAACAAGGTATAGTCCTTTACGTGGGCAAAGAGACATCGCACATCGCTAGTCTAAACCATGAAATGATCATCATCGATCATCAAGAAGCGTCGATTACACTAAGCTAGTGAATATAAGAGTTTAGCTTCATGTCCCATAACCACTTGCTTAACTCAAATATTTACAAACAAATTGTAGATTTCCACTCGAAAATTGTCACAAGAGTTTCAATCGAACAAGTCCAAAAATTAACCGACGAAGTAAACGCAAGCGTTTCATACCACTTTTTTGCTAAGACGTTTAATTATATTTTCTCATACGAATGAGGTAAAGGTTTGTATATACTAATAGATTAGAAAACAGTTTTATAAAAGAGCTTGTATTAAAAATAGAGTTGAAATCATCTTTGTAAAAGAGTTTGAATATTTACTACTAGTATAGAAAACCTATATATTTTTAAAGTGACAAATCACAAAAACGATTGTAGAAACAATCAATCATCAAAATTCACATTCGAAGACGTGAATAAAATCTAAAGAAATCGATACCAAATCCATCCAAATGGACGTTCCAAAAATCCCGAAGAAAAGGTCATCAAAGTCGATAATAATTGATAACAATAAGTCGGATCAACAAAAATCGATAAACCTTGGAAATTTACTCGAAAATAGGAAAATTAGGCAAAATCAGCAGTTCCAGACGTCTGGTAGGTGTTCCCAGACGTCTGGCCCAAGGTTCTGGAAGTTTAAGTGTTTTCTCCCTTCTATTTTTATTTCCTGGGCCATTTCAGACGTCTGAAATTTTCAACCAGACGTCTGAATTTGGTTTCAGACGTCTGGATTTTGTTCCAGACGTCTGGATTTTGTTTCTGCCCTTTTTTTATTATTCCAGGGACTAATTCCAGACATCTGGATTTCTTAACCAGACGTCCGAATTTGAAACCAGACGTCTGGATTTTCATCCAGACGTCTGAAATTGCCTGCTAGGCAAAAATCAGCATAGCCCAAAAAGGGTGAAAATCCAAACCGGAAGCGATCGGACGAGCGACGGAGACTAGGGATTTATGCCAAGCGACAACCCAGCCTTACAAGCTCGACGATACACCACCAAAAGCTTGATCAAAACCAACGCTATGATTTTTAAAGATTTGGGTTCAAAACACCAAAAATTGAAATATTCACAAAACCAATCCAAATCAAAATCAAATGAATATAAATAAGTGTTAGGAATTCGTACCTAACAACAATGATAGCGTATAGACATAGATGTGAGATAAAAATCTCACCTTTTCACAAAATCAATGAAGAAGAAGCTATAGAGCAATGGCAAGAACAATCTCTCTTCAATTCCAACCCAACAAGCTTGAATCTAAGCTTAAAAGAGAAACATTTCCTAAATTAGGTTTAGGAAATTTCTGAAATTGAATGGAGAAGGAGTTGGAGAAGATGAAGGGAAGGCTTACCAAAGCTTCTTCTTGAATTTGGAGGTAGAAGCTTGAATTTGCAATTGAACTAGGGCTTGGAATTCCTAATTTCCACTCTTTTCCCCCATTGTTGCTTAAAGCTTAAAGTGTTAGGAATATGAAATGAAGTAATGAAGAGGAGAGGGGGTGGAGTAATGATATAACCAGATTTTGGCAAGTGGGCTGAACCCAAACCCAAACCCAAAGTGAAAAATAGCAAAATTCTACTATCTCCAAACATATCGAAGTTTATACTCAAAAAGATCGCAAACGTCATTTTGGACTCAATGGAAGTGTTCTCGAGTCCTAATTCGACTGTTTGCAAAAAGTAGCTTTTCGGACAAAAATCCGACGAATGATAAAATATTTAAATAAAATATTTAAATATAAAATCGCTAAATATGCGGGTTGTTACAGTTTTGCTCATGAGTGTCGAATCGGTAAGGGAAAGAAGATTGTGGAAAAGAAAGGTGTCAAGTATTTCAATTGTGATCAGATAGGGTACTACAAGAATCAGTATCCAAAGCCGACTAGAGCTAATAAAGGAAAAGTATTTGCTTTGGAACCAACTACCTTGAGACCAACAACAGAGAAGAAAGGAAAAGCTGTGATAGATGCTTTTGATTCATGTCATACCTGTTAGAGTACTATTTGATACTGGTGCATCAGATTCTTTTATATCTTATTGTCTGGTAGATTAGCTTAGTTTTGAGTCATCACACCTAGTTACTTTCTTAAGGGTTGTGAATCCGATAGGAGGGTATGCAACTTTTGGGATGAGATGCGACCATTTAGAGCTTCAATTATTAGGTCATATATTTGCCTGCAATTTGTATGTGTTTGATTTTGTGGGCTTTGGAATTATATTGGTTATGAATTGGTTAAGAAAATATGTCGGTAGGATATTTTGCCAAGATAGGAAAATATCACTAAGACACTCTAATAGCAGTGATCGAATTATATACTCAATAGGGAACTCAAAATTTGATGTGTGTGCTTTATTGGGTGCAATGGAGGAGGAAGACGAGTTGAATTGATTTTTTGTTGTTAGAGAGTTTGTAGATATCTTTGAGTCGGTAATAGTTCTACCATCGAAACGAGCTATTGAGTTTTGAATAGATCTTGTGCTTGGAGTTAAACTTGTAAGTAGACCGCCTAGTAGAATAACACCTATAAAGATTAAAGAGTTGAAGGTGCAGCTAGTGGACTTAGAAAGAAAATGGTTTATTAGGCCAAAAATTTTCTTTGGGGAGCGGCCGCGGTGTTCGTGAAGAAACCAGATGGGTCGTTGAGATTATGTATCGATTATCGTAAGTTGAAAGAAAGGATGATAAAGAATCAATATCTTTTGCCAAGAATGAACGATTTATTTGATCAGTTGAGTGGAGCCAAAGTATTTTCCAAACTAGATTTAGCTAAAGGGTTCCATCAATTAAGGGTAGTAGAGGATAGTATTCCTTTGATGGCATTCCAAACAAGATATGGTTCATACGAGTGATTAGTAGTGCCATTCAAATTGACTAATGCGCCTACTTTCTTCTTAGATTTGATGAACCGATTCTTCCGAGAGTATTTGGATAGGTTCGTGTTAGTATTTATAGATGACATTCTGCTATATTTTAGGAATGAGCAAGACCATGAGACTCACCTTAGAATAGTACTTGAGACGTTAAGGCAACATCAAGTGAAAGCGAAGTTCTTGAAAGGTCATTTTTGAATGAAAGAAGTGAAGTTCCTTGGTCATGTAGTCTCAGAAAATGGGTTGTCAGTAAATCCAACTAAGATAGAAGCTACAAATACTTGAAAGAGACCCGAGATGGTGACTGAGATAAAGACTTTTCTTGGATTAGCCTGCTATTATCGGAGATTTATCAAGGATTTCTCTCATATAGCAACCTCGATGACTAAACTAATAAGAAAGGACGTGAAGTATGTTTGGATAGATAAATATAAGGAGGCTTTCCTGAAGCTGAAACATTTATTGACTAATGCACCTGTGTTAATTATTCAGGATGGGAATTAAGATTTGGTGGTGTATACGATGCATGTGGAATAGGATTAGGAGTTGTGTTGATGCAAAGGGGTAAAGTGATTGCATACGCTTCTTGACAGCTTAGACCGCATGAAGTTAGGTATCCGACTCATGATTTGGAGTGGACAGCAGTAATCTTTGCTTTGAAAGTGTGAAGACACTATCTTTTGGGAGAAAGATTCGAGTTGTTCGAGGATCACAAGTCTTTAAAAAAATTATTCTCTCAAAAAGAGTTGAATATAAGACAATAGAGCTGGTTGGAGTACATAGTAGCTTATGATTTTGGAATTAAATACACGCTGGGAAAATGAAATAAATTCGCAGATGCACTTAGCAGAAAACATCAGAATGCTGTGTTGGCTATGTTAGCAGAGTGGAAAGATTTGGAAGCATTGACTACTTGTAGTGTACAGCTAACATCAACTGCTAGCTCTAGTCTGTGTGCTGCAATGTTATCTTGCTTGGAAGTTAGACCAATATTGATTGAAAAGATTGCTTCTAAACAAAGAGATGATCCATTGTTAGTTGAACAAGTTAGAAAAATTGAAAATAGAACCGAAATTGATGACCTGAAGGATTTTTTTCTTAATCAAAATGGACGGTTGATAAAGAAGGGACGATTATGTGTTTCAGATATGGGTGACTTAAGGAAAGAAGTACTTAGGGAGTTTCATCGAGCAAAGTTTACCATTCATCCTGAAGGAACTAAGATGTATCAGGATATGAAAGGAGTTTCTCTTAGGAAGGTATGATAGGGGATGTAGGCTTATAGGTAAAGCGATGCTTGAATTGCTAGCAAGTGAAAGTCAAGCATCAAAATCCAAGTGGATTGCTTCAGCCTTAAGATATACCAATGTGGAAATAAGATTCTATATCTATGGATTTCATTGATGGATTGCCAAGGTCAAGTAGGGAAAATGAAAGTATTTGGGTAGTAGTGGATAGATTGACCAAGAGTGCACATTTCATTCATGTTAAGTCGACAAGACGACATCCACTTGGCTAAGTTATTTATGAAGAATATTGTTAGACTGCATGGGATTCCTGGTAGTATAGTAAGTGATAGAGAACTTTATTCACTAGCGAATTCTAGAAGAGTCCATAAGAAGTTTTAGGTGCAAAGCTTAAGATGAGTACCGCTTATCATCCGCAGACGGATGGGTAGACAAAAAGAGTTAAACTAGTCTTGGAGGATTTTTTAAGAGCTTATGTGATTGATTTTGGAGAATCATGGGAAGACCAACTACACTTAGTCGAATTTCCCCATAACAACAGTTATCAGACTAATATAGGAATGGCGTCTTTTGAGACTTTATATGAAAGACCCTGCAAATCACCCATATGTTGGTTGGAGACTAAAGATTGATTGATTCTTGGTCCAGATATGGTAAGAGAAGCCATATAAAAGATTGAATTAATCCGAGCTAGGATGAAGGAAGCTCAGTCTAGGCAAAAGAGTTATGTAGATAAGATACGGAAAGACCTGAGTTCTCAGTTGGAGATCGTGTTTTCATCAAAGTATCGTCGTTAAAGGGTGTAGTAAGATTCGGAAAGTCATGGAAATTAGTACCAAGATTTGTTTGACATTTTCCTATTATAGAAAGGTTCGGGAAACTCGCTTACATGATAGAGTTACCAAGTAGCTTGGCAGGAGTCCACAATGTTTTTCATATTTCTCGTCTTAGGAAGTGTGTTCGAGATCCATAGACTACTATCACTCCGACTGCATTGGAAGATTTAGTAGTGGAACTGGGTATGACTATTATTAGGCAACCCGTTTGTATTGTAGCTAAGGATGAGAAGAAGCTAAGGAACAAGACAGTCGGGTTAGTAAAGGTCCAATGAAGTGATAACGAGAAAGTCTATATTTGGGAGACAGAGGATAGGATTAATAGAGACACTTATCTTGATTTGTTCTAATGGTGTGTTTTATCTCTGTGTTATATGTTGTTATGTACAATACCATAATTTCAAGGACGAAATTCTTTAAAAAGGAGAGTCTGTAACACTCCAAATTTTGATTAACCTTATTTAGGATATTTACTTAGAAAATTAAAATAAAATATTGTAGGGTGATAAGGATAATGAGATTTGATAATCAAATTGGTCGAGCCTTAATTAATGAACTATTAAGGTGGTTAGAACATTAATAAGAATGAGGATTTATAACTAGGGCAAAATAGGAAAAGACCATATTTCATTAACATATACCTTCCCATTCTCATTTCCTCCCTTACATTCACTCATATAAATTAAAAGAGAACCAAGGCTGGCCATTGTTAGAGAAGTAAGAAGAAGAAAAGCAAGGAAATCAAGATTTAGCTTGGGGAAATTTAATCGACATTCAAATCTCAGGTTTCTTTATCAAATCAAGGTGAATAATGGTAACCCATCTCAAGTTTACCTATTTAATTTCGGTTTTGTGATTAAACTCAAACCTTATGATTGTTTTATGCCATGTTTTGAATAATTAGTTGAATGTATGCTTGAATGATGAATTATTGGATTTATTTATGAAATTGGTTAATAGGTTTAAGTACGAAAACCTATCATATGACACATAAATGACTTGAAATTTTAATATGATGTTAGAAACATTATTTCATATAAGTGGGTTTCTAAATTTGAGGATTTTCCAATCAAGTATGAATATTTCGTGAATTTTCTAAGTGAGGAAATTGATTTATTTCGGGTTTTCATTATTAAAAATAATTAAATAATATTTTTGGCCTCGAAATTTTTATATGTTAAGAATATGATAAATCTAATTTATTGTGATTTTTGGGGTTTTTTCCAAGTGTTTACGAATTATTATGAATTTATTAGACTAGAAAAGCTTAATACTTGTATTAAAATATTAATATAAATTATATGGTTTGCAAATTATTTTGAGAAAGTGAAATCTGATCTATAATAGTTGTCTGAAAAGAATTTAATAAAGAAAATTATTATCTAATAATAATTTGACAAAGAATTGGAGTTGGTAAAAAGAATTTGCTTTATATCGAAAATTTATAGTTTTTATAATAATTATGGGATTGCCATCGCCGTTATCATTGATGTTGAAGATCATGCCATGCCACAGCTATATGATGCAACGTCAACCTTAGTGAATACATATGATATCACTCCCTCATGGTATGGAATGAATCAACTTAGGTTGAGGTCGACGTCGACATTCATGCCTTTGGTATCAATGATGTCGCATGTCTCTATGCCACATATCAACGCCACACATCACCGCTTATCTATTTCGGCATTAATGATGCCACTAGTTTTCAATATCAACTCCTTATGATTTCAATACCGCATGTCGTCTATGCCGCTAATTTACTTTTTCAGCATTGACTATACTATGGCTATAGTGCCGCTATTATTACTCCTTGACATTGGTTTTATACGGCAATGTTGCTGTTATTTTCTTATGTCTTAGTGTTTGGCCATAAGCTATAGGCTATTTTCGATATTGATTATTTTACAACGATGATGCCACTTGGTTATGATTTTGACATAGTTTTAATAAGATTATTAGCCTATATTTTACGCAAACCAAACTTTATACTTCTTTGCTTCGACAACCTATATGTGCGACATAAATGATTTTGGCCCCATGGCCTTATGTTTTATAAATCAGATGCTTTAACATGGTTTCGGTACAAAGGAGTGCGATAACCCATATAGGCAATATTAATGCCGCACTTTATCAATATAAATGGTTTTATTGTATATGGCTTCATAGCCTAAGGTTTTGAGGTGCGACAACCTCCAAGTGATTTCATAATTCATCGATGCTATTTTATGAAAGCATATACAACTGCATAATATATTTTAGAAAGTAAAGCGCTATAATTTTCCTTGTTTTAAATATGATTTCAACCGTAAATCAATTATAAAGGTTTATGGTTTTAAGGAAATATAAAAGGGTATTTAGCCCAGAATTTTACTAGAGAGATTATAGTTCTTATCATCTTTTGATAAATTATGATAGGATGAATTGACTCAGTGATTAGAAAAGCAGATGTAACTAGTGTTGGGTCGTGCCCTACACTTCAGCTGTTAGCCCGTAGCTGATATTAGTCCAAAATTCTAGTGCATATGGCTTCATCAATGGTAAGACTAAAAGTAGATTACGCACAGAAAGGAATACACAAAGATGAGGTAGGTTATTGGTTGGCATGCAAAACCATTAGGATTAGAGTGTCCATAGGAATAGTAAGTTTTGGAGAGACCGTTCAGTTTCCTCCTAAACAGTAAGTTGGAGAATTTGATATATCTGGTAGACCCCAATCAGCCATATAGGTTTGTAGTTACCTTGAGAAAACTATGATGTTGGGACAGATAGTCCATTTATTTAGACATATTGGTCATGATTACCCAGGTTGCATGGCTGCATATGATTGTTTATATTGTCAGGTTTAACCATAGTGCTTGCAAGTGCTTGATTTATAAAAGACATATTTTTGAGGATAATAGTGGGGGAAAACCCCGTTCTGCTCAACGGCGTGGTCTTACTTGATATTTATTAACCGAGATAGCACATTATTATTCACACCAGACTTTTTATCTGACCCAGAGTTTTTGTTTTCCCCCTTAAACTCTCGGTACTCATTTGAGTAGTTCGAGAGTAAGGTTTCCAGGTTAATTAGGTTGGACGAATAAATCTTCTGGAGATGTGCAGGAGGTAGAGCTAGCTATATAGGAATCTATTTATTTATTTATCAGCTGTGTTGCTATGGCTTTTGTCGTTATGTATGTAATGGCATAAATTGTATCTGTTTAATAGTAAACTTTAATCAACCAAGGGGGCATCTTCATATGTTGCTCTTGGAGTATATTGTAATAATTATATTTTATCTGAACCTGGACAATGTTTTGGATTATATAATGAATATGGAAATTAATTAATGAAATTTGTATTTTGAAATTCTTTCCTATTCCTATGCTTTGATGTTAATGATACTATTAACTGGTCTCATTTTATCACCGAAGAATAATATTATTTATGGCTGCAGCATCAATAGCGCTTATTTTCGGGTCTCAGAATGGAGGATGTTATAACTTGGTATCAGAGCAAAGGTGTATGTAAAAATAAAAGAGTTTTCGATAACATAATCCAAATGAATGAGAAAATGTGAATTTGGGGTATGAGATAACATTATAGTAACGTACTTGTATTTGCTATATATAAGCATATATCTTATCCCTATTCTTCCCTCTCTTTAGGACCGTTCTTTCGTATCTTACTAAGTTTCGAACACAGATTTAAGGAAAGTAAGATATGGAGGCATGAAACGGAAAAGTGAATCTCGGTGGAGGAAGCACCACAACTAATGGAAACATTCGACCGAATACTAAAAGGAATCTGGGTCGAGCAACAAATGCTAATCCAAATGCAAATGCAAATGCTAATGCTAATGTGAGTGCTAGAACCCCACTAGTAGATATGAGGATTTATGTATGAGCTCTTCGTTAATATGGCGCAAGCAAGAGTTGCAGTTGGTTTGGTAAGTGAAAATGCTTTGACATTGGAAAGTGACAAACCTGTAGAGACTCGGTGTGGGCAGAATCAGAAAAGAAAGTTCTTTTAGAAAAAGGGAGCACAGAAGGATGGAGCTACCAGAAAAGGAAAAGCTGACCTTGTTTGCTTTAAGTGCGATAAGAAAGGGTATTTTGCTCATGAGTGTCGAACCGGTAAGGGAAAGAAGGTTGCGGAAAAGAAGGGTGTCAAGTTTTTCAACTATGATCAGATAAAACACTACAAGGATTAGTGTCCATATTCGGTTAAAGCTAATAAAGGAAAGTATTTGCTTTGTAACCAGCTACCTCTAGCCCAACAGCAAAGAAGAAAGGAAAAGTATTTGCTTTGGAACCAGCTACCTCTAGCCCAACAGCAAAGAAGAAAGGAAAAGCTATGATGGGAGGTGCGCTTTTGATTCATGGTATGCCTATTAGAGTACTATTTGATACTGGTGCGTCGCATTCTTTTATATCTTATTGTTTGGTAGATAAGCTTAGTTTAGAGCCATCATACCTAGTTACTTCCTTAAGGACGGCGAATCCAATAGGAGCGTATGCAACTTTTGGGATGAGATGCGACCATTTACGGTTTGAATTATCAAGTCATATATTTGCCTGCAGTTTGCATGTGTTTGATTTTGTGGACTTCGGAATTATATTAGGTATAGACTGGTTATGCAAATATAATGCTAAGATATTTTCCCAAGATAGGAAAATATCATAAGACACCCTAACAGTAGCAATTGGATTATATACTCAGTAAGAAACTTGAATTTTGATGTGTGTGCTTTATTGGATGTAATGGAGGAGGAAGACGAGTTGAATCGAGTTTTTGTTGTTAGAGAGTTTGCAGATGTCTTTGAGCCAGTAACAGGACTACCGCCGAAACAAGCTATTGAGTTTCGAATAGATCTTGTACTTTGAGTTGAACTCGTAAGCAAACCACCTAGTAGTATGACACCTACAGAGATGAAAGAGTTGAAGGTGCAGCTGCTGGACTTAGAAGGAAAAGGTTTTATTCGGCCAAGCAGTTCGCCTTGGGAGCGATCATAGTGTTCATGAAGAAACCGAAAGGGTCATTGAGATTATGTATCGATATCGTAAGTTGAATGAAAAGATAATAAAAGATCAATATCCTTTGCCAAGAATAGATGATTTATTTGATCAGTTGGGTGGAGCCAAAGTATTTTCCCAACTGGATTGGCGATACGGTTCCATTAATTAAGGGTAGCAGAGGATAGTATTCCATTGACGGCATTTCAAACAAGATATGTTTCATATGGTTGGTTAGTATTGTCATTCAAATTGACTAATGTGCCTGCTTTCTTCGTAGATTTGATGAAGCGGATCTTCCAAGAGCATTTGGATAGGTTCTTGTTAGTATTTACAGATGACATTTTGATATATTCTAGGAATGAGCAAGAACATGAAACTCACCTTAGAATAGTGCTTGAGACGTAAATGCAGCATTAACTGAAAGCGAAGTTCTCGAAATGTCATTTTTGGAAGAAAGAAGTGGAGTTCCTTAGTCATGTATTCTCAGAAAAAGGGTTGTTAGTAGATTCAGTTAAGATAGAAGCTGTTAATAATTAGAAGAGATAGAGATAGGGACTGAGATAAATAATTTTCTTGGATTAGCCGGCTATTGTCGGAGATTCATCAAGAATTTCTCTCATATAGCAGCCCCGATGACTAAGCTAACTAGAAAAGACATGAAGTATGTTTGGATCGATAAATATGAGGAGGCGTTCCTGAAGCTGGAACATTTATTGACCAATGCACCTATGTTAGTTTTTCTAGATGGGAATCAAGATCTGGTGGTGTATACCGATGCATGTGGAACAAGATTAGGAGCCGTGTTGATGCAAAGGGGTAATCTTTGCTTTGAAAGTGTGGAGACACAATCTTTTGGGAGAAAGATCCGAGTTATTCATGGATCATAAGTCTTTAAGATAATTATTCTCTCAAAAAGAGTTAAATATGAGACAACAGAGGTGGTTGGAGTACGTAGTAGCTTATAATTTTGGAATTGAGTACACACTAGAAAAATGAAATAAAGTCGTAGATACATTTAGCAGAAAACATCATAATGCAGTGTTGGAGATATTAGCGAAGAGAAAGATTTGGAAGCATTGACTACTTGTAGTGTGTAGTTAAGATCGACTACTAGTTGTTGTCGGTGTATTGCATTGTTATTTTGCTTGGAAGTTCGACCAATATTGATTGAAAAGATTGCTTCTAAGCAAAAAGATGGTCCATTGTTAGCTGAACAACTTAGATGAATTGAAAATGGAACCGAAATTGATGACCTGAAGGATTTTTATCCTGATCAAAATGGACGGTAGAGAAAAAAGGGACGATTATGTGTTCTAGATATGGGTGACCTCAGGAAAGAAGTACTTAGTGAGTTTCATCGATTAAGTTTACCATTCATCCTAAAGGAACTAAGATGTATCACGTATGGAAAGGAGTTTCTCCTGGGAAAGTATGACAAGGGATGTAGGCTTATGGGTAAAGTAATGCTTAAACTACCAAAAAGTGAAAGTCGAGCATCAGAAGCCAAGTGGATTGCTTCAGCCTTTAGATATACCAGTGTGGAAATAGGATTTTATATCTATGGATTTCATTGACGGATTGCCAAGGTCGAGTAGAGAAAATGAAAGTATTTGGATTATGGTGGATAGAATGACCAAGAGTTCACATTTCATTCCCGTTATGTCGACAAGGACGACACCCATTTTGGTTAAGTTATATACGAAGAATATTGTTAGACTGCATGAGATTTCTAGCAGTATATTCAGTTATAGATATACTTTATTCACTAGCGACATCTGGAAGAGTCTACAAGAAGTGTTAGGTACGAAGCTTAAGATGAGTACCGCTTATCATCCACAGATGGATGGGTAAATAGAAAGAGTTAAACAAGTCTTGGAGGATTTTTAAGAGCTTATGCGCATGATTTTGACGGATCATGGGAAGACCAAATACACTTAGTCGAATTTTCCTATAACAACAATTATCAAACTAGTATAGGAATGACGCCTTTTGAGGCTTTATATGAAAGACCCTGCAAATCACCCGTATGTTGGTTGGAGATAGAAGATAGATTTATTCTTGGTCCAAATATGGTAAGAGAAACCATATAAAAGATTGAGTTAATTCGAGCTAGGATGAAGGAAGCTCAGTCTAGGAAAAAGTGTTACATAGATAAGAGGGGAAAAGACCTAGAGTACTCAGTTGGAGATCATGTTTTCGTCAAAGTATCACCGACAAAGGATGTAGTAAGATTCGGAAAGTTGGGGAAATTAGTACGTAGATTTTTTGGACATTTCCTATTATAGAAAGGATCGGGAAACTCGCTTATAGGATAGAGTTACCGAGCAAAAGGAGTCCATAATGTTTTTCGTATTTCTCATCTTAGGAAGTGTGCTCAAGATCCATAGACTACTATCACTCCGACTGCATTGGAAGATTTAGTAGTGGAACCGGAAATGACTATTATTAGGCAACCCATTTGTAATGTAGCTAAGGATGAGAAGAAGCTAAGGAACAAGATAGTCAATTTAGTAAAGGTCCAGTGGAGTGACAACGAGAAAGACTATACTTGGGAGACAGAGGACATGATTAGGAACACTTATCCTAATTTATTATAATGGTATGTTTTATCTCTATGTTATATGTTGTTGCGTACAATATCATAATTTCAAGGACGAAATTCTTTAAGAAGGGGGGTCTATAACACCTCTAGTTTTTATTAACCTTATTTAGGACATTTAATTAGAAAAATAAAATAAAATAATGTATGATGATAAGGAGAATGAGATTTGATATTCAAATTGGTCGAGCCTTAATTAATGAACTAATAAGGGTGATTAGAACATTAATAAGAAGGAGGATTTATGAGAAGGGCAAAATCGGAAAAGACCACATTTCCTTAAAGTATACCTTCCTATACTCATTTCCTTCCTCACATTCATTTATACAAATTAAAGGAGAACCAAGGCCGGTCATTGTTAGAGAACTAAGAGGAAGAAAAGCTAGGAAATCAAAGTTTAGCATGGGGAAATCAAATCAACATTCAAATCTCAAGTTTCTTTATCAAATCAAGGTGAATAATGATAACCCATCTCAAGTTTGCCTATTTAATTTCAGTTTTATGATTAAACCCAAATCTTATGGTTGTTTTATGCCATGTTTTGAATGATTGGTTGATTGTATGCTTGAATGATGAAACACCCCACACCCCTTAGTATACCCAAAAAGGGCACACTAAAAGATGTGGTGCGTTGTAGGTATAGCTAAAAACTTTACAGAGGCTAAGATTCACAAGACAAATAAACAGCGAAAACATTTAAATAGTAACTCATTAAAAATTAAACTTCATAAATAAGTTATAAAACCAAATATGTCTCAAAATATCAAATACACATGTCTTATGAAAAATACCATCTCAGTTACATCATCATAGTACATAAATAAAACCATCCCTCTCATCAAGTACCAGTACATCCAAAAATCAAATTAAAAGAAAACTGAAAAAAAGAATACATGAAGAATCTCCAAGAATATTTCTCCAAGAAAGCTGAAATCTATTGTCCTTGCCTCTGCTGGCCTAAAGGGGAAAAATGGAAATAGATGAGTGGGTAAGACTAAAAGTCTGGTGAATGAAAGTAATTACTAGTATTTTTAAGCAAGATAAATATAATAGACTTAGCAATAGTTCTAGTATAAAAGGAAAGAAAGGAAAGATAGAACCAGACTAAAACACTGTTTAACTGCTTGCTTTGCTTTGATAGTTTTGATTATTTTGATTTTTTGGATTGTTTGCACTTGTCTTAGATTGCTGCTTTGATTAGGTTGAAATCCTAATTCTACCCGTTGATTGGCCTTCTATCTCTGTTGAGCCACTGTGAGTAATCCCATCCTGTGGGTCCCACAACAAAAAGACACCTGTTTAGCGCTTTGGAATGCAATAGCGAATTATTTACGTTTCTCAATGTCGCACGCACGGTCATCGTGGTACACAATAACTGTCGCCCTCTCTTGTGACCTCTTACGAACCCTAGTCAGCATAAGCATGCCCTACCTCACCTAATCTGTTGTGAGACCATCAGTCCTAGCCTGAAAGGGTCCTGCCCAGCCTCACCTAAGTATGTTGTGTGACCATCAGTACTAGTATGAAAGGGGATGCTGTTGGTACGTGTCCTAACAAACAAAATCTAGTTGCGCTCCTTGCCCAAATCCCCCGATTTGAGCTTCTATCTATTGGGCACTTATATACCCTGGGTCCCAGCCTCACCTAACTATTGTGAGACCATCAGTCCTGGTCTGAAAGGGTCCTGCCCGGCCTCACCTAATCTGTTGTGAGACCATCAGTCCTAGTCTAAAAGGGAGTGCTATTGGTATGGGCCCTATTTCTATGTATGCTTATCAACTTAGTGTAAGTTTTAAAATAAACCTCTTCTGTTATCTCTGCTATATTTGCTTATTAACTTAATCTAAGTCTTAAAATAAGCCTCTTTCTGTTCTTTCTACTTAATTATAACCTATGTTATAATTGTTCTTTTATTCTGTCTTTTTAGTTATAATTACTAGTTAACTATGCTTGCAAATGTCTTAATTTGCCTATTTTTGTCTATGTCCAACTTATTGCAGTTCTTCTTACTTTACAACTAATTTCTGTAAATTTAGTGTTCGTATATTTTAGTCCATATTAGCGAATCATTCTCTTTTATTTATTTTATTTGCGTAAAAAGGAATAAAAAGAAACTAACATTTACAGGTTAAATTTCATCTAAAAAGGAATAGATGTAAATAACAATAAATGACTGTAAATAATTGGAAAAACTGTAAATAACAGTAAATAATTGCAAATAACTGAAATAAAATAACTAAAAGAAAATAAACTGGAAAGAAAGTCTAAAATTTACTTAAAAATAGACTGTAAATAAACTTGCATAAAGGTTACCCTAAAATTGTAGAAAAACTACAACTATTGGAAACCATATTATTTTAAATTACTTAAAAATCTAAAATAATTACTTAAACACTCACATGTGGTCCTTAGCTCTTTTCCTTGGCTTTCCTGGATCCACTTCTAGGGTGTAAAATATTTTAATTAAAAAGATTTTCTCCTTAGAAAATTATTCTATTTAGGGTCCAGCCTCAGGCAATGAACCCACTAGGAGAAAATCTAAATGAGAAAAATAGCTAGGCCTAGGGTCTTATTTATAGTGTCACTTAGGGGTCTCAGGCCGTTGGATTTGAAGATTAAATCTGGTGCAACCACGTCATAGGCTCGTTGGAAACCGTCGGATGGAAGCACGAACGCGCATGATTTGAAGAAAATAGCAAAATGACGTGTTCGAATCAAAACTGGACGAAGAAACGTGAAGAATGCAAGGCGGGTTGACCTCCCTGTCGACCAACATATGCTAGGGTCGACCTATAGGTCGACCTAGCAAAGGTGAAGGTCGACCTTGCATATATATATTTTTTATTTTATTTTCTAAATTCTTGTTTTTTGCGTATCTTCTTCGTTTTAGCTCGGATTTTGACAAACTTTATATGGAAATTGACCAGAAAATTACCACGAACACAATGGTGCAACTTCCTTGGATCAATTATGATAATTTCACATAATTATTTTATTATTTAATAATTCGTTAATTAATTATTATAGCTTAAATTTTGGATTGTTACAAATGATAAATTATTGGATTTATTTATGAAATTGGTTGATAGGTTTAAGTATGAAAACCGATCATATGACACCCAAATGGCTTGAAATTTTGATATGAGGTTAGAAACATTATTTTAGAAGTGGGTTTTTAGTTTCTTATCTTTTCAAGCAATTATGGATATTTCGTGAAATTTCTAAACGAGAAAATTGATTTATTTTGGATTTTAATTATTAAAAATAATCAGATAATGTTTTTGCTCTTGAAATTTTTATATGTTAAAGATGATAAATCTGATTTATTCTGATTTTTGGGAATTTTTTCCAAGTGTTTACGAATTATTACGAATTTATTAGGCTAGAAAAGCTTAATAATTATATTAAATTATTAATATAAATTATATGGTTTGCAAATTATTTTGAGAATGTGAAATCTGATCTATAACATTTTCCTAAAAAGAATTCAATAAAGAAGATTATTATCTAATAAGAATTTGACAAAGAATTGGAGTTGGTAAAAAGGAATTGCTTTATATCAAAAATTTACAGTTTTTATAATAATTATGGGATTGCCATCGTCGTTGTCATTGATGTCGAAGATCATGCTATGCCACGGCTACATGATGCAATGTCAACCTTAGTAAATACATATGATATCACTTTCAGGTGGTATGGAATGAATCAACTTAGGTTGAGGTCAACGTCGACATTCACACCTTTGGTATCAGTGATGTCGCATATCTCTACGCCACACATCACACCGCATATGACCGCTTATCTATGTCGGCATTAATGGTGCCACTAGTGTTAACCCTCTCTTATTCACGACTTGGCGACCTATTCGACTCAACGACCTAAGGGAATAAGCGACTTAACTATCCAAGGCATAAGCGACTTAACGACCTATAGCAGGGCACGACCTAACGACCTAAAGCACAAAACGACTCAATATGACACAACTCAACGACTTAAGGAGCTCTAGCGACCTAGCGACCTAGAGACTCCTACGACCCAACGGGTTAATGACCTAGCAACTCAATGAAGGCAACGACCTAACAACCTAAGGAGAGAGCGACCTAACAACCTAACAAGCTTCAGAGTTAAGCCGCATGCACACCGCTTCTTCCATTAGGTCGCTAACGACCTAAGAAAGCCGAGATAACTCCTGAGCTACACATGCTAAGTCGCTCACAACATATATCTCGTCCAGGATGACTCCATTAAGTCGTCCACGACCTATGCTACCTTGGGATCATTCTTAGGTCGCAACTCCCTAGGTCGCACACGACCTAAGACATGGCCGACCTAAGCCCGGCTTCTCCTATAAATACCCCGCCTACTCCGCACTTCAGGGGGAGGATTTTTCTGGAGCGCCAAGACTTTGCTTTTTTCATGACTTGCTCCAACACTTCAAATGCAAAATACACTTAAAAGAACCTTCGGAAAAGATCAAGTTGACTCAACATGAATTCAAAGAGCTGTTCTGCATCAAAGTTCTAACAATCTGTCCTAATTGTGTTGTAATTGAAGGATCATTATAAAATCTGTAATCAAATCAGCAATAGAAGAGATTAAGTGGACGTAGGCTTGATTTTGAGCCGAACCACTATAAAATTGTTGTCTATTTTACTGTTTTCTGCTATTTTCTGCTATTTTCTGCTTGCTTTTAGTTCCCATACCAATGGGTGGTGCTTTCGCTATATCACAAATCACACCGGGGTGTTAGCGTACATTTTTAACATTAACATTTTTGGTGCTTTCACTGAGAATATTGAACTCAGGAGTACTCTCATCATTGCTTCACAAAGATTTGTGGAAAGACTCTCCCTAAGAACCAGAAATCTATCCGAAATCATGGCTCCTGGAAGGAAAAGTAAATCTACTAGATCTGGAAATGCTTATGACAACACTGCCACTTCTCCCGCGTCAGATCAAGCGGCTCCTAATGTTGGAGTCACAAGGGCGGAATTGGATGCTGTAGTATTTGGGTTGTATCAACAAATGGAAGCCTAGAACACTTTGATGTTGGACAAGTTGAATGCTTTGCTTGGAGTTAACTAGCCACCAGAAAATAATGAAGAAACCTTTGCTGAGGATGTTCATGATTCCCAAGGGAAAAGTATTCCTCAGAGGGCAGCTGGCACCGCCGAAGGGGTGCCTCCCCAAGCTGGAGGTTCAAGGCCGCAGCCAACTCTTCGTGAACGTTTGTCCAGGCAAACTTCCAAAAAAGTAGCTGACGTCTGTCCCGTGGGGCCTTTAAACGATGAGGAGTACCTCTCGGGAATGATCCGAAAAATTATGAAGGATACCATGCGAAGGGAAGAAGATGAAAGTGACTAGGGGTTCGCTCCAAGCAAAACTCCTTTTACTGAAAGAATTCTGAAAGCTGAATTTCCGAAGAAGTTTGTTCCCCCCACTATTCCAGCTTATCGGGGGACAAGCGATCCTAACAAGTTCTTATACAAGTATGACTGGCATATGACAGGTGCCAGAGCAATGGACAAGATCAAGTACAAATACTTTCCTGTGTACTTGGAGGGGGTGGCCCTGCTTTGGTTCACGAAGCTGCCAGTTCGATCCGTGGATCAGTTCTCCGATCTAACTCAGAAATTCAAAGATCAGTTCAGGTTATATGCTTCGAAGGCCAAGGACATAATGTCACTATCCAGCCTCGAACAAAGCCCCGGAGAGTCTATCAAATCTTTCTTAAACCGCTTCAATATAGCCTTGGCCGAAGTTGATAATGCAGAGCCTTGGATGATTCTGACTTACTTGATGCGAGCTATTGACAAATCAAGTGAATTCAGAAAATGGCTGAAGATGAAAGAGCCAAATTCACTTGAGAAGTTCTACAAGAAGGCCGATGAATTCATGCGCTTAAAAAGCCTTCCTGTGCCAGCAAAAGTAGACGTGGCTGAAGTTAAGAATAACAATGTTGCTTCTAACAAAAAGGAATCTGGCGGCCAGAAGAGGGAGAATGACGGTGGGAAAAAGCAGAAAGATGTGAAGAAAACTCGATACTTCCAACCTTCAGATTTTACTCCCTTTACTGATACTCCAGAAAATATCTTTTTCGCAACCAAGGATGTTGTCGAATACCCCAAACCACCTGAGATGAAGCCTAGGAAAAATGTTGTGCATAATGGGAGATTCTGTCGGTTCCATAATCAACCTGGCCACGACACTAATGAATGTCGCCATTTAAAGAATTTGATTGAAGAGCTGTTGAAACAGAATAAACTACAACAATATGTAAAGAGAAACAGAAGTGACCCGACCTCATTTACTCAGGGGCAGCAAGTTCCCGCTCATCAATCCGACTCAGGTGAGAGGACTGCAGCACAGGAATCTGAAAGGCCAATCATTAATGTTATCACAGGGGGTCCTCACCCAACGGGCAGAAGTTGGGGTGAGATGGAGAGATATGCTCACGCTTTGAGATATGCTCCGGCGGAAGAAAATGTTTTTGTCTTGGAAGATGCTGCACCTTTAAAACAGCAAAGAACTTTTAATGATGACATAATATTCCGAGCTAGAGACTCTGTTAGTGTTGAGGCTCCTACCATGGATCCCTTGGTGATATCTGCAGGCATTGGATCAGCCATTGTAAGAAGGGTGCTTGTTAACTGTGGCGCCTCTTGCAATATCCTCTTCAGAAAGACATTTGATCAGATGAAAATCCCCATGGCTGATGTCCAAGCTTCCTCACAGAAAATTGTTGGGTTCACTGGAGAACCAAAACAGCCTATTGGAACTATTGACTTATTTGTAGAACTCGGAGAAGGGGAAAAGAAGGTGGTCTGAAAACAAACTTTTGTGATTGTTGATGAATTCTCCGCTTACAATGCCTTCTTGGGTCGACCAACTCTTGCTGCATTCAAGGCCATTCTCGCCCCATGGTGCATGACTATGAAGTTCCCCACTGATAATGTTGTCGGTGTTGTGAAAGGGGACCAAAATGCCGGGCGAGAATGCTATTTCATAGAGTTACGGGAAAGAAAGAAAAGAGAAATGGATAAGGGTGCGGCAGCTCCGCATCAAAGAGCCCACCTTGTAGTAATTATGGGGTAGACCCTGCACTGGTGAGCATAGTGGTGCACGTAAAGAGATTGATCCCAGAAAAACTAGTGCAGGGGAGAGTAGAGTGGTGCCGGTGGAAGGGACGGTGCCAATACCTGTTGACCCGAATGATCCAAAGAAGGTGCTGAATATGGGTTCATAACTTGGTATGACGGTTCAGAATATGCTGATATCATTCTTGAAAGCAAACCTGGATATATTCGCTTGGATTCATGCTGACATGTATGGAATATCTCCAGAAATCGCAGTGCATGCTTTGAATATTGATCCAAAATTCACACCCATAAAGTAGAAAAGAAGAACCCAGGGTCCTGAAAGGTCGACAGCATTAAAAGAAGAAGTAGATCGGCTCATGGAAAATGGCTTCATCAGAGAATCCACTTATCCAAATTGGGTTTCTAATCCGGTGTTGGTTAAAAAAGCAAATGGGAAGTGGAGAGTATGCATCGACTTTTAAGACTTGAACAAAGCATGCCCCAAAGACTGTTTCCCGTTGCCCAGAATTGATCAGTTGGTGGATGGAACAGCCGGGCATGAATTATTGTCTTTTATGGATGCTTACTCAGGATACAATCAAATCATGATGCATGAGCCAGATCAGGAGGACACAAGCTTCATCACTGATGTTGGTCTTTACTGCTATAAAGTCATGCCCTTCGGACTAAAGAACGCGGGGGCAACTTATCAAAGACTTGTTAATGCCATGTTCAAACCCCAGATTGGGAAGACTATGGAAGTATATGTTGATGATATGTTGGTGAAATCGAAGAAGGCAGTAGACCACATGGATCATTTGGCAGAAATGTTCGCGGTCCTCCGAAAGTATGGGATAAAGCTAAATCCTCTGAAATGTTCATTCGGAGTAGAGTCCGGAAAATTCTTGGGTTTCGTTGTGAGTGCTAGGGGCATCGAAGCTAATCCTGCTCATATTACTACTTTAAGAGAAGTCAAAGCCCCTAGAACAAAGAAGGAATTGCAAAGCCTCAACGGGAAAGTCGCTGCTTTAAGTCGATTTATTTCCAGGGTCACTGATAAATGCATTCCATTCTTTGACGCTCTTAAGAAAGGAAAGAAAAACTTCGAATGGACTCCTGAATGTCAGAAAGCTTTTAATGAACTGATTCGTCACATGGAAATGCCTCCAATACTTTCTCAGCCTAGCAATGGTGAAGATTTCTTCATATACTTAGTGGTTTCATCTGATGCTCTCAGTGCAGCATTAGTACGGGAAGACGCAAAAGTTCAGCGCCCGGTTTATTACATCAGCAAAAGATTCACTGGGGCAGAGGTAAATTATTCAAAGCTGGAAAAGCTCGCCTATTGTCTGTTAATTGCGTCCAGAAAGTTGAGGCCATATTTCTAGGCTCATCCTATTAAAGTCCTCACTGATCAACCTCTAAAGCAAGTCCTATTTCGCCCTGAAACTTCGGGTCGTCTTCTGAAGTGGAATATTGAACTCAGCCAATACGATATCACCTACCGTCCCCGAAGAGCAATCAATGGACAAGCTTTAGCAGATTTCATTGCAGAATACACAGATAAAGGTGGTAGTGAGGAAGAGGTGACTGATGACATCCCAATCCGATGGAAATTGTATGTTGACGGTGCAAGAAATGACTATTGTTCCGGAGCTGGGGTTGTGCTTGAAACTCCCGAAGGGCGATCATTGTGTTATGCATTGAGATTATAATTTCCTTCGACAAATAATGAAGCCGAATATGAAGCTCTTATTGCCGGCTTGAAGATTGCTAAAGAACTGAACATCAAAGTATTGCAGATCTTCAATGATTCCCAGCTTATTGTATGCCAAGTCAAGAAAGAGTTTCAAACTAAAGGAGGAAATCTGCCTGCTTACTTGTCAAAGGCCTGGGAGCTTCTCGATGATTTTGATCATTATACAATAAGCCATATACCCCGGAAAGAGAACATGAAGGCAGATTCTCTCGCCAAATATTCAAGCTCTGGCGAAGCTCAATTATTAGGATTGGTCCCTGTGGAAGTCTTGACAGCTCCAAGTATTGATGAGATGGATATTGACTGGATCACGGCTGTATCTCAAGAGCAGGAGTCGTGGATGACCCCGATCAAGGAATATCTACTCAACGGCTCCCTGCCAGAAAACTCAAAAGAGCGCCAGAAGCTGTTAAGAAAAGCCCCGAGATATGTAATTCAAGACGGCCATTTGTACAAACGAGGATTCTCGATGCCATTACTCTGATGTGTAACCAAAGAAGAGGCTAAGACAATTTTAGCTGAGATGCACGGAGGAGAGTGTGGGGATCATTCAGGTGGCCAAACTCTTGCAAAGAAAATTCTTCGCTATGGGTATTTTTGGCCAGATATTAATCGAGATGCTGCTGGCTACTCCCGAAAGTGTGACAGATGCCAGAGATTTGCAAAAATCCCAAGAGCACCTTCCACCGAGCTAACACAGATGGTCAGTCCATGGCCATTCGCCATTTGGGGGATAGATCTGGGCCTTTGCCAATTGCCAAGTCCGGAATCCAATATGCTATCGTTGCTGTTGATTACTTCACTAAATCGGCTGAAGCTGGACCATTGGCTACTATTACCTCTAAAAATATGATAAACTTTGTGACTAAAAATATCATTTGCAGGTATGGTGTGCCTCAGAAGATAATCACAGACAATGGTACCCAATTCGAAAGCAAAGAATTCCAGGACTTTTGCAGGTGATTCAAGATCCGAAAAAGCTTCTCAACAGTGGATCATCCGCAAGCAAACGGGCAAGTGGAAGCAGTGAACAAAATTATCAAGTCAACCATCAAAAAACAGCTGGAAAAAGCAAAAGGTGGTTGGGTCGATAAACTGCTACTAGCACTTTGGGCATATAGAACTACCCACAAAACTACGAATGGGCACACTCCATTCTCATTAGCATACGGATCAGAAGCAATGATTCCCGTGGAAATAGAGGTCCCCTCACACAGGAGAATTCATTTCAACCAAGCTGAAAATGAAAAGCTGCAACTTGAAGCACTTGACTTGCTTGATGAAAGAAGGAAAGAGGCTGAGCTCAGAATTGCAGCTCATCAGCAAAGGATAGCTAGGCACTTCAATTCTAAAGTTCGCCAACGCAGCTTTGAAATTGGGGATCTAGTCTTGAAAAGGGTCATGACAGCAACAGGAGTGTCTGGGCCAAACTGGGAAGGGCCATATGTCACAGGCAAAAAACTTCTTGATGTCACTTTCAAGCTCACAACTATCGAAGGAGATCCAATTCCAAGAGCCTGGAACAGCAATCACTTGCGTCCATATTTTACTTAGAAGCTATGCTTAAATTTGTAAAATGATTGTGGATGTATCATTGTGAATCAATAATAAGAACTATAAAGTGGATGTAGGCCCAATTCTTGGCCGAACCACTATAAATCTTGTGTTCTCTATTACTATAAAATGCCTGTTTCATTTCAATATGCAAATATCTTAAATATGTTGCTAAAATGTCGATTTAATATCGCAGGCTATCAAAGCAAAGCTTACCTATTCAACACATCACAAGGCCAAGCGACTCCTACAAATCACTCAATAATCAAATGTCAAGCCACAGAAATTCCAGATTCAATTCCTACATAAGAAGTGCTTCTCACAAACAGTTGGTGATTCCACCGAAGGGGCATCTTCCTAACATGGAGTTTCCAGGCTCTTGCTAACTAATTGCGATCGTTTGAGCAAACAGACATCCTGTTAAGTAGCTTGCGCCTTCCCTGTGGAGTCACTTAACAATGAAGTACACTTCTCTAGAAAAATCAAACAACTTGGAAGAGAAAGGAATATGTACTTAGAGGTGATGACGAGGAATCACTGAGGGACAGATGGTGAAAAGACATAGGCAAGCAGACAAAAACAGCCAGAATGGAATTTTGTCTCTCAACAAAAAAGGTTGGTGGAACCACCGAAGGGGCACCTTCCCAAAGTGAAGGTTCCAGGCCCTTGCTAGCTAATTGTGATCGTTTGTGCAAACAAATATTCAGTTAGGTAGCTTGC
Organism: Allium fistulosum; assembly: GCA_030737815.1. Classification (NCBI taxonomy): domain Eukaryota; kingdom Viridiplantae; phylum Streptophyta; class Magnoliopsida; order Asparagales; family Amaryllidaceae; genus Allium; species Allium fistulosum. Next base: position 725,285,868 of record CM060901.1, read on the forward strand.
GTCTGCCCCGTGAATCCACTTAACTGTGAGATGCAACCTTCCTGGCAAACGGAAAAAAAAGCCCTCTTCGGAGGCAAACGAAGCCCTCTTCGAAGGCAAACAAAGCCCTCTTCGGAGGCAAACAAAGCCCTCTTCGGAGGCACACAAAGCCCTAACAAAGCCCTCTTCGGAGGCACACAAAGCCCTCTTCGGAGGCACACAAAGCCCTCTTCGGAGGCACGCAAAGCCCTCTTCGGAAGCACACTTCTACTCTCAAGGGAAGATCAATTTCTCCATAATGAGAACATTCTTCCCCAAAAAAGTTAAAGTGCCAAAGAAAGCCCTCTAACGAGGCACACCCAAAAATGAAATGTTGTCTCTTGGAAAAGTCGTTGGTGGAACCACCGAAGGGGCACCTTCTCAAAAAGAAGGTTCTAGGCCACAGCTAACTGCTCACGATCGTTTGTGCAAACAAATATCCGATAAAGCAGCTGACGCCTGTCCCGTGGGCCCACTTAGCGATGAGATATAACTTTCTATCAAACAAATCAAAGCCTTCTTCGGAAGCCTGCTTCACCGCGTAGGGGAATCCACTTCTCAAAAATAAAAGTGACCATCTCCGAAAGTTAAAGTGTAAAAACTTTTTCTAAAAAAAAGAAGAGAGAAAAACTTCTCCAATACAAGGCGCACTCTACTAGAGCAGAATAATATTTCCTTAAAATAGAAAAATTATTCTCTAGAGTAAGAGTACAAGTCTTTTCAAAATGGAGAAGATTGCAATAAGCCGTGGTATGAGGGCAATATAGCTACATTAATAAAAGCAACGCTCAAGCAAGCATACCACGAGCTAACTGCAGTATCATACAAAGAAAATAAGGAAACTTGTGCGAAAATAAGGAACAAATGCATACACAAATACAGACAAAAGATTGTACAAGTAAAAAGAGTCAGTTTATTCCATACTATAAAAGATTTGTATACATGTGCAGGTTTCAAAAAGCGGGGGCCGGTACCCGCACAATCTCCGGTCAATACAAATTTTTTGATACAAGCAAAAAAAAGCAGAACAAGAAGGATAAAACCAGACTCATTACTCCTTCTTCCCACCGCCTTTGGAGCCCTCGCCTGGCCTAATGGTTAACTTCTTGAGTCGACCTGAACTCTTCGGGGAAGAAGGAGAAAGAGGTGCAGTTGGGTCCTCTTTCGCTTTCTCATCGCTAGCAGAAGTGCCCCTCCTTTTCTTCGAAATTACACGCTTTCCTCTCTTCTTTGAAGAAGATTCGCTGCCCGGAGTGATAAGGTCAATCAGCTTTGTATCATCAGCAGTAAATTTCTCTAGGGTCCTCTCACCCTCCTCAAGTTCTTCGGCTTTCTGCTCTTGTGAAGCGGCTGGGTCATCTAAGCCTTGAAAAGCTCCTATTTGTTCTTCTTGCGACCCCGGTTGAGAAGAAGAAGGAGTAGTAACTTGAAGAGGTGGAGGGGCAACAGCTAGAGGAGGCGAAGCCTGTACAACACTTGTTGTTTTCACTACAGAAGAAAAAAAGTTAAACATCAGTATTCCTCGCAAAGAGAGGAGATAGTGGCACGTCGAGGCTTAAGTAAAGAGCAAGAAGTTCATCGAGCTCATGTGAAGTGAACGAGTAGTCCACTTGAGCTGGATCAGTGTTGAAGTTACCTGGAGAGCTTGGCTTTATCACGTCAATTTCAAAATCTTGGGCTTCGGTGCTTTCTTGGGCCTCATCTTCAGCATGAGCAGTTGTAATTTCGGTTTCGGCTTTCGCAGGAGGCAGAGAGTGGGAATTGGAGCCAATAATATCGATGTCGACCGAAGCCGAAGGACGAGTTGGGTCGGTCAAAGGTGCCTTCCCTAGATGCTCTCCTCCCGTCGCTTTGGCTCGTTCCTTGGCAAGTTGTTCTTTCCCTTTCGCAAGGGCGGCACGACCCTCATCATCCAAATAATGAGCCTCAAAATCCTCCTCAGTGTAGCCAGCATCTCTAAGCACTTCAACTGCTGCCTCACACACTTCAGCCAGGGTAACCTCATACTTTGGGCCCAAAAATGAAAGACTGCCACGCCCCAAGACGCTGAGAACATAAAACTCGAATAGAGTGGAGCTAATGTTGGCCTTAGTCGCCTCATGCGAGTGTTCAGCTGCTGCTTTTCTAGCGATGGCCTCGTCACGCTCTTTTTTAGCCTTAGAAAGCTAGGCCTTTGACATTGTAATCTCCAAATCTTGGGAGCTAGTCTTTTCCCACGGCTGAGCAGCATCTTTGCGATAAATTTCTACGATTTTCCACTCCGCCTCAAGTTTAGCCTCAGCATCTCGTTGAGTAGCGTGGGCGTCTCTTACTTGCTTTTGGAGAACCTCTTCCTTTTGAGTATAAAAAGTGGAAGAGGTGGCAAGATCATCTTTAAGTTTCTTGATTTCAGCCTCAAGTTCCTCGTTGTGGGCGGTGATGCTTTTCATCTCCGTATCATGCTGATCAAGAACTTTTTGCCACTCAGACTTATCGCTCTCCATGGTCAGCATAGCCTCGAGATTTAAGCGATTTACTCTCTGAAGCTCATCAACTAGTTTTTGCCAGCCGGACATTCTTTCAATATCAAGCTTGACAGCGTCAAGATTTCTCAACATGGCCTGTTTATCAATTGGAACCAAGTCCAGATCGAAATGTACTCCTTTCAAACACCAATGCGGAAATCGGCTTTAGAGTGCAGGCAGAGGCTTCTCAACTTGATAAGGAAGCCTATTAATGATTGCTTGAATATCAGCTCTTTTAAGGGCAGGAGAGCTGGAAGGGATGTCTAAAGAGATAGAAGCAGCGGACACTTGAGAAATTTCAGATGTAAACTTTTCGCTGAGCTTGGCTCGCTTGCTTGGATCTTCAGCTATATGACTCTTCCCCTTATCATCATAAGACTTTCTTTTATGGGAGTCATCATCCCTTTGGTAAGAGTCATGACGGTCGTCTCTTCTTCCATACCGCTCCTCATAAGCCTGCCTTTCACGAGCTTTCCTAGCTGCTCTTTCCTCATCAGTCTCCCTAGGGGCATGAAGATAGCGCCTGGGATCTTAAGAATCACGCCTCGCATAGCGTTGAAAGTCATCATAATATGAGCCGCTGCGTCCCATGGGAGAACCTGAAAGTGAAAAGAGACAAATTTAGAAATCTCCGAAATAAAGAAGCTAAGTGCGCATAATTGCCAAAAATCCTAAGTGTGTGTGGCGTGTGAACTACGCGCGTCAAGCTACAAACCACTCTTTGGCTTAGGAGTGATGTCGGCTTTTGCAGCAGGAGTCAACTCCTGGGTTGATGGAATTGATCGTAGGACGGATGTCGCTTCGATCGCGGGAGAAGCAAGTTTAGGAGTGGTGGTGTCATCTTTAAAGAGCTCATGGGAAGTCACCAAAAGATCGCTCAGTCCTCCAAAGATATCATCACCGTCATGCCCAACAGAATGGGTTATATCAGCAGTGCCCTCTTCATCACGTTTTGCACTCTCCGTAACAGAGCTTTCTTTCTCCGCTCCCTCATCAGCTTCTCTAGTAGCCTTCCCAAAATGTTGAGAAAATTCCTCTTCTTCAATAACTGGGGGAAGTTTAGATTTGCTAGATAACCCCACACCATCAGCAGAACTAGAGCATTTCACTAATGAAGTCTCTACAATAAGTTCCTTCGGTGCAAGTTCCTCTGCGGAGGCTGGGGCATTTGACGCTTCTGCTTGAGAACTGGGGGCATCACGGGACGGAATGGATCGAGAAGAGTGCAAGAGTCCGAATTGGTGCAAAAATTCACTCTTCTGTAGAAACTTAATACTTCTCTCGTTGACAGCTACGACACTCAATCTCTCGAAAGTTGATTTGTGAGCAGAATCTTTAGAGGGAGGAGGAAGTGCTGCAAAAGTAAAGAATGAAGTTAGCACTTGACGACTCGAATTTTGAAAGGCTTAGAAATGAAGCAAACAGAGATAGGTAGTCTTACTTCCTATTCTCTAGATACCGTAGAATCCCGGGGGGCAACAGACAAAGAAGAACTGGTTTAAAAATCCGTGAGCGCTCTCGGGCAGATCCGTAATTAATTTGCGGTTCCTTGCGCTCCTTACAAGAGTAATGAAAGGTGATCTTTGTTCCTCCCGAATGAACACAAATAGCAGATCTCCTCAAAGCTTGGGAGGCGATTGAGCGTCCTCCTAAATAGTACACATAACCCCATCAAAATGGCATAGCCATTAGGGTGCAACTGGAACGGAGAAATAGTTAATCGAAGGAGAAGTGTTCTAAGAAATTCGTTGAAGGGGGGAATAGCTCCATTCAGACACATTTGACGATTGACTACAACGAAGCCAGGTGGCGGCCTATCGGCAGTGTCATTTACCCTTGGGAGTAGAGCATCCGCTTCAGCAATGCCGAATTGAATACATAGCTGGTTGAAGGTCTGTTGGTTCAATGAAGTTGGAACTCTTTTCGGAGGATTCTCCAAAGGGTCAGCGATTGGGAAAACTTCATCGATCTGATCTACTATCTCTTCTTGCACTTGTTGAGAAGCCATTCTACACAAGGAACTGGATATTCAACTATGAAGGTGCACGTTTCCTAAAAGCGTGTGAAGTGTTGTGCAAAGCTATTGAAATAACAAGTAAATAAAGTAAAACTTGAAATAATACTGGTTGGCACACGTTAATTCAGGAAGATTCAAGGCTTGTTATTGTATCAAAACTAAGTGTAGTATCAATGCAGATAATATTCAGCGATAAGCAGTTATAACTGTCTGAATTTTGCGTTGATGCTTCATTTAAGTCAGTTGATTCACAGCATTTCACTTTTTATCACATTCATATTATTTTACTTAAGAAAAATATTATCTCTTTGACCTAATCCATCACTCGATGTGGGCAGTCGATGATGAGTATATTCGTCCTAGTTTTCTGCAAATGTTGTATATAACAGGTTGTTTGCTTAAAAGTTAAAACAATATGTGAAAGAGTGCAACAAGTTCAAGCAGTTCATTCTAGCAGTTCAAGTTGGAAACTCAATCAAGTTCTATCAAATTCTACAAGTGTTCAAACGACTTAACATAGGTTGTCCAGATCCTGTCCAAACGACTTAGCATAGGTCGGGCTTCCCTAAGTCACTCTGCTCGAGTTATGGAGTTCATCAGTCATGTTCCTACGAGTTAAAGCTATGCTGCGGGTTAAATTAGGTCGTGATGATTCTATAAGTCATTCTGCTTTTAGTCGTGTGCTATTCTGGCAAGATAAGTCACATGTCAAATGAGTCGCAGTCCCTTATGTTGTCAGAGTTTGATGTTAAGTCGCTAAGTTGTTCACTAAGTTAAGTCGTGCGATTCATGTCCAAACTGCTAAGCCCTAGGTCGTTCGAAGCTCCTAAGTCAGACACTTCCTAACTCTCCTTAACCCGCTAACTCCTCTTCATTCAACAACTCGCCTAACTCACTAACCCGTTAACTCGTAACCCGATAACCCGTTAACATCTCCACAACAAAATCCATCATCTCTCCACACCGCCAAATCATCCAAAACCGAGCCGAATCACCTCAGATCCATCATAGATCCGATGCACTGCTGCGTTCTCATGAATTACAATGACAACATGTCCAATGACGATCAAAAATCGATCGTAACATGACTCGTGGTGAAATGCGGCACATGAAATCAGATTAGGGTCGGAAAATGGAGGATTCATGATTTGGTGATGGTCGTGGTTGGATAATGATCGGACTCACTTACATAGTGTGATGGTGAGGATGATCGACGACTGGTTAGTTTGAATTCTTCTTCGAGAGCTCGGAAATTCTTCAATGGCGGGTTAGAGTGTTAGAGCAGGTGAAGAGAAGAAGGAGTGACCTAAGGGACTTATATACAGGGGCAGTGGAACTCGAATCGGCACGAACGACCTAGCTCTCTCATAAGTCGCTCACGACTTAGCGACTCAGGAGAGTTAAAAAAGGCATCGAAGCACACGACCTAGCCTCTAGGCGTATACTTAGAGGGGCAAGTGTTAACCCTCTCTTATTCACGACTTGGCGACCTATTCGACTCAACGACCTAAAGGAATAAGCGACTTAACTATCCAAGGCATAAGCGACTTAACGACCTATAGCAAGGCACGACCTAACGACCTAAAGCACAAAGCGGCTCAATATGACACAACTCAACGACTTAAGGAGCTCCAACGACCTAGAGACTCCTGCGACCCAATGGGTTAACGACCTAGCAACTCAATGAAGGCAACGACCTAATGACCTAAGGAGAGAGCGACCTAACAACCTAACAAGCTTCAGAGTTAAGCCGCATGCACACCGCTTCTTCCATTAGGTCGCTAACGACCTAAGAAAGCCGAGATAACTCCTGAGCTACACATGCTAAATCGCTCACAACATATATCTCGTCCAGGATGACTCCATTAAGTCGTCCACGACCTATGCTACCTTGGGATCATTCTTAGGTCGCAACTCCCTAGGTCGCACACGACCTAAGACATGGCCGACCTAAGCCCAGCTTCTCCTATAAATACCCCGCCTACTCCGCGCATCAGGGGGATGATTTTTCTGGAGCGCCAAGACTTTGTTGTTTTCATGACTTGCTCCAACACTTCAAATGCAAAAGACACTTAAAAGAACCTTCGGAAAAGATCAAGTTGACTCAACATGAATTCAAAGAGCTGTTCTGCATCAAAGTTCTAACAATCTGTCCTAATTGTGTTGTAATTGAAGGATCATTATAAAATTTGTAATCAAATCAGCGATAGAAGTGATTAAGTGGACGTAGGCTTGATTTTGAGCCAAACCACTATAAAATTGTTGTCTCTTTTACTGTTTTCTGCTATTTTCTGCTTGCTTTTAGTTCCCGTACCAACGGGTGGTGCTTTTGCTATATCACAAATCACACCGGGGTGTTAGCGTACATTTTTAGCGTTAACAACTAGTTTTCAATATCAACTCCCTATGATTTCAATGCCCCATGTCGTCTATGCCGCTAATTTACCTTTTCAGCATTGACTATACTTTGGCTATAGTGTCGTTATTATCACTTCTGACATTGATTTTATACGACAATGTTGTGCTATATTCTTATGTCTTAGTGTTTGGCCATAATGCCGCTATTGGCTATTTTAAACAACGATTATTTTACGGTAATGATGCCCCCTGTTCATGATTTCGACATTGTTTTAATGAGGCTATAAGCCTATATTTTACGCAAACCAAACTCTATACTTCTTTTCTTCAACAACCTATATATGCGACATAAATGGTTTTGGCCCATGGCCTTATGTTTTACAAATCAAATGCTTTAACATGGTTTCGATACAAAGGGGTGCTATAACTCATATAGGCAATATTAATGATGCACTTTATCAATATAAATGATTTTATTGTATATGGCTTCATAGCCTAAGGTTTTGAGGTGCATATGATGTTGGGACGGATAATCCATTTATTTAGAGATATTGGTCATGATTACCCAGGTTGCATGGCTGCATATGATTGTTTATATTGTCTAGTTTGACCATGGTGGTTGTAGGTGCTTGATTTATAAAAGACATATTTTTTAGGATACTAGTGAGGGGAAAACCCATTTCGCTCAGCAGCGTGGTCTCACTAGATATCTATTAACCAAGATGGCACATTATTATTCACACCAACTTTTTTTCTAACTCGAATTTTTTCCCCTTAAACTCTTGGTACTCATTTGGGTAGTTTGAAAGTAAGGTTTCCAGGTTAATTAGGTTGGACGAATAAATCTTCTGGAGACATGCAGAAGGCAGAGCTAGCTATGTACGAATCTATTTATTTATATATCAACTGTGTTGTTATGGTTTTTATCTTATGTAATGGTAGAAATTGTATCTGTTTAATAGTAAACTCTGATTAACCAAGGGGGCATCTTCATACGTCGCTCTTGAAGTATTTTGTTATAATTAAATTTTATCTGAACCTTGACAATGTTTGGGATTATATAATGAATATGGAAAGTAACTAAAGAAATTTGTATTTTGAAATTTTTTCATATTCCTATGCTTTGATGTTAATGATACTATTTAACTGATCTCATTTTGTCACTGGAGAATAATACTATTTATGGCCGCAGCATCAGTAGCTCTTATTTTCGGGTCTTAGAATGGGAGATGTTATAACTTGGTATCAGAGCAAAGGTTTGTGTAAAACTAAAAGAATTTTGAATTTAAAAGAGTTCTTGATAACACAATCCAAATGAATCAGAAATGAGAATTTGGGGTATGGGATAACGTTATAGTAACGTGCTTGTATTTGCTATATATAAGCATATATCTTATCGCTATTCTTCCCTCTCTCTTAGACCGTTCTTCCGTATCTTACTAAGGTTCGAACACAAATTTAAGGAAAGTAAGATATGTAGGTAGGAAACGGAAAAGTGAATCTCGATGGAGGAAGCGCCACAACTAATGGAAACGTTCGACCGAATACTAAAAGGAATCCGGGTCGAGCAGCAAATGCTAATGCTAATGTGAGTAGCAAATGCAAATCCTATCTTCATATGTCGCTCTTGGAGTATTTTGTAATAATCATATTTTATCTGAACCTAGGCAACGTTGGGATTATGTAATGAATATGGAAATTAATTAATGAAATCCGTGTTTTGAAATTTTTTCATATTCCTATGATTTGATGTTAATGATACTATCAACTGATCTCATTTTGTCGCTGAAGAATAATACTATTGATGACTGCAGCATCAGTAGGCTTATTTTCGGGTCTCAGAATGAGAGATGTTACAATTTTCGCTTGTAATTCTAGGGCCTCCTACGAGCAAAAGTGACTAGGCTTTAAATGTTTTTGCCTTGGGCCTCAAGCTAATTAGGGCCTTCCCTACATACATACATACATACATACACACACACACACACACACATATATATATATATATATGTGTGTGTGTGTGTGTGTCTGTCTGTCTGTGTATTCCACCCAAGAAATGAAAAAACCCTAGGTTTTTTTTGAAATGAAGTTGGCAATTTAAGTTTATATGAGAAGTTGATATTAAATATGATTATGAGATCTATGAAACAACCTATCCCTTCAAAAATAAAATGGCTTCTTAAAGTTCAGATCTAAGAAACAAACAATAACCAGTTTGAAAAAAAATTAAGGAATTACTAAAGTCGACGAACAGAAGTTCAAATCGGGGTTGGGGGCAAGAAGATCGACAGCAGCAAGGTAGGAGGGGTTCGGCAATTTGAAGGCAGGAGGGTGTCGGTGACAAGCGGTGCTTAGAGAATAGAAGGGTGTCGGTTGAAGGTGGGAGGCGGCAAGCAGGGACAAAGGTGATTAGACTTAAGGTAGGAGTGGGGGCAGGAGGAGATTTGGTAGGATCGATAAAATTTGGTTTTTTTATTTCGTGAGTGCAACGCTAATGCGAGGAGGGATAGAGGCTAAGGGGGAAAGTGTTGATGGATGTGTCGTTGGGAAATTCTGATAACATACGAATAACTTATAGATTTCTTTTCTAATGTTAACCTATCTCCGACGACGTACCGACGCCTAGCAAAATGTCATCGGTACGTCGTCGAAAAATAAAGATCGAAAATTGCACCTTTTCCTACTAGTGGTTTTTAAAAAATTTGCTAATTAATATAGCACATTATATCAAGTATATAATAGAAAGAAAACATCTTTTATTTCTAACAAAATCGGTTATCAAGTTAGATATATGTAACAAATTATATAATTGTCCCTAGGGCATACTTCTAACTCTTTCAATCTCTCACTTGCACTTGGGGTCAATTATGGAACCTTATTCCAACTTCTCCAATCGGTTTCCTCAAAACCAATCGGGTCAGTGTCTCAGTGAACGGGATTGCAATTATGTTTTAATTATCAACACTGTCAATCAACTCCCCCCCCCAATTCTAATAAACTGTTTTATCATGTGGAATAATTTAGAGTATGTCTCTCGACTTCTAGTGAGTTCTAAGTTCTATTACGAACTATATCGTGACATTGTTGAAATATAATAATGTTATGGAATTCTAAACATTTGGAATTACCCTCAGCTCGGTTACCAATTTGCGCATTTATATTTATATACATTGTTTTTATTACGGCGTTATTCAAGACGATGAACTTAGCATTTTTCATTGAATCGGTAATAGTCTTTCATTTGGAACATTTCCAACTTAAAGATTTTTAACTTAAATTTATTATTTACATATTATACTCAATATCACTTATGAAAGTTTGAGTTCGAACATTCCTTCATAAGGAGGTTGTTGTTTCTACAAACAATTTTCTAGTATATTGTAAATACACGAGAACACTCCAAACTATCATTTAGTGTTGTCAATTTGGATTTGATATTTGCTTCATGTATCAAATACATAAACAAATCACGACATCGTAGACAACATAACATGTGTGATAATTCTTATTACCAATGCATAAGGAATCCATCTTACATGTTCTATATTTAACATTTTAATAAGGTGTCATTGCATATCGTTTAGGGTCATTCCTAATATTTTTTATACTTACTATAAAAGAAATTATTTACAAACCCAACGTTGAGTATTAAAACAACTAAAACTAATTTTAACACAAGTACATAATTAACAATCGGTAGTGTGTTATTTACTTATGTTTTAGAAATATCTATGTACCTTTTAATGTTCTTTCTTATGAACACATGCTTTCTCTGCATTTTAACTGATAATCAAACTGTTTGATACATCTATCAAAATACACTTTAATTTTGATGCTTTCAGAATGATATTTTCGTATTCGTTCTTGGATCGTATCCGAAACTCACAAACTCAATATCACTCTCACTGACTTTGAGACATTTTGGTTGTTATGTGCTAACAGACTAGTCAAAATTTTATATTAAGAACTTTCTATTTCAACAAATATATACCAAACATAAAGTCATACTAGGTGATGATTTTATGAGTAAAATCCAAACCAACTTGAGCACATCGAACGATGAATCTGTTATTCTAATTTCAACAATTGAAATTCTCGGTAATATTCTTATCAATATGGCTTGCTATATTCTGACTACATTTGTCTTTCTCATTAGGAAAAATTTGTGACCAATGAATCATATCCCTTTGGATACAACTATCAAAATCATATTTCGATAATAAACTTTTAATCTATCTTGGATTAGCATATCGTACCATATCATAGAGTCAATACTCTTAATTGTTTAATTAAACAACCAAGAATTATTTATTCTGGACATTGATAAAAAAACCTCATATTTTCTCTTTAATCTACAAGAATACACATTAGACTTTCTAATGTATTTTTGTTCATTTAGGTTCGGTTAATTTCATTTCATCCTTGTAATCAATCTTATCATTGAATTGTACCCAAATTCATTTTATACTAATAATTTCTTAAAGAAATTCCTTCACGACAAAGTTGGTATTACTTGAAATAATAGTTGTTTCTCAAAGCAATAGAACGGGCATTCATAAACGTATTATGAATTGCCTTATATAAAACCGATTTTACATTAGTTCACAATCTATTTATGTTCATAATATAAATCAGCCATCTAATGACTATCATTCCTAAAATTATCTTGGATCGATTAATACAATATCCATTTCGTACAATTATTACGTGCAGTCTTTCGACTCGCACAATCTGCCAACTCCTTGGCCCAGAATATGTATGAGTTCTTTATAAACCCTTATCTTGTATAGTTTTGTAAACTATTCTTTGGATGATATTAATTTTAACCTTGTGTTCTACTCTTAAGTACACATCTTATTGAAAGAGTTCAACTCGGCTTCACTCATCATTAATCGTGCTTTGTCCAACAGAGTTTGATTGCTCCTTATCAATACATCATTATGTATTATAAGGAGGAGCGACCTTTGAAACTGGATCTTTATTCATATTAGGTACATACGGAATTCTTTCCAATATACTCACATATTCTATTTAATTGAATCATTTATGTTGCATGTTATATTATTTACTTTTATTTTATATTTTATGAGCTTATCATAGACTTATACATATGTATCAAATACACATGTTTGTGTCTGCGATAACTCATCAATGAATACGACGAATAATGTGGAACCACTTTGGCATTAATAGACTTACGATTGCATACATCTATATGTTTCAATCCAAAGAGTTCATCAACTCTTATGACGCTCCTACCAAAATGGGTGCATATCCTTTAATTATTTGAGATATAATCACTGGTATCATATGATTCGTAATCATATAATAAAAATTATTTCTCAAAACTGCGGTTAGTCTATAATTCAAAAATAATTATAAATAAAAATAATTTTAGATACTTTAATATTTTTCAGTGCATCACTTTTGTTGTGAAAACAGATACTACATTATAGTTTTATTTTATAGCGAAGATCCATAATATTCACATTGAAATATAACTCTATCAATTTTCAGTCGACACCAAAAATAGTCATTGTTTCATAAATAATGTTTGGTATGTTTTACGAAAACAATTTTTGTAATTTAAAGCAATCAATAAGTGTTATATGGCATGCTTCAACTATTTCTGCATTAATATAATAGCATACTAAATTTGGAGGTCCATCATTCACTTAATATAGATTATTTATTTCATAAGTTAGTTTACAACGGAGAGTACTTTGATCAAATATCTTGAACTCAAAAAAATAAATCTCATAGAAAACAATTTTCTGTATGAAAATATATTTTGGAATAGAAATCATATTTCTTAATCTAATGTTAAGTATCAATTATTATTATTATAATTCTCATTTCCAATGTTTTTTTATGAAGCAAAAGTGGTTATTTATTCTCTTCATCCCAACTGTACCTTAAATCACATTTACTATTGTACACTCATTTTTCTTTCTAAATGGTCAAACCATTCAAAAGAATACCCTTAGCACAACATCATAATGAGCTCTTTACAAAAGCGCACTTGATTAGCCTAAAAATTTTAGGATATCATATATGTTGTACTTTACGTAAACTGATCAAACTGACATTTTAGTGATCAAGTTCTTAGATCTATCTTGCAGTTCTGGTCTAGTGTTACATTCAACAGAATATGATCTTCATTGTAATCAATCAAATTGAATACTCGATCTTACAATATGGTTTATTTGTTTGCTTCAAATGAACTAACTTCATCGAAATATCATACATTACGAACTATAACCCTTCACTATATAACATTTATATGCGTTTGTATATGGATCAAATATCCATAATCTTGTATTGCCTTAAGAGTTCGAAACTCAAAAAATCTAATACACGGTCTTGACTAAATAAACACATAAGCGACCAAATCATGAATGTATTTAGTGACTGTAAAATCAAGTGTTTGCATGGGTCATGCAAGAAGCTTTTATTAGTAAGTATATATGTTATATTTCTAGTTGTCAATCTTCAATTCGGTTCATTTGTATATCTTAATTGATAAAAATTTTATTAATAATATTAAATGCACTAATTTATCAATGTAGATTATTATTACATTATATAACATATGTACTTACAATATTAGAAAGGTTAAATGTTATAATTTCATTTTTCTAATATAGCTCCCACTAATCTTTTACGTTTCACCAAACCATAAATGAAACATAGAAATCTTTTTACTTCACTAGTGGATGCTAGAACTCGCATGCCTCAGGATTCTGACCTTGAGGAAAGCTCTACAAATCATAAGCCAGCAAACGATAAATTATTCCTTATTAGTTATTTCACATACAACTTCTAACCCGTGATTCCTTGTCATAATCCCACCTTTACCTTAAGGAAGCTCAATAAGTAAAGTGGGACTATTCACTCGGACCTATCATTTCACAATGGCTTAAGTATAATGGACATATTTTGAGGAAAGCTCAACAAATACGTGTAGTTATCTTACCTTATCTATTCGATATATTAATAGTACTACACAAAACATCCCTAGCTTGAGGAAAGCTCAACAAATAAATAGTATGCAAGTAATCTATTAATATATAAATGATAGAGAACCACTTTATATTAAAGATTCATAATCTTCAATACATTATATCGAGTGATGTCGACTTATGGAATAATGTATTTCTTATGAAATACCCTCATGATTCAAGTGTCGGACAGATCGGAAATCACGGCATATGTACAACAAGTATGTATTTATCCCTTAAGTCTATTATGGGTTTATTACCATTTCACCTTTTATTATACATTTATATTATATAATTTTTTATTATTATATAACTTTTATATTTCACATTACTTATATAATAGTCTTATGTATAATATTATATAAATCAAATCTTATTTAATTAATTTAAGTAATTTTATGTTAATGTAATATAACATTCATATTTAATAATTATTACATACTTTAACCTTTATAGTATAACACATATTTCTCATATATGTGTATTTTTAATTAATTAATTAATCTTTAATTAATTAATTAATTAACCTTTAATTAATTTGTTTGATTAATTAACCTTTAATTAATTTGGCTAACTAACTAACCTTATATTAATTTGTTTAACTAATTAACCTTTAATTAATTAAACAATTTTAATCAAATTATATTAACTTCGAAAATCATAATATATACATACATGTATACTTATAATATATCAAAAAATTTTAAATATCATAACATATATCAAACATATATGTATATAATTTTTCAATAATTAACTTATTTAATAAATTTATTTATTTTATTAATCTTCTTAATAAATTTAAAATTTTGAAATTAATATATAATATTTTCAAACATTTTGAATATTTTATTATATTATAAAATTTATAATATATGTATATTTTACTTTAAATTTAAATTTTAAATATGAAATCTTATATTTTAATTTTCAAACAATTTTGAAAATTAGCACAAGGCCCACTTCAAATCTAGGGCTTTTCTATTGGGGATAACCTTTGGGTTGTGGGCTTAATAGTTAATCCTAACATGACTAATTTAGACCATATAGGTTGTTGCGATATGACACCATTGTTGAAATTGAGCCAGCCCACAGCAGAAGTTATGAGTGAATTTAAATTTTTTTCCTTATTGGATCTTTATTGGGCCTATGAAGTCTAATCTGACGACCCACCTTTCTGACCCCTAGGAACGACGCTTGATACATCCTCGGTGTTCGTGTGCTATTGTTCAGGAATATGAAAGATGTATCGTCATGGGGTAAAATAAAGAAAGAATAGAAAACCTCACAACAGAACTGCTAAATAAATCATAACAGTCAATAGTCCATTAGGTTACTCCTTAACAGGGAGTTATCAGAGTTACACAAAAGTACTACAAATTAGCTTAGGCAGTTTTAACATTCTGCCTTTAAATATGCTGAAATAAAATACACTTACACAAACAAGATAATACAGCGGAAGAGATAACTGAGAAGTTGAAAGCCACCTACTCGGATGCCGTCTTCAAAAGAGCCCAACAAGAAACCTGCTACTCTCGGACGACTCAAATAAATTGAGCACCCGAGAGTTTAAGGAAAACAAATAACTCGGATCAGACGATATATCTGGTATGGGTAGAACTTTTTAAACAATAGGTGTGAAGTTAAACATGAACATGTGAGACCACACCGCTAAACACGAAACAGGTTTACTCCCATATAAATCAACATCCAAACGTAAAGAATGGATATATAATTAAACACCACGAAGAGTGGTTGACTCTTCCCGATGCAAATAAGGAAATAATTTTGAAGGTTCAAATCAAATAATAAAAGGAAAATATCCAACAAATGACTAGGAAGGTGCACCACCCTTGAAGTATACCTCTAGTAATATACTTCTGAGAAGCTCATATACTCTATCACACTTCTCGGAAACGTAGCAATAGGACCCTGCCAAACCTTAACAAGAATCTGAATATTCCACATCTAAATGCGCAAATGAATCTGATCTAGATGATATGTGAACATACCCTAATGGGAGCAACCCCACATAGATGGACGTCCTTTCGCGCTTTGGGTTCGGTCATTTACCTACAAAGGATCACAAAGCTCCATAGAGCAACAAATCGTCTTAAAACGACGATAATAAAGAAGCTGAAGTAACTAATAGCTGAGGAACCAACTATCGAGGTTAAAAAATGATTGTATATGGAAATTAAGTCTTATATAATTACCACTACTCATCGAATTCAAACTTCTACTATTTCTTGTTTAACAATAATACCAAACAAGTCAAGGTAGTGTTATCTCAAAAATCATGTCCCACGATTATTCTTAACTTTCGAAATAGCGACAAGTCTACTTCTTCGATGTTTAGTGCTAATTATACAAATAAATTGTTTCTATACAAGTAAATCGCTTTACAGAAGTTAATTCATTTCCAAAAAAAATTCAAACCTTTTCTTTTAAACACTCGAATTCATACTTGGCTTCACATTATGAGTATTAGCTTTAAAACACTTTGTTATAAGAGTTTGCTAACTTTGAAACATCATTAAAAAGGATTTAACAACTTAAAACATTCTTATGACATTGATAAATTAACTTTAAAACTTTGTTAACTAGTTAATTAATTTACTTCAATAACCTTTAATTAAAAAGGGTAAATCTCCTTTAGACATCATTAATTCAATTTATTAACAATATAATTAATTAAATAAATTAAATAATAATTAAATATCATTATTTAAAAGTGATTAATTAATTTAAAGCTTTATTTAAGGAAAGATTAATTAAGGTTAAACAGATTTATTAACCTTTAAAAGTCATTAATTCAAAAGGGTTAATTAATTTTAAAAACATCATTAACTAATAAATTAATAAATCTTAAATCCATCATTATCAAAAGATTAATTAGCCTTAAACATCATTGAATAAAATGATTTATTAAATTTAAAACATCATTAACTAAGTAGTTAGTTAAATTTAAAACACATCATTAATAAGTTAATTAGTCAACCTTAATCCCCATTAAATAAATAAATAAATAAAATAATCATTATTAAAATAATTAATTATTTTTGAAAACATCATTATTTAATAATGTAATTAACTTGTAAAATAATTCCAAGCACGATAATGAAACCAAACGGTTTCGATAAAAGGTGATTTTCTGAAAGTGCCATTATAGCTATTATCGATATACGGGTAGTTCAAAATTCAAGTTTATGTCATTTGAAATACAACCTAACATCACATGGCAAGGGAATGAGCATACATACATGATGATTTACAATAATACAACATATATAAGGCATTTATCTACAACGGGATTGATTTAACTACTAGATTTTCACATAACTTAAGATTCGCTTACTAACTTTCCGAAGTGACTAACTTTCAACCAATAAACCAAATCATTATCACAACTATACAATAAGCATTTAATATCTACAAATATGAGCATGAACATAGTTTAAACTTTATGGTTCAAAGGTGGAAGCTTCACTCACCAAAATGCTTACTACTTGAATCGAAATCGCACTAACTCTTTGAACAACACTAGAACTAAGCTTTCCTATGCACTTGACTTGATTTAATGGACCTTTTGTGGGATTTTAAGCTCAGACTAGATCTATGAGGATCGGCCATGGTGAATATGTGAGGGTATAGGGTCTTGTTTTGGTGAAGAGGTGTTCGTTTGAAGAGGAGTGGACGTAGTGAGCTTAGAAATGAAGAAGGGCTAGCTTTTAAAGTTGTTTTAGGATTTTGAGTGTATGGAAGCCATAGATCATTTCATGAACATGAAGTTATGGTAATGAACTTTCGAAATGAAGATGCAAAGTGAGAAAAGGGTATGTATGGTGGTATTTATTTGCAATGAAGTGGAGTGTTATTTAATTTAACTCAAATATTTAAATAATATAAATGTTATCGTGCAACATGGAAGCCATCCCTCTCCACTACTCCTAGTACACACTTTACCCCCACTTAGGTCCACCTGCACCATGCCTTAGGTCCTAGTTTAGGTGACAGTAAGGGTATTTAATTAATTTCCTAAGGTTATTTAATGTATTTTTGTGCATTTAATGTCAAATCAAGTTTTATATTTGAACTAAGATTGATTATTATCTTTAACACATTGATTATCTTATCATATGACATATGTGCATGTGTGTGCATTTGTACATGAGTAATACAAAAATGTGCACAATGATTTCGACGACTTTCCGAGGCCGAAAAGTCAAAATTTCAGAAAATGTTTTTCGGTACATTTTCTGTTTTTATTTGAACTAATTATTTTGGTAAACAAAATTTGAAAATGATTTTAATATCATTAATTAATGTTTAAAATATGTTTATTCGGTTATTAAAATCCATTTTTTTAAAATGATTTAAGTACTCAAATACAAAGCGATAATTTACGGGTCGTTACACTCTCCCTCCTTTGGAAAATTTCGGCCCAAAAATTAATACACAAAAGACAATTCAAAAGGTATATATTATACCAAGAATTCATATAATAATGCAAAGCAACTATGCCATTCAAGAACATACATAATGCATTCAAACAACAAACAAATAACCTGACATTGCATCAGGGTAAGTTTCTCTAATATGATCCTCAGTCTCCCAAGTACAA
Source organism: Allium fistulosum (assembly GCA_030737815.1). NCBI lineage: Eukaryota > Viridiplantae > Streptophyta > Magnoliopsida > Asparagales > Amaryllidaceae > Allium > Allium fistulosum. The sequence continues at coordinate 725,304,390 of CM060901.1, forward strand.
TCGCGGGGATCATTGCTCCACTAAACCTTCACAAGCTTAACCACCTTGCTCCTCAATCTCCTTACATCTCGATCTATAATATGAACTAGGTTTCGGACTATCGTCTGTTAGGAACTGGAGATAGTGGTTTTGATGACAACAACCTTTGTAACTTATTTTATTATAACTTATATACTAACACTATTGTCTAGATATATATGAATGTTATTATGCAGGATATATATAAGGTAGGTAATGATTATTGAAGACTGTACAGTATAAAGATCAAGGATGAAGAAATCAAGTTTGAAGACTCATGAGTATCAAGATCAAGATTTCAAGATATGTGTCTAGTTTATTGTTAAAACTTCATAATAGCATGGAAATTTTCATTCCGAATTTCATTTGGGATGGAACCCATTTCTACCTTCTTAGTGGCTTACAAACTCACGACAAGTAGCTTACAAACCTACGACAAGTGGCTTACAAACCCACGAACATCATGGTTTTGTACAAGTTCTCGAGTCCTGATGTGATGAGATATTCTCCAGGAAGAAGCTTGCAAAACTACTTCAAAATGGTTTTTCAAAACAATTTTCAAAACTGCTTTTCAAAATATTTTAGCCTTCAAATTATCTTTTCAAATGATTTTCAAATAGATGTTTTAGCCTTAAAATATTCTTTGTTTTTGTGTTTTAAAACATAGTAAAATTAGTTTATTTTACTCCAGAATCATTTCATTTTGTTTTCATTTAATATCATTTTCAAAACAAATTTTATATTATTTTTAACATAGGGATGTCGACATCATGGGATACCCCATGTCAACATGGTGGCCGTTGAATTCAAAAGTTTCAATTTTCAAAAGAAGTGTCTATTCGTTTAAGTCTCTTCACGAATGGTTATGACTGTTGGTGCTCTATAAATAGCCTTCACAAACGAATTTTTTAACTAACTATTTTCATATTTTCTTCACTCCTTCTCCACAAATCCATATTCTAAAATATTCATATTTTTAAGTTCGTGCCGAAATTCTGCCGAATTCTCAAGTGAATCAAATTAGAATCTCATTCTTGTTTGATTCGCTGCCCTCTCTCGAAGATCAAAGTGCTATTCGGAGTTATAGGATCAATTTGTAATCAAAAGTTTATCGAGTCTCTCTATAAGGTGTAGTTGTGCCTGGAAATCAATTGGGTAATCTTGTGGCCCGTAAATCAAGAGAGTTTTCCCTAGACTCGTGAGACAGGAGGGTACCTCAAGGCCTTTAGAAATTGAGGATTGTAATCTTGACTTTGGTATAATAAAAATCTGTATGAGGTGTTCTGCCTTGGTACAGGACTGGATGTAGGGTAACTCCGAACCAGTATAAAATCTGGTGTGTTCTTTCCTTTTACCGCTTTTTATTTACTTTCTGCATCTGTGTTTGATTCTGTGATTGTTCTATGATTAAGTTCTGCATTTGTTTGTGTCATAATTTTAATTTAGTCCATATAAGTCATAGAATCCATTAAACACTATTCACCTCCCCTCTAGTGTTAAATTATCCTTAAGATCCTTAATCCGCACTCCCTTTCAATTGGTATCAAAGCCTAAGTTTTCATAATCTAAAACTTGAAAATTTGAAAATGGCATTTTTTGAAAATTTTGTTAATACTAGTTTGAATCTATGCATTTCATCAAAGTATCAGAAGTCTGCATATAGTTTTTATGAAAAATCAAGTTATCTACTGAATTGGTTTGTTATGCAGAAACAGACATGTTACATGGCTTTTGAAGAATCAACAACCAATGGACAAACTGTGCAAATTGAGAAAGATAAATGGATACTTGATAGTGGTTGTTCAAGGCATATGATTGGAAATCCCAAGATACTCAATGACATTATATATCAAGATGGTGGATCGGTCAAATTTAGAGACAACTCAAAAGGATATGTGATTGGCATCGACAATGTCGGTAATTCTAAAACTCCTCTTATTTCTGATATTTTGCTAGTTAGGAATTTAAAACATAATCTGCTTAGTATAAGTTAACTATGTGATAAAGGATTTAAAATTAAATTTGGAAAAGATAAGTGTCACATCGAAGATAATAAGTCAAATATTATCTTTGAAGGAATTAGGAAGAAATAAATTTACATCCTTAGTATGAAAGTTTCAAATGATAACTTATGTCTTTTAGCTAATACAAGTGACCCTTGGATTTGGCATAAAAGATTTGGTCATTTAAATTTCAAACAATTATCTAGGTTATCAAAACTTGACTTAGTTAGAGGTCTTCCCAAGTTAAACTTTAAAGTAGATAGTATATGTGATGCTTGCCAATTAGGAAAACTTAAGAAAAGTTCATTTAAATCAAAAGATATGATTTTTACTTCTAAACCTCTAGAATTACTTCATTTAGATTTATTTGGTCCATCTCAAGTTCAATCAATTAATCACAATATATATGTTTTTGTAATTGTAGATGGTTATTCTAGATATACTTGGACAATTTTTTTTAAACTTAAAAGTGATGCTTTTGAATTATTTAAGAATTTTGCTAAAAGAATTTAAAATCAATTTTCTTTAAAAATAAAAACTATTCGTACTGATCACGGTGGAGAATTTGAAAATGAAAATTTTGAGAATTTTTGTAATAAAAAAGGAATCACTTATAATTTCTCTTTTCCAAGAACTCCAAAACAAAACGGAGTGGTAGAACGTAAAAATAGAACGATTCAAGAGTGTGCTAGAACAATACTTTCTGATAGTAATTTACCTAAAAACTTTTAGACTGAAGCAATCGCTACAGCTTGTTATATATTAAATAGGATTTTAATTAGACCATTAACTAATAAAACACCATATGAATTACTTTACAATAAGAAACCCATAGTAGCTTATTTTAAAGTTTTTGGTAGTAAGTGTTTTATTCTTAATACAAAAGATAATTTAAATAAATTTGAACCTAAATCCGACAAAGGTATCTTTATCGGATATTCTAATAGAAGTAAAGCATTTAGAGTTTATAATTTAAGAACTAACACTATTGAAGAAACAATGCATGTATCTTTTGATGAAAATTTTAAAGATACTATGCAAATAGAAGATGAAGAAGATTTTGTAACTTTAAATAATGAACCTAATGAAACTAATTGTGAAATTATTCAACCTAATAAAAGAATTAGACTATTAAAAGATCATCCTGTAGAAAATATACTAGGAAATATTGAATCTATAGTTAAAAAAAGAAATGAACTAAATAGTATGAGTAATGTAGCTTTTACATCAACTGTTGAACCTAAAAATCCAAAGGAAGCATCATCTGATGATTCATGGATTCTTGCTATGCAAGAAGAATTGAATCAGTTCACCAGAAATGATGTTTGGCAACTTGTTCCTAGACCTGAGGATAAAAGTATAATTGGAACAAAATGAGTCTATAAAAATAAAATGAATGAACTCGATGAGGTCGTGAGAAATAAAGCTCGTTTAGTCACGCAAGGTTATTGTCAAGAATAAGGAATTGATTATGATGAAACCTTTGCACCCGTAGCAAGACTAGAAGCTATCAGGATTCTACTTGCTTTCGCAAATTACAATAATTTCAAGTTATATCAAATGGATGTTAAAAGTGCTTTTCTAAATGGTTTTGTAAAAGAAGATGTTTATGTTGAACAACCTCCACTTTTTGAAAATGATGAATTTCCAAATCATGTATATAAATTAAAGAAAGCTTTATATGGTCTGAAACAAGCTCCTAGAGCCTGGTATGAAAGACTAAGATCTTATTTACTACAATCTGGTTTTGAAATTGGTAAAATAGATACAACTCTTTTTTATTAAAAGAAACAAAAATGATATTCAATTAGTACAAATATATGTAGATGATATAATATTTGGGTCAACTAATAACATAATGAATAAAGAATTTTCAGATATAATGACTAAAGAATTTGAAATGAGTCATATGGGAGAACTAAGCTTCTTCTTAGGACTTCAAATCAAACAATTAGATAAAGGAATTTTCATTAGTCAAGAAAAATATGCTAAGGATTTAATTAATAAATTTGGATTGACCACTTCTAGTGGGAAACCAACTCCAATGACAACTAATGTAGCTTTAAGTAAAGAAGATAAATTAAAAGATGTTGATCAAAAATTATATAGGGGAATGATTGGTTCGCTGCTTTATATAACAGCAAGTCGTCCTGACATCATGCACAGTGTCTGTCTCTGTGCAAGATACCAATCTCAACCTAAAGCAACTCACTTAAAAGCTGTTAAAAGAATTTTAAGATGTGTAAAACATACTTTAGATTATGGTTTATTTTACCCTAGAAACGATGTATTTGATTTAATTTCATATTGTGATGCTGATTACGCTGGTTGTAAATCAGACCGAAAAAGTACAAGTGGAACTTGTCACTTTCTAGGACATTCTCAGGTTTCCTGGTTTAGTAAGAAGAAAAACACTAAATCCTTGTCAACAACTGAAGCATAATATATATCTACTGCTTTGGCTTGTTCTCAAGTTATATACATGCAACAAACTTTAAAAGATTTTGGATTAACTATAACTAAATCACCAATTTATTATGATAATACTAGTGCAATAAACTTATCTAAAAATCCAACTCATCATGCTAGAACAAAACATATTGATATTAGACATCATTTTCTTAGAGATAATATAAGTAAAGAAGTCAAAACTCTTGAATATATTAATACTGAAAAACAAATTGCTGATATATTAACCAAACCATTAAAATTAACAAAACTTTACTGAATTTAGAAGAGAATTAGGTATATGTTCATTAACTGAAATATAAATTATAAATAATACAAGTATAGTTAATAATTAATATAAATAATTTTTTTTTCAAAAATTGAACTGGGCATGTCGACATGACCCATCACCCTATGTCGACATACAGGCCGATATTTTCAAATTTAAATTTCCCTCTAAAATTAGTTATTTGGTTATATATTTCGACTTTTACTCCTTTCCTCTGTTCTATTCTCTGTAATAAACTTCTAAAACAGTAAATTAATGGCTTCCTCTTCTAATAATGAACCTTCTTCACCCACTTCTCCTCATTCTGGCCTTTTTCAACGTTCCACACACGTATGAGTCATCAAATTACAAGAGAAGATGAAAGATTTGCTTCAAATGATGACGGAAATTCAAGTGAGTCAACTGCAAATGGCTAGTGAACAAGATAGGCAAGGCAGAATTCTTAGGAATTTACAAAAATTCCTTATGAATAACCATGCCAGTCCCATTGTCATCGAAGAATCATCACAAGCCATGGATTTTGAAGAAGAAGAGCCTATAGAAGAACCATAAGAGGATCAAGAAGAAGAACATCCTCTGCCGAATCTGGATGTTCATATGGACGAAGACGATGGCGTCATTTGCGTTGGAGAGGTCCTTTTTGACGCTAATGGGAACTTGGTCGAACAACGTGGAAACTTTTGTCTCCACGGTCCAAATTGTTCTGTCCATAAATCACCAATAGTTAAGGGTCCTCGTTAAGCGTTGTTCGTTTTTCATTTGTCTCTTTCTTGATTGTATATTAGTTTGTTAATTTGTATATAAAGTGTTTTCTTAATTAATGTTCTTCTAAAAACAATCTTTGGTGTATAAAATTTGGAATTCCATTTAACTTAGGATGCTATATTTAACTCATACATAGTTATTATTCTTATGTCATTTGTCAACAACCTTTGTAACTTATTTTATTATAACTTATATACTAACACTATTGTCTAGATATATATGAATGTTATTATGCAGGATATATATAAGACATGTACTGATTATTGAAGACTTTACAGTATAAAGATCAAGGATGTAGAAATCAAGTTTGAAGACTCATGAGTATCAAGATCAAGATTTCAATATATGTGTCTAGTTTATTGTTAAAACTTCATAATAGCATGGAAATCTTCATTCCGAATTTCATTTGGGATGGAACCCATTTCTACCTTCTTAGTGGCTTACAAACCCACGACAAGTAGCTTACAAACCTACGACAAGTGGCTTACAAACCCACGAACATCCTGGTTTTGTACAAGTTCTCGAGTCCTGATGTGATGAGATATTCTCCAGGAAGAAACTTGCAAAACTACTTCAAAATGGTTTTTCAAAACAATTTTCAAAACTGCTTTTCAAAATATTTAAGCCTTCAAATTATCTTTTCAAATGATTTTCAAATAGATGTTTTAGCCTTACAATATTCTTTGTTTTTGTGTTTTAAAACATAGTAAAATTAGTTTATTTTACTCCAGAGTCATTTCATTTTGTTTTCATTTCAAAACCATCTTCAAAACAAATTTTATATTATTTTTAACATAGGGATGTCGACATATGGGATACCCCATGTCGACATGGTGGCCATTGAATTCAAAAGTTTCAATTTTCAAAAGAAGTGTCTATTCATTTAAATCTGTTCACGAATGGTTATGACTGTTGGTGCTCTATAAATAGCCTTCACAAACGAATTTTTTAACTAACTATTTTCATATTTTCTTCAGTCCTTCTCCACAAATCCATATTATAAAATATTCATATTTTTAAGTCCGTGCCGAAATTCTACCGAATTCTCAAGTGAATCAAATTAGAATCTCATTCTTGTTTTATTCTCTGCCCTCTCTCGAAGATCAAAGTGCTATTCATTAATAAGTTAGTTAGTTAAATTTAAAACATCATTAACTAAGTAGTTAGTTAAATTTAAAACACATCATTAATAAGTTAATTAGTCAACCTTAATCCCCATTAAATAAATAAATAAATAAAATAATCATTATTAAAATAATTAATTATTTTTGAAAACATCATTATTTAATAATGTAATTAACTTGTAAAATAATTCCAAGCACGATAATGAAACCAAACGGTTTCGATAAAAGGTGATTTTCTGAAAGTGCCATTATAGCTATTATCGATATACGGGTAGTTCGGAATTCAAGTTTATGTCATTTGCAATACAACCAAACATCACATAGCAAGGGAATGAGCATACATACATAATGATTTACAATAATACAACATATATCAAGCATTTATCTACAACGGGATTGATTTAACTACTAGATTTTCACATAACTTAAGATTCGCTTACTAACTTTTCGAAGTGACTAACTTTCAAGCAATAAACCAAATCATTATCACTACTATACAATAAGTATTTAATAGCTACAAATATGAGCATGAACATAGTTTAAACTTAATGGTTCAAAGGTGGAAGCTTCACTCACCAAAACGCTTACTACTTGAATCGAAATCGCACTAACTCTTCGAACAACACTAGAACTAAGCTTTCCTATGCACTTGACTTGATTTAATGGACCTTTTGTGGGATTTTGAGCTCAGACTAGATCATATGAGGATCAACCATGGTGAATATGTGGGGGTATAGGGTCTTGTTTTGGTGAAGAGGTGTTCGTTTGAAGAGGAGTGGACGTAGTGAGCTTAGAAATGAAGACGGGCTAGCTTTTTAAAGTTGTTTTAGGATTTTGAGTGTATGTAAGCCATGGATCATTTCATGAACATGAAGTTATGGTAATGAACTTTCGAAATGAAGATGCAAAGTGAGAAAAGGGTATGTATGGTGGTATTTATAGGCAATGAAGTGGAGTGTTATTTAATTTAACTCAAACATTTAAATAATATAAATGTTATCGTGCAACATGGAAGCCATCCCTCTCCACTAATCCTAGTACACACATTACCCCCACATAGGTCCACCTGCACCATGCCTTAGGTCCTAGTTTAGGTGACGGTAAGGGTATTTAATGAATTTCCTAAGGTTATTTAATGTATTTTTGTGCATTTAATGTCAAATCAAGTTTTATATTTGAACTAAGCTTGATTATTAACTTTAATACATTGATTATCTTATCACATGACATATGTGCATGTGTGTGCATATGTACATGAGTATTACAAAAATGTGCACAATGATTTCGATGACTTTCCGAGGCCGAAAAGTCGAAATTTCAGAAAATGTTTTTCGGTCACATTTTTCTGTTTTTATTTGAACTAATTATTTTGGTAAACAAAATTTGACAATGATTTTAATATCATTTATTAATGTTTAAAATATGTTTATTCGGTTATTAAAATCCATTATTTATTTTTTTTAAATGATTTAAGTACTCAAATACAAAGCGATTAATTTATGGGTCGTTACACTCTCCCCCTATGGAAAATTTCGGCCCAAAAATTAATACACAAAAGACAATTCAAAAGGTATATATTATACCAAGAATTCATATAATAATGCAAAGCAACTATGCCATTCAAGAACATACATAATGCATTCAAACAACAAACAAATAACCTGACATTGCATCAGGGTAAGTTTCTCTAATATGATCCTCAGTCTCCCAAGTACAATCGCGGGGATCATTGCTCCACTGAACCTTCACAAGCTTAACCACCTTGCTCCTCAATCTCCTTACATCTCGATCTATAATATGAACTAGGTTTCGGACTATCGTCTGTTAGGAACTGGAGATAGTGGTTTTGATGACAACAACCTTTTTAACTTATTTTATTATACCTTATATACTAACACTATTGTCTAGATATATATGAATGTTATTATGCAGGATATATATAAGGTAGGTAATGATTATTGAAGACTGTATAGTATAAAGATCAAGGATGAAGAAATCAAGTTTGAAGACTCAAGAGTATCAAGATCAAGATTTCAAGATATGTGTCTAGTTTATTGTTAAAACTTCATAATAGCATGGAAATCTTTATTCCGAATTTCATTTGGGATGGAACCCATTTCTACCTTCTTAGTGGCTTACAAACCCACGACAAGTAGCTTACAAATCTACGACAAGTGGCTTACAAACCCACGAACATCCTGGTTTTGTACAAGTTCTCGAGTCCTGATGTGATGAGATATTCTCCAGGAAGAAGCATGCAAAACTACTTCAAAATGGTTTTTCAAAACTGCTTTTCAAAATATTTTAGCCTTCAAATTATCTTTTCAAATGATTTTCAAATAGATGTTTTAGCCTTAAAATATTCTTTGTTTTTGTGTTTTAAAACATAGTAAAATTAGTTTATTTTACTCCAGAATCATTTCATTTTGTTTTCATTTCAATACCATTTTCAAAACAAATTTTATATTATTTTTAACATAGGGATGTCGACATCATGGGATACCCCATGTCAACATGGTGGCCGTTGAATTCAAAAATTTCAATTTTCAAAAGAAGTGTCTATTCGTTTAAATCTTTTCACGAATGGTTATGACTGTTGGTGCTCTATAAATAGCCTTCACAAACGAATTTTTTAACTAACTATATTCATATTTTCTTCACTCCTTCTCCACAAATCCATATTCTAAAAAATTTCATATTTTTAAGTTCGTGCCGAAATTCTGCCGAATTCTCAAGTGAATCAAATTAGAATCTCATTCTTGTTTGATTCGCTGCCCTCTCTCGAAGATCAAAGTGCTATTCGGAGTTATAGGATCAATTTGTAATCAAAAGTTTATCGAGTCTCTCTATAAGGTGTGGTTGTGCCTGGAAATCAATTGGGTAATCTTGTGGCCCGTAAATCAAGAGAGTTTGCCCCGGACTCGTGAGACAGGAGGGTACCTCAAGGCCTTTAGAAACTGAGGATTGTAATCTCGACTTTGGTATAATAAAAATATGTATGAGGTGTTCTGCCTTGGTACATAACTGGATGTAGGGTAACTCCGAACCAGTATAAAATCCAGTGTGTTCTTTCCTTTTACTGCTTTTTATTTACTTTCTGCATCTGTATTTGATTCTGTGATTGTTCAGTGATTAAGTTCTGCATTTGTTTGTGTCATAATTTTAATTTAGTCTATATAAGTCATAGAATCCATTAAACACTATTCACCCCCCCTCTAGTGTTAAATTAGCCTTAAGATCCTTAACCGCACTCCATTTCATCGTCAAATTCAGTTCTATCTCTAAGTCTTCATGAACAGACGTCTCAACAATCAAAGATGGATCATGAACATGATTTCTTAGATGAGATACATGAAAAACATATGAACTTCTGACAATCTTTCAGGCAATTCTACTATATAAGCCAACGATCCAATTCTCTCAAGGATTCTAAATGGTCCAATGAATCTGGGTTCAAGATTTCCTGCCCTTCTGAATCTTACAACTCCTTTCATCGGGGAAACTTTCACAAATACCAAATCCCTGACCGCAAACTCTAAGTTCCTTCTCCTCTAATCGGCATAACATTTCAGTTGATCCTGGGCTTCTTTCATCCTTTCCTTGATCATAGCCACTTTCTCTGATGCTTCTCGAATCATCTTTGGTCCAAGAACTAAATGGTCTCCAGTCTCAACCCAACATGAAGGTGATTTACATGGCCGTCCATACAAAGCCTCGTAGGGCGCCATGCAAATACTAGCTTGGTAATGGTTGTTATAAGAGAAATCTACTAAATATAGACGGTCTTCCCAAGAACCTTCAAAATCCAAAATACTCTCAAGAGATCCTCCAAAATCCGGTTCATCCTTTCGGTTTGTTCGTCGGTCATGGGTGATAGGCTGTACTCAAATCCAACGCTGTCCCTAAAGCTGCTTGTAATGCTCCCCAAAAATCGACTGGTGAAGATAGGTCTCGATCACGGACTATACTTACTGGAATTCCATGCAGTCGAATGATGTCCCTTAAATAAATTCCTTCCAATGAAGCTGCAGTTCTTGTTGACTTCACCAGAATAAAGTGGGCACTCTTCGTTAATCAATCTACAATTACCCAAATGCCTTCGTTCCCTTTTCTTGTTTTGGGAAACCCATCGATAAAGTCCATGGATAATTGCTCCCACTTCCAATTCGGTATCCCAATGGTTGGAGTAACCCAGTAGTCCAATGGTTAGAAACATACCTTAATCCTAATACCTTGAAGTACACATTGAAAAGGTGATTTATAACCCCATGTAACTGTTTGCGATTCAACAAAGGGCTAGTCTTTGAGCTGTTAACTGGCAGCTATCAGATAACAGCTAAATTGTTTTGATTTGAACTTGGGAGACTATAGAGATGGAGGAAGAAAGTCGACCGGCAAAGGAATGAGATGGTGATCCAAAAAAGATGCTTGAATAGAGGATGGAAAGGAGAGAATTTAGGATTTTATCTTTTACTCTATCTCCTTTAATTTGAGCCATCCATTGTCAAGCCCTCTAACCCATATTTTGAGCTGCCTATTGCCCCTATTGTGGCCGCACAAACCATCCCCTCTAATGGGCCATGAACCTATCTATGGTCCAAACAAATTTTTTAATTTTAAAATCTTATCGATTCGTATATCGATTAATCTATTTATAACTTTTATAAATACATTAAATATTTGTTTATTAAATAAAAATCAAATTAATAAATAATACTTCAAAAATATGAATTAAGTTAATTAATTTGTAACAATTTATACATTAATTAAATTGTTTGGTCAAAGGAGAATTCATGATTTAGATTTTGTGACTCGTCAAGTGTAAATTTGGTCAGCGATTAATATCAAACTATTCAAATATGAACATTCATACATCACTTAGCAAGTGGTGCGACATTTTGACCAAATTTATCGCGTGCTTAGTTTCAATAAAATCCAATTTTATTTTGTTAAGCGTTGCCCGGTTGTGACATTTATTTACATCAATTCCCTTCATCAAAAATATATCACCTTAGACTTATGGAATTTGATAATGGTTAGAATTCCAATATCATTCACATTCAACCCTAAAGCCTAAACACAACGCCCGTGGGTCAATAATAATTATTATTATTAACCAAGCTGCTCTGGCCAAAGACTTTGATTTTGAGTTGACTTGAGTTAACCGTGATACTAACCCCATATAACTAAGGAGACGAATCCTCTCTTGAATAGTGTTTCACTTCCAATACTTCCACTTGGTCTAACTATAATCACTCGTTGGACGTCGTACCATGATTTGACTGTAATCAAAATGGAGCTTTTATATTAAAGATCGATAGTATTCTCAAGTCAAGAGAACTGTGTAAAATTGTCACATCAATATTTTCTGTTTGACCTTAGTTATATTAACCAAAATAAAACTATCGAGTGAGCCATTTCATTGTTATCGAACAACTATCGGGAATGTAACCCCTTGGCGCTTTCAGTGGCTATGAGTAATACACTGTCCAACATTTGGAGAGCGTTATGTACTCCAGTCTCAATAGATGTATCGATATCCAGTCTCATTACATTTGATTGGGAGTATATAAAATGATATATTTGTTTTTATTGTGATAAAATTACTCACAGTTACAACACTTTCTAACTACTACCACAAAACATATCGTTTATGAATTTTCTATTAAAATATACTTTTAATTAAATTAATTAATTAATATAACACGTTATATCAAGTATATAATAGAATAAAACACATTTTATTTCGAACAAGATTGGTTATTGAGTTAAATATATGTAACAAGTTACATAATTGCCCCTACAACATACCCCTAACTCTATGAATTTTGCGATACCGATTATGAGAGGTTTTAAGAGTACCGATTTTGATAGTCAATGATTGTAGCGATTATGCTTGGTTTATATAAAGTGTTATTATCGTCGATCAATGCATGTGTGAGAGTTTAATTTACGTCGGTTTTAAGAGTTTTGCACTAAAGTAACATTACATATATATCCTTAGATTTATTCTATGGTTTTGTGAAGATTAATTTTTCAACATGATTGTAGGGTTATAATTAGAAAAAAGTAATTATGCCTCAAAACATCCTAGTTTGATGGTTTGAGAATAATCATCAAAATTAAACTACATTGGTTTATAACCAATAATAATTGAAATGAATAAACTTACAAGTAAGGGTTATGACAACACCTAAAATACACAGTCGTCCGAAATTAGTCAAAACCTACAGAAAAAACTCTCCAGCGGAGCCTAAAGAGTTTGCTTCTTGCTTTATCAAAAATTCAAGAGCTCGAAATTTGAACCTAAAAGGTACTCAAAATTCGATCATTGGTAAATTATCAACAAAAATAGATACTCCAAAAAAGGCGTTTGAAGTATTGAACAATCATGTACTTAGGACATCATCACATCGTACTACTAATATAACTCCTTTTAATATTGAATCAGTGCATGCAATCAAACATAAAGAAGTTGAAGCTTATGCCAATGTGGTTCGGGATGAGATAAAAAGATGGGTAAAAAATATTTTATGTGAGCAAACTCATGATTCATGAAAAGGAATTTGTTCTTCTTGCTTGAATGTTATTCACATACTCCCCTTATTCAATCGTCAAACGTTACTTCGGAAAAAATAAAATCACAAAAAGTCAACTGATTTCATTTTTAAGGATTTGGATGTTTCGTGTTTACTACCAAAGACTACGAGGACAAATCTTATAGAAAGGGAGGTGATAATATTCTTTTCTTTCAAATATGTAGTTATTAATGAGAGTTCATATAAACCCCGTGACAACTTCCTTTCAAACTTCAATCCCTTCTTCTTTAAAAGTCACTTTTGACTCTTCTACTAATTTTCACCTTCATTCTCTTTGAACTATTTCTTATATAATTCATTTTCACATTCCTACTCATTCACAATTTTGTATTCTTGTTACTCCTTTCTGTCTAAAAAGAAATAAAATATGTCTTTTTTTCAAATTCTATAAATATGAATGACAAGACAACAATGTAGAGGTTTGACCCTCAGGATTTAAATAGATTCAGAAATGATTCATTACAAATCAAAAAGAATAAATGAATAGGTTAGAGTTTAAGATTTCAGTTTGAGAGAGAGAAGATGAAGAAGATGTTAGGGATGTTATAGGAAGGCAAACTATATTTGAACCCAATGAGATGCTGAGTAAACCCCTTATTTTTTGAAAATCTAAGATGACAAAATTAACCTTATGTCTTCTTTCTTTTCATTCTAGTTTCTTCTCCATTTTGGAACCTCTTTTAAATTTAGGTCAAAATGTTATATTTTAACATCAAATTTCTTCGATTTTGAGAACACAATTATGAAATTTGTAGAAGAGAACAAATTAGACAATGGATCAAATAAGTTTTTTTTTAAATGTTTTTAGTTTCATTTTTGAGCTCAAGAAAAATTCAGAATTCACATGAGAGTGATTGTGAAATTGCCACTAAACCTTGAAGGCAGAAAGTGTAGTTAAAACATCTATAGTTAAAGCGCTTAGCGGTTTTATAACGGTGGAGGTGCAAAAAACTATTATGGAGAAAAAGCGGTGGTATATTGGAAAATAGCAAAGGTATAAAAATCTTTATTAGAAATAAAATCAAATATCCAAAGCTGATTTATTCTCATTCCTATATCATTTATGTAGAAAAAAGAAACAATTTTCACTCCTATATAACAAAATTGAAGAATATCATCATCCATGTCAGTTTGGACTTGATGAATAGAATAGAGTTCTAATTTATATTGGGTGTTTAGGACTTGAACTTAGACCAATACCATCAAGTGGAAATTAGGTTGGAGGGCTTCTCATTCTAGGGTAATAAGTTTTAAGGACGACAATTATGAATAATTAGTTTTAAGGACAATTTAAAGAAAAATGATAAATTCATTTATCTTTTTAAGTTATACAGAAAAATGATAAATTCATTTATCATTATTTCTGTATAACTGAAAATGATAACTTCATTTTTCTTTTTCCTGTAAATTTTCCTTAAAACTAATTTTTCAAAAGCGCCGTCCTTAAAACTTATTACCCTGCACAAGAAGCCCTCTAAGTGAAATTTGTTGATTTGGTTTATAAAAGAACTTGTCAATTAATTTTTTTATACTAATGTTGCTAAAGCGGATGATAGAAACCCCTGATTAAATGAGCGTAGAATAAAATAACGGAGGTTTAAGCGGATCTACTATTTAATTGCGTTAAATTGAAAAGGCTATTGGTCGAAATGTGCTAAGCTCTTTAGTAGGAGATTCGCAAAGCTTTAGCGGAGCTTTAAATGCATATGTTAATACTACTTACCATGATGTTCTAGTTTGATGTCGTCGTCATACATTACATGGTAGGGCCACAGCAGAATATTATACATAAGTATGCAGTGCAACTGTGGGATGTTGCATAGCCATGTAAAGCAGTTGTAAGGTATTTCTTAATGATGAGTGACGTAAAACATAGAAAGATAAACATGGTTTTTTTTCATTTACGTGGGCTTACTCAACAATAGTTTATGTAAGATGATTATTTCCAATTTTGGAGGAGCAACTTAGCAAAATTTTGTGTTGAAATAGAATTTGCCCCTTATTTTGGAACCCAACTAGATGTTCTAAGATGGCAAAATTAACCCTATATCTTCTTTCTTTTCATTCTAGTTTCTTCTCCCTTTTGAAACCTCTTTTAAATTTAGTAAAAATATTATATTTTAACAGCAAATTTCTTAAATTTTGAGAACAAGATTATGAAATTTGTAAAGGAGAACAAATTAGAAGACATATCAAAGAAGTTTTTTTAGAAAAAATGTTTTTAGTTCCATTTTTGAGCTCAAGAAAAATGCACTACTTAGATGAGAGTGATTGTGAAATTTCCATTAAACCTTGAAGGAAGAAAGTAAAATTAGTACATATATAGTTAAAGTGCTTAGCGGTTTTATAATGATGGAGGTGCAAAAAAATATTGTGGAGATAAAGCGGTGGTATATCGAAAAATAGTGGAGGCATAAAATCTCAAATCAACAAAGCTGATTTATTCTCATTCCTATATCATTTATTTAGAAAAAAGAAATGTTTTTCACTTTTATATAATAAAATTGAAGAATATCATGATCCATGTTAGTTCAGACTTGATGAATAGAATAAAGTTCTAAGTTATATTGAGTGTTTAGGACTTGAATATAGACCAATACTCTAAATTTGTTAATTTGGTTTATAAGAGAACTAGTCAATTAACATTTTTATATTAAAGTTGCTAAAGCGAATGCTAAAAACCCCTAATTTAATGAGCATAAAATATAATAGTGGAGGTTTAAACAGATCTATATCTAATTGTGTTAAATTGAAAAAGCGTATCAATCGAAGTACGCTAAGATCTTTAGCAGGGCATTAACAAAGGTTTAGCGGGGCTTTTAACTACAATGTTAATACTACTTACCATGTTGTTCTAGATTGAGGTCATCATCATACATTACACTATAGGGCTGCAACGAAATATCATACACAAGTTTGCAATGCAATTGTGGGATATTAGATGACCCTGTAAAGCAATTGTAGGGTATTTCTTAATGTTAAGTGGCGTAAAACTTAGAAGGATTAACATGGCTTTTGGGTTTACTCAACAATATTTTGGGTAAGATGATTATTTCCAATTTTGGAGGAGCAACTCAGCAAAATATTGGGTTAAAATAGAATTTGTGCCCCCGCCCCATCCCTATACATAATATGTACATTTTACAGTTCCTTTTATCCATTTTATAAGCATCTTTAGTACTCAAATTATATGGCTGATAGACGCAATCTTTTTGTACTGCCCCTGACTAAATAGGTTGCCCGTTCACTGGTAGTTAGACATTATGGAGCTCCACCTAGGTTTCGTTTGGGTTCTCAAGTAATCCATTATCGATGGTGTTGCTCCATAATAGTGTACTAATTATTCACTTTTGTTTTTTTTAATTCTTCTTCGTCTGTTGAACAACTTCACATTCTATTGGATTCAATCTAAATGCAAATTGACAAAGTTCCTCTCTCTATATTATATTTTTCCAGTTGTATTTTTTTTCTAGCAATGTAAGGTACATGATTGATCCATGTATTTTCTTACAAGCTGGAGGTTATTGCATGTCTATATATTTTTATTTTTGCTAAATTTAATAATTTCACATTTGCTGTGCTTTTTTTAAGGTCTTGAAGCTTTTAAGACGGATAAGGACGTTATTAATGCTAATAAGGAGGTAAATTTTTAGTGACTTGTAACATGTGTAAGAATAATAAATTTGTGTCGTAGTGTCTCAAATGGACAAACTACGTTTCACTAGCTAAATTATGCCACATCTTTAAAGATTTAACCACCAACTTAAACGTTTATTTGCCTACTTCAGCTAATGTTTGAATTATCCCTTAAACATACTATACTTAACTTGTGAATACAACTAAATAACAAAATTGCAAATTAGAATAGAAAAAATGAAAAACTATAATAAAACCAATTCACAATAATTGAAATCATCAAATAATGTCAGCTAAACTAAAACTCCGACATGTAGCCCTGCTTGTTAAGCATTACATAATGCATATGCCCTCCTATATTTGGAGTAAGTATATGTTATCTCTAAAGTCTTAATCTTTATATAAATAAAAAGGAAAACTAATTTTTTTGCTTAAATCATAATAGGCTAGACCTTTGAACAACATAATTTTCACGATCATATAATAGATTAAGAGAACGTATCTTGATTCATAGTAAAAAAAAATTCTAGTGAATAATTGGATAGGCTAGACCTTTGAACAACATAATTTTCACGATCATATATTTGCTTAAATCATAATAGGCTAGACCTTTGAACAACATAATTCTCCCTCTTGACCCCTTTAGTTTGACAAGCTTTCTTGAAGGAGAGGAAAACTAAATGAGTGTGTAGAGAGAGTCATTCCTATTAGTGTTTTTTATTCTTTATATACACCTACAATCAAGGTTTTAGAAGGAAATTACCTTTTTATCCATCGATAGGAATTATTCTCTTTATTTTATTAAACCAAATTTAGTACTTTTCACTTGGGCTAGTTAATTACTCATTTGGCCTACATATGGGCATGTGGGTAAGTCCAACATTCTCTCACTTGGTCCACGTGACATTATGTACTTTAATGGTTTAATAATAAAACATAATGCATGTAGTGAAAGAAAAAAATTCATCCTCTTATTGGTCACATTATAAAGTCATTATTAAGCGGAGAAACTAATAAAGATCATAACGGTTGTATATCAATCTATCGACACAGTCCCTTCCATGTATCACAATATTAATCTTTCACATAACATGACACTAATAAGGTATTCAATAAAGGTTCAACAATAATGTCTTTGTCGGAGACAAAATCTTGTTTAACTTACATAATGCATTCATGTATATATACCAATCATACAAAACATGATTCATATCAGAAACAATGAATGAAAGAGCTCGAAGTGTCGAATTCATAATACAATAAAACATAATATAACATCAATGATGGTATCTGGTAATGTCCATTTTTTGAAATGGTACTTAGATACAATATGTCATTGGGACAATAAACCACATATCATGTGTCAATAAATGTTCGAACCACGTTACGCAAATTTCGAACTTGTGACCTCTCGCACCAAAGTCGAATCACTTAACCACTGGGACAATGGTGCTTGTCAATGTCCATTTTTTTAACATGCTCATTAATTGTTTTTGGGGGCCATCCTTTCGTCAACGGATTCACAACCATAAGTCTGTGCTAATGTGTTCGATTGACTCTTTGTTTCTGAAATTCTTCTTTAATGGAAAAGTATTTTAATTCCATTTGCTTAGAACCTTTCGAATACTTATCATTTTTAGAGAAGAAGGCTACTGTAGAGTTGTCATAATAAAATTTCAGTAGCTTGGCAATAGTGTTGACAAATCCAAGTCCTAAAATGAAGCTCAGCAGCCATAAACCATGAATTATGGCCACAAAGCATGCCACAAACTCAAACTACATAGTGGATGCTGCAATGACAGACTGCTTTGCATTCTTCCATGAAATTTCTCCTCCAGCTAATAGGAACAACTAGTTGAATGTGGATTTTCTGGTATCCACACATCCAGCAAAATCTAAATCTGAATATCCAGTCACATCGAGATGATCAGATCTCTTATAAGTGAGCATATGATCTTTCGTTCCTTGTAGATACCTCAAACTTTCTTTACAGCTTTCCAATGATCTACTCCTGAATTACTTTGATATCTGCTCAGCATTCTCAAGGCAAAATTGATGTCTGGCCTGGTACAAGATTGAGTATACATCAAGCTTCCAACCATAGATGTATAAGAAATGTGTTCCATTTGAAAGCATTCCAATTCATTTTTTTGACATTGCTTGAGACTAAATTTATCTCCTTCTTAATTGTAACGACACTTATAGAGCATTTTTCTATCTTAAATCTCTTTAAAACTTAGTTAATGTATGCTTTCTAAGACAATCCCAACAACCCTTGTGATCTATCATGAAATATTTATATTCCAATCATAATGGATGCCTCACCTATATCTTTCATTTCAACATTCTTTGAGCGAAATTCCTTGGTTTGATGTAATATCCAAGATCATTAGTAGCAAGCAAAATATCATCAACATACAGAATCAGAATTATAAACTTACTCCCATTGATCTTAAGATATATGCATCGATCAACGAAGTTTCCCTTAAATTCAAAAGATGTAATGGTATCATTGAACTTAAGATACCATTGTCAGGAGGCTTGTTTAAGCCTGTATATTGATTTCTTAAGTTTACAGACCATATTTATTTTTCTTCAACCACAAAACCTTCAGGTTGATCCATAAGAACTTCTTCATTTAAATTCCCATTCAGAAAGACCATTTTCACATTTATTTGATGGAGCTCTAAATCGTAATGAGCTATCATTGCAAAAATAATTCTTACGGAGTCCCTTTTAGAGACAGGCAAAAATGTCTTTTTATAGTCAACACCATTTTTCTGAACCTTTGGCAATAAACTTGGCCATGTGACGTTTGATATTGCCATATGAGCCATGCTTGGTCTGGAAGATCCATTTACACCCAACTCTTTTACAACCTTCTGGCAATTCAATGAGGTCCCAAACTTCATTGTGATCCATTGATTTTAGCTCTTCTTTCATGACATTTAACCATTCTAGAACTATCGCTTTCTACTGCTAGTGAAAACGAAAATGGATCATTATCGATTCCTAAGTCAAATTCTGGCTCTTGCATATAAACCACATAATCATCAAAAATAACAGATTTTCTTTATCTATCAGATCTTCTTAATGTGATTTCTTATGGTTCACCTATCATAGGTTCATTCATGACAACTTAATTATGTGGTGCTTGATTATTAATTTGTTGTTCTTGCAAATCATTAACATGATCAATATGTAGAGGAACAATAACTTGAGAAGATGCTACAGATAAAGGAATTTGCACTCTAACTTCTTGAATTTCCACTTTGCATGGTTCCAAACTCCCATAACTTCAGCATTCTCAATGAACCTAGCATTTTCAGTTTCAAAAATTTATGTACTATGGTTAGGACAATAAAATCGACACCTTTAGACTTTTCTGGATAACCAATGAAGAAACCACAGATTGTTTTTTAATCTAGTTTCTTTTCTTGTGGATTATAAATTCTTACTTCCGCTAGGAAACCCCAAACATGCAGCTGCCTTTAATTCGGTTTTCTTTCTGTCCACAATTCAAATGGTGTCTTTGGAACTGCCTTACTAGGAACCCTATTCAACAAATATACATGGTCTTTAAAGCATGCATCAACGATGATTTAGGTAAAGATGAATTGCTTAACATACTTTTAACTATATCCATTAAAGTACGGTTGCGCCTTTCCACAACACCATTTTATGGTGGTATTCCTGGCATTGTGTATTGATACTAGACGTGGCTTGCGAATTTGGAGTACGATTACACCTTTCCACAACACCATTCAGAGAAATTAAGCCCATTAAACTTAATACCATGCATGGATTTCGAATGTAGAGAAACACGAATAGATGGTGCAAAAATATATAAATACCCTCACACATTAATGCTTTGAGTAATAAACATAAATCTATAATACAGTTCTAGAATCAGCCAAAAAACATAAGGTGTATGTTGAATTTCTCTTTTGGATGAAACAACAATATGTAATAAAACAAACTTAATCGATGCTCAAAATTTCATGTAATTGGCAATTAACATGCTCCAGTTAGATATGTTAGCTATCTTTGGATATACAAAGCATACCTAACCACGCACATCAATATACCTCAGTAATGCTCATCGGTTATAAAATAAGTGATCAATGTTTAGGCATTCCAAAACATTTTATAACAACGAATACAATATACTCATGACAAAATTTTAAAATTATATATAAACCATAATTTCATTCATTCATAAGCATCATATAAACATAAGTAAATGAATTTCCTTTAATTTGACATTCATAGACCTTTATAATTTGGCTACTTTGATGACTAACAAATAAAACATAATATAAATATTAAATTAAAATACCATTATACAATTCATATGCATAAATCCTTAATTTCTTTATCACTTTGGTGACCAACAACAAACAGTATGATCACTTTAATTCAAATAGTATACAAATAATACTTTAATTCAAATGGTAGCATATGTGTATTATGAACATAATCATAAGACATATATAATTCATGTGTGTGTGTATTAATCATTTATAACACTATACCATAATCCAAAACATTATATACTAACTGAAATTGTTGTAGCGACAAAATAATACACTCTTTTATTATGTAAGACAAAAACAAGCACACACGCGACCATACGTACCATAATTCAAAACTTTAAAATTAAGTCATTGAGTAGAGCTATAGAAAGTTTCAAAGCTTGATTCATACATACATACATACATACATATACATACATACATATACATATATATATATATCATAAATTAATATCCAAAAAAATTATAAGCAAAAAATGATAAAGAAAAACGAACATCAATCACCAAATACAATAATATAGCATATTTTGATAAATTTAAAAGATATCGCAGTGGAGAAAAAAAAATCATTCATGGAAAATAATTGGGTTCTCAACCTAAGCTCTAATACCACATGTAAAATCTTAATCTTTAGATCAACAGAAGGAAAATATTAATTTTTTTTGCATAAAGCATAATAGGCTAGATCTAAATCATAATAGGCTAGATCTTTGAATAAAATGATTTTCAAAATCACATAATAGATTAAGAGTGTGTATCTTGATTCATAGTAAAAGCAATTAATTTCTAGTGAATAATTTCCTAGGATTGTATTTCTCCCTTTTGATCCCTTTAGTTTGAAAAGCTTTCTTAATGGAGAGGAAAATTATATGAGCGAGTAGAGAGAGAAAGAGCCAATTCTATTAGGGTTTCTATTCTTTGAATACACATATTATCAAAGTGTCAGTAGGAAATTACCTTTTTATCCACCAGTAGGAATTATTCTCTTTATTTATTAACCTCGATTTGGTACTTTTCGCTTGTGCCATTTAGTTACCCACTTAGCCTACTGGGCTTGGGAATAAGTCCAGCATTATCTTCCATTTAAAAAATTCAATATTTTTTGAGAATAATTCTATTGGAAATGCTCTATACTAATCGAATTAGTTATTATATTTGATACATCTTGAGTTTTGTCTAATGACTCGATACAAATCATCATGGCATTAATGTCATCAAAGTTTGGATGCACTAAGTTTTCTAGTGATTTAAACATAATTTGTTGCTTCATGACTTAGTGTAGTTAATAATCCTCAATATATGCGATTCATTGTGAACATTACCAAGAAAACCCTTATCGGGGCTATATTTAATTATATATGTATATCATGTAAGATTCATTTTTATGATTTGTGGATTATTGGTTTGATAAACTTATTAAGCAACTAGATGTCAACAAGGCCATCTTTATGAAATCATTATGCCATGATCAATATCATGTTTCGTAAAACAATCTCAAACTGCAAATATATTTACTCCAAAATATCTCTCTGTGTGCATGCGAACGCACGTGTACCTGACTATGACATGCTTATAAGACAGTGTGAATCAACTACACTTTATTCAAAAAACATACTATGAGTTGTTTGACAACCAAAGTTTTATTTAGATGTTGAAGTACAACCTCTTTTAAATCTTAATGCCAATGCTTGTATCTCTACATCAACCTGAGTTAGTACAAGTGATATCTAAAGCTCTAACAGTACAGCATTACCTCATCTGAAGCAAATTTAGGTTAATACCATTTTACTTTCTTTTTATAATTACATGTCTAAAAAAGTGACAAATGATTATAAGATGTTTGTTTGTGAAAATTTAACATCTCCATTTTGCATACATTTTAATCATGGATACATTTTCCAGGTTATCTGAGTTGGTGACTGGATCTATACATAAAACCGACTTCACTGATATTCTATTCGGATTCTGGCGATGTTTTATAACTTTGATACAAGAAAATAATTCTTTTTCCCACCTTAAATGTCTCAATTTATGATTTTATTTTAATACATGTGGGAGTTGTAGACCGATTTGTGAAAATGTTTTTATTTCCTAATTTTTCGATGACAAAATTAAAAGGTTGAGTGAGTGATATATTTGAAATTTTGAGGGATCGATATGTATTAACTAATTCAATAGCTTTTAATTTCATATGAATAAAAACCATATAGCCAAGTATGTATGATGCACTGGTATGGTACAGATGAACATAAGACCCAAAGTTATGCCATAGAACTGCATCTTTTTAGAGCTAAGTCCCCATTTGGCTTTATTTTGAAATTAATGTTTTACGTTTTCAACATTAATTATAAATTGTAAGAAGAGTGAAGGGACGATGAAGGGGGTTGAAGGAAGATGGAGGGGACGATGGAGGGTATGGAGGGATGATAGAAAGACAGATTATTTCTCGTGCTTCTATTATTTATCAAAACACAAAAAATAAAAAAATTGTTTTCAATTTTGTATGTTAACTTCATTTTCTAAATTGGTCATCTTCCACAATATATGTGCATCTTGCGCATTTTTGTATGGACAAAAACCTAAAACTAAAATTGATAAACCAACCGCTGTCTAAATTATTTCTCACAAGCATTGTGGAATTCACTAAACCTCTATTATCGTACTAGACTTATTATTAAGTTTCATTCAAATGGTTTAATGTTATGAATATATATATATATATATATATGTATGTATGTATGTATGTATGTATGTTGAAATGTGTGTATGTATGTATGTATGTATATAAATTAAAAGGATCGGTTACACCCCATGTTTGCTACACCTCAAATCCCATCAATTTCAACCACATTTTCCGATTTAAAAATAGTTTCTATAACATTCCAGAAAAGTATGAACACGTTATATTTAAATACGGGGAATCATAAATTTAATATTGATTAAATGGATTTAATAGCATTATTAAATTCCTTCTAATTAATTATTAATGATGATAAACTCATTTTGTAAATTTGTTTACATAAATAAATAGTTCGGTGAAAATTTGAAAAATGTGACTGAAATTTGTTTTTCGAATTTTCAACTTTTTACTGAACGAAAGTTGTTGCAACATTGTTGCACACACATATATTAGAGTACGCATATAGTAAATAAAAATTCTTTTGTCACTAAACTAATTAAATTGCCTACGTATCATTAGGAGTTTCTAGAAACAATTAGTAATGTAATTAAAAGAGAAGACTTTTGATAATCTTTTGCTCCTTTTTATGTAATGCGGTAGCAAGTACTCATGGCCACATGGGTCCATGATAAGATCGTTAAAATGATAAGGGTTGGAAGGGTGATTTTGGCTAAGGGTATTAGAAGTAATTTGCCACATTTGCCAAATTCTGTAAATATACACCCTTATCTTCACTTTTCCCTTTACACTTCCATTCTTCTACTTTGCTCCAATTTCTTCATCTTCTTCTTCTTATCTCATAAACTTTCTTAAGTAAAACATATTTTTCTCCTTTAAAATATTAAATAAACCTAGAATAATATTGCCTTCGTTAGGGCCATGAGCAAGAGAGGAGTTCTTGTGCTTTGGTCAAGCTTGAAGTAAGGAAAGAGGTTTGAAGCGAGTAAAGAGGTTGCTTTGGGTCATTATTTTGTCAAGGGAGAAGTTTGTACATCTTGTTTGAAGTATAGCTTTGGAAAAAGTGAGTTAGTCTCACTTTAGAATGGTTTTAAGAATTGACAAAATGTTGAAAAATATGAATTGTTGTTTATACTTGTGCATATTTCTTATTTAGATTTGATTCCTTCTTGGAAGTAGATGTCATAAATAACCATTATTTTGCAGGGAACAAAAAGAGGAAGTCGAATGCCTTTGTAGAGAATAGGTCGCCGTGGAACACTCCGAAATGCATATGCACATATGTGATTTGCAGGGGACCTTTTTCGAGAGAACCTAAGGGGTTTCTCGCTAATGTTGATTTACTTTTATACTTATGCAGTGCTTATTGAAATATGATTGAAATATACATGTTATTTATTGGTTGTTTGTGAAAGTGTCGTTATAGTGATTATCACTATACTGACACTTATGAAATCTCCTGTTTCAATCTTTCTTTGATGCTCTTGTGCTTGTTTTTGCATCACTAAATATTTGGTCATGCTTTTGCTTATTTAAATTATCATTTAAACCTATGTAGTTAAAGCGGTTAGCGTTTATATAGCGGTGGAGGTGCAAAAATTATATCGGGTATAAAGCGAGGATATAGCAGAAAATAACAGAGGTGCAAAAAGCTTCATTAGATATAAATCATATATTTATTCTCATTCCTATATTGTTTAATCTTATATAACAAAACAGAAGAAAATTGTGATTTATACAGTCCAGCTTTGGTGACTACAGTTCATCTCTAACTTATGTTGAGAACTTATGCCTTAAAATTAGGTCTTTACCCTAACTTTGCTGATTTTATTTAAAAGAGAACAAATCAAATTAACCTTTTTATATTAATGTTGCTAAAGCGGGTGCTAAAAAGCCTTAATTTAGTAGGTGTAGTAGAAAATAACGAAGCTTAAAATGGATGTATTATTTAATAGCGCTATATAAAAAAGTATAGTGGTCGAAGAGCGTTATGTGCTATAATAGTGATTTTGTAGGGCTTTAGCAGAGGCTTTAACTGCACAGGTTCGAATAAAGTTTTGATGGCTCGAAAAAGGTTATAAAACCTAAGTCCAAAGATTTTAAAAGTTAGAAAGAATTTGGTCGCGTTTTTGCTGTTTGAAAGTCAAGTTTTAAAACAACTTTCAAATGGATTTTGTTGATTTCAAAATATTCTAAATTTTTGTGAATGCATACTAGACTCATAGTATGTTGTTCTAAAAATAAATTATACTATTCATACTTTGCATAAACATAGAGAAAATTAAATTTTGAAAAGAACTGATATAACGGAATTTTTATACTCTTTTTAGCGGCACTATTTTCAACTTTTATAAAAATGGTTTAAACTTGATTTTTCTTCAACCTTTTTCGAGTATCTTTCTAACCTTTATTGAAGTATTTTTAAATGGTTTGGAATTTGTATAATATTTTAATGGATTTAATATAATTATCAAAGAAGTAGTTTTTATTTTGAAAATAAAGAAAGGAAACAGTTTTGAGTTTTAATATATATTAAACTTGAGATTTTATTTTTAAGTAATAATTGAAATGGATATTTTAAAACTATATCTCAAGTATTTTTGAGTTTATTGAAGTTGAAAAGGAAGCATGGATTACAACACTGTTATTGTAGTAATGTTTTTTGAGAATTGAGAAAGAAGTCATGGATTATAACGTTGTTGTCATAATAAATGTTTTTGTAAAGTTATTAAGAATACTTGTTACTTGACATAATAAGTGTTGGTATTCTTAAATCTTCGGAGGAGTTTTGTTTCAAAGATAATAATAAGTTGACTTATAAATGATATTTTATAAATGAAAAAGTCTTATATTGTTTTAAAGATAAAGCTAAGCGTAATTGGTTTTGGGTTTATAGTAAAAAAATGTTTTAATGACATTTGTTTTTAACCCTTCTTTTTGATACACTTAGAAATAGAATTAGCTCTTTAAAGGAATATTTTAAATAGTGTTTTTAAAGTGTTTTACAAATATTTATGATGTGAAAATCAAGCACAAGTGTGAGTCAAATGTTATAAAAGTTTGATTTCATTCCTGACAAGGATTTAGTCTTATCCTTAACACCAAACATCGAGAAATTAGATTCGTTACTATTTATGATATTTAAAAACTGGAGCGTCTAGGCAAGGCCAGAAGCAACCAGTTCCCTGACTTACCTGACTTCGTTTTTAAGTGAGGGACGGTATGAGTTGTAAATCAAAGTTTGGTGATAAGGGTAAGAAATTTAATTTACATAAGCGATATCACTTATATAGAAAAGTTTTTGGCATATACTTAACACTGAATGTCGAGGTATGGAAAGTCGTCTCTATTTTGAAAGTTAAGAATGTACGTCGAGGCAAGGATTAAGAGGCAACAATGTCCCAACTTGTCCGACTTCATTGTTAACCGAGGGATAGTACAAGTTTGAAACCGACAAGTGGTAATAGGTGTATGAGACTTAATTTCCATATATGATCATTTTTGTTATTTCCTATAGTTGATTTATTGACCATCGACATCCTTCTTTGAGTCTCCTCAATCTAAGACGATTTATTACTCGTTTGGAGCAACGATATCCTTTATCGGAAATGGCTAAATAAAGAGCGCGTGAGGGCCAAGCTATGTGAGGTTGCTCCCATTAGGTTATTGTCACATCTACTCCAGATGGTTTCAGTTGTATGCGCATGGAGATGTGAAATACTCGGATTCTCGGTAAGGTTGGCGGGGTCCAGCTTAGAGGTTTCCGTGAGCCATCATAGTTCTCGACTATATTTTATAGAGGTATAGTTTCAATAAGGGGGGCTCATCATTGTTGGAAATTTCATTTTTCTTATTTGATTCAAATCTTTGAATTGTTTTCTTAATTGCATCGAGAAGTGCCTTGTGCCCTTCTCTATGTTTAGTTATTTATCTACATTCTTTTAGTTTAGATTTTAATCTTGTTGGTGTCCACTCTTGCAAGTTTGGATTTTGATCTTGTCGGTGTCCATTCTTTCAAGTTTGGATTTTGTTTCGATTTGTTTCCATTCTTTCATGCATGGATGTTGTTCTTGTGAAGTAAAACACATTCTGTGTTTGACAGTGTGGTCTTATTGATTATTAAATATTCATCATATTTCTTGAGTTTTTTCCCGCTGGTTTTCCATACTACTCTAGGTGTTATTTTATTATAATGATTGGGTCAAACCGAGTTTTTTTAGGTTGTCGTTGGTGGGAGCATGGAGCTTATGGAGAAGAGATGGATGTTCACCCACCGTAGTATTTTTATTTTCCACTTTATTATTATGTATACACATCAGCAATTGTAAGGTAAGGGAGTGATAGCTGTCCAAGTTGATGGGGTTTGTTTTTAATTCTGATATACCATGTATCTTAGAGCGACAACTTTTGTTGTCTTTGTTATATTATATGTTATCGATCTGCTATGAGATTCTATTTCCCCTGTTCATTTTCTTTTTATTTTACCCTGACAAACTGCCTTTCCGGCACTTGGATGCTTGACACATGAATACCATGGATGTATTAGTGGTGACTTTCGAGGGTCAAAAAGGTAGTCGTTAAATTTTCCCTCTCATGAATTGACAAGAGACAACTATATTATTTGGTGGGATTTGAGGTGTGGGAAAAATAAATGGAGCCGATCCTTATCATGTGTTTATGTATATGCATGTGTGTGTGTGTGGTGTGTGTGTTTGTGTTTATATATATATAAATAAATATATATATATATATAATCTTTTGTATGTAACTATTTACTACTGCCAAGAGCTTGTTGTGTAAGAAATGTTCTCATTTTTATTCCCCACGTGCCACATTTATTATCATCATCATTATTATATATAACATAAAAACTAAAAAGTAGGATCTTGAGATACCCGTTAGCCACTTGTGCTTGTCCCCGCTTCTTTTAATGAAAAAGAATGTGTCAGTGTTCGTTACGTGATTTGGATCTCGATCAGTTTATATATATATATATATATAAGGCGTGTGGTTTTTCATCGACTATACCTAGAGTTAACAGCAAAATAGACTGATTGAAAATCCACTTCTCCCTTCTCCATACAAGCTCTGTGGGAATATTAGCTTAGCTCTAGGGTGTACCAGTAGTAGACCAGTAGTTATTCATCCTACTTTTTCATTATGCTCTTGAGCAATCATGGCTGGAAGTATGCAAATCATTTCCACACTTAAGATTATTTAAGTTTTGTCTATATAAGCGGTATCAGAGCCACCTTCATGCTATATTGCTTAGATTCTGTATTATCATAGTCATGTTCTAGTTATGATTATCTGATAAATATGACCTATGTTTTAGTTATTATGTTTTGTTCAAAATGAATATAGTTCATATTAATGTTAAGTCTACACAATAATTACTAGTAGTATAAGTTTTCATGTATGTGTGATATTTGAAGCAAAACATGTGATTAAACTGTATATAAAACCAAAACTCATAGCAATACGAGAAATAATGTATTGATTATAAGATTCATGTAATTACTATTATATAATAGCTCAATATTTTTCTTGTTTTGATATGCTATTTGTCACAGGTTACTATATTTATATTCATTTGTCATTCGGTAGAAATTCATAAAGTCTATACAAATCTTGAAAGAATTACTAATATGTATTTTGTCCTATTAAGTGACAAATATTTTGATTAAGATGTTCCCTGAACCTAATAAAGGAATTACTGGCATGTATTTTATCCTATGATGTGACCTAAAATTGAAGATATAACTTTAAATATTGATATAATTTTATTTCATTCTTTTATAATGTAAGTTGTTTTTTATAGAGTCAAAAGTTTTACATTTTTTCATGCAGATATATCTACTGCGGTTATTTTGATAAAAGTTACAGTAAGCTCATATGTAGTTTCATACATATACAATTCATTTACTGAAATATAAATTGGAAAATTGTCATACTTATGGAAATTATCACTATGCATTATGACTAGCCGCAACATCTTATGTCACGTAGATATTTTGTTTAGCTAAAAGGAATTATATAACTGTATGGTTTGTATTCTCTAGATTGTGATTAAGTCGTTAGAGTAATTGCTTTACCCACATGAACGTAATTATTTGACCAATTTAATTAGAATAAGATGATGATTTAATTATTACGAAATAAAACTCTAGATATCCATAGGTATAGAGTTTTATCTCAAATAATTGGGAAATCACTAGTTTTATTATTAATATTAGGAAAACCTTATACCTTGATGTTACCTATTCCCACAGGAAAGTTTAGAATATGTTTCTCTTTGATTTTAACATTGGGTTAATTAAAAATAAAGTCATTTACTTCGATGTATTAATTGATTACTATGTTGCAGCTAACACTTGTTGTAGCTAATTCTTTTGCCAACGCCTATAAAATTCCTACTATCACTGATGAAAACTATTCCAAATGGTAGGACGAGTTCCTTTTGGTATCAGGGTGTATGGACATTGACCTTGCACTTTCATTGATGAGCCAACCGTGCCCTCAGATCAAGGTACACCTAAGGAAAAGTTGAACTATAAACAGTGGGAGCAATCCAACTGACTAAGTCCAATGTTCATTAAGTCTCATACGAGTTAGAGTAATAGAGGTTCTATTCCACAATGTGACAAGATCAAGGATTACTTGAAAGCCATTGAAGAGCAATTTATCAGCTGCGATAAAACATTGGCTAGCACCCTAATGAGCAAGCTCACTGTGATGAAACATCACAAATCAAGGAGTGTGCATGAGCACATAATGGAAATGAGGGACATTGCTTCTCAGCTTGAGGCATTGGAAGTTGACATTCTAGAATCATTTCTTGTCATTTCATGCTTATTCTCTCCCTTCGGAGTATCGACCTTTCAAATTCTCTTTGTAATGTTTTAAAAACCTAATAGCTCATACTTCTTGGCACCGATGCAAGTCCAAAAGTCACCATAGGCTTTAGATCGGTGTTTCGGGAGGTGCGGGTTGTCACAATTGGTATCATAGTCTAGGTTTAAAATTCCTTAGGGATTAGGGGCGTATTGAGAGAATGCACATGAAAAAAAATTGAATTTTTTTTTCCAAAAAGTTTTTCAAAATGGGTTACCAAAGTGTGTGTGTGTGTATGTATGTATAAATAAAGGCTTTTTAAAAGTCTTATATATGTCTAATACGAATAACTCTTTCTATTATCCATTACAATACTATATGTGGAAATGTTGTTAATAAATTTAAAATCTTGATAGAAAGATAAGCGATCCTGTTGGCTCCGGTGATGCAGCCAATATTCGAGGTGTGAATGTCCCGATTTGGTTCCACTAGTATGTATAAGCAAGAGGTCAAGCCAAGCTTAACCCTAATAGGGGATCCACAAACATGTGCCAGGTATAGTTCCTGCTCAACCACATGCCGTCAATTTTGCCAAGCTATGTAAGGGCTTTGTCATCTAGGAGGGAAGCTGCATATGGGGACCGAGTCGTATGTGGATTCGAGGGCATGCATCTGCACTTGTGTGAGGGTTTTTGGATTAATGGGTCTAGTTAATAAGGTGAGGAGACAGCTTGCTACTTATCATTTACAAGGAAAAACCCTGAATTGGTGGGATGTAGTAGTGGCGAAGACTGATGATGGAGAGATCACTAGAGGGAGTTTAGGAGATGCTTTGAGATGAAGTTTATTTCCAGAGATAAGGAGGGAGTACTTTTGGAGAAGTTCATACACTTGAAGCAGGGAGAGCTGTCGGTGAAGGAGTATGTGAATCGGTTCAATGAGATGGTTAGGTTTAGGGTGAAGCTGATAAATACCCTCACAAGAAAGCTTTAAAGTTTGCAAAAGGGCTGAATCAACCTCTCCAGGATTTGGCACTTAGTCATATTCGATGGATGCAACTTATGAGGGTTTGGTGGAGTTGGCCTTGCTGAATTCTATCTCCATAGAGGAAGTGAAGAATGAGCCCAAGAAGTCTAAAGGGAAGACGCCACAGAAGAATCGACGAAAGGGCAGAGTAGGACCCAAAGGGAAGATTAAGAAGCAAGAGATGTAGTGTAGGAGATGTGGTAAGACGGTGCACTTTGCTAAGAGTGCAAGACGGACATCTCGAAGATCAAGTGTTACAGCTGTAATCAATTGGGGCACATAAGGAGGGAGTGTCCAATACCATAGAAGACCTCTACCCAAGTGGTAGCAACTTATGCACTAGACGTCATTTCCAGCTCGAGTGCGCCGCCAGTAGCGCAAGGGGAAAATGGTCATGACTGAAGGTGTGTTAACTCTATCTGGTTTATCCATTCGTACCTTATTTGACATTGGGGCATCACACCCTTTTGTTTCTAGTAGACTTGTAGATGAGTTACACTTAGACACTAGCATAGTTAAAGACCCTGTAGTTGCATCAAACCCTTTTGGAGGGTCGGCTTATTTGTATATGATATGTAGGGGTTTGAAATTGTTTATTTTGGGGGTTGAGTTCGATTGTGATGCTTTTTTCTTAGGGTTTTTTGGATAATGATGTCGGGGCGATACTTGATTGTGACGGGAAGGATTTTAGGTTGGGCACTTGTAGTGGATGTAGTCTAAAGATTTATTGCAATCCCAAAGGTTCAGTTATGTTGAGTTACCTATATTGTTTAGACCTATCACACAATGAAAGATTTAATTCCTGTAGTTAGAGATTACCTAGATGTCTTTTCTGAGGTTACCGATTTCCCACCACAGAGAGAGATCAAGTTCCAAATTTATCTTGTGGTGAACGCCAGACCCATTGCCTTACTCTTGAGGCATATGGATCTAAAGGAGAGACACGGGTTGAATAAGCAAGTGAATGAGCTGTTGGAGTTCATTAGGAGGAGTATTTCAGAATGAGGAGCACCAGTTGTCTCTACCACCAAGGCAGATGGTTCTCCAAGGCTATGCGTCGATTATCGGGAGCTGAATAAGTTGAAAAGGATGAATTGTTACCTGTTGCCCCATATAGATAATCTCATTGATAAGTTGGTTGGAGCAAAGGTGATCTCATAACTTCATTTAGCTACCGGATTGCATCAGCTGTGTATGGCCGAGGATAGTATTCAGAAGACTGCTTTTCGTACATCCGATGGACTGTGAGTGGTTAGTCATGCCCTTCAGACTGACCAATGCACCCACCTATTTTGTTGATTTGATGAGACGGAATTTAAAAGGGTCGGTTAATAAGTTCATCGTGGTACTTTTGGACAACATATTAGTATATTCGAAAAGCAAGTAGGAACATAGGTTGCATTTGGAAGAATGCTCAGTACACTCCGTGGGAGACATAAGTTGAAGGCGAAGTTTTCTAAGTGTTGCTTTTGACGCAAGGAGGTACGCTTTTTGGGACATGTTGTCTTGTGAAGTGGGCTAGCGGTCGATCCTCGTGAAGTAGCTGCAGTACTGGATTGGCATGTGCTAAATATGTCATGAAAGTGAGGAGTTTCCTTGGTTTGGTGGGCTAGTATTGGAAGTTCATCAAGAACTTTGCTAAATTCTCTTCCCCTCTAACCTGCCTCATCAAGAAGAATTTGGTTTTATCATGAGATGCGAAGTGCGAGGATGCTTTTATCAAGCTGAAGGAGGCATTGACTAGTGCACTTATTCTAGTACTACCCTATGGTACTAAGGCATTCATAGTATATACGGATGCTTGCGATATAGGGTTAGGTACAGTGATGCAAGAGAGGAGATTGGTGAGCTATACTAGTCGGTAGTTGAAAGTCCATGAGAGAAACTATCCTACCCATGATCTTGAGTTGGCAACCATTGTCTTCACACTTAAGTCATGGAGACACTATCTTTTAGAAAGGTGGTTTGAGCTGCACACAGATCATAAGTCTTTGAAGTATTTATTCTCCTAGAAAGATTTGAACTTAAGGCAACAAAGATGGATTGAGTTCTTGGCATTGTATGACTTCAATATCTCCTATACTCCAAGCAATGGAAATGTTGTAGCTAATGCCTTGAGTAGGCTGCATATGGTGTTGAGTCCTTTGTTCTTAGAGTGGAAGCATTTGGAGTTCATTTCTACATTCGATTTTTGAATATTGTCAGTATCACTCCAGGATTTTTAGCAGCCATGGATGTGCAGCCTACACTTATGGATCGCATAGGGTCAAGTTAGAAGCAAGACAAGGAGCTATTGATATTTTTTAGAGGATTAGTATAGGAGAGTGGTAGAGTCATTTGAGGCGTTATGTTGTTGACTCAAAAGGATGGTTATAGAGAGATGGTAGATTGTGTGTTCCTTATTATGGATTCGATTGACATGGTACTGGCCAAGTCTCATCGTTTGAGGATGAACATTCATCCTGGCGGAGACAAAATGTACCATGATAAGAAGAGGGTCTTTTATTATCTGGGTATGAAGAAGCATGTGGAGGAGTATGTGGCTCGATGTATGACTTTCCAGAGGGTAAAAGCAGAGTAGAAGAAGTCGGGAGGATTGTTGCAACCGTTGGATATTCCTCAGTGCAAGTGGGAGAGTATTTCAATGGACTTCATAACGTACTATCTAGGAGTGGGAGGGAGAATAATAGTATTTGGGTCATAGTCGACAAACAAACCAAATGTGCTCATTTTATTCCAGTTAAGAGTACGAGGACTCTTGCGTCTTTGGCGACACTTTACGTGAGAGATATAGTTAGATTACATGGAGTACCTTCTAACATCGTGAGCGTCCGAGATCCACTTTTCACCGGTGAGTTTTGGAGGAGTCTTCAGGGGAGTTAGATATGGAATTAAGTTTGAGTACCGCTTATCACCCATAGACGGATGGACAGACAGAAAGGGTGAACGGGGTGTTGGAGGACTTACTTCAGATGTGTATCTTGGGTTTTGGAGGCTTTTGGAAGGACAACTTGCTATTAGTGGAGTTTACTTATAATGACATCTATCATGCAAGTATTGGGATGGCACCATTGGAGGCGTTGTGTGAGAGGCCTTATAGATCACCGTCGTGTTGGTGGGACATTACAGATAGGATTATTCTTGGACCGGTAGTAAGGGAGACATCAGAGAAGGTAGACTTGATCCGTAGGAAGATGAAAATCGTACAGGATAAGCAAAAGTCCTAAGTTGACAGGAGATGTACGGAGTTGGAGTTTGTAGTGGGTGACATGGTTTTTGTAAAAGTCCCACCGCTTAGGCATGTTATATGATTTGGTAGTTCGAGGAAGTTAGTGTCGATGTTTGTAGGGCCTTTTTCGGTCACTAGTACTGTAGGGAAGTTAGCTTATAAGGTGAAGCTTCCTGAGAAGTTAGCGAGAGTACAAGATGTTTTCCTTATGTCATACTTGCGAAAGTGTCTACATGATACGACAACCGTAGTCGAGCCGATTCAGCTAGAAGAGGTGGAAGTAGAGAGGGAGTCACTTGTTCACCATGTATCCACTTGTTTTCCGAAGTGACTTCACAACAAAGTTATCAAGCTTTTTAAGATCCAGTGAGGAGATGATCTAGCAAGAGTACATGGGAGCCCGAGGAGAAGATCCGAGCTACCCATCCACAACTCTTTTCTAGTATGTTTCCAATTCAGTCTAATAGAAATAGACTACTTAGATGTTAGGTTCTAGCTTAGTATACTCCATAGGTTAGGACCATTGGATGCTAGGATTGGTTATGAACGTGCTATTAGGAAATGTTTTGAACGATGGATGCTAATGGAAGTATTTTTTTGTAGATCTTTGCACGTTTAGAGAAAATATATTCTCAAGTTCACATGCACTCACACCATCACTTGTTCATTTACTAAGTTATATGCATATGGTTGCTACATATGGATTGGATGGTTGCGCATACATGTAGAATTGCCAGTATATTTACATAGCATATTTCATACATATTGGATACATGGCATAAGCATGTGCACTTGAGGAGGTCAACTAGATCAAGAGACCGCTTAATCTTTGCATTAGTATAGGTTCATATGCATTCCATACCTATACATACTTATATTGCATTAGAATTTTAGTTAAGGATAACGATTGTCAATGTTTGATGGATGATTATATGGTTGAAGTTATTAATTTCTGTACGTACGAGTTACATTTTCCCATCCTTAGAGATTTCAGGGACGAACTCCTTTAAAGGAGAGATAATGTAACACCCTGAAAATTTAAGCATGAAATTTAAATAAAATAACTAAATTTAAATATAACAAGACTCAATAGGAGTTAACCGGGTTTTTAACCCATCAAAATTCAATAGGAGTTAGAACATTCCGACTATGCTAGAATAACTCGAGACTCAATCAAAACAACCAAGCGAACAAGTCAATGAGACTTGAGGAAAATCAACCAATAAAATACTAAATAGATGGATCGCTAGCGATCCATCACCCATGGATCATGAGTTGCCCATACCTCTTGCACCATGATTCATTACAATTTCTAAGAATGTTTGCCAAGTTTCATTGCATTCCAAACAATCTAGCTCAAGAAGTAAAGACTCATCTGATTCAAGCTATTTGACCAAAAGCAGCTAACTTAAAATGGACCTAAAGAACTCATAAGGAATCAGATTGACTTAAAATTTTGGGAGAACACTTAGAAGACATAAAAGAAGGCTCACAAAAAAATTGGGATCGTTTGGATGTTGTTTGAAGGATCGCTAGGGACCTAACTAGATGGATTGCTAACGATCCATATAGATTGAGCCCTACCACCTAAATTTTTTAGGGTAGGTCACACACACCCTCTAGAGTGTACCTACAAAGTTTCATCTGGTTCGTTAAGTTTTGAGCAAGTTATGGATGATTCTTCTGGACCAGATGACCCATGAAGACATATGATCAAACAAACACCAAACGACTTGATATTTGGACAGGGTATTCAAATAGATGAAAGGAAGGCAACCTAAAAGGGTAGACCCAAAAATAGTCCAAGGGCATGGATCGCTAGCGATCCATCACCCATAGATTGCTAGCAATCCATTTTTTGGGTTAACATTTTGCTGCTTTCACTAAGAGTCTTGAACGAGATTTGAAGAATTGAAGTTTGAATCTAAGATTTAGAGAAGATGAGTAGGCTAATACTAGATCAAGAGCAGTAGCAAGTCAACCAGAGCCTGCGGGCAGCCAAGAGGTGTCCTTAAATTCTCATCAACCCAATTATGTGATTAGAGAGGAGATGGAAAGGATGATGAAAGAGATGCAGGATGGAATCTTAGCTAGACAATAGGAGATGATGGATGGCTTCTTCCAGAGGATGGAGCAGCAAGGGATGGCTAGATCTGCAGGGAATTGGAATCAAACTCCAAGAAACAACGCAGGAGCTGCCGGAGTAGGATTGGAATAAGATGGAGTCTTGCCCCCACGCCCAGAGCAACTGATACTTAGGGGAAATGCTAGAATTGATAGAGTTAGGGGTGTGCCCTAGGGGCAATTCTGTAGCTTATTGTAAATTAATAACTCTGAAATCAATTCTCATTTGAAATAAAGGTGTTTCTTCTTTCTGTTATATATTTGTTATAATATGTTATAAATAATTAAATGTTTAATTAAAATATATCTAATAGAAAACCATAAATGGTATGTTTTTGTGATATTAGTTACAAAGTGTTATAACCCTGAGTAATTTATCACAATAAAATTAAATATACCATTTTAAATGTTCCTAGTCAAGATGCATCGAGACTGGATATCGATGTATCTGTTGAGACTAGAGTTTGTAACGCTCTCCAATGTTAGGCAGTATATTACTCATGACTACTAGGGGTACCTAAGGGTTATGTACTAATAGTTATTGGATAACTATGGAACGACTCATTCGATAGTTTTTTATTGGTTAATATTACTAAGGTAAAAACAGAAAATATCGATGTGAATAATTTACACTATTCTTTTGACCTGAGAATAGTGTGAATCTTTAATATAAAAGCTCCACTTTGATTATAGTAAAACCATGGCATAGCGTCCATCGAGTGACTATAGTTGGGTCGAGTGGAAGTATTGGAAGTGAAGCATTATTCAAGAGAGGATTCGTCTACTCGGTTATATGGGGTTAGTATCACGGTCAACTCAAGTCAAACCAAAGTCAAAATCTCTAGCTAGAGTAGTATGATTAATAATAATTATTATTATTGAACCAATGACTTTATGTTTGGACTATAGAGTTGAATGTGGACGATGTTGTAATTTTGACCATTACCAAATTCAATAACTCCAAAGTGATATATTTTTGACGAAGAGAATTGATGTAAATAATTGTCACAACTGGGTAACGCTTATTAAATTAAAATGATATTTTTTTCATATAATGAGTAAGTGATAAGTTTGGCCATATTATCACACCACCTGCTAAGTGAAGTGTGAACGTTCGAATAGTTCGACGTTAATTGCTGACCGAATTTACACTCAAGAGCCACACTACCGAATCGATGAATTCTATTAAGATCGAATGATTTAATTAGTTTATAGTTGTTATAAATTGATTAAATTAATTAATATTTATGAAATATTAATGATAAACATTTGGATATGATTTGAGAAATAATTTTGTTGCATTTATGTATAAAAGGTTATAAATATGTTGATCGATATCAAATATCGACAACAAATTTAGTTGAATATAATTATGTATATTTAAATTGGATTAAATGGGCTCATAATCCATGAATTTTAGAGGTGAAAATCATTGGTTTTGATAGAGGAAGGGGCGGCTACTATGCATGAGATTAGTGTTTTGAGATGTGTGGTTGAGATCGTTATTTGCTCTCTTATCCTACCCATATAAAGCTAATCTCAAAACGCTAGTCAAAAGTTAATTCATTTTTGAGCCGCCACTTTCTTCTTCTTCTTCCTTATTTTAATGGCAGCAACTATCCTCTAAATCATCCCCAAAATTCTCAAATCCAAATTCAAATTAAAAATACTAATTTGTAGTAGAAGGTCCCCAATCCCGAATTAGCAACCTAGAGGATTGAGAATTGTTCTAAGAAGAGAAATCATTATTCAACGTGGACTCAAATGCTTCATTAGAAGATAAAATTTCATTTATTATTATTGTTTTGATTTCAAGTTTATCATATAAAAGTTGATTTACATACAAATAAATTCAGATCTGTTTATTATTTAGATTATGTGAGACTTTTGTAGGTACATGTGTTTGTTACAATTGTATTGGTTATATGCTTGTTGTAACATGTTATTTTTGATTTGTTGTTGAATTAATTTTATGAAAAAAAATTAAATTTGATTTATATCAATATATATATATATATATGTATGTATGTATGTATGTATGTATGTATGTATGTATGTATGTATGTATTAAATATATACAAATCTTCAAATTGTCAATATGTATAATTGTATATCGTAC
This sequence comes from Allium fistulosum, assembly GCA_030737815.1. Lineage (NCBI taxonomy): Eukaryota > Viridiplantae > Streptophyta > Magnoliopsida > Asparagales > Amaryllidaceae > Allium > Allium fistulosum. Next base: position 725,343,558 of record CM060901.1, read on the forward strand.
ATATTTAATCAAAAAAATTACTTATGATGATTTATACCTATTATTAATCATAAAATATAAAAATATTTTATTAAATATGTATATACATATTTTTTTATTATTTAATGATTTTATGAATTGTTTATTATGTACAAAATAACTAATGGTTCAAAATTTCAATTTTATAGTTTATTTATTTGCTACAGCATGTGAGAGGTTTGCTGTAATATTTTCATATTTTTTAAATTTAATTTAATATTTTTTTAAATTAATTTACTTTCCACCTGCAAACAATCATTTAATTAGAAATATAATTTCAATCGATAAAATTCTAGAAATTTTTCTTAAGCCTTAAATATCTCAGGTATCTTCAAAAAAAAATTCTTATTTTTATAACTTCATTTAATGTATTTTTTTATTAATTTATTTTCGACGTGCAACTAATTATTTAATTAAAATATAATTTCAGTTGAGAAAATTCCAGATATTTTTTCCAGGCCCAAAATATATCTGAGGTACTTTCTAAAAAAGGTTTAGAATTTTTTAACTTGAGTTTATATTCTTAAGAATTAATTTGATTACAGGCTATTATTAATTATTTAATAATATTATTTTAATCGAGATAATTCCATAAATTAATATTAAGCCCAAAATGTGTTTGAAGATTTTCTAAAATTATAAAACTTGTATTTTTTCCATATAATTGTTTTACATTAATTTATTATGGAAGAAACTGTTTTATTTAATAATATATATATATATTCATTTACATATATTAGTATCATGTTTTGACATATTTTACAAGCACATATTTGAATAAACTAAAGTACACATAAAATGAGTTAATGTGTCCGTTGCAATGTAAATCACAACATCTATATACATGCACGTTATACCCTTTACGGATATGATGTTACACATGCACGCACATATATATGTATATATGTATATGTATATGTATATGATAAGTATATATATATATATATATGTATACTTATATAAATAAATAAAACCAAATTTAGTAAATTTGAAACTATAATTTGTACAGTCAGAATACATATTGACATAGTAATAAAACTTGCATGAATCACTTATTAGTTAATGACATTTAATGAATCAATCAATTCAACTTAAAGAGAGAAAATCAAAGGTTTCTCTCTCCATTTAATACAACTAATGCTCTCAATTAATTCTTGTTTTAGGGAAAGAAATGAAAGGTTTCGTTCCCTATACATTATTTCTTGTAAATAAATGTTAAGGTGTATTTGATACACTATACGTTTGAAATTAAATTTATTTAAACTTCCCTTTAACTATTTTAAATAGAATACATGATTTTTTTAAACCAGATTTAGAAAATTTTTAAATGAAATTTAGCTTCCTAGGCCTATTAAAGATCCAAAATGGATTTTTTTTTAAATTCAACCATTTCTTTCGCTGGGCTGGCCCAGTTCCTTCAATGGTCAGAGCCTAATAGCATATGCGGTCTAAATTAGTCATATTAAGGCTAACTAATTAAGCTTGTCCACTTAGTACGGTGTCTAGAAATGTAAAGTCTAGGATTGAAAATGGATAATCAAGTACCCTGTCCTACCTGGTTACCAGCCTGGCCTAAAAGGTGAAGTGATCCCAAAGGTTGCCCCTAATAGAAAAGGTCCAACTTGAATTGGGCCTTAGACTAATTTTCAAAGTCATTTTGAAAATTAGAGTTAAGGATTTTAAATTTAAAATGAAATATGTTTAGTATAAAAGTTATAATATAACATAATTTTTCAAAATATTTGAAAAAAAATCACATTAATTACAAATTAAAATTTTATATAATAAGATTAATAAAATTAAATTAATTAAACAAGTTAATTAATTAATGAACATGTGCATGTATTATATATTGAGGTATATGTTATGTTGTTTTAAATTGGTTAAAATAACATAATTATACATGTATGTGTATGAATTGAAGTTTGAAATTAATATAATTAAATTAAATTAGTTTAATTAAATAAGTTAATTAAAAGATTAATTAAGTAAATTACATATGTATGTGATACATGTGTTATACTATAATAGTTATAAGTATAATTATCCATGGATATAAATGTTATATTAATGTCAAATTAATTAAAGTGTTAATCAATGAAATTAATTAAATACAAGTTAATTAATATAAACTAAAGGTGGAACCTAAAAGAAACCCACAATAGACTAAGAAATAAATATATATGTAATCGTACGTATATCGTGATTCCAGATGTGTTTGATACTTGAATCACGAGGGTAGTTCATAAGAATTACATTATTTCATACGTCGATATCAATCAATTTAATGTTGTCCTCTACCATATGTATGTATGTATGTATGTATGTATATTAATAAATTACTTGCATATTCCTTAGTTGATGAGCAAACTCAAGCAAGGGATGTTATGTGTAGTATTATTAATATATTGAATAGATGAGGTAAGATAATTATATGTATTTATTGAGCAAACTCAAGGTACATATATTATACTTAGGCCATCACGATATGGTATGTATGAGTGAATAATTTTCATTTTGATTTGTTGAGCAAACTCAAGGTCGAAGTGAAATTAGGATAAGGCACCAAGGGTTAGGAGTTGTATATGATACAACCGATAAGGAGTTATCCATCGTCTGTGGAGCTATGACTTGTTGAGCAAACTCAAGGTTAGAATTCCAAGACGGACGAGTCCTAACACATACTAGTGAAGTCAAAAGACTTATATGTTTTGAGTTAGGGTTTAGAAAAACATAAAAGACTAGTGGGAGCTTATTAGTAAAATGAAACATAAAGTTTAACCCTACTAATATTATAAGAACGTCCACTATGATTTATCCTAATAATCTACCACTTAAACTTGCAAAAAATGTTAACTCCAAAACTGTTTTCTAAAAGCGACAAGTTCACTGGACCTAACTATACAGACTGGCTAAAATCAATTAAGATAGCGTTAACTTACGAGTGCCTTTGGACTTCTGTTATATGTGAACCTAAAACTGAACCCGCTAATGACGCAGACCTGAAGAACAACTTGCTTATTTAAAGTGGCAATCAGACCTAGAAATCGCCCAAGTTTTCGTGTTGTCCATCTTAGAAAAACCATTGCAAAGGAAACACAAGAACATGTTTGTCCATAAGATTTTTAATAGTCTAAAGCTCTTTTTGGTGAACATTCATGTTCCGCAAGGTATGAACTTTCAAAGAAACCGTTCAATACCAAAATGACAAAGGGATAGAAAGTGGACAATTACGTTCTAATGATGAAAGGCTATATTGATAGACTTGCACAATTAGACGTAGAAATAAGCAACGAAATGCAAGTAGACTTGATCCTTGGTTCTCTCACTTATCAGTATGACTCGTTCATATTGAATTACAACATAAACCAACTAAATGTGAATATCATGGAGCTCCTCAATATGTTGAGGTCGGCTGAGTCTACATCTAAGGGTCAAGGTGCCATACTTGCTGTGAAAGGTAATCCATCATCTTTGAAAGGTTCGAAGAAGCGGAAAAGAGATGGTAACAAAAAGAAAAGTAAGAAGATCGATGACAAGGGTGAATGTCACCACTGTCACAAGAAAAGTCACTAGAAAAGGAACTATCCTAAGTACTTAAAGATTGTTAGGGAAAGGAAAAAGAATGATTCTGCGGCTCCATCAGGTACATTTATAGTTCAAAACTGTTTTGCAATCAATAAAATATTTTGAGTTTTAGATACTGGAGCTGAAACTCATATATATAATTTGTTATAGGGGCTTAGGAACTGGCGCCACATGGAAAAGGGAGAAATGAGCCTCCAAGTTGCTAAATGATCTATTGTAGATGCAATGGCAGTAGGAGATTATCATTTAGTTTTGCTTAGTGGTGTAGTATTGATATTAAATAATTGCTATTTTGTGAAAGACTTTATTTGTGGAATTGTATCTATTTCTGGATTGTCTGAGACTGGATATGTTTCTCATTATGCAAATAATGTTATGAACATTAGTTTGAATGGAAATAAGATTTATGTCGGTGTTCTTGAAAATGGAATTTATGTGACCAATACTAATTATGTGTGTTCTTTGAATAAATCTTCTAACAATATAAATGAAAATTATCTCCGGCACTGTAGGCTAGGTCATATCAATGAGAAACGACTTCACAAATTGAAAACTGAAGGTTTTCTTCCGTCACTTGATTCTGAATCATTTGATACCTGTGAGTCGTGTCTCAAAGGTAAAATAACCAAGCACCCCTTCGAGCTGATACATAGTGATGTATGTGGCACAATGCCTATAGTTACCAAAGATGATAGTTCTTACTTTGTTACATTCGCTAATGATTTCTCATGACTAGGATATATATATCTTATGAAGAACAAATCCGACTTCTATGAGAAGTTTGCTGAGTACAAAATTGTAGTAGAAAATCAAACGGGCCATAAGATTAAATTTCATCAATCAGATCAAGGAGGTGAGTATGTTGGACAGGATTTCCAACAATACTTAAAAGATAATGGGATTATCTCTCAGGCTACTCCACCCTATACTCAGCAACACAATGGTGTGTCGGAGCGAAGGAATCAAACCCTATTACATATGGTTTGTTCCATGATGAGTAAGGCTGAATTATCTCTGCCCTATTGGGGATATGCGCTAGAAATAGCAACACATATGTTGAACTTGTCACCCACTAAATCTGTGCCCAAAACACCATATGAGATGTGGTCTGGTAAGAAACCCCAACTCAAATATTTAAAAGAATGGGATTGTCTGGCGCACGTTAAGAACGTTGGTCCGAATAAACTAGAGGCAAGATCGGTACTGTGTAAGTTTATTGGGAATTACAAAAAATCGATGGGATATATATTCTACAATATCAAGGAACAAAAGGTCATTGTTTCTCCATACGCTGTTTTTTATTAAAAGAAATTAACGGCGAAGTTGTAGACTTGGATGAAATCCGAGAAACTAACACTGAGGCCGAAACAGTTGGAGAATCACCCGTATACGAAAACACGCAATCTATTAGAAGGTCTAGTAGGGAATCTCGTGCACCAGAGAGATACTGCAGTTTTCTCGTGGATGGCAAAAGGAGGACCGTGCCTTAGATGATGACACTCCTTAGACTTTCCAACAAGCATGACAAAGTAAAGACTCTGCACTCTGGCTTGAAGCTATGAAATCTGAAATGGACTCCATGTACGAAAACAAACTTTGGACTTTGTTGGACATACCCGAAGGGGTAAAACCCATCGGCTGCAAATGGATTTTTAAGAGAAAACTAAATGCAGATGGAGAAGTGAAGACTTATAAGGCAAGACTAGTTGTGAAAGGATTTTGTCAAATTCAATGTGTTGATTATAACGAAACCTTTTCACCAGTAGCCATGCTTAATTCAATTCGGATTATGCTAGCCATTGCTGATTCTATTCCTACAAAATATGGCAAATGTATGTAAAGACGGCTTTTCTAAATGGTGATTTAGAAAAAACTGTTTATACGTCGCGGCCAAAGGGTTTTGTGGTCAATGGGAGTGAAGGCAAAGCTTGCAAGTTGTCAAATTCCATTTATGGACTCAAACAAGCTTCAAGAAGTTGGAACAAGTATTTTGATAAAGTAATCAAACAGTTTGGTTTTTATCAGAACACAGAGGAAGCGTGCATATACAAAAAGGAATAGGGCAATGCTATTGGTTTTCTTAGTACCCTATATCAATGATCTATTGATTGGCAATGACACTTCATTATTGCAATCAGCGAAAGCTTGGCTTTTCAAAAACTTCTCCATGAAGGATTTGGGAGAAGCATGTTATATACTTGGTATAAAAATCTATAGAGATAGATCTAAGAGGCTGTTGGGATTGTCTCAATCCCTATACATCCTGTACATAGACACCATACTAAAAAGGTTTAGTATGGAGAACTCCAAGCGTGGAAGTGTGCCAATGCAATCTGGAATCGTTATTTTTGAAAAGGATGTTTCTTATACCGATGAGGAGAAAGAGCATATGAAGAGGATTCCCTATGCTTCAGCCATTGGATCCATAATGTATGCCATGCTGTGTACTAGACCGGATGTGGCATATGCATTAGGATGCGTAAGCCGATACCAGTCTAATCCCCAAGAAAAACATTGGACTGCTGTAAAATGTATACTTAAGTATTTGAGAAATACTAAGGACTTATTCCTTATATATGGGAATGGTGACCTCATTATGAAGGGTTATACGGATTCGAGATTTTAAAGTGATATAGATGATAGTAAATTGTGTCCGTCTATGTCTTTACATTGAATGGTGGAGCTGTTAGCTGGAAAAGTTCCAAGCAAGAAACAGTTGTTGATTCCACGATAGAGGCCGAGTACATCGCCCTCAATGAAGCAGTAAAAGAAACAGTTTGGATGCGCAAATTTTTAAGTGAGCTCAGAGTGATTCCCGATACTGGGAATCCTATGGCATTGTTTTGTAACAACAACGTGGCATTGTTTTATGATTTATTAAAAATAAAAATTTAACTGGAAAATTATTCAAAAAATTTCGCAACCTTTCATTCATGATCCTAGAATTTTTGAAATTTTAAAATTTGAATTTTTAATAATATATTATTTTATAATAAATAATTATTGCCGAAATCAATGTATTTGTTTTTAAAAATAATAATCCAACTTTGAAAAATCTCCAGATTTTTTCTGAGCTCTATTTTATGATCCTAGATTTTCTAAAATTGTAAAATTTGAATTTTCATCAATAGATTATTTTGTAGGTAATTATTTATGGATGAAAACATTATTTTATTCATGATATATACAAATTAAAATACTAAAATTAATATGTTTGCAAAACTAAGTTAATTTTGAATTATAAATAATTTTGAATAATTGTTCTCTCTCTTTCTATATATATATATATATCTATATATAAATGTTTTATGCTCATATATAATATATAATATATATACACACACACACATGTGTGTGTGTATTTTGTAACACATATACATGCACATATTTGGACAACATACATGACATACAAAATAAGCTAATATGTCTGCGATGTAAATCCCAACATCTACATATCCCAACATCTACATATGGGCATATTATACCTTTCATGGATTATTATGTTACACATGCACTCACACATATATGTATATGATACATTTATGTATAAACTAAATCAAATAAAATTAATTTCATATCTTAATATATTTGAATTTAAATAAAATAATTGATTTTATTTAAATGAAATTTAGAAATGTTCTAATTCAGTTAGACTTCATGGCCCAATAAAAGATCCAATAGGGTAAATTTTTTGAAATTCACCGATAACTTCAACTACGGGCTAGTCCAGTTCCAACAATGAGTATCAGAGCCCAATAGCCTATGCGGTCTAAATTAGTCATATTAAGGCTAACTAATTAAGCTTGCCCACTTAGTACGGTGTCTAGAAAGGTAATGTCTATGATTGAAATTAGGTAATCAAGTACCATGTCCTACCTGGTTACCGGCCTGGCCCGAAAGGTAAAGTGAGCCCAAAGGTTGCTCCTAATAGAAAAGGCCCAACTTAATTTGGACCTTGGGCTAATTTTCAAAATCGTTTTGAAAATTAATGTTAAATATTTTAAATTTAATAGTTAAATTTAAAATAAAACAAGTTTGTTATAAAAATTATAATAATACATAAGTTTTCAAAATGTTTGAAAGGATAATGATATTTTCAAAATGTTTGAAAATATTTATATAATAATTTCAAATTTTAAATTTATTAATAAGATTAATAAAATAAATAAATTAAATATGTTAATTAATTAATGCATATATGCATGTATTACATATGTTGATATATGTTATGTTATTTTAAAATGTTTAAGATAACATAAGTATACGTGTATGTATACAAGATAAATTTTGAAATTAATAAATTTTAATAAAAATTGTTTAATTAAATAAATTAATTAAAGGTTAATTAATTAAATAAAATACACATATATATGATATATGTGTGTTACACTATAAAGATTATAGTATACACTATAAATGTTATAGTAGATCTGTCCAATATAAAAGTTATATTGGAATACTAATTTAAAATTAATTAAAGAGTTAATTGATTAAAATTAATTAGATAATATTTAATTAATGATATATTATACGTAAGACTATCATATAAGTAATATGAAATATAAAAGTTATATAACAATAAAACTTATATGATATGTGTATAAACTAAATGTGGAATATTAAAGAAACTCAAATAGACTTGAGAAATAAATACATATGTAAATGTACATATACCATGATTTCTGATGTGTTTGACACTTGAATCGCTAGGGTATTTCATAATAAATATATTATTCTATAAGTCGATATCACTCAATATATATATTGAAGATTATGAATCTTCAATATAATGTTGTCCTCTATCATATATATTAATAAACTACTTACATACTCCTTTGTTGTTGAGCAAACTCAAGCTAGGGATGTTATGCATAGTATTATTAATATATTGAACAGATGAGGTAAGATAACTATATGTATTTGTTGAGCAAACTCAAGGTATATATATTGTACTTAGGCCCTCATGATATGGTAGGTATGAGTGAATAATCTCTTTCGATTTGTTGAGCAAACTCAAGGTCGAAATGAGATTAGAACAAGTAAAAATGGGTTAGGAGTTGTATATGATACAACCGATAAGGAGTTATCCATCGTTTGTGGGGCTATGATTTGTTGAGCAAACTCAAGGTCAGAATACCAAAACAAACGAGTCCTAACACCTACTAGTGAAGTTATAAGACTTCTATGTTTAATCTTAGGGTTTGGAGAAATATAAAAGACTAGTGGGAGCCTTATTAGAAAAATGAAATGGTAACATTTAACCTTTCTAATATTGTAAGAACATATGCTATATAATGTTATAATTATCTACGATGATAAATTTGTTCATTTAATATGATTGATAAAATGTTTGTCAATTAACATATATAAACAAACTGAATTGAAAGTTGACAAATAGAAATGTAATATATACTTACTAATAATTCTAATTGCATGTTATATAATGTTTCTATGCCTATGCAAGTGCCCAATTTCAACTACTTAATACGTTCGTAAGTTGGTCACTTATATGTTTATTTGGTTTAGACCGTGTATTGCATTTTATGAGTTTTGAACTCTAAATGCAATTCAAGACTATGAATATTTGATCCATGTACTTTCACATATAAATGTTATATGGTGAACAATCATAGTTTGTGGGGTACAATATTTTGATAAAGTAAATTCATTCGAAGTAAGCCAATAAACAGTATTTTAAGATCATGTATTCAACCTGAATGATTTCAAAAGGATCGTATTGTTTTAATGTAACACAAGACCATAAACTACAAGATACATCTAAGAACTCGATCATTGAAATGTCATCTTGATCGGTTTACATAAAGTGCAACATATTTGATGTCTTAAATGTTAAGAATAATCGAATGCGCTTTTGTAAAAGGTTTGTTATGATATTGTAGTAAGGTTTTCTTTTGAATAGTTTAACCATTTAAAAGAAAAACGAATGTATAAGAATAGATGTAATTTAAGGTAAAGTTGGAATGAAGAGAATGAATAGTCACTTCTGCTTCATAGAGAAACATTGGAAACAAGAATTGTAATACTAATTGATACTTAATATTGGAATATTAAATATGATTTTTATTCCGAAATGTATTTTCATATAGAAAATTATTTTCTATAACATTTATTTCTTTGAGTTCAAGATATTTGATCAAAGAACTCTCCAATGTAAACTATTTGCAGCATATGAAATAAGTAAACAATATTAAGTGAATGGTGGACCTCTAAATTTAGTATGATATTATAGTAATGGCGGAAATAGTGGGAGCATGCCATATAGCACCTAATGATTGCATCAAATTACGAAAATTGTTTTCGTAAAATGTAACGAACATTATTTGTGAAATAATGTTTATTTTTGGTATTGACTGAAAAATAGATATAACTATATTTCAATATGAGTATTATGAATATTCATTATGAAATAGAACTATATTATGGATTTTTTTTTCATAGTAAAAGTGATGCAACAAAAAAAATACATATGTGTCTAATATTATTTACAGTTGATTTTGGAATTATAGACTAAGCCATAGTTTTGAGAAATAATTTTACTATATGATTATGAATCATATGATACAGGTTAATTATATCTCAAACAATTAATGGATATGCACCCATTCAGTGGGAGCATCATAGGAGTTGATGAACACTTTGAATTAATATATATTGATGTATGCAATCAGAAGTCTATTAATACCAAAAGGGTTCCACATACTTTGTTATATTCATCGATGATTTATTACCAACATGTACATATGTATTGGATACACATGTAGTAAGTTTATGATAAAATCATAGAATATAAAAGAAAATTGAATAAAATAACATGCAATAGAATAAAATGATTTGATTTGGTCGAATAAGTGAGTATATTGGAAAGAGTTCCAAATGTACCTAAAAATGAATATAGATTCAATATAAAAAGTCACTCTTCTATGTGATACATATTGATGCATCGATAAGGAGTAATCAGACATTGTTGGACAATTTACGATTAATTGTGAGTGAAGTTGAGTTAGTTTCTTTCTATAAGGTCATGTACTTAAGATTAGTACACAAGGTTGATATTATTTCATCTAAACAATAGTTTACAAAATCATACAAGATAAGGGTTTATAAGACATCCCAACATATCCTAAGCCAAAGAGTTGGCAAGTTGTGCGAGTTGAAAGATTGCACATAATAATTGTTCATTAGGGATCTTGTATCAATCTCCAAAAAGTTATTTTTGGAAAGATCTATCATAAAATGGCATATTTATGTTTTAAACACAATTTTTGTGAACTAAAATCAGTTTTATAAATAAAAAGGTTCATAAAGCATTTATGAATCCCTATTCTATTTGCATTAAGAAACAATTGTTGTTTCAAGATATATCAACTTCATTTTGATGGAATTTCTTTGAGAAATTTTTGGTAGTTAAATGGAATTGGATCTGATCCAAAGATAGAACTGATTATATGAGATGAAGTGAAATTAACTAACCTAAATGAATACATAGCATTAGAATGTCTAATAAGTATTCTCGTAAATCGAAGAGAAACTATGAGTTTCTTATTAATGTCGAAAATATACATTACCCTCGGTTGTTCAATTAAACCATTAAGATTGTTGACTCTATATGGTATGATGCGCAAATCTGGAAGAATTCCAAGTACGTTGTCAAAATATGATTTTAGTAGTCGTAACCAAAGAGATGTGATCCATCGGCCGAGATTATGTCTTTATTGGAAAGACTGGTGTGGTTGAAATTAAATGAGCAATGTTGATAATAATGTCACAAATTTCAATTACTAAAATTAGCATAACAAATTCGGTATTCAACATGCTCAAGTTAATTCAAATTTACTCACAAAATTATCACTCGATAAGACTTAGTGTTTGGCACTTATGTATTGAAACAGAAAATTCTAAATAATGATTTAGAGTAAGCCGTTTACACATATTAACCAAAAATGCCTCGAAGTCAGTGGGAGCGATATTGGGTTTGTCAGTCTTTGGATATGATCCAAGAAATGATACGAATGTATCATTTTATAAGCATCAAGATTGAATAAGTATTTTGATAGAAATATCAAATAGTTTGATTTTCAATCAAAGTGTAGAGGAAGCGTGTGTTCATAAGAAAGAACGTTAAAAGGTACATTGATATTTCTAAACTATAAGTAAACAACACATTGTTGATTTTAACAGTATGCTTGTATAAAAATCATAGTTGTTTTAATACTCAATTTGGATTGTAAATGATGTCTTTTATGGTGAGTATAAAAGATATAGGGATTGTCCCAAAACGATATACATGAGCACCCTATTAAAAAGAGAACATGTAAGTTGGATTCCTTATGCATTAGCAATAGGAATTATCATACAGATAATTTTGTGTATGATATTTGTTTTCTTTATGTATTTGATACATGGAGCAAATATAAAATCGAAATTGATATCACTAAATGGTTGTTTGAGGTGTTCTCGCGTATTTATGAAATACTAGAGAATTGTTTATAGAAACAACGAACTCGTTATGATGGAACGATTGGACACAAACTTTTATAAGTGATATTGAGTATAACATGTCAATGATAAAATTCAAGTTAAAATCTTTAATTTGAAAATGTTTCGAAATAAAAGTGATTGTGGTCGATTCAACGAAATGTTGAGAATATTAACTTGAATAGCGCTATAATAAACCAATGTATATAGATATAAATGCACAAATTTATAATTGAGCCAAGGTGATTCCAAATGTTGAGAATCCCATAATATTGTTATAAGATAACAATGTCATGAAATTGGTTATGATAGAACTTAAAGCCCACTCGAAGTCGAAAGACATACTTTGAATTGTTCCACATGATAAAGGGAGTTTATCAGTGTCAGAGAGAGTTGATCGACAAAGTAGATAATTAAAACATAATAACATACCCATTCACGAAGGGACTGACCTAAATGGTTTTGAGAAAACTGATTGGAGAAGTTGGAATTAGATTCCACAATTGACACGAAGTGCAAGTAGGAGATTGATAGAGTTAGAGGTATGCCCTAGGGGCAATTATGTAATTTGTTACATATATCTAACTCGTTGACTAATCTTGTTCAAAATAAAAGGTATTTTCTTCCTATTATATACTTGATATAATGTGATTATATTAATTAATTAACTTAATTAAAAGTATATTTAATAGAAAAATCCATAAATGGTATATTTTGTAATAGTAGTAATAAAGTGTTGTAACCGTGAGTAATTTATCACAACGAAACAAATATACCATTTTAAATGTTCCTAGTCAAGATGCATTGAGACTGGATATCGATGTATCCGTTGAGACTGGAGTACGTAACGCTCTCTAAATGTTGGGCAGTGTATTACTCATGACTGCTGGGGGCACCTAGGGGTTACGTACTAATAGTTATTGGATGACCATAGAATGACTCACTCGATAGTTTTCTGTTGGTTAATATAACTAAGGTCAAACAGAAAATATCAATGTGACTCATTTACATAGTTCTCTCGACTTGAGAATACTGTGGATCTTCAATATGAAAGATCCGCTTTGATTACAACCAAATCATGGCATGGCTTCCATCGAGTGACTATAGTTGGGTCGAGTGAAAGTATTGGAAGTGAAGCACTATTCAAGAGAGGATTTGTCTCCTCAGTTATATGCGGTTAGTATCACAATCAACTCAAGTCAACTCAAAGTCAAAGTCTCTGGCCGGAGCATTTCGGTTAATAATAATTGTTATTATTGAACCAAGGACTTTGTATTTGGACTATAAAGTTGAATGTGGATGAGATTGGAATTTTAACCATTACCAAATTCCATAAGTCCAAAGTGATATAGTTTTGACGAAGAGAATTGGTGTAAACAAATGTCACAACCGGGTAACGCTTATTAAACTAAAATTGGATTTTACCGAAAATGAGTAAGCGATAAATTTGGTCATAATGTCACACCACCTGCTAAGTAATGTGTGAACATTAACAATAGAATAGTTCGATGTTAATCGTTGACCAAATTTACACCCAAGAGTTATATAGCCGAAATGATGAATTCCCTTAAGACCGAACGATTTAATTAGTTAATAATTGTTATAAATTAATTTAATTAATTAATATTTATGAAATATTAATTATAAAATTTGAACATTATTTGAGAAATAAATAATTTTATATATATTTATAACAGTTATAAATATATCGATCGATATACATTATCGACAAGCAATTAAATTAGATTTAATTGCATAGTATTTTGGTTTGGGCTTAGGTGGGTTTAAGGCCCATCATTAGGGCTGCAAAATTTCGGTTTTAGGAAGGTCTAGGGGTGGCTAAAGCATAGGGTATTGGCTTGGAGATAATGGGTTGAGATCAAGTGAGAATGGGTAAAAATGTTTTCCTCGTTTCCCTCTAATAAAACCCTGTGTGTGTATATGTCTAAAAATAATGACTAACCTTTTTTTGGCCGCCATTACCTTCTACATTGCTGGTTAAAACATAGCTCTCAATCCACTCCAAAATTCACAAGTATATTTCAAATTAAAATAATACTATTCGATAGTTAGATGTCGGTGATTCCGGACTTGCAATCTAACGAATCAAGAACAGTAAAAGGAAGGAAAGTCAGTGCTTCGACATGAATTCAAAGGTATCATTAAATTGGTAATTTTAATTCATATTATAGTAATTAAATTATATTCTATGATCCTATAATGAGAAATTTCATATCTTTTTAAATATATTGCTACTATATGTTTAGTTAGGCGAGATTTTGTAAGTAGATGTGGTTGTCACAAATCAGTTTGGTTACATGCATAATTTGTTTATTATACTATTTGATTTATGTACATAAAAATTTTGTTTACTGTAAAAAATCAATTTTTGTCATTAATAATTTATATATATATATATATTTATTAATATATATATATATATATATATATTAATAAATATATATATATATATATTAGTGTATATTTCTCTCTCATAATAGCATATATGTATATATAAGATATATATATATATATGATTTAAAAATTTAAGTACACTTATTTATATATAATATGAATTTAAAAATTCGAAAATTAATTATCATACTTATATTCATATTTTTAAATTAACATTTATTGAAATTTTAAATTGTTTATTATATATAAAATAATTATTACATTAAAAATTCAATTTTATATTTTTATAAAGTAATATACATTTCAAAAACATATAGAAAAAATTTAGGAATTTTTCAATAAATTTTATTATTTTTAATAATTAATATTATTTTGGAAAAACACTTTATGATTTATTAAAAATAATAATTTAATTGAAAAATTCTTCAAAATTTTTCCTAACCTTTCATTCATGATCCTTGAATTTCTAAAATTTTAAATTTTGAAATTTTAATATTATATTATTTTATATTAAATAATTATTTCCGAAATCAATGTATTTGTTTTTAAAAATAATAATTCAACTTTGAAAAATCTCCAGATTTTTCTTAAGCTCTATTTTATGGTCCTAGATTTTCTAAAATTGTAAAATTTGAATTTTCATTAATACATTATTTTATATTAATTATTTATGGATGAAACATTATTTTATTCATAGTATATGCAAATTAAAATACTAAAATTATTATGTTTGCAAAACTAAGTTAATTTTGAATTACAAATAATTTTTAATAATTTTTCTCTCTCTCTCTTTCTATATATATATTTATCTATATATAAATGTTTTATGTTCATATATTATATATAATATATTTATACCCACACATATGTGTGTGTGTGTATATATATGTTTTGTAACACATATACATGCACATATTTTGGACAACGTACATGACATAAAAAATCTGCTAATATGTCTACGATGTAAATCCCAACATCTACATATGGACATATTATACCTTTCACGAATTATTATGTTACACACGCACTCACACATATATGTATATGATACATTTATGTATAAACTAAATCAAATAAAATTAATTTCATATCTTAATATATTTGAATTTAAATAAAATAAATGATTTTATTTAAATGAAATTTAGAAATGTTCTAATTCAGTTAGACTTCATAGGCCCAATAAAAGATCCAATAGGGTAATTTTTTTGAAATTCACCCATAATTTCCGCTGCGGGCTAGTCCAATTCCAACACTGAGTTGGTACTCTATGCTAGTTTCATTGATGCAATTTCAAATCTATGTTTCTTGCAGGTAATTACAAAAGAATTTGTTTATTGTTGTTGCTGAACTGGTGGATTAAGCCGATGTTAAATGCTTATGGTGTGCGTGTGTGTATATATATATATATATACACACACACACACATAGAGAGAGCTTAGTCCTGCTATCGAGCTGCTTGATAATTGTAACTCCAACCTATTATACTAACATATGCAGTTGTTGGGTACCTAGTGCATATACATGCGCACAAAAATAGCAGTGAGTAGCAAAGTCAAGGACTTTGCATTTCTACTAAACTTTTACATTTGATATCAAATGTGCGCTTTACTAGACTGTTTAACTTAACATTTATAGTTCAGTACACCATTGGATTATGTGTATGAATAAAATATTTAAGAAATTACCTAATACCTAATTATAAAGGTACCAAATTATTATGGTTAAGAAAAGGCTTAGTTGATAATTAAAATATATTATTTGCTAGGTTTAGTCTTTGAGATCGACTAGTGAATAGATCTGATGCTACATAATTATGTAAAATTTCATTAAACTTTAATTTAAAGTAATCGCATATGACATGTCAATCTGAACCTGAATGGAGTGGTTATTATGTGAGTAATGTTTTGTTCTTTGATACTGTTCTTTGATATGTGAGTAGTGAACGTGCATCAGTTGATTTTAGGCTACTGGGCCCTAAATGGCATTTTTTTATATACGGCAAAGAGGGATTTAGGGTAATTTTTTATTATGCTACTAGGCCCTGAATGGTATTAGGCTACATAATTAAACCATCTACAATTTAAAATATTTGACTCTGTTTTTTATAACTGGTTAGACATAACAATGTGTCTTGATTTCATCATCCCATTACGCATAAAATTTCCATATTCATGTAGTGTTTTTTGTCTCAGTTTGTTTTTTTGTATTTGATGCATATATGGTTTTAGCAAATAAGCTAGTTGTCTACAATCTTGACAATCAGAATTTAAGCTGGACAGATTACAACTGTAAGTTATTTATAACCTTTTTGTTTCTAACTCTTTCTTCCATTTACTGGCAAAAATGACTATTTCAATTTAATCTGAAAATTATTAATGTGGAAATTTAGATCCGCCGTTTATTTTCAAGTTTGATACACGAAAAGCTTTATTCAAAAAATGTTTAAATTACACCTATTGTCATTTTTGACAGTTGTACTTAATAATTAAGAAACACAACCATGTGTACTTGTTATTATCTATACCACCTATAAAGGTAGTTGATAGTATAGAAATCACTGGTGTACCTATCATTTCGCTCGTCATTACAGTTAAATAAATACCATTTCAAAAATTTAATATTCTACCGATATCCTGATCAATTGCACTTCGATGCTTCCATGTCAAATTAACTTGAATTTGTCATATTTGGTGCTAAATAAATTCATATTTGTTCTCTTATACCTCTAATCTCTAATTGCATTTTCTTTCTTATAGGCTTATTGGACTTTTGAAGGAGATGAGCTTGGACTTTCCACGATTTATATTTTCTCTATTAGCAAGTTCTTTTTGTAAGATTGTCTCTAACATTTGTGCTTAAAACATAAGAAATGTTGTATATGGCTAAATTTTATGGTGTATGAAATTGATGTAGCCTTGACTTAGTTTAATCTTTATAACTTCTTATAATACTAGATTATATCTATTAGTATTTACAAATTGAGCAGTTTGTTTTGAATATATTATTTATGGCTTTCAAAATTGTTTTAAAACTTTTGCAGTAGTTCTAAAATGCAATAACAATGTTAATATACCGCTGCGTTTTAAAAGAGCCGCAATACTAAAAGTAACAAAATGCTGTAGAAAATCAAACCGAAGCAAAACAAAAATGCTGCAACTTTCAAAACATAACGGCATACAACCGCTGCAATAAAAAACCATTGTCTAAAACGCTGCAAAAGTAATTTCTGCAGCGTTTCAAAACTACTGCTATATTACTGATATGTTGTTAGACTGCGTTCTCTAAAACTCTACTAAATGAGTTTGTATTGTTTAATAAACGCTGTGAAATTAATTTACTGCAGCCTTTTTTTAGCAACATTTTAGAAAACGCTGCGGTATTTCCTGATTCTATTGTAGCCTGACATTAGGCAGCGTTCTTAGAAACACTGCGAATAATTATGGAAGCATTTTTAAAACGCTGCGAAAGTTCTATTTTGTTGTAGTGTACGGTGGATGTGCAACACTAACGATGATGCTTGATAGAGTGTGTGGTCTAGCACTAATGGGACTTCCTTGGTATTCATGGTGACATGATGCAATGATGTGTTGTTGATGGGTCCCGGTTCGGTACAATAAGAGGCGTTACGTTACCATTGAGAGGTGAACACGGATGCAGCAACGATGAGATACCCAAGTGAGTCGATGTTGCGGGTTCCCCTTCGATGCGTAACTGGGATACGTGTAGTTATAACGTGGGAAGTATAGTCCCATGGTTGATACGTGTAATCATAATGTGAGAAAATTAGCCCCATGGTTGAGAATTGTAGATAACCCCTATGTTAGAAATAGTTTCAGTAACTATTAGCTGATCATTAGTTGTCTTGAGGTTCGATTAGTTGTCCGACCCTAAGAATGAGCCAGCATAGGTCTTTGGTGCAGGCCTGCATTGACCTAATCTCCTTAAATTAAGTAATAAGTAATTCACGGACATAGTAGGATATTCTAGGTTATATAGAGTATTGCTAAAGTCAATTGCATGTGATCATCATATATTAATAATGTACTCGTTCACCGGACTTTTGTCTGACCTCAATAATTTTTCCTTCTTTTTCCCCCACCATAGGAGGACATAGCAGCAAGTGATAGGCCCAAGATTAGTGCGTGGAGAGGCGAGTTCAACATTGGGGGTTCTTATCATTTTATATTACTCTTCATGTAACTATTATCATACTCAGTACTTAGTATTTATCAGACTATGTGTTGTATTTATGTGTACTTTGGATTTGATTATGTACGGTGTCTAAGACTGTGTTTTGAGATATATTTTTTGAGATGATTATTTTCTTTATTTATGTTTTTACTGCCTTCCATTGTGAGATCTAAAAGTGTAGAGTGTCTTAAATCATATATATATATATGTATATATATATATGTCTTTAGTCTATGTAATGTTTCAAAAACCCGATTGCTCGTAATTCTTGGCACCGATGGGAGTTTGAAAGTCACCATAGGTTTTGGACCAGTGTGCCGGGAGGTGCGGATTGTCACATGATTGAACCAAGACTTTGTGTTTAGAATGTAAAGTTCAATATGGATGATATTGGAATTTTGACCATTACCAAATTCCAAAGTCCAAAGTGATATGGTTTTAATGAAGAGAAATGGTGTAAATAATCGTTGTTAATGGATACTGCATAAGAAAAAATAGCGATGACTTCGGTCTTACTGTCACACCACTAGCTAAGGTGACGTGTGAACGTTCATATTTGAGTTGTTCAATATTAATTGCTGACTGAATTTACACATCTGAGTCACACAACCGCATTTGTGATTTCTCCAAAAAACCGCATGATTTAATCAATTTATGAAATGTTGTAAATTAGTTAAATTAATTAATATTTGTAAAATATTAATTACAATTAATTTATTTGATGTTTTGAATGTTGTTAGTAATTATTTAAATGCATGCATAAAAAGTTATATTTGCAAATATCGATATTCAATATCGACGCACTTTTTAAACGTGGTTTAAAATAAATAATTACATAAATGTTTATTTTGCTGGAAACTTTGCCTACTATGGATGCATGCTAGGACCAGCTAATACATGGAGAAAATAAATGGATTAATTGATTGAATTAAATAAGGAAGTTAAATAAGGAGAATGAGAAAAGATTTTTTATCCCATTAAAAACAAATCTCCTCATTTCACTTTATTTTTACAGAAAATCCTTCCTCCTTCTCTCTAAAATAATGGTTGCCATCATCTTCCTTTAAGCAAAATAAAAACCAATAACAACTTAAAATGAAACATCAAAGTAGATTAGAAAAATAGGTGGTTCAAAATCCATCTCTTGCAAGAATTGGATGTGGATCTTGGCGATCCAAGGAGAATGCATAAATTAAGGTGTGACTATCCTACCATGCGCTTTCCTATCCTATATAAATTTACCAGGGGGTATGGGGGCTTGGATCAGCGGACGGCTTTACTATACCCTTAGTTTACCGGCCCGCCGAGTTCTCCTAGGTTTTCAAAAAAAAAATAAGGTGTGACTTTTGGCTAGATCTGAGAGGTATCTTCTAATTTAAATGTTCTATTAAATATAAAATGATTATCATATTTTGTATGTATATAATATTATCTTATTTGATTTGAAAATGTTTATGTGATTTGAATCGTTTGTTAAATGAATCGATTTGCTTTTTATTTTGATAAATCAAAACAGAAATTTGTATATGATTAAAACAATGTTTTAATTATAGATCTATGTTTTATACTCTCAAATCAAAGTGCAATTTTTGATGAAAGTTTGTATGTACATATTATTTGCATTGGTTTTGAAATAGAAACACTATATACACATGTTGTCACTTCACCTTGAATTGAAAAATAATCAAGTAATTTGACTTTTTTGTTAAATAAATTGTTTTATTCTTAATATGATGAATTATAATAGAAATTTACATATGATTAAAAGAATGTTTTGATAATGAATCTTAGCTTTAAAATTGATTACAATAATATGCTAAATTCATTACCTAATTTATTATCTCAAATGTCCTTATTAAGTATTTTAAAGGATTGTTAATATGTTGCTTAATTTGTTGTGTTCCACTTTTGTTTTGTAAAAAAAATTCATTTAGGTTAATCTCTCAATTTATATGTATATATGTATTTTTTTTAACTAATTCAAGTATAATATGTTTACATATGCATCAGATAATTTTAATGCAATATGGAATTTTGTTTTGAATTAATTAGAAAGTTTTGGTTTAGTTTGTATATACATATAATTTTGTCTATATCTGTATGTGTACATATAAACATTTAATATTTATATTTCAAATTTCCAAAGCATAATTTAAACCCTTTCTATTAGTATCAAACAATTTAAAAGTAAGGTAACGACGTATACATACATACATATATATATTATTTGATGTTTATGTTATTGTGTCATAGTACCTCTTACATGTTAATTAAATGTTGCATCGATTAAATTTAATAGAGAGAGAAAGTGGAATCAATCAAAGATGCTACCTTCTATTTCCTTCCCTATTAGATTCTTATATGATTGCATCCAGATTTATTCTTGATTATTTCTATATATTAACATTATTAATCATACTTGCCTTATGTTTAGCAACTCTATTACACAATCAATAAATATATTAGATATATTCAAACTTTTTCATATCTCATACTTAATTAATTTAGAATTAAATTAATAAAACTAAGAAAAAATTAATAAAATATGATTTTATTAAATCAATATTAGATTGGATCTAATAAATACTTTAGACTTCATAGGCCTAACAGTCTAAAATAGGAATTTTTTTTGAAATTTACCATTTAACTCCACTACGAGCTGGCCCAATTCCTTCAGTTTAGACATATATATGCATATATATATGCACACACACAAGAGAGTGTTCAACTGCATCTCAAACAGTGCAGCACCCCTACAGCCTCCGATATCCATCCCATATTTCTGTTTCTCTCTCTTCCCACTAACTCTATCTTCACTCACGGAATTATTTAAGTAGAAATTTGTGGCTGAAATTGCGGTGCTCCCAAACAGTGGTGTCATGGAGCGCTCCTTATATATATATAGCCATTTATTTAATTATGCATATGTATATGGTGCTATAAATATATGTATATGAACATTATACACGTATTATAACACTTGTATTCTCGATATTCATATGTAATTCTCATATGCATATGCAAGTATAACATATATATATACCATAGATATTGTTTGCACAAAAAATGGGCAAACACCTCCAAGTCGTATGATTTAGTCGATTTTCTGTTGTTCTTAGTGATTTGGATACTTTATGCAAATATGTAAAAAGCAGGGACTAAACTGTAAAAGACACACAGGTTTATAGTGGTTCGGCCAGAATGTGCCTACGTCCACTTTATATCTTATTCTCCTTTATAGTTCAGATTACAAGTACAAAGCTTTGATTACAAGTGTATGAAAGTTGTTTGAAAGTTCTATTCGTTCTTGAGCTCTCCAACTTGTCCCCATTGTTGTACCCTTGCCCCTCTATTTATAGAGTGAGGTTGGGGGTAGGGGTCTTGGATGTATGTAGCTGTTGGTGGACCTAGGCTGATGCAATCTGGCCTAGCAACGTTGATTCGGTAGTGCATTGGTTCGGCCATGGGTGGAGGCGTGGATTGATCCGGTAGTAGAGTAGGTAGTAGGTGATTGGCTTGGCTCGGTAGGGAGTTGGCTCGGCAGTGAATAGTCCGGTGGGGAGTTGGCTCGACAGTGAGTTGGCTCGGCAGTGAGTTGGCTCGGCAGGGAGTTATACGCCCAACATTTGCCTCCCAAAGTGGGGCATATGCCTGCATATGTCGCGCTTTGTTTTGATTCTCCCATTCGGCCCAAGTGCTGGACCAGCTGGTCCGGTTATCCCATGCTTGCCTATAAGTAAGGGCTTCACGTTTCTGTCACCCTTTATCGTTTGAAATAGCCGAATCAATCAAACTCTATACCAGACTTGACTGCCGGACCAGGTGAGGATCTCTTCTGCCGAATCAACTTTGCATTTGAACTACCGAATGAAACTCATGGGGGGATGAGAGCCGGATGGATTCCTAGACTTGGACTGCCGAGTGGGTTCCTAGACTCGGACTACCGAATGACACTTAAGGAGAATGAGCGCCGAATGAAACTCTAAAACTTGGACTACCGAATGTCACCTCTGTGTTTTGAATTTGTCTGTCTACCCCCTTGTTCTAACGATGTGTTTTCTCGTGTTGCAGATAATGTCACATAAGGTAGAAACTCGTTCTGACAAGAAGAAATCCAAGGATAGGGGAGAGTCCTCCATCGTGCCCCCAGTTCAGGCAGAACCAGAACGACATGGACCTACCCCGAGGTCGTTAGTGGACGGATACGGTCCGCAAGAGCTCTTCAACTCTTTGCCTGACTGCTTTCCCAGTTCCCTCAAAGATGAGCAGCTTGATGCTATATCTAGATCTTTTGGGATTGATAGAGCGCGGATGAGGTTGCCGGGGAACGGAGTGATGCCGTATAACCCCCCAGAAGGATATTTTGCTTACAGCAGGTATCATTGCATGTGCGGTGCCATCCCTCCGATTAACACCTGGATAGTCAGCTTCATCACCTACTTGAAGGTGGCTCCTTTCCAGCTTCAGCCCAATTCCTATGCTATCTTGGTGAGTTTGTTTATTATCTTCCAAAGGAGATACGGACGTCCTCCTTCCAATCGGGAAATCTGGTACTTGTACAACTTGAGAGGCTACAAGAAGGGGTCTCCGTATGTTAGCTTAGAGTCGGCTGTGTCCTTCAAGCCAGTCCTGGATTTATATTCGAAATTCAGCATGTTCAAGAAGGAATGGTTTTTTGTTAAAGATGACTCTGTTTCCTTCCACCGCTTCACCTCTGGCTGTAAGTTGAATTTCATTTATAATTTTTGTTCTGTCTGCAATACTCCTCCTTACGTGCTTTATTTCTTGCTAGCGATAGGTGGCTTTGCGGTTGTAGAGAACGATTGTCTGGTTCGGATGGCTGAGGAAATAGAAGCCATTCCGGAAGGGGAGAGGGCAGCTTCTTATTTGGTCAAGAACACTGCTCTTCTAGGGCTTAACCTGATTCTGCCACATCAGTCTATGGTCAAGCAGAGAGACACAGCTGAGGATAGGGCCGCCAAAGCTAAAGGAGGGGCTACGGCGAAGAGCAGTAAAAGAAAACCCTTCTCAAAGCATCCAACTGTCGGGGGGAAGAAACTTAAGAAATCCGATGGTCCCTCCCCCAGCACATGTCTGGACATTCCGGAGGAGGAAGATGAGGAGGAGGAAAGAGGCGAGGGTGAAGGAGGTGAGGCGGAGAGTGGAAGTGGTGGAGAAGGTGATGGACAGAGTGGTGATGATGTTGGGGCTTTGTCTTCTAAGCAAGCGGGCGTGATCCAGGAGTGGACGGATGATGCTTTCCGCCAAGCTTTCGAAGGGCTGGAGGAAGAATCGCCTCTGGTAGAGGAGCCTAAGAAAACTGACAAGGCCGGAGCCGGCGCCGACTCATCTTCCAAAAGTGTTCTAGTTGAGGCAGCCCCTGCGATTCAAGGTGAATTTTTTACTTGTGCAGACTCCATTTATGATAAGGACTTAGGAATATTTTATGGCCAGCTCCCGTCCTGGAATGAGATCCGGGACTTATTGCAGTATCCCACTCCCCCCCAGGGTTTGTATAACAAAAGTGTCTCCTTACTTTTCCTAACTTGTCATATTTCTTGAATTATAGTTCAACGTCTGCTTGTAACACTTGGTTTTTATCCCAGGATCGGGTAAAGTGGCCAAGACATCGGGTGTTCGGCATCGTCTTGAACAATATAAGTCTCTAAGGGCTTCCACTAAGCCAAAGCCTCCGACTAACCGCCCTGGAGACGTAGTCGGCTACCGTCCTCTTCTTGGAGTTATCGAAGAGGATATCCAAAAGAAGAAGAGGAGTTGCTCCTTGTTGGAATCTCCACCTGGCTCTCAGCCCCCGACTCATCCTCTTCAGGATACCACGGAGGAGAATACTGAGCTTATTCCTTCCCCGCATCCATCTAAAAATCCTACCATTACCCCGATAGACCATCCTGGCCTGGCTCGTAATCCGTTTGCGGGTCATCCGGATCTGGATCTGGGTTCTCACGATATTTCCTTTGATGAGGCTACTGGTGAGCACCTTCTCCCTCATAATCCCATGGTAAGGGTGCTTGACGAGGCCAAGTCCCTGGACCTTGATTTGCTTACCACTCGGGTTGTAACCTTGGGGGACGAAGCTAAGGTAAACATTGACCGGGTTGCTGAGGAAACCAGGAAGCTGATGGGGCATCATGCTCGACTGGTTAAGGCTGGAGAAGAAATCGGCAGTGCTAACATTCGACTGCGTTTAATGGTTTCCGACCAGGCCAAACAACTCGCTGATCAAGCCATCCAGATCTCTCAGCATGAGGTCGCATCTAGGCAATTAAAGAAGACTATGGAAGAGGTCAGCAGGGCAGAGATGCGGGAAATGGAGGCCGTTTGTAAGGAACGGATTGATATGGATATTGCAACGGTGGATGAGGTTCGTAAAGCGAATCTCGAGCGGGTACAGGAGTTGTCCGGGAAACTTGAGGCTGCAGAGCTTGCTCAAACCAAGCTGAAGGAGGAGATGGAGGCGATGAGAAAAACCTTTCAGGCTGACTGCTCACGATACCAATCGGAGAGGGACGCCACCATTGGAAAGCTGTTGGCTTCTGAGGACCGTATAAGGGAGTTCGAGGAGAATGAGGGGATAATGGATGAGATGCTTCAAGATATATACTTTCGTACTTGGAAACAGGGCAACTTATCTTGGATGGATGATTACTCCCGAGTTATGGCCAGGATTTATCTCAAGACCCTGAAGGAGGCTAAGTCTGATGCAGATAAGGAGGGTGGCGTGGCCTTTAGAATGGATGTGGTTACGGCCCGGTTCACCAAGGAGGAGAAGGTGGCGGTGAAAGAGGGTATGCGGCTGCTTGCTGCTGAGGAGGTTGGTGTGCAGTTGGAGGATGATGATCAAGGAGCAGAGGCTGGTAAGTCTTCTCTTTTAGCTTTTTGTAACCGGACTGCTTATCGCTTATCTAATGGATTCTTCTTCTAGATTGGACAAGCAAGACCCCCGAGGTACTGACTACCTCCGGCCAGCATGCTGAGAGTGCCGATCCCGTGGCTAAGTAGATCTTGGAGGACCGGCAGGAGAGAGGTGAAGCTCCGATGCAGCTGACTCCCTGACTTGACCTGGATGTCTTTTTAGTTTGTTTGACATTGCTGTCTACGCTAGCTCTAAAACATTAATGTGACTTTTAGGCTGTAATTATGTTATTGGCAATAAACGACTTTATTCTTAGCCTGTAATTTTTAACTTAAGCTGATTCTGTCATATTTGACTGTTTTAGTTATTTTGATGTGTGGCATAAGAAATACAGCTGTGCACATGCCTGTGATTTCATCGTGTTCGATGCCAGTTTCTTGCTTAAGATATAATTTCATACCTTGCAAAGTTAATGTGATGTGCGAATAAATTATAGCTATGTATTTTTCTACAAGGGAAGAAAATACCGCCCTTCATGTCTTAGTTGCAGATGGTAGCTTTGAATGTCTTATATGACTGAGTATTGAATGTAGTTGATTGACCTGTCATGAGTTCTTATCCCCATCGGTGAGCGTCTCCTACTTTGTGTCCTGTACTTTAGGGATCGTTATAGAGGATAGGAGGAAAGTTTTTAAATAAGATAGAAATATAAGAAAAAGTAAAACTTCCAATCACGGAAGGCCTGCGATGTGCTTAAGTTCGAGGCAAACGGGTTTTGTAGTCACTTTCCCTAGCTGTGGGACTTGGAGACATTTGTCACCCATATTACGCCTCCGCGGGGAGTTTATCTTTTTTACCACAGCCGTACTTAAGACACTCAGAGCCGAGATCGCGCACAGTAACTACCCGGGCCATTATGGCCCATAATCGTGGGTATTATTCGATTTACCGTGGCCGGTTAGCGTGGGTGCCGATCATCAACCGTGAACTACCCCTGGCTGGCCACACCTTATGTTGGGGCTTAAAGTAGGTTCACGGTTGCCGGCGAGCCGAACGCCGTAATGAGCTGCCTAGGCTATGGTCGGCCTACTCGGTGGCTTATAATCGGCTCATTACAGTTGGCTTTAAGGGCCGATCGCGAGCAATGAGTTAACCCGCAGCAGAGGGATGCTGGAGCAAAAGTGTCTCATTGGCGAGGGCATAGATTCGCATAGTACCTGTTAGGTCTTGTCCAGGTGAAGTCGCGCCGTGATGTGTCTCGAATGGAAATGCCTTTACACAGGATTTTGTTCAACAGAAAAGGATAAGGTTAACAAGCGGCCAAGATATAAAGGAACAAGTTAAAAAGAGACAAGTTTTTAAAGTGGTTCGGCACGAAAATGCCTACGTCCACTGATTCTCTTTGTTAATTCACTTCATACGGGTAGTACAAGTTAAGAAAAGTACCGACGAAGGTGTTGGATGTTCCATGCCCTCTGGAACACCTCTCCGTCCACTGTTGACAAAATATAAGCTCCGTTGTGGAGATCTTTATGAATTACATATGGTCCGTCCCAGATTGGATCTAGCGCTCCGGGGCGCGGGAAGACTCGCTTGAGGACAAGATCTCCTTTTTGTAAGCTACGATGCTTGACTTTGGAGTTGTATTGCGTTGCCACTTTTTGCTTGTGAGCTGCTGCTTTGAGGGCTGCATCATTTCTTCTTTCCTCAATTAGATCCAAAGACATGTAAAGGAGTTCTTCGTTCTCTTCTGGGTTATAGTGGATCCTACGGTGGGAAGGCACTATAGTTTCAATTGGGAGCATAGCCTCAGATCCGTATGCCAAAGAGAAAGGAGTATGCTCCGTTGATGTTCTGAAAGATGTGCGATAGGCCCAAAGTGCCGTAGGAAGTCCATCCACCCAAGCGCCTTTTGAATTTTCAAGTTTCTTTTTTATTAGAGTTTTGATAATTTTGTTGACAGCTTTGACTTGTCCGTTTGCCTGGGGATAAGCTACAGATGAGAAGCTTTTGTGAATTCCGTGCTCTTGGCACCAGTTGGCGAATTCCTCGCTGTCAAACTGAAGTCCATTGTCCGATATGATTTTAAGTGGGACTCCGTACCTGCATAGAACATTTTTGATCAAGAAGTTAATAACTTTTGCTGAAGATACTTTATTTAGGGGTTCTGCTTCCACCCATTTGGTGAAATAGTCGACCGCCACTATAGCATATTTGGCTCCGCCTCGGCCCATTGGCAGTTAGCCAATCAAGTCAATTCCCCACACTACAAAGGGCCAAGGGCTGGTCATTTGAGTAATCTCAGTTGTTGGTAGCCGTGGAATTTTAGCAAATTTCTGACATCTGTCACATTTTTTGACGAAATCTAAGGCGTCTTTGTTTAAGGTGGGCCAGAAGTATCCATATCGGAGTATTTTCTTTGCCAGAGCCTGCCCTCCAGTGTGATCTCCGCAGCTTCCTTGATGGATGTTGGATAAGATTTCCTTTGCTTCCCTTTCAGCGACACACCTTAATAAGGGGTTAGAGAAGCCGCGCCGATAAAGGGTGCCTTCTTGTATTGTGTAGCGGGAAGCTCTCCTCAAGATTTTCTTGACTTCGTTACGCTTGTCGGGCAGTGTTCCGTCTTGTAAGTATTTTTGGATGGGAGTCATCCAAGTTTCCTCCTTGATTGTAGCTATCAGATTCACCTGCTCGAAACTCGAGGTCAGTTGCTTTGAGATGGCCACTGCTGCGGAAATAGTGTCGTCTCTCATGCTAGCTTGCTTCGCCAATTCGTCGGCCTCTTGGTTCTCTTCCCGAGGGATGTGTTTGATTAAATAGTGATCCAATTGATCGAGAAGCAACTTGGTCTTTTTAGATATGCTATGAGTCGTTCTTCTCGAGCCTGGAAATCTCATAGTATTTGATTTACAATAAGTTGAGAATCGCTATGAAGACACAAAGAATTGGCTCCGATCTCTAAGGAAAGTTCTAATCCAGCTATCACTACTTCATACTCTGCATCGTTGTTGGTGGCAGCGAATTCCAACCTTAGAGCATAGTGTAGCTTATTTCCCCTGGGAGTGATTATTACCACCCCTGCCCCCGAGCCTTGTTCGTTTGACGTACCATCCACAAAGAGATTCCACTTGATGTCTTCTGCTATTTCCGATTGCTCCTTACCTTCGTTGGTAGTGAATTCGGCAATGAAATCGGCCATGGCTTGTCCCTTGATGGCGGTGCGAGGATGGGAGGTGATATCATATTGACTTAGTTCAATGCACCATTTAAGTAGTCGCCCAGAGGTGTCGGGACGATGGAGTACCTGCCTTAGTGGTTGATCGGTCAGAACTCTGATGGAATGAGATTGGAAATAGTGACGCAGTTTCCGCGATGTGATTAGTAAACAGTACGCTAGTTTCTCAAGTTTAGGATATCTGGCTTCCGCCCCTGTAAACCTCTTGCTCACAAAGTATACTGGCCGCTACGTGCGTTTGTCTTCTCTCACCAAGGCGGGGCTTAGAGCATGAGATGACACAGCAAGGTATAGGTATAGCTCTTCGCCTTTGTTCGGATTTGAGAGTACTGGTGGTCTCTGGAGGTGTTCGATTAAGTTAAGGAAAGCTGTTAAGCATTCGTCAGTCCATTCGAACTTTCCTTTGTCTTTCTTTAGAGCTTCGAAGAAGGGGATGCATTTGTCAGTTGCTTTTGAGATGAACCTGCTCAGGGCGGTCACCTTCCCATTTAGGCTTTGCATTTCTTTTCAGGTAGAAGGTACCCTGATATCTTTCAGAGCTCGGACTTGTTCAGGGTTTTCTTCAATTCCTCTGGCATGGACGATGAATCCCAGGAACTTTCCTGATGATACTCCGAAGGAGCACTTTAGAGGATTCAGCTTCATTCCATATTGGCGAAGTACTTGAAACATCTCGTCCAGGTGGCTTACGTGATCGTCGGCTTTCCTTGACTTTACCAGCATGTCATCCACATAAACTTCCATAGTTTGTCCTATTAGCCCCGCAAACATCTTGTTGACGAGGCGTTGATAGGTGGCTCCTGCGTTTTTAAGTCCAAAAGGCATTACTTTGTAGCAGTACAATCCTCGATCAGTGATGAAACTAGTGTGGTCTTGATCGGGAGCATGCATAGGAATTTGGTTATATCCTGAGTATGCGTCCATAAAAGATAAGAGTTCGTGTCCGGCTATGCTGTCCACAAGCTGATCGATTCGGGGAAGCGGGAAGCAATCCTTCGGGAAGGCGTCATTTAAGTTGGAGAAGTCAATGCATGTTCGCCACTTCCCATTGGCCTTCTTTACTAGTACCGGGTTAGCGATCCACTCTGGGTAAATGGCTTCTCGTATGAAGTCATTGGCAAGTAGGTTCTTTACTTCTTCATCGAGGGCTGCTGATCGTTATGCCCCCATACTTCTCATTTTCTGTTTTACTGGAGCCTTGGTAGGATCGATGTTTAGTACGTGGCATGCTATGTCTAAGGAGACTCCAGTCATGTCAGCGTGCGTCCATGCAAATACATCCAAGTTATGGCGGAGAAAATCAATGAGTTGTTCCTTCAATTCTACTTTTAGTTGGGACCCGACTTTCAATAGTCTACTCGAGTCGTGTTTGTCCACAGATACAAATTCCATAGCCTCTGCAGGCTCGGCGGTGGCCTCCTCTTCTTTATCCCTGGGGTCTAATTCATTGAAAGGGTCACTGGTATATCGAAGAGGAGGGGCTCCCTTTAGTTGCTATGCTTCCAAATTTTTCGTGCAGAGGGTAGTCTCTGCACTCTTCCCTTTATCCTTTCTGCGGTTATTGCGAAGTTCAGTTACATAGCACTCTCGAGCGATGTCCTGGTCTCCCTCTACTTCCCCTATCCCGTTGTCCGTTGGAAATTTCATCTTCAGGCACCATGGGGCCAGGACAATTTGGAAGTCAGACAAGGCTGGTCTTTCTAAGAAGGCGTTTTAGGCCGAGTGGTTTTCTATCAGCACAAATGTTTGTTTCCGCACAACAGAGCGGGGATGACTTCCAATTTCAACAAAGAGGTCCAATCGCCCGAGGGGCATCTTCGCATTTCCAGTGAAACCGTGTAGTGGTTTATTGCAGGAAAAACATCCTTTATTGACAGCTTCATTTTGTCGAATGCATGCTTGAATAGGATATTCACTGAGCTTCCAGTGTCTACTAGAATTCGGAAAACTTCGGTTGGACCGAGCCGGGCAGAGATAACCATGGGATCCGTGTGAGGGTACTGCCTTCCCTCCAGGTCACGCCTACTGAATGTGATGTCACTATTCTCTATCCGCTTCAGGTGGCATTCTTCTATAATAGAATTAATGCACTCTTCATTGTTTCTAAGTGACTTTCCATACCTTTCCATCTCTACCCAGCTTCCGTCGGCGATGTGTGGCCCTCCCGAGATGGTATGGACCACTATCTTCTCTTGACTGGAGCTGCTGGTGTTGCAATTTCCTCTGCCTATTTCTGGGGAGGGTAACCTTGGGTTCTCATTGGCAGGAGCTGGAGTCCTGTTATGACCTTTTACATAGCGCTCTAGTCTCCTTCTTCTGATGTGTTCTTCAATCAAGTCCCAGAGATGATGGCATTCATTGGTATCGTGCCCATGGGATTCGTGGAAGCGGCAGAATTTTCCAGACTTAATCGTGTTATCTGATTCCTTCTTGTGCGGGGGGCATTTGTATTTAACTTCGTCTTGAGTGGACAGGAAGATGTTTTCGATCGTTTCATTCAAAGGGGTGTAAGCGTCAAATCTCGGTCCTGGCCGATATAGATGCTTTTCTCCCTTCTTGCCCCCAGCATTGTCTCTAGAATCATTTCTTCGAACGTCCTTTGCTACAGCGGGCGTGTTGCCGTGAGATGCCTTATTTTGTTGCCCTGACTTCCCCTCAGTGGCAGCGTCTTCAAGCCTCATATATTTCCCAGCTTCATGGAAGAAATCGGGTAAAGTAGCTGGTTTTCTTTGGTCAATCTTCTAGCAAATTTAGTATCCGGATGCACACCACTACAGAGGGCCATTAAGATAAGCTTCTCATCGGCATCTTGGACTGCGGCCGCTGCGGCATTGAATCGGGTTAGATATTGCTGCACTTTCTCTCCAGGTTTCTGTTTGATACTGGATAAGGAATAAGCGTCCTTGGGTTGCTCCACATGAATACGGAATTGGCTGATGAACTTTTCTTTCAACATCTTCCATGAGCTGATGGATCCTTGGGGTATATGGCAGAACCAGGAGGTAGCTAGGTCTACCAAGAATAGCGGAAAGCATTTGCACAATACTCCTTCTGTTGCTCCGCTCATGAGCATATGCTGTGTGTACCTCTGTAAGTGTACAAAGGGGTCAGAGGTTCCCTTGTAAGGTTCCATTGTTCGCATTTTCCATTCTCGGGGGGTGATGGCAGTTTCGATATTGCGGGCGAAAGGGCTGGTTACCCTAGCGCCTATCCCTCGATCTCTTTGATCCCGTTGGACGCACTCTCTGAACAAGCGTGCCATCCTTTCATCAGAATTTGGAGCAGATAGAAATGAGTTCGGTTCTTCCCTGTGGGATTGATTCCGTCCAGATGACCTGTAGGGATGGTATCGCCTATCATTCCTAATATTTTCCGGTGGCTGTCTTTGGTCTTCTGGGAGCATGTTAGGGTCAGCTACAGTTGGCCCTCGCCTTGATCTTCCCCTGCTGGGTTCTGCTCTAAGCACTTTCTCGGGTCCAACTTCGGGCTGGACTCTAGCTCGGCCCCGTTCATTGGTGTTTCTATGGTTAGGCAGCATGACAGGCTCAGCTACAGTTGACCTCCGCCTGGTACCTCCCCCATTGGGTTCGGTTCCAAGCGTTTCCTCGGGTCCAACTTCGGGCTGAGTTCGGTCTCGGCTCCTACCATGGCTGCTTCCGTCGTTAGCTTCTTCGAAGAAGGAAGATCTTTGTCGCCTCCGAGATCCTCCAGACTGGGACTCACCCCATGATTCAGTGTTGCGGTTGGACTCTTCAGCATCCCTTAAGCGTGACATGAGTTGGTTCACCAAGGCTTCCTGTTGGGATGTGAAGCGGTTAGTCACTTCAGCCACAACCCTGTCTAGATCTGCCCTAGTAATTGCTGCCGTCTGTTCCATGGCAGGGGTTGTCGGATTTTCCCGACCTCCATTTGGTACTGCTGTTGGAATGGGATGATTTACTTGATCTGTGACCACTGGATCTGGAATACTGCTAGTTGCGATGTTCTTTCCTTTGTTAACATCTTTCTTCTGCTTGGGAGGCATGTCTTCCAAGCAATGAGCGATGCTGTTAGGAAGAAGGTTAAGCGGGAGAAGCTGAAGCCTTGAGTTCAGTTCTCAGTGAAAGCACCAAAAATGTTTGCACAAAAAATGGGCAAACACCTCCAAGTCGTATGATTTAGTCGATTTTCTGTTGTTCTTAGTGATTTGGATACTTTATGCAAATATGTAAAAAGCAGGGACTAAACTGTAAAAGACACACAAGTTTATAGTGGTTCGGCCAGAATGTGCCTACGTCCACTTTATATCTTATTCTCCTTTATAGTTCAGATTACAAGTACAAAGCTTTGATTACAAGTGTATGAAAGTTGTTTGAAAGTTCTGTTTGTTCTTGAGCTCTCCAACTTGTCCCCCATTGTTGTACCCTTGCCCCTCTATTTATAGAGTGAGGTTGGGGGTAGGGGTCTTGGATGTATGTAGTTGCTGGTGGACCCTGGCTGATGCAATCTGGCGTAGCAACGTTGATTCGGTAGTGCGTTGGTTCGGCCATGGGTGGAGGCGTGGATTGATCCGGTAGTAGAGTAGGTAGTAGGTGATTGGCTTGGCTCGGTAGGGAGTTGGCTCGGTAGTGAATGGTCCGGTGGGGAGTTGGCTCGGCAGTGAGTTGGCTCGGCAGTGAGTTGGCTCGGCAGAGAGTTATACGCCCAACAGATATAAATCCCAATATCCATATGTATGTGTGTGTGCGCGCGCACATGTTATTATATTATGAGTAAGGATCGACTCTCCATCACTTTTGCTACACCTCAAATCCCCTGATTTCAACCATATGTTCTGATTTAAGTAATATAGATTCTCTTTCTTGTCACTTCAGGAGAGAGAAACTATATTATTTAATACATAATATGTGGTTAAAATCAAAGGGGATTTGAGGTGTAGTGAAAATGAGGAGGAGCAGATCCTTACCTTTATATTATTATGTTATCATAATTGTGTATGAATGTATGAGATGTATTCATTATAAACATTAAATATATTTAATGAATAAGATTAATTAAATAAATATAAAATATCTAAAAATAAAATATGATTTTATTGAATTTTTTAGTGAAGGAAATTTCCATGAGAATGCAGGAGTCGGTCAACACTTCCGTTCGTGCGGGGTGATAAGTGAAGTCAACAGTGAATGACCAATGAAAAGCCCGATTAAAGACACCATGTCTTTGGTGTACCTAGCACATATTTCTTTAATCCAAGAACTTATTTCGACGTGGAATGAAAAGAAAGGGGCATGGTGGGTGCTAAGCAACAATAATACAAAAGAGCCAACGTTTTTGACGGACTTACTTGTGAGAGACAAAGTAGCTGGACTAGGTTCATAAGGGAGTCTGGAGTATCAGCAATAGGTTGCAAACCTGGTGCTTGTTCATTAGCCTAACGGCACATGAAGGATATGCATAGATTTTTCTAGCCATAACAATGCATGTCCTGAAGATAGCTTCTTACTGTCAAGTATCGCTCAATTTATTGACATAACCAACATACATGAATTATTTGTCTTTTATGGATGTCTACTCAGGATACAACCAAATTGATATGCATAGATCGGATCAAGAACACACGTCTTTCATCACCAACATGAGTATGTTTTTGCTATAAAGTACGCTTGTTAAGGACTGCTAGCTCAAGTGTAAATAGTATGATGTTCTAGACCGAGCTTCTAGATATCACCGATTTGAATCCTCAAAATATCAAAAGTATCAATTTTATTCTTATAAAAAAATATGCCTTTAGGTCTGAGGATTGTTAAAGGAATTCCAAAAGTTATTAAGGAAAAGACAATTTTAAGGGTATTCCAAACAAAATAAAATTATTAATGGAGGGCATAATATGGGAGACTTTAGCCCAAATAATTACTACTTTACCCCCTCCAATAGAAAATGGATAACATCGTATCAAAATTTAAAAAGAAAAGGGGGACATTTTACCCAAAAACCTACATAAAATCAGCATTATGCATTATGCCGTGGATACAATAATACAGTAGAGTTCCATCAAAATTTGCATAAAATGGTTCATCGTACTAATCTGGAATGCCAATAAAAAGATTATTTTATAAATGAGCAAGTTTAGATTTTTCCCCTTATTTAATTGGCATGTAATAAATTTATAGTTGTAGAGTTTGGAGCTTTTTTGACGACGTGTAAGTACAAGTTTCTTTCTAAGTGTGTCTGGTGCATGTAGGAACCAATTATTTATTCATGTTATTTACTTATTTCTTATTAGAAAAGGTTTCACGAATGTAGCCAACGGTGTTGGCTCAACAGTAGATAGTTCAAACTAGCAGCTTGTATGGTAATAGTAACCACTACTGATACGAGAAAATCGTTACCGTACCGATGCTACCAGTAAATCAAAAGTCACTATCGATATTTTACCATTATCGCTGGTAGAATATTCACTGGTATATCGATAAACTGATAAACCGTTGACTAATAATTGTAAATTTACCAATCTATTAAACAATAAAAGCAAAGAAATTCTAGCTCTCACATTAATTCTAGCATTTCTCTCAACTCTCCTTAATTTTAAGTATTTATTAATATTTTATTTTAAAGACCATACAATTTATTATTTTTGAAATGTTTACAATATTTTATTAATTTTATACCATCATTTTACATTCAAAAACCTACACTGTCTGCTTTCTACTATTATTTTCAAAGTTCTCAATTTTCATGTACAATTTACATTTAAGTCAGTGTATTTAAATTAATTAAATAATTCAACTATAAACTGTTTAAACAATTTAATTAACCATCATTTATTAATTTATCTAAAAAATAATACACATAACAATATCAACAAGTATATTACGGTCATTGTAACAAAATTGTATAAACTGAATTTTCATTCAAATATAAAAAAATATGGATCGTATAAAAGATAATAAGAACAAATTTGATGTATAATTATTTTATTTAATAAATTATCGGTTAAATGGTCAAAAGGTTCAAAAATTACAAACCATCTCAGTGATTATAAAATTTCACTCTCACTCCTTAATTCTCTTCGATTTTTTTTGAATCCATATAAATTATCATTTCATGGTTATCCAAAATATTACATTAATTTTTCCATGATATTATATTCATTTACTAAGATTTTATAATTTCTATAGTCATTTACAAATTTTTCATCAATTTGCCTTACTATTTTACATTAAAATCCATGTATTTAAATTAACCAAACACTATAAATTCATACTATATAAAAAATTCAAGTAATTAATACTCAATAAGTTCTCTGATAATCTATATTAAAAAATGATAATTTCAATTTATATAACGCATTCATGGTAACAAAATGGTAAAATAGATATTTCTTTCAAATCTAAAAAAATAGGATCACTTAACAAAAATTATATGCATAAATAATAATAAAAAGTTTAATTTATGAGTGATACATTGAACATTGTATAACAAAATTTTAGTTTAACAATATTTAAATTACAAGTACTATATTTTTACGGTATCAGCATGTGTAATGCATGAGGTACATTTTGTTACTTTATTATTATTATTATCCACAATTTTAGTAAATAAAAAATAGTTTTTCCCTCAATTATCTTATATTACATTTAAAATTCTCATCAATATCGATTTTTCAGTTTAACATCTAAAACTCATCATCATACACATGTGCGGGTGGGCATGCTCATTCATAAATACACACAAGATCGTGATACTTCAAAAAGGAAAATGTTACACAAGTATTTTTCTTTGAAAATTATTACATAAATAAACACTTACGATTATTTCCTATATATAGGTATATCAATCATATTTAACGTATAATTTCTTAATTTCAAAATATAAATTAAACTTATTTTAAAATTAGAAAAAATATTTTAAAACATAAAATTTTGGAAATAACAATAATATATCTTTATTTATTTACATTTTTTAAACTTATAAATTAATAAAATTGTATGTTTAACATATTATGTCCTTAAACTTTAGAAATATTATTGTAAACTAGTTTGAAACAAAATATATCATTTTAAATAGTTAGAATATGAAAATAATGAATACATGATTATTTTTAGCTATTCAGAAATAATATTTTAATATATTTTACTATGAATACATAACATTTTAACATACTAAAATCAAAAAATAATAATGATAATTTTCTATAAATTCATCTATATTTATTTAACCAACATATATCAGTAAAATCCTATACTTAATGTTATAAATTTCAAAATTATTTTATAATCCAAATATATTATTTTAGACATTTTTAATCGAAAAAAATATAGGTACTTATAATCTATTCTGTTAATATATTAAATTAATTAATCTATATGTTTATCTAAGTATTGATATGTTAAATAATAGTAAAATATAACACAATATATATTTCTCCTTAATTCTCTCTTTTTAAGAATTCTTCTTTTTTCTCTCTATTGATTTGTCATGAAGCGGTTCTCACGATTTCAGTAAGTCAAAATAAAATAGTATCGTCCTTAGTTATTTTTTATTATATATATATTATAATTTTATACTCTCATCAAAATTTAATCTGAATATTTCATATAATCTAAAATAAAACTTAAAATATAAAATTATTTTGAAACTAACTTAAAACTATATATTTCACTATGAATATTTAGAATAAGAAAATAACAATATCTATAACTATTTAAGCATATAAATAATCGTAAGTATGATATTTGAAATGTAACTAGCTTGACTTGAGAAATATTATTTTAAATTATTTTACAACAACAAAAATATTATGTTAACACAAAGACATGAAAATAGCAACGTAAATTTTCTGTTAATGCATTATATACTTATTTACTATACATATAAATTAATTATATATATTAAACGTATAATTTATTTAAATTTCATAAACATTTTTCTAGGATTATTTTAAATTTAGACGTATATGTTAATAATCTAAAATAATAATAGATATAATTTTTGGTAATTTATTCTTATGTAACTTAAATTATTGATAGAATGATTTATTATATATATTCTGTTAAATAATAGTAAGGTAAAAGAAAATATATCTCACTTATGAATTTTGAGAATTAAAGTCTATCATTATTTCGATTTTGTGTTTTATAAAAGATCACTATAGTCTGTAGTTTATGATTTTTACGATTATTAATATGTCTCTCCTTGATTCTGACCTACTATTTACTTTTAGGTATAAATTCTATCATTGTTTAATTAATCTCAACTATTTCACATTCAAGTTTGTATTATTATTTTCTTACTTAAATGATATTTAGTAATAATAAACATGCATAACAATGAAGGCTTTCTTTATTTTTATTTTTCATTACCACTTTATATTGAAGTATAATTTACAAATTATTTGGAATGTCCTCTTTAATTCCATTTAACTAAAGCTACATTTAGTTCAGCTGGTTGAGGACTACCTTGCAACCATGGAACAAAGTTCCTGGAGGTTGCGAGTTCGAGTCTCGCAGCCGAAATATGTTTCTCTTAAGGCTTGGAGCGGTTATCCACAATAAAACCTAAAAACTTGGTAGTGGATTGATGTTCTGGGCTGAGCTAGCTAAAAGGGGGATCAGTGTGGCGGACAGCTGAATTCCCTAGCTCTACTCTCCGGAGTAGGGTTTTTTTTATAAAGTTTATGTTATTATTTTTCTTTCGAAATTGGTATTTTATAGACTAATACA
Organism: Allium fistulosum; assembly: GCA_030737815.1. Taxonomy (NCBI): domain Eukaryota; kingdom Viridiplantae; phylum Streptophyta; class Magnoliopsida; order Asparagales; family Amaryllidaceae; genus Allium; species Allium fistulosum. The sequence continues at coordinate 725,382,079 of CM060901.1, forward strand.
TGCACAATAATTGAAACATGCGACTTACACAAATATATGCTTAACATTTGCATTTTATATTGTATGTCAACTATTTAACTATGTATATTTGACAATTTGTTTTACAACATTACCATGTGCAACGCACGTGATACACACTAGTACATAAGGACAATTAAATTTTAATAATGATAAAAAAGCAGATATTTTTTTATTAACTCCAATTTCATTAATTAATGCTTATATAAAAAAATTGACTTATTTTAGATGATGGAGAAATTTTCTTGATTTATCACAAATTATTTACAACATGTAAAATGATAATTTTACTAATATTAAACTTTGAAGTTAATGAAATAAAAAAATATAATCACAAATAATGCTACAAGCATCTGCATAAAAAATGATAAACTTTCATTTATCAAAAAATATTGTGGTTGGAATTAATTAAAATAGTGAGATAAAATTAATATAACGGGTAAATTTACTGTTACCATTGGTTTTGACATTTCTTTACCGCTACATTTACCGTTAACAATGATAAATTTACCGTTACCATATCGATAGCACCAGTAAACCAATGTAGCTCAAAACCACTTACTAATTGTTTGATATTTGTATGCTAATGGTAAATTTACCGTTACTATAACAGCCCAAGTTCAAACTACTAGATAAAGATCACGAGTTAGGTAAAGATGTGACAATTCCCGGATACTCGGTAAGATTGGTGGGGTCCAGCTTGGAGGTTTCCGAGAGTCATTGTAGTTCACAAATATATTTTCTGGAGGTTCACTTTCGGTAAGGGAGGCACACCCTCCTAGTCATTGTTGGAAATTATGTCTTTTTTTTTAGTTTGACCATTTGAGTTGATTCATTTTCCATTGTATCAAGAAGCGTCTTAGGCTCTCCTCGGTGTTAATATTCCCTTATATTTTCATAACCTTTGTTTTATAAGTTATAAGTTGTTTTGTCGGTATCTTTGTATATCTTTACCTGCATTTCCATATTATATTATGTTTGTTCATCTCGTCTATTTACTATACGTTTGTAATGCTGTTTATTTATCACTTGGATGTATCGTAAACTCCATTGGAGTTTATTAGTGTTGTTGTTTGGCTTGAAGAACTGCGTTTGGATTTGATCCTGTTCCAAACTAGGTGCACCTAAGTTGGACAGGTACGTAGACAATCGCTGCACTAGTGACCCAATACCTAAGATCAACACTTGTTGGAATTAATGAACATGTTTAAAAAACAGGAAAATAGGCACACGGAAGTAGTTGCAAAAAAATTTAGTCTCGGGTACAGCAAGTTTGTTTTTTAGTCTGAATGACACTTTTTAGTGTGAACAGCAAATGATAGTCGCAACTATCATTCTGTGATTTACACTAAAAAGTGTCTTTCAGCCTAAAAATCAAACTTCTTGTCCCTAAAACTAAATTTTTCTCCAACTTTTTCTCTGAGCCTAAAACCCCCCAGAACGAAAAGAGTATAGCATCAAACATTTAAAAGTATATTAATTATTAATGAATTGTTTAACGTATAAGCTTTGCTAATAAGGATATAGCACATTAAATTACTTGAAATAAATAATTAATGTTTAATGATTAATTTTAAATAATTAAGTAATCGATAATTAATAATTAAGTTAATATTACAAAATTAACAATGCAAATTCAAATTCTACTTCAAATCCAACTACAAATTTTTTCGGACGTATCTTTGCAAATAAAGTTGATAATTCGACATTCTAGTAAAACATCAGTTTTATGCTCAAAAAAGCAACAGTGGAAGGCATTGTTGAATAATTGTTAAGAAGAGACGAGTAGAATGGATAGTACGAAGGAAGTTGGAGTTGAAGTCCAAATTTGGAGTGGGCAAGTGCTTTCCATATAAACGCACTAACGTAATAGTGACGTTCAGCTTATTTAAAACAAGTCAAACGTGATTCTCGTTGATCGATTTTCGTAATACATTTTTGGATGTCCATGAACGGTTGTCCCTAAGCATTAATCAAAGGTTAAAGTTATTGGTCATTTCGCGAGGGGTACTTGGGTTTGAGTGCCTAACCAATGCTAGGCCTGTCAACGGATGCTTTCAGATGCGGATAGTGTCATATCTGTGTCCGCATCCGAAATCATTTTCGGATATCGGATATCCGCATCCGCGGATACGGACGAATATCGGATTTATCCTATCCGCTAACGACTGATAAATCAAGAATTATAAAAAGAAAATTTTAGTTTAACATAAATATTTTTCAATCCCGTTGATTATAAAAGTGTTAAAAATTAACAAATATGATGATAATAAATAGTTTCGAGCAGTTAAAAAGTATTAAGTGCATATAATATAAACTACTAACTTAATAAAATAATAAAAAAATATCTTTCACTGCACTAAAACACATAATTTGAACTATAATCCTGATAAAAACCGGACGAATAATTTTCGTATGCGGATGTCTTCGTATCCGCATTCACATCCGTTTTTCGGATATCGGATATTTATCCGCTTTTCGGATGCAGATGCAAACGGATTTCAGATTTTTCGAGAATCCATCGACAGCCCTAACCAATACCTTTTTTTCACATAATAAATTTCAATTGAAAATTTGGATCTCGTACTTTTCTTCTTGGGCTTTCATTTGTTTGGCCTTAGACCTCCATTCCTTAGTGGCTAAACTTGCGGAGGTCTATTTTTTTACCTAATATAATTTACTTTATTCTCTCCACAAATCAATTTTCATACTTTGTTCAATATTTAATAATAAAATTAATATATTGGTTGTTTAAACAAACAAAACTCGGGGAAACATTCAAATGTTTTCATAAAAAAGATCATTTGTTTTCAAAAAAAAAATCTTCATAAACTCCAATCTTTTCCAAATAACAAAGGCTTTTGATATGCTTTTTATTTTTGTCTCTAAAAAGATCCACCCTTTATTTTCAAACTCAATACCAAACAAACCCGCAAAAACAGTTTCATGAAACAAACCCATAATTATTTTAAACGAAAATGTACAGTAAATACTACAAACATTTGCAGTTAAAACGGTAAATATTTACGTTTTTGACTACAAATTTTTGTAAATAAATATTTACAGTTCAAAATACAAACATCTACAATATAAACCGTAAATATTTATAATACAAACGGCATATTTTCGCTAAAAATAATTACAATGGTTTTTAATTTTTATTCAATATGTTATCATTATTTGTTTAACTAAAATTAAACAAATACTTTTTTTACAGAACAATAATACGATCAAATTGTGCTGTTGTGCTAATATAAAATAGGGAAGAGTGGATTTGTACATTGGCTTATCAATACAATATTTGTAATAAAAGGGGTGGATAAAATATTACATTTCAGGGAGAAAAAAATAAGCTACTACAACATGCAAATACATAAAACTAATTAACAACAAACAAGCCCTTGTTTGTCACTCATTAATAAGAGAGAAACAACAATCAAAACAAGCTGTTAACTATAGCAAGAAACAGACTTGCATTTACCATGTTACAAAAACAACCATACTTCCTCTCATCAAACAGCTAAAAACTACACAATAAAATAAAAGGAACCAAAGACTAAATGGCTGAAGGTCCTTGAGTTAGTCTTTGTAACTCGCCCTCACCATCAAGCGTCTCCATAAGGAGAGGCGGTGCATATTGAGCTGTACCTTGATGCTCTTCTGCATCTTGACAAAACGATAGGATTATAGTGTCGATTGCTGTCTCTACTACTGCAAAGAATAGAGTTGCCACGACGTAACCAAGGCCCCAACTTACCTACATCAATCACATTAGATGGAATTAGATGTGACAGATTTGATCGGGTCTATGTATGTGCACCAGTTTTTTCTATAAATATTTGCATTAAAAACTGCAAATATTAGCACCAAAATATGTAACAAAAAATAAAAAAACAAAAAAAAAACCTTCAAAAAAAAATCAAGTTTTGACTTAGTTTAGATTGAAGTTGTGAAAAAAAGAATTTTATCGAAAATAATTATAGAGATTTTGTAAAATGTGTTATTGAGAGAAGGATTTCACCGATTTTGAAACTTTTAATGATGTTGACAAAACATTCCAAAACAATCACCCTGCATCAGCAAAATGATATTTGTATTTCGGATATGATCCCCATAACAGTCCACATCTTTGCCTGGCTAATGTGGTGAAGAATGCTATTAATCTGAATCCAATGATGATGACAATCGATGGAGATAAGTAATATGAGGATGATTGAGGACGTGTTTTCGTTTTAATTTCAAAATTTTAAAACCAAATTTTGCCAATGAAAAAATTCTCAAGAGAACTCCAACTCGTTGTAACCTTAATCAATCTCAGGTAAAATTTCTTTCCCAAAGTGCACTTCATGTGTCAAGATTCAACCATTGCAAACATTTTTGTAAGCAATATATGGACAATGTGAGGAAAAAATAAAAAAAGGTTGCTTATATGGTTTGTATACATGACTTTCTGTAACTTACCAACCAAATCATTAGCATATACTTTTCAAACATGTTCACACACTGATATTGGAGGGTACATGTGCAATGGGAATCAAGATTTTCCAAATAGTAAAAAAATTATTGGTTCATGTTTTTGATGTTGTTATAAGAAAAGTCCATGTAGCAAATGCTTATGTAAATTAGGTCATTATTTTCTAAAAACAAAAAACACACGTTTACTTGCACTTTTCTCACAAAAAATGCAAGTTGGCTTGTAGTTCTAGAGAAAAAATTAAAAAACTCTATAAAATTCGATAATAATGAGAAACTGTAGTTATTTACTAGAATTATACTTAAATAACAATCATTACTATTTATGAATAAAGAAATTTGATTTTTTAATTTTTGAACAACTTTTTAAAAAGCGCAAGTTAAGTTACACCTTCTATCAGGAAAGTGCAAGCTAGTTTGTATTTTTTTATTTTAAAAAATAGGGATATAATTTACACATTTAATACTACATAGATTTTTCTTATAATAACATCAAAAATAAGGACCTGATGTGCAAAGCCCTTTTTCCAAAATCTCAGACCTCATTTGTTTTGAAATTTCAGTTTTGGGTTTTCATAATAAGCGAAATGCAAATTTCCAAAACAGTCAATTGGAAAATGGTTTTAACAAATAGAATTGAAAATGACTTTCATTTGTTTTTCCCCTTTTGAGAAATATCAAAAACACAAACAACTATATTCTCCATTTCTCTTCTCTCTTTTGGTGTAAGGGCAAGGATTTTTTCCACCTCCCACCACATTTGGAAATATGTATTGAAAAAAAAACCACAAAGTTCAAACCGAACAAGCTCTTGAATTCCTGACCACCTCCTATCAGTTCGCTCATATGCTAATACTAAACTATCATAATTTTTTTGGTTGCATTTTGCTAGTTTTAGAGCTTTCAGTAGCATTTTTTACAAAGATGGGTTCTGACATAGAGTTGTCAAACAATGCTGGGTATATACAATTAACCGACAATTCATAATATGACTGGTAAATCAATCTGAGAAACTGTAGTTGCACTATAAAAATCTACATTAGGAAAGGAAAATAACTTCAAGTTATCAACATTTTGAGAATCTTACCAAGACAGGGAACAATGGCGAGGAGATCTTGTTATGGGCTGATTTGTACTTGTGAGTATCAAGCATGAGGAATGCAAATAATGCACAGAACAAGCTTACACACAACTTGCCAAGAAACAGAATAATATCTCCAATGACATTTACTTTTCCAATGCGCAAAATGTTGTTCATAATTAAACCTGTTGCAACTGAAGAAGCTCTGCAGAACCCTTTTCCTGTTATAGCAATCTATTTAATCAAAAAATGTCAGTTGTGATACATGTAGGCATTTGATTCTAAAGTATATAAAACAAAAATGTAGTACAGTCGACATGCAGTACTAGGTCGTTATGTTACTTCAAACAGCATCTTAATTATGTGTTACAGATAAATCAAAACAGTTTTCTTTTTAGGAACATATTACAAAAATATTGTTGAAGCATATGACCTGAATACGGTGTAGAAGAAGCGGAAAAAGAAAACAATGAGAGTAGAAGAAAATGTATTTTACTTTATTTTTATTTTTATTATATATATATGTATATATATATATATATATATATATATTAAAAGATGTCTCTATTGACACAACAAAATTCTTGTCATCGAGAGGCGGAGACGGCTGTTGACAGCATCCAATAGGCGGGCTAGAGACAATTCTTAAGCCCAATTTTAGGTCCACTTTGATGGTGGAGATAGTTTTTTCTCCAAGTCTAATGGATGTTATTTAAGGAGGGGATTACAATAACTTAGCATCCTCCTGTTACCATCATCTCAAGTGTTTGAAGTAAATCGAGTTCATTGCAGTTCAATTATCTTACGAAGAATTTCTCCATATATTGTATTTGGGAGTTGCACAAAGTTATTTGTGCACTATTTTAATAAGTATTATCTTATAAGATGAATTAACTCTTGAAATCTCACGAATATGATGTCTATTTTACAGTTTTTTGTTTATATTTGACTCGCTGATTGATTGCTTACCGGTTATTTGGTTGCTATTGATTTTAATCTGATACACTAGATCTTATTTGCGGTGGTGGAGCATGAATTTTATTCTTTATCGTTTGTATTAGATTTGTAGAGTTTACTTACTGATTTCAACGGTGGTGGTTTCAAAAAACCAATGGTAAAATAATTCAAGAACAGGTCCAATGGAACGGGTAATTTGGTACATATAAGTTGAAGATGGAAGCGATTGCAAGGAAAGAATTATTTTTGTAAAAACACTTTTAAAAATAATTTCGACATTGAACAAATTTAAAGATCTTATTTGTGGAGGTGGAGTGTGAATTTTATTCTTTATCATTTGTATTGAATTTTTAGAGTTTACTCACTGATTTAAACTGTGGTGGCTCAAAATCCAACAGCAAAATTATTCAAGAACACGGTTATCAAGGAGTTCGCTCGTACTTAGGATGCAAAGGAATCATGTAACGCACTTAAAAAAGTATATGGATAGGTTAACGATAAACCAAATCACTCTTCGGTAGCAACTTGATCTACAAGTGCATTCCGGAGGACCGGTTTTGGCATCACTCAGATATGATAAGCTTATTGATATCCTAAAAGTGTCATGAAGTGCTAACCCATCAACTCAAGTTTTGCTTCAAAGATGAAGGAGATGAGAATTCAAGAATTTTTTGAATTTGTATCGAGAAGGAGTGATGGAGTGTTAATGCTATACAGCACAACAAATAAAGTATAGATGAAGCGGAGAAGGCGCACAAAGAGAGGAGGAAAAGAACAAGAAATATAAAAGAGAAAAATAGATGATATCGGTATCATTAAAAGGTGTGGCCAAGCCAACAAATCTCAACCTTGTGATAGTCCGAGAAAGCTGTCTACAACACATGGCATTGTTGATAGCAAGCGGACTAGAGACAATTTTGGGGCCCGAGATCAAGTCCATCGACATGGAGATCTATTTCAAATCTAATGAATGCTAACTTAAGAGAGATAAGTACTACCCTAGCCTCCTACCATTATCATTATTTCAAGCATTAGAACTAACTTTAAATTTACGCTGGTTTAATTATCTTAAAGGGTTTCTCCTAAGAATTCCTTCAGAGTCCTACACAGTTAATGGTGATCTATTTTATTGATTATAATCTTGACATTTGAATTGATTTTTGTAATATCTCAAAATAAGAAAGTATAAAAGTAGTTGTTGGGTGTGAAGGCGTATGTCAGTTTGATCGAACAAGGTTTTCAAAACGGAATCCAAATCGTAAATCATAAATTTCAAACTTTAGATTGAAACTGGATTTAAATTGTACATCGTAATTTAAAAAGCCGATAGTTTAAGCTTTGTACACTCTTTAAATTGATTTTGATGTTTAAACTTCTACCTATAAACCTAAAATTCAATTTTCTCTTTTGTTTTATTTTTATTTTGTTTAAAAAACATTAAAGTGAGAATCTTGATCCAAATAAATATGTTAAATATAACAATATGGATTGAATGGTTTTTCTCAATTGCAATTTTAACGAGTTTGAATTGGAATTTAAATCGAATCGTAAAGGTAGAGATCCGATCTGAAACGGGGTTTAAATCATAATATTTTAGGACTTTTAGCAACATTGAACATCTTATTAAAATCGTGTCTACATTTTATTGGTAGTTGTTTGTGTTTGATTGATTCCTTGTTAGTTATTTAATTGCTAGTGATTTAAGTATGATAAAGTTGATCTTGTCTGCGGTTGTAACGTTTGGATTTAATTCTGTACAAATATTTACTAATTTTTCGCAATTTAAGTCCTTCAAAAAGTCTTGAGATTGAATCTCCTAGACAACAATTACTAACACAGAGAAAATAATACATGACAAGCAAATAGCTTATAACGAAGTAGTCTAAACGTTACAGAAAAAATAATTATATCAAAACTAATGTTAACCTGAATTAAATATGAAAAATCAAACTAACCATTATGTAAGCATTGCGGTTGACAGACCTAATAGTCCAATCAATGCATGTAAGACAACCCTGAGAAGTTGCTGATGTCACTTTCCCTAATCTACTTGAAGAGGTGGTATCAGCATATTTTAACCTCCTCCTAAGCGATTCAAGAATAAAACGTGTGGATTCAACAAAGAATACAAGAAGAGACCCAAGGGCTACAGATCCAAGGCTATATCGCATGAGACGTTTCATTGAAGCAAATACGGGTAGGAATGGAATCTCCCCCTGAATTTTTATAAATAGAACCCATTATTCAATCTACAAAACTATTAGGTAAACAAACTCTATATGTTGGAATCAACCACTTTTTCATTTTTGCGTTACAAATAGCAGAGAAAGGCAATAGGGAATGTTGAGGTTACACAAATAAATATTGAAAAAAAATTGCGAGACTATGCTAACATGAAATCTCAGCTGGTTTCCAATTTGACTTATATAAAAATATATCGCATTACAGCAACAAACTCGCTGCATAATGGCATTTGTTTGGAATATGAAGCATTCTATGAAATTACCCTCAACATAATGCCATTCTTGTTATTTAGTTAATGTAGCTTACCGCAGCTTCACCACGAGCCCAATAATATGAAGCAACCGATCCCGCGATCACAGTAGAAGAACATGAAATGATGAACTGTGTTGCCCAAAAGCATCCAAAAAGGTGAAAAAATATGGCTATTCCAATGTGTGGGGTGTAATGTAAACTGTAACCACAGCAACTATCACAATTGACCTTGTTTGATTTTAGATCATACGCACAGCAATTTGAGCTGCAGTCATTTTTGAGAATCTGACCAGAACTAAATAGGTGCATTGCAGCAGAAATCCAAAACATATAAAAGACTGCGAGGATTGTATAAGGAAGGATTGGGAAAATAATTAGTGCTTCAACTTCACCAATGACTTTTGCAGCTACCTACATGTATAGTAGCACAGTTAGCATCATCCAACTATTCATAAAGCTCGGAGAGTTTTTATGTTCAAGAAGTTAGTAGATTGAAGGGCTGCTCGGGTAGTAAGCTTCTATGGCATCACTTCAAAATAATTAGTTTCAAGAATAGAAGATAAAGAAATTATCATTCTCTGAAATGCTACAGTAAAATGATGAATGATGAATGAAAATGATAATGATAGTTTCTTTCATCATCTGTCATTGAAACTAATCATTAAGAAGTGTTGTTTCTAGGCACGCTGTCTATTTGTATGTCTGCCTTCCATGCCTATGGATTACTGCGGGCACAAAAAAGTTTAATATGTATGAATGTATTCATGTATGTGTGCATCATAAAATTGAAAAGAAGCTAAAATAGCAAACACATAAATGACACATATAAAGGCATACGCAGTGGATTTGGATGGTAAAAAATCAAGATGCTATTTTGTCAATATTTCTACTTAAAATATTGTTATAGTTTAAAACAGCATTAAATGTCAGGATTTGAACAGATCTTTAAAATTAAAATACAAAGACTGAAAAGGGCAGTGGTAAAAAAGAACGGTTTGAGGAGCACATAAACTAAACCCATTGAGTAATTAACAAATCATAGGTTAGGAAATTTTGCATCGGCTTGATATTTAGCAACACCTTTAGGACAGATGTAGCCATAAGTATGCGACGGATGATGGCTATAGAAGAGAGAACAGCGATAATCATCACAACAGTCATCAGAACTGCCACTCCACGAAGATGGTTCAATTCCTATTAAAACTTAAGAAGATGTAAGAGCTGATTTAATTGAAGTTTCTATAAGCATCGATTAACAGTTGTGAGCTTTACCCTCCCTGTTGTATTGAAATATGGATCGCTTTCACCGATAACAACCGAAACAGCATCATTCCCAATCCACCCAGCTGACAACATACATAAATCAATTAGATTCATTCAAACATAACATTACTATTCCTCAGATATTTGAAACAATTATTTGCATCAATTCATCAAATAATTCAACAAACACACACACTGGTAGGGTATAACTTTGTTTTCCAATGTTGGTCAAATAATCTAGTTCATGCATATAAACTATAACCAAACTATTAGCATGATTTATATTTGAGAACCTAAAGATATGAAAAAGGAGAAGATTTCGTTTGATACAAGGCCAATTGAGTAGTCAAGACTTTTTCAAAAAAGGAAGTGTGATAAGAAGTATTTTGATTTAGCTAGATACGTAGAAATAGTTTCTGCAAAAGAGGAATATAGATGATGCAACATATATCTAACCTTTCAGATAGTAAAACATAGTCACTGATATAATAAGAACATTGAAGACAACAACGGTTATCCACGTCATTGCAGCAACAAAATGGCGAATCATTAGTAGCCAAATCAAGGACATAAAAAGCGGCACCATTCCTCCACATACAAGCAAAACTGGCCAGGATTTTCCAATATCCGCTACATATCTCTGTGGAAAAAAAACATAGGGAGTGTATAATTTGTACCAAAGCATGTGTTCGCACATCAAAGATATCATTTTGGGTAGTAAAACTTTGTAACACTACCATAGATAAAATAGTTAATTATTCATGCATGATGAGTTTGATAGTGCAGCAATAAATATACATTACTAACCTTCAAGACTTCTGAGTGGGAATCAATGGCTTTGCGTGTAGTTTTATCGATTATCATGTTCTCTTGAATGATCACTCCTCCCATTTGTTGCCAATGTCGCATAGATGAGTTAGATGCACGTGCAATGAATTGGCAGCTCCAGTAGACTAAAGAGTAAAAAGCATATACAAAAGTATAAGCAAGACTAATAAAGCACAACTGCAAGCTTCGGGAAATAACCATATATCTATTTATACCTATACCATGATGTGTATAGCTGAAAAATGAAGTAGCAGAGCTTTTTTGAACAGCGCAAACTATCCATGGACTTCAATTTCAAAATTTATATTAACAATTTGTTATATGTTACTTTCATCATTGGTGTATATATGTGGAGTTAAGCACACATGTATCTATAGCTAATAAGAACTAGAAAATAAATGTAGAAATACAATGACTTGTGTTGCATGCACAGAAATACTAGTAAAATTAGTAAGAGCGATTCTTACCATTTTCGCTAGGAAATATAACAGGATAGCATGGCCCTTGAAGTTGAAGAGAACTATTCCTCATATCAGGTGTAAGATACTCAAAGTAATCATACTCCCGCTCAATCCAATCATCAACCGACATGTGTACATCACCGTCTGGATAATCACATACCCAATTTAGACCGTCTTCCGAAGGTATGGGGCATTCCATCAAGCATATGCTCCTTGCATCTGCTAGATTCATTTGACTATCTTTTTGACCGCTTTCATAGATTTGGTTTGGATTCATCCAATACTTAACTTCGAGTTCCCTTAAATCTGGATCGCCATTTCTCGTTCCACACACATTCCCTTTGTAGTCCAGACCGTATGTTAGTCTATAAAAGAAAGTCTTTCTAAATTTGTGTTTACACTAGCAGATAATACATAAGCTAATATTCAAGTCCAATTCTCTAATACCATGTAATTAAACAACCTAACTAACTAGAACTTGAGCTACTTGTTTTCAGGGTAAATAATGTGGTAATGCCCGATAATCTAAGCAGCACTTAACAGAAATACCAGTACACTTTCTTTCTCTCAGATTGACGGCACTATCATTCCTTAAATTCGGCTTACAGTGGAACAAGAAAGTTCAATAGTTTCTCACTTCTTCTATAGTCAAGGGCATACTTTTACTTCCACACAACAAAGTAAACAATTGATGATTCACTAGTCATGCAGGTTTACTTAAGCATGGCATCCATACGACAAACTGAAAGTTTTAACTTTGAATTAGTATGAAAATGCAAACTTAAACATTACTGCAAAACTAAGATGATTCCTTAGTTGAATAGTCTAACTAATTTTTCATTTTTAGCGTCATTTCAGCGCATACAACCACTGAAAGAGACACAGAGGCTACACTTTTAGCAACAAACTTCTGTACAAGTCACATCAAGATACAAATTGACAGCCACCCATTTCAGAATCCAACCTAAATCTTCGGAATACAACAAATTTCACTTTCCAATAGACCAAAACTCAACCAAAATTTCCAAATAAAATAGTATAGTATAAAAAATTACCTTAACGGGTTTCCTTGATTAAATCCAAAGCTAGAATTGACAATCATAGCAACCCAAAAGGCTACAAAAATAACAAGAAAGACCAAATCTCTGCATTTTCTATTATGCCTTATAATCCCACTGTTTCGCATTTGCCCATCTCCATTGCTGCTGCTGTCTGGATATCTTCCAATTACTGCACCAAGTGGACCCGTCATTCTCTCTCTAGCTCAAAGAAACTACTAAATATTGACAGAATTAAAAACTATATAGTAGAGAGAGAGTTTAGCAATTAGGAAGAAGAAGCAGCAGCAGTAAAGTGAGAATAAAGAGTGATGGTCTCTGAAAGTAAAGTAAAGTTTGTTATGATGAACTGCTGGAACTGGTTAGCTTGAGTTAAGACAAAATTGTATATGTGTTTAATTTTACAGTACAAAAGTTCTTCCACTTCTTTGGCACTGTATTAATTAAGCTGGTATTAAGCGTGTGCGGTGTGTTAGAAAAATGATTAGTTAGATTGTTTTAAGATCTTTGTCTCTGTGTATTTTCCTTTTTTTTTTTTTTACTTCAAAATGATTAGGACTATTCCTGCCTTTTAATCTATTCCTTATCGCGCTGTCACTGTGCATCTATGTATATAATTATATTGTTAGGTTCCGTTTCTCGTATTATTATTTTTCAAACTGCTTATTTATGTTTTAAGAGTAACCCTGTTATTAATTGTCAAAATTATTCGTATGTTAGTCTAGTCCTTCTCAGTGAGAATTGGAAGGACATGTCTTTATTTTTGCAAAATCATTATACACTCTTTAAACTCATTTTCACTATTATTAATTCAAAAAAGAAGGGTAATGATTGAAATTGCAAAAATAATTAAACAAATTGATTGTAAAACGGTTTGAATTGACTAATATTGGCATAAAAATTTAGAAGTAGGCAGCTCGAAAAGCTACATAAATATAGCATTATCATTGAATATAGCATATATTCCGGTAAATGAAAATAGCTTTATTAATTTGAAAAACACGTAAAAGCTAAGTACAACTAGCTTTACTAGTTAAAGGCGATATATTTTAGTAAATGACAAGTGAAAATAGATTTATCGGTTATAAAATATTATTTTAAAAAGATAAGTGGAAATAGCTTTGCATTTAGCTTTATTGGTTACAAAAGAATATACATTTAAAAGGTAGGTGTAAATAGTTTTACCAGCTAGAGGTAACATGTTTAAATTAATGCTAAGTAAAAATAACTTTAGTGGTTGAAATAAATATATTCTCAAAAGTTATTAAAAAAAATATAACTAGCTTTGTAAAAATAAATGTAAAAGGATGGTTATAAATGATTATCTCCTCAAAGTTTAACTGTAGGGCATTAAACATATCAGATCGGACCGAACGGAGGTGTGTTCGTGTCATGTCCTATAAGAAATTCAGACAGACACAGACCAAACAAGGTTTAAGTTCGAACGCTGTTTGTACGAACCGAACAACGTACCAACAATGTTCAGATAATAGAAACAAATAGAACATTTTCGAACAGACATATTTTCGTATATTTTTTCTTAACCTAATTCGTATATAAGCGTTAATCGTACGAACACGGATCAGGTATTTTGCAGTCACGGATCGAACCGAAAGTTGGACAACCGTACAAATTTTACACCTTGTCTTATTAGTTTAAGTGATGTTAGTTTTATAGAAAATATAGTTACAAGTACTTACTTTTTTAATAAAATCCTAATGCAACCAAGACAACCATGTTGGTCAGTATGGGCCAGTAACCAACCGAGACAAGGGTGCTGGCTAAAAAGTATACAACTTGGCAGACTTATTTTCATAATTAACAAACCTTGACACCACCTTCTACTCCCTACAACAACTCGCATTTAAATAAATTACATTTTTTTCAAGCATTCGGTACAAAATCACATCACACTTATCATAAACATACACAAAAACTATCATCACTTATATATCTACTTTCGTACCTTTGTCGATATCACCATTTCAAGGAACGATCTCTATATATAAATTGTTTTGTTATTTGGCTGCTTCTTATATCTTTTTACTAAAGTTAAATCTTTTTCTCTACACTACATAAGAAGTCTTAATTTTACTCAACCCCTCCCTTAACCTCATTTATTGTTTATTTCTCTTCCTAATCAAAACCTAAGCCCTCGAACACTATTGCTTATCAATCATTAAATGAATGTTGATCACAGAATTTAGATATGCATATTATGGAGAATGAGAAGCCTGATGAACAAAGAATGGTTTTATCTCATGCATAGTTAATTGTTATATTTAATATTAGATATTGTGATTCCATTTTCAATCAAAAAACATGGGTTTGGACGTGAAATGGTTCACGCCAAAACTGTTCAAAAGTTGTGATCGGTCGGTAGTACAAAGTCGTTTTATGTTTTGTGTGATCGGTATTTCATCGTTGTTTGTGACACGTTCAAGTACCAATTTATGTTGTAACTGATAGTTTTCCGGTTTTTATTATGATTTTTGAATTTTGTCAATTGTTGTTGTTATTCTTGTTTTTCCGCAAGGAACGATTCAATGATACTGGACCTCAAAATGATAGATGAATGAATGTTAGGCTCAAGGACGATCGAGTATGAAACATAGAATGAAGAAAAAAAATGAAAATTTTGCCTAAGTCCATGGATTGATATCGATCCATCCAAATTTTTCCTTAACCATCACTCTCAGTGGTTATGCAGAAGAATATGGCTTCCCCATAGACAGAGAGACCTAGGCATCGGGCTACTAGCAATGAGCGCTCAAGTAACGGCCACCGTGATTATTCGTGGAACCTGACACATGACGATGCAACCAATAACCTCTGTTAAGGGAGCAAAAATGGAAATGATGAAACCATAGATGATGTGATAAGGTGGTTGCTTTGGAGAGAGAATCGTAAGGGGGATTGGGAGACTGCCACTAGTCGGAGTCCGTTTATATTAAGACGACGTAGTATCCAAGGAGAGTTATCATGTCATCCATGCTAATGTATAATGGACTTATGGATCATATGCAACATTTTCTTATATACGACTAGCATGCGGATGGTGCTAGAGGCTATGACTTTCGAAATGCAGGTATCCCTTTGTTTCTCGAAGGACTGGCAGCCTAGTTTTACAGGCTTGAGCCAGGATCCCATGATCAACTAGCTAATAAGCTTATGAGCCAAATCAGGGTGCATTTAGTACAACCGAAAGGTGCAATGTAGCTAGCAAAAGTGAAGCAAAGCACAGTACAAATGAGTGTAGACACTTGAAGGATATCACTGAAGAGTTGATAAGGGAAAAGCAATTGCTTCAATATGCGAAAACCTAATAGGAAGTCGAGCAAAGGAATAATCAACCCCAAAACAGCTACCTTAGGGTGACGGAGAAGGAACCAGCGGGGTTGGTCCTATTCCCCGAAAAGAGATTTAGCGATAAACACTGTATATGTAGGTCCACACTTTACGAAAAGGAGTTGGAACAAGATGAAAGGATACGAGATTTCCTTTAACCATGTCCCGCAAGAGGCATGCTACTCTATCGAGGACAGTACCCCCGCGAAGTAGTTGAAGAGGATGAATGACGATATAGTTTTTTAGAATAAAGACATGAATGGCGTCGAGGCACCAACATTAGATCCAATAGTGATAATGGCCAAGGTTGAGTCGGCTACAGTTCATGGAGTGTTCTTTGACAACGAAAGCTCGACAAATATTCTATTCAAAAATGCATTCGATGAGATGAGGCTAAATGAGAAGGATTTGTTATCATGTAACTCTTACTTACAAGGTTTTATCGGAGAGTCAACATCTCTCGTTAGGAGATAAGCCCCTTAGGGTTGTACGGGTTGAGAAGTGTGTTGCATTGAAGACAGTCGGTTTTGGGTCGTCGACCCTTACAGACATTGAGATTGCTCTATCTCCATGGTTCTTTACTATGAAATTCTCCATGGATTATGGAGTTGGAGTTGTCCAAGAAAACCAAGGTGCAAAGAGAGAATGCTACGTCGTAGAGCTTAGGAAAGCAAGGCATGGAGAAGGAAAAAATGCAGAGAAGACTCTCTATGATGCCCCACTATTTTTAACGCCTAAAATCAATTACAAACACCGTCAATATCCCCTTGTAACTAACCTCGGATATTAAAAATAGTGGATTGTTGGTTAAATTTAAAAATCCAAAAAACTATGGAAAGGAAAAGGGAAAAACCACACAATGGAACTAAAGAACAATATACATATAAACAATATACAAGACTCGATATAATGAACAACAGACACACACATCATCCATTATCAAATTATCAGTAACACAGTAATGATACAAGATACATATTACAAGTGAACAACCTATAAACGTCGCATGCAACCAGAGCTCATTTACTTTCCTTTTACTTTTACCAATAAACTTTATATAGATATATGAATAATAAAAAGAAAAGGTGATCAACTAAATTTGGACTGCGCCTTATCCTACACTCCTGCCTAGGGCTTGGAGCTATTGCATAGGGAAAAGCTGCCTTCGTACCCTTTTGGAATCAAGCCCATGTAGTTTTTTTGGCTCTTCTCCTACATCAAATATTTGTTAGCACGTAACATTGCACAACCATGCAACCAATAAAAACAGAAAACACCATTCTGTCGAGCCACCACGATCATGTAGGAAATGCGGATTACGGACCTTAAGGCAGAATTAACACTAGAGAGGGGGTGAATAGTGTTTAATTAATTTTATGAATCTTTTCAAATTAAACTCGAACAGATGCAATTCACAAACACAGAAACAATCACAGAACCAGACACAGATGCAAATAGTAAATAAAAGCAGTAAAGGAAAGAACACGCTGGAATTTTATACTGGTGCGGAGTTACCCTAAATCCAGTCCCACACAATTTCTTGTGCAGATTTCTTTTCAAATATAATGTCGATATTACAACCTCGATTTCAAGGCCACGAGATACACCCTCCTATCTCCGAGTCCAGGGCAAACTCTCTTGATTTAACCAAGCTACAAGGTCGCCTAATTGATTTACGGGCTACAATCACACCCAATTGATCCCCGTGCGACAATCACACCGTTTCCAATCACACTTTGATAGAGAGAGACTCGATACACTTCGATCATTCGATATTTGATTACAAATGATCCTATAACTCTGAATAACACTGAGATCTTTGAGAGAGTGTGGCAGAGAATCAAACTAGAGACGATCGAGTTTGATTCACTTAGGATTTCGGTAGAATTTTGTTAAAGCATTTGAAATATAAGAGAATATTTGAGTGGAGAAGGAGTGAAGAAATGAAGAAAAATTAACTTAAAATTCGTTGAGAACAACTGGTATATATAGGAGAATAACGGTCATGTCCATTCGTGAAAGGTTACGACGAATAGACACTTCTTTTGAAAATTCGAATTTTAAAATCTACGGCTACCGTGTCGACATGGGGGGGTATAGGGATGTTGGCATGCCTATGTTATTTTTGAAAATTGATTTTTCTTTAAAACGATTTCTATTATAAAACTTGTCAAAACAATTTCTAAACTTTGTAAACCGTTTTGAATATAGTTTAAACTTATAAAAGAGTTTTAGAAAGTAATCTTAAAATATATAATCTATATTATAAAAGTAATATTAAAAACTAAGTATAGACTTCTTTAAAATATATTTTTGAGATTTAAAGCTAAAATATTAAAATCAAGAGATCGTTTAAAAACAAGAGATGATTTTGAGATCAAAATATTAAAAGATGATAAGAATAGTTTTTGAATTAAGGCTAAAATATTTAAATTGATAGATATGACTTTTAAAAAGATAGTTTTCGAAAAAATAGTTAAAATAAATTATTTTGAATATTTCATGGATTCCATTCCACTAGAGAAGGTCATGGGTTCCATCCCACTATTAAAACGAGAAGGTGTATTCCATTCCACAATTAAAACCCGAAAATGCTATTATGAAGTTTTAACATAAATCTAGACTCTATTACTTATCTTGATATCTTGAACTCTTGAACTCTTGATAATTTTGATATCTTGAACTCTTGATACTCATGAGTCTTCAGCCTTGATTTCTTCAATCTTGAATTCGTCAGTCTTGAATATCTATACTGTACAATCTTCATTCTCAGTACTTGCATATATATATATATATATATCATGCATATACATATATATCTCGACAAAGATATTAGTATTTATATTTTATAACAAGTCCTAAGGTTGTTGTCATCAAAACCATCATCTCAAGAACTAACAATCTCCTCATTTTTGATGATGACAACTTATGTTTATAAAATATACTCCACCAAACTCTGACTCTACTCTGACTCCCCCTTATTCCAACAACTCCCCCTTAATCTACTAACTCCCTCTTAATCTAAGCCTAACTAACAGCCTAACTATCCTATTTTATAATTCTCCCCCTTTGTCATCAACAAAAACTAAGCCTAAACTACATAATTGCCCTTTAAACTAATACTATGGAACTAAATGCTAATAACAAAGTATAATAAGCGTAACATAAATCTAATTTTATTATATATGATGTTACATTACACATATATATGAAACATAGACACAAATATATACAAGTACACAAAATATAAAAATATTAATATAATAGCAATCTAATGAGAGTCCTTGACAATTGGTGACTTGTGAATCGAACAATTAGGGTAATGGAGACAAAAGTTTCCATGTTGTTCGACCAAATTACCATTTTTGTCAAAACAGACTTCTCCAACGCAAACAACAATATCGTACTCGTCCATTTGCGCTTCTTCCTTTTCTTCTTCTTCTTCGTCACACTCTAATGGATTATGAATATGTATGTTAGAGGAATCATCTTCAATCACAATAGGGTCTGCATGATTATCCATTAGAAATTTATGCAAATTTCTAAGAATCTTACCTTGTTTCTCTTGTTCCTTTTCCATCTTTATTTGCATGACTTGTAATTCAGTCAGCATTTGTAGAGAACCCTTCATAATATCATCGATTTTTATTACTCGAGCCAATGCAGTACGTTGGAATGGACCAGAATTAGGAGAAGGGAAGGAAATGGTTGCATTTTGGTTTGATTTAGAAGAGGAGGCCATTACTTTGTATTTTCAGAAGTTTATTACAAAAAAAATGAAGTGAGAAGACAGATAAATTCGAAATATTGTGGTTATATAACCACCAAACTGATTTTAGAGGGAAAATCAAAATTTCAAATTTGACCGTTGTATGTCGACATGGGGGGTAGGGGCATGTCGACATCCCTTTGAAATTTTTGACAATTTTGTTTTTTTCTATTTATTTAAATATATATGTTACTATATCTATATTCTATATCTCAATTATAGAACAAATACCTAGTTCTCTTCTTAATTTAGTAAAGGTTGATTGATTCAAGGGTTTGGTCAGAATATCATCTATTTGATTCTCAATGTTGAAAAATTCAAGAGAAATAATCTCTTTACTTATATTATCTCTGAGAAAATGACGTTTGATATCAATATGTTTGGTTTTGGCATGATGAGTAGGATTTTTGGATAAATTTATTGCACTTGTATTGTCACAATAAATTGGTGATTTTGAAATGTTTAATCCAAAATCCTTTAGGATCTGTTGCATATAGATAACTTGAGAACAAGCCAAAGCGGCAGAGATATACTCTGCTTCAGTTGTTGATAGTGAGATAGTATTTTGCTTTTTACTAAACCAGGAAACCAGAAAATGTCCTAAAAAGTGACAAGTTCCACTTGTACTTTTTCGGTCTGATTTACAACCAGCATAGTCTACATCACAATATGAGATTAAATCAAATGAATCATTTTTAGGATAAAATAGGCTATAGTCTACAGTGTGTTTAACATATCTTAGGATAGGTTTAACAGCTTTTAAATGGGTTTCTTTGGGTTGAGATTGGTATCTTGCACAGAGACAGACACTATGCATGATATCTGGCCTACTCGCAGTTATATAGAGTAGCGACCCAATCATTCCCCTATATAGTTTTTTATCAACATCTTTTGACATGTCTTCTTTATTCAAGGCTCATTGGTTGCCATAGGAGTGGGTTTTCCACTCGCAGTGGTCATACCAAACTTACTAACTAGATCCCTAGCATACTTTTCTTGACTAATGAAAATACCACTATCTAACTGTTTTATTTGCAATCCTAAAAAGAAAGTAAGTTCACCCATATGACTCATCTCAAACTCTTTTGTTATTATTTCAGAAAACTCTTTGTTCATTTCATTGTTTGTTGATCCAAAAATGATATCATCCACATAAATCTATACTAATTGGATATCATTTTTATTTCTTTTAATAAAAAGAGTATTATCTACTCTACCAATTTCAAAATTTGATTGTAATAGGTTTAGTCTATTATACCAGGCTCTAGGAGCTTGTTTCAAACCATATAAAGCTTTCTTTAATTTGTAAACATGATTTGAAAACTTTCTTCCTCAAAAAGTGGAGGTTATTCAACATAAACATCCTCTTTAACAAAACCATTTAAAAAGGCACTTTTGACATCCATTTGAAATAATTTGAAATTGTTGTGGTTTGCGAAAGCAAGTAGAATTCTAATGGCTTCTAATCTTGCTACGAGTGCAAAGGTTTCATCAAAGTCTATTCCTTCTTGACAATAACTTTGCGTGACTAACCGAGCTTTATTTCTAACGACCTCACCTTTTTCATTCATTTTATTTTTATAAACCCATTTAGTTCCTATTATAGTTTTATCCTCAGGTCTAGGGACAAGTTCCCATATATCATTTCTGGTGAATTGATTCAGTTCTTCTTGCATAGTAAGAATCCATGAATCATCAGATGATGCTTCCTTTGGATTTTTTGGTTCAATAGTTGATATAAAAGCTACATTACTCATCTTGTTTAGTTGATTTCTAGTTCTAACAACAGATTCAATATTTCCTAGTATATTTTCTATAGGATGATCTTTGAAAAGCCTGATCCTTTTGATAGGATGAACAGTTTCACAATTTGTTTCTTTTGATTCATTATTTAAAGCAACAAAATCACCTTCATCATTTATTTAAACAAAATCTTTGAAATTTTCATCAAAAGATACATGCATTGTTTCTTCAATGGTGTTAGTTTTTAAATTCAAAACTCTGTATGCTTTACTTCTATTAGAATATCCGATAAAGATTCCTTTGTCGGATTTAGGATCAAATTTATCCAAAGTGTCCTTTGTATTTAGAGTAAAGCATTTACTTCCAAAAACTTTAAAATAAGATACCTTTGGTTTTTTATTGAAAAGAGGTTCATATGGTGTTTTATTGGTTAGGGGTCTAATTAAAACCCTATTCAAAATATAACAAGATGCAGCGGCTGCTTCAGCTGCTTGTAGCTACTGCTTCAGCCCAAAAATTTCTTGGTAATTTACTATCTAAAAGCATAGTTCATGCACACTCTTGAATCGTCCTATTTTTACGCTCTACCACTCTGTTTTGTTGTGGAGTGCTTAAAAAGGAAAAATTATGAGTTATTCCTTTTTTATTATAGAAATTCTCAATTTTCATTTTCAAATTATCCACCGTGATCACTACGAATAGTTTTGATTTTTAAAGAAAGTTGATTTTGAATTCTTTTTGAAAAAGTTTTAAATAAGTCAAAAGCATCAATTTTATGTTTTAGAAAAATTATCCATGTTAATCTTGAATAATCATCTACAATTATAAAAACATATTTACTATGATTTGTTGACTGAATTTGAGATGGACCAAACAGATCTAAATGAAGTAACTCAAGAGGTTTTGAAGTTGAAATCATATCTTTCTATTTGAATGAACTCTTCCTAAGTTTTCCTAATTGACAAGCATCACATATACTATCTACTTTAAAATCCATTTTAGGAAGACTTCTTACTAGATCAAGTTTTCAAAGTCTAGATAAGAGTTTGAAATTCAAATGCCCAAATCTTTTATGCCAAATCCAAGGATCACTTGTATTAGCCAAAAGACATAGGTTATCATTTGAGATCTTCATACTGAGAATATAAATATTTTTCTTCCTAATTACTTCAAAGATAATATTTGATTTATTATCTTCGATGTACACTTATCCTTTTCAAATTTAATTTTGTAGCCCTTGTCACATAGTTGACTTATTATGTTAAGTAAGTTGTGTTTTAGATTTCTAACTAACAGAAGATCATAAGTAGTAGGAGTTTTAGGGTTACCGACATTGCCGATGTCAATCACATATCCTTTTGAATTGTCTCCAAAGTTGACCACTCCTCCACCTTCATAAATTATGTCATTCAATATCTCCGGATTACCAGTCATGTGTCTTGAACATACACTATCAAGTATCCATTTATTCTTCTTCATTTGCACCATTTGTCCATTGAGTGTTGATTCTTCAAAAGCCATATAACACATCTGTTCTTGCACAACACACCAATTCGGTAGATAACTTGATTTTCTATAATAAGAATATGCAGACTTATGAGACAATGATGATTTGGACAGTTTTGAACTAGTGTTAACAAAATCTTCAAAAATTGCTACTTTAAACTTTTTCAAAATTCAGATTATGATAAGTTTGAAAACCAGTGCTCTAATACCAAATGTAGGAAATGCGGATTACGGATCTTAAGGCAGAATTAACACTAGGGGGTGAATAGTGTTTAATTAACTTTATGCATCCTTTTGAAATCTTTTCAAATTAAAACCCAAACAGATGCAATGCACAAACACAGAGACAATCATAGAACTAGACACAGATGCAAATAGTAAATAAAAGCAGTAAAGAAAAGAACACACCGGAATTTTATACTGGTTCGGAGTTACCCTACATCCAGTCCTACACAATTTGTTATGCAGATTTCTTTTCAAATATAACGTCGATATTACAACCTCGATTTCAAGGCCACGAGATACACACTCCTGTCTCCGAGTCTAGGGCAAACTCTCTTGATTTAACCAGGCTACAAGATCACCTAATTGAATTACGGGCTACAATCACACCCAATTGATATACAGACCACAATCACATCTTTTCCAATCACACTTTGATAGAGAGAGACTCGATACACTTAGATCTTTCGATCTTTGATTACAAATGATCCTATAACTCTGAATAGCACTGAGATCTTTGAGAGAGAGAGAGAGTGGCAGAGAATCAAACTAGAGACGATTGAGTTTGATTCACTTAGGATTTCGGTAGAATTTTGTTAAAGCATTTGAAATATAAGAGAATATTTGAGTGGAGAAGAAGGAGTGAAGAAATGAATAAAAACTAACTTAAAATTCGTTGAAAACAACTAGTATATATAGGAGAATGACGGTCATGTCCATTCGTGAAAGGCTATGACGAATAGACACTTCTTTTGAAAATTTGAATTTTAAAATCTACGGCTACCATGTCGACATGGGGAGTATAGGGATGTCGACATGCCTATGTTATTTTTGAAAATTGATTTTGCTTTAAAATGATTTCTATTCTAAAACTTGTCAAAACAATTTCTAAACTTTGTAAACCATTTTGAATATAGTTTAAACTTATAAAAGAATTTAGAAAGTAATCTTAAAATATATAATCTATATTATAAAAGTAATATTAAAAACAAAGTATAGACTTCTTTAAAATATACTTTTGAGATTTAAAGCTAAAATATTAAAATCAAGGGATCGTTTAAAAAACAAGAGATGATTTTGAGATCAAAATATTAAAAGACGATAAGAATAGTTTTTGAATTAAGGCAAAAATATTTAAATTGTAGAGATGACTTTTAAAAAGATAGTTTTTGGAAAAATAGTTAAAATAAATTATTTTGAATATTTCGTGGATTCCATTCCACTAGAGAAGGCCGTGGGTTCCATCCCACTATTAAAACGAGAAGGTGGATTCCATTCCACAATTAAAATTTGAATAAAAAATTTAGTGCTATTTGAAGTTTTAACATAAATCTAAACTCTATTACTTATCTTGATATCTTGAACTCTTGAACTCTTGATACCTTGAACTCTTGAACTCTTGAAACTCATGAGTCTTCATTCTTGATTTCTTCAATCTTGAATACGTCGGTCTTGAATCTATATACCGTAAAATCTTCATTCTCAGTACTTGCATATATATATATATATCCTGCATATACGTATATATCTAGACAAAGATATTAGCATTTATATTTTATAACAAGTCCTAAGGTTGTTGTCATCAAAATCATAATCTCAGGAACTAAAAAATCAATCATAAATATGAGGTAACAATAATGGCAGCTCATGTCCATTGAACGGTACAAAAATTGACAACATTCAATGTCAACCCAAACATCAAGTAAACCAATGACAACATATCGTCAATTGAATATTAATCAACCATCAGTAGCAACACAAATGCAAGTATAAACCCACTAAATGTGTACTAATCATTACATATTAGTAATGCAACATCAAAATCATGAAATGTGTATTGAGTACTCAATATTAGTAACACAAGCATCAAATTCATCAAATATGTATTAGTTACCTCGTAAAGATAATACAAACATCAAATTCATCAAATGTGTATTAACTATGCCGTATTAGTAATACAAACATCATTTTCATAAAATGTGTATTAACTACCCTGTATTAGTAATACAACATCGATGTCATCCACAAAGAAAAACCATAATTAATTATACTGAAAGTGCAAATGATCTCTAATGTGGCTAAATAATGTAAATATGTATATAACCAAGCTAAATAATGATAAAGTAAAGTAAAAACAATCACACCGAGATTTTTATACCGTTTTGGACCTCCCATCCTACGTCCAGTACCGAAACTCCCCATCGTATTTCCACTAATCAACCATCCTCACTTAGCCTGGAGGAATAGGCGTTACAAGAGTTTGCTAATTTGACAATATAGCGTACTATCAACATGGATTTTGACTTCTGTTACAAACTTCCTATAATCTCCTTTGATGATTCAAAGATGCGTGCAATGTGATCAAGGAAGTGGAAGGAGTATTTTGAGTGAATAAGTAATAAATCTTTTGAAAGCAACAGTCATAAAGAAAGTTTGGAAAGCAAGAGAGTAAGTTAATTTACAAAACTTCTTGTCTAAGGCTTATTTATAGCAATCAATAATTATTCTAAAAAGTTGTACAAATCCATAAAGTCACACTCTTTAGAAGTAGAACCATTGAAGAGTTATATCTCTTCAACATTTTGTTTCAGAAAATTCAATTATTATAGCTGTTATTGTTCACCTAATCGACTGGGAGTGATGACCAGACGACTGGCTATCTATAAAAAATATTCCAGGGAAGAAAACTAAAATAGAAGAATAAAAAGGCTTGGCCAATCGACTTGCTCAATCAACATGAAGTGTAGTCAATTGACAGACTCCATCGATTGTTGAGCAATTTCAGTCGACTGCTGCTTCATGTTTTTGTTTTTTATTTAAAGCTTTGTAAAAATTTAATAGTAAGGTCTTTTTTTTGAAAATCTTGTGTACTAGTGATATGTGTATATGTATATGAATCATCTAGGAGATTTCATAAATTTTTCTAAGGACAAAAAATACATCTTTTGGTTTGTAGACGACTGTCTCTTCTTTCTTCTGCTTCCTGTCTCTTCGAATCATTAATGCCTTCAAAGTCTATAAAAGATGCTACAAGATATATTTACAAAGCTGTCATCATTAAAACAATCATACAATCAAGGTTTTAACATCCTCCCCCCTTTTGATGATGACAACTATATGTATGATACACACATATATATATATATATATATATATATTTGTGTGTGTGTAAGTATGTATGTATGTATGTATGTATGTATGTATAATATCCCTCTTAATGAATGCTCCCCTTTTCACCATACTTTCTCCCCTTTTATTATCAACAAAAAGGATATATGCATAATAAAATGAACACAAAAATGAATATACTCATATAAGACTATATACAAAAACAGATGCATAGATAACAATAAATGCACATGGAAACATATAAAGATGCAGTCATAGGAGTAAGTTCACAAATACACAAAACAAGAACAAGTCAAATAGTATGGACCTTAAATTATGTTTTAAGTCATCTACTAATAAAACATTCGTAATTGAATTAGATATTATAACATTGGTGACGTCCCCAATTCCAACTATGAATCCTTTTAAGTTGTCTCCAAATGTGACGATCCCTCTATCTATGTATATAATGTTGGACAACATGTTTACATTGTTGGAACCTGTGCAGTTAAAGCGCTCGGCGGATTCAAAGCGGAGGCGGTGCAAAAAGTCATAGTGGGGATACAGCGAGGATATAGCGGGATATAGCGGATGACTCTAAAATAGCATATAAAACTCATAATTAATGTTTTTTCAAATATATAAATGGTAATTAAATGAAAAAATATCATTCAATTGAATTATAATTAATACATAAATAATTTTAAATAAAAACATGTGCGAATATACTTTAAATAAACATAAAACTTTTATATAACATAATTGAATTTAGTAGAATATTAGAGTATTTTCATTTCTAAAAATATATTAAAAATTAAATCAAATAAACTAGTTTCATAATTTTTATAATGTATAAATGCAATTTTTCAATTCATTTTATTAAAGAAGATATAGCGGAAATAGCGGAATATAGCGGGAATAACGGGATATAGCGGAAATAGCGGGGCTTAAAGCGGAAAGGCTATATTTTGGGGCTATATGGAAAAATCGTAGCGGTAGAAATCCACTATGAGATATAGCGGGGTTATAGCGGGGCATTAACTGCACAGGTTGGAACATCCACTATCGAGCATCCACTTCTCCCTTTTGTTATTGGGTACCTACAAAAACTATTTTATTGGTACCCACTTCGTACGTTAGGGTCTTATCTGCTAGTAATAGAAGATAGCCATACCCATAAGGGCTTGGGACCTTTAAAAATGTAGTTACTACAATAATATACATTTTCTAGAAAACTATCTATATACTTTTGTCTAATAAAATTATTATTAATTTTAGGAACCCAAATCTTAATACTTTTAGAGTTAGGAGTATTTGTTTTACCAATATTTTTAGGTTTCCTAAATTTTGTGTATAGGATGTTATACTTTTTAATACTATTTTTTATTTGCCTTGATTTTTTAAAGCTGAGACCATTTTTATTACTAGACAGTTTTGAAATTTTAATTAAATTTTCTAAACTTTGTTTTCCTTTATTAAATTTTGAAATATTGTTAATGATTTGTTCTAACTTTTTTTAACTCAAATACTTCATTTTTAGTAGAATCTGAGTTAGATTTGAGTTCACAAACTTCTTTTGTAAATTTAACATTCTCAATATTACATGCTTTAATTTCCTCAACTAAAGCCGTATTTTGAGAAGTTAAATTTTCACAAGATTTTTGTGAATTTTCTAACTCTTCTTCTAAAATACATTTCTCATCATTTAACATTTCGATTTCTAAATCAGCCCTATTTAACCCGCCAATATTTTCTTTATACAACATATTTAAATCTTTAAATTTATCGTCGAGTTATATGCTAATTTCAAGAAGATCATTATAAGAAAGATTGGAATTTACCTCATTAGTGGCCATGAAATAAACATTAGCTTGTTCTATATCGATATCACTATCACTTTTTGATGAAGAGGACTCCGAGTCATTCCACGTTACTTGAAATGATTTTCTTTTCTTTTTAAACTTTTCAAATTTTCTTCTGTCTTTCTTATTATCTTTGATAAATTATGGACAATCCTTCTTCATATGGCTGAATTTGTCACATTCAAAGCATTTGATTGAGATTGATTTTTCAAAATTTTGTGCCTTCGTCATTTATTGAATTTTTTGAACTTGTTGTAGTTTTTGGCAATGAATATGATTTATTCATCATCTAAATATGGGAAACCTCATCATTTGCATGAAATGCAATACTTTTCTTCTCTGGAGCTTGCTCTTTCATAACCTGCATATTAGCTTCATATGATATCAAACTTCCAATTAATTCTTCAACTTTGAGTTGGAAAAGATCATTAGCTTTTTCTATTGCTATAACTTTTCTTTCCTACTCAATTGTTAAATAATTTAAAATACGTATAACAAGATAAACTTCAGACTTATAATGCTATGAGATTATATTGAATGGTTTGAAATCTTGAATACATATCTACAATAGACTCATTAGTTTTCATTTTAAATGATTGAAATTGATTTTTAATAAGTGAAATCTTAGTTTGTTTTACTTTGCTTGTCCCTTTATGTGTAATTTGAAGTGTGCGCTAAATGTTATAGGTGGTTTTGCTAAGCATGACTTTAGAAAATTCATTTTTATTGACAAAGCAAAATAAAATGTTAATTGCTTTTGCATTATTAATTGACACGGTTTTTTAAGAATTCGACCAGGTACTCATTTCGGTAAATGGTGCTACATACTTATTTTAAGTAGCTTACCAAATCTCAAGACTGGTAGCTTCCATAAAAATAATTCTCATATGTGTAGACCAATATGTATAGTTTGAATCAGAAAAAAGTGGAGGATGTGTAGTTGATAGACCTTCAAGAAATGTGTTTGTCATATTATTATATTTTTCAAAAACTTTGTTATGGTTAATGAAAATTCCTGCTCTAATACCAAATGAAGTGCAAAGGATCTCTAATATGGCTAACTTATGTAAACGTGTGTACAACTATAATCAAACTAAATAATAATATAGTAAAGTAAAGTAAAAATAATCACAGTGAGATTTTTATACTGGTTTGGACCTCCCGTCTTATGTCTAGTCGCGAAACTCCCCTTTGGATTTCCACTAATCAATCACCCTCGCTTAGCCCAGAGGAATAGGCGTACAAGAGTTTATCGACTTGACAATATTATGTTCTATCAACATGGATTTTGACTTCTTTTACGGACTTCCTATAATCTCCTTTGAGAGTGGTTTGAGTGTATTTGTAAAGGTATGGAAGTGGAAAAGTATTTGAATGCAAGAACAAAACTTTAGAGATTTAGAAAAAAGAGAATGGAATTAAATTTTTTGTTTTTTAATTCAAAGCTTTATTTATAGATGTTGAAAAGTAGTAGTCTTTGATGAAAAGTAATCACCACTGAAGATGGATGCAACTCTTTACAAAGATAAATGCCCGTTCAATGGGAAAAAGACAAGTTTCGGAGTTTTCAAAAAACTGCCCATTACAGGCAATAAGTTGACTAGTAAAGGTCGATTAGAGGACTGGTCGATGGTGCTTTAAATAATTTTCAACTAGAAAGAATTTAGTTTAAAAATGGTTAGTTTTATTCGACTAAAATTTGGTATCAGTCGACTGAAGAAGTTGTTAGTCGACTGTTTTCTATTAGATAGTCGATTAGTCGAGAAAAAATTTAAAATGATAAAATTATGTGCTTTTAGTCGACTAAAATACTTTTGTCAGTGGATTGATATATGTACCGGTCGACTGTTCGAGTATGTTTAGTCGATTAATTTTGTTTAAATCGGTTTTTTAAAATCAGATAACCATTTTGAAATGTATGCGTGTGTATACCACTTCAAAGAGAATTTAACAATTATATACTTCTACAGGCAAATAATTATGACTGATACACCTTGTCATCTTTGTCGATCAAAGATATAGTTTTCCTACAAAGTCGAGTATATATAGAAATAGTTCTTGTGTTGTCATTATCAAAATACGAGGTTCTAACACAAGTAAGAGATAAATTTAGCCAAAATGTCACATCACCTCCTAAGTGACATGTGGACGTTAATATTAGAATAGTTCGTTATTAATTGCCGACTAAATTTACACCTAACAGGTCATACAACTTAAATGATGAATACTTCTTTGACCAAACAAATTAATTAATTTATAATTGTTATGAATTAGTTAATTTTGATGAAATATTAGTTATAAAATTTTATTTTGATTTAGTGAACAAATATTATTAAACATATTAAAATATATATGATATCAATGCGCGTTTAAATTGGATTTAAATGAAAATTATTTTGTTTGAGCTTTAAATGGGTTTGAAGCCCATATGGGGGCTGGTTGGTTCGGCTATGATAGGGCATGATGGTGCGGTCATAAGATGGCATCAGAGTGGACTTGTTTTTTATGGATAAGGGAAGGAGAATCAGTGTAATGACCCGCCTTTTCGAACTTTTAAAATCGACACTAATACATCCACGGTATTAACGTGCCGAATATCCAAGTGCCAGAAAGACGGATTGTTGGGGTAAAAGAAAGAAAAGAAAGAACAAAATCTCAAATCGTGACGAGATAAATATATAATATACATAAGAACTTAACAAAAAGAAATTATCTTATATATAAATACATAACACAAATCAGAGCACACTAACCAATATCAGCCTGGACAGCTATAACAATATGTCCCTACAATTGCCGATAAACACATACAAAAGTCAGGAACAAAAAAGCAGCGGAAAATATAAGATATGTGAGTACGGCTTGGAGAATCCAGCTCGTCTCCTGAAAGCTCCAAAGTATCCAGCTAAATTTGGAAAATAAGCTCGGGCTAGCCCGAGCATTATAGAAAACAACGCCTAGGTCGGTTTGGTAAAACTAGCGTGAGAAACTCAAATCACAAGGAATTTTATTTATTATAACTTGTAAAATCCTTTAAAATCAAATGTATCTCATATGACCATGCCACACACAAACACGGACGGGTTTTACCTTACGATAACTAAAACATTTATATTTGAAAATCCAATGATACTATAATAATGTCTAAGGATGAAAATATCAATAATCTAGTAGCTATAATGCTCATGAGTGTACATCACAACGATACTAGGTATATAATCAAAAACCGATAAGGAACGTTCGCTAATTGTGTAGTATTCCACGGAGGTGCTCTCAGTACTTTGAGAAACGGTCCTCTTATGCAAGGATCAAAGATATCTTTCAAAAGCAGCATACATTCCTAATGATGTACCATAGGAAAAACATAGCTGGTATCGCTAAGACCGAGTGCATCGCTCCATGCATGCATAACAACTGTAGGTAACGTCTAGGTGGAGCCGACTACACCCTATGGGTTTGCCAACCCTACTGGTCAAGCCTCTTATCTCTGGTTTTAGTCGTTACTGCTTATGAGGCAACGTCCGACGTTCCAACTCACGCACCGCTATCAAAATAGATCATGAAATCCCATATGGATTCCAATACCCCAATGGGTCTCGGAATCACTCATGGATTCCCATATCTCAAATAGATTTTGAAATCGCACATGGATTCCCATACCCCAACGGGTCTCAGAACCATACATGGATTCCAACATCTTAATACATCACGAAACTCCTCCATAGAACTGTATATGGTTTTTGGAGTGGTTGCGGTACGAGTCATCTCTTACGAGTACACTCCCCCACTTACTGGGTGCTCCAAAACCAATCGTCGATTTTTTGGAATGCTTAATGCCGGTTCTTTAGGAAATAATCATACAATACAAAAGAGGGGGGATCAATCCCTAACGTTTAAGTGGACGGATATCCTCATCATTTATCCAAGAAGAACAAAATGAGTTTATATGTATAATATAACATCACTGATGGTAACTGTACCATATAATTCTTATACTTCCCCTAGAGATTTCCAGAGTTAAAATTCTTCGGTGTTAAGTAGAGAATATTTCCGCACTATCAAAATTAAGAAGGATTACATATTTAGGCCAAGATTTGATAGTCGGTTATTTAACTATCAAATAAACAAACATTCGAAACAAAGATTACAATTTCCATGGAAACCACCAAGCCTCTTAAATTAATCTTTCATTAATTTAAAATCACATTTCAAATATTTATTAAAATATTCATATACTTATCTCATCGGGATAAGTATATTCACAAACCATTCCTTTCAAAACTTGGAAAAACCTTTTCCACATACTTATAAAATAGTATAAGTATATTCACCAACATTTAGAGAGATTTTCTATTTCAAAATCATTTAAAAATGATTAAACCCAAATGTCATTAAAATTGAGATAACCCAAAACACCAATCCTTTCCATAAATCTCTTTTATTTATAAATAATACCTCCTTTGTAAATTTCCAAATTTATTTATAAATTTTCTTTATGAACTCCAATTTATTTATAGAAAAATCTTTATAAATCTCAAAATCTCATTTATAAAACTTTCCCTTTTTAGATCTCTAAAACCTATTATATATCTCTTTCTAGAATTCATTTTAAAACCCAAACTCCATTTTCCAATTCCAAAATCATTAAAAACCAACTTCTTTCCAACTTCCAAAATCCATTCCCACATTTATAAATTCCTTTAATAAATTTTTTTATTAGATAAAACCCTTTATATAAACCTTTTCTTTTAAAAATAATTTCTTTTTAAATGAACAGTTTATTATTTCTAAACATCTTTTGTAAAACAATTTATTATTCAAAATACCTTTAAACAATATTAGTATAATAATAAATTCACTTTTAAATAATATTAACATGATAATAAATTAGCTTTTAAACAATATTAATATAATGATAATAAAGATAAATATACTTTTAGACAATATTATTATAATAATAAATAAAATTATAAAATATTAATAATATAACAAATAACTTTGAAATAAAATATTCAACTTTAAAATATAAAATAATTAATCTTAAATAATCAACTTCAAATAATAATTTAACTTTAATATAATAATTAATTTTAAAATAATGATTTACTTTAAAACAAATTATATATAAATAACTTTAAATAATAATTAAATATTCTTAAATAACTTTGAGAAATAACTTTTAAGAATCATATTAATAAAGCAATTAACTTTAAATCATTATTAAAAATGATTATTAATTATCGTTCAAAATTATTAATAAATAGTTATTACCTTTTAAATCTTATTACTAAATAATAATTATTCTTAAAATAACCTTTAAATCAATAATTAACTTTTCAAATTTGAAATAAGCTTATAATCACAATTGTAACAACCCATATTTTTACGGATCGAAACATCGTAAAACAGTTATCATTAGGTCGCATTGTTGATAAGTCGTCCATAGTCTAAGTCCTAGGTCGTATAGTAGTTAGGTCGGAGTAGACGACCTAAGAAAGTGGAGCGACCTAAGGAAGTTGGCGACCTAAGGATTTTGGGATAGGTCGTATAGGAGATAAGTCGTATGGTAGCTTAGGTCGTGGGGTAGGTTAGGTCGATTGGAGCGACCTATAGGAAGTTGGCGACCTAAGGTAGTGGACGACTTAAGAGTTAGCAACCTACAGGTTGGAGCGACCTAGTAGTTAGCGACCTAGTAGTTAGCAGCAGCGACCTAGTAGTTAGCGGCAACGACCTAGTAGTTAGCGACCTAAGGGTTAACGAGTTAAAGAGATAGGTGGGTTGAGTCGTTAGGTCACGTGGATGTTAAGTCGTATTCTAGTTAAGTAGTTAGGTCGTGAGCGACCTATGGGGTGCTGTGTTTAGTTAGGTCGTGAGCGACCTATGGGGTGCTGTGTTTAGTTAGGTCGTGAGCGACCTAAGTTAGTTAGGTCGCGACCTTAGATGAGTCGTTAGGTCACGCATTAGTGTTAAGTGTTAGGTCGTGACATTTTAGGTCGCACACTTGAGTATAGTTAGGTCGTGGATGCGCAGATCTGTTAGGTCGAAGGTCGGA
This sequence comes from Allium fistulosum, assembly GCA_030737815.1. Taxonomy (NCBI): domain Eukaryota; kingdom Viridiplantae; phylum Streptophyta; class Magnoliopsida; order Asparagales; family Amaryllidaceae; genus Allium; species Allium fistulosum. The sequence goes on from CM060901.1 coordinate 725,416,324, forward strand.
GTTTCGTTAGGTCGCAGATGCGCATAGGCTTGAGTGTGTTAGGTCGTAAGTCGCGCATTGTGTTACGTCGCTGAGTGTTAGGTCGGAGGGTTTGTTAGGTCGTGGACGACCTAAGGAGGGGGCGGACGACCTAAGGGAAATCAACCTATAAATAGGCGGGTTCTTCTTCATTTTTGGGATCCGGATTTTGAAGCGATGAAGTGCTGCCATTTTGAGAGCTCGAGTTCTACACTTCTTCACTTCTTTTCTCCACTCTAATCTTGTGATTCCTTCCATCCAAATCGAAGATCAAATCGAAGATCCAAGAGCTTAGATTGAAGATCTACAACCATCGAAGAGAGATTTCATCGTTTGAAGCGGAATTTTGGAGAATCGAGCTAGATCCTTCACTGTCCAGATCTGAAGTGTGTTGCTTTTGAGGTGTTTAGGTGATTTGGTGAGTGGTGATTATCTCTCACACGGATCCAAAGGAGTATATCGAATCGTTGGTTTGATTCGGTGTTAAAATAGTAATTTCCATGCATTTTCTTAAACCTAAGTATAGATCTATTGTTCATGATGATTTGACATCCATTTTACTACATGATTAACCTATGCAAGTTCATTCATCGAGTTATAGATATATTACTCATGTTTCATGCTTGTTAGATTTCGACTCTTTATTTACAAGATTTCCATTATTGTTATAATTGTTTATTAGATCATGTTTGAATGTTTGATTACTTGGATTAATGATTGACTTGATTGATTGTTATGAATTAGTTGATTGATGATTTGATTTAGACAAGATGGTCGAAGATGATTCAAAAGCTAAGTGAAAGGCTCTTGAATTGGGAAAGCTGCTCGTGGCATATGTAGCGGATGATGAAGCTCATATGGATAGATTTGATGATGATGATGATGTTGAGATGAGGCTTTGCTAGGATGTGATGAAGCGAGGCATGATATGAGATAGTCTTGGTCTAATCCAGACGAGATCATTCCAAGCATGTTGATAACTCGGTGAAATGGTTCGAGTTTGAGGATAATGGTTTGCTCGAGAGGCGCTTGAGCTAGTATGGAAATAGTCGTCGAGGAGGATGACTAGAAGGCTGAGATTTCATCGTTGTTGAAGGTTCTAGCATGCTCAAAGCAAGAGTACGCTGGGCAGATTCGATAGTCCCTAAAGACTACTGATTGGTAGTCAAGTACTCTGGGCAGATTTGATAGTCCTAGGCATGAGTTTTAATGACGTGCGGATTTATGTCTAGAACCGGGGTTTCCATTAGCCCTTGACAGACGGCTGAAAGAATGTGCCGGTCATTCAATTAACGGTGGTATCGAGGCAATGATAACAGTGATAGCCAGAGTCATGGATGTTTGGTTGTATCGTCATTTGGTCTCAAGAGCAGTGTTTTCTGAGTGCTTATCTGATCTTGGTTTAGGCCTTGGGGGTTTGTACTTGGAAAACATCGCCCTTGACTCGATGATAATTGCTTTACTTTAAATGTTTGCTTTGCTATGTTTGCTTCTGCTTAGTGTGTGTCTGGGGGGCTATCACTGTAGAAAGAGATGGAGTGGGAGGGTTGGATTCCTATTCCTTTTTCCTTTATGCTCTTTTGGTATGTTGTTAGTTAATTTATCGCTCACTAAGACTGTTGTCTGACTCAAGGCTTTATGTTTTAACTCTTATTGCCTTGGGTTGTTCGTCCATTTTGGGACGGGCGGACTAGGTAGCAGGTGACAGGTGTTGTTCTTGCTTCCAACGATGTAGATGACGAAGACGACCTGGAGGCTTGCATATTATTTTCTTACTATATGTACTGGATGTTCCGCTGCTTGTATAATTCTCTGAGTGATATGTAGTGAGGCTTGATGTATTGACTATTCAGATGTTTGTATTCAACTATTATGAAGTTTTATATGATGACATTCTATTCTGTGAAGCTTCACTATATATATATTTTATTGTATTTTATCCATGCGCTGTGAGTTATACGATAGATTCTGCTGTTTTAATTTACCCTGACAATCGTCCATGGCTGCCTGGCACACTTTACAGCGCACTATCTCTAGGTTCAGTGCGGGGGTCATGGGCGGTCGTCACATTTGGTATCAGAGCTTTGGTTAATCGATTTTACCCAACGCTCGCTGACGTAACTACGTATAAGAGACGTAATTGTATTTTGATGGATGATTACTATATATAATATAGTAGTTTAGAAGGATTTGAATTCCTTATGCAGTTGTTTCTCAAGGTGTATTAATCATTCCTTTTTATAAATATTAAGAATGAGTCGAAGAGGGAGACCAGCTGCTAGGGAAGGTCGTGCTACTGAGGGGGCTACAGATTATGTTGCTATGTTCGAAGCTATGATGACTTCGATCATGAGAAGGATGCCAGCTCCGGGGCCATCAGTAGATGTTGGAGTTCAAGTCCAAACTCCAAAACCAGTGGATTTTGATAAGCTGTGTAAAGATTATACTGCTCTTGGAGGAAAGGTTTTCTTAGGAACAGAATCAACCATTGAAGTCCAGAGGTGGATAGATGCTTGTAGAAGGATCTTTAGTTATTTGGAAATTGAGGATGCGACTAAGAAGAAGTTAGCATCAAGGCAGCTTCAAGGAAGAGCTTCTGATTGGTGGAATTCTATCACCATTGATACTCCAGAGGAAGAAATTACTTGGGAGCAATTCCAAGACAGATTTGAAGCTAAGTTCATTTCTACGGCTCAGAAGTCTGTTCTGTTTAAGAAGTTTGTGGATCTCAAGCAAGGTGGAAGACCAGTTCTTGAGTATGTTTCTGAGTTTGAAGCTTTGTCCAAGTATGCCCGATCGTATATTGAATCTCCTTATCAGAAGAACGAGAAGTTTGTGACAGGCTTGGACAGTTATCTTGGGAGACAGTTGGTGGATCATTTGGACGATTCATTTGAGAAGCTTGTGGAGAAAGCTCTCAGGCATGAGAATCTGTTTCCTAAAGAAGGATCCGTTGTTGCTGTGATTAGGGAAGAGTCTAAACCACAGCAGGGTGGAAACAAGAAGAGGAAGTAGCAGCAGCAAAAGGGTAAGGATGGCCAGAAGAAGCCGAAGGGCGAAGTGACCTGCTACAATTGTCAACAGAAGGGCCATTTCTCTAGAGATTGCAAGAATCCGAAGGTGCCAGTGAAGTGCCACAACTGTGACAAGCCGGGGCATGTCAAGAGGAATTGTCCAGAACCGCGGAAGGACAAGCAGATTATGCAAGCTTATGCTCTGGGAGCTGTTCCATCATCTTCGAAAGCTCCTACCGCTGAAGAGAGAGGAAAGAGTGTGGTGGTTCAAGGTACTCTTTCCATATGTGGTGTTCCAGTTAGAGTTCTATTTGATACTGGGGCGTCGCATTCTTTTGTTTGTAGTGAACTTGTAGGCCGGTTGGGTTTAGAACCAGATATCATTGATAGGCCATTGGTTGTGACTAATCCAGTTGGGGGTTCGTCTTGTTTGTGTATGTTATGGCGTGGTCTGATTGTATCGAGTCATGATTGCTCTTTTGTTTGTGATTGTTTTGTTCTGAACTTTGCGGGGTTCAGAACTATTTTGGGTATGGACTGGCTTAGGAAGTATGCGGCAAAGGTTGATTGTGATAGGTTGGAAGTGACAGTCGAGAATGTGGAGGGCGAAAGATTATGATACGATGTTAGCATGAAGAAGGCGTCTTCATGAGCTTCATGTATTCGCTGGTTGTTCCACGGGATGGACTATCATCTGTGCCAATCGCTAATGGATTTGAGGATGTCTTTGACGAGGTCAAAGGGTTACCGCCGCATAGAGAGATCGAGTTTCGTATAGATCTAGTTGAAGGAGCCAGACCTGTTGTGATGCCTCTTAGGCGGATGGCGTCTAGGGAGCAGCAAGAGTTGAGGGTGCAGGTTGATGACCTTTTACAGAAAGGATTCATTCGGCGTAGTGTGTCCGAATGGGGTGCACCAGTTGTGTTTGCAACCAAAGCAGATGGATCGTTGAGGTTGTGTGTGGATTATCGTGAGCTGAATAAGGTGACTAAGAAGAACAAGTATCCATTGCCGAGAATAGATGACTTGTTTGATCAGCTTCACGAAGCTAAGGTGTTTTCTCAGATGGATTTGGCAACGGGATTTCACCAGTTGAGAGTGGCTAAGGATAGTGTGCCGAAGACTGCTTTTCGGACACCATCCAGTTTCTTTGAGTGGCTGGTAATGCCGTTTGGATTGACTAATGCGCCAGCATATTTTGTGGATCTTATGAATAGAGTGTTCAGAGATCAGTTGAGCAAGTTCGTGCTAGTGTTCGTGGATGATATTCTGATTTATTCCAGAACTGAAGAAGAGCACAAGACGCACTTGCGTATTGTTTTGGAAATCTTACGGAAACATCAGCTGAAGGCTAAGTTTTCGAAGTGTCGCTTCTGGAAGAGTGAAGTGAGGTTCTTAGGCCATATTATCTCTGGAAGTGGAATAGTGGTTGATCCCGCTAAGGTGGCAGCAATCCAGGATTGGGTTAGACCTAAGAATGCATCTGATGTGAGAAGTTTTCTTGGATTAGCAGGATACTATCGTTGATTTATCAAAGACTTTTCCAAGGTGGCTGCACCATTAACAGGATTGATGAAGAAGAATCAAGTATTCAGATGGAATGCTAAGTGTGAGCAAGCTTTCGGAATCCTGAAAGAGCGATTGATAAGTGCTCCTGTTTTGACTATTCCAAGTGGAAATGATGAGATGGTGGTTTACACCGACGCATGTGGTACTGGACTTGGAGCAGTGCTGATGCAGAAGGGTAAAGTTGTTGCGTATGCAAGTCGACAACTGAAGCCGCATGAAAGAAATTATCCGACTCATGATTTGGAGTTAGCGGCGATTGTATTTGCTCTGAAGATATGGAGACATTACTTATTGGGAGTTCGATTCGAGTTGTTTACGGATCATAAGTCATTGAAGTATCTTTTCTCCCAAAAGGATTTGAATCTTCGGCAGCAACGATGGCTAGAGTTTTTAGCATCATATGATTTTGGTATAGCCTATACTCCGAGAAAAGGTAACGTAGTGGCAGATGCGTCAAGTCGAAGACATGCAAGATTGGGAGCCATGTTTTTAGAATGGAAGAGTCTCGAGTATTTAGCTGGATTTGACTTCAGGCCTAGATGTGAGTTGGAACCTGAGATGTTAGCAAACTTATCGATAAGACCGACTCTTGTGGAAAGAATTGGCGACAGCCAAAAGTGAGACGATAAGCTTGTCAAGATTATCCGTGATTTGGAATCTGGATTGGATCCAGAAAGGATAAAGGATTCGAGGTCGATCGAGAGGGTTGGCTTCGGAAGCAAGGACGACTAGTTGTTCTCGATACAGATGAATTGAGAAATGAAGTTCTGAAGGAAAGTCATCACTCGAAGTTGACAATTCATCCAGGTGGAAATAAGATGTATCGGGATATGAAGAGAACCTATTACTGGGAAGGTATGAAGAAGGATGTTGGAAATTTTATTTCCAAGTGCATGAACTGTCAGTTAGTAAAAGCCGAGCAGAAGAAGCCAAGTGGATTGCTTCAGCCGTTAGAAGTTCCTACATGGAAGTGGGAGCAAATATCGATGGATTTTATCGATGGGTTACCTAGAACAAGAACGGGAAATGAAGGGATTTGGGTCATCGTAGATCGTCTGACTAAGAGTGCAAGATTCATTCCTGTTCGATCGACTAGGACTGCATCAAAGTTGGCTGAGTTGTATGTTAAGTGGATAGTTCGATTCCATGGTATTCCGAAGATTATAGTGAGTGATCAAGACCCATTGTTCACTAGTGGATTTTGGAAGAGCTTCCAGGAAGTTTTGGGAACTGAGTTGTGTTTGAGTACAGCTTATCATCCCCAAACAGATGGTCAGACCGAGAGAGTCAACCGAGTTTTGGAAGATCTCCTTAGAGCATGTGTTTTAGATTTCGGAGGATCATGGGAAGATCATCTTCATTTGGTGGAATTTTCATATAATAACAGTTACCAGTCAAGCATTGGTATGGCACCATATGACATTGTATGGAAGACCGTGTAACTCTCCGACATGTTGGTTAGAAACGGGAGAAAAGCTGATACTTGGGCCAGAAATGATTCGACAGACTTCAGATTGCATAGAGATCATTCGGCAACGAATGAAGGCAGCCCAAGACCGACAGAAAAGTTATGCCGATAAGCGTCGTAAGGATTTGGAATTCGACGTAGGTGATATGGTTTTTGTGAAGATTTCTCCACTGAAGAATGTTATTCGATTCGGGAAGAAAGGAAAATTGACTCCGAGATTTGTTGGACCATTCCCGATCATCGAGCGAATTGGAAAGCTCGCCTATAAATTGGAGTTACCAGAAAAGATGTCGGGCGTGCACAATGTTTTTCATGTATCATATCTACGGAAGTATGTGCACGACTCAAATACAGTGGTTTCTGCTGATAGCTGTGAAGATTTTGAGGTTGATCCAGTCGATAGGAGACCTCGTAGGCCGCTTCGTGTTGTGGAAACTAACACGAAACAGCTTAGGAGGAAGGTAGTTAGGTTGCTCAAGGTACAATGGAGTGATGATGTTAACGACTGTACATGGGAGGTGGAAGAGAGGATGAAGGCAGCTCATCCTGAACTCTTCGAGGTATTGCCATAAGGTGTCGTGACATCTCATGACGTTGTAAATTGTTCTAATTTTAGAATTCTGCATGATAGGCTAGAATTGGATGCATGGTTTGTTGATTGCTATGGATGGTAGGCATGCAGAATAGCTTTTGATTGCTCTTGTTTGTTTGGAATTTCGGGGGCGAAATTCCTAACGGGGAGAGAATGTAACGACCCGTATTTTTACGGATCGAAACATCGTAAAACAGTTATCATTAGGTTGCATTGTTGATAAGTCGTCCATAGTCTAAGTCCTAAGTCGTATAGTAGTTAGGTCGGAGTAGACGACCTAAGAAAGTGGAGCGACCTAAGGAAGTTGGCGACCTATGGATTTTGGGATAGGTCGTATAGGAGATAAGTCGTATGGTAGCTTAGGTCGTGGGGTAGGTTAGGTCGATTGGAGCGACCTATAGGAAGTTGGCGACCTAAGGTAGTGGACGACTTAAGAGTTAGCAACCTACAGGTTGGAGCGACCTATAGTAGTTAGCGACCTAGTGGTTAGTGACCTAGTAGTTAGCGGCAGCGACCTAGTAGTTAGCGACCTAGTAGTTAGCGGTAGCGACCTAGTAGTTAGCGACCTAGTAGTTAGCGGCAACGACCTAGTATTTAGCGACCTAAGGGTTAACGAGTTAAAGAGATAGGTGGGTTGAGTCGTTAGGTCACGTGGATGTTAAGTCGTATTCTAGTTAAGTAGTTAGGTCGTGAGCGACCTATGGGGTGCTGTGTTTAGTTAGGTCGTGAGCGACCTATGGGGTGCTGTGTTTAGTTAGGTCGCGACCTTAGATGAGTCGTTAGGTCGCGCATTAGTGTTAAGTGTTAGGTCGTGACATTTTAGGTCGCACACTTGAGTATAGTTAGGTCGTGGATGCGCAGATCTGTTAGGTCGAAGGTCGGAGTTTCGTTAGGTCGCAGATGCGCATAGGCTTGAGTGTGTTAGGTCGTAAGTCGCGCATTGTGTTAGGTCGCTGAGTGTTAGGTCGGAGGGTTTGTTAGGTCGTGGACGACCTAAGGAGGGGCGGATGACCTAAGGGAAATCAGCCTATAAATAGGCGGTTTCTTCTTCATTTTTGGGATCCAGATTTTGAAGCGACGAAGTGCTGCCATTTTGAGAGCTCGAGTTCTACACTTCTTCACTTCTTTTCTCCACTCTAATCTTGTGATTCCTTCCATCCAAATCGAAGATCAAATCGAAGATCCAAGAGCTTAGATTGAAGATCTACAACCATCGAAGAGAGATTTCATCGTTTGAAGCGGAATTTTGGAGAATCGAGCTAGATCCTTCGCTGTCCAGATCTGAAGTGTGTTGCTTTTGAGGTGTTTAGGTGATTTGGTGAGTGGTGATTATCTCTCACACAGATCCAAAGGAGTATATTGGATCGTTGGTTTGATTCGGTGTTAAAATAGTGATTTCCATGCATTTTCTTAAACCTAAGTATAGATCTATTGTTCATGATGATTTGACATCCATTTTACTACATGATTAACCTATGCAAGTTCATTCATCAAGTTATAGAGATATTACTCATGTTTCATGCTTGTTAGATTTCGACTCTTTATTTACAAGATTGCCATTATTGTTATAATTGTTTATTAGATCATGTTTGAATGTTTGATTACTTGGATTAATGATTGACTTGATTGATTGTTATGAATTAGTTGATTGATGATTTGATTTAGACAAGATGGTCGAAGATGATTCAAAAGCTAAGTGAAAGGCTCTTGAATTGGGAAAGCTGCTCGTGGCATATGTAGCGGATGATGAAGCTCATATGGATAGATTTGATGATGATGATGTTGAGATGAGGCTTTGCTAGGATGTGATGAAGCGAGTCATGATATGAGATAGTCTTGGTCTAATCCAGACGGGATCATTCCAAGCATGTTGATAACTCGGTGAAATGGTTCGAGTTTGAGGATAATGGTTTGCTCGAGAGGCGCTTGAGCTAGTATGGAAATAGTCATTGAGGAGGATGACTAGAAGGCTGAGATTTCATCGTTGTTGAAGGTTCTAGCATGCTCAAAGCAAGAGTACACTGGGCAGATTCGATAGTCCCTAAAGACTACTGATTGGTAGTCAAGTACTCTGGGCAGATTCGATAGTCCTAGGCACGGGTTTTGATGACGTGCAGAGTTATGTCTAGAACCGGGGTTTCCATTAGCCCTTGACGGACGGCTGAAAGAATGTGCCGGTCATTCAATTAACGGTGGTATCGAGGCAATGATAACAGTGATAGCTAGAGTCATGGATGTTTGGTTGTATCGTCATTCGGTCTCAAGAGCAGTGTTTTCTGAGTGCTTATCTGATCTTGGTTTAGGCCTTGGGGGTTTGTACTTGGAAAACATCGCCCTTGACTCGAGTGATAATTGCTTTACTTTAAATGTTTGCTTTGCTATGTTTGCTTCTGCTTAGTGTGTGTCTGGGGGGCTATCACTGTAGAAAGAGGTGGAGTGGGAGGGTTGGATTCCTATTCCTTTTTCCTTTATGCTCTTTTGGTATGTTGTTAGTTAATTTACCACTCACTAAGACTGTTGTCTGACTCAAGGCTTTATGTTTTAACTCTTATTGCCTTGGGCTGTTCGTCCATTTTGGGACGGGTGGACTAGGTAGCAGGTGACAGGTGCTGTTCTTGCTTCCAACGATGTAGATGACGAAGACGAGCTGGAGGCTTGCATATTATTTTCTTACTATATGTACTGGATGTTCCGCTGCTTGTATAATTCTCTGAGTGATATGTAGTGAGGCTTGATGTATTGACTATTCAGATGTTTGTATTCAACTATTATGAAGTTTTATATGATGACATTCTATTCTGTGAAGCTTCACTATATATATATTCTATTGTATTTTGTCCATGTGCTGTGAGTTATACGATAGATTCTGCTATTTTAATTTACCCTGACAATCGTCCATGGCCGCCTGACACACTTTACAGAGCACTATCTCTAGGTTCAGGGCGGGGGTCATGGGCGGTCGTCACAACAATGGTACTTAAACAAGCTACTATATCATTCAATTTAACTTTCCAAGTTAATAACTTCTATTTACATAATAAACGACTATATAAATAAATTCAACAGTTAATCATCATTGGTCAACATATCACTTATTCATAAGTGGCATATAAATTAACAATATATAATCAGATGTGCAAATATAAAAAAGTGCGGAATGAGGACTTATTCTGCTAATTAAATGTCAAATTATTTTAATTAATAGAACGATGTTTTATTCCGCTAAACAGATGTTCAAATTGCCCTATTCAATTTAATTTAATAGTACGGTGTTTATTTGGTGAAATAGATAATACCCATTTAGTTTAATTAATTAAACTACGTTATTATCCAAACTAACTTGATTAAAATCAATCGGTATTAATTTATCGTTAAATTATACTACACCAATACAGCCAACAATTTATACCATAGTGTAGTACTCGTCAACACGAGTCTAACACAAAAATCAGCAAGTCGAATTGATTTAGTATGAGCGAGATATTAAATTTCAAGTTTTAAACTCTTATTTAATATTAAATAACTAATTTATATAAATGAGCTCACCCAAAACAAATCAGCCCAAGGCCCATACTTCATCTACCCGCGTCAATTTTAAAAACTGCTCCATCTTCCCTTTCTCCAAATCGAACCCTACACCCAAAATCCTAATGTGGGGTGCACGTGCACACGCACTTCCCTTCATCGTTCGATGAACTACGACCACCGATAAGTCATGCTCCTCGACCTCATCACGAAGCACCACACCCCATCACCTCAGGTCGTCCATAGAAAAATCTGACCCCCTCACAACCCATTGCCTGTTGATGCCCCTACAATTGACGCGCGACACTTTCGAGCACCAATTTGCACCAAAATTCGATCCGAGGTACGTCTCTCCATGCTGAACCCAAACCCGAGCTCCATCTCGCGAATCGCTACCTAGAACTCCGATGATCTCTAAACCTAGTTTTTGATGATCATCCATGATAGTCACGGAATGCCGCCGAAACTTCGCCAAAAAAACTACATCTCCATACGACTCCAACGACGCATACGACGTCAATTAATTCACAGCAGATCGAAAGCGTCCATTTTTCAAAGATTATGAACATTTTCACCCTTTTTTTAAATTTGATGATATCTTGGCGCTTGATGAAATTCCGAGCGACCAATTTCTAAAAATATTAGAGACAATTATTTCCAAGTTTTATGTTTGGAGTTCTGGACGATTTAGCTTGGATTGGGAGATATGGATTTTTGAAAGGGAAGTGAAGTTGATCTTCAATGTTTTCAAGAAGTTATAAAATGAAGAAGAAGAACCCCTTTGATTTCTTGCTGATATACACACACACACACATACACTCATCTACTTCATTGTCAAGGACCAATATCCAAATTTGAGGTCAACCATCAAGGGGGACAAGGGAACAAGATGCAGGGGAACAAGGGTGGCTGAGTACATGAATATGCAGGGAGGCAATGCAATGAAATGTGCATATTTTTGTGTTTCCATCCATTCATATTAAATGCAAAGCAGCTAAAACTTAATGCAAGGACAAGGGAAAAGAAGTGAAAGAGGGTTCTGTGGGTGCATCGTTTAAATTTTGTTTTAAAAGATTTTAGGGTACCCCATCGCATAATATCGCGTCCGCGTACGAGTCGCGAACGACATAAAACAAAATACGATCGCGCACAACAATGTGACATGATCACGAAATAGAAATAAATCGCACCAGTTATAAAGTTCTATTAAATTTCAAAAGTACCATGTTTGACGTACAATACGCTAAACAGAAATTTAAATATTTTTCAAATTATAAATTATGAAAAAATTGTGTTAATTAAATATACCTCGTCAAAATTAGACATTTATTTTAAACATAGATTTTATTATTTATTTATTTTGGCAAAGCCAGCGGGGTTAAATGGCCCCTACCATATATTAGAAAAAAGAATTACAACGATCCATGGCATACCATCAGATAAAAAAAGAAATGGAAAAACAACAACACCAAAGAAATTACTAACTAAAGTTATTAAAGATGGAGTTGACAAGTATATGTTTGGAAGTAGTAACACTTCTAAACACCCTACTATTCCTCTCCATCCATATAACACTCAAACATTTTTTCAAAACACACAGAAGCATGGAGCTCTTATACGACTTCCATCTTGTTGCCTTGAAAATGTTATACCATTCCATTGAAGAATCTCTTACTGGGTTCCTTAAATTAAGCTTCTTTAGAACGGTTCCCCAAATATAGAAAGAAAATTCACATTCAAGGAATAAATGTTGGACAGTCTCCTTGGATTTATGACATAGAAGGCAAGTATCATCAAGAATAATACCCATAACCTTAACTTTATCAAGCGTGTGTAAACCATTCTTAATAATCTTCCACAGGAGCAGATTTTCTTTAGGAACAGAACCAGCATTCCACACTCTAGAGTGCCATGGAAATATAGAAGATTGTGAAGGATGAAGCATATTGGCACAGACTAATTTAATTTTATGAGGCAAATGACACCACATAGCATGAATATCATTACTCGTGAATGATTTAGATTGAATATTCTCCCAACAGGCACAAACAGAGGTAGAGCTAGAGGAAGGCAGCAGTAAGGAACCATTAGACCAAATAGTAGAAACAGTAGCTTGCTCAGATATACCAGACATGATTCTGATGTTGTAGCTAATCAAATCAGCTAATATGAGACCCTGATCAGACCAAGGATCAAACCAGAAGGAGATTTTATTTTTATGTAGAAGACCAGCCTGAAAAATATGAATAAAATCCTTTCTTAATCTAAGCAGATTCCTCCAAGTCCAGCTACAATCCATAGGAATTTCCATAGTCCAAAAATGATTGTTTTTGATTAAATTCATCCTCACCCATGAAGCCCATAAGTTATTATCAAATTTATAAATTTTATCTATACGCGTCGACATAGCTGCCCTATTCCATTGCTTAATGTTCATGATACCCAGACCTCCAAATTTATAAAGGCAGCAAATCTTTTTGAAAGCGATAGGAATAGGCTTTTTGGAAAAAGGATTACCATGCCAAAGAAAATGGTTAAAGGCAGAGTTAATCATGGAAATTAGTTTGGCAGGCAAAATGAAAATACGAGCATAGTAAAGGCACATGGAAGTGGCAATGGATTTGACTATAACAAGCCTACCAGCCATAAAACACTTAGAGATAGGCCAGGATGATATTCTTGCAGTAATTGTTTCAAAAAGTTTGAGACATTGGCTGGTCTTGACTTTAGATGAAAACATAGGAGCTCCTAAGTAATCATCATTGCAATGTATAGGATTGAGACCAGACAAATAGTATATAGAATGTTTATCAGACTCAGAGATGCGTGCAATCCTAATTTTGGACTTGTTCCTGTTAATAGTAAGACCAGTAAGATCCTTGAAATCATCCAAAATAAGCAGGACTCCATGAATAGATTTGGATGAAGGTTTTGTGAAAAGAAGAAGGTCATCAGCAAACTGCAGGGAGGAGATACCAGAATTTTTGCAAACGGGATGATATTCAATAAGCTTCATAGTCAAGAATTTTTTGGTGAGGGATGTGAATACTTCCATGACACAAACAAAAAGGTAAGGAGACATGGGGTCACCTTGCCTAATTCCCCTAGAAGCTTGGAAGTAGCCAAATAAATTGCCATTAAAACTTATTGAGTACTTAACCGTGGAAACACACGTGTATATCCATGAAAGGAAAGGGATTGGGAAGTTCATTTTGAGAAGAATGTATATAATTGACTTCCATTGGAGGGTATCATAAGCCTTAAGGATGTCAAGCTTAAGCACACATCTTTTTGATATATTTTGCCTATCGTAACCTTTCAACAATTCAGCAGATAGAAGAATGTTATCAGTGATGTCTCTGGAGGGAAGAAAAGCACTTTGATTGGAAGAAATAATCCCTGGAAGAACAGACTTCATCCTAGCTGCAATAATCTTGGATATGCATTTGTAAATAACATTGCAGCAGGCTATGGGTCTGAACTGAGTAACAGAAGAAGGCTGGACATATTTAGGAATAAGAGCAATTTTGGTGGAATTTATTCCAGAAAGCATTTTGCTGTGCTTGAAAAAGTTCTTAACAGCCTTAATCACATCAACGCCAATAACAGACCAAGCAGATTTGTAAAAATGTGCATTAAAGCCATCCGGACCAGGAGAACTAGTAAACTTCATAGCAAAAATATTCTCTTTAATTTCTTCAGCAGTAATCTCTTGCATAAGAAAATTAGAGGCCTGAGAAGATAAGGATGGAAGGGAAATATTATCAAATAATTGGCTGTGAATATTAGGATTGATGGGGGAGGCAAGAAGGTCTTGAAAGTAATCCAAAAAAGCATCATGGACAGCTCCAGGAGTAGAACATAGCACATCATTTTTATCGAGGATGTTGGAAAAATTAGCTGAAGTGTGTTTGGTTCTTAATGATTCATGAAAGACCGCAGAGTTTTTGTCACCATGGATGAACCACTTAATTTTTGCCTTTTGGCAAGCCATCTTATTTTCTTCCACAAGAGTTTTCGCTAGAAGTTTGATTAAAGTATGCTCCTGAGACATAAGGTTAGCAAGCATCGAAAGATCCATACATACCTGAATATCTTTTTGCACTTTAAATAAGTTATCTCAAACAGAATGAGATAGACTATTACCATTTCCAAATTCGTTTTTAGCCCACGGTTTGAGAGTGTCTTTTAAATGCCTGAGCTTAGCCTACAAAATGTACATAGGATTACCATAAACTTTAAAAGACCAGCAGTTAGTAACAATTTTCATAAAATCCTTATGCATAGTCCAATTATTAAAAAATGAAAAGGAGGATTGTCTTCTCTCATACGCTTTACCCCAATCTAAGATAAGAGGAGAGTGGTCAAAAAGAGAAGGAGGAGGAATAATGCAGTTAAGGTTAGGCCAGGCTAGAACAGATGAAAAGTTTTGATAGGATCTATCAAGTTTACAATAGGTGTGGTTGCCAGTTTTACTGGAGTTATTCCAAGTATACAAACAACCATTGGTAGAAATAGGAAGGAGATTAGAATCATATAAAGCCTTGTTGAGGGGTCTAGTTTGTTGATAAGTACGTGGAGAACCACCAAGCTTGTCAGTAGAAGATTGCATACAATTCCAATCTCCAAAACAAAGCCAAGGAATATTAGAGTTTTGAAGAGATGGAAGAGAGTCAAGAAAAGTTTGCCTATGCATACAATTGTTATCAGCATAAATAAATGTCATGTGGAATATGGAGGAAGAAGGGATGTGAGAGATCAGAGTGTGAATATATTGTCTATGAACACAGAGGGGGGTAATTGAGAAGATGGTAGGATTCCAGAGAATTAATAATCTGCCATAAGGGGCTTGAGAAAGATTGTGGATAGAATTCCAGTCACTATTATTGATTTGTGAGACCTTGAGGGAGTTGACATGATTTAATTTTGTTTTTGCAATTGCCATGATTTGAATTTTGAAGGAAGATATGAAGTTTTTAATTTCTAGTTGTTTTGACAAGGAGTTAGCACCCCTAATGTTCCAGAATCCTATTCTATCAATCATAAAAAGGATTGAGTGTATGCTCTGGTTCTAACACCAGAAAAAGGAATGTTGGGGTCTGAAGAGGTTGGCATTGAAGGAGAAATTTAGTCAATGGAGTATTGAATTCCATTATCAAAGTCATTAGAAGGTTTTTTATGTTTGAATGACTTCCTTGGCCTTCCCCTTTTATTTTGGAAAGATGAAACTGAGCAATCAGGTAAGGATTGAATGGAAGAAGGAGAGAGAGATAGATTGGTGGATTGGACAAGATTAATATCGGAAAAGACTTGATTTGGAAGCGATAAAGATGAATAAGGAGAACTGGAAATAACAGGAAAGTTTGGGTTAGGAGGTTGGACTGGAACATGATCAGAAGTGTGCATTGCACTGTGCATATCATTGTGCATGCTCAAATTGCAGGCATTGATGGTAACATGAGAGGATGGAAGTTGAAGGCCTTTAGATATGTTAGATTGATCTTTATGAGGCATGATGTCTTCAATATCCTCTTCAAATTCTTCAGTTAAGGCCTGAAGGACAGAAAAATTATTATGTGTAGAAACACCATCTGAACACTGAAGGTTAACCACTTCAGGCCTTGAAACAAGTTGTAGGGAAGGAATAGTTGTTGAAATTTGAAGAGCATCAGTAACTGCAGCAGTTGATTCAATATGTGCTGCTTCACCAAGAATGCTCAGATGAGTAATAATACCCTCCACTAACAATTTCGGTTGAAAATTCTTTGGATCAACCATATCAGAAAAATCAACAATATCCGAAGACTGATTCATATCAACTTCCACAGACTTCAAAGTGGGGGTAGCATCTACCATATTCATAACAGCCTGTTGCTCCATAATAACAGATTGAATCATACTATTCTCATTACCTTCCTTATTCACCTTCCTCCATAATTTTTGAAAAGGTTTTATCTTTCTTTTACCTTTAAACAGTAAGCTTTTCTTTTGAAGGATTATTGGTCTAGTTTTGACAGTATTAGTTACATCATTCACAACATGATTAGTAGTTCTCTTATTGTCAATTTCCTCTGAATTTCCAGAGGCAATAAGTTTTTCACAATTAGTTGTAGCATGGCCAAAAACTTTACAATGAGTACATATAAGAGGCTTCCAGGCATAATCAAGAAGGACATCAGGACAAGAGCCATCACCAACAGAAAGATTATCAGGAAGCTCTTTATCATGAGAAATCTCAATCAAACATTTTGCGTACTCAAATCTTTTCAGTTTCTCCGTATTTTCATCAAAGCATATTAATCTTCCAATATGACACGCTAACCAATTGATGCCAAGAAGAGTCCACGTTAATATCGGGATTCGATGAAGATGAACCCAAATAGGAACTGTTCTAACCACTACTTGAGCAGAAGCAAAAGTAGGGTTCCATTTTGAAATTATAAACATTTGACCACAGATGAAGAGAGGATCTTTCTTTAGGATAGTCAGCTTGTCTTCTTCATTGGAGAATTTGAAGTAGTAGTTAAACTTATCAAAATATAACTCATACGAGCCTTTAAGCTTCCAAACCTTATCAAGATAGGCTTTAACTGCCATATAATTCACAGTTCCAGCAAGGAAAAAACTAACTAAACAATCAGACCATGATTTGATACCCTCATTAATAATCTCCTTGGGAGGAGAAAGTGGAGAACCCAAATAATGTAGATCAAAATGAACAGGGACATATGTCCCTGCATTCCTGGGCTTTGCTGTGAAAAGAGAGGACCATGTAGAAGAAGGGACAACTGAAGGAGAAGGAATGGACGACGATGGATGAGGACAAGGAAGCAGAGGAGGAAAAGGATCAGCCGAAGGAAGAGAGATGGCTAAGGAAAAGGAAGCAGAAGGAAGAGAGGAGGAAGAGGAGGGAATGGAGGAAGCAAGGTCCGGAGGCGGTGGAATGGGAGGTGGAGGCCGGTCAGAGGCGGGAGATGAAGGAAGGACAAACGAGGAGTTGGTAGGAATAGGAGAAGGGACATGAACAGTTGAAGGTATAGGAGAAGGGATGGGAGGGGGTAAGGGGAGAGAAGACATTATACCTTGATGAAGTGTAACTTGATTTAATGCAAATCGAATATCTAAAACTAATTAAATATTCCAAAAATCAAAGTAATAAAATTCCGGGTCTTTGCACTCTCCCCCCTTAAAAGAATTTCATCCTCAAAATTTCACCATGGTCTTGAGCCTAGAAATACTTGACATTACTTATCAGTCCGTAAGATGTGCATAAATCATTCTAACGCAAAACCTGATTTGATCACTCACTCGAATATATAACTTTACTTCCAAACTAGTATTGCTCACTCGACTTCCTAGTGCGGACCCGGATAAGGCTTCTTAATTAGAAACCTCTATTCACTCTACATAGCCACAAACTATGATAGAAACTTTTGTTCCACATTAAGAACCCGCATCAAGTGTTCGCCATAAAAAATCGAATGATTAATCCTTATTTGGAATGGTGTGAAACACCTCAAGTCACGTACTTGAATTTTGGAACAAGAACTATATGAGAAGGGAAATGATCTACGTACAACCTACGCACTCACCTAAATGTTCTTACTAACCCAATTTCTTTTAACTCTCTCAAATTTATGAAAATATTTCATAAAATTCCAATTTAGATTCAACATTTTAAAATGATAAAACTTTATTTATGAAACCTTTTCACAAAATCATTTTAATTTATTAATTTGTATAATATTCTCCTACATCCTAAGAGCATATACAAAATATCTAATTTTAATTCTGTTCACATTTAACTATTCAGATGTAGGCCCAAAATAATTTTGGATCTTAAAACTGAGTCGACCAATAAAACTTCTTTACCCATTTGGTCTGGTAAGTAGCGACAAAGAGTAGTATGCTGGTATCCAAACTCTATCCTAGAATCCACTTTTCTTTACCCATTTAGAGGTAAATGTGTTTATTAGCCGGCCCAAATAACGTCAAGTACTTTTCACTTTCTAGATGTTAAAACTAAAAGACATGGTTTAAAAAACAAAGTTTGTTAGACCTTCTTAATAAATTTTGACCCAATTAAAACTTCATTTATTAACCCACTCTTTAATCAAAATACCTTTTTATTTTGAAAACTTAAGAGCTAGATACCCAGATTTTTATTTCAAAAATCTTTTGAAATTATACTATATATTTTAATCCATAATAAATATATATATAGCCCGAGTAACCCCAAAATGAAACCAAGGAACTGGGTACTACCAAACAGTATTATATATTCCCTTACCAAGAAGGGGAATACTTAAGAGAAGTGTCTTTCATCCGGACACATCCTCTGCTTATTTTTAGCTATTTTCGAGCCACTCGAACTAGTTAATTTAAAAAAAACCACTTATCCTTTTCAACTACCTTTTTTGTTTGGAAATGGGTAAGAATTTTATTAGGCATTTCAGCCCAGAACATTAGCCCAAACTTGGCCCATTACAATATACTTACAAAACCAACTTTCCACTGACAACTGAATACACTAACACTTTCCAGAATTAACACGACTTCCTTTTATTCCTCTTCGAGCTCACGAAGTCATGGCGGCTGAAACAAATAGCTCGTACTTGGGTTTCCTGCCAATGGAGAGCACAGATCCACTCCTATAGTTTGAATTGCATCTCGTCCCAACTTGGTAAGTGAACAATTTTTAATTCTCCTTTGTACTAGATGCATATCTCCTTTCGCAAGCTTACTGACCTCAAAATCATTTCTTTGTTTATTTTGAAACACGTGACGGTTCCTCTCTTTCCAAATGCTCCAAACAGCTACGGTTATGGCGATTTTACTCAATTTGGCTCCCAAAATTTTGCTGTGACCTTGCTAGATCAAGTAGTTGACCTCTTCTTCTAAGTAATTTGATTGAGAGGGGGAGTTAATCATATTTTTACATGAGTTCCACACCGATTTCGAGAAATTACATTCGGAAAACAAGTGTTCATGTGATTCGGCATCTTGGTTGCATAAGATACAGTCAGTATCACTTATCACTCCCCATTTTGACAACCTATCTCTTGTAGGTAATCTTCTCAATATACCTTTGTAGGCAGTTTAAGCCATCTTTAGATTATTGACATGATCCCAAATAATATTGCTCCATAAAACCTTACTATCCTTTTGTCTTAGCTCACTTCATGTAGACTTTGTAGAAAATTCATTGCCAGTAGGTTTCCACACTCATAAGTCATTCTCTCTCCCACTGAATATTGGCATAAATTGAATTTGTTGCTTTTTAACTTGATTCACTGGTAGGGAAGAGCAGTTCTAGGCATTGTTGTTAATCACATCTTGCACACATTTATCTGTGCATCTAAAGTCAGAGAATGTGACCCAAAATATCAATCAGGGATTCACCTTGAATCCAGGGGTCTCTCCACAAGTCAGTATCCCTCCTTGTATCTATTTCACGAGTGCAACATGAGGCTAAAATTCTTCTTGCTCTCAGAATTTCTTTCTAATTAGCTGATGCATTATTATCTATAGACATTTTCTAAAAATTGCCTTTAATGTACCTTTGTCTCATCCATCTACCCCATAGACCCTTGCCATTGATAATTCTCCAAGCTTGTTTCAGGGTGTAAACTAGTCTCATGTCTTTAAGTCTTCTAAGACCCACACCTCCTTCATCTTTGGGTCTACATAATTTTTCAAATTTTATCTTGTGAAGACCACCCTTCCATATGAAGTCTGCACAAACTTTTTCAATTTTGTGTATGGAAGCATCAGGCAGCTGAAAAGTTTGCAGCCAGAAATTGACTTTAGAGTGGATAACAGTATGAACCAATTCAATTCTACCAGCAAGAGATAGAGTTTGGAGCTCCAACCCTGTAGTCAGTCTCTAATGGAAGATATCAAAAATGCACATTCTCTGTCAGTGGTCTTATTGGAAGAGAGAGGAACACCTAAATATTTTACAGGAAGTATTCCTTCTTTCACATTTAAGAAATCCAAAACTTCAGCTTTTCTATTACATGATTTGTTAAAATAGCATTTGGTTTTCTGCTCATTCACTTTTAGACCAGTATATCTTTCTAGATTAAGAAAAATGTCTTTAACTGCTATAGCTGATACACAGCTGGATTTTATACAGATGAGCAAGTCATTTGCATAGAGTAAGTGACTCACAGTAGGATGGATGTTAAAAAAAGGCTGAATAAGCTTGTGATGAATAGCCAGCTCCATTTGTAACGAAAAGTATTCCATGGCAATTGCAAACAAGTAAGGGGAAAGAGGATCGCCCTGCCTAATACCTCTATTGGAGCCTATAAAACCTTTTGGTATGCCATTGACCGGGATAGAAAAGGTAGGCATAGAGATACATTCTTTTATAAGATTCACAAACTTTGTTGGGAACCCCGTAGAAATAAGCATATGAATTATAAAATGCCTGTTAATTTTGTCATATGCTTTGTGGAGGTCAACCTTTAGACAAAATTTGTCAGCACATGGTTTATTGAAGTTCCTAATCAGTTCATGTGCCATGAGGGAATTTTCAGAAATACTTCTACCCTTGATGAATGCACTTTGACATTCAAAAATGAGATCAGGTAAAATAAGCTTCATTCTATTGCATAAGATCTTGCTTAGAATTTTGTATATCACATTGCACCAAGCAACAGGGCCGTAGTCCTCAATTTTTGATGGATTGTCCTTTTTAGGAATAAGGAAAATGAAGGTGTGATTGATTTATTTTACAAATTTACCACTTTGAAAGGTGTCTTGCATTGCTGATATGATAGTTTCTTTCAGGCCATTCCAATGGATGATGAAGAACTTGGAGCCGAGACCATCTGGCCCTGGGCTGGAGTCAATATGAATGGATTGCAAGGCTTCCCACACCTCCACTTCAGTGATTTGTCTGGACAACATTCTTTTGCCCCTGGAGTTTACCTGCCTCCTGCATTTAATGGCTGGTTAGTTGGTGCTGACTTCCCCATTAAACATGTCATTGTAATACTTGATTGCTTGACCCTTAATATCTGCTGTATTAGTTAGTGTATTACCATCCCGATCAATAAGATGAAAATGGTTATTAGTATTACTTTGAATTGCCATTTTAGTATGAAAAATTTTGGTGCACTCATCCCCTTCAGTAATCCATTTTTCTTTGGCTTTTTTCTTGAGCACATTTGCTTTAATCCTGAGAGCCTCTTTTAGATTTCTTTGAGCTTGATAGTACTCTCTCCATGTGGCATCATTAAAAAAAGTTCCTCATATTGTTTCTGCAGGGTAGAAATTTGGTTACCATCTTTAAGTCTGCATCTATTCCATTCTTTTATTTTATTCTTAGTTGTTTTGAGAACTTAAACTAACTTGTAGCACTAGTGCCCTCCTCCAGAGGTGTATTATTAATTTGTGGAGCCTCATTGTATCCATCTAGTTCATGCCAGTAATCAACGTATCTAAATGGTTTTCCCTTGTCATTCAAACATTTTTCAACTAAATTTACAAGGATAGGGTAGTGGTCACTAGTAGATGGAGGAGGAATATTGACTCTAATGTTAGAAAATAGATTAATGCAATTCACATTAACTAGAGCTCTATCTAGTTTACAAGATATTTTCTTACATTCTCCACTTCTCCATGTAAATTTCAGGCCACAATGGATTGGTTCGAGCAGTCCAGCTTCAATGATGTAGTTGTTGAGTTCTTTAAGTTGTGAGACTCTCATGGTAAGTCCTCCTAGTTTCTCTTTTTCCCTAAGCACAGAATTGAAATCCCCCAAAACAATCCAGGAATCTTTGACATTTTTACCAATACTCTTAATAGCTTGCCAAAGGTGGGTTCGATGAGAAGCCAGGTTACTGGCATATACACAGCTCAAGATTAGTTTGAGCCCACCCACATTAGTAGCACTAATAGTAAATAATTTAATTCCAGCTAAATAATTTCAATGAAATATTTAATTCCAATTTGCTTTGGATTCGTTCGGATTCGAACTCGTCCCGACCGTATAATGATAAAGAGAATAATTTACTAAGTGCACAACAACGTTCGCCTAGACAAACATCTAATTGTCTCTTAGAAGATTATTCCGATCACCACAAAACAAATCGGAAATCATTCCCCGAACCAAACTGTAACAACCGGGATTTTCGATCCTCAAAATCCGACACAAATACGTCCACTGTATCTCATGTCGAGAAATCAAATGTCGGAAAAACCAATTGTTAGGGAAAAAGAAAAAAAGAAAGACAGAAGAAGAAATAGAAACAATAATACAGAATCTCACAATCGCAGCGGAACAAAATATAATATATACCAACAGATCTTGTACAAAGAAAAACTATAACTATTAATATACATACCAATCATCAGAGTACAACAGTCAACAAACCAATACTGGACAGTTATAATAACTTGTCCTCACAAGTGCTGAATATACAACCTACAATACACAGCAGAATATAATCAAGTACGTGTAATACGTCCTTGTCATCCAACTCGTCTTCTGAGCTCCATAGCATCCTAACCTGAATCTGCAATAATCGGTCTGACCTGACCATTATAATAAAATAACACCTGAGTCAGTCTGGAAAACCAGCGTGAGAAAACAGACTCAATTTGAATTATAAAAGTTATCAAAATCCTTTGAAAACAAAGGTATCTCGTAAGACCGCGTCACACATAAATACGATGGGTTTTTCCCTTCGATAACCAAAACACTTTATAGAAAATCCAATGATATTATAATAGTGTCTAAGTACAAATACTTATTCAAATAGCCAAAATTGTTACATTAATTAAATTCCAGCATACTAGGCTCTACAATCAAAACCGTAAAGGCTCGTATTGGAGAATGGTTTCCATACAATGACTGGGCTACTGGGGTACCGCCCATTACAATGTACCTCTAGGAAAATGTACCGAGCACCTCGCCGGGATCCCTTGCTAACACACGACCGGTTCTACCCCTAACCTGGATAGTACCGAATATGCTATCACCTCGGGTGTTCCCACCCTTATCGGGAGCTCTTTTTTTCCATGCACCACCACATCCATAATTTATAATATATCCGAGGGTATCTAGGAAGGTGATAAACATACCCTAATTGGGTGCGACCCACTTAGCCTGCCACATCTACCCTATTTTAGTCATTCCCGGTTGATGAGGCTCGAGGCTAACGTTTATCTTTTAGAATAGCATTCATACTTGGAATGCTAACACTGCCTTCTAGGCAACAATTCAATGATAACATTCGTCCATACAAATTGTCCAGGATCTGGACAAACCGAATCACCGTCTTCACTATCTTCACGATATCACCATTCGCAACGCTCAAATCAGATCGAAGTGGTTTCCGGATAATTAAATCTGATCCCGGTCTCTTCGAAACGATCAACGAATTTGGCCAGATTTGATAGTCGGTTATTTAACTATCAAATTTCACACATAAGCAATCACAAGGCAATAAAATAAATTTTCAAAACATTTATTCCAAATACCTTTCAAAGTTATATATTCAAATCTCTTTCAATATTCAATATTTGAAAACCATTCAAATTCTAATATCCTGACATGGTATCCCAAACCATATCATCCCTTAGAAATATTTCCAATTATAATTTATAATCCATTACTTAGAAGAATATTTCTATATAAATCATTTTGTAGTTAGAATGTTCCCAAAACCATTTAATTCCAATACTTAGGAATATTTCTTCTTATTTCACCAATCTCTGGAATTTTATTACTTCCCTTTTATAATTTCCAAAAATTATTGATTATACTCATTTAATATCCAATTAACAATTTATAATCCTTTAATAAATTCAGATTTATTTTCGAAGTTTCCAAGTCTAACTATTTTCGAAAATTTCCTAAACTTCCAGAGATCTCACTATACTCTTCACTTATATCATCACATCCGTTTAACAAATCTGGTTTACAAATCTCGAGAAAATTTATAAATAAAATTCAAATTGCTACCTTTAAATTATGTGTATAATAACAATAAATTTCAAAGATATAGTTAAATAATTATCTTAAAAAAAATCAAAGTACTTTAAAATAAATATTAAAATCTAATTCCCATCTATTTATAAAATTCCTAATAAATTTACAGAACTTGTTTATAAACTTAAAACTTACTTCAACAAGGTTTAAATATTTAAATAACTAATTTTTAAAAATATTTCAGTGTTAAAATGGTTTAAATTACATAGTGTAAAAATTAAAATCCTCTTTTGAAAACAAACTTAACTCCTTTTTCAATCCAATACCACCAATACAATTTATCAATCTCTCTCTCGATTTTTAAACATTGATAACGTCCAATTTCATAACCTTCCACATTCTAGAAATATAATTTACCATTTCTTTTAGCCCGATTGCTTTATCTCTATCTTATCGACTGATAATTCTTCCACTTTATTTATAAACATTGTTAATAAATTTCCTAATCCCACTTCCAGTTAGAATGATTTCCTTATTACTTGAATCCATTTATAAATCAATTTCTAATCAAAATTCCATTTATAAGTTTATTCCTTAAATAACCCAAATTATATTCCCAATCCATCAAATTCCGAATTCCGACTCCCATTTCATATTTTTCCAGAATCCTATCTTAATCCATAATAACCAATTTTATTTTTATTTCCCATTTCCCTTATTTTTCCCAATTTATTTTAAATCTTGATTTTTAAAGCCCTTTTTCATTTAAACAAATGTCACTTAAATTTATTGTTTTAAAAATCTATTATATACATTATTTTAAATTCTCTATTTAAATTATTTCACGAATAGTTAAGAATAAATTTTTAAAGTCAAATCATTTATTTTTCTCAATCAATTCCTCTAAAATTAAATACAATATCTTACTTCCAAAATTCCCTTTTTATTTTCTTCCCAAATTTAAAATAATATTTATGGCATTTTTAAAATACCAAAATTTAGGCCAGTGTAACTATAGCATCCAATAAATCAACCAATATCATTATCTATCGCGGATTATTCAACACATCATATATCACGATATATAAAGATTAAATTCACTATTTTTGAGGAATCCAGTTGGATCCCTCCAACCTGTTTCCTTGCATCCACAGAAGTTAGATAATCACAAAAATACCAATCTGGCTCCGAGGTGTGATATCGCGGTAGTATAGGGTCATACGCTACTATACGAGGCACATAGGTTCTCATCCGCTATGATCGATGGGAAATATCCAACTACTAATATATATACTACTATATATATAACAACATCCAAACTGATAATAATTTATAAATTCAAACAAGCATCTAATAATTTATTTTAATTATTTTAAATTAACTCCAGCAATCCAAAAAGAGTGAGATTTACTCACTTTTATGTTAGAAGTCGCCAGAACGTTTCTTTTGAATTCGAATGACATCCGAATCTAGGGAAATATCTAACAAGCTTAAATCTCCACCAACCTAATCCCATCTCGTAGTATTCGACGATACGATCCTAAGGCAACTCGTTTTGTTCGAATCTGACCTAAGACGAGTGAGTTATTACATTTATAAGAAAAAAATTAAATAATTTCCTTAATTCTATACTTAACAATTTAATTACTTATTCAAATTAACTCTGCCGCTAAACCTTCCTTTCCCCCCTTTTCTCTTTGACCACGCAACGCCTTCCTCTGATCGCATCCCTCCGTTGCCTTAGCCATCCAACTGCTACCGCGGCACCTCCAACCGAACGCCCCATCCTCCAGCTACACTTGGGTCCAAACGCTTCGCCATTGATGCCACCACGACCACAAAATCCCCCAAAACCCGATTCCATTCAACCACACATTGCCGCCGCCCCAGTCGATGCCACACCACCAGATTCTGGCCGAAGGTGGCTCCGTCCCCTATGAGCATTTTCCCTTCAGACACCCTCCCCCCAAAGCCCACTGAAACGCCACAATCGATCACTAAGCATTCGCCGATCATCTTGCCATCGCTGCCGCCACAGGACATCGGCCTCCACCGCACTCACGCCGAAGCTTGTCTACGCCACCACCTTCCCAATGCCACTGACCTTAGCCTCCCTCGTCCCCTATAATGGCCTGCCGAGGTCACCCTCTACGTCGAAGTTCAACCACGAACTGCTGCCAATTCGCCACGCCAGAACCAATCTCCACTGATCATTACCCTCGCCTTCCCCAGCTCTACACTTCTCCAGTTGGCGACGAATGTTGATACGACCTGTGGTGGTCCAAGTGAACGTGGCCCGTAGGATGAAGTTACGTTTATACAGAAGGAGAACGAACGAACGTGTTTTATTTTTTTAAGTTTTTCCTTTGCTAATTTTTTCCTTCCTCCTATATGTTGTAGTTAAATGTGAAGGGAACAATAGGGGATAGGTAGGGTGGTTGTTTTTAGGGAATAGGGTGGCTGAGTGTAAGTATGTGGGCTGAGTGAAAGAATGAAGGCTGATGTAAACATAGGGACAAGTCAACTTATATATATTATTTAAATTCAAAAATATCTAGCTAAAATTTTTGGATCCCAAACGAGGCGTGTCGTCAGGCGTTCATAATGTTATACCCCCATTTCGAACACAATGGAACAGGTTTCAAGTCCCAATTCGATCGTATGTGGAAGATAGCTTTTTAAACCCAATTATTGTATTAAATTTTCGATATAAATTTCGATGCGTTTTTATTCCGTACGACCAAATGATAACTCCAAAAGTTACGAAATTTGAAATCCGATAATAATACACTATTATGGATCTAATGGAACTGGTTTCGTCGAATTCTGAGACTGTACCCTAGAAGGCTATTTTTATATGTTAATTTTAATGTTTAAATATTTAAAAATCGATTAAATATCCCAATTTCAAATAACCAAAATTCTAGGTCGTTACACAAACCAAAGAAAACACACCTTTTCTTTAAAATTTTCTCTTCTAAAAGTGTTTATACTTGAAAATGCTTTTGAGTAAACTATTTTCACTATTTCCTAATATATTTATAAAATTCTTTCAAGTAAAATTAATACTTCTTTTCCCATAAATTATTTGAAATAATAATATACATATTTCCTTTTGCATACCAAATTCAGCTTTTGCGATTTAATCAAAATCTGCTTTTACCTAAACAAATCTATAACAAAATTCTTTTTTTTAAATACCTATATTCATAAAATATCTTCAAATAATATTATTATTACCTTCTTAGACTTTGAAAGCCATTTTTCAAAAGCACCGGGATTTAAGTTCTCAATTTACTTTTATTTATCAAACATATTTTCGTAAATAAAATTACTCCTTTTAAAAGAAATCATTTCTAAAGTATTTATTTCAAAAATATTCTAGCTTCCTTTTTAATAAAAAAGATTTATTAAACCTAATTTTTATAAAATTAACTTTATATAAAATCATTCCATAATATTTAGTTGAAGATATTTAAATTTACTTAAAATAAACAACTTATATTGAAGTCAAATTTTAATCCAGCATTGCCAACGAATGCCTTATAGTCAAACTATGAAACTTAATTCATAAGGTATTCGTTTTCAATGTTTCCAAATTTCCTATCTACCCAAACCAGGTTTCAAAAAGGAGGATTTTAGATAGACTAACAAACAATAGTCAATGCATAGAACTGGGCGAGCATGACTAATGGAATCGTAGATGATATTAATGGAATATTATCATTTTCTATCAAATAAGCACCACCAAGAATAAATATATTGCATTTTCTGAAAATTATTATTTTATATATAAAATATAATCCTAGGTAAAATTATTTCATTTACCAATTTAACATAATATAGTGTCGTTTATTTTGTTCAAGTGTTTAGGAATCTCTATCGATAACGCTGGCCAAACGCATCTACCAGAATTCATAAACTGCTCAATAGATCAAACAACACAATATAAAACAGTTTTATAAAAATAAAAAATACGCGCACATATATATATACACACACTCTCAAACTCATTCTAGGATATTACTAATCCCATCTCTAATGAGTTTACCCCAACAAGGCTTAGGTGTTCGCTCAACCTAAGCTCTGATACCACGTGTAACGACCTGCATTTTTGAACCTTTGAAATCGACACTAATACATCATCGATATTGACGTGCCAAATATCCAAGTGTCGGAAAGGCAGATTATTGGGGTGAAAGAAAGAAAAGAAAGAACATAATCTCACATTGTGATGAGATAAATATATAATATACACAAGATCTTTACAAAAAGAAATCATCTTATATATACATACATAACACAAACCAGAGCACACAGTTATAATGATATGTCCTTTCAATTGCTGATAAATACATACAGAAATCAAGAACAACAAAACAACGGAAAATATTAGATATGTAAGTACGCCTTAGAGAATCCAACCTGTCTCCTGAAAGCTCCAAAGTATCCAGTTAAATCTGGAAAATATGCTCGGGTTGACCCAAGCATTATAGAAAACAATACCTGGGTCAGTCTGGTAAAACCAGCATGAGAATCTCGAATCACAAGGAATTTTATTTGTTATAACTTGTAAAATCCTTTAAAATCAAAGGTATCTCATAAGACCATGCCGCACATAAACACGGACAAGTTTTTACCTTATGATAACCAAAACATTTATATCAGAAAATCCAGTGATATTATAATAAAGTCTAAGGGTGAAAATATTAATAATCAAGTAGCTATGATGCGCGTGAGTGTACACGACAACGATACTAAGTATATAATCAAAAACCGATAAGGCACGTTCGCTAATTGTGTAGGATTCCACAGAGGTGCTCTTAGTGCTTGAGAAACGGTCCTATTACGCAAGGATTAGAGATATCTTTCCAAAGCAGCATACATCCCTAGTGATGTACCATAGGAAAAACATAGCTGGTCTCATTAAGACCGAGTGCATTTCTCCATGCATGCATAACAACTGTAGGTAACGTCTAGGTGGAGCCGACTACACCCTATGGGTTTGCCAACCCTACCGGTCAAGCCTCCTATCTCTGGTTCTAGTCGTTACCGCTGATGAGGCAACGTCCGACTTTCCAGCTCACGCACCGCCATCAAAATAAATGAAATCCCATATAGATTCCAATACCCCAATGGGTCTCGGAATCAATCATGGATTCCCATATCTCAAATAGATTTTGAAATCACACATGGATTCCCATACCACAACGGGTCTCGGAACCACACATGGATTCCAACATTTCAATACATCATGAAACTCCTCCATAGAACCGTATATGGTTTTTGGATTGGTTACGGTACGAGTCATCTCTTACGAGTACACTTCCCCGCTTATTGGGTGCTCCAAAACCAACCGTCGATTTTTTGGAATGCTCAATGCCGGTTCTTTAGGAAATAATCATACAATACAAAAGAGGGGGGGATCACCCCCTAACGTTTAAGTGGACGGATCTCCTCATCATTTGTCCTAGAAGAACAAAATGAGTTTATACGTATAATATAGCATCACTGACAGTAACTGTACCATATAATTCTCATGCTTCCCCTAGATATTTCCAGAGTTAAAATTCTTCGGTGTTAAGTAGGGAATATTTTTGTACTATCAAAATTAAGAAGGATTACATATTTAGGCAAAGATTTGACAGTCGGTTATTTAACTATCAAATAAACAAACATTCAAAACAGAGATTACATTTCTCATGGAAACTAGCAAGCCTCTTAAATTAATCTTTCATTAATTTAAAATCACAATATTCATATACTTATCTCATCGGAATAATTATATTGTAATGACCCTAATTTTGGTTAACATTATTTAGACATTTAATTGGATAAATTAAAATAAAATAATGTAGATGATTAAGAATATTGGTATTTGCTAAATTAAAGTATGGGCCATGCCTCAAGTAAGAATATATTAATGAATGGAAACCCCGGTTCTAGACATAACTCCCGCACGTCGTCGCAACCCGTGCCTAGGACTATCGAATCTGCCCAGAGTACTCGACCTTCAACAGTTGGTCGTTGGGACTATTGAATCTGCCCAAACGTACTCTTGCTTAGAGCATGCTAGAACCTTCAGCAACGATGCTATCCAAGCCTCCTAGTCATCCTCCTCGACGACTATTCTCATATCCATTCATTATCCTCAACTCGAATCATATCACCGAGTTATCAACATGCTTGGAATGATCCCGTCTGGATTAGACCAAGTCTTCATCAGATGATGCCTCGCTTCATTACATCCTCGCAAAGCCTCATCTCAACTTCACATCATCAAATCTATGCATAAGAGCTTCATCATCTCGCTACCTATGCCACGAGCAGCTTTCCCAATTCAAGAGCCTTTCCCTTAGCTTTTGAATCATCTTCGATCTAAATCTAATCATCAATCATCTAGTCCATAACAAGCAATCAAATCAAACATCAATCCAAGCAATCAAGCATTCAAATATGATCTAAGTAGACAATTATAACAATAATGGCATTTTCGTAATTAAAGAGTTGAAAGTCCAATAAGCATGAAAACATGGATTATATCTCTACAAACTTGATGAATGAACTTGCATAGGTTAACATATGATAAAATGGATGTAACATCATCGTGAACAATGGATCTACACTTTGGATGAAGAAAATGCATGGAAATCCCTATTTTAACACCAAATCGAGCCAACAATCCGATATACTCCTTTGGATCCGTGTGAGAGATAATCACCACTCACCAAATCACCTAAACAAACCCAAATCAACACGCTTCAGATCTTGGACAGCAAAGGGTCAAGCTTGATCTATCACGAATCCGCTTCAAACGAAGAAATCTCTCTTGAAAAGATGAAGATCTTCAATCTATGCTCTTGAATCTTCAATCTTGATCTTCGATTTGGATGAAAGGAAGCACTAGATTAGAGTGGAGAAAAGAAGTGAAGAAGTGTAGAAGTCGAGCTCTCAAAATGGCAGCACTTCGTCGCTTCAAAATCTGGATCCCAAAAAGTGAGAACAACCCCTCCTATTTATAGCTGAAATTCCTTAAGTCGAAATCTGGCTATCTCCCTAAGTCGCTTCCGACTTACGACCTAAGCCTCTCCGACCTAACACTTCTGCGCATCCAAACACCCAGCGACCTACAACCTAACGCAACACGCGACTTAACACATCGCGACTTAACAACCATAGAAGTCCACAACCTAACTTAGGTCGTTGCCGACCTAACTGCCTACAAAACACACCCGTCTTAACGCGACCAAACACTTAACTGCCTTGCCGACCTACGACATAACGAGGTTACGACTTAATACCTTAGACTCCCACGCGACCTAACGCTTAAGCCAACATGCGACCTAATAACATCATGTGACCTACGACTTAGCAGGACCTCCGACCTAACCAATCACAGATACTCAACCACTCCTAAGTCGTCTAGACGACCTAACTATGTTACGACCTAACACTTAGACCCACGCAACCTATCAGTGCTACGACCTAACTCTTATGCGACCTATCTCCTTAAGTCGCTAATACCCCAACTCCTTAGGTCGCTAACACACTAACTCCTTAGGTCGCTAACACGCAACTCCTTAGGTCGCTAACACGGCAACTCCTTAGGTCGCTGACACGGCAACTCCTTAGGTCGCTAACACGGCAACTCCTTAGGTCGCTAACACCTTAACTCGCCAGAAACTCTAAAGTCTCCTTCC
Source organism: Allium fistulosum (assembly GCA_030737815.1). Classification (NCBI taxonomy): domain Eukaryota; kingdom Viridiplantae; phylum Streptophyta; class Magnoliopsida; order Asparagales; family Amaryllidaceae; genus Allium; species Allium fistulosum. Next base: position 725,448,155 of record CM060901.1, read on the forward strand.
TTTTAGGTCGTCTACGACCTAAACCCTTACCATCCATCACGCGACCTAACTCCAAACCTTAAGGCCACCAATCCCCAACATTCTTAGGTCGGTTACGACTTATTGCCTAAGTTGCCAACAATATTTAACTAACCTCTAGGTCGCGTACGACCTAGGACTTAGGCAGATTTCAACCAAAATCTGAAACAACTAGAAAATGCTGAAAATCCCAGATTTTGACAAACTTCTCGATCCGTAAAATACGGGTCGTTACAGTAACTGTACCATATAATTCTCATGCTTCCCCTAGATATTTCCAGAGTTAAAATTCTTCGGTGTTAAGTAGGGAATATTTCTGTACTATCAAAATTAAGAAGGATTACATATTTAGGCAAAGATTTGACAGTCGGTTATTTAACTATCAAATAAACAAACATTCAAAACAGAGATTACATTTCTCATGGAAACTAGCAAGCCTCTTAAATTAATCTTTCATTAATTTAAAATCACAATATTCATATACTTATCTCATCGGAATAATTATATTGTAATGACCCTAATTTTGGTTAACATTATTTAGACATTTAATTGGATAAATTAAAATAAAATAATGTAGATGATTAAGAATATTGGTATTTACTAAATTAAAGTATGGGCCATGCCTCAAGTAAGAATATATTAATGAATGGGATAATAAGGATAATACAGCATGAATAAGAAAGAGTATTAGGCCTAGGGTAAAATAGGAACTAGGCTAATATTCCTAATACAAACCCTTCTACTCTTTCACTCTCATTCAGTCATTCACAAAACAAAAACAACAACCTAAGAGGGTTCGGCCGACCATTAAGAAAGGAAGACAAATGAAGAAAAGCTAGAAGAAAGCTAGATTTTTTTATAACTCTAATAATAAAGGTTGGGAAGATAAATAAATGTTGACTTGGAATTTAAATTGGTTAATAATTGAATTTAAATCAGAATTTATTTGAACTTATTGATTTTGAGATTTTGAAAATTATGATTTATAACTTGATTCGACAAAAAGTGATTAAATGAATATTCTCAATTTTAAATAAAATTGAGATTGGATATTTAATATTGATTTAATATATAAATTGGGATTTAAATAATTGTTATTAAATTGGTTAAGTGAATATTTCCAATTTGAATAAAAATTAAAGTTAAATGTTGAAATATAAACGAAATTTATATTGTAAATGTTTGAATATTTGAACTTGAATTTTGAACTTCAAATTGAAATAGTTGAACTAGAACTGATTTAAATTGAATTTCTAGAATTTAAGCTGATTTGAATCGATCAATGAAATTAGAGGAAACTAAATTTTTTTATATAAAGTATTTTAGTATATAAACTATTTTAATTTATAACTATATTAATATATATACTATTTTCAACATCTAAACTATTTAAGTTGGAAGTGTTATGATTTCAAAAGTGTTATGATTTCTAAAGAGTTTTGATTTCAAAAGTGTTATGATTTCGAAAGTGTTATGATTTTTAAAGTGCTACGATTCTGGAAATGAATATCGTTAAAAGTGAATAATGATATCAAATGGATATGGTTTTGAAATGTATATGATATTTTAATATGTAGTATGAACTATTTGAAACGAAATGACCACGGTGTGAAATAAGCGTTTGGTTGTTAAAGAGACGGGGATCAGATATTATCATACTCTCTGCCAATACCGAAAACCACTTTAACAACCGTGTACGTGGTGGAGATTCTAGAAATGAAGTAGGATGGTTGGGCGAACGATTTCTGTATAAGGTATGACGTGACCCTGACTCCCGTGAGTCAGCTTAGATGTGACTAAAACAGGAGCTATACCTCGGCCAAGTGAGGTCATTCCTCCGATCGGACATGCTTCTTCGATACCATTCTATTGCTTTTGTGATTTGATTGGGTGCACCTTTGATTATGGGAGTTTGTTCCAAGGTGGGCGGTAGTAGCTCCTATGCGTTACCACCAGTCCGGTTCTGCAATTGGTAAATCTACCCTGACATTGCCTCGAGTGCCGTATTCACATACCCTAGAGCGCCTTCTATGAGTTTGTTTTGTACTGTACCTATGGGGTGTCCTCTGGGTAAACTACTGGTTTGGTGGAGCCTACGACATTGTATAAACTACGGGAATATATAAAATGTGTTAAGGGAGATATGGGTAACGCCTTAACGCTATTTTAATACTTTTACTTTACTATAGACATTATTATAATAGCGTATATTACTACATAGTAGATAGTTCCACACATCCTTAGAGGATGGAAATCCCAAACATCCTTTAAGTTACTTGTATTTCAGTTGATATTTCACTTGAGTTAAATTTACCTATATAAGAATGTTAATCCTAACTTGAGTGTTTCGTGTTTTGCTTTATGCTCAAGTCAGATTGAGTGTCACAGCATTTGAGACTAACCTTTGGAGATTGGAGCTTTGCTTGAAGACCTGTCTTGTCTATTCAGCTTTTCTAGTTGTTTTGTTTAGACATGTCATCTGTTTGTATTCGAGACTACATTGTATTGAGATGTTCTGTTGTATTTTATTTCAAACTCTGTTATTTATATAGTAGTTGCATGAACTACTATTTATCTGTTCCGCTGCTTATTGTTATATTACTCTGTGTCTGTGATTCTGTGATTGATTTATTTACCGTATATGTTGAGTTTTACCAAATATAAATTAACAATATGATATTTTGAGCAATTCAAGTCCGACATGTGTGGATGCGAAAGGTTCGAAATAGCGGGTTGTTACAAAAGCAGAAGATTATACTTACAATGAAATCCTGCCATATACACTCCATGATGTGGAAAGGGATATTATCCCACTTGGGCCAACAAGCCGTCATCCTAATCTTATACGAATCACTTGAAACTGATAGAACTACAGCTAATGGCTGTAGGTCGAACCCCCTATATTTAATATGATACAGATTATTATATTGTACAAAAAATATTTATGATGCTGAAAAAAATTTAATACTTACCCCTCCGCTCTAGGCACCAGATACATAGCGGGACGGTATGGTAGATGCGATGGGCCTCTGCCATCGCCTCCGGATGAATGGGATGAGCTTCTCCTTCTGGACGACATGATACCTGTCACATACACATCATTTTAAAAGAGAATAATAGCATAATAATGAAATATATTGTATAATAATGACATAAATGACATAAAGTACATAAAGTACATAAAGTGCAAAATATACCTGATTCAGATTGGGTCACATATTCCGACGATAAGTAGAATATATGACATTTTTAACATAAATTGCTAAATAAATGACGAAAATGGTAATTACATAAATGACGTAAATGATGATAAGCAGATTCGGTTTCATAAATGACATAAATTACATAACTTGCAAAATAAATTCATCAATTACATAAATTGCATAGTACATCAGATTCAACATAATATTTATATCAATCCTCATCGTCTTTTGATTCAGATTCGGTCTCATATTCTTCGTTATTTTCCTCTCTACTCTCAAATGCTTCTACCAAAATGTTTGATTCATCGTTCAGAGGTCCAAAATCAGTACGGTCGTCTGTTATTATTATTTCATTGCTTTGCTCAAGATCTGCCTGATAAGCTTGTTCGTTTGGAATATTCTTTCCATCAAACGTAAATCTTGTCTTTGTTTTAAAAACTACTGACCAATCTGCTTTTTCTCTTTTTAGAGACGGATAAGGAGCGTAATAAACTTGCAATGCTTGCTTGGTTGGTACAAAAAGATTGTGCTTGTGATAATGCGATGTGTGCTTTATTTCAATAAGATTATAATCCTTGTGCACATTAATTCCAGAACTTGGAACATTGCTGAACCAATTGTATCTAAACAGAAAAACATCCTCCGCGGGTTGTGAGAAATATGTCAGTTGCAAAATTTGGGTTAAAACGTCATAAAATCATTTATGTGATTTTCTGGATCATCACTACCTTTAACAAATACATCTGTATTATTAGTTAATTTTTCAGCACCGTAATCTTTGGTGTTAAATTTATATCAATTTACGAAATATATGGAATATGTCTTTGACATTTCTTTTTGGTCTCAACGCAAGATGTTTTAATCCTTCATCGACCACACAATTTCGCGGTTCATAAACGTACTTTGAAAACCAATCAGACAATTCTTTAGTGAGATCTCCACGTGGATGTTCTCTTTCATAAATACTGCATATATGAATAAAATATTGTACTAAATCCTACACGTGCATGCGTTATTGAAATGAATAAATCAAGAATTATTATTTCATATTACCTAACAAATGGTGCAACCTCAGCACAATTAAGAAGAATATAAGTGTGTGCTACATGAAGATCTCTATTGTCTAACCATACATCTACACATTTTCCAAAAGGTCAACCATGTTCTCTAAAAATAGATAATATTGTTTGAGAGGACTCTTGTTCGTCGCCTTCATCATTATGTGGAACACTTTCAAATGATATATTCACATGGTCATTGAAATAGTGGGAGAAAAAGAACAAAGCTTCTTCTTCGATGTATGATTTACAGATCGAACCTTCAACTCATGCTTTTTGCCTCACTTTTTTCTTCAGATGATTCAAGTATCTATGAAAAATTAATTTACATTAACTTTAACTTCCGAATGTAATTAAATTAATAGGTAACATATTAATCATACCTCTCGAATGGATACATCCATCCATATTGCACATGACCTCGAAGTCGTGCTTTAGATGGGAGATGAACAGGTGAATATTCCATTACATTAAAAAAACCTGTTGGAAATATTTTCTCTAGTTTGCATAGAAATATAGGAATATCTTCTTCAAGTTTACGTAAACGTTGCACTTTTAACGTAGTCGAACAAAGCTCTTTGTAAAACAGACTAAGTTCCGTCATTACCTTCCAAACTTTTAAGGGCAATAGCTCTTTGAATACAACGGGTAATAAATTTTCCATCATTATGTGACAGTCGTGGCTTTTCATTCCACTCAATCTACCATTTTTAAAGTCAACACATCTACGAAGATTTGATGAAATTCCATTAGGAAATCTTAATCATTCCACCCATTTTAACACAACTTTAACTTGATTATTATCCAACTCATAACATGCTTTGGGTTTTTTTATTGTCATTTGGTTTCATATGAAGCTCAGGATGTTTGCATGATTTTTGTATATCGCGTCTTAATGTCAAATCATCCTTAGTCTTCCCCTTGACATTCAAAATTGTGTTAAAAAATTATCATATACATTTTTCTCCTTGTGCATCACATCAGTATTATGACAAAGCAGAAGGTCTTTCCAATAAGGCAACTCCCAAAATATACTTTGTTTGCACCAATTATGAATAGTTAATTTACCTGCAGTTTCATGATCTTTGGGTAGTCCCTTACTAGTTCTTATATGTCTTCGCTTGACCATATCATTGGTGATTATCTGATTTCTACTCTATTAGCTAAAAGGTTTTTTCTATCTTCTTTGAAGGGATGATTGACATGGAGAAAACATCGAAGGTAGTCAAACCATGAAATTTTCTTGCCATTCGGTAAAGAAAATGCCCATGTTTCTTCCATGCAATAAGGACAAGCTAGACGACCGGATGTACTCCATCATGAAAGCATTGCATAGGTAGGAAAATCACTTATAGTCCACAACAAAGAAGCAAACGTACAAAAAAAAATTACTTTGAAACGTCGTATGTTTCTACTCCTTCGTTCCATAGTGTTTTTAACTTCTCAATCAATGGTTGAAAATAAACATCGATTCCTTATGGATCATCAGGGCCAGGAACAACAACAGTAAGAAACTTATATTGAGTTTTCATACACATCCACGGAGGTAAATTATAAGGTGTGATGATAATGGACCAAGATGAATATTTAGCACTAAATTGAGAAAATGTTGAAAAACCATCCCTACATAATCCAAGTCTAACATTATGACTCTCCGCTGCAAAATTGGGATAAGTTTTGTCGAAATGCTTCCATGCTTCTCCATCGGCTGTATGTGTTAACGTACCTTCTTCCTCTGTTCTCACACTATGTCATCTCATATGAGTTGTAGTTACAGAAGATGCGTATAATCTTTGAAGTCTAGGAGTGGTGGGCAAATAATGCATACGTTTGTATGGAACTTCCTTTCCCTTCTTTTTTCTTGGTTTCTACCTTTCCTCGTTACATATCTTACACTTTCTAAGTGTTATGTCCTCTTTCCAAAACAACATGCAGCCATTTAAACATGTATCTATTTTTTGATAAGGTAAACCAAAAGACGACTAAGTTTTTTAATTTCATAATGATTTTCACACATTAAATTATCGGGCAGCATATGTGGTTTTGCAGCTTGTACAATAACTGTAAATCCGGCTTCGGTAATGTTGTATTTTGACTTCATCGCAATGTATTCTGCGGTTACTGATAGTTGAGTGCCACTTTTACAACCATCCCTAAGAGCTTTCTTAGTAGCATCCAATAAATCGTAAAAAAATTGCTTCAATAATTGGTTCTTTAACATTTACGTCGTCGTCATCAACTTCAACCGTAGGGAACATTGATCGTGCTGCATCTTTAACCATATTTTCTATATGATTCATCATAACAATTTCATTACCAGCCACCTTTAGTTCAGACTTTGTAGGAGTATGTGCTACAACTTCTCCATGACGATCCCAAACATAATACTCCGGTACGAAACCATTTTTGCATAAATGAACTTTCATAATATCTGGTAATAAATACTTCAAATGTTTACACCTACTACACAGACAATGAATTTCTACATCGTTTCTGTTATTACTTAAAGAGAATTCAACAAATACGTTTATACCATTATAAAAATCTTCCTTTATTAAGCCTCTTAGTCCTCTTCTTTGATATATCAATCTCCTCCGATCAACAAAACAATCGATCATTTTTCCTATTTAAAAAAATATGTCACAAATTCAAAAATAAATATTGACCATTTTACGAATTGACATTTTATTTCTCAGTGTATTGATACATAATCTTATACACGTCAATTTTACCCAACTTAAGAATACAATATTGAAATGTTGGTTTATGGTTTTCTTTTTTACTGGTCAGTCATCCTACTTCCTATTACAAACATAGTAAACACTTATATTTCATAAATTATTTCATTTTAAACAATTCAACAAAATTTCGGTAGCACTTCCCCTTTGTTTCCTGCATTGTACACAAATATGTGTACATAGGAAACAAAAAAGAAAAGTGATGGCGAAATTTTGTAAACCGTTTAAAACAAAATAATGTATGAAATGTAATTGTTTACTGCGTTAATAGCTTGTCCAATATAGGGACAAATCCGGCAAGTATTGGACCAGATGAATATAAATGTCTGTTTTATGACAAAAACGAATATCTGTATAACGATCATGTACAACACTTGTCGGATGGAGCCAAAAACTCTCTAAGGAACGTAATAAAAAGTAGTTTATACAAAAATTGGAAGTTTTATAGTTTGTCTTCTTATTTATTATGTAATATATTATTGTTTGTAAATGGCTGAATATTTACTAGTTTTATATATTTCAAAAAGTTATTGATTTACCACATTATTCCACGTATTTTATCGAATAAGGTTGCTTCAATATTCCGTGTTCTTTACGGTTTCTTGACTTTTTAGCTCCTTTTCCCTGAGCATATCGTTGTCATTTTCCAACGCAGTCAATTTCTCTTTGAGACTCATGCATTCATTTTTATAAAGTCAAGATGTTTAGAAGCAACGGACATAGATGATTCTAACTCCGACTGAAATAGAATGTATCTTTGTTTTTCGATAAGTAACTTGTTTTCAAGTCCTATGGCTTTTAGTTTGAGTACAAAGGGAGAATATTCCAATTAACACAAGACAATGCTAGAAATAACACATATATAATGGTTTACACATATACCTAAATTCATAAATTATACCTACTCTTCACAATTTCAAGCTAACAAATGAAATAGGTATTCGATGGGATATTATAAACCATCATTAGGCTATTAGAAACAATTAGAATCGCTAATTAGACCTAATTTATCAACTTAGGAAAATCCAGATTTATGGTAAAAATTATATTTTCATAAAAATATGAGATTATACATGAGATTGGAAGCAATAGAGAGTGATTAAGCAACTGTGCAAGATCCGGAAGCTTGAATTTGAGGTTTGGAAGCAAGAAATTGGGTTTTAGGGGTTTAAACTTCTTTTTTTCATTTGCTGAAATGGGGAAGAAAGGTCTCGGCTAAGACCTATATATCGTGAATTTCCGACGGCTACCGACGGCCGCCAACGACCCATCGAAAGCTATCGGAAATGCTCCGTCGGAAGCCATCGCCAGTTGCTGTCGGTATTTCAACCTTTTCTAGTAGTGTTTGTTAAGTATAAAATGTTTCAAATATTTTAAGTTAACGTGTGCAGCAGTTTTTTTTCAAAAGAGTATATGATAAAGATTTCATAGCCAATTAAATTTTGACAAATATTAATGGTTAGGTAAAAATGAATTACTTTAATGGAAAAAATACAGTTTTTAATTTAATTACAGCTTCGCCACTTACCTTGATTGCTTCCATCACCATACAACCCTTTCGATATCATCAAAACTTATCCACATGATAACAAGAGTCTTGGTATATAGTGTATTGAGTTTGGATGGAAGGAAATTGGGTGGCGAACGCATGCAATCAAAAGGGGTGAAGTTGTCTTTCAAAGCTTTTGAACTTATAGACCGCATTTTTTAAAGTATGCCTATGAAAAGGGTTGCCGCTTTTGAACCCCTTCGATACCCTAACTGCCGCATTAAAACCTTTCGCCTTAGTAAGATGCCGTTTTTATAACTCTTTAAATCAATGAGTTCGGAGGGTTGGGTCCCGAATCGATACCCTTCCGTAACCATTAAAGCTGCTTTTCTTTTAACTTATACTTGCAAAAGGGTGGGTGCCGCTCCCATACCTTTCGACATGGTTGAAGCTGCTTGTTTAAACCCAAGTATACATGCGGAAGTATGTCATCGTCACCCTAAGTGTTTCGAAAGAATAACTTTCACATAAATCTCCTTAAGGGCTATGTATTTTGTTTTGTTTCCAAACTATGGTTTTGAAGGAATACCTTTAATTGGTTTCAAAGCTATGCTTCCATATTTCTTTACTTGAACCCAATGCTTTCAAAAGGAATATTTTAATGGTTTCGAAAGAGGATGTCTAGGTTTGAAGTCATTATTTCAAAAGGTCGATTTTAGCCTTTCGGCCTATTGCTTTCATGGTTAAAGTATTTAACTTATTTCGAAAGGGATGCTTACAATGATTGCGAAAGGGATTGTCTAAGGTTTTAAACAATGGTTTCGAAGGTATTATTTTTGGCTTTATAGTCTAATGTTTTCTAAGTTCAAAAGGGCTTTAACTTATTTCAAAGGGATAAATAACCCTATTGAATTTAGGTTTTCATCAACATTGTTTTGTAAAGCATATATCATGGCATGAGTATTTTGAGTAAAAAGATACATTTTCCTTGTTTAAGTATGATTTAAAAGGGTTAAATCAGTTTGCAAAGAAATGTTTTCAAGGAAAATTTAATAGTGGTAGCCCTAAGTTTATGACTCGGATATTAGAAAAACCAGATAGGACTGGTGTGCCCTATACTTTAGCTAGTAGCCCCTTGCTAATATTAGTCCAAAATTCTAGTATGTAGGGCTTTGTCATAGGTAAGACTAAAATGATGTTACACATAGAAAGGAATATACAGAGTAGAGATAGGTTATTGGTGAGCTCGCGAAACCATTAGGATCAGTTGATCCTAGGACTAAGTTAAGGACATACCATCCAGTATTATGTCTAACAGAAGTTAGAATATTTATTATGTCTGGTAGGCCCAAGTCAGTCAGTGGTTAATAGTTAGTCTGATAAAACTATATTGTTCGGACAAATAGTCCATTGATTGATTTATATACATATATGTTATTGCTATTGCTGTTATAATCAGTTTAATTGTAGGGTTTTGATTTGCAAAAAGATATGATTTTAAAAGGATGTTGGTGATGGGAAACCCATTCTGCTAAGCGGCGTAGTCTCACATAATATCAGTAAACCGAGATGTAATAGAATTATTCACACCAGGCTTTATGTCTGACTCGAAGTTTATGTTTTCCCTTAAACTCTTGGGTTCTCAAAATTAAATTTGAGTAGATTGAGAGTTAAGGACTTTTCAGGTTTAGTAAGTTGGACGAGTAAGCTTTCGAAGACGTGCAGGAGGCAAAGCTAGCTATGTAGAAGTTATTTAGTATTATTTCGGTTACGATATATTTATGACAGATATGTCTATTTATCTAGTACTCTGCTCATCCAAGAGGGCATCTTCATATGTTACCTTGGCGTAAGTTGTAATAATTATATTTGATCAAAAACCTAGGAATCATTTTGGGATTTTGTAACTGAATATGAAATATTGATTTGAAATGTAATGAGAAAAGCTGTTTTAAAATCTGAGTAAATTTTATTTCATGTTCATGTGCTTCTGATATTGTGAATACCAATAACACTACCATATTTCGTCACTGAAAGTTAAATACTATAGATGACTGCACCAGCTGTAGCACTTAGCTTTGGGCCTCGAGATAAGGGATGTTACATATATTCACAAACAATTCATTTCAAAACTTGGAAAAACCTTTTCGACGTACTTATTATAAAATAGTATAAGTATATTCACCAACATTAAGAGAGATTTAGTATGGTTTTGATAGCACTCGTCAACACGAGTCTAACGCCAAAATTCGCGGGTCGAACGGATTTAGTATAAGCAAGATATTAAATTTCAAGCTTTAAATTCTTAATTAATATTAAATAACCAATTTATATAAATGAGCTCACCCAAACAAACCATCCCAAGGCATGTACTTCATCTACCCGCATCCATTTTAAATATTGCTTCATCTTCCCCTTCTCCAAATCGAACAACCCTGCACCCAAAATACCAATATGCACGGTGCACGTGCACACGCACTTTCCTCGTTGACCTCATTGCAAAGCACCACACCCCATCACCTCCGGTCATCCATAGCAAAATCTGAACCCCCTCACAACCCATCGCATGTTGCTACCCCTACCATTGACGTGCGGCACTTTCTAGCACCAATATCCACCAAAATTTGACCCGAGGTGCATCTCTCCATGATGAACCCAAACTCTAACTCCATCTTGAGAATCGTTGTCTAAAACTTCGATGATCTCTAAACCTAGTTTTAGACGATCGTCCATGACCGTCATGGAATGCCGCCGAAACTTTGCCAAAATTACGTCTCCATATGACTTCAACGACGCACACGACGATTAATTCACAGCGGATCGAGAGCATCGATTTTTCAAAGATTATGAACATTTTCACCCTTTTCTAAACTTTGATGATATCTCGATCATCGCTCGATGAAATTCTGAGTGATCAATTTCTAAAATTACTAGAGATGATTATCTCCAAGTTTTATGTTTGGAGTTCTAGGCGATTTAGCTTGGATTGGGGACATGGATTTTTGAAAGGGAAGTGAAGTTGATCTTCAATGTTTTCAGGAAGTTATAAAATGAAGAAGAAGAACCCCTTTGATTTTTTGCTCATAAACACACACATATGCTCATGTACTTCAATGTCAAGGGCCATTATCCAAAGTTGAGGTCAACCATCAAGGAGGATAGGGGAAAAAAGGCAGGGGAACAAAGGTGGATGAGTACATGAATATGCAGGGAGGCAATGAAATGAAATGTCCATTCGTATTAAATGCAAAGCATCTAAAACTCAATGCAAGGACTGGGGGAAAGAAGTGAAAGAGGGTTGTTGTAACAACCCGTAAATTTTGATAGTTTTATTTATTTAATTTATTGAAATCTTGTGAAATTTTAAATATTAAAATTTGGAAATAAAATTTTAATATTTGGAATACGACTAATTAAACATAGCAATTGGTAAATTTTCATTAGAAAATATGAATGTTTATTTTATTATGTAATTTTATTTAAATCTGAATCAGTTAGAAATTGATGATAATAAAATATTTTCCAAACCTGAACATTTTACACAATAAATTTGTAAATCATCTTTTGAGTGAGACGTCATATTTCGTTTCTCCAAATTTGGACTTCTATTGCTCCGTTCATCTTAATTCTGTCAAATTAGTAGCATTTTCGGGTTCGATTATCGACTTTTGATCGGACGATCATACCACTGATATCTATATACCGTTTTGATTGTCTCGTCATGCGGGTCTCCACAGTATATTTATTTCCGTATTTTGAGGCCCGGTACGAGACGAAAACGATGATATCAGTCCGTTGTAACGGTACCAAATGGTGATTTTCCTTTGATTTCAAAATTCGAAAACGTACTGCCTAAAACAAAAATTTATTGCTTTAATTATTTGCTCAATCCAAGGGTGACCATTGCCATAACCATTTGAAAATCAAAACGTATAAATTTGTATACGTTTGCATTCATTGTGGTCGGTTCATTTCTTCTGTTATAAAGTAATATAATTTATTTTGAAAAATACTGTTTGCATTGAGAAACACATCTCCTTTAAAGTTTTTTATTATTTGGCTGTTCATTTGTCTTCCGTTCATTTTGCCTTCTCCTCTGTTCTTATTTGGCTCTGTCATTTAATTTGTCTAAAACCTCATACCTTTCTCCTGCCATTTCCTATCTTCTCTCCCATCACGCAACTCCAGACCTTCACACATCAATTGATCTACTCCATCCCTCTCTCTCTCTCTCTCATGCCGAAGTCTCCCATAACCCAAGACCGTGCATTCGCACCTCCTCTCCCCTAGCAGCCTCAGCCCGCCTTGGCTGTTTTTCTTTGCTTTCGTATAGCCTCTTCCACCCAGGCGAGGCATCCTCCAACCCTTCGTCTCGGCCACAGCCAGAAGCACACCACCGCAAGCTCGACAACTCCATCAAATCAAACTCACCCAGTCGTTCTTCCTCCACATCCAAGCCGTGCGCCGTCAGCAGCGCCGCTTTCTCCGCTAAGATCACCTCTCGTCTCCTTCTCGTTACAGCAGTTTTTTGAAAATTAGAAGGCATATATATATATATGTACATATATATTGTTTAGAGGTATTTTATATATATTACATTCATAAATTTGTTTGTATATTACTTATAGGTTATAAACTAAGTGTCTGTGCTGCATTTGTTGTCCGCATAGCCTGGTTTACATTATCATAAGTATGCATGTTTAAAGTGTTGTTGTTTATAATACAATAGTCTATAAATATAGTTTGATACGTATATATTATAGATTGAGTACAATAGTCTATATATTTGTTTATATTTTATAATCTGTGTAAATATATATATATATATATATATATATATATTTCTGAAATGTTTAATCTTACCTAGAGTGCGTAAGTATATATATATATACCTCTGTTTTAAGTTTTGTCTGTTATAAGATAAATATGTCATGTTTCTTGTATGTATATTATATAGGATACATTGATTTTAATTTATAAGCTCTGTTTATATAAAATTATATATATTGTAAGATTCTGCATATAGGTAAGTTTATAGGTTGGTTTATTTACATATATATTAGTATAAGAATGTGTGTGGTCTGCATATGTTATGGGTTTATAACCTTTGATTTCAATATATATATATATATATATAGGTAATATATGTCTTTCTTCCCAATATACAATGTCAGTACATATTAATATGTAGGTAAGGTTGGGTTTTAAAACATATATACCATTTGGTTTAAAACTGTTTAATATATAATAGATATATGTAAGTTTTGGTACAACATATATATATATAATGTAAGGTTGTAGTCTGTTGACTTTATGAATAATGTAAAGGTGGATTTGCTTGCTGATCTATATTATGTATTACAGTATGTATGATAGTTTAGATATATAGTTGTTTATTTTATAATATGATGATATTTAATTTAATAGGTGTCGAAATTAGAATATGATTTTTGTATATATATAAATTTTAGGTTATATCTTTATTAGTTCACTTATACCATTTATCATCATCGATCCAGTTCTAATTTGATCTCGTCAATTCTGATTTATCAGCTTTGACCGTCGAATTCGTGCCAATCTCGCTTTGCTTTGAAATTCGTGCTTGGATTCGTAACTCAATTTCATTGTCTATCTTCTACAGCTTTAAAAAGGTGAGTTTATCACTCTCGACATTCGTACTTATATAAATGGTGAAACGGTGACAAGTGAATGTGTAATAATTGATATACTATGTTCATATATGCCTGTGATATGATTATATGATGTTAAATTCTGTTTATATATTTGTTACATCATATGATATGATATTATATGTTCTATTGTTTAATTATTTACTGTTTTTCGCACTGCAAGTTCCCTATCACTATGGGTTGAAATGATACATACCCGAACGGACATTAGAATAAGGAAAAATCATTATGGGCTGAAATGATAGGCTCGAGTGATTTTTATTGTATTTGTTTTACTTGGGATTGCGGGTTTGAAATGATAGAACCCGGATTTTCTTTTTAAATTACGGATTGAAATGATATATTATCCGTATCACTTGACCTTGGTTAGTAAATATTATACAGACCCGTGGTTATTTTATATATTTTCTGAAAATTATTAAGTATGTTCAAATGTAAAAATTATGATATTTTAACTTAAATTTGGATTTAAATGATTTAAATAAATTTTTAGTGATTTTTTATAAGTTAAAATGTATAAGTAAATAAGGGAAAAAGGTATTTTGAAAATATGAATTAACTTGATAATTTGGGAAATTTGGCCTTTAAAAAGGAAATTTTTTAGTTAAGTAAATAAAATGGAAAATTAGTTTTATTATATGAAATGGTACTTTTAAATAAAGTAATAAGTTATTTGTTAAAATAAAGTTAAGTAAAATAGTGAAATTTTGACTTAATAAATGAATTATAGTTAATTGGGATATCTTGATTATAAAAGTTATTTTAATTAAATCATAAGTTAAATGATATCCAAATGAATATTTTGAAATGTAAGATATGTTTTATAAGTAAAAATGGCTAAAATTGAAGTTTTTAATGTTTCTGAAATGTTATAATAAATCTGGAATTGTATTGGCAGCATTTCCAAAGTGTTGTTGTTTCTGAAACTAAACTGTTTTGAAATACTAATACCTACTGTAGCACTTTATAAGGTGCTGCTGTTTTGAATTTGGCAATGTTTTGAAATGTTAATATATTTACCGTAACACTTTACAAGTGCTGTTGTGGCTGAAATTTAAATGAACTTTGGAAATGAATATATTTTGGAAGATTTGACATTGAAATTAAATGGTTTAAATGAATATGTTTTGCGATGTAATATAAACCATTTTTGTGATTTATAAGTTAATACAATGTTTTCGAAATTGGTATAATTGAACGAATAAAATTAATAATGCTATAACTTTGGTAATGAATATTATTTTTAAGGGTGTTATGATTTTTCTAAATATTATGATTTCCAAATGATAACATCTTAAAATTGATATGGTTTCAAAGTATTATGGTTTCAAAGTGTTTGGTTTCAAAGGTGTTATAACTTTGAAAGTACTATGATTTTGGAAATGAATTTATTTGAAATAGTATTTAATTAAGAATTGTTTTGAATATATTGATTTGCAATTTAAGATTTAAGAATATGGCTTTATAAAGTGGTTTTAGTTTAAGCTGATTTAAAAAGGAATATTTCAAGTTTAAATAAATTGAAAAAAATATTCAGTGATTGGAAATTTGGGTTTGTTCAAATGATATTTTGGTTTTGAAGTATAAACTAGTTTTGAATATGATATATTGGTTTTGAAGTATAAACTAGTTTTGAAATGGATATGATATTTGGTTTTGAAGTATAAATTATTTTGAAATAAATATACATGGGTTATAATAATGATTGGTTGTTAAAGAGACCGGGATCGGATATGGGCATACTCTCTGTCGATATCGAAAACCACTTTAACAACTATGTACGCGGTGGAGATTCCAGAATGAAGTAGGATGGTGGCGACGATCCTATTGAGGTATGAACGTGGACCCGACTCCCGTGAGTTGGCATAAGGAGGCAAAAATAGTAGCGATTCTCGGGCCAATGAGGTAGCACATCTGATCGGACGCATTTCTTCGATACTATTCTATTACTTTGTGATTTATTTGTTGGCCACCCTTCGATTTTGATTTGGGAGTGTGTTCCGAGGTGGGCGGTAGTGGCTGCTATGCGTTTCCACCAGCCCGGATGCGTAATTGGTATATCTACCCTCGCATTGCCTAGTTGTGTCGTGTCACCTACCATATCGAGCTTTACTACGAGTTTGGATTTATGCCATAGCCTGTGGAGTATTGAGGGTAGCTCCTAATCTGGGGTTATGCTAATACTGGATAGACTACTGGGACTATTATGTGTTAAGGGGAATATTGGGTCACTCCTTAATGCTATTTTAAAGTAAGTTTATTTTACTATTAGACATTATTATAATAACGAATATTACTACATAGTAAATAGTTTAACGGATCCTTAAAGAATGGGCGATCCCAAGCATTCTTTAAGTTACTTGTACCTTTATACTACAGTTCACTTGAGTTGGTTTACATTGTATAAGTATGTATGTCCTGACTCGAGTGTTTTGTGTTTTGCTTTACGCTCGGGTCAGACTGAGTGATACAACATTCGAGACTCACCTTGGGAGTTAGAGCTTCGCTTGGATCCATCCATTGATTCTGCTTTCAGTCATTCAGTTGATTCTAGTGATATATTCAGATTTGTATTTGATTATCATATTGAGACTTATGTTGTATCTTGTTTAACTCTGATGTATATATATATAGTAGCTTCATGAACTACTATCTCTTTGCTTCCCCTGCATTGTTTATATTACTCTGTGTCTGTGATCTGTGATTTATTTACTGTATATTTTGAGTTTTGCCAAATTTTATTTACAATCTATTATTTTGAATTATTCAAGTCTGGCATGTGTGGATTTATTGTCGATTTGAATGGTCCAAAATAGTGGGTCGTTACAGTTGTGCGGGTGCATTGTTTAAGTTTTGTTTTAAAAGATTTTGGGGTACCCCACCGCACAATACCACGTCCGTGTATGAGCCGCGAATGATAGAAAACAGAATACGATCACGCACAACAATATGACACGATCACGAAACAGAAATAAAACACATTGTTATCAAGTTCTGTTAAATTTCAAACATGCCAATGTTTGGCGTAAAATACGTCAAATGGAAATTTAAATATTTTTCAAATTAAAAATTATGGAAAAATTCTATAAATTAAATTAAAAATACGTCATCAAAATTAAAAAATATTTGAAACACATATTTTATTATAAAAACCCCAAATCGAATATTTGAAACTAATTAAATATTCCAAAATTAAAGTAATAAAAACTCGGGTTGTTACAATTAGTAAGAGATCATGATCCGAACTTGTCTTCATTCCTCCTTTATAGATGCATCTCAATCCATTCTCATTTCTTACTTTTAAAAATCCTCCATTCATCACTTTTTCTGGCCGAAACCAAGATCCTGCAACTCTCCATTTCCAAAGTCAAATCAAAGTAAAAAAATTTCTATTCGGTAGCTGGTGGTCATCGGTTTAGGAATTATCAATCTACTGGATTGGAAACTAATTTGAGGAGTAGATCTCATAGTTTCAAGGTGTCTTATAGGCATTAGATATAAGGTAAAATTTAGCCTGTTTATGAATGTAAATGTGTGTGTGTGTATATATAATTTTTATATCATGTATATTATATTGTTGGTTAGGTGACAATTCTAACATATAAATATATTATCACAATCGAATTGGTTGTATGTTTATATATACTTTTATATTAAAAAACTATCATATATACACCTATAAGATGCACTGCTCAAAACTAAAAAATTCAATTTTTTATTGCAAATAATTTAATTATATATATATGGCTTATAATTTAAATTCTACATCATACTCTATACAAAATATGGTTATATAATTTTATACATAAAGTTTCATGGCTAAAATGTTTTTGGTAGAAATAATATATATATATATATAATTTAAATATTATTTAAATTAATTAATTGTATAAATTTACTAAATCAATATATATTATATAAATTATGTTTTATATTTTATAAAATTAATTAACACTTAACATACTCTCGGTAGAAAAATAAAAAAACATATTTTTATATTTAAAAATTATTTAATTATCAACTTAGAATTAAAAAATTAATTTTAAAATTGTTTTTAAATTATAAAATTATATATTCAATATTCAAATTACAAAATATTACTCAAAATTTTACCAAAAATTTAAAATTCAAAATTATGTTCGAATTATTTTTATTAATCTTCAAATAATATCTGTACAGATATTTATTTAAAATATATTTTAAAATTTTGAAAAAATATCAATGTCATGTGCATTGTTAGGTATGTGTATATATATACATGTATATAATATATATTAGAAGTATTAATATGTATATGTTATCCGGGTTCTTAACCCAATCGAATTCAGTGAAAGTTAGAACGTCAAGTCGAAACGACTCAAGAATCAACTAGAAGGATCAAAAGAAGGAACCAGAAGGGACTTAAGAGAAAATGAGAAAAATTAGCCTAAGGCGGTGGATCGCTAGCGATCCATAAATATTGCTCATGGGTCATCCATCCATCTCGCATCATGAACCATTATCTTTGCTGGGGACGCCAGTTAAGTTTCACGATATTCCAAGCAAGCTAGATCGAGAAGTGGGCATTCGTCTGATTCCATTAATAATTTAATGTAACCTATACATGAATCATCATCAAAATAAGGCATCTAGTCATGAAATTGCATGAAGGGAATCTACAAAAGGCATGGAATATGGTATAATTGAAGCGAGCCAAAAATAAGCCAACTGCATGGATTGCTGGCGATCCATGCCCTATGGATCGTTGGCGATCCATCGTATTAGCTCGCTCGCTATGAAATTTCCAAGGCGCCTTCGTATCTTTAAATGCATGCTTTTGGTAAGGCGGCCTAGCCGAATAGCTCTCCAATCCCTATAAATACTCATCCATCTGTAATATAAAGGGGATCTTAGGGACTGGCTGTTGACACTCTGCAGAAACAATTCTTCACTCTTCTCCTCCCACACAACAGTCATCTAAAGGGTTCACTGTAGTTCTCCATTGAACTCTAACACTGGTGACTTGATCTAACTTACAAGATCCAATCAAATTGTAATTCGATTCAACTTGTAACGACAGTCAGTCAATAACAAAAGTTATAAAGTGGATGTAGGCTTCGTTAACAGCCGAACAACTATAACATATATTGTCTCTTTACCTTATTTGCAAGTTATTATTCTTTGTTTTCCTCGATAAAGAGGGCTAGTGCTTTCACACGTAATCCAGGGCGTTGATCCATTTTTTGGGTTAAGGTTTTGGTGTTTTCACCGAGAACACTGAATCCAGGTGTGACGACCCGCAAATCCGTACCCTTTGAATCGACAATAAACCACACAAGTCCGACCCAAAAATTACAGAATGATGGAAAGTCATGAGAAAGAAGAGAGAGGGTGAGAAGAAAGAAAGAAGAGAGAAGAAGAGAAGAGAAGAAGAAGTGAGAAACAGAACCATAACAATACAGAATCTCACATCGTAGCGGAATAACATATAATATAGATGAATAATCTTTACAAAAGAGAAACTGAAATCTACATACATCAATCAGAGTACATGAACAGATAATTATCAGCTTGGACAGTTATAACAACATGTCTTCATAAATGCTGATAATTTACAACAACAATGCAGCGGAAAATAAACAGATACGTGTACACGACATGGAGATCTCCAGCTCGTCTGCTGAAGCTCCAAAAGCACCAAATTTTAACTTGTAAATATACTCGGTCTGACCCGAGCAATGAAAGGGAAGAAATCCCGGATCAGTCTGGTAAACTAGCATGAGAAAAATACATCTCAACTGAATTTTAAAGTTTTAGGATTACCAAAATTTCTTTATCAAAACAAAGGGTATCTCGTAAGACCACGCCCACATACAAACACGGACGGGTTTTTCCCTTACGATAACCAAAACATTTCATATCAAATTCTCTTATTTTATAATAGTGTCTATTACACAAATAATAATTAATCATAGTTGAAATTGTTACATTATTAAATTCCAGCATAATAGTTTACAAACAAAATAGCAGGCACGTAGTGGATATTGGATTCCATACAAATGACAAGGTAAGGGACTACCTTATGTACAGTACACCTCCAGAGGGATGCACCTAGGGAGCATATACTGCCCACCTAAACCAACACAAGACCGGCCTATCCCTTCCTGGATAGTACCGAATATGTCATCACCCCGGTCGTTACCGACCTTTAATGGGTACCCGGGTCATGCATTCACCACATACTTAGACATGTGTAGAGTAAATCTAGAAGGATGATGACATCTCCTAACGGGAGAGACCCACTTAGCCTTGCTGCTTCTACCCTATTTTAGTCATTTCCTGGGGTGTGAGGCCAAAAGAGGTATCGTATACCTTTCACATATCACATCATCATCATCTTTGAATGCCACATTGCCATTTCCGTTGATAACTAATTGTCTTCCACAAAAATACAACCCTTGAGCTCGTATGTGTCAAGGAGGGTGTTAAGCTAAGAGAAGTTGCCTTCTCCGCCACCACAGATGTATGTTTGTAAAACCCAATGTACGTAATTTCAGAAAATGCACTGTCAGACATCCATCCATACAAGTTGTCTAGGAGTTGGACAAACCGAAGGTACTTTCCTACTCATCCTATCGGGAAATCCCTAGGATTAGTAGCAAATAGTCATTGCATTGGATATTTCATAACGAAGAGACTACTGCTACTATATGTATATTGGGATTTTAACCCCAAATGATCAACAAATAGTCCTTCACTATGAAAATCCTAAATATCAATATCATCAACAAACCTGCACAATCGTCGCATATAGGTTGGTCCAAAGTGGTTTTCGGATAAACCGATCCCGATCTCTTCGCACCAACAACGCAAAAGAGTTACTCAACCTCATATAGAAACCAAGTATCGTAGACTTATCACGTTTCGAACTTTCAACTCGCTATCCTTCAACCAAGAAGGAAGTTCGGTAGATAGGAGTAATCACTCCGCACTACTCAAATCAACATCATTTACTCCAAACGATAATCAAGCCTACACAGATGGCTACGTACTAAGCGTACGACTAAATAGTTTCCACATCAAGTCGAGAAACTCAAATGACCAAAAATATAATTTAGCACTTAAACAATCACTAGGTCTGATTTATTAATCTTTTATTTATTAAATCACTTTTCCAAATTTATTTACTTCAAATTATCTTTAAAAGATATATTTCCAAAACCATTACAATATTTCAATATTTGGAAAACATTTCATAAACTTATTTTAATAATAAGTGAATTCACAACTTATTGTATTTTCAAACCATTTAAACTCCATTTTAAAATATCACATTCCAAAACATTCATTTTAAAGATTTTTCACTTTAAAAAATATTAATATATTTCCTTTTATAAAAATCCATATTTAGCTTATCAAATTATATTGATTTCACATTTATAAAACAGTGTTTATAATTCACATTTCTATTTTATAAAAACTTCCATTTACAAAATTCCTTTATTAACCAATTTCCCGTTTATCTCATTTATATATAAAAATCCCATTATAAGCTTATTTTTACTTATAAATTTCTTTATTTACACATTCATTCTTTTGTAATCTCATTATTTATAAAGTCCATTATAAATTCATTTCTAAATTTCAATTGCAAATCCATTTACAAATTCGATTATAAATCCATTTCTAATATTTATAAAATACTGTTTATAAAAATCCATCTCATTAAATCTCTTTATTAATAGCATTCCTTTTATAACTTCCTTACTTTATAAATCTTATTTACTTATAATATTTCATTTATAACTTCATTTTATTATAAAACTCGTTTACAATTCCATTACTTTTATTTATAAAATACCAATTTATAAACCTTATATATAAACCATTTATAATAAGTTCAAAATTCTCAATTTAACTTACTTTACAAAATAGTTAACTCCGTATTTCAAAATCATATCTAAGTATATTTCACAAAACCATAATTTTTATAACATAAAAATTATAACTTTTATTCATTTAAAATAAATTCATTTCTTTAACTATTAAAACATATATATTTTTTCAAAATCACTTTGAAACCATTTTTAAATTGAAATCATCCTTTTAATATTTTAAATTTCCAAAAATATGGCCCAATACTGCAAAAGCACTAAATAAGGGGATTCACATCAATAATAGCAAACATGGCATCCATCACATGAAACATCACATAATATAGCATATATAACAATATGTCAATCAACAATGGTGAGCAATCCGGTTGGATGCCTCCAACTTGTAACCTGTAACAAATACATATATGAGAAAAATATGTACAATGTCTGCTTCGAGGAAGACGCGCGTACAAAGGGTCATCCGCTCATACACGCGAACGTATAAGGTCTCATCTGCTCCAATAGGCAGGAATATATCCAACTACTAATAATATAGTATAACATCCAAACAATCATCAAACATCATATAATAAATTTGTTCCCACTTATATAAAAATAAGCGAGATAGAGAGAGTGAGTTTTACTCACCTTGCTTGCAGTCGTCGTTGTAGTGTTTATTCCAATTAAAATTAAATGAGCGTTTAATTTTACCCAAAAATCCTATGAGCTCCAAATCAATCCAATCCAATTCCTATGTGTAGTAGTTTCAATAACGAGTGCAACGTAACTTGTTTCACTTGAATCAGACCTCGTATGGAAAAGTTATGATATTTATTAGTTTACACGATTTAAAATTTAAATTAAATCAACTTAATTACATCATTAGTATTGATCACCGTAATTAGTTTTCCCCTAATCCTCCTCCCTCTCCGTTCGTTCCAAGAAACCACGCAACCCACCTTCGTCCAACGTTCTTTGATCGCCGCTCAACCTCGAGATCACTAGAGGTCGATCTAACACCACCACATCGAAGAGCACACTCCATTACGCCAACGCCATGAATTCGATCCCCCTTCTCTTCATCATCGCTATGAAAAAGCCCTCCAAGAGCAGCACGAATGCGAGAAATTTTGCGCCACCACGTCGCTCTGATTCAGATCGTGACCGTTAATATTGTAGAGCTCGTCAAGCTCTTCGATTTTCTTTTAGGAAGTTTCTCGTAAAAGTCGATGGATTTGGAGATACTAGAGGAGGAAGATCGGAGCTTTCGAGCCGTGGGTTTCCGTGAGTGGCGGCTGGTTCTTGAAATTAGGGTTAGGGTTTTAATTGTGGAGGAGTTGAGTCCTTTATATAGGCAATTCCAAAACACTATTCACCCAAAAAATTTCTGAACTCCAAACGAAGCGTGCCGCCTGGCGTTCATAATGTTTTACCCCTATTCCGAACACAATGGAATATGTATCGGAGGCCAATTCCATCATATACAAAAGATAAGTTTTCAAATCGAGTTATTTTAATTTAAATTCCTTAAACAAATTTCTAGGCGTTTCAGCTTCGCACGACTAAACGCTAAGTCCAATCGCCACAAGATTTGGAATCCTATAATAACTCATATTACGGATCCAATGAAACTGGTTTCGCCTAATTCTAAGACAGTGTCTCGAATGGCTATTTTTATAATTGTTAATTAAATATTAATTTTCCAATTTATATTCATTTATTTTTAATTCAAATTTAAAAGTTCTCTAACTCCATCTAAATTCAAATAGAATTTAATTCAACTTTAGAAATCATTTTTTATTCTTCATTATACCCCAGATTCAATTATTTAACCATTTTAACTTATACATTTTACTTTTCAATATTTAAAATAACTTAAATATTCTAAATTCGAACGACTGAAAAACTGGGTCGTTACATACTTCCCTCCCTTAAAAGAATTTCATCCCTGAAATTACTAAGTAAGAAAACATACGCAAATCCCAGTAACTTTCCAAAACCAATTAGCTAAAATAGATTACCAATTCTTTTAAGTGCTCAACTTTTCCAAAATCAATTAGTTACAACTTTTATAAAAACTTTTCTAGGTATTCAAATTTATTCATAGTCATTAGCTAATACAATTCCAAAAATCAACTAATATCATTTCAAATTATAACTTAATAATCAAATTTCTATTTATCAAAGATTTTCCAAAATTCTCAAAAAATTTCTAACGCCTTAAATTTATGAAAAATTTCGCCAGCGTCTCCTTTGCATGGTTCGATCGTAGTAAAATCACAATATATATATCACAAATATACATCTCATCTCAGTGATGAGGCATCCCGTAGGGAAAAAAGTGAAAGTACTATGTAATCCGAGATATTTACCTTATATATTATTAGCGAGCATATATAAGCGCGGAAGTGAGCTCTAAATGCGAAGCATACGCTATCCGCACCTACTAACACTCAACAACCAAATGAGAAACATGTGTAGAAAATAATATCATATATAACATAGTTATACAGTAATCATATGCAAATGAAACACATGCAACATAAGAAATCAACAAACCAATAACATCCATTAAATTCATTCATTTATCATTTAGTTCTCATCCAATTAGTTACTTCAACTAATTTATATCCAATTCTATAACTTCCAATTTGCTAACATGCATTTATTAATATTCATTTCATTAATTATTCAGTTGGTTAACAATCATTCTATTCACATTAATTTTCATTCCAATTAAATCTATTGGACTTACATTCAATTATAATCATATTTGATTAGTGTACATTCCACTCACTAATATTCACTTAAATTCAATCCATGTTTAACAACATCCCATTCCATATTCAATTTCATACTCACATTCATTTTTATTATTTACATGAGTTTATAATCACGTTATTTACATTTACATTCAATTTTTTAATGCCATTAACACTTAACAACCATTACATAGATTCTTACTTAAGTTCATTTATGTAACAACCTGCATATTTATCGATTTTATATTTTTATATTTAAAATCGTTAATCGGATGTTAGTCCGAAAAGCTACTTTTTGCATACGGTCAAATTAGGACTCGAGACCACTCCCATTGAGTTCAAAATGTCGTTTGCAATCTTTTTAAGTGTAAACTTCGATATGTTTGAAGCTAGTCAAAAATTCGACCATTTTCACTTTGGGTTTGGGTTTGGTTCAGCCCTATGTTTTAACTTAACACTCCAAACTGAAACCCCCTCTTCATTCACTCCCTCCTCCTCTTCATTTCAGTTCTAAAGAGATTAATGGTGAGTGGAATGGGAAATTAAAACTCAAAAACCCTAGTTTCCATCTACAAATCAAGTTATAGCTCCAAATCAATAGAAGAAGCTTTGGTAAGTCTCCTCTTCTTCTTCCCCAACTCACTCTCTTATCAATTTCAGAAATTCCTAAACCTAATTTAGGAAATGTTTCTCTTTTTAGCTTAGAATCAAGCTTGTTGAGTTGGGATTGAAAAGAGATTGTCATTGCCATTGTTCTATAGCTCCTTCATACTTGTGCTTGTGTATAAAGGTGAGATTTTTATCTCACATCTAAGTCAATAATTATCTTCGATTGTTAGGTATGAATTCCTAATACTTATCCTTGTGCAATTCCTGAGTCGTTGTGGCTCGACCGATCGTTATCGATGTCGTTTGGCCATTTTTTGGCCTAGGTTCAGGGAATGCCCTGAATAACAGTTTCAGCCGTCTGAACGTATGGTTCAGACGTCTGAATGGAATACTGGGAATTTTCTTCTCCCAGCATTCAGACGTCTGAATCAAAATTTCAGACGTCTGAATTGGTTCGTTTTGAACCAGAAAAGAAATAGGCTGAAAAGTGCCTATTTCAGACGTCTGAAATCTAGGATTCAGACGTCTGAATTCTGTTCTGGAAAATAGTTTATTTTCCAGATTCAGACGTCTGAATTCTTGATCTCAGACGTCTGAATCTGTTGTGTTTTGCCTAGTTGTTTTTTTAGCTTGAATATCCAACTCTAATCAAATCGGGTTGATTCCCTTTTTGTTGTTATCATTTATTATCGGCCACTTTGTTAAGTCGCCCACCTATTTTTCCTTAGGTCGCTGGACAGCTTGCCTTCACTAGGTCGAACCCCGTATTACTCTGCGTAGGCAATCTTATATGAAAAGCATTCATCAGAACTTCCATTTTGATGCATTTTGAGCTGATTTCCTTGGATTTTATTCACGTCTCCGAATGTGAATTTTTGTGATACGTTTTATGACTTGTCACTTTAAAAATATAAAGGTTTCAATACTAATAGTAAATATCAAAACTCTTTCATCAAAGCGATTTCAACACTATTTTAAATATCAAAAGTTCGTTTTCTCAAACCGATTTTCAATCTACTAGTATATACAAGCCTTTACTTCACTCGAATGAGAAATCGACTTAAACGACTTAGTAAAACGGGTGGTATGAAACGCTTGCGTTCACTTCGTCGGTTAGCTCTTGGACTTGTTCGATTGAACCCTTTTTGTGACAATTTCCTAGTGAAGATTTACAGCTTGTTCGTAAATATTTAAGTTAAGCAAGTGGTTATGGGACATGAAGCTAAACTCATATATTTACTAGCTTGGTGTGATTGACACTTCCTTATGATCATGACGATCATTTTTGTGATTTAGACTAGCGATTGAGCGATGTCTCTTTGTCTACGTGGGAGACTATACCCCGATCATGTGATGTTTCGGCATCACATTTCTAGGGTAGCACCCTACGGTCTTCGGGCCATTCATGTGTTCGGAAAATTAAATGGATAGCTTCCATGAGATAGCTTCTCGTCATGTGTTTACGCGTAGGTGAGCTTCATGCTCCCATTCATGTGTTAGGCCTCCCCCCTTTTTTATGTGTTTTCTGGATTTCTGATGATGATTTCTGGAATTTTGTGCTTCACCAATTTTCGTGATTTTCATTGATATGATATCAGTTTTTGTGCATTGGTGAATTCATGTGTTATTGACTTGTTATGAATACAAGTTTAGGGTATGATACCCTACCTTATCTTTGAAAAGATTCTTGTGATATTGATTAATCTTTTGTTGATTATCATTTACATACTTATAGTAGTATGTCGTAATAGTTATTTCATATTCATATCTTCTTCCGCCTTTGTGATATGGATGTCTGTGACTGATTTATGTTATGTTTATTTCTATATTTGTTTCCGAAGATTATATATAGCCACTGTGTGATAGCTTTGAGTTTGTATCGGTATGTCGGATTTCCTCCTTAAATGATATGCATTCTATACTATCTGACATATCGGTACTCGCACAAAGAAGTTACATGGATGGTCGCTCCTCAACAGCCTTATTCTCCGCGCTAGTTGACAGCATTACTCCGTAGTGTTCTTGGTTAGCGTGGGTATAGAGGTGGGGCGTCACAATTTAATATTTTTATGCAACACTTCTTATGTTTATTATCACTTCTTAACTTAAGTTATATTCAAATTTTAACAAATAACATTCACAATCATATTTATTTAGCTAATTTATTTCATTAGTTCAGTTCAATTCATTCATTAATTCAATTGCTAATTCATTTTACAACTAAAGTTGAATTTCATTATATAACTCAAGTTCGTATTCATTCCATTAGCTTCATTTCATTAATTCACTTTATTAATTCATTTTGATATCAAATTCAACTTCATTCAACATTACTTAAGTTAAATTTCTTCACAACATTCATTTTATTTAACTTTAAATTTCAACTTATAATTCAAATTTAGATTTCATTTCTAAAGTCATTTTATTTAACTTTTACTTAAGTCAAATTTCATATCACTATCCAAATTTAGATTTTGTTTTGCTTAAATTGTTTAACCATTTTAATATTTGGTTTTACTTTATATTTTCTCGTTTTATAACTTATACAACTTATTTATTTAAGATTCCATGAATATTTATTTAATTTATTCACATACATACAATTTCAATTCATAGTTATATAATCACTTTACTACTTCAGTTTATATTCATTTTTATTTGATCCATTCCAAATAACTATCTAATTCATTTCAAATTCAATTTATTTAACTTTTCTTTGGTTAAACTACAATTTCATATATTCATTTTACTAACTCAATATATTTAACTTCACTTAAGTTAAAATTTTAATTTCATATCTCAATTTAAATTTTCTTTTTCTGATACATACCATTTTCAAATTATATGTTCAAAAACCTATTTTCTTACACTTTTATCAAATTATACTTTGGATTTTAAAATCAAAACTTGTTTTATCAAAACAAAACTTCATTAACAAATTACTAAGGTAGCAAATTTATCACTTAGAAACTCGAAAATGAATACTGATGATGCTGCAGTCACCATCTTTATTGTTTCCCAGCGACTGTGGTGAATTCAATGCTTTTTATTTCTTTTAAATCCTTCTATTTATGAATTACATTTATAAATCTATACTTATATAATTTCTCTTATTTCACTTTTCTTATATAAGTTCATTTCAATTTTTGTTTATCTTTGTCCAGATTCATAATAATAACAACTTTTATTTAAACATAACAGATAACAAATGGAAATAATCAAATATTACCATTCGCTAACAACCAACAAATCATCTAACTATAATATTTTCTAAAAACCATTCTTTATATAGAAAATATAATCAAGGTAAAATTATTTCATTTACCCAATTTAAAAACAATATCGTGTTAGTTTGCTTGCTCAAGTGTTGGAATCCAACCCGATGACGTTAGCTAGACGCATCGACCAGAACCCAAAATTCAAACTTAACAAATCAAACAACCCAATATAAAATATTTTTGTATCACTAACAAATACACACTCATATATATACACTCAGACTCATTCTATGGTATTACTAACCATATCTATAATGGGTACCCATCAAAGCCTAGGTTTATCGCTAAACCAAAAGGTCTGATACCACACTGTGACGACCCGCAAATATGTACCCTTTGAATCGACAATAAACCATATATGTCCGACCCAAAAAGCATAGAATGACGTAAAATCATGAGAAAGAAGAGAGAGGGTTGTTGAATCATGAGTTTTGATTCATGACAAAAAGCTTAAACAATCAAGTGATGAGACTATACGATCAAGCGACAAAAAGTGAATGAGATATGTTATTAAACTACAAAGGAGACAAGACTTCAAATCTCAGTATAGTATGTTTATTTATTGAAGTTTTAGTCATTAGATATAGGTTGAAATTGTTAAAATCTATCCTCAAGTAGTTTACACAAGGTCAAAGTTGTTTTAAGATTTAATTTCTGTAACGGCCACGACTTTCTCTCCATAGAAAGTCGCATCGTTAATAAGAAAGAAAGGGATAGAAAATAGAAAAGAAGAAGAAGAGAAAAGAAACAAACACAAATACTCACAGCGGAAACGAACAAAATATAATATATCACATAACTATTACATAGTATCATATACAACACTTATCAGAGTTACACAGATTACACATCATATACTAGACAGTTATAAACATCTGTCTAGTTATTACAACTCAATACAAAACAAAGATCTAAACAAGATCAACACAGCGGAAACTACTATCTATATCTACAACGCTGAAGCCTCCTGCTCCATTGCTCCTCTACAATTCGTCAAGGCTAACCTGAATCCCTTGGCTACTCGTAAAAAAATTTGAGTACCCAAGAGTTTATAAAACAGAAATAAACAACTTGGGTCAGACATGGGTCTGGTGTGAGTAACAGGTTAAACTTGTTTAACTTCAAAACCTTTTGAAAGAAAAAGTATCACGTAAGACTTCCCACACATAAACATGGGTAAGTTTTTACCTTACGCTAACCAAAACATTTGATAGGAAATCTGATTTTATTATAATAGGGTCTAGGGTTTTCAAGTAAAATATAGAAATAGCTGAAATGCTTACATCTCACATTCCAACATAGTTGGGCACATCTAATACGTACGGCACTTATTGGAGTTTGGATTCCATACAATGGCAGGGCTACTGGGGTACCGCCCGTCACAGTACGTGGCCTAGATCACCGTACCGAGGATCACTCCCAATCCCCTGCAACACAAGGTCGGAACATCCCTTACTGGATAATTCCCGCACAAGATACCTCACGGTTGGGATCAGCAACCGCACCACTAAGTCGAAAATAGAAAGGGACATCTAGACAGAGGTAACCTTGTCCTACTTGGGTGCTACCCACTAACCTTGCTGCACCTCCCCTGTTTTAGCCATTCCCGGTTTGTGAGGCTTGAGGTCACGATTACCTTAGAAAAGAACACATCTATCTTAGAATGCTCATCGTCCACCTGACGATGTGCTGAAAGCATTCAATCCATACAAGTCCGTTCCGGGTTCGAACGAAACCGAAGGCATTATCTCGTTACACTCGTTTTGGAATCACCCTCAGAGTTAACGACAATAACCCTTGCACTCTGAATCTTCATCTTCACTTGATTCACGACCTATCGTTAATTTGGATCGATGTGGTATTCGGGTCTCCAGACCTGGAAATCCGGTATACGGAAACCCGATCCCGGTCTCATCGAAATCCAAAGCGTATCTTTTAAGGCCAAGTTGTTTTAAAGGTTAAAACAATTTAATTCATTATCTTTATTCACAAAGAAAGATAATTCAACAGATAATCAACATTATCAGATAATCCATACAATTCAACTAACATCCATATCATACAGCATATATCTCATCAGAGATATCAATCAATGTCAAGTATCCAATACTAACACCCATTCATAAGTAATGATTTATATCATCTTAAATTAATTTAAATTGAATTAAATTAATTACTTCATTTTATAAATCCATCTTACTTAACCATTAATTACAATCAATTAATTAATTATCTTCTAATAATTCATTTCAATTAATCATCTTTGATTAATTATCTTTTAATTACATCCAAGTAATTTATCCTCAATTAATTACTTAAATTAATTATTCTTAACCACTTATAGTAATTAACCTTTAATTACTTCATTAATTAATTTACTAAAATTAATTAACTTAATCAACTATAATTAATTACATTAATCCTTAATTAATTACATTGATTAATTACTTCATTTATTAATTATTACTTAATTAATCAATCTTAATTACATCATTAATTATATTAATTAATGATCCTTAATTACAACTTAATTATTAATTACTTAATTAAATTAATTTCATTAAGTAATTAACCTTTATTTAAACAACATTTATTAATCACTCTTGATTAATCTCATCTAGTAATTAACTCCCCTTAATTACTTTCATTAACTAAATTAATTACTTCCTTAATTAATTTCTTAATTAATCCCTTGTTTAATTATTCAAAGTAATTAACTCAAATTACTTCTATTAATAAAATCATTATGCAACTAATTACTTCCAGTAATTATCTTATTATTTACTTCTCTAAATAATCTTACCTTAATAATTACATTAAGTAGTTATTTATCAAATCAACTCTTGATTATTCTAAATTAATTAAACTTAATTAATTAACTTAACTAATCAAATTAACTTCAATTAATTACAATAAGTAATTAATTCTTAATTACTTCCATTAAGTAATTACATTTAAACAATTTTCACAAATGATTATCTTTAAATTAATTAATCTAATTAATTATTAAAATTAATCACATTAATTTATTATTAAATAATCTCAAATTAATGACCTTCATCAACTATTAACAACTCTTTAATTATTTTTCTTAAGTAATTAACTTAGATTAACCATTATTAATTTCAAATTTATAAATCTTAATAACCAATTAATTAATCTCTAATTATTTAATTAATTAAGTGTTAACCATAACTTAATTAATCTTTAATTACTTTATTAATTAATTCTTAATCATTAATTAATATTCTAATTTATAATCCTTAATTACAAATTAATGATCCCAAATCTTTTAATAAATTAAATTAATTATCCATATTAATTTACCTTATTAATTTAATTCATCATAAATCATTAAGTCTTTGGAAAAACATTTCCTTATTAATGATAATTATCATCCAAAACACATTTGAAAACATTTAACTTCCAAATTTACCTTTAAATTCCATTTCAAATATAAGATTTAAAATGAATAAAAATTTAACCTTAACAAAATTTAAAAATCCATTTACAAACTCTTAAAATCATATGGTGAAGAAATACTAATCTTATAAAAGAACTTAAGAATTTAAATCAATTTACTTTTAAATTCTACCCATTTAATATCCAAAACAATTAAAGTTATTTAAACAATTTAATTTAAAAACTTTCTTTTATTTCAAATCTGAGATATAGTTTTAAATTTGATTCCAGATTAACTCAGATTTAAACTTACTTACAATTTAAACTTCATTTTTAAATTCAACTAACTAAACAATTTAAGGTTGTCCAAATATTTTAAATTTTAAAAACTTATTTTATTTTTGAACTGAGATTCAATTTAATACTTGAATCAGATTTAAATTTAAATTTAAAACTTGTTTAAACCTTTACTTAATCATTTAAATTCAGTTTTAAAATTTTAAAACAGAGCAGTTTTTAAAATCTGGAACCCAGAATTTTACCCGAGCCCACTCTAGAATACTTCGAGTCGCATCCTAAATTACTTCGAGTCTCACACGCTAGAAACTCGAGAACTCGAGACCTCTTCATTTTCCAAACCACTGACACTAGACTAAGTTGTGCACATGCACATCGATCGCCAGAGCTCCGATCATCACCGAGTATCCCCACATAACGACGAACGACCACAGACCAAACTACGACCATCACCTCTTCGTTTAAAACGCGAAATCGAAATCGAGCCTAAAAACCAAAACTGGAACACAGACTACACTTCCAAAACCTGGCAACAACCCCTCGTGCTCGAGATTCCGACCACCTGACAACCAACCTCTCCGGCCTCGCCTTCATCCACGACCAAACTACCAATTCCCAAAATCTTGAATCACTCGAACTATTAGATATACCACAGTGATCAAATTAACAAGACTCGTTAAAACTAGGGTTCTAGCAAATAATCCACTACTGCTACCTTAATCTTGAATTAAACACTTTCCAGATAATTTTCCTACCATCACCATTCATTCCTCTATCATTTTTGAAGAATACAACATTTCAAACCATAGAGATCAACAGAACTACCCAAAAATCCATTTTTAACTTAAACCAGAACTGCACCTTTATTTCCAAATTAAAAATTATGATATTAATGCTAAAAATCATATTATAACTTATCTATTCAATTTATAAACCTGAAGTTATAAATTACAAAGTTTGAATTTTTACTTTTATATAACATTGCTCTGTTGTTTTAGTTTACAGAGATACTCAGACTAAATTTTGACTTAATTAAATCTTTTTAATCTTTAGTTTACTATGAAACAACTAATTTTATTTAAACCTTAGATCTACATTTAAAACTAGATCATGGGATATGATTTATATTAAAACAGTAGCCTGGAATTCAAGATAACAGGGTCATACTGATACCAACAACATACACATCTATATACATGCAGAATCAACTATAAACATCCACATCAAAACAATATTTATCACAGAATTAAGCATGCATCATAATTACCTAAGTTAATTTAAGTAAAAATGTTACTCACTTGATTAAAGATGAAACAGAGGCAGACTTAAGCTTTGAAATAGCTTGGAACTCTAAACTTTAATTACTGGAAAATGATTTGATCTTTTAAAACTTGAAACTGAAATGCTTTAAATCCCCAGAAGCTTTGCATGCTACTGAAGCTTGGTTACAGACAGTCTTGAAGAACAACTGCAGGCTTCCAGATTTGAAGAATGAATGCAGACTGGCTTGAGTTGTTTCCAGATTGCAATGAATGCAACAGGGCTTTTGAGATGATTACAGATCTTTGATTTGAAAATGAGATTATAGAGATTGATTTTGGTTTGAGGCATTAGATTACTGATTTGTTTCAGATTTGTTTAGAGAAAGAGGTTTTGGGGAATATGGATTACTGATTTGTTTCAGATTTGTTTAGAGAAAGAGGTTTTTAGTTATCTTGTTTTGAAAAGGAGAAATAGAAAGAATGAAATGAAGATATGCAAATGTTCATGTGTAAGTAAATTTATTATTTATAAAAATAAAAGAAAAAATGAAAATAAATAAGGACACTTGTCCTATACATTTGTTTATTTAATTACACATATTTTACAAAGCTTTAGATAAATGACACATGTCTTATAAGTAATTACTCATATTTATATTTATTTTAAAAGTAAATAAAAAGCCTTTTTCTTATTTATCTAAACACTTATCTATATATATTACTTTTTAAAGAGAAACAAAAGCTAATTATATTATAAATAAAAGTTTATACAAATATTATAAAATCCAAAACAATTTAAATATATATTCTTTTGAATTTCAAAACTTTAAATTCAAGTTTAAATAAAATTAAATCCTAAGTTTCAATTTAAAAGTTAAGTTATATATATTTACATACACTATTTATTCCATTTAAAATAACAATTCCTATTAGCATTAAAATTCATACATATTAAAAATAATACATTATACTTGTTATTTGAAAATAACATATTTTATAATTTAAACAAGAGATTATATTATCAAGAAATATTTAAAAGAAATAAAACAAACCAATTTTGTAAATCTTATTTATTTAAACTTAAGTAAAATATATCTTAACCAATTAAAATATTTACTTAAAGTAATTTAAAACTATAAGATTATTTAATTAAATAACTTTGAAAAGTCATATTAAATTAAATCTAAATTTCCAATTTTCCCAAAGCTTCTATTTACAATATATACAAATAAATATGTATATATTCAAATAGAAAATATCTTATTAACTTTTTAAAAGATAAAATCATCCATTAATACTAATTTAATCAGATTATTAAATTAAATTCAAATTTTATTATCAAAGATCATCAATATCAATTTAATTATTTAACAGATTATTAAATTGATATTGTTAAAATTTCCGGGATATTACATTCCTCCCCCCTTAAAATAATTTCGTCCCCGAAATTTAAACAAAGGTAATTTAATAATCTTATTAAAGATTTTAATTCAAAACACAAGCATCTACTATCATCCATATGCTAGCAATCATAGCAACCAAATCATCCAATCAAACAATTTAACTATCTAGACTAAATTCTAGATAAAATTCCTCGAGTTTCCCCAAGTATATATATATACCGGGATACTCGTTCTACAAACAATCTAAACTACTAAGCTATAGATCTCCTACTCATTTAGATCTACAGAACTAAACAGAATATCAGACTACAGACGAGTCTGACTCAACTACCAAACTTCCTGAACTGCAGATTCTAAAACCAGAGATAGATCAAATACGTACTTCCTCAGAGATACGTAAAACACAATGAATTCCAATTATCCAAACTGGCAATTCAACCAAGTAGACCAATTACTTATCCAAATCAGAACACAGACGAGATCCAAACATAACTCTACTTCACTACATCAGTAGATTCCAAACTTACTTCTCCCATCCAGAGATACACTCCAAACTGCTTCGCTGCTCAACTTTGATCTGAAGTAGGACACAAGCACAGACTGGACAACTCATTCCAGAAATAAGGTTCACTGATCCATAAAGAAAACTCAGATACTCCATCAAAACTTGAGCTGTTTCACCAACTCCATCTCTAGGAAACATCCTTCCACTAGACTGAACCGCCGGTATCACTCCTGGAATCCAATCGATAAGAAAACTCAACCTTCAGATGCGGACAAACTTCTGACTTCTCTGAAGACATCCAAAAAAATTCTGACAACCCAAGAGAACACTCAGCAATCGCAAGTCACTTTTGCGATCAACCCATCCTAATCCCAAACAGACTGTTCTCTCTTTACCAATCAGAACAGCTTACACTTATTTATCCAATTTATCGAAGAAATGGATCCACTCTGCTGCTTCTGAACTTCACTTCCAGAAAAACTGCTCATCCAGAAAACTTCCTGCCATCACAGAATACTCCGAGCTGCACTGCTGACACTGATGCTCTTATCCAAAGCTCTTCGAGAAACTCGGACTCCAAACCAAAGCAGAAACACCATGCTGAACTCAGCCACAACACCGAAGCATACACACTTCCTTAATCTTGTTCCAAAGAAAACATCTTCAGGAACATCCATCGTCATTGTATCTCATCATACAGCTACTATTACCTGAGGTATCAAGGTACCATCACTCACTTCTGTCTCATCGACAGATCTAACTCTACCCATTCCAACTTCAAAGATAAACTCCGAACCATAACAGTTTCCTTCGGAGATCGATGAAATCCTTCACCACAGCAAAGCTTACTCGAGACAGTATTAGGTCTACAGTCTCGACAGATACACTTCCAACCTCAACATTTAAATTCCAACCATTGGTAGTCGTGTTTCACACACCACCACCCTATCTACCTTTATATCCTATATTGGAAAACCCGAACAGGTAACCCAACAAATAGGTAGAATATATATATTTAAAATGATACTTTTTATATAGAAATTATTTATGGGTAAAATTATTTCATTTACCTCTTTAAAACAATATTGTGTCCGTTGGCCTGGTTCAAGTGTTTAGAGATCCCTATCAATAACGTTAGCTACTCGTATTGACCAGAATCCATATACCACTCAACCGATCAATTAACACAATATAAAACCATTTTATATAACTAACAAATACGCGCTCTCATATATATATATACACTCGGACTCAAACAGGTTGCTACAGATCCTATTTCTAATGAACAATCCTTCCGAACCTAGGTATTCACTCAACCTAGTGTTCTGATATTCACTTAATCAATAGCTTAGGTATTCGCTCAACCTATGCTCTGATACCAAATGTAACGGCCACGACTTTCTCTCCATAGAAAGTCGCATCGTTAATAAGAAAGAAAGGGATAGAAAATAGAAAAGAAGAAGAAGAGAAAAGAAACAAACACAAATACTCACAGCGGAAACGAACAAAATATAATATATCACATAACTATTACATAGTATCATATACAACACTTATCAGAGTTACACAGATTACACATCATATACTAGACAGTTATAAACATCTGTCTAGTTATTACAACTCAATACAAAACAAAGATCTAAACAAGATCAACACAGCGGAAACTACTATCTATATCTACAACGCTGAAGCCTCCTGCTCCATTGCTCCTCTACAATTCGTCAAGGCTAACCTGAATCCCTTGGCTACTCGTAAAAAAATTTGAGTACCCAAGAGTTTATAAAACAGAAATAAACAACTTGGGTCAGACATGGGTCTGGTGTGAGTAACAGGTTAAACTTGTTTAACTTCAAAACCTTTTGAAAGAAAAAGTATCACGTAAGACTTCCCACACATAAACATGGGTAAGTTTTTACCTTACGCTAACCAAAACATTTGATAGGAAATCTGATTTTATTATAATAGGGTCTAGGGTTTTCAAGTAAAATATAGAAATAGCTGAAATGCTTACATCTCACATTCCAACATAGTTGGGCACATCTAATACGTACGGCACTTATTGGAGTTTGGATTCCATACAATGGCAGGGCTACTGGGGTACCGCCCGTCACAATACGTGGCCTAGATCACCGTACCGAGGATCACTCCCAATCCCCTGCAACACAAGGTCGGAACATCCCTTACTGGATAATTCCCGCACAAGATACCTCACGGTTGGGATCAGCAACCGCACCACTAAGTCGAAAATAGAAAGGGACATCTAGACAGAGGTAACCTTGTCCTACTTGGGTGCTACCCACTAACCTTGCTGCACCTCCCCTGTTTTAGCCATTCCCGGTTTGTGAGGCTTGAGGTCACGATTACCTTAGAAAAGAACACATCTATCTTAGAATGCTCATCGTCCACCTGACGATGTGCTGAAAGCATTCAATCCATACAAGTCCGTTCCGGGTTCGAACGAAACCGAAGGCATTATCTCGTTACACTCGTTTTGGAATCACCCTCAGAGTTAACGACAATAACCCTTGCACTCTGAATCTTCATCTTCACTTGATTCACGACCTATCGTTAATTTGGATCGATGTGGTATTCGGGTCTCCAGACCTGGAAATCCGGTATACGGAAACCCGATCCCGGTCTCATCGAAATCCAAAGCGTATCTTTTAAGGCCAAGTTGTTTTAAAGGTTAAAACAATTTAATTCATTATCTTTATTCACAAAGAAAGATAATTCAACAGATAATCAACATTATCAGATAATCCATACAATTCAACTAACATCCATATCATACAGCATATATCTCATCAGAGATATCAATCAATGTCAAGTATCCAATACTAACACCCATTCATAAGTAATGATTTATATCATCTTAAATTAATTTAAATTGAATTAAATTAATTACTTCATTTTATAAATCCATCTTACTTAACCATTAATTACAATCAATTAATTAATTATCTTCTAATAATTCATTTCAATTAATCATCTTTGATTAATTATCTTTTAATTACATCCAAGTAATTTATCCTCAATTAATTACTTAAATTAATTATTCTTAACCACTTATAGTAATTAACCTTTAATTACTTCATTAATTAATTTACTAAAATTAATTAACTTAATCAACTATAATTAATTACATTAATCCTTAATTAATTACATTGATTAATTACTTCATTTATTAATTATTACTTAATTAATCAATCTTAATTACATCATTAATTATATTAATTAATGATCCTTAATTACAACTTAATTATTAATTACTTAATTAAATTAATTTCATTAAGTAATTAACCTTTATTTAAACAACATTTATTAATCACTCTTGATTAATCTCATCTAGTAATTAACTCCCCTTAATTACTTTCATTAACTAAATTAATTACTTCCTTAATTAATTTCTTAATTAATCCCTTGTTTAATTATTCAAAGTAATTAACTCAAATTACTTCTATTAATAAAATCATTATGCAACTAATTACTTCCAGTAATTATCTTATTATTTACTTCTCTAAATAATCTTACCTTAATAATTACATTAAGTAGTTATTTATCAAATCAACTCTTGATTATTCTAAATTAATTAAACTTAATTAATTAACTTAACTAATCAAATTAACTTCAATTAATTACAATAAGTAATTAATTCTTAATTACTTCCATTAAGTAATTACATTTAAACAATTTTCACAAATGATTATCTTTAAATTAATTAATCTAATTAATTATTAAAATTAATCACATTAATTTATTATTAAATAATCTCAAATTAATGACCTTCATCAACTATTAACAACTCTTTAATTATTTTTCTTAAGTAATTAACTTAGATTAACCATTATTAATTTCAAATTTATAAATCTTAATAACCAATTAATTAATCTCTAATTATTTAATTAATTAAGTGTTAACCATAACTTAATTAATCTTTAATTACTTTATTAATTAATTCTTAATCATTAATTAATATTCTAATTTATAATCCTTAATTACAAATTAATGATCCCAAATCTTTTAATAAATTAAATTAATTATCCATATTAATTTACCTTATTAATTTAATTCATCATAAATCATTAAGTCTTTGGAAAAACATTTCCTTATTAATGATAATTATCATCCAAAACACATTTGAAAACATTTAACTTCCAAATTTACCTTTAAATTCCATTTCAAATATAAGATTTAAAATGAATAAAAATTTAACCTTAACAAAATTTAAAAATCCATTTACAAACTCTTAAAATCATATGGTGAAGAAATACTAATCTTATAAAAGAACTTAAGAATTTAAATCAATTTACTTTTAAATTCTACCCATTTAATATCCAAAACAATTAAAGTTATTTAAACAATTTAATTTAAAAACTTTCTTTTATTTCAAATCTGAGATATAGTTTTAAATTTGATTCCAGATTAACTCAGATTTAAACTTACTTACAATTTAAACTTCATTTTTAAATTCAACTAACTAAACAATTTAAGGTTGTCCAAATATTTTAAATTTTAAAAACTTATTTTATTTTTGAACTGAGATTCAATTTAATACTTGAATCAGATTTAAATTTAAATTTAAAACTTGTTTAAACCTTTACTTAATCATTTAAATTCAGTTTTAAATTTTTAAAACATAGCAGTTTTTAAAATCTGGAACCCAGAATTTTACCCGAGCCCACTCTAGAATACTTCGAGTCGCATCCTAAATTACTTCGAGTCTCACACGCCAGAAACTCGAGAACTCGAGACCTCTTCATTTTCCAAACCACTGACACTAGACTAAGTTGTGCACATGCACATCGATCGCCAGAGCTCCGATCATCACCGAGTATCCCCACATAACGACGAACGACCACAGACCAAACTACGACCATCACCTCTTCGTTTAAAACGCGAAATCGAAATCGAGCCTAAAAACCAAAACTGGAACACAGACTACACTTCCAAAACCTGGCAACAACCCCTCGTGCTCGAGATTCCGACCACCTGACAACCAACCTCTCCGGCCTCGCCTTCATCCACGACCAAACTACCAATTCCCAAAATCTTGAATCACTCGAACTATTAGATATACCACAGTGATCAAATTAACAAGACTCGTTAAAACTAGGGTTCTAGCAAATAATCCACTACTGCTACCTTAATCTTGAATTAAACACTTTCCAGATAATTTTCCTACCATCACCATTCATTCCTCTATCATTTTTGAAGAATACAACATTTCAAACCATAGAGATCAACAGAACTACCCAAAAATCCATTTTTAACTTAAACCAGAACTGCACCTTTATTTCCAAATTAAAAATTATGATATTAATGCTAAAAATCATATTATAACTTATCTATTCAATTTATAAACCTGAAGTTATAAATTACAAAGTTTGAATTTTTACTTTTATATAACATTGCTCTGTTGTTTTAGTTTACAGAGATACTCAGACTAAATTTTGACTTAATTAAATCTTTTTAATCTTTAGTTTACTATGAAACAACTAATTTTATTTAAACCTTAGATCTACATTTAAAACTAGATCATGGGATATGATTTATATTAAAACAGTAGCCTGGAATTCAAGATAACAGGGTCATACTGATACCAACAACATACACATCTATATACATGCAGAATCAACTATAAACATCCACATCAAAACAATATTTATCACAGAATTAAGCATGCATCATAATTACCTAAGTTAATTTAAGTAAAAATGTTACTCACTTGATTAAAGATGAAACAGAGGCAGACTTAAGCTTTGAAATAGCTTGGAACTCTAAACTTTAATTACTGGAAAATGATTTGATCTTTTAAAACTTGAAACTGAAATGCTTTAAATCCCCAGAAGCTTTGCATGCTACTGAAGCTTGGTTACAGACAGTCTTGAAGAACAACTGCAGGCTTCCAGATTTGAAGAATGAATGCAGACTGGCTTGAGTTGTTTCCAGATTGCAATGAATGCAACAGGGCTTTTGAGATGATTACAGATCTTTGATTTGAAAATGAGATTATAGAGATTGATTTTGGTTTGAGGCATTAGATTACTGATTTGTTTCAGATTTGTTTAGAGAAAGAGGTTTTGGGGA
The DNA here is from genome assembly GCA_030737815.1 of Allium fistulosum. Taxonomy (NCBI): domain Eukaryota; kingdom Viridiplantae; phylum Streptophyta; class Magnoliopsida; order Asparagales; family Amaryllidaceae; genus Allium; species Allium fistulosum. The sequence goes on from CM060901.1 coordinate 725,489,812, forward strand.
ATATGGATTACTGATTTGTTTCAGATTTGTTTAGAGAAAGAGGTTTTTAGTTATCTTGTTTTGAAAAGGAGAAATAGAAAGAATGAAATGAAGATATGCAAATGTTCATGTGTAAGTAAATTTATTATTTATAAAAATAAAAGAAAAAATGAAAATAAATAAGGACACTTGTCCTATACATTTGTTTATTTAATTACACATATTTTACAAAGCTTTAGATAAATGACACATGTCTTATAAGTAATTACTCATATTTATATTTATTTTAAAAGTAAATAAAAAGCCTTTTTCTTATTTATCTAAACACTTATCTATATATATTACTTTTTAAAGAGAAACAAAAGCTAATTATATTATAAATAAAAGTTTATACAAATATTATAAAATCCAAAACAATTTAAATATATATTCTTTTGAATTTCAAAACTTTAAATTCAAGTTTAAATAAAATTAAATCCTAAGTTTCAATTTAAAAGTTAAGTTATATATATTTACATACACTATTTATTCCATTTAAAATAACAATTCCTATTAGCATTAAAATTCATACATATTAAAAATAATACATTATACTTGTTATTTGAAAATAACATATTTTATAATTTAAACAAGAGATTATATTATCAAGAAATATTTAAAAGAAATAAAACAAACCAATTTTGTAAATCTTATTTATTTAAACTTAAGTAAAATATATCTTAACCAATTAAAATATTTACTTAAAGTAATTTAAAACTATAAGATTATTTAATTAAATAACTTTGAAAAGTCATATTAAATTAAATCTAAATTTCCAATTTTCCCAAAGCTTCTATTTACAATATATACAAATAAATATGTATATATTCAAATAGAAAATATCTTATTAACTTTTTAAAAGATAAAATCATCCATTAATACTAATTTAATCAGATTATTAAATTAAATTCAAATTTTATTATCAAAGATCATCAATATCAATTTAATTATTTAACAGATTATTAAATTGATATTGTTAAAATTTCCGGGATATTACATTCCTCCCCCCTTAAAATAATTTCGTCCCCAAAATTTAAACAAAGGTAATTTAATAATCTTATTAAAGATTTTAATTCAAAACACAAGCATCTACTATCATCCATATGCTAGCAATCATAGCAACCAAATCATCCAATCAAACAATTTAACTATCTAGACTAAATTCTAGATAAAATTCCTCGAGTTTCCCCAAGTATATATATATACCGGGATACTCGTTCTACAAACAATCTAAACTACTAAGCTATAGATCTCCTACTCATTTAGATCTACAGAACTAAACAGAATATCAGACTACAGACGAGTCTGACTCAACTACCAAACTTCCTGAACTGCAGATTCTAAAACCAGAGATAGATCAAATACGTACTTCCTCAGAGATACGTAAAACACAATGAATTCCAATTATCCAAACTGGCAATTCAACCAAGTAGACCAATTACTTATCCAAATCAGAACACAGACGAGATCCAAACATAACTCTACTTCACAACATCAGTAGATTCCAAACTTACTTCTCCCATCCAGAGATACACTCCAAACTGCTTCGCTGCTCAACTTTGATCTGAAGTAGGACACAAGCACAGACTGGACAACTCATTCCAGAAATAAGGTTCACTGATCCATAAAGAAAACTCAGATACTCCATCAAAACTTGAGCTGTTTCACCAACTCCATCTCTAGGAAACATCCTTCCACTAGACTGAACCGCCGGTATCACTCCTGGAATCCAATCGATAAGAAAACTCAACCTTCAGATGCGGACAAACTTCTGACTTCTCTGAAGACATCCAAAAAAATTCTGACAACCCAAGAGAACACTCAGCAATCGCAAGTCACTTTTGCGATCAACCCATCCTAATCCCAAACAGACTGTTCTCTCTTTACCAATCAGAACAGCTTACACTTATTTATCCAATTTATCGAAGAAATGGATCCACTCTGCTGCTTCTGAACTTCACTTCCAGAAAAACTGCTCATCCAGAAAACTTCCTACCATCACAGAATACTCCGAGCTGCACTGCTGACACTGATGCTCTTATCCAAAGCTCTTCGAGAAACTCGGACTCCAAACCAAAGCAGAAACACCATGCTGAACTCAGCCACAACACCGAAGCATACACACTTCCTTAATCTTGTTCCAAAGAAAACATCTTCAGGAACATCCATCGTCATTGTATCTCATCATACAGCTACTATTACCTGAGGTATCAAGGTACCATCACTCACTTCTGTCTCATCGACAGATCTAACTCTACCCATTCCAACTTCAAAGATAAACTCCGAACCATAACAGTTTCCTTCGGAGATCGATGAAATCCTTCACCACAGCAAAGCTTACTCGAGACAGTATTAGGTCTACAGTCTCGACAGATACACTTCCAACCTCAACATTTAAATTCCAACCATTGGTAGTCGTGTTTCACACACCACCACCCTATCTACCTTTATATCCTATATTGGAAAACCCGAACAGGTAACCCAACAAATAGGTAGAAATATATATATTTAAAATGATACTTTTTATATAGAAATTATTTATGGGTAAAATTATTTCATTTACCTCTTTAAAACAATATTGTGTCCGTTGGCCTGGTTCAAGTGTTTAGAGATCCCTATCAATAACGTTAGCTACTCGTATTGACCAGAATCCATATACCACTCAACCGATCAATTAACACAATATAAAACCATTTTATATAACTAACAAATACGCGCTCTCATATATATATATATATACACTCGGACTAAAACAGGTTGCTACAGATCCTATTTCTAATGAACAATCCTTCCGAACCTAGGTATTCACTCAACCTAGTGTTCTGATATTCACTTAATCAATAGCTTAGGTATTCGCTCAACCTATGCTCTGATACCAAATGTAACGGCCACGACTTTCTCTCCATAGAAAGTCGCATCGTTAATAAGAAAGAAAGGGATAGAAAATAGAAAAGAAGAAGAAGAGAAAAGAAACAAACACAAATACTCACAGCGGAAACGAACAAAATATAATATATCACATAACTATTACATAGTATCATATACAACACTTATCAGAGTTACACAGATTACACATCATATACTAGACAGTTATAAACATCTGTCTAGTTATTACAACTCAATACAAAACAAAGATCTAAACAAGATCAACACAGCGGAAACTACTATCTATATCTACAACGCTGAAGCCTCCTGCTCCATTGCTCCTCTACAATTCGTCAAGGCTAACCTGAATCCCTTGGCTACTCGTAAAAAAATTTGAGTACCCAAGAGTTTATAAAACAGAAATAAACAACTTGGGTCAGACATGGGTCTGGTGTGAGTAACAGGTTAAACTTGTTTAACTTCAAAACCTTTTGAAAGAAAAAGTATCACGTAAGACTTCCCACACATAAACATGGGTAAGTTTTTACCTTACGCTAACCAAAACATTTGATAGGAAATCTGATTTTATTATAATAGGGTCTAGGGTTTTCAAGTAAAATATAGAAATAGCTGAAATGCTTACATCTCACATTCCAACATAGTTGGGCACATCTAATACGTACGGCACTTATTGGAGTTTGGATTCCATACAATGGCAGGGCTACTGGGGTACCGCCCGTCACAGTACGTGGCCTAGATCACCGTACCGAGGATCACTCCCAATCCCCTGCAACACAAGGTCGGAACATCCCTTACTGGATAATTCCCGCACAAGATACCTCACGGTTGGGATCAGCAACCGCACCACTAAGTCGAAAATAGAAAGGGACATCTAGACAGAGGTAACCTTGTCCTACTTGGGTGCTACCCACTAACCTTGCTGCACCTCCCCTGTTTTAGCCATTCCCGGTTTGTGAGGCTTGAGGTCACGATTACCTTAGAAAAGAACACATCTATCTTAGAATGCTCATCGTCCACCTGACGATGTGCTGAAAGCATTCAATCCATACAAGTCCGTTTCGGGTTCGAACGAAACCGAAGGCATTATCTCGTTACACTCGTTTTGGAATCACCCTCAGAGTTAACGACAATAACCCTTGCACTCTGAATCTTCATCTTCACTTGATTCACGACCTATCGTTAATTTGGATCGATGTGGTATTCGGGTCTCCAGACCTGGAAATCCGGTATACGGAAACCCGATCCCGGTCTCATCGAAATCCAAAGCGTATCTTTTAAGGCCAAGTTGTTTTAAAGGTTAAAACAATTTAATTCATTATCTTTATTCACAAAGAAAGATAATTCAACAGATAATCAACATTATCAGATAATCCATACAATTCAACTAACATCCATATCATACAGCATATATCTCATCAGAGATATCAATCAATGTCAAGTATCCAATACTAACACCCATTCATAAGTAATGATTTATATCATCTTAAATTAATTTAAATTGAATTAAATTAATTACTTCATTTTATAAATCCATCTTACTTAACCATTAATTACAATCAATTAATTAATTATCTTCTAATAATTCATTTCAATTAATCATCTTTGATTAATTATCTTTTAATTACATCCAAGTAATTTATCCTCAATTAATTACTTAAATTAATTATTCTTAACCACTTATAGTAATTAACCTTTAATTACTTCATTAATTAATTTACTAAAATTAATTAACTTAATCAACTATAATTAATTACATTAATCCTTAATTAATTACATTGATTAATTACTTCATTTATTAATTATTACTTAATTAATCAATCTTAATTACATCATTAATTATATTAATTAATGATCCTTAATTACAACTTAATTATTAATTACTTAATTAAATTAATTTCATTAAGTAATTAACCTTTATTTAAACAACATTTATTAATCACTCTTGATTAATCTCATCTAGTAATTAACTCCCCTTAATTACTTTCATTAACTAAATTAATTACTTCCTTAATTAATTTCTTAATTAATCCCTTGTTTAATTATTCAAAGTAATTAACTCAAATTACTTCTATTAATAAAATCATTATGCAACTAATTACTTCCAGTAATTATCTTATTATTTACTTCTCTAAATAATCTTACCTTAATAATTACATTAAGTAGTTATTTATCAAATCAACTCTTGATTATTCTAAATTAATTAAACTTAATTAATTAACTTAACTAATCAAATTAACTTCAATTAATTACAATAAGTAATTAATTCTTAATTACTTCCATTAAGTAATTACATTTAAACAATTTTCACAAATGATTATCTTTAAATTAATTAATCTAATTAATTATTAAAATTAATCACATTAATTTATTATTAAATAATCTCAAATTAATGACCTTCATCAACTATTAACAACTCTTTAATTATTTTTCTTAAGTAATTAACTTAGATTAACCATTATTAATTTCAAATTTATAAATCTTAATAACCAATTAATTAATCTCTAATTATTTAATTAATTAAGTGTTAACCATAACTTAATTAATCTTTAATTACTTTATTAATTAATTCTTAATCATTAATTAATATTCTAATTTATAATCCTTAATTACAAATTAATGATCCCAAATCTTTTAATAAATTAAATTAATTATCCATATTAATTTACCTTATTAATTTAATTCATCATAAATCATTAAGTCTTTGGAAAAACATTTCCTTATTAATGATAATTATCATCCAAAACACATTTGAAAACATTTAACTTCCAAATTTACCTTTAAATTCCATTTCAAATATAAGATTTAAAATGAATAAAAATTTAACCTTAACAAAATTTAAAAATCCATTTACAAACTCTTAAAATCATATGGTGAAGAAATACTAATCTTATAAAAGAACTTAAGAATTTAAATCAATTTACTTTTAAATTCTACCCATTTAATATCCAAAACAATTAAAGTTATTTAAACAATTTAATTTAAAAACTTTCTTTTATTTCAAATCTGAGATATAGTTTTAAATTTGATTCCAGATTAACTCAGATTTAAACTTACTTACAATTTAAACTTCATTTTTAAATTCAACTAACTAAACAATTTAAGGTTGTCCAAATATTTTAAATTTTAAAAACTTATTTTATTTTTGAACTGAGATTCAATTTAATACTTGAATCAGATTTAAATTTAAATTTAAAACTTGTTTAAACCTTTACTTAATCATTTAAATTCAGTTTTAAATTTTTAAAACAGAGCAGTTTTTAAAATCTGGAACCCAGAATTTTACCCGAGCCCACTCTAGAATACTTCGAGTCGCATCCTAAATTACTTCGAGTCTCACACGCCAGAAACTCGAGAACTCGAGACCTCTTCATTTTCCAAACCACTGACACTAGACTAAGTTGTGCACATGCACATCGATCGCCAGAGCTCCGATCATCACCGAGTATCCCCACATAACGACGAACGACCACAGACCAAACTACGACCATCACCTCTTCGTTTAAAACGCGAAATCGAAATCGAGCCTAAAAACCAAAACTGGAACACAGACTACACTTCCAAAACCTGGCAACAACCCCTCGTGCTCGAGATTCCGACCACCTGACAACCAACCTCTCCGGCCTCGCCTTCATCCACGACCAAACTACCAATTCCCAAAATCTTGAATCACTCGAACTATTAGATATACCACAGTGATCAAATTAACAAGACTCGTTAAAACTAGGGTTCTAGCAAATAATCCACTACTGCTACCTTAATCTTGAATTAAACACTTTCCAGATAATTTTCCTACCATCACCATTCATTCCTCTATCATTTTTGAAGAATACAACATTTCAAACCATAGAGATCAACAGAACTACCCAAAAATCCATTTTTAACTTAAACCAGAACTGCACCTTTATTTCCAAATTAAAAATTATGATATTAATGCTAAAAATCATATTATAACTTATCTATTCAATTTATAAACCTGAAGTTATAAATTACAAAGTTTGAATTTTTACTTTTATATAACATTGCTCTGTTGTTTTAGTTTACAGAGATACTCAGACTAAATTTTGACTTAATTAAATCTTTTTAATCTTTAGTTTACTATGAAACAACTAATTTTATTTAAACCTTAGATCTACATTTAAAACTAGATCATGGGATATGATTTATATTAAAACAGTAGCCTGGAATTCAAGATAACAGGGTCATACTGATACCAACAACATACACATCTATATACATGCAGAATCAACTATAAACATCCACATCAAAACAATATTTATCACAGAATTAAGCATGCATCATAATTACCTAAGTTAATTTAAGTAAAAATGTTACTCACTTGATTAAAGATGAAACAGAGGCAGACTTAAGCTTTGAAATAGCTTGGAACTCTAAACTTTAATTACTGGAAAATGATTTGATCTTTTAAAACTTGAAACTGAAATGCTTTAAATCCCCAGAAGCTTTGCATGCTACTGAAGCTTGGTTACAGACAGTCTTGAAGAACAACTGCAGGCTTCCAGATTTGAAGAATGAATGCAGACTGGCTTGAGTTGTTTCCAGATTGCAATGAATGCAACAGGGCTTTTGAGATGATTACAGATCTTTGATTTGAAAATGAGATTATAGAGATTGATTTTGGTTTGAGGCATTAGATTACTGATTTGTTTCAGATTTGTTTAGAGAAAGAGGTTTTGGAGAATATGGATTACTGATTTGTTTCAGATTTGTTTAGAGAAAGAGGTTTTTAGTTATCTTGTTTTGAAAAGGAGAAATAGAAAGAATGAAATGAAGATATGCAAATGTTCATGTGTAAGTAAATTTATTATTTATAAAAATAAAAGAAAAAATGAAAATAAATAAGGACACTTGTCCTATACATTTGTTTATTTAATTACACATATTTTACAAAGCTTTAGATAAATGACACATGTCTTATAAGTAATTACTCATATTTATATTTATTTTAAAAGTAAATAAAAAGCCTTTTTCTTATTTATCTAAACACTTATCTATATATATTACTTTTTAAAGAGAAACAAAAGCTAATTATATTATAAATAAAAGTTTATACAAATGTTATAAAATCCAAAACAATTTAAATATATATTCTTTTGAATTTCAAAACTTTAAATTCAAGTTTAAATAAAATTAAATCCTAAGTTTCAATTTAAAAGTTAAGTTATATATATTTACATACACTATTTATTCCATTTAAAATAACAATTCCTATTAGCATTAAAATTCATACATATTAAAAATAATACATTATACTTGTTATTTGAAAATAACATATTTTATAATTTAAACAAGAGATTATATTATCAAGAAATATTTAAAAGAAATAAAACAAACCAATTTTGTAAATCTTATTTATTTAAACTTAAGTAAAATATATCTTAACCAATTAAAATATTTACTTAAAGTAATTTAAAACTATAAGATTATTTAATTAAATAACTTTGAAAAGTCATATTAAATTAAATCTAAATTTACAATTTTCCCAAAGCTTCTATTTACAATATATACAAATAAATATGTATATATTCAAATAGAAAATATCTTATTAACTTTTTAAAAGATAAAATCATCCATTAATACTAATTTAATCAGATTATTAAATTAAATTCAAATTTTATTATCAAAGATCATCAATATCAATTTAATTATTTAACAGATTATTAAATTGATATTGTTAAAATTTCCGGGATATTACATTCCTCCCCCCTTAAAATAATTTCGTCCCCGAAATTTAAACAAAGGTAATTTAATAATCTTATTAAAGATTTTAATTCAAAACACAAGCATCTACTATCATCCATATGCTAGCAATCATAGCAACCAAATCATCCAATCAAACAATTTAACTATCTAGACTAAATTCTAGATAAAATTCCTCGAGTTTCCCCAAGTATATATATATACCGGGATACTCGTTCTACAAACAATCTAAACTACTAAGCTATAGATCTCCTACTCATTTAGATCTACAGAACTAAACAGAATATCAGACTACAGACGAGTCTGACTCAACTACCAAACTTCCTGAACTGCAGATTCTAAAACCAGAGATAGATCAAATACGTACTTCCTCAGAGATACGTAAAACACAATGAATTCCAATTATCCAAACTAGCAATTCAACCAAGTAGACCAATTACTTATCCAAATCAGAACACAGACGAGATCCAAACATAACTCTACTTCACAACATCAGTAGATTCCAAACTTACTTCTCCCATCCAGAGATACACTCCAAACTGCTTCGCTGCTCAACTTTGATCTGAAGTAGGACACAAGCACAGACTGGACAACTCATTCCAGAAATAAGGTTCACTGATCCATAAAGAAAACTCAGATACTCCATCAAAACTTGAGCTGTTTCACCAACTCCATCTCTAGGAAACATCCTTCCACTAGACTGAACCGCCGGTATCACTCCTGGAATCCAATCGATAAGAAAACTCAACCTTCAGATGCGGACAAACTTCTGACTTCTCTGAAGACATCCAAAAAAATTCTGACAACCCAAGAGAACACTCAGCAATCGCAAGTCACTTTTGCGATCAACCCATCCTAATCCCAAACAGACTGTTCTCTCTTTATCAATCAGAACAGCTTACACTTATTTATCCAATTTATCGAAGAAATGGATCCACTCTGCTGCTTCTGAACTTCACTTCCAGAAAAACTGCTCATCCAGAAAACTTCCTGCCATCACAGAATACTCCGAGCTGCACTGCTGACACTGATGCTCTTATCCAAAGCTCTTCGAGAAACTCGGACTCCAAACCAAAGCAGAAACACCATGCTGAACTCAGCCACAACACCGAAGCATACACACTTCCTTAATCTTGTTCCAAAGAAAACATCTTCAGGAACATCCATCGTCATTGTATCTCATCATACAGCTACTATTACCTGAGGTATCAAGGTACCATCACTCACTTCTGTCTCATCGACAGATCTAACTCTACCCATTCCAACTTCAAAGATAAACTCCGAACCATAACAGTTTCCTTCGGAGATCGATGAAATCCTTCACCACAGCAAAGCTTACTCGAGACAGTATTAGGTCTACAGTCTCGACAGATACACTTCCAACCTCAACATTTAAATTCCAACCATTGGTAGTCGTGTTTCACACACCACCACCCTATCTACCTTTATATCCTATATTGGAAAACCCGAACAGGTAACCCAACAAATAGGTAGAAATATATATATTTAAAATGATACTTTTTATATAGAAATTATTTATGGGTAAAATTATTTCATTTACCTCTTTAAAACAATATTGTGTCCGTTGGCCTGGTTCAAGTGTTTAGAGATCCCTATCAATAACGTTAGCTACTCGTATTGACCAGAATCCATATACCACTCAACCGATCAATTAACACAATATAAAACCATTTTATATAACTAACAAATACGCGCTCTCATATATATATATACACTCGGACTCAAACAGGTTGCTACAGATCCTATTTCTAATGAACAATCCTTCCGAACCTAGGTATTCACTCAACCTAGTGTTCTGATATTCACTTAATCAATAGCTTAGGTATTCGCTCAACCTATGCTCTGATACCAAATGTAACGGCCACGACTTTCTCTCCATAGAAAGTCGCATCGTTAATAAGAAAGAAAGGGATAGAAAATAGAAAAGAAGAAGAAGAGAAAAGAAACAAACACAAATACTCACAGCGGAAACGAACAAAATATAATATATCACATAACTATTACATAGTATCATATACAACACTTATCAGAGTTACACAGATTACACATCATATACTAGACAGTTATAAACATCTGTCTAGTTATTACAACTCAATACAAAACAAAGATCTAAACAAGATCAACACAGCGGAAACTACTATCTATATCTACAACGCTGAAGCCTCCTGCTCCATTGCTCCTCTACAATTCGTCAAGGCTAACCTGAATCCCTTGGCTACTCGTAAAAAAATTTGAGTACCCAAGAGTTTATAAAACAGAAATAAACAACTTGGGTCAGACATGGGTCTGGTGTGAGTAACAGGTTAAACTTGTTTAACTTCAAAACCTTTTGAAAGAAAAAGTATCACGTAAGACTTCCCACACATAAACATGGGTAAGTTTTTACCTTACGCTAACCAAAACATTTGATAGGAAATCTGATTTTATTATAATAGGGTCTAGGGTTTTCAAGTAAAATATAGAAATAGCTGAAATGCTTACATCTCACATTCCAACATAGTTGGGCACATCTAATACGTACGGCACTTATTGGAGTTTGGATTCCATACAATGGCAGGGCTACTGGGGTACCGCCCGTCACAGTACGTGGCCTAGATCACCGTACCGAGGATCACTCCCAATCCCCTGCAACACAAGGTCGGAACATCCCTTACTGGATAATTCCCGCACAAGATACCTCACGGTTGGGATCAGCAACCGCACCACTAAGTCGAAAATAGAAAGGGACATCTAGACAGAGGTAACCTTGTCCTACTTGGGTGCTACCCACTAACCTTGCTGCACCTCCCCTGTTTTAGCCATTCCCGGTTTGTGAGGCTTGAGGTCACGATTACCTTAGAAAAGAACACATCTATCTTAGAATGCTCATCGTCCACCTGACGATGTGCTGAAAGCATTCAATCCATACAAGTCCGTTCCGGGTTCGAACGAAACCGAAGGCATTATCTCGTTACACTCGTTTTGGAATCACCCTCAGAGTTAACGACAATAACCCTTGCACTCTGAATCTTCATCTTCACTTGATTCACGACCTATCGTTAATTTGGATCGATGTGGTATTCGGGTCTCCAGACCTGGAAATCCGGTATACGGAAACCCGATCCCGGTCTCATCGAAATCCAAAGCGTATCTTTTAAGGCCAAGTTGTTTTAAAGGTTAAAACAATTTAATTCATTATCTTTATTCACAAAGAAAGATAATTCAACAGATAATCAACATTATCAGATAATCCATACAATTCAACTAACATCCATATCATACATCATATATCTCATCAGAGATATCAATCAATGTCAAGTATCCAATACTAACACCCATTCATAAGTAATGATTTATATCATCTTAAATTAATTTAAATTGAATTAAATTAATTACTTCATTTTATAAATCCATCTTACTTAACCATTAATTACAATCAATTAATTAATTATCTTCTAATAATTCATTTCAGTTAATCATCTTTGATTAATTATCTTTTAATTACATCCAAGTAATTTATCCTCAATTAATTACTTAAATTAATTATTCTTAACCACTTATAGTAATTAACCTTTAATTACTTCATTAATTAATTTACTAAAATTAATTAACTTAATCAACTATAATTAATTACATTAATCCTTAATTAATTACATTGATTAATTACTTCATTTATTAATTATTACTTAATTAATCAATCTTAATTACATCATTAATTATATTAATTAATGATCCTTAATTACAACTTAATTATTAATTACTTAATTAAATTAATTTCATTAAGTAATTAACCTTTATTTAAACAACATTTATTAATCACTCTTGATTAATCTCATCTAGTAATTAACTCCCCTTAATTACTTTCATTAACTAAATTAATTACTTCCTTAATTAATTTCTTAATTAATCCCTTGTTTAATTATTCAAAGTAATTAACTCAAATTACTTCTATTAATAAAATCATTATGCAACTAATTACTTCCAGTAATTATCTTATTATTTACTTCTCTAAATAATCTTACCTTAATAATTACATTAAGTAGTTATTTATCAAATCAACTCTTGATTATTCTAAATTAATTAAACTTAATTAATTAACTTAACTAATCAAATTAACTTCAATTAATTACAATAAGTAATTAATTCTTAATTACTTCCATTAAGTAATTACATTTAAACAATTTTCACAAATGATTATCTTTAAATTAATTAATCTAATTAATTATTAAAATTAATCACATTAATTTATTATTAAATAATCTCAAATTAATGACCTTCATCAACTATTAACAACTCTTTAATTATTTTTCTTAAGTAATTAACTTAGATTAACCATTATTAATTTCAAATTTATAAATCTTAATAACCAATTAATTAATCTCTAATTATTTAATTAATTAAGTGTTAACCATAACTTAATTAATCTTTAATTACTTTATTAATTAATTCTTAATCATTAATTAATATTCTAATTTATAATCCTTAATTACAAATTAATGATCCCAAATCTTTTAATAAATTAAATTAATTATCCATATTAATTTACCTTATTAATTTAATTCATCATAAATCATTAAGTCTTTGGAAAAACATTTCCTTATTAATGATAATTATCATCCAAAACACATTTGAAAACATTTAACTTTCAAATTTACCTTTAAATTCCATTTCAAATATAAGATTTAAAATGAATAAAAATTTAACCTTAACAAAATTTAAAAATCCATTTACAAACTCTTAAAATCATATGGTGAAGAAATACTAATCTTATAAAAGAACTTAAGAATTTAAATCAATTTACTTTTAAATTCTACCCATTTAATATCCAAAACAATTAAAGTTATTTAAACAATTTAATTTAAAAACTTTCTTTTATTTCAAATCTGAGATATAGTTTTAAATTTGATTCCAGATTAACTCAGATTTAAACTTACTTACAATTTAAACTTCATTTTTAAATTCAACTAACTAAACAATTTAAGGTTGTCCAAATATTTTAAATTTTAAAAACTTATTTTATTTTTGAACTGAGATTCAATTTAATACTTGAATCAGATTTAAATTTAAATTTAAAACTTGTTTAAACCTTTACTTAATCATTTAAATTCAGTTTTAAATTTTTAAAACAGAGCAGTTTTTAAAATCTGGAACCCAGAATTTTACCCGAGCCCACTCTAGAATACTTCGAGTCGCATCCTAAATTACTTCAAGTCTCACACGCCAGAAACTCGAGAACTCGAGACCTCTTCATTTTCCAAACCACTGACACTAGACTAAGTTGTGCACATGCACATCGATCGCCAGAGCTCCGATCATCACCGAGTATCCCCACATAACGACGAACGACCACAGACCAAACTACGACCATCACCTCTTCGTTTAAAACGCGAAATCGAAATCGAGCCTAAAAACCAAAACTGGAACACAGACTACACTTCCAAAACCTGGCAACAACCCCTCGTGCTCGAGATTCCGACCACCTGACAACCAACCTCTCCGGCCTCGCCTTCATCCACGACCAAACTACCAATTCCCAAAATCTTGAATCACTCGAACTATTAGATATACCACAGTGATCAAATTAACAAGACTCGTTTAAACTAGGGTTCTAGCAAATAATCCACTACTGCTACCTTAATCTTGAATTAAACACTTTCCAGATAATTTTCCTACCATCACCATTCATTCCTCTATCATTTTTGAAGAATACAACATTTCAAACCATAGAGATCAACAGAACTACCCAAAAATCCATTTTTAACTTAAACCAGAACTGCACCTTTATTTCCAAATTAAAAATTATGATATTAATGCTAAAAATCATATTATAACTTATCTATTCAATTTATAAACCTGAAGTTATAAATTACAAAGTTTGAATTTTTACTTTTATATAACATTGCTCTGTTGTTTTAGTTTACAGAGATACTCAGACTAAATTTTGACTTAATTAAATCTTTTTAATCTTTAGTTTACTATGAAACAACTAATTTTATTTAAACCTTAGATCTACATTTAAAACTAGATCATGGGATATGATTTATATTAAAACAGTAGCCTGGAATTCAAGATAACAGGGTCATACTGATACCAACAACATACACATCTATATACATGCAGAATCAACTATAAACATCCACATCAAAACAATATTTATCACAGAATTAAGCATGCATCATAATTACCTAAGTTAATTTAAGTAAAAATGTTACTCACTTGATTAAAGATGAAACAGAGGCAGACTTAAGCTTTGAAATAGCTTGGAACTCTAAACTTTAATTACTGGAAAATGATTTGATCTTTTAAAACTTGAAACTGAAATGCTTTAAATCCCCAGAAGCTTTGCATGCTACTGAAGCTTGGTTACAGACAGTCTTGAAGAACAACTGCAGGCTTCCAGATTTGAAGAATGAATGCAGACTGGCTTGAGTTGTTTCCAGATTGCAATGAATGCAACAGGGCTTTTGAGATGATTACAGATCTTTGATTTGAAAATGAGATTATAGAGATTGATTTTGGTTTGAGGCATTAGATTACTGATTTGTTTCAGATTTGTTTAGAGAAAGAGGTTTTGGGGAATATGGATTACTGATTTGTTTCAGATTTGTTTAGAGAAAGAGGTTTTTAGTTATCTTGTTTTGAAAAGGAGAAATAGAAAGAATGAAATGAAGATATGCAAATGTTCATGTGTAAGTAAATTTATTATTTATAAAAATAAAAGAAAAAATGAAAATAAATAAGGACACTTGTCCTATACATTTGTTTATTTAATTACACATATTTTACAAAGCTTTAGATAAATGACACATGTCTTATAAGTAATTACTCATATTTATATTTATTTTAAAAGTAAATAAAAAGCCTTTTTCTTATTTATCTAAACACTTATCTATATATATTACTTTTTAAAGAGAAACAAAAGCTAATTATATTATAAATAAAAGTTTATACAAATATTATAAAATCCAAAACAATTTAAATATATATTCTTTTGAATTTCAAAACTTTAAATTCAAGTTTAAATAAAATTAAATCCTAAGTTTCAATTTAAAAGTTAAGTTATATATATTTACATACACTATTTATTCCATTTAAAATAACAATTCCTATTAGCATTAAAATTCATACATATTAAAAATAATACATTATACTTGTTATTTGAAAATAACATATTTTATAATTTAAACAAGAGATTATATTATCAAGAAATATTTAAAAGAAATAAAACAAACCAATTTTGTAAATCTTATTTATTTAAACTTAAGTAAAATATATCTTAACCAATTAAAATATTTACTTAAAGTAATTTAAAACTATAAGATTATTTAATTAAATAACTTTGAAAAGTCATATTAAATTAAATCTAAATTTCCAATTTTCCCAAAGCTTCTATTTACAATATATACAAATAAATATGTATATATTCAAATAGAAAATATCTTATTAACTTTTTAAAAGATAAAATCATCCATTAATACTAATTTAATCAGATTATTAAATTAAATTCAAATTTTATTATCAAAGATCATCAATATCAATTTAATTATTTAACAGATTATTAAATTGATATTGTTAAAATTTCCGGGATATTACATTCCTCCCCCCTTAAAATAATTTCGTCCCCGAAATTTAAACAAAGGTAATTTAATAATCTTATTAAAGATTTTAATTCAAAACACAAGCATCTACTATCATCCATATGCTAGCAATCATAGCAACCAAATCATCCAATCAAACAATTTAACTATCTAGACTAAATTCTAGATAAAATTCCTCGAGTTTCCCCAAGTATATATATATACCGGGATACTCGTTCTACAAACAATCTAAACTACTAAGCTATAGATCTCCTACTCATTTAGATCTACAGAACTAAACAGAATATCAGACTACAGACGAGTCTGACTCAACTACCAAACTTCCTGAACTGCAGATTCTAAA
The DNA here is from genome assembly GCA_030737815.1 of Allium fistulosum. Classification (NCBI taxonomy): domain Eukaryota; kingdom Viridiplantae; phylum Streptophyta; class Magnoliopsida; order Asparagales; family Amaryllidaceae; genus Allium; species Allium fistulosum. The sequence goes on from CM060901.1 coordinate 725,506,375, forward strand.
ACCAGAGATAGATCAAATACGTACTTCCTCAGAGATACGTAAAACACAATGAATTCCAATTATCCAAACTGGCAATTCAACCAAGTAGACCAATTACTTATCCAAATCAGAACACAGACGAGATCCAAACATAACTCTACTTCACAACATCAGTAGATTCCAAACTTACTTCTCCCATCCAGAGATACACTCCAAACTGCTTCGCTGCTCAACTTTGATCTGAAGTAGGACACAAGCACAGACTGGACAACTCATTCCAGAAATAAGGTTCACTGATCCATAAAGAAAACTCAGATACTCCATCAAAACTTGAGCTGTTTCACCAACTCCATCTCTAGGAAACATCCTTCCACTAGACTGAACCGCCGGTATCACTCCTGGAATCCAATCGATAAGAAAACTCAACCTTCAGATGCGGACAAACTTCTGACTTCTCTGAAGACATCCAAAAAAATTCTGACAACCCAAGAGAACACTCAGCAATCGCAAGTCACTTTTGCGATCAACCCATCCTAATCCCAAACAGACTGTTCTCTCTTTACCAATCAGAACAGCTTACACTTATTTATCCAATTTATCGAAGAAATGGATCCACTCTGCTGCTTCTGAACTTCACTTCCAGAAAAACTGCTCATCCAGAAAACTTCCTGCCATCACAGAATACTCCGAGCTGCACTGCTGACACTGATGCTCTTATCCAAAGCTCTTCGAGAAACTCGGACTCCAAACCAAAGCAGAAACACCATGCTGAACTCAGCCACAACACCGAAGCATACACACTTCCTTAATCTTGTTCCAAAGAAAACATCTTCAGGAACATCCATCGTCATTGTATCTCATCATACAGCTACTATTACCTGAGGTATCAAGGTACCATCACTCACTTCTGTCTCATCGACAGATCTAACTCTACCCATTCCAACTTCAAAGATAAACTCCGAACCATAACAGTTTCCTTCGGAGATCGATGAAATCCTTCACCACAGCAAAGCTTACTCGAGACAGTATTAGGTCTACAGTCTCGACAGATACACTTCCAACCTCAACATTTAAATTCCAACCATTGGTAGTCGTGTTTCACACACCACCACCCTATCTACCTTTATATCCTATATTGGAAAACCCGAACAGGTAACCCAACAAATAGGTAGAAATATATATATTTAAAATGATACTTTTTATATAGAAATTATTTATGGGTAAAATTATTTCATTTACCTCTTTAAAACAATATTGTGTCCGTTGGCCTGGTTCAAGTGTTTAGAGATCCCTATCAATAACGTTAGCTACTCGTATTGACCAGAATCCATATACCACTCAACCGATCAATTAACACAATATAAAACCATTTTATATAACTAACAAATACGCGCTCTCATATATATATATATACACTCGGACTCAAACAGGTTGCTACAAATCCTATTTCTAATGAACAATCCTTCCGAACCTAGGTATTCACTCAACCTAGTGTTCTGATATTCACTTAATCAATAGCTTAGGTATTCGCTCAACCTATGCTCTGATACCAAATGTAACGACCACGACTTTCTCTCCATAGAAAGTCGCATCGTTAATAAGAAAGAAAGGGATAGAAAATAGAAAAGAAGAAGAAGAGAAAAGAAACAAACACAATACTCACAGCGGAAACGAACAAAATATAATATATCACATAACTATTACATAGTATCATATACAACACTTATCAGAGTTACACAGATTACACATCATATACTAGACAGTTATAAACATCTGTCTAGTTATTACAACTCAATACAAAACAAAGATCTAAACAAGATCAACACAGCGGAAACTACTATCTATATCTACAACGCTGAAGCCTCCTGCTCCATTGCTCCTCTACAATTCGTCAAGGCTAACCTGAATCCCTTGGCTACTCGTAAAAAAATTTGAGTACCCAAGAGTTTATAAAACAGAAATAAACAACTTGGGTCAGACATGGGTCTGGTGTGAGTAACAGGTTAAACTTGTTTAACTTCAAAACCTTTTGAAAGAAAAAGTATCACGTAAGACTTCCCACACATAAACATGGGTAAGTTTTTACCTTACGCTAACCAAAACATTTGATAGGAAATCTGATTTTATTATAATAGGGTCTAGGGTTTTCAAGTAAAATATAGAAATAGCTGAAATGCTTACATCTCACATTCCAACATAGTTGGGCACATCTAATACGTACGGCACTTATTGGAGTTTGGATTCCATACAATGGCAGGGCTACTGGGGTACCGCCCGTCACAGTACGCGGCCTAGATCACCGTACCGAGGATCACTCCCAATCCCCTGCAACACAAGGTCGGAACATCCCTTACTGGATAATTCCCGCACAAGATACCTCACGGTTGGGATCAGCAACCGCACCACTAAGTCGAAAATAGAAAGGGACATCTAGACAGAGGTAACCTTGTCCTACTTGGGTGCTACCCACTAACCTTGCTGCACCTCCCCTGTTTTAGCCATTCCCGGTTTGTGAGGCTTGAGGTCACGATTACCTTAGAAAAGAACACATCTATCTTAGAATGCTCATCGTCCACCTGACGATGTGCTGAAAGCATTCAATCCATACAAGTCCGTTCCGGGTTCGAACGAAACCGAAGGCATTATCTCGTTACACTCGTTTTGGAATCACCCTCAGAGTTAACGACAATAACCCTTGCACTCTGAATCTTCATCTTCACTTGATTCACGACCTATCGTTAATTTGGATCGATGTGGTATTCGGGTCTCCAGACCTGGAAATCCGGTATACGGAAACCCGATCCCGGTCTCATCGAAATCCAAAGCGTATCTTTTAAGGCCAAGTTGTTTTAAAGGTTAAAACAATTTAATTCATTATCTTTATTCACAAAGAAAGATAATTCAACAGATAATCAACATTATCAGATAATCCATACAATTCAACTAACATCCATATCATACAGCATATATCTCATCAGAGATATCAATCAATGTCAAGTATCCAATACTAACACCCATTCATAAGTAATGATTTATATCATCTTAAATTAATTTAAATTGAATTAAATTAATTACTTCATTTTATAAATCCATCTTACTTAACCATTAATTACAATCAATTAATTAATTATCTTCTAATAATTCATTTCAATTAATCATCTTTGATTAATTATCTTTTAATTACATCCAAGTAATTTATCCTCAATTAATTACTTAAATTAATTATTCTTAACCACTTATAGTAATTAACCTTTAATTACTTCATTAATTAATTTACTAAAATTAATTAACTTAATCAACTATAATTAATTACATTAATCCTTAATTAATTACATTGATTAATTACTTCATTTATTAATTATTACTTAATTAATCAATCTTAATTACATCATTAATTATATTAATTAATGATCCTGAATTACAACTTAATTATTAATTACTTAATTAAATTAATTTCATTAAGTAATTAACCTTTATTTAAACAACATTTATTAATCACTCTTGATTAATCTCATCTAGTAATTAACTCCCCTTAATTACTTTCATTAACTAAATTAATTACTTCCTTAATTAATTTCTTAATTAATCCCTTGTTTAATTATTCAAAGTAATTAACTCAAATTACTTCTATTAATAAAATCATTATGCAACTAATCACTTCCAGTAATTATCTTATTATTTACTTCTCTAAATAATCTTACCTTAATAATTACATTAAGTAGTTATTTATCAAATCAACTGTTGATTATTCTAAATTAATTAAACTTAATTAATTAACTTAACTAATCAAATTAACTTCAATTAATTACAATAAGTAATTAATTCTTAATTACTTCCATTAAGTAATTACATTTAAACAATTTTCACAAATGATTATCTTTAAATTAATTAATCTAATTAATTATTAAAATTAATCACATTAATTTATTATTAAATAATCTCAAATTAATGACCTTCATCAACTATTAACAACTCTTTAATTATTTTTCTTAAGTAATTAACTTAGATTAACCATTATTAATTTCAAATTTATAAATCTTAATAACCAATTAATTAATCTCTAATTATTTAATTAATTAAGTGTTAACCATAACTTAATTAATCTTTAATTACTTTATTAATTAATTCTTAATCATTAATTAATATTCTAATTTATAATCCTTAATTACAAATTAATGATCCCAAATCTTTTAATAAATTAAATTAATTATCCATATTAATTTACCTTATTAATTTAATTCATCATAAATCATTAAGTCTTTGGAAAAACATTTCCTTATTAATGATAATTATCATCCAAAACACATTTGAAAACATTTAACTTCCAAATTTACCTTTAAATTCCATTTCAAATATAAGATTTAAAATGAATAAAAATTTAACCTTAACAAAATTTAAAAATCCATTTACAAACTCTTAAAATCATATGGTGAAGAAATACTAATCTTATAAAAGAACTTAAGAATTTAAATCAATTTACTTTTAAATTCTACCCATTTAATATCCAAAACAATTAAAGTTATTTAAACAATTTAATTTAAAAACTTTCTTTTATTTCAAATCTGAGATATAGTTTTAAATTTGATTCCAGATTAACTCAGATTTAAACTTACTTACAATTTAAACTTCATTTTTAAATTCAACTAACTAAACAATTTAAGGTTGTCCAAATATTTTAAATTTTAAAAACTTATTTTATTTTTGAACTGAGATTCAATTTAATACTTGAATCAGATTTAAATTTAAATTTAAAACTTGTTTAAACCTTTACTTAATCATTTAAATTCAGTTTTAAATTTTTAAAACAGAGCAGTTTTTAAAATCTGGAACCCAGAATTTTACCCGAGCCCACTCTAGAATACTTCGAGTCGCATCCTAAATTACTTCGAGTCTCACACGCCAGAAACTCGAGAACTCGAGACCTCTTCATTTTCCAAACCACTGACACTAGACTAAGTTGTGCACATGCACATCGATCGCCAGAGCTCCGATCATCACCGAGTATCCCCACATAACGACGAACGACCACAGACCAAACTACGACCATCACCTCTTCGTTTAAAACGCGAAATCGAAATCGAGCCTAAAAACCAAAACTGGAACACAGACTACACTTCCAAAACCTGGCAACAACCCCTCGTGCTCGAGATTCCGACCACCTGACAACCAACCTCTCCGGCCTCGCCTTCATCCACGACCAAACTACCAATTCCCAAAATCTTGAATCACTCGAACTATTAGATATACCACAGTGATCAAATTAACAAGACTCGTTAAAACTAGGGTTCTAGCAAATAATCCACTACTGCTACCTTAATCTTGAATTAAACACTTTCCAGATAATTTTCCTACCATCACCATTCATTCCTCTATCATTTTTGAAGAATACAACATTTCAAACCATAGAGATCAACAGAACTACCCAAAAATCCATTTTTAACTTAAACCAGAACTGCACCTTTATTTCCAAATTAAAAATTATGATATTAATGCTAAAAATCATATTATAACTTATCTATTCAATTTATAAACCTGAAGTTATAAATTACAAAGTTTGAATTTTTACTTTTATATAACATTGCTCTGTTGTTTTAGTTTACAGAGATACTCAGACTAAATTTTGACTTAATTAAATCTTTTTAATCTTTAGTTTACTATGAAACAACTAATTTTATTTAAACCTTAGATCTACATTTAAAACTAGATCATGGGATATGATTTATATTAAAACAGTAGCCTGGAATTCAAGATAACAGGGTCATACTGATACCAACAACATACACATCTATATACATGCAGAATCAACTATAAACATCCACATCAAAACAATATTTATCACAGAATTAAGCATGCATCATAATTACCTAAGTTAATTTAAGTAAAAATGTTACTCACTTGATTAAAGATGAAACAGAGGCAGACTTAAGCTTTGAAATAGCTTGGAACTCTAAACTTTAATTACTGGAAAATGATTTGATCTTTTAAAACTTGAAACTGAAATGCTTTAAATCCCCAGAAGCTTTGCATGCTACTGAAGCTTGGTTACAGACAGTCTTGAAGAACAACTGCAGGCTTCCAGATTTGAAGAATGAATGCAGACTGGCTTGAGTTGTTTCCAGATTGCAATGAATGCAACAGGGCTTTTGAGATGATTACAGATCTTTGATTTGAAAATGAGATTATAGAGATTGATTTTGGTTTGAGGCATTAGATTACTGATTTGTTTCAGATTTGTTTAGAGAAAGAGGTTTTGGGGAATATGGATTACTGATTTGTTTCAGATTTGTTTAGAGAAAGAGGTTTTTAGTTATCTTGTTTTGAAAAGGAGAAATAGAAAGAATGAAATGAAGATATGCAAATGTTCATGTGTAAGTAAATTTATTATTTATAAAAATAAAAGAAAAAATGAAAATAAATAAGGACACTTGTCCTATACATTTGTTTATTTAATTACACATGTTTTACAAAGCTTTAGATAAATGACACATGTCTTATAAGTAATTACTCATATTTATATTTATTTTAAAAGTAAATAAAAAGCCTTTTTCTTATTTATCTAAACACTTATCTATATATATTACTTTTTAAAGAGAAACAAAAGCTAATTATATTATAAATAAAAGTTTATACAAATATTATAAAATCCAAAACAATTTAAATATATATTCTTTTGAATTTCAAAACTTTAAATTCAAGTTTAAATAAAATTAAATCCTAAGTTTCAATTTAAAAGTTAAGTTATATATATTTACATACACTATTTATTCCATTTAAAATAACAATTCCTATTAGCATTAAAATTCATACATATTAAAAATAATACATTATACTTGTTATTTGAAAATAACATATTTTATAATTTAAACAAGAGATTATATTATCAAGAAATATTTAAAAGAAATAAAACAAACCAATTTTGTAAATCTTATTTATTTAAACTTAAGTAAAATATATCTTAACCAATTAAAATATTTACTTAAAGTAATTTAAAACTATAAGATTATTTATTTAAATAACTTTGAAAAGTCATATTAAATTAAATCTAAATTTCCAATTTTCCCAAAGCTTCTATTTACAATATATACAAATAAATATGTATATATTCAAATAGAAAATATCTTATTAACTTTTTAAAAGATAAAATCATCAATTAATACTAATTTAATCAGATTATTAAATTAAATTCAAATTTTATTATCAAAGATCATCAATATCAATTTAATTATTTAACAGATTATTAAATTGATATTGTTAAAATTTCCGGGATATTACAATTTCTTTAAAAATAGTGTAAACTGTGCACTGATAACCAGGTCAGTCGAATGACCAAAAATGACCAGTCGACTGAACCTGTTTAGTTGCACAGATATACTCTGTTTTACATAGTTTTGAATACTCAATCGACTGGTCGATTTTGATCGGTCGACAGAACGATTCTAACAGCCATTTTTTCTAAAAAGACACTTCCATTTGCGAAGAGTTACGATCCAAATTGAAGAGATATGGCTACATCTTTTGATCAAAACTCTTCGTGAATAGTTGTAGCTGTTTGTCTACTATATAAACACTTCAAAGTCATTTTCCAAATTACCGAATTTCATTTTTCTTTCTAATCATACTCTCTACTTTCTATCCCTGCATTCTAAAAGCAATCACAATCTTTATATTGCTTGAATCTTTGAACTAATCAATATATTCTTTGAATCTAAGCAATATCTTCCTTTCATATCTTCACACACACACACAATATATACTTGAGGATTTGATTATAGGAAGTTTGTATACTTAAAGACATATCAGTGTTATTCAGAACACAATTGTCAACTATTTTCTTATACCAGTAAAAGTCCTGTTCGGTTTTTCAGGCGGTAAAAGTCCTCTTTCGGCTGTTAGAGGCGGAAATATCCTGTTCGGCTGCTCAGGTGTTGTATACCTATTCCTCCAGGTTAAGTGATGGGTTATTGAGTTGAAATTCCAGAAGGAAGTCTGGGACTGGATGTAGAACGGGAAGTTCGAACCAGTATAAAAACTCCCAGTGTGCTTATTCTTATTTGCTTTATTATTATTATCTGTTTCCACATTTAGATTATAATATATTCCATATTACACGATCCTAAGTGATAACTAGCCACACAGTAGTCACTTTCATTTGGTATCAGAGCAAGGACATCCTATAAACGTAACACAGTTATTTGATAATTTTTTTTGTAATATGGATAGTAACACAAATACTAGCATTAACATTAACTCTAGTTTTACTGAAGGTCAGTCAACTGCTCGACCACCACTATTTAATGGCCTTAACTATAATTATTGGTCAACTAGAATGAGAATATATATGCAAGCTAATGGTTTTGAAACATGGAATATTACCCAAAAGGAGTATACCATGCCAACAGAAGATTTTTCAACTTGGACTACTGCACAAAAAACTAATGCTACTTCAAATGCTAAAGCTATGAACATGATATTTTGTGCATTGGATAAAAATGAGTTTAATAGGGTCAGTATGTGTACAACTGCTTATGAGATATGGAGAACTCTAAAAATAACTCATGAAGGAACTAGCAAAGTCAAACAAAGCAAAATATCTATGTTGAAAAATCAGTTCCAAACTTTTAAAATGAAACAAAACGAAACTATAAATGACATGTACTCTAGATTTCAAGATATATATCACTCACTATTGGCACTAGGAGAAAAAATTTCTGACTTTGATATAGTATCAAATATCCTAAACTCTTTAACGGATGAATGGGAAAGAAAGGTCTTAGCTATTGAAGAAGCAAACGATCTTTCCACTATGAAACCAGAAGAGTTAATAAGAAATCTAATGTCATATGAAGTTAATTTGCAGGCAAAGAAAGTTCAAGCACAGGATAAAAAGAATCTAGCATTTCAAGCAAAAAAAGATGATTCTTATTGAGATGAAGAGGATATGTCACTTATTGCTAAAAATTTCAAAAAGTATTTGAAATTCAGAAAGAATAACAAGTTCAAGAGTTACAAAATTAACTCTAACAACAATAGCAATAAACCATCATCTTCTGTCATGGAATGTTATGAATGTCATAAAAAGGGTCATATGGAGAAAGATTGTCCAGCGAAAAAGAAAAATAAATTCAAGAAGGAAAAATTCAAGAAGAAAGCATTTTCAGTAACATGGGATGATTCAGATTCTTCTTCATCATCAGAGGGTGACAGTGACGGTGACACAGAACAAGAAAATGTATGCTTCATGGCTACAAGTGATGATGTAAGTGAACTACATTTTGAAGATTTGGTTGAAATTAATTCAGAACTAGTGGAATTTGTAAAACAAACTAAAAAGCAAAAAAAGGAGTTACAAGGAAAATTAAATATATCTGAATTAGAAATTAGTATGCTAAGAGATGAAAAGAAAATTCTAGAAGAAGAACTTGAAATATCTCAAGAATCTAATTCTAATTTAACATCTCAACTTTCTATGATAACTCAGGAATTAGAATTTCAAAATAATAAAAATGATGATTTATCAGCAGAAATTAATGATTTAAAATCTAACACTAAAGAATTAGAGTTAGTAAAATCTAGTCTCCAAACTAAGTTAGAATATATTAATAAAAATATTTCTAACTTTAATAAAGGACGAGAAAATCTTTCCACAATAATAGAAAATTCTCAGTCTACTTCAAATAAAATGGGACTAGGATATAAGATAATGAAAATCCAAAGAAATCTGGAAAGTTTAAAAATAAGTTTAAAAACAAAATTAAGAAAGATATTAAGAAAATAGTTTCGAATAATCTTAAAATTATTAAGATATGGATTCCTAAAACAAATAACAATTTAATTAGGAATAGACATATCAAAACATTTATGGAAACTGTTCATAAAAATGAGAATTATATTTATAAAGGGAATTCTGAACCCGCTTGGGTTTGGTTTCCTAATACCTAACTCTTAGGACCCTAAAAAGAAAAGTGGGTACCAACTTAATCCTTATTTTTTGCAGGTACCACTTAAAAAGAGAGGAAAATGGATTTCAGACAGCGGTTGCTCGAAACACATGACTGGTAATAAGGACATGTTAACTAACATTGTCTACTCAAATGTAGGATCGGTCACTTTTGGAGACTATTCAAAAGGATATATCATTGGCAAAGGTGATGTGAGCAATAACGGTATCTCTAACTTACCTCTCATTTTTTATTTTTTATTAGTTAAAAATTTAAAACATAATTTATTGAGCATAAGTCAATTATGTGATAAAGGTTTTAATATATCTTTTTCAGAAAATAAATGTAATATTTCTGATAAAAACCAAAATTTAATTTTTGAAGGTATAAGAGATAGAAATATTTATATTTTAAATATGAATGTAAATCATAACACAAACATGTGTTTAGTAGCTACAGAAAATGATTCTTGGCTATGGCATAAAAGATTTTGTCATATAAATATTAATACTATTAATAAAATAGCTAAAAATAAACTTGTTAAAGGACTACCTGATATGAAATTCAAAGTTGATAACATTTGTGATGCATGTCAGTTAGGAAAATTAACAAAATCTTCTTTTAAATCTAAGAAAATCATATCTACAACACAACCACTTGAACTACTATATATGGACCTTTTTGGACCTACTCAAGTTCAATCTATTAATCACAATAGATATGTGTTTGTTATTGTAGATGATTTTTCAAGATATACATGGACTATTTTCATGAAACATAAAAGTGATACTTTTGAGAATTTTAAATTTTTTGTAAAAAGAATTCAAAATATAAAGAATTTAAAAGTTAAAAATATTAGAAGTGATCATGGAGGTGAATTTGAAAATGAAGCTTTTGAACATTTTTGTAACAAGAAAGGAATTAATCATAAATTTTCTTTTCCTAGAACACCACAACAAAACAGAGTTGTAGAAAGGAAAAACAGAACATTACAAGAATATGCAAGAACTTTATTAAATGGAAGCACTCTACCTAAGCATTTCTGGGCAGAAGCTGTTGCAACTGCTTGTTATGTTTTGAATCGTGTTTCTATTCGATCGTTAACAAAACACACCCCATATGAACTTTTAAATGGTAGAAAACCTAATATATCTTATTTTAAAGTATTTGGTTCAAAATGATTTATACTTAACACTAAAGATCAGCTTGGGAAATTCGATCCAAAATCCGATGAAGGAATATTCATAGGATATTCGGAAAGAAGCAAAGCTTATCGAGTTTTTAATAAAAGAACTAAAATAATCGAAGAAACTCTTCATGTTTCATTCGATGAAAATGTCAAAATTTCTTCTAATATTACAAACTTGGAAAATAATTTTAATAAAATCATAACAAAAAATTCAGAAGATGATGATATTATTTTTCAAAATAATAACATTAATAATATTAGAGAAGATGAAAACATTTTTCATAATGAAAATCCTGTAAGCTCTCCTCTAAGAATTCTTAAAGATCACCCTGTTCAAAATATAATTGGAGAAGTAAATTCAAATGTAAGAACAAGACATCAATTAAATCAAATTGTCCATATAGCTTTTCTCTCTAATATAGAACCTAAAAATATTAAGGAAGCCTCCACTGATGACTATTGGATTATAGCTATGCAAGAAGAGTTAAACCAATTTGAAAGAAACGAAGTTTGGGAATTAGTTCCTAGACCAATTGTTCACTCCGTCATTGGTACAAAATGGGTTTTCAAAAACAAAGCTGATGAACTAGGTAATATAACTAGAAATAAAGCTAGATTAGTAGCACAGGGATATAATCAAGAAGAGGGAATAGACTATGAAGAAACGTTTGCTCCTGTCGCGAGATTAGAAGCTATACGTATTCTATTGGCCTTTGCATGTTTTCATAACTTTAAATTATATCAAATGGATGTTAAAAGGGCTTTTTTAAATGGATACATAAAAGAAAATGTCTATGTTGAACAACCTCCTCTTTTCGCTCATGAAAAATTTCCAGACCATGTTTATAAACTTAAGAAAGCCTTATACGGTTTGAAACAGGCACCCCATGCTTGGTACGACCGACTTAAGAGTTATCTAATAGACTCTGGTTGATCAAACTTTATTTATTAAGAAATCTAATCAAGATATTTTAATTATACGAATATATGTTGATGATATTATATTTGGTTCAACTAATGAAAAACTATGTCAGGAACTTTCGACTATCATGACAAGTGAATTTGAAATGTCACATATGGGAGAACTATCATGTTTTCTTGGTCTTCAAATCAAGAAATATAAAGATGGTATTTTTATTAATCAAGAAAAGTATTGTAATAATCTAATTAAACGTTTTGGTATGGAACACACTTCTGCCAAGCCAACTCCTATGAGTACAACTATACATCTCGATAGAGATGAAAATGGTAAGAGTGTCGATCAGAAACTATATCGTAGCATGATTGGATCATTACTTTACTTAACTGCAAGTTGATCTGATATTATGATGAGCATTTGCTTATGTGCTCGATTTCTAGCAAATCCTAAAGAATCACATATGCGAGCAGCAAAACGTATAATTCGTTATCTTAGTAAGACCAACGATTTAGGACTATTTTATCCAAAAGAATGTCCTTTTGAATTAGTATCCTATAGTGATGCTGATTTTGGAGGAAGTCGGACAGATCGAAAAAGTATAAGTGGAACTTGTCATTTCATCGGACGAACCTTAGTACCTTGGTTCAGCAAGAAACAAAATTGTGTTTCACTATCGACATGTGAAGCAGAATATATATCTGCAGCTTTAGCATGTGCTCAAGTAATCTACATGCAACAAACACTGCAAGATTTTGATATAAAATTAAGTAAATCTATAATATATTGTGATAACACCAGTGCGATAAATTTATCTAAAAATCCTGTCAATCATTCACGAACTAAACATATTGACATTCGTCATCATATTCTTCGTGATAATATTGAGAAGGATATAGTAAATTTAGAATTTGTAAATTCTAAAAATTAGTTAGTTGATATTTTCACTAAACCACTCAATGAGAATTGTTTTATAAAACTAAGAAGATAACTAGGTATAATTTCTTTAAAAGAATTATAATATTTCGATAATAATTTTTTTTGCTGGTACTTGAACTCAGCACCTCTACCTTGGAATTTCCATGTCTTTACCATTTCACTACTTGTTATTTCACAATTGAATTTATAATACATTTTTTTTACTTATTTCACTTTTCTCATAGATAATTCTCAACCATGAAAATTCTAATTATTTTTTTTTCTCCTCTAATTATTTTTCTGGTTATCCTTTATTCCATCCATTTATTACTATTTTTTTCATTATATATACTTGAAGAATGTCTGTTTATCTCTCCATCTCTTTTGCTTCCAACATATTTTTTTTCTTTAACAATGTCCTCCCAAGACAACTCCCTACATGGCTCTGCATATTCCTCTGTCGATTTCTCCTCACCTTCCTCTGGATCTTCAAATTTACCTACACCTACTCCACATCATGAACCGGCCAGATCATCCAACTATCATTCTGGTCATACTCCAGAAAAAAGAAGGCCCGCCGTTTTTTATTTTTTGGTTCTCCATTAACAAAAAAAAAGATTGATGATTTACATCATTATCACAGGGAATCAATAGCAATTCAGCGAGAAATATACTATGAACAAAAGCTAAATTCAAAACGGCTTAGCTTTCTGGAGCAAATTGGCTGGAAATTTTGCGGATCATCTTCATCCAATGTTCGTCAACCCACAATGTCTTCTTATCATCAGTGACCAAAACTTCCTCCTATGTCTCCAAATTCATGGGAGCATGGAAATCACTGGTCTCCATTAAGACCATACCAAGAAAACACTAAGGTTAAACCAGAAGATTGCAAGACTACGCATACATCCACTTCTTCTTCCTCTAACTAAGTTTTTATTTATTTATTTTTTGTTTATTTCAATTTCTGTTGTATGCTTCGTTGATTAATATATTGAATATATTAATATCTATTTTTTTACATTTGTGAAAGGACTGATAATGCTGCAAAATAACATTCAGTCGACTGGACGAACTAGGTCAGTCGACTGAATCTGGAAACAGAGAGTTTCGGGATATTGATCAGTCGACTGACCTAAAACGACCAGTCGACTGAATGACCAATCTGAACATAATACCTTCTGTTTCACCTACTTTTTTAACCCTTTTAACCTACCTTCTTCTTTTTAACTCTTCACTTTTACTTTCCCTCGTCAGAATTTTAAAACCCTAGCTCTCAAAATTTTCAAATTGCTTAACTCAATTATCATTTCAAATGGCTCCAAGACAACCTAAAAGATCTAGGCAAGCCTTAACCTCTTCCTCTGAGCCTATTAACACCCAAATAGCTCAATAGCTTTATGATGCCACAGCGACTCAAAGATGGAACAAAATGAAGGAAGCACGCTTTCTCGAAGGATCTTTTGTTGTGTTTATTGACTTCTCTACATACACAATTCAAGAGCTTGCTAGGAGAAGCCGTCTAAAGTCTCTTCTTGACCACAATCAGAATAATCTCAAAATTAATCATACAATGGTAAAACTCTTTTACGCCAACTTAAATTTGGGTCATCAAAATCCACGGAATCATGACAATTGTGTATGGAGTTTGGTTTATGGTCACCAAGTATTCTTATCATTAGATAGAATTGGACACATTCTTCACACACCAACAAATGGATTCCATTAGAAGATTTAAATGTTCCTATAGGCGAAAGAGATGAAGTAAGTCATAGGTTTTTGGAAGATGACATGACAGATTTAAAATCTATCGCTTTACGGCCTACAGATCGAATTATGCATCGAGCATTAATGCATACGATTCTTCCTCTTATTGGTTCTTATGAGCTTGTATATCCGGAGAATTATAGGGCTTTATACGCAATTTGGGTAGATGTTAAAATCAATTGGCCTAAACTTATTCTTGATGAATTCTTGTCTTTCAACCAAGGTCGAATGAACATCATCTACTATGGAGAGTATATTATGCGGCTACTTACGAACCTACAAATTCCTATTCCAGAATTCGATACCTCTACTACTAAAACCCTAAATAACCGCACAATTAGTCTGATGAAATTGCCTCCTAGACCTCTCACTATCATGTCTTTTCAAGATTGGCAATCAAGACCTCGTTAGCAAGCTACTACTCCACAGCAACAAAGAGATAACATTCGAACCCCAACCCCAACCCAAAGTACCCGAGAGTCCATTGATTTACTTGCACATAATCAAGTCATTTTGGATTCTCGCATCAAAAATCTAGACAAGAAGATCGACAAAAGTTTGACAAAATCAAAAGCTTTTTCGAGATTTTATGGGATGCGATCTCTTGTTCCTCCTCCACAACTGCGGACATTTCACATCGGGATCCGGGCAAACGTCCAGCACCTCGTTTTACTTGGTCTATATCCGAAGAACATACAAGTTCTGACACTAGTGGAAATGGGGGTGGCAGACAATTTGTTGAAAGTCCTTCAAGAGGCAAAGGACCAGTGCAAGTGGAAGAAGTAACAGATCAAACTCTGATGAGTAATGTTGTTATTTCCTGATTGGTGGTAGTAAGTTATTTTTAATTTCACAAACAATCTACTACTTTTATTTTTTATGAGCTTGTATAAATAGCTCGGTAAAATTTGAAACAATTTGTTTTTTGTGGTTGTTATTCTGTTAGTTCGCAATGATATAATTATTGGTTATTTGCTTTTTGTCGATGACAAAGGGGGATAAATTTGTATGACTAACAAATTCTTTGCAGGGTTAGATATGTCGCCAAATATTCAAGGGGAGATATATATAACTTCCGTTATTGTGACGACCCAGAATTTTTGATATTTGAATTTGGAATATTTAATTGATTTTAAATATTTGAAAGTTAGTTTAACTCTAATTCCAAATATCACTATTTATTTGGCAATTAAATTATTGAATTTAATAATTGGAAATTGGCTAAAATGGTGAACCTTGGTTTGTAAGCTTGTTAAAAATATTTTAAAGGCTTAGAAAATTCATATTGATAATACTGAAGGTAATAGAACTTTTAAAATTGAATTTGAAAGTGATTTGTTCAGTTTGGAATTTATATTGTTTAAATCGATATTTAAAAATAACCTTCCGAGGCACAGTCTCGGAATTCGACGAAACCAGTTCCATTGGATCCGTAATAGTGTATTATTATCGGATTTCAATTTTCGTAGTATTTGGATTGATCGTTTGGTTGAACGGTAGATAAACACACTGAGATTTATATCGAAAATTTAATATAATAACTGGGTTCCAAAAAGCTATCTTCTCCATACAATCGATACCCATCAAAGCCTAGGTTTATCGCTAAACCAAAAGGTCTGATACCACGCTGTGACGACCCGCAAATCTGTACCCTTTGAATCGACAATAAACCACACATGTCCGACCCAAAAAGCATAGAATGACGGAAAGTCATAAGAAAGAATAGAGAGGGTTGTCGAATCATGAGTTTTGATTCATGACAAAAAGCTTAAACAATCAAATTATGAGACTATACGATCAAGCGACAAAAAGAGAATGAGGTATGCAATTAAACTACAAAGGAGACAAGACTTCAAATCTAAGTATAGTATGTTTATTTATTGAAGTTTTAGTCATTAGATATAGGTTGAAATTGTTAAAATCTATCCTCAAGTAGTTTACACAAGATCAAAGTTGTTTTAAGATTCAATTTCTTTAAAAATAGTGTAAACTGTGCACTGACAACCAGGTTAGTCGACTGACCAAAAATGACCAGTCGACTGAACCTGTTCAGTTGCACAGATATACTCTGTTTTACATAGTTTTGAATACTCAGTTGACTGGTCGATTTTGCTCAGTCGACTGAACGATTCTAACAGCCATTTTTTCTGAAAAGACACTTCCATTTGCGAAGAGTTACGATCCAAATTGAAGAGATATGGCTACATCTTTTGATCATAACTCTTCGTGAATAGTTGTAGCTGTTTGTCTACTATATAAACACTTCAAAATCATTTTCAAAATTATCGAATTTCATTTTGCTTTCTGATCATACTCTCTACTTTCTATCCCTGCATTCTAAAAGCAATCACAATCTTTATATTGTTTGAATCTCTAAACTAATCAATATATTCTTTGATTCTAAGCAATATCTTCCTTTCATATCTTCACACACACAATATATACTTGAGGATTTGATTATAGGAAGGTTGTATACTTAAAGACATATCAGTGTTATTCAGAACACAATTGTCAACTATTTTCTTATACCAGTAAAAGTCCTGTTCGGTTGTTCAGACAGTAAAAGTCCTCTTTCGGCTATTAGAGGCGGAAAAATCCTGTTCGGCTGCTCAGGTGTTTTATACCTATTCCTCCAGGTTAAGTGAGGGGTTATTGAGTTGAAATTCCAGAAGGAAGTCTGGGACTGGACGTAGAATGGGAAGTTCGAACCAGTATAAAAACTCCTGGTGTGCTTATTCTTATTTGCTTTATTATTATTATTATCTGTTTCCGCATTTAGATTATATATATTCCATATTACACGATCCTAAGTGATAACTAGCCATACAGTAGTCACTTTCAAGGGTGAGAAGAAAGAAAGAAGAGAGAAGAAGATAAGAGAAGAAGGAGAGAGAAACAGAGCCATAACAATACAGAATCTCTCATCGCAGCAGAATAACATATACTATAGATGAATAATCTTTGCAAAAGAGAAACGATAATCTACATACATCAATCAGAGTACATGAATAGATAATTATCGGCTTGGACAGTTAACAACCTGTCATCACAAATACTGATAATTTATAACAACAATGCAGCAGAAAATAAACAAATACGTGTATACGACATAAAGATCTCCAGCTCATCTGTTGAAGCTCCAAAAGCACCAAATCTGAACCTGTAAATATACTCGGTCTGACTCGAGCATTGAAAGAGAAGAATGCCTGGATCAGTCGGGTAAACTAGCGTGAGAAAAACACATCTCAACTGAATTTTAAAGTTTTAGGATTACCAAACTTTCTTTATCAAAACAAAGGGTATCTCGTAAGACCACACCCACACATAAAGACGGACGGGTTTTTTCCTTACGATAACCAAAACATTTCATATCTAATTCTCTTATATTATAATAGTGTTTATTACACAAATAATAATTAATCATAGCTGAAATTGTTACATTATTAAAGTCCAGCATAATAGGTTTACAAACAAAATGGCAGGCATGTAGTGGATATTGGATTCCATACAAATGACAAGGTAAGGGACTACCTTCCGTACAGTACACCTCAAGAGGGATGAACCTAGGGAGCAGATACTGCTCGCCTAAACCAATACAATACCGACCTACCCCTTCCTGGATAGTACCAAATATGTCATCACCTCGGTCGTTACTGTACAAAATGATTTTATAAAGTGTTAATGATTTTGTATAACTTAAAATATGAAATAAATGAATATTTAAGCTGAATTTGAAAATATAACTTAAATTGAATTTTTGTGAAATTTATTTAAAAGTGAAATTTTAATTAAGTAAAATAAATGGAAATAAGTTATATTTTGGAAATTTAAACTTAGTTGGTAAGTTAAGAATTTAATTAAAGAAATGAAAATTTAACTGTTATATAATTTGATTTTTGTATGGAAATTTGACTTTATAAAATCATAGAAATAAAGGTATTTAAATGATTGTTTTTTTATGTGAAAATATATGATTTTATAAGTTAAAATGATTTATATTAAAAGTTGATTATGTGTGAAATTGTAAATTAAAACTATGAATTTGATTTGACAACATCTTTGAAATGTAATGTAAAGATATTACAGCATTGGAAAATGCTGTAGTTGTTTTAAATGAACCAAATAACAAATTTGAACTAAGGGTTGTTATAGCACTTTGTTAGTGCTATAGTTGTTAAATTTAACTAAAATTTTAATTTAAACTAAATTAAGATATTACAGCATTTTTAATGTTGTCTTTTGTTAATGAACTGTTTTAAAACATAACATTTCGTTGCATCTCCTAAGTGCTGCGAAAGTTGAATTTTCATTGTTTTAATAAACTTAAATGGATAAATGATCTTTGAAAAAGATTAAATTTTTTAAATTAAATATTTAATTATTAAATATAATGAATTGACTTTAAATGATTTAAATGGAATAGTTGATTGGGAAATACAACTATTTTGAAATGTGATTAAATGGTATTTAAATTTAAATTAAATAAATGATATTTTGAAATGAATTTGAAATGATATTAAATCTTGGAATGGATAATTGAAGTTTATATTAGTATGAAAAATAATTGGTTTACTTGTAATTTGAATCTATTTAAAAGATATTGGACTTATGAAATATAGGATAATAAAGCTTTGGAATTTATTTTATAATTTGAATAGTTATTTTGTGGATTAAATCTATATTTGAAATTTATAAGAGTTGAAATGCTCTATGGAAATATATTTGAAATAAATGATTGAATTGAATTGAAACTTGGAAATTTAATACTTGATTTGAAATATAATACTTACACTTTTAAATGAATTTAAATGAATAAATTTGTTGGAATATAAATTATTTAAAAGGTGACTTGAAATGATAATAAATGAATGATATCTTTGAATTTAAAAGGTATTTAAAGTTGAATACTTGGATTTGAACTCAAATGATGATTTGAAATGAAGTTTTGGAAGGATATGATATTTTGATATATTAAAATGAATTGAAATGAAGTTTTGAAAGGATATGATATTTTGATATATTAAAATGATTTGAAATGAAGTTTTGAAAGGATATGATATTTTGATATATTAAAATATGATTTGAAATGAAGTTTTGAAAGGATATGATCTTGTGATATATTAAATGATTTGAAATGAAGTTTTGAAAGGATATGATCTTGTGATATATTAAATGATTTGAAATGAAGTTTTGGAAAGATATGATATTTTGATATAATAAAATGATTTGAAATGAAGTTTTGAAAGGATATGATCTTGTGATATATTAAAATATGATTTGAAATGAAGTTTTGAAAGGATATGATCTTGTGATATATTAAATTATTTGAAATGAAGTTTTGGAAAGATATGATATTTTGATATATTGAAATGATTTGAAATGATGTTTTGAAATGATATGATATTTTAAATATACTGAAATGGTTTGGAATTGATTTAATCTTTATTTTGATAAATATTTGGATTTGAAATGATATTCTATTTTGAAGTATAAACTGTTATAAATTTATAACCACGGGCTATAATAACGATTGGTTGTTAAAGAGACCGGGATCGGATATGGACATACTCTCTGTCGATACCGAAAACCACTTTGACAACTGTGTACGCGGTCGAGTTTCCAGAATGAAGTAGGTGTGTGGCGACGATCCTAAGGTATATACGTGGACCCAACTCCCGTGAGTTGGCATAAGGTGGCTAAAACAGGAGCGATTGACGGACCAAGGAGGTAGCACCTCTGATCGGACACACTTCTTCGATACCATTCTATTACTTGTGATTGATTTGGTGTGCACCCTTGATTTGGGAGTGTTGTTCGAGGTGGGCGGTAGTGGCTGCTATGCATCACCACCAGTCCGGATGCGTAATTGGTATATCTACTCTGGCATTGCCTTGTGTGCCGTGTCACCTACCATATCGAGCCCACTACGATTTTGGTTTAAAGATCCGACCGCGTTAAGGTTCACCATCCCCTTAACGCTATTTTCTATATGATTATACTTTACTGATTAGACACTACTGTATATAGCGTATATTACTATATAGTAAATAGTTTAACGGATCCTTAGAGGATGGGCGGTCCCAAGCATCTTCTAAGTTACTTGTACTTTTACTACAGTTCACTTGAGTTGGTTTACATTGTATAAGTATGTATGTCCTGACTCGAGTGTTTGTATTTTTATTTACGCTCGGGTCAGCCTGAGTATTCACAAATTTGGATTCCACCTTCTGGAGATTGGAATCGCTGGAGATTATCTGCTTATGTAGTCTTATCTATTTCAGTTCGGTTGTTCTATTCAGCTTGTACTTGGTTATCATATTGAAACTTCTGTTGTATTTTATTTCTTCTGTTGTATCTTGTTTAACTCTGATATATTTATATAGTAGCTTCAAGAACTACTATTTCTTTTACTTCCGCTGCATTATTTTACTCTGTGTCTGTGATCTGTGATTATATTTATTTACTGTATATTCTGAGATTTGCCAAAATTTATTTACAACGCGGTATTTTGAGCAATTCAAGTCCGACATGTGCGGATGCGAATGGTTGAAAATATCGGGTCGTTACAGTTGGTATCAGAGCTTTGGCTTTGAGGAAAAACTCAGCATATGGAGTATATTTATTTACAGAATCACTTTCGTTCGAGTTTGAATCTTTTCCTCTTGAATCGAATTTCCTTTGAATTTTTGGAACGTTCCCTGCGGTTCCAAAATTCATTCTTGTCCCTCACTATTAATCTTCTTTTGATTCTGGAGTATCCCATAACTCCACTTCGAATGATTTTTATAGTGAATTGGCGGTCTCGCCAATACTCTAATGACTTGTAAAAATGGAAACTCCTTTACAATGAGCATCGATTCACCAGAGATTTATATCTATCCTTGGTTTGGATGCTAATATATTTTGTTGTTCTAAACTCTATCTTTTGAGATCGGATGTAGATTTACCCCAAAAAAAATCCACATTTGATCTTATTCATTAAGTCACGGTTGACCCGGTTAAGGTTGCCCGCGATTTATCTAAGCTTATCCATCTTCATATTTTGATAATTAATCATCTTGTTTTGTTTCCAAAATATCTCCAAACATTTTGAATTGTACTTGTAAATCTATCTTTTGTTTTATATATTGTGTTGTTTGAGTTGTTGATGTTGATTTGGGCTTCTGATCGATTCGTCTGATCAACGCTATCGATAGGATTTCTAAAACACTTTGACAGAACAAACTGACACAATATTATTTTAAAATTTGGTTAATGAAATGAATTTTGATATAAGTAAATATTATGGAACTTAATAAATTGATTTAAATTGATAATTTGAAATGATAATACTTGATTTATCATTTATTGTTCTATGAATGAATTTATAAATAGTTGTTTATAATTTGATTTGGGAACTAAAATGAATTTAAATCAAGAATTTGAGAATTTAATTTCCGATGATTTCAAACTTTGTGTTTAAAGCTTTAAAAGGATATATTATTTAAAGTATTTTTGAATAGAAATTTGTTTCCAAAGAATTTTAAAGTTTAAAAATCAGTTCTCTTCTCTTTGTCGTTGGAAAATAATTTCGGTGATGACTGCAGCATCATCGACGTTCATTTTCGAGTTTCGAAGTGAAGAAACCATTATGTAGTCTTGCTACAGCTTTGTTTTGGGAAACTTGATTGATAATAATTTCTAAAATATGATTTGATTTATAAAATATATAGATATATGATTTAAATTTGATTTGACAAATTATGTTCATACATTTATTTATCTCTAAATGGTTTGAAAGGAATTGAAAATTTTATTCTTAAATTCTATCTTAAATAATAACTTCAAGTACAAAAAGAAAATCAAAATTTTGAATAAATATTCAAGCTTGAAATGATTGAATTAGAATGTTTATATTGTATATTAATTTTAGAAAGTTTTATTTGTATAATTCTCAATTGCATTCCAATATAACTTACCTTAATTTTAGAAGTTAACAATGTAATTGGATAATATACAATATAAAAAGATTTTTATAAATAAAATTTGAGTGGTTATAATAAATGTTATACACTTAAATTTTAGTTATAAAAGATTAACTGAGGTAAACAGAATAAAAGGTTAATTGAATAATTTACAATACAAATGATGTTAAGGGAATTAGGAATAAATTAAAACAATTATAATAAGTGTAAGTATATTTAACATAGGTGATAAAATATATTGAGAGGGATAATTTTAATTTTAATTATGAATAAATAAGAATTAAATTTATTGAATGTTATACATTTAATTTTAATCAAATCCATGATTTTTGAAATTTTTGGTTTAAGAAAATTAGATGATAAGATAATGAAATTAGAAATAGTTAAGATTTATTTAACTTGTGTAAAATTAATTATTAATTTAAGCTGAAACCATAGAAATTTCAAACCTATTATCTTATTTTGTTTTTCAAACTTATTACCTAATTTTGTTTTTCAAACTGTCTTTTAGTTGTCCTTATTTTCCTCATCTTACTATAGACTGGTATAGGCATCTTTCTATAATCTTTCTGTTTAGAAATCTTTCTATAATCTTTAATAATCTTTGGTACTTATTTTAATTTGAGCATTTCTTTCCATCCACCTTGTTAAACTTACCTATAACAATAGTTGTCGGGTATAATCTCAATCTCCTTGTCATCCTGTCTTAATCTTATTTCACTCTATTTTTTCTGTGCTTTCCCGTACTTCATTCCTTTTCGGGGACGAAAAGTTTTGAGTGGGGGAGAGTGTAACAACCCTAGATTATTGTATATCATTTAAATTGGACTTTCTTTTATTTTAAATTATTTTAAATTTATTTTATTTCAAACATTTCATTTTTAAATATATATGTTGATTATTAAGTGATTTATAGTGCAAACTAGTATAATTTGAATATTTTAATGTAAATTGAATTTCTGGTCAAACTGTTCAAACTTTGACTTTTAAACTTCAAATTTAAATTATTTAAAATCTTAAATTTTATCTTTTATTATGAAAATAGATTTAATAACTTGAATACTGCTTTTCGTTTCGTTGGAAACGGAGTTATATTGTGAAAGTTATGTATATTTCAATATTGTGTGTAAACTGATGTATTTAGCAATATTGTCTATTTTATATTTTATTTGTCATATTTTGTTCTAATATGTGTTAATATTTTATTTTATGTATATTTTTGTCTTTTATTATTTTTAAAGTGATAATATAATTTGTCCAAAGTTTACTTGAATTTATTTTAATTTATAAAGGCTAGTTTCTATTTTTCTGCTATTTTCTTCAATTAAATTATACTTAATTTAAAATTTATTTATTCATTTTGTGAATGCATTTTTATTTTATGTTCTTATCTTTATTTATAAATGTTTTACAAGTCCATATGAATTTTCCAAAATTTATTCTGTTTATTTTCAAATTTTCTAGACTAGTTTGCAATTTTGTGCTATTTTCTTATTTTAACCTTATATAATTAATAATTATTTATATATCTATTATACTTTGTTATATTTTCGAAATTATGACTGAGATTATTATTATTTTCAGTAATTTAAATTTATATAAAGAAATTAAAAGTAATTTGAAAGGTTTATGACTTTTAGTTTTCCTATGACCTTTTATCTTCCACCTTTTCACATTTCAACCTTACTTTTCACTCAATTGGTCATATCTCTTCATTTCCTTCAGCTGACCACTTCTCCCTACCATTTTTCACGTGAATTTTATTCTCATTTCTGAAAAGAAATTCGGCCTTCATCATCTCCAAGAGTTTGGTAAATTCTTTTACTTCTTTTCCATTGTTTTCTTCTTGTTTATGTTGTTTTCACTTGCTTTCTCACCTTCTATGCTAGGCTCCTCTCCACTCCTTCACCATGGCTGCCACCACCACCTCCTCTACAGCTCCAAACCACTGGCCATGCACCCATGTGACAAAATCCAACAATATCTACATGAACTTCACCTATATGCACCATAGCCTATCACCTATGCCTTCATCACCTTCAACCACCCCTTGGCCGCCACCTACTCCACCTCCACCACCCATGGACGACCTGAAACCCTCTGCCACACCATTCTCCAGCCCACTATAGAGATGGCCATGCCTGGTCTTGATTGGACCGAGTCCAATGTTGCATTGAATCCTTGTAGTTTGCCTTTGTAGTTGAAATAATCCATGCACCTATCTCTTTGTATCACCTTTGCCCCATCACCATACATGTTTGGCCGACCTTTAGGAACCCAAACCTGATCCAAACCATGCCTTTAGCCATGCCATTTCAGATCTAGATCTGAAGCATAAATGGTAGAAAGCATGTGCAATCGCTTTGGCTTTGGTTCATGCATTCATTTCTAACATTGTTTTATTGAATTTTGGGTTGAAAACTCATGTTGTCTATATTTGTTTTGTTTGAATGTGACAAGGAAATTAATCTTTTACTCTCCCATCTCAAATCATATTTGTGTTGTCGTGCTTTCATGCCTCTGGAAATCTTTGTTGTGTGTTTGTGGTCGTCATCTCCAGCTTAAACAAGTGAGTAAATCTCACCAGACATTTATACTTATACAAATGTGAATTGACACCATTTGAATGTGTAGAACTATTATGTGATGTTATAACTGCCTGTGATCATTTATTTATGATGTTAAATTTATTTACCTATCATATCATCTGTTATTTTTATATGTTATTAACTGTTCATTTATATCTGTTTATCACACCGCAAGTTCCCTGTTAGTATAGAAATCACTATGGGTTGAAATGATACATACCCGAACGGACTTTAGAATAGGGAAAGATCGTTATGGGCTGAAATGATAAGCCTGAGCGACTTTTTATTTATTTTATATTTAACTTGGGATTGCGGGTTTGAAATGAAAGAACCCGGTTTTTCTTTATAAACTGCGGATTGAAATGATACATATCCGTATCACTTGACATAGGCTAGAAAATTTTATACAGACCCGTGGTTTATATATTTTTCTGAAAATTTTAAAATATTTTAAAAATGTAAATATTATGATATTTTGATTTAAATTTTATTAAAATGATTTCTATATAATATTAGTGCTTTTCTACAAATTAAATAAGTGAATTAAGTAAATGGTGAAGTAGAATTTGAAATATAAGTTAATTTTGGAATTTATGATTTTGTTTTTAAATGGAATTTATGTAAAGTAAGAATATATGACAAATTTTGATTTAAAAATGAATTTAATGATTTTATTAAGAAAAAAAATGATTTTATAAAGTGTTAATGATTTTGTATAACTTAAAATATGAAATAAATGAATATTTAAGCTGAATTTGGAAATATAACTTGAATTGAATTTTTTTTGAAATTTATTTAAAAGTGAAATTTTAATTAAGTAAAATAAATGGAAATAAGTTATATTTTGGAAATTTAAACTTAGTTGGTAAGTTAAGAATTTAATTAAAGAAATGAAAATTTAGCTGTTATTTAATTTGATTTTTGTATGGAAATTTGACTTTATAAAATCATAGAAATAAAGGTATTTAAATGATTGTTTTTATGTGAAAATATATGATTTTATAAGTTAAAATGATTTATATTAAAAGTTGATTATGTGTGAAATTGTAAATTAAAACTCTGAATTTGATTGACAACATCTTTGAAATGTAATGTAAAGATATTACAGCATTGGAAAATGCTGTAGTTGTTTTAAATGAACCAAATAACAAATTTGAACTAAGGGTTGTTATAGCACTTTGTTAGTGCTATAGTTGTTAAATTTAACTAAAATTTTAATTGAAACTAAATTAAGATATTACAGCATTTTTAATGCTGTCTTTTGTTAATGAACTGTTTTAAAACATAACATTTCGTAGCATCTCCTAAGTGCTGTGAAAGTTGAATTTTCATTGTTTTAATAAACTTAAATGGATAAATGATCTTTGAAAAAGATTAATTTTTTTAAATTAAATATTTAATTATTAAATATAATGAATTGACTTTAAATGATTTAAATGGAATAGTTGATTGGGAAATACAACTATTTTGAAATGTGATTAAATGGTATTTAAATTTAAATTAAATAAATGATATTTTGAAATGAATTTGAAATGATATTAAATCTTGGAATGGATAATTGAAGTTTATATTAGTATGAAAAATAATTGGTTTACTTGTAATTTGAATCTATTTAAAAGATATTGGACTTATGCAATATAGGATAATAAAGCTTTGGAATTTATTTTATAATTTGAATAGTTATTTTGTGGATTAAATCTATATTTGAAATTTATAAGAGTTGAAATGCTTTATGGAAATATATTTGAAATAAATGATTGAATTGAATTGAAACTTGGAAATTTAATACTTGATTTGAAATATAATACTTACACTTTTAAATGAATTTAAATGAATAAATTTGTTGGAATATAAATTATTTAAAAGGTGACTTGAAATGATAATAAATGAATGATATCTTTGAATTTAAAAGGTATTTAAAGTTGAATACTTGGATTTGAACTCAAATGATGATTTGAAATGAAGTTTTGGAAGGATATGATATTTTGATATATTAAAATGAATTGAAATGAAGTTTTGAAAGGATATGATATTTTGATATATTAAAATGATTTGAAATGAAGTTTTGAAAGGATATGATATTTTGATATATTAAAATATGATTTGAAATGAAGTTTTGAAAGGATATGATCTTGTGATATATTAAATGATTTGAAACGAAGTTTTGAAAGGATATGATCTTGTGATATATTAAATGATTTGAAATGAAGTTTTGGAAAGATATGATATTTTGATATAATAAAATGATTTGAAATGAAGTTTTGAAAGGATATGATCTTGTGATATATTAAAATATGATTTGAAATGAAGTTTTGAAAGGATATGATCTTGTGATATATTAAATGATTTGAAATGAAGTTTTGGAAAGATATGATATTTTGATATATTGAAATGATTTGAAATGAAGGTTTGAAATGATATGATATTTTAAATATACTGAAATGGTTTGGAATTGATTTAATCTTTATTTTGATAAATATTTGGATTTGAAATGATATTCTATTTTGAAGTATAAACTGTTTTAAATTTATAACCACGGGTTATAATAACGATTGGTTGTTAAAGATACCGGGATCGGATATGGACATACTCTCTGTCGATACCGAAAACCACTTTGACAACTGTGTACGCGGTGGAGTTTCCAGAATGAAGTAGGATGGTGGCGACGATCCTAAGGTATATACGTGGACCCAACTCCCGTGAGTTGGCATAAGGTGGCTAAAACAGGAGCGATTGACGGACCAAGGAGGTAGCACCTCTGATCGGACACACTTCTTCGATACCATTCTATTACTTGTGATTGATTTGGTGCGCACCCTTGATTTGTGAGTGTTGTTCGAGGTGGGCGGTAGTGGCTGCTATGCGTCACCACCAGTCCGGATGCGTAATTGGTATATCTACCCTGGCATTGCCTTGTGTGCCGTGTCACCTACCATATCGAGCCCACTACGATTTTGGTTTAAAGATCCGACCGCGTTAAGGTTCACCATCCCCTTAACGCTATTTTCTATATGATTATACTTTACTGATTAGACACTATTGTATATAGCGTATATTACTATATAGTAAATAGTTTAACGGATCCTTAGAGGATGGGCGGTCCCAAGCATCTTCTAAGTTACTTGTACTTTTACTACAGTTCACTTGAGTTGGTTTACATTGTATAAGTATGTATGTCCTGACTCGAGTGTTTGTATTTTTATTTACGCTCGGGTCAGCCTGAGTATTCACAGATTTGGATTCCACCTTCTGGAGATTGGAATCGCTGGAGATTATCTGCTTATGTAGTCTTATCTATTTCAGTTCGGTTGTTCTATTCAGCTTGTACTTGGTTATCATATTGAAACTTCTGTTGTATTTTATTTCTTCTGCTGTATCTTGTTTAACTCTGATATATTTATATAGTAGCTTCAAGAACTACTATTTCTTTTACTTCCACTGCATTATTTTACTCTGTGTCTGTGATCTGTGATTATATTTATTTACTGTATATTCTGAGATTTGCCAAAATTTATTTACAACGCGGTATTTTGAGCAATTCAAGTCCGACATGTGCGGATGCGAATGGTTGAAAATATCGGGTCGTTACAATATGTTGGTTAAATCGCGCATAGCTGCAAACCACTTGGACTACCTCGCCGAAATGTTTGAAATACTCCATAAATATGAAATGAAGCTCAATTCACTTAAGTGTCACTTCAGGATAGCCTTTGGAAAGTTCTTGGGATTCATCATAAGCGCCAGAGGCATCAAAGCAAATCCCAACCGGAAGTCGATGTCTCGAGGAATAGGAAAGAGTTAGAAAGCCTGAATGGAAAAGTAGCAGCATTGAGCCAGTTCATCTCAAAATCAATCGACAAATGTGTACCATTCTTTGACGCGCTAAAGAAGGGAATGATGAACTTTGAATGGAATCAAGCTTGTCAAACTACGTTCGAAGAGCTGCTGCGACATATGGGAACCCAGCCAATCCTGTCCAAGCCAGTAGACGTAGAAGATTTTTTCATCTACTTAGTAGTCTCACCCTATGCATTGAGTGCTGCGCTCGTACGAGAGGAAGCTAAGATCCAGCGACCCGTATATTACATTAGTAAACAGTTCACTGGAGCAGAAAAGAACTATTCGAAAATGGAAAAACTGGCATATTGCCTCTTGATTGCATTCAGAAAGCTACAACCATACTTCCAGGCACACCCGATCAAAGTGTTGACTGATCAACCCTTGAAGCAAGTGTTATACCACCCCGAGACCTCTGGATGGCTTATCAAATAGAATATCAAATTAAGTCAGTACAAAATCACATACCATCCTCGAAAGACGATCAATAGACAGGCACTGGCAGATTTCATTGCCGAATTTACAATACAAGATAGCGAGGAAGAAATGACTCCAGAAGTGGAGACACGTTGAAAGTCGTTCGTCGATGGTGCATCTAACAACTTCTGCTTAGTAGCAGGGGCTGTTCTTGAGACTCCCGAAGGACGATCCGTTTGCTATGCCTTGTTCTTGGAATCCCCTATAACAAATAATGAGGCAGGCATTGATAGCTGGGCTAAAGATTATGAAGGAACTCGAGATAAAATCCATACACATCTATAGCGACTCTCATCTAGTCGTCTGTCGAGTGAAAAGCGAATACCAAGCTCGGTGGGAGAACCTTGCCCCATATCTATCTGAAGTGTAGAAACTGCTGAACGACATCGAGCATTACACCATAACTCATATCCCGAGGGAACATACCACGAAGGAGGATTATCTAGCCAAACTGGCTAGTTCCAAAGAGGCTCAGTCATTAGGGCTAGTCCCAGTTGAAACCCTGACCACTCTAAGCATAAGCAAAATGGATATCGACTGTATTTTTGAGACAACCAAAGAACCAGAGACATGGATGACGCTGATCAAGGACTACCTACTCATAGGAACTCTCCCTATGGACAGAAACCTGTGGAAAAAGCTTCTACGAAAGGCACTGCGATTTGCAATACATGATGGGATACTCCACCCGAAGGGGATTCTCTACCCCCTTGCTCTGTGTAACCAACGACAAAGATCGAAGGATCTAAAAAGAAGTTCATAAAGGCGACTACGGAGGTCATACCGAGGGTTAAACCCTTGCAAAAAAAGTTCTCCGATATGGGTACTTTTGACCAATAGTAAACTATGATGCAACGGATTACGCCAGACGATGCGATCAACTCCAAAGATTCAGCAAGATCAAAAGAACCTCCCTCGAAGGAGCTAACACTGATGGTCAGCCCATGGCCGTTCGCAATATGAGGAATCGATCTGATTGGTGTATTACCAATGGCTAAAGAAGGAGCCAAATATGTTATCGTTGCTATTGACTATTTCACCAAATGGGCCAAAGCGGAACCATTGGCCACTTTTACCGCAAATAAAGTCATTAACTTTATTACTAAAAATATTATTTGTAGGTTTGGTGTGACACAAAAAATCATCATGGATAACGGGACTCAATTCAAAAGTGCTGAGTTCAAAGACTTTTGCAAACGCTTCCGAATTGAAAAAGCTTTTCCGTTGTCGCACATTGTCAAGCAAACGGGCAAGTGGAAGTAGTAAATAAGATCATCAAATCTACCATCAAAAAGCAGCTAACTAAAACAAAAGGAAATTGGGTCGATGAACTTCCACTCGCATTATGGGCTTACAGGACAACACACAAATCTTCAACTGGGCACTCTCCGTTCGCCCTAGCATATGGTTCAGAAGCAATGATCCTAGTTGAGCTAAAAGTCCCTTCTCATCAAAGGCAGAACAAGCAGCTCTTACTCGAGTCGCTTGATATGGTCGATGAGAAGAGGGAAGAAGCCGAATTAAGGATTGTCGCTCACCGGAAAAGTGTCGCACGGTACTTCAACTCCAAAGTTCATAACCGCACCTTCAAAGTGGGAGACCTTGTGCTCAAAAGGATCTACCCTATACTGGGAACATTCAGGCCAAACTGGGAAGGACCCTTTGTGATTTGTCAGAAGCTAGGGGATGGCACATTCAAGCTAACAACCGTTGATGGAGACCAAATTCCCCGAGCATGGAACAGTGAATCGCTGCGTCCTTACTTTATCTAAGACTATCTTATGTATTTCCTATTTTCAGCAAATACGCCACCCCGGAATACCGGAGGCATTGAAAATAGGCAAAACTTGTCCAACTTTCATTAATAAAATTGCTTTGCTTTCGGAACAAATAAAACCTTGTTCACAAAAGTAATCTGTTGAGTCGACGGGGTCAAATCGACTCAAAACCATCCGATCGCTGCTTGAGATAGTGGAACCATGCTCAAGTATGCCCCTTCTCCCTACTGGGTCGACGGAAGCAAATCAACTCAAGCCGTCGGATCGACTCAAATCGTTGGATCGACGGAACTCCATCCCCGCCTTCTAAGAACCAGTGTTGCTCCAGCAACATCAGGAAGACCCCCAATCAAAGCCGCGCACCTCCATAAGCTGCGTATTGCTTCTTGAGTCATGGAACCATGCTCTAGAAACATAAATTCCTCATGTTGCCCAAAGATTGCTAACGTCGAGAAATTCCAAACCGTTCCGAATTGACAGGTCATATTGATCCCAAAAGCTGTGCATCTCATAAGCCGTGCGCACTCCCATAAGCCGCGCATCTCATTAGACGGGCATGCTCTTAAAAGATGTGCATTTCATAAGCCATGCACACTCTTAAGTTCCAATATTATCCAGCCAATGCCGGGAAATTCGTCTATTGCAGGACTAACAAGAATCCACTCCCACTATCAGTAGTAATGGGCATGAATCTAGCAATGTCGCATGACTACGAATCGGCAAAGAATTCCGATTCTTGACCGACAAAATCTCTGGAATCGAGATGCTCAAATCACAAGTTCCCAAAGATAGGAACTGCAAAATAGAATCAGTTACAGACATCCAAAGAACCACATGGATCAACCGGTTATTTGTCCATATGTTTGAAGTAAACAGCCTCGTGAACTTTGGGGGCGCACACACATGCCCCAATACAATATCAGCCAACGAAAAGAAAAACAAAGATGCTACAACAACAAAAGTGATAAGTGCAGACTCTGCATTTGTACAAAACATGTATCAAACAAATCAGAATGTCCCAATATCTTGCTCCATTTTTACTTGAGCCTGTCAATGTTTCTTTCCACCGCTCCTCTTCCCATCTTTAATCGAAAGTTTCTTCTTCTTCTCAGAATCCTTGCCAGGAGTTGTGTCGCTGCCTGAAATATCAACTATCTTCTCCATGCTAGCATCTCCTCTCTATTCTTTGACCCTCTCGGAAGACTCTCCCTTGGTCTTGCGCTTCCGGGACTTGCGGGAGCTCCTTGAAGACTTTATCTCCTCAATCTTTTCCTTCTTAATGGTTACCCTCTGCTGTTCAGTTTTACATAGCTGGCCGGTTTGGTCTTCCTGCTCTCAAGCTTCAATTGCTATGAAATCGCCCTTTAAAATATATGGGAGGGTCGTCCAAACCGTGCAACACAGCGATCTTCTCGGATTCCATCCCTGGTTTTGAGCCAGACACGGGCGCAGCAATCGAAGCGGCCATAGAAACAAGCGTTGAGGTAGTTGAAATAGCAGCAGGCCCAAGGACCAAAGAGATCCGCAGGTTGGTAGGAAAAGAAGACGGACCTATAAGACTAAAAATGGAAGCATTCAATTTGTCTTGTTCTTGCGAAGTGAGCTGAAAATTCTCAAACTCGAGGAAAAC
Organism: Allium fistulosum; assembly: GCA_030737815.1. Classification (NCBI taxonomy): domain Eukaryota; kingdom Viridiplantae; phylum Streptophyta; class Magnoliopsida; order Asparagales; family Amaryllidaceae; genus Allium; species Allium fistulosum. Next base: position 725,539,356 of record CM060901.1, read on the forward strand.
AAGAAGGTTGCCTACATCAGAAGAGTGGCTGAGAATTTCAATCTCATACTCCCTACCTTCTCCTTCTTTGGATGGCCGCACGACCTTTGGAGAAGTTCCAGGACCACCCAAGGCTTCCGAGACTGCTGCCGGAGGGGCATACAACAATGCAGTATCGGTTGAACTCGCTAGCTAACCGATCGTAAGGCTGTTTTGATAATTCGGCCGACCTGGAAGTGAAAGGCTCCGATAGCGCTTTAGCAGACGTAGTAGCAGCAACATCGGTGGCCTCCTGTTCCCTCTCAATTCGAATGATCTCCCTACCCTCTATCAAAGCCGTCTTCAAATCTTCGTTGAGATAGGCAACCTCCAACTCTTGCTTGGTGTGTACATTCATGTTCTCTCGGAAATGGGCCGGAACTTCTTCCCAAACCACAGGAAGAGTACGCGGGAATTTGGGACCCAGATACCTGAGGCTCCCCTGATGCAGCAAGGAGTTAACATAGAAATTCAAGATGGTGTCACCCATCTTCTCCATTTTCCTTTCGAAAGAATCCTACAACTCAAAGTAGTCCGCTGTCACGGCGGCCTTTTCAACTTCTACATGGGTCTTCTCAGCGTTAAGCTATGCGACTCTTTCCTGGAGTGAAGTAATCATTTGATTCTGATTAGAAATGGTCTTATCCCGGGATTCCACTATTCCCGCGTAATCAGCAATTGTCTTTTTATAGGCTTCGACGGCATCGTTATGACCAACAATAGTTTCCTTCTGAGCTTAGATGATCTCGTCATGGGCTTCAAGCTCCTCTTTCAGCTTAAACTCATCCGCATGGGCCTTCTTTATTTCGTATCGAAACATGATTTCTATTTTGGTGTGGGCCTCTTTCAATTCCTTCAGCAAGCTGGCATTTCTTTTACTCTTTGGAGCACAATGTCCCTCTCTTTTGTCAACTGCTTAATTCTAGCATCACGTTCCGTTAACGTCCTGTCATAATCGTCCTTTTCTGATTCAGAGGAGAGGATCTCTTGGTAGTTATTACCGTTGGTGTCTGCAAGTTGCTTGCATAACTTCTCCCATTCTTCAGCTTGATCCAAATCGCTTTGAATTTCCTGGAGATGGGGGCATATAAGAGTCTTTGCGGATTGGGTGCAGGTCGCGATCAAATTTAACTCCCTTTAGAAACCATCCGGGAAGTGCAGCTTCAAGTTTATGGGGACCGAATGGGAGAATATAAGCCGGCCTCCTGCAGGGACATGAAGAACTAGAAGCAGGCACTACATGAGTTGATGGGGATTGGGATGAAGGTGAAACTTGAATAGTGGAAGCCGGAACATCAATTCTAACAGAGGTTAGAGCTGGGGCAAATGCTTGGTGCTCGAAGCGATGGGACCAACGATCTACCTTCGACTTCTTGGTTGGCTCTTCTCGGACATCAAGAGTTTTTCTCTTCTCATAACCACTCCTGTAAACTCTACCACGTACTCTGTCATCCTGACGATGTACTTCGGCTTCAAAATCCTTCCTCCTTCTCCACTCTTCCCCAGTTTCTTGGGGCTGATGGCGGCTTGAAGTCCGTCTTGACCAACATTGTGAATCAATAAATTGTTCAAGGTCCTCGTAAATTCCACGACCTCACATAGTACCTGATATAAAAAATAAATAAAGAGCTTTAGCGAAAGGGAAATAAACCTAAATAATGCATATGTAAGTGAATGTGGCCCTAGTGAAATGTGTAACATGGCATAGGCGGTCTAAAAGGACTTCACAAACCAGATCGAGAAGCCACCACAGTGTGAATCGGGCTAACTCTAGACACAGCATGATCGGGGCAAGGAGACAATCCCTCAAACTCGTAATCTTCTTCCATGAGTTCATCGATATATACACAAATGTTGCTCAAATCCCCAAGTTAATACCAATTTTCGTAAGAGGAGAACCATGAAGTCGCTCAGCTGATGGGGGAGCATCTTTAGCATGAATCTCTTGGAGAGGTGAATTCGGAAGAAAGGGACTTATTCCTAGAGTTTAATCACATGATTCGAACTTTCCATCACCAGAACTTGCATCGAATTCATCATCACTAGAGGAGGAATCATAGCTGCTACTGTTCTCGATTTCATTATCACCGCAGCCTTGCCCTCACGCTACTTGAATGCTTTTTCCTCCTCCTCTGGAATCGGGGGCATCCTAGGCGGGCAGTTGGCTTCAATCATTACACCTCTTCCTACATGAATTCCTTCGGTTGACCCACCAGATGGACCTTCTCCTTCTATGAGGTCGCCCTCTTTGGAGCTATGTGATGAAGAAGAACATGTTCGAATTCCGGAAAGGGAAGGAGATGGAACTTCAACGGCTAAGGCAGATCTCCCAGAATGCACAACTCGTACCGAAGCAAATTCTCGTCCATTAGCAAAAACTTGATCGATCTCTCTTTGTCGTCTACGACCTTCAGAGTATGGAAGATTAGAATGAGTGATGGATCTTTGTTCGGTCTTAGAATAACTGCTAGAAGTATTCAATCTATCAAAATTCCCATAGAGACGTATTAATTCTCAACGAGTAAAAGAGAAAGCATAACCCCCCCGGTCGTTCAAAGATGATTAAATCCCTTAGGACACCTAACGAAAAAATATTGGGTCTTGAATTGGAACAAGTTACTTTAATGCTATATCACAATCTTGTGGTTTCTTTGAGCCTCATGACCATGAGGGACGGACATTCATCTCTCTTCTTGAATGGGAGAAAATTTCTCAATTCATCAAAACTTAAGGCACGATTAAATGTCCGCATAAATAAGACGTGAAGGAAAGTCATAATCGCGTATGCATTAGGGTGAATCTGAAATGGAGAAATTCCCAAGCTCAGAAGAGTTTATCTTAAGAACTGATTGAAGGGGAGCACTGCTCCATTCAAGCACATATACCGGTGGCAAGCGGTGTACCTCGAAGGCGGCATATGTGAAAATTCATTCTACGATGGAAGGCGTACGTCATCGTCCGGAATGCCATGTTGTAAACAAATGTTATACAGAGCTTTAGCAGAGATTATGGAAGAAGCTCTCTCCGATGGATTTAGAACTATAAAATTTAGAGGAGTTCGTTCTACAACCGGACCAACCGGAACCAATTGACCGTATTCAGCTGGAGGTACTAAAGAAGTAGGCATTACTGGAACCGTTTGTGAAGGCACAACTGATGATGATTCGGCTTCTGAGAGTGCCGGACTTCCTCCACTAGATTTATGATGGGATGATAGGTGCTTTATTCTATACAACATAACTTGTACCTAACGCGGTCAGGTAAATCTATTTTAACTAAAAGTCCCCCTACGCTTAACACTTGAACTCCGAAAAAATATCGATTTATGCTGACACATCGGGTTCCAAGTGTTGACTAGGGCAAGTGCAGTGTGTAATCTATGTGGGATGGGCTCGATGTCCTGAACAATACTAATGCTCTATCCTGTGTAAATAATTCACTCGCAGTGAAGAAAGAGAAGAGCTCCTCGTATCATTCATTAATGTTATTTCTCTTACACTTACCTATTATCAACCAACGATCGATAACGGATCCGCTGTCCAAAGCAACACTGGAAGCTCTTCCCATTCCAGGTACATCGATTGTGCAATGACGTGACCAATACAAAGTGAGAACTATAGATTAATGGGTCTGAATCGAGTAGAAAATTCTCAGCATAAGTCGATTTCAGCTCTATGGAAGGTGATAATAGCATAAGCTGCACACAAGACGCCACCCTAAGTTATTATCACCTCCTAGAAAAACCAAAATCAATCCGTAAGACGTCGTGCTAGATTAACGATGTAACTCGGTGTAAGTTAATTCTGATTCTATGGACGAAGATAGCAAAACATGTCAAGCACCGGGGCAAAATCTGGATTTCATTCTGTAAAGAACTCAAGACTCGATTTACCGTCGTCTTCCAGAAAATCGCAATCAACTCGATCCATTACATCCATCACCAATACAACCTCATCACCAAATCGCTAAAACAAAATGCCAAAAATCCATACCACCCACCTCAAGTAAAAAATAAAAGGCAAATATAGTCAAACTCTAAGTCGGCGGCGATCCAATGTGGATAGGTCGACGGCGATCCAAGTGGGTAAGGTCGACGACGATCCAAATTGATGAAGTTTCAGAAGCTAGGGGCAAGGTCAAAGTGACGGCGAAGTCCAGTAGGGTCGATGGCAAGAACCTCCGACGGTGGAGATCAGCGGGGGCGATGGCAGAAGCGAAGTTAGGGTTTGAATACTTTGGTTCGGGTCGCGAGGCAGAATGATCGAGTCGCAAATGAAAATACGGAATGGAGGAAGGTCGACTCGTGTGAACCTAAATAGGAGGTTATTCAAGAAAATTGTACTGAGTCCTTGGATTGCTAGCGATCCATGGATTATGGATCGCTAGCGATCCATCAAATGCAACTAATTTCCTCCAAACTTACCAAGCATGATCCACGTGTTATTTGCAAGCATCGTGAAAGTTGTGGAATCAAAATTGATTTATCGTTATGAGCAACGACAATTCACATTAGAACTCAACAGACAGCTGAATAACCAAAGCCAAATTCGCATGTGGCCTCAACACGATCATTTGAACCTCACTAAACAAAAACTCAAATGCAGCCACTTCCAAGGCACGCCTTGTTTCCAACGAAAGCATACTCTGGGAGGCAAATGTTATCCAGGTTTCTAACCTAATAGAATTCAGTGGAAGTTAAAACGTCTGGGTCAAGTCGAAACGACTCAAGAATCAACCAGAAGGATCAAAAGAAGGAACCAAGAGGGACTCAAGAGAAAAAGTGAAAAATTAGCCTAAGGCGATGGATCGCTAGTAATCCATCAACCATGGATCGCTAGCGATCCATAAATACTGCTCATGGATCGTCCATCCTTCTTGCATCATGACCATTATCTTTGCTAGGGATGCCTGCTAAGTTTCACGATATTCCAAGCAAGCTAGATCGAGAAGTGGGCATTCATCTAATTCCAGTAATAGTTCAATGCAACTCGTACATAAATCATCATTAAAACAAGGCATCTAGTCATGAAATTGCGTGAAGGGTATCTACAAAAGGCTTGGAACATGGTACAATTAAAGCGAGCCAAAAATAAGCTAACTGCATGGATCATTGGCGATCCATGCCTATGGATCGTTGGCGATCCATCGTATTAGCTCGGCTCACCACGAAATTTCCTAGGTTCCTTAGTATCTTCAAATGCAAGCTTCTAGCAAGGCATCCTAGCCCAATAGATCTCCAATCCCTATAAATACTCATCAATCTGCAACATAAAGGGGAGCTTGGGGACTGGTTGCTGAAACTCAGTAGAAACTATTCTTCACCCTTCTCCTCCCGCACAACAGTCATCTAAAGGGTTCGTTGTGTTTCTCCAGTGAACTCTAACACTGGTGACTTGATCTAACTTACAAGATCCAACTAAATTGTAATCAAATTCAACTTGTAACAGCAGTCAGTCAATGCAAAAGTTATGAAGTGGACGTAGGCTTCGTTAACAGTCGAACCACTATAAAAATCTCTTGTCTCTTTACCTTATTTACAAGTTATTATTCCTTGTTCTATTTTTTTGCCCTGATAAACAGGGCTAGTGCTTTCATACTTAATCCAGGGTGTTGATCTATTTTTTGGGTTAATAATATATATTTATTATTTTATTATTCATATATATAAGTATTTAATATATATACATGTTAATATATATATATATTATTTTCGGCTTTGCAGCAAAAAATAATAATAAAATTTATAAATGATTTAAATATTCTTATATAGTCATATATATATATAATGTTAATATTCCATATGTATATTTATATTAAATTATTTAAATAAAATATAGTTTATATACATACATACATACATACACACACATATATATATGTAACATTTTGTGTATATAAATTAAAGTATATAAACATACATTCAGATAATATATTTATATATTAGATGATCTAACATGTCCGTTGCGGTGTAAATCCCAACACCTATACACAGACATGTTATACGTGCACGGATTTCTATGTTACACATGCATACACATACACATATATATGTATACGATACACGTATATATATAATATAACATTAATTACATAATATAAATTCATTTTATAAATTTAAATAAAAAAAGATTTTATTTAAAAAAATATAATAAATATTCTAAATAAATTAGACTTCATAGGTCCAATAAAGATCTAAAATGATTTTTTTTTGAAATTCACCAATTACTTCCGCTGTAGGTTGGTCCAATTCCAACAATGATATCAGAGCACAATAACCTATATGGTCTAAGTTAGTCATATTAGGATTAACTAATTAAGCTCATAGTCCAGATAGTAGGGTGTCTAGAAAGCTAGTGTCGAAGAATTGTGTTTGGGTGATCAAATATTATGCCCAACCCGGCTACCTAACTGGCTCGAACAAATAAGTGAGCCCAAATGTAACTCTTAATAACAAAAAGGCCTAATTTGAATTGGCCTTGGGCTAATTTTCAAAATTGTTTGAAAATTAAAAATATAAGTTTTTAAATTTAAAAGTTAATTTTAAAATAGGATGTACACATATTATAAAAGTTATAATATAATAAAAAATTTCAAAATGTTCGAAAATAAAAATAAATTAATTTCAAAAAATTTAAACTATTAACAAGATTAATAAAATAACTTAATTAATTTAATAAATTAATTAATGAAAATATATATACATGTATTATATATTTTGATATATGTTATATTGTTTTAAAATGTTAAAATAACATAAGTAAACATGTATGTATATGAAATGATTTTGCAATTAATATAATTTAGTTAAATCGTTTAATTAAATAAATTAATTAAAAAGTTAATTGGTAAAAAATATGCGCGCACACACACATAATATATGTATTATACTATAAAGGTTATAGTATATAAAAATATTCAACATAAATGTTATATTAAGATAATATAAAATTAATTAAAATTAATTAGATAAGAATTAATTAATATGACATTATACACAAGATTATTATGTAAGTAATACGAAATATACAAGTTATATAATAATAAAACTTATACATTATGAATATATAAATTAAAGGTGGAACATCAAGAAACCTTAAATAGACTTAAGGAATAAATACATACGTAATGTACGTATGCCGTGATTTTTGATGTGTCTGACACTTGAATCGCAAGGGTATTTTATAAGAAATGCATTATTCCATAAGTCGATATTACTCAATATAATATATTGAAGATTATGAATCTTCAATATAATGTTGTCATCTACCATGTATATTAATAAATCATTTGCATATGCCTTAGTTGTTAAGAAAACTCAAGCTAGAGATGTTATGTTTAGTATTATTAATATATTGAATAGATGAGTTAAGATAATTATATGTGTTTGTTGAGAAAACTCAAGGTACATATACTATGCTTAGGCCATCGCGATATGGTAGATACAGGTGAATAATTTTGTTTCGATTTGTTGAGCAAACTAAAGGACGAAGTAAAATTAGGACAAGGTACCAAGGGTTAGAAGGTTTATACGATACAACCGATAAGGAGTTATCCATCGTCCATGGAGCTATGATTTGTTGAACAAACTCAAGGTCGAAATTCAAAGAAGGATGAGTCCTAACACCTAGTAGTGAAGTTGAAAGACTTCTATGTTTCGACTTAGGGTTTGGTGAAACATAAAAGACGAGTGGGAGCTTATTAGTAAAATAAAACATTAAGTTTAACCTTACTAATATTATAAGAACATCTACCATGATTTGTCCTAATAATCTACCACTTAAAACTTGCAGAAAAATGTTAACTCCAAAATTGTTTCCAATAATAACAAGCTTACTGGACCAAACTATATCGATTGGCTAAGAGCAATTAAGGCAGTGTTGTCTTACGAGCGCGTTTATTATCGGCTATTACATGCAAACCTAAAGAAAAACTCGCTGATGATGCAAACTCCAAACTAAGACTTATGAAAAGTTGTGTCAGACCCAAAGATCGCGCAAGTTTTTATGCTGTCTACAAGCCGTTGCAGAGACAATAAAAAAATATGTTTGTTCATGAGATATTTGATAGTCTCAAGGCCTTGTTTGGTGAAAAATCACGTTTCGCAAGGTACCGGCTTATGAAGAAGTTGTTCAATACTAAAATGATCAGAGAACAAAAAGTGGACGATTGCGTGCTAATGATGAAGGGCTATATTGATAAACTTTCACAATTGGACGTACAGATAAGTAATGAATTGCAAGTTGATTTGATCCTTGGTTCTTTCACACCTCAGTATGAACCGTTTATACTGAATTATAATATAAACCAATCAAATGTGAATCTCGTAGACCTATTAATATGTTGAGGTCAGCCGAGTCTTCATCTAAAGATTGTCGGGGTTGTACTTGTTGTTAAGGGCAGTGCATCATCTTTGAAGAGTTTTAAGAAATGGAAAAGAAAACGTAAGAAAATCAAGAAAAGTAAGAAGACTGATGACAAAAGTGAATGTCCCCACTACAGCAAGAAAGGTCACTGGGAACGAAATTGTCCTGATTACTTCAAGATTGTTAGAGAAAGAAACCAAAACAGTTCTACAGCTCCATCAGGTATATTTATGATTCAAAATTGTTTTATAACCAATAAAATGTCTTGGGTCTTAGATACTGGGTCTGGAACTTATATTTATAAAGGAAAAGGAGAGATGAGGCTCCATGTTGCTGATGGAGCTATTATAGATGCCACGACAGTAGGAAACTATCATTTAGTTTTGCCTAGTGGAGTAGTTATCATATTAAATAAATGCTACTTTGTAAAAGACTTTATTTGTGAGATTTTTCTATTTCTTGATTGTCTAGGACTGGATAAATATTTGATTATGCAAATAATTTTATGAACATTAGTTTGAATGGAAATAAAGTTTATGATGGTATTCTTGAAAATGTCATTTATGTGATCAATACTAATTATGTGTGTTCTATGGATAATCCTTATAAGAATATAAGTGATAGTTATCTTTGGCATTAGAGGATAGGTCATATTAGTGTGAAGCGACTATAGAACTAAAATCCAAATATTTTTTTCCTCACTTGATTCTGAATCATTTGACATGTGTGAGTTGTGTCTCAAAGGTAAAATGACCAGTCACCCCTTCGGTGGGAGCAATGAAAGAGTTGATGAACTCTTAGGGTTAGTGTCTAGTGATGTAAGTGGCCCGATGCCTGTAATTACTAAAGATAACGGTTCTTACTTTATTACCTTCACTGATGATTTCTTGAGACTAGGATATGTGTATCTTATAAAGAACAAACCCGATGTCTATGAGAAATTTGTTGAATATTAAAATATAGTAGAAAACCAAATGGGGCGTAAGATTAAGATTCTTCGATCAGATCGAGGAGGTGAGTATATTGGACAAGAATTCCTGCAATAATTAAAAGATAACGGGGTCTCTCATTACTCCACCCTATACTCCACAACACAATGGTGTGTCAGAACGAAGGAACCGAACACTATTATATATATTTAGTTCCATGATGAGTAAGGCTGAGTTGCCCCTGTCCTATTCGGGATATGCACTAGAAACCGTAGTGCGTACGCTGAACTTGTTTTCCACTAAATTTGAGCCTAAAACGGCATATGAGATGTGGCATGGTAAGAAAACCCAACTCAAGTGTGGGGTTGTTCGGCATTCATAAGAAACGTTGGTCTGAAACCAAGTTCACCAATATATAGAAACACACAACCTATTAGAAGGCCCAGTAGGGAATCTCATGCACTAGCGAGATTTTACGATTTTCTAGTGGATGGTGAGAAGGAATATTGTGTCTTAGATGACGATACTCCTCTGCACTTTGGCTTGGAGCAATGAAATCCGAAATGGATTCCATGTACGAAAACAAAGTATGGACTTTATCAGATGTACCCAAAGGATAAAACCCAGCGGCTACAAATGGATTTTTAAGAAAGAGCAAAATGCAGATGGGGAAGTAGAGACTTATAAGGCAAGGCTAGCTGTGAAAGGATTTCATTAAATTCAAGATGTTGATTATGTCGAAACCTTTTCGTTCGTAGCCATGCTTAAGTCCATTCGGATTATGTCAGCCATGGCTGCATTATATGACTATGAAATATGGCAAATGGATGTAAAGATGACATTCCTAAATCAGAATGTTATATTAGGATAATATAAAATTAATTAAAATGTTAATTAATTAAAATTAATTAAAATGTAAATTAATTAAAATTAATTAGATAAGATTTAATTAATATGACATTATACACATGATTATTATGTAAGTAATATGAAATATAAAAGTTATATAATAATAAAACTTATACATTATGAATATATAAATTAAAGGTGAAACATCAAGAAACCCTAAATAGACTTAAGGAATAAATACATACGTAATGTACGTATACCGTGATTTTTGATGTGTCTGACACTTGAATCATGAGGGTATTTTATAAGAAATGCATTATTCCATAAGTCGATATCACTCAATATAATATATTGAAGATTTTGAATCTTCAATATAATATTGTCATCTACCATGTATATTAATAAATCATTTGCATATGCCTTAGTTGTTAAGCAAACTCAAGCTAGAGATGTTATGTTTAGTATTATTAATATATTGAATAAATGAGTTAAAATAATTATATGTGTTTATTGAGCAAACTCAAGGTACATATACTATGCTTAAGCCATCACGATATGGTAGATACAGGTGAATAATTTTGTTTCGATTTGTTGAGAAAACTAAAGGTCGAAGTAAAATTAGGACAAGGTACCAAAGGTTAGGAGTTTTATACGATACAACCGATAAGGAGTTATCCATCATCCGTGGAGCTATGATTTGTTGAACAAACTCAAGGTCGAAATTCAAAGAAGGATGAGTCCTAACACCTACTAGTGAAGTTGAAAGACTTCTATGTTTCGACTTAGGGTTTGGTGAAACATAAAAGACGAGTGGGAGCTTATTAGTAAAATGAAACATTAAGTTTAACCTTACTAATATTATAAGAACATCTACCATGATTTGTCCTAATAATCTACCACTTAAAACTTGCAGAAAATGTCAACTCCAAAATAGTTTCCAATAATAACAAGCTTACTGGACCAAACTATATCGATTGGCTAAGAGCAATTAAGGCAGCGTTGTCTTACGAGCCCATTTATTATCGGCTATTACATGCAAACCTAAAGAACAACTCGCTGATGATGCGAACTCCAAACTAAGACTTATGAAAAGTTGTGTTAGACCCAGAGATCGCTCAAGTTTTTATGCTGTCTACAAGCCGTTGCAGAGACAATAAAAAAATATGTTTGTTCATGAGATATTTGATAGTCTCAAGGCCCTGTTTGGTGAAAAATAACATTTCGCAAGGTACCGGCTTACGAAGAAGTTGTTCAATACAATAATGATAAGAGAACAAAAAGTGGACGATTACGTGCTAATGATGAAGGGCTATATTGATAAACTTTCACAATTGGACGTACATAATAGTAATGAATTGCAAGTTGATTTGATCCTTGGTTCTTTCACACCTCAGTACGAACCATTTACTGAATTATAATATAAACCAATCAAATGTGAATCTCGTAGACCTACTTAATATGTTGAGGTCAGCCGAGTCTTCATCTAAAGATTGTGGGGTTGTACTTGTTTGTTAAGGGCAGTGCATCATCTTCGAAGAGTTCTAAGAAATGGAAAAGAAAAAGTAAGAAAATCAAGAAAAGTAAGAAGACTGATGAAAAAAGTGAATGTCCCACTGCAGCAAGAAAGGTCACTGGAAACGAAATTGTTCTGATTACTTGAAGATTGTTAGATAAAGAAAGCAAAATAGTTCTACAGCTCCATCAGGTATATTTATGATTCAAAATTGTTTTATAACCAATAAAATGTCTTGGGTCTTAGATACTGGGTCTGGAACTTATATTTACAAAGGAAAAGGAGAGATGAGGTTCCATGTTGCTGATGGAGCTATTATAGATGCCACGACAGTAGGAAACTATCATTTAGTTTTGCCTAGTGGAGTAGTTATCATATTAAATAAATGCTACTTTATAAAAGACTTTATTTGTGAGAATTTTCTATTTCTTGATTGTCTGGGACTAGATAAATATTTCATTATGCAAATAATTTTATGAACATTAGTTTGAATGGAAATAAAGTTTATGATGGTATTCTTGAAAATGTCATTTATGTGATCAATACTAATTATGTGTGTTCTATGGATAATCCTTATAAGAATATAAGTGATAGTTATCTTTGGCATTGGAGGATATGTCATATTAGTGTGAAGCGACTATAGAACTAAAAACCAAAGATTTTTTCCATCACTTGATTCTGAATCATTTGACATGTGTGAGTTGTGTCTCAAAGGTAAAATGACCAGTCACCCCTTCGGTGGGAGCAATGAAAGAGTTGATGAACTCTTAGGGTTAGTGTCTAGTGATGTAAGTGGCCTGATGCCTGTAATTACTAAAGATAACAGTTCTTACTTTATTACCTTCACTGATGATTTCTTGAGACTAGGATATGTGTATCTTATAAAGAACAAACCCGATGTCTATGAGAAATTTGTTGAATATTAAAATGTAGTAGAAAACCAAATGGGGCGTAAGATTAAGATTCTTCGATCAGATCGAGGAGGTGAGTATATTGGACAGGAATTCCTGCAATAATTAAAAGATAACGGGGTCTCTCATTACTCCACCCTATACTCCACAACACAATGGTGTGTCAGAACGAAGGAACGAACACTATTAGATATAGTTCGTTCCATGATGAGTAAGGCTGAGTTGCCCCTGTCCTATTCGGGATATGAACTAGAAACCGCATTGCGTATGCTGAACTTGTTTTCCACTAAATTTGAGCCTAAAACGGCATATGAGATGTGGCATGGTAAGAAAACCCAACTCAAGTGTGGGGTTGTTCGGCATTCGTAAGAAATGTTGGTATGAAACCAAGTTCACCCATATACATAAACACGCAACCTATTAGAAGGTCCAGTAGGGAATCTCACGCACTAGGGAGATTTTACGATTTTCTAGTGGATGGTGGGAAGGAGTATTGTGTCTTAGATGACGATACTCCTCTATCTTTTCAACAAGCATTACATAGTAAAGACTCTGTACTTTGGCTTGGAGAAATGAAATCCGAAATGGATTCCATGTATGAAAACAAAGTATGGAATTTATCAGATGTACCCGAAGGATAAAATCCAGCGGCTGCAAATGGATTTTTAAGAAAGAGCAAAATGCAGATGGGGAAGTAGAGACTTATAAGGCAAGGCTAGCTGTGAAAGGATTTCATTAAATTCAAGATGTTGATTATGTCGAAATCTTTTCATTCGTAGCCATGCTTAAGTCCATTCGGATTATGTCAGCCATGGCTTCATTATATGACTATGAAATATGGAAAATGGATGTAAAGATGACATTCCTAAATTATGATTTAGAAGAAACTGTCTATATGTTGCAGCCCAAGGGTTTTGTAGTCATTGAGTGTAAGGGAAAGGCTTGCAAGCTATTAAAGTCCATTTATGGACTTAAAAAAGCTTCAAGGAGTTGGAATGAGTGTTTTGATAAGGTCATCAAACAGTTTGGTTTTTATCAAAACACAGAGGAAGTGTGCGTATATGGAAAGGAATAAGGCAACGCTATCATATTCTCGGTGCTTTATGTCGATGGTCTATTATTGATTGGCAATGACACTTCATTGTTGCAACCAATGAAAGGTTGGCTTTTCAAGAACTATGAATGATTTGGGAGAAAAAGCCTATATGCTAGGTATAAAGGTCTATAGAGATAGATCTAAGAGGCTGTTGGGATTGTCCCAATTCCTGTACATAGATACCATACTGAAAAGATTCAGTATGGAGAATTCCAAATATGGAAACGTTCCAACACAGTCTGGAATCATCCTTTCTAAGAAAGACGCTCATCATAGTATAAAGAAAGAGCATATGAAGAGGATCCCCTATACTTTAGTCATAAGATCCATAATGCACGTTATTCTATGTAAAGATCGGATATGGCATACGCGTTAGGATACGTAAGCCGATACTAGTCTAATCCTGGAGAAAGACATTAGATGGACGTAAAATATATACTAAAGTATTTAATAAATACTAAGAACTTATTCCTCATATACATGGATGGGGACCTCCTTATGAAGGGGTATATGGACTTTGGTTATGTCTGGTTATGCCTTTACACTTAAAGGTGGAGCCATTATTTGGAAAAGTTCCAAACAAGTGACAGTAGTTGATTCGACGATGGAGACCGAGTACATCGCCCTTAATGAAGCAGCTCAAGATGCAGTCCGGATGCGCAAGTTTTTGAGTGAGCTCGGAGTGATTCCTGATACAGAGAATCTTATGGTATTGTTCTGTCATAACAATGCGACGATTCAGATCACAAAGGAACCTATAGTACATAAGAAGTCACCGCATATTCTTTAGAATTTCCACCTCATTAGAGTATTCATTGAGAGGAGGTCGTGATACAAATGGTAGATACCAAGAATAATATTGCAGATCCATTCACTAAGGGTCAAGCTCGGTCGGCTCTCAAAAAGCTGATTGAAGGGCAGGGATGGAGATTCCATAATTGGCCTCAAGTGCAAATGGGAGATTGATAGAGTTATGGTATGCCCTTAGGGGCAATTCTATAATTTATTATAAATTAACCAACTATGTAACCAATTCTCGTTCATAAGAAAGGTATTTTTCTTTTTATTATATATTTGTTATAACGTGTTATAAATAATTAAATATTTAATTAAATATATTTAACAGAAAATCCATAGATGGCTTGTTTGTGACAGTAATTACAAATAGTTGCAATCATGAGTATTGTATCACAATATAATAAACGCATCATGTGACGACCCGAAATTCCGTGCTCAGAAAATCGCATCATCGAAAAGAAAGAAAGGGGTGAGAAAGTAGAAAAGATAAAGAAGAAGAAGAAACAACAACAGAATCTCAACAGCGGAACGATTGAAATATAATATATCACATAATAGATTACATAGTATCATATACATCAGAGTTACACAGATAATACAACACATACTAGACAGTTATAAACACCTGTCTAGTTAATACAACTCGATACATCTCAAAACAACACAGAAATATAACACAGCGGAAATACAGATAAACACTAACACAGCGGAACCAATATATATCTACACGCTGAAGCCTCCTGCTCCATTGCTCCTCCACAATTCGTCAAAGCTAACCTGAATCCCTTGGCTACCCGTAAAAATTTGGGTACCCGAGAGTTTATGAAAAACAGAAATAAATTTCAGGTCAGACATGGGTCTGGTATGAGTAAACGGTTAAAGTTGCTTAACTTTCAAAAACCTTTGAAAACAAAAGGTATCACGTAAGACTTCCCACACATAAACATGAAAAAGTTTTTACCTTACGCTAACCAAAACTTTGATAGAAAATCCAATGATATTATAATAGATCTAGGGTTTTCAAGTAAATAAGAAATAGCTGAAATTGTTACATGATTAAATTCCAGCATACATAGGTATACAATCAAATCCGATGGCACTTATTGGATTTTGGATTCTATACAATGGCAGGGCTACTGGGGTACCGCCCGTCACAGTACGTGGCCTAGATCACCGTACCGAGAACCCACCCTAAGTTCCCTGCAACACAAGGCCGGAACCATCCCTTACTGGACAGTCCCAAACGAAACAACCCCACGGTTGTTCATGACCAACCGCACACTAAGCCGAAAATAATAAGGGACATCTAGACAGGGGTATATCTCGCTCTCAAGTGGGTGCTACCCACGAAGCCTTGCTGCACCTCCCCTGTTTTAGCCATTCCCGGTTGATGAGGCTTGAGGCTACGATTACCTTTAGAGAACACATCACTTAGAATGCTCATCGTCCACCTGACGATGTTCTAAAAGCATTCGATCCATACAAGTTCGTTCCGGGTTCGAACGAAACCGAAGGCATTATCTCGTTACACTCGTATTGGAATCACCCTCAGAGTTAACGACAATAACCCTTGCATTCTGAATCACCATCTCGAATCTATAAGTACTATCTTCGTCAAACTCATTACGGAATCACCCACAGAGTTATACTGACGTATAGTTCTTATACCTCGAGTCTTCACTTGCTCCATTTGAATTTCACGACCTAACGTTATTTTGGATCGATGTGGTATTCGGGTCTCCAAACCTAGAATCCCGGTATACGGAAACCCGATCCCGGTCTCATCGAAATCCAAACCGTGTCTTTTAAGGCCAAGTTGTTTTAAAGTTAAAACAATTTAATTCAATTATCTATATACTCACAGATAGATAAATCACAATATAACAATAGATATAACATCATCATCATAAACAGATAATCCATATTATCTACTCAAACAGATAGTCAATATCATCATACTTAACCAAGCATCCATAACACAATAGATCTATATCTAAGATCACAATCAATCATGGAAATCAATATCATCCATCATATATAAACAAAGATTAATAATCACCTCATTTATAATTAATTTAAAATGAATTAAATTAATTACAAATCTCTAATTAATTTAAAGTAGATTAAATTAATTACTTCATCAAAAATTAATCTTGCTTACACATCCATTAATTTATTACAAGTCAATTAATTAATCATTCTCTACTTTCATCTTAATTAATCATCCTTGATTAATTATCTTTAATTACATTTAAGTAATTATCCTTTAATTATTTTTACAAATTAATTATCTTATACCAAATATAGAAAGTAACCTTTAAATTACTAAAATTAATTACCTTACTCCCTAATTAATTACATTAATGAATTCCTTCATTTATTAATTATTTCCAAATAAATCCATTTTAACTTACATCATTAATTACAATATTTAATGATCTCTAATTACATTTATTACATTTAGTAATTTATCTTCAATTAAACCAAACTGTTAATCACCTTGATTAACTCCATCCAGTAATTAACTACCTTAATTACTTCATTAAATAATTTAATCACTTCACAATTAATTAATCCCTCGATTAATTTTACAAAGTAATTATACTCAAATTACTTACATTACTAAATCATCTCCCATTAACTACTTCCTTAAGTAATTATACTTATTATATCAACAAATGGTTATTTAAATTAATTAAACTAAATTAATTAACTTAAACAATTCATATTAAACTTAGTTAATGAAAATGGGAAATTAATTTCTTAATTACTTTCATAAGTAATTATATTTAACTAATTCACAAATTATTATCTTAAATTAATAAACCTAATTAATTATCAAAATTGATCATATTAATCCATTATTTTATAATACTAGTTAATAACCTTCATTAATCATTAACACTTCTTAAATTTACTTAAAGTAATTAAATTAAGATTTATTATCTATTTACAATTACATTTCATCTTTAATAACTCATTAGTAAATCCTTAATTATTTAATTAATTAAGTATTCAATATCACTTAATTAATTCTTGCTTACTTTATTAATTAATAATCATAGATTAAAATTCAACTCTTATTTAATTAATGATTCTTAATTATCCATTTATTTATCCTAAATTAATTATCTTAAACCTTAATTAACTAATTTAACTTTTAATTACTAAACTAATTAATCTCATCGTTAATTAATCAAATTAGATAATTATTCATTTACTTAATAATTCCAAATCTATAAATCTACATTTATTTAAAAGGTAAAGCATTTTCTTATTAATGATCAACTTCTCATTTACAAATGCCTTTGGAACATTTTACTTTTGACTCTACTTTTACATTTCATTTCAATTTTAGATTCAAGATAATTTACAACCTAACTTAGCTAAATTAAAACATTTAAATATACTTTAACATTATAAAGTTATAAAACATTTCATTTTTATAAAACTTATATTTATTTAAACTAGGAGACAAAATAATTTGAATCCTATCTAAAAATCTGGTTTAAACTTAGTTTTAAACTCTGTTTTAAAAATTTAAAGCTAAGCCTGACAGGCTTTGCAAACCTGGCAACAACCCATAAACTAACCCGAGTTTCCTTCTCTTTGCTTCGAGTCTTCCCTGCATAACTTCGGGTAAATACCCGAATTCCTCGAGCAAACACCTGGGAATTGTCATCCCCATTTCCAATACCTTCCACCAGAACAAAAGTGCACGGTGCACGTGCACCGTGACTTCGTTCAACTCCGGCCTCCCACCAGAACTTCATCACATCGGCAATCGTCTCAAGTCTCGATTCCCACACCCAAATCGACATCACAAGGCACGAAACAAAAATTGACTTCACCAACCAGAAGCCTGGAAACCCAACATCTCGAACACGCCAAAACCTGGCAACACGTCGTTCGTCGACCTCCGACCACCTGAACGTAAATCCCTCCGGCCATGACTTCCTCCACACATCTACTACCCATACCCAGATCGCGGTTGAACTCGATCAACCGTGAGAAACGCGATGATCGTTTTTCCTAACTCAGTATAACTAGGGTTAAAAACTTCGAATCCTAACCACTGACGCCACCATGGCCGTGGCCATCTACCACCATTTTTCCACTCATCCCCATAGGCTTCTCTACCACCTCACACAAACCCGACCACCCTCGACCACGTGATCATCGGAAATGCTCGAAAACATGATTTCCAGACCAACTCAAATAACCCATTCAATACTACACTAAAAATTATGAACTTGGTCTCAAAAATCCTATCTTTTGTATACAATTTCAGATATATAATTATATCAACTGATTACAATATTTGGTTTTTAACATCTTTCCAGTTTCCTATGATTTCTTTGCTTACAGAAAATGTTTACTATCTATAATTATGGTAATTATTTTTAAAGCTTTGTTAAGTTTAAAACAACCAACTTTGTTTTAAATACCTAAGTCTAAAGAAATCTGAGTGAAGAGAAATTTAAATTAAAGCTATGTTTTAAATCTCCAATGTTTAAAACAGGGATGATCACAACAGTTTATCAAAGCATACTCATATGTTTCCAGAACCCTTAAAGCAATCATACAAACCCACTTTCATACATACATCACATATAACTTCTACCATAGGTCATATGCATCTAAACTGAAGGCATCTCAAGTTAACAGTTAAAGTCAGGGGCTTGAACTAAAATCTGAGGTGTTAAAGCTACAGATATGCACACATACATAAGTTCACAAGTATTGCACATACACATACATATAAACAAACATAATCACAGAAATTCATAGATTACTTAAGTTTTGTTTTAAAAAGTTTACTCACCAGGCATAAAACAGAGAGCTTATTCTTTGTTCGAAAAAGGGAGAAAGCCTGAAACTTGCATATGAAAACTTGCATACATTTCAGTTTTGATTCCAGAAACTTGTTGTAGTTGAGAGGCTTCCATTTTAAATTGAAACTGGAGTGCTTTTGTTTTTTCTAATTTGATTTTCCAGGTTACATTTGTATTTCCTCCATTCCTTCTTTTACTTAGGTTGTATTTGTATAAACTTTTAGAAACTGGGGTTGCAAAGCTTTTGTATACGAAATATAATGAGGCAAGTTGGTAAATATACAAATTGTTTACTGTTTTGGTACACGAATAAATTCAGAGATTTTTATCTCTTTGGGGCTGAAAGGAAATGTTTCATGTACTTGGTGGTGTAGCATTAAATGCTTGCTCCTTATCAACTTTACACCAGCCCATTCTTTTTCCTTTTAGGTACAACTTGCATATATTTATTTATACTTGTTTGACTTAGATGCTAAGCATACATACTCTATTCTATTCGTATGCATTGAGATGTTTCTACTGCCTGTTCATGTACAATGCTAAAATGTAAAAATATTTACTTGCCTTATCTTCTTATACTTAGGTGATTATCTTTCCTGCAAGTATTTCTAAAGTGTACATAATATTTTACTTAAGCTTTTAGTTTTAAAGATTGTTATGGTTGTGGTATTATGTTAACTTGTTATTGTTTCTATTTCTAACATAAGTGTATTTATTTCTATTTTCTAACATGAAGGTATTTACACTTTAAAAGATAAACTATCAATATATAATTACCCATTATCATTCTATTTTATACTTACCTTAAATATTACAATGTATATTTTATTATCTATAATTATTATATTTATTTTAGAGATTTATATAAAATTTAAAACCATAATTCCTTTTCAAAATATATATAACAATTTTTATTCATTAACTGTTTTTAAGGATTTTCTTAGAGTAGTCCACTTTGTTTAATTAAAATACAAAATTTAAAACTTACTTTATAATCAAACAAACAAATTTTGTTTTGACCCTAAGTTCTATCATCAAGAAAATCAAGCAGAATTGATTTTGGAAGTAAGGCAAGAGCTTGAGAACTTAAACAGAGGTAATCTATAGGTTATCAACATTCATATATTACTTTTTACCAAACAAGAGCAATGTACATATGAATATTCACACAAACATACTTTTAGATATTAACATACAACACAAGTTACTTCATCTATAAGTCATCTACATCAAAACAAAAGGGGTCTCATGTTTATTGTTTTCAAGGCAGAGACTTAAATCAGGATCAGGGAAGTTTTAAAACAACAAATATACTCACATCATAGATTCACAAAGAAACTTGCACATACATATATATACACATCAAACAAGTCATAAGCACAGAGATGTTAGATTACTTAAATTTTTAGATTAGAAGTTTACTTAGCTTTAATTTAAATTTCTCTTCACTCAGATTTCTTTAGACTTAGGTATTTAAAACAAAGTTGGTTGTTTTAAACTTAACAAAGCTTTAAAAATAATTACCATAATTATAAATAGTAAACATTTTCTGTAAGCAAAGAAAACATAGGAAACTGGAAAGATGTTAAAAACCAAATATTGTAATCAGTTGATATAATTATATATATGAAATTGTATACAAAAGATAGGATTTTTGAGACCAAGTTCATAATTTTTAGTGTAGTATTGAATGGGTTATTTGAGTTGGTCTGGAAATCATGTTTTCGAGCATTTCCGATGATCACGTGGTCGAGGGTGGTCGGGTTTGTGAGAGGTGATGGAGGAGCCAATGGGGATGAGTGGAAAAATGGTGGTAGGTGGCCACGGCCATGGTGGCGTCAGTGGTTAGGATTTGAAGTTTTTAACCCTAGTTTTTCTGAGCATGATGAAGTCGACCACTGTAGCCTGGAGAGTTGATCGAGTTCGACGAGTCTTTGGTTAATGGTAGTTGTCGTGAAGAGGAAGTTGACGCCGGAGTTTCGGAGGCAACGATGGTCGGAGCTTCAAAGGGGAGGCGTTGACAGGTTTGAGGGTGGGCCGTGTGCGTGTTCCAGGTTTGGGTGCGAATGTTAGAAATTGATTTCCAGGGGACTTCGAAGGCCTACTCAAGAGCTACCATCGGCTCGTGTGACGACCCGAAATTTTGGATATTTGAAATTGGATTATTTAATTGATTTTAAATATTTAGAAGTTAATTTTTAACGATAATTTCAAATATTAATATTTATTGGATAATTAAATACTGAATTTAATTATCGAATTTGGGTAAATTATAGAATCTGGAGTTTTAAGTCGATTAAAAATAATTTGAAGACTTATAAAATTTATATAGACAATACTGAAAATAATATAAGAGTTCGAATTGAATTTAACGATGATTCGTTCAGCTTTGAAAATTTTACTTGTTTAAATTGAATCTAAAAATAGCCTTCCGGGGCACAGTCTCGGAATTCGACGAAACTAGTCCCATTGGATCCATAATATTTATTTATTATCAGGTTCCAAATTTTGTAGCATTCGGAGTTATCGTCTGATCATACAATAAGTAAACGCGATGGAAATTATCCTGAAATTTAAAATAACGCTGGTTCAAGAAGCTTCCCTTATATTATATTGCTGAGCCTTGCGTTGGAAGCCAAAAGAAACAAAAATAATATAAACCAAACAGCCGAGAAAAATCTCGAAACCATTTCCTTGTTCGTTCAAATTCGAGAATCATGGCCTATAGAAGAAAAAAAATCTGTTTACTTCGAAGTTACAGCTCAATAACAATCTCCATGTTTGCGATGCTGGAACCCAAAAGAAAATAACCAGGGTTTCGCAAATCAACGCCTTTACATTAAAATAATTTATAAAAGAAACCATCACTTAATTACTTATTTTATCAAGCTATACTTTAAAAAGAACAACAAACCTTTTATTTAATTTAAACCTAAGCTAAAATCATTTAGACAATTTAAACTTTAATCTTGAGTATATTTAAAGCCATATGATTACTTATTTAATATTGAATTTAAAATATATTTAAAACACACATTGACTATTTACAATATATACAAATATATATATAAATAAATAGAAAATAATTTATTAGCCTTTAAAAGATAATTTATCAGTTAAATATCCATTTAAAAGAAAATTACTAAATCAATTCATATCTTATTAACAATTATATATCAAATCAATTTAATATTTTATATAGATTATTAAATTGATATTGTTCGAAATTCCGGGATGTCACACATCATTTTAATTATTCCAATTCAAGATGCATCAAGACTGGATAACGATGCATCCGTTGAGATTAGAATATGTAATGCTCTCAAAATATTGGGCAGTGTGTTACTCATGACTGCTAAGGGCACCAAGGGATTATGTACTCATAGATATTAGATAATTATGGAATGATTCACTCAATAGTCTTTTTTTGATTAATATAACTAAGGTCAAATAGAAAATATCGATGTGACTAATTTACATAGTTCTCTCGACTTGAGAATACCACTAATCTTCAATATGAAAGCTCCACTTCAATTATAGTCAAATCATGGCACGACGTTCATCGAGTGACTATAGTTGGGTCGAGTGGAAGTATTGGAAGTGAAATACTATTCAAATGAGGATTCATCTCCTCAATTATATAAGGTTTGTATCACGGTCAATTCAAGTCAACTCATAGTCAAAATCTCTGATCAGAGTAGTTCGGTTGATAATAATTGTTATTTTTGAACGAAGGACTTTTTATTTGCAATATAGAGTTGAATATGTATGGTATTGGAATTTTGACCATTACCAAATTCAATAAGTCCAAAGTGATATAGTTTTAACGAAGAGAATTGATCTAAATAATAGTTACAACCAGGTAACGCTTAACAAAGTAAAATTGGATTTTACTGAAACCGAGTAAGCGATAAATTTGGGCAAAATGTCACACCACCTGCTAAGTGACGTATGAACGTTAATATTCAGATATCGATATTAATCGCTGACCAAATTTACACCTAGCGGGTCATACAACTAAAAAGATGAATAGTTTTTTGACCAAATAATTTAATTAATTTGTAAATGTTATAAATCAATTAAATTAATTAATATCTATGAAATATTAGTTATAAAAATTTATTTTTATTTGATGAACAACTACTATTAAATATATTTATAATAGTTATAAATGTGTTAATCAATATACGATATCAATATGCGTTTAAATTGGATTTAAATGCAAAATATTTTATTTGAGATTTAAAAGGGTTCGAAGCCCGTGCGGGGGCTGGTTAGTTCAACTATGATAGCGCATGATGGTGCGACCATACGATGGTATCATAGTGGACTCATTTTGTATGGATAAGGGAAGAAGAATTGATAAGGGATCTAGATCATAACTTGTCTACATTCCTTCCCTATATAAGCATCTCAACCCACTCTCATTTCTTACTTTTAAAAAGCCTCCATCTATCCCCTATTTCTGGTCGAAATCAAGAGCTCCTTAACTCTCTATTTTCAAAGTCAAATCAAAGCAAAAACAATTCTATTCGATAATTGATGATCACCAGTTTAAGGACAAACAATCTATTGGATTGGAAACTAGTTTGAGGCGTAGATCTCATCATTTCAAGGTGTACTTATAGGCATTGGATATAATGTGAATTTCGAACCTGTTTATGAATATTAATGTATATATATAATGTTTATATCATGTATACTATATTATTAGTTAGGTGACGACTTTAACATATAAATATATTATCGCAATTAGATTGGTTATATGTTTATATATACTTTTATATTAATTTTTTTCTATCATATATACCTAATAAGATGCACAGCTCAAAACAAAAAACAATTTATTTATTTTTAATAATTTAATATATATAATTTAATTGTATATATGGTTTACAATTTAAATTCTATATCATACTCTACATAAAATATAGTGGAAATTAGCCACAAGGGTCTCTTTACCAAGTGGAATTAGTTTCTAGGACACACAACTGAAATAATTACTTTCAAGTACAAAACGTAAAATAATTAGTTTCTAGGGCCTAAAAACCTATGAAATTATGTCCTTGAAAGTAATTGGACTGCTGACTTTGTCCTTGAAAGTAATTATTCTGCTGACTTTGGCCTTGAAAGTAATTTCTTTGAATGTGTGTCCTAGAAACTAATTGGACAGCAAAGTTTGTCCTTATGGCGAAATGCCCCCAAAATATAGTTATATAATTTTATACATAAAGTTTCATAGTTATAATGCTTTCAACGGAAATAATATATATATATATATATATATATATATTAAATATTATTTAAATTAATTAATTATATAGATTAACTATATCAATATATATATATTATAAATTATGTTTTATATTTTATAAAGTTAAATTAACACTTCACATAGTCTCGGTAGAAGAAAAAGATTTATAATTAAAAAATATTTAATTATCAATCGAGAATTAAAAAATAGATTTTAAATTATAAAATTATACATTAAATATACAAATTACAAAACATCACTCATAATTTTACAAAAAAAATTAAAATTCAAAATTATGTTCCAAAAATAATTCTTTTGTTAATTTTCAAATAATACCGTACGGATATGTATTTAAAATATATTTTTAAAATTTTAAAAAATCATGTCATGCGCATTGTTAAGTACAATATATATTAATATATTTTATTTATTTTAAAAGTACTGATATACATATATATATAAGTATTTAATATATATACATGTTAGGAAATATTATATATATATATATATTGTTTCGGCTTTGAAGCAAAAAAATAATAAAATTTATAAATGATTTAATATACTTATATAGCTATATTTATAATGTTAATATTCCATACATATTATATATATTTATATAAAATTATTTAAATAAATTATGGTTTATATATATACATATACATACATAAATACACACGCGCACACACTTTTGTAACATTTTGTATACATAAAATAAAGTATATAAACATACATTTGGATAATATATTTGTATATTAGATGAGCCAACGTGCTCGTTGCGGTGTAAATCGCAACACATATATGTAGACATGTTATACCTTGCACGGATTGTTATGTTACACATGCGCACATGCACACACATATATATGTATATGATACACATATATATAATACAACATTAAATATATAGTATAAAATCATTTTATAAATTTAAATAAAATAATGAGTTTATTTAAAATAAATTTAGAAATGTTCTAAATATATTAGACCTCATAGGCCCAATAAAGATCTAGAATGGAATATTTTTTTTGAAATTCACACATTACTTCCCCTGCAAGATGGTCCAGTTCCAACAAAGAGAAACGGAAAAAAAAATCATAATAAAACACATAGCGATGCACAAAAAACAAAAAGAACATTCGGCTTACAAATTATAGAATGATAATCGACTAGAATAAGAACTCCGTGGAGATGAGAAAATCACAAAAGAAATGAGTAAAGAAAAAACAAAATAGGTAAACTTAGGAGTTTATATAAACTACGGCTAATGGAATCCGGGCCTTTGAGTCCAAACGGCACAAAGTTCACAATTGTTCTATCGTAATAATGACAAATGCAGGAACACGAAAGATAAGAAAGATTTCTTTAATAAAGAACAAGTCGCATAAACAAATAGGTAGAAAAAAATCACCGTAACACACGTATAAAAGTAGAATTAAATGTGAATTGAATGACTAAACAAAAAGAAAATGGGTACATGCACTACAAGTCCACACCAACATAAATTAGCACAGAGTTGGGGGGGAAAATGTTATACCCATTTTCTCCCGTAATGTATATAACACAGGTAAAAAAGTTGCGGCCCTATCTTAAAGTAGTGCAGTCCAAAAGAAATTTTAATAGACAGACGCATGATTAAAGAGTCAGCGCAAGAAGAAGGAAAAAAAGCAAACCAAAGATCAAAATCCTGACGTAGTCTAAACAACACATCGATCGAACAACGGATCTTCTTCAGCATCAGAGTTGTGCCTCATCCTTGAACGATTCCTTGTCAGGTTCCAACTAAAGGCGGCACCTAGTTGTTAACTTAATTAGCTATGGATTCATACAGAAAAATGCCGATGTTCCAAAGCTGAAGCTCTATGAATACAACTCAAAGACCTTGCCGCAATCATTGAAAGACACCTCAAATCATAGAAAAACTATTCTACAATTACTAAAGGTCACCCTAGTTCATGAAGGAACCACGTCAAAATTGCTGAAGGTCATCTGTATTCATGAAGGAACTGTTCCACAACTGTAAAGGGTCGAGCCACAAGTCTATGAATAGAAAGTTCCAACCCACCAGGCTAAGCAGCTTCGACCAATCCTGAAGAACGAACCAGTCCCATATCAAGCCAACACATCTAAAACAACACCAAGAAGGATGCGCATGCAGAAGGAGCACATTTCTCAGGTGAAACCCAAAATCCAACCTAAAGCGTTTTCGAAATTCAAATCTCCCACCTGAAATTCAAGTTTGAAACTCCCGCCCACAACTGAAATTCTCCCACCTAACCCGAACTGCTAAAATCTTGTAGCCACATCAGCAATCTAGGCACCAATTAACAAGGTAATGGATGAATAATACGTGGACAAATCGTCTGACAGGGAGAGGAATGCTAGAAAGGAAAATCAGCAATCCACATGACATCATAGTACTACAAATAGTAGATACTATAGAAGAAAATGGGACTTTTGGATCAATTCTCTAAAAATTAGGTTAGATCCAAGTACTCTTTTTCTTCCAGTAATAGTATTGTACGAGGAAGAAAAAAGATAATAAAATATTTGATCATTTGATGTAGGATTTTCTGAAATCCAAATCATGTAAATTTCCATGTCTACTTTACTGCATTTTTCTCTACTTTTTACCTTAAAGTTGATTCTGTTTACCTATTACCTGCTAAGTTTGAACTTGAAATTGAATTAGGCATTTTAACAAATAGTTAAAGTGCTACTTCATGATCATGTAATCAAACCGCAACACAATAACTACCTGAAGGAAAATGTAACATCTCTTAAATTTGTTGATTCACAATTATAGAAGCAATAAAAATTATGATTGCTCTATAATCAGTTCGGTGTTACGAGACGAGAAATCTTGTTAACAAGAGCTGTAAAGCTCGATTTAAATCCTACCTTATCATTCATTATTTGAAATACGGCACCATGCATTTTTTCGAGCCGTTCTTCGACAAGATCAAGAGCCTATCGGCTATTAAATGTGGATACACTAAAAGTCTTTCCTTCAACAGGAACATGCAGTAGTGAGTGAACATCATCCAAGGTGATGGTCATTCCACAAAATAACAAGTGTAAAGTATTTGTTTCAGGGTGCCACCTCTCAACAAAAACTGAAATACCTTTTTACGCTTCTAAAGGGAACTGTTACTAGAAATTGTAAACCTGATAGTACAATATGACCACGAATATGGAAGTATCTCGTGGTATCTCCCAATTCAATACACATGTTCATGATTGACAATAGTTAGTGGCCATGTTCCTAAAAAATTGACATGCCTAGTTATTCATATAGTTAAACAACAAATTTGACGTATATGAAAAATAACAAAAGATATAACTGTCCATTCCAAATTGCATACACAACATGTGACTCATACGATGAGATAACGTTGTAGATAGAAAGACGTCCATAATCAAGGTCGATGACTTCTCCACTTGGCATGTCATGCTCATAAAATTATACCATTTTGCTAGGGTGTTCTTCCTGTTGTACTTCCTCCAGCTCCTATTTTATAATTGGCGAGGGAGCAAGTCTCTTTCACGGTCTCTTTGTATGGAAGCAGTTAAGGGTATCCTAGAAGTAGTATGTCCCTTGGGTAGATCAACTCTAGAACTGAATTGGCCTCCCTTTCTAATTCTCTTTGTGCTTTTCATAATGGTCGACATCTACAAAGAATAATAACCGACAATGCAAACGGGATTAAATTTTCAAACAATCAGTGCTTAAAAAAGGGGTATTAAGCCACAACCATGCAAAGCATAGACAAGGGGAAATAGATGGTCCACTCTAGTATTTGGCAGGGTATTTCTTCGAACCCATGCATGGCCCTAACAAGTGTTGCATCTTCTCCGAAGAAAAATAAAATTACGGCGGAAAATTCATACACCTAAGCTAGATATCCCCCATTGGCTACTTCTAAGCACATCCACACATAGAGGCTTGGATTTCTTTCCATACTAATATTTCTATTGGGCTGTTAAAGCAGTTGACAAGTGGGTTGCATGTATAACGAGCCCGGCATGACGTCCAAGAATAATTCCCTTTTATTATTTTATTTTTCTTCTTCCGTTGTCCCGTTCACAGCACAAAAGTGCATTTCTCTTTCGCAAACTTTCTTTGTTCGTACTCCGTTCAGAATAGCTCAGTTGGATATCTCGTTTCCTTAACAAATGACAGAACTATTATACACTACAAATATTTGGGGTTTAAGATTTTCAAAATATGCGTGTTTTTTAAATCATGTTTTTGAAAAGAAACGACTTTGTATTTTGAAATTTAAAAGATTTTGTTTTACAGAAGTTCACTTTGTATTATTTATCGTGTATTTATCTTTTGGTTTCTCTTTCTATAGGTTACATTTAATGTAGTTGGTAAGGAAATTATGTTCACAAGGACCTTGAACTTATGGATGGGATGCAGTTGGCAACTTCCTTTTCCAATTAAGCAATCAGTTGATGATGCATGTCTCTCCATGAAAATGTAAGATAGTTACAGTTGAAAGGGAAGGTTTATCTCAAGAATTCTTACCTCATATGATAGCTTGCAATTCAAAGCATACATGCCTACGCATTTAAGAGAGTTTCACCAAATGATCCTTTAGTGATTTTTTTTCCCCTTAGGATCAATCCGAATTTATTTTAAAAACTATATTAATAAATACAATAACTTATTCAAACTTCAACTTTAAATAGGAATATTACTTGAAACTTGGAAGCATTAAACTCTTGATATTTGCCTAAGAATTGAAACTTTAATTATTTTACAGTAACAGAGGTGATACATACATGAGGTTTGGATTTCTTTCCTACAGATATTGCTATTGGGCTGTTAAAGTAGTGGACCCAGTGGGCTGCATGTATAACAGGCCGGCCATGGTTTTCAAGAACATTTCCATGACAGAACTGTTTATTTACTTTTGCACTGATCACATCTCAACCAGTACGTAAGTGGATGAAACTTTAAATATATTGTTACACGTATGGTACTGGTATGAAATTACAAGTTGGACATATTTTAATCAACCAACCTGTTCAGTTTATTGTTACATATTTTTGTAAAGATAGGCACCACAATTAACTGGTCCCAAAAAAGCACGGTTGAATTAGAGTTATTATTATTGACAAATGCATGATCAAATCCTTGATTCCTTATCGTATATTACTGCAGCATGAAATGTCCAAGGCTATAATGCTCCACCTCTGTAAATTTACTACCAAAGAGTATTACTAAATAACACCGTTTAGTAACACAAAGAATGAGGTTTGGTAAGAGCACCTGATGTGATTATTAGCTTGGGCTAACATGAACACGTTATTTTAAAAAAAAAATTAAGGATCTGAACTGAATAATTGACGTGTACCCTCGACACAAAGCAACAAATACATAGGTTAAAATAAATCAGAACAATATACAATATCGATCACAGCGAATCACAAATCACAATGAAATAATATACATCATATACAACTACAGAAATATGAGTCTACAAAATAATAATACTAGACTCACATATCTAATAAATACAATATCACATCAAAAGCCAGTACAAGGCTACTATCTAAAGCAATATACATAACATCCCATATAAAATATATCCACACACACGTGTGTGTATATGAGGTAAATTCAAACTGTCAAAGATAGTTTATCCCCATGCTAGCACCTTCTTGTTGACACTTGCTCATATGAAACAACTGGTAATCAATACTAAGCTACATCGGTATATAAATATTATCGGTACAGTAACGGTAAATTTATTGTTGTTAACGTAAAGAAATGTCAAACCGGTGGTCACGGTAATTTTACCTCTCATATTAATTTTGTTTTTTCACTATTTTAATCAATCTTAATCATTGACAATTTTGAAGAAATATCATACTTAAAAAGATATTTCTAGTATTTATTCATGATAATGTTTCTGTTTTTAGTTTTTTTAACTTTAAAATATAAGTTTAGCAATGTTTTTGTTTCATACTATTTTAAATAATTTGTAATAAATCGGGGAAATTTCCTTTATCAATGAATATATATCGAAATATTGGTAAAAACGTTAACAGCGTTTGAATTTATAACAAAATAACTATCATTTTAATATTGTCAAAATCTTAATGCAAAACAATTTTAATGTCTTTATGTGTTGTTAAATTTATCATTACAAATCAACGGCTTACCAAATCATTGGTATACCAATGATCATTTACGTATGATAAATTAATTTTGACTTACCAATAGTATTAGTACGATAATGGATTTTTTTATTGGTAAAGGTTACCATTACCATAAAAATCATATAAAAACATAAAACTTCTAATTTAATATTGTACTTATCCACTTACTCTTCCTCCAACCGTAAATTGTGCAACTTTAATTGATTAACTTTTTGTGCAACTTTAATTAATTAATTTTTTGTGCAACAAAATTAATTTTACACCTGATTGGATGAATAATTTTAATGCAGTAATTCGAATAAATCAATAAATACATGCATACATATGATTTGGAAGATGATGGTATGTCCGGCTCAAAAATTAGTCAAATAGTGCGAATAGTTAAAAATTTGGAATTCGGGGGTATTAGGTAATTACGCCCGTGGACCCTCCGAATTTAATGTCTACAGCCGCAGATTATGACAAAATTTAATTTTGTCCATAAAACATTTTTGATCTAATTTAATTGGTTGTCTTTATTTTCCATGCAATTTACTTAAATATCCGTGGAGCATTGTGTATTTTCCTTAAATTTTAGAAGCATATTATGACTCTTATTATTTGGGAAAAAAATTGCTTGGAGAGATATTCCATGTTTTTTGATATAAATAATTGACAATATAGTATGTTTTTGATATGACTATTCCTTGGTATAAATAATTGATCTGTAAACTCCATGATACTCACCCAGTAGGGGAAGAGGGATCTTTATAATCACCCCGATTAGCTTTCCACTCGCTTCTCGCCATCAAATTCAATGTGAACAGCCTGTCTTCCTCTCTTATAAAAAAGAGACATTTTTTATTTTGTGCGTGCTTCAAACAATTTTGTTTTCTTCATATTGCTATTAGAGTTGGACATTTTTACCATATTACCACTTACTAATCATTACCAACCCCTACCTAATAAAGTGATACCGAAAAATGATAACCAATTTGGTTAGTATGGTTTTTCGAACGACATAAGTTAACGCGCGCGCATGCGCGCGCGCGCGCGCACACACACACACATATATATCTCTGTGTGTGTATTTACGTATGTATGTATATTCTTATATTTCATTTTATCTTTATATTATATAGGTATATTATAAAATACGGTGGAAAATTAAAATACTACGATAGGTGAATCTTCAGCTCCCCTCCATGATCTCCAAAACTTCAAAGACAACCTGTGAAAATACTCGGTCTAACCCAAGCATTATAAATAAATAACACCCGGATCAGTCTGAAAATACCAACATGAGATAACTCAAATAACGAGGAACGTATAAAGTTCTGTGAGACCACACCGTTGATGCGGAATGGGTTTTCACGTCACAAGAACAACATCCATACAGAGAAGAGCAGAAATAAATATCAGGAACAAATCCAAATATGAATGAACATAAATAATATTAAACCAGACTTGAAAGAATGGAAATAAATAATATTAAATCAGACTTGAAAGAACGAATATATGCCGAGTAAAATCCAAACTGGACAGAATGGATAAAACAAGGAAAATAGTCCTACTTGATAGATAGGACTAAATAAGGTAACCATCCAAACTTGATAGAATGGACTGAATAAGGTAACAATCCAACTTGATAGAATGGACTGAATCAATACTTAAATGACTTGACGAGGAGTTGGCTCTACCCATGGCAATTTAAAGCTAAAACAGATTCAGTGTTTTTGAATCAAATAAGGAAAGGAAATTTTCCAACAAATGACAAGGAAGGTGCACCTCCATTGAAGTATACCACTAGTAATATACTCATGAGCTTGGCCACATGTTATGTGACACTTCTCGGAAATGTACCAGCCAGACCTTGCCAAATCTTACAGAGAATCCGAATATTTCACATCTAAAAATCAAACTGTTTTTCACGTGACGGTATACAAAAATTTAGATGAGATGTGAAATACCCTTTTGATGGGAGCAACCCCACATAACAGGACATCCTTTCGCGCTTTTGGTTTAGTCATTTCGGGCAAAAGATAACAAAGCTCAAAGAGCAGCAAAACGTTTTTAAGGTAACAGTACACCATGAAGGAAGCTAAATTCGATAATTAATAAATCAACTATCGGGGATACTTAAAATGATCATATATAGAAATTAAATTTCATACATATATCACTACTCGTTGATTCCAGACAAGTCCTATCTCTCGGTTGAAAATGAAGCCGGGCAAGTTGAGGTAGTGTTGTTACCTGTAACGATCACGATTTTTCGTCGCTCGAAAATCGACATTAATACGTCCACTGTATCAACTGCCGAGCAATCGAATGCCGGAAAACCGAATTGTTATGGAGAAAAAGAAGAGGTAGAAGAAAACAGAAGAAAAGGAAAGAAGAAACAATAGAAAACACAGAAACAGGAACGATATCAGAATCTCACATTCGCAGCGGAACAACATATAATAGATAAATGAATAATCTTTAAAACAAAGAACTATATCATTTTATACATTACATCATCATCAGAGTTTACAACAACAGTATACAACACAACTGGACAGTTATATGAACTTGTCCACATACAGAATACACAGCGGAATAAAATAATATCATATACAAGTGGTACGTCTCGCCATCCAGCTCTCCAATGAGCTCCACAGCATCTCCTGAATCCATAATGACCTGATAACCTGACTCTAGACTGCCCGTGTGGAAAATGATGGGCACCCAGAGTTTAGGAAGGAAACAATAAACTCCAGGTCAGTCATGGTGACTGGTGTGAGAACTTAAAACAGTTTATCTTTAAACAATCAAAACAAAGAAAATAAACAATTTCGCAATGCTTTTGGAAAATGAAACTACCATAAGACCTCCCGCCACACACACAATGCAAACGCAGAATTGGAGGAGATTTCTTCTTATGATAGTCAAACATGCTTACTATGCAAATCATTGGATTATTATTATTAGTGCATAGTGGAAAACATTTCGAAAATATAATATTAATCTTAGCCAGCATATGTACCATTATACTATGCCTACTATAGCTGCTATGTTAAATAGCAGGTTCTACAACTAATACCGTACAAAGTTCGTATTGGAAAATGGATTTGCCAACAAATGGTCAGGCTAAGGAACTTCCTATGCCACGTAGGAAACGCCTCTGGCTGGACGCTCCGAGAGACAAACTGCTCTCTGCCAACAAAGCCGGGTTACCCCTGTAACTAGTTAACTCACGAATATGTCATCCCCCGGTCCTTTGGGACCTTTATCCGAGCTCTCGGTAACAACATCACACATAATAAATAAGGTGTGTCCACATGAGTAAGTATTTGGGCTCCATACCATGATACCACCCCTTTCCAGAAGGAAATGACATACCCTAAAGGGCGCGACCCTCATAACCTTGCCGCAACATTCCTGTTTCGACCATTTCCGGGTTGTTGAGGCCCTGACGAAGTCTCGTCCACAAAGCTATGCTTTATACAAAAGCTATGCTTTGGGTCAAACAAATGATCAAAGTAATGATCACAAAGATAAATGATCAAACAAATGATCATATCACAAATGATCAAACAATGATCATTTCATAGCAACACTCAGCATGTCACATTACCAAATTGGGAATATATCGCTGATAAATTTCAACTACATAACCTCTGAGCTCGTACGTCTCAGAGAAGGCTGTTAAGCTAAGAGAATAAATTCTCCGCCACCAACAGAAATGTATTTGAAAGAAATCAGCTTTACATCTCAAAATGTAAAGTCAGACACGTAAACATACAAGTCTGTTCCGGGTTCGAACAGAACCGAAGGCACTTCCAGAGAAGCCCTTGCAATACGGAATTCACAATCTCGATAAAACTTCCCATCACAAAGGAAATCTCAATACCGTAGCTAACGGTGCAGAGACAATCGATAGGTCATCCTATCGTTTTCACAAACACCCGGTCTTCACCACCGGTCTTCAATACGATCCATATCGTCGTATCACTAATTCGGAATGGGTTATACGACACAAAGGTCCTTTCCCGGCTAACCCGAATAGTGAGCGCTTATTCAAAAATAAGTGTGGCATTCAAATTCAAGCAAATCACAACAAATACCCATTCAAGGTAATTATTGATAGTCGGTTATTTAACTATCAATAGGTCTGCACAACATCATCAGATTCCAAATAATTTTCCAAATTATTTATCTTCCAAAAATATCTTTACAAGATATATAGTTTCCACACTTCAACTATTTGAAAACAATTTCAAATCAATTTCCACATTTCAATTTATCTTTGAAGATAAAATCTCAAAAAATTTCACTTCATATTGGAAAAACATTTCCATACCTATTTAATAATAGGTAATTCACAAATCCATTTATTTTCAACATTTGAAAATATTCAATATACTTAAATCAAATTGAGTATATATTTATTCTTTAAGGAAACATTCTCTTAAACATTTATTTGAGTCAAAACGAATGTTACGTAAAACATTGTTACGACAACTCAAAATCACTAGTATAGGGATTCGAAATTTAGATAGATATATAAATCCCAATACTATATAAAACATTTCCTTTCGGAAACCATTTACTATAACAACAGTGTTATAGTCCACCATTTCCTTATTCCTCGAAAACGTCTATTTCAACAATAAATGTTGAAATCTATGTTTTCGATACTTAACACGTTTTAAAACATCTTTTTAAAACAATTACTTCATTTCGTAATATCACTTCTCCAAAACATATCCATTTTATTTAATAATACATTCACTGTCCAAAATCGTGAATATAATTCGTTATCCAAACTCAACATTTCTACACATTTTATTTAAAGGATTACCCACTGTCCAAAATCGTGAATATACTTCCTTTAATAAGCTATATAAACTTAACTTATCAAAATAAGTCGTTTCTCGGATTTACAAATCTATTTATAAAACTTCGATTTATAAATCTCCTTTATTATCCAATTCAAATTATATAACTCAATTATGTACCGGAAGTCCATATTATAAGTTAAATACTTATAATTCATTTATTTGCAAAAATCATTCTTTTAAAACTTCACAAGTTATAAATCTTATTACTTATAAGATTTACTTATACTTCATTTTAACACTTAAAAAACTCCTTTATAACTCAATTATTTGATCTATAAAATATCAATTTTATAAATCTTATATATATAAACCATTTTAAAATAAATCGAAATTCTCAATTTAAATAAACCAATCCTTTTAATAATTTACAAATCGTTATTTTTAAACTTCAAAAATGGATCCGATGATGCAACAGCACCAAATAGTCAATCATGGCATCCAAACATCATATATCATCATATGATAACAGAATATACAACAATATCTGTAAATAAATCACTACGGTGAGGAATCCAGTCGGATCCCTTCAACTTGTTTCCTTGCATCCACAGATGTTAGCACAATACCAATTTCACTTCACAGTGAAATTATCGCGGTATATGGGATTTATAAATATTATCCGCTATTATGCGGCACAATAGGGTCTCATCCGCTATACAATGCGGGAAATCAACAACTCCAATATATACATATTCCAATATATATATATATATTGCTATATACATATATAATACCAATTTCACTTCAATGTGAAATTATCGCGGTATATGTTTTTAATAAATAACCTCCGCTTAATAACGGCGTATAATGTCTATTTATCACAATAAATAGCAATCATCATTCAATAATCACAATCAATACTATCAACAATTTTAAATCTCAACTATTTAAAATTTAAATCGAAACAAAACATTCGATTGAGTGAGGAGTTCTCACCTTGATTTCAATTCCGTTCCAGCTTTTATTTCGAATAAAATTAAACGGACGTTTAATTTCACTCAAAATTTTCACTGACTCCAATTAACTCCAAATCAGCTCCTTTGCGTAGTGCTCGACCATACGATTCCAACGCAACTGGTTTCGTGCGTTTTCGACCTCGTATGAAAAAGTTATGCTATTACAAAGGTTATACAAATTATTATATAGTTATTTCACAAATTAATTTAAATTTTCAACCCTACTCAATCTCAGCCGTTGTTTTCCTTTCTCCAGATCTAGGCCATCAAACGTTGCTTCATCTTCTTCGTTCCAATGAAAGTCACGTACAAGGAACCCAAGATTGCCGCCCTTGAAACCCTATTTTCGCAACCACCTACATAGCTCGAAACTCCATCATTCCCCCACCATTTGAAAGCTCTTGTTGCAAACCACCACCGCCGCGAACATCATCAAACTCGGTCAAGTATATGCCTTGGAAAATGTGAACGAAAGTCGTGACTTTGAACGGAAATTTATGTCGATTCGTTGACCCAATCACGATCATCACCGTATAGAATCGAAGCTCTCCTTACGCTCTTTAACTTTGTTGTTGAACACTTTCTCTAATTGCTTACGGATTTGGAGAGATTGAGGATGAAAGAAGATGAATTTCTGGCCTTAGAATATGTTAGTGGTGGCTGGCCATTTGAAACTAGGGTTTCTCAGCCCTTATACGTGTTTGCACAAAAAATGGACAAACACCTCAAAGTCGTATGATTTAGTAGATCTTATGTTGTTCTTAGTGATTTGGGTGATTTATGCAAATATATGAAAAGCAGGGGCTAAACTGTAAAAAGACACGCAGATTTATAGTGGTTCAGCCAGAATATGCCTACGTCCACTTTATATGTTATTTCTCTTCTCTTGTTTTGATTACAAGTACAAAGCTTTGATAAAAGTGAAAGAAAGTTGTTCTAAAGTTCTCTCCGTGCTTTAGCTCTCAAACTTGTCCCCCATTGTTGTACCCCTGCCCCTCTATTTATAGAGTGAGGCTAGGGGTAGGGGTCTTGGATGCGTATAGCTGCTGGTGGGCCTGGGCTGATGCAATCTGGCCTGGCAACTTTGGTTTGGCAATGCCTTGGTTCGGTAGTAGATGGTTGGAGATGAGGTCTTGGTCCGGTAGTACTTTGGTCCGGTGGAAGGTGGTTGGATAGTAGGGAAGTAGTGTTGATTCGGCAAGCATGGAAGAGGTTTGGTCCGGCAAGCATGGGAGAGGTTTGGTCCGGCATTGGGTTGGTATCGAGTTGGTCCGGCATCTAGTTGGTCCGGTATTGGGTTGGAGGCAGGTTGGTTCGACAGTGTTGAAGGCAGGTTGGTTCGGCAGTGTTGAAGGCAGGTTGGTTCGGCAGTGTTGATTTGGTTCGTCTAGCTTTGGACCGGTGGTGAGAATTCACCCAACATTTGCCCCCCAAAGTGGGGTATATGCTGGCATATGGCCTACTTTGTTTCAGGTTATCCAATTTTTACATTCCCATTCGAATTTTAGTACCGAACCGGTTGGTCCGGAGGTTTACTCTCGCCTATAAGTACGGAACTAGGGCCTCCGCTATTGCCCACCGAACGAGATTGCCGAACTAATTTCAAAACAAAACTTCCTGCCGAATCAATTGTGTTGCCGAATCAGGTGAGTGCCGAATGGCTTCTTCGATTCATTTCGCTTTACCGAATGAGCTTAATATAGGATGGTCTTGATGCCGGATGGACTTTATACCGGATGGGTTTTATACCGGATGGGCTTTATACCGGATGGATTTTATCCCGGATGGGTTTTATACCGGATGGGTTTTATACCGGATGGACTTTATACCGGATGGAATTTATCCCGGATGGGTTTTGATATAAACTTGCTTGTTTTACACTTCTGCATCCTTCGTTTTAACGGCGTACTTTTTCGTGTTACAGATAATGTCTCACAGAGTTGAAACTCGATCGGATAAAAAGAAGTCCCAGGGCGAAGGAGAATCTTCCGCATTGCCCCCTGCTCAGCCAGGACCAGAACGTCATGGAACTGCCCCGAGATCACTGGTGGACGGGTACGGACCTCGGGAGCTTCTGAACTCCCCGCCCGATTGCTTTCCCAGCTCCCTCAAGGAGGAGCAGCTTGATGTCATCTCCCGTTCTTTCGGAATCGATAGAGCGCACATGCTGTTGCCAGGGAGAGAAGTTATGCCATATGACCCTCCTGAAGGGTACTTTGCCTACAGCAGATACCACTGCATGTGTGGTGCCATCCCGCCTCTTAATGCTTGGGTAGTCAGCTTTCTTACATATCTAAAGGTGGCCCCATTCCAGCTTCAACCCAACTCTTATGCCATTCTGGTGAGTCTCTTCGTCATCTTCCAGAGGAGATATGGGCGTCCTCCTTCCAACCGGGAGATCCGGTATTTGTACAACTTGAGAGGCTACAAGAAGGGGTCTCCCTACATCAGCTTGGAATCTGCCATATCCTTTAAGCCCGTCCTGGACTTATACTCGAAGTTCAGTATGTTCAAGAAAGAATGGTTCTTCATCAGGGGTGACTCTGTTTCCATTCGTCGCTTCACCTCCGGCTGTAAGTGTGAAGCTTTATTTATAATTTCCGTTATAATTGCAGTGCTTTATCTTACGTGCTTTTATTTCTTGCTAGCGACAGGTGGTTTTGCGGTTGTGGAGAATGACCGCCTGGTTCAGACGGCGGCCGAGATAGAAGCTATCCCCGGGAGAGATAGATCAGCTGCTTACCGGATCAGAAATGCGACCCTTCTGGAGTATAATTTGATCCTTCCACAGCAGTCAGTAGTCAAGCAGAGGGAAACGGCGAAGGAGAGGGCGGCTGCTCAAGCTAAGGGAGGTGTCACAGTAGAGAGTGGTAAGAGGAAACCTTTCACGAAACCTTCCATTGTCGGAGGTAAGAAACTTAAGAAGTCGGATGGTCCTTCCCCCAGCACTTGTCCAATTACTCAGGGGGAGGAAGATGTGGAGGAGGAGAGAGGTGAGGGTGGAGATGACCGGGAAGGTGGTGATGGTGGCGATGGCATCGGGGCCTTGCTTCCTGGGCAAGCAGGCGAGATTCAAGAGTGGACGGATGATGCATTCCGCCAAGCTTTCGAGGGGCTGGACGGAGAATCGGCTTCGGTAGAGAAATCCGGGAAAGTTGACAAGGCCGAGACTGGTGCAAGCGTGTCTTCCCAGACTATTCCAGCCAAGGTGGCCCCGAAGACTCAAGGTGAACTTTTGACTTCTGCAGGCTCCATTCATGATAAGGATTTAGGAATATTTTACGATCCGCTCCCGTCCTGGAACGAAATCCAGGACTTATTGCAGTATCCTACTCCTCCTCAGGGTTTGTATAACAGATGTGTTCCCCCCCCATTTTTTTAACGCGTTTCTTGAATCATGGATCAATGTAAGCTTGTGACACTTGTTCTTCATATCAGGAGCAGGTAAAACGGCCAAGGCCTCAGAGCTTCGGCATAGGCTCGAACAATACAAGCTCTCCAAAGCTTCCGCCAAGCCGAAGCCTTCGACCCACCATTCCGGGGATGTAGTCGGCTACCGTCCTCTTCTCGGGGTTATTGAAGAGGGTATTCAAAAGAGAAAGAGGAGTCATCCCTTATCCGAACCTTCACTTGGTCCTCAGCCCCCAATTCAGCCTCTTCACGATATCATGGAGGAGGATACTGAGTTCGCACTCTCTCCGCACCCGTCTGAAAATCCAACCGTTACTCAGATTGATCGTCCTGGCTTGGCTCGTAATCCATTTGCGGGTCATCCTGATCTGGATCCAAGTTCCCATGATATTACCTTCGACGAGGTTACTGGTGAGCACCTTCTTCCTCGCAATCCCATGGTACGGGTGCTTGATGAGGCTAAGTCCTTAGATCTCGATTTACTTACCACTCGGGTAGTTACCATGGGAGACGAGGCCAAGGCTAATATTGATCGGGTGGCGGAGGAGACTAGGAAGCTGATGGGGCATCATGCCCGGCTGGTTAAGGCTGGAGAGGAGATTGGGAGTGCCAACATCCGACTAATATTGATGGTTTCGGACCAGGCCAAACAGCTTGCTGATCAGGCCATTCAGATTTCTCAGCATGAGGCTGCTTCCGGGCGGTTGAGGAAGACTATGGAGGAGGCTAGTAAGGCGGAATTACGGAAGATGGAGGCTGCTTGCAAGGAGCAGATAAACATGGCCATCTCGACAGTGGACGAGGTTCGTAGGGCGGATCTTGAGTAGGTAGAGGAGCTGTCGGGGAAGCTTGAAGCTGCAGAGCTTGCTCAGGTCAGGCTAAAGGAGGAGATGGAGGCGATGAGGAGGTCCCTTCAGGCTGACTGCTCGCGATACTGACTGGAAAGGGATGCTGCCATTGCAAGGCTATCGGTTTCTGAGGCTCGTATGAGGGAGTTTGAGGAAAATGAGGGGATGATGGATGATATGCTGCAGAATATGTACTTTCGTATTTGGAAACAGGGCAACTTATCTTGGATGGACGACTACCCCCGGGTTATGGCTAGGATTTACCTCAGGGCTTTAGAGGAGGCCAAGGCTGAGGCGGATAAGGAGGGTGTCAGTTCACCAAGGAGGAGAAGATAGCGGTGAAGGAGGGGATGCGGCTGTTTGCGGTTGAAGAGGCAGGTGTGGAAGTAGGGGATGACGACCAAGACGATCAAGGGAAGTTGCTGGTAACCCCTTCTTCATTAGTTTCTTCTTTCGTTAACTCTGTCGCTTATCACTAATGATTTCTCTTCTTGCCTGATCAGGCGGTCAACACCAACAAGACAAGGGTAAAGATCCAATGCAGCCAGCTCCCTGATTCGACCTGGATGTTTCTTTTGGTTGACTCGATACTGTTACACATGTTGGTTTTGAAACAGTAACATGGATTTCAAGTTATAATGGTGCTACTTGTAATAAGAGATTTGATTTTCGGCATGTAATTCTTAACTTATGATAATTTCGTTATATATGGATGTTTTTTGTAGTCTTAATGTGCTGAATAAGAAATATAGCTATGCGTGTACTTGTGATTCAGTGGTATTTGATGCTAAGTTCCTGCTTAAAGTATAATTTCATATCTTGTAATACTAACGTGATGTGCGAATAAACTATAGCTATGTTTTTAGGCACATAAAAATAAAATACCGTCCCTCCTGCTTTAGTTGTAGACGGCAGTTTTAGCGTGACTGAGTATGGAAATGTGGTCGAGTGCCCGGCCATCCGGTCTCATTTGCGAATGCCTCCTATTCTGAAACCTGTGCTTTAGGGATCGTTATAGAGGATAAGAGGAAAGTTTTAAAAATAGAATGGAAATATAGGAAATAGTAAAAACTTCCAATCACGGAAGGCCGTCGATGTGCTTAAGTTCGTGGCAAACGGGTTTTGTAGTCACTTTCCCTAGCTGTGGGTCTTGGAGACATTTGTCACCCATCTTACGCCTCCGCGGGGAGTTAATTCTTTTTTACCTCAGCCGTACTTAAGGCACATCGGAGCCGAGATCGCGCACAGTAACTACCCGAGTCATTATGGCCCGTAATCGTGGGTATTATTCGATTTACCGTGGCCGGCTAGCGTGGGTGCCGATCGTCAACCGTGAACTACCCCTGGCTGGCCACACCTTATGTTGGGGCTTATAGTCGGTTCACGGTTGCCGGCGAGCCGAACGCCGTAATGAGCTGCCTCGGCTATAGTCGGCCTTCTCGGTGGCTTATAATCGGCTCATTACAGTTGGCTTTAAGGGCCGTCGCGATCAATGATTTAACCCGCAGCAGAGGGGTGCTGGAGCAAAAGTGTCTCATTGGCGAGGGCATAGATTTGCATAGTACCTGTCAGGTCTTGTCCAGGTGAAGTTGCGCTGTGGAGTGCTTTGAATTGAAACTGTATGCACAAGATTTTGTTCAACGGAAAAGGATAAAGTTAACAAGCAGCCAAGATATAAAGGAACAAGTTAAAAAAGAGACAAGGTTTTTTAAAGTGGTTCGGCACGAAAATGCCTACGTCCACTGATTCTCTTTGTTAATTCACTTCATATGGGCAATACAAGTTAAGAAAAGTATCGACGGAGGTGTTGGATGTTCCATGCCCTCTGGAACACCTCTTCGTCCACTGTTGACAAAATATAGGCTCCGTTGTGGAGATCTTTATGAATTACATATGGTCCATCCCAGATTGGGTCTAGCGCTCCGGGGCGAGGGAAGATTCGCTTGAGGACAAGATCCCCTTCTTGTAAGGTACAATGCTTGACTTTGGAGTTGTATTGTGCCGCCACTTTTTGTTTGTGGGCTGCTGCTTTAAGGACTGCATCATTTCTTCTCTCCTCAACTAGATCCAAAGACATGTGAAGGAGTTCTTCGTTCTCTTCAGGGTTATAGTGGATCCTACGGTGGGAAGGCACAATGGTTTCAACTGGGAGCATAGCCTCCGATCCGTATGCCAAAGAGAAAGGAGTGTGCCCCGTTGATGTTCTGAAAGATGTGCGATAGGCCCATAGTGCCGTAGGAAGTTCATCCACCCAAGCCCCCTTTGACTTTTCGAGCTTCTTTTTGATTAGAGTTTTCACAATTTTGTTGACGGCTTCGACTTGTCCGTTTGCCTGGGGATACGCTACAGATGAGAAGCTTTTGTGAATTCCGTGCTCTTGGCACCAGTTGGCGAATTCCTCGCTGTCAAACTGAAGTCCATTGTCTGATATGATTTTGAGTGGGACTCTGTACCTGCACAG
The DNA here is from genome assembly GCA_030737815.1 of Allium fistulosum. Taxonomy (NCBI): domain Eukaryota; kingdom Viridiplantae; phylum Streptophyta; class Magnoliopsida; order Asparagales; family Amaryllidaceae; genus Allium; species Allium fistulosum. The sequence goes on from CM060901.1 coordinate 725,582,634, forward strand.
AACATTTTTGATCAAGAAGTTAATAACTTTTGCTGAAGATACTTTATTCAGAGGTTCCGGTTCCACCCATTTGGTGAAGTAGTCGACTGCCACTATAGCGTATTTGGCCCTGCCTCGGCCCATTGGTAGTTCGCCGATTAAGTCAATTCCCCATACTGCAAAGGGCCAGGGGCTAGTCATTTGAGTAATCTCAGTCGTTGGTAGCCGCGGAATCTTAGCAAACTTCTGGCATCTGTCACACTTTTTGACGAAATCCAAGGCGTCCTTGCTTAAGGTGGGCCAGAAGTATCCGTATCAGAGTGTCTTTTTTGCTAATGTTTGTCCTTCGGTGTGATCTCCGCAGCTTCCTTGATGAATGTTGGATAAGATTTCCCTGGTTTCCCTCCCAACGACACATCTTAATAACGGGTTAGAGAATCCGCGTCGATAGAGGATGTCTTCTTGTATTGTGTAGCGGGAAGCTTTTCTCAAGATTTTCTTGACTTCGTTACGCCCATTGGGTAGTGTGCCGTTTTGTAAGTAGTCTCGGATGGGAGTCATCCAAGTTGCCTCTTTGGTTGCAGCTATCAGATTCACTTTCTCAAAACTTGGGGTCAGTTGCTTTGAGATGGTTACTGCCTCGAAGATGGCGCTGTCTCTCACACTTGCTTGTTTTGCCAATTCGTCGGCCTCTTGGTTCTCTTCCCGAGGAATGTGTTTGACTAAGTAGTGGTCCAAACGGCTGAGAAGTAACTTGGTCTTCTTTAAATATGCTATGAGTCGTTCTTCTCGAGCTTGGAATTCTCCTAGTATTTGATTAACAATAAGTTGAGAATCGCTATGAAGGCACAAAGAATTGGCTCCGATTTCTACGGCAAGTTCTAGTCCGGCTATCACCGCTTCATATTCTGCACCGTTGTTGGTGGCAGCGAACTCCAACCTTATAGCATAGTGCAGTTTGTTTCCCCTTGGAGTGATTATTACCACACCTGCCCCTGAGCCTTGTTCGTTCGATGCACCATCCACAAAGAGATTCCACTTGATGTCTTCTGCTATTTCCAATTGCTCCTTATCTTCGTTGGTAGTGAATTCTGCAATGAAATCAGCCATGGCTTGTCCCTTGATGGCGGTGCGAGGGTGATATCACACTGACTTAGTTCGATGCACCATTTAAGTAGTCGCCCAGAAGTGTCGGGATGGTGGAGTACCTGCCTCAGTGGCCGATCGGTCAGAACTTTGATGGAATGGGACTGGAAGTAGTGACGCAGTTTCCGGGATGTGATTAGTAAACAGTATGCTAGCTTCTCAAGTTTAGGATATCTGACTTCTGCCCCCGTAAATCTCTTACTGACGAAGTAAACTGGCCGCTGCGTGTGGTTGTCTTCCCTTACCAAGGCAGCGCTTAGGGCGTGAGATGACACAGCAAGGTATAGGTATAATTCTTCGCCTTCGCTTGGAGTCGAGAGTACCGGTGGTTTCTGGAGGTGTTCGATTAAGTTAAGGAAAGCGGTCAGGCATTCGTCGGTCCATTCGAACTTTCCTTTGTCTTTCTTTAGAGCTTCGAAAAAGGGGACACACTTGTCCGTTGCTTTGGAGATGAATCGGCTTAGGGCGGCCACTTTTCCATTCAGGCTTTGCATTTCCTTCCGAGTGGAAGGTATCTTGATATCCCTTAGCGCTCGGACTTGTTCAGGGTTTGCTTCAATCCCTATGGCATGGGCGATGAATCCTAAGAACTTTCCTGATGACACTCCAAAGGAGCATTTTAGAGGATTCAACTTCATTCCATACTATCGAAGTACTTGAAACATCTCGCCTAGGTGGCTTACGTGATCGTCGGCTTTCCTTGACTTTACCAGCATGTCATCCACGTATACTTCCATAGTTTGCCCTATTAGCCCCGCAAACATCTTGTTGACGAGGCGCTGGTAGGTGGCTCCTGCATTTTTAAGTCCGAAGGGCATTACCTTATAGCAGTATAAACCCCGGTCGGTGATGAAACTAGTGTGGTCTTGGTCGGGAGCATGCATAGGAATTTGGTTATACCCTGAGTATGCGTCCATAAAAGATAAGAGCTCATGCCCGGCTGTGCTGTCTACAAGCTAGTCGATTTGGGGAAGTGGGAAGCAATCCTTTGGGCAGGCGTCGTTTAGGTTGGAAAAGTCAATGCATGTTCGCCACTTCCCATTAGCCTTCTTTACCAGCACTGGGTTAGCGATCCATTCCGGGTAGATGGCTTCTCGTATGAAGTCATTGGCGAGCAGATTCTTTACTTCTTCGTCGAGGGCTGCTGACCGCTCTGCCCCATACTTCTCTTTTTTTGTTTTACGGGCGCCTTGGTAGGATCAATGTTTAATACGTGGCATGCTATGTCGGGGGAGATTCCGGTCATGTCAGCATGTGACCATGCGAATACATCCAAGTTGTGGCGGAGAAAATCGATGAGTTGTTCCTTCAACTCTGCTTTTAGTTGGGACCCAATTTTCAATAGTCTACTTGAGTCGTGCTTGTCTACAGATACAAACTCCATAGCCTCTGCAGGCTCGGCGGTGGCCTCCTCCCCTTTGTCCCTAGGGTCTAATTCATTGAAAGGGTCGCTGGTATATCGAAGAGGAGGGGCTTTCTTTAGTTGCTACGCTTCTAGACTTTTCGTGTAGAGGGCAACCTCTACACCCTTCCCTTTATCCTTCCTGTGGTTGTTGCGTAGTTCAGTCACATAGCAGTCTCGAGCAATGTCCTGGTCTCCTTCTACTTCCCCTACTCCATTGTCCGTTGGAAATTTCATTTTTAGGCACCATGGGGCTAGGACAATTTGGAAGTCAGACAAGGCTGGCCTTCCTAAGAAGGCGTTATAGGCCGAATGGTTTTCTATTAGCACAAACGTCTGTTTTCGTACAACGGAGCGGGGATGGCTTCCAATCTCAACAAAGAGGTCTAGTTGCCCGAGGGGCATCTTCGCATCTCCAGTGAAACCGTGTAGTGGTTTATCGCAGGGAGATACATCCTTCATTGATAATTTCATTTTGTCGAATGCATGTTTGAACAGGATGTTCACTGAGCTTCCAGTGTCTACTAAGATTCGGTAAACTTCGGTGGGACCGAGCCGGGCAGAGATAACCATGGGATCCATATGAGGGTACTGCCTTCCTTCCAGGTCACGCTTACCGAATGTGATGTCATCACTTTCTTTCCGTTTCGGGTGGCGTTCTTCTATAACTGAATTGACACAGTCTTTACTGTCTCTAAGCGACTTTCCATATCTTTCCATCTCTTTCCAGCTCTTGTCTGCGATGTGCGGTCCTCCTGAGATGGTATGGACCACTATCTTCTCTTGACTAGAGCCGCTAGCGTCGCGGTTTCCTCTGCCGGTCTCCGGTGAGGGTAGCCTTGGGTTTTCATTGGCAGGGGCTGGAGTCCTGTCCTGACTTTTTACATAGCGTTCCAGTTTCTTCCTTCTGATGTGTTACTCAATCAGATCCCGGAGATGATGGCATTCATTGGTATCATGCCCGTGAGATTCGTGGAAGCGGTAGAACTTTCCAGACTTCTGCGCGTTATCTGATTCCTTCTTGTATGGTAGGCGTTTGTATCTAACTTCGCCTTGGGTGGCAAGGAAGATATTTTCGACGGTCTCGTTCAAAGGAGTGTAAGTGTCGAATCTCGGTCCAGGCCGATATAGGCGCTTTTCTCCCTTCTTGCCCCCAGCATTGTCTCTGGAATCATTTCTTCGAACGTCCCTTGCTACAGCAGGGGCGTTGCTGTGAGTTGCCTTATTTTGCTGTCCTGACTGCCCCTCAACGGCAGCATCCTCAAGCCTCATATATTTCCCGGCTTCATGGAAGAAATCGGGTAAAGTAGCTGGTTTTTCTTTCGTCAACCTTCTAGCAAATTTAGTGTCCGGATGCACACCACTACAGAGGGCCATTAGGATAAGCTTCTCATCGGCATCTTGGACCGCGGCTGCTGCGGCATTGAATCGGGTTAGGTATTGTTGCAGTTTCTCTCCAGGTTTCTGTTTGACGCTGGATAAGGAATAAGCGTCCTTAGGTTGTTCCACATGGATGCGGAACTGACTGATAAACTTTTCTTTCAACATTTCCCACGAGCTGATGGATCCCTGGGGTAGATGACAGAACCAGGAGGTAGCGAGATCTGCTAAGAAGAGCGGAAAGCATTTTCACAGTACTCCCTTTGTCGCTCCACTCATGAGCATATGTTGTGTGTACCTCTGTAAGTGTACAACGGGGTCGGAGGTTCCTTTGTAAGGTTCCATTGTTGGCATCTTCCATTCTCGGGGAGTGATAGCAATTTCGATATTGCGGGTGAAAGGGCTGGTTACCCTAACGCCTATCCCTCGATCTCTTTGCTCCCGTTGGACGTACTCTCTGAATAAGCGTGCCATCCTTTCATCAGAATTTGGAGCAGATAGAAATGAGTTTGGTTCTGTTCTGTGGGATTGATTCCGTCCAGATGACCTGTAGGGATGGTATCGTCTATCATTCCTCATATTTTCTAATGGCTGCCTTTGATCTTCTGGGAGCATGCTAGGGTCAACTACAGTTGGCCCTTGCCTTGATCTTCCCCTGCTGGGCTCTGATCTAAGCACTTCCTCGGGTCCAACTTCGGGCTGGACTCTAGCTCGGCCCCGTTCACTGGCGTTTCCGTGGTTAGGCGGTATGACAGGCTCAGCTACAGTTGACCTTCGCCCGGTACCTCCCCCGTTGGGTTCGGTACCAAACGTTTCCTCAGGCCTAACTTCGGGCTGTGCTGGATCTCGGCTCCTACCATGGCTACTTCTGCCGTTAGCTCCTTCGAAGAAGGAAGATCTTTGTTGTCTCTGAGATCCTCCAGACTGGGACTCGCCCCATGATTCAGTGTTGCGATTGGACTCTTCAGCATCCCTTAAGCGTGACATGAGATGGTCCACCAAGGCTTCCTGCTGGGACGTGAAGCGGTTAGTTACTTCAACCACAACCCTGTCCAAATCTGCCCTAGTAATTGCTGCGGGCTGTTCTGTGGCAGGAGTGGTCGGATTAGCCTGTCCTTCATTTGTTACTGCTACTGGAGGAGGACGATTTACTTAATTCGTGGCAGCTGGATCTGGAAGACTGCTGGATGCGATGTTTTTTCCTTTGTTAACATCTTTTCTCTGTTTGGGAGGCATGTTTTCCAAGTGGCGAACGATGCTGTTGGGAAAAATGTTAAGTGGATGAAGCTGAAGCTTCGAGCTTCTAGTTCTCAGTGAAAGCACCAAAAATGTTTGCACAAAAAATGGACAAACACCTCAAAGTCGTATGATTTAGTAGATCTTATGTTGTTCTTAGTGATTTGGGTGATTTATGCAAATATATGAAAAGCAGGGGCTAAATTGTAAAAAGACACGCAGATTTATAGTGGTTCAGCCAGAATATGCCTACGTCCACTTTATATGTTATTTCTCTTCTCTTGTTTTGATTACAAGTACAAAGCTTTGATACAAGTGAAAGAAATTTGTTCTAAAGTTCTCTCCGTGCTTTAGCTCTCAAACTTGTCCCCCATTGTTGTACCCATGCCCCTCTATTTATAGAGTGAGGCTGGGGATAGGGGTCTTGGACGCGTATAGCTGCTGGTGGGCCTGGGCTGATGCAATCTGGCCTGGCAACTTTGGTTCGGCAATGCCTTGGTTCGGTAGTAGATGGTTGGAGATGAGGTCTTGGTCCGGTAGTACTTTGGTCCGGTGGAAGGTGGTTGGATAGTAGGGAAGTAGTGTTGATTCGGCAAGCATGGAAGAGGTTTGGTCCGGCAAGCATGGGAGAGGTTTGGTCCGGCATTGGGTTGGTATCGAGTTGGTCCGGCATCTAGTTGGTCCGGTATTGGGTTGGAGGCAGGTTGGTTCGGCAGTGTTGAAGGCAGGTTGGTTCGGCAGTGTTGAAGGCAGGTTGGTTCGGCAGTGTTGAAGGCAGGTTGGCTCGGCAGTGTTGATTTGGTTCGTCTAGCTTTGGACCGGTGGTGAGAATTCACCCAACAATACGTATATATATATATATACGTATATAAATAATATATTTTTTTGAAAACCCAGGAGAACCCAGCGGACCGGTAAACTCCTGAGGAGGGTATAGTAAAGCCGTCCGCTGATCCAAGCCCCCATACCCCCGGGTAAATTTATATAGGATAGGGAAGCGCATGGTAGGAATCGAACCTGGGTCTTTTTACCAGAACCCAAGCCTCCTTTCCACTGCGCCGCACCCGCGGACGCGTATATAAATAATATTAAATTCATTTTAAACGACTTTTCCAAACGATCTCCAAATCACACGTGCCGCCTGACATTCGTAAGGTTTACCCCGCGTTCCGAACACAATGGAATGGGTTTTGGAGGCTAATTCGATCATATGTGAGAGTTACGGAAATAAACAGTCAAATTTAAATTAAACCGATTTCGATGCGTTTTCGCTTGCCCTGGACAAACGGTAAATCCGATTGACATGAAATTCGAAATCTTACAATAATATCACATTACGGATCCGATGAAACTAGTTTCGTCAAAATCCGAGACTTTTTGGAAAAATGACTATTTTTAACTCGCTAAATTAATATTAAAACAATTTCGATGCGTTTGGAGCTGCCATGGTCAAACAACAACTCCGATTGCTACGAAAATTGAAATCTGATAATAATAAACTATTATGGATCCAATAGAACTAGTTTCGTCCAATTCTGAGACTGTCCCAAAAATGGCTAATTTCACTAGTCGATTAAATATTAAAATATTCAATTTTCACAGATTAACTCTAAATTCAATTTTAAAAGTTCTATAACATCACTATAACTTCAATATGATTTAATATAACTTTATAAATCATTTTCAATCACATTTAATCCAGATTTCAATTATTTCTGGAATTTCAACTATTAAATTATCGATTTAATTATCCAATTAAATCCAGTTATTCAAAAAAATAAATTATTCGACTTATTAATTTCACTTATAAATATTTAAAATAAATTAAATATTCAAATTTTAATTAATATAAATTCTGGGTCGTTACAAACTTCCCCCCTTAAAAGAATTTCGTCCTCGAAATTACCGAGTAAGAAAAATTCACAAAATCTATTAACTTTCCAAAATCCACTTCGTGAAAATTTTATGTTCACCTTTTTCAAAACCTTTAACTTCAACCAAAACAATGGTTTCCATTTTCTAGTTCAATTCGTATATTTTCATTACAATTTAGAAATCAACTTTTCATTAACAAAAATTTCCAAAATTTCCCGAAAATTTTCTAACGCCTTATATTTCCAGAAAAATTCGCCAGCGTCTCCTATGCGCGGTTCGATCGTAGTAGGATCACAATTGACATAAATATGTATACATCGACCCACCCGGTCGGAAAAGCAGAAAAACAGTTCATATTTCCTTTTTTTTATTGCGTAGGCGTACCTTTTTAGCATTTTTAAGCAAAGCAGTTATTTATTTAGCATTTTAGCGCAACCCCAATCAACCGAACGGTAGCCACCGCACCTGTACTTACTCAATTTAAACACGTAAGTGACATATATAAAAAATCTATTCACATTTCACTTGTTTTCAATAATAACAAGTAATTTTCATAAGCAATACATGTGATATTCATTCATAAGCACATATTCAAGGTTTTAACACTAGTTTCATTTGTTTGCAACCAAATTACATAACATTCCATTCAATCCGAATAATTTCAACTCAATTTCTTACATTCAATTTATTTTCAATTAGTTTACATTCACTAATTTAAATTCAAGTTGGTTCACTTTCAATTCAAATCCAATTTCTATTTAATTTTACTTCACTTTCAATTTGGATTCAATTACATAGCTTGCAATTTATCAATTCAATTTCATTAATACTAATGAATTATACTACAATCAACCAACAATCATATAACATCCAATGTATATTCTACACAACCAAATTATTAAATTTTACATTCAATTTGGTTCAACACCTTTAATTCAATTGGTCGATATTAAATTGACTTACATTCAATTATTCAACTTCCAATAACATTTAGCTTTTAATTAATTAACACTTACATCCATTGTTCCATATCAATTTACTTTGATATCAAAATCAAATTCATTCAACATCATTTAAGTTATATTCCATTTCAAACATCATTTTTTTCAAATTAACTTAAGTTTCCACTTATAAATCCAATTCAGATTCAAATTCTATTTAACTTTTACCAAAGTCAAATTTATTATCTCATATTATAAGTTCAAAACTTGATTACTTATATTCAACAATTTCAACTTGGATTTTAATTGATTCACTTATACTTACTTTAATTTAACTCCATCCTTTAAGTTAAATTTATTCTATCAAAAATTCAAATGGTATAAGTTATCAACTCATTTATCATTCCCATAAATATTTTAAATAGGATTCCAGAGTCTTTTCACCTTTCAAAACCCTTTTTTTTAAATCAATTCAAATTATCTTTTGAATTTCCAAAACCAAATCCAAATTTTCCAAAATTCTTTCATTTAAAATAATCTGGCAGCAATTCCTCTTTTGGAAACCCGAAAATGAACACCAATGATGTCGCGATCATCATCGGAATTATTTTCCAGCGACCTGAAAAGAGTTTAGAGCTTTCATCTCTCCAAAACAATTTTCCAAAACATCAAATCCTTTCAAAAACATTTCTCTGGAATTTTATTTTTAGATTATAAATCACATTTACAAATCTTTTACTTATAAAATTTTACTTCATATATATAAGATTATTTTACCATTGTAAATCATTTTAATTATAACTTCATACATTATCATTTATTTGCTTATACACTTCATTCTTTTACAATTGTTGTTTTATTTAACTTATTCAAACAACTTTTATTAACTTATATATATATATATATATTTATATTTTTAACAACCAAACAATCAATTATATATATACTTTAATAATTCTGAAAAATTATTTCCTTTATATACAAAATATAATCGAGGTAAAATTATTTTATTTACCCAATTTAAAACAATATCGTGCCGAATTGTTCTGAACAAGTGTTTAGAGATCCCTATCGATAGAGTTGTACGGACTATACCGACCAGAATCCATATACCACTCAATAAATCAATCATCACAATATAAAACAATTTTATATTCACTAACAAATACGCACTCGTATCTATTATTACACTCAAACTCATTCTAGAGTACTACTGACTCTATCTCTAATGAGTAACACCCAACAGAGCAGGGTTGTCGCTTAACCATATGCTCTGATACCAAATGTAACGATCACGATTTTTCGTCGCTCGAAAATCGACATTAATACGTCCACTGAATCAACCGCCGAGCAATCGAATGCCGGAAAACCGAATTGTTATGGAGAAAAAGAAGAGGTAGAAGAAAACAGAAGAAAGGAAAAGAAGAAACAACAGAAAACACAGAAACAGGAACGATATCAGAATCTCACATTCGCAGCGGAACAACATATAATAGATAAATGAATAATCTTTAAAACAAAGAAGTATATCATTTTATACATTACATCATCATCAGAGTTTACAACAACAGTATACAACACAACTGGACAGTTATATGAACTTGTCCACATACAAAATACACAGCGGAATAAAATAATATCATATACAAGTGGTATGTCTCGCCATCCAGCTCTCCAATGAGCTCCAAAGCATCTCTTGAATCCATAATGACCTAATAACCTGACTCTAGACTGCCCGTGTGGAAAATGATGGGCACCCAGAGTTTAGAAAGGAAATAATAAACTCCAGGTCAGTCATGGTGACTGGTGTGAGAACTTAAAACAGTTTATCTTTAAACAATCAAAACAAAGAAAATAAACAATTTCGCAATGCTTTTGGAAAATGAAACTACCATAAGACCTCCCGCCACACACACAATGCAAACGCAGAATTGGAGGAGATTTCTTCTTATGATAGTCAAACATGCTTATTACGCAAATCATTGGATTATTATTATTAGTGCATAGTGGAAAACATTTCGAAGATATAATATTAATCTTAGCCAGCATAGGTACCATTATACTATGCCTACTATAGCTGCTATATTAAATAGCAGGTTCTACAACTAATACCGTACAAAGTTCGTATTGGAAAATGGATTTGCCAACAAATGGTCAGGCTAAGGAACTTCCTATGCCACGTAGGAAACGCCTCTGGCTGGACGCTCCGAGAGACAAACTGCTCTCTGCCAACAAAGCCGGGTTACCCCTGTAACTAGGTAACTCACGAATATGTCATCCCCCGGTCCTTTGGGACCTTTATTCGAGCGCTCGGTAACAACATCACACATAATAAATAAGGTGTGTCCACATGAGTAAGTATCTGGGCTCCATACCATGATACCACCCCTTTCCAGAAGGAAATGACATACCCTAAAGGGCGCGACCCTCATAACCTTGCCGCAACATTCCTGTTTCGACCATTTCCGGGTTGTTGAGGCCCTGATGAAGTCTCCTCCACAAAGCTATACTTTATACAAAAGCTATGCTTTGGGTCAAACAAATGATCAAAGTAATGATCACAAAGATAAATGATCAAACAAATGATCATATCACAAATGATCAAACAATGATCATTTCACAGCAACACTCAACATGTCACATTACCAAATTGGGAATATATTGCTGATAAATTTCAACTACATAACCTCTGAGCTTGTACGTCTCAGAGAAGGGTGTTAAGCTAAGAGAATAAATTCTCCACCACCAACAGAAATGTATTTGAAAGAAATCAGCTTTACATCTCAAAATGTAATGTCAGACACGTAACCATACAAGTCTGTTCCGGGTTCGAACAGAACCGAAGGCACTTCCAAAGAAGCCCTTGCAATCTGGATATTCACAATCCCGATAAAACTTCCTATCACAAAGGAAATCTCAATACCGTAGCTAACAGTGCAGAGACAATCGATAGGTCATCCTATCGTTTTCACAAACACCCGGTCTTCACCACCGGTCTTCAATACGATCCATATCGTCGTATCACTAATTCGAAATGGGTTATACGACACAAAGGTCCTTTCCCGGCCAACCCGAATAGTGAGCGCTTATTCAAAAATAAGTGTGACATTCTAATTCAAGCAAATCACAACAAATACCCATTCAAGGTAATTATTGATAGTCGGTTATTTCACTATCAATAGGTCTGCACAGCATCATCAGATTCCAAATAATTTTCCAAATTATTTATCTTCCAAAAATATCTTTACAAGATATATAATTTCCACACTTCAACTATTTGAAAACAATTTCAAATCAATTTCCACATTTCAATTTATCTTTGAAGATAAAATCTCAAAACATTTCACTTCATATTGGAAAAACATTTCCATACCTATTTAATAATAGGTAATTCACAAATCCATTTATTAACAACATTTGAAAATATTCAATATACTTAAATCAAAATTAAGTATATATTTATTCTTTAAGGAAACATTCTCTTAAACATTTATTTGAGTCAAAACGAATGTTACGTAAAACATTGTTACGACAACTCAAAATCACTAGTATAGGGATTCAAAATTTAGATAGATATATAAATTCCAATACTATATAAAACATTTCCTTTCGGAAACCATTTACTATAACAACAGTGTTATAGTCCACCATTTCCTTATTCCTCGAAAACGTCTATTTCAACAATAAATGTTGAAATCTATGTTTTCGATACTTAACACGTTTTAAAACATCTTTTTAAAACAATTACTTCATTTCGTAATATCACTTCTCCAAAACATATCCATTTTATTTAATAATACATTCACTGTCCAAAATCGTGAATATAATTCGTTATCCAAACTCAACATTTCTACACATTTTGTTTAAAGGATTACCCACTGTCCAAAATCGTGAATATACTTCCTTTAATAAGCTATATAAACTTAACTTATCAAAATAAGTCGTTTCTCGGATTTACAAATCTATTTATAAAACTTCGATTTATAAATCTCCTTTATTATCCAATTCAAATTATATAGCTCAATTATGTACCGGAAGTCCATATTATAAGTTAAATACTTATAATTCATTTATTTGCAAAAATCATTCTTTTAAAACTTCACAAGTTATAAATCTTATTACTTATAAGATTTACTTATACTTCATTTTAACACTTAAAAAACTCCTTTATAACTCAATTATTTGATCTATAAAATATCAATTTTATAAATCTTATATATATAAACCATTTTAAAATAAATCGAAATTCTCAATTTAAATAAACCAATCCTTTTAATAATTTACAAATCATTATTTTTAAACTTCAAAAATGGATCTGATGATGCAACAGCACCAAATAGTCAATCATGGCATCCAAACATCATATATCATCATATGATAACAGAATATACAAACAATATCTGTAAATAAATCACTACGGTGAGGAATCCAGTCGGATCCCTCCAACCTGTTTCCCTGCATCCACAGATGTTAGCACAATACCAATTTCACTTCACAGTGAAATTATCGCGGTATATGGGATTTATAAATATTATCCGCTATTATGCGGCGCAATAGGGTCTCATCCGCTATACAATGTGGGAAATCAACAACTCCAATATATACATATTCCAATATATATATATATTGCTATATACATATATAATACCAATTTCACTTCAATGTGAAATTATCGCGGTATATGTTTTTAATAAATAACCTCCGCTTAATAACGGCGTATAATGTCTATTTATCACATTAAATAGCAATCATCATTCAATCATCACAATCAATTCTATCAACAATTTTAAATCTCAACTATTTAAAATTTAAATCGAAACAAAACATTCGATTGAGTGAGGAGTTCTCACCTTGATTTCAATTCCGTTCCAGCTTTTATTTCGAATAAAATTAAACGGACGTTTAATTTCACTCAAAATTTTCACTGACTCCAATTAACTCCAAATTAGCTCCATTGCGTAGTGCTCGACCATACGATTCCAACGCAACTGGTTTCGTGCGTTTTCGACCTCGTATGAAAAAGTTATGCTATTACAAAGGTTATACAAATTATTATATAGTTATTTCACAAATTAATTTAAATTTTCAACCCTACTCAATCTCGGCCGTTGTTTTCCTTTCTCCAGATCTGGGCCATCAAATGTTGCTTCATCTTCTTCGTTCCAGTGAAAGTCACGTACAAGGAACCCAAGATTGCCGCCCTTGAAACCCTATTTTCGCAACCACCTACATAGCTCGAAACTCCATCATTCCCCCACCATTTGAAAGCTCTTGTCGCAAACCACCACCGCCGCGAACATCATCAAACTCGGTCAAGTATGTGCCTTGGAAAATGTGAACGAAAGTCGTGATTTTGAACGGAAATTTCTATCGATTCGTTGACCCAATCACAATCATCACCGTATAGAATCGAAGCTCTCCTTACGCTCTTTAACTTTGTTGTTGAACACTTTCTCTAATTGCTTACGGATTTGGAGAGATTGAGGATGAAAGAAGATGAATTTCTGGCCTTAGAATATGTTAGTGGCGGCTGGCCATTTGAAACTAGGGTTTCTCAGCCCTTATACGTGTGTATATATATATATATATACATACGTATATAAATAATATTAAATTCATTTTAAACGACTTTTCCAAACGATCTCCAAATCACACGTGCCGCCTGGCGTTCGTAAGGTTTACCCCGCGTTCCGAACATAATAGAATATGTTTCGGAGGCTAATTCGATCATATGTGAGAGTTACGGAAATAAATAGTCAAATTTAAATTAAACCGATTTCGATGCGTTTTCGCTTGCCCCGGACAAACGGTAAATCCGATTGACACGAAATTTGAAATATTACAATAATATCACATTACGGATCCGATGAAACTAGTTTCGTCGAAATCCGATACTTTTTGAAAAATGACTATTTATAACTCGCCAAATTAATATTAAAACAATTTCGATGCGTTTGGAGCTGCCACGGTCAAACAACAACTCTGATTGCTACGAAAATTGAAATCCAATAATAATAAACTATTACGGATCCAATGGAACTAGTTTCGTCCAATTCTGAGACTGTCCCAAAAATGGCTAATTTCACCAGTCGATTAAATATTAAAATATTCAATTTTCACAGATTAACTCTAAATTCAATTTTAAAAGTTCTATAACATCACTATAACTTCAATATGATTTAATATAACTTTATAAATCAATTTAAATCTCATTTAATCCAGATTTCAATTATTTCTGGAATTTCAACTATTAAATTATCGATTTAATTATCCAATTAAATCCAGTTATTCGAAAAAATAAATTATTCGACTTGTTAATTTCACTTATAAATATTTAAAATAAATTAAATATTAAAATTTTAATTAATATAAATTCTGGGTCGTTACATTACCTCTGGGCATCGCCTTGACGACATTTTTAGCCTTCGAGATACAAACAAGTCCAAGGCTCAACGTTTAGCATTAAATGTATGACTAGATCCCTTTCATATAAGCGATATCGATTATAGAACTATTTTTCCATGACCGAAATCGAATCTTTACATTTAAAAATTGAACTTGTACTTGATTTTCATATTTCCATGCTGGTAAAACACTTTTAGAATTAGTTTCTGATTGTTAAAACGTTAAGAGAATAATTTTTCCACATGTGCGACCCAGAAGGCCTGAACCAACATCAGACCGAACGCCCAGAAGATTATCTAACTTAACATCCCAATAATCGAGTTTCAATTCCTTTTTATAACTTTAAAAACAATATTAATTATCCAGAAAGATAATTAATCACATTTAAAATCTCTTTTAAATAAATAAATACATTATCTTTAATAAAATAGATATTCCAAACACTTTTATAACACTGGTAAATCAATTTTAAAATCTTTATTAAATCAGTTTATTAATTTTAAATCAGTTGATTAAAGTAATTTTATTATATTAGATAATTTACTTAAATCATTTTTATTAAATCGAGTAATTAACTTTAAATATCATTAATTACAAAGATTAATTAAATACAAATAATTATTTGTTAAAACGAATAAGTCATCTCAAAAATAATTTATTAAAATGATAAGTAATTTAAAATTCCATCAATTAAAACAATTAATTAAATTCAAAGAATCATAAATTAATTAAACTCCATTATCCTCACTTAAAAGAATTAATTAAACTCAAATAATCGTTAGTTAAAACAATTAATTAAATTAAAACAATCATTAATTAAATGATTAACTAAATTCTAATATCATTATTTAAAATGACTAATTACTTTTAAATATCATTAAGTAAAATGATTATTAATTTCAATTATTATTAATTAAAATAATTAATTAAGTTCAATAAATTAATTAAACTTCATTATCATTAATTAAGTATAAAATATCATTAGAAATAATGATTAATTAAATCTAAAGGTAAACCACTTTTAATCGTCATTTATTAAATTGGATAATAATCTCAAAATCTTAGTTAAAATGATTAATTATTTTAAATTATCATTAATCCAAATGATTAATGAATTTTCAATATTCTTTTTAGTGGGAACACAAGCTCAAGTTCATATGACAAGGTTTTGGGAATGAAATTGAATAAATGACGATATAGCTAAATTGCTATAACGACACTTAACAATTTAAATGGAACATCAGGATTTATTTTAATTAACCATCAATATATCAGCATAAGGATGTAATAAATAATTTTGATGAAAAAACCTATTTGGGTCTCTCTATAGAGTTTTTCCTGTAAAACAATGGTTATGGATAATATATAGATAATCATATGGGTTTATACGATCAAATTAATATGTCATCCATTTTCCTAACGGAAATTCAACCAAACAATCAATCAAAAAATTAATTAACATCCAAGCAACCATAATGGTTTATAACATCATTGATATGATACAATAAAACTTAATATGAGTTAAACTCACACTATTTTCATTTTCATCGAGACGTCCTCATTTTTAGACTAAAACCGAACGGTTGTCCGATTTTAGCCTAAATTTTCATTTTCTCTAAATCCATCCAAACAAACTCCATCTCGAAGATCTCAACGACACGAGTCCAGCACAAAAAACAGGGTTCATATCTGACCTCGTTTGAGTGAGATATGAATTTTATAAGTTATCGATAAAATTTAAATTTTATATTAAACAACTTATATATATTTACAAGTTTACCCTCCATCTCATCTTCTTCTTCTCCCCAATATACATGAACATGCACAGTGATACTCCCCCATGGCCGAATGTACATGCACACCTAAGCTCTACCATCTCTCAGCGATTTTCAAATTCGACTTCGCCGAACAACTCCACGAACGACGAGCTTCAAGATGCACACCACGACATCCACCCCGGAGCCACCATCAAAACGCGACATTCCCCATGGCCACGTCGACCATGCAGGTCGTGCCCCCTCCCAAGGCGTCGCATGCTCCAAAAATCATGCCTCAAAGCCCTTTGACATGCTGAACCCAAATAAAGCTTCCTCGACGAATCGATGCCCAAAATCTCTAAAATCCTCAACCCTAGCCGTTGCCCCTAAAAGTCGATCACCAAAAATAGTGGTGCAAGCTACAAATTCAGGTATGGAATGGAAGCTCATGGCCACACAAATCTAAATATTATTATTTTCATCATTTATCATTGAGTAGATATTAGGTTTTAGATATTTAAGTTTGAATTCAAAGGGGAAAACCAATGTTTTTTGCTAT
Organism: Allium fistulosum; assembly: GCA_030737815.1. Classification (NCBI taxonomy): domain Eukaryota; kingdom Viridiplantae; phylum Streptophyta; class Magnoliopsida; order Asparagales; family Amaryllidaceae; genus Allium; species Allium fistulosum. Next base: position 725,599,314 of record CM060901.1, read on the forward strand.
AGGCAAGTTTTTATAGAGAGAAGGTTACGGTCTTGTTGTATGTAGGGGGTATGGCCAAAACAGTGAAGATATGGGGTGAATTGATAGAGTATGGAGTCGAAAAAAAAATTATGTATATAAATTATATTAATTTTAAAATATTCAACAAAACATACACGAAAATCCCGGACTACAAACGAGGCGTGCCGCGTGGCGTTCTATATGTTATACCCCAATTCCAAACGCAATGGAACTTGTTTCGAGACATAATTCGATCGTATACAGAAGCTAAGTTTTTAGACCTAGTAATAATATTAAATTTCCGATATTAATTTCAGCGCGTTTCGAACTCGCACGACCAAACGATTCGTCTGATCGTCATGAAATTCGACGGTGCAATATAATTCACTATTATGATTCCATTGAAACTGATTTCATTGAAATCCGAGACTCTGCTCCGGAACGACAATTTCACATATTTAAATATTTAATTATTGATATTTATCCGGTGTATTTACATTTGTAAATAAATTTACAAATTAAATTCACCAATATTATTTATTAATTAAAAGGAGTTAAATAAAATTATTAAATCCATTTGATTACCATTTAATTCACAATTCAAATATCTTAGACATGCCCTGTATTTGAATTATAAGTTATACAGTTCCAAAATCTAATTATTTCAATATTTAAAATTAATTAAATATTTAAAATCAAATAACTAGAATTTTGGGTTGTTACATTCTCCCCCCTTAAATGAATTTCGTCCTCGAAATTCCTAAAGAAGAAAATGTTTCCAGACCCTTAAATTTAAAACTATCAATTTAAAATGAGTTATTAAACTTATTAACTTTTCAAACAAATTAGCTGGAATAAATCCTAAAATTTTCAAATCTTTTAAATTCATTCACCTATACCAACTAATTTTCTTACATTCATTCCAAGATCTAACTTGAAAGTCAACTTTTTAGTTATCAAATTTTTTCCAAAATTCTTAAAAGTTTTCTAACTCTTAAATTTTTGAAAAATTTCGCCAGCGTCTCCTTTATGCGGCTCGATCGGAACAACTACAAACCGCCTCTATGGGCTTCAATCCAATCAAAGAAAACAAAAGCCAAGAGGCCTCCCATATCTGGGTTATAAAAATCACCAACCAATTTAAATTTTCTAAATTTATTACGTAACCTTTTGCGTTTGATTTATATTTTGGCAGGCAATTTATTATCTCTATGAAAATGCAGGTGCGCAAGAATCAAATAGCGATCTCTTACATACCCGTACTTACATAATGTAAATGAAAATCAGGTTGACAAAAGCAATGTTCTGTAACTCTACATGCAAAAACGAGTTTGTTATAAATCTACATGCAACCAACAAACATATCTCAATCATATGCAACAAAGTACAGAGAATATTCTGTAATAGATTATATGCATTCAATTATTCAAATGATAATTTTAGATTTAAATACCCGGGTTTTTCAATTCAAAAATTTATTTTCAAATTTGTCAAACGAGAAAAATCAAAGATCAAAATCAAAATGGCAAAGAGGGGATTCCTCCTAATAAAGTATAGTGAAACTCTAGAATCAAAACAATATGGAGCGTCCAGTGGTATTCCTGTTCCTCTAAAAACATCAACTAGAGTGAATAAGTATCATTCCTTTCCCAAAATCTTCAAAAATTTCCTTTTTCCAAATCACCGGGATTTAGATCCTAATAACAACAATTTAAAATCCTTTGTCTATAAATTTAAACTTTATCAGCAATGGTATATGAAATCACACAACCAACCAATTTAATTCAATCAAATCAAATAAAGGAATAAACTAACACTAACAACCAATCAATTTCCATAAGAGAAAACTATCACTTAACTTGTTTCAAAATGTCAAATGACTAGTAAACAAATCTTAACTTAAGTTCAAAACATTCTTGATTATCCGAAAATATAGATAATTATCTAATCGTACCGTTTTGCTCATTAGCCTTTGGCTATTGCTTAGAAGATTATCCAAACCCACTCGGACAAAATAGAAAGTTATACTCTTAATTTTATTAGTTCCTTAGTTATATTAAAATTATATATTTCACTTAGTATTTTATTCAATACTAGAATTATTTATGAATTATTTCATAATTTCTCACCCAAGTTTTAAAATATTTTACAAAGTCATTTCTTTATAAAATATCAAATAGTAACTTATTCCACTTTATTTACTTGTATAATACTCTTCTATATCCTAAGAGTTCACACAAATTTTAATTTACCTTTTCAAAGATCTTAATGGAAATCAAATCAAATTACGATTTTCTCAAAACCGAGTTGACCTATTAACCTTTTTAATTTAGAGTGTTAAAACGAATAATACTTATGGGTTGACCTAATCATAAATAGTTCATACTACTAAGATGTTTTTAAGCAATTATATGGTTTTAATAAAACAATGTTTATCAAAACCTACTTATTTAATTTAACTCATTTAAACCTGTGTTAACTTATCCCATGTCTTATCTAAGGGAAAAATATTATTTATCAAAAAAAATCTCCTATTAGAAATGCATTTTTTTAAAACCAATTCCATTTAGGGACTTAAAAATTGAATACCCGGTTCTAATTTCAAAACTTATCTTTGAAAGCATAGTACATATGTTTTTATATATAATAACTTCAAACAATTTATTTATTAAACTCACTTTGGGTTTGTCGGATTCGCACTCATTTCGATCGCACAATGATAAAGAGAATAATTTACTAAGTACTCCCTAACGTTCACCTAAGAAAACATCTGATCGACACTTAGAAGATTATTCAGATTACCACAAAGCTAATCGAAACGATTTCCTCCTAATTATCCCAAAGAAAATGCATTCCATTAAAATTTTACTTCCTAAAATAATTTCATTTTCAATTACTTTCAAAAATACTACTATTTCATTTCTCAAAAACCTTTTTGAAGTTATTTTCCAAAAATTCCAGGATTTAGATTTAAAAATCCTTTTTAAAACAAGTTTTACAAATTAATTTTATATAAAATTTCCTTTATATAAAAATCATTTCATATTATAATAATTCTTCTTTATTATATCAAATTTTCTCAAATGTTTATTATCTAAACGTTTTATCTTACTATTTGGACTATATTTACAACTTTTTTTTATTAAAGTTCAATCCTTAACTCACTATTATTAAATGACGAGTTTTTAACTTAATCATATTCTCCGAACGCCTTATAGTCAAATTGTGAAAATTAATTAACAAAGGGTTTATTTTAATTCAAGGCGTTAAATGCTCCTAAATAAACTGAGCATAATTTTAACATCTAACAAGCAACGGTTAATGCTTCTAATTTAAACTAAGCATAACCGAACAAACAATAGTGATAATAATTAAATATTACCACATTTAAACCAACACACTATATAACTGTATAGAGTTTTGAAAATTATTCCTTTATATATATAAAATATAATCCTAGGAAAAATATTTAATTTGCCAAAAATTTCAAAAATTTCAATACCATGTCCGTTGGCCTTGGTCAAGTGTTTAGAAACCCCTATCGATACCGTGGCGTCCCACGTCTCGACTATAATTCATAAAAGCCGAATAGACCAATTAACATAATATGTTTTAATAACATTAACAAATACGCTCTCGTATATAATACTCTCGAACTCATTCTACGGTGTCGCTTCCCTATCTCTAATGAGCCAAACCGTACCAAAGCCAAGGTTTACGCTTAACCTCGCGCTCTGATACCACTTTGTAACGACCCGCCTTTTTGACCATTGAAATTCAACACCTAACACTACCACTATGTTCCAATGTCGTGCATCCAATCGACAAAAGGGCAGATTGTTAGGGTAAATAAGAAAAAGAAGAACAGAGAATAGAGAAAAATAGAATCTCACAGCGGAATCGAAAACCTACAATATAACAAGGACAGTAGAAACCGTCGCTCCAAACATACATAGTGTATCAGAGTTAAAAACAAACTTTATCAGCTGGACAGTTATAAAATCCTGACCTTACAAATGCCGATAGGTATATTATATAATACAACAGAAAATTAAAATACTACGATAGATGAATCTTCAGCTCCCCTCCACGATCTCCAAAACTGCAATGACAACCTAGGAAAATACTCGGTCTGATCTAAGCATTATAAATAAATAACACCCGGATTAGTCTGGAAATACCAGCGTGAGATAACTCAAAAAATGAGGAATGTATAAAGTTCTGCAAGACCACACCACTAACGCGGAACGGGTTTTCACCTCACAAGAATAACATCCGTACATGCAAGAGTAGAAATAAATATTAGGAACAAATCCAAATATGAATGAAGATAAATAATATTAAACCAGACTTGAAAGAATGGAAATAAATAATATTAAACCAGAATTGAAAGAATGGAAATAAACCGAGTAAAATCCAAACTAGACAGAATGGATAGAATAAGGGAAACAGTTCAACTTGATAGAATGGACTAAATAAGGTAAAAACCCATACTTGATAGAATGGACTGAATAAGGTAACAGTCCAGCTTGATAAAATGGACTGAATCAATACTTAAATGCCGTGATAAGGAGTTGGCTCTACTCGTGGCAATTTAAAGCTAAACCAGATTCAAGGTTTTTGAATCAAATAAGGAAAGGAAATTTTCCACCAAATGACAAGGAAGGTGCACCCTCCTTGAAGTATACCTCTAGTAATATACTCCTTAGTTCGGCCACATGTTGTGTGACACTTCTCGAAAATGTACCAGCCGGACCCCGTCAAACTTTACCGAGAATCCCAATATTTCACATCTAAAACTCAAACCGTTTTTTATGTGACGGTACACAAAAATCTAGATGAGACGTGAAATACCCTTTTGATGGAAGCAACCCCATATAGATGGACGTCCTTTTGCACTTTTGGTTTAGTCATTTGGGAAAAGGATAACAAAGCTCAAAGAGTAGCAAATCGTTTTTAAGGTGACGGTTCACCATGAAGAAAGCTAAATCCAATAATTAATAAATCAACTATCGGGGATACTTAAAATGATCTTATATGGAAATCAAATTTCATATATTTTATCACTGCTCGTTGATTCCAGACAAGTCCTATCTCTCGGTTGAAAATGAAGCCGGGCAAGTTGAGGTAGTGTTGTTACCTTTAAGTGTCGCCTAGACGACATTTTTAGCCTTCGAGATACAAACGAGTCCACACCTCAACATTTAGCGTTAAATATATGACTAGATCCCTTTCGTATAAGCGATATCGATTACAGAACTATTATTCCATGACCAAAATCGAATCTTTACTTTTAAAAACTGATCTTGTACCTGATTTCCATATTTCAATGTTGGTAAAACACTTTTAGAATTAGTTCCTGATTGTTAAAACGTTAAGAGAATAATTTTTCCTAGTGCGCGACCCCGAAGGCCTAAACCAACATCAGACCGATCACCCAGAAGATTATCCAACTTAACATCCCAATAACCGAGTTCCAATTCCTTTGTATAACTTTAAAAACAATATTAATTATCCCGGAAGGTAATTAATCACATTTAAAATCTCTTTTAAATAAATAAATCCATTATCTTTAATAAAATAGATAATTATTTCAAAACACTTTTATAACATTGGTAAATCAACTTTAAAATCTTTGTTAAATCAGTTTATTAATTTTAAACAGTTGATTAAAGCAATTTTATTATATTAGATAATTTACTTAAATCACTTTTATAAAATCGATTAATTAAATTTAAATATCATTAATTACAAAGATTAATTAAATATAAATAACCATTAGTTAAAACGAATAAGTCATCTCAAAAATCATTTATTAAAATGATAAGTAATTTTAAATTCCATCAATTAAAACAATTAATTAAATTCAAAGAATCGTAAATTAATTAAACTCCATTATCCTTAATTAAAAGAATTAATTAAACATAAATAATCATTAGTTAAAACAATTAATTAAATTTAAAACAATCATTAATTAAAATGATTAACTTTATTCAAATATCATTATTTAAAATGATTAATTACTTTTAAACATCATTAAGTAAAATGATTATTAATTTTATTTATCATTAATTAAAATAATTAATTAAGTTCAATAAATTAATTAAACTTCATTATCATTAATTAAGTATAAAACATCATTAGCAAAAATGATTAATTAAATGTAAAGGTAAACCAATTTTAATCATCATTTATTAAATTGGTTAATTAATCTCAAAATCATTAGTTAAAATGATTAATTATTTTAACTTATCATTAATCCAAATGATTAATGAATTTTCAATATTCTTTTTAGCAAGAACACAAGCTCAAGTTCATATGACAAGGTTTGGAAATGAAATTGAATAAATGACGATATAGCAAAATTGCTATAATGGCACTTAACAATTTAAATGGAATATTAGGATTTATTTTAATTAACCATCAATATATCAGCATAAGGATGTAAATAAATAATTATTGGCGAGAAACCCCCTTTGGGTCTCTCTACAGATTTTTCCTACAAAACAATGGTTATGGATAATATATAGATAATCATATGGGTTTATACGATCAAATTAATATGTCGTCCATTTTTCAAATGGAAATTCAACCAAACAAGCAATCAAACAATTAATTAACAGCCAATCAATCAATAAACATTTATAACATCATTGATATGATATAACAAAATTTAATATGAGTTAAACTCACATTGATTTTCGTTTTCGCCGGGACGTCCCAATTTTTGGACTAAAACCGAACGGTCGTCTGATTTTAGCCTAAATTTTCACCCTCTCCAAATCCAACAAAACCATCTCCATCGCGAAGATCTCAACGACATGAGTCCAGAGCAAAAAACGGCGTTCGAATCCGACCTCGTATGAGCGAGATATTAATTTTATAAGTTATCGATGAAATTTAAATTTTATAATTAAACAACTTATATATATATTTACAAGTCTACCCTCAATCTCATCTTCTTCTTCTCCCCAATATACACGAACATGCACAGTGATACTCCCCCATGGCTGAATCTACCTACACACCCAAACTTCATAATCTCTCAATGATTTTCAAATCCGACTTCGTCGAATAACCCCATGAACGACGAGCTTCAAGACGCACACCACGACATCCACCCTGGAGCCACTAATCAAAACACGACATTCCCTATTATTACAACGACCATACAGATCGCGGCCCCTCCTAAGGTGTCGCACGCTCCAAAAATTGTGCCTCCGAAGCCATTCGACATGTTGAACCCAAATCAAAGCTCCCCTCAACGAATCGATGCCCAAAATCCCTAAAATCCTTAACCCTAGCCGCTGCCCCTAAAAGTCGACCATCCAAAATAGTGGTGCAAGCTACAAATTCAGGTATGGAATGGAAGCTCACAGCCACATGAATCTAAATATTTTTTTCTCATCGTTTATCATTGAGTTGATATTGGGTTTTAGATTTTTAAAGTTTGAATTAAAAGAGGAAAAACCAATGTTTTTTGTTACAGAAAAGTTTTTATAGAGAGAAAGGTATGGTCTTGTTGTATGTAGGGGGTATGGCCAGATTAGTGAAGGCATGGGGTGAATTGGTAGGGTATGGAGTCGAAAAAAAATATGTATATATATTATTTTAATTTTAAAATATTCAACAAAACATACCCGAAAATCCCGAACTCCAAACGAGGCATGTCACTTGGCGTTCTATATGTTATACCCCTATTCCGAACGCAATGGAACTTGTTTCAAGACCTAATTCGATCGTATGCAGAATATAGGTTTTTAGACCCAGTTATAATATTAAATTTTCGATATTAATTTCAACGCGTTTCAAACTCGCACAACCAAACGATTTGTCTGATCGCCATGAAATTCGATGGTGTAATATAATTCACTATTACAGTTCCAATGAAATTAGTTTCGTTGAAATTCGAGACCGTGCCCCGAAACGACAATTTCACATATTTAAATATTTAATTATCGATATTTATCTGGTCTATTAACATTTGTAAATAAATTTACAAATTAAATTCACCAATATTATTTATTACTTAAAAGGAATTAAATAAAATTATTAAATCCATTTAATTAACATTTAATTCACAATTCAAATATCTTAAATGTGCCCTGTATTTGAATTATAAGTTATAAAATTCCAAAATCCAGTTATTTCAATATTTAAAATTAATTATATATTTAAAATCAAATAACCAGAATTTTGGGTTGTTACATTATGTGTAATGATTTAATGGAAAATCTAGCAAAATACTATTATGATATTAAATTAAATGTAACTCTTATCGATTATTTGAAAAAACAATATGATTTCATTCATTACTTTAGCTTCTTCCTAAACGTTTTCTTGTATATTTGACTATAAAAAAATTATATCGATAAATAATCATATAATAAAAAATAACAACGATTAATATTTACTCTTTTAGTATGAAATATTGGAAACAATTAGATATAATACCTGTAAACGGTAAAAGTTTATTACCAATCTCCACCAACCATTACTAACCGCAAACTGAAGTATTGGTTTCTCGATTACCGTGGTTGGTAATGGCATGATTTTTCTATTATCATTTGAATTGATGTGGTAATAGTCTCGAATATAAATTTCCGTTATCTAACCGAATCCAGCCCTAATTACCATGCCTCTAGAGTCAATAATTTTCTATGAGGAATTATCAAACTTGATCACTTGCTTGTTGCAGTTACTCAGTAGTTTTCAATTGAGGTCTATCCCATAGAGGTACTCAAATTGAATCAATGATTGGCCCACTTAGTTAACCGACATTAATAATGCTTTATATGTTAGTATGCAAAAGTAAAGAAATGCCAGCATTATTAACTTAAGATATACAATATACAAGTTCATCCGACATTTATAATACTGAATAAAATAATTGTTGTAATTTCATAATGCAGTTGCAATCTTTACGGAAGTGATTTATTACAGGTTTATTTGACTGGACAAGTTTGTTATTGGAACTAACGAGATCTTTCTTATTGGTTTTGCTAGTTGTTTGTGAGTGCAAAATGATAACGTGACTGGCCTTAGAATGCTTTAATATTTGTAAGTAGTGCAGTTAAAACTCCATAAAGACTTGAAAAATCCCCGTTATAGCGCATAGCGTTCTTCAACCGCTATGCTATTTCAGTTTAGCGCAGTAGATCCGGTTTAAGCCCAGCTATTTTTTGTTACACCTACTAAATCAAGGCTTTTTTTAGCACAAATTTTAGCAACATTAATATAAAAATATTGATTTGACAAGTTCTCTTTAAACCAAATCAATAGAGTTAAGTTAAAGACCTAATTTTAAGGCATAAGTGCTCAGTATAAATTAGAAACACGTTTTAGTCACTATATCTAGCCAGCATAAATCATAATTTCTTCAGTTTTGTTATATAAGAGCAAAAAATATTTCGTTTTCCTACACAAATGATGTGAGAACGAGAATAAACTACAAATATTTGATTTTATATTTAATGAAGCTTTTTGCACCTTTGTTATTTTCCGCTATATCCATGCTTTATCTCCGTTATAAATTTTTGCACCTCAACCGCTATGGGACCGCTAAGCGATTTAATTGTACGGTTTGTGTGTGTATAATTACGTAGTTAGTGTGTAGTGGGAAAGAAAATTTATTATTTATGCTAAATTTGATTTGAAATTATAAAAGTCTTATGTTAGAAAACTTTATTCGTGTTGACATTAATTATTTCTTATATATTTTCCTCAATAGATAAATAAACAGCGATCTCATATTGATTTAATATAAAAGTTTTTGGATTTATTTGAATTTTCAACTTGGTATAACAACCAACTTTCTCCTCCTCCATTGTTTCTCTCTATCCCCTTCTTCTATTATTTTTTATTTTTTCCTTTCATTCATTTAATTTTCAATTTATTTATCTAATAAATATTCTCCAAAAACATGGTAAAATATGAAGTTATGAGTTATGCACACACCACAAAATACCATTTACATTAAAAAATTCTTATTTAAAAGTGTGAGTTTGCTTTTTACTAAAAGCCTCTTTTAGGTATAATGTACAGCTGAAATGTTTGTCATCAAAGTCTGTCAAAGGATACTTTTGGATGCGGACAGCGATATCTTTACATCTGCATCCGAAATCCTTTTTAAAATATCGAATATCCGCATTCGCAGATACGGATGAATACTGGATGATTATCCTACTCGCTAACAATCTATAAATCAAAAAACATAAATAGAAAATTTTGATTTAACATTTTTTTCAATTCCACTGATTATAAAAGTATGCAAAATCTACTAATATGGTGATTACAAACAGTTTAGAGCAGTTTATGTTCATTAAATGCATATAATATAAAATATTAACTTAATAACAATAAATACAAATATTTGATTATACTAAAATATACATAATATAAACTATAATCTTAAAAAAACTGGACAGATAATTTTCGAATGTGGACTTCTTCGTATCCGGTTTTGTATTCTTTTTATAAATATCAAATATTTATCTCATTTTAGGATACAGACATCGACAGATTTTGGATTTTCGATATCATAGACACTTAGAGTGCGCACTTGAACGTTACGAAAGAGACAGACGAAAGGGGCATACGAAAGGAATACTAAAGGAGAATAGTTCACGAAATGGGAATACATTCTTGTGTTACAAAGGTGGCATGAAAGAGGTATTCTAAAATTGGAATTAGTAATTATTTTTGTTATTAATAATTATTTTTGTTGTCGTATTCGGGTATATTTTTTTAATTAATACATTAAAATGAATTAATATTATTTATAAATTATAAAATGCAAAAAAGTACAAGTTTTATATCGTATTAGTAGTTTGACTAAAAACCTACACTCCCTTTCCCCGAATTTCGCTACTAGATACCGAACTAGTTGTCTGAGCATTGTGAGCTTATTCAATAGGAATCTGACATCTCTGTAGTCTGACTCACTATTGGCCAGAATATATATGATTTGTCATTCTTCAACTGGATCATGCTCCTGTAGCATAGCCAAATATCTCTCAATGGTCTGTGCCATATCCACGTCTTCCATAGAAACTCCACTCGGTTGAGGTCTAGGGATGAAGTACAATTGAGCGACGCGGGTGTGTAGGGATACGAGGAGTGCGACTACTGATTTATGCACTATGGCCCCTTAGAAAGTCAGCATACATCTGCATGTCGAACGGGGCATTGGATCGTGCAACGTCTGTTGCAAGCTGGAGTCCTGATGCAGCCTTCGAAGATCATATTGAGTTCTTCAAATTTTAGAAGTGAGTCCACTTTGAATTTCTTGTACTTACAAGCCATCAACTCCCACCACTCATCAGTTCCCTCGGCGGTGTCCCTCTCTGCATTTTAGAACCCACCTTCAATCTGTAGAAGGTTGTCCCAATAGTGTTAGTCACGCTTAAGGTTGTCGAATTTGTTCTCCATTTGGCTATCGATATATTCGACACCTTTTCATTCGTTGAATATGACAGCGATATCCTGATACTAATAGCCAACCCGACCCTTCCTCTTTCCAATATGGGCATAGCAAATATCCATGAAAGCCAACGTCATTTCCTCTGTACAATCGAAGATATGGCGGGTGGAGCTGGAAGGTTCATAGACCGACATTCTATAAAAAGAAACTTCAAAAAATTTGAGAAAAATTGAGGAGGTAGATAGTAATATGTAAAATATGAATGTGAAAGAATTTACCTTAAAAAATCGACGGATAATCAGCAAAAATTGATGGAATTTTCTAGTTTGCGGTGTTTGTATAGTGGAGGGAAGATGGAAAAAAGTGAATTTGTAGAGAAATACGGTGGTTGTTCAGAAAGGACGATAGCATTAAACGCTTTTGATGTCAACTGTTGGATTTACAACGGTTGGCTTAAATGGTGTATTTAGCGGTCCTCACGTTTGTTGTGTCGAAATAGACGCCAACATAAACTCCTGCGAACCTTATTCATACCCATTTCACCGTTCATGACTTAACCAGCACATATATAAAACTAAAATTTATGTCGTACTATTGCATCTGGCTGGATATAAAACAACGAATCGACCAAGTAAAGAGTGATTTTGATGTCATCCAACTAACAAGTTGATGTGTAAAGATAAACATCCAAATCCAAATTGAATGGCTCCAAAAAAGTATAGTCAAATTAAAGACCCATGTATCATTGTACCAGGAATATATCATTGTACCATTTCTCTCAATTCAAACATTATCACCCAATTATTTTCTCAATCTAACCTAGTTTTTTTTTTGTTTTTTCCCCATTTTTTTGTTTACATTGTACCATATTTCACTCTCACTTAAATTATTGCATTCAAACTAATCTACAAGAGTTGTTAAGTTTCAAAATTACTTTGTTAGATTATAGCCTTATGATCTTCTTTTTTTCAAATGTTAATTTCATTTATTGAGTTTCTTGTTGTGTGCAATTAGCTTATTCATTTATTTATTATGAAATGTTAGTTTGTGCGGTTCATTTTTACACATAATTTACAAAGTTTGGATATAAGTCCAAGTTCAAGATATGAACCTCCAACATAAGTTAAAACACACTTTTAAGTACCGATGTTTGAACTGCATAAATCAAAACTTTCAGGCTCAGTTATGATTTTTGATTTAGGTAGTACTTATTGTACTTATGCATTAGGTAGATTATCCACAAGAGAGTTTTGTCAGTTAGCTGAGAACACTGCTTTTGAGTTCACTGATGTTGAGTTAGATATAGACTATTTTAGGAGTAGAGAGGATGAGATCATGAGGATTATCATGAGGATTATTAGTTGGAACATTAGCGGTCTTAATCATTTAGACAAATGTGATAGAATTAGAGCTTTTTTAAAAGATTACTTTATTGATATCGCCCTTTTACAAGAAATGAAAATTGAATGTCCTGATCTTCGTTTTTATAGAAGATTAGGTGGTTATCATTTCCGTCATTGGGCTTGTTTACCTTCTATTGGCTCTTTTGGGGGATTACTTATTGGGTGGCATGAGAATTCCTTTAAACTCCTTCAAACTATTTCTAATCAACACTCTTTACATATTATTCTTATTAATTGTAGTGATAATTCTTTAATAAATATAACTATTGTTTATGGTCCAACCACTAAAATTGGTCGTCGAGTTCTTTGGAATGAATGTTTAGAATTTAGATCATTTGCTCATGGTCCTTGGGTCATGGGAGGGGATTTCAATGTTACAAGATTTTTAGATGAAAGATCACCCAGGGAAGGGGATTTCTCCGCTATGGAAGAATTCGATTAATTTATTATTGGTAGCAATTTGATTGAATTGCAATTAACTAATGGAGAATTTACTTGGACCAATTCTAGAGAAACTCCTTCAATGGCTTTATTAGATAGGTTCTTCATTAGTGATGAAATCGAAGATAAATTTCTGATTTGTAAATTCTCTAGGTTGCCTTATATGTATTCTGATCATTGCCTTATCATACTTTCGTGTGATTATTATAGAAAGGTTCATAAAACTTTCAAATTTAAGAAAATGTGGATATTAGAATCCAATTTATCTAATTTAATTAATAATAAATGGGTATCAATGAATTATTATAATATTAGAAATATGGGTAATTCAGCAAAAAAAATTGCTTTAAAACTTAGATGTCTTAGGAATTTTCTTAAAAATTGGAGTAAGAACGTATTTGGAAATATTAAAATTAAAAAAGAAAATTTACTTAATGAAATGCTTAAAATTAATAAGATTGAAGAAACTATACAACTTAATTTAGCGGAGCGTAATATTCTTGCTAATTTAAAAGAAGAACTTAATTCAATTTTATCAAAAGAAGAGGTAACGTGGAAACAAAGGTCAAGAATTCAATAGATTAATGAAGGTGATAATAATACAAAAAAATTTCATAACATGGCTAACGGAAGAAAGCGTAGTAATACAATAAATTCTATTTTAGTGAATAATGTTGATTTAGTTGATCAAAGTGATTTAAATAAGGCTTTTACTGATTACTATAGAGATATTTTTGGTAATAAAAACAAACAAAGAATTAACGCTAGATGGAATGAGCTATATCATATTGAATCTAGAATTAATCTAAATGATATTGATAATCCTTTTATGGAAGCGGAAATTTTGAAGGCTATTAATGATATGCCTAGTGATAAAGCTCCAGGACCGGATGGTTTTCCTGTTTTATTTTACAAGCAATTTTGGAATGTGTTAAAATATGATTTAATTAATATGTTTAATGAATTTTATAATGGTCAATTGTAAATAGGAAGATTTAATTTTGCAAACGTCATTCTATTACATAAAAAATAGGTGCTAATAATTTGAAAGATTTTAGACCAATTTCTTTAATTAATTGCTCAGTTAAAAATATCTCTAAAGTTTTAGCGAATAGGCTTAATTTAATAATGAATGATTTGATTGATTGTTCACAAACCGCTTTCATCAAGGGTATAAACATCACGGATAGCGTTGCAATTGTTCAAGAGTTCATTAATTACTGTTGTAAGAATAACATTACATGTGCACTTTTAAAACTTGACTTTGTGAAAGCTTTTGATTCGGTTGATTGGGATTTCCTCCAAGATATGTTAATGGGTAGAAGATTTAGTCGTAGATGGATAGGTTGGGTTAGACATTGCTTAAAATTGGTAATTCTAGCATTATGGTTAACAAGGTACTAGGTAATAAAATAAAATCTAAGCGGGGTCTACGGTAGGGCAATCCTTTATCGCCTCTTCTGTTTAATCTCGTTGCTGATGTTTTCGCTAGAACAATTAAAAAAGCTGTAGGAAATGGAACTTTAGGGAGTTTAGGTAGTGAAATTACAAGTATTGGTCTTTCCGTTCTTTAATTTGCTGATGACACCATGTTATTTACTTCACATTTACCTAAATATATTATTGCACTTAAATTCATTTTATACAGTTTTGAGCTCCTTTCAGGACTCAAAATTAACTTTGATAAAAGTTCAATTTTAGTGTTAAATGACGTTGAGGGGTTAGTTGCCAATACGTTAAATTGTAAAACCATGAACTTCCCTATTGATTATCTTGGTTTTTTGATTAGGCCAACTAAACTTAAACACGATGACTGACTAGTTATAGTAGATAAGATTAATAATAGAATTTCAAAATGGAATGGTAGGCTTTTATCCAGAGCGGGTAGGCTAGTTCTTATCAATTCAGTTTTATCTACACTTCCAATTTATTGGATGACTTTGCATCTATTCCCAGATTTGGTAATAAATAAAATAAGAATAGATTTTCTATGGAGTGGCGATAATCCAAATAGCAGTTTAAATTGTTTAGTTAATTGGGACATTGTATGTAAATCGAAAAAGGAAGAAGGACTTGATGGTATTAATTTACGTAACATGAATATGTCCTTACTAGGGAAATGGTTGTGGAAATTTAAAGATATAA
Organism: Allium fistulosum; assembly: GCA_030737815.1. Taxonomy (NCBI): domain Eukaryota; kingdom Viridiplantae; phylum Streptophyta; class Magnoliopsida; order Asparagales; family Amaryllidaceae; genus Allium; species Allium fistulosum. Next base: position 725,614,725 of record CM060901.1, read on the forward strand.
ATGATGTTTCTATTTGGAAGGAAATTGTCTCTAAACGTTATCATAATGGTAGTTATAATTTATATCAAATTGCACCTACTGCTAATAATAACTTGTCTACTTTTTGGAATTCAATTTTAAAATGTCATGATATTTTTAAACTTGGTATTAAAACAATTGTACATTATGGAAATTACACAACCTTCTGGCATGATCGTTGGTTATCTGCCATTCCACTTAAAGTGGAATTCAAAGAACTTTTTGAAATTTGTAATTTTGAAAATGCTTTAATTAAAGATGTATTTCACCGGATCATGATCTGGAGGCGTATTCGGCCAATTTAGGGGCATTGATATGAATGACCAAATAAAGGAGAAAAGGGAGTCAAATGTTGACTTGGCATGGATGATTTTTTAGTTAGAAATTTTGGCAAAACAGTCCCAATAAAAAGAAACTAATGCTCTGGTTTTTGGTTTAATCTTTTGCTCCTCCCTCTTAGTTATGACCGCAAGCTCCCTTCTCTTCCCACTTATCTCCATGCTCCTTTTAACTCCATTCAATTAAATATAATTAATTCAGTGCATGTATACCTATCTTTTGCAAAGAAGGGTGCATATATGAGAGATCTAAGAAGTCTGTTTAGATCAATGTGCATTTCTCTGGCCTCATCTCTAAGGTATAATTTATTTAATTATTCAATAATATTTTGTGTCATATTTATATAGATACATTATAATATTTGAACAAATTTATATGTATAGTTGTTGTCCCTATATTATATTTTTTATTTATTTTAATTAGAGTAATACTTAATTTTAAACAAAGCACTTATTCTGATGTATCGGGTGATTGATCTAATATCTCTAGAACACAATCTAGAGATCTTACCACTTGAACTGATTTTCATATTAGTAAACAGTTTCATAATTATATACATGCATAGATCTGATAGTTTCATTGTCTTTGTAATACATTTTTTGTTTCAAATAAATAATATAAAAAAACTAATTTTTTATAATGATATACAAAATACATGTGTACAAACACATAAATATATGTGTACAAACATATATATATATATATATATATATATATATATATATATAAGTAGCGTTCAACAACACACCAAATGCCCTCTGATTTCTATCACAAGTTTCGAATTAAATAATATCACTTTTCCTCTCTTTCCACTAGAGCTATTATTTAATTCAAAGCTTGTGGTGAAATCAGAAACATTTGGATGATGCACTATTTGAAAAGCAGTTGAATGCTCGTATATATAAATTTGTGTGTGTATTGTTGGTCGTATTTCTCGCAATAAAGATGTGTGTCAGTCCGTTTAGACAATTATATCTTTCTTGGTCCACGTACCATGGTGGTCCAGCCCTTTACCCAGCCAAACTCGAGTGGCAATCGATCGACCTATGCATCGCTCGCCCGCTTTGCTTTCCATCTATCGGACTGGCCCAACCAGGTCCACTCAAGAAACACCTCGTCCACACCGGCAAGGTTAACAACGGACCAGCCTAAAAAATTAATAATACGAACCAAACACTTTTTTTTATATAACAAGCGATACGTAAACGGATTTCTTTTGATCCAATTTATTCTTCCCATTAGTATTGCTTTTGGGTAGTTTTTTTGCATTTGGACATAGTGGGCTACATGTATAACAGTCCCGACCATGGTGTCCAATAATATTACCATCGAGGAACTGTTTATTTTGCTTGCACTGATCATATATTAACTAGCAAGTAAATATAACTTATATATACTGTTACATGCATGGTACTGGCATGAAATTATAAGTAGGACATATTTTAATCAACCGACTTTGTTCAATTAATACTCACATTAATGTCATCCGATTAACGTAGTGATTTGTTAAGATAGAGATCAGAACTTACTGGTCCCATAAAAGCACTGTTGAATTTGAGTTATTATTGATCAAATCCTTATCATATATTATTGTAGCTTTGATATGATATGCCCCCACCAAACTCGATATTTTGAACACCTTTACTGTGTTCATATTATGTCCCTCGTTTGGGTGACACTTTTCCGCATACAGCAATAACAAAGAGCTCTGCTAGCAATTTGTGCTTGCCACATTCTTTGGCTACCGTTTTCTTTGTTTAATTTTATAATTGCAAGTGGAACTCCCTATATTTCAATCAATCAGCCAATAATACATCAAATTTAAGGCCCTACGCTTATCCAGCTGACTCTTGTCCAACCAGAATTTGTGCAACTTTGGCATACCATGGAAGTCGGAAGCACGTAACTGGGTAACCGTTGAATTTACACTATTTGAAGCACGTGGTAGAAATTAACCCTTCATGTTTTTTATAGAGGAATGCTAAACACACACTCTCTCTCTTCTTTAGAGAAACTGTAGTTGACTTACCATTCGACTGATTGAGAGTGTGGATCTATCAACCATTAGCTATATGTCATTAAAGATTGTCTCTCTTTTAGAGGAAAATGTGCTTAGTTCTTTTTTTTAATATATATTAGATGTCTCCCAACCTTATACAACTCTTCCTCTTTCACGTTCCACCTCAGGCTATATCTTCCCCATTAATTCGAGCATGTTCATGCTTTTTCTAGCAATGCTTTAGGTTTTTATACATATATTCACGTTTATTTTGATTTTCTTTACTATATATATATATATATATATATATATATATGAGTTTTATGATTTGTCCCTTACTTTACAGCATGTTTACCGGATACTTCGAATTTGCCACGTCCAGAGCCGTTGCTGACTGTACTGCAGACCGCATGCCAGCTTTCAACGATATGTGCACGAAAATAATCGATACTCGTGTTGGAAGTGTTGGTCCTTGAAATGGCTATGTTGCCTCGCTTTTAACACCCAATAATGCATTAACTTTAATGGATCGTGAGTAAAGAACAAGGGACAGTCTCAAACATCTCCGATCTTCATGGAGCAAACTGCCGCAGATTGAAGACGGTGTGTAGAACGCAGAAAACGATACCGCGATGAAGACGAAGGGTGGTGGAATACCACAACTAAACACTACATAAAATTCAGACTGCAAATTTCATCAAAGTTCCGAGAGATGAACATGATGTACCGCGGTTGCATAGAGACACCATAATGCATATACAACAAAGAGAAATGGCGAAGAAAATAATAGTCGTAATAAAACAGGTAACGATGTACAAAAAACAAAAAAAACTCTCGACTTGCAAATTATAGAACGAATATCGACTAGAAGAAGAACACCGTACGTGGGGATGAGAAAACCACAGAAGAAATGAGTAAAGAAAAATAAAATAAGAAAAATAAAATTATGAATACAACTCAAAGACCTTGTCGCAATCATTGAACGACACCTCAAATCATAGAAAAACCATGCCGTAATTACTAAAGGTCACCCTAATTCATGAAGGAACTGCATCGAAAATGCTGAAGGTGTGATCTGTATTCATGAAAGAACTATTCCACAACTGCAAAGGGTCGATCAAGCCGCAAGTCTACGAAGAGAAAGTTCCGACCCATCCAGGCTAAGCAGCTTCGATCAAAACGTTCAGATACCAATGTTTGAACTGCATAAATCAAAACATTCGTCGCTGTCATTATCTAATGAGTAAACAATGTCTTTCTTCTTAAACAAATAATTTGAGACTAACAATAAATTAAAATCGGTAGTTGGATTTTATCTTCAATCTAGCTGTATCCACCTTTGCTATTTTCCGTTGTATCCACATTATTTCTCAACTGTAGATTTTTTGCACTTTCACCGTTATAGAATTGCTGAACGCTTTAAATGCACATCGTTTAACTTAAATCTAGGCAAGTCAAACGTAAATCTTACATCAGCTAAATAGTGAGTTTCAATTGTTTAAAGTGGATATTTTAGGGAATTTCAAGACCTTACAGCCAACTTATATTAAATAAAATTAATTAATTTAATAAACAGTTTTTTTAAAATATATTTTAGTATTTTTCGAAGAATATTATAGTTTATTTGTAAAGAGTTAATTATAAGTTATACTTTATAGATTATTGATTTAGTTACTAATTATATTATTACTACTTTATTAATTATTAAATATAAATTATAGATCATTAACTATACATATGAAATCAATTACCGATTCATTTTTATCAATTTAATTATTTATTAAATTATTAACAATTAAACTTAAATTATTATTGTTTCAATTTAAATTATTAAATCTGAATCATTTATTACTAAATTATTGATTATGAAATATAAATTATGTGGGTGTTGGGAAAGCATAGGAAATACCTATGTTTTCCCCACATAAATAAAAATGGCATCACATTTCCTACCATCTTATTTTTTTAGATTTAAAATGGAAATTAAGGATGCATTCAGAATGTACAACAAATTCCAAATTTTTCCTAATGCCTCGTTTTTCTTTACTTATCCAAACAAAAATTATGCTAGTGTTCGAAAAGCATAAGAAATTCCTGCACTTTTGCATATGTGAAATACATTTCTTTATTGTATGAAATAAAAATTATGTGGGCATGAATAAAGCATAGGGAATACCTACACACCATTAACACCTATTTAGCTAAATGTATCTGATTTAACTTTCATATTTATTTTACTATGAAGGCATCAGAAAGGTATAGGGAATCCCACGCCTTCACAATGCTTTTTTATATTTCTTTTGACAAAGCTACGGGTAAGCCCCAATTTTGTAATTTATTATATATATATATAACTCGATAATCAATCTTATTCATAATAAAGTTATTTGATTTCTAATATATACTTTATTATATGTGATATAATTAATTAAGTTATTTATTTAAGGTATATTAAATAGAAAACCTTTGAGTAATATGTTATGTGAACATGATTACAAAATGATGTAATCATGATAAATTTATTATATTGTATAATAACATATTGTTTTAAATATTCATGGTTAAGATATTTCGAGAAAAGATATCGATAGACCCATTGAGACCGGAGTAGTAACGCTCCCCAAATGTTAGGCAGTGTATTACTCATGGCTGCTGGGGACACCAAGGAGTTATGTACATGTAGTTATTGGATGACGTGGAATTACTCATCCGAGAGTTTCTTGTTGGCTAATAACAACTAGGTCAAATAGGAAATCTCAAGTAACGATATTACACAGTTCTCTCGACTTGAGAATACTTTTGAACTTGAATATGAAAACTCTACTTTGATTATAGTTAAATCGTGGAAAGACATCCATCAAACGATTATAGTTGGTTGCGATGTTTGAAACATTGGAACAGAAACATATTCAACAAAGAATTCATCTGCCTAATCGTATGATGTTATATCACAGTCAACTCAACTCAAAATTTATGACAAGAGTAGCACGATTAATATAATTATTGAACCAATGACTTTGTTTATGGACTAACCGAGTTGAATGTGGACGGTATTATAATTTTGACCAAAACCAAATTCTATAAGTCCTAAAGTGATATAGTGTTGATGAAGAGAATTAGTGTAAATAATCGTTACTAAAAGGTACCACTTAAATTATAAAATTGAATTTTTACCGATGAGATTTGAAAGCGATAAATTAAGTCAAACTGTCACACCATTAGATAAGGTGACGTGTGAACATTAGTATTTAAATTGTTTAAATATAAATAGCTTCCTAAATTCACACCTGTGAGTCGCCAACCAAATCTATTTAGTCTTTGAAACACTTCTTGATTTATAAAAATTTTAAATGACCTAATATTTATAAAATATTAATTATTATTGTATTTATTGTATGGAGCATGTATAGTAAAATAGAGTTGCCTCAAGAATTATTAGGGGTGCTATTAGAAATTTATTTGGTGCGTATATAAAAGTTGTATATGTGTATATCGATATACGATACCAATAAGAATTTAAATCGATAATTGATATAATTTACTGATGGGTTTGAAGGGTTTTTGGTCAATTTAGGGGCCTTGATATGGCTGGCCTAATAAAGGAGAAGTGGGAGTCAAATGTTGACTTGGTATAAGTAAATTTTGGAGTAAGATATTTCGGCAAAACTGTCCCTATAAAATGGAAACTAATGCTCTAGGATCTGGTTTAATCTTTTGCTCCACTCTCTCTTAGTTATGGCCGCAAGCTCCCCCTCCCTTCCCACTTATCTCCATGCTCCTTCTAACTCAATTCAATTAAATATAATTAATTCGGTGCTTGTATACCTATTTCTTGTAAAGAAGGGTGCAGATATGAAAGATCTAAGAGTCTGTTTAGATCAACGTGCATTTTTTGGCCTCATTTCTAACTCACAATTTATTTAATTATTCAATAATATTTTATATCATGTTTATATAGATCTATTATAATATTTGAACAAATTTATATGCATTGTTGTTGTCCCCATATTAGGTTTTTTGTAATAAGAGCGATACTTAATTTTAAGCAGAGCACTTATTCTGATGTCTCGGGGGATCGATCTAATATCTCTAGAACATAATCTAGAGATCCTACCACTGGAGCTAATTTTCATATTAGTAAACATTTTCATAATTATATACATACATAAATCTGATAGTTTCATTGTCTTTGTAATACATCTTTGTTTCAAATAAAGAATAAAAAACTAATTTTTTTATAATGATATACAAAATACACACACACAGATACGAGGAGCGTTCAACAACACGTAAAACGTCCTTTGATTTCCACCACAAATTCTGAATTAAATAATACCACTTTCTTTCTCTTCCCGCCGGCGGTACTATTATTTAGTTCGGAGCTTATGGTGGAAATCGGGGGCATTAGGGTTTGCTGCACTATTCAAAGTGCTGTTGAATGCTCATATGTATAAATTTGTATGTGTGTATTGTTGCTTGTATTTCTCGCAATAGAGAAGTGTGTCGGCCCGTTTAGACAACTATATCTTTCTTGGTCGACGTACCATAGTGGTCCAACCCTATACTCAGCCCAAACTTGAGTGGCTACGATCGGCCCATGCATCGCTTCCATCCTGAGCATGGCTTGTCCGCTTTGTTATCCACCTATCGGCCTGGCCCAACCAGGTCCATTCAAGAAACAACTCGTCCGCTTCTGCAAGGTTAACGGAACAGCCTAAAAAATTAATAATACGAACCAAACACTCTTTTTTATATAACTAGCGATACGTAAACGGATTTAGATTTCTTTTGATCCAATTTATTCTTTCCATTAGTATTGCTTTTGGGTAGTTTTTTGCATTTGGACATAGTGGGCTACATGTATAACAGGCCCGACCATCGTGTCCAATAAAATTTCTAACGATGAACAGTTTATTTTATTTGAACTGATCATATCTCAACTTGCACGTAAATATAACTTAATTTTATTATTACATGCATGGTACTAGTACGATTTTATAAGTAGGACATATTTAAATCAACCAACTTGTTCAATTTATATTCGCGTTAATGTCATCCAATTAACCAAGTGACTTGTAAAGATAGGCAACACAACTTGATGGTCCCAGAAAAGCACTGTTGAATTTGAGTTATTAAAGATAGGGCTGTCAATGAATACCCGAAAAATCCGAAATCCGTCCGTATCCGTATCCGAAATATGAAAAATTATCCGATATCCGAAAAACAGATACAGATATGGCCATCCGTATCCGATAATTATCCGTTTGGTTTTTATCAAGATTATAGCTATTTTTTATGTATTTTAGTACATAAAATGATTGTCGTTTACTATTATATCCCGGTAAAAAATTTAATATGTATGTAAAAAATCAATTTTTACCGTTTAAAATTATTTTTCTTAATGTATTTATTATTTCTATATATTTAGTACAAAAACAAATTTATGATAAATCAAAATTTTCTATTTATTTGTTTAGATTTATCAGTTGTAAACTGATCGAAGAATATCCGATAAATATCCGATATCCGTCCGCATCCGCGGATACGGATATCCGATATCCGAAAATGATTTCGGATACGGATACGGATATAGCACTATCCGTATCCGAAAGTATCCGTTTACAGGCCTAATTAAAGATGATATGCCCCCACCAAACTCGATATTTTGAATGCCTTTATTGTGTTCATATATGTCCCTCTTTTAAGTTACACTTTTCCGCATACAGCAATAACAAAGAGCTCTGCTAGCAATTTGTGCTTGCCACATTTTTTGACTACCACTTTCTTTGTTTAATTTTTATAATTGCAAGTGGAACCCCCTGTATTTCAATCAATCAGCCAATAATACATCAAATTTAAGGCCCTGTGCTTATCCAGCCGACTCTTGTCCAACCAAAATTTGTGCAACTTTGGCATACCATCGAAGTCAGTAGCGGGTAACTAGGTGATCGTTGAATTTACACCGTTTGAAGCATGCGGTAGAAATTAACACTTCATGTTCCTTTATAGAAAAATGCTAAACACACTATCTCTCCTTCGGAGAAACTGTAGTCGACTTACCATTCGATTGATGGAGAGTGTGGGTCTATCAACCATTAGCTATATGTCATTAATGGTTCTCTACCACTTTCCACCAATCAGATGACAAATATAAACACTCTCTTTTTGGGAAAAATGCATTAGGCATTTCTCATATTTATATATATATATATATATATATATATATATATTAGATGTCTCCCAACCTTACACAACTCTTCCTCTTCCTCCTCCTCCTTCAACCTCAATCGATATCTTCCCCATTAATTCAAGCATATTCATGCATTTTCTAGCAATGCTTTAGGTTTTTATACATATATTCACGTTTATTTTGATTTTCTTTACTATATATATGCGTGTTCAATGACATCCCTATAGCCCTTTGATTTCCAACACACGTTATGATTTAAATAATAGTATGATGTGGAAGACAGAAAGTAAAATTATTTAATTTGAAATATGTTGCGAAAATCAAAGCTAGAGTGGTGCTGCACAATAGGGGTGCCACTAAACTATATATATATATATATATATGAATTTTATGATTTGTCCTTTACTTCACAGCATGTTTACCGGATCCTTAGAATTTGCCACGTGCAGAGCCATTGCTGACTGGACCGTAGACCACATGCTAGCTTTCTCCGATATGTGCGCGAAATTGATCAATACTCGTGTTGGAAATGCCGGTCCTTGGAACAGTCAGGTTGCACTCGCTTTTAACACCCAACAAGGAATTAACTTGTATGGATCACAAGTAAAGAACAAAGGACAACCTCAAGCATCTCTAATCTCCATGGAGCAAAGTATTTCAAATTGAAGATGGTGTCTAGAACGTAAAAAACGATACCATGATGGAGACGAAGAGTGGTGGAATACCACTACCAAGCACTACATAAAATTCAGACTGCACTCTCCACTAAAGTTCCAAGAGATGAACACGATGTACGCGGTTGCATAAGGATACCACAACGCAAATACAACATCTCTTCATCTCCTCCAGCAAATTTCAACACTCGATTGTGCACCGACCTTACCAATTGGTTGGAGACAGGGCTGGGTATTATAAGCACACACGCTGTACCATAGAGACGGTCCACTAAGGGTACTTCATCTTCTAAGCCTAGATAATCCAGAACAAGGCTCACTGCTCTAGTACACAACATCGAGTTCTAGTAGATTGTTGATTGGTGTATGGCGTTGAGGGAACGTTGAGGGAACCAGGTGACATTTATAAAAGTTGGAAAATTTTCACCAATCAAGAGAAGGATTACGCATTTGTCCTTTAATATGGCCAGTGATATGGATATTAGGGAATTATTGAATTTTTAGTGGAAAATTTGCACTTCTGCCTTAACCATTAGTAGTTTATTTTTTTTATGTACTTATTTTAAGTGTATTAGTTTTTGATTTAAAAAATGTAGTGTGTTAGTTTATAATTTATTGTCAATTATTAAAAAGTATTCTACAATATTTAAAATAAATAAAAACCACACATTAATAAAAAATATTCCTTTTTCAACTTACCCCTTTGTAACACAACAACAGAATTCCCTATAGAAAAGTCAATCCTTTCAAAATATCCCTTTTAGAATGTCCCTTTTGGTAAATAAAAAAACGCATCCACAATTATTATGGTGTTAACTGGTGACTGCTTTATCCTTAATTTGAGTACTAAAATTCAAATTTGAATTTGAATCGGAATATTCAAAGTTGAGGATTTAATTTAAAACTACAAAATATTGACATCAATTTTCAAATCTGAAAATCTGAAATTACAAGATTTGAATTTTAAAATTTTATACTTTTTGATATAAACTTTAGGAAATATAATTTGTTTTCATGTAAACCTGCGATTAACTGTTGATTTTGAAATTTTTTTATTCAAAGTAATTTTAAGGGTATAGTTAAAACATGTCTCTAAGGAGGCTTTTCCATATTAAACTTGAAAATAAAGGGAATATCTATATTCACAATTCATAGTTCTTTCAAAACTTCTTCCATATCAATATCACTTCTTCATCTCTTCGAAAAGGTCATAAAAACAGAGTAGAAGTTCAAAAACTTGGTCTACTGTTGCTACGTCAACTTTCTATGATGCACTGTGGATGTATATACTACCGCTAAAACCAACAATAAAGGAGTGCATAAAAAATCGGCAATATCACTCAATAAAGCTTTGCACGAGTATCCTGGAAAACTAGATGTGAACGACGAGCATATCCAACACAAATACGAAGCATTAGAAAATAGTGGATGGTCTGACAAAGTTTGTGCAATAAAATTGGTACAAGATGAGATTTTTTAGAGGAAACCGTATCTAATACCAAGGAATGGTTGGCTAATCATGTCCAAGAGTTTGAGACTCTTATTTTGAAGTATAGAAGAGTGCAAGTAGCCACTACAAAAACGGCTGGTTATAGCGGCAGCCTTTTGCGTCGGCTAACGTCGGCTAAAAAACATGGTCGGCGCCAGCCGTCGCATTGTCTGTATATACAGACAGCAACCCACGAACGAAATATTTCACTCTTTCCCCCCAAAACTGCCGCCTCTTTCTCCATCTCCCCCAACCGTCGCGCCCCCTATCTGCCGCCTCCTGCCATCGTTTGCTGCCACCAACGCCGTCGCTCATTCTTGTATCTCCTCCCCCAATTTCAGCTTATAATTTAGATATGATTATAAAAATCTAATTTTGAAAATTTGTGGATTATAGATTTGAATTTGTTGATTATTTGGTATGAGTTGATAATAGTGTGTTCTAAGTTGATTTGAGGATGTAATTAAAACTCTAATTAGAAAATTAGTTGAATATGGATTTGTAATTGATGATTATTGCGTATTAGTTATGTTAATAGTGTATTAGTTGATTTGCAGATATTAACTAGTGGTTTGATTGTTTAATTTGGAACTAAAAATTAGGGTTGATTTAAAATCCAATAATTAGTTGATTTGGAGATATTAATTAGTGGTTTGATTGTTTAATTTGGAACTAAAAATTAGGGTTGATTTAAAATCCAATAATTAGTGTGTAATCGTTGATTAATATGCTTATTGATAAGTGTACATGGAATGTTTTTGTTATAGTTTAGAACAATGTTTGATAAGTTTGTGTTAATTATAAGTGTTAGTAGTTAGTATAAAATTAATTTAATTTAATTTATTATAAGTGTCAGCTTGTAATTTTAGTTTATAAAATAGTTAAGTTAAAAATTTAAATTGTTAATTGAATTTTAAAATAAGTTTTAAATTTTCAAATTTATTAAATAAAATATTTAAATAGTTGAATGAACTATTAAATTTTGAAAGGAGCATAACAATAACAAATATTCTACTGAAATCGATTTTTTAAAAAATTAAGAAATGAATATAACAACAACAAATATTCTACTGAAATTGATTTTGTAAAAAATAAGAAATGAATATAACAAGAACAAATATTCTTCTAAAATCGATTTTATAAAAAATTAATATAAGGACATTAAATATTCTACTGAAATCGATTTTGTAACAAAATTAAGAAATGAATATAACAACAACAAATATTGTACTGAAATATATTTTGTTTAAAATTAAAAAGTTAATATAACAATAAATATTCTACTAAAATCGATTTTATAAAAAAATTAAGAAATGAATATAAGAACAGCAAATATTCTACTAAAATGGATTTTGAAAAAAATTAGGAAATGAGTATTACAACAACAAATGTTGCACTGAAATAGATTTTCTGAAAAGTTAATAAATGAATATAACAACAACAAATATTCTACTAAAATCAATTTTCTAAAAAACTAAGGAATGAATATAAAAACAAATAAGCGTTAGAAATACAACAACAACAATACATCCATTGGATGCAAAGTTATGCGTATAAGAGAAGTGAAGTGAAGTGCTATCGAAATTAGATAGAAGTGTAGTGTGTGAAGCCTTTAGTCCTAAATGACTTTACTTTATTCTAGAAAATACAACAACAATATATCATTTGAGTGCAAGTTATGTGTAATGCCCTTGAATTTTAATTAACATTATTCAGGATATTTAATTGGATAAATTAAACAGAATAATGTGAATAATTAGGGAGATGGGATTAATAACTCCAATGGCTGTGTCTTAATGAATGAACTAAAATAAGATTAACTAGGAGGAATTTTCTAAGGGGTAAACTTGAAAATGGGGCTACATTTCTTAGTATAAATCTCTTCCTTCACTTTAATCAATTTCCACTCTTCATTCATAATTCATCACCTATATTTTGACCGGCCATTAAAAGCTCCAGAAATAGCAATAAATTGAAGATAAAGCTAAGGAATTAAAACTAGGAAATTATCTCATTCTCCAATCAATTAATCAAGGTGAATAATCATGTTTATCATCTTATTTTTCCGTGTTTGGATCAGTTATGGGTTATACACGATTCATTTTTGTGATTTTGGTTAGGATATAACCATTTAAACCTTTGTTTGGATAAGACATAGGTGTTTTAAATGTTAATGGGCTAATTAGCACGTTTTTATTCGGTTTTGGTTAAATTCCGAGTTGTTTTTATCTTCATATGCTTTGAAATTTTAATATGTTGAAGTATATGATTTATCAGATTTTTGGTGACTTTTGGGAATTTTCCTTAGTGATTTACTAAGGTAATTAAATTATTTAAGCCTAAGAGCTAAACTGCAAAATTGCCTCCGAATTAGTCAATTCGGAGGGAAGGCTGCAATTCGAAAGTTTAATTGGGGAAGAAGAATAGTGTTTTAAGAAAAATGTTAACTTTTGTATACTTTTTTCTATTTGGAAGTACATGAGAAGGCTCCTCGGCCAATCAAAATTAGACAAGCAAGATAAAACATCACTTCTATAGGCCCAGTTCTGCCTTTGACTCTAACAAGCCTGCTTTTACCCTTTCGATGAAGTTAAAAGGTACCTTTCATCCAAGATGGAAGGCAAACAATTACCCTCCGTCTAAGTCGAAAGGCGGGCATGGTGTCGAGGGGAAGAGGGGCGAAGGGATGGGGAGGCTACTTCCTTTGCTTTAGAATAGAAACATAATTGCTTTCGAATAAGTTGAAGGGGGATCCTTCGACTCTATAATTTTATAAAAGACTAAATTTTTTATATATTCAAGAAGGGGTTTCGAAGGGGATCTTCGAAAGTTTAAACCTTCAAGAAAATTGTTTTAAAATGTTTTCTAAAAAGGTTTTTTAATCCTTTCGACTAAGTCGAAGGGATGCCTTCGACAAAGCCGAAGGGAAAGAAGGGGAAGAAGAAGGGGTTACTTCTGAACCTTCCATTGTTTTTAAAGTAAAAGTTTTAACACCTTTCGACAAAGTCGAAGGGTAAACCTTCCGACAAGGTCGGAAGTATACTTTCGAAGGGTTGGTTCCAACACCAACACCAACACCTCATTGTTTTTGAATGGTTTTGAAAGGTTTGATTTCATAAGGTTTTGATTTCGAAAGGTTTTGAAGGGGTTACCATCAATGATTGCAAAAGGTTTTGATTTTCATTGGTTTCGAAAGGTTTATAAATTGTTTATAAGGGGGGATACCCCAGGCTTTTGACATGGCCAAAAGGTAGAACCTTTCGACTAGGTCGAAAAGAAACCTTTCGACAAGGTCGAAAGGTACGATTTTGTGATGCTTTCAAAAGAAAGGTTTCCAAAGGGGCTAACTTTGGATGTTTATTTGCTTTCGAATGGGACTTCATTCGAAGGGTTTTAAAGGGCTGTTTTTAGCCATTTTTCTTAAGTAAAACTTTGCTAAGTCGAAGGGTTTTAAAGGGCTGTTTTTAGCCATTTTTCTTGAGTAAAACTTTGCTAACTCGAAGGGGTTACTTCGAAGGGTTATAGCATAAACTACTTATCTTTGTTTGAATATGTAAGGGGGATCCTTATATAAAATGTATGTTAATAAACATTAGGGACACCGGGGTGGATTTAATGTTTTCGATACATAGTTTGGGGTTACAAACAGAAATATGCTTTCGAAAATATACATTGGCGCTATCAATGTGTTTTTATTTAATTTAACCTAATTGGGGCTACAAATGGGAATAGGTTAAACATGTGGTATACCTGGGGAAAATAAGTAATCATGAGGATCATGAATTTTTATAAATAATCATGGGGATCATGATTTTTTAATTGGCCAAGTGATGAGATCTTGGTTAACCTAGGAAAACCATGAAATGTGCGGTGGATAGCCCACATCAAATTTCTAAAGTTAAGAACGTTTTGCCAAAGGTGGTTAGCATCGGGATTTGGCACCCAAGGGTTCATAGTCATCCTAAGAAAACTATGGAGTGTGCGTTGGATAGCTCACACCATCTTCTGTGAAACAATGTACAATGGATAATCTGCATTCATTTTAAATGGATTTGGGATGGATAGTCCTATCAAATTATATTGGATTGTCATTTTGAGGATTTTAGAAAGGAACTCTAATAAATTGATTTTAGATGGGAAATCTAATAAATTGCTTTTGAATGGGATATCCAATACATATAATTTATGGCTTTATTTCATATTATGTTAAGACTAATCATTTTGGGTGTAGGAGCATAGTAAATGATTTGCATGCTTTGTTTTGGATACTAATGAGGGGAAAACACGTTCTGCTATGCGGCGTGGTCTCACTAGATATCTATTTATGATAAGAGATGATAGGGGATTATTCATATCAAACTTATTGTCTGACTCGAAGTTTGTGTTTCTCCACAAACTCTCAGGTGCTGAAAAATTAATTTGAGTAGTTTGAGAGTGGGAGACTTTCAGGTTTTTGGTAGAATAAGCTTCCAGAGACGTGTAGGAGGCAGTGTTAACTATATATGAGGTATTTTGTGTTTTCCGCTATGATGTACTAAGAACTGTAAAGTTCATATTATTAGTTCTCTGATCATCATAAGGGGACATCTTCATATGTCGATCTTATCGTATTTTGTACATGTATATGTGATCCGAACGTGGTTAACGTCTGGGATTATGTAATTAAATCTTAAATTGTAGTTTGCATGAAATGAGAAATTCTGTTTATTGGAAGTTTAAATTTTTCCATATTCATGTGTTCTTGTGTATCAATATTAACTACGACGCATTCGGTCGCCATGAAATAACAACTACGGATGAATGCAGCATCAGTAGCGGTTAGTTTTGGGCCTTAGAAGGTGGGATGTTACATTATGTGTAGAAGAGAAGTGACGGATCACTGGAACCAGAGGATGGGGATGTATTTGCAAATCATTGGAACCAGAGGATGAGGAAAAATAATAGGGACACCCTCTCCAAAGCAAAGAACGCGAGAAAGAAACCGTCGTGGATGAGCGTCGATGTTTGGGTCGAATTTCTCCAGCGGTGGGAAACCCCCGAAATGAAAGTAAGTTATCTAATTTCATATTGTTATTATAATTTTTTAAATTTCGTATATTAGTGGCATTAAATTAGTTAAACATGTCTTTAAATTTATAGGAACTATCAGCACGAAACCGTGCAAACAGGAATAAAAATCCTACTTTGCACCGTGGTGGATCTAAATCCTTTCAGCAACATCGTGCAAAGTTGGTAAGTTTAGCAATTGCGTTTATAAACAGATGTAACATTATTTAATCATATTTGTAACATTGTTCGTTAACATTGTTCGTTAATCATATTTGTAACATTATTTAATCATATTTGTAATAGCGTAGGAATTTAAATCGTGAGCCTACAATGGTTGTGGTCTTCACAATGACGCACACCGTCGAGCAGAAAGACGAGGAAGGCCATGTTTTATATATTTGGACAGATGATAAATCTCAATCAATATTGGTATGCATGCTTAAATTTGTTTTACTTCAAACTTTAAAACTTCTAAATTAAATTTTTATTTTGGAAAATTTTTGTTCATGATCGTAGGAAAGATATGACACAGAGCATGCTTGAGTGGCACAATCCACTGGCCGTCAGTTGACCTTAGAGGAGTCAAACAGTATATAGGATGCTTTGGTTGACCCTCCTTCGCGAAATAGGCGTTACAGTTTTGGAAATTAGGAGGTAAAATGCTTTATTAACTAATATATAAGCAATATTTAATATTGAGCATAAATTATAACCCGTTATCAATAATTTACAGGCGATGATGATCCAGTCATCCTACAGGAGATCCCAGGCTGAAGAGGAGATAGCTCAATTAAAACAACAGCTGGCAGAGATTAATGATTGGTGAAAGAGTGGGGCATTGGCGCAGTAGCTAGATGAGCATATTGTGGCATACTTAGATGAGCATGGGAGAATGCCGAGGGATGACAACAATGATGGGGATGATGAGTGGGTATGGCTGTGTTCCTGATGGATTTTGATCATTTTGTTTTGTACATATGTGACACATGTTACATTTATGGATTTGATAATTGGGTTGTTTGATGGATTAGTGGATGTTTTGTTTGATGTACATGAGTTGGTTGGGATTTTTTGTTTGATGTACATGTTTGTAGGTATGGTTTTGTAGTTTGATGAGATATTGGTGTTGGTTGATGAAATGGTTGTGTAAATATTGATATTTGCATTATATATTTGATTATGTGTGATATGTATGAGATTATACGATTCTAGCATTGGTAGTAGTTGTGAAATTGAGTATATATGTGTTGTAAATGAGGTGGATGGAGATTTATGCATTTGGATGGCCTAAGGAGGAGTTTGGTGCAGAAAATTGGTTTCAGAATAGCGACGGCTAGCGACGCCGTAATGGTTCCAGGTTAGCGACGGCTGGCGACGGCTGACGACGACTGATTGGTCCCAGGTTAATGATGGCTGGTGTCGGTTTGCGGTAGCCCTTCAACTTCTAGGATATTGCCATGTATCCACTTAGCCGTCACTAAGCGTCGCTATTATGGCGACGGAGCCGTCGCTTTCTCTATTGGTGACAGGGTAAATAGCGACGACTTTTTGCTACGGCCACCGATGCCATTTTGCCGTTGCTATTTACTGTTGTTCTTGTAGTGAGCGAATGTAGAATTCTGGCAAATAATTTTTCAAGGTTCACATGCTACTGGATTCGCTGCATACTCGCCCACAACTACCGCAAATGAAGAAACAAATCTATTTCTCACCCCAACAACACCCCATATTCCCATGTTATCTAATAATCCGTCGATCAAGTATGAGCATTTGATATAATGTACAATAATCTAGAAGATATTCATGTATAACATTCCAATTTTTTTTTCACCCATGTCTCCTACACCGGTGGTGGATCTCGGTTTATCTTCAAGAACCAAAAATCATACTAGAGGAGGTAGAAGATCAATATGAGACCTAAGAATAGATAAATAAAATTATTGATGTGATACAAGAACGCCTAATGAAAAAACTCATTCAAAAATGGTAAGCCCAAATCCAACGACCAATACAAACATTGTAGATTCTACCAAACCGTCTTCATTATATATTTGTTTTACTGATTGTGTGAAGACTATTGAAAAAATTGACTTTGGTGAAGCAATAACAATCCTGATAGGAGAAAAGGGAATTATTCACTTTTTTTTACGATAAAACTACACAAGCTAGTTGAAAATTGAAATAGAACACATGAAGCAGAGTATTCAGTATCAACAATATGTGATCAACAAATATGCCCCTAACTTATAGAATTTGTAATTTTTTCGTGTATTCATGTTATTTTTGTTGTATTTTTTGATTCCGGTGTACCAATTTCTTTTTGAATGTATCTATTTTTAAATTTCATAATTTTCGCATTAGTTTATAATTTAATATTGATTAGTTATATTTAATTCAAATATAATTAGAATAATTTAAAACAAGCAAATAATCGTGTGGCTTTTTTGGTGTTTCGTTCAGAGTACAAACACGCATTCACTTTTGTAAAACTTTCTCCGTTCATGCCCCGTTTATAATAGCCCATTCGTGAGTCCCATTTCTTTAACAAAGAACGTATCCTTGTTTTTTAGTCATGTTTTTTTTTAAATAATCAATTGTGTATTTTGAAATTTAAAGAGTGTTTTAGAAAGATTTATATTATTTGATCATGTATCGGTTTTCCCTTTCAACATGTTACATGTTATTCGGTTAGTATAGAGATTATTTTCACATGGACCTTGAATTTATGGATGGGATGAGAATTTATCTCAAGAACTCTTACCTTGTCTAACAGCTTGCAATTCAATGCATACATGTCTACACATATAAGGGTATTGCAGCAAATGATCCTTTAGTGATTTCTTTCCCCCCAAGGTCAATCTGATTTTATTTAAAAAGTAGACTAATACGTAAAATAATCCATTCAAACTTGAATTTGAAACAGAAATGTTGCTGTACACTTAGAAGCACTAAACTATTGAGTATTGACTTCTCCCTAAGAATTAACCGTACGACCAATTTTTATTATTATTTTATAATAACAAGTGACTAGTGTGTAACATGTTCATTGCATACGGTAATATTATGAAATATGGTATTTATACTTTTAATGTTAAATAAGAACTTTGTTATGAATGTATGATAAATTCGGTGAAATAAATGAACTATAAATTGAAAATTGTTATTATTATTTATGTGTAGTTTATGTTGGGTAGTTATTATGTGTGTATGTGTGAAATAAAATAATTTTATCATTTTAGTGAATATGAATATAGCATACATGTTGAAACTGATGTACATCAGTGATTTGTTAGATGAATTAATTAATAAATACTATTTAACGGAATTTTTTTAAATAAGTTAAATTTAAAATATGTAATTAGTTTAAACATATGGACTTAAAGGTGTGGATAATATGATGAATTAAGAAGTATTTTAAAAAAATTGTATAAATTTGAAGTGGAGCTACTGAAGTTAAAAACAGAATTTTGCAATATAATGTATCATAAATTCTTGATATAAATGAATTATAACTAATTTACGGCTTATCTTTATTATTAATGTTTATGTGCATAATTTATGTTATGTGATTTATATATCTTTATGGTTGAATGGAAAGAAAATAGTTTTATCACATTTCTTAATATGAATACACAGACATAATATATATATGTGTGTGTGTGTTAAAATTATCGTATATTTTTAAGTTTATTAAAAGAATAGACATATTATTTAAATAATTTAAAGTTGAGATTTCGTAGGTAAGTTCGTTATATATATTTAAATATAAAATATCATGAAAATTGAAAAGGCTTGGTAAATATTTGTAGAAATGTTAAAATGTAGATATTTGAAGCTAAAAACAGAATTTTTCAATGCAGTATGATAAATTTATTGAGATAAATAAATAATATAGATTGGCTAATATTGTATATGTATATTATTTATTTTATGTGGCTTGTGTATCCTTGTATTTGAATGAAAAACTAGTTTTATCACCTGTGTTGGTATGAATATGGTATACATATTAAATCCGTTATATTTTAGCATTTAACGTATGAATTAACAAATATCTATTTATTGAATTTATTGAAATAATTTAAATTCAACATCAAATGATTAATATGAATAAATATTGATTTAAACATACAATGTTAGGTGAAATTGAATGTTTTGTAAATAATTGTATAAAGTTCAAATTATAAAAGCTTTACGTTATGAATGAATTAAATTGTAAACTTGTCATTATTGTTCATGTATATAATTTATGTAAACTTTTCATATTAAATGGTAAGTATATTGATATAAATGAATTAAATTGTAAACCTGTCATTATTGTTTATGTACATAATTTATGTTATGTGATCGATATACTTATATATTTGAATGAATTTTTTATCGTTATTGTTAATATGAATATGGTTCATACTAATCTGATTGGTTGGACAATTCGATGAATAATAGTTTATTGAAATGATTTAAATAGCTTTAAGATTACGTAATTAATTATAATATATGGTCCTAAATGTAAAATACTATAAAGGAATCGGGAGGAGATTTGTAAATGATTATAGAAATTTTAAAATGCAAGTACTTGGAGTAATAAACTTAATTTTGTAATGCACTTAATGAAAAATTTATTGAGATAGATGAGTTGTAAATTTAATTTTTTATTATTGTTTATGTATGCATGTACGTGAATTATGCGTCTTTCATTGTAATGCACATTTACACAAGATTATAGATGAAAATCAATGTCAATAGATGTTAAAAGGTTAATTAATTTATGTGATTTGATTTAATTAGATGAAATAATATAAGTAAGGATTAACCATGAGATGGTCAAATTCTATTAATTTGATATACCATTGATATCGAGTTGAATCAAATATAAAAAAATAGATTGAATTGATAAATGGTTTTAATTTGATTTAACGCGTTTTATTACATTGAAATGAAAGAATATCAACATGGAGATACAAGAAATATCTTGTTTTAAATTAAATAAATAAATCATCTTCACAAGTTCTATTCTGATAAAATTACTTTAGGATAAATGATAATTATCGTGTGATGTATGTGTATCATTGTAACGACCCGCACTTCCATATAGTTTAGGTTGACAATAAACCACACATGTCCAACCCAAATTGAATGAAAAGGCGGATGGTTAAGGGTGAAAAGAAAAAAAAGATAGAACCGACTCTCACACGAATGGAATAATATATATTATTTCAATAATCTTTACAATGGAAAAGTTTTCAAATACATCTATCAGAATCTATCCTAAGCTCAACCTGGACAGTTATAAATACCTGTCCTTACAAATGCTGAAAAACAACAAACACAGTGGAAAGGTAAACTATGTCCATACATTGATGAAGATCTCCAGCTCTCCTTTGGAAACTCCAAGCGTCTTCAGGTAATCTTGAAACTACTCGAATCTGACCCAAGTATTAAAGTACCTGATCGGGCTTGGAAAACCAGTGTGAGACACGAATTATAAATATATATCTGACAGTGTCATAAATCGACTTTGACGTCAAACAAAACCATTGGAAAGAAGAGTATCTCATAAAACCACGCCTCACATAAACACAGACGAGTTTTTACCATATGATAACTAAAACATTTTTATCAAATCATTTGATATTATTTCTAATGGCATTTCTTGGAAAATCCTTTCAAATAACATATTAAAATAGCCGGAATTGTTACATTTGCTAAATTCAACGGCATATTTAAGCATACAATCAAGTTCATTAAAGGCATGTATTGGATAGTGGATTCCAACAGTGACAAGGTAGTGGACTACCTTCTGTATAGTACATCTCTAGAGGAATATACCAAGGCACAACCCTGCTGCCCTCTACGAACACAGAATAGACCTACCTTTACCATAAATAGTACTGAATATGTCATCACCTCGATCGTTCTCGACTTATCCGTGGCCACAACATACACAACAAACCCGATATATAAAGAGAAATCTAAAAAGGTGATGATCATCTCCTAATGGGTGCGACCCATATAGCCTTGCTGGATCTACCATGTTTTTTCCATTACCGATGTGTGAGGCTTGAGGTAACGTTTTGCCTTTCTTGAAACATGAAATCCCACTTCAAATGCCACATTGCCATTTCCGATGACACGCTAATTGATAATCAACCTAGTATAGTTGCATAGCACAAATCATAGATAAATTTAAGATAAATTTAAATAAGATGGAAGCAGTATTCTCGCTTTCATGCTATCCGACTCTAAGTGCTTTTTTAATCGATGAAAACGATCCATTTCTTCGCACCGAAGCTTATAGAACTTGCCCCCGGACCTCAGTGTTGAACGACCATCACCTCTACTCAATCTGTTGGTGCCTATACCTCCTCCACTCACCATAGTGCTCGTGAGCTCCTTCCCCATCACCATTGCTCATGTCCTAGCCCCCTTTCCCCTCCATAGAACCCACGACCTAAGATTATTAAAAGAAGAGAAGAGAAGAAGAAGTGAAGAAGGAGAAAAGAAATGAATTGGTTTGTCAAAAATGAAGGGTGTATGGATGGGTATTTATAAGAGTAGAAAGCACAAAATAAATGTATAAAGACCAAAATACTCCTCCCACATCATGAAACATTTCACCTCACCCATATGCCTCCTTTTCCATCCATCATTTCGACCCACTCCCCCTCCATGTGCCTTGTCTACTTATGGCATGGTGATGTGTAGTTTGCTTTTTCAAAAGTAAACCCCTTTTGTCTTTTCCTTACTAATTTTACCATAAAATTTCCTAATGATACTTTAGTTCAATTATTCTAATGCGCTGAATACATTACTATTTGTCAAATGTGTATATGTACAAATGTGTGCCACAACGTTGCAACAACTTTCGTTCGATACAAAGTTGAACATTCAAAAGCTGAATCCCAATCACATTTTCGGTTTTTAATTAAACTATTTATGTATATAAATAAAACTTGGAAATTAATTTTTTATCTTCTCTAAATAATTAAAACAAGATTATTTATGATATAAAACCATATTAAATAATATTAAAATCCATTTATAAATATATGACGTCGATCTGCTAGAATGCGATGAAGTTTATATATCTTTATAAAATAAGTTTATATATTTATAAAACCATTATAAATCGCCTATTATCATTATATAATAATTAAATTTA
This sequence comes from Allium fistulosum, assembly GCA_030737815.1. Lineage (NCBI taxonomy): Eukaryota > Viridiplantae > Streptophyta > Magnoliopsida > Asparagales > Amaryllidaceae > Allium > Allium fistulosum. The sequence goes on from CM060901.1 coordinate 725,637,642, forward strand.
ATTATTCATCATTTATAACAGTTATCTGAATATTTAAAATTAATTAAATATTCTAATTCAAAGTGATAAAATTACGAGTCCTTACATTCTTCCCCCTTTAAAAGAATTTCGTCCCCGAAATTTCACCATAACCCAAAACCCAAAAGAGCTTACCCAAATATTACCTTTAAACTTAATTCCATTATACACTGATCATTCGTAATATCAGATTTGATCTTCTACTCAAATACACAACTTTATTTCTAAACTATTATAGATTCCTCGATCCTCTAGTGCGGACTTTGAATGCACTTCTTGATCAGAAACCCTTGCTTCCCTTACATAGCTCTCAACTATAATAGAAAATGCAAGAATCCAACCACAAATCCTCATCAATGTTCATCGTCAAAAATCAAGTGATAAATCCTTTTGCGGACTGGTGTAAACACCTCAAAGTTTTGTACTCGAATCTTAGATCAAAATCTTGCGATAAAATGATCCGCGTATCCCATACACACTTAGTTATATCAAGTTCCTTTTTCAAAATTATTTATGAAAACATTTCATAAAGTCCTACCCAAATGTTTTAAACCTTTTTGTATATCCCAAATATTTTTAACCCTCGTTTGGATGATATTTCTAAAAGCTATTCTTCTTATTTAAATACTCTTTCTAAAAGTTTCACAAAAACACAGCTTTTAATAAAACGGGCTTTACTAAAATCTTACACCAAGTTTAACTTATCAAAATCTCATATATCAAAAAACTTATTTGTCAAAACATTTATTCAAATAACTTTTATTTTGAATCAACTTTTTTAGGACTTCAAATATTAATTTTATTATTTCAAAATATCACTATATGTCTTTTATTCAAACATTTTTATAAAGATATAGCTTTACCCCATAATGAAAATTATCAAAGAAGTAAACTTCATAAAAAAAATTCCTAAGTCATTTAAACATGAGATAAGAGAAGCCATAATAGATCATGCATATATATATATATATATCATAATTTGAACTATTATATTTGCCAATCAACCATACTTAAACCATATTAATTGTTTTACATGCCCATGATAATTAGGTTAACATATTCATAATATTCTTAGGATATCCAAAAACTAATACTCCCTTGCAACTTCCAATCTTACCAAAACACATATCAAATCAATCGGACTCGGAGGTTAACGGACCATCCGAATCTGAGAACACTACCACTTCAAACTCTTCTTCCTCCTATCCATCATCTGCTTTATTTCCATCATCTTCTTCGTTCTCAAGGTTCCATCCTATATGATGCCAGAGTTGTCCTTGGGGAACCTAAGGTTGAGCAACAGGGTTTCCCGAATTATGTCCCGAACCTCTTCATCTTCCTCATTCTCTGTCATTCCTTCTGAATAAATACCTGAAACATGTGACTCTCTCTCATATATCGGAATGACCATCTTCCAGATAATGTGACCGTCATTGCTATCTTTTGATTCATTGGGGATGTCGACAATCCATGCATCATATGTTGCCGAATCTAGACTATTCCTTTCTACTATCATATTGGGTTTTTCTTCTGGAACTTCTTCAGGTTCTGATTCTTCTGGATCTGTTACCCACATCATTTTGTCTTGCGATCCCTGACTTACTTCTACACATCTGTTATTTAGATCATTTCTTTGTCACCGAATAATAATACTAGTCCCGAAGTCTTGGGTTCTACTAGCATCACAACCATTGGATACCTGAACACAACATAACGGGTATGTTCATCAAATTCTTTTTTACCTGTGGCATATGGTTTTCAAGCAACCCTTCTCTATTCCCTTGTCATCACTAGAAAGGATATTAAGTCATCCTTTTCTCCCCGATTTTCTCTTGAGGATTCTCCTTTGGAATAATTCATACCGTAATTGGAAGGCTTCCACAATAGATAATGAAATAATTAGAAACATTTACTTAGCTTTTTAACTATTCTAACCTGAATCTAATATCATATTTTAACAAGTTTCTTACTAACTTAACTTCTTAGACTATCATCTTTATGAAACATCTTATAGTCAAACTATGAAATTCTAATCATAAGATATTCCTATACTAATTTATGTCTTTTAACCCACCAATTGTAATAACTAAATAATATTATCCCATAATTAACTATATCTTTTGAAAAGACGGCCCTCTTATATTCAAAATATAATCCTAGGTAAAATTATTTCATTTACCAATTTTCCAAAAAAAAAATCATTTATATATAGCATTAGTAAATACGCGCTCATGCATATTACCCTCAAATCATTCTAGGGTGTCACTTACCCTATCTTTAATAAGTTACACATCCAAGGGTATTACTAACCCTATCTTTGATGAGACTTTACCCCTATCAGGCTTAGGTGTTCGCTCAACCTAAGCTCTGAAAACTAGGTCTCATCAAGGTAAACTACGCCCATACATTGATGAAGATCTCTAGGTCTCATCTGGAAACTCTAAGCATCTTCAGCTAATCCTGAAATTACTCGGATCTGACCTGAGTATTAAAAGCACCTGGATCGGGCTTGGCAAACCAGCGTTAAGCACGAATTTTAAATATATATGACAGCGTCATAGATAGACTTCGATGTCAAACAAAACCTTTGGAATAAAGAGTATCTCATAAGACTACGCCGCACATAAACACGGATGGGGTTTTACCTTACGATAATTAAAACATTTTTATCAAATCGTTTAACATTATTTCTAATGACATTGCTTTGAAAATCCTTTCAAATAACATATTAAAACAGCTATAATTGTTACATTTGCTAAATTCAACGACATATTTAGGCATAAAATCAAGTTTGTTAAAGGCACGTATTGAATAATGGATTCCAACAACGACAAGGTAAGGGACTACCTTTCGTACAGTACATCTCTAGAGGATTGTACCGAGGCACAACCCCGCTACCCTCTACCAACACAAAATCGACCTACCTCTACCATGGATAGTACATAATATGTCATCACCCTGGTCATTCCCGACTTATCCGTGGCCACAGTATACGCAACAAACCTGATATATAGAGGGAAATTTAGAAAGGTTATGGTCATCTCCTAATGGGTGCGACCTACGTAGCCCTGCTGCATCTACCCTGTTTTTTCCATTACCAATGTGTGAGACTTGAGGTAACAGATGTACGTTTGTAAAAAACAATGTACGTGGTCTTTGAAATGTAATGTTAGACATTCGTCCATACAAGTTATCCAAGAACAGGACAAACCAAAGGTACTCCTACTACATACTATTTGGGAATCACTCCTAGGATTAGTAACAAGCAGTCCTTGGTCCTTGCATCGAAGATTTCAATATGAAGGTACTAATGTCACAATATGTATAAATATGGGAATCACGAGGTTAGTGGTAAGCAGCCCGACATTATGAAGATCTTTGTCTTCAAAATCATTGTCTTCAACATATCTTCACTTTCGAATTTCTATATTGGTTAGAAGTGGTTTTCAGATAGGAATCATCCAAATCTGATCCCGGCCTCTCCGAACCAATTATCGATGAAAAGATGTTAAGCATGTGGGTGATTGGTGATCATTATTCAATCAATTAATCTTTATATCTAATAAAATACCTTTAGAGATATATTTTAAACCATTTCTTCTTGGTATATACAGATTTATTAAACCTCCTTTTAACTTTGGAAATACCATATCTTTTCCTTTAAATTACTTAGGAAAAATATTTCCATCTTCTATTATTGGTATAGTTTAATGGAGATTACTTATTTCCAAAACATATCTTTTAATGGGTTAAAAAAAATGTTATTTAAGACATTGTTTACTATATACCCTAACCAATTAGTATTGAGTAAAAATGGTTCATAGATTTTAGATTAATTATACTCGATACTAATTTCCATATCCAACCAGTGTTATTCATCGAATAACGATGAAATCACCTTTTAAATTCACACGGATAGTATGGGTTCCCCCCTCGAAAATTAATACAGAGTTTAACTAGAATGTTCTCTTTACCATCAAAATTCCATTTTAAATCTTGTTTAACTTTTGGAAAAAAACTCCTAATGTCTTTTCTTTTATCTTAGGAAAAATGCTGTCTTAGTAAATCAAATTAGCCATCCCCTCCGTCGGGCCAGTCCGAATAGCTATGAGGATCAGGCAACTAGTTTCACAACCTCCAGCCTAGAGACTACCTCTCTGTCACCCTAAGACGGTCAAGTTATTTGGTTGACTCTAAACCTTTAAAATACTTGAATGGTTATTTGAAAAACATTTCCAAAATATTCAGAAAGAGAAATCCAAGTTTAAATCATTTATTCAAAAATTGCAAATTCAATTGTTAAATTACCGATGAATAGTGATTTTAAAGCTTTGTAGATCAAAACATTTATTCCATTATATGTTTATGTACATATTTATAACTCAAATCCCTTTTAAAACATTTTAACTTATTTATGGAATTTATTTTATATTTTTAAAGATTAAAAATATCCATTTTAAAGTGTTGAAACCAATATTTTTCGAACTGCCAAAAAGGCAGCGATTTTGGAAACTTGATTTGGATATATTTCAAATTTCACTAAATGAAATCTTAATTTTTATTTTCCATTCGAAAATTATAGTTACGAGCGTCCAGAATATTCTTATTACAAAGAATTTCGACTCATATTCCATTCTATACATGGATTTAACTTTTTAAGGCGCGAAATCGCGAGCGATCGTTACACGATGCGCTTATTTTGACTCTATTTTCAAATCTTTTTCAAACTGTGCCGAAATGATTTTTACTATTTATAAAACATTTATATATCATTTTAAACCATCTTTATCCATTCTTAGAGAGGTTAATAATGTTATATATACCATTATAATTTATAAAGGGAAGTGATTCCTTTGTGTAAATTCGAATCATTTCCATATCAAGCAATCATGTTATCAACCAACCATCCAATAATCAATCATTTTAGCATCCAAACTATGCTAGTCAACCAAGTATACTTGCACAGCACAAATCATAGATAATTTTAAGATCAATTTAAATAAGATGGAAGCAGTGCTCTTGCTTTCATGCTATACGACTCTAAGTGTTTTTTAATCGATGAAACGATCCGTTTCCCCGCACCGAAGCTTATGGAACTTTCCCCCAGACCTAAGTGATGCTTGACCATCACCTCCACCCCACTTGCTTGTGCCTATACCTCCTCCACTCACCATGGTGCTCACGACCTCCTTCCCCATCACCATTGCTCACGTCCTAGCCCCATTTCTCCTCCATAGAACCCATAGCCTAAGGCCATTAAAAGAAGATAAGAGAATAAGAAGTGAAGAAGAAGAAAAGATATGAACTGGTTTGTCAAAAATGAAGGGTGTATGGATGGGTATTTATAGGAGTAGAAATTACAAAATATCTTCATGTATAAAGACCAAAATACTCCTCCCACATCATGACACATTTCACCTCACCCGTGTGCCTCCTTTCCCTTCCGTCACTTCGACCCACACCCTCTCTATGTTCCTTGTCTACTTATGACATGGTGATGTGTAGTTTGCTTTTCCAAAAGTAAACCCTTTTTGTCTTTTCTTTACTAATTTTATCGTAAAATTTCCTGATGACAGTTTAGTAAAATCAATCTAATTAGTACTAAATACATTCCTATTTGATAATTGTATATATATGTGTGCCACAACATTGCAACAACTTTCGTTCGATACCAAGTTGAAAATCCGAAAGCTGAATCTCGGTCACATTTTCAATTTTTAATCAAACTATTTATTTATGTAAACAAAACTTGAAATAAATTTCTCATCCCCTCTAAATGATTAAAACAAGATTATTTAAGCTATAAAACCATATTCAATAATATTAAAATCCATTTATAAAAATATGACGTCGAACCGCCAAAATGCGACGAAGTTATATATCTTTATAAATAAGTTTATATATTTACAAAACCATTATAAATCACTTATTATCGTTATATAATAATTAAAGTGAATAATTTATCATGTAAAATAATTATCTGAATATTCAAATTAATTAAATATTCCAATTTAAAGTGATAAAATTACGGGTCGTTACAATTATTATATTGTTTGTATGGGTGGGTGAAGTTATTTACTCACAATATGCTCTTTAATACCTGCATGTCTGATTTAATAATGATTTTTATTGTATTCGGTTAGATATGGTGTGTTATGGTTAAAGTTGCTATGGTTGACCGCCTGTATCAAAATTGGGGAAATTTTCTCTAGGTAAGTGCTATTATGTATGTTATGTTTGATTATTTGTTTTATATGAAAGTTATACCATAAAAAGTTGGTTAATATGAAGAAGTTTAATAAAATCCATTTTATACAAAAAGAAGTTACGCACATAGTTTTTTATAAAAGGGCCTTATAGAAATTATTTGTGCATCAATTTTCAATAAAAACTAAAATTATAAAATAAGTTACATAATTATTTCTTTAGTATGTAATAACATAGTTTAACATAGACACCTAATGAATTTAAACAATGAAGATTTCATATCAAGTAGAGATTTCTGAAGTTAATAAAAATATATAATGCATATAAAAATATATACATTGTTATCACTTTGTTTAATTAGCAAGTGATTAAGCAAATAGAGTGTGTAATGGTGTATGAGATGCATTATTGTTGTGTAATGTGTAGTATGAATTTATGTGCTTCTATGTTGATACATATGTGAAATATAATTATGAATCCATGTGTAAGTTGTGTTAAAGATTGATTTAACATGTGCTATGTAAAATATGTTAACACCTCTTAGTGACACTGGGATTAAATGACATTTAGCGAGGGACATGCCATTAGTGAGGACATGGTGAATAATATTAATAACCAGACTGGTATGAGTGTGTGAGATGCCTGATGTGCTAGTTATTCCATCCTAGCCGAACTGATTTGGGGTTGCACCCAAAATGGCGATTATTTGGCCCAACTGCCAGAATGAGTCCAAACGATCTATTACACGAGCACCAAACGTAGGGAGGCAGGCGATGTGATGGTTTGTATTGATGGATAGTATGGTGATCTAAATGAGGTGTTGTGTGGTGAGTGATATAGTGCAGCCAATAAGTCAAGTGGTGGCACCTACAACTCAGGATCGAGGGGACATTGTCAATTCAACATCTGGTATAGTGAAAGTAAAGAGGGATTCAACATCAAATTTAAGGCTCTTCTCTTATCCGGCCGATTCTTCCTCCTACCACAATTTGTTGAAATTTAACTAATTTATAGCATTCAAAAAGGTGGCAAACATAAAAGTTTACCTAAGAGATTAAAAATATAAAAGTCAATCAATCAAAAGCTAAAGGGTACATTTATAGAAAATAGTTACTTTGTCTGACACATCTGACGGAGGTAGTAATTGGGTAACCATTGAATTTGCTCCATTTGAAGCACATGACAGAAATGAACCATTAGCATCAAAAATGTCCGACGCGTCAAACATGTCTGATGTCAACAGTCCATTTCCAACAAAAGCCTCCCTAGCCTATATAACTCCTCACCCATCTCCTCATTCCTACATATGCCTTCCTTATCAAATATGAGCATACCCGAGCATATTCAAGCTTTTCGAGCAAAGGTTCGGATTTTTTAACATACATTCGCATTTATTTTGATTTTCTTTACATTTTTTATATTTTATGATTTTTCGTTCACTTTACACTATATCTACCGAATCCTACGAATCTTCCACCTCTAGAGTCGTTGCTCATGGGACCGTAGAGTGCACACTAGCTTTCGTTGATATATATGAGAAAATGATCGATAGTTGTGTTGGAAATGCCAGTCTTTGGAATGACTAGGTTGCATATGCTTCTAACGCCTAACAAGGTGTTAACTTGAAGTGATCGCAAACAAAAAACAAGTGAAACAACCTCAAGCGTCTTTGATCTCCATGGAATACACTACTGTAAATTGAAGGTGGTGTTTGAAATGTAGAAAAGGATACCATAAATGGAGGTGAAGAGCTGTGGAATACTCCGGCCAAACACAACAAAAAATTCATACTGCAATCTCCGCCAAACTTTTAAGAGATGAACATGATTGACCGTGGTCGAATAGGGACATCACAATGCAATAAAACATCCCTCCATCTTCTCCAACCAATTTTAACACTTAGTTATACGTCGACGTTCTCAATGGGTTGGAGTCGAAACTGGGTATTACAAGAACATGCTATATACCAGAAAGACGACCCATTGAGGGTACTCCATCTTCTATGCTTAGACGATCCAAAACAACGACCACCATTTAGTACATTGACATCGATTTCCAATAGACCGTTGATCAATCTATAGCGTTGGTGGTACCAGGTGATATTTATATGACCTAGGAGATTTCGTATATTTTCGACCGTCAGGAGAACGATTACGTGTTTTCCCGTAATATAACCAAAGGTACGAACATTAGGGAGTTACTTAATTCCCTAATGGAAACTTTGTGCTTTCACTGTTATTGTCAATGGTTTATTTGTTTTGTTTATGCACTTTTTTGAATTGCAATATATGTGTACTTTTAAAAATACGTATTAGTTTATAATATATTATCAACTATTAGAAATTGCTCCATGATATTTGAAATAAATAAAATCAAACATACAAATAAAAAATAATTAACGTTCCCTTTTCAGAATATTTTTCTCTTAGAACATAAAAACACAATTCCCTTTTGTGAACTTACCCCTTGGGAATATGTAACGATCCAGATTTTAGTCATCTGATTTTGAATATTTAATTAATTTCAAATATTAAAATATTAGTTTAAAAGGGGTTAAACTTGAATTCAAATATAGGGATTTTTTAAAAGTGGAAATTAGCCACAAGGGCCTCTTTAGCAAGTGGAATTAGTTTCTAGGACACACAACTGAAATAATTACTTTCAAGGACAAAACGTAAAATAATTAGTTTCTAGGACCTAAAAACCAATGAAATTATGTCCTTGAAAGTAATTGGACTGCTGACTTTGTCCTTGAAAGTAATTATTCTGCTGACATTGGCCTTGAAAGTAATTTCTTTGAATGTGTGTTCTAGAAACTAATTGGACTGCAAAGTTTGTCCTTCTGGTGAAATGCCCCAATATTTGAATTGTGAATTGATATTTGAATAATGATCAAATAACTCGAATTTTAATTGAATATTAATTTAGTGGAGTGAAAAGCTTTATTTAACTCCTTTTAATTTATAAATAATAACAGTGGATTCATTTTGTGAATTTATTTACAGTAATAAATGGTCTGAATAAATAATAAGAAAATTTATTTTTATTTTAACGACTCGAATTCTATTGACGTATTTTAATTTAATTTATTTGATTTTTCCATAATTTTTAATTTGAAAAATTTTGTAATTTATTCGGACAATTTATCAGCAAATGACAGTCTTTTCATGATTTTACATAATCGGTAAAACAGTGCATATTATCATTATTTTGGGGTAGCGTCACTGATCTGAGCTCGATCATAATTTTTTTTTGTCATTCGGGATCCGTACTCAAACGAAAAGATGTGCAGCAAAATGGTGGAAAATGAATTATAAACCCAACCTAAGACAACCCGTACAAGCAACACACCAGTTTTCTCTCCCCTTTTCTTATCACCGTTCTATGCCTTTTCATCAAAATAAGAAAAAAAGAAAGCAACCTCCTTTCATAAGAAAAATCAAAATCAAATAAAATAGTATACTCATCTAAAAATTAAAAAGCTTAGATCTTGAAGGGTATATGAGGAGATCTTCAACTACATACCCTTATTGAAGCTTGCGGTGGTGAATAAGGGCATTCGACAGTTTAGGCGACATGAAGGGGAGACTAGGGTTAGAAATTTCTCGAAGTATAGGCATTGTTTGGCCATGTCGTTGTTTGTTTTTGGGTTTTCGGGTGAGTTAGCATCTGGTGGTTGACTTTGAGAGGTCGCGGTTGGATATGAGGTAGTGCACCACTTGTAGGTCGATGAGAAGAGGCACAGGGTCACGATTTCCTAGGGAAAGACGAGTTTGACTTCGAGGTGATGGATGTGTGGAGCTTGGGAAGAGGGGAAGATTGGTGGTGGTCTCGTGATATTTCGTGCGAAGATGGAGGAGAATTGGGTGATCGAAGTTTCAGCTATGGAGTGAAGAGCTATAGGTTTTGGCCGATATGGTTTTGAGGAAGAAGACGTTTAAAGTTATAATGGTAATTATTAGGGTGTAATTAGTGAAAATTAATTATATATTAAAACTCAAAACTTATAAATTCAATAACTTGTTCATAGAAGGTCCAAATCAAACACGGTTAGTCGTGTTGCACTCGTATCAACGATGTCTGCATTTTAGGATTCGATTCATGGAGATTGAAGCTTATAGAATTTCAAGCTAACAGAACCGGAATGCTTCGGCAATAATTGGAATTTCGATGAGTTAAACTCACATTTTTGGTTAACAGTATGCTATATAGTAAATAAAAATTATTTATTGTCTGCTCGGATGTTATATATGCTGGTTGTTTGGTTTGAATAAATTATCATTTTTGAAAATAGATAATGTATTAAGTGATAAAATAACACTGATTAAAAATAATTACATTGTTGAAATAACAGCGTAGTTAATTTAAGTATACTTCTTTGGTGTTATCTATTTGGCCAAATAAACACCGTCTAAAAAGAAACAAAAAAGTTTATTTTGAATGTTATTAGTTTAGCAGAATAAATTCTCGTTCTGCAATTATGTTAATTTGGACAATCATTAAGTGCCAATTGATTAATACTTGATAAGTGATGTGTTAACAATTGATTGTTAATTATGGATTTGATTTACATAAATGCATGTTTATGTCAATACCTGTAGTTTAACTTAGGAAATTAAATTGAATTTTATGGTAACTTGTTTAAGTACCATTGTGGTCGCTAAGATTTTTCTGGATTTGGAAAGTTATGGATTTAAATTAACTTCAAATTTTATAATTTGAAGTAAAATGTTTTATTTAATTATTATTTTACAAAGCGTTTTGGTTTAATTATTATGTTACGAAGTATTTTGTAAAATTATTTCTTTAGTAAAGTTATTTACTATATTTATAATGTTTTAAAATTAATTATTTTATTAATGTTATTAAAGATAATTAATTACTTATTAAGGTCGTTTAATGATAATAATTATTTTATAATTGATTACTTAAAGCAGTTAGTTATTTTGTTGGTGATATTATTTGAAAATTAATTTAATTATATTTTTAAAGTTGTTTGAGGTTATTTTATTATATTTATTAAAATGTTTTAAAAGTTAATTATTATATGATTTAAGATGTTTTAAAGTTTTGTTATTATATTATTAAAAATGTTTAAATTTTATTTTTATGATTTTAATGTTTTTTATTTTTTATAATTAAATAATAAATTATTTATAAAAGGATTTCTTTTATAAAAAGGATTTACTTAAAGGAGTTTATAAATTGAAAGAGGTTTGGAATTCGAAAATGAGTTGGGTTTTGAACGATTTTAGAGAAATTTTTTATAAATGGTTTAGAGATTTGAAAGGAAAGTTTTATAATTAGGTTTTTAAGATTTATAAAAGAGTATTTTTATAAATAAAATTTGGAGATTTATAAAGAAACTCATAAGAGATGACTCGAAACCATAACCACTCCAATACCATATACGGGTTCTATGCTTGAAGGAGATTCAAGTTTTGTTTTGGATATTGGAATCCATATGTGATTCCAAACCCGTTGGGGTGTGGGAATCAATGTGTGATTCCAAGATCTTTGTTGAGATGAGGGAATCCACGTGTGGTTTCAAGATCCGTTGGGGTTTGGGAATCCATGTATGATTCCGGGATCTATTTTGAATGTTGGGAATCCTTGTGCGATTCCAAGACCCGTAGGGGTATGGAAATCCATGTGTGATTTCGAGATCTATTTTAAGATGTGGGAATCCATGTATGATTCCAAGACTCGTTTGGGTATGAGAATCCATATGGGATTCTATGATCTGTTCAGGTGGCGATGCATGAACTAGAATGCCGGATGTTGCCTCACCAGTGGTAATGACAAAAACCAGAGATAAGATGCATTGCCAAGGGTTTAGCTAACCCATGAGGGTGCAGTCGTCTCCTTCCTAGAGTTACCTACAGCTGTTATGCATGCATGGAGCAATGCATTCAACCTTGCATGGCCAACTATGTATTTCCTATTGTATATTGCTAAGGATGTAGTATTGCTTCGGAAGGATAACTCCAATCCTTGTGCAGGAGGACCGTTCTTGAGGTACCAAGGGCCTCTCCGTGGAATCCTACACAATTTAGGAACGCGCCTTAGCAATTTTTGATTATATACCTAATATTGTTGTGATGTACACTCACAAGCATCACAACTACTTGATTATTGATATTTTCGGCCTTAGCCATTATTATAATTTCACTGGATTTTCTAGTATAAATGGTTTAGTTATCCTAAGTTGAAACCCGTTCGTGTATATGTGCGATGTAGTCATATGAGATACCTTTTATTTTGAAATGTTTTATAACATTAAATATTCATTTAAGGTGTGTTTCTCATGCTAGTTTACCAGACTGAATCGGGTGTTATTTTGCAATAATGCTCGGGTCAGACCGAGCATATTTATAGATTTGCTTTGGAGCTCAGGAGCTGTGCAGTTAATGCCCCGCTATTACCTCGCTATAACCCCGCTATATCTCATAGCGGGTTTCTGCCGCTACGATTTTTCCATATAGCCCTACAATATAGTCTTTCCGCTTTAATCCCCGCTATTTCCGCTATATCCCGTTATTTCCGCTATATTCCGCTATTCCCGCTATATCTTCTTTAATAAAATGAATTGAAAATTTCAATTTATACATTATAAAAATTATGAAACTAATTTATTTGATTTAATTTTTAATATATTTTTAGAAATGAAAATACTCTAATATTCTACTAAATTCAATTATGTTATATAACAGTTTTACGTTTATTTAAAGTATATTCGCACATGTTTTTATTTAAAAAGTATTTATGTATTAGTTATAATTCAATTGAATGATAATTTTTCATTTAATTACCATTTATATATTCGTAAAAACATTAAGTACGAGTTTTATATGCTATTTTAAAGACATCCGCTATATCCCGCTATATCCTCGCTGTATCCCCGCTATGACTTTTTGCACCTCCACCGCGTTGAATCTACCGAGCGCTTTAACTGCACAGCTCAGGAGATGACCTGGATGCTGAAGATGTATCTATGTATTTCTTTATTTTCAGCTACATTGGTTGTTGTGTTTATTAGCAATTTCTGATGACAGGTTGTTATAACTGTCCAGGTTGATCATTTGTTTAGTGTACTCTGATTGATGTAAGTATATTGCAGTTTTTCTTTGTGTAAAGATCTGTTTTATATTATATATTACTCGTCATGATGTGAGATTCTATTCTGTCTTTTTTTCTTTTCCCCTAAAAATCTATCTTTCCAGCACTTGGGTTCTCGGCATGTGAATACCATGGTTGTATTATTATCAACTTTCGAAATTCAAAAGGCGAGTCGTTACACATGGTATCGGAGCTTAGGTCGAGCTAACACCTAGTCTTTGGTGGGGTTAACTCATTTAAGATAAGGTAAGTGAGACCTAGGATGAATTTCAGTGTATTATATATAGAGTGCGTATTTGTTAGTGCTATAAAATATTTTATATTTTGTTGATTATATGTTGAGTGGCTTAAGATTTCTGGTCGAGATGTGGGACGTCATAGTATCGATAGGGGTTTCTAAACACTTGAACAAGGCAAACCGACATAGTATGTTTTGAAATTAGGTAAATGAAATAATTTTACCTAGAATATATTTTTCATATATAAAAGAATATTTTTAGAAATTAATATAGTTATGTATGATGTGATTGTTTGTTAAGAAATGATCATATTTAATTATTATCATTTATCGTTTGATTAGTCATGCTCACCCAGTTAGGAGCATTGGCTATTGCTTGTTGAATGAGTAGTTGTGCCCGACCGGTTTATAGGCATTGATTATAGTGGTTGATTAGGAGCAGTATTATCCTTTTTACTATATTGGTTGGGTAAATAGTAATTGTGGGAAAACTAAAACGAACATCTTATGAATTCAGTTTCATAATTTGGCTATAAGGCATTCAGTGATAATGTTGGGTTAAAATTTAATTTTAATAAAAGTTATTTATTATAATCTTAATGTATTGTGAAATGGTTTTACATAATGAAGTGAAAATTATATAAGTATGATTTATAAATAGATTTTATAAGTAAAATGGATTTAAACTAAGAATTTGAGAATTTAAATCCCAGTGTTTTTGGCAATGGCTTTTCAAAATTTTGGAAGAAATAATAATTGTATTATTTGGAAGTGAATAGAAATATTTTAAAGGATTTTCAAGGAGATAGAAAGCAATGAACTCACTTTCGTCGTTGGAAAATAATTTCGGTGATAACTACTGCATCATCGGTGTTCATTTTCGAGTTTCTAAGTGTGGGATTGCTGCCATATAGTTGTTTGGATAAAACAATTTCTTTTGAATTCCATAAGTGTGATCTGATATACAAAAGAAGATATGTATATATTAATTATTTCAAAATACAGTTGAAATAAAACTGGGTGTTAATTCTAAAGTTTTCAGTTAAGTTATTATATGAATGCATTGTCCTATGCAGTAGGATAGTTTGGTTTTGCATCTCATTTTGATATGTTGTTTGGTAGTTTTCATTTATTGAAATGAAATTGAATTTCAACGGCAGTCGAAAACTTCTGAGTTAAATTGGAAAATTAAGCTAAGTGTTTTGTGAAAACATAAGAGAATAAGTTTCTATAACTTATAAATTGAAGAGGATAGTAAGTTAAAACATGTTTTAAATTGTTAAACATTTTGGCTTAGTAAGACAAATCTAGATTAGTATATATACTCTTAGGATATAGAGGAGTGTTATATGAATATAAACTTAAATTTTAAAGTGGATAATAAACATAAATGCGCTTTATAAAATGTTTATAATAAACTTAAATATGGAAGGGATTTAAAGATGAAGTTATGGCTTTAAGAAATATGTATAAACTAAAGTTTTAAAGTGAATGATTTATATAAGTTGTGATTCATAGGATGTGATAAACTTAAGTAATGGTTTTATGAAATGGTTCATAGATAATTTTAGTATTAAAAGAAATATACTAAAAGTGAGAATGAATGTGAATAAAAAGAAATTGGTATAGTAATAAACCAATTGAATAAACATGTAAGTTATACGTATACCATTTTATTCGCATAAATGTTTGATCTAGATTCAAGTGCACGATTTCGAGGTGATTTACATCGGTCCGAGTTAGGACTTTTCACTCGATTGATTCACGACCAATAGATACGGATTTTTGATTTGATTCTGACTTTTTGTATCATAATTGATGGCTATGTAAGGGGAATGGATGCTTCTAATCAAGGAACTGGATTGGAGTCCGCACTAGAGTGGTAGAGTGAGCGATACAAGTTCGAAAGTGAAATTATGTGATCGAGTGAGAGATCAGATTTGATATTGTGTATGGATGGTATATGTACATCGTACGAGCTTTATCATGATTATATGTTGGATATTTGGAAGATGCAAAATTATATGGCTATGGTTTTTACATTTATAAATGTAAGTTATATGGTTGGATAGTATTTATAAGATGTAGGTATATGGAAGCAAAGGCGATTTTGATGCTATTGGTTTCATGAGTAGAGTTGTTTGTCGGACAATAGGTACGTGTTTATATTGTTGTTTGGTTGATGGTTTTATGTCCCAAGTATGAGAGGCTACTTGGCTTTTGTTTTCTTTTGATGGTTTGGGCACATTATGGCAATTTGTAGTTTTCCCCAATCGAGCCGCATAAAGGAGACGCTGCCAATATTTTCCATAACTTTATGAAACTTAGAAATTTAATAATCCATTTCCTCGGACTGATTTTGAAAAGTTAATGGGTTTGGAGGCATTTTTCTTACTTTGGGAATTTCGAGGATGAAATTCATTTAAGGCGGAGGAATGTAACGACCTAGAATTTGAGTCGTTTGATTTTGAATATTTAATTAATTTCAATTACTAAAATATTAGTTTAAAATGGTTTAAACTTGAACTCAAATATAAGGATTGTTTAAAATATTTGAATTGTGAATTAATATTTGAATAGTGTTTAAAATAACTAGAATTTGAATTAAATATTAATTTGATAAAGTGAATAGCTTTATTTAACTCCATTTAATTTATAAATTAAAAAGGTGGATTCATTTTGTAAATTTATTTACAGTAATAAACGGTTGGAATAAATAATAAAAAAATTATTTTTATTTTAACGACTCGATTTCTATCGACATGTTTTTAATTTAATTTATTTGATTTTTCCATAGTTTTTAATTTAAAATTTATTCGTTCAACGATTTATTGGAAAATGACAGTTTTTTGGTGATTTTACAGAATCAGTAAACCAGTGTGTATTATCATTGTTTTGGGGTCGTGTCACTGTTCTTAGTGCGATCGTATTTTTTGTTTTGTCGTTCGGGGTCCGTACGCGAACGAAATGATGTGCAGCGAAATGGCGGAAAATTGAATTTTAAACCCAACTCAAGATAACTCGTACAATCAGCATGCCATTTTTCTTTTTGCTTTTCTTATCACCATTCCATGCCTTTTCATCAAAATAAGAAAAATGAAAGCAACCTCCTTTCATAAAAAAATCAAAATCAAATAAAATAGTAAAATCATCTAAAATTAAAAAGCTTAGATCTTAGAGGGTAGATGAGGAGATCTTCAACTGCATACCCTTATTGAAGCTTACGGTGGTGATTAGGGGCATTCGACAGTTTAAGGGACATGAATGGGAGACTAGGGTTAGAAATTTCTCAAAGTATAGGCATTGTTTGGCCATGCCATTGTTTGTTTTGGTTTTTTGGGTGAATTAGAATCTAGTGGCTAACTTTAAGGGGTCGTGGTTGGATATGAGGTGGTGCGTCACTCGTAGGTCGATGAGGAGAAGCAAGGGGTTGCGATTTTCTAGGGAAAGGTGAGTTTGACTTCGAGGTGCTGGGTGTGTGGAGTTCACGACGAGGGGAAAATTGGAGGTGGTCTTGTGAGATTTTGTGCGAAGACGGAGAAGAATAGGGTGGTCGAAGTTTGGGCTATGGAGTGGAGAGCTACAGGTTTTGGAAGGTATAGTTTTGAGGAAGAAGAGGTTTAAAATTATGATGGTAATTATTAAGGTGTAATTAGTGAAAATTAATTATATATTAAAAGTCAATAACTTATGAATTCAATAGCTTGTTCATACAAGGTCCAAATCATACGCGGCCAGTCGCGTTGCACTCGTATCAACGATGTCTACATTTTGGAATTGGAATCGTGTAAATTGGAGCCTATAGAATTTCATGCTAAAATTGAACACTGGTCGATTTCAGATGGAACCGGAGCGCATTGGCGATAACTGGAATATTGGTGAGTCAAACTCACCTTTTTTATTAATCAATGTGTTATATAGTAGATAAAAATTATTTATTGTCTGTTTGAATGTTATATTTGCTATTGTTTGGTTTGGATAAATTATCATTTTTGAAAATGGATATTAATGTATAAAGTGATAAAAGGATACTGATTAAAAATAATTATGTTTTTTAAACAATAACGTAGTTAATTTAAGCATACTTCTTCGGTTTTATCTATTTGGCCAGATAAACACCGTCTAATATTAAATAGAAAAGTTTATTTTGAATGATATTTGGTTAGCAGAATAATTCATGTTCTGCTATTAAATTAATTTGGACATTCATTTAAAGGCCAGTTGATTAATATTGGATAAGTGAAGTGTTAACAATTGACTATTAATTATGGATTTGATTTACATATATGCATGTTTATGTAAATACCTATAATTTAACTTGGGAAGTTAAATTGAATTTAATGGTAACTTATTTAATATCATTATGATCGCTGGGCCATTTTTGGATTTGAAAAGTTATGGATTTAATAACTTCAGATTTTATAATTTGAAGTAAAATATTTTATTTAATTATTGTTTTGCAAAGTGTTAGGAAATCAAATTCATGGTTTTAATGACAACAACTATACAATGAAAATCAAATGTACATATATATATATGTATATATACAGGAACTTGCTAGAACAACATCACTAGAAAGAAAAGAACAAGGTGCAAAGAACAATACAAGAGACTACAAGTCGATAAGATCAAAGAAGCAACAAGAAATGTGACGCCCCACCTCTATACCCACGCTAACCAAGAACACTACGGTGTAGTGCTGTCAATTAGCACGGAGAATAAGGCTGTTGAGGAGCGACCATCCATGTAACTTCTTTGTGCGAGCACCGATATGTCAGATAGAATAGAATGCATATCTTTTAAGGAGGAAATCCGACATACTGATACAAACACAAAGCTATCACACGGTGGCTATATATAATCTTCGGAAACAAATATAGAAATAAACGTAACATAAATCAGTCACAGACAATTCATATCACAGAGGCGGAAATAGATATGAATAAATATACAACACATGAAAGTGTACATCAGAGTAGTGGTCAGAAAGATCCACGATAATACAAAAGAATAGCATTACATGCTATACAAAAGAATAAGTACACAACATAGAGTCTATATCTCAAATGTGTACATCCAAAAAAACTACAATCTATGTAGTTAGCCAAAAGTCAGAATAGTCCTGAAGAGAAGTCAAGCAGAAGCACCTGTAACATCTCGGTCTGACCCGAGTATTATTTATAAGAAAATAATAAACGGATCAGTCTAGCTATAAATATCAGATAAAGTGATATAGAATAAGAGATATGACAAAAACGTATCATAACCATAATAGCGTACTGTGATAAGTACGTAATTGAAAACCAACAAGAGATTAATCAATACCACAAGAATCTTCTCAAAGATTAAAAAGAATGTCATATTCTTTATTTAATTCACCAAGCCACAATAAATGACATACATATTAATGCCAATTGTAAAAGTTGGTGAAACATTAAATTCAGAAATCAACACACGAAATCTAGAAATCACAAAAAGGGGGAAGTCCGAGCACACGGACGAGAAGCTATCTCATGGAAGCTATCCATTTAATTTTCCGAACACACGGACGGCCCGAAGGCAAGTCCGAACACACGGACGAGAAAGGCAAGTCCGAACACACGGACGAGAAAGGCAAGTCCGAACACACGGACGAGAAAGGCAAGTCCGAACACACGGACGAGAAAGGCAAGTCCGAACACACGGACGAGAAAGGCAAGTCCGAACACACGGACGAGAAAGGCAAGTCCGAACACACGGACGAGAAAGGCAAGTCCGAACACACGGACGAGAAAGGCAAGTCCGAACACACGGACGAGAGACATCGCACATTGCTAGTCTAAATCATAAAAATGATCGTCATCGATCATAAAGAAGTGTCGATTACACTAAGCTAGTAAATATAAGAGTTTAGCTTCATGTCCCATAACCACTTGCTTAACTCAAATATTTACGAACAGATTGTAGATCTGCACTAGGAAATTGTCACAAGAGTTTCAATATGTGTGAATCGAAATCACACCAATGAGGTATAGACTAACCTTGAAGATAAAGAGATATGTGTGAATCGAAATCACACAAATGGTGTCTAGTCTAACCTCGCAAACAAAGAGACATCGCTCAATCGCTAGTCTAAATCACAAGAATGATCATCATGATCATAAGGAAGTGTCGATTACACTAAGCTAGTAAATATAAGAGTTTTGCTTCATGTCCCATAACCACTTGCTTAACTCAAATATTTACGAACAAATTGTAGATCTGCACTAGAAAATTGTCACAAGAGTTTCAATCGAACAAGTCCATAAATTAACCGACGAAGTAAACGCAAGCGTTTCATACCACTTGTTTTGCTAAGCCGTTTAATTAGATTTTCTCATACGAATGAGGTAAAGGTTTGTATATACTAATAGATTGGAAAACGGTTTTAAGAAACGAGCTTTGATATTGAAAATAGAGTTGAAATCGTTTTAATGAAAGAGTTTTGATATTTAATACTAGTATAGAAAACCTTTATATTTTGAAGTGACAAATCATAGAAGTGATTGTAGAAACAATCAATCATAAAAATTCACGTTCGAAGACGTGAGTAAAGTTCAAAGAAATCAATTCTCAAAACCATCAAAGTAAGAAGTTCGGTAAAATGGCTTTCGGATAAGATTGCTTACGCAGAGCGACCTAATGAGGTACCATCCCGAAAGAGGAGTCATCAAAGTCTTAAGAAATGATAACAACAAATAGGAGACAACACGAATCGAATAAAGTTGGAAATTCAAACAAAATAGCAATATAGGAAAAACTGGCAAATAGGAGCAGGTCGGTCAACCGGACTCCCTGAGTCGGCTGACCGGACCAGAGACAGAAGTACTCGGGTAGCAGGTCGGTCGACCGGACTCTGAGGTTGGTCGGCCGAAGCCTGTAACCTGCACTTCCAAACAGAGGCAGGGAGATGCTAGAGTAGCAGGTCGGTCGACCGGACTCTGAGGTCGGTCGACCGGAGCTTGTTTCCAGCACTCCCATGCCAATCAAATGAATGCCAAACACTTCCGAAATGCAATCGGTCGAGCAACGGCACTAAGGGTTTACGCCAATCGACTACCCGGCCATATACGCTCTTCAGTGCATCACAAAAATCATGATCAAAGATCAAAGTTTGGATTTTTAAAGAATTGAACTCAAAACACTAAAAATTGGAATATTCACCAAATCAATCCAAACCAAAAGCAATTGCACAAGAATAAGTGTTAGGAATTCATACCTAACAAACGAAGATAAATATAGTTTAAGATGTGAGATAAAAATCTCACCTTTGAACCCAAACAAATGAAGAAGAAGCTTTTAAAACAAGCTAAGATCAACTCCTCTTCAACACAACCCAAATGAGCTTGAATCTATGCTCAAAAAGAAGAACATTCCTAAAGTTAGGTTTAGGAATTTCTGAAATTGAAAGGAGAACGGGTTGGAGAAGATGAAGGAGATGCTTACCAATGGGTTCTCTTTGAATTTGGAGCTAGAACTTGATTTGAAGATGAAACTAGGGTTTGGGAGTTTTAATTTCCCATCTCTCCCACCATTGTTGCTCTAAAACTGAAAAGAGGAGGAAGTGAGGGTGAATGGGGAGGGATGGTTCAGTTTGGGGTTTAAGTTGGCAAAGGGGCTGAACCCAAAACCAAACCCAAAGTGCAAATGGTCAAATTTTTGACTAGCTCCAAACATATCGAAGCTTACACTCAAAAAGATCGCAAACGACGTTTTGAACTCAATGGAGGAGGTCTCGAGTCCTAATTCGACTGTTTGCAAAAAGTAGCTTTTCGGACTTCAATCCGACGAACGATGAAATATTTAAATAAAATATTTAAATATAAAATCGACAAATATGCGGGTTGTTACAAGAAACATGCACGAAAAGGACAAGCACAGTTTTCAGACGTCTGAGTGCACAAATCCGACGTTTGAATATATCCTCTGGAACAACAAAACAGTCAAGACCAGACGTCTGGTAGATGCACCCAGACGTCTAGAAATCTACCCTATACAAAAATTATATACTACCAGACGTCTGTTACAAATACCAGACGTCTGATTTCAAACTCGGGAACAAAAATTATACAGGCTCAGACGTCTGATATAAACATCCAAACGTCTGATTGTGAACTCAGATTTCAAAGAGGAACTTCAACTGTCACATTCGAATAGACATCTCCGCTTCTCTTCGCTGCTACTCTTCACCACCATCAGAAGCGACCATAGAACACTTGT
Organism: Allium fistulosum; assembly: GCA_030737815.1. Classification (NCBI taxonomy): domain Eukaryota; kingdom Viridiplantae; phylum Streptophyta; class Magnoliopsida; order Asparagales; family Amaryllidaceae; genus Allium; species Allium fistulosum. Next base: position 725,659,462 of record CM060901.1, read on the forward strand.
TAATGGATGCAACTACTCAAGGAATCTCTCTACAACTATATATATCATCAAGAATCAAGAGAAACAATACACCTGACTACCTTACAACTCGACTCTCTATCTTGATCATCTCTTATGCTAATCATCCACTTGCTATACAATCTGAAAATCTGAGATCATACACTTATATATTCTCTCGAACAATATTATATTCAATCATCCAATAGATATAAGAAGTTCAATTGTACTATATAGTCAAAATCCGTGTAATAGAGAACACACAGTTGACAAAGAAACTCTACTATTGTAAACCTGTTCCTCCGGGTGAAGTGAGGGTTATTTGGTGAAAGGAAATTCCGAAGAGGAGCTTCGGGACTGGATGTAGGATGGGAGGTCCGAACCAGTATAAAATCCTAGTGTGCTTATTCTATATTTACTTAGATTAATATAGTTTTAGTTGCATCATATATTTTGCCACATATACTCGCATATACACTACACGATCCACCCCGTATAGACTTTCAATTGGTATCAGAGCCTGGGATTCTAGAGATCGTAACAACACCCTAGAATAAATGGCTATAAAGAGATCTACTCAAGGCAATAGGAAGAGGAAGAGCAATAAAGAAGAATCAAAGGAGAAAACAAACAATTGCTTCATGGCTAAACTCAGATCACAATCGTTATGCTTAGATTCTTTATATAAAGATCTTCTGTTAGCACATGATGAATTATTAAAAGATTGTAAAACCTTGAATAAAGTTAATAGAATTGCTTTAGAAAAATTAAACGATTGCGAGCAAGAAATTTCTAGTTTAAAAGAGGAAAATAAATTTTTGATAAAACAAACTAAATGTTTTGAAAATACCGTAGAAGAACTTGTTTCACAAAAAGATTTCCTACAAAAAGAAAATGAGCAGTTAGAAGATAAAAACAATGATCTTTTAGAGGAAATCAATGTTTTACAAAATAAAAATACTATCTTTGATAAAGAAAAAGAATTTTTTTCAAAAGAAATTACGGATTTGAAAAGACAAAATGATTTATTACAATCATCTTTAGATAATTCAGAATCTCGAATTTTTCTTCTCGAAAATGAGAACTGTATGATAAAGGGGGAGAATTCTGAATTAAACAAGCAAATTGATATTTTAAACAGTAATATTTCTTTTGAAAATAATAATTTTGACTTCAAAGCTAAATTTGATAAACTTAACACTGAAGTCACAAAATTTAATAAAGGTCAAAACGATTTAAACATGATTTTATCTAGTTCTAGACCTTTACATGACAAAAGTGGTTTAGGATATAATAAAATTGATCGTAGAAATAGCACTAGATACGCTTTCATGTATAGAAAAAATGTTAGTGCTAGTACTAAATTTCGAGTAAAGTCTAGATCAGATTCTTATAGAAATTCAAATACTGCTATGGTCAATAATATTTATAATTTCTCTAGAAGTACAAAATCATTGAACGGAAATATGAATAAAAATTATCTAAGTATTTGGGTTCCAGTTAATTGGAAAAATAGAGAAAAATACATTGATGATTATTTTGATATGGTAGTTAATAATGAAAATTATATTTATAAAGGTGCAACCACACCCAAATGGGTATGGTTTCCAAAGATCTAACCACCCGGACCATAACATAGTAAGTGGGTACCAAAAAATGATTTTTTATTGTAGGTACTCGGAGAAACAAAAGGAAAGATTTTGGAATTTGCAAATATGATTCCCTCATTCTTTTTGATAATGGCAAAGGGGGAGAGATAATGGAAAGCACATATTTAGGGGGAGATTTATAAAAATTACAAATAAGTACATTGTATAGTTGTCATCATCAAAAAGAGGGAGATTGTTAGGAAATCAAATTCATGGTTTCAATGACAACAACTATACAATGAAAATCAAATGTACATATATATGTATATATACAGGAACTTTCTAGAATAACATCACTAGAAAGACAAGAACAAGGTGCAAAGAACAATACAAGAGACTACAAGTCGATAAGATCAAAGAAGCAACAAGAAACATGCACGAAAAGGACAAGCACGGTTTTCAGACGTCTGAGTGCACAAATCAGACGTCTGAATATATCCTTTGGAACAACAAAACAGTCAAGACTAGACGTCTGGTAGATGCACCCAGACGTCTAGAAATCTACCCTATACAAAAATTATATACTACTAGATGTCTGATACAAATACTAGACGTCGGATTTCAAACTCGGGAACAAAAATTATACATGTTCAGACGTCTGATACAAACATCCAGACGTCTGATTGTGAACTCAGATTTCAAAGAGGAACTTCAACTGTCACATTCGAATAGACATCTCCGCTTCTCTTCGCTGCAACTCTTCATCACCATCAGAAGCGACCGTAGAACACTTGTTTATGGATGCAACTACTCAAGGAATCTCTCTACAACTATATATATCATCAAGAATCAAGAGAAACAATACACCTGACTACCTTACAACTCGACTCTCTATCTTGATCATCTCTTGTGCAAATCATCCACTTGCTATACAATCTGAAAATCTGAGATCATACACTTCTATATTCTCTCGAACAATATTATATTCAATCATCTAAGAGATATAAGAAGTTCAATTGTACTATATAGTCAAAATCCGTGCAATTGAGAACACACAGTTGACAAAGAAACTCTGCTATTGTAAACCCATTCGTTCGGGTGAAGTGAGGGTTATTTGGTGAAAGGAACTTCCGAAGAGGAGCTTCGGGAATGGACGTAGGACGGGAGGTCCGAACCAGTATAAAATCCTGGTGTGCTTATTCTATATTTACTTAGATTAATATTGTTTTAGTTGCATCATATATTTTGCCACATATACTAGCATATACACTACACGATCCACCCCGTATAGACTTTCAAATCAGAGCCTGGGATTCTAGAGATCGTAACAACATCCTAGAATAAATGGCTATAAAGAGATATACTCAAGGCAATAGGAAGAGGAAGAGCAATAAAGAAGAACCAAAGGAGAAAACAAACAATTGCTTCATGGCTAAACTCAGATCACAATCGTTATATTTAGATTCTTTATATAAAGATCTTATGTTAGCACATGTTGAATTATTAAAAGATTGTAAAACCTTGAATAAAGTTAATAGAATTACTTTAGAAAAATTAAAAGATTGCGAGCAAGAAATCTCCAGTTTAAAAGAGGAAAATAAATTTTTGATAAAACAAACTAAATGTTTTGAAAATACCGTAGAAGAACTTGTTTCACAAAAAGATTTCCTACAAAAAGAAAATGAGCAGTTAGAAGATAATAACAATGATCTTTTAGAGGAAATACATGTTTTGCAAAATAAAAATACAATCTTTGATAAAGAAAAAGAAATTTTTTCAAAAGAAATTACGGATTCGAAAATACAAAATGATTTATTACAATCATCTTTAGATAATTCAGAATCTCGAATTTTTCTTCTCGAAAATGAGAACTGTACGATAAAAGGGGAGAATTCTGAATTAAACAAGCAAATTGATATTTTAAACAGTAATATTTCTTTTGAAAATAATAATTTTGACTTCAAAGCTAAATTTGATAAACATAACACTGAAGTCACAAAATTTAATAAAGGCCAAAACAATTTAAACATGATTTTAACTAGTTCTAGACCTTTACATGACAAAAGTGGTTTAGGATATATTAAAATTGATCGTAGAAATAGCACTAGATACGCTTTCATGTATAGAAAAAATGTTAGTGCTAGTACTAAATTTCGAGTAAAGTCTAGATCAGATTATTATAGAAATTCAAATACTGCTATGGTCAATAATATTTATAATTTCTCTAGAAGTACAAAATCATTGAACGGAAATATGAATAAAAATTATCTAAGTATTTGGGTTCTTGTTAATTGGAAAAATAGAGAAAAATACATTAATGATTATTTTGATATGGTAGTTAATAATAAAAATTATATTTATAAAGGTTCAACCACACCCAAATGGGTATGGTTTCCAAAGATCTAACCCGCCGGACCCTAACATAGTAAGTGGGTACAAAAAAATGATTTTTTATTGCAGGTACTCGTAGAAACAAAAGGAAAGATTTTGGAATTTGCAAATATGATTCCCTCATTCATTTTGATAATGACAAAGGGGGAGAGATAATGGAAAGCGCATATTCAGGGGGAGATTTATAAAAATTACATATAAGTACATTGTATAGTTGTCATCATCAAAAAGGGGGAGACTGTTAGGAAATCAAATTCATGGTTTTAATGACAACAACTATACAATGAAAATCATATGTACATATATATGTATATATACATGAACTTGCTAGAACAACATCACTAGAAAGACAAGAACAAGGTTTAAAGAACAATACAAGAGACTACAAGTCGATAAGATCAAAGAAGCAACAAGAAACATGCACAAAAAGGACAAGCACGGTTTTCAGACGTCTGAGTGCACAAATCAGACGTCTGAATATATCCTTTGGAACAACAAAATAGTCAAGACCAGACGTCTGGTAGATGCACACGTCTGGAAATCTACCCTGTACAAAAATTATATACTACCAGACGTCTGATACGAATACCAGACATCTGATTTCAAACTCGGGAACAAAAATTATACAGGCTCAGACGTCTGATACAAACATCCAGACGTCTGATTGTGAACTCAGATTTCAAAGAGGAACTTTAACTGTCACATTCGAATAGACATCTCCGCTTCTCTTTGCTGCAACCCTTCATCACCATCAGAAGCGACCGTAGAACACTTGTTAATTGATGCAACTACTCAAGGAATCTCTCTACAACTATATATATCATCAAGAATCAAGAGAAACAATACACCTGACTACCTTACAACTCGACTCTCTATCTTGATCATCTCTTGTGCTAATCATCCACTTGCTATACAATCTGAAAATCTGAGATCATACACTTCTATATTCTCTCGAACAATATTATATTCAATCATCCAAGAGATATAAGAAGTTCAATTGTACTATATAGTCAAAATCCGTGTAATAGAGAACACACAGTTGACAAAGAAACTCTGCTATTGTAAACTTGTTCCTCCGGGTGAAGTCAGGGATATTTGGTGAAAGGAAATTCCGAAGAGGAGCTTCGAGACTGGACGTAGGATGGGAGGTCCGAACTAGCATAAAATCCTGGTGTGCTTATTCTATATTTACTTAGATTAATATTGTTTTAGTTGCATCATATATTTTGCCACATTTACTAGCATATACACTACACGATCCACCCCGTATAGACTTTTACAAAGTGTTTTGATTTAATTGTTATTTTACAAAGTGTTTTGTAAAATCATTTCTTTAGTAAAGTTATTTATTGTATTCAAAATGTTTTAAAATTAATTAATTATTAATGTTGTTTAAAGATAATTAATTACTTATTAAGGTCGTTTAATGATAATAATTATTTTATTATTGATTAATTAAAGCTAATTAATTAGTTTATTGGTAATATTGTTTGAAAATTAATTTAGTTATATTTTGAAAGTTGTTTAAGGTTATTTTATTATATTTATTAAAATGTTTTAAAAGCAAATTATTATATGATTTAAAATGTTTTAAAGTTTTATTATTATATTATTAAAAATGTTTAAAGTTTATTTTTATGATGTTAATGTTTTTATTTGTTATAATTAAATAATAAATTATTTATAAAAGGATTTCATTTTATAAAAAAGATTTATTTAAAAGAGTTTATAAATTTGAAAGAGGTTTGGAATTTGAAAAGGAGTCGGGTTTTGAAAGATTATAGAGAAAAGGTTTATAAATGGTTTAGCGATTTGAAAGAGAAGTTTTATAAATAGGTTTTTGAGATTTATAAAAGATATTTTTTTAAATAAAACTTAGGGATTTATAAGAAATTTTGTAAATAGATTGGAGATTTATAAAGAAACTTTATAAACATATTCGTTGATTTATAAAGGAGATATTTAAAATAAAAGAGATTTACGGAATGGAATGGTGTTTTGGGTTATTCATATCTTCATTGTAAAGACATTTGGGTTTAATCATTTTAATATGATTCTGAAATAGAAATTCTTTCTAAGTGTTTGGTAAATATACTCATACCTTTTTACAAGTATGTGGAAAAGTTTTTCCAAGTTTTGAAAAGAATGGCTTGTGAATGTACTTATCCCGATGAGATAATTATTCCATGAGAAAAGTAATCTCTGTTTTGAATGTTTGTTTATTTAATAGTTAAATAACTGACTATCAAATCTTGGCCTAAATAAGTAATCCTTCTTAATTTTGGTGGTATGGAAATATTCGCTACTAAACACCGAAGGATTTTAACTCTAGAAATATCTAGGAAAAACATAGAGATTATATGGTATAGTTACGGTCAGTGGTTCTATAATCTACGTAAAAATTCGTTTTGTTCTTCAATAACAAATGATGAGGAGATCCATCCACACAAATGGTTAGGAGATGATCCCCGCTCTGTATTGTCTGACTATTTCCAAAAGAACTTGTATTGAGCATTCCGAAAATCGATCGATTGGTTTTGGAACATTCGGTAAGCAGGGGAGTGTACTCGTAAGAGATGACTCGAAACTGTAACCACTCCAATACCATATACGGGTTCTATGCTTGGAGGAGATTCGAATTTTGTTTTAGATATTGGAATCCATGTGTGAATCTGAGACCCATTGGGGTATGAGAATCAATATGTGATTCCAAGATCTTTGTTGAGATGTGAGAATTCACGTGTGATTTTGAGATCCGTTGGGGTTTGGGAATCCATGTGTGGTTCTGAGATCTATTTTGGATGTTGGAATCCATGTGTGATTCCGAGACCCATAGAGGTATGGGAATCCATGTGTGATTTCGAGATCTATTTAAGATGTGGGAATCGATGTATGATTCGGAGACCCGTTTGGGTATGAGAATCCATATGGGATTCCGTGATCTGTTCAGATGGTGGTGACTGGTGCATGAGCTGGAATGCCGGACGTAGCCTCACCAGTGGTAATGACTAAACCCAGAGATAGGATGCATGGCCGGGGGTTAGCTAACCCATGAGGGTGCAATCTCTCCTTCCTAGAGTTTCCTATAGTTGTTATGCATGCATGGAGCAATGCATTCGGCTTTGCGTGGCCATCTATGTATTTCCTATTGTACATCACTAGGGATGTATTGTTGCTTCAGAAGGATAACTCCGATCCTTGTGTAAGAGGACCGTTCTCAAGGTACTGAGGTCCCCTCCATGGAACTCTACACAATTAGCAAACACTCCTTAGCGATTTGTAATTATATACCTAGTATTGTTGTGATGTAAACTCATAAACATCACAGCAACTTGATTATTGATATGTTCGGCCTTAGACATTATTATATTACCACTAGATTTTCTAATATAAATGATTTGGTTATCGTAAGGTAAAACCCGTCCGTGTATATGTGGGCGTGGTCTTACGAGATACCTTTTAATTTGAAAGGTTTATAACATTAAAAATCCATTTGATGTGTGTTTCTCACACTGGTTTATCAGACTGATCCGAGTGTTATTTTCTAACAAAGCTCGGATCAAACCGATCATATTAACAGATTTGCTTTGGAGCTAAGGAGATGAGCTGGATGCTCAAGGCATATCTATATTTCTTTATTTTCTGCTGCATTGGTTGTTGTGTTTATCAGTAATTTGTGAGGATAGGTTGTTATAACTTTCCAGGATGATCATTTGTTTAGTATACTCCAATTGATGTATGCATATTGTAGTTTTTCTTTGTGTAAAGGTCTATTGTATATTACATATTGCTCGTCACGATGTAAGATTCTGTTCTGTTTTTTCTTTCTTTTTCCCCCAACAATATGTTTTTCTAACACTTGGATGCTCAACGCGTGAATACTGTGGTTGTACTAGTGTCGACTTTTGAAGGTCGAAAAGGCAGGTCATTACATAATACCTCTTTCAAATACCGTTTTCATTAAATAAAAAACGCAACCATAGTTGTTTATGGTGGCAAATGGTGAAGGCTTTCTCCTTAATTAAATACCTTTTTAGGGAACACAAATAAATTTATACCTAGAATTATTGTAAGTGCTTTGTGGTAGCAGTTGCTAAAATGCGATTGCTCCTCTTACTCTCTGATAGAGCTTCTCTTAATTGAACTATTTCTTTGCACAACATGATGAAATCGACCGTTCGGTTACATATCAAAAAATAGAATATTTGTTATAATTTTTCATTAGCTTCAACAAAACACAAAATTATAATATGATATAATTTTAATATTTTTTAGAATTTTGGATTTGAACTTAAAAATATGAATTTTGAATTTGAGTATTAAAATTCAAATGAAAATTAAAAGTTGAGGATATGAACTTGAAACTACAAATATGGAAATCGAAATTAAAATTTGAAAATATAAGATTTGACTTTTGAAATGACATTTTGATTTTAAAAATTTATACTTTTATACAAGAAATTTTGAAAATTTGAAAAATGTTCATGTAAACCTGCAAATAAGTGCTTAATTGATTTTCAAAAAATAAAAAATAAATAAATAAATTATTGAAAATAAATTTAGGGTGGAATTAAAACATTTTTCTAAGGAGGATTTTTGCGTTTCAACCCTGAAAATAAAGGGCAGATTCAAATTTTCACAATTCGCAACTCCTATAAAACTTTCTTTTTCGTGTCAATCTCACTTCTTCCTCTCTTCAAAATTGTCATAAAAACAACATGGAAGTCCAAAATTTTTAGTCTATTGTGCTTCAACTTTCTAGTACACTGTTGATGTATATGCTACCTTTAGGACCAACAAAAAAGTTGTGCACAAAAAATTTCACCGGCACTCAATAAAGCTACATGAGTGTCCTGGAGAATCAAAGGAGACCAACGGGCATATCTGACACAAATACGAAGCATTATAAAACAATGGATGGTCTGACCAAGTTTGTGCAATAAAATTGGGCCAATTTGAGATTATATAAAGGAAAATGTATATGGTACCGAGGAATGGTGGACTAATTGTGTCCAAGAGTTTGACGCTTCTATTTTAAATATAGAAGAGTGTCAATAGAGAATGCAGAATTTTTATAAATAATATTTCCGAATTCACATGCTACTGGATTCGCTACATTCTCGTCCACTACTACACCAAATGAAGAAGCACATCAAACTCCCCCTCCCTTGCATTCCCATATTATCCAACCATCCATCGACCAAATTTGGACATTTGATACAATGCATAATAATCTAGAAGATATTCATATACAACATTCCCAGATTTGTTTCCCATGTATCTCCTACACCTAGGGTGGATCTTGGAATATCTTCAAGTACCAAAACCATACCCAAGAAGGTAAAAGATCGGTATGACTCCCAAGAAAATAAACTTTATTTATGTGATATATACATACCCCAAATGAAGAAATCTTGGTCGAAAATGGAAAGCCCACTGCAATCCCAAAGCAAACGACTAATAGAAACATTGCAAATTCGATCGAATCGTCTTAATCGTATCTCACTCTTACTGATCGTGTGAATACGATCGAACAAGTTGACGTTGGTGAAGCATTAAAAATACTGATGGAAAAGGAGAAAAGTGAATTGTTCAATTTTTCGACGATAAAACTACACGAAGTTAGTTGAATGTTGAGATGGAATAGATGAGGCACAACATTCAGTACCAACAATATTTGATCAACAAATCTACTCCTAGTTCGTAGAATCTGTATTTATTTTGTATTCATGTCATCGGAGATGTTTTTTTTCTAATTCATTTGTATCATTTTCTTTTTGAATGTATCTATTTTTTGGTTCCATAATATTCGTATTAATTTATAATTCAATACCAATTATTTATTGGGGGAATTAATTTAAAAGACAAAATTTGTATATTTTTAGCCTCAAGGACACGACCTCAATATTTTAACCACAAAAACAAACATTCTCCTAAAATTAATCATAAGGACAAACATTCTTTCAAAATTATTCATAAGTACAAACATTCTTCCAAAACTGCTACCGAACTAAAAACTGCTATCGATTACTAAAAACTGATACCTAAAAACTGCTATCGATTACTAAAAACTGATACATAAAAAAGTTGTCCTTGAGGCTAAAATACCGAAGGTCTGTCCTTGAGGCTAAAATGCTGAGAAATTTTGTCCTTAACAATAATTTCATGTTATTTATTCTCAATATCAATTATTTATATCCAGAAATAATTAAAACAATTTAAAATAAATAAAATGATAAGACAAACAGTCAAAGTTCTTCTTTCGTTGTTCCGTTCACAGTACGAAAACACGTTACACTTTCACTAAATTTTCTCTGCTCATGCCCCGTTCAGAATAGTACATTCAGATGTATCGTTTTTTTAAAAATGAACGCAGACTTGTAGTATAAGTTGCAAATATTTGCACTTTACCGTTTTCACTGTAAATTGATTGAAATTAAAAATATAGATGTTTTTTTAGTTATATTTTTGAAAAAGAACAAAGGTGAATTTTGAAAATTTAAAAGAGTATATGCTTTACAAAAGTTCACTATTAGGTAACGCTCAGTTTTCTCTTTCTGTATGTTAGTTGGCAAGGAGATTATATTCACATGAACTTTGAACTTATGGATGGGATGCTGTTGGCAACTTCCTTTTCCAATTTAAGGTCGTTTAATGATAATAATTATTTTATTATTGATTAATTAAAGATAATTAATTAGTTTATTGGTAATATTGTTTGAAAATTAATTTAGTTATATTTTGAAAGTTGTTTAAGGTTATTTTATTATATTTATTAAAATGTTTTAAAAGCAAATTATTATATGATTTAAAATGTTTTAAAGTTTTATTATTATATTATTAAAAATGTTTAAAGTTTATTTTTATGATGTTAATGTTTTTATTTGTTATACTTAAATAATAAATTATTTATAAAAGGATTTCATTTTATAAAAAAGATTTATTTAAAAGAGTTTATAAATTTGAAAGAGGTTTGGAATTCGAAAAGGAGTCGGGTTTTGAAAGATTATAGAGAAAAGGTTTATAAATGGTTTAGCGATTTGAAAGAGAAGTTTTATAAATAGGTTTTTGAGATTTATAAAAGAGTATTTTAATAAATAAAACTTAGGGATTTATAAGAAATTTTGTAAATAGATTGGAGATTTATAAAGAAACTTTATAAACATATTCGTTGATTTATAAAGGAGATATTTAAAATAAAAGAGATTTACGGAATGGAATGGTGTTTTGGGTTATTCATATCTTCATTGTAAAGACATTTGGGTTTAATCATTTTAATATGATTCTGAAATAGAAATTCTTTCTAAGTGTTTGGTAAATATACTCATACCTTTTTACAAGTATGTGGAAAAGTTTTTCCAAGTTTTGAAAAGAATGGCTTGTGAATGTACTTATCCCGATGAGATAATTATTTCATGAGAAAAGTAATCTCTGTTTTGAATGTTTGTTTATTTAATAGTTAAATAACTGACTATCAAATCTTGGCCTAAATAAATAATCCTTCTTAATTTTGGTGGTATGGAAATATTCGCTACTAAACACCGAAGGATTTTAACTCTAGAAATATCTAGGAAAAACATAGAGATTATATGGTATAGTTACGGTCAGTGGTTCTATAATCTACGTAAAAATTCGTTTTGTTCTTCAATAACAAATGATGAGGAGATCCATCCACACGAATGGTTAGGAGATGATCCCCGCTCTGTATTGTCTGACTATTTCCAAAAGAACTTGTATTGAGCATTCCGAAAATCGATCGATTGGTTTTGGAACATTCGGTAAGCAGGGGAGTGTACTCGTAAGAGATGACTCGAAACTGTAACCACTCCAATACCATATACGGGTTCTATGCTTGGAGGAGATTCGAATTTTGTTTTGGATATTGGAATCCATGTGTGATTCTGAGACCCATTGGGGTATGAGAATCAATATGTGATTCCAAGATCTTTGTTGAGATGTGAGAATTCATGTGTGATTTCGAGATCCGTTGGGGTTTGGGAATCCATGTGTGGTTCTGAGATCTATTTTGGATGTTGGAATCCATGTGTGATTCCGAGACCCATAGAGGTATGGGAATCCATGTGTGATTTCGAGATATATTTAAGATGTGGGAATCGATGTATGATTCGGAGACCCGTTTGGGTATGAGAATCCATATGGGATTCCGTGATCTGTTCAGGTGGCGGTGCATGAGCTGGAATGCCGGACGTAGCCTCACCAGCGGTAATGACTAAACCCAGAGATAGGATGCATGGCCGGGGGTTAGCTAACCCATGAGGGTGCAATCTCTCCTTCCTAGAGTTTCCTATAGTTGTTATGCATGCATGGAGCAATGCATTCGGCTTTGCGTAGCCAGCTATGTATTTCCTATTGTACATCACTAGGGATGTATTGTTGCTTCAGAAGGATAACTCCGATCCTTGTATAGGAGGACCGTTCTCAAGGTACTGAGGTCCCCTCCATGGAACTCTACACAATTAGCGAACACTCCTTAGTGATTTGTAATTATATACATAGTATTGTTTGATGTACACTCACAAACATCACAGCAACTTGATTATTGATATGTTCGGCCTTAGACATTATTATATTACCACTAGATTTTCTAATATAAATGATTTGGTTATCGTAAGGTAAAACCCGTCCGTGTATATGTGGGCGTGGTCTTACGAGATACCTTTTAATTTGAAAGGTTTTTAACATTAAAAATCCATTTGAGGTGTGTTTCTCACACTGGTTTATCAGACTGATCCGAGTGTTATTTTCTAACAAAGCTCGGATCAAACCGATCATATTAACAGATTTGCTTTGGAGCTAAGGAGATGAGCTGGATGCTCAAGGCGTATCTATATTTCTTTATTTTCTGCTGCATTGGTTGTTGTGTTTATCAGCAATTTGTGAGGATAGGTTGTTATAACTTTCCAAGATGATCATTTGTTTAGTATACTCCAATTGATGTATGCATATTGTAGTTTTTCTTTGTGTAAAGGTCTATTGTATATTACATATTGCTCGTCACGATGTAAGATTCTGTTCTGTTTTTTCTTTCTTTTTCCCCCAAAAATATGTTTTTCTGACACTTGGATGCTCAACGCGTGAATACTGTGGTTGTACTAGTGTCGACTTTTGAAGGTCGAAAAGGCAGGTCATTACATAATACCTCTTTCAAATACCGTTTTCATTAAATAAAAAACGCAACCATAGTTGTTTATGGTGGCAAATGGTGAAGGCTTTCTCCTTAATTAAATACCCTTTTAGGGAACACAAATAAATTTATACCTAGAATTATTGTAAGTGCTTTGTGGTAGCAGTTGCTAAAATGCGATTGCTCCTCTTACTCTCTGATAGAGCTTCTCTTAATTGAACTATTTCTTTGCACAACATGATGAAATCGACCGTTCGGTTACATATCAAAAAATAGAATATTTGTTATAATTTTTCATTAGTTTCAACAAAACACAAAACTATAATATGATATAATTTTTATATTTTTTAGAATTTTGGATTTGAACTTAAAAATATGAATTTTAAATTTGAGTATTAAAATTCAAATGAAAATTAAAAGTTGAGGATATGAACTTGAAATTACAAATATGGAAATCGAAATCAAAATTTGAAAATATAAGATTTGACTTTTGAAATGACATTTTGATTTTAAAAATTTATACTTTTAAACAGGAAATTTTGAAAATTTGAAAAATGTTCATGTAAACCTGCAAATAAGTGCTTAATTGATTTTCGAAAAATAAAAAATAAATAAATAAATTATTGAAAATAAATTTAGGGTGGAATTAAAACATTTTTCTAAGGAGGATTTTTGCGTTTCAACCCTGAAAATAAAGGGTAGATTCAAATTTTCACAATTCGCAACTCCTATAAAACTTTCTTTTTCGTGTCAATCTCACTTCTTCCTCTCTTCAAAATTGTCATAAAAACAACATGGAAGTCCAAAAATTTTAGTCTATTGTGCTTCAACTTTCTAGTACACTGTTGATGTATATGCTACCTTTGGGACCAACAAAAAAGTTGTGCACAAAAAATTTCACCGGCACTCAATAAAGCTACATGAGTGTCCTGGAGAATCAAAGGAGACCAACGGGCATATCTGACACAAATACGAAGCATTATAAAACAATGGATGGTCTGACCAAGTTTGTGCAATAAAATTGGGTCAATTTGAGATTATATAAAGGAAAATGTATATGGTACCGAGGAATGGTGGACTAATTGTGTCCAAGAGTTTGACGCTTCTATTTTAAATATAGAAGAGTGTCAATAGAGAATGCAGAATTTTTATAAATAATATTTCCGAATTCACATGCTACTGGATTCGCTACATTCTCGTCCACTACTACACCAAATGAAGAAGCACATCAAACTCCCCCTCCCTTGCATTCCCATATTATCCAACCATCCATCGATCAAATTTGGACATTTGATACAATGCATAATAATCTAGAAGATATTCATATACAACATTCCCAGATTTGTTTCCCATGTATCTCCTACACCTGGGGTGGATCTTGGAATATCTTCAAGTACCAAAACCATACCCAAGAAGGTAAAAGATCGGTATGACTCCCAAGAAAATAAACTTTATTTATGTGATATATACATACGCCAAATGAAGAAATCTTGGTCGAAAATGGAAAGCCCACTGCAATCCCAAAGCAAACGACTAATAGAAACATTGCAAATTCAATCGAATCGTCTTAATCGTATCTCCCTCTTACTGATCGTGTGAATACGATCGAACAAGTTGACGTTGGTGAAGCATTAAAAATACTGATGGAAAAGGAGAAAAGTGAATTGTTCAATTTTTTGACGATAAAACTACACGAAGTTAGTTGAATGTTGAGATGGAATAGATGAGGCACAACATTCAGTACCAACAATATTTGATCAACAAATCTACTCCTAGTTCGTAGAATCTGTATTTATTTTGTATTCATGTCAACGGAGATGTTTTTTTTCTAATTCATTTGTATCATTTTCTTTTTGAATGTATCTATTTTTTGGTTCCATAACATTCGTATTAATTTATAATTCAATACCAATTATTTATTAGGGGAATTAATTTAAAAGACAAAATTTGTATATTTTTAGCCTCAAGGACACGACCTCAATATTTTAACCACAAGGACAAACATTCTCCTAAAATTAATCATAAGGACAAACATTCTTTCAAAATTATTCATAAGTACAAACATTCTTCCAAAACTGCTACCGAACTAAAAACTGATACCTAAAAACTGCTATCGATAATCAAAAACTGATACATAAAAAAGTTGTCCTTCAGGTTAAAATACCGAAGGTCTGTCCTTGAGGCTAAAATGCTGAGAAATTTTGTCCTTAACAATAATTTCATGTTATTTATTTTCAATATCAATTATTTATATCCAGAAATAATTAAAACAATTTAAAATAAATAAAATGATAAGACAAACAGCCAAAGTTCTTCTTTCGTTGTTCCGTTCACAGTACGAAAACACGTTACACTTTCACTAAATTTTCTCTGCTCATGCCCCGTTCAGAATAGTACATTCAGATGTATCGTTTTTAAAAAAATGAACGCAGACTTGTAGTATAAGTTGCAAATATTTGCACTTTACCGTTTTCACTGTAAATTGATTGAAATTAAAAATATAGATGTTTTTTCAGTTTTATTTTTGAAAAAGAACAAAGGTGAATTTTGAAACTTTAAAAGAGCAATTACCTATCTATAAGGTCTCCAATTTTGTAGTACTTCTCTCTGAGCGAGAAGTACTCCAAAATTGGAGTACTCTCTCGAGCAATTACCTATCTATAAGGTCTTCAATTTTTGTAGTACTTCTCTCTGAGTATATGCTTTACAAAAGTTCACTATTAGGTAACGCTCAGTTTTCTCTTTCTGTGTGTTAGTTGGCAAGGAGATTATATTCACATGAACTTTGAACTTATGGATGGGATGCTGTTGGCAACTTCCTTTTCCAATTTAAGCAATCGGTTGATAGCTGGTTGAAAGGGACGATTTGTCTCAGGAGCTCTTAGCTCATATAATAGCTTGCAATTCAACGCGTACACGCAAATACCCAGACAAGAGTATCTCAGGAACTCTTAGCATCTCCAATAATTTTTCCTGCAATATTACATTTTCTGAAGTTGCAAAATGTAAAAAGTTTGTTTTCCAACAATAATTTTTCCTCCAATATTACATTTTTGAAAATAACAAAATGTAAAACGTTTGTTTTCCAATAATTTTGGAAATCAGACGTTTATTTAACCAGCGTTTGGTCTTCAGACGCTTGTTCAATAAACAAATGGACATGAACTTGATAAATAACCATAGTTTTAGTTTAATTGGACGCTCGTTGGATAAACGTCTAAACATCATGCGTTTGTTCAATAAACGCTCAAACAAATTACAAATTTTCGATCGATTTATCTTAATTTTTAACCGATTACAATTTCTATATTCCATTGAACAGCAATTTAGGGTTGCATATCATAAAATATGATATGTAATATACCGTTGGAAATGCTCTTTTCGATTTTATTTAAAAAACAGATTAATAAATAAAATAAAATAATCCATTCATACTTGAATTTGAAAAGGAAATATTACTCCAACATTGGAAGCATTGAACTCTTGGCTTCTCCCTAAGAATTTGAACATACGACCGAACACTTTTATTATTTTATAACAAAGAAATACTCATGGGGTTTGGATTTCTTTCCATGCTAATATTGCTATTGGGCTGCTAAAGCAGTTGACTAGTGGGCTGCATTTATAGCAGGCCCGGCTATGGTATCCAAGAGCATTTCCAGCAAAGAACTGTTTATTTTGCTTGCACTGATCATATATTGACTAGGAAGTAAATATACCTTATAATATGTAAAGTAGGACATTATTTAAGTCAACCAACTTTGTTCAATTAATAGTCACATTAATGTCATCCGATTAACTTAGTGATCTGTAAAGATAGGCATTACAACTTACTGGTCCCATAAAAGCACTGTTGAATTTGAGTTATTAAACATCAAATCCTTATCATATATTATTGTAACTTTCATATATTATTGTAACTTTGATATAATATGCCGCTACCAAACTCGATATTTTAAACACCTTTACTGTGTTCATATATGTCCCTCTTTTAGGTGACGCTTTCCCGCATACAGTAATAACAAAGAGCTCTGCTAGCAATTTGTACTCGCCACGTTTTTTTACGACCATTTTCTTTGTTTAATTTTTATAGTTGCAAGTGGAACCCCCTATCTTTCAATCAATCAGCCAATAATACATCAAATTTAAGGCTCTATGCTTATCCCGCTGACTCTTATCCAACCAGAATTTGTGCAACTTTGATATACCGTTAACATCAGAAGCGTGTAACGGGTAACCGTTGAATTTACAGTGTACGTTCGATGAATGCAGTAGAAATTAACCCCTCATGTATTTTTATGGGAGGATGCTAAGCCCACTCTCTTTTCTGTAGGGAGAGTGTATTTGACTTACCATCTGATTGATGGAGAGTGTGAGCCCATCAATCATTGGCTATATGTCATCAATGATGTCTACCACTTTCCATCAATCATGTGACAAGTACAAATACACTCTCTTTTAAGGGAAAATGTGATTGACATTTCTCTTATATATATGTGTGCGTGCGTATGTTTGCATATATGAGCGTTCAATTTCACCTTTATAGATTTATGATTTTCACTCCACATTCTGATTTAAATAACAGTATGAAAGAGAAAATAATATAATTTAATTCGAAATGTGTTGCGGAAATCAAAAGCTAAAGGGGTACGGCAAAATAGGGGTGCCATTGAACGATGTATGTGTATATATATATATGATTTGTCCTTTACAACATGTCTATTGGATCCTTCGAATCTGCCACGTCCAGAGTCGTTGCTGACTGGACTGCAGACCCCACGCTAGCTTTCTCCGATATGTGTGCGAAAATGATCGATTCTCGTGTTGGAACTGTTGGTCCTAGAAATGGTCATGTTGCATTCGCTTTTAACACCCAATAATGCATTAACTTTAATGGATCGTGAGTAAAGAACAAGGGACAACCTCAAGCATCTCTGATCTCCATGGAGCAAACTGCTGCAGATTGAAGACGATGTGTAGAACGTAGAAAACGATACCGTGATGGAGACGAAGGGTGGTGGAATACCACCACCAAACACTACATAAAATTCAGACTGCAATTTTCATCAAAGTTCCGAGAGATGAATATAATGTACCGCGGTTGCATAGAGACACCATAATGCAGATACAACAAAGAGAAATGGCGAAGAAAATAATAATCGTAATAAAACAGATAACAATGTACAAAAAACAAAAAAACTTTCGACTTGCAAATTATATAACGAATATCGACTAGAAGAAGAACACCGTGGGGATGAGAAAACCACAGAAGAAATGAGTAAAGAAAAATAAAATAGGGAAAATGTGGAGTTTATATAAACTATGGCTAATGAAATTCAGGCCTTATAGTCCAAACGGTGCAAAGTTGATAGTCGTTCGATCGTAATAATGGCAAATGCAGGAACATGAAAAACAAGAAAGGTTTCTTTAATAAAGAACAAGTCGTATAAAGAAATAGGCAGAAAAAAATCGCCGGTGGCACGTGTAAAAGTAGCACTAAATGTGAATTGAATGATTAGACAAAAAATAAAATGAGTACACGCACTACAAGTCCACGCCAACAAACATTTGCACAGACTTGGAGGGCATTGTCATACCCATTTTCTCCCGTACATATATACGGCAAATGTAAAAAAATTGAGGCCCTGTCTTAAAGCAGCGTAGTCCAAAAGAATTTTTAATAGCAACACACATGATTAAAGAGTCAGCGCAAGAAAAAGGAAAACAAGCAAACCAAAGATACAAAAACCAGGTGCAGTCTAAACAAGGAATCGATCGAACTATAGGTCTTCTTCAGCATCAACGCCATGCCTCATCCCCGAATGGTTCCTTGTCAAGTTCCAACCAGAGGCGACATCTAGTTGCTAACCTCATCCGCTATGGATGCATACAAAAAAATGCCGATGTTCCAAAGTTGAAGCTTTATGAATACAACTCAAAGACCTTGCCGCAATCATTGAACAACACCTCAAATCATAGAAAAACCATGCCGCAATTACTAAAGGTCACCCTAATTCATGAAGGAACTGCATCGAAATTGCTGAAGGTGTGATCTGTATTCATGAAAGAACTATTCCACAACTGCAAAGGGTCGAGCCGCAAGTCTACGAAGAGAAAGTTCCAACCCATCCAGGCTAAGCAGCTTCGATCAAAAAATTTAGATACCAATGTTTGAAGTGCATAAATCAAAACGTTCGTCGTGGTCATTATCTAATGAGTAAACGATGTCTTTTTTCTTAAACAAATAATTTGAGACTAACAATAAATTAAAATCGGTAGTTGGATTTTATCTTCAATCTAGTAGTATCCACCTTTGCTATTTTCCGTTGTATCCACATTATTTCTCAACTACAGATTTTTTTCACTTTCACCATTATAGAATTGCTGAACGCTTTAAATGCACATCGTTTAACTTAAATCTAGGCAAGTCAGACGTAAATCTTACATCAGCTAAATAATGAGTTTCAATTGTTTAAAGTGGATATTTTAGGGAATTTCAAGATCTTACACCCAACTTATATTAAATAAAATAAATTAATTTAATAAAAAGTTTGTTTTAAATATATTTTAGTATTTTTCAAAGAATATTATAGTTTATTTGTAAAGTGTTAATTATAAGTTATACTTTATAGATTATTGATTTAGTTACTAATTATATTATTACTACTTTATTAATTATTAAATATAAATTATAGATCATTAACAATACATATGAAATCAATTACCGGTAATTCATTTTTATCAATTTAATTATTTATTAAATTATTAACTATTAAACTTAAATTATTATTTTTTAAATTTAAATTATTAAATCTGAATCATTTACTACGAAATTATTGAATATGAAATATAAATTATGTGGGTGTTGGGAAAGCATAGGAAATACCTATGTTTTCCCCACATAAATAAAAATGGCATCACATTTCCTACCATCTTATTTTTTTAGATTTAAAATGGAAATTAAGGATGCATTCAGAATGTACAACAAATTCCAACTTTTTCCTAATGCTTCGTTTTTCTTTACTTATCTAAACAAAAATTATGCTAGTGTTCGAAAAGCATAAGAAATTCCTACACTTTTGCACATGTGAAATACATTTCTTTATTGTATGAAATAAAAATTATGTGGGCATGAATAAAGAATGTGGGAATACCTACACACCATTAACACCTATTTCGCTAAATGTATCTGATTTAAATTTCATATTTATTTTACTATGAAGGCATCGGAAAGGTATAGGGAATCCCATGCCTTCACAATGCTTTTTTATATTTTTTTTGACAGAGCTAAGGGTAAGCCCCAATTATGTAATTTATAATATATATATATAACTCGATAATCAATATTATTCATGATAAAGTTATTTGATTTCTAATATATACTTTATTATATGTGATATAATTAATTAAGTTATTTATTTAAGGTGTATTAAATAGAAAATCTTTGAGTAATATGTTATGTGAACATGATTACAAAATGATATAATCATGATAAATTTATTACATTGTATAAAAACATATTGTTTTAAATATTCATGGTTAAGATATTTCGAGAAAAGATATCGATACACCCATTGAGATCGGAGTAACGCTCCCCAAATGTTAGACAGTGTATTACTCATGGCTGCTAGGGACATCAAGGGGTTATGTACTGGTAGTTATTGGATGACGTGGAATGACTCATCCGAGAGTTTCTTGTTGGCTAATAACAACTAGGTCAAATAGGAAATCTCAAGTAACGATATTACACAGTTCTCTCGACTTGAGAATACTTTTGAACTTGAATATGAAAACTCTACTTTGATTATAGTTAATCGTGGCAAGACATCCATCGAACGATTATAGTTGGGTCCGATGTTTGAAACATTGGAATAGAAACATATTCAACAAAGAATTCATCTGCCTAATCGTATGATGTTATATCACAGTTAACTGTAGTCAACTCAACTCAAAATTTATGACAAGAATAGTACGATTAATGTAATTATTGAACCAATGACTTTGTTTATGGACTAACCGAGTTGAATGTGGACGGTATTATAATTTTGACCAAAACCAAATTCTATAAGTCCTAAAGTGATATAGTGTTGATGAAGAGAATTAGTGTAAATAATCATTAGTAAAAGGTACCACTTAAATTGTAAAATTGAATTTTACCGATGAGATTTGAAAGGCGATAAATTAAGTCAAACTGTCACACCACTAGATAAGGTGACGTGTGAACATTAGTATTTAACCTTTTTAAATATTAATAGCTTCCTAAATTCACATCTGTGAGTCGCCAACCAAATCTATTTAGTCTTTGAAACACTTCTTGATTTATAAAAATTATAAATTACCTAATATTTATAAAATATTAATTATTATTGTATTTATTGTATGGAGAATGTATAGTAAAATAGAGTTGCCTCAAGAATTGTTAGGGGTGCTATTAGAAATTCATTTGGTGCGTATATAAAAGTTGTATATGTGTGTATCGATATACGATACCAAGAAGAATTTAAATCGATAGATAATATAATTTATTGATGGGTTTGAAGGGCTTTTGGTCAATTTAGGGGCCTTGATATGGTGGCCTAACAAAGGAGAAGAGGAGGTCAAATGTTGACTTGGTATGAGTAAGATATTTCGGCAAAACTGCCCCTATAAAATGGAAACTAATGCTCTAGTTTATGGTTTAATCTTTTCCTCCACTCTCTCTTAGTTATGGCCGCAAGCTCCCCCCCCTCCACTTATCTCCTTGCTCCTTCTAACTCAATTCAATTAATAATTCGGTGCTTGTATACCTATCTCTTGTAAAGAAGGGTGCAGATATGAAAGATCTAAGAGTATGTTTAGATCAACGTGCATTTTTTGGCCTCATTTCTAAGGTATAATTTATTTAATTATTCAATAATATTTTATATCATGTTTATATATATCTATTATAATATTTGAACAAATTTATATGCATAGTTTTTGTCCCCATATTAGGTTTTTTGTAATAAGAGTGATACTTAATTTTAAGCATAGCACTTATTCTGATGTCTCGGGAGATCGATCTAATATCTCCAGAACATAATCTAGAGATCTTATTGCGGTAGCTAATTTTCATATTAGTAAACATTTTCATAATTATATAAATACATAGATATGATAGTTTTAGTCTTTGTAATACATCTTTGTTTCAAATAAAGAATAAAAAAACTATTTTTTTATAATGATATACAAAATACACGCACATGTACGAGGAGCGTTTAACAGCACCTAAAATGTCCTTTGATTTCCACCATAATTTCTAAATTAAAATACCACTTTCTTTCTCTTCCCAGCAGTACTATTATTTAGTTCGGAGCTTATATTGGAAATCAAGGGCATTAGGGTTTGCTGCACTATTCAAAGTGCTGTTGAATGCTCATATATATAAATTTGTGTGTGTGTATCGTTGCTCGTATTTCTCGCAATAGAGAAGTGTGTCATCAAATTTATAATTGCAAGTGGAACATCTTATCTTTCAATCAATCAGTCAGTAATACATCAAATTTAAGGCCCTGTACTTATCTAGCTGACTCTTGTCCAACCAGAATTTGTGCAACTTTGGCATACCGTCCGTCAGAAGAGCGTAACCAGGTAACCGTTGAATTTACACTGTTTGATGTGGAGTTTATATAAACTATGGCTAATGAAATTTGGGCCTTATAGTCCAAACAGCGCAAAGTTGATAGTCGTTCGATCGTAATAATGGCAAATATAGGAACATGAAAAACAAGAAAGATTTCTTTAGTAAAGAACAAGTCGTATAAAGAAATAGGCAGAAAAAAATCACCGTGCATTTTGAAACTTAAAAGATTTTGTTTTACAAAAGCTCACTTTGTATTGTTTATCATATATCTATCTTTTGGTTTCTCTTTCTATGGGATACATATTGTGTAGTTGGTAAGGAGATTATATTCACATGGAGCTTGAATTATGGATGGGATGCAGTTGGCAACTCCCTTTTCCAATCAAGCAATCAGTTGATGATGCATGTCTCTCCATGAAAATGTAAGATAGTTACAGTTGAAAGGGAAGGTTTATCTCAAAAACTCTTACCTCATATGATAATAGCTTGCAATTCAATCCATGCATTCCTACGCATTTAAGGCAGTTTCATCAAATGATCCTTTAGTGATTTTTTCACCCTTTGGATCAATCCGATTTTATTTTAAAAACTAAATTAATAAATACAATAACTCGTTTAAACTTCAACTTTAAATAGTAATATTACTTGAAACTTGGATGCATTAAACTCTTAGGCTATGTTTGATTTACTGTTTTTAGTTTTGAGTTTTCGTCCATACAAAAATACGCACGACGCATGTATATTATGAAAAATGACCATTTTAGAAAACGAATTTAACACACAAAATAGAAAACAACTTTTTTCATTTTTCGTGTTTTGAGAAAAACGGAAGCACGAACAACAATTCATTCTTCAGTCGTTCCTCCATCCACTTCGTGGTTCCGTCCAATCTTCCGTTCATCCCTTCCGACCTCCCTTC
This sequence comes from Allium fistulosum, assembly GCA_030737815.1. Classification (NCBI taxonomy): domain Eukaryota; kingdom Viridiplantae; phylum Streptophyta; class Magnoliopsida; order Asparagales; family Amaryllidaceae; genus Allium; species Allium fistulosum. The sequence continues at coordinate 725,683,104 of CM060901.1, forward strand.
ATTCTTCTTATATTTTGTAATTAATGTTGAAAACTCAAAACATAAAATACAAAATAAACCAAACAACCCTTCATTTCTGCCTAAGAATTGTACATACGACCAAGCACTTTAATTATTTTGCAATAACAGGTGATACATGCATGAGGTTTGGATTTCTTTCCTATTGATATTGCTATTGGGCTGCTAAAGTAGTTGACCCAGTGGGCTGCATGTATAACAGGCCGGGCCATGGTTTTCAAGCACATTTCCATGACAGAACAGTTTTATTGCTTTTTGCACCGATCACATCTCAACAAGTACGTAAGTAGAAACTTAAATATATTGTTACACGTATGGTACTGGTATGAAATTACAAGTTGTACATATTCTAATCAACCAAACTGTTCAGTTTACTGTTGCATGTTTTTGTAAAGATAGGCAATATCAGTATTCCCAAAAAAATCACTGTTGAATTAGACTTAGATTGCGTTCTCGGCAAGCAACGGAGTATCTGAATGGAGCATTTGAACGATAAATGCGTTTATGTGCTGCGAGCGAATAAACTGAGCGGGGAGTATTTAAAATGTGACTTTTATTTAATTGACGTTAATTAATTATTTGTTTTGTTGTGTAATATGCGTTTAATTGAAATGCAATACCAGTACACAAATTGAAATATATTCAGAATAATAAAAATACCTTAAAAATACAACGATACAGTGCATAGAACATACAACAGAACCACAAAATTTAATAAATTCTATTTTGTTGGTATCACCTTGGTTTATCATATACGTTTGGTACTCTTTTGAATGCTGTTTTTCCACCATCGCCGACAACAACCAACTTTTAGCTAAGTTGTCGTTAAGAATAGTGAATAAATCTATATTATATATTGAGTTGCATAACAATTGGTCCATTCTTCTTGTTGACCCTTTCTCATATGAAACAATTGGTAATCAATACCAAGCTATATCAGTATATCAATGTTACCGGTACAATAACGGTAAATTTACCGTTATTAACGGTAAAGAAATGTCAAACCAACGGTCACGGTAACTTTACCTCTCATATTAATTTTGTTTTTCATTATTTTAGTCAATCCTAAACATGGACAATTTTGAAAAAATATCCTACTTAAAAAGATATTTCTAGTTTTATTCATGATAATATCATTTTCTTTCTTTTTTCACTAACGTTATTATTTAATTCGAAGCTTGTGGTGACAATCAATGGCATTTGGGTTGCTGCACTATTTGAGGTGCTACTGAACGTTCATATTTATGTTTATATTAAAAATGAATCAAAATTAATTAAAATTAGCTTTGATGCTCTATATATATATATATATTGTTGCTCGTATTTCTTACAATAAAGAAGTGTGCCGGTCCGTTTAGACAACGATATCTTTCTAGGCTTACGTACCAGAGTGGTCCAGCCCTTTACCCAGCCCAACTCGAGTGGCAACGATCGGTCATGCATCGCTTCCGTTTGGAACATGTCTCATCCGCTTTGCTTTCCACCTACCAGCACGGTCCGACCAGGTCCACTCAAGAAACACCTCGTCCGCTTCGGGCCTTCGGCAAGTTTAACTGACCAGCCTAAAAAATTAATAATAGGAACCAAACACTCTTTTTTATAAAACAAGTGATACGTACATGGATTTAGATTTCTTTTTATAAGGACATGTTTAAATCTACCAACTTGTTCGATTTATATTCAAATTAATGTAAATCCTATAAACTCAGCGATTTGTAAAGATAGGCAGCACAACTTACGGGTCCCAGAAAAGCACTGTTGAATTTGAGTTATTAAAGATCAAATCCTTATCATATACTATTGTAACTTTGATATAATATGCCCCCATTAAAGTTGATATTTTGAACACCTTTACTGTGTTCATATTACGTCCCTCGTTTAGGTGACACTTTTCCGCATACAGCAATAACAAAGAGCTCTGCTAGCAATTTGTGCTTGCCACATTTTTTTGCTACCATTTTCTTTGTTTAAATTTATAATTGCAAGTCAATAATACATCAAATTTAAGGCCCTGTACTTATCCAGCTGACTCTTGTCCAACCAGAATTTGTGCAACTTTGGCATACCGTCGACGTCAGAAGAGCGTAACCAGGTAACCGTTGAATTTACACAATTTGATGCATGCGGTGGAAATTAACCATTCATGTATTTTTATAGAAAAATGCTAAGCACACCATCTCTTCTTTAGAGAAACTGTAGTTGATTTACTATTCGATTGATAGAGAGTGTGGGTCTATCAACCATTAGCTATATGTCATTAATGATTGTCTATCACTTTCCACCAATCAGATGACAAATACAAACACGCTCTCTTTTAGGGGAAAATGTACTCAGCATTTTTTTTATATATATTAGATGTCTCCCAACCTTATACAACTCTTCCTCTTCCTCCTTCCACCTCAATCGATATCTTCCCCATTAATTCGAGCATGTTCATGCTTTTTCTAGCAATGATTTAGGTTTTTATACCTATATTCACGTTTATTTCGATTTTCTTTACTATATATATATATATATATATATGAATTTTATGATTTGTCCCTTACTTTACAGCATGTTTACCGGATCCTTCGAATTTGCCACGTCCAGAGCCGTTGCTGACAGGACTGCAGACCACACGCTAGCTTTCTCCGATATGTGCACGAAAATGATCGATACTCGTGTTGGATGTGTTGGTCCTTGAAATGGCTATGTTGCCTCGCTTTTAACACCCAATAATGCATTAACTTGAATGGATCGTGAGTAAAGAACAAGGGACAGTCTCAAACATCTCCGATCTTCATGGAGCAAACTGCCGCAGATTGAAGACGGTGTGTAGAACGCGGAAAACGATACCGCGATGAAGACGAAGGGTGGTGGAATACCACAACTAAACACTACATAAAATTCAGGCTGCAAATTTCATCAAAGTTACGAGAGATGAACATGATGTACCGCGGTTGCATAGAGACACCATAATGCATATACAACAAAGAGAAATGGCGAAGAAAATAATAGTCGTAATAAAACAGGTAACGATGTACAAAAAACAAAAAAAACTCTCGACTTGCAAATTATAGAACGAATATCGACTAGAAGAAGAACACCGTACGTGGGGATGAGAAAACCACAGAAGAAATGAGTAAAGAAAAATAAAATAAGAAAAATAAAATTATGAATACAACTCAAAGACCTTGCCGCAATCATTGAACGACACCTCAAATCATAGAAAAACCATGCCGTAATTACTAAAGGTCACCCTAATTCATGAAGGAACTGCATCGAAAATGCTGAAGGTGTGATCTGTATTCATGAAAGAACTATTCCACAACTGCAAAGGGTCGATCAAGCCGCAAGTCTACGAAGAGAAAGTTCCGACCCATCCAGGCTAAGCAGCTTCGATCAAAACGTTCAGATACCAATGTTTGAACGGCATAAATCAAAACATTCGTCGCTGTCATTATCTAATGAGTAAACAATGTCTTTTTTCTTAAACAAATAATTTGAGACTAACAATAAATTAAAATCGGTAGTTGGATTTTATCTTCAATCTAGCTGTATCCACCTTTGCTATTTTCCGTTGTATCCACATTATTTCTCAACTGTAGATTTTTTGCACTTTCACCGTTATAGAATTGCTGAACGCTTTAAATGCACATCGTTTAACTTAAATCTAGGCAAGTCAAACGTAAATCTTACATCAGCTAAATAGTGAGTTTCAATTGTTTAAAGTGGATATTTTAGGGAATTTCAAGACCTTTCAGCCAACTTATATTAAATAAAATTAATTAATTTAATAAACAGTTTTTTTAAAATATATTTTAGTATTTTTCGAAGAATATTATAGTTTATTTGTAAAGAGTTAATTATAAGTTATACTTTATAGATTATTGATTTAGTTACTAATTATATTATTACTACTTTATTAATTATTAAATATAAATTATAGATCAATAACTATACATATGAAATCAATTACCGATTCATTTTTATCAATTTAATTATTTATTAAATTATTAACAATTAAACTTAAATTATTATTGTTTCAATTTAAATTATTAAATCTGAATCATTTATTACTAAATTATTGATTATGAAATATAAATTATGTGGGTGTTGGGAAAGCATAGGAAATACCTATGTTTTCCCCACATAAATAAAAATGGCATCACATTTCCTACCATCTTATTTTTTTAGATTTAAAATGGAAATTAAGGATGCATTCAGAATGTACAACAAATTCCAAATTTTTCCTAATGCCTCGTTTTTCTTTACTTATCCAAACAAAAATTATGCTAGTGTTCGAAAAGCATAAGAAATTCCTGCACTTTTGCATATGTGAAATACATTTCTTTATTGTATGAAATAAAAATTATGTGGGCATGAATAAAGCATAGGGAATACCTACACACCATTAACACCTATTTAGCTAAATGTATCTGATTTAACTTTCATATTTATTTTACTATGAAGGCATCAGAAAGGTATAGGGAATCCCACGCCTTCACAATGCATTTTTATATTTCTTTTGACAAAGCTACGGGTAAGCCCCAATTTTGTAATTTATTATATATATATATAACTCGATAATCAATCTTATTCATAATAAAGTTATTTGATTTCTAATATATACTTTATTATATGTGATATAATTAATTAAGTTATTTATTTAAGGTATATTAAATAGAAAACCTTTGAGTAATATGTTATGTGAACATGATTACAAAATGATGTAATCATGATAAATTTATTATATTGTATAATAACATATTGTTTTAAATATTCATGGTTAAGACATTTCGAGAAAAGATATCGATAGACCCATTGAGACCGGAGTAGTAACGCTCCCCAAATGTTAGGCAGTGTATTACTCATGGCTGCTGGGGACACCAAGGAGTTATGTACAGGTAGTTATTGGAAGACGTGGAATTACTCATTCGAGAGTTTCTTGTTGGCTAATAACAACTAGGTCAAATAGGAAATCTCAAGTAACGATATTACACAGTTCTCTCGACTTGAGAATACTTTTGAACTTGAATATGAAAACTCTACTTTGATTATAGTTAAATCGTGGCAAGACATCCATCAAACGATTATAGTTGGTTGCGATGTTTGAAACATTGGAACAGAAACATATTCAACAAAGAATTCATCTGCCTAATCGTATGATGTTATATCACAGTCAACTATAGTCAACTCAACTCAAAATTTATGACAAGAGTAGTACGATTAATATAATTATTGAACCAATGACTTTGTTTATGGACTAACCGAGTTGAATGTGGACGGTATTATAATTTTGACCAAAACCAAATTCTATAAGTCCTAAAGTGATATAGTGTTGATGAAGAGAATTAGTGTAAATAATCGTTACTAAAAGGTACCACTTAAATTATAAAATTTAATTTTTACCGATGAGATTTGAAAGCGATAAATTAAGTCAAACTGTCACACCATTAGATAAGGTGACGTGTGAACATTAGTATTTAAATTGTTTAAATATAAATAGCTTCCTAAATTCACACCTGTGAGTCGCCAACCAAATCTATTTAGTCTTTGAAACACTTCTTGATTTATAAAAATTATAAATGACCTAATATTTATAAAATATTAATTATTATTGTATTTATTGTATGGAGCATGTATAGTAAAATAGAGTTGCCTCAAGAATTATTAGGGGTGCTATTAGAAATTCATTTGGTGCGTATATAAAAGTTGTATATGTGTATATCGATATACGATACCAATAAGAATTTAAATCGATAATTGATATAATTTACTGATGGGTTTGAAGGGTTTTTGGTCAATTTAGGGGCCTTGATATGGCTGGCCTAATAAAGGAGAAGAGGGAGTCAAATGTTGACTTGGTATGAGTAAATTTTGGAGTAAGATATTTCGGCAAAACTGTCCCTATAAAATGGAAACTAATGCTCTAGGATCTGGTTTAATCTTTTGCTCCACTCTCTCTTAGTTATGGCCGCAAGCTCCCCCTCCCTTCCCACTTATCTCCATGCTCCTTCTAACTCAATTCAATTAAATATAATTAATTCGGTGCTTGTATACCTATTTCTTGTAAAGAAGGGTGCAGATATGAAAGATCTAAGAGTCTGTTTAGATCAACGTGCATTTTTTGGCCTCATTTCTAACTCACAATTTATTTAATTATTCAATAATATTTTATATCATGTTTATATAGATCTATTATAATATTTGAACAAATTTATATGCATTGTTGTTGTCCCCATATTAGGTTTTTTTGTAATAAGAGCGATACTTAATTTTAAGCAGAGCACTTATTCTGATGTCTCGGGGGATCGATCTAATATCTCTAGAACATAATCTAGAGATCCTACCACTGGAGCTAATTTTCATATTAGTAAACATTTTCATAATTATATACATACATAAATCTGATAGTTTCATTGTCTTTGTAATACATCTTTGTTTCAAATAAAGAATAAAAAAACTAATTTTTTTATAATGATATACAAAATACACACACATAGATACGAGGAGCGTTCAACAACACGTAAAACGTCCTTTGATTTCCACCACAAATTCTGAATTAAATAATACCACTTTCTTTCTCTTCCCGCCGGCGGTACTATTATTTAGTTCAGAGCTTATGGTGGAAATCGGGGGCATTAGGGTTTGCTGCATTATTCAAAGTGCTGTTGAATGCTCATATGTATAAATTTGTATGTGTGTATTGTTGCTTGTATTTCTCGCAATAGAGAAGTGTGTCGACCCGTTTAGACAACTATATCTTTCTTGGTCGACGTACCATAGTGGTCCAACCCTATACTCAGCCCAAACTTCCTATACTCAGCCCAAACTTGAGTGGCTACGATCGGCCCATGCATCGCTTCCATCCTGAGCATGGCTTGTCCGCTTTGTTATCCACCTATCGGCCTGGCCCAACCAGGTCCATTCAAGAAACAACTCGTCCGCTTCAGCAAGGTTAACGGAACAGCCTAAAAAATTAATAATACGAACCAAACACTCTTTTTTATATAACTAGCGATACGTAAACGGATTTAGATTTCTTTTGATCCAATTTATTCTTTCCATTAGTATTGCTTTTGGGTAGTTTTTTGCATTTGGACATAGTGGGCTACATGTATAACAGGCCCGACCATCGTGTCCAATAAAATTTCTAACGATGAACAGTTTATTTTATTTGAACTGATCATATCTCAACTTGCACGTAAATATAACTTAATTTTATTATTACATGCATGGTACTGGTACGATTTTATAAGTAGGACATATTTAAATCAACCAACTTGTTCAATTTATATTCGCGTTAATGTCATCCAATTAACCAAGTGACTTGTAAAGATAGGCAACACAACTTGCTGGTCCCAGAAAAGCACTGTTGAATTTGAGTTATTAAAGATAGGGCTGTCAATGAATACCCGAAAAATCCGAAATCCGTCCGTATCCGTATCCGAAATATGAAAAATTATCCGATATCCGAAAAACAGATACAGATATGGCCATCCGTATCCGATAATTATCCGTTTGGTTTTTATCAAGATTATAGCTATTTTTTATGTATTTTAGTACATAAAATGATTGTCGTTTACTATTATATCCCGGTAAAAAATTTAATATGTATGTAAAAAATCAATTTTTACCGTTTAAAATTATTTTTCTTAATGTATTTATTATTTCTATATATTTAGTACAAAAACAAATTTATGATAAATCAAAATTTTCTATTTATTTGTTTAGATTTATCAGTTGTAAACTGATCGAAGAATATCCGATAAATATCCGATATCCGTCCGCATCCGCGGATACGGATATCCGATATCCGAAAATGATTTCGGATACGGATACGGATATAGCACTATCCGTATCCGAAAGTATCCGTTTACAGGCCTAATTAAAGATGATATGCCCCCACCAAACTCGATATTTTGAACGCCTTTATTGTGTTCATATATGTCCCTCTTTTAAGTTACACTTTTCCGCATACAGCAATAACAAAGAGCTCTGCTAGCAATTTGTGCTTGCCACATTTTTTGACTACCACTTTCTTTGTTTAATTTTTATAATTGCAAGTGGAACCCCCTGTATTTCAATCAATCAGCCAATAATACATCAAATTTAAGGCCCTGTGCTTATCCAGCCGACTCTTGTCCAACTAGAATTTGTGCAACTTTGGCATACCATCGAAGTCAGTAGCGGGTAACTAGGTGATCGTTGAATTTACACCGTTTGAAGCATGCAGTAGAAATTAACACTTCATGTTCCTTTATAGAAAAATGCTAAACACACTATCTCTCCTTCGGAGAAACTGTAGTCGACTTACCATTCGATTGATGGAGAGTGTGGGTCTATCAACCATTAGCTATATGTCATTAATGGTTCTCTACCACTTTCCACCAATCAGATGACAAATACAAACACTCTCTTTTTGGGAAAAATGCGTTAGGCATTTCTCATATATATATATATATATATATATATATTAGATGTCTCCCAACCTTACACAACTCTTCCTCTTCCTCCTTCAACCTCAATCGATATCTTCCCCATTAATTCGAGCATATTCATGCATTTTCTAGCAACGCTTTAGGTTTTTATACATATATTCACGTTTATTTTGATTTTCTTTACTATATATATGCGTGTTCAATGACATCCCTATAGCCCTTTGATTTCCAACACACGTTATGATTTAAATAATAGTATGATGTGGAAGACAGAAAGTAAAATTATTTAATTTGAAATATGTTGCGAAAATCAAAGCTAGAGTGGTGCTGCACAATAGGGGTGCCACTAAACTATATATATATATATGAATTTTATGATTTGTCCTTTACTTCACAGCATGTTTACCGGATCCTTCAAATTTGCCACGTGCAGAGCCATTGCTGACTGGACCGTAGACCACATGCTAGCTTTCTCCGATATGTGCGCGAAATTGATCAATACTCGTGTTGGAAATGCCGGTCCTTGGAACAGTCAGGTTGCACTCGCTTTTAACACCCAACAAGGAATTAACTTGTATGGATCGCAAGTAAAGAACAAAGGACAACCTCAAGCATCTCTAATCTCCATGGAGCAAAGTATTTCAAATTGAAGATGGTGTCTAGAACGTAAAAAACGATACCATGATGGAGACGAAGAGTGGTGGAATACCACTACCAAGCACTACATAAAATTCAGACTGCACTCTCCACTAAAGTTCCAAGAGATGAACACGTTGTACGCGGTTGCATAAGGATACCACAACGCAAATACAACATCTCTTCATCTCCTCCAGCAAATTTCAACACTCGATTGTGCACCGACCTTACCAATTGGTTGGAGACAGGACTGGGTATTATAAGCACACACGCTGTACCATAGAGACGGTCCACTAAGGGTACTTCATCTTCTAAGCCTAGATAATCCAGAACAAGGCTCACTGCTCTAGTACACAACATCGAGTTCTAGTAGATTGTTGATTGGTGTATGGCGTTGAGGGAACGTTGAGGGAACCAGGTGACATTTATAAAAGTTGGAAAATTTTCACCAATCAAGAGAAGGATTACGCATTTGTCCTTTAATATGGCCAGTGATATGGATATTAGGGAATTATTGAATTTTTAGTGGAAAATTTGCACTTCTGCCTTAACCATTAGTAGTTTATTTTTTTATGTACTTATTTTAAGTGTATTAGTTTTTGATTTAAAAAATGTAGTGTGTTAGTTTATAATTTATTGTCAATTATTAAAAAGTATTCTACAATATTTAAAATAAATAAAAACCACACATAAATAAAAAATATTCCTTTTTCAACTTACCCCTTTGTAACACAACAACAGAATTCCCTATAGAAAAGTCAATCCTTTCAAAATATCCCTTTTAGAATGTCCCTTTTGGTAAATAAAAAAACGCATCCACAATTATTATGGTGTTAACTGGTGACTGCTTTATCCTTAATTTGAGTACTAAAATTCAAATTTGAATTTGAATCGGAATATTCAAAGTTGAGGATTTAATTTAAAACTACAAAATATGGACATCAATTTTCAAATCTGAAAATCTGAAATTACAAGATTTGAATTTTAAAATTTTATACTTTTTGATATAAACTTTAGGAAATATAATTTGTTTTCATGTAAACCTGCGATTAACTGTTGATTTTGAAATTTTTTTATTCAAAGTAATTTTAAGGGTATAGTTAAAACATGTCTCTAAGGAGGCTTTTCCATATTAAACTTGAAAATAAAGGGAATATCTATATTCACAATTCATAGTTCTTTCAAAACTTCTTCCATATCAATATCACTTCTTCATCTCTTCGAAAAGGTCATAAAAACAGAGTAGAAGTTCAAAAACTTGGTCTACTGTTGCTACGTCAACTTTCTATGATGCACTGTGGATGTATATACTACCGCTAAAACCAACAATAAAGGAGTGCATAAAAAATCGGCAATATCACTCAATAAAGCTTTGCACGAGTATCCTGGAAAACTAGATGTGAACGACGAGCATATCCAACACAAATACGAAGCATTAGAAAATAGTGGATGGTCTGACAAAGTTTGTGCAATAAAATTGGTACAAGATGAGATTTTTTAGAGGAAACCGTATCTAATACCAAGGAATGGTTGGCTAATCATGTCCAAGAGTTTGAGACTCTTATTTTGAAGTATAGAAGAGTGCAAGTAGCCACTACAAAAACGGCTGGTTATAGCGGCAGCCTTTTGCGTCGGCTAACGTCGGCTAAAAAACATGGTCGGCGCCAGCCGTCGCATTGTCTGTATATACAGACAGCAACCCACGAACGAAATATTTCACTCTTTCCCCCCAAAACTGCCGCCTCTTTCTCCATCTCCCCCAACCGTCGCGCCCCCTATCTGCCGCCTCCTGCCATCGTTTGCTGCCACCAACGCCGTCGCTCATTCTTGTATCTCCTCCCCCAATTTCAGCTTATAATTTAGATATGATTATAAAAATCTAATTTTGAAAATTTGTGGATTATAGATTTGAATTTGTTGATTATTTGGTATGAGTTGATAATAGTGTGTTCTAAGTTGATTTGAGGATGTAATTAAAACCCTAATTAGAAAATTAGTTGAATATGGATTTGTAATTGATGATTATTGCGTATTAGTTATGTTAATAGTGTATTAGTTGATTTGCAGATATTAACTAGTGGTTTGATTGTTTAATTTGGAACTAAAAATTAGGGTTGATTTAAAATCCAATAATTAGTTGATTTGGAGATATTAATTAGTGGTTTGATTGTTTAATTTGGAACTAAAAATTAGGGTTGATTTAAAATCCAATAATTAGTGTGTAATCGTTGATTAATATGCTTATTGATAAGTGTACATGGAATGTTTTTGTTATAGTTTAGAACAATGTTTGATAAGTTTGTGTTAATTATAAGTGTTAGTAGTTAGTATAAAATTAATTTAATTTAATTTATTATAAGTGTCAGCTTATAATTTTAGTTTATAAAATAGTTAAGTTAAAAATTTAAATTGTTAATTGAATTTTAAAATAAGTTTTAAATTTTCAAATTTATTAAATAAAATATTTAAATAGTTGAATGAACTATTAAATTTTGAAAGGAGCATAACAATAACAAATATTCTACTGAAATCGATTTTTTAAAAAATTAAGAAATGAATATAACAACAACAAATATTCTACTGAAATTGATTTTGTAAAAAATAAGAAATGAATATAACAAGAACAAATATTCTTCTAAAATCGATTTTATAAAAAATTAATATAAGGACATTAAATATTCTACTGAAATCGATTTTGTAACAAAATTAAGAAATGAATATAACAACAACAAATATTGTACTGAAATATATTTTGTTTAAAATTAAGAAGTTAATATAACAATAAATATTCTACTAAAATCGATTTTATAAAAAAATTAAGAAATGAATATAAGAACAGCAAATATTCTACTAAAATGGATTTTGAAAAAAAAATAGGAAATGAGTATTACAACAACAAATGTTGCACTGAAATAGATTTTTTGAAAAGTTAATAAATGAATATAACAACAACAAATATTCTACTAAAATCAATTTTCTAAAAAACTAAGGAATGAATATAAAAACAAATAAGCGTTAGAAATACAACAACAACAATACATCCATTGGATGCAAAGTTATGCGTATAAGAGAAGTGAAGTGAAGTGCTATCGAAATTAGATAGAAGTGTAGTATGTGAAGCCTTTAGTCCTAAATGACTTTACTTTATTCTAGAAAATACAACAACAATATATCATTTGAGTGCAAGTTATGTGTAATGCCCTTGAATTTTAATTAACATTATTCGGGATATTTAATTGGATAAATTAAACAGAATAATGTGAATAATTAGGGAGATGAGATTAATAACTCCAATGGCTGTGTCTTAATGAATGAACTAAAATAAGATTAACTAGGAGGAATTTTCTAAGGGGTAAACTTGAAAATGGGGCTACATTTCTTAGTATAAATCTCTTCCTTCACTTTAATCAATTTCCACTCTCTCATTCATAATTCATCACCTATATTTTGACCGGCCATTAAAAGCTCCAGAAATAGCAATAAATTGAAGATAAAGCTAAGGAATTAAAGCTAGGAAATTATCTCATTCTCCAATCAATTAATCAAGGTGAATAATCATGTTTATCGTCTTATTTTTCCGTGTTTGGATCAGTTATGGGTTATACACGATTCATTTTTGTGATTTTGGTTAGGATATAACCATTTAAACCTTTGTTTGGATAAGACATAGGTGTTTTAAATGTTAATGGGCTAATTAGCACGTTTTTATTCGGTTTTGGTTAAATTCCGAGTTGTTTTTATCTTCATATGCTTTGAAATTTTAATATGTTGAAGTATATGATTTATCAGATTTTTGGTGACTTTTGGGAATTTTCCTTAGTGATTTACTAAGGTAATTAAATTATTTAAGCCTAAGAGCTAAACTGCAAAATTGCCTCCGAATTAGTCAATTCGGAGGGAAGGCTGCAATTCGAAAGTTTAATTGGGGAAGAAGAATAGTGTTTTAAGAAAAATGTTAACTTTTGTATACTTTTTTCTATTTGGAAGTACATGAGAAGGCTCCTCGGCCAATCAAAATTAGACAAGCAAGATAAAACATCACTTCTATAGGCCCAGTTCTGCCTTTGACTCTAACAAGCCTGCTTTTACCCTTTCGATGAAGTTAAAAGGTACCTTTCATCCAAGATGGAAGGCAAACAATTACCCTCCGTCTAAGTCGAAAGGCGGGCATGGTGTCGAGGGGAAGAGGGGCGAAGGGATGGGGAGGCTACTTCCTTTGCTTTAGAATAGAAACATAATTGCTTTCGAATAAGTTGAAGGGGGATCCTTCGACTCTATAATTTTATAAAAGACTAAATTTTTTATATATTCAAGAAGGGGTTTCGAAGGGGATCTTCGAAAGTTTAAACCTTCAAGAAAATTGTTTTAAAATGTTTTCTAAAAAGGTTTTTTAATCCTTTCGACTAAGTCGAAGGGATGCCTTCGACAAAGCCGAAGGGAAAGAAGGGGAAGAAGAAGGGGTTACTTCTGAACCTTCCATTGTTTTTAAAGTAAAAGTTTTAACACCTTTCGACAAAGTCGAAGGGTAAACCTTCCGACAAGGTCGGAAGTATACTTTCGAAGGGTTGGTTCCAACACCAACACCAACACCTCATTGTTTTTGAATGGTTTTGAAAGGTTTGATTTCATAAGGTTTTGATTTCGAAAGGTTTTGAAGGGGTTACCATCAATGATTGCAAAAGGTTTTGATTTTCATTGGTTTCGAAAGGTTTATAAATTGTTTATAAGGGGGGATACCCTAGGCTTTTGACATGGCCAAAAGGTAGAACCTTTCGACTAGGTCGAAAAGAAACCTTTCGACAAGGTCGAAAGGTACGATTTTGTGATGCTTTCAAAAGAAAGGTTTCCAAAGGGGCTAACTTTGGATGTTTATTTGCTTTCGAATGGGACTTCATTCGAAGGGTTTTAAAGGGCTGTTTTTAGCCATTTTTCTTAAGTAAAACTTTGCTAAGTCGAAGGGTTTTAAAGTGCTGTTTTTAGCCATTTTTCTTGAGTAAAACTTTGCTAACTCGAAGGGGTTACTTCGAAGGGTTATAGCATAAACTACTTATCTTTGTTTGAATATGTAAGGGGGATCCTTATATAAAATGTATGTTAATAAACATTAGGGACACCGGGGTGGATTTAATGTTTTCGATACATAGTTTGGGGTTACAAACAGAAATATGCTTTCGAAAATATACATTGGCGCTATCAATGTGTTTTTATTTAATTTAACCTAATTGGGGCTACAAATGGGAATAGGTTAAACATGTGGTATACCTGGGGAAAATAAGTAATCATGAGGATCATGAATTTTTATAAATAATCATGGGGATCATGATTTTTTAATTGGCCAAGTGATGAGATCTTGGTTAACCTAGGAAAACCATGAAATGTGCGGTGGATAGCCCACATCAAATTTCTAAAGTTAAGAACGTTTTGCCAAAGGTGGTTAGCATCGGGATTTGGCACCCAAGGGTTCATAGTCATCCTAAGAAAACTATGGAGTGTGCGTTGGATAGCTCACACCATCTTCTGTGAAACAGTGTACAATGGATAATCTGCATTCATTTTAAATGGATTTGGGATGGATAGTCCTATCAAATTATGATGGATTGTCATTTTGAGGATTTTAGAAAGGAACTCTAATAAATTGATTTTAGATGGGAAATCTAATAAATTGCTTTTGAATGGGATATCCAATACATATAATTTATGGCTTTATTTCATATTATGTTAAGACTAATCATTTTGGGTGTAGGAGCATAGTAAATGATTTGCATGCTTTGTTTTGGATACTAATGAGGGGAAAACACGTTCTGCTATGCGGCGTGGTCTCACTAGATATCTATTTATGATAAGAGATGATAGGGGATTATTCATATCAGACTTATTGTCTGACTCGAAGTTTGTGTTTCTCCACAAACTCTCAGGTGCTGAAAAATTAATTTGAGTAGTTTGAGAGTGGGAGACTTTCAGGTTTTTGGTAGAATAAGCTTCCAGAGACGTGTAGGAGGCAGTGTTAGCTATATATGAGGTATTTTGTGTTTTCCGCTATGATGTACTAAGAACTGTAAAGTTCATATTATTAGTTCTCTGATCATCATAAGGGGACATCTTCATATGTCGATCTTATCGTATTTTGTACATGTATATGTGATCCGAATGTGGTTAACGTCTCGGATTATGTAATTAAATCTTAAATTGTAGTTTGCATGAAATGAGAAATTCTGTTTATTGGAAGTTTAAATTTTTCCATATTCATGTGTTCTTGTGTATCAATATTAACTACGACGCATTCGGTCGCCATGAAATAACAACTACGGATGAATGCAGCATCAGTAGCGGTTAGTTTTGGGCCTTAGAAGGTGGGATGTTACATTATGTGTAGAAGAGAAGTGACGGATCACTGGAACCAGAGGATGGGGATGTATTTGCAAATCATTGGAACCAGAGGATGAGGAAAAATAATAGGGACACCCTCTCCAAAGCAAAGAACGCGAGAAAGAAACCGTCGTGGATGAGCTTCGATGTTTGGGTCGAATTTCTCCAGCGGTGGGAAACCCCCGAAATGAAAGTAAGTTATCTAATTTCATATTGTTATTATAATTTTTTAAATTTCGTATATTAGTGGCATTAAATTAGTTAAACATGTCTTTAAATTTATAGGAACTATCAGCACGAAACCGTGCAAACAGGAATAAAAATCCTACTTTGCACCGTGGTGGATCTAAATCCTTTCAGCAACATCGTGCAAAGTTGGTAAGTTTAGCAATTGCGTTTATAAACAGATGTAACATTATTTAATCATATTTGTAACATTGTTCGTTAACATTGTTCGTTAATCATATTTGTAACATTATTTAATCATATTTGTAATAGCGTAGGAATTTAAATCGTGAGCCTACAATGGTTGTGGTCTTCACAATGACGCACACCGTCGAGCAGAAAGACGAGGAAGGCCATGTTTTATATATTTGGACAGATGATAAATCTCAATCAATATTGGTAAGCATGCTTAAATTTGTTTTACTTCAAACTTTAAAACTTCTAAATTAAATTTTTATTTTGGAAAATTTTTGTTCATGATCGTAGGAAAGATATGACACAGAGCATGCTTGAGTGGCACAATCCACTGGCCGTCAGTTGACCTTAGAGGAGTCAAACAGTATATAGGATGCTTTGGTTGACCCTCCTTCGCGAAATAGGCGTTACAGTTTCGGAAATTAGGAGGTAAAATGCTTTATTAACTAATATATAAGCAATATTTAATATTGAGCATAAATTATAACCCGTTATCAATAATTTACAGGCGATGATGATCCAGTCATCCTACAGGAGATCCCAGGCTGAAGAGGAGATAGCTCAATTAAAACAACAGCTGGCAGAGATTAATGATTGGTGAAAGAGTGGGGCATTGGCGCAGTAGCTAGATGAGCATATTGTGGCATACTTAGATGAGCATGGGAGAATGCCGAGGGATGACAACAATGATGGGGATGATGAGTGGGTATGGCTGTGTTCCTGATGGATTTTGATCATTTTGTTTTGTACATATGTGACACATGTTACATTTATGGATTTGATAATTGGGTTGTTTGATGGATTAGTGGATGTTTTGTTTGATGTACATGAGTTGGTTGGGATTTTTTGTTTGATGTACATGTTTGTAGGTATGGTTTTGTAGTTTGATGAGATATTGGTGTTGGTTGATGAAATGGTTGTGTAAATATTGATATTTGCATTATATATTTGATTATGTGTGATATGTATGAGATTATACGATTCTAGCATTGGTAGTAGTTGTGAAATTGAGTATATATGTGTTGTAAATGAGGTGGATGGAGATTTATGCATTTGGATGGCCTAAGGAGGAGTTTGGTGCAGAAAATTGGTTTCAGAATAGCGACGGCTAGCGACGCCGTAATGGTTCCAGGTTAGCGACGGCTGGCGACGACTGATTGGTCCCAGGTTAATGATGGCTGGTGTCGGTTTGCGGTAGCCCTTCAACTTCTAGGATATTGCCATGTATCCACTTAGCCGTCACTAAGCGTCGCTATTATGGCGACGGAGCCGTCGCTTTCTCTATTGGTGACAGGGTAAATAGCGACGACTTTTTGCTACGGCCACCGATGCCATTTTGCCGTCGCTATTTACTGTTGTTCTTGTAGTGAGCGAATGTAGAATTCTGGCAAATAATTTTTCAAGGTTCACATGCTACTGGATTCGCTGCATACTCGCCCACAACTACCGCAAATGAAGAAACAAATCTATTTCTCACCCCAACAACACCCCATATTCCCATGTTATCTAATAATCCGTCGATCAAGTATGAGCATTTGATATAATGTACAATAATCTAGAAGATATTCATGTATAACATTCCAATTTTTTTTTCACCCATGTCTCCTACACCGGTGGTGGATCTCGGTTTATCTTCAAGAACCAAAAATCATACTAGAGGAGGTAGAAGATCAATATGAGACCTAAGAATAGATAAATAAAATTATTGATGTGATACAAGAACGCCTAATGAAAAAACTCATTCAAAAATGGTAAGCCCAAATCCAACGACCAATACAAACATTGTAGATTCTACCAAACCGTCTTCATTATATATTTGTTTTACTGATTGTGTGAAGACTATTGAACAAATTGACTTTGGTGAAGCAATAACAATCCTGATAGGAGAAAAGGGAATTATTCACTTTTTTTTACGATAAAACTACACAAGCTAGTTGAAAATTGAAATAGAACACATGAAGCAGAGTATTCAGTATCAACAATATGTGATCAACAAATATGCCCCTAACTTATAGAATTTGTAATTTTTTCGTGTATTCATGTTATTTTTGTTGTATTTTTTGATTCCGGTGTACCAATTTCTTTTTGAATGTATCTATTTTTAAATTTCATAATTTTCGCATTAGTTTATAATTTAATATTGATTAGTTATATTTAATTCAAATATAATTAGAATAATTTAAAACAAGCAAATAATCGTGTGGCTTTTTTGGTGTTTCGTTCAGAGTACAAACACGCATTCACTTTTGTAAAACTTTCTCCGTTCATGCCCCGTTTATAATAGCCCATTCGTGAGTCCCATTTCTTTAACAAAGAACGTATCCTTGTTTTTTAGTCATGTTTTTTTTTAAATAATCAATTGTGTATTTTGAAATTTAAAGAGTGTTTTAGAAAGATTTATATTATTTGATCATGTATCGGTTTTCCCTTTCAACATGTTACATGTTATTCGGTTAGTATAGAGATTATTTTCACATGGACCTTGAATTTATGGATGGGATGAGAATTTATCTCAAGAACTCTTACCTTGTCTAACAGCTTGCAATTCAATGCATACATGTCTACACATATAAGGGTATTCCAACAAATGATCCTTTAGTGATTTCTTTCCCCCCAAGGTCAATCTGATTTTATTTGTAGACTAATACGTAAAATAATCCATTCAAACTTGAATTTGAAACAGAAATGTTGCTGTACACTTAGAAGCACTAAACTATTGAGTATTGACTTCTCCCTAAGAATTAACCGTACGACCAATTTTTATTATTATTTTATAATAACAAGTGACTAGTGTGTAACATGTTCATTGCATACGGTAATATTATGAAATATGGTATTTATACTTTTAATGTTAAATAAGAACTTTGTTATGAATGTATGATAAATTCGGTGAAATAAATGAACTATAAATTGAAAATTGTTATTATTATTTATGTGTAGTTTATGTTGGGTAGTTATTATGTGTGTGTGTGTGAAATAAAATAATTTTATCATTTTAGTGAATATGAATATAGCATACATGTTGAAACTGATGTACATCAGTGATTTGTTAGATGAATTAATTAATAAATACTATTTAACGGAATTTTTTTAAATAAGTTAAATTTAAAATATGTAATTAGTTTAAACATATGGACTTAAAGGTGTGGATAATATGATGAATTAAGAAGTATTTTAAAAAAATTGTATAAATTTGAAGTGGAGCTACTGAAGTTAAAAACAGAATTTTGCAATATAATGTATCATAAATTCTTGATATAAATGAATTATAACTAATTTACGGCTTATCTTTATTATTAATGTTTATGTGCATAATTTATGTTATGTGATTTATATATCTTTATGGTTGAATGGAAAGAAAATAGTTTTATCACATTTCTTAATATGAATACACAGACATAATATATATGTGTGTGTGTGTTAAAATTATCGTATATTTTTAAGTTTATTAAAAGAATAGACATATTATTTAAATAATTTAAAGTTGAGATTTCGTAGGTAAGTTCGTTATATATATTTAAATATAAAATATCACGAAAATTGAAAAGGCTTGGTAAATATTTGTAGAAATGTTAAAATGTAGATATTTGAAGCTAAAAACAGAATTTTTCAATGCAGTATGATAAATTTATTGAGATAAATAAATAATATAAATTGGCTAATATTGTATATGTATATTATTTATTTTATGTGGCTTGTGTATCCTTGTATTTGAATGAAAAACTAGTTTTATCACCTGTGTTGGTATGAATATGGTATACATATTAAATCCGTTATATTTTAGCATTTAACGTATGAATTAACAAATATCTATTTATTGAATTTATTGAAATAATTTAAATTCAACATCAAATGATTAATATGAATAAATATTGATTTAAACATACAATGTTAGGTGAAATTGAATGTTTTGTAAATAATTGTATAAAGTTCAAATTATAAAAGCTTTACGTTATGAATGAATTAAATTGTAAACTTGTCATTATTGTTCATGTATATAATTTATGTAAACTTTTCATATTAAATGGTAAGTATATTGATATAAATGAATTAAATTGTAAACCTGTCATTATTGTTTATGTACATAATTTATGTTATGTGATCGATATACTTATATATTTGAATGAATTTTTTATCGTTATTGTTAATATGAATATGGTTCATACTAATCTGATTGGTTGGACAATTCGATGAATAATAGTTTATTGAAATGATTTAAATAGCTTTAAGATTACGTAATTAATTATAATATATGGTCCTAAATGTAAAATACTATAAAGGAATCGGGAGGAGATTTGTAAATGAATATAGAAATTTTAAAATGCAAGTACTTGGAGTAATAAACTTAATTTTGTAATGCACTTAATGAAAAATTTATTGAGATAGATGAGTTGTAAATTTAATTTTTTATTATTGTTTATGTATGCATGTACGTGAATTATGCGTCTTTCATTGTAATGCACATTTACACAAGATTATAGATGAAAATCAATGTCAATAGATGTTAAAAGGTTAATTAAATTATGTGATTTGATTTAATTAGATGAAATAATATAAGTAAGGATTAACCATGAGATGGTCAAATTCTATTAATTTGATATACCATTGATATCGAGTTGAATCAAATATAAAAAAATAGATTGAATTGATAAATGGTTTTAATTTGATTTAACGCGTTTTATTACATTGAAATGAAAGAATATCAACATGGAGATACAAGAAATATCTTGTTTTAAATTAAATAAATAAATCATCTTCACAAGTTCTATTCTGATAAAATTACTTTAGGATAAATGATAATTATCGTGTGATGTATGTGTATCATTGTAACGACCCGCACTTCCATATAGTTTAGGTTGACAATAAACCACACATGTCCAACCCAAATTGAATGAAAAGGCGGATGGTTAAGGGTGAAAAGAAAAAAAAGATAGAACCGACTCTCACACGAGTGGAATAATATATATTATTTCAATAATCTTTACAGTGGAAAAGTTTTCAAATACATATATCAGAATCTATCCTAAGCTCAACCTGGACAGTTATAAATACCTGTCCTTACAAATGCTGAAAAACAACAAACACAGTGGAAAGGTAAACTATGTCCATACATTGATGAAGATCTCCAGCTCTCCTTTGGAAACTCCAAGCGTCTTCAGGTAATCTTGAAACTACTCGAATCTGACCCAAGTATTAAAGTACCTGATCGGGCTTGGAAAACCAGTGTGAGACACGAATTATAAATATATATATCTGACAGTGTCATAGATCGACTTTGACGTCAAACAAAACCATTGGAAAGAAGAGT
Source organism: Allium fistulosum (assembly GCA_030737815.1). NCBI lineage: Eukaryota > Viridiplantae > Streptophyta > Magnoliopsida > Asparagales > Amaryllidaceae > Allium > Allium fistulosum. Next base: position 725,704,275 of record CM060901.1, read on the forward strand.
ATCTCATAAAACCACGCCTCACATAAACACAGACGAGTTTTTACCATATGATAACTAAAACATTTTTATCAAATCATTTGATATTATTTCTAATGACATTTCTTGGAAAATCCTTTCAAATAACATATTAAAATAGCCGGAATTGTTACATTTGCTAAATTCAACGGCATATTTAAGCATACAATCAAGTTCATTAAAGGCATGTATTGGATAGTGGATTCCAACAGTGACAAGGTAGTGGACTACCTTCTGTATAGTACATCTCTAGAGGAATATACCAAGGCACAACCCTGCTGCCCTCTACGAACACAGAATAGACCTACCTTTACCATAAATAGTACTGAATATGTCATCACCTCGATCGTTCTCGACTTATCCGTGGCCACAACATACACAACAAACCCGATATATAGAGAGAAATCTAAAAAGGTGATGATCATCTCCTAATGGGTGCGACCCATATAGCCTTGCTGGATCTACCATGTTTTTTCCATTACCGATGTGTGAGGCTTGAGGTAACGTTTTGCCTTTCTTGAAACATGAAATCCCACTTCAAATGCCACATTGCCATTTCCGATGACACGCTAATTGATAATCAACCTAGTATAGTTGCATAGCACAAATCATAGATAAATTTAAGATAATTTAAATAAGATGGAAGCAGTATTCTTGCTTTCATGCTATCCGACTCTAAGTGCTTTTTTAATCGATGAAAACGATCCATTTCTTCGCACCGAAGCTTATAGAACTTGCCCCCGGACCTCAGTGTTGAACGACCATCACCTCTACTCAATCTGTTGGTGCCTATACCTCCTCCACTCACCATAGTGCTCGTGAGCTCCTTCCCCATCACCATTGCTCATGTCCTAGCCCCCTTTCCCCTCCATAGAACCCACGACCTAAGATTATTAAAAGAAGAGAAGAGAAGAAGAAGTGAAGAAGGAGAAAAGAAATGAATTGGTTTGTCAAAAATGAAGGGTGTATGGATGGGTATTTATAAGAGTAGAAAGCACAAAATAAATGTATAAAGACCAAAATACTCCTCCCACATCATGAAACATTTCACCTCACCCATATGCCTCCTTTTCCATCCATCATTTCGACCCACTCCCCCTCCATGTGCCTTGTCTACTTATGGCATGGTGATGTGTAGTTTGCTTTTTCAAAAGTAAACCCCTTTTGTCTTTTCCTTACTAATTTTACCATAAAATTTCCTAATGATACTTTAGTTCAATTATTCTAATGCGCTGAATACATTACTATTTGTCAAATGTGTATATGTACAAATGTGTGCCACAACGTTGCAACAACTTTCGTTCGATACAAAGTTGAACATTCAAAAGCTGAATCCCAATCACATTTTCGGTTTTTAATTAAACTATTTATGTATATAAATAAAACTTGGAAATTAATTTTTTATCTTCTCTAAATAATTAAAACAAGATTATTTATGATATAAAACCATATTAAATAATATTAAAATCCATTTATAAATATATGACGTCGATCTGCTAGAATGCGATGAAGTTTATATATCTTTATAAAATAAGTTTATATATTTATAAAACCATTATAAATCGCCTATTATCATTATATAATAATTAAATTTAATTATTCATCATTTATAACAGTTATCTGAATATTTAAAATTAATTAAATATTCTAATTCAAAGTGATAAAATTACGAGTCCTTACATTCTTCCCCCTTTAAAAGAATTTCGTCCCCGAAATTTCACCATAACCCAAAACCCAAAAGAGCTTACCCAAATATTACCTTTAAACTTAATTCCATTATACACTGATCATTCGTAATATCAGATTTGATCTTCTACTCAAATACACAACTTTATTTCTAAACTATTATAGATTCCTCGATCCTCTAGTGCGGACTTTGAATGCACTTCTTGATCAGAAACCCTTGCTTCCCTTACATAGCTCTCAACTATAATAGAAAATGCAAGAATCCAACCACAAATCCTCATCAATGTTCATCGTCAAAAATCAAGTGATAAATCCTTTTGCGGACTGGTGTAAACACCTCAAAGTTTTGTACTCGAATCTTAGATCAAAATCTTGCGATAAAATGATCCGCATATCCCATACACACTTAGTTATATCAAGTTCCTTTTTCAAAATTATTTATGAAAACATTTCATAAAGTCCTACCCAAATGTTTTAAACCTTTTTGTATATCCCAAATATTTTTAACCCTCGTTTGGATGATATTTCTAAAAGCTATTCTTCTTATTTAAATACTCTTTCTAAAAGTTTCACAAAAACACAGCTTTTAATAAAACGGGCTTTACTAAAATCTTACACCAAGTTTAACTTATCAAAATCTCATATATCAAAAAACTTATTTGTCAAAACATTTATTCAAATAACTTTTATTTTGAATCAACTTTTTTAGGACTTCAAATATTAATTTTATTATTTCAAAATATCACTATATGTCTTTTATTCAAACATTTTTATAAAGATATAGCTTTACCCCATAATGAAAATTATCAAAGAAGTAAACTTCATAAAAAAAATTCCTACGTCATTTAAACATGAGATAAGAGAAGCCATAATAGATCATGCATATATATATATATATCATAATTTGAACTATTATATTTGCCAATCAACCATACTTAAACCATATTAATTGTTTTACATGCCCATGATAATTAGGTTAACATATTCATAATATTCTTAGGATATCCAAAAACTAATACTCCCTTGCAACTTCCAATCTTACCAAAACACATATCAAATCAATCGGACTCGGAGGTTAACGGACCATCCGAATCTGAGAACACTACCACTTCAAACTCTTCTTCCTCCTATCCATCATCTGCTTTATTTCCATCATCTTCTTCGTTCTCAAGGTTCCATCCTATATGATGCCAGAGTTGTCCTTGGGGAACCTAAGGTTGAGCAACAGGGTTTCCCGAATTATGTCCCGAACCTCTTCATCTTCCTCATTCTCTGTCATTCCTTCTGAATAAATACCTGAAACATGTGACTCTCTCTCATATATCGGAATGACCATCTTCCAGATAATGTGACCGTCATTGCTATCTTTTGATTCATTGGGGATGTCGACAATCCATGCATCATATGTTGCCGAATCTAGACTATTCCTTTCTACTATCATATTGGGTTTTTCTTCTGGAACTTCTTCAGGTTCTGATTCTTCTGGATCTGTTACCCACACCATTTTGTCTTGCGATCCCGGACTTACTTCTACACATCTGTTATTTAGATCATTTCTTTGTCACCGAATAATAATACTAGTCCCGAAGTCTTGGGTTCTACTAGCATCACAACCATTGGATACCTGAACACAACATAACGGGTATGTTCATCAAATTCTTTTTTACCTGTGGCATATGGTTTTCAAGCGACCCTTCTCTATTCCCTTGTCATCACTAGAAAGGATATTAAGTCATCCTTTTCTCCCCGATTTTCTCTTGAGGATTCTCCTTTGGAATAATTCATACCGTAATTGGAAGGCTTCCACAATAGATAATGAAATAATTAGAAACATTTACTTAGCTTTTTAACTATTCTAACCTGAATCTAATATCATATTTTAACAAGTTTCTTACTAACTTAACTTCTTAAACTATCATCTTTATGAAACATCTTATAGTCAAACTATGAAATTCTAATCATAAGATATTCCTATACTAATTTATGTCTTTTAACCCACCAATTGTAATAACTAAATAATATTATCCCATAATTAACTATATCTTTTGAAAAGACGGCCCTCTTATATTCAAAATATAATCCTAGGTAAAATTATTTCATTTACCAATTTTCCAAAAAAAAAATCATTTATATATAGCATTAGTAAATACGCGCTCATGCATATTACCCTCAAATCATTCTAGGGTGTCACTTACCCTATCTTTAATAAGTTACGCATCCAAGGGTATTACTAACCCTATCTTTGATGAGACTTTACCCCTATCAGGCTTAGGTATTCGCTCAACCTAAGCTCTGAAAACTAGGTCTCATCAAGGTAAACTACGCCCATACATTGATGAAGATCTCTAGGTCTCATCTGGAAACTCTAAGCATCTTCAGCTAATCCTGAAATTACTCGGATCTGACCTGAGTATTAAAAGCACCTGGATCGGGCTTGGCAAACCAGCGTTAAGCACGAATTTTAAATATATATGACAGCGTCATAGATAGACTTCGATGTCAAACAAAACCTTTGGAATAAAGAGTATCTCATAAGACTACGCCGCACATAAACACGGATGGGGTTTTACCTTACGATAATTAAAACATTTTTATCAAATCGTTTAACATTATTTCTAATGACATTGCTTTGAAAATCCTTTCAAATAACATATTAAAACAGCTATAATTGTTACATTTGCTAAATTCAACGACATATTTAGGCATAAAATCAAGTTTGTTAAAGGCACGTATTGAATAATGGATTCCAACAACGACAAGGTAAGGGACTACCTTTCGTACAGTACATCTCTAGAGGATTGTACCGAGGCACAACCCCGCTACCCTCTACCAACACAAAATCGACCTACCTCTACCATGGATAGTACATAATATGTCATCACCCTGGTCGTTCCCGACTTATCCGTGGCCACAGTATACGCAACAAACCTGATATATAGAGGGAAATTTAGAAAGGTTATGGTCATCTCCTAATGGGTGCGACCTATGTAGCCCTGCTGCATCTACCCTGTTTTTTCCATTACCAATGTGTGAGACTTGAGGTAACAGATGTACGTTTGTAAAAAACAATGTACGTGGTCTTTGAAATGTAATGTTAGACATTCGTCCATACAAGTTATCCAAGAACAGGACAAACCAAAGGTACTCCTACTACATACTATTTGGGAATCACTCCTAGGATTAGTAACAAGCAGTCCTTGGTCCTTACATCGAAGATTTCAATATGAAGGTACTAATGTCACAATATGTATAAATATGGGAATCATGAGGTTAGTGGTAAGCAGCCCGACATTATGAAGATCTTTGTCTTCAAAATCATTGTCTTCAACATATCTTCACTTTCGAATTTCTATATTGGTTAGAAGTGGTTTTCAGATAGGAATCATCCAAATCTGATCCCGGCCTCTCCGAACCAATTATCCATGAAAAGATGTTAAGCATGTGGGTGATTGGTGATCATTATTCAATCAATTAATCTTTATATCTAATAAAACACCTTTAGAGATATATTTTAAACCATTTCTTCTTGGTATATACAGATTTATTAAACCTCCTTTTAACTTTGGAAATACCATATCTTTTCCTTTAAATTACTTAGGAAAAATATTTCCATCTTCTATTATTGGTATAGTTTAATGGAGATTACTTATTTCCAAAACATATCTTTTAATGGGTTAAAAAAAATGTTATTTAAGACATTGTTTACTATATACCCTAACCAATTAGTATTGAGTAAAAATGGTTCATAGATTTTAGATTAATTATACTCGATACTAATTTCCATATCCAACCAGTGTTATTCATCGAATAACGATGAAATCACCTTTTAAATTCACACGGATAGTATGGGTTCCCCCCTCGAAAATTAATACAGAGTTTAACTAGAATGTTCTCTTTACCATCAAAATTCCATTTTAAATCTTGTTTAACTTTTGGAAAAAAAACTCCCAATGTCTTTTCTTTTATCTTAGGAAAAATGCTGTCTTAGTAAATCAAATTAGCCATCCCCTCCGTCGGGCCAGTCCGAATAGCTATGAGGATCAGGCAACTAGTTTCACAACCTCCAGCCTAGAGACTACCTCTCTGTCACCCTAAGACGGTCAAGTTATTTGGTTGACTCTAAACCTTTAAAATACTTGAATGGTTATTTGAAAAACATTTCCAAAATATTCAGAAAGAGAAATCCAAGTTTAAATCATTTATTCAAAAATTGCCAAATTCAGTTGTTAAATTACCGATGAATAGTGATTTTAAAGCTTTGTAGATCAAAACATTTATTCCATTATATGTTTATGTACATATTTATAACTCAAATCCCTTTTAAAACATTTTAACTTATTTATGGAATTTATTTTATATTTTTAAAGATTAAAAATATCCATTTTAAAGTGTTGAAACCAATATTTTTCGAACTGCCAAAAAGGCAGCGATTTTGGAAACTTGATTTGGATATATTTCAAATTTCACTAAATGAAATCTTAATTTTTATTTTCCATTCGAAAATTATAGTTACGAGCGTCCATAATATTCTTATTACAAAGAATTTCGACTCATATTCCATTCTATACATGGATTTAACTTTTTAAGGCGCGAAATCGCGAGCGATCGTTACACGATGCGCTTATTTTGACTCTATTTTCAAATCTTTTTCAAACTGTGCCGAAATGATTTTTACTATTTATAAAACATTTATAAATCATTTTAAACCATCTTTATCCATTCTTAGAGAGGTTAATAATGTTATATATACCATTATAATTTATAAAGGGAAGTGATTCCTTTGTGTAAATTCGAATCATTTCCATATCAAGCAATCATGTTATCAACCAACCATCCAATAATCAATCATTTTAGCATCCAAACTATGCTAGTCAACCAAGTATACTTGCACAGCACAAATCATAGATAATTTTAAGATCAATTTAAATAAGATGGAAGCAGTGCTCTTGCTTTCATGCTATACGACTCTAAGTGTTTTTTAATCGATGAAACGATCCGTTTCCCCGCACCGAAGCTTATGGAACTTTCCCCCAGACCTAAGTGATGCTTGACCATCACCTCCACCCCACTTGCTTGTGCCTATACCTCCTCCACTCACCATGGTGCTCACGACCTCCTTCCCCATCACCATTGCTCACGTCCTAGCCCCATTTCTCCTCCATAGAACCCATAGCCTAAGGCCATTAAAAGAAGATAAGAGAATAAGAAGTGAAGAAGAAGAAAAGATATGAACTGGTTTGTCAAAAATGAAGGTTGTATGGATGGGTATTTATAGGAGTAGAAATTACAAAATATCTTCATGTATAAAGACCAAAATACTCCTCCCACATCATGACACATTTCACCTCACCCGTGTGCCTCCTTTCCCTTCCGTCACTTCGACCCACACCCTCTCTATGTTCCTTGTCTACTTATGACATGGTGATGTGTAGTTTGCTTTTCCAAAAGTAAACCCTTTTTGTCTTTTCCTTACTAATTTTATCGTAAAATTTCCTGATGACAGTTTAGTAAAATCAATCTAATTAGTACTAAATACATTCCTATTTGATAATTGTATATATATGTGTGCCACAACATTGCAACAACTTTCGTTCGATACCAAGTTGAAAATCTGAAAGCTGAATCCCGGTCACATTTTCAATTTTTAATCAAACTATTTATTTATGTAAACAAAACTTGGAAATAAATTTCTCATCCCCTCTAAATGATTAAAACAAGATTATTTAAGCTATAAAACCATATTCAATAATATTAAAATCCATTTATAAAAATATGACGTCGAACCGCCAAAATGCGACGAAGTTATATATCTTTATAAATAAGTTTATATATTTACAAAACCATTATAAATCACTTATTATCGTTATATAATAATTAAAGTGAATAATTTATCATGTAAAATAATTATCTGAATATTCAAATTAATTAAATATTCCAATTTATAGTGATAAAATTACGGGTCGTTACAATTATTATATTGTTTGTATGGGTGGGTGAAGTTATTTACTCACAATATGCTCTTTAATACCTGCATGTCTGATTTAATAATGATTTTTATTGTATTCGGTTAGATATGGTGTGTTATGGTTAAAGTTGCTATGGTTGACCGCCTGTATCAAAATTGGGGAAATTTTCTCTAGGTAAGTGCTATTATGTATGTTATGTTTGATTATTTGTTTTATATGAAAGTTATACCATAAAAAGTTGGTTAATATGAAGAAGTTTAATAAAATCCATTTTATACAAAAAGAAGTTACGCACATAGTTTTTTATAAAAGGGCCTTATAGAAATTATTTGTGCATCAATTTTCAATAAAAACTAAAATTATAAAATAAGTTACATAATTATTTCTTTAGTATGTAATAGCATAGTTTAACATAGACACCTAATGAATTTAAACAATGAAGATTTCATATCAAGTAGAGATTTCTGAAGTTAATAAAAATATATAATGCATATAAAAATATATACATTGTTATCACTTTGTTTAATTAGCAAGTGATTAAGCAAATAGAGTGTGTAATGGTGTATGAGATGCATTATTGTTGTGTAATGTGTAGTATGAATTTATGTGCTTCTATGTTGATACATATGTGAAATATAATTATGAATCCATGTGTAAGTTGTGTTAAAGATTGATTTAACATGTGCTATGTAAAATATGTTAACACCTCTTAGTGACACTGGGATTAAATGACATTTAGCGAGGGACATGCCATTAGTGAGGACATGGTGAATAATATTAATAACCAGACTGGTATGAGTGTGTGAGATGCCTGATGTGCTAGTTATTCCATCCTAGCCGAACTGATTTGGGGTTGCACCCAAAATGGCGATTATTTGGCCCAACTGCCAGAATGAGTCCAAACGATCTATTACACGAGCACTAAACGTAGGGAGGCAGGCGATGTGATGGTTTGTATTGATGGATAGTAAGGTGATCTAAATGAGGTGTTGTGTGGTGAGTGATATAGTGCAGCCAATAAGTCAAGTGGTGGCACCTACAACTCAGGATCGAGGGGACATTGTCAATTCAACATCTGGTATAGTGAAAGTAAAGAGGGATTCAACATCAAATTTAAGGCTCTTCTCTTATCCGGCCGATTCTTCCTCCTACCACAATTTGTTGAAATTTAACTAATTTATAGCATTCAAAAAGGTGGCAAACATAAAAGTTTACCTAAGAGATTAAAAATATAAAAGTCAATCAATCAAAAGCTAAAGGGTACATTTATAGAAAATAGTTACTTTGTCTGACACATCTGACGGAGGTAGTAATTGGGTAACCATTGAATTTGCTCCATTTGAAGCACATGACAGAAATGAACCATTAGCATCAAAAATGTCCGACGCGTCAAACATGTCTGATGTCAACAGTCCATTTCCAACAAAAGCCTCCCTAGCCTATATAACTCCTCACCCATCTCCTCATTCCTACATATGCCTTCCTTATCAAATATGAGCATACCCGAGCATATTCAAGCTTTTCGAGCAAAGGTTCGGATTTTTTAACATACATTCGCATTTATTTTGATTTTCTTTACATTTTTTATATTTTATGATTTTTCGTTCACTTTACACTATATCTACCGAATCCTACGAATCTTCCACCTCTAGAGTCGTTGCTCATGGGACCGTAGAGTGCACACTAGCTTTCGTTGATATATATGAGAAAATGATCGATAGTTGTGTTGGAAATGCCAGTCTTTGGAATGACTAGGTTGCATATGCTTCTAACGCCTAACAAGGTGTTAACTTGAAGTGATTGCAAACAAAAAACAAGTGAAACAACCTCAAGCGTCTTTGATCTCCATGGAATACACTACTGTAAATTGAAGGTGGTGTTTGAAATGTAGAAAAGGATACCATAAATGGAGGTGAAGAGCTGTGGAATACTCCGGCCAAACACAACAAAAAATTCATACTGCAATCTCCGCCAAACTTTTAAGAGATGAACATGATTGACCGTGGTCGAATAGGGACATCACAATGCAAATAAAACATCCCTCCATCTTCTCCAACCAATTTTAACACTTAGTTATACGTCGACGTTCTCAATGGGTTGGAGTCGAAACTGGGTATTACAAGAACATGCTATATACCAGAAAGACGACCCATTGAGGGTACTCCATCTTCTATGCTTAGACGATCCAAAACAACGACCACCATTTAGTACATTGACATCGATTTCCAATAGACCGTTGATCAATGTATAGCGTTGGTGGTACCAGGTGATATTTATATGACCTAGGAGATTTCGTATATTTTCGACCGTCAGGAGAACGATTACATGTTTTCCCGTAATATAACCAAAGGTACGAACATTAGGGAGTTACTTAATTCCCTAATGGAAACTTTGTGCTTTCACTGTTATTGTCAATGGTTTATTTGTTTTGTTTATGCACTTTTTTGAATTGCAATATATGTGTACTTTTAAAAATACGTATTAGTTTATAATATATTATCAACTATTAGAAATTGCTCCATGATATTTGAAATAAATAAAATCAAACATACAAATAAAAAATAATTAACGTTCCCTTTTTAGAATATTTTTCTCTTAGAACATAAAAACACAATTCCCTTTTGTGAACTTACCCCTTGGGAATATGTAACGATCCAGATTTTAGTCATCTGATTTTGAATATTTAATTAATTTCAAATATTAAAATATTAGTTTAAAAAGGGTTAAACTTGAATTCAAATATAGGGATTTTTTAAAAGTGGAAATTAGCCACAAGGGCCTCTTTAGCAAGTGGAATTAGTTTCTAGGACACATAACTGAAATAATTACTTTCAAGGACAAAACGTAAAATAATTAGTTTCTAGGACCTAAAAACCAATGAAATTATGTCCTTGAAAGTAATTGGACTGCTGACTTTGTCCTTGAAAGTAATTATTCTGCTGACATTGGCCTTGAAGTAATTTCTTTGAATGTGTGTCCTAGAAACTAATTGGACTGCAAAGTTTGTCTTTCTGGTGAAATGCCCCAATATTTGAATTGTGAATTGATATTTGAATAATGATCAAATAACTCGAATTTTAATTGAATATTAATTTAGTGGAGTGAAAAGCTTTATTTAACTCCTTTTAATTTATAAATAATAACAGTGGATTCATTTTGTGAATTTATTTACAGTAATAAATGGTCTGAATAAATAATAAGAAAATTTATTTTTATTTTAACGACTCGAATTCTATTGACGTATTTTAATTTAATTTATTTGATTTTTCCATAATTTTTAATTTGAAAAATTTTGTAATTTATTCGGACAATTTATCAGTAAATGACAGTCTTTTCATGATTTTACATAATCGGTAAAACAGTGCATATTATCATTATTTTGGGGTAGCGTCACTGATCTGAGCTCGATCATAATTTTTTTTTGTCATTCGGGATCCGTACTCAAACGAAAAGATGTCAGCAAAATGGTGGAAAAATGAATTATAAACCCAACCTAAGACAACTCGTACAAGCAACACACCATTTTTCTCTCCCCTTTTCTTATCACCGTTCCATGCCTCATTAAAATAAGAAAAAAGAAAGCAACCTCCTTTCATAAGAAAAATCAAAATCAAATAAAATAGTATACTCATCTAAAAATTAAAAAGCTTAGATCTTGAAGGGTATATGAGGAGATCTCAACTACATACCCATATTGAAGCTTGCGGTGTTGAATAAGGGCATTCGACAGTTTAGGCGACATGAAGGGGAGACTAGGGTTAGAAATTTCTCGAAGTATAGGCATTGTTTGGCCATGTCGTTGTTTGTTTTGGGTTTTTCGGGTGAGTTAGCATCTGGTGGCTGACTTTGAGAGGTCGTGGTTGGTTATGAGGTAGTGCATCACTTGTAGGTCGCTGAGAAGAGGGACTGGGTCATGATTTCCTAAGGAAAGGCGAGTTTGACTTCGAGGTGATGGATGTGTGGAGCTTGGGAAGAGGGGAAGATTGGTGGTGGTCTCATGATATTTCGTGCGAAGATGGAGGAGAATAGGGTGATCGAAGTTTCAGCTATGGAGTGAAGAGCTATAGGTTTTGGCCGATATGGTTTTGAGGAAGAAGATGTTTAAAGTTATGATGGTAATTATTAGGGTGTAATTAGTGAAAATTAATTATATATTAAAACTCAATAACTTATAAATTAAATAACTTGTTCATAGAAGGTCCAAATCAAACACGGTTAGTCGTGTTGCACTCGTATCAGCGATGTCTGCATTTTAGGATTGGATTCATGGAGATTGAAGCTTGTAGAATTTCAAGCTAACGGAACCGGAATGCTTCGGCAATAATTGGAATTTCGACGAGTTAAACTCACATTTTTGGTTAACAGTATGTTATATAGTAAATAAAAATTATTTATTGTCTGCTCGGATGTTATATATGCTGGTTGTTTGGTTTGAATAAATTATCATTTTTGAAAATAGATAATGTATTAAGTGATAAAATAACACTGATTAAAAATAATTACATTGTTGAAATAACAGCGTAGTTAATTTAAGTATACTTCTTTGGTGTTATCTATTTGGCCAAATAAACACCGTCTAAAAAGAAACAAAAAAGTTTATTTTGAATGTTATTAGTTTAGCAGAATAAATTCTCGTTCTGCAATTATGTTAATTTGGACAATCATTAAAGTGCCAATTGATTAATACATGATAAGTGATGTGTTAACAATTGATTGTTAATTATGGATTTGATTTACATAAATGCATGTTTATGTCAATACCTGTAGTTTAACTTAGGAAATTAAATTGAATTTTATGGTAACTTGTTTAAGTACCATTGTGGTCGCTAAGATTTTTCTGGATTTGGAAAGTTATGGATTTAAATTAACTTCAAATTTTATAATTTGAAGTAAAATGTTTTATTTAATTATTATTTTACAAAGTGTTTTGGTTTAATTATTATGTTACGAAGTATTTTGTAAAATTATTTCTTTAGTAAAGTTATTTACTATATTTATAATGTTTTAAAATTAATTATTTTATTAATGTTATTAAAGATAATTAATTACTTATTAAGGTCGTTTAATGATAATAATTATTTTATAATTGATTACTTAAAGCAGTTAATTATTTTGTTGGTGATATTATTTGAAAATTAATTTAATTATATTTTTAAAGTTGTTTGAGGTTATTTTATTATATTTATTAAAATGTTTTAAAAGTTAATTATTATATGATTTAAGATGTTTTAAAGTTTTGTTATTATATTATTAAAAATGTTTAAAATTTATTTTTATGATTTTAATGTTTTTATTTTTTATAATTAAATAATAAATTATTTATAAAAGGATTTCTTTTATAAAAAGGATTTACTTAAAGGAGTTTATAAATTGAAAGAGGTTTGGAATTCGAAAATGAGTTGGGTTTTGAACGATTTTAGAGAAATTTTTTATAAATGGTTTAGAGATTTGAAAGGAAAGTTTTATAATTAGGTTTTTAAGATTTATAAAAGAGTATTTTTATAAATAAAATTTGGAGATTTATAAAGAAACTCATAAGAGATGACTCGAAACCATAACCACTCCAATACCATATACAGGTTCTATGCTTGAAGGAGATTCAAGTTTTGTTTTGGATATTGGAATCCATATGTGATTCCAAACCCGTTGGGGTATGGGAATCAATGTGTGATTCCAAGATCTTTGTTGAGATGAGGGAATTCACGTGTGGTTTCAAGATCCGTTGGGGTTTGGGAATCCATGTATGATTCCGAGATCTATTTTGATTGTTGGGAATCCTTGTGCGATTCCAAGACCCGTAGGGGTATGGAAATCCATGTGTGATTTCGAGATCTATTTTAAGATGTGGGAATCCATGTATGATTCCAAGACTCATTTGGGTATGAGAATCCATATGGGATTCTATGATCTGTTCAGGTGGCGTTGCATGAACTAGAATTCCGGATGTTGCCTCACCAGTGGTAATGACAAAAACCAGAGATAATATGCATTGCCAATGGTTTAGCTAACCCATGAGGGTGCAGTCGTCTCCTTCCTAGAGTTACCTACAGCTGTTATGCATGCATGGAGCAATGCATTCAACCTTGCATGGCCAACTATGTATTTCCTATTGTATATTGCTAAGGATGTAGTATTGCTTCGGAAGGCTAACTCCAATCCTTGTGCAGGAGGACCGTTCTCGAGGTACCAAGGGCCTCTCCGTGGAATCCTACACAATTTAGGAATGCGCCTTAGCAATTTTTGATTATATACCTAGTATTGTTGTGATGTACACTCACAAGCATCACAACTACTTGATTATTGATATTTTCGGCCTTAGCCATTATTATAATTTCACTGGATTTTCTAGTATAAATGGTTTAGTTATCCTAAGTTAAAACCCGTTCGTGTATATGTGCAGTGTAGTCATATGAGATACCTTTTATTTTGAAATGTTTTATAACATTAAATATTCATTTAAGGTGTGTTTCTCATGCTAGTTTACCAGACTGAATCGGGTGTTATTTTGCAATAATGGTCAGGTCAGACCGAGCATATTTATAGATTTGCTTTGGAGCTCAGGAGACGACCTGGATGCTGAAGATGTATCTATGTATTTCTTTATTTTCAGCTACATTGGTTGTTGTGTTTATTAGCAATTTCTGATGACAGGTTGTTATAACTGTCCAGGTTGATCATTTGTTTAGTGTACTCTGATTGATGTAAGTATATTGCAGTTTTTCTTTGTGTAAAGATCTGTTTTATATTATATATTACTCGTCATGATGTGAGATTCTGTTCTGTCTTTTTTTTCTTTTCCCCTAAAAATCTATCTTTCCAGCACTTGGGTTCTCGGCATGTGAATACCATGGTTGTATTATTATCAACTTTCGAAATTCAAAAGGCGAGTCGTTACACATGGTATCGGAGCTTAGGTCGAGCTAACACCTAGTCTTTGGTGGGGTTAACTCATTTAAGATAAGGTAAGTGAGACCTAGGGTGAATTTCAGTGTATTATATATAGAGTGCGTATTTGTTAGTGCTATAAAATATTTTATATTTTGTTGATTTATCTGTTGAGTGGCTTAAGATTTCTGGTCGAGATGTGGGACGGCATAGTATCGATAGGGGTTTCTAAACACTTGAACAAGGCAAACCGACATAGTATGTTTTGAAATTAGGTAAATGAAATAATTTTACCTAGAATATATTTTTCATATATAAAAGAATATTTTCAGAAATTAATATAGTTATGTATGATGTGATTGTTTGTTAAGAAATGATCATATTTAATTATTATCATTTATCGTTTGATTAGTCATGCTCACCCAGTTAGGAGCATTGGCTATTGCTTGTTGAATGAGTAGTTGTGCCCGACCAGTTTATGGGCATTGATTATAGTGGTTGATTAGGAGCAGTATTATCCTTTTTACTATATTGGTTGGGTAAATAGTAATTGTGGGAAAACTGAAACGAACATCTTATGAATTCAGTTTCATAATTTGGCTATAAGGCATTCAGTGATAATGTTGGGTTAAAATTTAATTTTAATAAAAGTTATTTATTATAATCTTAATGTATTGTGAAATGGTTTTACATAATGAAGTGAAAATTATATAAGTATGATTTATAAATAGATTTTATAAGTAAAATGGATATAAACTAAGAATTTGAGAATTTAAATCCCAGTGTTTTTGGCAATGGCTTTTCAAAATTTTGGAAGAAATAATAATTGTATTATTTGGAAGTGAATAGAAATATTTTAAAGGATTTTCAAGGAGATAGAAAGCAATGAACTCACTTTCGTCGTTGGAAAATAATTTCGGTGATAACTACTGCATCATCGGTGTTCATTTTCGAGTTTCTAAGTGTGGGATTGCTGCCGTATAGTTGTTTGGATAAAACAATTTCTTTTGAATTCCATAAGTGTGATCTGATATACAAAAGAAGATATGTATATATTAATTATTTCAAAATACAGTTGAAATAAAACTGGGTGTTAATTCTGAAGTTTTCAGTTAAGTTATTATATGAATGCATTGTCCTATGCAGTAGGATAGTTTGGTTTTGCATCTCATTTTGATATGTTGTTTGGTAGTTTTCATTTATTGAAATGAAATTGAATTTCAACGGCAGTCGAAAACTTCTGAGTTAAATTGGAAAATTAAGCTAAGTGTTTTGTGAAAACATAAGAGAATAAGTTTCTATAACTTATAAATTGAAGAGGATAGTAAGTTAAAACATGTTTTAAATTGTTAAACATTTTGGCTTAGTAAGACAAATCTAGATTAGTATATATACTCTTAGGATATAGAGGAGTGTTATATGAATATAAACTTAAATTTTAAAGTGGATAATAAACATAAATGTGCTTTATAAAATGTTTATAATAAACTTAAATATGGAAGGGATTTAAAGATGAAGTTATGGCTTTAAGAAATATGTATAAACTAAAGTTTTAAAGTGAATGATTTATATAAGTTGTGATTCATAGGATGTGATAAACTTAAGTAATGGTTTTATGAAATGGTTCATAGATAATTTTAGTATTAAAAGAAATATACTAAAAGTGAGAATGAATGTGAATAAAAAGAAATTAGTATAGTAATAAACCAATTGAATAAACATGTAAGTTATACGTATACCATTTTATTCGCATAAATGTTTGATCTAGATTCAAGTGCACGATTTCGAGGTAATTTACATCGGTCCGAGTTAGGACTTTTCACTCGATTGATTCGCGACCAATAGATACGGATTTTTGATTTGATTCTGACTTTTTGTATCATAATTGATGGCTATGTAAGGGGAATGGATGTTTCTAATCAAGGAACTGGATTGGAGTCCGCACTAGAGTGGTAGAGTGAGCGATACAAGTTCGAAAGTGAAATTATGTGATCGAGTGAGAGATCAGATTTGATATTGTGTATGGATGGTATATGTACATCGTACGAGCTTTATCATGATTATATGTTGGATATTTGGAAGATGCAAAATTATATGGCTATGGTTTTTACATTTATAAATGTAAGTTATATGGTTGGATAGTATTTATAAGATGTAGGTATATGGAAGCAAAGGCGATTTTGATGCTATTGGTTTCATGAGTAGAGTTGTTTGTCGGACAATAGGTACGTGTTTATATTGTTGTTTGGTTGATGGTTTTATGTCCCAAGTATGGGAGGCTACTTGGCTTTTGTTTTCTTTTGATGGTTTGGGCACATTATGGCAATTTGTAGTTTTCCCCAATCGAGCCGCATAAAGGAGACGCTGCCAATATTTTCCATAACTTTATGAAACTTAGAAATTTAATAATCCATTTCCTCGGACTGATTTTGAAAAGTTAATGGGTTTGGAGGCATTTTTCTTACTTTGGGAATTTCGAGGATGAAATTCATTTAAGGCGGAGGAATGTAACGACCTAGAATTTGAGTCGTTTGATTTTGAATATTTAATTAATTTCAATTACTAAAATATTAGTTTAAAATGGTTTAAACTTGAACTCAAATATAAGGATTGTTTAAAATATTTGAATTGTGAATTAATATTTGAATAGTGTTTAAAATAACTAGAATTTGAATTAAATATTAATTTGATAAAGTGAATTGCTTTATTTAACTCCATTTAATTTATAAATTAAAAATGTGGATTCATTTTGTAAATTTATTTACAGTAATAAACGGTTGGAATAAATAAATAAAAAATATTTTTATTTTAACGACTCGATTTCTATCGACATGTTTTTAATTTAATTTATTTGATTTTTCCATAGTTTTTAATTTAAAATTTATTCGTTCAACGATTTATTGGAAAATGACAGTTTTTTGGTGATTTTACAGAATCAGTAAACCAGTGTGTATTATCATTGTTTTGGGGTCGTGTCACTGTTCTTAGTGCGATCGTATTTTTTGTTTTGTCGTTCGGGGTCTGTACGCGAACGAAATGATGTGCAGCGAAATGGCGGAAAATTGAATTTTAAACCCAACTCAAGATAACTCGTACAAGCAGCATGCCATTTTTCTTTTCGCTTTTCTTATCACCATTCCATGCCTTTTCATCAAAATAAGAAAAATGAAAGCAACCTCCTTTCATAAAAAAATCAAAATCAAATAAAATAGTAAAATCATCTAAAATTAAAAAGCTTAGATCTTAGAGGGTAGATGAGGAGATCTTCAACTGCATACCCTTATTGAAGCTTACGGTGATGATTAGGGGCATTCGACAGTTTAAGGGACATGAATGGGAGACTAGGGTTAGAAATTTCTCAAAGTATAGGCATTGTTTGGCCATGCCATTGTTTGTTTTGGTTTTTCGGGTGAATTAGAATCTAGTGGCTAACTTTAAGGGGTCGTGGTTGGATATGAGATGGTGCGTCACTCGTAGGTCGATGAGGAGAAGCAAGGGGTTGCGATTTTCTAGGGAAAGGTGAGTTTGACTTCGAGGTGCTGGGTGTGTGGAGTTCGCGACGAGGGGAAAATTGGAGGTGGTCTTGTGAGATTTTGTGCGAAGACGGAGAAGAATAGGGTGGTCGAAGTTTGGGCTATGGAGTGGAGAGCTACAGGTTTTGGAAGGTATAGTTTTGAGGAAGAAGAGGTTTAAAATTATGATGGTAATTATTAAGGTGTAATTAGTGAAAATTAATTATATATTAAAAGTCAATAACTTATGAATTCAATAGCTTGTTCATACAAGGTCCAAATCATACGCGGCCAGTCGCGTTGCACTCGTATCAGCGATGTCTACATTTTGGAATTGGATTCGTGTAAATTGGAGCCTATAGAATTTCATGCTAAAATTGAACACTGGTCGATTTCAGATGGAACCGGAGCGCATTGGCGATAACTGGAATATTGGTGAGTCAAACTCACCTTTTTTATTAATCAATGTGTTATATAGTAGATAAAAATTATTTATTGTCTGTTTGAATGTTATATTTGCTATTGTTTGGTTTGGATAAATTATCATTTTTGAAAATGGATATTAATGTATAAAGTAATAAAAGGATACTGATTAAAAATAATTATGTTTTTTAAATAATAACGTAGTTAATTTAAGCATACTTCTTCGGTTTTATCTATTTGGCCAGATAAACACCGTCTAATATTAAATAGAAAAGTTTATTTTGAATGATATTTGGTTAGCAGAATAATTCATGTTCTGCTATTAAATTAATTTGGACATTCATTTAAAGGCCAGTTGATTAATACTGGATAAGTGAAGTGTTAACAATTGACTATTAATTATGGATTTGATTTACATATATGCATGTTTATGTAAATACCTATAATTTAACTTGGGAAGTTAAATTGAATTTAATGGTAACTTATTTAATATCATTATGATCGCTGGGCCTTTTTTGGATTTGAAAAGTTATGGATTTAATAACTTCAGATTTTATAATTTGAAGTAAAATATTTTATTTAATTATTGTTTTGCAAAGTGTTAGGAAATCAAATTCATGGTTTTAATGACAACAACTATACAATGAAAATCAAATGTACATATATAAATGTATATATACAGGAACTTGCTAGAACAACATCACTAGAAAGACAAGAACAAGGTGCAAAGAACAATACAAGAGACTACAAGTCGATAAGATCAAAGAAGCAACAAGAAACATGCACGAAAAGGACAAGCACAGTTTTCAGACGTCTGAGTGCACAAATCAGACGTTTGAATATATCCTCTGGAACAACAAAACAGTCAAGACCAGACGTCTGGTAGATGCACCCAGACGTCTAGAAATCTACCCTGTACAAAAATTATATACTACCAGACGTCTGTTACAAATACCAGACGTCTGATTTCAAACTCGGGAACAAAAATTATACAGGCTCAGACGTCTGATATAAACATCCAGACGTCTGATTGTGAACTCAGATTTCAAAGAGGAACTTCAACTATCACATTCGAATAGACATCTCCGCTTCTCTTCGCTGCTACTCTTCACCACCATCAGAAGCGACCATAGAACACTTGTTAATGGATGCAACTACTCAAGGAATCTCTCTACAACTATATATATCATCAAGAATCAAGAGAAACAATACACCTGACTACCTTACAACTCGACTCTCTATCTTGATCATCTCTTATGCTAATCATCCACTTGCTATACAATCTGAAAATCTGAGATCATACACTTATATATTCTCTCGAACAATATTATATTCAATCATCCAATAGATATAAGAAGTTCAATTGTACTATATAGTCAAAATCCGTGTAATAGAGAACACACAGTTGACAAAGAAACTCTGCTATTGTAAACCTGTTCCTCCGGGTAAAGTGAGGGTTATTTGGTGAAAGGAAATTCCGAAGAGGAGCTTCGGGACTGGATGTAGGACGGGAGGTCCGAACCAGTATAAAATCCTAGTGTGCTTATTCTATATTTACTTAGATTAATATAGTTTTAGTTG
The DNA here is from genome assembly GCA_030737815.1 of Allium fistulosum. Taxonomy (NCBI): domain Eukaryota; kingdom Viridiplantae; phylum Streptophyta; class Magnoliopsida; order Asparagales; family Amaryllidaceae; genus Allium; species Allium fistulosum. Next base: position 725,724,343 of record CM060901.1, read on the forward strand.
CATCATATATTTTGCCACATATACTAGCATATACACTACACGATCCACCCCGTATAGACTTTCAATTGGTATCAGAGCCTGGGATTCTAGAGATCGTAACAACATCCTAGAATAAATGGCTATAAAGAGATCTACTCAAGGCAATAGGAAGAGGAAGAGCAATAAAGAAGAATCAAAGGAGAAAACAAACAATTGCTTCATGGCTAAACTCAGATCACAATCGTTATGCTTAGATTCTTTATATAAAGATCTTCTGTTAGCACATGATGAATTATTAAAAGATTGTAAAACCTTGAATAAAGTTAATAGAATTGCTTTAGAAAAATTAAAAGATTGCGAGCAAGAAATTTCTAATTTAAAAGAGGAAAATAAATTTTTGATAAAACAAACTAAATGTTTTGAAAATACCGTAGAAGAACTTGTTTCACAAAAAGATTTCCTACAAAAAGAAAATGAGCAGTTAGAAGATAAAAACAATGATCTTTTAGAGGAAATCAATGTTTTGCAAAATAAAAATACTATCTTTGATAAAGAAAAAGAAATTTTTTCAAAAGAAATTACGGATTTGAAAAGACAAAATGATTTATTACAATCATCTTTAGATAATTCAGAATCTCGAATTTTTCTTCTCGAAAATGAGAACTGTACGATAAAAGGGGAGAATTCTGAATTAAACAAGCAAATTGATATTTTAAACAGTAATATTTCTTTTGAAAATAATAATTTTGACTTCAAAGCTAAATTTGATAAACTTAACGCTGAAGTCACAAAATTTAATAAAGGTCAAAACGATTTAAACATGATTTTATCTAGTTCTAGACCTTTACATGACAAAAGTGGTTTAGGATATAATAAAATTGATCGTAGAAATAGCACTAGATACGCTTTCATGTATAGAAAAAATGTTAGTGCTAGTACTAAATTTCGAGTAAAGTCTAGATCATATTCTTATAGAAATTCAAATACTGCTATGGTCAATAATATTTATAATTTCTCTAGAAGTACAAAATCATTGAACGGAAATATGAATAAAAATTATCTAAGTATTTGGGTTCCAGTTAATTGGAAAAATAGAGAAAAATACATTGATGATTATTTTGATATGGTAGTTAATAATGAAAATTATATTTATAAAGGTTCAACCACACCCAAATGGGTATGGTTTCCAAAGATCTAACCCCCCGGACCATAACATAGTAAGTGGGTACCAAAAAATGATTTTTTATTGTAGGTACTCGGAGAAACAAAAGGAAAGATTTTGGAATTTGCAAATATGATTCTCTCATTCTTTTTGATAATGACAAAGGGGGAGAGATAATGGAAAGCACATATTTAGGGGGAGATTTATAAAAATTACATATAAGTACATTGTATAGTTGTCATCATCAAAAAGAGGGAGATTGTTAGGAAATCAAATTCATAGTTTCAATGACAACAACTATACAATGAAAATCAAATGTACATATATATGTATATATACAGGAACTTGCTAGAACAACATCACTAGAAAGACAAGAATAAGGTGCAAAGAACAATACAAGAGACTACAAGTCGATAAGATCAAAGAAGCAACAAGAAACATGCACGAAAAGGACAAGCACGGTTTTCAGACGTCTGAGTGCACAAATCAGACGTCTGAATATATCCTTTGGAACAACAAAACAGTCAAGACCAGACGTCTGGTAGATGCACCCAGACGTCTAGAAATATACCCTGTACAAAAATTATATACTACTAGACGTCTGATACAAATACTAGACGTCGGATTTCAAACTCGGGAACAAAAATTATACATGCTCAGACGTCTGATACAAACATCCAGACGTCTGATTGTGAACTCAGATTTCAAAGAGGAACTTCAACTGTCACATTCGAATAGACATCTCCGCTTCTCTTCGCTGCAACTCTTCATCACCATCAGAAGCGACCGTAGAACACTTGTTTATGGATGCAACTACTCAAGGAATCTCTCTACAACTATATATATCATCAAGAATCAAGAGAAACAATACACCTGACTACCTTACAACTCGACTCTCTATCTTGATCATCTCTTGTGCAAATCATCCACTTGCTATACAATCTGAAAATCTGAGATCATACACTTCTATATTCTCTCGAACAATATTATATTCAATCATCTAAGAGATATAAGAAGTTCAATTGTACTATATAGTCAAAATCCGTGCAATAGAGAACACACAGTTGACAAAGAAACTCTGCTATTGTAAACCCGTTCGTTCGGGTGAAGTGAGGGTTATTTGGTGAAAGGAACTTCCGAAGAGGAGCTTCGGGAATGGACGTAGGACGGGAGGTCCGAACCAGTATAAAATCCTGGTGTGCTTATTCTATATTTACTTAGATTAATATTGTTTTAGTTGCATCATATATTTTGCCACATATACTAGCATATACACTACACGATCCACCCCGTATAGACTTTCAATTGGTATCAGAGCCTGGGATTCTAGAGATCGTAACAACATCCTAGAATAAATGGCTATAAAGAGATCTACTCAAGGCAATAGGAAGAGGAAGAGCAATAAAGAAGAACCAAAGGAGAAAACAAACAATTGCTTCATGGCTAAACTCAGATCACAATCGTTATGCTTAGATTCTTTATATAAAGATCTTATGTTAGCACATGTTGAATTATTAAAAGATTGTAAAACCTTGAATAAAGTTATTAGAATTGCTTTAGAAAAATTAAAAGATTGCGAGCAAGAAATCTCCAGTTTAAAAGAGGAAAATAAATTTTTGATAAAACAAACTAAATGTTTTGAAAATACCGTAGAAGAACTTGTTTCACAAAAAGATTTCCTACAAATAGAAAATGAGCAGTTAGAAGATAAAAACAATGATTTTTTAGAGGAAATACATGTTTTGCAAAATAAAAATACAATCTTTGATAAAGAAAAAGAATTTTTTTCAAAAGAAATTACGGATTCGAAAATACAAAATGATTTATTACAATCATCTTTAGATAATTCAGAATCTCGAATTTTTCTTCTCGAAAATGAGAACTATACGATAAAAGGGGAGAATTCTGAATTAAACAAGCAAATTGATATTTTAAACAGTAATATTTCTTTTGAAAATAATAATTTTGACTTCAAAGCTAAATTTGATAAACATAACACTGAAGTCACAAAATTTAATAAAGGCCAAAACAATTTAAACATGATTTTAACTAGTTCTAGACCTTTACATGACAAAAGTGGTTTAGGATATAATAAAATTGATCGTAGAAATAGCACTAGATACGCTTTCATGTATAGAAAAAATGTTAGTGCTAGTACTAAATTTCGAGTAAAGTCTAGATCAGATTATTATATAAATTCAAATACTGCTATGGTCAATAATATTTATAATTTCTCTAGAAGTACAAAATCATTGAACGGAAATATGAATAAAAATTATCTAAGTATTTGGGTTCCTGTTAATTGGAAAAATAGAGAAAAATACATTAATGATTATTTTGATATGGTAGTTAATAATAAAAATTATATTTATAAAGGTTAGACCACACCCAAATGGGTATGGTTTCCAAAGATCTAACCCCCCGGACCCTAACATAGTAAGTGGGTACAAAAAAATAATTTTTTATTGCAGGTACTCGTAGAAACAAAAGGAAAGATTTTGGAATTTGCAAATATGATTCCCTCATTCATTTTGATAATGACAAAGGGGGAGAGATAATGGAAAGCGCATATTCATGGGGAGATTTATAAAAATTACATATAAGTACATTGTATAGTTGTCATCATCAACAAGGGGGAGACTGTTAGGAAATCAAATTCATGGTTTTAATGACAACAACTATACAATGAAAATCATATGTACATATATATGTATATATACAGGAACTTGCTAGAACAACATCACTAGAAAGACAAGAACAAGGTGCAAAGAACAATACAAGAGACTACAAGTCGATAAGATCAAAGAAGCAACAAGAAACATGCACGAAAAGGACAAGCACAGTTTTTAGACGTTTGAGTGCACAAATCAGACGTCTGAATATATCCTCTGGAATAACAAAACAGTCAATACCAGACGTCTGGTAGATGCACACGTCTGGAAATCTACCCTGTACAAAAATTATATACTACCAGACGTCTGATACGAATACCAGACGTCTGATTTCTAACTCGGGAACAAAAATTATACAGGCTCAGACGTTTGATACAAACATCCAAACGTCTAATTGTGAACTCAGATTTCAAAGAGAAACTTTAACTGTCACATTCGAATAGACATCTCCGCTTCTCTTTGCTGCAACCCTTCATCACCATCAGAAGTGACCGTAGAACACTTGTTAATTGATGCAACTACTCAAGGAATCTCTCTACAACTATATATATCATCAAGAATCAAGAGAAACAATACACCTGACTACCTTACAACTCGACTCTCTATCTTGATCATCTCTTGTGCTAATCATCCACTTGCTATACAATCTGAAAATCTGAGATCATACACTTCTATATTCTCTCGAACAATATTATATTCAATCATCCAAGAGATATAAGAAGTTCAATTGTACTATATAGTCAAAATCCGTGTAATAGAGAACACACAGTTGACAAAGAAACTCTGCTATTGTAAACTTGTTCCTCCGGGTGAAGTCAGGGATATTTGGTGAAAGGAAATTCCGAAGAGGAGCTTCGGGACTGGACGTAGGACGGGAGGTCCGAACTAGCATAAAATCCTGGTGTGCTTATTCTATATTTACTTAGATTAATATTGTTTTAGTTGCATCATATATTTTGCCACATTTACTAGCATATACACTACACGATCCACCCCGTATAGACTTTCACAAAGTGTTTTGATTTAATTGTTATTTTACAAAGTGTTTTGTAAAATTATTTCTTTAGTAAAGTTATTTATTGTATTCAAAATGTTTTAAAATTAATTATTTATTAATGTTGTTTAAAGATAATTAATTACTTATTAAGATCGTTTAATGATAATAATTATTTTATTATTGATTAATTAAAGCTAATTAATTAGTTTATTGGTAATATTGTTTGAAAATTAATTTAGTTATATTTTGAAAGTTGTTTAAGGTTATTTTATTATATTTATTAAAATGTTTTAAAAGCAAATTATTATATGATTTAAAATGTTTTAAAGTTTTATTATTATATTATTAAAAATGTTTAAAGTTTATTTTTATGATGTTAATGTTTTTATTTGTTATACTTAAATAATAAATTATTTATAAAAGGATTTCATTTTATAAAAAAGATTTATTTAAAAGAGTTTATAAATTTGAAAGAGGTTTGGAATTCGAAAAGGAGTCGGGTTTTGAAAGATTATAGAGAAAAGGTTTATAAATGGTTTAGCGATTTGAAAGAGAAGTTTTATAAATAGATTTTTGAGATTTATAAAAGAGTATTTTTTTAAATAAAACTTAGGGATTTATAAGAAATTTTGTAAATAGATTGGAGATTTATAAAGAAACTTTATAAACATATTCGTTGATTTATAAAGGAGATATTTAAAATAAAAGAGATTTACGGAATGGAATGGTGTTTTGGGTTATTCATATCTTCATTGTAAAGACATTTGGGTTTAATCATTTTAATATGATTCTGAAATAGAAATTCTTTCTAAGTGTTTGGTAAATATACTCATACCTTTTTACAAGTATGTGGAAAAGTTTTTCCAAGTTTTGAAAAGAATGGCTTGTGAATGTACTTATCCCGATGAGATAATTATTCTATGAGAAAAGTAATCTCTGTTTTGAATGTTTGTTTATTTAATAGTTAAATAACTGACTATCAAATCTTGGCCTAAATAAGTAATCCTTCTTAATTTTGGTGGTATGGAAATATTCGCAACTAAACACCGAAGGATTTTAACTCTAGAAATATCTAGGAAAAACATAGAGATTATATGATATAGTTACGGTCAGTGGTTCTATAATCTACGTAAAAATTCGTTTTGTTCTTCAATAACAAATGATGAGGAGATCCATCCACACAAATGGTTAGGATATGATCCCCGCTCTGTATTGTCTGACTATTTCCAAAAGAACTTGTATTGAGCATTCCGAAAATCGATCGATTGGTTTTGGAACATTCGGTAAGCAGGGGAGTGTACTCATAAGAGATGACTCGAAACTGTAACCACTCCAATACCATATACGGGTTCTATGCTTGGAGGAGATTCGAATTTTGTTTTGGATATTGGAATCCATGTGTGATTCTGAGACCCATTGGGGTATGAGAATCAATATGTGATTCCAAGATCTTTGTTGAGATGTGAGAATTCACATGTGATTTTGAGATCAGTTGGGGTTTGGGAATCCATGTGTGGTTCTGAGATCTATTTTGGATGTTGGAATCCATGTGTGATTCCGAGACCCATAGAGGTATGGGAATCCATGTGTGATTTCGAGATCTATTTAAGATGTGGGAATCGATGTATGATTCGGAGACCCGTTTGGGTATGAGAATCCATATGGGATTCCGTGATCTGTTCAGGTGGTGGTGCATGAGCTGGAATGCCGGACGTAGCCTCACCAGTGGTAATGACTAAACCCAGAGATAGGATGCATGGCCGGGGGTTAGCTAACCCATGAGGGTGCAATCTCTCCTTCCTAGAGTTTCCTATAGTTGTTATGCATGCATGGAGCAATGCATTCGGCTTTGCGTGGCCAGCTATGTATTTCCTATTGTACATCACTAGGGATGTATTGTTGCTTCAGAAGGATAACTCCGATCCTTGTGTAGGAGGACCGTTCTCAAGGTATTGAAGTCCCCTCCATGGAACTCTACACAATTAGCAAACACTCCTTAGCGATTTGTAATTATATACCTAGTATTGTTGTGATGTACACTCATAAACATCACAGCAACTTGATTATTGATATGTTCGACCTTAGACATTATTATATTACCACTAGATTTTCTAATATAAATGATTTGGTTATCGTAAGGTAAAACCCGTCCGTGTATATGTGGGCGTGGTCTTACGAGATACCTTTTAATTTGAAAGGTTTTTAACATTAAAAATCCATTTGATGTGTGTTTCTCACACTGGTTTATCAGACTGATCCGAGTGTTATTTTCTAACAAAGCTCGGATCAAACCGATCATATTAACAGATTTGCTTTGGAGCTAAGGAGATGAGCTGGATGCTCAAGGCATATCTATATTTCTTTATTTTCTGCTGCATTGGTTGTTGTGTTTATCAGCAATTTGTGAGGATAGGTTGTTATAACTTTCCAGGATGATCATTTGTTTAGTATACTCCAATTGATGTATGCATATTGTAGTTTTTCTTTGTGTAAAGGTCTATTGTATATTACATATTGCTCGTCACGATGTAAGATTCTGTTCTGTTTTTTCTTTCTTTTTCCCCCAACAATATGTTTTTCTGACACTTGGATGCTCAACGCGTGAATACTGTGGTTGTACTAGTGTCGATTTTTGAAGGTTGAAAAGGCAGGTCATTACATAATACCTCTTTCAAATACCGTTTTCATTAAATAAAAAACGCAACCATAGTTGTTTATGGTGGCAAATGGTGAAGGCTTTCTCCTTAATTAAATACCTTTTTAGGGAACACAAATAAATTTATACCTAGAATTATTGTAAGTGCTTTGTGGTAGCAGTTGCTAAAATGCGATTGCTCCTCTTACTCTCTGATAGAGCTTCTCTTAATTGAACTATTTCTTTGCACAACATGATGAAATCGACCGTTCGGTTACATATCAAAAAATAGAATATTTGTTATAATTTTTCATTAGTTTCAACAAAACACAGAATTATAATATGATATAATTTTTATATTTTTTAGAATTTTGGATTTGAACTTAAAAATATGAATTTTAAATTTGACTATTAAAATTAAAATGAAAATTAAAAGTTGAGGATATGAACTTGAAACTACAAATATGGAAATCGAAATTAAAATTTGAAAATATAAGATTTGACTTTTGAAATGACATTTTGATTTTAAAAATTTATACTTTTAAACAGGAAATTTTGAAAATTTGAAAAATGTTCATGTAAACCTGCAAATAAGTGCTTAATTGATTTTTGAAAAATAAAAAATAAATAAATAAATTATTGAAAATAAATTTTGGGTGGAATTAAAACATTTTTCTAAGGAGGATTTTTGCGTTTCACCCCTGAAAATAAAGGGCAGATTCAAATTTTCACAATTCGCAACTCCTATAAAATTTTCTTTTTCGTGTCAATCTCACTTCTTCCTCTCTTCAAAATTGTCATAAAAACAACATGGAAGTCCAAAATTTTTAGTCTATTGTGCTTCAACTTTCTAGTACACTGTTGATGTATATGCTACCTTTGGGACCAACAAAAAAGTTGTGCACAAAAAATTTCACCGGCACTCAATAAAGCTACATGAGTGTCCTGGAGAATCAAAGGAGACCAACGGGCATATCTGACACAAATACGAAGCATTATAAAACAATGGATGGTCTGACCAAGTTTGTGCAATAAAATTGGGCCAATTTGAGATTATATAAAGGAAAATGTATATGGTACCGAGGAATGGTGGACTAATTGTGTCCAAGAGTTTGACGCTTCTATTTTAAATATAGAAGAGTGTCAATAGAGAGTGCAGAATTTTTATAAATAATATTTCCGAATTCACATGCTACTGGATTCGCTACATTCTCGTCCACTACTACACCAAATGAAGAAGCACATCAAACTCCCCCTCCCTTGCATTCCCATATTATCCAACCATCCATCGATCAAATTTGGACATTTGATACAATGCATAATAATCTAGAAGATAATCATATACAACATTCCCAGATTTGTTTCCCATGTATCTCCTACACCTAGGGTGGATCTTGGAATATCTTCAAGTACCAAAACCATACCCAAGAAGGTAAAAGATCGGTATGACTCCCAAGAAAATAAACTTTATTTATGTGATATATACATACGCCAAATGAAGAAATCTTGGTCGAAAATGGAAAGCCCACTGCAATCCCAAAGCAAACGACTTATAGAAACATTGCAAGTTCCATCGAATCGTCTTAATCGTATCTCACTCTTACTGATCGTGTGAATACGATCGAACAAGTTGACGTTGGTGAAGCATTAAAAATACTGATGGAAAAGGAGAAAAGTGAATTGTTCAATTTTTTGACGATAAAACTACATGAAGTTAGTTGAATGTTGAGATGGAATAGATGAGGCACAACATTCAGTACCAACAATATTTGATCAACAAATCTACTCCTAGTTCGTAGAATCTGTATTTATTTTGTATTCATGTCATCGGAGATGTTTTTTTTCTAATTCATTTGTATCATTTTCTTTTTGAATGTATCTATTTTTTGGTTCCATAACATTCGTATTAATTTATAATTCAATACCAATTATTTATTAGGGGAATTAATTTAAAAGACAAAATTTGTATATTTTTAGCCTCAAGGACACGACCTCAATATTTTAACCACAAGGACAAACATTCTCCTAAAATTAATCATAAGGACAAACATTCTTTCAAAATTATTCATAAGTACAAACATTCTTCCAAAACTGCTACCGAACTAAAAACTGATACCTAAAAACTGCTATCGATTACTAAAAACTGATACCTAAAAACTGCTATCAATAATCAAAAACTGATACATAAAAAAGTTGTCCTTCAGGTTAAAATACCGAAGGTCTGTCCTTGAGGCTAAAATGCTGAGAAATTTTGTCCTTAACAATAATTTCATGTTATTTATTTTCAATATCAATTATTTATATCCAGAAATAATTAAAACAATTTAAAATAAATAAAATGATAAGACAAACAACCAAAGTTCTTCTTTCGTTGTTCCGTTCACAGTACGAAAACACGTTACACTTTCACTAAATTTTCTCTGCTCATGCCCCGTTCAGAATAGTACATTCAGATGTATCGTTTTTAAAAAAATGAACGCAGACTTGTAGTATAAGTTGCAAATATTTGCACTTTACCGTTTTCATTGTAAATTGATTGAAATTAAAAATATAGATGTTTTTTCAGTTTTATTTTTGAAAAAGAACAAAGGTGAATTTTGAAACTTTAAAAGAGCAATTACCTATCTATAAGGTCTCCAATTTTGTAGTACTTCTCTCTAGAAGTACTCCAAAATTGGAGTACTTCTCTAGAGCAATTACCTATCTATAAGGTCTCCAATTTTGTAGTACTTCTCTCTGAGAGAGAAGTACTCCAAAATTGGAGTACTCTCTCGAGCGATTACCTATCTATAAGGTCTTCAATTTTTGTAGTACTTCTCCCTGAGTATATGCTTTACAAAAGTTCACTATTAGGTAACGCTCAGTTTTCTCTTTCTGTGTGTTAGTTGGCAAGGAGATTATATTCACATGAACTTTGAACTTATGGATGGGATGCTGTTGGCAACTTCCTTTTCCAATTTAAGCAATCGGTTGATAGCTGGTTGAAAGGGACGATTTGTCTCAGGAGCTCTTAGCTCATATAATAGCTTGCAATTCAACGCGTACACGCAAATACCCAGACAAGAGTATCTCAGGAACTCTTAGCATCTCCAATAATTTTTCCTGCAATATTACATTTTCTGAAGTTGCAAAATGTAAAAAGTTTGTTTTCCAACAATAATTTTTCCTCCAATATTACATTTTTGAAAATAACAAAATGTAAAACGTTTGTTTTCCAATAATTTTGGAAATCAGACGTTTATTTAACCAGCGTTTGGTCTTCAGACGCTTGTTCAATAAACAAATGGACATGAACTTGATAAATAACCATAGTTTTAGTTTAATTGGACGCTCGTTGGATAAACGTCTAAACATCATGCGTTTGTTCAATAAACGCTCAAACAAATTACAAATTTTCGATCGATTTATCTTAATTTTTAACCGATTACAATTTCTATATTCCATTGAACAGCAATTTAGGGTTGCATATCATAAAATATGATATGTAATATACCGTTGGAAATGCTCTTTTCGATTTTATTTAAAAAACAGATTAATAAATAAAATAAAATAATCCATTCATACTTGAATTTGAAAAGGAAATATTACTCCAACATTGGAAGCATTGAACTCTTGGCTTCTCCCTAAGAATTTGAACATACGACCGAACACTTTTATTATTTTATAACAAAGAAATACTCATGGGGTTTGGATTTCTTTCCATGCTAATATTGCTATTGGGCTGCTAAAGCAGTTGACTAGTGGGCTGCATTTATAGCAGGCCCGGCTATGGTATCCAAGAGCATTTCCAGCAAAGAACTGTTTATTTTGCTTGCACTGATCATATATTGACTAGGAAGTAAATATACCTTATAATATGTAAAGTAGGACATTATTTAAGTCAACCAACTTTGTTCAATTAATAGTCACATTAATGTCATCCGATTAACTTAGTGATCTGTAAAGATAGGCATTACAACTTACTGGTCCCATAAAAGCACTGTTGAATTTGAGTTATTAAACATCAAATCCTTATCATATATTATTGTAACTTTCATATATTATTGTAACTTTGATATAATATGCCGCTACCAAACTCGATATTTTAAACACCTTTACTGTGTTCATATATGTCCCTCTTTTAGGTGACGCTTTCCCGCATACAGTAATAACAAAGAGCTCTGCGAGCAATTTGTACTCGCCACGTTTTTTTACGACCATTTTCTTTGTTTAATTTTTATAGTTGCAAGTGGAACCCCCTATCTTTCAATCAATCAGCCAATAATACATCAAATTTAAGGCTCTATGCTTATCCCGCTGACTCTTATCCAACCAGAATTTGTGCAACTTTGATATACCGTTAACATCAGAAGCGTGTAACGGGTAACCGTTGAATTTACAGTGTACGTTCGATGAATGCAGTAGAAATTAACCCCTCATGTATTTTTATGGGAGGATGCTAAGCCCACTCTCTTTTCTGTAGGGAGAGTGTATTTGACTTACCATCCGATTGATGGAGAGTGTGAGCCCATCAATCATTGGCTATATGTCATCAATGATGTCTACCACTTTCCATCAATCATGTGACAAGTACAAATACACTCTCTTTTAAGGGAAAATGTGATTGACATTTCTCTTATATATATGTGTGCGTGCGTATGTTTGCATATATGAGCGTTCAATTTCACCTTTATAGATTTATGATTTTCACTCCACATTCTGATTTAAATAACAGTATGAAAGAGAAAATAATATAATTTAATTCGAAATGTGTTGCGGAAATCAAAAGCTAAAGGGGTACGGCAAAATAGGGGTGCCATTGAACGATGTATGTGTATATATATATATGATTTGTCCTTTACAACATGTCTATTGGATCCTTCGAATCTGCCACGTCCAGAGTTGTTGCTGACTGGACTGCAGACCCCACGCTAGCTTTCTCCGATATGTGTGCGAAAATGATCGATTCTCGTGTTGGAACTGTTGGTCCTAGAAATGGTCATGTTGCATTCGCTTTTAACACCCAATAATGCATTAACTTTAATGGATCGTGAGTAAAGAACAAGGGACAACCTCAAGCATCTCTGATCTCCATGGAGCAAACCGCTGCAGATTGAAGACGATGTGTAGAACGTAGAAAACGATACCGTGATGGAGACGAAGGGTGGTGGAATACCACCACCAAACACTACATAAAATTCAGACTGCAATTTTCATCAAAGTTCCGAGAGATGAATATAATGTACCGCGGTTGCATAGAGACACCATAATGCAGATACAACAAAGAGAAATGGCGAAGAAAATAATAATCGTAATAAAACAGATAACAATGTACAAAAAACAAAAAAACTTTCGACTTGCAAATTATATAACGAATATCGACTAGAAGAAGAACACCGTGGGGATGAGAAAACCACAGAAGAAATAAGTAAAGAAAAATAAAATAGGGAAAATGTGGAGTTTATATAAACTATGGCTAATGAAATTCAGGCCTTATAGTCCAAACGGTGCAAAGTTGATAGTCGTTCGATCGTAATAATGGCAAATGCAGGAACATGAAAAACAAGAAAGGTTTCTTTAATAAAGAACAAGTCGTATAAAGAAATAGGCAAAAAAAAATCGCCGATGGCACGTGTAAAAGTAGCACTAAATGTGAATTGAATGATTAGACAAAAAATAAAATGAGTACACGCACTACAAGTCCACGCCAACAAACATTTGCACAGACTTGGAGGGCATTGTCATACCCATTTTCTCCCGTACATATATACGGCAAATGTAAAAAATTTGAGGCCCTGTCTTAAAGCAGCGTAGTCCAAAAGAATTTTTAATAGCAACACACATGATTAAAGAGTCAGCGCAAGAAAAAGGAAAACAAGCAAACCAAAGATACAAAAACCAGGTGCAGTCTAAACAAGGAATCGATCGAACTATAGATCTTCTTCAGCATCAACGCCATGCCTCATCCCCGAATGGTTCCTTGTCAAGTTCCAACCAGAGGCGACATCTAGTTGCTAACCTCATCCGCTATGGATGCATACAAAAAAATGCCGATGTTCCAAAGTTGAAGCTTTATGAATACAACTCAAAGACCTTGCCGCAATCATTGAACAACACCTCAAATCATAGAAAAACCATGCCGCAATTACTAAAGGTCACCCTAATTCATGAAGGAACTGCATCGAAATTGCTGAAGGTGTGATCTGTATTCATGAAAGAACTATTCCACAACTGCAAAGGGTCGAGCCACAAGTCTACGAAGAGAAAGTTCCAACCCATCCAGGCTAAGCAGCTTCGATCAAAAAATTTAGATACCAATGTTTGAAGTGCATAAATCAAAACGTTCGTCGTGGTCATTATCTAATGAGTAAACGATGTCTTTTTTCTTAAACAAATAATTTGAGACTAACAATAAATTAAAATCGGTAGTTGGATTTTATCTTCAATCTAGTAGTATCCACCTTTGCTATTTTCCGTTGTATCCACATTATTTCTCAACTACAGATTTTTTTCACTTTCACCATTATAGAATTGTTGAACGCTTTAAATGCACATCGTTTAACTTAAATCTAGGCAAGTCAGACGTAAATCTTACATCAGCTAAATAATGAGTTTCAATTGTTTAAAGTGGATATTTTAGGGAATTTCAAGATCTTACACCCAACTTATATTAAATAAAATAAATTAATTTAATAAAAAGTTTGTTTTAAATATATTTTAGTATTTTTCAAAGAATATTATAGTTTATTTGTAAAGTGTTAATTATAAGTTATACTTTATAGATTATTGATTTAGTTACTAATTATATTATTACTACTTTATTAATTATTAAATATAAATTATAGATCATTAACTATACATATGAAATCAATTACCGGTAATTCATTTTTATCAATTTAATTATTTATTAAATTATTAACTATTAAACTTAAATTATTATTTTTTAAATTTAAATTATTAAATCTGAATCATTTACTACTAAATTATTGAATATGAAATATAAATTATGTGGGTGTTGGGAAAGCATAGGAAATACCTATGTTTTCCCCACATAAATAAAAATGGCATCACATTTCCTACCATCTTATTTTTTTAGATTTAAAATGGAAATTAAGGATGCATTCAGAATGTACAACAAATTCCAAATTTTTCCTAATGCTTCGTTTTTATTTACTTATCTAAACAAAAATTATGCTAGTGTTCGAAAAGCATAAGAAATTCCTACACTTTTGCACATGTGAAATACATTTCTTTATTGTATGAAATAAAAATTATGTGGGCATGAATAAAGCATGTGGGAATACCTACACACCATTAACACCTATTTCGCTAAATGTATCTGATTTAAATTTCATATTTATTTTACTATGAAGGCATCGGAAAGGTATAGGGAATCCCATGCCTTCATAATGCTTTTTTATATTTTTTTTGACAGAGCTAAGGGTAAGCCCCAATTATGTAATTTATAATATATATATATAACTCGATAATCAATATTATTCATGATAAAGTTATTTGATTTCTAATATATACTTTATTATATGTGATATAATTAATTAAGTTATTTATTTAAGGTGTATTAAATAGAAAATCTTTGAGTAATATGTTATGTGAACATGATTACAAAATGATATAATCATGATAAATTTATTACATTGTATAAAAACATATTGTTTTAAATATTCATGGTTAAGATATTTCGAGAAAAGATATCGATACACCCATTGAGATCGGAGTAACGCTCCCCAAATGTTAGACAGTGTATTACTCATGGCTGCTAGGGACATCAAGGGGTTATGTACTGGTAGTTATTGGATGACGTGGAATGACTCATCCGAGAGTTTCTTGTTGGCTAATAACAACTAGGTCAAATAGGAAATCTCAAGTAACGATATTACACAGTTCTCTTGACTTGAGAATACTTTTGAACTTGAATATGAAAACTCTACTTTGATTATAGTTAATCGTGGCAAGACATCCATCGAACGATTATAGTTGGGTCCGATGTTTGAAACATTGGAATAGAAACATATTCAACAAAGAATTCATCTGCCTAATCGTATGATGTTATATCACAGTTAACTGTAGTCAACTCAACTCAAAATTTATGACAAGAGTAGTACGATTAATGTAATTATTGAACCAATGACTTTGTTTATGGACTAACCGAGTTGAATATGGACGGTATTATAATTTTGACCAAAACCAAATTCTATAAGTCCTAAAGTGATATAGTGTTGATGAAGAGAATTAGTGTAAATAATCATTAGTAAAAGGTACCACTTAAATTGTAAAATTGAATTTTACCGATGAGATTTGAAAGGCGATAAATTAAGTCAAACTGTCACACCACTAGATAAGGTGACGTGTGAACATTAGTATTTAACCTTTTTAAATATTAATAGCTTCCTAAATTCACATCTGTGAGTCGCCAACCAAATCTATTTAGTCTTTGAAACACTTCTTGATTTATAAAAATTATAAATTACCTAATATTTATAAAATATTAATTATTATTGTATTTATTGTATGGAGAATGTATAGTAAAATAGAGTTGCCTCAAGAATTGTTAGGGGTGCTATTAGAAATTCATTTGGTGCGTATATAAAAGTTGTATATGTGTGTATCGATATACGATACCAAGAAGAATTTAAATCGATAGATAATATAATTTATTGATGGGTTTGAAGGGTTTTTGGTCAATTTAGGGGCCTTGATATGGTGGCCTAACAAAGGAGAAGAGGAGGTCAAATGTTGACTTGGTATGAGTAAGATATTTCGGCAAAACTGCCCCTATAAAATGGAAACTAATGCTCTAGTTTATGGTTTAATCTTTTCCTCCACTCTCTCTTAGTTATGGCCGCAAGCTCCCCCCCCCTCCACTTATCTCCTTGCTCCTTCTAACTCAATTCAATTAATAATTCGGTGCTTGTATACCTATCTCTTGTAAAGAAGGGTGCAGATATGAAAGATCTAAGAGTATGTTTAGATCAACGTGCATTTTTTGGCCTCATTTCAAAGGTATAATTTATTTAATTATTCAATAATATTTTATATCATGTTTATATATATCTATTATAATATTTGAACAAATTTATATGCATAGTTGTTGTCCCCATATTAGGTTTTTTGTAATAAGAGTGATACTTAATTTTAAGCATAGCACTTATTCTGATGTCTCGGGAGATCGATCTAATATCTCCAGAACATAATCTAGAGATCTTATTGCGGTAGCTAATTTTCATATTAGTAAACATTTTCATAATTATATAAATACATAGATATGATAGTTTTAGTCTTTGTAATACATCTTTGTTTCAAATAAAGAATAAAAAAACTATTTTTTTATAATGATATACAAAATACACGCACATGTACGAGGAGCGTTTAACAGCACCTAAAATGTCCTTTGATTTCCACCATAATTTCTGAATTAAAATACCACTTTCTTTCTCTTCCCAGCGGTACTATTATTTAGTTCGGAGCTTATATTGGAAATCAAGGGCATTAGGGTTTGCTGCACTATTCAAAGTGCTGTTGAATGCTCATATATATAAATTTGTGTGTGTGTATCGTTGCTCGTATTTCTCGCAATAGAGAAGTGTGTCATCAAATTTATAATTGCAAGTGGAACATCTTATCTTTCAATCAATCAGTCAGTAATACATCAAATTTAAGGCCCTGTACTTATCTAGCTGACTCTTGTCCAACCAGAATTTGTGCAACTTTGGCATACCGTCCGTCAGAAGAGCGTAACCAGGTAACCGTTGAATTTACACTGTTTGATGTGGAGTTTATATAAACTATGGCTAATGAAATTTGGGCCTTATAGTCCAAACGGCGCAAAGTTGATAGTCGTTCGATCGTAATAATGGCAAATATAGGAACATGAAAAACAAGAAAGATTTCTTTAGTAAAGAACAAGTCGTATAAAGAAATAGGCAGAAAAAAATCACCGTGCATTTTGAAACTTAAAAGATTTTGTTTTACAAAAGCTCACTTTGTATTGTTTATCATATATCTATCTTTTGGTTTCTCTTTCTATGGGATACATATTGTGTAGTTGGTAAGGAGATTATATTCACATGGAGCTTGAATTATGGATGGGATGCAGTTGGCAACTCCCTTTTCCAATCAAGCAATCAGTTGATGATGCATGTCTCTCCATGAAAATGTAAGATAGTTACAGTTGAAAGGGAAGGTTTATCTCAAAAACTCTTACCTCATATGATAATAGCTTGCAATTCAATCCATGCATTCCTACGCATTTAAGGCAGTTTCATCAAATGATCCTTTAGTGATTTTTTCACCCTTTGGATCAATCCGATTTTATTTTAAAAACTAAATTAATAAATACAATAACTCGTTTAAACTTCAACTTTAAATAGTAATATTACTTGAAACTTGGATGCATTAAACTCTTAGGCTGTGTTTGGTTTACCGTTTTTAGTTTTGAGTTTTCGTCCATACAAAAATACGCACGACGCATGTATATTATGAAAAATGACCATTTTAGAAAACAAATTTAACACACAAAATAGAAAACAACTTTTTTCATTTTTCGTGTTTTGAGAAAAACGGAAGCACGAACAACAATTCATCCTTCAGTCGTTCCTCCATCCACTTCGTGGTTCCCTCCAATCTTCCGTTCATCCCTTCCGACCTCCCTTCATTCTTCTCATATTTTGTAATTAATGTTGAAAACTCAAAACATAAAATACAAAATAAACCAAACAACCCTTAATTTCTGCCTAAGAATTGTACATACGACCAAGCACTTTAATTATTTTGCAATAACAGGTGATACATGCATGAGGTTTGGATTTCTTTCCTATTGATATTGCTATTGGGCTGCTAAAGTAGTTGACCCAGTGGGCTGCATGTATAACAGGCCGGGCCATGGTTTTCAAGCACATTTCCATGACAGAACAGTTTTATTGCTTTTTGCACCGATCACATCTCAACTAGTACGTAAGTAGAAACTTAAATATATTGTTACACGTATGGTACTGGTATGAAATTACAAGTTGTACATATTCTAATCAACCAAACTGTTCAGTTTACTGTTGCATGTTTTTGTAAAGATAGGCAATATCAGTATTCCCAAAAAAATCACTGTTGAATTAGACTTAGATTGCGTTCTCGGCAAGCAACGGAGTATCTGAATGGAGCATTTGAACGATAAATGCGTTTATGTGCTGCGAGCGAATAAACTGAGCGGGGAGTATTTACAATGTGACTTTTATTTAATTGACGTTAATTAATTATTTGTTTTGTTGTGTAATATGCGTTTAATTGAAATGCAATACCAGTACACAAATTGAAATATATTCAGAATAATAAAAATACCTTAAAAATACAACGATACAGTGCATAGAACATACAACAGAACCACAAAATTTAATAAATTCTATTTTGTTGGTATCACCTTGGTTTATCATATACGTTTGGTACTCTTTTGAATGCCGTTTTTCCACCATCGCCGACAACAACCAACTTTTAGCTAAGTTGTCGTTAAGAATAGTGAATAAATCTATATTATATATTGAGTTGCATAACAATTGGTCCATTCTTCTTGTTGACCCTTTCTCATATGAAACAATTGGTAATCAATACCAAGCTATATCAGTATATCAATGTTACCGGTACAATAACGGTAAATTTACCGTTATTAACGGTAAAGAAATGTCAAACCAACGGTCACGGTAACTTTACCTCTCATATTAATTTTGTTTTTCATTATTTTAGTCAATCCTAAACATGGACAATTTTGAAAAAATATCCTACTTAAAAAGATATTTCTAGTTTTATTCATGATAATATCATTTTCTTTCTTTTTTCACTAACGTTATTATTTAATTCGAAGCTTGTGGTGACAATCAATGGCATTTGGGTTGCTGCACTATTTGAGGTGCTACTGAACGTTCATATTTATGTTTATATTAAAAATGAATCAAAATTAATTAAAATTAGCTTTGATGCTCTATATATATATATTGTTGCTCGTATTTCTTACAATAAAGAAGTGTGCCGGTCCGTTTAACAACTATATCTTTCTAGGCTTACGTACCACAGTGGTCCAGCCCTTTACCCAGCCCAACTCGAGTGGCAACGATCGGTCATGCATCGCTTCCGTCTGGAACATGTCTCATCCGCTTTGCTTTCCACCTACCAGCACGGTCCGGCCAGGTCCACTCAAGAAACACCTCGTCCGCTTCGGGCCTTCGGCAAGTTTAACTGACCAACCTAAAAAATTAATAATAGGAACCAAACACTCTTTTTTATAAAACAAGTGATACGTACATGGATTTAGATTTCTTTTTATAAGGACATGTTTAAATCTACCAACTTGTTCGATTTATATTCAAATTAATGTAAATCCTATAAACTCAGCGATTTGTAAAGATAGGCAGCACAACTTACGGGTCCCAGAAAAGCACTGTTGAATTTGAGTTATTAAAGATCAAATCCTTATCATATACTATTGTAACTTTGATATAATATGCCCCCATTAAAGTTGATATTTTGAACACCTTTACTGTGTTCATATTACGTCCCTCGTTTAGGTGACACTTTTCCGCATACAGCAATAACAAAGAGCTCTGCTAGCAATTTGTGCTTGCCACATTTTTTTGCTACCATTTTCTTTGTTTAAATTTATAATTGCAAGTCAATAATACATCAAATTTAAGGCCCCGTACTTATCCAGCTGACTCTTGTCCAACCAGAATTTGTGCAACTTTGGCAAACCGTCGACGTCAGAAGAGCGTAACCAGGTAACCGTTGAATTTACACAATTTGATGCATGCGGTGGAAATTAACCATTCATGTATTTTTATAGAAAAATGCTAAGCACACCATCTCTTCTTTAGAGAAACTGTAGTTGACTTACTATTCGATTGATGGAGAGTGTGGGTCTATCAACCATTAGCTATATGTCATTAATGATTGTCTATCACTTTCCACCAATCAGATGACAAATACAAACGCTCTCTTTTAGGGGAAAATGTGCTTAGCATTTTTTTTTATATATATTAGATGTCTCCCAACCTTATACAACTCTTCCTCTTCCTCCTTCCACCTCAATTGATATCTTCCCCATTAATTCGAGCATGTTCATGCTTTTTCTAGCAATGATTTAGGTTTTTATACCTATATTCACGTTTATTTCGATTTTCTTTACTATATATTATATATATATGAATTTTATGATTTGTCCCTTACTTTACAGCATGTTTACCGGATCCTTCGAATTTGCCACGTCCAGAGCCGTTGCTGACAGGACTGCAGACCACACGCTAGCTTTCTCCGATATGTGCACGAAAATGATCGATACTCGTGTTGGATGTGTTGGTCCTTGAAATGGCTATGTTGCCTCGCTTTTAACACCCAATAATGCATTAACTTGAATGGATCGTGAGTAAAGAACAAGGGACAGTCTCAAGCATCTCTGATCTTCATGGAGCAAACTGCTGCAGATTGAAGACGATGTGTAGAACGCAGAAAACGATACCGTGATGAAGACGAAGGGTGGTGGAATACCACCACTAAACACTACATAAAATTCAAGCTGCAAATTTCATCAAAGTTCCGAGAGATGAACACGATGTACCGCGGTTGCATAGAGTCACCATAATGCAGATACAACAAAGAGAAATAGCGTAGAAAATAATAATCGTAATAAAACAGGTAACGATGTACAAAAAACTTTCGACTTGCAAATTATAGAACGAACATCGACTAGAAGAAGAACGCCGTGGGGATGGGAAAACCACAGAAGAAACGAGTAAAGAAAAATAAAATAGGAAAAATGGGGAGTTTATCAAACCGACCGTTAGGGAGGTTTGCTTACTGTCACTAGCCAAAATCAATTCTCTGAAACCCAAATTATACTGCTGCTTTTTCATTTTTGTTTCCCGTATGCTTCTCCTCCCCAAATTTTCTCCTCTTCACCATAATCGCGATACGTATTCTCTTTGACAGTTTCCCTTCCGTTTTATCTGCGAACGTATTCTCCTTTGACGGTTTCCCTTCCGTTTTATCTGTGATTGACAATTTCTCATCCGTTTTCTCTGTTCCTAAACCAAATAAAACCCTAATCCAGTGCCAGAGATTGTTCGACCATGCCTCTTCTATCTCGGTTGTTCGCAATCATCTCTGATTTTCTAGCTCAAATCGATTCTATGTGAATTTGCAGGTAACACCCCTCTTCTATCTCGGTTGCTCGCAATCATCTCTGATTTTCTAGCTCAAATCGATTCTATGTGAAGTTGCAAGTGGTTTCCTTGTAGCAAGTTCCTGGTAGGTCCCTTCGTTAGTGGAAAAAATGAAAAAGAAATTGTTTTCAGTAAGAGTGTCGTGGAAAGAAGTAGCAGTAGACTCAAAGAGAGTAGAAGTGTCAATGCTTTGTTCGAGAATGTAAATATGGAGGATAGTAGTGATAAAGATATATTATTGGATAAGAAGAGCAGGAATTTGGGCATTTGGTTTTCGAGATGGATGAAATCCTGCTCCGAGGGTACAAAGACAGTTTTTGCAGCTATTACGATTCCGATTTTGCATAAGTCCTATTTGGCTGAATAGGTCGATTCCTTCTATGTCTATGTACTCTTCTTTGGATGTTGGGGACATGATTTTGGCTGAGAAGGTATAATTTTGATTACATTTGAACTATGGTTGTATGGTTTTTAAATTTGACTATGTCAAGGTAAGGTAGTTTAATGCTTAAGTTAAACTGTCATAGCAGTGTTATTGTGAGCTTAGCTTTATACTGAGTTATGCCAAAAATTCATGTTCATGGACATTACTTGTGTATTCTATTAAGATAAACGACAAGTTAAGAGTTAAAGATTGTAAACAAGATATCTAATCTTGTTGCATTTATATGTTGCGACGATGCATTTATGATGATCCTATACCAATTTGAACCTTTGAAATGACTAAATTTGGAAGAAAATTATACCTCTGTACCATTAAATTTTAGCCAAATCTTATGTTAAGGACATGGTCTAGCTGAACTCTAGGTGCGTGCTTCATATTTTTTTTTATGAAGTTCAAATCATGTGGAAAATGTTTTTCATCTGGTTATCACGTAATGGTTGCTGTTGTGCTTTTATACCTCTACTGCTGAAGATTATAGCATTGTCCAACGTCATCTTAAAAGTGGTAACACAGTCTAATAGTTTAGGGAATCAATCATTTAGACATTTCAAAGAAAATAAAGGTAGGAAAAAGAGATTAAGTTTTAGTACATTGGTTATATTCATGATAGGAACTTAGGTTGTGCTTTATTATATTTAAATTTTGCATTATATTGGTGTTATGGAGGTGATACTTAACCTATTGAGCAGTATGTGGCAACCTAACCTCATTAAGTTTAATATCTGTTATGTTCTATATTTTAGATAGATTTGAGTATATACAATATTCCATGTAGTCATAGTAATATGCGTCTTACATGAAATGCAGGTGTCTTATTTATTTAGAGAGCCCGAAGTAACCGAGATAGTTATCTTCATAGCCCCTAAAATACTCCAGGTAATTAATTCATCGATTGTGGATTTGTAATGGCTATCGTGTATATTTTTGTTAACTGAGAGACATATTTCTTTTGGAAGGAAAATGGTTACAGTTCTTTCGATGTTTTTATCAAGAGAGTTGTTGCCAAGGCTGGAGATTTCGTTGAAGTAAGCCGCCGCTTTTATCTACTTCTTGCCATTTAGTCTTTATTGAAGACTTTGTATTAAGCTTAGGCACCAAATATTAATTTTCTAAATAATAGGTTCACAATGGAAAATTGTATATAAATGGCATAGCTCAAGATGAAGAATTCATATTGGAACCACTAGCTTATGAAATGAAACCAATGGTAATTTCTTTTGACCTTGCCTTCTAATTGAAGCTTGTTATCGAGGGTACCAAAAATTTACATATCTTTTGTTGATAAAATTGTAACCAAAAGCTGAATTTTAACTGTCTCAGCTACTCTCCCTAATGGCTATCTTTTAATTTGTAACTTATTATCTACATAGTAGTGCCTTGTTGGTGTTGTCCCAGTGGTTACGTGCTCTGGCTTTGATCAATGAGAATACAGTTTCAAATCTTGCGTAGTATGTGATTCAAATCATTGAATATATGTTGACTTGTAGTATGTTATATACTACCTAGGATATGTGCTACCATTTAAGTACCCGACTGAAATAAAAAATAAAAATAAATAGTGCCTTGGAAATCTAAGGGTTAGGTGCAATTTCATCCTTGTGATAATGTATCATTTACACCTAAATTTTGCATTATGTTATATTCACCAACCATTTTTCAAATGAGCCTGTATGCTAACCATAAACTAATATTGCTTATATAGTTGATACCCAAAGGGTATGTGTTTTTTCTGGTTGATAATCGTTACAACAGCTTTGACTCTCATAACTGGTAAGCTGTCAACTCAATTTTTTCACAATTTTCATGTCAAAAATCAAAAAAATAATTTTGTGATATTTTAATTTATTTATTTCTAACATCCTAACAGAGGTCCTCTACCAATCAAAAGCATTCTTGGAAGATCAGTGTTCAGATACTGGCCTCCATCAAAGATATCTGATACCATATATGATCCAAACTCAATGCGGACTACACTATCTTTTGCCTAATTGTATCAGGTGGATTTCTCTGAAAAGTTCTTCATGAATCCGATCATTCATGTATTTCTATTTTATTTGTTTTTTGACCAGACCTTTGTTGTTATCTCGATAGATGTTGTTGTTGTTATTAACTGTTAAGCTTGTAAAATAGAAGATGTTATATACATTATATTTTGACGACAACAATTTTTTGATCATATATATTCTACTTTGCAGGAATTTTTCTTCTTCTTCATGAATTCAAGTTTATTTATTATTTGAATAGAGTTACAAAGTGGTTCTTGCCAAAATGCAGGAATTTTGAAGATGCTCAAGCTGATATAGGTTAAAGTTGAGCTCGTATATGCCTGCAAAAAAAATCTCAGCAATTTATTCATTTTCCTATGTGAAAATTTCTTGTAATCAGTTCTAAATATTAGGTGATCAGTGTTGTAGTTTAATGACTTGTGTACAAACTGCTACCATGATAGATACAAATTGCTTTGTGTAAATTTTGTGAAAAGCTGTTACTTCTTTGTGTTTTGTTATTCTGTATGTATTTATAAGTAGTTAATTTTTGTTAAACTATGAATAGCTGAAAAGAAATCGAGCGAGCTCATATTGAAATAATTTGCGTCTACAATTAATAAAAGAAAACTCCAAAATCTAACATCATCCATTACAGTTGCATGTTCTATATTAGCAAAACTCCAAATTGTCAATAATCAAAAGGTAAGACAAGAAAGCTAAATGATAAGAAAGCAACTCTAGGTCAAAAATTTCAAAGAAAATAAAAAGAATAAAGTAAAAAATAATGGTGTTAGAGTTTGATCAATCATTCATCCAAAACTCAAAACAAAAACCAAATCTCAACATACCATAACTAAAACAAATACCGGTAATCGATCTACAACCATTAATCGATCCAGACAACAATTCAAGACAATTTGCAGTGCTGATGACCTTTATAAAATTAAGAATGATGAAGGCGAGGATATATACGAACAAAAACTAAAGAAGCTTTATAGATCCTTCGTCTTTTCATAGTTGGTGTTGCCCAATTTGAGTACATACTGAATAGTTTTTTTCTTTTAGTGTTAGTTTTTTTCTTATTTTTACTTCAGCAATGTTATTTTTTATATAATAATGGTATTTTTAGATAATTTATTCAAACACTGTAGTTCAATAATTTAAGATTTATTTATTACATCAATTTTTGCATTTTTCATCTTTTTTAATTAAATATTCACAAAAATGATGATATATATTCAAGTGATATTTGTTTGATTTTTTTTTCAAATTCAATAATGAGTTAAAGCTACAAAGAAGCTCAAAATCAAGAGTATATTGATCCTTCTTGATACATATACATGTGTGTCTATGAATGGTCCATATCAATACATTGATAGCAGATCTTTAGTATCAAGTTGGCCTATATTTACAATCCGTATTATAATTGATTTTACACATTTTCAATTACTTTCAGTTTTTGTTGAAATGCAGTTAATTTTTCATCAAATTATTAATAAAGGGAAAAAATTAACAAATATTTCTTTCATTCATATCAAATAACACAACCGTCGGTTTCTCCACCGTTGTGCGGTTATACTAGTATAAACTATGGCTAATGAAATTCGGGCCTTATAGTCCAAACGGCGCAAAGTTGATAGTCGTTCAATCGTAATAATGACAAATGTAGGAACATGAAAAACAAGAAAGATTTCTTTAGTAAAGAACAAGTCGTATAAAGAAATAGGCAGAAAAAAAATCACCGTATGGCACGTGTAAAAGTTGCACTAAATGTGAATTGAATGATTAGACAAAAAAGAAAATGAGTACATGCACTACAAGTCCACGCCAACAAACATTTGCACAGAGTTGGGGGGCAATGTCATACCCATTTTCTCCCGTAATGTATACGGCACATGTAAAAAATTTGAGGCCCTGTCTTAAAGCAGCGTAGTCCAAAAGAAATTTTAATAGCAACACACATGATTAAAGAGTCAGCGCAAGGAAAAGGAAAAAAAAGCAAACCAAAGATAAAAGATCAGGCACAGTCTAATTAAATAAGTAATCGATCGAACTGCAAATCTTCTTCAGCATCAATGCCATGCCTCATCCTCGAACGGTTCCTTGTCAAATTCCAACTAGAGGCGACATCTAGTTGCTAACCTCATCCGCTATGGATGCATACAAAAAAATGCCGATGTTCCAAAGTTGAAGCTTTATGAATACAACTCAAAGACCTTGCCGCAATCATTGAACGACACCTCAAATCATAGAAAAACCATGCCGCAATTACTAAAGGTCACCCTAATTCATGAAGGAACTGCATCAAAATTGCTGAAGGAGTGATCTGTATTCATGAAAGAACTATTCCACAACTGCAAAGGGTCGAGCCGCAAGTCTACGAAGAGAAAGTTCCAACCCATCCAGGCTAAGCAGCTTCGATCAAAACGTTCGGATACCAATGTTTGAATTGCATAAATCAAAACGTTCGTCGTTGTCATTATCTAATGAGTAAACAATATCTTTTTTCTTAAACAAATAATTTGAGACTAACAATAAATTAAAATCGGTAGTTGGATTTATCTTCAATCTAGTAGTATCCACCTTTGCTATTTTCTGTTGTATCCACATTATTTCTCAACTGTAGATTTTTTGCACTTTCACCGTTATAGAATTGCTGAACGCTTTAAATGCACATCTTTTAACTTAAATCTAGGCAAGTCAAACGTAAATCTTACATCAGCTAAATAGTGAGTTTCAATTGTTTAAAGTGGATATTTTTAGGGAATTTCAAGACCTTACAACCAACTTATATTAAATAAAATAAATTAATTTAATCAAAAGTTTGTTTTAAATATATTTTAGTATTTTTCAAAGAATATTATAGTTTATTTGTAAAGTGTTAATTATAAGTTATACTTTATAGATTATTGATTTAGTTACTAATTATATTATTACTACTTTATTAATTATTAGATATAAATTATAGATCATTAACTATACATATGAAATCAATTACCGATTCATTTTGATCAATTTAATTATTTATTAAATTATTAACTATTAAACTTAAATTATTATTTTTTAAATTTAAATTATTAAATATGAATCATTTATTACTAAATTATTGATTATGAAATATAAATTATGTGGGTGTTGGGAAAGCATAGGAAATACCTATGTTTTCCCCACATAAATAAAAATGGCATCACATTTCCTACCATCTTATCCTTTTAGATTTAAAATGGAAATTAAGGATGCATTCAGAATGTACAACAAATTTCAAATTTTTCCTAATGCCGCGTTTTTCTTTACTTATCTAAACAAAAATTATGCTAGTGTTCGAAAAGCATAAGAAACTGCACATTTGCACATGTGAAATACATTTCTTTATTGTATGAATAAAAATTATGTGGGCATGAATAAAGCATAGGGAATACCTACACACCATTAACACCATTAATATTTATTATGAATAAGGTATAGGGAATCCCACGTCTTCACAATGCTTTTTTATATTTCTTTTGACAGAGCTAGGGGTAAGCCCCAATTATGTAATTTATTATTATATATATATAACTCGATAATCAATCTTATTCATAATAAAGTTATTTGATTTCCAATATATACTTTATTATATGTGATATAATTAATTAAGTTATTTATTTAAGGTATATTAAATAGAAAACCTTTGAGTAATATGTTATGTGAACATGATTACAAAATGCTGTAATCATGATAAATTTATTACATTGTATAATAACATATTGTTTTAAATATTCATGGTTAAGATATTTCGAGAAAAGATATCGATACACCCATTGAGACTGGAGTAGTAACGTCCTCAAATGTTAGGCAGTGTATTACTCATGGCTGTTAGGGACACCAAGGGGTTATATACTGGTAGTTATTTGATGACGTGGAATGACTCATCCGAGAGTTTCTTATTGGCTAATAACAAGTAGGTCAAATAGGAAATCTCAAGTAACGATATTACACAGTTCACTCGACTTGAGAATACTTTTGAACTTGAATATGAAAACTCTACTTTGATTATAGTTAAATCTTGGCAAGACATCCATCGAACGATTATAGTTGGGTCTGATGTTTGAAACATTGGAACAAAAACATATTCAACAAAGAATTCAGCTGCCTAATCGTATGATGTTATATCTCAGTCAACTGTAGTCAACTCAACTCAAAATTTATGACAAGAGTAGCACGATTAATGTAATTATTGAACCAATGACTTTGTTTATGGACTAACCGAGTTGAATGTGGACGGTATTATAATTTTGACCAAAACCAAATTCTATAAGTCCTAAAGTGGTATAGTGTTGATGAAGAGAATTAGTGTAAATAATCGTTACTAAAAGGTACCACTTAAATTGTAAAATTGAATTTTACCGATGAGATTTGAAAGCAATAAATTAAGTCAAACTGTCACACCACTAGATAAGGTGACGTATGAACATTAGTATTTAAATTGTTTTATTATTAATAGCTTCCTAAATTCACACCTGTGAGTCGCCAACCAAATCTATTTAGTCTTTGAAACACTTCTTGATTTATAAAAATTATAAATTACCTAATATTTATAAAATATTAATTATTATTATATTTATTGTATGGAGCATGTATAGTAAAATAGAGTTGCCTCAAGAATTGTTAGGGGTGCTATTAGAAATTCATTTGGTGCGTATATAAAAGTTGTATATGTGTGTATCGATATCGATACCAATAAGAATTTAAATCGATAAATGATATAATTTACTGATGGGTTTGAAGGGTTTTTGGTCAATTTAGGGGCCTTGATATGGCTGGCCTAATAAAGGAGAAGTGGGAGTCAAATGTTGACTTGGTATGAGCGATTTTTTGAGTAAGATATTTCGGCGAAACTGTCCCTATAAAATGGAAACTAATGCTCTAGTTTCTGGTTTAATCTTTTGCTCCACTCTCTCTTAGTTATGGCCGGAAGCTTCCCCTCCCTTCCCACTTATCTCCATGCTCCTTCTAACTCAATTCAATTAAATATAATTAATTCGGTGCTTGTATACCTATCTCTTGTAAAGAAGGGTGCAGATATGAAAGATCTAAGAGTCTGTACAGATCAACGTGCATTTTTTGGCCTCATTTCTAAGGTATAATTTATTTAATTATTCAATAGTATTTTATATCATGTTTATATAGACCTATTATAATATTTGAACAAATTTATACCCATAGTTGTTGTCCCCATATTAGGTTTTTTGTAATAAGAGTGATACTTAATTTTAAGCAGAGCACTTATTCTGATGTCTCAAAGGATCGATCTAATATCTCTAGAACATAATCTAGAGATCTTACCACTGGAGCTAATTTTCATATTAGTAAACATTTTCATAATTATATACAGACATAGATCTGATAGTTTTATTGTCTTTGTAATACATCTTTGTTACAAATAAAGAATAAAAAAAAACTAATTTTTTATAATGATATACACACACACAGATATGAGGAGCGTTCAACAGCACCTAAAATATCCTTTGATTTCCACCACAATTTCTGAATTAAATAATACCACTTTCTTTCTCTTCCCAGTGGTACTATTATTTAGTTCGGAGCTTATGTTGGAAATCAGGGGCATTAGGGTTTGCTGCACTATTCAAAGTGCTGTTGAATGCTCATATATATAAATTTGTGTGTGTGTATTGTTGCTCGTATTTCTCGCAATGGAGAAGTGTGTCGGCCAGTTTAGACAACTATATCTTTTTTGGTCCACGTACCACAATGGTCCAACCCTATACCCAGCCCAACTTGAGTGGCTACGATCGGCCCATGCATCGTTTCCGTCTTGATCCTGGCTCGTCCGCTTTGTTATTCACCTATCGGCCTGACCCAACCAGGTCCATTCAAGAAACACCTCGTCCGTTTCAGCAAGGTTAACGGAACAGCCTAAAAAATTAATAATACGAACCAAACACTCTTTTTTATATAACAAGCGATACGTAAACGGATTTAGATTTCTTTTGATCCTATTTATTCTTCCCATTAGTATTGCTTTTGGGTAGTTTTTTTTGCATTTGGACATAGTGGGCTACATGTATAATAGGCCCGACCATGGTGTCCAATAATATTTCTATCAATGAACAGTTTATTTTGTTTGAACTGATCATATCTCAACTTGCACGTAAATATAACTTAATTTTATTATTACATGCACGCTACTGGTACGATTTTATAAGTAGGACATATTTAAATCAACCAACTTATTCAATTTATATTTGCATTAATGGCATCCAATTAACCAAGTGACTTGTAAAGATAGGCAACACAACTTGCTGGTCCCAGAAAAGCATTGTTGAATTTGAGTTATCAAAGATCAAATCCTTATCATATATTATTGTAGCTTTGATATGATATGCCTCCACCAAACTCGATATTTTGAACGCCTTTACTGTGTTCATATATGTCCCTCTTTCTTTGTTTAATTTCTATAATTGCAAGTGCAACACCTTATCTTTCAATCAGTCAGCCAATAATACGTCAAATTTAAGGCCCTATGCTTATCCAGCTGACTCTTGTCCAACCAGAGTTTGTGCAACTTTGGCGTACAGTCGACGTCAGAAGCACGTAGTTGGGTAACCGTTGAATTTACACGCACGCGGTAGAAATTAGCCCTTCATGTTTTTTTATATAGGAATGCTAAGCATGCACCCATTGGGAGAGTGTACTTGATTTACCACATGATTGGTGGAGATTGTGGGTCCTTTAATCATTAGCTATTACCATCTTTCAAGAAAAAATATGTTGTTCTCTTTTTTGCATATGTTAGACGCCTTCCAACTTTATACAACTCTTCCTCCTCCTCCTTCCCACCTCAATCTTCCCTATTAAATCTAAGCATATTCATGCACTTACTAGTAACAATTTAGGTTTTTTAAACATATATTCACGTTTATTAAATTTTTCTTTACTATATGAACGTTAATGACACTTTGATTTTCACCACACATTCTGATTTAAATAATAGTATGATGTGAAAGAGAGAAAATATTATTATCTAATTCGGAATGTGTTGCGAAAATCAGGAGCTAATAAGGTGCTGCAAAATTGGGGTGTCTTTTAACGTTATATATATGTATACACATATATATGTGTGTGTTGAAATTTTATGATTTGTCCTTTACTTTACAACATATCTATCAGTTCCTTCGAATCTACCACCTCCAGAGCCATTGCTAACTGGACTGTTTATTTTGATTGCATTGGTCGTATATTAACTAGTACGTTATATAACTTAAATTTATTGTTACATGCACAGTACTAGTACGACTTATAAGTAGGACATATTTAAATCAACCAACCTGTTCAACTTTCTACGATGCACTGTGGATACATATACTATCGCTAAATCAACAATAAAGGAGTGCATAAAAAATCTGCAATATCACTCAATAAAGCTTTGCGCGAGTATCCTGGAAAACCAGATATGAACGCCGAGCATATCCAATACAAATACGAAGCATTAAAAAATAGTGGATGGTCTGACAAAGTTTGTGCAATAAAATTGGGACAAGATGAGATTCTGTAGAGGAAACCGTATCCGATATCAAGGAATGGTGGACAAATTATGTCCAAGAGTTTGAGACTCTTATTTTTAAGTATAGAAGAGTGCAAGTAGAGAATGTAGAATTTTGACAAATAATTTTTCAAAGTTCACATGCTACTGGATTCGCTGCATACTCGCCCACTACTATCGCAAATGAAGAAACACATCAATTTATCACCCCAACAAAACCCCTTATTCCCGTGTTATCCAACAACCTGTCGATCAAGTATGAGCATTTGATACAATGTACAATAATATATAAGATATTCATGTATAACATACCCAATTTTTTTCAACCGTGTCTCCTACACCGGTGGTGGATCTCGGTTTATCTTCAAGTACCAAAAATCATACTAGAGGAGGTAGAAGATCGATATGAGACCCAAGAATAGATAAATAAAATTATTCATGTGATACACGAACGCCTAATGAAAAAAATCATTTAAAAATGGTAAGCCCAAATCCAACGACTAATACAAACATTGTAGATTCTACCAAATCGTCTTCATCATATATCTGTTTTACTGATTGTGTGAAGACTATTGAGCAAATTGACTTTGGTGAAGCAATACAGTCCTGATAGGAGAAAAGGGAATTATTCACTTTTTTTACGACAAAACTACACAAGCTAGTTGAAAGTTGAAATAGAACACATGAAGCATGGTATTCAGTATCTACAATATGTAATCAACAAATATGCCCCTAACCTATAGAATTTATAAAAATTTTCGTGTATTCAAGTTATATTTGTTGTATTTTTCTAATTTCGATGTACCAATTTCAATTTGAATGTATCTATTTTTAACTTTCATAATTTTCGCATTAGTTTATAATTCAATATTGATTAGTTATATTTAATCAAATATAATTAAAATAATTTAAAACAAACAAACAATCGTGTCCCTTTTCGGTGTTTCGTTCAAAGCACAAAAACGCATTCACTTTCGTTAAACTTTCTCCGTTCACGCCCCGTTTATAATAGACCATTCGTGAGTCCCATTTCTTTAACAAAGAGCGCATCCTTGTTTTTTAATCATGTTTTTTTTAAATGATCAATTGTGTATTTTGAAACTTAAAGAGTGTGTTTTAGAAAGGTTTATATTATTTGATCATATATCAGTTTTCCCTTTCTACATGTTACATATTATTTGGTTGGTATAGAGATTATTTTCACATGGACCTTGAATTTATGGATGGGATGAGAATTTATCTCAAGAACTCTTACCTTGTCTAATAGCTTGCAATTCAATGCATACACGTGTACACATATAAGGGTATTTCAGCAAATGATCCTTTAGTGATTTCTTTTCCCCCAAGGTCAATCCGATTTTATTTAAAAAGTA
Organism: Allium fistulosum; assembly: GCA_030737815.1. Classification (NCBI taxonomy): domain Eukaryota; kingdom Viridiplantae; phylum Streptophyta; class Magnoliopsida; order Asparagales; family Amaryllidaceae; genus Allium; species Allium fistulosum. Next base: position 725,757,332 of record CM060901.1, read on the forward strand.
GATTAATACATAAAATAATCCATTCAAACTTGAATTTGAAACAGAAATGTTGATGTACACTTAGAAGCACTAAACTATCGAGTATTGACTTCTGCCTTAGAATTAACCGTACGACCAATTTTTATTATTATTTTATAATAACAAGTGACTAGTGTGTAACTCGTCCATTGCACATAGTAATATTATGAAATATGGTATTTATACTTTTAATGTTAATTAAGAACTTTGTTATGAATGTATGATAAATTCGGTGAAATAAATGAACTATAAATTGCAAATTGTTATTATTGTTTATGTGTAATTTATGTTGGATAGCTATTATATATATGTGTGTGTGTTTGTGTGTGTGTGTGCAATAAAATAATTTTATCTTTTTAGTTAATATGAATATAGCATACAAGTTGAAACTAATGTACGTCAGTGATTTGTTAGATGAATTAATTAACAAATACTATTTAACAGAATTCGTTTAAATAAGGTAAATTTAAAATATGTAATTAGGTTAAACATATGGACTTAAAGGTGTGGATAATATGATGAATTAAGAAGTATTTCAAAAAAATTGTATAAATTTGATGTGGAGTTACTAAAGTTAAAAACAGAATTTTGTAATACAATGTATCATAAATTCTTGATATAAATGAATTATAACTAATTTACAGCTTATCTTTGTTAGTAATGTTTATGTGCATAATTTATGTTATGTGAGTTATATATCTTTATGGTTGAATGGAAAGAAAATAGTTTTATCACTTTTCTTAATATAAATACACACACATATAATATATATACGTATGTGTGTGTGTTAAAATTATTGTGTATTTTTAATGTTTATTAGAAGAATAGGCATATTATTTAAATAATTTAAATTTGAGATTTCGTAGGTAATTTCGATATATATATTTAAATATAAAATATTAGGAAAATTGAAAAAGGCTTAGTAAATAGTTGTAGAAATGTTAAAATGTAGATACTTGAAGCTAAAAATAGAATTTTTCAATGCAGTATGATAAATTAATTGAGATAAATAAATAATATATTAAATTGGCTAATATTGTGTATGTATATTATTTGTTTTATGTGTCTTGTGTATCTTTGTATTTGAACGAAAAACTTGTTTTATCACCTGTGTTGGTATGAATATGGTATACATATTAAATCCGTCATATTTTAGCCTTTAATAGATGAATTAACGAATATTTATTAACTAAATTTATTGAAATAATTTAAATTCTAGACCAAATGATTAATATGAATATATATTGATTTAAACATACGATGTTAGGTGAAAATGAGTGTTTTGTAAATAATTGTATAAAGTTCACATTATAAAAGCTTGACATTAAAAAAAAGAGCTTCACAATGCAATGCATGGTAAGTATATTGATATAAATGAATTAAATTGCAAACTTGTCATTATTATTTATGTATATAAGTTATGTTATGTGATCGATGTACTTATATATTTGAATGAATTTTTTTTATCGTTATTGTTAATATGAATATGGTTCATATTAATCTGATTGGTTGGACAATTCAATGAATAATAGTTTACTGAAATTATTTAAATAGCTTTAAGATTATGTAATTAATTATAATATATGGTCTTAAATGCAAAATACTACAAATAAATTTGGAGGAGTGTTGTAAATGGTTATAGAAATTTTAAAATGCAATTATTTGGAGTAAAAAACTTTATTTTGTAAAGCACTTCATGAAAAATTTATTGAGATAAATGAGTTGTAAATTTAATTTGTTATTATTGTTTACGTATGCATGTATGTGAATTATATGTCTTTACTTTAATGAAAAAATAATTACAATTTTTGTTAATATGAACATGGCGTACTTATTGAAATTTTCATATTTTTATAATTCAGTAAAGGAATTAACGAATATTAGTTATTAAGATTTGTCTAATTAGTTTAAATTTAAGACCACATAATTAATTTAAGTATACGAATTGAAATGTAAACTATCAGGAGAAATGTGAGGTGGTTGTTGTGATAATTTTGGTAATTTTAAATGTAGGTGTTTGAATTTAAAAGTAAAATTTAAGTGCAATGTATTTATTTTTAAATAGGTTGATTACAAATTAAATTTGTAATTATTTGTTATGTGATTTATATGTCTTTATGTAGAATAAATAAAATTAATTTTACCACTTTGGTAGGTACAATACTAGCATACATATTGAAAATTTTGTTCTTTAGTATTTATAAGAAATATTAATGAGTTTTAGTTGGTTGAATTTGTTTAAACAGTTTAAATTTTGGATTTTAACCTAAATATATGGACTTAAATATAAAATATTTGGAGGTAATTAATGAATTATTTGTAAATAATTGTATAAACTTTAAAACATCCATACAATAATGTAAACGATAGAAGATAATAAGTAAAATTATATAAATTGATAAAGTAAAGAAATTTGAAAATTAAATATCAAGAGATGGAATAATGAGAAGAGAGAACTCTTCGAATCAATAAAAGAGTTAGGATGTTGTTATTCAACATATAATAAATCCATTGAAATAAATGAACTAATATATAAAATTGTTATTATTGTTTATGTATAATTTATATTAGCTTACACACCTTTATATTTGAGTAAAAAATTGCCTTGTCATTTTTGATAATTTGAATATGATATATATACATGTTGAAACTGACATATTTCAATGATTTATTAACTTAATTAACACATAATATTTAACCGATTTTTTAAGTTTGTTAAATTCAAAATTATGTAATTAGTCTAAATATATGGACTTAACGGTAAAAGGTAGAAAGAATTGATAAGGGTTTGTTAAAATTTTAGAAATATTAAAACTTAATTATTTAAATTTAAAATCAGAATTTTGTAATGCAATGAGTGATAAATTTATGAGGTAAATAAACGATGATTTATTTGTAAATTAACTTTGTCATTATTGTTTATGTACATAATTTATGTTTGTGATCTATATATCTTTGTAGTTCAATAAATGATTTTACCATTTATATATGTGTGAAATTTATCTAATTATGCCTTATTGCAAAGTTTATAGTACGCATGCACATTTACGCATGATTATAGATGAAAATCAGTGTCAATAGATGTTAAAAGGTTAATTAATTTATGTGATTTGATTTAATTATAATACGAGCAAGGATGAACCATGAGATGGTCAAATTTTATTAATTTGATTTACCATTGATATTGAATTGAATTAAATATAAAAAAATAGATTGAATTGATAAATGGTTTTTAATTTGAATTTGATAATTTACCGCGTTTTATTATATTGAAATGAAAGAATATCAACATGGAGATACAAGAAATATCTTGTTTTAAAATAAATAAATAAATCATCTTCACAAGTTCTATTCTAAGATAAAATTACTTGGGGATAAATGATAATTATCATGTGATGTGTGTGTATCATTGTAATGACCCGCACTTCCATATAGTTTAGGTTGACAATAAATCACACATGTCCAACCCAGATTAAATGAAAAGAAGGATGGTTAAGGGTAAAAAGAAAAAAAAGATAGAACATAATCTCACACGAATGGAATAACATATATTATTTCAATAATCTTTACAGTGGAAAAACTTTTAAATACATACATTAGAGTCTATCCTAAGCTCAGCCTAGACAGTTATAAATACCTTTCCTTACAAATGCTGAAAAACAACAAACACAGTGGAAAGGTAAACTACGTCCATACGTTGATGAAGATCTCCCACTCTCCTCTGGAAACTTCAAGCGTCTTCAGCTAATCTTGAAACTACTCGGATCTGACCCAAGTATTAAAGTACCCAATCGGGCTTGGCAAACCAGTATGAGACACAAATTATAATTATATATGACAGTGTCATAGATCGACTTTGACGTCAAACAAAACCATTGGAAAGAAGAGCATCTCATAAAACCACACTGCATATAAACGTGGACGAGTTTTTACCTTATGATAACTAAAACATTTTTATCAAATCATTTGATATTATTTTTAATGGCATTGCTTTGAAAATCCTTTCAGATAACATATTAAAATAGCCGGAATAGTTACATTTTCTAAATTCAACATCATATTTAGGCATACAATCAAGTTCGTTAAAGGCACGTATTGGATAATGGATTCCAACAATGACAAGGTAATGGACTACCTTCTGTACAGTACATCTCTAGAGGAATATACAAAGGCACAACCCTGCTGCCCTCTACCAACATAGAATTGACCTATCTCTCCTATAAATAGTACTGAATATGTCATCGCCCCGGTCGTTCTCAACCTATCCGTGGCCACATCATACACAACAAACCCAATATATAGAGAGAAATCTAAAAAGGTGATGACCATCTCCTAATGGGTGAGACCCACATAGCCTTGCCGCATCTACCATGTTTTTTCCATTACTGATGTGTGAGGCTTGAAGGTAACGTTTTACCTTTCTCGAAATAGAAAATCCCAGTTCAAATGCCACATTTCCATTTCCGATGACACACTAATTGCAAATCAACCAAGTATACTTGCATAGCACAAATCATAGATAAATTTAAGATAAATTTAAATTAGATGGAAGCAGTGTTCTCGCTTTCATGCTATATGACTCTAAGTGTTTTTTTAATTGACGAAAACGATCCATTTCTCTGCACTGAAGCTTATAGAACTTGCCCTCGTACCTTAGTGATGCTCGGCCATCACCTCCACTCCATCTTGCTTGTGCCTATACCTCCTCCACTCACCGTAGTGCTCCCGACCTCCTTCCCATCTCTATTGCTCACGTCCTAGTCCCTTTTCTCCTCCATTGAACCCACGGCCTAAGGCCTTTAAAAGAAGAGAAGAGAAGAAGAAGTGAAGAAGAAGAAAAGATATGAAATGGTTTGTCAAAAATGAAGGGTGTATGGATGGGTATTTATAAGAGTAGAAAGCACAAAATATCTTCATGTATAACGACCAAAATAACCCTCCCACATTATGACACATTTCACCTCATCCATGTGCCTACTTTCCCTTCCATCATTTCGACCAACACCCCCTCCATGTTCCTTGTCTACTTATGACATGGTGATGTGTAGTTTGCTTTTTCAAAAGTAAACCCCTTTTGTCTTTTCTTTACTAATTTTACCATAAAATTTCCTGATGATACTTTAGTTAAATTAATCTAATGAGCGCTAAATACATTCCTATTTGTCAAATGTATAAATGTACAAATGTGTGCCATAACGTTGCAACAACTTTCGTTCGATACAAAGTTGAAAATCCAAAGCTGAATCCCGGTCACATTTTCAGTTTTTAATTAAACTATTTATATATGTAAACAAAACTTGAAAATAAATTTTTTGTCTTCTCTAAATAATTAAAAAAAGATTATTAGAATATAAAACCATATTAAATAATATTAAAATCCATTTATAAAAATATGACGTCGAACTACAAGAATGCGACGAAGTTTATATATCTTTATAAAATAAGTTTATATATTAATAAAACCATTATAAATCACTTATTATTATTATATAATAATTAAAGTGAATTATTCATCACTTAAAACACTTATCTGAATATTTAAAATTAATTAAATATTCCAATTCAAAGTGATAAAATTACGGGTCGTTACATTCTTCTCCCCTTAAAAGAATTTCGTCCCCAAAATTTCACCACAACCTAAAATCCCAAAGAGTTTACCCAAATATTATCTTTAAACTTAATTCCGTACGATATACACATATTATTCGTAATATAGGATTCAACCTTATACTCAAACACATAACTATATTTCTGAACTAGTATTGATCCCTCGATCCTCTAGTACAGACTTTGATCAGGCATTTTAATCAGAAACCCTCATTTACATAACTCTCAACTATAATAGAAAATGAAATTATCCAACCACAAATCCTCATCAATATTCATCGTTAAGAATCAGATGATAAATCCTTTTTCGAACAGGTGTCACTACAAGAATTTTGATTTTTAGTAGCGCTCAAAAAACGCTACTAAAAGTTTTAGCAGCGTTTTGATAAACGCTGTTATAAAGTCTGCGACTAAAAATACTTGATTTTTAGTTGCACTTATTTCAACGCTACCATAAATCGTTTACTACAACGTTTATGAAACACTACTATATTCTTTTTTTGCAGCATGTATAAAACGCTACCAAAACGTACTTGGTCTGCTCAAAAATATTTTGGTAGCGTTTGTTAAACGCTGTAATAGAGGACGCAGTTTATTGACAAAGCATGTAGCCGCGTTTATTAAACGCTACTATATATGCTCTCCTTCGACCCTTTATTATTTTTTGTAGCGTTTTTTAGTAGCGTTTTCGAAATGCTACTAAAAATATTCCAGCTCTGCCTATACATTGCCTCTAGTTCAATCTTGTTCATAGCTTATAACATAATACATAAACACATACACATTAAACAACCGCAAAATACATATACATATACACATACACATTCAAACATAAACATATTTAAAAACCACAAAATACATAAACAAAAGCACTAACATAAACAATATGTTAAACGTACATAGAAGTTTACACAACCAAACAGTAGTTTCAAGACAAAAGATTAACCGTACATAGAAGTTTACACAACCGAACTACGTACCACAAACAATATGCTACTACTGCAGTTAAAGTACCATAAACATCTGAACTAAGCAAATACAATAAACCACCAAACTACCTAACAAGTACGATAAACTAGTGCTGCTACTGCTCATTCTTCAGAAACGCCTACCTGCAGACAAAATATAATCAACAGTGAGACTCAAGTTATAATCAATACTGAGATAATAATGACAGGACCATCAATACTGAGAAAAAATGAGACTAAAGTTATGTGCAACTGAATATGTGCAATCTTGTGTTCAACTGAATATGCACAACTGAATATGAAAACAAAAATATTGTGCATGTTAGTTTTGGCCAAGAATAAAATGAAAATGAAGATTTATCATCAATGTTTTGTACATTTTATCTCTGCCTGTACATTTTCATATACTCAAACACAGATTTTCATATACTCGAACACAGATGAAAATATAAGTGTACATGGATTATTTTAGATAGTGAAATTAGGTAGGTGCAAGAAGTCTGCCAGACCCATATGGATACAGGCAAACACAAATTCAAAAAGTTCATAACGATAGATGCATTTGTTGATAAAAATATGGGATAATAATATAATATGGTCCTAGTATGTAAAATGACTTGAAACTTAGGATCATAAATTATCTTTTAAGTACGTACAATTAGTCGATATAACTTATGGCTACTGATGGATTAAACCACCGACTAATTACAGTTAATATATACAACATAAATACCATATTTTGATAAGCCTGATCATAGTAAATTCCAACATAAATTCTAAATTATTCACATTGTTGCATATTCACATAAATCATTCAAGTACAACAACTCATTGCACATCTACAAGCAGGTTATAATGAGGCAATTTAGAGGAAAATTTCAAATAACTTTGAAGGCATCCCCTTTTCAAATCACTTAGGCATTATAATTATTTGAGTTGATGGTTTAAGTATTTTGTTGCTACTGGTTATCCATGATGGTAATTTTGCAAGAAGTTTTCAATTTCATAAAGAATTGCATACCTTTCATTTTGGTTCCATAATGACTTTTGCTATTGGCCAAGCTATGGGAACTTCAAAGGCATCTTCCATGCACGTCAACTCCAATGTAGGTCTCCATAGCACTGCATCCGGAACTCTCACAATTTCAACCCAAACTTTTACAGCATCACGTCCCAATGGACGACAATGGACCATCGATATTGGATCAATTGAAGCGATAGTTCCTTCAGCCACTACTTCGTTCGTTTCACCCACATCAATCAACTTGCATTTATTATCTTTTGTCAGCTTTGCAATCGGCTGGAAAAAAATGGTGCATATTTCAAACAGTGCATATTGAAAACTGTGTACTTATTTTAGAAACCAATGCATACAAAATGCAACAACACAGTGGTGCATATTTCAAACAGAAGAAACAAAATACAAACTACAAAATATTTCCAGCATATTTACTTACATGTTGTGGTTTCTTCGCGATTATGGGTATGGATATCACGGGAGAAGTCGCACAATTTACATTCCTACCAACTGCATCTTTATTAACTTCAACTTTTGATTTTGGCCATGCTACTTTCCTACCAACTACATCTCTAACGAACGACATATCAACTGTGAGTCGCCACAAATATGCATCTCCATTTATTACATTGGCCACCCAAATCGCAAAGGCAGCAGGACCGAGCGGAATACCATTAACAAGATGTTGTGGATCTCTGGCATAGATTCTTCCTTCAGCAACTACCCCTTCACCCTCATTCCAACCACAAATCTTGCATTTGTCATCTTGGGCGCTGTTGTCACTCTAAAATGGAGAAGGGTAAATCAAGAGTTTAGTGATTAAGTGAAAATATTGTACAAGACATATTTCTAAATTAAATTTGTGGAAGACCGACGTAAATATTGTGAATTATAAAATTTATCATACTGACTTCATTCAGCTATCCTCGCAGCGCCCTCTTAATGCAATTTAATGGCCATGCTACTACCTTATTCTCAACGTTTGCTAATACTGTTATTTCAGGTGTAGGCCTCCATAAGTAAGCATTTGGTTCTTCCACGAAATCTATAATAACGCTCACAGCATTTGGTCCAAGACGAATGCCATTGATAACCTCATTTGGGTCCATGGGCAACACTCTCCCATCGGCAACAACTATAGAGGTTCCATCCCAATTCAACACCGAACATACATCGTCATTGCTCTACAATTATTCAACAGAAAATTATAGCAATTACTGGATCAAAAACTAAAATCCAAATGTTATTTCTTGAGTAATATAATTATTACTTTTATCAATTCATGTGTGCTTCCTTCTTTCGAACTTTCTTTACCCTGCAGCAAAGCACTAATATTAGGATATTTTAATCTTAGGAGCACTGAAGTGGATACGCACAATACATAAAATGTCACTAGAATCAGTCCAACAAGTTTGAATGGCAGAGTACATACAAAAAACCAGTTGTTGTAGCATCATTTTTAAACATGTGTGTCTGAATTCATTATTTTCAAAATTATTATATAATAAAAAACCAGTTGTTATGCACTGTTTTGTTATTCCCAATTGCTACAGTGTTTTTATATATACTTTGATGCTATGCATATTTGCAATAAATTATAGGTGCATCAGTAAACCTTGTTCATCATAAACTTACCTTTTATGTAAAGTGATCAAGTGTCAAGACGACATGTGCACCCAAAACTTGTTGAGAGTTTTATTTGAGAAAAAATGAAACGCAAGCAGGAACACCTATACTACATATACTTTTTGGATACTCAAAATGGATGCCAAAGATTTATGTGAACAGACGACATTAGAAAAACATTTATCCATCAATAAAATGATCTTCAGCAGCATATGTCAAAGAAGGTATAAACTAAAGATGAAAGGCCCATCAACTAATTCTGTTACAATGTTCTCGGGTATAATATGATTGTAATTTTATTAATAAAAGCAGATGGAGAATAAGCTGCATTTGCAAGTGTGAATTTATTCATCTACTATATAAGAATAAATAACTTTGTAAATTGTAATTGTGTGCCAAAATAAATAGTACTGGAAATCAATCATTAATTTAAATAGGAAGAAAGCATCAAATTATTATATAGTTGACACCAAAACAAATATCATTCCATGAAAAACAAACTTAAACATTCTTGTTGCCTAAAGATAAATTTAGACATGATACAAGAGAATATCCCAACGGATAAATAGACTCATTTAATAAAGAGTTTAGTAACCCATTCCAAAGTTGCTATAATCGATAAATAACGGAAAGAATTCGCGAATATGAGACTCAACATTTGTCTCTTACAAACCATTTGAAAAGGTAGGCCCTGGACTAGGCCACTAGATAACTACCTAACACGCCTCCAACTTTTTAAGGGTCTCCAATTATTATAACATGTTATTCCCAGTGAGCAATGCAGCTATAATGGGGCCTTAATTAGCAGAGTCTGACCAAGCTTGGTATTTTCGCACTAAAACAAAGTGTTGCTTGTTGTTCGGTTCACTTGCTGCCTCAAGCCATTGTACCCAGTGTTTTCCCAGTGTTTTCCCAATGTTTTCCCAATGTTATTCCCAGTGTTTTCCCAATGTCTACTTAATAAATTACTTTTAAAAGTTTACCTTTTGGTCCACCAGCATATGTACCATACCCCTCAATTCTGATATTTCCTCTCGACATTGAGATAGTTGTTTATCTCTGGACTGGGCCACAGCTAGCTTGGTTAAGGTGCAGCCCCTTCCCAGTGCCCTTAACCATCCTGGTTTATCTTGTCCCAATACATTTTCTAGAGCATCTCCATTGGCATTCTGTGACGAGTTGGACTGTGATAGGCTAACAAATTTTTTAATCTCCGCCTACATAAATAAATACATACAGATAATGTACGATGGTAAAATCATCATAGTTTCGGACAATTTTTTCTATACCGATAAAATAAAAAATTCTTACAATAGTATTTGCAGCATCCACGGTCACTGGTTCACCATTTTTTTAATGTAAGATTTAATCCAAACATCAGCTCTAGTTATGGACGATGGATTTGGACTTCCTTTTTTCTAAATTTAGAATAACATTAAACAAATAAACTGACAGATATAAAATAATATTAAATAATGCTATACTTAACTAACTAACCATGTCCTCGGTCAATCTAGCCATTCCAATATGACCAGATGTGTGTGGAACTTGTTTAACCCTAAGGGCCGAATATTTCTCACTTCGTTTCTGGAAATATTGAAAGATGTTAGAATTTAGTAACCAAAAGCATATTATAGATATCTTAATGTTACCTTAAACTCCGGACTTGTTTTGGCTTTCACAAACTTTCTCCATTCGTTCATGTTTTTGACCTTGGTAGGTTTCAGTTTAAGTCTTTCCTCTTCGTTCTCCGCTTTATTTAATTTTCGAACCAATTTGCTTTTTGAGGATCTCCAAATTACTCCCATCTGTTGAAATACGGCTTTTCTTTGCCATTCCTCTTCCAATTTAAATCTAACCTTCAACAATACATGAAAACATGATATCAACAATAGAAAACATGATATTAATAGTAGGTGAATATAAAGAAACATGTTATAGTGAAGCAGAATTCTGTTAAGCTAGTACATAATTGGTGAATATATGACTTTATGGTCTCTAAATTTTGAAGAAATCTGAATGAAAATCATGAAATAATCACCTGGTCCTGACATTAGACACCTAAAATATATCTATAGGATTTGTACTCATGAAGATGATAGCAACGTCACTAAAAATCAAAACTGGTATGATCTCAATCTCAAGTGAGCGGGGATATTGGTGTTTAAATTTTTTAATTATATCCAATAATCTATGACAACATTGTTTAATTTTTGAAGAATAGCATTTGCAGTCTAGAATAATTGTTTTGAAATCATTTGTCAGCTGATTTTATCAAAAATAATAATTAGAAAACAATGAAAGTTTATCAAAAAACGATTCACTAATTTTATAAGCAAGCAAATTCGTACTGATGTACTTTAGTAGATGACTCAAATTATGATTTGTAACACATAATTCAAATCATGTTTACATTTTTGCCTTAAAAATAATCATCTGGACCCATAAATCTCTGTCATTCTGAACCTTCCATGAAATATGAATATTCATTTCTAATTTATTTATCTATTAAATGTTAAAAAACCAGAAATATGAACAATTGAATTTAGGAGGATAACCCACAATACGAACCTGCATTAATGATGATTCAAATTAACAAATTAAGGTTCTTAAACAGAAGTCAGGATAAAATGTTTAAACGACATGATTCAACTACTAGAACTTGTGGATTTCTTAATATAAATTCCTGTTTATTATAGTCAATTTAAAAACCACAATTTGGAAAAACTATAACCGGATTTATACTTTAAGAAGTAAGTGGTAGGAGAAGAAGAAAGGTGAGTTGCTTGATAAATCTACAAAATAAATATAGACAGAAGCAGGGACAAATGTTGATAAATAGATTCTCTAGCATATACAGTAGGGAACCTGCTCCATACCTGAAGCGATCGCCACAAAACAGCTTTTAACTCTCCACTTAGATTCCTCCAATCATGAAGTGTGTATGGAAACTGCTCCCGCACAAGCGGTCCAAGAAAAGAGGATAAATATATCGACCCTGGCCTATTGGTATGCCTATATCATTGAACTCAACTTCAATTTGATCATGACTGTTTAACAGGATTTTTTTGCTTTTGTTTGACCTCTACTGCCTCTTTTCCGAGACGAACTTGCGGTTTTAGCATCACTTGCTCTCTCAATTTCCACCTCAGCAGCATCAGTCTGGTCAAGAAGAATTTCATTGTCTAAGCGGGGTTCTTCTTCATCTAACAAAGCCTATTTATCATTTGGGTCTTCTTCATCTAACAAAGCCCTTTAACCATTTGGGTCAGAAGGGTTATCATGTAGTGCTTGTTCTTCGTCTTCATTGCAAACACTGGCTTGCTTCTTAGCATTGACTGCTCGTTTTTCGCCTTCACTGCAAGCACCGACTGGAATCTTATACTTCCGCTTTGAATTATACTTATGGGATTCCTTATTAGTCTTTTTCTGGTTGTGAGTACGTACAGAGCTTGGAAACATCTCTTTTCTACAAGTGAAACAAAATATGAGATACTTAAAAATTTCATTATTTACCATCTACTCGCTGGAGGAATCTGGATCCAATAATTAGTTTGCAGATACATGACCACTGAATCTCTTTAACATTATATTCGAAGTATTCTAGAAGTTAATTTTATATCTTAAACAATATAACGAACAAATTAATTAACAAAAGATTAATTTTTTGTAATCAGATCAATATTCTTTTTTAATACATTAATGTAGAAACTTACTAGACCTTGTATGTTAACATGCAAAAATTAACGTAGTATATATGTATAAACAAAAAACTGTTATAGAGTAGTCATGTTAAGCAAGTTGAATCCTTTTCCGGCTCCAGTTCATGATTTGAAAATCAATTCTTTGACTATGCAGATGAGAAAAATATATACCATCCATGACAAACTGTAGTAGGCTAATGACAAACTATAGTTATAGAGCCAAATTTGCTGACTTTAATTCTTCAAGTACCAACTGAACAATTGAAAACAGGAATAGAAAAACATTAGTTCAGAACTATCAGATGAAAATTTGCATGCTATAATTAAGATTATTTTAGTTCAAAAAACCAATAGTTATGGGCTATTCCATTACAAATACATAACAGACAATGAACTAGGCCAAGATTGCCTGAGATGGTAGTTTATTGTGTCACATATTCATGCTTCGTACAAATAACAATCACAAATTAAAACTGGTTGGTTCATAGTGGATATGAATTTATTTCATTAACAAATTTAAATCATAATATTACAGTAATTAGAACCGCAAATGGACTGGAATTGTTTGCTACTCTAATTCAATGAATAAATTATATGAATCCAGCAAAATGAGTAACAAGATAATAAAATCTGAATCCATGCTTTCATTCCTTACTAAAACAAGTTTTGATAGTGAATTTAATAAATACAAAATGAGTAACACAACATGCAAAATAAAAATAGAGACATTCGGAGAGTAAAATGAGTCTACAACTATGACTAATGCATTAGTCTAATGTATGGATCTGACTTAGTAGGTGAACATATAATCTACTCAATTATGCCTTCGCAATCCTCCCTAACATAGCTAACATCTTCATCATCCATTTCGGTTATTTCATAATCTTCCACGGCTTGGATATCTTCCTCGATGCAATCATGTGTCTCTAAATCATTAAAACTTCTTGATGGTGCTTTCATTACAACATACCAATTAGAATCATCATTTTCTCTTGAATAAAATACTTGTCTCGTTTGAGATGCAAGTATGTATGGATCTCTTGAAAACGATGCTTGATGTAAATTAACAAGAGTGAACCCATCATCATCAACTTTTACTCCATTTCCTTTATATGCCCAACGACACTTAAAAACTAGAATATAAAACAAATGATAATCTAAAAAATTATATCTGTCAATATTCCGTAATAAGTGACCACATCAACCACTTGGGACATATCTTTTGCACTTGCTCTACACATAGTAGTCGTATCAGAGGTCACCCCGCAATTCTGAGTTTCTCTCCCTACATGTTTTATATGAAAACGTTGATCATTGATAACATATCCTTTTTAAGACAGGGCATCATTCTTCGGACCCAAAGCAATCCATCTTAACATGTCATCATGATCCTTGGAGGCAATAGGTATCTACAACAAATTCCATTTAGCATGAATATTTTAGAGTAATATTAGTACTCAAATGAGAATATATTTGGAATCTAACTAACCTTCCTTTTAATCAAATTGGCAAAAATTTTTGTATGTGTGTCCCAAAGTAAGGTGGCATTTTTTCTCATGCGCTGGTCTGAATTTTCTAATTCCTCCAAATGCAAACTAGTATAAAACAAGTGATTATAAGTTATAAATAGCATTACGAACACATCAAAATGATTAAAACAATGTAACATAAACTTACTCTATAAATGGTTCCACCACATTCATATTCATTAACACGGCTAAATGAGCCATTTCTTTCTCATTAGCTGACAATGTAACTGTCTTGGACATTGAAATCGGACGTCCCTCGGGTATTACATTGCTTTCATAATCTTCATTTTGAGCTTCTTTCTCCTCTATATGTCCAGATTTTTTCAAAAATTCATTGAAAAACATCATGGATTCTTCTACAAGATAGGATTCTGCAATACATCCCTCTGGTCGTGCATAGTTTCTTACATAATATTTAAGTGTCTTCATATATCGTTCGAATGGGTACATTCAACGAAAATGAACCGGTCCACACATTAGTGCTTCTTTTCCAAGATGAATGGACAAATGTACCATTATATCAAAAAAAGATGGTGGAATTTTTTTTTCAAGTTCGCATAAAACTTCAATAATCTCAACATTGATTTGTTCTACCTTCTCTCTATCAAGAACACATTGATATAATTTGTTGAAAAAAGAACATAAGAGAATTATTGCTTTTCTTGCCTTCTTTGCCATTAATCCTCTCGATGCTACTGGCAATAACTGTTGCATTAATACATGGTAATCATGTGACTTCAATCCGCTAATTTTGCAATCATGCAACGAAATTCGATTCTTCAAATTTGAACAGTAGCCATCTGGTCCTTTGAAATCGTACAATCTTTTGCAAAATATTTTTCTCTCGGAATTTGACAACATGTATGGAGCCGGTGGAAGATATGTTTTATTCCCACAAGGTTGTGCATGAAGATCATTTTGAATGCCCCAATCCTCTAAATCCTTTCTATAGTTGGTTCCATCTTTTGATTTATTACCATGCAACATTGTGCCCAATAGGCTTTCACCGATATTTTTATCCACATGCATTACATCTATATTGTGACGTAATGGAAGTTCTTATGAAAACCAAAACTATAACGCATTATTGGGTTTTTCTTATGTTAAAACAATGAAAAATAAATAAATTAACTACTAACCTTCCAATATGGCAAATCAAAGAAAATCGATCTTTTCTTCCATCTTGATAGCTCCAATTCTGTAGAATTGTTAATATTATCATACTCATATTATGTATTATAAGCACACTTTCTCTTCTTACTTTTCTCTTCTTTTTCTTTTCCAAAATCATTTGGATAATCCTTCAACAATGCATAAATGTTTCTCCCAGTTAGAATTCTAGGAGCACTACCTTTTCTATGGTGTTATTAAACAATGCCTTTTGTTTCCTCCGTGAATCTGAAGTAGGTAGAAATCTTCTATGACCCATGTAGACGCTCTTTCGACAGTGATTCAACCAACGAGAATGGTTATTGACACCACATAATGGGCAACCTTTTTCCCCCTTCACACGACATCCAACAAGATTTCCATAAGCCGGAAAATCATTAATCGTCCACCATTTCCACAAGTCTTCCACCAAAGGCACCCAATATACATCAATATCATTTCCGGGTTGCTTTGGGCCTGGAATAAGTAAAGATAACATAATATTTTCTTTCTTCGTACACAATGTAGGCGAAAGATTGTATGTCACAAGCATTACCGGCCAACAACTATATTTCGAACTCAACATGGAAAATGGATTGAATCCATCTATAGCAAGACCAAGCCTAAGATTGCGTGGATTGGATGAAAAAGATGTATACTTTTCATCCACCATTTTCCATGTCATAGAATCCACGGGATGACGCATTTTTCCATCTTTGCTTGTATTTTTAATATGCCATCTTAAATCTGTTGCCATATTTTGAGATCTATACATTCTTTTAAATCTCGGAATTATTGGAAAGTATCTCAACACTTTAATTGGAATACCTTTTATAACATATTTAGTATCTTGATTTTTCTTCCATCTCGAAGAACCACATTTTGGACAAATATCTAAATCTTTGTATTCTTGTCTGAAAAGGCAACAGTCATTCTCACAAGCATGTATCTTTTCAAAACCCATGTCGAATGTTCTAAGAAATTTCTTTACTTCATATAAGGTTTTGGGAAGCATGTTATTCTTCGGCAAAAATAAATGTTGCACAGTTAAAAGCTTATCAAACCCACTACTAGACAAGCCAGTCTCACATTTAAGATTAAACAAGACAGTGATGGCAGATAATTTTGTGTGATCTGTGCAACCATGATATAATGGAGTTTCTGCATCTTCCAAGTTCTTGAGTAACTCATCCTCTTTACTCTGAGAATCAACATTATCTTTATCATCATGAAAAAAATCATCATTCAAAAAATCTTCATCTTCATAGTGAATCATCTTGAATAAATCATATATGTCAAACATATTTGTTTTCTTATCTTCAATTATCTATTCGCCATGATTAAACCATACACCGTGTATGTATTTAGGATCCATTCCTCCAATAATTAAATGTTCAACGATGATGTGATCATCATGACGACTAAGATTCCGACAATCTTTGCAAGGGCATAAATTTTTTTCTACACTTCTTACATTCCTCTTTGCAGCATGCATGAAATTCATTGCTCCTTGTCGGTACTCTATGCTAGTTCTATGAAAAAAGTTAAAACATAAAAAAGAAATTGAGTTTTAATATTATATTACATGTTCTAATTCTCAAAATACATATTAAGTTAAGCATTATTTTATCACCAGTTTTAAAAAAGCCAATCTTTTTCCATCGTCGACATATGAAGGCAAATAAGTTCCCAATCTTTGATGTAGAAATTGGTGACACCTCCTCTTCCTATGTCTGATACTAATTTTAAAAAAAATAAGTTACTACATTAATAGTACTTCTTAATATCGGGCCACCCAATCATTCTAAAGATTAGCCAAATAAAACTTTGTTCAATGACGTTTCAATGAATTTTTATTAATAAATTATGAACAAGTGTAAGTGATTTCATACGTGTAGGTTTTACTGAAAAATCAGTTCATTCAATATAATAACACCAAATGAATATGGTATTTTGAAGTGTAACTTCTAACAAATTCGATATTTTAAAACATGGCAATAGGTTTTTTTGCTGCTTTTGGAACAGTTGTAAAGCTAGTTACGTATATTTCTGGTCCTATCAAATAAGCATTTTTTAATTCCTATTACATAGGCTATAAATGGTTTGAAGGTTATGGTCAAAACAACGCAGTGCTATAGCATAGAATTTTATTAGACAGGCCATAAAATTGATCTATACCATGGCTAGAAAAATGAGACTTAAAATTTATTACACAGGCTATAAAATTTATTACACGGGCCATAAAATATATAAAGAGTTGTGATAACCCTGATTTTTGTGAGTAATTTCATGATTTAATTTAGTTTGTATTTGTTTGAAATTGCATTGAAAAAAAAATAGGAATAGGAAATTGATTTGCAGATACAAAATATAAAACATGTACATGTGCACAAGACAGTGTACACATGCACACAGATTTCTGTGTAACAAAATTTGGCAGAAATTAATAGATAAAAATAAAATAACTGATTTAGAAATACATATGCATAAAGATAGAATTTTGTCTTTAAATAAAATAGAGTACAAAGAAAATAGGAAAAGCTAGGCTGAAATAAACTTAAAATTATTTAAAGAAAGAAAAAATAAATAAAAGGCTTAGGTATACATAAGTTATACATGTATACAGTCAATCAATCTCTGGAAAGAAACAGAAATTGCATGAAAATGGCATGAGTCCCTAAACAAGCACTTTATCTATTCTCAGTAATTTCTTTTATTAAGAAAATAATAACAATAATAATAGGAAGTCATGCATATGACATGACCAGGAAAAATTAAAAGAGAGAAACTAATTTCTGGAAAAGAAGACAAGGACCACATACCCTTTTATTTTCTTGAATCAAACCAGAGGCAGGCTATGTTTGGGATGGGGTAGAACTGACATTGGGTAAGTCCATAAACCCTAGTGACAGCCAAGATTTATATAAAAGGCCTAGTATAGTAAGACCATATGTTTTTGTTCTTCATTAACCTAAAGAGAAAAATATACAAGGCATAAACCAGAGAAAATAGGAGAAGGCAGAAGACTAAAAGGGGGTTCATAAGGCATAGGAAGAAGAAGGATTAAGGTGAGTAACCTCACTGAAAACTTTGGCATTAAGACCTGAATATTGAGGTAGCCAGTTTGAACTAATTTTCTTTTACAAATTATGTTTTATGTTTGGATGACTTTGGTTTGTTAATGATTTGTTTAAGGGTAAAACCTCTATCTGGTTTACCCAGAAAAATAAGAGTCATGGATACATGAACTAAAATGTTTGTCTGAGATATGGGTTAACTTTGTGATTGAGTATTTTTCTTCTATAAGTTTTCTTTATAAGTTGTTTATAAAAATCCCCGGATTCAAGTAGTGGGTGTATGGTCTGAAGGCAGAAAGAAATATGGGCTGTAACATTGTGTTGTTGCTTATGTCTCATATTAATTAAAACAAAAGAAAATGTAGAAGTGCAATGTTGTACATGTGCTGAGCTTCTATGTTTTATGAAATACCCAAATCAAATATACTTGTGGTTTAGCCAGATCCTGAATCTGATTGAACCAGAGGTAAGGGAAAATATATATATAGCAAATTACTCAGGACCATATGCTTACATCTTGACCCAGTGAAACCCACAGGCAAAAATAATGTGCTAAGAAGTCACCTCCCTCTTTCATGATAAAATGTTTGCTTCTGAGAATATAACTGACCAAACTCTGGATGAATACATGTTGCTTGCATTATTTATATTTCTCTGAATAAGAAGTGAGATGCAGAAGGGATTAGCACTGCTATGAAAAATAATAATAACACTTAGTAATTTAACTAAGGACTTGGGATCTTAGGGCTACCAAAGTATAGCTTGGCAATGGGAATATTGCAAGTTCACACATGGTATATTTATACCCAGGGGCCTGAGTGTGCTGGGTTAACAGAGAAAGGTCCCAGGCAGTGTGTGTTTAAAAAAAAGGAGAAAGTAGCTAAAGACCCTATTATATTTGATAATGAATTCTAGGAATAAATTCAGGAGAGGTCTGGGCAAAATCCCTGATGGCCAGTAAAGTTGAAAAGGGGATGATAACTGAATTGATGTTTGTATTTGGTTGTTTTGGTGCTTTTTATTGATGAATCTTATGATTGTTTTCTATGAATCAAGTCATTGAGAATTTGTTTAACACTGATATGAATGCACATGCCTCACAAAAACATGCACACAGAAGATACTGAGTTTCTTATTCTTGCAATTACTGGAATACAAATAGAATTGAATAAGATCATGTTTTCAGTTAGATTATTCACACCAGACAAATAGTCTGACCCTTTTGTGTTTATGCACCATTGGGTGTCTCATATTCATATGGGGCAGTTCATGGTGGTTTTGCAGGGAAATAGGAAATTGCTTTGATCAGGCTTGGATGTTAAACTGCTTAAGATTTGGATGCTATGTTTTTAAAAGACTTTGCTGAAGTAAACTACACCTTCATGATGAACTAGATTAAGACCTATTGTTTAAAATCACTTTGAGAAACCAATGTATGGTTAATTACTGTTTTGTAGTTGTGGAACTTATATGTCTCAGCTGAACTATGTGCTTTGTTTTGTTAAGTTCTTTGCTAAGAAAAATGAATTTCAAGCTTCAAGAACAGCTAGGCTATAATGGTAGAAGATCTGAGATTAAAAGAATTTGTGGTTTGTATGTATAACTATAGATCTGGCATAAGAAAATCCATGTTCAAGTCAAAATAAAATCTGATAGAAAGGGTTGAGTTGCTTTGAAAAGAAAATAGTATAGTAGGCATTTTGTAACAAAGTAGTGCAAACCAGAAAAAATGCTAACATAGCACCTTTTTCTTGAGCCTGGGTCAAGCCAGCAACTAAGGATTTAAATTAAAAGTTTGGATCTGTTTCATAGCCAAAGTAGATAATAGGTTCAGACAATTTTGTTCACAGGAGAAAAAAAAAACAAAAATTGGGTTTGAACCGACCAGCATAGCACTCGAACTCGTGACCTCTCATGTGTTAGTTAGGCGCGTTTCCATTACGCCTAGATGTTGCTTGTGTTCACTTAGGATCCACTTTCTTTTAGCCTGAGTTTGACACTGTACAGACTTGAACATAATCATTCATATAAAAAGCTTGCTTTCCACTGATTATTACTTAATCATCTCTCAATTATAATAACAGACTAAAGTACATGTTTCCAGTGGATTCTATGGTCAAAAATCAGATTACAATAATTAATCTTTTTTTAAGGAATTATCACATTTTAATAGATTTAAAAGGAATTCTACTTACATATTAACATGCTCTGATTCTAGTAGAACATAACATAGATATCTTCATATATGTATGTTAGGGATGATTTAGATTTAAAACAATATTTTTATATTGTGAAAGATCCTGGATATATTTTGTTTATTGGAGAAAGAAAATGACCCTAGGAAATATATTTGTAATGAATGATATATCTATATATCATTTCTAAAAAAAAAAAATCCTTATGAAATTAGGGTGGAAATAGGAGGGTCATTTCAGTTGGTATCAGAGCTATGTTGTTAAATAACATAGCAAAAATTTTGTATGAATTTGTTTGCATTGGATGTATAGAAGTGTTTACTGCTTTGGATGTTTTGTTTTTTTATTTTGCACTATTGATATCTATTATGACAGAATAAGTGATAAATTAAAATGAATTAATCTATAGAGCATTAGGCAAAACAGACTAACCTAAGTGTTATATCCATAGAGCTATGGTAGGACCCAGACATCAAAATGTAGGAACAAGTGAACCACCCATGGTGAATGTGCAAGAATTCATGAGGGCCATAAGAGATGGAGTAGGCAACAGGCAGGAAAATCCACATGAGGAACTTTCCAAACTACTCAAGACTTTTACCAATCTTGGAGGCAAAACCTTTGATGGCACAGAAGGAGTTATGGGGGTCCAAAATTGGCTTAGAATTTTGGAAAGAATCTTTGCAGACATGCAAGTTGAAGACCAAAGGAAGAGGCAAATTGCATTCAGGCAATTGAGAGGAGCAGCTTTGGATTGGTGGGAGGTTATCATAGCTGGAAGACCTGAAGGAGAAGTAACATGGGATCAGTTTAAAGCAATGTTGGAAGGCAGATTTATCCCTGCATCAGCCAAGGAATCTTTACTGGAGGAATTCATCAAATTGAGGCAAGGGACTATGAGTGTCACTGAGTACACTCAGAAGTTTGAATCATTGGCAAAGTATGGTGCAGTACTCATCACTACTGAGGAAGCTAAGAATGGCAGATATATCCAAGGGTTGAACTCTAGCCTTAGTAGAGCCATGCTACCATATAAGGATAAAACTTTTGATCAATTTTTGGATTTGACTCTGAGCATTGAACAACATGATAAAGCTAGAGAAAATTTCAGGGCATTCAAAAATAAGCAAAACAAGAAGGGAAAGGGTAAATTTCACCCTTATGATAAAAAGAAAACAGACATAACTTCCACCAAGAAACCAGAAGAAGCCAGAACTGCTGAAGTTAAGAAAAGGATCACTTGTTACAACTGTGGACAAGAGGGGCACATGAAAAATAGGTGCACCAATCCTAGACCAGCATCCTTCAATTGTCACCATTGTGGGAAGGAAGGTCACATAAAGAGGAACTGCCCAGATTTTAAGCAAGGAAAATTAGGGGCTTTGGAAGGGAAAGGCAAGGCAGCTGAGGGATCAAATGTTGAAAAGCATGGTCAAGTTGAAGGTACTTTGCTTATCCATTCAATACCTTTAACAGTAGTATATGATACTGGGGCTACACACTCATTGATCTCTCATGATATTGCACAACAATTAAAATTGAACTGTATGATTGTTGATAAACCACTGCTAATTAGAAGCCCTATAGGTAGTTCATGTGTCATGGGTATGATGTGCATGCAACTGGGATTAAATATAGGAGGACATGTGTTTGAGTCAAACCTATATGTGTTGCAATATCCAGACATAGGAATTATTTTAGGAGTTGATTGGTTGAGTAGATATAAGGCTATCATAAATATGGAAACATCCACCATATCATTGAAGGTTTCTGATGGACAAAGAATAATTGTTCTTTGTGAGGCAAACAAAAATAGAAGTATAGCCAACCTTTCTGCATTGTCAAATGAAAAACCCATGCCTACATTAGAAGAGATCCCCATAGTTAATCAATATGATGATGTGTTTGGGGAAGTAAGAGGAGTTCCTAATCACAGGCCAGTTGAATTTTCAATTAGAATAATTCCAGGAGCTAGCCCAGTGGTTAAAAGACCAACCAGAATGGGGCCTAAGGAATTGATGGAGTTGAAAAAGCAATTAGTTGAACTAGAAGAAAAAGGTTTTATTAGACCCAGTAGCTCATCATGGGGAGCACCAGTAGTCTTTGTTAAGAAACATGATGGATCCCTGAGATTATGTATTGACTATAGGGAATTAAATAAAGTCACAATTAAAAATAAATACCCCTTACCAAGAATTGATGATCTCTTTGATCAATTGAGTGGTGCAAAGATATTCTCCAGGCTTGATTTAGCTTCAGGCTTTCATCAGATGAAAGTAGAAGAGGAAAGCATTAAGTATACAGCCTTTAACACCAGATATGGACTTTATGAATTTTTGGTGATGCCATTTGGCTTAACAAATGCTCCTTCCTATTTTGTTGATTTGATGAATAGGATTTTCAGAGAATACTTGGATAAGTTTGTATTAATATTTATTGATGATATACTAATTTATTCTAAGTCAGTTAGAGAGCATGAGAACCATTTGCATATAGTATTTGAGAAATTGAGACAGGAAGACTTGAAAGCAAAGTTTTCCAAATGCACTTTTTGGCAGAATGAAGTGAACTTTCTAGGCCATATTATATCAGAAAAAGGAATAGCTGTGGACTCCAATAAAGTCATTGCAGTGCAAGCTTGGAAAAGGCCTACTAATGTCACTGAAGTCAGATCATTCATGGGAATGGCTGGTTACTATAGAAGATTTATAAAAGATTTTGCAAAAATCTCAATTCCATTAACCAGATTGACTAGGAAAAATCAAGTGTTCACTTGGACTGAGGAATGTGAAAATGCCTTTGGGAAATTAAAAGAAGCACTGGTACAAGCTCCAATTCTTAAAGTACCTGAGGGAAATGAAAACTTGGTGGTGTATACTGATGCAAGTGGACAAGGGCTTGGAGCAGTGTTGATGCAACAACATCAGGTAATAGCTTATGCTTCTAGGCAGTTGAAATCAAGTGAAGTAAGGTATGCTACTCATGACCTTGAATTGGCTGCTGTAGTGTATGCCCTTAAGCTATGGAGACACTACTTGTTGGGAGCAAAATTTGAAGTATATACAGACCATAAATCACTCAAATATTTGTTTTCACAAAAAGAATTAAATATGAGGCAGCAAAGATGGATTGAACTCTTAGCCTCATATGATTTTGAAATATTTTACACACCAGGTAAGGCTAATAAAGTAGCAGATGCCCTAAGTAGACAACATGCTAAAGTGGCTAGATTAATGATAGAAGAGTTTAACACTTTATCATTATTAATTGATTCAAAGATAAAAAGTGATAACATAGAAAACATGAGCTTATGCAGTGGGAAGGTAGAGATGGGAAAATTAAGTTTTATTACTCTGGGATCAGAATTGAAAAATAAAGTTGCAATGCTACAAAACCAAGATCCATTTTTATTTGGAAAGAAGACACAAATATTAAATGGTGAGACAGTAGAAGGTTTTCAGTTGGATGATCAGGGCCATCTGAAGAAAGGAGAAAGAATATGTGTTCCAGCAATGGATGAGTTGAAGCAAGAAATTTTGGATGCTTACCACAAAAGCAAATATACTATACACCCAGGAAGCACAAGAATGTATCACAACCTCAAGAGAGATTATTGGTGGAGTGGTATGAAGAGTGCAGTGGCAACCTATGTATCAAAATGTATGGTTTGCCAGCAGGTGAAGGCTGAGTATCAAAAACCCTCAGGAATGCTTCAACCTTTACAAATACCACAGTGGAAATGGGAAGACATATCAATGGATTTTATTGATGGTTTGCCTAGAACTAGGAGGGGAAATGATAGTATTTGGGTAATGGTTGATAGGTTAACCAAGTCAGCCCACTTTATACCAGTGAAATCAGAAAGAAATGCTAATACCCTAGCCCAGTTGTTTATTAAAGAAGTAGTCAGACTGCATGGTATACCAAAGACTATAGTGAGTGATAGAGATACCATCTTCACTTCAAAATTTTGGCAGAGTTTTCACAAGGCAATGGGGACTGATTTATGTTTGAGTACAGCATACCATCCTCAATCTGATGGTCAAACAGAAATTGTGAACAAATTGCTTGAAGACATGTTGAGAGCATGTGTATTGGATTGGGGAGGAAGCTGGGAAGATTACATATATCTAGCTGAATTTGCATACAATAACACCCATCACAGTAGCATAGGCATGGCCCCCTTTGAAGCTCTCTATGGAAGGCCATGTTTATCACCTTCAAGTTGGCATGAGTCTGGAGAAAAAGTGGTCTTAGGACCAGAAAATGTGAAGGAGACTTCTGAAAAGGTAGCCTTGATCAGAAAAAGAATTGCCTCTGCCCAAGATAGGCAAAAGAAATATGCAGATCAAAGAAGGAAGGCAGTGCAATATGATGTTGGGGATTATGTGTTCATCAAGATATCACCCATGAAAAAGGTTCTAAGGTTTGGGAAACAAGGAAAGTTGGTTCCTAGATATATAGGACCATATAAAATTCTAGAAAGAATAGGGACAGTAGCCTATAAATTAGAATTGCCAGAAGAAATGAGAGCAATGCATGATGTCTTTCATGTGTCTCAACTAAGGAGATGGGTTCATGATAAGGAAGCAATACTAGAATTCTCTAAGGATGTGCAGATTGATCCTAGAATGATCTATGAAAAGGAACCAGTGGGCATAGTTTCTAGAGAAACCAAGAAATTGAGAAACAAAGAAATTAAATTAGTAAAAATACAATGGAGTCTAGACCCAAATGATTGCACATGGGAAGTGGAGGATAAAATCAGAAATGATTATCCCCAGCTGTTTGATTGAAGAAAAGGTAAATCTATATATACATACTAATGAATGTGTTGGTTGAATATGCATTGTGATTTTTTTTTTATCTTGTGTTGATATGCATAGTGCTTAATAGGTGATTGGTTTGAAAATGGTTTTGAAATCAGAAAAATTTCATTTTCTGAAGAGATGATACTTAAGTTAAGTATGAAAGAATTGTGGGACACAATTCCTAAAAGGAGGGGTATATGTGATAACCCTGATTTTTGTGAGTAATTTCATGATTTAATTTAGTTTGTATTTGTTTGAAATTGCATTGAAAAAAAAATAGGAATAGGAAATTGATTTGCAGATACAAAATATAAAACATGTACATGTGCACAAGACAGTGTACACATGCACACAGATTTCTGTGTAACAAAATTTGGCAGAAATTAATAGATAAAAATAAAATAACTGATTTAGAAATACATATGCATAAAGATAGAATTTTGTCTTTAAATAAAATAGAGTACAAAGAAAATAGGAAAAGCTAGGCTGAAATAAACTTAAAATTATTTAAAGAAAGAAAAAATAAATAAAAGGCTTAGGTATACATAAGTTATACATGTATACAGTCAATCAATCTCTGGAAAGAAACAGAAATTGCATGAAAATGGCATGAGTCCCTAAACAAGCACTTTATCTATTCTCAGTAATTTCTTTTATTAAGAAAATAATAACAATAATAATAGGAAGTCATGCATATGACATGACCAGGAAAAATTAAAAGAGAGAAACTAATTTCTGGAAAAGAAGACAAGGACCACATACCCTTTTATTTTCTTGAATCAAACCAGAGGCAGGCTATGTTTGGGATGGGGTAGAACTGACATTGGGTAAGTCCATAAACCCTAGTGACAGCCAAGATTTATATAAAAGGCCTAGTATAGTAAGACCATATGTTTTTGTTCTTCATTAACCTAAAGAGAAAAATATACAAGGCATAAACCAGAGAAAATAGGAGAAGGCAGAAGACTAAAAGGGGGTTCATAAGGCATAGGAAGAAGAAGGATTAAGGTGAGTAACCTCACTGAAAACTTTGGCATTAAGACCTGAATATTGAGGCAGCCAGTTTGAACTAATTTTCTTTTACAAATTATGTTTTATGTTTGGATGACTTTGGTTTGTTAATGATTTGTTTAAGGGTAAAACCTCTATCTGGTTTACCCAGAAAAATAAGAGTCATGGATACATGAACTAAAATGTTTGTCTGAGATATGGGTTAACTTTGTGATTGAGTATTTTTCTTCTATAAGTTTTCTTTATAAGTTGTTTATAAAAATCCCCGGATTCAAGTAGTGGGTGTATGGTCTGAAGGCAGAAAGAAATATGGGCTGTAACATTGTGTTGTTGCTTATGTCTCATATTAATTAAAACAAAAGAAAATGTAGAAGTGCAATGTTGTACATGTGCTGAGCTTCTATGTTTTATGAAATACCCAAATCAAATATACTTGTGGTTTAGCCAGATCCTGAATCTGATTGAACCAGAGGTAAGGGAAAATATATATATAGAAAATTACTCAGGACCATATGCTTACATCTTGACCCAGTGAAACCCACAGGCAAAAATAATGTGCTAAGAAGTCACCTCCCTCTTTCATGATAAAATGTTTGCTTCTAAGAATATAACTGACCAAACTCTGGATGAATACATGTTGCTTGCATTATTTATATTTCTCTGATTAAGAAGTGAGATGCAGAAGGGATTAGCACTGCTATGAAAAATAATAATAACACTTAGTAATTTAACTAAGGACTTGGGATCTTAGGGCTACCAAAGTATAGCTTGGCAATGGGAATATTGCAAGTTCACACATGGTATATTTATACCCAGGGGCCTGAGTGTGCTGGGTTAACAGAGAAAGGTCCCAGGCAGTGTGTGTTTAAAAAAAAGGAGAAAGTAGCTAAAGACCCTATTATATTTGATAATGAATTCTAGGAATAAATTCAGGAGAGGTCTGGGCAAAATCCCTGATGGCCAGTAAAGTTGAAAAGGGGATCATAACTGAATTGATGTTTGTATTTGGTTGTTTTGGTGCTTTTTATTGATGAATCTTATGATTGTTTTCTATGAATCAAGTCATTGAGAATTTGTTTAACACTGATATGAATGCACATGCCTCACAAAAACATGCACACAGAAGATACTGAGTTTCTTATTCTTGCAATTACTGGAATACAAATAGAATTGAATAAGATCATGTTTTCAGTTAGATTATTCACACCAGACAAATAGTCTGACCCTTTTGTGTTTATGCACCATTGGGTGTCTCATATTCATATGGGGCAGTTCATGGTGGTTTTGCAGGGAAATAGGAAATTGCTTTGATCAGGCTTGGATGTTAAACTGCTTAAGATTTGGATGCTATGTTTTTAAAAGACTTTGCTGAAGTAAACTACACCTTCATGATGAACTAGATTAAGACCTATTGTTTAAAATCACTTTGAGAAACCAATGTATGGTTAATTACTGTTTTGTAGTTGTGGAACTTATATGTCTCGACTGAACTATGTGCTTTGTTTTGTTAAGTTCTTTGCTAAGAAAAATGAATTTCAAGCTTCAAGAACAGCTAGGCTATAATGGTAGAAGATCTGAGATTAAAAGAATTTGTGGTTTGTATGTATAACTATAGATCTGGCATAAGAAAATCCATGTTCAAGTCAAAATAAAATCTGATAGAAAAGGTTGAGTTGCTTTGAAAAGAAAATAGTATAGTAGGCATTTTGTAACAAAGTAGTGCAAACCAGAAAAAATGCTAACATAGCACCTTTTTCTTGAGCCTAGGTCAAGCCAGCAACTAAGGATTTAAATTAAAAGTTTGGATCTGTTTCATAGCCAAAGTAGATAATAGGTTCAGACAATTTTGTTCACAGGAGAAAAAAAACAAAAATTGGGTTTGAACCGACCAGCATAGCACTCGAACTCGTGACCTCTCATGTGTTAGTTTGGCGCGTTTCCATTACGCCTAGATGTTGCTTGTGTTCACTTAGGATCCACTTTCTTTTAGCCTGAGTTTGACACTGTACAGACTTGAACATAATCATTCATATAAAAAGCTTGCTTTCCACTGATTATTACTTAATCATCTCTCAATTATAATAACAGACTAAAGTACATGTTTCCAGTGGATTCTATGGTCAAAAATCAAATTACAATAATTAATCTTTTTTTAAGGAATTATCACATTTTAATAGATTTAAAAGGAATTCTACTTACATATTAACATGCTCTGATTCTAGTAGAACATAACATAGATATCTTCATATATGTATGTTAGGGATGATTTAGATTTAAAACAATATTTTTATATTGTGAAAGATCCTGGATATATTTTGTTTATTGGAGAGAGAAAATGACCCTAGGAAATATATTTGTAATGAATGATATATCTATATATCATTTCTAAAAAAAATCCTTATGAAATTAGGGTGGAAATAGGAGGGTCATTTCAAGAGTCTAAATCAATTAAATTTATATTGGAAGACAAACAATATGACCAATAAAACAAACAATTTTTCAAGCTCTGAAACTACTAAATCTGACTTATGTAAAACTACTACGTCCTTGATGCAAAATTATAAAAGTCAGCTAAATGGAAACTAGTTGAAAGTGACAAAGATGAGGAGTGTGATCAGATGGTTACTTTTCGGATAATAGACTTGATTACAAATGCATTAAATAATTGCAACTATAGATAAAAGAAAGAAACTGATTTTTTGCTTAGAAGGCATTGCTTGAAGTCATGCAGGCCGTAACACCTAAAGTGACCCATATGGAATCTATGTAAAACCTTACATCATATAAATAGATGCAACATGCATCCCTGTTTTTGATTTATATTTGCCAACTACTTCCAGGTTCCATGCAAAGCCACTTGCCATTTGTCGTTTACCTGGTTTTTTTAATTATAGGACAAAAGACATGATGAAGACACTTATTGATGACTTTCTCTATGATGTAAGTTATATTAATTGCACATTAACAGATTGGTAAATGTATGGATCATGCAACTCCTTTAATCAGACTTACTCAACTATCATGTCTCTCTCAAAGTCTTAACATATGAAGGCAAAAGATTATGTATTACTTTGCAATTCACTACTGTTCTAATTTTCCAAATTGGAGTCTAGTATTACAGATAATTTTGACAAAATCATGGGTGTAGCCAAACTCTCCATGTCCAGACATGTTGATATTCAATATCTTCCATAATTCAGTTTTGGGATTATTCGTACTTGGTGTACAAAATTTGTACTTTGGTTAAAACGGTAAAACAATTACACAGTTTAACCCTAGACATAGTCAAGCTTTTATTCATTTAATAAAAAAAACATAAATATATAAAGGTGTAAACTAGGGTTGAATAAAAGATCTTCGTTATTAGGGTTGAATCAATAATTTCAGTTAGAAATTAGGCAAAAATTCGAATATACGATGCATGCAAATTAGGGTTAAATCAAAATAGAATCACAAACTCGATTTAGACGATTCATACCTAAATATACCTAAGCGATTGCTGGCTGCCGCGAGGATGTTGAGTAATGCCGCGAGGACATTGAGCAAGGACGGAGTGGACGATGAAAAGGGGAACTTGATCTTCAGTTGATGAAATTTGAGCGATTGCTGGCTGCCGCGAGGATTGAAAAGGGGAAAAAATTTCTGCAGAAGTAGATCGAAATGGGGAGAGAATTTTCTAAGTATACGTGAGATGGAAAACATTGACTGGTCACGTTTATTTTTGGCTAGGCGAGAAAAGTTTTCTAAGGAGCGGGAATAAAAAAATTTAGTCACGAAACATATTTTGGGAAAAATATTTTTGGTTGCATTTATGATAAAACGCCATAGTTTTTTGCAACCATAAATGGTTTTTATTGTAGTGTGTAAATACCTCAAAGTTGCGTACTCGAATCTTAGATTAGACAGAATCGTGCGATAAAATAATCTATGTATCCCACACATACTTAGTTATATCAAATTCCTTTTTCCAAATTATTTATGAAAATGTTTCATAAAATCCCATCCAAATGTTTTAAACCTTTTAGTATATCCCAAATATTTTCAACCCTTATTTAGAAGATATTTTTAAAAGCTATTCTTCTTATTTAAATACTCTTTTTAAAAGTTTCACAAAAACACAACATTTAATAAAATAGGCTTTACTAAAATCTTCTACCAAGTTTAACTTATCAAAATCTCATTCATCAAAACATTTATTTGTCAAAGCACTCATTTTTCAAAATAACTTTTATTTTGAATCAACTTTTTTAGGACTTCAAATATCAATTTTATTATTTCAAAATATCACTATATGTCTTTTATTCAAACATTTTTATAAAGGTATAGCTTTACTTCATAAAGAAAATTACCTTCCTAAGTCATTTAAACATGAGATAAGAGAAGCCATAATAAGGATCATGCATATATATATATATATATCATACTTCGAACTATTATATTTTCCAATCAACCATACTTAAACCATAATAATTGTTTTACATGCCCATGATAGTTATGTTAACATATTCTAATATACTTAGAATATACAAAATACTAATACTCCCTAGCAACTTACAATCTACCAAAACACATATCAAATCAATCAGACTCGTAGGTCGACGAACCATCCGAATCTAAGAACACTACCACTTCAAACTCTTCTTCCTCCTGTTCATCATCTGCTTCATTTCCATCATCTTCTTCGTTCTCAAGGTTCCATCCTATAGGATGCCAGGTGTTATCCCAACTTTTGGCAAAGCTGAGATACCTAAAAATTAACTGAAAATCAATAATAACTAGTCATGAATATCAACTATGAATTTCAGGATGACCATGGATATCGATGAATTTTCCGAGTCCGGATCGGGCTGCAATTGACGAGACATGACAAGCAAAGCCATGGAAGCCAGCGTTTCAAATTTCAGGTTAATCGAAGTTCGTATGGGGGAGATATCATCGATACAAGTTAAAAGAAATATGGTCAAGGTGGTGATCCATTCGAATCCATCAGATTCGTATCCATCGGGGAACTGAAGTGGTGGTCCATTCGAATCCATCAGATTCGTATCGATCGAATTACACCGCCTCAATCTATTCGAACCCACCATGTTTTGTTTAGTTCGAATCCATCGGGAGTTGACGACTTCGAATCGATCATCATCGAATCGATGGGGCACGAATCGATTCGAGGTCATGCTATCCATTTTATTCGTATCGTTCCAGAGAGAATTAGACTTCGATCTTGGAACGAGCAAGGTGCGAATGCCCAGTCAATGCGCCACAAGGATCGGATCGACCCGAGCATCTCGCACCACATCACTGCGCGCTCACGTGTCCAGGTCGATTCGAAAGGGATGGATACGAATCCATGGATTCGAACGTGACAGTGCACTCGAAAATACAATCTTGTATCGATCATATCTCACGAACCATTGATCCAAATGCAATGAAATTTTCACAGCAGCTTGCATACAAGGTAAAGAACAATCCTGCCAAGTTTCAGCTCGATTCGATCATTTCTTGATGGATACGAAATTGCTTCGTATCGATCGCAGATCGAGTCAAAACTTGGTGGGGTCGGTCGCGTGGACCCCCTCACGTGCCAAAAGAAGTCTCCCGAAGTTTGGGCGCGATCTCAGCCTCCTACGCCTATAAATAGCCCTCTGGAGCCTGCAGAAAGGGGAGCTTTTTTGGGGCCATTCAACGTCTAGACTCTGCCGGATTCAATTCTACTTCTTTCCGTTGCTGTTATACTCGAATTCATCCATTGTATCTGCTGTAACCATTTGTAATCAACAAAGAACATCAATAAAAGATAAAAACCTTGAAGTGGACGTAGGCCGGAGATAGCCGAACCACTATAAATTGTGTGTCACTGTTCATTATTTCTGGATTGTTGTTTGTTGCTAGCTTAGATCTGAGATTTGTGTCTGAATATTGCTGATTTGTATTCATACACTGGTGCTTTCACAATACTTGGGGTTTGTGACCATTTTTGGCTCAAACACTTTGGTGCTTTCACTGAGAAGAACTAGCACCCGCTACACCAGATTCAAAGTTTAGATTTGAAAGTTTGAAGGATTCAGATTGACTCGACAATGACTCGACAAACAAGACAAAGAGCTGAGAGAAGCCAACAGGGAGGAAGTCAAGAGGCATCCTCTGGTGTTGGAGAAGGACAAGCTTCGATTTACATCACCAGAGATGAAATGGAAGCTATAGCAAATTCATAGCAAGAGAGGATGATGAAGACTCAGCAAGAGATGCTACAGAATTTCTTCGAGCAGATGAGGGCAGCAAATGTGCAAAACGTTGGACCAACCACAGCAGCTGCAAGTGCGGGACAAGGAGTCGGGATTGCGGAAACCAATGAAGGTCAGGTTCAAGGTCAGAATGTAGATCCAGAAGGCAATCAACAAGGACTTGGGGGCAGACCCTCAGAATCTGATGCTGGAAGGCCTACAGATGGAGCTCAACAAGCTAGAGCCAACGCTAATGCTAACGGGCCACACGAAGAGTACGTACCAGAATACCCTTCAAGACCAAGAGGGCAACCCCAAGATGGAGATGAAAAGATGGCTGGGTTAGTCCGACGACTGATGAGAGGAGGATTGTCTA
Organism: Allium fistulosum; assembly: GCA_030737815.1. Taxonomy (NCBI): domain Eukaryota; kingdom Viridiplantae; phylum Streptophyta; class Magnoliopsida; order Asparagales; family Amaryllidaceae; genus Allium; species Allium fistulosum. The sequence continues at coordinate 725,790,642 of CM060901.1, forward strand.
ATGGAGGACTAGAGGAAGTTAGTCGGAGTCCGTTCACCTCGAATATCAGGAATGCAAGGAACCCTCCAAAGTTCAAACTGCCTATGATGGATCCTTATGATGGGAAGTCAGACCCAACGATGCATATTACTCGATACATCAGGCACATGGAAGTGTTGGGTGCATTCGAGGAAGTGATGCCTCGATGCTTCCCTCTATACTTGTCAGATTTGGCTGCACTTTGGTTCAGGCAATTAGAAACTGGATCGATCAGAACATGGGGAGAGCTTGTAGATTGCTTCATGAGACAGTTTAGGGTCCACGTGACGCGACCCAAAAGTGTGATGACTTTGGCATCGATAAAACAAAGGACCGGAGAGTCCATAAAAAATTTTCTGCTACGATTTAATGCAACGGTGGCTTCCCTAGATCGCCCGGATCCATCGATGATTTTGATGGCGGCAGTGGCAGGAGTTGGAGAAGGCACCGAATTCAAGGATTCCTTAACGAGAGACCCGCCGCAAGATTTTGGGGAGTTTTACCATGAAGCTGAAAGATTCATTCGATTAGAAGAATCACGAGCCGAGAGGCAGGAAATAAATGCCGTACAAGGCGAAGGAACCGCCAGGGAACAGCCCAGGGTGGACAAAGGAAAAAGAAAGCAGGATGACGCACATGATGGTCCTGATAAACGGAAGAAATTCCGAGAGCCCAGATTCAGGCAATACAAAGATTTGGCGGCAAGCCTGGAACGAATTTACACTGAAACTCGGGGGCAACTCCCCTATCGGAAGCCACCCAGGAGAGATCCCACAGAGCATGAGCGTAGAACTGGAAAATATTGCCTATTCCATGAGTTGGATGGGCACACTACTGACGAATGCCGCCACCTAAAGGATGAGGTGGAAGAACATGCCAGGAGTGGTAGATTGCCACAATATGTCAGAGAACGGGCAGCGGCGGTAAGGCCTGAACAACTACCGCCTCCACCTAACAGAAACGATCCTGGATCGGGATCACGACTCGTCATCAACTAATTAAGATGGCAAGGTCCAAGTCCAGGATTTGGACTTCGGTCAAATAATTTCATTAGATTTGTTTACAGAATAAAAGGCTACTCCACTTACTCATGTACGAGAACTAGAGAGATCCCTAGGCATGCTCTGAGATGAAGATAGACCGATTTGCCCGGAGAGGCAAAGTTTATTTTTTTCCTTATGTTTGAGATTGAACATCTAGGACCTGAATTTAATAAATAAACTTGAATTTCTTGAAATAAACCTTTGACCGGAGAGTTAAAGGATGAGTATTAAATACCAATATAAAAATGATCGCTTTATGACCCTACCCGGAGAGACGGGGTCCGAAGTGCAAGAAGTAGGTTGCTTCGCCGGAAAGTGACAGGATCGACTCACTTAACGTCGTTTCCCATTCACTGGAGAGTGATTGGATCGGGATTCGATAAGAGCCCAGAGAGGCTATGACCGGCCCACGATTTAGGCCATGACATCGCTTAATGTTCAGATACATTGAACCGGAGTGCAAGAAGTGAGTCGCTTCGCCGGAAAGCGACAGGATTGACTCACTTAACGCTGTTTCCCCTTCACCGGAGAGTGACAGGATGGGATTCAGCAGGAGCCCGAAGAGGCTACGATGGGTCCAGAATGACTAAGACATCGCTTTACGCCCTAACTGGGGCCAGAGTGCAAGGGGTAGGAAGCAACGCCGGAGTGCAATAGGATCTTTCTATTCAATCGCCAAGTCTGGGATGGGCTTAGCAAGGGTCCGAAGTAACCATTGATTGTCCGGAGAGACTACGGAGCTTCATTCTTAACTTCCACAGGAAGAAGTGGATAATGATTTGGCTTCAAACAGCCATGAACTTGATATTTGAATAAAACATAAACTCACTGCATTCGATTTGAGACTGATCAAAACACACCTTTTACCAAAAGGCATGTTTTAGGGGGCAAAGTGTTATCCCAACTTTTGGCAAAGCTGTGATACCCAAAAATTAACTGAAAATCAATAATACTTAGTCATGAATATCAACTATGCATTTCAGGATGACCATGGATATCGATGAATTTTGTCCGAGTCCGGATCGGGCTGCAATTGACAAGACATGACAAGCAAAGCCATGGAAGCCAACGTTTCAAATTTCAGGTTAACCGGAGTTCGTAAGGGGGAGATATGATCGATACAAGTTAAAAGAAATATGGTCAAGGTGGTGATCCATTCGAATCCATCAGATTCGTATCCATCGGGGAATTGAAGTGGTGGTCCATTCGAATCCATCAGATTCGTATCGATCGAATTACACCGCCTCAGTCTATTCGAACCCACCATGTTTTGTTTAGTTCGAATCCATCGGGAGTTGACGACTTCGAATCGATCATCATCGAATCGATGGGGCACGAATCGATCCGAGGTCATGCTATCCATTTTATTCGTATCGTTCCAGAGAGAATTAGACTTCGATCTTGGAACGAGCAAGGTGCGAATGCCCAGTCAACGCGCCACAAGGATCGGATCGACCCGAGCATCTCGCACCACGTCACTACGCGCTCACGTGTCCAGGTCGATTCGAAAGGGATGGATACGAATCCATGGATTCGAACGTGACAGTGCACTCGAAAATACAATCTTGTAACGATCATATCTCACGAACCATTGATCCAAATGCAATGAAATTTTCACAACAGTTTGCATATAAGGTAAAGAACAATCCTGCCAAGTTTCAGCTTGATTGGATCATTTCTTGATGGATATGAAATTGCTTCGTATCGATCGCAGATCGAGTCGAAACTTGGTGGGGTCGGTCGCATGGGCCCTTTCATGTGCCAGAAGAAGTCTCCCGAAGTTTGGGTGCGATCTCAGCCTCCTACGCCTATAAATAGCCCTCTGAAGCCTGCAGAAAGGGGAGCTTTTTTGGGGTCATTCAACGTCTAGACTCTGTCGGATTCAATTCTACTTCTTTCCATTGCTGTTATACTCGAATTCATCCATTGTATCTGCTATAACCATTTGTAATCAGCAAAGAACATCAATAAAAGATAAAAACCTTGAAGTGGACGTAGGCCAGAGATAGCCGAACCACTATAAATTGTGTGTCACTGTTCATTATTTCTGGATTGCTGTTTGTTGCTAGCTTAGATCTGAGATTTGTGTCTGAATATTGCTGATTTGTATTCATACACTGGTGCTTTCACAATACTTGGAGTTTGTGACCATTTTTGGCTCAAACACCAGGGTTGTCCCGAGGGAACCTAAGATTGAGCAACAGGGTTTCCCGAAAGGATGTCCGAACCTCTTCTTCATCCTTATTCTCTGTCATTCCTTCCAAATCAATACCTGAAACATGAGACTCTCTCTCAGATATGTGAATGACTATCTTCCAGATAATGTGATCGTCATTGTTGTCTTCTGATTCGTTGGGGAACGTCGTCAATCCATGCATCATACGTTGCTGAATCTAGGCTATTCCTAATTTCTACTATCATACTGGGGTTCTCTTCTGGAACTCCTTCAGGTTCTGATTCTTCTGGATCTGTTACCCACATCATTTTGTCTTTCGATCCCTGACTTACTTCTACATCATCTGTTATCTAGATCAGTTCTTTGTCACTTGATAATAATACTAGTTTCGGAGTCTTGGGTTTTATTAGCATCGCAGCCATGCGATACTCGAACTCATCATAACGGGTTTGTTCATCAAATTCTTCTTTTACCTGTGGAATATGGTTTTTAGGAGACCCTTTTTCTATTCCCTTGTCATAACTAGAAAGGATTATTAAGTCATCCTTTTCTTCCCAATTTTCTCTTAAGGATTCTCCTTTGGAATAATTCATATCGTAATTGGAAGGCTTCCACAATAGATAACAAAATACTTAGAAACATATACTTAGCTTTTTAACTATTCTAACCTGAATCTAATATCATATTTTAACAAGTTTCTTGCTAACTTAACTTCTTAAACTATCATCTTTATGAAACATCTTATAGTCAAACTATGAAATTCTAATCACAAGATGTTCCTATACCAATTTATGTCTTTTAACCAACCCATGGTAATAACTAAATAATATTATCCCATAATTAACTATATCTTTTGAAAAGATGGCCCTCTTATATTTAAAATATAATCCTAGATAAAATTATTTCATTTACCAATTTTCTAAAACAAAAATAAATATTTATATATAGCATTAATAAACACGCGCTCATGCATAATACTCTCAACTCATTCTAGGGTGTCACTTAACCTATCTCTAATGAGTTACTCATCCAAGGGTATTACTAACCATATATTTGATGAGACTTTACCCCTATCAGGCTTAAGTGTTCACTCAACCTAAGCTCTGAAACCACGTGGAACGACCTGCACTTCCATACAGTTTAGGTTAGCAATAAACCACACATGTCCAATCCAAATTGAATGAAAAAGCGAATGGTTAAGGTAAAAAGAAAAAAGGAGACAAAAAAGAATCTCACATGTATGGAATAACATATATTATTTAAATAATCATTACAGCGGAAAAACTTTTAAATACATATATCATAGTCTATCCTAAGCTCAACCTGGACATTTATAAATACCCGTCCTTACAAATGCTAAAAAACAATAAACACAGTGGAAAGGTAAACTACGTCGATGAAGCTCTCCAGCTCTCATCTAGAAACTCCATGCGTCTTCATCTAATCCTGAAACTACTCAGATCTGACCCGAGTATTAAAAGTACCCCGGTCGGGCTTGGCAAACCAGCGTTAGACACGAATTTTAAATATATATGACAGTGTCATAGATCGACTTTGATGTCAAACAAAACCTTTGGAAAGAAGAGTATCTCATAAGACCACGTCGCACATAAACACGGATCAGGTTTTACTTTATGATAACTAAAACATTTTTATCAAATTGTTTGATATTATTTCTAATGACATTGCTTTGAAAATCCTTTCAAATAACATATTAAAATAGCCAGAAGTGTTACATTTTCTAAATTCAACGGTATATTTAGGCATACGATCAAGTTTGTTAAGGGCACGTATTGGATAAGAGATTCTAACAACGACAATGTAAGGGACTACCTTTCGTACATTACATATCTACCATAGATAGTACAGAATATGTCATCACCCCGGTTGTTCCCGACCTATCCGTGGATGCAGTATAAACAACAAACCCAATATATAGATGGAAATTTAGAAAGGTGTTGATCATCTCCTAATGGGTACAACCTATATAACCCTGCTGCATCTACCCTGTTTTTTCCATTACCGATATGTGAGACTTAAGGTAACATTTTACCTTTCTTGAAACAGCAAATCCCACTTTAATTGTCACATTGCCATTTTCAATGACACACTAATTGGTTTGCATAAAAGTACAACTCCCTAGTTCATACCCTCAGGGAAGGGTGCTAAATATAAGAGGGGTTACCTCCTACACCACCAAATAGATGTACGTTTGTAAAAAAAAATGTACCTGGTCTTAGAAATGTAATGTTAGACATTCGTCCATACAAGTTATTTAGGAACAGGACAAACCAAAGGTACTCCTGCTATTAGGATTAGTAGCAAGCAGTCCTTGCGTCGAAAATTTCAAAATGAAGGTACTATTTTTATCATATGTAAATAATATGGGAATCACGAGGTTAGTGGTAAGTAGCCCTACATTATGAAGATCTCCGTCTTCAAAATCATTGTCTTCAACATGTCTTCACTTTCGAACGCTTATATTGGTTCAAAGTAGTTTTCGAATAGGAATTACCCAAATCTGATCCCGGGCTCTCCGAACCAATTATCGATAAAAGATGTTAAGCATGTGGGTGATTGGTGATCATCATTCAATCAATTAATATCTCTATATCTAATAAAATGTCTTTAGAGATATATTTAAAACCATTTCTTCTTGGTATATACAGATTTATTAAACCTCCTTTTAACTTTGGAAATACCAAATCTTTTTTTTAAATTACTTAGGAAAAATATTTCCATCTTCTATTATTGGTATAATTTCAATCTTAATGGAGATTACTTATTTCCAAAACATATCTTTTAACGGGTTAAAAACAATGTTTTTTAAGACATCGTTTACTGTATACCCAAACCAATTAATACTGAGTAAAAAGGGTTCATAGATTTAGATTAATTATACTCGATACTAATTTCTATATCCAACCAGTGATATTCATCGAGTAACGGTTTCACAACCTCCAGCCTAGAGACTACCTCTCTGTCACCCTAAGAGGATCAAGTTATTTGGTCGACTCTAAACCTTTAAAATACTTGTATGGTTATTTGAAAATGATTTCCAAATATTCAGGAAGAGAAATCAAAGTTTAAATCATTTATTCAAAAATTGCCAAATTCAGTTGTTAAATTAATGGTGAATAGTGATTTTAAAGCTTTGTAGATCAAAACACTTATTCTATTATATATTTATGTCCATCTTTATAACTCAAATCCCTTTTAAAACATTTTATCATATTTATGGAATTTATTTCATATTTTTAAATATTAAAAATATCCATTTTTAAAGTGTTGAAACCAATATTTTTCGAACTGCCAAAAAGGTTGCGATTTTGAAAACTTGATTTGGATATATTTCAAAATTTACTAAATGAAATCTTAAACTTTCTTTTCTATTTGAAAATTATAGTTATAAGGGTTTAGAAAATTCTTATTCCAAAGATTTCTGACTCATATTCCATTCTATACATGGATTTAACTTTTTAAGGCGCGAAATCGTGAGCTACCGTTACGCGATGCGCTTATTTTGACTTTATTTTCTAATCTTTTTCAAACTTTGCCCAAATGAGTTTTACTGTTTATAAAACATCTATAAACCATTTTAAACCATCTTTATCCATTTTTAAAGAGGTTAACATGCTATATATATATACCATTATAATTTGTAAAGGGAAGTGATTCCATTGTGTAAATTCGACGTGTATTTTACCGTGAATCATTTCCACATCAAACAAGCATATTATCAACCAATCATCCAATAATCAATCATTTTACCATCCAAACTATGCTAATCAACCAAGTATACTTGCACACAGCACAAATCATAGATAAATTTAAGATAAATTTAAATAAGTTGGAAGTAGTGTTCTCGCTTTCATGCTATTCGACTCTAAGTATTTTTTAATCGACGAAACGATCCATTTCTCTACACCGAAGCTTATGAAACTTTCCCCCAGACCTTAGTGATTCTCGACCATCACCTCCACTCCATCTTGCTTGGGCCTATACCTCCTCCACTCACCATAGTGCTCACGGCCTCCTTCCCTATCACCATTGCTCACGTCCTAGCCCTATTTCTCCTCCATAGAACCCATGGCCGAAGGCCATTAAAAGAAGAGAAGAGAAGAAGAAGCGAAGAAGAAGAAAAGATATGAACTGGTTTGTCAAAAATGATGGGTGTATAGATGGGTATTTATAGGAGTAGAAAGCACAAAATATCTTCATGTATAAAGACTAAAATACCCCTCCCACATCAGGACAAATTTCACCTCACCCATGTGCCTCCTTTCCCTTCCATCACTTCGACCCACACCCCCTCCATGTGCCTTGTTTACTTATTACATGGTGATGTGTAGTTTGCTTTTTCAAAAGTAAACCTTTTTGTCTTTTCCTTACTAATTTTATCATAAAATTTCCTAATAATAGTTTAGTTAAATTAATCTAATTAGTGCTAAATACATTCCTATTTGATTATTGTATATATGTACATATGTGTGCCATAACATTGCAACAACTTTCATTCGATACGAAGTTGAAAATCCGAAAGCTAAATCCCGATCACATTTTTATTTTTTAATCAAACTATTTATTTATGTAAACAAAACTTGAAAATATATCTCTTATCCCCTCTAAATAATTAAAACAAGATTATTTAAGCGGTAAAACCATATTAAATAATATTAAAACCCTTTTATAAAAATATAACGTCGAACAGCCAAAATGCGACGAAGTTTATATATCTTTATAAAATAGGTTTATATATTTATAAAACCATTATAAATCACTTATTATCATCATGTAATAATTAAAGTGAATAATTTATCATGTAAAATAATTATCTGAATATTTCAAATTAATTAAATATTCCAATTCAAAGTGATAAAATTACGGGTCGTTACAATTATTATATTTTTTGTATGGGTGAGTGAAGTTATTTACTCACAATATGCACTTTAATACCTGCATGTTTGATTCAATAATGATTTTTATTGTATTCTGTTAGATATTGTGTGTTATGGTTAAAGTTGCTATGATTGACCGCTTGTATCGAACTTGGGGAAATTTGCTCTAGGTAAGTGATATTATGTATGTTATGTCTGATTATTTATTTTATATGACAGTTATACCATAAAAAGTTGGTTAATATAAAGAAGTTTAATAAAAGTCGTTTTATATAAACAGAAGTTACACACACGTTTTATATAAAGCGGCTTAATAGAAATTATTTATTCATCAATTTTCAATAAAAACTAAAATTATAAAATAAGTTACATAATTATTTCTTTAATTTGTAAAAGCATAGTTTAACATAGACACCTAATGAATTTAAACAATGAATATTTCATATCAAGTAGAGATTTCTGAAGTTGTTAAAAATATATTATGCATATAAAACTATATACATTGTTATCACTTTGTTTAATTAGCAAGTGATTAAGCAAATAGAGTGTGCAATGGTGTGTGAGATGCATTATTGTTGTGTTATGTGTAGTATGAATTGATGTGCTTCTATGTTGATATGTATATGAAATATAATTATGAATCTATGTGTAAATTGTGCTAAAGAATGATTTAACATATGCTATGTAAAATACGTTAACACCTCTTATGGACACTGGGATTAAATGACATTTAGCGAGGGACATGTCATTAGTGAGGACATGGTGAATAATAATAATAACCAGACTGGTATGAGTGTGTGAGATGCCTGATGTGCTAGTTATTCCATCCTAGCCGGACTGATTTGGGGTTGCACCTAGAATCGTGGTTATTTGGCCCAACTACCATAAAGTGTCCAACCGATCTATTACATGGGCACAAAACGTAAGGAGGTAGGCGATGTGATGGTTTGTGTTAACGGATAGTAAGGTGATCAACATGAGGTGTTGTGTGGTGAGTGATATAGTGCAGCCAATAAATCAAGTGGTGGCACCCACAACTCAGGATCGAGGGGACATCGTCGATACAGCATCTGGTATAGTGAAAGTAAAGAGGGATTCAACATCAAATTTAAGGCTCTTCTCTTATCTAGTCGATTCTTCCTCATACCACAATTTGTGGAACTTTAACTGATTTACTTTAGCATTCAGAAAGGTGGCCAACATAAAAGTTTACCTAAGAGATTAAAAATATAAAAGTCAATCAATCAAAATCTAAAGGGTACATTTATAGAAAATCGTTACTCCGTCTGACACATCCGACGGATGTTGTAAGTCAATCAATCAAAATCTAAAGGGTACATTTATAGAAAATAGTTACTCCGTTTGACACATCTGACGGATGTTGTAACTATGTAATCATTGATTTTGCCCCGTTTGAAGCACACGATAGAAATGAACAATTAGCATCAAAAATGTCTGACGCGTCGAACATGTCTGATGGCATCAGTCCATTTTCCAACAGAAGCCACCCCAGCCTATATAACTCCTCACCCATCTCCTCATTCATACGTCTGTCTTCCCCATCAAATATGACCATATCCGAGTATATTCAAGCATTTTCGAGCAACGGTTCGGGTTTTTTAACATATATTCGTGTTTATGTTGATTTTCTTTACTTTTTTTGTATTTTATGATTTTTCCTTCACTTTACACTATATCTACCAAATCCTACGAATCTGCCACCTCTAGAGCCGTTGCCCACGGGAATATAGAGTGCACACTAGCTTTCGTTGATATTTGTGAGAAAATGATCGATACCTGTGCTGGAAATTCCAGTCTTTGGAATGACTAGGTTGCATACCCTCTAACGCCTTACAATGTGTTAACTTAAATGGATTGTAAAACAAAAAACAAATGAGACAACCTCAAGTGTCTTTAGTCTCCATGGAATACACTGCTACAAATTGAAGATGGTGTTTGAAACGCAGAAAAGGATACCATGGATGGAGGTGAAGAACGGTGGAATACTACAACCAAACACAACAAAAAATTCATACTGCAATCTCCACCAAAGTTTCAAGAGATGAACACGATCGACCGTGGTTGAATAGGGACGTCACACTGCAAATAAAACACCCCTCCATCTTCTCCAACCAATTTTAACACTCAGTTATACATCGACGTTCTCAATGGGTTTGAGTCGAAACTGGGTATTACTAGAACATGCTACATACCAAAGTGACGACCCATAGAGGGTACTCCATCATCCATGCCTAGACGATCCAAAACAACGACCACCATTTCAGTATACAACATCGATTTCCAATAGACCATTGATCAATGTATAGAGTTGGTGGTACCAGGTGATATTTATAATGACTTAGGAGATTTCGTATATATTCGCCCATCAGGAGAAGGATTACATGTTTGCCCATAATATAACCAGTGGTACGAACATTGGGGAGTTACTGAATTCCCTAATGGAAACTTTGTGCTTTCACCGTGACCATCATGGTTTATTTGTTTTGTTTATGCACTTTTTTGAATTGCAGTATATGAGTACTTTTAAAAAATATGTATTAGTTTATAATTTATTATCAATTATTAGAAATTGATCTACGATATTTGAAATAAATAAAAATCAAACATACAAATAAAAAATAACAAACATTCCCCTTTCACAATATTTTTCTTTCACAACATAAAAACACAATTCCCTTTGGTGAACTTACCCCTTGGGAATATGTAACGATCCAGAATTTTAGTCATTTGATTTTGAATATTTAATTAATTTCAAATATTAAAAGATTAGTTTAAAAATGGTTAAACTTGAATTCAAATATAGGGATTGTTTAAAATATTTGAATTGTGGATTGATATTTGAATAATGTTTCAAATAACTCGAATTTTAATTTAATATTAATTTAATAGAGTGAATAGCTTTATTTAGCTCCTTTTAATTTATAAATAATAATGGTGGATTCATTTTGTGAATTTATTTACAGTAATAAATGATCTAAATAAGTAATAAGAAAAATTATGTTTATTTTAACGACTCGATTTCTATCGACACATTTTTGATTTAATTTATTTGATTTTTCCATAACTTTTAACTTGGAAAATTTTGTAATTTATTCAGACGATTTATCGGTAAACGACAATGTTTTCATGGTTTTATAGAATCAGTAAACCAGTGTATATTATCATTGTTTTGGGGTCGCTCCACTGTTCTGAGCGCGATCATATTTTTGTTTTACCGTTCGGGGTCCAAACTCGAACGAAAAGATGTGCAGCAAAATGGTGGAAAATTGGATTCTAAACCCAACTCAAGACAGCTCGTACAAGCAACACACCATTTTTCTCTTCCCTTTTCTTTTCACCGTTCCATGCCTTTTCATCAAAATAAGAAAAGAGAAAGCAACCTCCTTTCGTAAAAAAATCAAAAAATAGTATACTCATCTAAAAATTAAAAAGCTTAGACCTTGGAGGGTATATGAGGAGTTCTTCAACTGCATACCCTTATTGAAGCTTGCGTTGGTGAATAAGGGTATTCGACAATATAGGCGACATGAAGGAGAGACTAGGGTTAGAAATTTCTCGAAGTATAGGCATCGTTTGGCCATGTCGTTGTTTGTTTTGGGTTTTTCGGGTGAGTTAGCATTCGGTGGCTGACTTTGAGGGGTCGCGGTTGGATATAAGGTAGCACATCACTTGTAGGTCGATGAGAAGACGCACAAGCGCACGATTTTCTAAGGAAAGGCGAGTTCGACTTCAAGGTGATGGATGTGTGGAGCTTGCAATGAGGGGAAGATTGGTGGTAGTCTCATGATATTTCGTGCGAAGACGGAGGAGAATAGGGTGATCGAAGTTTTGGCTATGGAGTGAAGAGCTACAGGTTTTGGCGGGTATGATTTTGTGGAAGAAGTTGTTTAAAATTATAATGGTAATTATTAAGGTGTAATTAGTAAAAATTAATTATATATTAAAAGTCAATAACTTATAAATTCAATAACTTGTTCATAGAAGGTCGATATCATACACGGTCAGTCGTGTTGCACTTGTATCAACGATGTCTACATTTTGGGATGGAATTCATGGAGATTGAAGCTTGTAGAATTTCAAGATAATGGATCGAGAATGCTTCGGTGATAATTGGAATTTCGATGAGTTAAACTCATATTTTTGGTTAAGAGTATGTTATATAGTAAATAAAAATTATTCATTATCTGCTTGGATGTTATATATGCTGGTTGTTTGGTTTGAATAAATTATCATTTTTGAAAATGGATAATGTATTAAGTGATAAAATAATAGTGATTAAAAATAATTACGTTGTTGAAATAATAGTGTTGTTAATTTAAGTATACTTCTTTGGAGTTATATATTTGGCCAAATAAACACCGTTTAAAAATAAACGGAAAAGTTTATTTTGAATGTTATTAGTTTAGCAGAATAAATTCCCGTTCTGCTATTATATTAATTTAGACATTCATTTAAGTGCCAATTGATTAATGCTGGATAAGTGATGTGTTAACAATTGATTGTTAATTATGGATTTGATTTATATAAATGCATGTTTATGTCAATACCTATAGTTTAACTTAGGATATAAAATTTAATTTATTGGTAACTTGTTTAAGTATTGTGGCCTCTAAGCCTTTTTCTGGATTTGGAAAGTTAAGGATTTAAATTAACTTCAAAATTTATAACTTGAAGTAAAATGTTTTATTTAATTATTATTTTACAAAGTATTTTGGTTTAATCATTATTTTACAAAGTATTTTGTAAAATTATTTCTTTAGAAGTTATTTACTATATTCACAATGTTTTGAAATTAATTATTTTATTAATGTTATTAAAGATAATTAATTACTTATTAAGGACATTTAATGAAAATAATTATTTTATTATTGATTACTTAAAGCTAGTTAATTATTTTATTGGTGATATTATTTGAAAATTAATTTAATTATATTTTGAAAGTTGTTTGAGGTTAGTTTATTATATTTATTAAAATGTTTTAAAAGTTAATTATTGTATGATATAAAATGTTTTAAGGTTTTGTTATTATATTATTAGAAATGTTTAAAGTTTATTTTTATGATTTCTATTTTTTTATTTATTATAATTAAATAATAAATTGTTTATAAAAGGATTTCTTTTATAAAAAGGATTTATTTAAAGGAGTTTATAAATTTGAAAAAGGTTTGGAATTCGAAAAGGAGTTAGGTTTTGAATGATTTTAGAGAAAAAATTTATAAATGGTTAGAGATTTGAAAGGGAAGTTTTATACTTGGGTTTTTGAGATTTATAAAAGAGTATTTTTATAAATAAAACATGGAGATTTATAAAGAAACTCGTAAGAGATGACTCGAAACCATGTGTGATTCAAGTTTTGTTTGGATATTGGAATCCATGTGTGATTCCAAGACCCGTTGGGGTATGGGAATCAATGTATGATTCCAAGATCTTTGTTGAGATGTGGGAATCCACGTGTGATTTCGAGATCCGTTAGGGTTTGGGAATCCATGTGTGATTCTGAGATTTATTTTGAATGTTGGAATTCTTGTGTGATTCCGAGACCCGTAAGGGTATGGGAATCCATGTTTGATTTCGAGATCTATTTTAAGATGTGGGAATCCATGTATGGTTCCGGGACCCGTTTGGATATGAGATTCCATATGGAGTTCCGTGATCTATCCAGGTGGTGGTGCATGAGCTGGAATGCCGGACGTAGCCTCACCAGCGGTAATGACAAAAACCAAATATAGGATGCATTACCAGGGGTTTAGCTAACACATGAGGGTGCATTATTATCCTTCCTAAAGTTACCTACAATTGTTATGCACGCATGGAGCAATGCATTGACCTTGCATGGCCAGCTATGTATTTCCTATTGTATATCGCTAGGGATGTAGTATTGCTTTGGAAGGATAACTCTGATCCTTGTGCAAGACGACTGTTCTCGAGGTATCGAGGGCCCCTCTGTGGAATCCTACACAATTTGCAAACGCGCCTTAGCAATTTTTGATTATATACCTAGTATTGTTGTGATGTACACTCACAAGCATCACAACTACTTGATTATTGATATTTTCGGCCTTACACATTATTATAATATCACTGGATTTTCTAATATAAATGGTTTGGTTATCGTAAGTAGAAACCTGTCCGTGTATATGTGTGGCGTGGTCATACTAGATACCTTTTATTTTGAAAGGTTTTATAAAATTAAATATCCATTTGAGGTGTGTTTCTTATGCTGGTTTACCAGACTTATCCGGGTGTTATTTTCTAATAATGCTCGGGTCAGACCGAGCATAATTATAGATTTGCTTTGGAGCTCAGGAGACGAGCTGGATGCCCAAGACGTATCTATGTATTTCTTTATTTTCAGCTACATTGGTTGTTGTGTTTATTAGCAATTTATACTGACGGGTTGTTATAACTGTCCATGTTGATCATTTGTTTAGTGTACTCTGATTGATGTATGTATATTGCAGTTTTTCTTTGTGTAAAGATCTATTTTATATTATATATTACTCGTCATGATGTGAGATTCCATTCTATCTTTTTTTTCCTTTTCCCTAGAAATCTATCTTTCCAGCACTTGGACGTTCGGCATGTGAATACCATGGTTGTATTAGCGTCAACATCTGAAAGTCGAAAAGGCAGGTCGTGACACGTGGTATCAGAGCTTAGGTCGAGCGAACACCTAGGCTTTGTGGGGTTAACTCAATTAAGATAGGGTAAGTGAGACCTAGGATGAATTTAAGTGTATTATATATGAAGTGCATATTTGTTAGTGCAATAAAATATTTTATATTTTGTTGATTTATCTGTTGAGTGGCTTAAGATTTCTGGTCGAGATGTGGGATGTCACAGTACTGATAGAGGTTTCTAAACACTTAAATAAGGCAAACCGACAAAGTATTGTTTTGAAATTGGGTAAATGAAAAAAAATCTATCTAGAATATATTTCGCATATATAAAAGAATAATTTTCAGAAATTAATATAGTTATTCATGATGTGATTGTTTGTTAAGAAATGATAATATTCAATTATTATCATTTATTGTTTGATTAGTCATGCTCACCCAGTTAGGAGCATTAGCTATTGTTTGTTGATTGAGTAGTTGTGCCCGACCAGTTTATGGACATTGATTATCGTGGTTGATTAGGAGCGGTATTATCCTTTTCACTACATTGGTTGGGTAAATAGTAATTGTGGGAACATTGAAATGAACATCTTGTGAATTCTGTTTCATAATTTGACTATAAGGCATTCGGTGATAATGTTGGGTTAAAATTTAATTTTAGTAAAAGTTGTTTATTATAATCTTAATGTATTATGAAATGGTTTTATATAAGGAAGTGAAAATTATATAAGTATGATTTATAAATAGATTTTATAAGTAAAATGGATTTAAACTAAGAATTTGAGAATTTAAATCCTGGTGTTTTTGGAAATGGATTTTCAAAGTTTTGGAAGAAATAATAATTGTATTATTTGGAAGTATTTTTGAATAGAAATATTTTTAAAGGATTTTCAAGGAGATAGAAAGCACCGAACACACTTCGGTCGTTGGAAAATAATTTCGGTGATAACTGCAGCATCATCAGTGTTCATTTTCGAGTTTCTAAGTGAGGAATTGCTGCCATAGAGTTGTTTGGATAAAACACATTTACTTTTGAATTCTAAAAGTGTGATCTGATATACAAAAGATGATATGTATATATTAATTATTTCAAAATAGAGTTGAAATAAAACCGGGTGTTAAGTCTGAAGTTTTCGGTCATGTTATTATATGAATGCATGTGTTCTACAGTGGGGTAGTTTGATTTTGCATATCATTTTGATATATAGTTTGGTAATTTTCATTTATTAAAATGAAATGGAGTTTTCGACGATTTAAACAGTCGAAAACTTCCAAGTTAAATTAAAAAAGTAAGCTAAGTGTTTTGTGAAAACATAAGAGAATAAGTTTCTATAACTTATAAATTGAAGAGGATAGTAAGTTAAAACAAGTTTTAAATTGTTAAACATTTAGGTTTAGTAAGGCAAATCCGGATTAATATATATACTCTTAGGATATAGAAGAGCGTTATATGAATATAAACGTAAGTTTTAAAGTGGATAATAAACATAAGTGTTCTTTACAAAATGTTTATAATAAACTTAAATATGGAAGGGCTTTGAAGATGAAGTTGTGGCTTTAAGAAATATGTAAAAACTGAAGTTTTAAAGTGATTGATTTACATAAGTTGTGTTTCATAGGATGTAATAAACTTAAGTAATGGTTTTATGAAATGGTCCATAAATAATTTTAGTATTAAAAGAAATATACTAAAAGTGAGAATGAATGTGAATAAAGAGAAATTGGTATAGTAATAAACCAATTGAATAAATACGTAAGTTATACGTAAACCATTTTATTCGCATAACTGTTTGATCCAGATTCAAGTGCACGATTTCGAGGTTATTTACACCGGTCCGAGTTAGGATTTTTCACTCGATTCTTGATGGCAAACACTAGATATAGATTTTTGACTTGATTCCGACGTTTTCAATCATAATTGATGGCTATGTAAGTGGAATGAATGTTTCTAATCAAGGAACCAGATCAGGAGTCCGCACTAGAGTGGTCGAGTGAGCGATACTAGTTCGAAAGTAAAATTGTGTGATCAAGCGGGCGATCAGATTTGATATTACGTATGGATGATATATGTACATCGTACGAGCTTTATTATGATAATATGTTGGATATTTGGAAGATGCAAAATTATATGGCTATAGTTTAACATTTATAAATGTAAGTTATATGGTTGGATATTATTTATAAGATGTAGGTATATGGAAGCAAAGGCTAGTTTGATGCTATTGGTTTCATGAGTAGAGTTGTTTGCCGGACAATAGGTACGTGTTACATCGTTTGGTCATGTCGTTGTTTGTTTTGGGTTTTTTGGGTGAGTTAGCATCTAGTGGCTGACTTTGTGTTGGATATAAGGTAGTGCATCACTTGTGGAGCTCATGACGAGGGGAAGATTGGTGGTGGTCTCGTGAGATTTTGTGCGAAGACGGAGGAGAATAGGGTCGTCGATGTTTCGGCTATGCAGTGGAGAGCTACAGGTTTTGGATGGTATGGTTTTGAGGAAGAAGAGGTTTAAAATTATGATGGTAATTATTAAGGTGTAATTAGTGAAAATTAATTATATATTAAAAGTCAATAACTTATAAATTCAATAGCTCGTTCATACAAGGTCCAAATCAAACGCGGTCAGTCGCATTACACTCGTATCACCGATGTTTACATTTTGGGAATGGATTCGTGGAAATTAGAGCCTATAGAATTTCATGCTAAAATCGAACACTGTTCGATTTCAAACTGAACCGGTGCGCTTTGGCGATAACTAGAATATCGGTGAGTCAAACTCACCTTTTTGATTAATCAGTATGCTATATAGTAGATAAAAATTATTTACCGTTTGCTTGAATGTTACATTTGCTGGTTGTTTGGTTTGGATATTTATCATTTTTGAACATGGATAATAACTATAAAGTGATAAAATAATACTGATTAAAAATAATTATGTTGTTTAAATAATAACATAGTTAATTTAAGCATACTTCTTTGGTGTTATCTATTTGGCAAAATAAACACTGTCTAATAATAAACAGAAAAGTTTATTTTGAATGATATTTGTTTATCAAAATAAATTCCTACTCTACTATTAAATTAATTTGGACATTCATTTAAATGCCAGTTGATTAATACTGATGTGTTAACAATTGACTGTTAATTATGGATTTGATTTACATATATGCATGTTTATGTAAATACCTATAATTTAACTTGGGAAGTTAAATTGAATTTAACGGTAACTTATTTAAGTATCATTGTGATCGCTGGGCCTTTTTTCGGATGTGGAAAGTTGTGGATTTAAATTAACTTCAAATTTTATAATTTGAAGTAAAATGTTTTATTTTATTATTGTTTTGCAAAGTGTTTTGGTTTAATTATTATTTTACAAAGTGTTTTGTAAAATTATTTCTTTAGTAAAGTTATTTATTATATTCATAATGTTTTAAAATTAATTATTTTATTAATGTTGTTTAAAGATAATTAATTACTTATTAAGGTCGTTTAATGATAATAATTATTTTATTATTGATAAATTAAAGCTAGTTAATTAGTTTATTGGTAATATTGTTTGAAAATTAATTTAATTATATTTTGAAAGTTGTTTAAGGTTATTTTATTATATTTATTAAAATGTTTTAAAATTAAGTTATCATATGATTTAAAATGTTTAAAAGTTTTATTATTATATTATTGAAAATGTTTAAATGTTATTTTTACGATGTTAATGTTTTTATTTACCATAATTAAATAATAAATTGTTTATAAAAGGGTTTCCTTTTATAAAAAGGATTTATTTAAAGGAGTTTATAAATTTGAAAGAGGTTTGGAATTCGAAAAGGAGTTGGGTTTTGAATGATTTTAGAGAAAAGGTTTATAAATGGTTTAGCGATTTGAAAAGGAAATTTTATAAATGGGTTTTTGAGATTTATAAAAGAGTATTTTTATAAATAAAACTTAGGGATTTATAAAGAAATTTTATAAATAGATTGGAGATTTATAAAGAAACTTTATAAATAGATTTGATGATTTATAAAGGAGATATTTATAAAATAAAAGAGATTTCTCAAAAGGAATGGTGTTTTGGGTTATTCATATCTTCATTTTAAAAACATTTAGGTTTGATCATTTTAATATGATTTTAAAATAGAAATTCTTTCTAAGTGTTTGGTAAATATACTCATACCTTTTTACAAGTACGTGAAAAAGGTTTTCCAAGTTTTGAAAAGAATGGCTTATGAATGTACTTATCCCGGTGAGATAACTATATGAATATTTTAATAAATATTTGAAAGGGGATTTTAAATAATGAAATATTAATTTAAGAGGCTTGGTGGTTTCCATGGGAAAAGTAATCTCTGTTTTAAATGTTTGTTTATTTGATGGTTAAATAACTGACTATCAAATCTTAGCCTAAATAAGTAATCCTTCTTAATTTTGGTGGTACAGAAATATTCACTACTAAACACCGAAGGATTTTAATTCTAGAAATATCCAGGAAAAACATAGGGATTATGTAGTATAGTTACTGTCAGTGGTGCTATACTCTACGTATAAATTCGTTTTGTTCTTCAATAACAAATGATGAGAAGATCCGTCCACATAAGTAGTTAAGGGATGATCCACGCTCTTATGTATTGTCTGATTATTTCTAAAAGAACATGTATTGAGCATTCCGGAAATCGATCGATTGGTTTTGGAACATCCGGTAAGCGGGGGAGTGCACTCGTAAGAGATGGCTCGAAATCGTAACCACTCCAATACCATATACGGGTTTAATGCTTGGAGGAGATTCGAATTTTGTTTTGGATATTGGAATCCATGTGTGATTCCGGGACCCGTTGGGGTATGAGAATCAATATGTGGTTCCAAGATCTTTGTTGGGATGTGAGAATTCACGTGTGATTTCGAGATCCGTTGGGGTTTGAGAATCCATGTGTGATTCCGAGATTTATTTTGGATGTTGGAATCCATGTGTGATTCCAAGACCCGTAGGGGTATGGGAATCCATGTGTGATTCCGAGATCTATTTTAAGAAGTGGGAATCCATGTATGATTCCGAGACCTGCTTGGGTATGAGAATCCATGTGGGATTCTATGATCTGTTCTAGTGGCGGTGCATGAGCTGGAATGCCAGACGTAGCCTCAATAGCGGTAATGACTAAAACCAAAGATATGACGCATGGCCAGGGGTTTAGCTAACCCATGAGGGTGCGATCTCTCCTTCCTAGAGTTACCCACAGTTGTTATGCATGCATTGAGCGATGCATTCGGCTTTGCGTGACCAGCTATGTATTTCCTATTGTACATCACTAGAGATGTATTGTTGCTTCGAAAGGATAACTCTGATCCTTAAGTAGGAGGACCGTTCTCGAGGTACCGAGGGCCCCTCCGTGGAACTTTACATGATTAGCGAACGCTCCTTAGCGATTTTTAATTATATACTTAGTATTATTGTGATGTACACTCACAAACATCACCGCTACTTGATTATTGATATTTTTGACCTTAGACATTATTATAATACCACTGGATTCTCTAATATAAATGGTTTGGTTATCGTAAGGTAAAACCCGTCCGTGTATATGTGGACGTGATCTTACGAGATATCTTTTATTTTGAAAGGTTTTTAACATTAAAAAATTCATTTGAGGTGTGTTTCTCACACTAGTTTACCAGACTGATCCGGGTGTTATTTTCAAATAATGCTCGGATCAGACCGAGCATATTAACAGATTTTCTTTGGAGCTCAGGAGACGAGCTGGATGCGACGTATCTATATTTTTTTATTTTTCGCTGCATTGGTTGTTGTGTTTATCAGCAATTTGTGAGGATATGTTGTTATAACTTTCCTGGCTGATCATTTGTTTAATGTACTCTGATTGATGTATATATATTGCAGTTTTTCTTTGTGTAAAGATCTGTTGTATATTATATATTGCTCGTCACGATGTAAGATTCTGTTCTGTCTTTTCTTTCTTTTTCCCCAACAATATGCTTTTCTAGCACTAGGATGCTCGACGCGTGAATATCGTGGTTGTACTATTGTCGACTTTTGAAGGTCGAAAAGGCAGGTCATTATAGAATATCTCTTTCAAATACCCTTTTCGTTAAATATAAAACGCAACCATAGTTGTTTATGGTGGCAAATGGTGATGGCTTTCTCCTTAGATACCTATTTAGGGAACACAAATAAATTTATACCTAAATTTATTGTAAGAGCTTTGTCGTAGCAGTTGCGAAAATGCGATTGCTCCTCTTACTCTCTGATAGAGCATCTCTTGATTGAACTTAAAAATATAAATTACAAATTTGACTATTAAAATTCAAATGAAAATTAAAAGTTGAGGAAATGAACTTGAAACTACAAAATATGGAAATCGAAATTCAAATTTGAAAATATAAGGGTCCGTTTGGTTTCGTTTTGATTTTTGTGTTTTGTGTTTTCAACATATACTACAAAATACAAAAAAACATGAGAATTTTTTTACAATTCTTAGCCATTACAACGATGAACGGAAAATGGAGTAGAGGAATTGTTTTCCGTCCTTTTGTTATGTCTCAAAACACGAAAAATCAAATACACTTGTTTTTTATTTTCTATGTTAATTTAATTTTTCAAAATTGTGTGTTTTCCAACAATGCATAAAAAATGCGTATTTTTTTTGACGAAAACACAAAACTAAAAACAGCAAACCAAACGGACTCTAAGATTTGACATATGAAATGACATTTTGATTTTAAAAATTTATACTTTTAAACACGAAATTTTGAAATTTTGAAAATTGTTCATGTAAACCTGCTCGGTTATGGGCTCGGTTTGAAACTTCAAAAGAGTATATGTTTTACAAAAGTTCACTATTTGGTAACGCTCAGTTTTCTCTTTCTGTATGTTACTTAGTTGGCAAGGAGATTATATTCACATGGACCTTGAACCTATGGATGGGGTGCAGTTGACAACTTCCTTTTACAATTAAGCAACCGGTTTGATAGCTAGTTGAAAGGGACGATTTGTCTCAGAAACTCTTAGCTCATATAATAGCTTGCAATTCAACGCGTACACGCAAATACCCAGATAAGAGCATCTCCCGAATTCTAAGCATCCCAGTAATTTTTTCCTCCAATATTACATTTTCAGAAGTTACAAAATGTAAAAAGTTTGTTTCCGACAATTTTGAAAATAAAACGTTTGTTTAAACAGCGTTTGGTCTTCAGACGATGGTTCAATAAATACATGGACACAAACTTGATAAATAACCATAATTTTAGTTTAATTGGACGCTCGTCGGACAAACGTTCAAGCATATGACGTTTGTTCAACAAATGTTTAAGCAGATTATAAATCTTTGACTGATTTGTTTTAATTTGTAACCGATTATAATTTTTACGCTCTATTGAACTACAATTTGAGATTTCATACAATTTTGGAAATGCTCTTTCCGATTTTATTTAAAAAACAGAATAATAAATAAAATAATCCATTCAAACTTGAATTTGAAAAGGAATAATTACTGAAAACTTGGAAGCATTAAACTCTTGACTTCTCCCTAAGAACTGAACGTACGACCAAACACACTTATTATTTTATAACAAAGGTACAGTTATGGGGTTTGGATTTCCAGGAAGGAACTGTTTATTTTGCTTGCACTGATCATATATTGACTAGTAGTAAGTAAGCATAACTTATATATATTGTTACATGCATGGTACTGGCATGAAATTGTAAGTAGGACATATTTTAATCAATCTACTTGTTCAATTAATATTCACATTAATGCCATCCGATTAACGTAGTGATTTGTAAAGATAGGCATCACATTAATTTGAGTTGTTAATGACAAATAATGTTATCCTATCATCAAATCCTTAACATGTATTATTGTAACTATGATACAGTATTCCCCCATCAAACTCTGATATTTTAAACACCTTTAATGCGTTCGTATACGTCCCTCTTTTGGGTGACAAAAAACATCAAATTTAAGGCTCTATGCATATCCAGCTGACTCTTCCTCCACCAAGAATTTGTGCAACTTTAACTGATTAGCTTTTGGTACTCAGACAATAAGAAATTTAACATATACAAGTCATCCAATCAGAAGTTATAATGCGCGTTCATATGGTAACAGCTGAATTTGCACTGTTTGAAGATCTGCAAGAATGAATCTGTGGCGGCGGAAGTGTCGGACGATAGCGTCTGACGTGAATGGTTCATTTTCAACATACCCTTCTCCACCCTTTATAACTCCTCCTCCTCATCCTCTTTCTCACCTTTATCTTCCTCATCAAATCCGACCATATTCAAGCATTTTCGAGCAAATGTTCAGGTGTTATTTATTTATTTATATTTGCATTTCTTATATGTATGTATGTATGTATATGTATGTATATGTATGTATGTATGGAATTTTTATGATTTTTTCTTTACTTTACAGCATGTCTACCAGCTCCTTTTAACCTCACACCTCCAAAGTCATTGCCCATTGGACTGCAGAGTGCACACTGACTTTCATTGATATAGTGTGCAGAAATGATCTATAATCACGTTGAAAATGCTATTCTTTGGAACGATCAGGTTGCACTTGCTTTTAACGCACAACAAGACGTTAACTTGAACGGATTACAAATAAAGAACAAGTAGAACAAATTAGAGCGTTCAGTTTACCGCACTGTTGTATTATATGGTAGAATCCGCTAAAAAGAAGCCATGTCCATAAAAAAAACTATCATCATATTATACATGGTGAAGAACCATCTAAACCTTTAAGTGTAACACATTTAAGTATAGTAGAAACGTTCCTGCGTGTGAACAAAATTTACATTATGTTTCACACAATGGTATTATTAATTCAAATTAAAGTTTCAGTATGAAAACAAAGTGCATGTATCACAAATGCTATGATCGTCTAAAACATATCATGTACGGCAAATCATCTAAAACTACTAAGAAATTTATACTCCGAATTCACCGTATTCTTATGACATTTCCATTTTATATTATGCTCTTTGCTCAGTACATGATAGGCTAATTATTCTAGTTTTTGACGGTTTCGAAAAGACTTGTAACCGCCGACCTGATTTCAAAGATGTCAGAAGCACCGAATTCAAGTTTTGCATGATTCCCCAGCTGTAGTTCAAAATGTTGGGAAACAACCGTGTTGATAACATCATAAAAACAAACTGTGATAAATGGAATGATATACTGAAATATGCATATTTTCACAGCTAATAATGTTTGCTTGCCCTACAAATTTTGGTTTCAAACCGATTTTGAGATATTCGCATTATGCAGACCTAATTTTATTACAATTCCTTCTTTAAAGTTTAACTTGATCGAATAGAAAGAAGTTCCAGTCTTGTTCGGTTAAGTTGAGTCTACTCTCTATTACAAAACTTCAAATCTTAATTAATTATGATATTAGTATAGTAAAAGTTGTTTGGTTCGACTATTGAAGCCAGCTATTGTTGTATATTGTTGTCAAATCAGAATCAGCTCAAATTTCACATACCCTGCAGAAGTTTGACGATTGCATTTGAAAAGAGCGTGACTGAGGCAATACATTGCTTGCTGATTAAGGTACCGTTCACAGCGTGACCCATGGGAAACAGCAACAGGGCCACTGCCCCCTTGTGATGAACCCAAGAATTTGCCCCGTTGGGTTTAAAATATGTTTAATTAAGTAAAATTTAAAATCTTATAGATTTCTAAAATTAATATGCAAATAAGATTCGTTTACAGTTTTTTACGTTATGATCGTATCAAAGTTCCATACATTATGGAGTTATTTTGAACTTACATTGATATAGTGCGTGGAAATGGTCGATAGTACTCATGTTAGAAATGCCAGTCTTTGGAATGACCAGGTTGCACACGCTTCTAACGCCCAACAAGGCATTAACTTGAATGGACTGCGAACAAAAAACAAGTAAGACAACCTCATGCGTCTTTATTCTCCATGGAACACACTACTGCAAATTGACGGTGGTGTTTGAAAATTGAAACGTAGAAAAAGATACCATGGATGGAGATAAAGAGCGGTGGAATATTGCAGCCAAACACAACAAGAAAGTCATGCTGCAATCTTCATCAAAGTTTCAAGAGATGAACACAATCAACCATGGTTATAGAGGGATATCACAATGCAAATAAAAGTCCATCTCCTCAAACCAATTTTAACACTCAGTTATATGTTGATGTTCTAATTGAGTTAAAGTCGAAACCGGATATTACTAGCACATGTTATATACCACAAAGATGGCCCTTAATAGGTACTTCATCATTCATGCCTAGATGATCCGGAACAATGACCATTATTTCAGTACATGAACTCGAGCTTCCATAGACCGTTGGTCAATGTATGGCGTTGATGGCATCTGATGACACTTATACGATCTAGGAAATTTCGTATATATTCACCCATCAGGAGAAGGATTACGTGTTTGACCGTAATATAACCAGCGCTAGAACATTAGAAAGTTAGGAATTTCCCAATGGAAATTTTGTGCTTTTGTCGTAACCGTCCGTGGTTTAACTGTATCAATTTTTTAATTCAATAATTTTCGCATCTATTTTTTAGTTCAATATCAATTATTTATATTTATTCAGAAATAATTAAAACAATTTGAAATAAATAAAATGAAAAGATAAACAATCAATAGTCCTTTCGTTGTGCCGTTCACAGCATAAAAATACAATGCACTTTCACTAAATTTTCTCTGTTCATGCCCCGTTCAGAATAGTCCATTCAAATGTCTCGTTTTCCTGAGAAAGAACACACCTATGTAGTATAAGCTGCAAATATGTATAGTTTGCAGGTTTCACAGTAAATCGACTGAAATAAAAAATATGGATGTTTTTTTAAATCATATTTTTAAAAAGGAATAATTGTGTATTTTAAAACAAGGGTATAGTTTACAAAAGTTCACTTTAAATTATTTGATCATGTACCGCTCAGTTTTCTCTTTCGGTGTGTTACTTAGTTGGTTGGCATGGAGATTATATTCACATGGACCTTGAACTTATGGATGGGATGCAGTTGGCAACTTCCTTTTACAATTAAACAGTCGGTTGATAGCAAGTTGAAAGGGACGATTTGTCTCAGGAACTCTTAGCTCATATAATAGCTTGCAATTCAACGCTTACACGCAAATACCCAGACAAGAGTATCTCAGGAACTTTAGCATCTCCAATAATTTTTCGCTGCAATATTACATTTTCTTAAGTTACAAAATGCAAAAAGTTTGTTTTCCAACAATAATTTTTCCCTCCAATATTACATTTTCAGAAGTTACAAACCGTGAAACTTTTGTTTTCCAACAATTTTGAAAATAAGACGTTTGCTTAAACAGCGCTTGTTCAATAAACACATGGACATGAACTTGATAAATAACCGTAATTTTAGTTTAATTAGGCGCTCATCGGACAAACGTCCAAACATCAGACGTTTGTTCAACAAACACCCAAGCAGATTATAAATTTTCGGTTGATTTGTTTTAATTTGTAACTGATTATAATTTTTAAACTCTGAAGAACTACAATTTGAGATTACATACACATAGTTGAAAATGCTCTTTCCAATTTTATTTAAAAAACATATTAATAAATAAAATAAAACAATCCATTCAAACTTGAATTTGAAAAGGATATATTACTTCAACCTTGGCAGCGTTAGACTCTTGACTTCTACCTAAGAATTTGAACATACGACCAGACACTTTTATTATTTTAGAACAAAAAAACTCTCATGGGGTTTGGATTTATAACAAAAAAACTCCATGCTAATATTACTATTGGGCTGTTAAAGAAGTCGATCGGTGGGCTGCATTTATAGCAGGCCTGGCCATCGTATCCAAGAGCATTTCCAGTAAGAAACTGTTTATTTTGCTTGCACTGATCGTATATTGTCTAGTAAGTAAATATAACTTATACGTATTGCTACATGCATGGTACTGGCATGAAATTATAAGTAGGACATATTTTAGTCAACCAACTTTGTTCCATTAATATTCACATTAATGTCTTCCGATTAACGTAGTGATTTGTAAAGATAGGCATCACACCTTACTGGTCCCATAAAAGCACTGTTGATTTTGAGTTATTAATGACAAATAATGTTATCCTATCATCAAATCCTTATCGTGTATTACTGTAGAAGAATTTGTGCAACTTTAATTGATTAATTTAGTGCAACACAATTAATTTACACCCAATGATTTATGTGCAATTGAAAGTACAAGCACTTATATTACAAAGACCAATCATGTACGCGAGTGAATATAAGAGCATTCCCAGGCGCTTTAGGCCACTGTTGTGAATATTATAATTAGAGTATTTAATTTTAAAACATTGCAGTTTTTCAACATATTTGTGCTTATTTAACTATATTAACAAAATGTAGTTATACAACGTCATATTAACGTAGTTTTAGCTGCATCTTAGTAATGTAATTTTTAACTTTATCCGGTGAAGCAGTTAAAACCGTGTCATGTTACTGAAGTTTCAAATGCTTTAACAAGACAAGATGTAGCTGCAACATCATATTAATGTTTATGGGAGCATCTTAATTAGGGTGTGTTTTATTAGTGTAACTTTTTATAAAATTGTTTGTGTGAGTTGTTTTGTTTTAAATGAAAAGAAGAGAAAGAGAAGAGGAAGAAAGATGGATTTGAAAAGTCACATGTCATGAAATAGAAGAAACTATATTGGTTTAAATGTAGGGTTTACAATGATTTTTTGACCTTTACCAAAAAGGCTTAAACTAGAAAAGAATCATTTTTACTTTTATATCAAAATCGTTTCCCAAATTAACATTTTTTGAATTGTTTTCAAAATCGCTCAATCAGTTATTACCAAAATCCAGAATTTAAAATTATAAGAGAAACATTGTCTTCTCTCTAATATTTACTATTTTTAGAAGTTAGAAATGCATTTAAGAGTTGTAGCAATAAACTATCGACTGTTATGCAATTAACTTTTCTAATATTTTCATACATGTTTAGAATATGTTTATTATGTAGCTTAATATTGTTTCTAGATAGTTTTTAACATTTTAAAAGTTTTAAAGCTACATCTTAGAGATGTGGCTTTTTAACTACATGACTATTATGGAGTTAATTTCTTTTGATATTTTTATGAAGTTTTTAAGTAAATTTATTTTCTTTAATTTGGAAGATGTAGTTTCAAGTAGTTTAATATTCTTTTAGGCAGATTTGAGCAATTTTAAAGCTTTAAAAGTGCATTCGAAAGATGTAGTAATTAACTACGTGTCTGTTATGCATTTGATTTTTTTATACTTTAAATCAGTTTTAAAATATAGTTAGATAATGAGATGAATAATTAACACTACAAGACACACAGTGTATTCCAACGGAGCCTTCCAACGGCCTCCAACGTCATTGACCAACGTCCAGTGTTTTTCGTATATTTTAGTAGGTAAAACTGTAGGACGTTGGTAGACGTTGGCGTTGCTAGACGTTAGCGGCCGTTGAATGACTTTGGAAATCCGCGAGCAAAACAGAAGCCCGGCTTCTTCTTCCCCATTCGGCTAAATGTGTCAAACAATCTCCCTCCCTCCAATTTTCAAATTTGCTCAAATTCCGACCCCCCCTCCGCTGCTCCGACGATCAACGGCTCCTCCTCCGACTCCAAGCCTCCCTCTCGTCCTCTCTAACTCCCTAATCTCTCAAGAAAAGTTATAAACCCTAATCCCTATATTTAATTAAATTTGTTAAATTAGTGTACTAAATAATTGTATTGCCTTATTGTATGTATAATCTAGTTTGTTGAGGCATAATTTATGTTATTAACTTATGTATTGCAAGATTATATATATTTAAGTTTGTGTTAACAATAGAATAATGTGCATACAATTAGTTTTAGGTTTGTTTGAAAACGTTAGTTGTTAGTGAGCATACAATTAGTTTATGTATTTTAGAAAATTTCAAAAACAATATTTTATATTCATGAAACCCTTAGAGTGTCTTTCGGTCCCGTCTAATAAGTATTGTATATGATCGTTATGTGGATATTCATTTTTTAACAGAACGGACATCTATATTCATCGTATACAATATTTGTTGGATTTCTCCCTATATTGGACAAGTTATGAACACAATAACGTAATTAAATCTCGTAAAACATTTCATTTTAAATGGTTCATAGAATTTCGACAGCGCTTCCTTTATGTTCCCTGTGTACACGCAAATGTGTACTGTTCAGGAAACTAAAGCAAAGTGCTGCCGAAATTTTGTTGAATCGTTTAAATTGAAATGATTTATGCGATTTAATTACGTTATTGTATTTGTAATGGGAGGTAGGATGACCCATCGACAAAGTGTCAATGATCTATTAATATAAAATTCACCAATAATATTGTTTTAATAAAATGTCAATTTTTTAAATTTATATCGTACTTTTTAATTATATACGTAGGTAAATGGACAATTATTTTACTGATCAAAGCTGGATGTACAAAAAAAAAGGGTCGAAAATGGAGGCTCAATAAGTGAACAGTTTAATAACGGTGTTCGCGTATTTATTGATTTCGCTTTAAGTAATAACAGAAACGACGAAGAAATCCGTTGTCCATGTACTAAATGCAAAATGTTAAAGCATTTGATACCAGAAATGGTTAGAGTTCATTTGCGTCAATACGGTTTCGTGCCGAACTATTTGGTTTGGGATCGTCATGGAGAACTGTTAGCATCTAATCATGTACAAGCTGAGGAGGTAGTGTGTATTGAAATTGATACGACGAATCTCGTAGAACATATGGTTGAAGATGCTGCATGGTCAATGTTTCCTGTTCCTCAATTAATTGATGATGATGGTAATGCTGAAGAAGAACCAAATATTGGGGCAAAAAAATATATGATTTATTAGATGCCGCAAAGAAACCCCTTTGGGAAGGCTGCACAAGCGGAACCCAATTATCAGTAACTGCTGAATATATTGCGATGAAATCTAAATACAACTTCACAGAAGCTGGATTTACAGCTGTTGTACAAGCTGCGAAACGGCATATGCCTCCCAATAATTTAATGTGCGAAAATCATTATGAAGTAAAAAAAATGATGTCAGCTTTTGGTTTACCATATCATAAAATAGATACATGTCTAAACGGTTGCATGCTGTTTTGGAAAGAAAATATCAACCTTAGAAATTGTAAAATATGTAATCAGGAAAGGTACAAATCAAGAAAGAAAAAAAGAAAAGGAAGTCTCGTATAAACGTATGCATTATTTATCAATTACTCCTAGACTTCAAAGGTTATATGCATCTTCTGTAATCGCGCAACATATGAGATAATGTAACAGTATATATATAATATATATGTATATGGACATATTTTAGGAGAGACGGCGTGGTGGTGCTTCTGTGAGTTACTGGGATGTTTTCACGCATACTCATGCGTTGAGCCAGATCGACGAAGCAGGCACCGTTTCATACTCCTGGGATCACGATGCCAAAACGAAGTCCGCATATGTAAGTAACATAATGACTTAACACTTATATAAGTTAATTAAAATAATGTTATCTAAATTCAACTTATTTTGCATAACAGCAAAAGCTTTAGCAAGCACGGACTTCCATTCTCGAGGGCTCTGGGCGCGACGAGTTGACCGCCGATGAGAAGGATGCTATTTTTGAGTCTGTCATGGATCCAGCGGCACATGGCAGACGCTATGGTTTTGGGAATCAATCGGTAATAACTTTAACTTAAATTTTAAAATAATTATTCTGAACCAACTGTTGCACATTGTGATGGATTATAGTAAACACGAATTACAATTATTAAACACTGATAATTTAAATTTTATTTACAGGCTAAGACGGCTCAAATTGAGTATCAGAGGGCTCAAGATAAGGAGGAGGTTGCACAGCTCAGAGCCCAGGTCGCCACGCTCGAGGAACGCAATATCCGCACCGAAGTCAAGGCGGAGGAGCTGAATAGGCGTCTTACGGAGTTTATGGAGCAATACGGCCGGTTTCCGTCTTATGGTGGTTCTGGAGGAGAGTGATTTCAGGTATGATTTGATTTGTTTTGCTATGGACATGTATATTTGGAGAGTGTGAGGATTTGATACATTCTGATGTTTTGGATGTTGGTTTGGATGTGATTTTTGAAATGTTGACGTAGTAGTTTGGATATTGTTGGATTGGACGTTTTGTTGGATGTTGATGTTGGATGGTTTATGTTGTTTATATTGATTTGTATTGTGTATATTGATTAGTATATATGCTTATTACTTGGATTTACTATTATGATTGATTATATGTGAGATATGCTGTTGTATATGTGCTCGAAATTGAGCTTTTATGAGATATACGATGTTGGAGGTGGCTGGAAGCATGCATTGTTGGTTCTGTAAAAAAAAACACCCAGATTTCCAACGTCTTCCAACGTCCACCAACGGTTTACTGTCACATTTATTCCAACGTCTTACAACGTCCTCCATCGGATCTTCCAACGTCTATTTGGTCAACATCTACTTCTACGTGGACAACCTGAACGTTGGAAGACGTTGGTATATGGGCGTTGGGTCCGTAGGTAGATGTTGGACGCCATTAAAATGTATATCAACGGCGCTTCCAACGTCCATCAACGGCTTTCCAACGGCCGCCAACGTTTGACCGCCGTTGGAATGCACTGTGTGTCTTGTAGTGTAAGTTTATAAACGAATGACTAAGTATAAAAATAATTAAGTTTTATACAAATTTAACTTAAGTTGCCTAAAAGTTTATAAAATTAACTATTTTTTATAAAATTTAACCAAACTAACCAAGTTTTTAAAAATTAACTAAGTGAACCAAGTTTTATAAAAATAAAATAATTTCCTAAAAATTAATTAAAATTTATGAAACTTAAACAAATATATAAAAATTAACCGAGTTATATAAGTTAACCAAGTTTTATAAAAATGAAATAAATTAATTATGTTCTACAAAAGTTCATTAAACTTATAAAAATTAACCTAATTTATAAAACTTAACTAGGTTTTATATAAGTTAAGTAAGTTTTATAAAAATTAAATAAGTTTATAACAGTAACTAAGTAAATAAAAATTAATTAAGTTTTTAAAGAAATAACTTAGTTTGTAAAAATAACCAAGTTAATAAAATTTAGTTTTTAAGAAAATAGCTTAGTTTATAACAATAACTTAGATTATCATAATGCAATATCTTATCAGTTCGGTTTCTCTTCAATATATATACATGTACAAATACTGGATTGAGAAGACGACCCAACCATTCTCAATTTAATTAAAGCTGGTAAGGTAATGATGTCTTTATATCCCAACGCTATTCCATTTCATATTGTTATAGCGCTTGTTAATCTTATAATCACACTGTCATAGCGACTGCCATGCCCACATTATTTGCTAGCCATTAGACACAAATCTCTTATTAGATCATCTATTGCAAGCTAGGTGCAAGTAGAGCAAGTATCAAAAAGCTGGGGACAAAGAAGAGTTGCGGGAGCAGAGAGTCAGGATTAGAGAGCTGGAGGAGCGAGACCGTCGTTGCACTATGGAGATGGCGCAGTTGAACGAGCACTAGGCTACTTATATGCAGCAGCATGGATCGTTTCCTTCGTCGGATGGTTCCGGAGGTAATGATGAGGCTTGATAGGTATGATTTTTGTGTTTGGATATTGTACATATATGCACTTAGAGATGGTGAGGATGATGTATTTTGGTATGTTTGATACATTTTGAGGGGATGTTGGATGATGTGTTGGTTTGTATTGAAATGATTAATATATTTTGAAATGTTGGATGTTGATTATGTATGTGTTCGTAGAATGTTTTGTTATATGGTGGATTGTTTGAGTTTATTTGTTGTAAGTAGTGATGTTTTTTTAGTATTGATGTTTCATATGTGATTTGGGCTTATATATCATTTATATGTGCAAAATCGATCAGCGATATATATTGATAAGTATGTGTTGTATAGGAGACGAATGACACCAAAATAATAATAATAACAGTTCAAATTTCCGACGGCTTCCGACGGTATATTGGTCAATAATATCCAAGGCAATTGACGGCTTATTGGCAAAAAATAATCGACGACTTATAACGGTTTTCGACAGTTAGAGAGTGACGATTTCCGACATATGCACAATTGAACCACGAATTGCCACGTGTATACGACAATTATCGGAAAGCCATCATAAACCACCGTTGGCAGCCGTCGCAAAGACATTGGCGAAGTCGTTGGAAGCACTGTTTGGTGAGGGCTTTATTTTCGATGGTATTTTCTAGCAGCTCCCATCGGCTTTCGATGGTCATCGAAGGTTTTCAACCGTTGGAAATTACGCCCTTTCTTGTAGTGAAAATATATCTGTTTTACCCACATTTGAAAAATGTAGTTTTAGGTAGTTAATATTATTTCAATCGAGTTTAAGGATTTTAAAGCCTTAAAACTATATTTGTCCGATGTAGTGATTAATTGCATATGATTGGTTATGCGTTTATTTATTTATTGATACTTTGAATCGGCTATAAAATAGATCAATTTTACTACGTACGAAAACCGTTGTTTTAAGTAGTTTAATATCGGTTTAGGTTGATTTAAACAAATTTATAGTCTTAAAACTGCATTTGTAAGATGTCATAAATGTTATACAATTAGTTTTTTTTTTACTTTTTTAATCGTTTTCAAAACAAAATTATTTTATTGCTTAAACGATGCAATTAAATCTTCGATGCAATATATGTGTGTGTAAAGAATTATCAACTTTCCAGAAAATGAATTTTAAAATTTTGACTTTTACATACGCAAGAGGCCCATAGTTAGAAAGATAATAAAAAAACTTATTTAATTGTGAAAATGATTTGTTAATTTGATACTTTTATATTGCATTTTAAACATTAAAATTAAATTCCCTTGTGATGTATTAAAATAAAGATGAGAATAACATAAGGCAAAAGAAAAATACGCTGAAAATTATTAATTTGAACTTTTTGCTCGTTTGAATTATTAATAAGAACTTTTCCTTCATGGACTTTGTCGTTCAAGACATTTTTTATATCAATAATTTATTGAATAGTATATAGTTTTGATATGAACATTCCCTCTTTAAATTATTTACTAAACAATATACTTTTATAATCTGATCTCCCAATTCCACTACAAGATTTAACGGCTATTCCAACGGCTACGAGCCGTTGGCGGCCGTTGGAAGCCGTTGGAATATAATCAACGCTTTCCAACGGCTTTCAACGGAACCAACGGATAATTTTCAACGGTAATTCCAACGGCGACCAACGGTTAATAGCCGTTGGAAACCGTTACTAGCCGTTGGACTAAAATGTCCAGTATGCCGTTGGAAACAGTTGGAAAACTGGGTTCATTTTGCTGTCCAACAGCAGGTCTATTAACCTTCCAGCCACACCATTTCCAATCCATTCCATTTCCAATAAATTTCCAATACATTCCACACATATATATCAATATCAATATAAACAACACATATAAATCAATTAAACACCAATATAAACAAACCAAACCATTCAAACATCATAAACCGTACCATCAACGTAAATACCAACAAAACATGTCAACAAACCACGTACATACCATCAAAATATCGTTCTCACCCACTCCGTACCAATATATACAACATTAAAACACATTATAGCCATATCCAAGTCAATATATACATCGTTCAAACACAAACAATAAAAAGCATACCTTCTCAAGCATCTTCGTCGTCGCCTCCGGAAGCACCAGACGACGAAGGAAAGGTACCATGATTCTGCACGTACTCCGCAAGCTTTTGATTCAGCTGCTCCATCTGTACAGCTCGCAGACGATTCTCCTCCTGTAGCTGCTCAATCATAGCTCTAAGCTCCTTAATTTCTTCTTTGTCTTGGGCCTTTTGAGCTTGTCGAGCCTGCAAATAGAAATAATAGCAAAAGGGTTGGAAACGCTTATAAAATATTATAGCACTATATATCTAAACGCTAATTTGTTGTACATATGTAAAAGGATCAATTACCGTTACGTTCCCGAAGCCATAACGTCTACTCCGCTGCGTCGGATCCATAACAGCGTCAAATATGTTATCTTGCTCCTCCGGTGTCAACTCATCACGACCAGACTGCTGAAGCGCATATGCCCGTGCCTCCTGTAACCTTGACTATAATGGAAAAAAAACAATTTCAGTTGAAAAATAGTAGAATGTAATTTTTATTTTACATAACTAGTAATTAATAAACTTATTGATATAAGTATTAGAAATTAAAAAACGCATACATATGCCTCAGTCGTCTTATCCTGATCACCCCACTGATATATGATTTTGCCAGACTCGTCTACTTGCTTAGATGCGTGGGTGTGAGCAAATAAGTCCACTAAGCTCGTTCCTGCAATTGATAATTTGGATAATTTAACTTCACATAACTAATTACTGAATTGATCATCAATATACAAATGTGATAATAGATAAATTTGTGGAAAAAACGAATATCCCTAAAACGATCATATACAACACTTGTCAGACGGGGCCAAATATATCTAAGGATTTAAATATTTGTTTATATTAAATTTAAATATATAACTCGTTTAATTAATATTGGTTTATATTTTACCGTTTTATTACATAAGTACTAAATTCATTTATACACAAAATTTGTACACAAAATTCATTTATTATAAATTCATTTATACACTAAATCAATTCGCGTGTTCGTACAAATACATAACTCGTGTTCGCACAAATGCAATATCCGTTCTAACGGCTTTCAAATGCAATAAACTCTATCACACACATACGTTCAATACTAACCAAATCAACATAAACTAATGAAATATCCTAAATTATAAAATTTTCAATCGGTAATAACTTGTTCATTATGGGATAATAGTTGCAATTAGAGGATAACATGATATAATATGCATACAGTAACAAGTAGGAATCAATCACAATTAAAAATTAAACCCTAAATAAAAAAACCTAAATATTAGGTTTAGCAAAATTACTGATTTGGAGAGCTAGAACGGTGGAGATGGGCTGGAGCAGCTTCTAGATGGCGTCGGAGGTGGTTGGGATGGTGTTTGGGGCGGCGGCAGCTGGTTAGGAGGTGGTGGAATGGGGGAATTTGGTGAAAATGTTATTTGGGGAAGAGATAGTGAATTGCAGGTCTGGTCTCGGGAAGTTATGCATGAAATTTTCCAACGGCTACCAACGGCCGCAAACGGCGTTATTCGAACGGTTTCCAACGACTTCGGACGGTTACGTCAAAATCCAACGGGTCGTTGGAAGCCGTTAGAAAAGCCGTTGGAGGCCGTTGGAACATCGCCGTTGGAATACACTGTATCTCTAGTAGTGTTCCCCTAGTTGGAATATCTCATGTCTGTGTGTGGAGCGAATTTTTTTTATTATTTGTGCTAAATTTGACGTGAAAATGTAAAGATCCGGTTGGTTTTATTTTGGTTTTTGTGTTTTGTATTTTCAAATTCACTATAAATACGGAGAATGTACGATGATGGAGGACGACGGAAGGACGTCGAATGAGATGGATCGTGGCGAGCAGGATATTTGAGCCAGGTAGAAGGAAAGTTGTTTGATAGGAAAATGTGTTTGGCAATGTGTTTGAACGGAGCATAAAAGCGAAACATTTGACAAAAACGAAGGTCAAATGGCATGAACGAGACAAAATTATCCTTTCAGTACAACATGTCATTTGTCTCGTTACCGTTTTTCATACATCGGACGCATCCGGCGTATGGGAAACAAACGGTAACGGATCAATTTTTTTTTTTTGGCCGAACCGTATCTTATTGATGCCCATTTCACTTTCATAACTCAGCCAGCGCGTATATAAAACTGAAATTTAGGACGTAGTACTGCATGTGGCTGGATATAAAACAGCAAACTTGCCCAGGAATGGTGATTTTGATGTGATCCAACTAACATGGCGATGTGTAAAGACAAACACCCAAATTGAATGGTCCTAAAAAAATTTTAGCACTGTCAAATTAAAGATCCATATACCATCGTATCAGGAGGCAGGAATATATCATTGTACCATTTCCCTTTTATTTGAATTTCAATTCATGTCCGCGGGTACGGCGTAGTGGAAAGGAGGCTTGGATTCTGGTAAAAAGATCAAAGTTCGATTCCTATATACCATCGTATCAGGAGGCAGGAATATACCATTTGTACCATTTCCCTCTTATCTGAACTGCAATTCAACGTTATCACCCAATTATCCCTCAATCAAACCTAGCTTTATATATGTATATAATAATTTTTTTACATTGAACCATATTTGACTCTCACTTCAATTATTACATTCAACTAAGAGTTGTTCGGTTTCAGAATTGCTTTGTTAGATCATGTTCATAGTCATATGATTTTTATCTTTTTTCAAATATTTGATTCATATTATCCCTATTGTAATTTTTTAAATTCCGACGTACCAGTTTCTTTTAAATGTATTTATTTTTTAATTTTACAATTTTGTATTAGTTTATTTTTTAATATCAATTGTTTATATTTACTCGAACATAATTAAGACAAATGAAAACAAATAAAAATCAAATGTAAACAAACAATCATTCTTTTTTCGTTTTCTCGGTCACAGTACAAAAAATCATTCTACTTTCGTCAAACGTTCTCTGTTCGTGCCCCCTTCAGAATAGCTCATTCGGGTATCTCGTTTCCTTGAACACACGTATTATACACTACAAATCTTTTGTGGTTTACGGTTTTCAAAATATGGGTGTTTCTTAAATTATGTTTTTGAAAAGGAACAATTGGTGTATTTTGAAAATGAAAGAGTACGTTTTTCAAAAGTTCACTTAATATTATTTGATCATGTATTTTGGTTTTCTCTTTCTGCGTGTTACATATTACCTAGCTGGTAAGGAAATCATATTCACCAGAACCTTGAACTTATGGGATGGGATGCAGTTGGCAACTTCCTTTTCCAATTTAGCAATCAATAGATGTATGCAGGGACGGAGCTAGGAATTTAGATTACCCTGGGCTAACTAATATTTTTATTTAACAAAACTTAGCAAGATGCACAAAGTATGGGTTGGGTCGGGTCAGACCAAATATTTCATCCGACCCGCATAGGTATGGGTTTAAGGTAGCTCAACCCGTATCCGACTCTATATGAGGTTGGATATGGGTTGGGTCGAAGTATGGGTTGGGTCGGGTTTAGTAGGGTTGGGTTGCATGAATCTAACAAAAAATGAGAATATAAGGGAATATTTTCAAAAATAACATTAAAATGTTCAACATAATATATTAGATTTTAGCCAGCATAACGCACTTAAACTAACTAATTCATTATAACATATATTTTATTAAAATTTCATTGTAAAACACATCATATGAAATTAGTTCACCACATAGTAGAACAAGTGTTTCATTTTAAAATACATTAAAATGCCCTTTGGAATATCTTTGCCAAATTCTATCTTGTTTGGGTTGACATAAAATATGTTTTTTCGTATATTTACTGTAGAATACATAAACATTATTATAGGATTAGACTATTCTAATTTTAAGTGTATTGATATTAAATTGGGTTTTTAATATAGGGTTGGGTTGGGTTAAAGTAGGGTTGGGTTGAACAAAATAACACACCCGACCCATATATAGTATGGGTTACAAATTGTAACCCATATCCGACCCGAACTAGGATGGGTTGGGTTTATGTGGGTTGGATCGGGTTGGTGGGTTGGGTCGGGTTGGATATGGGTTGTGTGCAGCCCTAAAAATAGTTACAAAGTGTGAAGTTATAAAAAGTTTATGCTAAACTTGAGAATTTCAAATTTTAAAAACGAGCTTTACGGCATGTACTTCGCACGTGGATTGTTTTTCTTATAAATTTTATATGTTCAACATATTCAAAAAAAAATGATTTACATATATGATTGGCCATACTTTTGCACTGAAATCGGGTTAATTCGCCAAACTAGCTAAAACAATACCAAATTTATATGAAACATAAGATAAAAAGTTACTTGATTTTGCCTTACTTATTCTATTCCTGACTTCATCACTTTTAGATTTATTTATCCTTTTTTTTTAAACTTCAGCTTCTTTTATCATGGCTTACATTCGATTTGCAAAGATGAACCGTTGCCTTGAGTAGAATAGGAATATATTTATGAATTAACAAACTCTATACTGTAAAATTCAATTTTAGATCAGACAACTTTAGAGAATGAAAATAAATAAATGAGTTTTGTTTTTCTATGTCATTAATTAGTTTTAAGATCAAATGAAAATAAATGTGTATTTTTACAATGGGCTTTATTTAGCATTGGCAAAAATATATTTTCACAATTTTCACCCGGGCTATAGCCCAGGGTAAGTTATGAATAGGTCCGTCCCTGGATGTATGTCTCTCCATGAAAAAGTAAGACAATTCCAGTTGAAAGAGAAGATTTATCTCAAAAACTCTCACCAGTACCTTTAACTTATGAGAAGATTTAAATGTCTGCAATTATACCATATAGTTGCAGAAATGTCTGTAATTATATGCAATAGTTGCAGATATTTTATTGCAGACATATCTGCAATTATACTATGCAATAGTTGCAGATTTGAAAAAAAATCGAAAATATTCAAAATTTGTAAAATTGTCTACAAATATATGAAATAATTGCACATTTACTGCAAATATGTTTTTTTGGTATCAACAATGGATTTCATTTTAAAGATCATAAATATTTTTTTTTATGAAAACGATATGTTGATCTGATGTTTCTACAGAAAGTTATATACGTTTGAAATTTTAAAAACGTAAAGGGTATTTGAATATAAGGACCAGAAACTTATTAAAAAAATGGAGGGATGTCTTGTGTATTTTCAAACCTTAGCAGAGATGTATGTCAAACGCTCCCTATAACAATGTTTCATAATCAATCCAATTTTATTTTAAAACTAAATTAATATGTTTAATAACTGATTCAAACTTCAATTTGAAACAGAAATATTACTTTAGTGTAGCGCTAAGGACCGGATGATAGAGGCTCCGTGCTCGACCGCGGTCGGCAGTTAACCACCGACCAAACACATGTTTAATTGATGGTTGTCCACCGACCGTAGTTAAATCTTTTTTTCATATTCGGCCGTTAATTACCGAACATGATAGCCTAGTAGAAAACCCGATGCACTTACCGGTGGCCTTTGGATATAATAGGCTGTTAAAGCAGTTTACCAGTGGCCTGTGTGTATAATAGGCCCGGCCACGGTATCCAAGAACATTTCCGTCAAGGAACAGTTTATTTTGCTTTTGCACTTATCAAATCTCTACCAGTACGTAAATATAACTAAAATTTATTGTTACATGCATGGTACTGATATGAAATTACAAGTAGGACATATTTAAATCAACCAACTTTGTTCAATTAATAGTCACATTAATGTCATCCGATTAACTTAGTGATTTGTTAAGATAGGCAATTAGGCATCACAGTTAACTGGTCCTAAAAAGGCACGGTTGAATTAGAGTTATTATTGACAAATAAATCATTGGATCCTATGGTCAAATCCTTAGATTTCTTATCAATATTACTGCAGCATGATATATACCTTTCACTTTGGTTGACATTTGTCACATGAAACTAAAGCTCTTATGCTAATGGTTTCACTATCATACCAATTACCATACCTGTACCCAAAAATTAATAACAATTAATATCAAGCTACATTGCTATAACAATGCAACAAATTACCATTTACAGCGGTAAATTTAACCGTAAAAAAAAATAGTTTTTAGGCTTAAAGAAAAAATTGGAGAAAAAATTAGTTTCAGGGACAGAAAGTTTAATTTTTAGGTTGAAGGATACTTTTCAGTGTAAATCACAGAATAATAGTTGCAACAGTCATTTTTAGTTCATACTAAAAAATGTCCCTAAAACTAAAAAACAAACTTGTTGTCCCTAAAACTAATTTTTTTGCAACTTCTTCCTTGTAAAAA
This sequence comes from Allium fistulosum, assembly GCA_030737815.1. Lineage (NCBI taxonomy): Eukaryota > Viridiplantae > Streptophyta > Magnoliopsida > Asparagales > Amaryllidaceae > Allium > Allium fistulosum. Next base: position 725,831,350 of record CM060901.1, read on the forward strand.
AATGTGAAATCAATGGTACCGGTAATTTTAGCCGTTATATTAATTATGGTTTTCTTACTATTTTAGTCAATCTTGAACATGGACAATTTTGAAGAAATATCAGATTTAAAAGATATTTCTAATATTATTTATCATATTGTTTGTTTTTGTAATTTTTTTAACTTCAAAATCTAATATTAACAATGTTATTGTTTCACACTATTGTAAATAATTTATAATAAATCAAGAACAATTCCTACGTCAACAAAAATTTATCAAAATGTTGATAAAATCATTAATGGCGTCCGAATCTATAACAAAATAAGTATCACTTACCATTGTCTAAATCCTAATGCAATAAAATTTTAATATTATTTTATGTTGATAAATTTATCATTACAAATCAACGGTTTACCAAAATACCGCTCTAACAACGATTATCTTATGAACGGTAATGATAAAATATTATTAATCATTTTCGACTTACCAATAGTAATATTATGATAATAGTTTTTGTATACCGGTAAAAGTTATCATTACCGTTACAATACGAAGTGAAACAATTACAATAAACATCAAATTTAAGACTGTAAGTGACACTTCCTTCAACCATCCAACTAGAATTTATGGGTAACTTTAATTCATTAAATTTTTGTGCAACACAAATTACACAAATAATTTTACACCCAACTGGATGAATTATTTTAACGCAGTAAATTGAATAAATCAATAAATATATGCATCCACCTGATTTTAACCAGCTGTCTTTATTTATCATGCAATTTACCTGCATACGGGCCGAGTGTTGTGTTTTTTTCCTTAAATTTACAAAGTGCATTAGGATTCCTTATGATTTTTGACATAAATAATGGACTGTACGATATATTTTTGATATGAATATACCTTGATATAAATAATTGATCTGCCAACTCCCTGATACTTAACCCCAATAGGGACGACTTGAGTGAATTTTGGTCAATAAAAGTGACTATTTTGTGATCACTAACTTAGTAAGCATTATTGATGCCTACTTAACATTAATAATGCTGAATAAGTTAATGTGCAACGGTAAAAATGTCGGCATTGTTAACCTGAGACATAAAATATACAAACTTATCTAGTATTTATAATATCGCATAAATTAATGGTTATGATTTCACAATGTAGAACACGAAAGTTGCAATCTCTACCCTCGTGATTTATCATAAATTTATCCGACGTTATTGTTAGGTGTGTCTCGCATTTTGAATGCGTGGGTTAGACCGGGAAGGTTGAAACATAACATAGCATCAAAGTCAATGATTCGAGGGACCATTAGATGATGCGAGGGTGACCGAAGCATGACCTTTTGAGGCTTGAGCAAAGAAGAATGACTCGTCAAAGTGGAGACATGGTTAAGCAGCCCGATCCCACTGCAAGAAGATGGCTTATGCATACGCAGCTCTCCTCCACTGCGTTGAGGACTCGATATCTCCAAGACGCCTTGAGTGAGGTACTCGCCTTAAGGTGGAGATTGAAAAAAGTGGAAGCAAGCTGACCTAACTGCAGAGCTTCTTCAGCATGCTCGCTAAGAAGGTTCGAGGAAATGCTCGTCGAGGTGGAGATTGTTAGTGTGGCTCGCATTGTGGATACGTAGGTTGGACGGATAAGTCCCACATCGCAAAAATATGACGTATAACGCGATGTATATATGTGATTGGTGACACGTAACATTAAGAATTTCTTTTATCTTTTGTTACAAGTAACTATTGTGAAGACCACTGGAGAGCCAAAATTTCATCAGTTATAAATGTAAAAGCTTCTTGCACATGTGTTGACAAACAAACAGCCATTTCATATTGATTTGATGTAAATAGTTGTTGAATTTATTTCAATTGTCAATGTGGTACATAACCGATTTTCAACTTTGGATTCTTTTTATTAAAAGAATACGAATCTCAACCATAAACGTTCTCGTTTAATCAACTATCTGTACCGTTCATGACTCAACCAGCACGGCAGCACATATATAAAACTGAAATTAATGACGTAATACTGCATGTGGCTGCATATAACTTCCTCAGTAAAGAGTGATTTTGATGTCATCCAACAACATGGATGATGTGTAAAGATAAACGTCCAAATTGAATGGTTCCAAATAAAAATGCACGGTCAGATTTAAGAACATATACCATTGTTGATTGTACCATTTCCCTCTTATCTATTTTTCAATTCAGACTTTATCACTCAATCATTTTCCCTATCTAACCTTTTTTTAATTTTTTTTCCTTTTAACATAGAACCATATTTCAGTTTCACTTCGATTATTACATTCAAACCAATCTAGAAGAGTTGTTCGGTTTAGGTGCAGTTTTTGATCCGTTTCCGTTGGGGACGCGTCAGACGCACGGCAAAATTAGTCTCATTCATAATTCCGTTGGGAGAATGGTAATGGAATGTACATTGACGTCTGACCCGACGCGTTCTTAAAGGTTGATATCGACAGCCGTTATTTTTTTTCTCTTCCTATCCTACCCTTTAAATATTTCACTCAAACTTCACTTTGATTATAGTTATATCGTGACGCAACTTCCATCGAACAACAATTTTTGGGCCTGAGTAGAAATATTGAAAGTAAAACACTATTCAACAGAGAATTCGTCTCTATTGTTGTATGATGTTAGTATCACAATTAACTGTAGTCAACTCAAAATTAAAATTTTTAGTAAAAGTAGTACGGTTAATAATAAATATAATTATTGAACTAAGGACTTTGTTTATGAACTAACCGAGTTGAATGTGATCGATATTGGACCTTGACCAAAAATCCTAAACTGATACAGTGTCGATGAAGAGGATTGATGTAAATAATCGTTAATAAAAAGTTCCGCTTAAATTATGAAACTGGAATTTACTAAAAAGATTTGTAAGCGATGAATTAATTCAAATAGTCATACCACTAGCTAAGATGATGTATGATTGTTAGTATTTATAAAATTGTTTAAATAATAATCGTTGGTTAAATTCAGATCTCTGAGTCACACAACCAAATCTATTTAGTATTCGAAACATTGCTTGATCTAATTGATTTATAACAGTCATTAAATAATTAAATTAATTTATCGTTACCAAACCGTTACCAAAAAATCGATAATTAATATGAAGATATATTGTTATATCGGTGCTATCTGTACGGTAACGATAAATTATCATTAATAGCGGTAAATTTAACGGTAAAAAAAAGTCAAATCGGTAATAACTGTAATTTTATCAGTTATATTAATTTTGTTTTTTCACTATTTTAGTCAATCCTGAACATGGATAATTTTGAAGAAATATCAGATTTAGAAAGATATTTCTGGCATTATTTATGATATTGTTCGTTTTTGTAATTTTTTTAACTTCAAAATCTAATATTAACAATGTTATTGTTTTATACTATTGTAAATAATTTGTAATAAATAAGGAAAATTTCCTACATCTAACAAAAATATATCAAAATGTTGATAAAATCATTAATGGTTCTTGAATCTATAACAAAATAATTATCAATTATCATTGTTAGAATATTAATTCAATAAAATTTTATAGTCATTATATGTTGATAAATTTATCATTACAAATCAAGTTTATCAAAGTATCACCGTGCCAACTATTATTTTATAAACGGTAACGGTAAAGAATCAGTCATTTTTACTTACCAACAATAATATTATGGTAACAGTTTTCGTATACCCATAACAGTTATCGTTACCATAACAAGACCACGTGAAACATTTACACAAAACATCGAATTTAAGGCTGTACTTATCCAGTGACACTTCCTTCAAATATTCAGCTAAAATTTTTGTGCAACTTTAATTCATTAATTTTTTATGCAACACAACTTACACAAATAATTTTACAACCAAGGATGAATAATTTTGATGCAGTAAATTGAATAAATCAATAAATATATGCATCCATCTAATTTTAATCGGCTGTCTTTATTTGTCATGCGATTTACCCGCATATGTGCCGAGCGTTGTGTTTTTTCTTTTTCCTTAAATTTACGAAGTGTATTATGATTCCTTGTGATTTAGGCAAAAACTGTAACGGTCGAATTCATCTATGCCGACGTCCCGATTGAACATTCTAATATCGCCTTCCTTCAGGCATATAATTTGATCTTAGCAATACATCTTGTAACAAAAAAAATGCTCATTGTTACGTGCTACCAAATTGTTACGTGCTACCAATTTCATATATATACATTACTATTTCTTCAAATATCTTTTGATGTGAGACTATTCCATTCAATACACACATCCACTAGATTTTCAATGCTAGCCGCATTTAACAATCACTAACTTAGTGGGCATTATTGACGCGGACTTAACATTAATAATGCTGAATAAGTCATTGTGCAACGTTAAAATTATCGGCATTGTTTATGTAAGACATAAAATATACAAACTTACCAGGTATTTACAATATCGCATAAATTAATGGTTATGATTTCACAACGTTGACCACGATAGTAGCAATCTCTACAGCCGTGATTTATAGTAAATTTATCCGACTTATAAATGTAAAATCTTCTTGCACGTGTGTTGACCAACAAACAGAGATTTCATATTTGATTTGATGTAATTAGTTGTTGAATTTACTCCAATTTTCAATGTGGTATATTATCAGTTTTCAACTTTGGATTCCTTTTATTAAAAGAATAGAATACCAATCTCAATCATAAACATTCTCGTTTAATTGACTCTCTGTACCCTTCATGACTCAATCAGCACGGCAGCACATAATATACGATGATTTTTTTTTTTTTCATCTTGGCCTCGTTTCTAAACTTATTATCGCAAATAACCCAACTTTAAAACTAATATCAAATATAGTTCTGTTTTGGTCAGCTCAGCGCTGAGCTCGCCAAAATTCACTGGCGACTTTTCAAAAGTCGCTAGGAAAAAAAAATTACAAGTCGCCGGTGCATTTTGGTCAGTTAAGCGCTGAGCTGCCCAAAACATGACTATATTTGATATTAGTTTTAAAACGAGACTATTTACGATAATAAGTTTAAAAACGAGGCTAAATCGAAAAAACAAATCCATTATAAAACTGAAATTTATGACGTAATACTGCATGTGGCTGGATATAAAACAACGAACTTGCCCAGTAAGAGCATTCCAACAAGCAAAGCCGGTCGGTATATTAAATAAATATTACTGACCGACATTGATTCAACATCAGCAATGAACAATTTTATCCGGTATTTATTATGCCGAATTAAGTTGGAATTGTAATTTACGTGAGAAACAATTAATCATGATCATATACTTATCCGGCATTATAGATGTCTGATGATCCAGTAACTATCAGGATTATCAAAGCGATCTTGCAATCAGGAGATGCTCTTAGATTCATTTGTTGGGATTTATTTATGTTTAACAAATAGTTTTATTTTGTGCAGTTCTCTTTTACACGCAATCAACTAAGATCGAATATAAGTCAAAGATCAAGAACCGACGTCTGACATAAGTTAGAGCACAATCTCGGATACCAAAGTTTGAAATGCACAAATCAAGCCGTTCTTCGCTATCCTTGTGTAGGAGTATAGAATGTCTTTTTCCTTACATTAATGATGTGAAACTAACTATAAATTATTATTGGCAGTTGGATTTCATTTTCAACACAGCAGTTTTCACCTACGCTATTTTTTTAATTTTTTTTTGTATCTTTTTTTTTTTGAAGATGAATTTTTTTTTTAAATGCACATCGTTTAAATTAATCCTAGATGATCGAACGAAGATTTTACATCAACAATAGTAAATTTCAATTGCTTAAAGTGGAGATTTTAAGGAAGTGCAAAAGCAATTTAAGACCTTACATCAAACTTAAATCAAACCTAACAAATTAATTTAATAAAAAGTTTGTTTTGAATATATGTTTTAGTATTTTCCAAAGAATATTGTAGTTTACTTGTAAAGTGTTAATTATAAGTTATACTTTATAAATTATTGTTTATTAGTTACTAATTATATTATTAATGTTAGTTATGTATGAATTATCAAATATAAATTATAGATCATTAATTATACATATGAATAACTAATTATTGATTGATTTTTATCACTTTAATTATTTATTAAATTATTAATTATTAAACTTAAATTAATAATTTTTAAATTTAAATTATCTAAATTATTTGCTACTAAATAAATAATTATGAAATATAATATGTGGGTGCCGAGAGAACATAGGAAGTACCTACGTTTTCGTGACATCCTTATTGCTTTTCAATAATTTATAAATAGTAAATAAAATGGCATCACGCTTTCCAAACGTCCTATTTTTTTAGATTTGAAATGAAAATTAAGGATGTATTTGGACACCACTAGAACAATAGTAAATAGCGGCGGAAGCCTCCGACGGTCGCTAGCAGATATTTTCAACGGCTACCGACGGCTAAGGATCTCCGTGTCCTTTATGTAAATAAAATATAATGGCCGTGGTAAATCATCGAAAACTGACGTAAATATGCCATCGACAGCCGTCGAAAATAAGTGTATATACAACCAGCAAGCCGAGACCCGATATATTTTCTCCGTCCCCTCGAAATTCACCAAATCCCTAACTCCATCACCTCCTCCCCGTCACCAGCCAGCCCCTCGTGTCTTCCCGATCATTTCCAACTTCATCATTCTCCACTCTCGACAAGCCTAGGCCCTTCGTCAATCTTCAATCAGGTTTTATTCCTAAACACTAATTAATTTTGATTTGTTAAATTAGGGTTAATTTGTTATTCTAGTTATTTATAATATCTCATTGATTGTTTACTATAATCCATTAAATGCTAATTACAACTATTATCATCTAAATGTCGAAAACATTAATTTGTTTAGTGTATGTTAGTGTATATACGTTGATTAATTAGTGCATATGCACATTAGAGCTAGCTTGGGTTAATTAGAATAGATGTGCATGATTTAATGTATGTGTTTTCTAAAATGTCGAACACGATAATTAGTGTTTTATTTTTTATAAATTCCTTAAAGAATTTTTGGTCTCGTCTGACAAGTATCGTATATGATCGTGATGTGAATATTCATTTTTGTCACAGAACGAACATCTGTATTCATCTGACACAATATTTGTCAGATTTGTCCCTTTATTAGACAGGTTACAAATACAATAAAGTAATTACATTTTGTAAATTATTTCATTTTAAACGGCTCATAAAATTTCGGCAGCACTTCATTTTTTTTTCCTATGTACACACATTTATGTACGATACAGAGAACACGGGCGAAGTGCTGTCACTACTAAAAATGAAATATTTTTAAATTTGTGAAGTCTTTAAATTTAAATATTATACGACCAAGAAAATAATCTTTTTCGAATTTGTATTCTTGAAAATAAATATTAAATTTTGAACTTCTCATTTTCTCAAATAGGAAAAATGATTGATTATTTTGTTGATCGGAGGAGATGGATGTACCAAAGAAAAGGACTGAGGGGCTCAATAAAAGAAGATTTTTATAATGGTATAAAGGTATTTGTTGAATTCGTTTTAAGTAATTCGGAAACGATCCAGAAATTCGTTGCTCGTGTAGTAGGTGTAGATATTTGAAGTATTTGTTACCAGATATTGTGAAAGTTCATTTGTGCCAAAACGGTTTCGTACCCGAGTATTATGTTTGGGATCGGCATGAAGAAGTTGTAGCAAATACTTATGTAGTCTGAAAGTGTCGTTAACGAAATAGTTACGACGACCCGTATAGAAAATGTGGTCGAAGATGCAATACGATCAATGTTTTATATGGTTGAAGTTGACGACGATGATGGAAATGTTGAAGAACCAAATATTGAAGCAATTTTTTTTTTATGATTTACTAGATGCTGCTAAGAAACCTATTTGGGATGGTTGTAAAAGCGGCACTCAGCTGTCAGTAATCGCAGAATACATTGCGATGAAGTCAAAATACAACATCACTGAAGCTGGGTTTACGGCTGTTGTTGAAGCTGCAAAAAGACATATGCCGCCCGATAATCTAATGTGTGAAAATCACTATGAAGTTAAAAAACTTATGTCGGCTTTTGGTTTACCTTATCAGAAAATAGATACATGTTTAAAAGGCTGCATGTTGTTTTGGAAAGAAGACGAAAACCTTAGAAATTGTAAAATATGTAATCAGGAGAGATACAAACCAAGAAAAAAGAAGGGGAAGGAAGTTTCGTACAAGCGTATGCATTACTTACCCATAACTCCAAGGCTTCAAAGATTATATGCATCTTCTGTAACTGCATCTAATATGAGATGACATAGTGTGAGAACGGAGGAAGATGGTACGTTGACACATCCGGCCGATGGAGAAGCATGGAAGCATTTCGATAAAACGTATCCAAATTTTGCAGCGGAGAGTCGAAATGTTAGATTAGGATTATGTACGAACGGTTTTTCTCCATTTTCTCAATTTGGTTCTAAATATTCATCCTGGCCCATTATCATCACACCGTATAATTTATCTCCATGGATGTGTATGAAAACGCAATATATGTTTCTTACTATTGTCGTTCCTGGTCCCGATGATCCGACACAAGAAATCAATGTATATTTACAACCGTTGATTGAGGAGTTAAAAATACTGTGGAACGAAAAAGTAGAAACATACGATGTGTCCAAAAAGAAAAAATTTCGTATGTTTGCTTCTTTGCTGTGGACTGTAAGTAATTTCCTGCCTATGCAATGCTTTCAGGATGGAGTACTGTCGGTCGTCTAGCATGTCCATATTGCATGGATGAAACACGAGCGTTTTGTTTACCTCATGGTAAGAAAATTTCATGGTTTGAATGTCATCGATATTTTCTCCCTGTAAATCATCCCTTCAGAGGAGACAAGAAAAACTTTTTAGCTAATAGAGTAGAAACCAGACAACCACCGACGATATGGTCAAGCAAAGACATATATGAACTTATTAGGGACTATCCAAAGATATATGAAACTGGAGAGCAAACAGAAATTGAAGGCAAATCAGTTGTTCATAACTGGTGCAAACAAACTATTTTTTGGGAGTTGCCGTATTGGAAACATCTTCTGCTTCGTCATAATATAGATGTGATGCACAATGAGAAAAATGTATTTGATAATGTTTTTAACACAATTTTGAATGTGAAAGGGAAGACGAAGGATGATTTGAAATCAAGACGTGATATAGAAGAATTATGCAAACGTCCTGAGCTTCATATGAAACCAAATGACAGTAAAAAACCCAAAGCATGTTACGAATTAGATAATAATCAAGTTAAAGCTGTGTTAAAATGGGTGGAAGGGTTAAGATTTCCTGATGGGATATCATCAAATCTTCGTAGATGTGTTGACTTTAAAAATGGTAGATTGAGCGGAATGAAAAGTCACGACTGTCACATAATGATGGAAAATTTATTTCTCGTTATGTTCAAAGAACTACTGTTGTTAAAAGTTTGGAAGGTAGTAACGGAGCTTAGTATGTTTTACAAAGAGCTTTGTTCGACTACTATAAAAGTGCAACATTTACGTAAACTTGAAGTGGATATTCCTATATTGCTTTGCAAATTAGAGAAAATATTTCCGCCAGGTTTTTTTAATGTAATGGAACATTTACCTGTTCATCTCCCATCTAAAGCACGACTTCGAGGTCATGTCCAATATGGATGGATGTATCCATTTGAGAGGTATGTAATATGTTATCACATAATTTAATTGCATTTGAAAGACGAAGTTAATATAAATTAATTTTGCATAGATATTTGAGTCATCTGAAGAAAAAAATGAGGCAAAAAGCACGAGTTGAAGGTTCGATATGTAAATCTTACATCGAAGAAGAAGCTTCGTTCTTTTTCTCTCACTATTTCAGTGGCTATGTGAATATTTCATTTGAAAGTGTTCCTCGTAATGATGAAGGCAACGAACAAGAGTCCTCTCAAGCAATGTTATCTATTTTTAGACAACATGGTCGGCCTTCTAGAAAATGTCTAGAAATATGGCTAAACGATAGAGATCTTCATGTAGCACACACTTATATTCTTCTAAATTGTGCCGAGGTTGCACCGTTTGTTAGGTAATCTGAAATAATAATTCGTGTTTTATTCTTTTCTATAATGCATGCGCGTGTATAACCTAATGTAATAATTTGTTTATATATACAGTGTTTATGAACGTGAACATCCGAACGGAGATCTCAGTAAAGAATTTTCCGGTTGGTTTTCAAATTACGTTTATGAGCCGAGAAATTGTGTTGTTGACGAAGGGTTGAAACATCTTACGATGAGACCAAAAAGAGTGGTCAAGACATATCTAATATATTTCGTCAATGGATATAAATTTAACACCAAAGAATACGGAGCAGAAAAATTAACAAATAATACTGGTGTATTTGTTAAAGGTAGTGACGATCCAGAAAATCACTTAAATGATTTTTATGGCGTTCTAACACAAATAATACTGGTGTATTTGTTAAAGGTAGTGACTGATATAAATCTGAATCTGATTTTTTTGCAATTGATGTAACTATGTTGAATTCTTGATGTATTATGAAATTGATGTGACTATGAAACCAAATCTGTTTACCATTGTTTACATGTTTTATGTCATTTCCATTTGTCATTTATTTAGCAATTTTTATTAAAAATGCAATGAAATTTGCTTATCGTCGGAACAGTAGACTCATTATGAATCAGGTATAACACAATTCCATTTCTATTTCCATTTCAGTCATTAATTAAGCAATTTATACCGTTAATGTCATTTACATATGAAATATATTTCATTATCATGTTATTATTCTCTTATATAATGATGTGTATATATGTCACTGGTTTATCATAATGTCATATAGAGGTAGGAGCTCTTCTCGATCATCAGGTGGCGATGGTAGTGGTCCATCGCAAGATCCACATCGTCCAGTAGTTTCGTTAGTCCCTAGAGTAGAGGGGTAAGAATTAAATTTTATTCAGCATCTTATTTTTTTTATGATATACGTACGTACTTTTCTGTATCGTATTTAAAAACAGGGGGTTCGACCTACTTCCCTCGAAGGTTGTGCTGGATGTCTCTAGAGCTTCTTATCGCAGTAGGATGAGTGCTTGCTGGCCGAAGTGGGATAACATCCCTCCCCACATCATAGAGTGTATATGGCAGGATGTCCTAATATGTATATTTTTCTATTTTCCATTTTTAATTCGTTTTTGTCGTTTTTCTACTGTTTATCCTTTGTAGTGTAATCGTTTTTTTGCTTTTTATCGTGAAACACAGGCTGAGATAGACATCCAAACAGACGATATGCTGCTGGCACGAGGATACTGGATGAAGAAGATGTGCAAGAACTATAGGGACTCGATATCTGAAATTAAGAAATCTGGTAAGAAACCACGGTGGATGGGGGAGAGCGTATGGCAAGCATGGTTGGCATACTGAGAAACTGACGAGGCGTAGGCAAGTATACTAAATTTTTTTGAATTATTAATTTGACGTGATCGAAAAATAATGTATCAAATTTTGAATGTACAGGCAGAGTCGAATAGAAACTCTGCAAACAGAAATAAAAATCCCGTCACTCACCGCGGAGGGTCGAAGTCATTTCAGCAGTTTCAGCAGGAGTTGGTAAATTTACTGAATGGTAATTGTAAATAGTTTATGCTATATAATTTTAAATGTATAATAATTGTATGTAAAAATCAACTTCAGGAAGCTGAGGCGCATGGTCCTATGGGCTATATGGACGTGTTCACTCGTACGCATACTGTCGAGCATGTAAATCCGGACAGGACTGTTCCGTATACATAGCACGACGATAAATCCAGCAAGAGCCATGTAAGCATATTTTATTTTATGCAGTATTAGTAATTGTTTTGCTTGTTAAACTATAATGAAATAAGATATGATGTTATTAATTTGTTAATGCAGAAAAAGTTTATGGAGCAGTGCCAGAAACTCCTTGCTGATACGGATCGGGATCAACTGACGACTGATGAGGAGGATGCTATTTTTGAGTCCGTTATGGATCCATCAGAGCATGGCAGACGATACGGATTTGGCAATCAAGTGGTAAATAATTTATTTTACTGCTAATTTGATATTTAAGTCATAATTAATTAAATCGTAGGGATTTATACAAGCATCTTGTACCCAAAACCCTACGCCTCTCTCAATAAATGTTTAATTTACTAGTTTTAAGTCATTTGACTTTCATTAGGACAGTTATTCTCGTAATGTCACTATGGTCCATCAATAGGCCATATGATTGTGTGTTTAGAATTACAGTTAAAATTCACAGTTTATATAGTAGAAGCATTTATAAAACACGACATCGAATATTAATACATAAGCTAAATTAGATTTAATAAGTTGCAATAATGGATTATTAAATTGTCAGTCTCATTCAGTCTACACTTATATAAACATACATAAACTAAACTAAATCACATTATCACACAGCTAATCATTCACATACCTGCACATACACTTACAGAGATCACACAGCTAAATTAAATATTTATTACAAGCCAGCAGTCAGAGATGGGGTCGGCAGACTAGAGCTCAGATCGATCTAGCAGAGACCGAAGATTTGCGGGCTAGAGTGGCCCAGCTGGAGGAGCAGAGACCACACAGTTGCTAGACCAGCGTATCGCCGAGTACATGCAGCAGTATGGTGGCCGCTTCCCTTCCTCTGCTGGCTCTGGATCTGGAAGAGAGTGATTGATTGCTTGCTTTTGTCGGTATGTTTTTTTAGTCTTGTATGATTTGGTAGACGGTGGAGGTAGTTGTTGATTTTTGTATGATTATGTTTGATACACTTGGTTATGTGGTTGTATGATGATATGGATGTTGATGATTTTTGTGGTAGTTGTTGTGTATGTATGACATGGTAGAAAACTTGTTGTTGGGGTTGTTGTGAATATTGGAATGGTTATGTATATTATGTATTTTATTTTGATGTAATTTGATGTATTTGTGTGTTTGATGAATTTTGTGTAGTTTGGGTTTTGGTATTTGGTTGGAATATTGTATACTGGATTCTGCAGTATTTGTGTAATAGCGTTTGGATGGGAAATGTGGATGGAAGGCTATATTGCAGCAGAAATTAAAAAAAAAATACAGCAGATTTCCAACGGCTTCCGACAGCTTTCAGGTAATAGTTTTCCTACGGCTTCCAACGGCCTATAGGCCATTTTTTCCAACGGTTTCCGACGGCTTCCGACAGGTGTCGGAAGCCGTCGGAAAAATGTTCGGCGCCCAATGTCGAAAGCCGTCGGAAACACTGCGCCCCGACGCCTTATTTTTCGACGGCTTTCGACGGCCGTCGACGGTTTTCAGCCGTCGGAAAATGCTGTTTTCCTTGTAGTGTGCCGAAATTTTGTTGACTCATTTAAAATGAAATGATTTACGAAATATAATTACTATTGTGTTTGTAATGGAAAGTAGGATGATCGACCATCTAAGTAGAACACAATACCCTAAAAATTTAATATTATATTCGTAATGCCAATCCGTAAAATGTATAAAAGATATTTAAAATGAATTATGGTTAAGGAAACAATAAAATGTATAAATGAATTGAAAAATTAAAAATAATAATACTACATAATATATAAAACATTAATCTGTACGATTGAATTGAAAAACAAAATGTAAATCCTTGAAATGATTAATACTTTTTTAGTTTCTAGCATATGTTTTAAAGTAGAAAAAACAGTCAATTATTTTATTGATCGGAGCTAAATGTATCAACAATGAAGGGAATGGAAGGCTCAATAAGTGAATATTTTTATACTGTGTACACGTATTTATTGAATTCGCTTTAAGTAATGATGGAAACGACGAAGAAATTCATTGTCCATGCGGTAGGTACAAATTGCTGAAGCATTTGATATCGGATATAGTTAAAGTTCATTCGTGCCAATATGGTTTCGTGCCGAATTATTTAGTGTGGGATCGTCATAGAGAAATTGTAGCACCTAATTGTGTACAGTTAGAGGAAGAGATTGGTAATGAAATTATTACGATGGATCTCATAAAATATATAGTTGAAATTGCAGCACGATCAATGTCCCCTACTGTTGAAGTTGATAATGACGATGTTAATATCAAAGAAGAACCAAATTCTGGAGCAAAAAAATCTATGATTTATTGGATGCTGCTAAGAAACCCCTTTGGGATGGCTGTACAAGCAGCACTCAATTATCAGTAACTGGAGAATACATTGCGATGAAATCAAAATACAACTTCACAGAAACTGGATTTATAGCTGTTGTACAAGATGTTAAATGGCATATGCCACCCGATAATTTAATGTGCGCAAGTCATTATGAAGTGAAAAAACTTATGTCTGATTTTGGTTCGCCGTATCAAAAAATATATACATTTTTAAATGGTTGCATGTTGTTTTGGAAAGAAGACATCAATCCTAGAAATCGCAGAATATGTAACCAAAAAAGATACAAACCCAGAAAAAAGAAGGGAAAGGAAGTTCCATACAAGCGTTGATTAAAGAGTTGAAAACATTATGGTACGAAGGAGTTGAAACATACGATATTTCAAAAAAAGAATTTTCGTATGTTCGCTTCTTTGTAGTGGACTATTAACGATTTTCTTGCTTATGCAATGCTTTCGGGTTGGTGTACGGTCGGTCGTCTAGCTTGTCTTATTGCATGGAAGAAACACGAGCATTTTCTTTACCGCATGGGAAGAAAAGTTTGTGATTTGATTATCATCGGTGTTTTCTCCATATTAATCATCCTTTTAGAAAAGATAAAAAAACATTATATCTAATAGACATGAGACTTTGCGACAACCAACGATTTGGTCAAGCGAAGATATATATGATCTTGTAAAGGATTATCTAAAGATATATGAAACCGGAGAACAAATTGAATTCAAGGTACGATTCATAATTGGTCCAAACAAAGTATATTTTGGGAGCTGTCTTACTAAAAAAATATCCTAATTCGTTATTATATTGACGTGACAGACAACGAGAAAAACGTGTTTGATAATGTGTTTAATACAGTTATGAATGTTAAGGGCAAGACTAAAGATGATTTAAAATCAAGACGTGATATACAAGATATATTTAATTGTCCTGAGCTTCATATCAAGTCAAATGACACTAAAAAAATCCAAAGCATGCTATGAGTTAGACAATAACCAAGTTAAAGTAGTGTTAAAATGGGTGGAAGGATTAAGATTTCCCAATGAGATTTTTTCTAATCTTCGTAGATGTATCGACTATAAGAACGGTAAACTGAGTGGGATGAAAAGTCATGATTGTCATGCAATGATGGAAAATTTGTTACCTCTCGCTTTGAAAGAACTGTTGCCCACAAAAGTTTGGAAGGTTGTAACGGAACTTAGTTTGTTTTATAAGGAGCTTTGTTCCACTACGTTAAAAGTTGAGCATCTATGTAAACTTGAGGAAGAAATTCCTATACTACTCTGCAAACTCAAAAAAATATTTCCTCCAAGTTTCTTTAATGTAATGGAGCATTTACATGTTTATCTTCTATACGAAGCACGTCTTCGAGGGCCTGTGCAATATGAATAGATGTATCCGTTTGAGAGGTGTTAATATTAAGTCTGTTAAATATTAATTTAATTACATATATAAGTAAATTTTAATTTGAAATAATGTTTAATAGATACTTAAATCATCTAAAGAAAAAAGTGAGATAAAAAACACGAGTTGAAGGTTCGATTTGCAAATCATATATCGATGAAGAAGCTTCGTTTTTTTCTTCCATTATTTCAGTGATCGTGTAAATTTATCATTTGAAAGTGCTAGGCATAATGATGAAGGCGTGGAATAAGATTCCTGTGAAGCAATGTTATTTATTTTTAGACAGCATGGTCGACTTGCTGGAAAATGTGTGGACGTATGATTAGACAATAGAGATTACCATATAGCACACACATATATTCTTCTTAATTGTGCTGAAGTTACACCATTTGTTAGGTAATATTAAATTACAAGTCTAGATATATTTATTTTAATAGTACATGTGTACGTTAATTATAATGTAATATATTATCCATATATGCAGTGTTTATGAATCACAACATCCAAGCGGCGATAACAGTAAAGATTTTGCTAGTTGGTTTTCGAACTATGTTTATGATCCGATAAATTGTGTGGTCGATGAAGCATTGAAACATCTAGCGATGGAAAAATAAAAGTCAAGACATATCCAATATCTTCGTCAATGGATATAAATTCAATACTAGAGAATATGGTGCTGAAAAATTAACTAACAATACCAGTGTATTTGCTAAAGGAAGCAAAGATCATATAAAGGATTTTTATCGCTTGTTAACCGAGCTTTCGCAATTGACATATTTCACAAGACCCGCGGATGAAGTTTTTTTGGTTTAGATGAATCAACGTGCACCCAAATTATAATCTTATTGAAATTAAGCATACCTCACATTATCATAAGTACGATCCTTTTATACTCGCCAAACAAGCCCTACAGTTTATTATACTCCTTATCCATCTCTAAAAAGAGATAAAGATTGGTCCGTAGTTTTTAAAATGATGGCAAGATTTACGTTTGATGGAAAGAATATTCCAGACGAACAATCTTATCGAGCAGATATCAAGGAAAATGGCGAAATAACAATAACTGACAATCAAATCGATTTTGGACCTCTAAATGATGAATCTAATGTATTAGTAGAAGCATTTGAGACTGCAGAGGAAAACAATATATAGTACGAGACTGAATCTGGATCAGAAAACGACGAGGACTGATTAATAATGTACATTTTAATAGAAAGTAATTTATGCGATTATTTATGTTACATTTTTGTCATTAATAATGATAGGCTTTCTCTTAATTAAACAATATGTTATGCCATAATAAAATGATATGTTTGTGACAGGTATTATGTCTTTTTACCGACGTTGCGGTTCTTCCCATTCAGATTCCCCCTCTTCTTCTCAGAGAGGGACCGCCGTTGGAGGTGATGACAGCGGCCCATCAAAGCAGGCACCGCATATCGTAGTGACTTTGCAGCCTAAAGCGAATGGGTCATAAGTATTAAAATTATTAGCATTAAAAATATTTTGTGTATGATATATTAGTCATGATTTATTAAAGGTCTGTTTCATATTTTACACATGGGATTTGAGCTAGTGCCATCGGGGATTGTTCCTAGTATTTCGAAGCAGGCTTACATAAGCATGATGACTGCATGTTGGCCTAGATGGAGTAAGATCCCAGACCCCATCAGGCAGAGTATCTGGCAGAACTTCCTTCTGAGTGTAAATTTATATACCATTATATATTACCACTTTATAATTTTCTAACTAAGTATAAATGTATGACTTATATTTTCTCAACGTGCAGGGAGCAGTAAACTTGTAGGAAACTGACATTCCCCTTTGCTAGTGCCACTGGAGTTCAAAAATTGCTAAGGATTACTGGACACAATGTCTATCCTTAGGAATGCAGGGAAGAAGCCTAACTAGATGGGTGCTAGCATGTGGGATGCTTGGGTTACTTGGTGGAATAGCGAAGAATTTATTGTAAGTCTATTATATCACTTAAATTTGTTTTACAGTTGTAAAATATAATGTCCAATTTAAATTTGCAGGCGGAGTCAGAGAGGAACTCTACGAATAGAAACATGAACCCGGTCACACATCGCGGTTGTTACAAGTCATTCCAACATCATCGTGAGGATCTGGTAATTTTATTAATTGCAATTATAAACAGTTATTATATTTGTATATTTTAAGTATTAATAAACAATTATTACAACAGTAATAAATATATACTAATTATTTCAGGAAAGAGTGCGTGGAGGTCTTGTGTCATATATAGGTGTATTAGCTCGTACTCATGCCATCAAGTAGAAAAATGAAGCTGGCAACCTCATGTGCGCATGGGAGGACAAGGATAAAGCAACCACTTCCTATGTAAGCATATTTTAAATTTTAAGTTATTAATATTGATCAGTTTAAGTAATTAGTTATAAAGAATTAAAATAATGTTGTGTAAATTTCAATTGTATTTTCTTTTGCATTGTAGGAAAGTTTTCAGGTAGCACGAGCACATACGTTAGAGGAAACGGGACGGGATAAGTTGACGTGTACTGAGGAGGATGCTATTTTTGAATATATCATGGAACCGACGCCGCGATGTAGGCGTTTTGGCTTTGGGAACAAAGCTGTAATTTATAAAAATAAACTACCTTATAAAAGTTGCATAATTTTTATCAAAGTTACGTAAGTTCTATAACAACTTATTTCTATTCGCAGGCTAGGACCTCCCAGAAAGCATACCAAAAAGCTCAAGACAAAGTAGAGATTGCAGAGCTAAGAACCATGGTTGCACGACTGTAGGAGCAAGACCATCTTCGTGTTGTGGAGATGGCGTAGCTGAACCAACACTTAACAGAGTATGCGCAGTAGCATGGGACATTCCCTTCGTCGTCGGGTGCTTCCAGAGGCGAGGACGAGTCTTGATAGGTACACTATTTTGTGTTTGTGTTTGCACATTGTATATATGCACTTGGAGATGGTGAGTATGATGTGTTTTGTTATGTTTGATATAGGTTTATGAAAGGTTAGATGTTTTATGTTGATTTGGGTATGTTTGATACATTTTGTGGAGATGTTGGATGTTTGATTTTATGTTTGTTGGATTGTTTGAGCTTGATTTGTTGTTAATAGTTGGTATAATATGTGATTTTACCTTATATATATAATATGTGTGAAATGAAGCTATGATATATGTTGATGTATATGGATTGTATGAGAATCGAATGGCCGTTGGGAAGGAAAAAAACATCCAGATTGCCGACGGGTAGCGACGGCTATCTGGTCACAATATTCCGACGGATAACGACGGCCATCGACATAAGGTTCATGGTCACGTGTACACCGTCAGCCATCGAAAAACCATCGCTAATAGCTGTAGGAAGTTGTCAGAAAGTCATGGTTGATTCCGTCGAAAAGAGTCGAGAAGCGCATACGCTATTTCGACGGCTATTCCGTCGGTTATTGACGGCCGCCGACGGCTATCTGCCATCAAAAATTGATGTTATTCTTATAGTGGGAAGGCATAGCAAATTCCAACAGTTTCCCAATGCTTTGTTTTTCTTTACTTATGTAAACAAAAATTATGCTAGTGTTTGAAAAGCAAAAGAAATTTCTACACTTTTATGCATATGTAACAATTTTCTTTATTATATGAAATAAAAATTATATGGGCATGAATAAAGCATAGGGAATACCCAGACACCATTAATGCATACGTAACTAAATGTATTTGATTTTAACTTTTACATTTATTTTTCTACAATGGCATCAGAAAGGCATAGGGAATCCCCACACCTCCACAAAGCTCATTCCATATTTCGTTAATAGGGTCAGGGGTAAGACCTAGGCGAAATTATGTAATTTGTTACATATATCTAACTCGATAATCAATCATTTTTACAATAAAGATATTTGATTCTAATATATAGCTCATTATATAGTGACATAATTAATTAAGTTATTAATTTAAGATATATTAATTAGAAAATCTTTGAATAATATGTTATGTAATGGTAGTTACAAATATTATGATCATGAGAAATTTATCGCATTGTATAATAACATATTGTATTAAATATTCCTGGTCAAGATGTTTCGAGAAAAGATATCGATACATCCATCGAGATCGGAGTACGCAATACTCTCCAAATGTTGGACATTGTATTACTCACGACTGTTGGGGCAACAAGGGGTAACGTACTAGTAGTTATTGGATAACCATGGAATAACTCGTTTGAGTGTTTCATATTGGTTAATAACAACTAGGTCAAACATGAAATCTCGAGTGATAATATTACATAGTTCTCTCGACTTGAGAATATTGTTGGACTTCAATGTGAAAACTCAACTTTGAAACTCTAAAAGTGAAACACTATCCAACTGAGAATTCATCTCCTTAGTTGTATGATGTTAGTATCACTGTCAACTGCAGTCAACTCAAAGCCAAAATCTTGAGTAAGAGTAATTCGGTTAATAATAAATGTAATTATTGAACTAAGGACTTTATTTATGGACTAACCGAGTTGAATGTAGATGATACTGGAATTCTGACCAAAAGTCCTAAACTGATATAGTGTTGACGAAGAGAATTGGTGTAAATAATCGTTAATAAATGGTTCCGCTTAAATTATGAAATTGGAATTTTCTATTGAGATTTGTAAGCGATGAATTAATTTAAATTGTTACACCACTAGCTAAGATGGTGTATAATGTTAGTATTTAAACTGTTTAAATATTAATTGCTAGCTAAATTCACACCTGTGAGTCACACAATCAAATCTATTTAGTCTTCGAAACACTACTTGATCTAATTAATTTATAATTGTCATTAATCAAATTAATGAATATTCATGAAATATTAATTATTACTGTATTTATTGTATGTGGGCGTGTTTAGAAAAATGGAATTGCCTTTAGAATTTTTCAAGGTGCTATTAGCAATCTATTTTGTATGTATATAATGTTGATATATGCGTATTGGTATACATTATCGATAAGAATTTAAATGATATAATTTACTAATAGGTTTGGGTGGTTTTATGTCCATTTATGGGCCTTGATATGGCAGTCAACTAAAGGGGCAGAGGGAGTCAAATGTTGACATGGTATGTGAGATTTTTTGTGCTAGATATTTAGGCAAAACTCTCCCAGTAAAAAGGAAACTAATGCTCTAGTTTTTGGTTTAATTCTTTGCTCCTCCCTCTCTCTCTTAGTTATGGTTATAAGCTTCCCCTCCTTTCGTACTTATCTCCATGCTCCATTTAACTCCATTCACTCAAATATAGTTAATTCAGTGCTTGTATGCCTATCTATTGGAAAGAAGGATGTAGATATGAGAGATCTAAGGAGTCTGTTAGATCAACGGGCGCTTTTTTGACCTCATCTTTAAGAATAATTTATTTAATTATTCAATGATATTTTGTGTCATATTTATATAGATTTATTATAATGTTTGAACAAATTTATATGCACGGTTGTTATCCCTATATTAATCAATTGTTTCACAATTATATACATACATAGATCTGATAATTTCATTGTCTCTGTAATACATCTTTATTTCAATTAAATAATAAAGAAAACTATTTTTTATAATAATATACAATATATATAACATTAAAACTAATTTTAATTAATTTAAACTAATTTTTTTTTATATAAATTTGTGTGTGTTTGTGTAACATTTTAAATTATTTTGAACATTATATTTTGTATTCAACAATAAAAAAAATCAAAAACATTTTATTTTATTTATAAATTTAAATTGCAAATTGTTTTAATAGCAATATGATTTTATTAATATACATGTATGTATGTACATAGAAATTAACATTTAAATTTTATAAAACATTTTCATATGGAAATTTAATATTAAAACCTACTTGTCGAAAGGCATTTAATTATATGTATCATTCATATTTTATAATTGCATTAGTGTAAAGTAAATAAACAAACATATATTAAAAGATTTAAAAATTATTGAAAAATATATCTTCGTTAATATTAAGTATTTATATATATTGTGCTAATTTTATTTTGATATATATATATATATTTCATTTTAAATTTATGGATCTAGATTTGTTTTAAACTTTTTTAACAAGTAAACAAATTAGATGTATTGAAAAGAATTTTGAATTTCAAAATGATTGACTTTGTAAAAATGGTTTTTTTATTAAAAAATTTAAAATTTAATCAATATTATATATATTTTTAAAATTATTTTGGACAGCAACGTGCATATAAAAGGACAATTGTGTCCGTAAACCCTGTAAATCTCAATGCCTATAAACGTATACATTAACCATGTAGATCATAGATATGTTGCTCATGCACTTTACACATATAAGTGTATTCGATACACTTATAAGATTATAATAAGATTTAAATTAAATTAAATCTTTTATAAACAAATTGAATAAAATAAGGGTTTTATTTAAAATATTTTAGATTGGATCCAAAATCGATTAGACTACATTGGTCCAACAAAGATCTAAAATGGACTTTTTTATTTAAATTCACTCATTTGGCCTGCTACAACCTGGCTCAGTTCCTTCATTGGTATTAGAGCCAATATCCTATGCAGTCTAAATTAACAGTATTACGGTACTTATTAAAAATTACGCATTTAGTAGGGTGTCAAAAAAGGTAGTGTCCAAGGTTTGATTTAGGTAATCAAGTACCTTGCCCTACTTGGCTACTGGTCGGGATCAAAGGAAGAAGTAAGCCCAAAGGTTTGATCCTATTTTTTTACCAATGTTAATTCATTTTATTGAATTTTTTTGTGTACAGTTAGCTTATTCGTTTATTTAATGTAAAATTTAAGTTTATGCAGTTGTCTTTTACACATAATTAACGAAGTTAGATTATATGTCAAAGTTCAAGAACTAAACTCCTAACATAAGTTAGATCACAGTTGCTAACCTGCCTTTTAGAAAGGGCATAAACAGACAGATTTAACTAAATCGATTGCTCGGTTATCGAGGCCAGAATACGACGGGTTTGATTCGACTGGATGGATAGACGATCAATCACGGATGATAATCATGATTATGAAGCCGGTGTTCGACATAGTCGATGGACAAAAGTTGTGGGATACTCGAAATATGAGTTTCGACAAAAGTCGAGGTGATTCGTGATGTTTGGAGTTTACTTCGAGTCGCTTGTGGGTCTGCTTTAGGTTTTCAAGCAAGTTGCTTTGGGTCAGGCAGTGCTGTGCTTCGAGTCACTTGGGGTCGGTGTGTTTTTGAGGGATCAGTGCTTACTTCGGGTCGGCGAGCTATAAACTTGGGGTCGGCATCTTTGAGGGGTCGGCATATTTTATGGGATCGGTGTGCTTGCACTGCTTCGGGTCGGTGAGCTATATACTCTGGGTCAGTCATGGCATTTCTTCGGTTCGGCAAGAGGAGATCAGGTCGGCAGATATGGGGTCAGCGTTGGAGGAAATGGATCAGGTCGGCATTTATTCAAGCTCTGGGTAGGCATGCTCAATACTTCGGGTCAGAGCTTGGGTCTCGAATTCAAGTCGGCATGATGAAGGCGTGGGTTCGGTACAATCTTGCTTCGAGTTCTGGCATGAACTACTTCGAGTCACATGTAGGGATGCTTCAGGTCGGTTGTGGTGAATCCTCGGGTCGGCATAGAAGGTCGGGTCGGCAACAAAGCTTAGGGGTCAATGTAATATTTCTTCGAGTCCCAGCCTTGTTTACTTCGAGTCAAGCGTAGGGTTGCTTCCGATCATCACCTAGGAAAACTCGGGTCAGCATATATACAACTTGGGGTCGGCATCAACGAAGTATATGGGCTTGGCTATGTCTGTGGTGGGCCCATATCACTCAGGAAGTCCTGTAACCCGGATTTTGCCTATAAATACAACATGCGGGGCTTTAGAAAAGGGATCTTCACCCTGTTTCCCTTCAACTTCTTCATTAACGCTACTCTGTCATTATTGTTTTAAAAACTCCGGATTGTAACTGTAATGATCCTGCTATCAATAAAAAGGAAATTTCTAGAGTGGACGTAGGCCAGATTCACCGAACCACTATAAATCTTGTGTTATTACTGCTTTCTTTTTAATTTTTACTGTTCTTCATATTTATACTCTCTACATACATTCAATCTGTGATCTATGACTGTGAATTGGTGCTTTCAATAGCAATTGGGCGTTAGTGACCAATTTTGGCGCTAACAACAGTCATTGGTGCTAAAGTTTGAATTACACAAACCAGGATGTTCTTCGTTGTCATTATATATTAGTAAAGAATGTCTCTTACACTAATAATGCGTGACTAATGTTGACTAAAAATTCCGTCAGTGAGATAGAATGACTAATCAACCTCAGAAATTATAAGAGAGTAGAGTTTTAATGATGTTGTTAGCTTTGCAGTATATGAGTGCAGATTAATGATGGAATGCTAGTATTAAAGCGACATGGATTTTAGAGTGGTTCGGT
This sequence comes from Allium fistulosum, assembly GCA_030737815.1. NCBI lineage: Eukaryota > Viridiplantae > Streptophyta > Magnoliopsida > Asparagales > Amaryllidaceae > Allium > Allium fistulosum. The sequence continues at coordinate 725,855,320 of CM060901.1, forward strand.
TAAAATGAATGCCCATGTCACTGTATATATTATTCTCACTATATATATATATATTATTAAAATGGATACATGAAGATGATGGAGAGTGCTTGAAAATGATAAGAGTATTGTAGGAAGTGTTACCCTTTTAAGTTTTCTGAACCCGACCCCTTGCTTGGTGAAATGCTTGGGGTATTTATATGAGCAAGCCTCCTTTGATCTGTGGTTGAGATTGCCTGAGGACATTCACGGTCCATACTACAGATCAGACCGTAGGATGGTTCGAACCGTGGGATGGTTGCCAACTGGAGGGTTGGTAGCGATACATGCATATATGGTGACAAACTTCCTTTCTGTACTCTAGTTGTTTTTTTCAAAATGTCAGGCACCGTAACTCAGAGTTTATTGTACTTTCCACGTCGAATAGGAGTAGTTGGTAGCAGGGTGACCGTATTAGCGCTTTTCCAGGGTGACAGGACTTTAGTACGTATGCTTTTCTCTGTCAGTATGACTGTTCTCTCTCTTTAGAGCCACTTTATCCGATTTTCTATCTTTATGTGAGAGGAACCCGGGCGTATAATCGGCCAGCCCTTGGGTCGGTCATTTCCCAAGGAAGCCCGGATTAGCTTAGCTGATGCGTTTTTCTTCCTACAAGCAGCCGCCATACCCTATTTAACTTTTGCTATAGTTTTGAGCAACATTTTGCCCCCCAAGCCTGCCCTCGCGGGTGAGGGCGGGCTTGCAGATATGAAATGATGTGATTTGATGGATGCCTGGAGTGTAATTAATGCTGCTATCATGTTTCTTTATATGGGTGTCCTTGGCGGTCTGTTTTTCCTCATCACTTCTGAGCTAAAGGATATGTATTGACCCTAACGTCACATCTCTCAGCACAGTCTAGATTTGGTTGACTTTTCGAGATGATGGGTCATGATTTGGCTGGTGAGGGTCTATAAATAGACGTAGCTACCTCTTCTTTTCCTTTTACTATTTCCCCATTTCTTCTGCCATTGTTGTAAAACTTTTGACACTTTTTGAAATTCTCCATTAATAGGCATGTCCTTCTCTCCATTGTCATTTATCATTATCATCAGGTCGTCGATGGCTCATTTCTCCACCGTATAGTGCCCTTTGGCAGTGCCCTTCTGGTGGTTTACTTCTCTTTTTGATGGTGCCCCACCTTATTCGACCATGCTTTGAGGCCGGTTAGTTCCTAAGGGGGAAGCATCTATCGTGCTTGTTTTCTAATGTTTGCTATGATCTTGTCACAGGATGGCTGCTTTCGATAGTGCTTCAAGTTTCGCTCCCATAGTCCCTTTTGACTTCGTGAGTGAACCAGACAGTGTGGTCAGAGAGCTGAACCTATTTGGTTGTATGCTTAGCTTGGTCCAATTTCTAAAAACCCACGAACGAGCTGACACTGCCCTACCAAACTACTACACATTCTCCGTGAGTTACTTGAAAGTCGGAGTGGCCTTGCCCCTGCATCCAACCATCGTGTCCCTTTTGAACGGGCTTGGCCTCGCTCTGGACCAACTTACTCCGAACAGCTATCGTTATCTGGTGGCCTTTGCATAGCATGCCATCGCTTCGAGTTAGGGACACCTTTCGTGGGCCTTGTCTCCTACCTCTTTTATATTAACAAAGAGCCTGGTCATTTCCCTGGGACCTACTTCCACATCTAGATGAAGAAGAAGAGAGAAATTGTCTTTACTGGAGTTTCAAAGAAAGGCGTCTCTAGTTGGAATTCTCAGTGTTTCTTTGTCCTGCGGGCTGTGAATGAGGGGTTTCGTTTCTGGTCGTTTAGACCATTTGGTGGGACTGCCTTTGTGATTTTTATCCCCCTCCTCTTTCTTTTTCCTTTTTGACGTTCTTACAATTTGCCTACTGCAGGGTCCCTAACGCCGAGCCAGGTCGAGGCGACGTTAGTGGAGAGGCAAGTGCTAGGCCTTCGAGGGGTCGATGATACCCTCCAAGATTTGGACAACTTAGTGACTGACGAGATGCTCTGAAAAGTCGAGCTACCATCAGAGGGTTAATCTAGTCTCGACAAAAATGGAGAAAGGTGTAGAAACCTACCGAAAGGGAAAGGAGAAGGAGAAGGTTTTGAAGAAGCCCGCAGGTAGTTGCCTCGTTTTATCTCCTTTACACGAATCCACACTTTTTCTGGGGCCGGCCTGGGGTGCATTGGTATGGACAATTACGCTGGCCCGAGGGATGCCAAGGGTGGCCCATATTTGAAACGGATGCCCTTTCTGATGTGCCATCGGTATGGCAGGAGTATGATTCGATGAAATATAATGGAACTTCTGGCCAGCCTGTGCCTCTAGCCCTTGGAGAAGGTGTGTCTTAGTCTTCCTCAGTCGATGGTCCAACTGAAAATAGAGGTCGTGATGCTGGACTGTTGGGCATAGGAAGAGCAGGACCTACAGACTCTGAAGGGGATGATTCTAAACCTTACGCACCTCTGATTAGGAACCAAAACCGGGATGCTCTACCCAGTAATTAATTATGTTTATCTTTACTGCGATTGGTTCCTTGTTTTCTAACTTGTTACGTTTTCTTGTTTCAGTGGGCTAGATCAATTTTGAGGAGCTGGATGATGCGAACTATCATCCCACGGATCTTCCAAGGCAAGATGCCAGGGGACAGACGTGATGGTTTCTCCTTTGCCGCCCCCCTGAAGTGGCGGCCGACGCTTCTTGCTCCATGATTAATGTTGATGAAGAGTCCAATGCCGAGGAGTCCCTAGGTAGCAAATGAGCGAGGACCAGAGTGGCAGAGGGACCGAAGAGGGGCATAGGAGAAGAAGAGCCCACAGTGGATAAAACGGGGGTGGCTCGTGGTGAAGCTTATGAAGACCATGTTGATGTTTCCGTGTATCGTGCGCCTAATGCAGAGGATAAAGAGAAAGTTAGGATGATTTCCATGTGGATCGGTCCAGGATTTGACAGCGAGGGCTTGGACAGACTCGTGCAAACCTTCCAAGTGGTTGCTCATTTTGGCGCTAGAAGGAGGGGCACCTCCGAAACTCTCCAGCTCCCTTCAACCTTGCTTAGACTCCACATTCAACAGGGCGACAAATGGTGTCAACGCGAACGACAACTCGCACGATCGAGACACCAACGGTAACACACCCATTGGTATTCCCTGCCCTTTTCCCGAAGTCAGCAGTGAATTCAAGCAGACCATATCTGATCACATCACTAGGATGGGAACCCTGAGCCAAGAAGTAAACGGCCTAAGAGCCGCACTAGAAAATCACCCAACGAGCCCAGGATAGCCATCAACTCAGGCGGTCAGAAACTTCCCGGTGACGTCGGTCATCCGAAGCACTTGAGTATTGGCGACTTCCAAGAGCGTGCGGTTGGCATCCGAAATAGCCATCGGCGTGGCCCTGGAGCCAGGAGATAACAACATAGTTGGGGGAGAGAAGAATAGCCATCGAGATGGTGAAATCCACGAGCCCCGTCCTGAGCGCCTAAGCGATCAAGCTCAAACCGTGGCCACAGGATGGAGAAAACTTAGAAGGATAACACTTCCCACAATACTCTTATCATCTACCAACATTCTCCATGATTTCCATGTATCAATTGTAATATATATACACACACATATATACACACACACATATATACACACACACACATATATATATATTATATATATAGTGAGAATAATATATACAGCGGACGTAGGCATTCATTTTGGTCGAACCACTCTAAAATCCATGTCTCTTTATTAGTGGCATTCTATCATTAATTAACGATCATATACTGCAAAGCTAACAACATCATTAACCCCACTCTCTCACAATTTCCAATGTTTATTAGTTATTCTATCCCGCTGACGAAATTTTCAGCCAACAACTAACAATAAATTATTATTGGCAGTTGGATTTTATTTTTAACGTAGTAGTTTTCACTTATGCTATTTTTTGTTGTATCCTCGCTATTTCTAGACTATAGATTTTTGCACTCTCACCGCTATAGAACTTCTAAACACTTTAAGTGCACATCAATCAACTCAAATCTAAGCGAATTGAATGTAAATCTTACCCTTGACCTTTACGATGTAGAGGACCAATGTCTTCCCCTTGACTTGAAAGCACTCTTCAACCAGGTTAATAATTACCGAGGCATCACTAAACACATGCAAAAACTCTATCCATGACTCTTTACCCATCCTAAGACCAGCCATGACAGCTTCAAATTCGAGTTAATTATTTATGGCCTTGAAGCTTAGGCAGACGGTGAAGCAAAGTTCTTTACCATTGGGCGTGATTAAGACCATTCCTGCCACTGCACCCTTCTCGTTAGATACACCATCAACATAGATTTGCCAAGAAGACCAGTTGGTAGTTGCCCCCTTGTCGTCGTCATTCGGACTAGAACACTCTACTATGAAATCAGCCGCAGCTTGGCCCATGATCGAGGTGCGAGGGTGGAAGGTGATATGATCTTATCCGAGCTCTGCATACCACTTTATTTGGTAACCCATTGTATTGGGTCAGCTCACCATTTGCTTTGATGGTTGCTTTGTGAGAACTTTAACGGCATGAGCATGGAAATACGGTCATCAGGTAGCCATCAACAGGCAGTAGGCTGGCTTCTTTAACTTGGAGTACCTTATTCACATGCATGCAGATCCCTTACTTACTATTAGGTGGGCTGCTGGACTTTCTCTTTATCATGAATCAAAGCGGTACTTATCGAGTAGCTGGTTACCATGAGTTATAAGTACAAGTCCTACCTATCGACGGGCTTTGAAAGCATGAAAGGTGTGATCAGATGTGTCTTTATGTCTTCAAAATCTTTTATGCAATCTTTATTCCATAAAAATGACTTGCCCTTCTTAATGAGGTCAAAGAAGGGTATGCAATGGTTAGTGGCTTTCAACACGTGGCTTTTGATACAGAGCGGCTAAGCAAGATGATCATTTCATTCAAATTTTGTACGTGTTTGACTGTGCGAGGTGCCTACATTTATTGAATCACCTGAATCTTGTCAAGATTGGCTTTGATGTCCTTTGCGCTTACCTCAAACCCAAGGAACTTCCCAGATCGTACAGTAAAGGAACACTTCTTGGGGTTTAGCTTCATATTGTACCCATGGACGATGCTAAAAGTTTTGGTCAGGCTCCTTACATGCCCCTTGGTCTTTTTGGACTTAACTAACATGTCATCTAAGCAGATGTCCATCGAACGACTGATATATTAAGCAAACATCAAATTGATGAGCCATTGATATGTAGTTCCTATGTTGCAAAAGCCGAATGGGATAGCTCGGCAGTAGTAGAGTGTGATATTGGTGATGAAGGAGGTATGCTCCTGATTTGAGCCATGCATGAAAATTTGATTGTACCGGAGTAGCCATCCATGAATCTGAGTAGCTTAGTCCGGTGGTTGCGTCTAGTTAGTCTATGTAGGGCAGAGAGAAATTGTCTTTAAGGCGGGACTTATTAAGATATGAGAAATCGATACAAGCCCTCCAAGCCTCATTAGGTTTCCAAGTGAGCACCGGGTTGGCTACCCAGACTGGGTATGTTGCATCACGAATGAACCAATTTGCAACTAGTTTCTCTACTTCCTCCTTGAGCACACTTTACCACTCGAGTTCGAGGGGCAGTCTCTTTTACCGGAGAGGATAAGCCATCGGGTCAATGTTGAGGGCATGGCATATGATCAAGGGATTTATGCCGGTCATGTCAGCATGCCCCATGGCGAACATGCCTTTACTTTCTCTTAGGAAATAAATTAGCTCATCCCTTACTTCCAGACTCAGTTATGTGCCTATTTGGATGACCTTGTAGGGTTCGTCATTGCCAATTGATACTACTTTAAGTGGTGTAGTTGGATCACCGTCGAGGATAGAATCTCTTATATGGGGATCAAGCAGATTATCATCACCATCCTCCATATCTCTTCTAGGTCACACTAGTCTAATGCGTAAATCATGTGTTCAATAACATCTTTGGTTGGGATGGACATCTGTACCCTAATCATGACCACTTCTGGACTTATTAGTCACACGACGGGACCCTCACTATAGCTGCATCTCCTCCCATTACTCTATTTAGAGCCTAATAATCCAACCTAATGGATTTTCTAATCATTCAAAATCATGGCCAAGTTCTTGGCATTGTGTCTGGTCACGTTGATCCGACGAATATTATCCTTGCATATATGGGTGCCTATGATGTTTCCGTGGGGTTCACCGTAACAAAAGAATAAGAAAGCGGTTACAAAAAATAAACATCAGAAAATTCCTAAAAGAAGTCAAGGGGACATACCAGGCACATTGAACGCTCGTGTAGTCAGGTTCAGGTTGATGGTCATAGGAATAAATAAGAGTCGTCCTTGTAAGGCGACGCCTTGCTTGGAAGGCCGAAGAAGACATGGGCGCCTCGATGCCTTAGAGATAACAGTAGCCACCCAGGTCATATTTAGCCTATCAGTAGCAGATCGGGATGATTTTCAAGCACTATTGATAGGCTAAATATGACCCAGGTAACTTGAAAAGCATCATGATCAAGGTCGAGTTATGCTCTGGAATATTCAAATTGTAGCAAACAAACTAGATCACTGAACCGCCCCATCCTATTAAAAAGGTAATTTAATTGGGCTCGGAAGCAAACTTATGCCTCACCACTAGAGTGGGCAATCAACCATCCCTGATAGAGACACTCATGCTCTAACCTATGATTGGTCGTGTGGCCCATATCCCTACTGTCCAGTTATCTAACTCTATCCATGTGTTCAGACTTAGTGTACAATCTTCCTACTACTAAACATGAATGAGGGCAGTTTAACAGTATTGGCACCTAAAGCCTTAGAGTGCTCCTTTTGATTTCCAATGTCAAATGATCGCCATTGGTAGCACAACGACGATCATCAAATGCCGTATACATTGGAGTTCACTAGAGAAGTTCATTAGTGCAACGTTTTCTATGGCAATGGCAAGTAAATCCCAAAAGCAATACGATAACATGCAAAATAAGGAAGAACAGGGCCTCAAACTCAATAGTACATTTCAAAAAATTGAAATGCAGTACCCTACTATAGTAATGGATGAGAAATGCAGTGAATCAGAGTTGAGAAAACCACTTACTAATGATGCATTAAGCTTGTCAAAGATCGAATTTGCGATGGAGAAGGAGAGCTTCAAAGATCGTTAATGGCGAAAATTCTAAAAAACTTAGTAAAGAGTAAAATAATGAAGGAGAAGAGAATATATGGGTGAAGGGAAACGATATAGGTTAGATCTGCTGTGTATGAAGTAATCTGAGCCATCTTGGTACAATCAATCCATCAGTCGATCATTATGTAGAAAAGCAATTTATCTCCGTGGTGCCTAGGAAGACAGACAATTTCCACCATTGGTTTGATAACACATGTTACAACATTTAGTGCAACGTTAAATGCATGAATGGCAGACCCACACCGACGCATGGTCCGAGCAGAGGGGGAAAATGTTGGTCAATTTCTTACAATAATGAATCGGACTAGCCCGTATTGTCCAACCAGCCTACATAGTCAGTTGCAAACTTATCTTGTCAGGCATACCTCAGTGGCCCAACACTTTAGCCAACCTAGTTCAAATAGCAGTGACTAGACCATGCACTACAACCGCTCGACAACTAGCTTGTACACCAACCATCTTGGGCCAGCATGGTTCTCTTAAGGAACACCTCATCTGCACCGGTGCTGGTGCCAGATTAGTACCTCCCCGTATAGGCATCAAATGACGATACCAAAACAAATTGCTCCTTGAAGGGCCCTTCTACCATCAACTAGTCCCCCCACTCAATCAACCGTCGGTCAGCTCCCTCGTCCATTCTCAATCTCGTCCGCCCACACTCACCAGCTCCTTTAGCAGCATTCAAACGTAACTACAAGCACCAAACAACCCCTGGCTGAAGAAGCTTCACATGCATTGTTACTTTGAAAAGATTGGCATCAATGAGCACTTTTTACCTAAAAAAGTGCTACTGTACAGTAACCACTTCATGTCCTTTGCTGCTACCTAAGTATCTCTGTTGCAGCTACTCCCTAATCCCACACCGTTTGCCATACTTCAAGCACGCCCGTTGCATGACTCACCAACTGTCATCACCAATGCCATACGGGCCATTTGGCAACCTAGCTGGCAAGAGCATCAACCGTGTACATCTATCGATGACCTTGAGCAATTCTGGGCTTGATCAGCACAATCACAACAATTCAAGTATCAACTTCAATAATTATAAATAAACCAAGGCATGCATTCTAACAAGGGTTGAACAACATTAGTTTTCATGTATTTGCATTCTAGTTATTATATCCTGTAATCTAATCTATTGTAATAGAAGTAAAGCAATAAGAAATTTCTCATATTGGATGTAGATCATCTTTGGTCAAACCACTCTATATTTTTGTGCATTATTGTCTCTTCATTTTGCATTTTTAACAAAGGTATTAGTAACCAATTTTTTCTAATATCACCTCTTGATTACGTTTTTTAGGTTGGCTAAAATTCTAGTCAACACTCGCACATTAAAATGAAATAAAATCATGGTACTCCAAGCCTTTCAATGCGTGAAGATCAATTCAAGGCAAATCTAGGAGAATGCTTCAATCAACTTGTGTTTAAAGGCAACATTAGTCGAAATTAGCTTATGTTTAAACAAAATAAACTTAATAAACAACATTCAAACTTAAAGTTAGTCTAAAATTTGAGATTTGAAATATATATATATATATATTATAATTTAATGTTATGATTTTTAAAAATTATACATATATGTACGTATGTATGTATACATTTAAATCGAAGTAAATCCAATTTTTTTTTCAAATATATGTATATATATTCATTTCTGCAATAACAAAAATTTTTTTCTAATAAAACTACAGTAAATTTTTTAAATCATAAATATAAACTAAACGGTTGGAAGGAAAATAATTTTTTAATGTTTTGCAAAACCGAAAGCAATACTTAAACTTTTTGAAATAACAAATCAAAATAAATGTGTGTGTGTGTGTGTATATATATATATCTAATTCTAACATTTAATTATTTAAATAATAATTTTGAAATCAAATAGAACCTTATTTTTTTATGAAAAAATACATATATATATTTATAAAAAACTTTTAAGTTTTATATAATGGTATTATGATGATACATAAATACCAAATATCACATATAAACTAATATAAATTGATAGCCTATAACATATACGAAAAAATTGATATGTAATATTATATAATGATCACAATAAATAATTGAATGAATAAAATGAATTATATCTTGAGAGATGAGGCCCTGGAAACAAACTTTGATATGAACAGACACCTTAAATATCTCAGATCTAAACACACTATCATGGACAAGAAGCATGCAACCACCGATCTAACAGTATTTACTTGTTTGAACGTGAATGGAGTTTAAAAAATGAGAGGAATGAAGGATGTATTTGTGGCCAAGTTTGGAGAGAGAGGAGGCAGAAAATTTTTATGTAAAACAAATAGCTTTAGGTTTCTTTTATGGGGAGAGATGGCCAAGAATATCTAGCATAAATATCTCCTTTACCAAGTCATGATTTGGATTCCCTCTCCAGCATTTTTAGTCGGCCATGTCTAGGGTCATAATGAACCAAAATCTTTCCATACCCATTAGTAAATTATATCATCTAAATCCAATTTAATTTTTATTGATATCATATATCGATATGCACATATAGAACCTTTATATATGCACTCAATAAATTACTATTAAAACCCGAACAATTCTAGAGGCAACTCCATTTTACTAAATACATACCTATACAATAGATACAATAATAACAAAAATTTCATGATTATTAATTAATTTAACTAATTTATAACTACTACAAATCTGTTAAATCTAGCGGTGTTTCGGAGACTGAACAGATTTAGTTGTGTGACTTAGAGGTGTGAATTTAGCCAATAATTAATATTTAAGAAATTTAAATATAAATATTCATATACCATCTTAGCTAGTGGTGTGACATTTTGACTTAATTCATTGCTTCTGAATCCCGTCGGTAAAATCTAATTTTGTAAATTCAAGCGGTACCTTTTAGTGATGATTATTTACACCATTTCTCTTCATCAACACTACATCACGATAGGACTTATGGAATTTGGTTTTATTCGAAATTCCAATATCGCCCATATCCAACTCGGTTAGTCCATAAACAAAGTCCTTGTTTTAATAGTAACATTTGCTGTCAATTGAACTCTGGCTGAAGATTTTGACTTCGAGTTGACCGAAGTTGACTGTGATACTAACCTCATACAACTAAGGTGATGCATTTTCTATTGAATAGGGTTTCACTTCCAATGCTTCAACTCAAATCGGTTCGATGGACTCCATGTCATTATTTAACCAAAATTAAAATTGAGTATCTACAATGAAGTTAAACAGTATTCTCACTGGGAGAGAAGAATGTAATAATGTCATTTGAGATTTCCTATTTGACCTAGTAGTTATAAACCAATAGGAAATTTTTGGATGATTAATTTCATTATTATCCAATAACTATCACTACGTATCCATTAGTGCCCTGGTCGCCATGAGTAATACATTGCCCAACATTTTCTACAATATTGCATTTCGCTTATGTATTAGATACATGGAGTAAGTACCAAATTTGAATTAAGATCATTAAATAATAGTTAAGATTGTTCTCAAGTATTTACAAAATACAATATATTGTTTATAGAAACAACAAACTCCTAATGAGGGAGTGCTCAAACGCGAACTTCATAAGTGTTATCGTGTATAGTATGTCAATCCTAAATTCATATTCAACCTTAGTTAAGATGCTTCAAGTTGGAAATGTTCCAAAGTAACAGGTTATGGCTGATTTAATAGGAGGCTAAGTACATCGCCTTGAATAGCACCGCAGCAAAAGCTGTATATGTATGTATGTATGTGTGTGTGTGTATAATGCATAACATTATTATGCAATAACCGTGATATGGATCGAGAAAGAACCTATAGCTCACTAGAAGTTGAATGACATACTCCTAAAAGTTCCACATTATAAAAGTAGTTTATCAATATCGAAGAGAGTTGATTGACAAAGTTCATAATTAAGACAATAAAATAAATGCATCTAAGAGACCAGCTCGATTAATTCTAAGAAAAGTGATCATTAGAATGCAAATGAGATTCCATAATTACCCAAAATGCAAGTGGGAGATTGAGAGAGTTAGGGGTATGTCCTAGAGGAAATTATGCAATTTGTTGCATATATCTAACTTTATAACCAATCTTATTCATAATAAAGGTATTTGATTTCTATTATATACTTTGTTATATAGTGATATAATTAATTAATTAGTTAATTTAAAGCATATTAAAATAAAAAATCCTTAAATAATTTGTTAGGTGACAATAATTACATTGAGTTGTAATCATGATAAAATTATCACAACATAAAGTAACATATTATTTTAAATATTCTTGGTCAAGATATTTAAAAAAAAAGATATCAATATATCCATTGAGATCAGAGTACTTAACGCATGCTACATCTTGGGCAGTGTATTATTCATGGTTGTTGGGGGCACTGAGAGGTTACGTTCCGATAGTTATTGGATAACTATAGAATGATTCACTTGATAGTTTTTTTGGTTAATATAACCAAGGTCGGGCAAAATATCTCAAAGTGACGATATTACATAGTTCTCTTGACTTGAGAATATTGTTGAACTTCAATGTTAATGCTCCACTTTGATTGTAGTTAATCGTGGCATGACATCCATTGAACGCCTATATTGGGTCTGAGTTGAAGTATTGAAAGTGAAACAATATTCTATAGAGAATTCATCTGCTTAGTTATATGAGATTTGTACCAGGGTCAAATGTAGTCAATTCAAAATCAAAGTCTCTGGCTAGGGATATACGTTTAATAATAAATTTTACTATTGAACCAAGGCCTTTTTTATGGACTAACTGAGTTGAATATGGATGGTATTGGAATTTGACCTAAATCAAATTCCTTTAGTCCTAATGTGATATAATGTTGATGAAGAGAATTGGTGTAAACAATCGTTGCTAAATGGTACCGTTAAAACTATAAAATTAGGTTTTATCGATAAAGATGCATAAGCGATAAGTTTGACCATACTTCACTCTACTAGCTAAGGTGACCAGTGAACATTAATATTCAAATAGTTCGATATTAATCCTGACCGAATTTACACCGATGAGTGGCACAACTATATTGTTTTTTTCTTTGAAATGCCACATGATTTGATTAATTAAATTAATTAATCTAAATATTAATTAGTAATTTATTTGATGTATTGGGTGTTATTAGTAATTTTGGGTACCATTAGTAATTAATTGGGTGTGTATATAGAAGTTACAATTTATGTATCGATCTATGATATCGATGGATATTTAAATACTATTTGAATGGTATTAATTACCTAACATGTTTTGAGTTAGTTGATGGCTCAAGTGGCCCATTATATGGTCATACATGGTATGGTAATGGGAATGGATATTTTGGTTTTAAATTCTGAATCTGGAACTGGAATTAGTAAACGATGAATTAGTAAAAGAAGGGGACTTCATCTCCTCCCTTTCTCTATTTAAACAACCATACTATAATACCCACTAAAATTAACAATAATTAATAAATAATTAATAAGACTCCAAAAATGTAATTTTAGCAAAAGATGGAATTTGGTCATGAGACTTACACCATTATGTTCATGGCAATTTTTTGAGCAACTTTCATATATGGAGTTTCGCAATTGGAGCTTAAACGAAGAAGTTATCAGTATTTAAAGTTTCGAGAGTGAAAATAATTAAAAGGCAAAAAAAGAAAATAAATAATAAAAAATGCGGGACCTTACGGTCGACCGCGTCACTTGGGCCGGTCGACCGCTTATAGGGGCGATCGACCGATTAGGGGTTGGCGGCTAGGGTTTGAACCTTGGCCAATGACCCGGATTTAATTATTTTAATCTAATGGATACGATTGATTCGAGTGCCTATAAATAAAGGCCTAACCCTCATTTCTCTTCTTATATTATCTTATTAAAAGCAGCGAAGCTCTGCTATTTTTCCTTCTCCATTACTTCTAAAAATTATAAAATATTATATATAAAAGAGAAGAAGAGAAGGAGCGAATCAATACCATAGAAAATGTAATTCTTATAATTATAAATCTACATTCCCCTTAACTCCAAATCTCTTATTAGATTTGTAATTCTAATAATATGTATATGCCTTGTTGCGCATATTTTTTTGGATTAGAAAGGAAAAGGAGTCAAGTAAAGGAATGAATTCAAATTTGGAGATTTGAAAAGCTTAAAAGGTGAGTGGAAAATTATATAATTTTTTTACAATATTGAAATTTATATCTTTGGATTTTATTTAATTATTATGCCTAAATAAGATCTGATGAGTTATAGGCTTAAAACAAACGTATAAGATTACCACCTACATATTCAATAAAATAGGTAACTGGAATAGGAATAGTATATACAACCTAATCTAGAAATTTGAATTCAGTCTCAAATATTTATTATTATAGAATGTTTGTTTATTCGAGATTTATAATTGAGTTGTAAATTAAGTTGGGCTAGTTAACTTAGAATATGAATCTATATTTTAATTTATTTGGAGTGTGGTAAAATTCAATTATATCTATTTCCGTGTAATTTCTATAAATTATCCAATTTTTAAAATGTGTATAAAAGTGCGTCATTTGAATTAGTAAAGAATATATCAAAAAGGAAAGAGATGTGTAATATATGGATATTCTTCTATGTAGTTTGAATTGTTTATTTCAATAAAAGAAAAAAGATAATTCCTTGTAATTTGAAACGGAGCATGAGTCTCATATTTAGGTAATTTATGAAAAGTTATAGGAATATTCCTTTTTGAAAGGATATCTTTGATAAATTAAAACGTGGAAAGGAATGTCCAAGTTTAGGAATTAATAATTAGGAATTCATATACACATAAAACCGCACATATCGATTAAAAATAAAAAAACATATATATAGTGTAATTTACTACGATATTCGTATTAGTTATTAATGGTGTATTAAATTATAGGACTAGGAAGTTTAAAAAGGAAGGAACGGGAATTTCGAGATCCATGGACGTTAAGTACAAATTTAGTGGGCAATAAATTTGTAGTTAATAAAGAGTTAAAGAAATTAAATGAGGACTGATAAGAGAATTTAATATGGTATTTACAGGAAATTGAACAGGCATAATAAATAGATTTTGAAATGAGTAAATAAATATCATTAAAGATTGTCCAATTTTGACATAAAGACCAATTACAACGGACAATTATTAGACATAAGAAGGAAACAAAATCCTAAGCATATAAAAAATAGGAATAAATATGTAACAAACAAGTAAGTATTAATACTATAAAATACACCTAGAACGTAATAAAATTTTCATAGTAGGAAATTATATAGCTCCAATTATACGTTTAGAACAAGCGTGGATTAGTGGGCCCGTTTGGCAAACAAAAGCAAATTGACTTTTGCTTATTTCAAAAGTCCTTTTGCTTTTAGAAAGTCAAAAAGTATGCTTGGAAAACTTTTGACTTACAAGTCAAAATTGAAAGAAAAAAAGCTTAAAAAGTCAAATTTGAAATTTTGAAAATTTAAATTGTAAAATTTCAAATTTTGAAAATTTGAAATTTTAAAGTTCAAAATTTGAAAATTTTAAATTTTAAAAATTCGAAATTTTAAAGATCAAAGTTTTGAAATTTTAAAGTTCAAAATTTTGAAGTTTCAAATTTCGGAAATCAAAATTTTGATTTGAAATTTGAATTTTGAAAATTTTGAAATTTTGAAATTTTGAATTTTGAAATTTGAAATTTTGAATTTTCGAATTTCGAATTTTGAATTTTGAATTTTCAAATTTTTGGAAATTTGAATTTTGAAAATTTGAATTTTGAATTTTGAAATTTTAAATTTGAAATTTTGAATTTTGAAATTTTGAATTTTGAACTTTTGAAATTTTAAATTTTGAAATTTTGAATTTTGAATTTTTGAAATTTTGAAATTTGAAAATTTGAAATTTGAAATTTGAAATTTGAAATTTTGAAATTTGAAATTTTGAAATTTTGGAAATTTTTAAAATTTGAAATGTGAAAATTTTAAATTTCAATTTTGAAATTTCAATTTTGAAATTTGAAATTCAAATTTGAAATTTTGAAAATTTTTGAATTTTGAATTTTTTGTTTTGGAATTTTGAAATTTGAAAATTTGAATTTGAATTTGAAATTTTGAAAATTGAAATTTGAATTTCAAATTTTTTTGAAATTTATTGAAAATACATTTTTTTAGAATTTTCTCATATAAAAAATCGACTTATGTAAGTCGAAAAGCAAAAAAAAATTGCTTTTGAAATAAGTTAAAAAGTGACTTTTAAAAGCTGGTATATTTTGTTTATCCATATTGACCTTTTAACTTTTGCTTTTTATAAGCAAAAAAGCAACTTATTTATTGTCATCTAAACGACCCCTTAGGCTTTAAGTGATTAGTTCGGTTTAGAGGGTTAAGAGGCGAGGTTAGTAGAGTTACACAATAAAAGCCTGCCCTTCACTTAGAAGCAACCAGCAATTGTATATACTTACTACAGATGTGAGACATCTCCAATCATATGACCCATGGGAAAGGGATATATGTAGGATGTATGACCTACTTTAGCTCGGAGGTATTACATAGCTATTGTAGGGTCTACCTCCTTCCTACTTAAGAAGTATTAAATGGTCGGGGTTAGCATTTAGGCATGGTAGTAAGAGATCTCCTAAGGGGTCTGTTTTAGGGTCGAGGTATTAAGTAGCTATTATAGGGTCTGCCTCTCCCTATAAAGAAGTATTAAGTGGCCTGATGAGATTCTATGCGACGTCATCTAAGGAGTACTAAAGAGGGGTCCGCCTTGGGTTAGGTATTAAATGACGACGAACTGCGTAGGATATAAATATTAAATGGGTAAAGTCTACCTAATTCCTATTAAAGAGGTATCAAGTGGTTTGGGTACTTCATCTCACATTGTTAGGGCATGACTGACGGTAGTTGCATGAGACTGGGAAGAGCCTTTGGCCTACAATTGAGGGTAAGTTATAGAGTTGGGATGCATTAGTAATATGGAAATTATATTATAAAGGCTTATCGAGGTATCATCGGTATCTGTGGTTAGTACCGACTGATTAACGGTTATATTGCTGAGGGCCCACTTCGAGGAATGAGGTATTAAATAGCCGTTGGGCCTGTCTCCCTCATTAAAGAAGTATTAAGTGGCCGAGTTTTTGGGTAGTTTATGTTTATATGTATATACATTGAAAATATATATAGTTATACCTTGAAGATGGTTAGGTTAGGCATATCGTATGCATACATAGGATTTAATGAATTAGCTTTATATAGCAGACATAACAATTAAATAGGAATCAATCTGCATAAATTTATGTTATGAATGAAGTATGCAATTTTCAAATCACCAGAACGTTGTCTGACCCCCATCCTGATTACAACCCATAGGATAGGTTTAGAAGGGCATGCTATTGGTGCAAGATGGGAATAATAGATGGTGAAGTCTTCTTATCATACTCAATGCTAACAAGGCGGTTAAATATCCAAGGAATGATATTCTAAGATAATAGCCTTAGTCAATACATATATTCTATTATATTTTTCAATTCTACTGTGAGTTTATATTGATCACTCTTTGATATGTTTGTGTTTATTACAAGTTACCAAAACCAACGATTTATGCCCTAATGGACTTGGCTTTTGAATTATTCGAATTCAAACCAATTAAGGTGCGAGTTTTTACATTTGGTATCAAAGCTTAGGTTAGTCGACCTTAGGAATTAGGATATGCTAAGAGAACGTATTCATATTGTTATATATATTATACACCAAACTCAATAAATTCCAGCTATAGAAGTAGTTGCGACCATATTCCAAAAGGATGGACGAGGCAACCGTGAGTTGGAACAATAAGTAGAGTTAAATTTGAACTCCTACCTCGGTTATCCTATGGTGCGGAGGTTGTATTGTAAGGAGTGGACCAAGAGGAGCACAAGCACGACATACAGAATAGTTCCAGAGGCTAGGCTGCCTTATGATTGTGGATTTTGATGGATTTCCGATTGTAGATGTACATTTCATCCAAACAAATGGGAAACAAGACACTATATGTTGCAAATATCCAGAAGTAAGGAATAATAAGAGTGGATAAGTTCCCGCAAGAAGGTGTACACTAATCACCATAAGAAGATAAGCTAGATTTTTGATGAGGATGAGTTAGGGATGAGTAGGGAAGAAGGAATGTCCTAAAGATAGGAAAATACAAGTCCATTTCTGAGTCTGACCCTTTGTGAAAGAATTTGACAGAAAGATTTCTTTGAAAATTTCTTGAAATCTTTTGAATGGGTTTTTCAAAGAATTTATTGGTAAGACATTGTTTTGAAGAAGCGAGGAAATTTGGAAATTCATAATTTGAAATTTTATTGAGTCAAAAGTTTCTGATTTAAAGGCTTTTGGTAAAAATGATTTTTCATTTTTGATATTCTTAGTTTATATATAATCAAAAAGTTTTCGGTTTAAAGATTTTTGGTAAAGAGATTTTTTGTTTTTGAAATAAATGTAAAATAGAACGTAGGTTGGGCTCGATGATTTTTTCTATTTTATAAATTTGGAAGTTCCTTTTTAAAATTCTTTCTGAAGGGGGGATAAGTGGAAATGGTACTTGATTAGAATGGGGTAGAGAGAATAAAAGAGTAAAAATGCCTGACGGTTAGATAGAAATAACATTAACAATTAAATATATAAAAATAGGATTAGTAATCTAGTTAGAAATAACATAGGAGATAAACAATAGGAATTGGATGGACGAATGAATAAATTCCACAGATATTGAGTAGTTGCACATATATTTTAGATAGACACTTAGATAGATGTTGCAATTACACATATCTTTTAGAAGTCTTCCTCTTGTTATGAAAATATCTATCAAAGGTGGAAGGCGATAACATGAGTATAGGAAATAATAAGATGAAAGTTATCAATGTCTGCTCCACTTATCATTGATTTAAGTTAAAAAAGATGCTATGAAAAATGGTTTAATATGACAATTGGGTTTAACCATGATAAATGTTTTGAGTTAAAAATCCTACTTTTAAATGAAGTAGATTTCTGTTGTAGAAAGTCCTTAAAAAGTTAAAATTGGTTAGAAAATGGAAAATTTTCGTGGTTCCTTTTGAGTCCAAGAAATTTTTGAAAAAGGTTTCTAAGTTTATATTTTCAAAGATAAAGGCTTTGGATTAGGTACTTCATGATTGTAAAATTTTAGTTTTATAAAGAACGGTGAGAACCAAACCAAATTTTAAATATGGGGTAGATAGGGATCATTACCTAGGTATGACGGAGTAAAGGTTTTAGGCTACAAATGAAATAGCCACGAATGCTCATAAGGTAGCAACAAGGAATCCCCGTTGAATATAAGAGATGTTTGTATGAAATTAGGAATATTTTATTAGAAATGTGGGGAAGTCATGAAAAGAACCCTCGAAGGAATGAGGAATGGTACAAAAGTATAATTTTGCTAGTCCTAGGGTATATTTGCATGAAGGGTCAAGGATATAGAGGAAGTAGATACCAAAGTTTGAGGATACTCTCAAGAGATTTTGATATAGAGAAGATGTTAGTATGGTTGGGGAAGAGAGTAGTGAGATGACAAACTCACATGAAGGAGGCAAGATAGGTGGTAGGGAAGTTATTTCACCGAACAAATTTTCTGATAAGTTATTCTATATATGCATAGTTCATATTTCTTACCCACTGCGGTGTAGAGATGCACAATTTATCCCTCAATCGGGTATAATAATTGAAGTAACAGATGGATAGAATTTATTAGAAGCCAAGAAGAAGAGATAAGGAAGGTGGGTGATAGTTGAACGACATACTAGGAGTGTCCATCTTAATTTAGTAAGGAGCGTTAGGGCCACAACTTCATTAACACCAGTTGATGATGAATGACAGCATCCAGTAAAAATTTCTTTTAGAGTTTTTGGGTTGTAATCACTGGTTGTCTCCCTTAGGTTATTGGAAAAACGTATGATATGGTATGAGATATGTTTATTTGTTATCACTATGTGTATTTTATGGATGGGATTAGACTGTTACACACACACACACACAAAGAAACAGTGCAAATAAGAAAATCTCATAAGGACACTTAACATGTGATAAATTGTAGGTAAGACTGGAAGTTTCTAAAATAAATTAGAAAATTAAGTTAACAACTAGAAATCTAAAAATACTTTAATCTCAAAAACTTTATAATTTTGGGAAAAACAAATTTTATAAACAGTGAACAGGGAGAGGCTGTTGTGAAAGCACGAGTCACTATCCCTAAGCCATAAAAGCTAAAATTTATAAGTACGCTGGTAGGTAGTTTGTTGTTTAGAATATAAGAAGGGTTCCCCCAAATCCAAGATTAACTACAAAATACTATGATCGATCATATAAATTAGCTCATAGATTGAGTCCTGATTACGTTAAGACGTGGAATGTTTTGTTTTAAGGATGGAGTGGCAAATGTTTTGAAAAATTGTGTTTGAATGCTTTTGAAAATTTGTGTTTAGATGCTTCAGAGAAGTTGGTTCAAATGTTTTTGGAAATTTTTTGGCCAAGTGCTTCTGAAAAAAAATGGTGTTTAAATGCTTTTGGGAATTTAATTTTTCAAACTATTTTACAAATTTGATTAGAGAAGGAAAAGGTTTTTGATGGAAAATGAAAAATTTTCAACTTTCTAGGGACATATACTTAACGTAAGGCAAGTCGATGTGTTAGTGAATATGAATTTTACTGTTTGACAAGGGTGACAATATACTGAACATAGATAATAATAAGGAAAAAGGTTGTTTTAGATTTGGAATTTCTATTTTCATACCTTGTTGATAGTGAAACGAAATTTGTGCTTAGGGTAATTATGATTTAACATTAAAATGTAAACCACCTTATGAAGATTGTACTTGGAATAGTTAAAAAAGTTTTGGGGGCAAAAGAGAAGGTTTCGTGGTATGGTGGAACATGTATCCAAAAGAAGGGTGGAATTGTAATATTTTCCATCTAAAATCCTCTTAAAACATTGGAGTATAGATTCACAAACTAGATTTTCAAAATATTTGGATGTTAAAAATTATGTGCTAGGTTCTGGATGGTGGGGATTGATGTAAAATTGGGTGAACCATAATCCTACTCACAAGTGTGTGGAAATTATTGTATGAAAAAGGATTTTTGAAAAATTGCATACATATAGGACTTCAAGTATGTCTAGGTTGTTTGAATTATATTTTCAAAATGTTTTTAAAAAAGAATGCATTCATATAGGAGATGCCGATTTAAAGTCATTTTGCATACACGTTTTATATGTTGTGATACACCATGCACTTATATAATTTTGGCTGCAAAATTGATTGCACACTAATTGGTTGATAACTTAGATTGGTGGCACGCTATGTTACATGATTTAACCATTGAGGGATTTCGGGTACGAAATTCTTTTAAAGGGTGGAGAGTGGAACACCCCTTAAAATTAACCATAATTAGTAAATAATTAATAAGGCTTCAAAATTGGAATTTGAGCAAATGACAGAATTTGGCCACAAAACTTGCATCATTGCATTCGTGGTGATTTTCTAATCAACTTTTATGTTTGGAGTTTCGCAATCGGAGCTCAAACAAAGAAGTTATTAGCGTTTGAAGTTTTCAAAGTAAAAATAATTAAAAGGCAAAAAAGGAAATAAATAATAATAAATGCGGGACCTCAAGGTCAATCCCCTCACTTTAGCTAGTCGACTTCTTATAAGGGGCGATCGACCAATTGGGGGTTGGTGGCTAGGGTTTGAACCTTGGCCAATAGCCTAGATTTAATTATTTTAATCTAACAAATACGACTGATTCGAGTGCCAATAAATAAAGGTCTAACCCCTCACTTATCAACTCATATTTTCCGATCAAAAGCAGCGAAGCTTTGCTATTTTTCCATCTCCACTACTTCTAAAAATTATAAAATATTATATATAAATATATAAATGGAGAAGGGTAGAAAATAAAAGAGAAGAAGAGAAGGAGCGAATCAATACTACGGAAAATGTAATTTTTATAATTATAAATCTACAATCCTCTTAGCCCCAAATCTCTTCTTAGATCTGTAATTCAATACTATGTATATGTTTTGTTATACATATTCTTTTGGATTAGAAAGGAAAAGGAGTCAAGTAATGGAATAGATTCAGATTTGGAGATTTGGAAAGCCTAAAAGGTGAGTGGGAAATTATATAATTTATTTTTAACATTGAAATTTATATCATTTGATTTTATTTAATTATTAAGCCTAAATAAGATCTGATGAGTTTTAATAAAACAAATGTATAGGATTATCGCCTACATATATTCAATAAAATAGGTAATTGGAATAAGAATAGTATGTACAACCTAATTGGAAATTGAATTCAGTCCCAAATATTTATTATTGCAGAATGTTTGTTTATTCTAGATTTATAATTGGATTGTAAATTAGGTTATCCTGATTGGCTTGGAATGTGAGTTTCTATATTTAATTTATTTGGAGTGGGGTACAACTAAATTATATATATTTTCTTGTAATTTCAATACATTATTCATTTTCAAAAATATGTATAAAAATGCATCGTTTGAATTAATGAGGAATATACCAAGAAGGAAAGAGATGATTAAAGTATGGATATTCTTCCCCATAATTTGCACCGTCTATTTCAATAAAAGGAAAGAGATAATTCTTTTGTAATTTCAAACGAAGCAAGTGTCTCATTTTTTGGGTAATTTATAGAAAGTTATAATGGTAATCCTCTTTGAAAGGATAACTTTAATAAATTAAAATATGGAAAGAAATGTTCTAGTTTAGGAAATAATTATTGGAAATAGGAACATATATATACGTAAAACCACTCATATTGATTAAAAATAAAAACATATATGTAGCATAGTTTACGTCGATATTCATAGTAGTTATTAATAGCGTATTAAATTATAGGACTAGGAGGTTGAAAAAGGAAGGAATAGGAATTCAAAGATTTGTGGACTTTAACTACAAATTTAGTGGACAATCAATTTGTAGTTAATACGTACAGTGTTAAAGGAATTAAATGGAGATTGATCAGATAATTTAATATGGCATTTATGGAAAAATTGAGCAGGCATAGTAAATAGATTTTGAAATGGGTAAATAAATATCATTAGAGATTGTCCAATTTTGACATTAATGACCAATTACTATGGAAAATTGACAATTATTAGACATAAGAAGGAAACGCAAGCCTAAGTTTATAAAATATAGGAGTAAGTACGTACCAAATAAGTAAGTACTAATACTATTAGATACTCGTAGAAAGCAATAGAATTTTCCCGGTAGGAACTTATATAGCTTCAATTATACATTTAGAACAAGCATGGATTAGTGGGCTTAGCCCAACACTTAAGCTTTGGATGATTTGTTCGATTTAGTAGGTTGAGATGCGAGGTCTGTAAATTTACACAACAGAAGTCTGCCCTTCACCTAGAGGCTAATAGCAATTGTGTATACTTATTACTAATGTGGGACATCTCCAACCATATGACTCATGGGGAAGGGATATGCATAGGATGTAGGACTTGCTTCTGGGTTAGAGGTATTAAGTTGCTATTGTAGCGTCTGCCTCCTTCCTACTTAAGAAATATTAAATGGTCGGGATTAGCATTTAGGCACGATAATGGGAGATCTCGGGAGGGGTCCGCTTCGGGGTCGAGGTATTAAGTAGCTATTATTGGGTCTGTCTCTCCTCATAAAGAAGTATTAAGTGGCCTGATGAGATTCCGTGCAATGTCAGATAGGGAGTACCAGATAGGGATCCATCTTAGATTAAGTATTCAATGGTAAGGACCTATCTAGGATATAAGTATTAAATGGTCAAAGTCTGCCCAATTCCCGTTGAAGAGGTATTAAGTGGCTTGGGTACTTCCTCTCACATTATTCGGACACGATTGACGGTAGTTGCATGAGACTGGAAAGGGGCTTTGGCCTACAGTTGAGGATAGGCCGTATTGTTGGGATGCGTTAATGTTACAATAATTATATTATAAAGCCTTGTCTAGATATCATGGGTACGTGTAGATAGGATCGATTGATTAGCGGTTATGTTGCGAAGTGCCCGCTTTGGGGACTGAGGTATTAAATGACCGTTGGGTCTGCCTCCTCCCTATTAAAGAAGTATTAAGTGGCCTGGGTTTTTGATAGTTTATGTTTATATATATATATATATGCCTATATATACATACATACATACATACATATATATATATATATATTTGTGTGTGTGTGTGGAAGAAGGTTAGGTTAGACATATCGTATGCACACATAGGATTTAACGGAATAGCCATAAATAATAGACATAACACTTAAATAGGAATCAAGCAGCATAAATTTATGTTATGGATGAAGTATGAAATTTTCCAATCATCAGAAGTTGTTTTGACTCCCATCCTCATTACAACCTATATGATAGGTTTAGAAGGACATGCTATTGTTACAAGATGAGAACAACAGATGGTGAAGTCTTCCTATTGATACTCAACGCTAACAAGGCAGTTAAATATCCAAGGAATGATATTCCAAGGTAGTTGCCTTAGTCAATACGTATGTTCTATTATATTTTTCAATTTCACTGCGAGTTTATATCGATCGCTCTTTGATATGCTTGTGTTTATTACAAGTTATCAAAACCAATGATCTATGCCCTAAACTATGCACTTATAAGTCTTGATGTCCAAATCCATTTATAAGCTACTCGATTCAAATGATAGATGACAATTTCCCCCTAAAGTATGCTTTTTTGAAACAAAGCATGCTTTGGATCAAGACAAACGATATTTTCTTAGTTGTCTAAGAATCTCTAGATAGCCAACAACCATCTTTGAAGTGTCATATCTGTTCTGAAGATATCCGTTCATCACTTCAAATAGTTAGCGTACCACCTCTTTTCTAACAATCACTTGGAGGCTTTGATCATCTTGGGAAACCATATCACATGTTGGTCAATAATGTTTCCTTTTCCCTTTTATCTTCTCTCTCCTTTCTTTTTTTTATAACTCGATCATATCGATATATATCTACCAAAACATGTAAGTACCAGGATGATTTTCATACAGCTGCAAAATTGTATGTAAGTTCAGGATTTAGAAATATTTCTCTTCACTTTACTTTCAATACCAGCCCCAACTTTTTTATCCCTTATGAATTCCAACTTTCGACCACCACCACAACTTCTTAAAACTATTCGCCACCATATCAGCTGGTACTTCTGGCGTTAACCACATATACACCAAGTTCAGGTCAGCGTCGACCTTACATCCTTGTCTTCCCTCTTTTTTCAGATCTAAGTCGAATTTAAGGTGGGTTTTCTGCCCTAAGTTTGCACTGTCGTGGTTCATATCAAGGCCATCACAGCCATGGGCTCTTGTCATCGCGCCATAATTGACACATAAGTTGTCTCCTTTCATCTATCATCACCGACCACTGTTTACTATAAAGCATGCTGCCAAATCGGTTTCTCTCAGATCGCTTGGGTGAAAGCAAGATGCATCAGGTCCTATTGTGAACAAATAGCCAAATAGATTAAAGTAGAGAATGAAATAAAGAACTAAATAAAAAACAAGATAAAACAACACAAAACAATTTATAGTGGTTCAGCTAAACTCTGGTCTACGTCCACTTAAACTTTGTTAATGATTTTATAAGATTTTTCAGTTCGTGATTTTACAACTCAGTGCTAAAAAATCGGTAGAAATCCAGTAGAGTGACAGAGTAAAATGAAAATATTTAAGAAATAGGAAAAGGATATAAAAAACAATGCCCTTCTTTACATATTTATAGACGTAGATCAACGAAATAGGCTTTAGAATTCGCTACCCACATTCTCCATGTTCAGAAGGAGGACCGTGGCCATGTTCACTAGTCATGTGTCAGCACGATGTCAAGTTGCGCTTTATAACTAGGTACCGGCTGTAACTTGAACCCATTTTTGGCCTTTCGACTTCAATCTCTGGCTTGCTTTGATGAAATGAGCATGGCCAATTCTCTCTTATTCAATGTTTTTGTTATCTAAAGGTTCTGCTTCGGCCATCTTTAAATTACTTGGTAGGTTTGGCTTTAGGGATCGGTATCGAGTTGTTTGTGACAACTCGGCATCGATATGGCACTTCATACATCCTCAGTCGCTTCTTCTCTGTACCACTTGATTCCTCTTGAAAATGGTGAACTTTCTTTGGCTTGCTAGTGAGATTCCCTATCATCCTTTATGCTTTGGTTGAATCCTATCTTCCCAAGTCATAGTTCTAGGTTTTTGGTTTACTATACGATCATCTGATGGTTCTGACTCATCTAAATATGGCATGGAAAAGGTAGGATAACATGCCTTGTTGTAAACAAGGTATGCATTGGATTGAGATAGGCTGTTAGTTTCAAATTCTTCTTTGATTTTGATATCCCCATTCTCCGAACTGTTCATAGCAAATCAGTATGTCTTCTTTGAATCGTCACGCCACTCTGAACGGCTCTTGGATTCACATTTATTGGACAGTATAAAAGTTGAGACTCGTAGTCCGAGTTCATCCCTAGAAGTTTTGGGGATTTAGTACTTTCTTTAAATCGATCAGGCATAGTTCTAACACTCAAAGATTTCATTCCTTGTATCTGGAATTCCACTTTCTATTTTCTTTTCTTTTTCCTCTTTTTTACATTTATAAATCGGTACCGATCTGTGAAGCTTGGTTCGGCAACGAACTTTTTTGTATTCCTTTGGGAAAACTGGTACATAAGCTCTTTCGACCCTTCCTTTTCCTTCTCACATGCTTATTTCATTTCCTTAGTAAGTTTCAAACCAAGGGCTCCCCATTGCCGAACTCAACCATCGCCCCTTACTTGCTATTTCAACAATAGCTGTCACTTTTCAACACGGCCGCCACTACTTCCAACTACCTCCAACATTTGGTGACCTTGGATTCAACATATCCGAATATAATTAGCAATCGTTTGAGTTTTAGGCCAAACTTTGATTCATACAAACCTTAAAATCAAATTTCTCTAAGTCGACTTAGGTAGGTAGCGACATTGCTTATGGTATTTTGTCAGCGATCAAACATCGACCACTACCAATCGCAACTTGAACTTCACTTTCCCCTTTCATGGTTTGATGACGAACTGTGACTTAGAAAATATTTCAAAAGTTTTGACCAAAAGCAATAGCTGGCCTTGCGTTCAGTAAATTTAGAAGAAACTCAAAGCATGATCGGGGATTTTCAAAGGAAGGCTTGAGTTTTGACTCGAGTTTGGTTATGCAATTCTTTCCGTAGGCCATCTTCGAGTTCTAGGCGGGCTTGGTTCGAGTTTTTTCAAATGGCCATAAATTTTTGAAATATTTTCAATAGGAAGTATTGTAAATTAAAGAGGGAGGGGAAAGTGGAGTTCCAAGGCGACCATTGTTGTATGGTGGTTGATAATTATGATTCGTTAGGAGGGTTTCAGATAATGGTCATATTGAATGAACTCCGACATTTAAATGGATTCTTTACCATTATTTTTACTTATCACTTCACTTTGATGTCCCTACAAAGAGAAATTCCATGTGGCTCCAGACAATGGTTCTGTTATCATAAATCATACGATAATGGGTAAATTTCGACGTGCAACGGTGTTCATTTACCAGCACGTGAAAGTTATCTACATAGAGTTTTTGCATTCACCATGCTTTGGATATCAGACACACACTACATAGATTAGATGGTACAACATTGCCTCCATTCAATGTATAAGATCTAGTCGGTCAACACGCGATGACATCTGTTGGGTCTTTTGTATTGATCGTACGAGGCTTTGTTTTAGCATGAGAATTATAAATAATTTCCACCTGACCTTATTCATTAAGGAACTTTTCAATAGTTATGGATCATAAACTATAACAACCCTCTCTGGAATGGGGCCTAATTTTGACTCAATAAATCCCCATCGAACCTTAGGTCCATTCCCCAGCTAGTTGTCGGTTGGTAAAATTAATACAATGAACAATATACAAAACTATCTATCTATGCTTTCAGAATCTCACTATAAAAGAGATATTATATAATAATAGAAATAAGTACTCATTTCATAAAAATAAAATCTCAAAAATACAACATCCAAAAATATTCATAATATAATATCTCAAAATAAAACATCAACATGTCTAAAATCTAGGTACATTCGAATACATCGAAAACATAGATAAATAACTAAACTGCCATAAATCTTCACCACTGCCTTCATCTTCTCCATTAGCATCGTTCCCCCTAACTTGTGGGTTGTAATGAGGAAGGAGTCGGAACAACAATGTCTAATGGATGAAAACCTCAAGTCTTACCATAATAGTATTTGGGAAGTATCATTTAGATAAGTAACAAGTGTTACGCATCCTATACTTCATCCTACTAAGTATACCCCCACTGTAGGCCAAAGGCATTTCTAGTCCAACTCCATAACGTACCTTTAACTATAGACCAAGGGCCCTTTCCAGTCCATCTTCATAACTCTAACATGGGTACAATGCAAACTACCGTCAATCATGCACTAATGATATGAGAGAAAGCACCTGAGCCACCTAATACCTCTTTAATAGGAATAAGGCAGACTCCGACCATTTTATACATATACCTTGGGTAGATCCCCATCATTTAATACCTAAGCCCAAGGCGAACTCCTCTTTGGTACTTCTTAATTGATATCATAAGAAATCCCATTATGCCACTTAATATTTCTTTTATGGAAAGAGGTGGGCCCTACAATAGCCATTTAATACCTCAACCCCAAAGTGGACCCCTTCCATAGATTTTCCACTACCACCCCTAAAAGTTAATCTCAACTATTTAATACTTTTTAAGTGGGAAGGAGGCGGATCCTACAGTAGCCACATAATACCTTCAACCCAAAAGCAGGCCCGTACTAGGATATCCGTCTTATGACCCATAACGCAATCGTGATGTCTCACATTAGTTCGACTATTCATAGATGCTGGTTATGAGATTAGCTGGGCAGACTTATCCTATAGAATTGGGACTAACCTCGCGTCCACTATGGGTACTTATTATAGGTGATGTCTCAGATTATTCCCAAAGTCATACTGCTGGTAGCCATATTAGTTGGGAAGATGTCTTTGTACTTTTGACTGACCTCGCATCCTTATAACTTAGTCATATTTCCGGTCTTCGAATATACTTCCATATATATATATACTATATATATTCTATACCTCACCTGTATTTACGCATTAGGGCCATATAAGGAAAATTCCTTATTTTCTTTTAATTATGGATTAATTTCCATAATTATTATTAACTACCTTTCCATAGGATTTAATGCTATTTGTTAACCTATTTATTCTAACGATACAATTGATACATACTATCTATACGCTATTAGTATATTTATATGTACGTAAATTTTAGGCAAACTAAATATTCCTAAGAGTGCATAGAAATTCATATTATAAGATTTTTGCTTCCAACACTAATTTTTAAAATGTCAAAACTTCCATATTCATACAAGCCTGAGTTTCATATAATAGTTTACAGAATAGCTAATATCCTTAGCTAGACAAAAGATACTTGTACATAAAAAACTGGAATCAAAATACCAAACTTGTTTTACATTGATATAATGGAATTATCGCTTCAATTTCAAGGGAACAAGACTTTACAATTCAAACCTTTTACTATCTATTTAACTTTTACATATACAAACTTGAAGCAAAAAAGTGATTCATATTTGTCTAATTTGCGAAAATAGGTGGTGCAAACTACATACAGGAAAATCCACACTTTTCGAAGCATTCTCTAATAGTTTTCTTTTTAAACCCTTTACCGCAAAGACAGAAATTAGAAGTGGAAGTTGAATAGAACATAAATTATGAAAATTGCAAACAACAAATTAAATTCTACTATAATAACATAAAACAATTGAAATTCCAATTAATCCAAGAATTAATGTTTTCTTTGGTAAAATTTTGGGGTTTTAGGGTTCAGAATTTTCGTATACAAAATTTCCCAAGGCGTGAACAAATCTAAACTTTTACTACATAAAGACTAAAATGTGAAAAAATTAGATTTCCACTCACAGATAGTTTCCCTGCTTTCCTTTGGATCCGATTCACACCTTCACTTGATTCCCCCTTCAGACTTCTTCTTTTTGGAATATACAACAATTCAATTGTATATAGATCAGATTCAGAATTCAAAGATTTGTGGAGAATAGAAATAAGAAACATATGTGTTTGTAACCTGTTACCTATAAATTCGATTGGTTCTCAATTGAAGAATTGAAAAGGAAGACCGATGAAGTTTTGCTAGCGTTCAAATTTTATTGTGAATAAAAGTGAGGGGGCTAGCCTCCTATTTGTAGCAATTAGAACACGTCTAGACTTATGATTTAAGTTGGTATGATATTATAAAAACCAGGCCGTTCCTAGCCTAACCTATCGCTAGCCACCATCTATCAATCGGTCACCTCTCCTTTCTAGGCGGTCGACCGCTAGTGGTCGATCGGCCTAGTGGAGATAGTCGACTAACCTTCTCATGCTGTTGAAATTTATTTCTTGCCCTTCTTAACATTTAACGTTAACATTCCGACCATTTAATTCTTACGTTAACATTTTCTTTAATGTTAAAATATTTACTACCTTCTTAATATTTAATGTTAACACTATTTAGTTTTTGAATTTAAACTCATTTGAATTATTTTAAATTCGAAAATTTCAAATGTCAAAAAAGGTGGATAGAGTAGTGCTAACGATGATAACAATGAAAATAGAGGTGGTAATGAGGATATGGATCTTGGCCACGAATCTTCTAATGAGAATGGCGGTGATAATCAAGTGCCACTCATACCTCGACAACCTGAACTGAATATTATCTCCACCCGGACATCTTCACAATGACTACCGGCCTTCGCAGCAGAAGAGACACCGATCCCCCTTCTTAGGATATATATATGGGTTGTTGGAAAGCATATTGGATGAGATAGGTTCTTTTGTTATCAACAACATTAACATTGTTGATATTGATTCTCACATTCGCCTACCAACTAATGTGCTCGCAGTTGGTGCCGGGGAGATAACCCTTATGAGCAAACTTCATGACGAAGGTCCGTTGGGGGGGTGGAGGCACTAAGACACATCAGCACCACACTACATGTTTACGCTACATGTGCAATCTCTCTATCTTGCTAGTATTAACTTTCCTATATTATTTTTCAGATTCCATAGATCGTTAGTATCTCTTTAATGAACTTAAGAGCTACGAAGGTGAGTGCAAGATACTTGGTATATCAGGTCTCCATCATAAATCAACTCAATAATCGTACTTGAGCAGGCGCCAAATGAGGGAATACATAAGGTGACATAGGGATCATAGACACTACGATGAGCACCATGGAGAGTGATAGAATTTTTCCTCCTCGACGGAAATCTTGCTCTTCGCTGCAGCAGAGTATGGATAGGTATTGGACGAGGCCTGACCCTGTCCCTTCTATTCAAGCTCCTACCGCTCTATTCAATTCCACCCGCTACACTACGAATAGTGTCTTCTCATGTGCCTCAGCTATCTGAACAACTGTTTGAGCTTGTGTCTTCTGATGCTTTTAAGCAAAGGATTGGTAAAGAGAAACTTCCTACTACCATTACAACTACAGAGACTGAAGTTGTTTCGAACCAACATTAGGCCGCCATGAAACGGGCCTTCCCAAAGATTTGTTTTGATGAAGTCGTATTCATCTCTCAGCTAAAAGATATTCCTCAACATATTGAGCCTGTGTTCAAGCTTATGTGGGTGACGTATATGACGAATATTACAAGTAAAAGAGGTTAGTAGATGCCATCTCTGAAGTATCATATGCAGCGAAGGTGGATCTTCAGGGGAAGGAGCGTATCAAACAAGACAACAAGCGTAATATCGATAATCTCGATAAAGAAGTTGAAGGGTGCAAGGCCTCATTAGTTGAAGCTGAGAAAAAACTAGATGAAAAGACAGTCCTTCAAAGAACAAGGCAAGATCCAATAGAGGCAAATTAAGGTTGCACACAACAAGAGTCATACCCTTACATTGAAAAACAAAAGACTTCAAAAGACTGTGGATGAGTAGCCCTGGAGATTGAGAGGTTGAAAGAGGTATTAAAGGCTAAGAAGAAGGAGAAAGTCGATGCCCTCACCTTAGCTTAGGAATACTATATCGAGTTATTGGATGCTCAATAATTAAAAGATGAGGTCAAGGCTAGGGCGAGGATAGCTGATGAGTGGATCAAGGCAGCCGAGAATCAAATTAAATATGAAATTGAGCCTACCCTCATCCAAATATATGTGAACATCGTTAAATTCGAGAATCTGAGGTGGTTGGACGAGGGGTATCCCCAGGGTTTGGTTATGGCTTGGGAGGAGATACTAAGGCAAGAACATGAGCATTTCGAAGGAGCCAAAGTTGATAAGGAAGGGCTCGAGCTTGACCTCCTGGAAGACAAAGACATAAAGGCACTTGAGGTTGGCAGGCTCCTATTATTGTCCGAATTTGTAGCCCGAACTAATGTGCCTGTTAGGGCCCAACCTGAAGTTAGTTCCAAAGGTTTGGGCGGAAGTACCACTTTTGTATCCCAAGAACTCACGGTTAATGCTTCACAGCAAATGATAGGTGTATCAGGTGTTGTCAATTCTTTCACACTGGGTCCACCAACCATTGAGGTCGTTGTTCCTCCTCTTTCCACAATGACAACTTCTACCATCGAAGCATGGAAGGTGTATCAAGTGCTGCCACTTCTTTCACACCGGGTCCACCAACCATTGAGGTCGTTGTTCCTCCTCTTTGCACTGCGACAGCTTCTACCATCGAAGCAACTTTTGGCATTTCAACTACTTGGTCATCCTCATTGGACATATTTTAATCTCGAGGAGCCCGGCTATGCAGGGACTAAATCGCTCCTAAAATTTCCCGTTTTATTTCTCATCATGGAAGGAAGTTCTACCGGTACTCCATCTCATATAACATCTGCATCTCCTGGAGGTATGTCATTAACCTCACCTATATTCGAGATGGCTCCTATGACACCAGTTGATGTTCCTAATCTTTACTTTTCCATTTTTCAAGTCTCCGGTCTAATGTTGTCCCTTTGCCTAAAGGAGACTTTCTTTGAGCACACAAGTTACAACGATCAAATTGGTTATCATGTCCGTCCCTATCCTTAATCCAGCCTTTTCAGCGGGTCCTACTTTGGGTCTCGACGCTGAAATGGTTCATGCTTTGGATGAAGAGGCCATGGATGAACGTGATACAGAGGGATAAAAACATTATTATTACTGGGGCCACTAAGCGTTTGTCTAGGCCTTTGATGCAGGAGGAGAAGAAGTCACATGCCATAAAGATTGGAAACATCTAGAAGGAGAAGATGGATGACGTTTCTCCTTCCTTGTTTATTTTACATCCTATGCCATCCATTATCGTTCCTACCACTGTTCTTGCCTTTGGTATCATCTAAACCAAAGCTCTAGAATCTTCAGGGAGCGATTAAAATTGGAGTGTTAACCCCAAAGGCTATTTATCTAGGGGAGGTAGAGGTGGAAGACCTGACAAGAGGCATACCATACATTGTTTTGGGGAAAGAAGAGGAAGAAGAAAAGGAAGTATATTTAGTTGCCGTTTTTGTTTTTTTATCACTTGCTTGTATGTTTATTTTTTAGTCCATGTACGTAGGCTACTGTTGTGTGGATACAATGCCCTCTTTTGTTTGAAAAGTTTGTCAAAAATAAGTAAAGCAATTTTCTTTTAAAATCTCAATTTCATTTGCTTATGTACTTGTCTTTCTATGTTAATTGAAATTGCATTTTGATCAAAGTATGGTTATCATCCATTGTAATTTTTTACGTATGGACAATTTCTCAGGATCGCTTAGCTTCTCACTAGTAAGGTTCTGTTTGACAGGCGACAAAGTCACATCATTCCCCATTTTCGAGGGGTGGCATCTTAGATATCTATCTATGGACATCCATGCTTGATCCTGCCTATCTCCAGGCATAGATCGCGGTTGTTCAACTTAGGCGGTAGTTTGAACGTCTATTTCCAAACGTTTGAATTCAATCTCGCCTTACTCCGGGTGTTGATCGTCTTTGACTTGGAGGATCATTCTCCTGCTTGGTCCTATCTTTGGAAATGGATAGGTAGGATGCCTATCTCTGGTCATCATGAGCTGACCTTTCCAATTTATGGTAATGGTTTTAGGCCTTGCCTATCTCTGGGTAGAGGTATTAGGATAGAAATATAAGGTGTATCGTCACGATTGACCCTAGTGTGTTTATACTCTAGCATTCCGGTCATGGATTGAAGGAGTAGGTTGGCATCTATCTCTGGATACCTGGAATAGTTATATTCCTAAGATCTAATAATGGATCAAGAGTGCTAATCGGTACCTATCTTTGGGAACCTATATTCCTACATTTCCAAAATGCAGAACATTCAATTTCGTTATTATCTATAACATATGGTTAGGCTAATGGGGACACAATTCCATCGGTCCTCAAAAGCCAATTAATTTCATATTCACAAGAATGGTAGACTCTACCTTGTTACATCATAGCCTAGTAAAATACTTACAAAGATACATTTAAGAGAAATAGTGTCGTAGATGTTTGTTATTCAACACCAACGGTGAGATTCCATAAACAGTTGCTAGCTTGAATGTTCCATTTTCAAGCTTGCATTCAATGGCTTATAGACCTTCCTAGTTTGGACCCGTATTCAGTGGATCAAGATTGATTCATTTAAGTACAAGATCGCTAATCTTGAAGGTCTGATCCCTGACCTTTGTAATGAGTTGTCGAGCTACTTGTTTCTGTTGAGCAGCAGC
This sequence comes from Allium fistulosum, assembly GCA_030737815.1. Lineage (NCBI taxonomy): Eukaryota > Viridiplantae > Streptophyta > Magnoliopsida > Asparagales > Amaryllidaceae > Allium > Allium fistulosum. The sequence goes on from CM060901.1 coordinate 725,889,291, forward strand.
CCTTTAGTTAGCTTCTTCGCACTTCTCGTCGATTATCGAGGAACTCAAGCTGGAGTTCCTCATTCATCTTAGGATCATAATGGATCTTTCGATGAGAAGGCACTTCCAATTCAATTAGAAACACAACCTTTGATTTGTAGGCCTGGGCGAATGGAGTATGGCCAGTCACAGACTTGTGGGTTGTTCAATAGGCCCAAAGTGCAAGAGGTAGCTCATTGATCCACTTGCCTTAGGCCATTGTCAGTCGCTTCTTTAAGATGAACTTGATGGTTTTATTTATCGCCTCTACCTGTCCATTTGCATGTGGGTGTGCTACCACTGCAATTTATTCTCGATCCAATACTTGTTATAGAAATGCTTGAATTTGGCACTATTGAATTGGGTTCCATTGCTGGAAATGATTGTTTGCAAAATCCTAAATCGACAGATAAAGTTCTTGACTATGAAATTGATCACCTCCTTTGTGGTGGTATTGGTAAGAGGTTTTGCTTCAATCTATTCATAAAATAATCAACTACAACAATAACATATTTTGCTCCGCCTTTGGACATCAGTAGCATAGTGATGATTTCAATCCACTATACTACAAATGACCATGGATCGTTTGAGTGATCTCTATATGTAGGGCTCTAGGAATCTTCATAAATCTTTGGCATCTATTGCACGTCTCAGTGTAATCAACCGTATCTTGGTTGGTTGTTGTCTAAAAATATCCGTAGCAAATAATCTTTCTGGGTATAGTCTGCTTCCCGTTGTGATCGCTACAGGCTCCTTTGTGTACATCCCCAAGGATTCTTTTTGATTCTTCGTTGATGGTAGACCGCAGAAGGGGAGCTGAAAATCCTCTCCTATATAAGACTTCCACTTGAACGTTAAATCGCGACACTTTGCGCAGGAGTTTTCTCTGTCCATTCCTTCCATTTTGATTAGTTCTTTTCAGCAAGTACTCCTTGATTCGGGTTATCCATGATTCCTTTTCAACTTCTACCTACAAGATCCAATCAACGTCCATATGGTTAATGCTCGGAGCTGAAAATAACTCCACTGGAACTAAACCCATGTGTTATGCATCCCCAGAGCTAGCTAACTTGGCAAGTGAAGTGGCCTTTGTGTTTTCTTCCCTAGGAACATGTGTTATTATGTAGTAGTCGATGTCATTGAGCAGTTCTAAAACCTTCACCAAGTAAGGGGCTAGTCTCGCTCCTTTGGCTTGAAACTCTTTCTTCACCTGACAGACTACCAATTGAATGTCACTATATATATGCAATATTTTGACTACGAATTCCTTCGCTATCTTGAGCCACACGATAATTTCTTAGTACTCGATTTCATTGTTGGGAAACCCAAGTTTCAAAGCGTAACAAATTGATCATTTCTCGGGGATTACCAAGATCAATCCTACCCCTAATGCTCATTAGATGCTTCGTCTGCATATACTTTCAATTGAGCACTCCACTCCATGCCTTCTTCTGTTTCTTCATCCCGGGTGGTAAAATCGGCAATCAAATCGGCCAATGCCTGTCCTTAGGTTGCCCTTTTGGGATGATAGGATATATCATACTCACTCAATTTGATATTCCATTTCAATCCAAAGTCCCGGGTCGGTAAAACTCTTGTCTCAAAGGTTGGTTAGTTAGCACTTTAATTGGATAAGCTTGAAAGTAGGGATAGAGTTTTGTTGATGCGATCAACAAGTAGTAATCTAGCTTTTCCAATTTCGGATAATTTCTCTCTGCTCCAATAAACCGCTTGCTAATGTAATACACCGACCTATGGATCTTGGCTTCTTCATGTACCAGGGTAGTACTTAGAGCATGAATAGATACTCCCAAATAAACAAACAAGTCTTCTTCTTCCAAAGGCATCGATAAGATAGGTGGTCTCTTCAAAAGATCAAGCAAGGCCTAGAAGGTGTGCTTACACTCCTATGCCCAGACGAATTTTCTTTTTCCCTTTTTGAGGGCAATAAAGAATGACACACATTTATCCGTAGCTTTCAAGATAAATCGACTCAGCATAGCAACTTTTCCATTCATGCTTTGCATCTCCCTCCTTGTTTCCAGGGCTTTGACATCTTTTAATGCCTTAATCTTATCTGGATAGGCTTCTATGCCCCTTGAGTTTACTATGAAACCTAAAAATTTACCCGATGCAACTCCAAATGAACATCTCATCGGATTGAGCTTCATTCCATATCTTTGGAGTACATCGAACATTTATAAGACGTCTCTCAGGTGGTTTGCTGAGTGCTGTGATTTCACTAGCATGTCATCCACATATACCTCTGGTGTATGTTCAATCTGATTCTTGAACATTGAATTACCAATCTTTGGTAGGTTTCTCTTGCATTATTCGGACCAAATGGTAGCAATGGAGCTAATATGTTCTAAATATGAGACATGCATATGTATCTGATTGTAGCCAGAATAAGAATCCATAAATGATAGTAATTTGTGCCCAGCTGTTGAATCAATTAGCCGATCAATCTTCGGCAGCGGGAAGCTATCTTTAGGGCATGCCTTATACAGGTCTGAATAGTCGATGCATGTCCGCCACTTTCCATTAGGCTTTTTGACTAGTACTGATTGGATACACATTAGGAGTATCAAGCATCGTGGACGAAGCCATTGGTCTTTAGCTTATCCATTTCCTCTTTTAATGCAGCGGATCGCTCCAGACCTAGGCTATGCCGCTTCTCTTCATGGGAGGATATCTGGGTTTCATATTCAATGTGTGGCATGCTATCTTTGGCGATATTCCACACATAACAGAATGGGTCCAAGCAAATACAACAAGGTTTTCCTGGAGGAACCCTGCCAACTCTTTCTTCATTTTCATAATAAGTTGAGACTCGATCTTCATAATCTGAGTAGGATCATCCCGATTAACTGGAATGTTGATCGTTAACTCAACTGGTGCCAACCTCGCATCCTTTGGTTCTTTCCTTGGATCCCTAGTTTTGTGGCATTTACTATGCCGACCTAGCCAGCGCTTAGGCTGTGGATGCTATGCAACAATAGACTTAGCACAAAGAGTGTAATAGCCCGCTCTGAAATGGGTCTAAATCCCAACCCAAAAAATGCCCATCGAAACTTAGAACCATCTGAGAGCTGGTTGTTGGTTGGTAAAAAGAATAATACAGAGCTATTTATCTACACATTCAGAATCTCACAGCTGAAGGATTAAATATAAAAATAAGAAGAGTACCCATTTCATTTATATATCAAAGTGTTTCATTTATATATCAAAGTGTCATAGTAAAATATCCATAATTCCAAAAACCTCACAATAACCCCATCATATCCACAATATTCCAAAATTACAACATTGTTTTATTTTGGGGGTACAACAAAAACTACAGAAAATAACAAATAAATAAATAGACTATTGCCACAAGTCTCATCAATGTCTCTGCCTTCAGCATCGCCCTTCCTAACTTGTGTTATAATGAGTAGGGAGTCAGAGTAACATATGTCTGGTGAATAAAAATCTCGAGTCTTACTATATTAGTACTTGGGTAGTATAATTTAAAAAAATAATACGTTTTATGTATTCTACCTACATCATAAGACTTTTCAAATATAAGCCCGAAGGCTTTTCTCAAAAATAAAAGGCTTCCCAAATATAAGCCCATAACCAATTTGTTATCAACCTAATATCCCATATCTATCATCCATAATGTCCAATCAATGTAAGAGATAGTATTCAAGTCAACTAATACCTTTTAATGGGAATTAGGCATACTATGACCATTTAATACCTTATTTAAGGCAGGTCCACATCATTTACTATATATAATCGGAAGGCGGGCTCCTCACTAGTAAATATCTAGCTGACATTGCACAGGATCTCTTCAGCCACTTAATACTCTCTATTGAAGCAAGACCTTTCCCGAGATATCCTCTACCGTGCCTAACCCATAACCCTAACCATTTACTAATTCCTTTATGGAGAAGAGGCGGACAATCACACAACACTTATTACCTTCAATCTTTGAAGCAGTCCATCGTATTATGACCTGCAACCCATGGTGATGTCTCACATTAGTCCAACCATTCATAGGTACTAGTAGCCAGATTAGCTGGGCATATTTACCCTATAGAATTTGGGATTAACCTCGTGTCATCGTAGTTACTTATTATAGGCGATGTCTCACATCAGCCCCAAAGTCACACTACTGCTAGCTTGATTAGTTCGGTAGACTTTCGTGTGCTTTTGACCAACCACGCATCCCTATAAGTTAGTCATAATCTATATCACTTTAAACATATATTATCACACATCTCACCGTTTCATAATCAAGGCCTCATAAGAGACCTTTCTTATTTCGCTTTAGCATTAATTACTTGCTTAAGGGGGATTTAATAGATTAATAACCTATTTAACTATACAATTATACGTTATAATTATATGTTAATTATGCTAATTAACACACACATGCTTAGTAATTTCCAAGCGAGCTGAATTTACGTCCTAAACTATCATTTAAATGCCAACTCCATAAGCAATTATACAAGTCCCATTTCATATTACCAACAATACCCAAAATTCCAATATTCATATCAAAAGTTCCAAGCAACAGATTTGTATACAATTATAATTTAACCCAACTTATTACATCAAAATAATGGCATATATTGATACTAGAAACTTACAATTCCAATTTTTATACTCTATTCAATTTTTTTCAAATCAAAATAAACAAAGAAATTTCTTTTTAATTCATGGGAATAAGTAGTGCAAACTACGAATAAAATTTATACATTATACACTTTTCCTTCATCAAAATCCTTTAACCAAATTCAAAGAAAAAGAATAAGGAGTGGAACAGGAGGTAAACTATCAAAACTGCAAATCTACATTATCTCCATACTTTCAAATAAGCAACTGAGGTTCCAACATAGAATTAACATTTCGCATCGAAGGAATTTGGGGGATTATATTATGATGTTTTCGCAAACCAAAACTCCCTAAGGCATATTCAAACCCAAACTATGCTAATCAATTACTAAAACAGAAAAGCTAGGATTTTCACTCACAATATATCCTTAGCTTTGCCTTCGTTGGGTTTGACAGGCCTTTAACAATCTCTACCAGAACTCTTCTTTTTGAGATATATATATAGATACACACACACACGTATATACACACACACAAAGAGCATGGGATTTGTATATATACATTAGATTCAGATCCCAGGCAATGGTCCACCGTCCAACCCTACAAGCCGACCGCTAGCGGTCGACCGGTCCTAGGAAGCGGTCGACCATGATGTTTGTTTTGGGAAGATTTTTGTGCTATTGTTTTTAATTTATTTTCTTCCTTAATTATCATTTAACATTAATGTTATTTTTAACGTTTACTTAACCCCAAGCCTAATCACTATTAACTTTCAAATTTCAAATTTAAGAAATATTTAATTATTTGTATTTGAATTCTATTTGAAGTATTAAACTTGAAAACTTCAAACGTCCATAACTTTTCGTTTGAGCTCCGTTTCAGAACATTATATATGGAAACTAATTTAAAAATCGCTACGGACGCAACATCATAACTTCCTTGGTGAAATTCTGAATTTTACAAAATTTCCTTTTTAGCCTTACCTTATTTAATTAGTTTATCCGATTTATTTATTTCTTATTAATTTTTCGAGGTGTTACATTCTCCCCCTTAGAAGGATTTCGTCTTTGAAATCTTTCCGGGGGGCAAACATCGTAACGTGCAATAAAAATTTATGTTATACAAGCATGTTATCTACACAACCATCTGCTCAACCAAAAGTGCAATGAGATTATTTGTCCAGACTTACTATAAGTAAGCTCAATCCTACCGTGAATGCAAGTATCGTGACATATAAGCATGTATGCAGACATCCTAAACATGCAAAAAAGTGTTCTATATGAGTACAAAAGTGTAACAATTATCTTCTACCATAATCTAGCAACCACGATACAAACAAAACCTAATTTTAGAGAGAAAATTTTACTAGTGAAAAGCATAGGATGAGAGGTTCTCATGCTTTCCATCGGATTTTCCCCTCATTCTACTAGAACCAACCTAATTTCTTTGTTGCGGAGTTTCCTAGTTCTGTACTCCACATTGCTTGTAGTTGCATGGGATGCTATATCCCATCATAATATCCCTCAAATGATCAGGCACTTCCGCAATGGCTGTGCTATGAAGGCATTTCCTCAAGTGTGAAACATGAAAAACGTCACGGGCTCCTGCCAACTTATCCGGTAGCTCTATGTTGTAAGCAAGTTTTGCTATTCTTTTTAAATTTAGGAAATGCCCAACAACTCTTTGGTACCAACTTTTTCGACTTTCCAAATCTCATGACCTTTCTAAGAGGGGAAATTTTGATAAACACAATGTCCCCTACAACTAATTATAACCCCTTTTCTCTTTTGTCCGCATAGGATTTCTGGCGATCTTATGCGGCCTTCATTCGCTACCTAATAAATTCTATCCTTTTCTTGTTGGCACGTTAAACACCTAGTTGTTAATTCTGCCACCTTCCTTTTCATCCTTATCCAATAGAAAATTATCTCTATATCCCTATTCATCTTATACCATAAGGGTGAAGGACCATCCTTGAATGGTGCCACTTCGCATGCTAAAATTTATCTTACCCAAAATCCTAAAAAAATTAGGATTAGAGCATCCTTTATTCCTAATTACTAACTTAATTTCCTCATTAATTTCCAGTCGTATCTACAATTTATCATTAGTTAAATGTCCTTATGAAATTTCCTTATTTATATTGTTTTTCAATATGTATATATTTATCTAGTGGTCTAGTCCCATTTGTAAAGTCAACACAGTGATAAAACGGGAATTTATCTTATACCATATAATACGCTTTTGAAATAACTTAAGGGAGACAACTAGCGATAACGATCCCAAAAATTCTAAAACAAAATTTTGCTAGAAGTTGCCATTTATCATTAGCTGGTGTAAATAATGTCGTGGTCCTAACACTCTTTACTCAATTAAGATGGACAGTTCTAATATGTCATTCCAATGTCACCCACCTTTCTTATTTTTCCTTCCTAATTTCAAATAAATGCGGTCTATTCATTACTTCAACTAATATATTCTCAATAATTGATCATTAATGTCAAAGTTGGGCCATCTCTAATCAATCCTTATTTAAAACTTTTAATCATTTTATCGGTTTCAAAATCCATTTATTATGCCGATCCAATTTCACCATCACTATCATATTAAATTCCTTAATCAGTCCCTATTTAATACTTTTTAACTCCCATTAATTGCTAATTTATTGCACGTTAAATTTGTAATTAATGTCCATATCCTAATCCGTTAATTACTAACTAATACGTATATAGTCATAAATTATGCTATTTATATATTCTATTATTATACGTTAGAGCGGTTATACATGTCTATATTAATTTCTAAACTAGAACATTTCTTTCCACATTTTACTTTATCAACGTTATCCTTCTAAAAAGGACTACCGTTATAATTTTTTCATAAATTAACCAAAGTGAGGTCTTTGCTTCAATTGAAACTACAAGAAATTATTTATGTCTTTTTAACGAAATAGACCGTGTAAACTATGGAAAAGATTATCCATATCTTACACATCGTTTTCCTTTTTGGTGTATCCCTTGTTAATTCTAATGATATGATGTTATACATATTTTGAAGTTGGATAATTTATGGAATTTACACGGAACTCACTTTAATTAAATCAAAACATAGAAATTCGCATTCGAAGTCAACTAGGGCAACCTAACTTACAACCTAATTATAAATCTGGAATATCTTCACAACTTTACTAGTACTCTATAATTAAATATCTAGGACCGATTTCTAGATCAGGTCATACATATTATTCCTATTTTATTCATACCTTAAAACCTTTACAATGCCTTACCTAGGTAGTGGTCCTTATCTACTCCATAAAAATTGTTGTTTAGTTCTCACCATTCTTAAAATTAGAATTTCAGAATTATAAAGGACTGTATCTAAAACCTTTAAAAATATGAATTTGGAAACCCTTTTTGCCAATTTTCCAAAATTGTGTGGTTCCCAAAACAAGTCATGAAATATTTTCTTTTTTCTAACCAACCTTTTCTTTTTAAGTACTTTCTACAACAGTGATTTATTTCTTTAAAACTTGGACTTTGAATTAAAAGTATTTAAAACTCAATTATTAAACCAAACTATTATTAAATTAAAAATTCAAAAATTCCATAAAAGAGCAAAATAGTTTCCCTTCTCAAGAACCTTCTACAACATACAAAATACTTTTCAATAAATTATTTTTATACAAATTATTTTTTTTCATTAAATTCGAAATCAGCACTTACTTCTCCCTGAAATTTTGACTTATACTTATGAAAAGTTCATTATTTCAAAGATATTTCTACTAATAAGACAATGATTTTAGTAGACTTCAAACCGCAATCTATTCACATTCATGCCAAGTTTCTAATTTCAAGTTGTTATATTATCCTAAAGATATACATTAACATCTAATGCTTTATTACTCAAAATATATTGTCACTTAACTAAATACTTTTTATAACTTTATTTAAATCTCATTTAAACTCCTATAATCTTTATCAATTCAAATTTATTTTTCCTTAGTTACCATTTTAGATTCAATATATTTTATTCTTATTTAAAAAAAATTAAATAGAAAAATGAATAATTAAAATTATTGTCCTTACATAAATGCTTTTCCTTATAACATTCACAAAAGTATCCCAACTCATTTATTAATTATCATTATTTAATTCGGTCCAATTGCAAATTTTTTTCAAACATCTTCTATGACCTTAAACAATGAAAAGTGGAGTAGACAATGATAACTTCTATCCTATTAATTTTTCACTAGATTACTGATCTTATTTTATATAAATTCCTAACGCTATTTTTATCCAAATCTCCCAATATTTCCTCTATTTATTTTTCTTCTAACTACTAGGCTCATACTTCAGTTATTATTCTCCGTATTTTCCTTATATGGAAATGTTCCTCCTATCCTAGTTATTCTTATCCTTCTATTCTCTATTCCTTAATTTAATTGAGTTTCATTTCCATTTGTTCCCCTTTCTAGAAAGAATTTTAAAAAAAGAACTTTCAAATTTGTAAAATAGAAGAAAAATCATCATGTCCAACCTACGCCCTATTTTACATTTATTTTAAAAATGAAGAATCCTTTTCTCTAAAAATTGTAAACTTTTTGACTCAACCAATTTTAAACTAAAATTTCAAAAATGAAAAATTCTTTTTACCAAAAAAACTTTTTATCGAAGACTTTTGACTCAACAAAATTTTAAATTACGAGTTTCCAAATTTTCTTACTTTTTCAAAACAATAACTTTCCAATAAATCCTTTCAAAAACTTGTTCAAAACAATTCAAGGAATTTTCCAAAAAACTTTTTATCAAATTCTTTCACACGGGGTTGGATTTAGAAATTGACTTTAATCGTCCTTTCTTTTGAACTTCTTTCTTCCCTGCTCAATCTTCATAAAAGTCTAGTTATCTCCTTCTGGTGAGTAATGTAAATCTTATTGTGGGAACTTACTCCGCTCCTTCTTTACAATTTGCTTCATTCCTTATTTCTATTGGTTTACAACACATAGATTCTTATCTTCCATCTATTTTTATGTATTGGGCTAGGCCCACTAACCTTCGTTTGTATAATTAAGACTATCTAATTTACCCCGATGACAATTATACTGCCTTGTAATATTTAATTACTGCCTATCATGTTTATTTGCTATTTCTATAATTGTCAATTGTCCGTAATAAATGATTATTTTCCTAACAGACAATTTTTAAAGGTAATTTGTTTATTCATTCTAATTTATACCTATTATGACTTCCTTATCTCTCCATAATTACTCTAATAATTTCTATAATTGGTTCATTTATATCCTTATTAAATTCTACCACCTCCCTATTTATTGCCCTATTAACTTTGGAGTTACAATCTTTTTCATCTACATTTCCTAAGGTAGTATTGTATGTTGAAGTAAAGATCTTCCTAATGTTTTTGCGTACGTTTAAAATAAGTATACATATTTTATATATAGTCGGATTTTTTGAAAACATTTTTAAAAATAACAAGTACGCCTCGCATATGTATACTTATCCCTGTTGGTCGGGTAACCTAAGTTACAATACCAAATGTAATAACCCACTCTGAAATGGGCCTAAACCCTGACCTAAAAATGGCCCGTCGAAAGTTAGAACCATCTCAGAGCTGGATATTGATTGGTAAGAAGAATAATACAGAACTATTTATCTACACATTCAGAATCTCACAACGGAAGGATAAAATATAACAACAGTACCCATTTCACTCAAATTTCAAAGTGTCATTAGAAACCATGATAAAATATCCATTATTCCAGTCTCCAATAATAACCATATCATATTCGCCATATTTCAAAATACAGCATTGTTTTTATTTCAAGGTACGTCAAAAATAGCAAAAAATAACAAGTAAATAAATAGACTACTGCCACAGTTCTCATCAACGTCTCTGCCTTCAACATCGCCCTTCCTAACCTGTGTTGTAATAAGAAGGGAGTCAGAACAACATATGTATGGTGAATAAAAATCTCGAGGCTTACTATATTGGTACATGGATAGTATAATTTAAATATGAATATGTCTAAGTATTCTACCTACACAATAAGTCCTCTCAAATATAAGCCCAAGGGCTTTTCTAAAAAAATAAAAGGCTTCCCAAATATAAGCCCATAATTAATTTGCTATCAACCCAATAACCCATATATATCGTCCATAATGTCCTATCAATATAAGATACAATACTCAAGTCACTTATTACCTTTAAATGGAAATTATGCAGACTCCGACCATTTAATACCTTATTTAAAGCAGGTCAATGTCATTTACTACCTATAATCCTAAGGCGAACTCCTCATTTGTAACTATCTAGCTGACATTGCACAGAATCTCTTCGCCGCCTAATACTTCCTATTGAAGCAGTCCCTTTCTTGAGATATCCTCTACTATGCCTAACCTTTAACCCCGACCATTTACTACTTTCTATGTAGAGAAGAGACGGGTCCTCACACAACCACTTATTACCTTCAATCTTTGAAGCAGGTCCTTCGTATTATGACCTGTACCTCATGGTGACATCTCACATTAGTCCGACTATTCGTAGGTATTGGTAGCCAAATTAGTGGGCATATTTACCCTATTAAGCTCGTGTTATTGTAGTTACTTATTATAGGTGATGTATCACATCAACTTCAAAGTCACTCTGCTGTTAGCTAGATTAGCTGGGCAGACTTCTATGTGCTTTTGACTGACCTTGCATTCCTATAGCTTAGTCATAATCTATGTCACTATCTACATATATTATCACACAACTCACTGTTTCCATAATCAAGGCCTTATAAGAGATCTTTCTTATTTTACCTTTAATATTAGTTACTTGCTTAAGGGGGATTTAATAAAATTAATAACATACTTAACTATGCAATTATACATTAGTTATATATGCTAATATATATACGTACACATGCACGCGCCCGCCTAGTAATTTCTAAGCGAGCAGAATTTACGCCTTAAACTAGCGTTTAGATGTAAACTCCTTAAACAATTATACAAGTCTCATTCCATATTACCAACAATACCAAAAATTCTAATATTCATATTAAAAGTTCCAATCAACAGACTTGTATACAATTAAAATTTAAACCCAACTTATTACATTAAAATAATGGAATATTTTGAAACTAAAGACTTGCAATTCCACTTTTAACGCTATACTCAACTCCATTTTTACATAAAAATAAACAAAGGAATTTCTATTTAATTCATGAGAATAAGCAGTGCAAACTAAGAATAAATTCATACCATATACACTATTCCTTAATCAAAATTCTTTAACCAATTTAAACAAAAAGAATAAGGAGTGGAATAGAGTAAAATTATCAAAAATGCAAATCAACATTATTTCCATTATTTTGACATAAGCAACTGAGGCTCCAACATAGAATTGACATTTCACACTGAAGGAGTTTTGGGGGTTTAAAATATGATGTTTTCACAAACTAAAACTCCCTAAGGCATATTCAAACCCAAACTATACTAAACAATTATTAAATAGAAAAGCTAAAATTTCCACTCATAGTATATCCTTATCTTTGCTTCCTTTGGATTTAACATGCCTTTAACAATCTTTACCGGATCTCTTCTTTTTGATATATATATATATATGCATGTATGTATATGTATATAGCCAGGGATTTCTATATATATGCTAGATTCAGAAAATTGGAGAAGAATAGGTTGGGAAATTAAATAGAAAACAAAATAGATATATAGGATTTCTTACCTGAAACCCTAATGGAGTTTCTCTGAATCTATGAAGAGTGAACTAACGAAGCTTTGCTAGAGTCCCAAAATAGTTTGTGAATAAAAGTGAGGGGGCTAGACTCTTATTTATAGTGGTTGAAATGCACCAGAACCATTGGATTAAGATTGGTTAAAAATAATAGGAATCCAGACGTTCAAAGTGCAAATCCTAGCCGCAACTTCATAGTCAATATTCAACCAGCCTACCCTACCGGTCGACCGTGACATTTTTTTGGGAAAATTTTTGTGCTGTTGTTTGTTATTTATTTTCTTCCTTAATTATTAGTTAAGATCAATGTTTACTTTATCCCCAAGTCTAATCACTGTTAACTTTCTAGTTTCAAAATTAAAAATTATTTAATTATTTGAATTTGAATTCTATTTAAATGATTAAATATGAAAACTTCAAACGTCCATAAATTTTTCGTTTGAGCTTCATTTTAAGAAAATTATATCTAGAAATTGATTGGAAAATTGCCACGAACGCAACATCATAACTTCCATGGTCAAATTCTGAATTTTACAAAATTTTCATTTTTAGCTTTATCTCATTTAATTAATTTATCCATTTTATTTATTTCTTATTAATTTTTGTGGGGTGTTACAGAGAGACTTCTCCACGTCCTTCCGTTTTTCATGTTGCTTTGCCTCTCTTAGCTCTGCGATGTCGCATTCATGCTCTACACTCTGGTCACCTTGGATGAATCCTACCCAGTTTTAGGGAAATTCTATCGTTAAACACCATTGGCTAGTGCCATGCAAAAGCTAGCAAGGGCTTCTCGGCCTAAGATGGTATTATATGCAAAAAATGTACCCACTACAACAAAGATCACAGCCTGCACTCTCTTACGGTTACCATCACTTAATTCCATCGGCAAATCAATACACCCTACATGCTCTGTAGCCTCTCTAGTAAATCCCTGAATCCGCGACTTACATGGCTTCATATCTTGACGGTCCATCATCATTTGATCACAGGTTTTCTTAAACAAAATATTTACAGATCTCCCACAGTCGATGAGAACTTTCTATAGTAACTGGCCCAATCATTGTCGTTATCACCAAAGGGTCAAGCGTCGGTGCTTCCACCCCGTCTACAACACTATTCATGAATATAATTTTGTCTGTCATCGTCTTCAACTGCTTCATTGGAACTCCGTCTTCGACGGTGAAGCTGCTCTCTTGCATAACATGCCTTAGAGAACTTCCTTACCTCTTCATCTCATTCCAGCTCTTCTCAACCGAATGAGGTCCACCTATAATCGTGTTAATGACAGGTCTTCTTTCAAGCTGCCTAGGTTTGTCCTTATTAAGCCTAGCCTGGCCTTGTCGAAGCAGTTGCCTCTAGGGTTGAACATTTCCTTGCTCGCCCTTCTTCAAGGCTTTCATATTCTGCTAAAGTTTCTTTTTCTAGATTAAGTCTTCAATTACATCCAGCAAATGTCTATATTCATTTGGATTATGACCGTGTGTTTCATGGAAGCAGCAATACTTTCCAGACATTTTCAATCTTCCAGTTGACTCCCTTCGAGCTGGCTTCGATACCCCACATTGCAAGGTAGATATTCTCGACGGTATCATTCAACGGGGTGTAATCCTCATGCTTTGGGAACCTCGGACGCTTCTTGAAGGCTGGTTTCCTACCTCCACTACTCGGATTACCTCTCTTCTGGTGGTTATTATTATTTCTCACATTAACAATAACATTCTTGGAGCTCTCGTGGGTTTGTTTCACAGCCACGTTACTCTGAACCACCTAAGTTGATTGCCTTCCACTGGCTTTTCCAGTAGTCGTATTTGTCTCTTCCAAGTCAAATACCGGGTTACCTTTCTATAGAATTCTTCCATGGTCAATGGAGGCTTCATCTTCAACCATCTACTAAAGTCTGTTTTTGGATGAATCCCATTGATCAAAGCCATCAAAAAAATGTCCTCTTTGGCACTGCTTACTTCCGTCATGACCATATTAAACCCACTTAAGAAATCATTCAGAGATTCCCTAAAATTTTGAAAAGGTTAAACGACAACATCATATCTTTCAGACGAGTAACATGCAACCTGAACTACTCCACAAACGTTTTATCTAAATGGTCAAATGAAGATATGGATTTTGGCAATATCCAAGTAAACCACATCATAGCTAGTCCTTTCAAAATATCAAAAAAGATCTTCAAAACATAACATCAGTAGCTTTATAGCTATCCATATGCCATTTATACTTCAGAAGATGTTGCCTTGGATCATTCATTCCATTATAAGATGCAATTGTGGGCATGATAAACCTTCTAGGGTACTCCCCTTTGATATCGCCTTAGTAAACGGGTTTCTATTCGGAGAAGAACCCCAGTCACCATTACTTCTATCTAGTTTTCATTCACCGGCATCCTTACCATATCAACTAAAAAATCTGGTTCAATCAGATCTCCCGAACGGCGATGATCATGACCTGCCCCAAGTATTTAGCTTCACAGATAGTCTTGGTTAGTCCCATGATATCTAGTTTCTCCTATCTTTGGGAGAACCATTCGTTCAGTTGATCGGATTCCATGATCTCTATGCGATGGGTCAACAACAGCCATCCGAACTCCAAGATTCTGGGCACCAACTACATGGCCATCACCATCATCAAAACCATCTTGCAAGTCAACAAACCTTCAACATTTAGGCCTCTACGAGTCGAATCGGTACCTATATGTGGTGGTGGTTCGACACCAACCTATGCCTTACTGCCTCTGATTTTGCTTTCTCCAACTCTGAAAGTTCTAGCTACCTTCCTCTTCATTTTCTACTTCCCCTCTCTATGGTTTCTGCTTGATGAAGAGGAACTATCTTCTTCTGAATCAAAAGGCGACAATTCCTTCTTGCTCCTTCTTTGGCCTTAGGATAACTAGGTCATCAAATCTAAATTTTCTTTCATCTCCTTCATCATAGTGTTTTACCTCTCAAGCAACTTATCATTCATCTCTTTCATCATCCTATCCAGATCAACCCAGGTGATTATATTTGATGCGCTTTGAATTTCAATAGTTCTGAGCTGATTGGTCTTCTCCGTGCTGGGAGCCAATATTCTCCGCATCATTGGTGGGCTTGGATGCAGTGGACTCTTCTTTGGTGTTCCTTGATGTCATTGTTTTGGTAGATCCTATGATAGATTTTGGGAAATCTAAGTAATCACGGACCTATTAAGCAGAACTTGTAGATCTACCTCGTGAATTATAGCAATTAAAGGTTGAAAATAGATCTAAATAGCAAGAAATTAGAGCCTCTCAATGAAAGTGCCAAAATGTTTGTGTCTAAAGTTGGATAAACACCCAAATAGATTAAAGCAGAGAATGAAATGAAGAAATTAAATGAGAAACGAGATAAAACAACACACAACAATTTATAGCGGTTCGGTTAAACTCTGGCTTACATTCACTCAAACCCTATTAATGATTACTTGATATTTTACCGTTCATGATTTTACAAGTGCTTACTACTCGGTAGAAATCCAGCAGAGTGATAAAGTAAAATAAAATATTCAGTAAATAGAAAAGGGATCCCAAAATAGTACCCTCTTCTCCTATTTATAGATCTCGATCAATGAAATAGGCTCCAAAATTTTCTATCGACGTTCTCGACGTTCAAAATGAGGTTTTAGAGGATGACCGTGGCCAAGTTCACAAGTCGTGTGTCAAATTGGTGCCGAGTTGGGCATCATAACTCGGTACCGATCTGTAACTTGAACCCATTTTGGCCTTCCAACTTCAATCTCTGACTTACTTTGATGGATTGCATGTGGCCAATTCTCTGTTGTTCAATGTTATTTGTTATCTTGAGTTCATGCATCGACCATCTTTAAACTGCTTGGTAGGATTGGCTTCATGGATCCGTATCGAGTTGTATGAGACAACTAGACATAGATCTGGCACTTCACACATCCTTAATTGCTTCATCTTTGTACCACTTAATTCCTCTTGTAGATGGTGAACTTACTTTGGCTTGCTAGGGGGATTCCAAATCATTTACTAAGCTTTGGTTGAACTATGACTTCCCGAGATATTGTTCTTGGTTTATGTCTTATTATCCGATCATTTGATGGTTGTGACTCATCTTGATATAGCCTGGTTCGAAGGCAAGATAACAAGTCCAGATCCAAGTTTCCAATTCTCATCAATGTTTGGTGTTCACTCTATGACTTAACGCCTTCTGCTTTGTGTTCTTCTTTATAAACATTAAGTTGATCGCATGCGATAAGCCTTCATTCGACGAGACGATGTAAACAACTTCTATCGGGCTTTGGTCGAGTGGGGATTGATGACTTTGATTTCGTTGAGACGATTCAAAGGAATGGTCGCATCAAATGCACTCTACCATTAATATTGGATATTCAAATCAATATTTCAAATCATGATACGATTCTGTGTTCCTTCAAAGGAAGCTCCATGTCACTTTGAACAACGGTTCTATTATTATTCACTCTACAATAATGGGTAAGATCTGACCCACGGTTCCATTGTGCGATGGAGTTTGTTTGCCAGTACGAGCTAGTTACCTACACAAAGTATTCTATACATCATGCTTTAAACACAGAATGCATACCGTATATACTAACACTTCACACTGCCCAAGTCTATGTCCATAATGCAATTGATTAACACACTTCGACATCTGTTGGATCCTGCATATCAGCTACGCAGGTTTAAAATAAAGTGAAATTCAAATAAAACATACCCAACTGCTTTTTCTATCATGTTTTCCAGTTTAGAATGACTAGAAAGTCTCCTTATCTTTGGTTCGGCTCCGACCCCTCAATTCCTCATTAGGTTGGTTTTTCTACTGCCCAAGCCTCCACATCTACTCCATCCAGAGCAAGAGGTACAGTTAGAGCCGAGCTTCATAGAAAAATCGTCCAGTAGCTTCCCTTTAAAATCCTCCTCCTCTACTGAATGAGCAATGTGCCCCAATAGTCTAAGACAACCCTTTGAACCAAACACCATCTTTTCTAATCATGGAATTACTCCAAACTATCTACCTCCATCACTGAATCCTAGGGAGTGATGTTCTCTTACCGACGATTGACCAACGAGCACATAATCTACCTCATGGATACACTAGTTGCAATAGATATATGTGCCTAAGGTGAGCCATCCACCCTACAACGAATTCTTTAAATTATTTTTAGGAGAGATTGGGCTACCTCTGACTCAAGTGCATCCTAACAGATACGCTCTACTCAATTCCTTATACGTCCCCTTAAGGTTGAGATTGAATCATCCCCCAAAACTTCATTGAGCTTACTTATCTTCTAATCTTCATAAAGAGAACAGAATCACCTTCATTATCGATCATCGAAGCTTGGAAACATTGCTAAGTAATCAAAGCACTTTATAATAAGGTAGTTATTTCAAAAATTAATACCTCTTCGTTTGCTGTCCTTATGGCTTCAACCGCCTTTGCTTGTCTAGATGTTAGTCTCTTATTCCAGCATCTTTCTTTTATTAAGAGTCTCCTTACTCAAACATTCAACTTCTTTATCGTGCTCTTTGTAGACCTTCTCAATCGAGATGATAGTAGTGCATATGCTAACATTCTAGCAATCCTGAAGGAAGTCGAACACCAATTCCGCACCACCTCCTTGCTTACCTATGAGAAGTTTAATCGATATGGCCTTCTACAACGTGATAGACATGTTATTCCCCTTCTACTCCCATCTAAGGAACCACGAGTATCTATTGGGCCTTCTGCCCCCGTCCACGACTCTGATAATGTTGATCAATGGGATGGTGAAGACCAAGGTGGCGAAGTGAATGTCAATGAAGGAGAAGAGAGAATAACAGAAAAGAATGTGGTAAGAGAAGGAGTTGAAGAAAGAGGTGGTGAAGAAGGAAGAGGAGAAGAAAGAGAAGGAGAAGAAGGAGAAGAAATAGGAAGAGAGAGAAGAAGAAGGAGAAAAAAAAGAAGAGGAAACATGAGATGATGACGAGGACAAAGACTATGGTCTGACCGAGAACGAATCATATGACGAGACATCCCTCG
The DNA here is from genome assembly GCA_030737815.1 of Allium fistulosum. Lineage (NCBI taxonomy): Eukaryota > Viridiplantae > Streptophyta > Magnoliopsida > Asparagales > Amaryllidaceae > Allium > Allium fistulosum. Next base: position 725,907,689 of record CM060901.1, read on the forward strand.
AAGATGATACTGTTTTTGTCCTGCCTTGTCCAATGCGATTGGTTATCAAGTCTTCTCGATAGGTTCCCAATCTCAATTTAACACCAATCGGTGAGGTGACACCACCTGTAGGCTCTTCGGAGAACATCTTCGACTCGATGAGTGATATTGACATTCTTTCAGCCTTTGGTACTGTAGATGCTACCATCGAAGTATTCTAAATGAACTTTTTGGTGAATTTAATTTCTCATTTGGGGATATTCTTGTCGAGGGTGATGAAACCCCATCCTTGCAACTCCCTGAACATAGTCCATAGAATACTTAGGGAAATATTAACACTTCACACACCTCTAGGATCGTAAATTCCAACACTCTACCCTCGCATTTAAACCAGTGTTGTAGTTCTGATACACCTTCTTTCTCTTTTCAGGTACAATGGCTAGGGATCGTATGAACTATCTTTTCTTAAGCATTAGCCAACACTGTTCATCGACTCTTGACCTCTACATGCGTCGCCCAAGCTCACACTAGGAATTGGAAAAGGAGAGAAGGAGAAGGAAAGATAAAAACTACTAAGATGAAGAAGAAAGAAAAAGGTGCCGAACAGAGGAATAATGCGATCCCCGTAATCAGTCCAGGTACATCACTAGTGCTTCTCAGTTGCATACTTCATCCTAGATTCCTCAATAGCAGCCTCTGATAACTCAGCCTCTGATTATCACTATCTCAAGCTCCCTTAAATCCAAAGAAGTTGTAATTCACACTGCTCCTTTCTACCTCCTCCAGGTCCATCCACAGCTATCAATACTAGGATGTAGGCAGCTTTTCTGGATTATTACCCGACGAGGGTCATGTTTGACTACAACGTTAAAAAATTTTATTGCCAAGAGGCAAATCATAGGGTTAAAGAAGTCAAAGAAATAGTAGATCAATGCTTTGAGTGAAAGAAACTCATTAAAGCCATTTTCGGACATTAACAAAATCAACTAGACTACCATCTAGTCATTCTAGATTGAGAAGAAAGATTATAACAGGATAGTCGAGGGCTACAAAACAGAGTTGGCTAGCCTCACCAAAGAGAGGGATAAAGCTCTAAAATCCTTCAAGCATGCGAAATAGGTAAATGAGGAGATGTCAAAGGTCCATTCCCAAGCCACTAACATAATGAAAGATAAGATTAAAATGGCCCACCAATAGAACGCCAAGCTCATGGCACAAATCAAGGCTAAAGAGGGGAAGTTACAAGACAAGGAATCAGAGTTGAAGGTACCTCAAGCTAAAGTTGATGGCCTCAAGGCCAGTTTAAATGATGAAATAAACTCTAAGGCCAATGTTCAGATCAAACTCGTTGTGGCTGAAATTGAAATCACGGAACTTAAGGTCCAAACTAGTAAGAATAATGAGGAGATAAATGTTACCCTCCACCAGTTTTTGGCTAACGTCATCGAAAACAAGAATTTGAAATGGCTGGGAGATAACTATCATGTCACATTGGTTGATGCCTGGGAGGAAATTCTTCGCCAAACGGCTGCAGCGGAAAGGAATAACTGAAAAAGAACGGAAGGCAAAAATCTTAAATGAGGGAGACTTCATAGCCCTGGAGAAAGGAAAGGCTATCTTAGCTGAATAGGATACAGTTGGGGAAAGCAGCTATTGAGGCTTCTGCTAATTCCAGTGCATTGGATTGATAGAATCATCTAACTTTAAATATAATGAGCCTGCAATAGAAATTTAAACTTCTACGGTGGCTACCTATGAGGCCGCCCACCTTGAATCTGGTGACCCAGCCATAACAACTACCGATGAAACTTATATTCCCCATCCCATCTTTCGGCCTGCTTAGTCATCTATTGAAGAGGGTGAAATCACCATGTCTGTAACCAAAGGAGCTTCACCTGGCCAAGGAATTTCTCTTATCTCTCTAGTGTTCGAGAAGCTTTGGTTCTCACCTGAGGTAGTCTCTAATCCTTACTTCACTGTCTTTCAACTTTTAAGTCACCCATCGCTTCCTCCTTCGCTACTAGCAACTCAAGGCTTGGTTCCCAATGCAATTTCTACCATGTCAACTCCGTTACCAATGTAACTCATCCCAACTCCTCCTTCCAGCTTTAGCCCTGGCCCAAATTCGCAAAAAATAGAGGCCTTAGAAGGATTGAAGGACATCAATCAATCTTAGGAGAAAGACGCTGTAGCCATAAGTGCAAAGGACCCTGATGACCATATCGCCATAGCGGAGAGGCTAAAGCTCAATTTTGAGAAAATTAAAGTAAAGAATTAGCCAGGAAATAGAAAGCCCACCAGCTTAGGAAAACCAAGCCTTATCCTAAAGCTTCCCCCACTCAAATTCAAGCCTCCAAAAGATCGTGGTGCTGGCGGTTCTTCAAAATCCTCCGATGCTACCATCGATAAGCCCAAGGATCCCATCAACTTGATCACTAAAAGATAAGCTACACCCTTCAAGGGAAGCACTCCAAGGAAGGGGAAGGCTAAGGACGAAAGGGTTCAAAGAGGCACCTTGGCAAGTCTAATACAAGATGCATCAAAAGAGGGAAAAAGGAGTAGGTTCTTAGCTTGGGTTTTTGTGAAAAAAATTGCTTTTGCCTTTTAATGCATTGTTGTTTCTTTTTGTATATAGACCGATATTGTACGGGAGCGGCCCTCACTATGTTGTATAAAAAGTGAATGTAAATAAAAGACTATTTTTTCTGTATAATCTTTGTCGTATTTATATTTCTGCATTTTCACTTTACCAACTTATTTACCATTGTCTGGTTATATAATATAATCATCCAACTGTTGTGCAATGCTATTATTTACTACATCTCTGTACATATAAGTAAATTTTTACGGTTAGTTAGCAATGTTTTATTGTTTTGTTTTGTTTATCATTGCCAAAGTATTTCTTTCTTGGCTAAACGAAACTTTTTATTCATTCGACCAACTCTATGGCCAACCTTGTTTATCCTAGGTCGTGTTATGTCCAAACATAAAAAAGGTTATGGTTGGAGAAGCATTCAGCTTCGTACCACGTCCTGTCTCTAAAAATCAACATTCTCAGTGTCTATCTTTGGACCCTGAACTTCAATCTCACCTTCTCCAGGCATTGATCGAATTCGTTCTTTGACCTTCATCACTTATCATTAGCCGTACGTGGTTCGCCGAGCAATAAGTGTGATCATAGTTATAGATTGTTCAATTATTCATCAACCTCTATCTTAGAGGATCGATATTTCTGATGCTTGAATCTGAGTTTCGGTTTTCGACCTTGCCTATCTCTGGGCGTTAATCAAAATCACTCACCAACAATCATTATTTATCTTTAGTTAGGCATGTCTTAATGGGTTGTAAAGGTAGTTGTAAAAGCTTCAATTACACACTGGTTCCTATCTTTGGGAACCGCTGCTTCGATTGCCTAACTTTGGGCATCCCTCGTTGACTTTGCCTATCTCCAGGCATTAGTTGAAGATCGGAGGGATAAGGGCAAATAATCCGATCAACCCTAGTATGATTATACTCCCTTGACCCAATTATAGGTCAAAGGAGTCAGCCGGTACCCATCTTTAGGTACCTGATTGCATTGCTAATCATGCAACATAAAGTTTAGCTTATAAAAACATACTTACATTGGTTCTAAAAGCTAAATTTATTTATAAACAAAGGAAACGGAAAGTCTTGCCTTATTAAATTGCCCTAGTTCATTAGGGTTGATTATTTATATAGAATAAAATAGATAGAGCCAAGTGAAACAACGTCATAAGTGTTTGTTATTCCATGCCCATGTAATTGGGATCCCATCAACGGTCGATAGCTTGAAAGTTCCATCTCCAAGCTTCTATTCAGTCACACAGGGACATTTCTAATTCGGACCAAGTGCCCCAGTATTAGGAAGGACCTATTTAAAAATGAGATACCCTAAGTCAAAGGTATGATTTCTGACCTTGGCATTGAAATGCTATATTACTCTTTCCTAGTGAGTAGCTACCCACAGTTCAGCCTCTTTCCATTTTTTATCGACCAAGTCGAGGGACTCAAGGAAGAGTTCCTCATTCATCTTAGGGTTATAGTCTTCCGAGGGAAAGAATTTTAGTTCTATCAGAATCATGGCCTTAGATCTGTAGGCTGAAGTGAATAAAGTGTGCCCAGTCGTGGACTTATGGGTTATTCGATAAGCCTATAGTGCTAGTGATAACACACAAAAATAGTTGCCTCTGGCCTTCGTCGCTCGTTTCTTCAAGATGGATTTGATGACCTTGTTCACTCCCTCCACCTATCCATTCGCTTGTAGGTATGCTATTGCTGAAAAGTTCATAATTTGGTACCGGTTACATAAGTCTTTGAACTCGGTCTCTCAAATTGAGTTCCATTATTAGTATTGATTTTCTATGGAACTCCAAATCTGCAAATTATGTTCTTCACTACAAAGTCGATCGCTTTATTCGTTGTGATCGTGGCTAGCGATTTTGCTTCAGCCCACTTTGTGAAGTACACTAGAACTATAATAGTGTATTTAGCTCCACCCTTCGCCGTCAGTAGCACATCGATTATATTAATTCCTCAAACTGCAAATGGCCATAGACTAATCATTTGCGTAAGCTATGTAGATGGACTCTCAGTATTTTCACAAACCATTGGCACCTATCACATAGTCTAGTGTAGTTAGCTACATCTCGGTTGATCGTTGGCCAAAAGTATCCATATCGAAGTATCTTCTTCGCCAAAGTCTGCCATATAATGTGATCATCGCGACTTCCTTCATGTACATCTAAAAGGGTTTTCTTCGCTTCAGCTTTTGTGATATAACATAATAGAGGGGTTGAGAAATCTCTTCCATATAGTACCCCCTCTAGTATAAGGTCGATGCAGAAAATGGCACCAACACTTAAATATTATATGAAAGAACCAATTTCTAATAAAATAAAGATAAAAGAAGAAAAGAAATTACAATTTTCATAGTGGTTCAGCAAATTCTTTGGCTTGCGTCGACTTTAATCTTCGTTTTTAGTCGTTTTCTCTTCAGATTAAAACTAATTTTATCAGATTTGACCATAATCTAGTGGATCTTAGATTTACGATGGAGTTTCTAGAGTGTATTTGAGAAAGGAGGTAAGAGTAACGAAGATGCAGAACCTAAATCCCATCTTTAGTTGTTGTAGGGTTGGTATTTATAGAGAAACTCGCCAGTAGACTCAAGAGCGCACGTACGATAAAGTCTAGATGTAAGTCCAAGTGTATAGGAGTGAACATGTCGGCCCAATCTCTAACAAAAACTTCTTGGGACGGAGAGGCTCCTCTCGATATCCAGTGGTTTGCTTTGATGAAAACGTCTTATTTTCACTTGCTTAGTTCTTCTAACTTTGATTCAACGTATTTCTACCTCTTTTTCATGAAAATCAAGTTCTTTTTGACGATTCACTTGACGTTGCTTGTCTTTTCTTGCTTTTTTCTCATAAATCCATAGAGTTGCTTGTCCATTCCTTGAGAAAAGCACTTTAACACGATTGCATGAAGAAGACTTGAAGTATAAGGAGTTTAAAGGGTCACAAGAGCGACAAAAATCTCTCGGTACCGAGAGGTACATCCCAGTACGAAGAGGTCCTTTTTGCCTCTTTTCATCTTAAAATTCCTTAAGTCTAATCTTCTTGTCTTTCTGAGCATGTTTTCAGGTTCATGAATTAATTCGTCTTTGTTCTTGCCTTCTAATTCCAGTTGAAGTCTTCTTGGTTAGGAAGCCGGCTAACACTTGCCTACCAAAGTACGCCTTATGGATGCAAGGTGTGGTCTGCTCAAGAACAAGTTTCAAGAGTAGTCGACTTTTGGCGATCAAGCTTTCCAGCCATCCATTGATTCAAGTTATGGTGAATCATCCGGTTCCTTTGGATTCTCCTGCAAACCAAAGGTCATTCCGGATCTGTTATAGCCAATGACTCCAGCCCTTGCTTTAGTGTCATAAACCATGATTACCTGTCTTTATGCGGAAGTATCTTATTGTATATCAAAAAATTCCGTTTTCGCCTAGGATTTATCTATTTTACTCATATTATCAGGCATTCAAATCATTATGCCAAGTCGACATCTATTCTAGGGTTCGATCTTACCAGATCATTTTATCATCCAAACTAGGGTTCGATCTCTTTGGACCGTTTAATCATCCAATCTAGGGTTCGATCACTTCAGACCATTTAATAATCCAATCTAGGGTTGGATCTCTCTAGGTCCTTACTATGTCCAATCTGCTTACTCTCTAGCAAGGAGACTCAACGACAAGCAAGTCCATCCACTTACTCTTCGATAAAGGGACTTACTTCTTACGGTCACTTCCCATCTCTACGGACGGGACTACCACAATCAATATCAATCATTATGTTGAAGTGGATTTCCAAAAATCAAATATTCAAACCAAAGCAAACAAGCAAACAAAAGTCATAATTATTCATCTCAGACATCCAACTCAGAGCATGCCTAGAGTCCGATCAAGATCTCGTACATATTTAAGCGGTCTGTGGTTATTATTATCTTATGTATTCATCTCAAACATCCACTTCAGAGCATGCCTAGAGACGAATTGAGATCTTGTATATGTGTAAGCGGTATGTGGTTATTATTATCTTATCTATATATCTCGAACATCCACCTCAGAGTGTGCCTAGAGACCAATTGAGATCTTGTACATGTGTAAACGGTCTGAGATTATTATTGTCTTAATTATTCAAAATGAAAACCAAAGCGTGGAAATCAAACCTGATGCCCTTCCAACCCGATTATGGGATTTTGAATCTCGACCCAGGTGCTTGGTTCTTCCTCGATGCATTCACTATACGTTATGGCTGCTCCGGTTGCACTATCGCAATTCGGTTCCTTACATACTGTTGCAGCTGGTTGCTCCAAACCATTGAAGGTTTGATGGAATTGGCTGAATCACAAGGTGTTGGCTCATCTTTTGGCTCAATTTGATATGGTGGAAATGGCGAGAAGGTACAATTGCCTATTTCAGAAAGAGAAAAGGGCAAATGTCTGGCCCAAGGGAGGGTAAAATAAGGGATTCAATCTATACGAAAAGGGCATAGAGAATCAGAAAGGAAGAAAGATTTATGGAGAAGGGGCTCAAAGGCCAAATGTAGCAGGTGTTACTTGCCTTAACTACGGCCAAAAGAGGCACTATTCCACTAAGTGTACCCAGCCGGAAAATAAGGAAAGGGCCAAGTGCTTTATCTATAATAATTCTAGCCATAGGAAGAGGGATTGCCCAAAGGCAAAGCATGCAAAGGTTTATGCTTTGGAAGGACCTTCAATTGGACCAGATTATGAGGAGAAATGAAAAGGTGTGCTTAGAGGAATGATTTTGATTTCCAGTATATTAGTTAGAGTTTTATTTGATACTGGTGCTACTCACTCTTTCATTTCGAAAGACGTGGTTGATAGGTTAGAGTTAGATACACTTATTTGATTACGTCATTACATGTAGTTAATCCGATCGTTGGTTATGCTACTCTTGGATTAAGGTGTACTGACCTTGAGTTTGATCTGTATGGACATTTGTCTGTTTCCTACCCATACGTGTTTGATTTCACAGGGAATGGAGTGATTTTGGATATGGACTAGTTAGTGCAAAATAATGCTAGAATCTACGGATAGAGTTATCAGCTTATAGAAACCTAGAAGTGTAGAGTGTAACAACCTACCCCGAAACTGGCCTAATTTTCGATCCAATAAAGGCCCATCAAAACGTAGACACGTTCTAAAGCTGACTGTTGGTTCGTATGGACAATACAACGTGTAATATATTTATGCTATCAGAATCTCATGGCAGAAAGAATAAATATAATATCAGAAATAATACCCCTTTAATTGAAATTCAAATCTTAGAAACAAAACATGATATCTCAAATCCGAAATACAATATCTCAGTATACTAAAATCAAGTCCAAAATGGGTTCCTAAAAAATAACAAAACATAAATAGATAGATAACTACCACGAGACTCCACCTCCGCCTTCATCTCCTAAATCATAATCGTCTTCTCTAAGCTATGTTGTAATGAGGAGGGAGTCAGAACAACAATGTCTTATGAAAAAAATCTTGAGTCTTTCTATAAAAGTATTTAGGTGGTATAATTTAGATAAGAATATGTCTTACCCATCCTATCTATATCCTATAATAAATACCTTTGACTGTAGGCCCTAAGGCTCTTCCAGCCTAATTCTATAACCTACACTTTTTCAATCCAACTCTATAAACCACTTTCAACTGTAGGCCAAAGGCCATACCCAGTCCCACCCATCTACCGTCAATCACGTCCGAACAATGTGAGAGAACGTACCTAAGGCACTTAATACATTTTTAATGGGAATTAGGCAGACTTTGACCATTCAATACCTGTGTCTTAGGCCGGTCCCTATAATTTAATACCTAACCCAAGGAAGGCCCCTCTCTACTACTCTCTAGCTGACATCGCACAAAATCTCATCAGGCCAATTAATACTTCATTATGGCAAAAGGTGGACACTAAAATAGCCAAATTATACCTCGAACCCAAAGTAGACCCCTCCTAAGATTTATTGTGCCTAAATGATAACCCCGACTATTTAATACTTCCTAAGTCGGGGGAGGCGGACCCTACAACAGTCACTCAATACCCTCAACCTCAAAGTAGGTCTTACACATTATAACCCATAACTAAAACTATGTCGTCTCGCATTAGTCCGTCTATTCGTAGGCGCTGGTAGCCAGATTAACTGGGTAGACTTACCTTATAGAATAGGGACTAACCTCGCATTCTTCGTGGGTACTCATTATAAATGATGTCTCACATCAGTCCCAAAATCACAATGCTAGTAGCCTGATTAGTTGACCAGACTTCTGTTCTCTTTTGACTAACCTCACATCCCTATGGCTTAGTCATAATTTCCACTCTCCTAACATATATACCTCACCACATTTCGCATAAAGGCCTTATAAGGAAATCTCCTGATTCCACCTTTAATTATAAATTACTTTCCATAATAATATCAACTTCTTTCCTAAGGAATTTAATGTTAATTACTAACCTATTTGTACTACAGATTAATACGTTATTAATTTTACATTTTTTAATATATATATATATATATATAGACACAGCATAACTAAATACTCCTAAGCATGCGAAGATGCATCCTATATTAATCGTTTAAATGTCAAAACTTCCAATTTTTACAAGTCTAACTCCATACCATAACATACAAATTAGTTAATATTCTTAGCCCAACGATAGACTTGTATTAGAAAATAAAATCAGCTATTAACTTGTTTTATATTAAAATAGTAGAATCAACACCAATGAAACTTACAATTCAAACCCTTTTATGCTCTATTCAACTTTCACATATACACCAAAAAATGGATTCATATTTAAATTATAAAGATAGGCAACGCAAACTACAAATACGAGAATCGGTACTTTACACACCTTTTCATAACTTATTTTTTCAACCCTTAATCACATCAAAAGAGAAAAGTGAGAAGTGGAATAAAATGTAAAATATTCAAATTGCAATAACTACACAAATTCCACTATTTTAATATAGAACCATTGAGATTCCGATAAGGATTGACATTTTGCTTTGGGGGAATTTTGGGATTTTAGCTTGGTGTTTTCGTGAACAAAATTCTCCAAGGCATAAATCAAATCCAACTTATGCTATACAAATACAAAAAATGGGGAAAACTAAGATTTCCACTCAAAGATAATTCCCAGATTCCTCTTGGATTTGATTATGCCTGCTCCTAATATCTTTTTAGACTTCTTCCTTTTGAAATATACAACAATTGGATTGTATATAAATTAGATTCTGAATTTTAGGGATTGGAGAAGAATTGAATATTGGATATCTAAAATCTCTTATATGAAAATCCTAAGAAATTCTGAATCGTATAGAAGAATTCGACAGAGTTCCACTTGTGTTCCCAAATCATTTGTGAATAAAAGTGAGGAGGCTAGCCATTTATTTATTGTGGTTAGAAAGGACCAAAACCATTGGATTTAAGTCGTTTTAAAATAGTAAAATCCAGACCGTTCGCGCCTCACAAGTGCCTTGTCGCATCTACATTAAGCGATCGACCAGCCCAAAGAAGGTGGTCGACCGGCCTATTAAATTTGGAACATTTTGATTGTTTTCATTTAATTATTATTTAATTCCTTAATTAGTTTTAACGTTAATGTTTATTTTAACGTTTCCTTAAACCTCAGTTTACTAATCAAGGTTAAATTTTAAATTTTAACATTAATTATAAATTTGAATTTGGATTCCATTTGAATTATTTTGAATTCGAAAACTTCAATCTCCAATAACATTTCCGTTTGAGCCTCGATTACAAAACTTTATATATGGAAATTGATCGAAAAATCATCACGAATGCAATGGTGTAACATCAATGGAAAAATGCTGATATTTACAACTTTTTATTTTAAGCCCTATTATTAATAATTAATTTCTTATTAATTTTTATGAAGTGTTACATTCTCCCCCCTTAAAAAGGATCTCGTCCCCGAAATCCCTAAGGGACAGCTAATGTAACGCATGCTCAACATCCATGTTAGACAAACAAATTATCTACATAACCATCTACTCAACCAAAAATGCAATGTGATTATATACGCAACATACTATAGGTGGGCTCGGTCCTAACGTGAATGCAAGATCGTGACATACATGCATGTATGCAAGCATCCTAATATGCAATGAATTATACATAAGTGCAAAAATGATAATAAAAAGTGCGACATTAATCCCATACCATTCAATCTAGCAACCACGATGCAACTAAAAAACCTAAATTTTTGGAGAGAAAAAGTATATCAGAGAAAAGCTAAGGATGAAAAGCCCTCATCTTCTTTTCAGTTTCCAATTTGCTTTCCACCGAGTTATCTACCCATTATACTCGAACCAACCTAATTTCTTTATTGCGGAGCTTCCTTGTTCCATGCTCCACTATGCGTGCGGTGGCATGGGCTGCTATTCGCTTCGTCCCAGTGTCTACTTACTAATCAGGCACTACTGTAGTGGATGTGCTACAAAGGCATTTCCTTAAGTGCAACACATGAAAGACGTTATGGAATCCCACCAGCTTATTTAGTAGCTTTACTCGATATGCAACTTTCCCAATTCTTTCCAAGATCAAGAAGAACCCGACAAACCTTGGTGCCAACTTCCTTGACGTACCAAACCTCATAACCTTCCTAAAATGGGAAACCTTAACGAACACGATGTCTCCTCCCTCAAACTCAAATTCCTTCCTTCTCTTATCCACATAGGACTTCTAACGATCCTATGCGGCCTTTATCCCCTACCCAATCATCTTTATCTTTTTCGAGGTCTCACAAATCAAACCTGGTCCAGGTAATTTTTTTGGTGGTTTCCCACTGACAATTAGATGATTTGCATGGCCTCCCGTATAACGCTTCAAAGAGTGTCATGCCAATCATCGCTTGGTGACTATTATTGTAAGCAAACTCTACTAAGGGTAAATGTTGCTCCCAATGTCCTTCCAAAATCCATGATGTAAGCTCTTAACAAGTCTTCCGAAATCCTATTCAGTCTTTCTTTCTGGCCATTGGTCTGCGGTTGGTAGGTTGTGCTAAGATTTAATGTGGTTCCTAAAGCTGTCTGTAAACTTCTCCAAAACTAGCTAGTGAATAATGGGTCCCTATCACTAACAATGCTAAGTAGGATTCGATATAGTCGTACCACCTCCTTAATATAAATCTATGCTAGATATGCCACAATCCTATTACTCCTAACGGGAATAAAATAATTACATTTAGTGAGCTTATCTCCTATATACCAAAATCTTTGTTTATCATTTAGTTTCTTAACCTCTTCTCCTCCAACCTTTTTGAATCTAACATATATACAAATCCCTTGTTGTATATATCAAAAATAAGACATCTGAAGGAGATTATAATGGGTGCTGCAAATCCAAAGAAAAGCAAAGCTAAGGACCAACTATGAGTGGCAATCTTAGTTTTCCTATTTTAGTAGTTGAATAGTATAGTTTGGATTTGTAACATCCCCTATTTTGAGGCCCAAAACTAAGCGCTATAGATGTTGCAATCATCCATAGTATTAATTTTCGGTGACAAAATGCGGCTATATTAGTCATCTCAATAATCAGAAGCACATGAATATGAAAAATTTCAAACATAATTACTTTCACATTTCATTTCATAAACGATCTCTCATATTCATTACATAACCCCTTTCGTAATCCCACGTTCAGAGAAAATATAATTATTACAAAATACTCGAAGAGCAACATTTGAAGATGCCCATTTGGTTGATTAGAGTCTAACAATTAGCAATTATTTAACTTTCCATTACATTCATATATACAAAATCAAACAACACAATGAATTAAATAAGAACTTCCAAATAGCTAGATTGCCTCTTGCACGTCTTTGGAAGCGTATTCGTCTAATTGGGTACTTGAAATCCCTTACTCCTGACCTACTCAAATAGGTACTTGAGATTTAAGGAGGAAAAAAAGCTTTGGGTCAGACAAAAAGTCTGGAATAAACAATATCCTACCATCTCGAACCAATAACAAATATCTAGTGAGACCACGCCGGTGAGTGGAATGAGTTTTCCCTTCACCGGTATCTTAATCAAAACACATTAACCATATACTGTTCTACTGCAACCACAATGGTTCGAACATAGAAAATAAGCACTATTAGTCATGCAACTTACTTTGGACTACCCATCCCAACTTTATTGGACTATCCATCTTAATTCTCATTTGACTGTCTATCTTAATCACAAATGACTATCCGTCTTAGATTTATGTGGACTACTCATCTCACATGTAATGTTTATGGATTATCTATCCCCTTCCATATGGACTACCCATCACATATGGTTTTATTCATTTAAAATGATATGGACTATCCATCACACATCCTATAGTTTTCTTAGAATGACTATGAACCCTTCATTAACCATATAGAGACTATCCATCTCATATCCCATAGTTATCCTAGGATGACTATTAACACATAACTTATCAATTTAATTCATGTTTAACCCACATGTATAACCTATGTAACGACCCAGAATTTTTGATAATTAAAATTCGAATATTTAATTGATTTTAAATATTAATAAATGAATTTAATAAGTCGAATAATTTATTTAAAGGATATTGGATTTAATTTGGTCAATTAAATCGATAATTTAATGATTGAAATTCCAGAGATAATTGAAAATCGAGTTAAAATGATTGAAAACGATTTGGAAAATTTTATTTTATCATACTGGAGTTATAGAAAGGTTATAGAACTTTTAAAATTGGAATTGGAGTTAAATTGTGAAAATTGAATATTTTAATATTTACTTATCGACTGTAAAAATAGCCAATTTTCGAACAGTCTCAGAATTGAACGAAACTAGTTCCATTGGATCCGTAATAGTTAGTTATTATCGGATTTCAATTTTCGTATCAATCGGAGTTGTCATTTGACCGTGGCAGCTCGAAACGCATCGATATCGTTTTAATTTTAAATCGTCGAGTTAAAATAGTCATTTTTCAAACAGTGTCGGATTTCGACGAAACCAGTTTCATCGGATCCGTAATGTGATATTATTGCATGGTTTCAAATTTCGTAATTTTTGGATTTACCATTTGTCCGGTACGAATTAAAACGCCTCGAAATCAATTTAAATCGGTTTAATTTAAATTGATCGTTTATTGTCATATCTCACACATACAATCGAATTAGCTTCCGAAACCTGTTCCATTGCGTTCGGAACATGGGGTAAACCTTACGAACGCCAGGCGGCACATCAGATTTGGAGATCGTTTGAAAAAGTCGTTTAAGATGAATTTAATATTAATTATATACGTATATATATACGTATAAAGGTGAGAAACCCTAGCTCTATCTCTTTAGGCCGCCACCATTCATTTCAATGGCCGAAAATAGTCGATTTTCTTCCTTTAATTTCTTCAAATCCGTAGAGAATTAGGGGAAACGTTCAACTGCAATATCGTAGAGGGTGACGACCTCTTCGAATCTATATGGGGATGATTGAGTTTGGAGCACCATAGTGTCATCAGGGAGGCCGCGTTCTCCACCGTTCATGCACGTTTTTCGAGCACAATAAGGGGCCGAGCTTCAAGCCTTTGGGGGCGGAGGCGTATAGCGGGGAGGCGCACGTGATGGTATCATCTGATCGACGTATATGATAACGTGGTGAGTGGCGAAAATTCGAATAAGAGGCGGCAATGGGTTCTTTTTTTGTTTGCGTGAACGTACTGGAATGAAAGGGGAAGAAGCAAGAACGAGCGGCCAGATTTGGGGCAAGGGAACGAACGGTAGATGATGATTAGGGTTTAAAATTTTAATTTAAAATGTTAATTAAGTGATATTTAAATTTGTATTAACTTCAAAGTGTTATAACTCTTTCATACATTATCAGAAAATGACGAAACAAAATGCGTTGGAATCGTATTCGCGAATACTACGTGATGCAATTGGTTTGGAGTCGATTGGAGTCAATGAAAATTTTGGGTAAAATTAAACGTCTGTTTAGTTTTATCCGAAATAAACCGCTACGACTGTTATTGAAATCAAGGTGAGATCTTCTCACTCAAATGAAAGTGGATTTTCTTTTACAGTTATTGATTTGACTGATATGATTGCTATTGGATGTGATATTAGATATAGTAGGATATATATCTATATATAGCAATATATACATATTGGCATATGTATATATTGGATTGATGATTTCCCGCCTCGTATAGCGGATGAGACCCTATTGCGCCGTTAGTAAGCGGATTTTATAAAACCCATATACCGCGATAATTCCGTACTGGAGCGGAATTGGTATTGTGCTAACATCTGTGGATGCAGGGAAACAGGTTGGAGGGATCCAACTGGATTCCTCACCAGTAGTTATTTATTTACAGATATTGTGATATATTCTGTTATCATATGATGATATATGATATTGACTGTTGTGATGGACTGATTGGTGTTGTTGCATCATCGGATTCAGTTTTGAAATGTAAAAATAACGACTTTTACTTTAAAAGGGTTTTTAAAGTGATTTTTGGAAATATACGTTTTATGGAATTTTTGAATCGATTTATAAACGTAAAATTTTAAAGTTATAAAAGTTATAATTTTTAGTGAAATATAACCGAAGTGTCGTTTTTAAAATAAAAGTCGATTTATTTATAAAATGGTTTAAATAGAGATTTTTTTGAATTTATTATGAAAGCTCTATATATAAGATTTATAAAATTTGATTTTTATAAATCAAAGTGATGAAATTATAAAGGAGTTTTAAAGACGTTTTAAATGATGTTAAAAATGGGTTTTATAAAGGACAGAATAAATGATTTGTGAAGTCCTAAAAGAACGATTTTTGTAAATAAACGAATTATAAGTGTTTAACTTATAGAATGGACTTTTGGTAGAAAATTGAGTTATAAATTGAATTGGATAATAAAAGGAATTTATAAGTTGAAGTAGTTATAAAATATGAAATTGTGATTTATAAACGTTGTTTATGAATCCGAAATCACTCATTTTGATAAGTGAATTGTAGAAGTTAATTAAAGGAATTATATCCACGATTTTGGACAGTGGATAAACTTTTAAATAAATGTGTAGAAAAGATTGAAATTTGGTTAGTGAAGTATATTCACGATTTTGGACAGTGAATATATTATTGAATAAAATGGTTATGTTTGGGAAAGCGATATTATAAAATGAAGTAAATTGTTTTAAAAGATGTTTTTTAAAACGTATTAAAATATCGAAATCGTAGATTTCAATATTTATTGTTGAAATAGACGTTTTCGAGAAATAAGGAAATGATGGACTATAACACTGTTGTTATAGTAAATGATTTTCGAAAGAAAATGTTTTATGTAGTATTGGGATATATATATCTATTTTAATTTCGAATCCCTATACTAGTGATTGTGAGTCGTCGTAACGATGTTTTACGTAACATTCGTTTTGACTCAAATAAATGTGTTTAAGGAGAATGATTTCCTTAAAGAATGAAATATGTACTTAAATATTGATTTAAGTATGTTGAATATTTTCAAATGTTGAAAATAAATAGATTTGTGAAATACTTATTTTTAAATAAGTATGGGAATGCTTTTCCAATATGAAACGAACTGTTTTGAAATTTTATCTTTAAAGATAAATTGTAATGTGGCAATTGATTTGAAATTGTTTTCAAATGGTTAAGTGTGGTGGTAAAAGATATTTTGGAAGATAAAATAATTTGGAAAATTATTTGGAATCTGATGATGTCGCGCATCTTTATTGATAGTTAAATAACCGACTATCAATAATTACCTTTAGATAGGTATTTGTTGTGATTTGATAAATTTGAATGCCACACTTATTTTTAAATAAGCGCTCACTATTCGGGTTAGCCGGGAAAGGACCATGGGGTCGTATAACCCATTCCGAATATGTGATACGTCGTTATGAATCGCATTTGAAGACCGGTGTTGAAGACCGGATATTTTTGAAAACGGAAGGATTACCGTCGAGTTACTCTACATCGGCTGATCTCCGATTTAGAGGTTTTATCACCCTTAGTGACGGGAAGTCCGGACGTGATTAGAAATTTATCCGGATGTGCAAGGGCTTCGTGAGAAGTGCCTTCGGTTCTGTTCGATCCCGGAACAGACTTGTATGGATGTGTGTCTGACGTTACACTTTGAGATGTAAAGCTGATTTCTTTCAAATACATTTCTGTTGGTGGCGGAGAATTTATTCTCTTAGCTTAACACCCTTCTCTGAGACGTACGAGCTCAGAGGTTATGTAGTTGAAATTTATCAGCGATATATCCCAATTTGGTAACGTGGCATACTGAGTGTTGCTGTGAAATGATCAGTGTTTGATCATTTGTGATATGATCATTTGTTTGATCTTATATCTTTGTGATCATAGGTTGATCATTTTTGTTTGACCCGAAGCAGGGCTTTTTGAGAAAGCGTAGCTTTGTGGACGAGACTTCGTCGAGCCTCACACCCCGGAAATGGTCGAAACAGGAAGGATGCAGCAAGGTTCTAGGGAGTAGCGCCCCTTAGTGTATGTCATTCCTTCTGGATAAAGGTGGTATCATGGTATGGAGCCCAGATACTTAACCTCTGTGGTTACTGCATTATTATTATCTATGTGGTTTGTTGGAAATCGGGGATCCTCGGGAAGATCGGTGACGATCGGGGGATGACATACGCGTGTCAGTAGTTACCTATTTTTGCAGAGGTAACCCGGCCTTGTGTTGGCAGAGATCTAACCGTAATGTTAGGTTATTTCTCGGGTCGTCTATTCCAGGGACGTACCCATCGTGGATAGGAAGTTCCTTAGCCTGACCATTTGTTGGAAATCCAAAGAAACAATACGAGCATTGTACGGTTTTAGTTGTAGAACCTGCCATTTAATATGGTAGCTATAGCAAGCATACTATAATGGTACCTATGCTGGCTAAGATTTATATTCTACTTTCGAAATGTTTTCTACACTATGCACTAATAATAATATCAAAAAGAATTTGATTTTTTGCGTAGTAAGCATCTTTGACTATCATAAGAAGAAATCTCCTCCAAGTCTGCGTTTGCATTGTGTGTGTGGCGGGAGGTCTTATGGTAGTTTCATTTTCCAAAAGCATTGCGAATTGACTTTAAAATTATTTTGTTGTTATAAAGAATAACTGTTTACGATCTCACACCAGTCACCATGACTGACTCGGAGTTTATTGTTCCCTTCTAAACTCTGGGTGCCCACAAATTTCCACACGGGCAGCCTAGAGTTATATTATCAGGATATTCTGGATATTCTGGAGCTTGGAAGCAAGATGGATGACGAGACGTAGTATTTGTATCTGATAGTATTTATTCCGCTGTGTATTCTGTATAAGGACAAGTTATATAACTGTCCATTGTTGTATATTGACTCTGATGATTGATGTATGTATAAAATGATATAGTTCTTTGTTTAAAGATTATTCATTTATCTATTATATATTGTTCCGCTGCGATATGTGAGATTCTGATATTGTTTTTCTGTTCTGATGTTGTTCTGTTGTTCTTCTTTCTTCTCTTCTTCTTCTATCTTTTCTTCTGTTTTCTTCTTCCTAAAACCCTCACTATTGGAGTTTCCGGCACTCGATTGCTCGACAGTCGATAAAGTGAGTATCGATGTCGAATTTTCGAAAGTCGAAAATTCCGGTACGTGACAGCGTGGTATCAGAGCATATGGTTAAGCGACAACCCTGCTCTGTTGGGTGTTACTCATTAGAGATAGAGTCAGTAGTACTCTAGAATGAGTTGAGTGTAATAATAGATACGAGTGCGTATTTGTTAGTGAATATAAAATTGTTTTATATTGTGATGATTGGTTTGTTGAGTGGTATATGGGTTCTGGTCGGTATTGTCCATACAACTCTATCAATAGGGATCTCTAAACACTTGAATAGAACAATTCGGCACAGTATTGTTTTAAATAGGGTAAATGAGATAATGTTACCCAAAACTATTTTTGTATAGAAAAGAAATGTTTTTCTATAAAGTACTATAGTATATGGTTGCATGGTTGTTAGAGGTGATAATATTAATCTATTATCATTGAAATTAAATAAGAAATTGAAATCGTAACTCCAAAGTTAAGGAATAAATTCACATGCAAATGAAATTTGAGAATGTAAATTATAAATGTGAATTGTAATTTAAAACGGGATTCCAGAGAAGTATTTGGAAATGTTTTGAAAAGAATTTGAAAATTTTGGTGATCTGGAAAGTTTAGTTCCTTTTTGATTTGAAAATGATTTTCAAAGGTTTTGAAAAGTATTTTGGAGAGATGAAAAGCTCTAAACTCTTTTCGGTCGCTGGAAAATAATTCCGATGATGATCGCGACATCATTGGTGTTCATTTTCGGGTTTCCAAAAGAGGAATTGCTGCCAAATTTGTTTTAAATGGAAGTTGTTTAAAAAAAAATTGGGTTTTGTTTTTAAAATTCAAAGGAAAATTTTGAATTGTTTTCAAAAATGGTTTTGAAAAGGTTGAAAAAACTCTGGAATGCTATATGAAAATGTTTATGAAATATTATTAAGTTGATAACTTATACAATTTGTTGTGAATTTTGATCGAATAAATTTAACTTAAGGAATGAAGTCAAATCAAAGTAAGTATAAGTGAATCAATTAAATGAAGAGTGAAATTCTTTAAGTGAAACTTGATATTGAAATTATTCTAAGTTGATGATTGAACAAAAGAATAAAATTGGGATTCGAATTGAAAATGAAAGAATGTGAGAACGAATAAACAAATTGGCAATTTCAAGTGCAAGAAAATGAAATTGAATGTTAAAATTCATTTTGAATTTGAAAGTAAATAGAATATTTGAAATCTGATTGGAATGAAATTCAAATTGAAGACGAATGAATTAGTAATTGGAACTAATTTAAAATAGTGCAGTTATGAATGAAAGAAAATTGATAAATTCAATATTTCAGAATTGAAGATAAATTGAATTCAAGTAGAATTGAAATTGTGAAATTGAATTCAAATGAATTTGAAATGCAAAATTGAATGATAATAGATATGTATAACTTCAATAGTGAAGTAAAAATGTATAAGTAGTTTATATTGGAAATTTTGTAATAGACTTTGCAAATTGATTTGAATGTTATAACTAGATATTATGGCTAGTAGGACATATAGGTGTATAAAGGAATTGGAATAGAATTGCAAAGATAAAATTTGAATTGCTCGAAAAAGGTATGTATTTAAATTCCAATATGAGATTTGATGACTTTCTTGTCTAGCCGCTTGGTTGTTTCTTTTTCTTTTTGAAATCTGAGAGTCCGTAGGGACGTTTTGTAGTCGTACCGTATTAGCCGCGCAAAGGAGACGCGGGCGAAATTTTTCGAAAATTTAGAGTGTTAGAAAGATTTTGATAAATTTTTGAAAGTTAAAATTTGAATTTAAGTTTAAATTTGAATTGAGAAGTTAAACAATGTTGTTTGAAACTTATAATTGAAGTTGGAAAACGAGTTGAATGATAACGAATCTTTAGTAGAAAGATTTGTTTTGAAAAATTTGATAAAACTATTTGGATTGTGAAAAATAGTAGACGAGTTAAGGACCTTTTTTCCTAACTTGTAATTTCGAGGACGAAATTCTTTTAAGGGGGGAAGTTTGTAACGACCCAGAATTTTTGATAATTAAAATTCGAATATTTAGTTGATTTTAAATATTAATAAATGAATTTAATAAGTCGAATAATTTATTTAAAGGATATTGGATTTAATTTGGTCAATTAAATCGATAATTTAATGATTGAAATTCCAGAGATAATTGAAAATCGAGTTAAAATGATTGAAAACGATTTGGAAAATTTTATTTTATCATACTGGAGTTATAGAAAGGTTATAGAACTTTTAAAATTGGAATTGGAGTTAAATTGTGAAAATTGAATATTTTAATATTTACTTATCGACTGTAAAAATAGCCAATTTTCGAACAGTCTCAGAATTGAACGAAACCAGTTCCATTGGATCCGTAATAGTTAGTTATTATCGGATTTCAATTTTCGTATCAATCGGAGTTGTCATTTGACCGTGGCAGCTCGAAACGCATCGATATCGTTTTAATTTTAAACCGTCGAGTTAAAATAGTCATTTTTCAAACAGTGTCGGATTTTGATGAAACCAGTTTCATCGGATCCGTAATGTGATATTATTGCATGGTTTCAAATTCCGTAAATTTTGGATTTACCATTTGTCCGGTACGAATTAAAACGCCTCGAAATCGATTTAAATCGGTTTAATTTAAATTGATCGTTTATTGTCATATCTCACACATACAATCGAATTAGCTTCCGAAACCTGTTCCATTGCGTTCGGAACATGGGGTAAACCTTACGAACGCCAGGCGGCACATCAGATTTGGAGATCGTTTGAAAAAGTCGTTTAAGATGAATTTAATATTAATTATATACGTATATATATACGTATAAAGGTGAGAAACCCTAGCTCTATCTCTTCAGGCCGCCACCATTCATTTCAATGGCCGAAAATAGTCGATTTTCTTCCTTTAATTTCTTCAAATCCATAGAGAATTAGGGGAAACGTTCAACTGCAATATCGTAGAGGGTGACGACCTCTTCGAATCTATATGGGGATGATTGAGTTTGGAGCACCATAGTGTCATCAGGGAGGCCGCGTTCTCCACCGTTCATGCACGTTTTTCGAGCACAATAAGGGGCCGAGCTTCAAGCCTTTGGGGGCGGAGGCGTATAGCGAGGAGGCGCACGTGATGGTATCATCTGATCGACGTATATGATAACGTGGTGAGTGGCGAAAATTCGAATAAGAGGCGGCAATGGGTTCTTTTTTTGTTTGCGTGAACGTACTGGAACGAAAGGGGAAGAAGCAAGAACGAGCGGCCAGATTTGGGGCAAGGCAACGAACGGTAGATGATGATTAGGGTTTAAAATTTTAATTTAAAATGTTAATTAAGTGATATTTAAATTTGTATTAACTTCAAAGTGTTATAACTCTTTCATACATTATCAGAAAATGACGAAACAAAATGCGTTGGAATCGTATTCGCGAATACTACGTGATGCAATTGGTTTGGAGTCGATTGGAGTCAATGAAAATTTTGGGTAAAATTAAACGTCTGTTTAGTTTTATCCGAAATAAACCGCTACGACTGTTATTGAAATCAAGGTGAGATCTTCTCACTCAAATGAAAGTGGATTTTCTTTTACAGTTATTGATTTGACTGATATGATTGCTATTGGATGTGATATTAGATATAGTAGGATATATATCTATATATAGCAATATATACATATTGGCATATGTATATATTGGATTGATGATTTCCCGCCTCGTATAGCGGATGAGACCCTATTGCACCGTTAGTAAGCGGATTTTATAAAACCCATATACCGCGATAATTCCGTACTGGAGCGGAATTGGTATTGTGCTAACATCTGTGGATGCAGGGAAACAGGTTGGAGGGATCCAACTGGATTCCTCACCAGTAGTTATTTATTTACAGATATTGTGATATATTCTGTTATCATATGATGATATATGATATTGACTGTTGTGATGGACTGATTGGTGTTGTTGCATCATCGGATTCAGTTTTGAAATGTAAAAATAACGACTTTTACTTTAGAAGGGTTTTTAAAGTGATTTTTGGAAATATACGTTTTATGGAATTTTTGAATCGATTTATAAACGTAAAATTTTAAAGTTATAAAAGTTATAATTTTTAGTGAAATATAACCGAAGTGTCGTTTTTAAAATAAAAGTCGATTTATTTATAAAATGGTTTAAATAGAGATTTTTTTGAATTTATTATGAAAGCTCTATATATAAGATTTATAAAATTTGATTTTTATAAATCAAAGTGATGAAATTATAAAGGAGTTTTAAAGACGTTTTAAATGATGTTAAAAATGGGTTTTATAAAGGACAGAATAAATGATTTGTGAAGTCCTAAAAGAACGATTTTTGTAAATAAACGAATTATAAGTGTTTAACTTATAGAATGGACTTTTGGTAGAAAATTGAGTTATAAATTGAATTGGATAATAAAAGGAATTTATAAGTTGAAGTAGTTATAAAATATGAAATTGTGATTTATAAACGTTGTTTATGAATCCGAAATCACTCATTTTGATAAGTGAATTGTAGAAGTTAATTAAAGGAATTATATCCACGATTTTGGACAGTGGATAAACTTTTAAATAAATGTGTAGAAAAGATTGAAATTTGGTTAGTGAAGTATATTCACGATTTTGGACAGTGAATATATTATTGAATAAAATGGTTATGTTTGGGAAAGCGATATTATAAAATGAAGTAAATTGTTTTAAAAGATGTTTTTTAAAACGTATTAAAATATCGAAATCGTAGATTTCAATATTTATTGTTGAAATAGACGTTTTCGAGAAATAAGGAAATGATGGACTATAACACTGTTGTTATAGTAAATGATTTTCGAAAGAAAATGTTTTATGTAGTATTGGGATATATATATCTATTTTAATTTCGAATCCCTATACTAGTGATTGTGAGTCGTCGTAATGATGTTTTACGTAACATTCGTTTTGACTCAAATAAATGTGTTTAAGGAGAATGATTTCCTTAAAGAATGAAATATGTACTTAAATATTGATTTAAGTATGTTGAATATTTTCAAATGTTGAAAATAAATAGATTTGTGAAATACTTATTTTTAAATAAGTATGGGAATGCTTTTCCAATATGAAACGATTGTTTTGAAATTTTATCTTTAAAGATAAATTGTAATGTGGCAATTGATTTGAAATTGTTTTCAAATGGTTAAGTGTGGAAAATTTTATATCTGGTAAAAGATATTTTGGAAGATAAAATAATTTGGAAAATTATTTGGAATCTGATGATGTCGCGCATCTTTATTGATAGTTAAATAACCGACTATCAATAATTACCTTTAGATAGGTATTTGTTGTGATTTGATAAATTTGAATGCCACACTTATTTTTAAATAAGCGCTCACTATTCGGGTTAGCCGGGAAAGGACCATGGGGTCGTATAACCCATTCCGAATATGTGATACGTCGTTATGAATCGCATTTGAAGACCGGTGTTGAAGACCGGATATTTTTGAAAACGGAAGGATTACCGTCGAGTTACTCTACATCGGCTGATCTCCGATTTAGAGGTTTTATCACCCTTAGTGACGGGAAGTCCGGACGTGATTAGAAATTTATCCGGATGTGCAAGGGCTTCGTGAGAAGTGCCTTCGGTTCTGTTCGATCCCGGAACAGACTTGTATGGATGTGTGTCTGACGTTACACTTTGAGATGTAAAGCTGATTTCTTTCAAATACATTTCTGTTGGTGGCGGAGAATTTATTCTCTTAGCTTAACACCCTTCTCTGAGACGTACGAGCTCAGAGGTTATGTAGTTGAAATTTATCAGCGATATATCCCAATTTGGTAACGTGGCATACTGAGTGTTGCTGTGAAATGATCAGTGTTTGATCATTTGTGATATGATCATTTGTTTGATCTTATATCTTTGTGATCATAGGTTGATCATTTTTGTTTGACCCGAAGCAGGGCTTTTTGAGAAAGCGTAGCTTTGTGGACGAGACTTCGTCGAGCCTCACACCCCGGAAATGGTCGAAACAGGAAGGATGCAGCAAGGTTCTAGGGAGTAGCGCCCCTTAGTGTATGTCATTCCTTCTGGATAAAGGTGGTATCATGGTATGGAGCCCAGATACTTAACCTCTGTGGTTACTGCATTATTATTATCTATGTGGTTTGTTGGAAATCGGGGATCCTCGGGAAGATCGGTGACGATCGGGGGATGACATACGCGTGTCAGTAGTTACCTATTTTTGCAGAGGTAACCCGGCCTTGTGTTGGCAGAGATCTAACCGTAATGTTAGGTTATTTCTCGGGTCGTCTATTCCAGGGACGTACCCATCGTGGATAGGAAGTTCCTTAGCCTGACCATTTGTTGGAAATCCAAAGAAACAATACGAGCATTGTACGGTTTTAGTTGTAGAACCTGCCATTTAATATGGTAGCTATAGCAAGCATACTATAATGGTACCTATGCTGGCTAAGATTTATATTCTACTTTCGAAATGTTTTCTACACTATGCACTAATAATAATATCAAAAAGAATTTGATTTTTTGCGTAGTAAGCATCTTTGACTATCATAAGAAGAAATCTCCTCCAAGTTTGCGTTTGCATTGTGTGTGTGGCGGGAGGTCTTATGGTAGTTTCATTTTCCAAAAGCATTGCGAATTGACTTTAAAATTATTTTGTTGTTATAAAGAATAACTGTTTACGATCTCACACCAGTCACCATGACTGACTCGGAGTTTATTGTTCCCTTCTAAACTCTGGGTGCCCACAAATTTCCACACGGGCAGCCTAGAGTTATATTATCAGGATATTCTGGATATTCTGGAGCTTGGAAGCAAGATGGATGACGAGACGTAGTATTTGTATCTGATAGTATTTATTCCGCTGTGTATTCTGTATAAGGACAAGTTATATAACTGTCCATTGTTGTATATTGACTCTGATGATTGATGTATGTATAAAATGATATAGTTCTTTGTTTAAAGATTATTCATTTATCTATTATATATTGTTCCGCTGCGATATGTGAGATTCTGATATTGTTTTTCTGTTCTGATGTTGTTCCGTTGTTCTTCTTTCTTCTCTTCTTCTTCTATCTTTTCTTCTGTTTTCTTCTTTCTAAAACCCTCACTATTGGAGTTTCCGGCACTCGATTGCTCGACAGTCGATAAAGTGAGTATCGATGTCGAATTTTCGAAAGTCGAAAATTCCGGTACGTGACAACCTATGTCTTTTAGTTTCCCCAATTAGGTTGTATACCCCTTAAACCTATGACATCTCAAACTAATATACATTGGTTCCCCAATGATCTATGTCGAGCTCATTAAAAATATACATTAGTATCCTCAATGATTAGTGTCGATTTTATTCTATCTTTGGAACAACGTGCATTGGGCCAAGGCAAAACTCAGCTTCACCACCGGGAAAGTACAATCCAGAATTCAACCATCTCCCTTCAAAATTGCCATCATCTCGAAATCATCATGAAAGACTTTCTATACCAACCTAAAGCACGACGTAATCTCCATAGTGTAGATTGCATCGCCAATGCAAAGGAATGGAATTTCAACTGTAACTAAAACGAATGGTTAATGGACAATCTACCAGACGAGAGCAATGTCCCGAGATGACACTCAAACGATCAAGCCGGAGTTTACAGAATATCACCTAAGGGTTCATCTCGATCCATAGCACGTTTTATTTTCAACGAAAGTGTACTCTGGATGGCAAATGTTCACTGGGTTTTTGACCAAGCGGATTTCAACTAGAAGTTAGAATGTCAAAGCAAAGATAAAATGACTCAAGGACTTTGAAAACATCATAAAAAGGTAAGAAGAAGGAAATATCAAAAAATAAGTGGAAAAGTTGACTTGAGATTTTCAACTTGGCCCTTGGTATTGGACCTGAGCCATACCTAAGCCGAACCTAGGAAAATTGAAGGAAAACCTAAGCTAAGGAATAGAATGACGAAGACGAAATGACTAAAAACTTGCCGAGCACACTTAGAAGAGCCAGAGAACCAACTTGGGAAAGTTTCACTATGT
The DNA here is from genome assembly GCA_030737815.1 of Allium fistulosum. Classification (NCBI taxonomy): domain Eukaryota; kingdom Viridiplantae; phylum Streptophyta; class Magnoliopsida; order Asparagales; family Amaryllidaceae; genus Allium; species Allium fistulosum. The sequence continues at coordinate 725,933,889 of CM060901.1, forward strand.
TTGGAGATAACTCCTTAACTTTATACCGAGTTAAGGAACCTCAACTAAACGACTCCAAACTTGGTAAGCACACATAGAGGAAGCTAGAAAACAACTAGGAGAAGTTTCATCAAAAATGGGACTAAGTCCTTAACTCGGTACCGAGTCAAGGATTTGAGTTGGTACCAAGTTAAGGATTCTGACGAGTTAAGTATTCTGATGAGTTAAGGATTTTAACGAGTTAAGGATTTTGAGTTGTTACCAAGTTTAAAAGCCAAGTCTTGGTATCTTCATATTTCTGGCAAGTAATCCATGAGTCTTTCTGTGCGTGTTCACCAAGTTTCATAGAATTCCATAGAACCCATTGTAAGAAATGAAGACTTGACAGTCCAAACAGCGGGATAACCCAAGTTGTGGAAGGATAATAATCAAAACCCTTCAATAACTTATCAAACTACATGGAGGACATCTGGACAAAGCAAGGAATTTGAAAAAAAATGGTTTAGTCAAGTTATGGCTAAAGATTAAAGTCAACCCCGAGTCGAGGACTTGACTCGGTATCGAGTCTAAACCATAAATCGGGTTGTCGCAATATTTCTTATACCACCTTGGGTCAGTCTTTGGACTTCTCTGGTAGTGGGCTTCTGAACCGATATGACTGCTACCCCTATAAATACAAACCACAGAGCAACCAAGAAAGGATCTAGATTCTGCTATCACTACGTAGGAATTCTATCTCTTCTTCAATTTTTCCTCTTTACAATAGTCACTAGGGCAGCTATCTAGGAAAGTCTAGGACTTAAAACTTGTCTAACCCATGTACTTGTGATTCTTTCTCTCTCAAACCCCTTGTAACCTCATACAAACAAGATTAAATCAATAAGCAAAGTTATAAAGTGGACGTAGGCTTAGTTAACAGCTGAACCACCATAAAAATCTCCGTGTCTCTCTCTTATTTCTTTATTTTATTACTATTTTCTATTATCTTTCCCCTATCCTAACAGAGCTAGTGCTTTCACATAATACTCTTTGGCGTTGATCCATTTTTTGGGTTAACAGGTCTCTAACCAACAAGATGGTGATTTGCATGACCTTCCACACAAAGTTTCGAAAGGTGCCATTCCTATACTGGTCTGATAACTATTATTATAGGAAAACTCAACTAAGTACAACCAGTCTTCCCATGATCCACCAAAATCTAGTATATAAGCTCTTAACAAATCTTCAAGTACCTAGTTGGCTATCTCTGTCTGCCCATCCATTTGTGGATGATAAGCGGTACTCATCTTAAGCTTGGTACCTAACTCTTCCAGTAGACTCTTCCAGAATTCACTAGTGAATAAAGCATCTCTGTCACTAACTATTTTACTATGAATCCCATGTAGTCTAGTATTGTTTTTCATAAACAACTTAGCCAATACAAGTGTCATCCTGGTTGAATTAACAGGAATGAAATATGCACTCTTGGTTAGTTTATCCACTCTGACCCAAATACCTTCATTTCCTCTATTCGACCTTGGCAACCCGTCAACAAAATTCAAGGATATCGAATCACATTTCAAAACTGATATATCTAAAGGTGGAAGCAATCCACTTTCCTTCTGATGTTCGGTTTTGAGTTGCTGGAAATTCGCACATTGCTTTACCCATATGCCTATGTCCCTCTTCATACCATCCTAGATGAAACTCCTCTTCATATCCTTGATACATCTTGGTTCCTTCGAGATGTATAGTAAACTTCGACCGATGACATTCATTGAGAACTTCCTTCCTTAGGTCACCAACATCCGAAACACATAACCATCCCTTCTTACTTAACCATCCTCTTTGGCCATGTATAAAATCTTTTAAATCATCGATCTTAGCTCCACCCTCTAATATTCTAATCCTTTCAGCTAGTTATGGATCGTCCCTCTTCTTAGAAGCAATCTTTTTGATCAATACCAGTCGAACTTCTAAATATGACAATATGGCGGTACTCTGACTAGAACTAGCAGTCAATCTTAACCGTACGCTATAAGTAGTCAACGCCTCTAAATCCTTCCATTCTACCAAGCTAAACACCACATTCATATGTTTTCTCCTAAGTGCATTTGCCACTTTATTTCCTTTTCCTGGTGTATACTCAATACCAAAATCATAAGCTACTAAAAACTCTAACCACCTCTACCGTCTCATATTCAACTCTTTTTGAGAGATTAAATATCTCAAAAACTTATGATCCATATACAACTCGAATCTTTCTCCTAAGAGGTAGTGTCTATACACTTTCAATGCAAAGATCACCGCTACCAATTCCAAATCATGAGTCAGATATCTAGCTTTATGTGGTCTGAGCTATCGAGAAGCGTAGGCAATTACCTTACCAATTTACATCAATAGAGCTCCCAATCCCATTCCACATGCATCTGTATACACCACTAAATCTTGATTACCAACTGGCATAACTAACACAAGTGCATTGGTCAACAAATGCTTTAACTTATCGAATGCTTCCTCATATTTATCGAACCACATAAACTTTACGTCCTTTCTAATTAGTATAGTTAGAGGTGCTGCTATCCATGAGAAATCCTTGATGAATCTCCGGTAATAGTTGGCTAATCCAAGAAAACTCCTTATCTCAGTCACCGTCTTGGGTCTCTTCCAATTATTAACAACTTCAATCTTAGCTGGATCCACTGATAGTCCTTTCTCTGAAACTACATGACCAAGAAACTTCACCTCTATTTTCCAGAAATGACACTTCAAAAACTTCACTATAGTTAATGCTACCTCAAGCACTATTCTTAAGGTGAATCTCGTGGTCTCTTTCATCCTTAGAATATATCAAAATGTCATTAATGAATACCAACACAAACCTATCCAAGTGTTCTCGAAATATCCGGTTCATCAAGTCCACAAAGAAACAAGCGCGTTAGTAAATCCGAATGGCATTACTAAACACTGTCAAAGGAATATTATCCTCTGCCATCCTCAATTGATGGAACCCTGTCACCAAATCCAATTGGTAAAATACCTTGGCTCCACTCAACTGATCAAATAAATCATCAATTTTCGAAAAAGGATACCTATTCTTTAACATCTTCTCATTCAGCTTACAATAATTAATACATAATCTCAATGACCATTCGATTTTTGTACGAACACCACAACGCTCCTCAAATCGAACTGCTTGGTCTGATAAAATTCTTTTCTTCTAAGTCCACTAGCTGCACCTTTAACTCTTTCATCTTAGTAGGTGTCATCTTACTAGGTGGCTTACTCATAGGTTCAGCTCCAGATATAAGATCTATTCGAAACTCAATAGCTCGTTTCGGTGGTAGTCCTGTAACCGGCTCAAAAACATCTGCAAACTCTCTTACAACTAAAAACTTGATTTACTTCATCTTCTACTTCCATTGCACTTAACAAAGTACAAACATCCACACTCAAGTTTTCTACTGAGTGATATTAAGTCACTACTACTAGGGTGTCCAACTGATATTCTCCTATCCTGGAAAAATATCTTAACATCATATTCGCTCTACCGATCCATACCCGAAATAACCCCAAAGCCCGTAAAATCAAACACATACAAACTGCAAGCAAAAGTATATCCTAGCAAATCAAATTCTATACGGTCACATCTCATCCCAGGAGTTGCGTACCCTCCTATTATATTAGCTACCCTTAAGGAAGTAATAAGGTATGATAGTTCCAAACATAATTTATCTACCAAACACCGAGAGATAAATGAATACGATGCACCAGTATCAAACAATACTTAAACTAGTATGTTATGAATCAAAAGTGTACCTTCCATCACCACTACAACAAAAGAGGCATATTACAACGGTGGAACACAGTTGTAAAAGATATATTATAACGGTGGAACCACAGTCGTATTTTAAGAAGTTGTAAAAGACTATCAATTTTTTACAACTGTGTTCTTTAGTTGCATATAACCGTTGTGATATTGTATATTACAACTGTTTCTTACCCTTGCAAATAACCATTTTACAACTGTTGGTAACTCTTGTAGATATGTAACATTTCGTGCTGTAGCAGGTATGACAACTGCTGGATAACTGTTGTAGTTATCTACTACAACTGTTATTCATAGTTGCAATTAATCTTTTTACAACAGTTGATAGCATTTATAGATTGTAACAACAATTGGCAGTTGTGGTAAATGGAATGCAAAATAAAAAAATTAATTTCTAAACACATTTTGCAAGTACAACAAGAAAACGATAAACAACATGAAAAAATTGATATAAATTCGAAGGCATCACAATCCATTCATAAAGAAGACATCACAACTTTATATTCAAAATACAAATTAAAGGTCATACACCATCACATTAATATATATCCATGCTTTATTGTTAATATGATTTCCAGTTTGGTAGTTGGATCATATTTAACTAGAATACAATCTTATCACATCATGTTATACCTCTATTGCTTCAGCTAACTGGACGTGCTAGCACATACTCATGAAATTCTATCCTCCGTCAGCATCATGTGTTCATACCACTTCGACGTTATGCTGCTCCAAACTAAACAACAAACTGATGATGCTCATATCCATACCCATAACAATCGTGCCTTATTCTTGATGCCTGAAAACCATCCTGCACTGGTCCTGATTCTGCAGCAATATCCACACCCTGAGAAGTTTAATGCTGATGCTCAGCCAGTTTATGAAGTAAATAATTTAGTTAGAATGTCTTGCAAGTTACTAATAAAGCTCTTGTACCAGTTACCCATGCAAGTTATGAAAAAAAAATTTCATTATGAGTATCAGAGCCTGTCATTTAAATTATTACTGTAAAACTACATTACTGCAATGCTTATACTGATGTATATAGCTGCATATGATGTCATTTAAATTCATTATGATGTATATAGCTGCATTATATAGCTGATGTCATTTAAATTCATTATGATGTATATAGCTGCATTATATAGTTGATGTCATTTAAATTCATTATGATGTATATAGCTGCATTACTGATGTCATTTAAATTACTGCAATGCTTAAACCGAAAAAATAAAATCATCAAGCTCGAAAAATAAATAAAGAAGAACCTATGTTCAATGGAAGAAGAAGTTTTCGCCACTGGATTCCATTACAATTGTTAAGAAATGTTTCTTGTAGCTCAGTTTTACCAATTTGGCTAATCCAAACGCTGTAAAATGATAAACCTTCATTTATCTTCTCTAAAGGAAACCAAACTTGCTGCAAAAGGAACAAAGTAGATGAGAATGAATTTTTAGATTGAATATCTTTCTGTAACAACAAACTGTTGTATCACCACATCAAATTGATAATGTACATAAATCCATTGAGTCTATGTACCGAAATCCATTGAGTCTATGTACCGAAATCCTTGCTTGAAACCTGCCTGATGTAATATTGACATGGAAAAAGCTTTGATAGGATTGGTTGCTGGTGATGTCCCTTCATTTGATGCTATGGGTGACTTTCATGCAAAAAATGACAATTCTGAATCAAGGTTTATACGAAAATCATGCACTCAACTAACATGCCTGGTAGTAAATCTCCACTGCAATTTTCCTTGAATAATGCATTAGGTTGGTGTTTCATCTTCAGTGAAATGGTGATCGCAAGCTATGTTGACCATTTTGATTTCTACTTCAGTGGTAACATAGAGCAATAGTTCTGCTACATAAACAGAACAATCACAACTAGTCATGTCTTATATACAAAAGCTTTGCAATTGTGGATATAGCTCAAACTTCTCTGCCAAATTATGTGATATCCATGATGACTATCTCACCTGCAAAAGGAAAAAAGAATTATAATCAAAAAGACAATAATTAATACTTAAAAGCATTTATGATTGTAATTTTTATAATATAATTTAATTTTCATAAAACAAAGGTAACTTAGTTAAATTTTATAAACTTGATTATTTTTATACTTATTTTTATAAACATATATAGGAGCATACATGTTGTAATTGAAGTCTGATCATGATCAGCAGCTACATATGCTCCCAGTCTAGTTCATTTCCATGTCTCTTGGTATGCGTACATGCACTAACAGACAAATATAATGGATCTGTAATTTAAGGAGTAAACAGACACAAATATAATGGATCTGTAACTTAAGGAGTAATTGAGTGGATAATAACTATTGTATATGGTCCGCAACCACAGTTAAAACTATTGTATATGACATGAATAGATAGTTGACGTAGTGGTAAAAATACCAGCAAGAGCATCTTAGGTTCTACAAATGCAAATAAAATATTTTTAGAGAGACCCAGTCATTCATCAAATCATCTTTTATTTATACATTCTAGTTGGGTGTTTGAGTAGAATCTAATCACAGTGATACAAGTGCTGAAAACTAATCTGTGGGGATTTTTAAGAAAAATTAGTTAGTGACTTTAGTATCCTACAAATTTTATTCAAATAACAATGCGAAAAAAAATTGTTATAAAGACAAAATTTTGATTCATGCTAATTTATCTTTAGACTAGTTATAATTTCAGAATTGACAATGATCAGTTATAAGTTATAACTAAGCGATTCAACATAACAGTGAGGTAACTGTGAGCAAAGAATAAAGACATGTATTTACTTTCTTATTTGGTTGAGAAAAAGATAAATGTGCATGCCCATTTCCAGGAAAATTAAAAAATAACATAAACATGGAATTATTAATTAATTAACCAGATAAAATATGAAAATGAACATAAACAAATATACATGAATATGATCAAATTATTTTACTCAGACAAATTAGAATGGTTTAATTAGTCTTCAACATCCTATTTTTCATGCGCATCGTCTCTTCTCTAGTCAAATGAATCAGTTAAAATAGTGATTTGTCTGTTTAACTAATAAACACCTATAATTACTAAGATACAGTAAAATAAGAATATACACGAAGAACTAAAAAATTATATAATTAAGATAATATTCTAACCTTGCATCAAAAGAATGTGACAACTTGAAGTAACCAGCATGATGTTTTAAGAAGCCACTTTAGATTTCTGTAAAGTGAAAAACTGAACTTTTTTGTAAGCAGTATAAAGCAAGGAGCGCGGAGTTTGATTATTAAGCTTGGAGCATAGTCATGTACATCCATAGCTATGTTCAAGCAAATGCGAGCTTATTTGGCACACAAATAAACTTATTTTATTCTGGACATTGTTGGTTCTCTGGTTTTAATGTTCAAATATCGAAACTGGATTCAAAATCCAACATGCTTTATTGTAACCATTAGGATCACATCTAGCATCCGTACTTTCATTCATCCTTTCTGCTGAACAACTTTTATTCCTCTGAAATTTAAATACATAGCGTACCTATCATCTTAACTAATACATACATATTTAAGATTTCTACCATCAATCAATACACAAATATATATCGGAAGTAAAAAATCAAGCTATAGTAATTTTTCTTACCGTAGTTAGATTTGCAGTGCAAAGCATAAGACGTCCACGAACGTGACGGACCTCATGTTTCCAGCACAAATATATCAAACATTTGACAGAATGTGACATCGACCAAAGCTTCAACCCTTTCTAATTCAGGAATTTCGTCAAACACTTCTTTCAGTACCAACCTAATCGCATCAGAAGCGATGCCCTTACCTCAATACTCTTTGGCGAGCACGTACCCGAGTTCGCCCCTGTATATGTCAACCGTTCTAGAAATGGAGATGTCGTCGATTGGCATGGATTCATAGCAGATGGCTTCAGAGTAGGGATAGGGTAGAACTATGTTGGTTATAAAGGTAAGGATGTCAGATTTGGAGGTGTCGAGGTTGAATCTGCAGAAGTTGGTCACGGTTGGGTCAGATGCCCAGGTCATGTAGTCGTCGACGCCAAAGGTGGTGAATTTTCGAAGCGTGATGGTTCTCTTTTCCATTTCTTTAGATTTGGGGTTTCGAAGTTATTTTAGGGATGGGTTTACAGGGAGGAGGTGGAATTACTTTGTCATGGGGTTAGAGGGAAATAATTTCAATCGGAGGGAAATAAAAATTGAAAGTGGAGCCAAAATTTTCCATTGGAGCCAATTTTTCTTATTTGAGTTGTATATGTCAAAATAGATAGTTACAAACAAAAACATCTAGAAGCAAATTGAACTAATAGCGTGCAACGTAATGTTAATTTGTCAAATTTAAATTTAATAAATATTTTTAAATTTATTTTTTTAAATTTTTAAATTTTAGTAATACTAAATATATTTATCAATTATAATTACCAATATTAAATACTACATAATAAATATAACTTCTTAATTATTAAATATTACTCAATGATCATTAATTATTATAAATTAAATAGTAAATTAATTATTAAGTAGTAAAGATTACTAAATAGTAAATGACTTATTATTATTAATTATTAAATACTGAATTTTTAATTATTAAATATTAAACTATAATAAAATGTTAAATATTATTTATTAAAATAATAAACTAATTAAATATTAAAAATTAATTATAAATATTATAAATATTGATTATATTTATTAATTATTAAATGTAATTAAAATTATCAATTGTAATTTACTAGCAATGATAATTAACTATAATAAATTATTAAATACAAAATTAATATATTTATTAGTTATTAAATGTAATTAATAAATATTAACTATAATTTACTAATTATTAAAAATTAATTATACTAATTAAGTTATCATATTTGAAAACAAATTATTGATTATAGATTATTAGTTACTATTTCGTAATAGTAATGATCATTTATAAATTATTAATGATTAACTAAATATTAAAAATAGATTAAGTAATAGGCGTTATTACAACTGGCAAAATAAAATAGTTATTGAAAATAGACATCTATTACAATTGACCAAAAAGAAAGGTTGTAATAAGCATCTATTACAACTAGCAAAGTAAAAGAGTTGTTGAAAATAAGGTTATCACAACTTGCAAAATAAAAGAGTTGTTAAAAACCTCTATTACAACTTGCATTTTGTGACGGTTGTAAAATTGCAGTTGTAATAGGGTCATTTTGTTGTAGTGCACAGACTTTCCTTTCTCAGCAGCAGTCAGTCTCGATGCAGACGGCTCCAAAAAAACACTTTCCTTTACGAGCCTTGGTTGATTCTGGACATTTGTTCTTGTAATGCTCCACTTGATCGCTGTTAAAGCACTTCACATTCTGCCTTCGCACAACCGTCATGCCATCACCAGATCAACACTCACTAGCATAGTGCCCCTTCTTATCACACTTATAACAGATAATATCAGCTTTCCCTTTCTTAGTAGCTCCACCCTTCTAAGCTCCCTTCTTCTTAAAGAATTTACTCTTCTTACCCTAGAAACTTTGAGTCTCTACTGATTTCTCCTTCCCGAAGGTTGAAAGCATTTCCTCTTTCCTGATAGCAATTTCCACCACTACATTCGATGGATCCTTGAGATGTGGCATAGTTTCCCTAGCGATCTCCAGCCTCTACCTCCAAATAAACTTCTCATTCCTCTTGATAACGATATCAATAGTGGCATATCCATATCTGGACAGTACATCAAACTTAGCAGAGTATTCCAACACTGATATTTCCCCTTGCTTCAATTCCATGAACTTCCTGAGCAGAGCTGACTTGGCTACTTCAGATAGAAATCTTTCCTCAAATCTCCTTCAGAATTCCGCCCAAGCCAATTCCTCCTCTGGTACCCTTACGGTCAGTGCATTCCACCAGAATAACGCAGCACCTTACAACTATCTCGAAGCCAACCTCCTTTTCTGCTCATCATCCAAGCCAAAATCAGCAAAAATCCTTTTGCAATGCAACATCTAATTCTCTACTTCAATAGAATCTTCAGTCCTGAGAAAAGATTTCCCACCAAGACTTGTATAATCTCGGTTCAGCTTAGCATTGTTATTGCCAACTGGTGGGATTAACTCCTCCAGCATTAGCAACATTACCCCCAGCTACCCCAGCTTGCATTATATTAACGAAGAACTGATACATAGTCCACATATCTTCTGGTAGGGTTCTAGCACTTACATTATCATTTGCGTTTTGATTAGCATTTTCCTGTTGACTCGGATTCCTTCTAGTATTAGGTCGAACATTTCTATTAGTTGTAGTGCTTCCTAGACCTAAATTCACTCTTTTGTTTCCTGCTTCCATATCATGTTTTCTCATAATCTGCATAAGAACCTTAATAAGATACAGAAGAACGGTCTAAGAGAGGGGGGAGAATACATACTTATATATTGCAAATACAAGTACGTTATTATAACATTATCCAATACTCCAACCATCTTCTCTGATTCATTAGGATTTTGTTTTCAAAATCCTTTAACTTTTTATGTTTTATATAAACCTATGCTCTGATACCAACTTGTAACGTCCCCCATTTTGATGTCCGAAACTAAGTGCTACAGATGCTGTAGTCATTCATAGTATTAATTTTTGGTGAAAATGTGCCAGTCATCTCAATAATCAGAAGCACATGAATATGAAAATTTTCAAATACAATTTAATATCAAACTTTCATATTTCATTTCATAAATGACTTCTCATATTCATTACATAACCCCTTTCCTAATCCCACATTTAGAGAAAATATGATTATTATAAAATACTCCAAGAGCGACATATGAAGATGCCCCCTTGGTTGATCAGAGTCTAACACTTGACAATTATATAATTTGCCATTACATCCATATAAACAAAATCAAACAACACAACAGATTAGATAAGAACTTCTAAATAGCTAAATTGCCTCCTGTAGGTCTCTGGAAGTTTATTCGTCTAACTGGATACTGAAATCCCTTCCTCCCGACCTACTCAAATGAGTACCCGAGAGTTTAAGGGGAAAACAAAAAATTTGGGTCAAACAAAAAGTCTGGTGTGAATAATATCCTACCATCTTGAACCAAAAATATATATCTAGTGAAACAACGCCGGTGAGTGCTACGGTTTTCCCTTCACTAGTATCTTAATCAAAACACATTAACCATATATCATGCTCCTGCAACCACAATGGTTAGAACATAGAAAATAAGCATTATTAGTCATGCAACACACTTTGGACTACCCATCCCAACTTCATTAGACTATCCATCTTGATTCTCATCTGACTATCTATCTTAATCACAAATGACTCTCCGACATATATTTATGTAGACTACCCATCTCATATGTAATGTTTATGGATTATCTATCCTCTCCAATATGAACTACCCATCACATATGGTTTTATTCATTTAAAATGATGTGTATTATCCATCACACATACCATGGTTTTCCTAGGATGGCTGTGAACCCTTCATTAACCATATAGAGATTATCCATCTTCGGCATGAGGTGGACTATTCATCTCACATCTATAGTTTTCCTAGGATGACTATGAACACATCACTTATCAATTTAATTCATTTTTAACCCACATGTCCAACCTATGTCTATTGGTGTCCCCAATTAGGTTGTATATCTTTTAAACTAGTGACATCTCAAACTAATATTATTGGTATCCGCAATGATCTATGTCAAACTCATTACAAATATACATTGGTATCCCTAATGATTAGTGCCGAGTTTATTCTATCTTGGTAACCCCAATAAATAATGTCAACACAATATGCTTATAGCACCGTTGGTATCCCCAATGATCAAAGTAGAAATCATACAACATATGGCTCGCCTCTATTAATTAGGATAGTAGAAAATATTTTCAACGTTAATAACAGTGTCGACCTCTATCCAAGGTCGAAAAAAACCTTAAATCATATTAAATTATAAAACTCTACATCGAAAACAAGGTTGGCGACATACATATGATTTATGCTATCCACCTTTTAAAACAAAACTTTGGATTTTAATAAATTATATGGCTAACTGCCAAAATCATAGGGTTGTCAACTCTCTTGAACATTGGCTATATCGCCTTTTTAAAACATTGTTTTAATTTACATAAACCGTAGCCTCCCCGGTGTTAAAAGGAAGAAATAAGGCATCGATGTGGTGAGATATTGTTGCCAACACAATGCAAGATAAAACCTTGTCGACATAATAAATAGCGGCATCAAATCCAGCGGCATCATTATAAAACATTATACTTAGCATACTTTGGCTACTATGCCATCAAATATATAAGGTCAAAGTTTTAACAGGCGGCATTGACGCCTTAATATAGTTGGCACCGAAAGTAATCAAATGAGTGGTATGTAATATCAATGATGGTGACATAAGTGAGGTAGCCTTAATGATTGCGGCATTGAAGTTTTAAACACTTAAATGAATCACGAGAATGCGATGTCATTGTAATAGGTTATCGAACTAGAATCAATATTTATGTCTTTGGTATGCATGCGAGGAGTGGGGCCAGGGCTGGTGCACATTTTTTTGGGAGCCTTGGTACTCAGGGAGTGATGTAATCTGATATGCCATGTTAAAGTGGTCATTGACTTTATGTTGGTAGGGGGTCCATGTGTGGCCCTCGGTACATTTTTCTAGAGGTGTGCTTGATAGGCGGTACCCCAGTAGCCTTGTTATTGATGGAAATCCAATCTCCAATACGTGCCTTTACGGATTTAGTTATACCTAACTATGTTGAAATGTGAGATGCAAATATTTCAGCTATTTTATATATTTATTTTCAACCCTAGACATTATTATAATATCACAAGACTTTATATAAAATGGTTTGGTTATCGTAAGGTGATAAACCCGTTCATGTTTATGTGCGGCGTGGTCTTACGAGATATCTTTATTTCTGAAAGATTTTTATAAGTAATCCATTTGATTATGTTTTTCATGCTAGTTTTTCCAGACTAATTCAGATATTTTTCTTATAATGCTCGAGTCAGCCCGAGCATATTATTCAGATCTAGCTGGACACTATCAAGCTTCAGGAGACGAGCTGCATCCTCTATGACATATTCTCGTATTTTCTTTTACCTTCTGCTGTTTTGTTCTTGTTGCATTTATCAACAATTTTAAGGACAGATTGTTATAACAGTCCAGAGTTGATGATATATTAGTTTTGCTTTGATTTTATGTATGTATATTAAAGTTCAGTTCTCTTTTATAAAGAGCATTGTTATATTATATAGTACTTATCACATTGTGATATTCTCTTTTATCCTTTTCTTTTCTTTCACCCCAATAATCTGTTTTTTCGGCATTTGGATATTCGGTATGCGAATACCGTGGATGTATTAGTGTCGATTTCTATGGATCGAAAATGTGGGTTGTTATGAAACCATTGTCTCATTAGAGATAACACAACCTGTAACGTGATCCCAAAGCAGGGACGAAGAGAGACTGAGATGTCTTTCTAGAGTAGGTCATATACTTTCTATAGCATTGAGAGTTGCGGCGGGACCTACATGAGTAATTATCATTGGGAGTGACTCAGAGTCAATGAAACGAGTTGGCTCCAAGGTAAGTCTCTGCATAGCTAATGGCAATTCATCACATGGGTCTCGGTTTTTGATATCCAAATAGTGTCAGCCTAGGGTATAATTCGTATACTACTCATATGAGGGTTCAATGTGGGAATGCTTGGACGTAGCATTATTGTACCATTGTATTTACTTTACTTTGTGAATTTGATAGAGATTGGGAGAACTATGATTCCATTGACCGTGTAGTGTAATATTAACCATACACTCGTCTACCATTAGGGCTGTCAATGGATACCCGAAAAATCCGAAATCCGTCCGCATCCGAAAAACAGATAAATATCCGATATCCGGAAAAGCGGATGCGGATGCGGATATGAAGACATCCGCATTCGAAAATTATCCGTCCGGTATTTTTCAAGATTATAGTTTTAGTTATGTGTATTTTAGTAAAGTGAAAGATAATTATTTATGGTTTTATTAAGTTAGAAGTTTATGTTATACGCACTAAATGCATATTAACTGCTCAAAAATATTTATTATCATTATATTTGTTTATTTTTAACACTTAGGTAATCAGTGGGATTGAAAAAAGTTTATGTTAAACTAAAATTTCCCATTTATATTTCTTTATTTATCTATCGTTAGCAGATATGATAATTATCCGATATCCGTCCGTATCCGTGGATGCGGATATCCGATATCCGAAAATGATTTCGGATGCAGATGCGAATATGGCACTATCCGTATCCGAAAGTATCCGTTGACAGGCCTATCTATCATGTTGCCGATACCCTATATTGTTAGGACTTGTGTTGTTTTAACTTGTGATATTTTCGTATAGACCCATTGCTAAACAAATATAAAAAATTATTAATTTGAATATTCTTTCGTTTTCATATTTTATAGTATTTTCTATAGTATTATATTACTAATACTAAGAAATTACACTTGGAATGAAGATAAAAATTGTCTTTATTGTTATTTCAATAATTTTATACACACACGTACACACAACATTATAATGCTAGTTCCCTTCACTAAACTTCTGTCCGATCCTAGTATTCTCTCTTTTATTTCCTATACGGAACACCTATGAGTAGTCTTAGTAATAGGTTTATTTTAGGATGAATTAGCCGAAGAGTTGGACTTTTAGAATATACGAAGACATTGCTTATTTACCTATGTTTATCCCTTGTACGACTACGTGTATTAGATATTCTATTTGTGTTTGAGACCATGTCCTGTACTTAATGAACCTTTTAGATACTCCGTGTAAATGAAGTCAATGCAAACTGATTTATTTATATTATGATGATTTTATTAGTTTGATATACATATTCTTACACACACATAAGTGCGTGTATAGCCTCCATGTAGGCCTGTCAATGGTACGGGTTTCGATCCGAGCCCGGTCCGAACCCGCTCTATTTATGCGGGTACGATTTTGTCTTTTACTGCCCAAACCCGACTCAAGCTCGATCCGGGTCGGGTATGGTTTTATCAAAACCCGGCCCGGTTAGAGTCCGATCCGACTATTAGTTTTTCGTCGTATCAAAACATGAGTATGTATGTTATTTATTTACCATTTTGTTTGTTTACATGTAAATGTTTTTTCATACTTTTGTTATGAGATTGACTACATCACTGTCCAATTTATATGTTAACATTGTTTGTATACAAATTTTATGAAAGTTGCAGTTTAAAAATATGGTTTTAACATAAATATTCTGAGCTAGGTATACGGTTATTACCCAGCGGACTTAAAAAGCCCGATGGGTCGGGCTCGGATATTGGGTTGAAATACCCTACGGGTTCGGACCGGGCTCGGGTTTTAATTATTGTAATTGGACTCGGGTCCGGCTTTTATAATACCCGGACCGAACCCTACCCATTGACAGGCCTACCTCCATGCTAGCAAACCAAATATATCAACCGACCACCCACTTGATACGGTTAACGTGAAATGAAATATTCTATTACAAATAGAATTTGTTAAGATTCATCTATCATATATTAAATCGCTCTCCTGTCGCGACCAATTGGAAATGGACACCCCACCATAATTGGTTTAACACAACTTTCTTTTTGACAATAAACTCCCTTTAATGTAAGATCTCATACCTTCCCATTTTCCAGATAAACTCATGAACAATACAAGGTTTCATAATCTTCCATTCCACAATAAAACTAGCAATGTAATCTTACAACTTTAGAAGGATGAAAACTAGCAAATTGGTTCATGTCTCCCCTTTGCTTATGCTCTTTCCTCCCATGCTTGTGCCCCCATGTTCCCAGTTGATCAATCATCCATTTTACATATTAACAACTATTCTTTGAAGCAAAATTTGATGCAAATTTCAACAGTGACACTATTATTGACACACGTCCTCTGTACAAACACTTACCCTACAACTGCAACCTTTCATTTTTCAGTACACAACAAACCATATATCAAAAGGACAACCACCATAAAACAGCACATACAAACAGGAACATCCAAATCTGATGAAGTGAACTCTTAACCTCCCTCTCATGCACTCTCGGATTCCCACTACTGTAATATCCAATCATCCCCACTTGGTTTGTTCTAAAGAAATTCACATCCTCTTCTTCCCTACCACTCCTCCTCAGCAATGGCAAAATTGCAGTTGCTAGACTCATGAAAACACCTCCTGCTATCGTGTTCATTGAAGAGTACTGCATCGAACTACTACTCAAATGTCGCTGACCAAGTGTACAATTTCTCATAAATCTAGGCCTGTTAGGAATATTAGTGACAGCACCAGTATTATCGTTATCGTTAGCGTTACCGTTACCGTTATGGTTGTCGTTATTGCTATCACGACCATAGAGAGGGACTAGTTGATTTTGAGATATTGAAGATTTGCAAATAGGACAAGTGCTATCGATGGCAAGCCATTTGTAAATGCATGGCCAGCAGTAGAGGTGCCCACATAGAGTAACTACGGGTTCAACTGCAAAACCTAGGCAAACACTGCAGTCGAACGAGGAAGAAGATGACGATTTTGGGTCAAGTGCATGGTTGTTATTTGAGCAAGGCATTCTTGAGTTTTTTTCACTGGTGACCTTACTTGGCATTCTTCTTTCTGCTTCCATTTCTGTGTTAAAATAATGAACAATTGAGTATCCATTGCTGATTGCATAAGTAAGCTAGATATCCACATAAAAGCAGGCCTTATAAGATAATATAAATTAATGCTGTAATGACATCTACCAGAAAAAATAATTATTTTTTTATGTTTTAAATAGTCAGGAGTAGAAATGAAGCAAGGATGAATTAACCAAAAGAAACTTCTACATAACACCCTCTTTAAGTTTTAAATTACACAGACGACCATTCTCAAAAATCTAAGCAGTTTTGCTACATGTGTGTGTCATAGAAGTCTGCGATTGAGTGCGGGCTTGCTTTGAGAGAAAAATGAAAAAAAAAAAATTGTCCAAATTAATTTTGAGGGTGTAATTTAGAACATGTTTTTTAGTAGAGTTTTTCATGTATCAAACTTGAAAAACACCCAACTAAATTAACTATAAGCTTAAGCAAAACTCTTCAAGATTTAGAATATTGTAATAGCTATATGATTATTTGTCAACGGTTGCTATGTATTAATTTATCATGGTGTACTAATTCAAAAATGGGTCATTTAATCAAATTGGTAGTCAGGTTAAATTCAAGAATTAGTTTTAGTGATATGGATTGATTCAGTAAGCAGTTATTGTTTTGTTAAATTCAAACAATGTTATTTAGCTTATTAATTCAAGATTTGGGTCAGAGCCAAGTTTTATCATATATCCCTAGTGAAAGAAAGAAGCCAAGAATCGTCCACACGCAAAAACAATATCAACTGTGCCTTCCTTGTACCCCTTAATAGAAGACATAGAAAGGAACAAAATATAGGTGGGGATGCAAGAAAAGGGTGAAAGAAAGAGAAACTTCACCAGCAGTAAACATTTATGAAGGCAATTTTCTTAGAATTGCAATTGTCCTTATTATGTGAGATTCAACAAAAAGATATGGATGTTATTTCCTTAAACAGAAGGAATGAAAAACTATTTAATTCCGACCTATGCCTTGTGATTTACTCAAAAATTCACTGTTATACTGATAAGATAAATAATGTATATTCATTGGAGTTAAAAATAAGAGTGGGCCTTAATATGCATGTCAAACTCAGGGATAATTGTCTACATGCAAGTATATCCCCCACAAAATGACCATTATGTTATATATAAAAAGGTCATAATCTCTATGTAAACTGGTAGTTATTTAGGGGTTAAGCCAGTAAAAGGTTAGTTGTAAAAGAACAGATAATGGAAAAAACAAGTTCAACAGTGTTAATTTCATTCTAGGAAGTTGAAAAGGATGTACAACAGTGACATGAAAACATAATAAAGATATTTGGTAGGATATCTTTATTATCAAGAATGATACTGTTGAGGAGGATTGCATCAAATTGATGAAGTAGATAAGATGACCTGTCAAACATCTTAATCAAATTCATTTGTGTACTTCTACTAGCTTTGTTTTGAAACAACTTATCTCAATTATTGACTAAGAAATGTGTGGTTGAATTACATAAGTAATGTTGGAAGAAAATTCTCCTTAAATTGATGATATGTCATCAAAACAGAAAATTCATAGCAATTTCGTATACTGTTAAAATATTTACTAAAATAATAGTAATAATAATACATCCCTTTCTTAGCCATAAATAATTGTAGATATTACACTCAAAGGATTGCTTATCTGACCAATTAAAATGTCAATATGAGACTTAATCTCATCAGTGAATGTAAATCACTTTGCATTTTACAGAGTATGCACTGTAGGGTCAATCTAAATATTTCTTAGAAGTTTATTTAGGTATTAAAAAAAATACTAATTGTGGATATTACATTCAGTGACATTGAAAATCTTTTTCAATTCACAAGCAATTATATACACATAATATGGAAATATCACAAAGTATGTGGGAATAAAATTTATCATTTCTGATCTGCAGAGGTCTCTAACATCAGCTCTTAATTTATAATTTCAAATCTTTTAATTTTTCAGAAGAAATAAAGTGTAACTATTTCATCAAACAGAAAGCTAACAAACTAAGAAAGAAGGAAGGAAGGAACGAAAAAGAAAAGCTTAGCCATTCTTTTCTTGCAATTAGTTCAAAAGTGAGTATTATTTATTCATGGTTAGTAGTACAACACAATTTAAATATATGATATCAAAGGCTGCTTTAGAGGGACAGAAAACTTAATTGAAGTCACCTGTAACAAAAGTGGCTTATAAGAAATGTTGCTTAAGAGCCTAAATTTGGTATTACGTCTAATTTTGGATTAGCAATCATTAACGGTGGACCTTTTGAGTTAATTATCATTTCATTTATCAACATCCCAAATCGACACTCAATAACAGAACTTTTTGCAACATAAACAAAACACGTTCCAAATTCCAATTTCCAAATATAAAAAGCAAAAGCAAAGGAGAAGAAGAACAAAAGTGAACAAGATAACGCTCAGCAAAATTGTTGTTTCTTGATAGTAACACATGCATGATCTATTAATTTTGTAAACGGACAAGAAACCTTTTTTACTTTTCAAACTCTCTTTCCTTACATGTTCTAATAATTTTAAGCTTTGCCGCTGGTTAAGACCACCAATTTCATTTTATTAGTTCCAACAAATCTGAGCCTCCATTTTAATGATTATCCATGATCCACCTAATCAAGACACAATAATCAAATAATATCTTTCTGTAAGCATGATTAAATCCTGTTTATCGAATTAATAGTTTTTTTAGGAATCCTTGTAAAGATACAATTAGTACAAAAAATGGTGTAAGACAACAGAATATCACTGATCGAGAAGAAAGAAGGAAAATTGCACATCAAGGGAAAACCCTACATCAAATTCAATTGCATGCTGGAAAGAATATCCAAGGTTTGACAAAGAAAGAGTGCGAAGAATAGAGGGGCGAAACTTACTAATTTCTTATTGCAGATGCTCTGTTTCTATTGCTTTGGGTCGATGTTGTAAGAAAATGGCAGGAAATGGCTACAGGAGAGTAATGAAGAGTGTGCGTTTATCTTCTTATTCGTCTGCTTTTATAACTGGGTCAGAGGGATTTTTATAAGCAAGTCGATTTCTTTGTAATATTTATTATCAGGAGACTTGGTATTTCAAAGTTGTTCTTATTTGCCAACACATGATGTGTTTATTTTATTTTATTTACTTTTAAGTAGAAGTTTGTGTGGCCAGTCACCTATCTTCCTAAAACCCAAATTTTATCTTGGGGCTTTGCACGAAAGGTCCCTATTTTTGATTGTGTTACAAGAAAAGTCCCTGTAGAAATAAGTATGTAAATTAAGTCCCTATTTTTTTTAAATAAGAAAATGAAAGTTAGCTTGCGCTTTTTAAAATTTTAAAATTTTCAAAATCAAAAAGCGCAAACTAGATTGCGCTTTCCTGATAGAAAGCGCAAGTTACCTTCCGTTTTTCAAAAATTTTAAATTTTTTAAAATTTTCAAAAAAATTTCAAAATTAGAAAGCGCAAACTAGCTTGCGCTTTTCAAAAATTTCAAAAATTTTAAAATTTTCAGAAAAATTTCAAAATTAGAAAGCGCAAACTAACTTGCGCTTTTCTGATAGAAAGTGCAAGTTAACTTGCGCTTTTCGAAAATTTCGAAAAATATTTCAAAATTAGAAAAGTGCAAGTTATCTTGCATTTTCTGTCAAAAAAGTGCAAGACACTTTGCGTTTCTTTATTTTTGAAAAATAGGGACCAAATTTACATATTCATTTCTACATGGACATTTTGTATAACAACATCAAAAACAAGGACCTGTGACTCTTTTCTTGTTTTATTTTCTCTTGCAAATATATTCTTAACTTACGTCTTAAGCAATATCATTATTGGCAATGTCGAAGTTCATCCCTAAACCATAATAAACGGGAATGCCCTAAAGGAAGCAGTTCGTACTTTAACAAATTTAACAAAAAGTTTAATTTGTGTATTATTAGATCTGAAAAGTGCATTCCTTTCATGAATAACTTTTGTAATTCTTGATAAGAGTTTCTGAGATTTCTTCCTTAATTGGATAACGAACATTTCGAGCTCAATCAGCATCTTACAAACAAATGCTACCTTTCTTGATAAGAGATACGTAGGTTGCTTTTCTAGGCTCTTAATGTATCCTTTCGGATGTCGAACTAGGTTGTCCTTTTTGAGGGACTTCACTAAAAGAGATTTATCGACATTAACTGTAACGACTCACATTTTTTCCAATATTTAAGATATTGAATTAAATAAGATTTTATAATTTAATGTTGGAAGAAAATAAAATTTATAATGTAGGAATGAGAAAACTAACTAGAATAAAGTTTAATAATGTAAATTAATGTAATAGATGACTATTTGAATGTAATCTCAAGTAATTGTAAGATATAATTGGTTATAAATTTAAAATAAGAAAATAAATTTAAATGTTATATTAATTGGTGAAATAATATGTAATGAATTGAAATTGGATAAAATTTGTGTTGTGTTAGTAGTTATAACATTTGTGTGTAGATAAGAAACTTATAAATGTGATTAAATTAAGAAAAGGTAACAAGTGTTATTTGTTACCAATTTATTTAATATGTTGAATTAAGTTGGAAATCAATTGCAATTAAATGTAATTAACTAGTACTATAATATGAGTTAAGACGATAAGTGTTTAATGTGAAGGTAATAAAATGTACAGAAATGTCAATTATATTCTTAAGGCAATAATTTATTTAATAAAAAGAGTGAAACTAAGATAAATGAATTTATTGGGACTTTAAATTATAATTAATGTGAAAATCGATAAAAATTCAATATAATTGAAATATTGCAACTAATATAGCAAAAGATGATAATTGTAGAATATTAATGCAATAAGATGTAAGCAAATGTTAACTATGTCCATAGAGTAATGTTTGATTGAATAAAAAGACTGAAATCTAATTAAATCAATTTATTGGAATTAGAATATAATTAATTAAAATTAAATATAATTAAATATTGTGGTTAATGTAAGAAAAGGCGTCAATTGTAGAAAATGAGGGTAACAAGATAGAAACCTATGTTAATAATTTCATAAGGTATTTGTTGATTTAATAGTAGGAGTGTAAATCAAAATAAAAGAATAAAAATGAATAGGTTTAGTAAAGGAGTAAACATATGTTTATTTATTTGAAATGTTTGGCAGCTGAAAGATTGATCGTAGAGACGAGAAACTATTATTTAGTAAGAAATGTATAATTACTGCTTTTATCCAATAGTGTATAAATATGTTTAAATTACTATTAGGCAGGAAATAATTATTCTACTTCTCATTACATTCATTTAATCCATTTTGAAACTTAATCAACTGAAATTAATATAATTGAAAATTTTCAATTAATAGGAAGGAGAATACTAGATTGTAAATTAATAGGTGTAATTAAAAGTAACTTATGTTTTGTGAAAATATAAGAAAAGTTTGATTTAATACAAAGAACATTTACATCAAATAAAATGAATGTTTCATTTGTGAATGTAGGTTTAATTTCATTAAAATAAAGAATAGAATGATTGATTTTAAAGAAAGAAATATATGTTTATTTGAACCGTGTTTTAGCTTACAGATTGATTATAAGAATAGGAAAATAATCTATTTCAGTAATTTATTTACTACACTTGTGTATAAACAACAAATTTATAAACGTGTTTAAATAAATAACTGTTCTATTTTTCATCCATTTTAGTTGTCTGTTTTGAAATGTAACTTTGTAAGTAATTGCAATTAATATAATTCAAATATTTCAATTAAAAAGAAAAAAATCGTTGATTGCAATTAATAGATTTAATAAAAGAAACGCACGTTTTGCGTTAAACAAAAATAGTGTTTTAATGGAAATAAAAGATCATTTTGGGAAAATCAAATTGAACGTTTTCATTTTTAAGGTAATTGTAAAAATTTTATTATGAGTAGATAGAAACCTAAATGTGTGCAAATTTGAATATTATTTGAGTTAATGAAGTAAATTTGGTTACGTTTCAAAAAAAAATTGAATTTCAAAAAGTTATGCGATGTACATGGTCCCTTCATTTTTTTTATTATTAATTGTTGCATGAACATTTTAAAATAGTTACCTTATTATTAATACTTGATCCGTTCATTTCTCCTTCTATTTAATAACCGAGCCTAGACTTTAAGGTTGTATTTAATTCTTGCCATCTCATTTTTACGCATACAAAATTTTACTTTCCTTTGGTTTGCAAACTTTTCTATTCCTACGTACAATTCCTTATGCATTATTAATGACTGGAGCTTTCAAAATAAAACGTGACATTTATTTTTGTCCCTCCACCTTCATTTTCTAATTATAAACACTACAAGGAAAAAGGCATTTTCCGACGGCTGAAAACCGTCGACGGCCGTCGGAAGCCGTCGGAAAAAGCCATCGGAAAATAAGGCGTCGGGGCGCATTGTTTCCGACGGCTTTCGACACAGAGCGCCGAACATTTTTTCGACAGCCTCCGACGGCTTCTGATGAATTCCGACACTTGTCGGAAGCCGTTGAAAAAATGACCTATAGGCTGTCGGAAGCCGTAGGAAAATTATTACCTGAAAGCCGTCGGAAGCCGTCGGAAATCTGCGGTATTTTTTTTTATTCCTGCTGCAATATAGTCTTCCATCCACATTTCCCATCCAAACACTATTACACCAATACTGCAGAATCCAGTATACAATATTACAACCAAATATCAAAAGCCAAACTACACAAAATTCATCAAACACACAAATACATCAAATTACATCAAAATAAAATACATAATATACATAATCATTCCAACATTCACAACAACCCCAACAACAAGTGTTCTACCATGTCATACTCATACATACAGAATATAACACAAAATCATCAATATCCACATCATCATACAACCACATAACCAAGTGTATCAAACATAATCATACAAAAATCAACAACTACCTCCACTGTCTACCAAATCATACAAAAATAAAAAAACATACCTGAAAAAGTAAGCAATCTATCACTCTCCTCCAGATCCAGAGCCAGCAGAGGAAGGGAAGCGGCCACCATACTGCTGCATGTACTCGGCGATACGCTAATCTAGCAACTGTGTGGTCTGTATGGCCTGTCGGCGGTTCTGCTCCTCCAGTTGGGTCATTCTAGCGCGCAAATCTTCGATCTCTGCTAGATCGATCTGAGCTCTAGTCTGCCGACCCCGTCTCTGACTGTTGGCCTGCAATAAATACTTAATTTAGCTGTGTGATCTCTGTAAGTGTATGTGCAAGTATGTGAATAATTAGCTGTGTGATAATGTTATTTAATTTAGTTTATGCATGTTTATGTAAGTGTAGACTGAATGAGGCTGACAATGTATTGGATATCTAGAAAAATATAAGAAACTTAAGTATTTTAATAATTTATGGAAAAATATAAACAAAAAGGTTTCAGTTTTGTTTTCAAAATTACTAATTATAAACCGTTTGAATTTTCTATAAACCCTATGTTTTCATTTACCGAGTATTGTCACCCATGTATGAATTTGTAGTAGGCTTCTGAAATCATATTGATTTGCTTATTATTTTGCATAACCAAAATATTTGGTATTCATTTTTAAGATTTTTGAGTTCATGTAAAAATTAACAGTAAGCTAGTAAGTAACATAACGTTCATATCTTCTGCCTTCTTGTGCTTTATTGGTGTGATAAAGTCATTTGGTTGGTTTGAATTCAAATTCAATATGGAGGATTTTTCAAGGTTCAAATATTTTTAAATAATGAAAAAATGAATAAAATTCAAGTTTATTGTTTTGAAAAGGTCCATATAGCATATTTGAAGTATTTTAAGATAAAATTATATATTCCAACATAGAATTGAATTATTTAATTAGCTTTTAGATTTAAATTTAGATCAAACAAATAAATCCTATTTAAATTTACTTTAGCTTGAATAATATGACTTCTGACATTATATGCTTATGTTTATGATGTTATACAAGTTTATTTATTTATAAATCCATTATTGCAACTTATTAAATCTAATTTAGCTTATGTATTAATATTCGATGTCGTGTTTTATAAATGCTTCTACTATATAAACTGCGAATTTTAACTGTAATTCTAAACACACAATCATATGGCCTATTGATGGGCCATAGTGACATTACGGGAATAGCTGTCCTAATGAAAGTCAAATGACTTAAAACTAGTAAATTAAACATTTATTGGGAGAGGCGTAAGGTTTTGGGTACAAGATGCTTGTATAAATCCCTATGATTTAATTAATTCTGACTTAAATATCAAATTAGCAGTAAAATAAATTATTTACCACTTGATTGTCAAATCCGTATCGTCTGCCATGCTCTGATGGATCCATAACGGACTCAAAAATAGCATCCTCCTCATCAGTCGTCAGCTGATCTCGACCCGTATCAGCAAGGAGTTTCTGGTGCTGCTCCATAAACTTTTCCTGCATTAACAAATTAATAACATCATATCTTATTTCATTATAGTTTAACAAGCAGAACAATTACTAATACTGCATAAAATGAAATATGCTTACATGGCTCCTGCTGGATTTATCGTCGTGCCATGTATACGAAACAGTCCCGTCCGGATTTACATGCTCGACATCATGCGTACGAGTGAACACGTCCATATAGCCCATGAGACCATGCGCCTCAGCTTCCTGAAGTTGATTTTTACATACAATTATGATACATTTAAAATTATATAGCATAAACTATTTATAATTATCATTCAGTAAATTTACCAACTCCTGCCGATACTGCTGAAATGACTTCGACCCTCCGCGATGAGTGACGGGATTTTTATTTCTGTTTGTAGAGTTTCTATCCGACTCTGCCTGTACATTCAAAATTTGATACATTATTTTTCGATCACGTCAAATTAATAATTCAAAAAAATTTAGTATACTTGCCTTCGCCTCGTCAGTTTCCCAGTATCCCAACCATGCTTGCCATACGCTCTCCCCCATCCACCGTGGTTTCTTACCAGATTTCTTAATTTCAGATATCGAGTCCCTATAGTTCTTGCGCATCTTCTTCATCCAGTATCCTCGTGCCAGCAGCATATCGTCTGTCTGGATGTCTATCTCAGCCTGTGTTTCACGATAAAAAGCAAAAAAAAGATTACATTGTAAACGATAAACAATAGAAAAACGACAAAAACGAATTAAAAATGGAAAATAGAAAAATATACATACTAGGACATCCTGCCATATACACTCTATGATGTGGGAAGGGATATTATCCCACTTCGGCCAGCAAGCACTCATCCTACTACGATAAGAAGCTCTAGAGACATCCAGTACAACCTTCGAGGGAAGTAGGTCGAACCCTCTTTTTTTAAATACGATACAGATAAGTACGTACGTATATCACAAAAAAAATAAGATGCTGAATAAAACTTAATTCTTACCACTCTGCTCTAGGGACTAACGAAACTACTGGACGTTGTGAATCTTGCGATGGGCCACTGCCATCGCCTCCTGATGACCGGGAAGAGCTCCTACCTCTATATGACATTATGATAAACCTGTGACATATATACACATCATTATATAAGAGAATAATAACATGATAATGAAATATATTTCATATGTAAATGACATCAACGGTATAAATTGCTTAATTAATAACTGAAATGGAAATAGAAATGGAAGTGTGTTATACCTGATTCATAATGGGTCTACTGTTCCGATGATAAGCAGTTTTCATTGCATTTTTAATAAAAAATGCTAAATAAATGACAAATGGAAATAACATAAAACATGTAAACAATGGTAGACAGATTTGGTTTCATAGTCACATCAATTTCATAATACATCAAGAATTCAACATAGTTATATCAATTGCAAAAAAATCAGATTCAGATTTATATCAGTCATTATCGTCTTCTGATTCAGATTCGGTCTCGTTTTCTACAATATTTTCCTCTGCACTGTCAAACGCTTCTACCAAAACATTTGATTCATCGATCAAAGGACCAAATCTGTATGATCGTCTGTAATTATTATTTCATTATTTTGCTCAAGATCTGCCTGATAAGCTTGTTCGTCCGAAATATTCTTCCCATTGAATGTGAATCTGGTCTTTGTTTTAAAAACTGCAGACTAATCCGCTTTATCTCTTTTTAGAGACGGATAAGGAGCGTAATAAACTTGTAATGCTTGTTTGGCTAGTACAAAAGGATCATACTTATGATAGTACGATGTATGCTTTATTTTGATAAGATTATAATCCTTGTGCACATTAATTCCAGAACCTGGAACATTGCTAAACCAATTGCATTTAAATAGAAACACCTCCTCTACGGGTCGTGAGAAATATGTCAGTTGCAAAATTTGTGTTAGAATGCCATAAAAATCATTTAAGTGATTTTCTGGATCGTCACTACCTTTAACAAATACACCAGCATTATTTGTTAATTTTTCTGCACCGTATTCTTTGGTGTTAAATTTATATCCATTGACGAAATATATTAGATATGTCTTGACCACTCTTTTTGGTCCCATCGCAAGATGTTTCAACCTTTCATCAACAACACAATTTCTCGGCTCATAAACGTAATTTGAAAACCAACCGGAAAATTCTTTACTGAGATCTCCGTTTGGATGTTCACGTTCATAAACACTGTATATATAAACAAATTATTACATTAGGCTATACACGCGCATGCATTATAGAAAAGAATAAAACACAAATTATAGTGATTTTTAACTTCATAGTGATTTTCACACATTAGATTAGGTAAACCAAAAGCCAACATAAGTTTTTTAACTTCATAGTGATTTTCACACATTAGATTATCGGGCGGCATATGTCTTTTTGCAGCTTGAACAACAGTAGTAAACCCAGCTTCAGTGATGTTGTATTTTGACTTTATCGCAATGTATTCTGCGATTACTGATAGCTGAGTGCCGCTTTTACAACCATCCCAGATAGGTTTCTTAGTAGCATCTAGTAAATCATAAAATTTTTTTGCTTCAATATTTGGTTCTTCAACATTTCCATCATCGTCGTCAACTTCAACCATAGGAAACATTGATCGTGCTGCATCTTCGACCATATTTTCTATACGGGTCGTCGTAACTATTTCGTTAACGACACTTTCAGACTCTACAGAAGTATTTACTACAACTTCTCCATGCCGACCCCAAACATAATACTCGGGTACAAAACAGTTTTGGCACAAATGAACATTCACAATATTTGGTAAAAAAATACTTCAAATGTCTACACCTACTACACGGACAACGAATTTCTGGATTGTTTCCGTTATTACTTAAAGCGAATTCAACAAATACGTTTATACCATTATAAAAATCTTCTTTTATTGAGCCCCCAGTCCTTTTCTTTGGTACATCCATCTCCTCCGATCAACAAAATAATCAATCATTTTTCCTATTTGAGAAAATGAGAGATTCAAAATTTAATATTTATTTTCAAGAATACAAATTCGAAAAAGATTATTTTCATGGTCGTATAATATTTGAATTTAAAGAACTACTTCACAAATTTAAAAATATTTTCAAATAGGACACATTTTATTTTTAACGTATCGATACAAAAAATTACACAAAAATATTTTTTTTCCATGGTCAAGCATCCTACTTCCCATTACAAACACAGTAAGCATTTACATTTTGTATATTACTTCATCTCAAACGATTCAACAAAATTTCGACAACATTTCCCTTTTGTTCCCTGCATTGTACACAATGCGTGTATGCAGGAAACAAAAAAGAAAAGTTAGGCCGAAATTTTATGAACTGTTTGAGACGAAGTAGTATACAAAATGTAAATGCTTACTGTGTTCATAACTTGTCCAATACAGGGACAAATCCAACAAACATTGTATCAGATGAATATAAATGGTCGTTTTTCGAAAAAACGACTATTTATACAACGATCATGTACAACACTCGTCAGACGGGGCCAAAAACTCTCTAAGGGACATTTGTCAATTAGATGTGCGCATTTTACGAAAAAATATAGTTTTACTAACTGTTCACATTTACAAAAATATATTTTAATTTAACACATTTATTCGACGTATTACATCAACTTAAGGCTCGTTCGACGTATTTTTTTTTGTTGCATAAGCTAATACGTGCACAATATAATATTCGTAGCTCGTGTATTCATTTTATCTTATTCCAACTAACACAATACAATGATAGCAGCGCTACACAAATATACAATCGTAGAATCAAGGCATACACAACGATTTACATATACACGAACAACCACAAATTATACATGTTTTTCACAATTTCACGATAAAAGATGAAATAGGAATACCATGGAATGCTAGAAACTATTATAACACTATTGGAAACAATTTCAATCACCAACTAGCCCTAATTTAACTTATGCAAATCTAGATCTAGGATAAAAATTAAATTTTTGGCGAAAATAAGAGATTATACTTGAGCTAGAGAGCAATAGACGTTGATTACACAGCCGGGGAGGATCCGAAAGCTCAAAATTGATGATTGGAAGCTTGGGGAAGAGATTTGGGGATTTTGGGTTAAAAAATTTTGTATGGAAATGAGGAAGA
The DNA here is from genome assembly GCA_030737815.1 of Allium fistulosum. Lineage (NCBI taxonomy): Eukaryota > Viridiplantae > Streptophyta > Magnoliopsida > Asparagales > Amaryllidaceae > Allium > Allium fistulosum. The sequence continues at coordinate 725,962,867 of CM060901.1, forward strand.
AGAAGGCTCGGCTGAGCCCTGTAATTCGCGATTTTCCGATGGCTTCCAACGACCGCCGACGGCCCGTCGGAAGCCGTCGAAAATTGGCCGTCGGAAGCCGTCGCTTGATGCTGTCGGAATAATTGCCTTTTCTAGTGATGAAATAACCTGCAACTTATTTCTTCATTTGTGTTTTGTTTCTCCTGACACCTTATATTCAAAAGCTCTTATTCTTGCAAATCCAAAAGTTTTCTTTTATGAAACATGATTTTTTTTCATTTTTCGTACACGTCCTGTCCTCATCTTAATTGTACTTCAGTCTTTTCCTTAAGCCTCATCTTGAGAAAAACGTAAGTATTAAAATTTGTTTGTTTGTTTTTTTAATGCGTACTAATTTTTATTTTAAAAATATTTCTTATAACATGAATATGTTTTGCATATAAACTTTGATTCACACGCGATTTCTTCTGTTGGATTCATATTTAAATTCCGGACAACATGAAATTAATTTAGTTGAATTTGGAGACTGTTGAGTTTTTGCGCTTCTGTTTGGATTTTTATGGGCTAAAATCAAAGGTGAGTGTTTTAACCCACTCACAACTACTAAATTATCTTATGTTAGTTAAATTGAATTTATGATATGATTTGGAATTGATTGGTTGATGTTTGGTATATTTAAATTGTCATTCTAGTTAAATTTAACTTTTATTGCATTTAATCATCGTTTAATTTAATATTGAATTTAATTGTAAATTTAATACCTGTTAATGATAATCAGTTATCTATTGATGTTTATTGGTTGATTTGGGTGATGATTGTGATATATATTTAATTGTTGGTATTGGATGATTTAATGTTATATTTATATTGTTATAACACTGCAAGTTCCTTTAGTTATTGTTAGAAAATCCCTATGGGTTGAAATGATACATACCCGAACGATCATATAGTATAGGTGAAAATCGTTATGGGTTGAAATGATAAACCCAAGCGATTTTCATTGATTTGGAATTTGGGATTGCGGGTTGAAATAATATATACCCGTAAATTTAAATTTTTACGGATTGAAATGATAAATATCTGTATCACTTGACCATATGGTAGAAAATTATGTATGGACACCGGATTGGTTAAATTAAACAATTTTAATACTCTTAAATCTTGAATTGGATTAAATGATATTTTGAAGGAAATTGATTTATATAAATTGAATTACTTTGAAAAACCAAGTTTGAAGGTTGGAATTGGAAATTGGTTTAAATCGAAATTCTAAAGTATTTTAATCTATTTTAAATCTATTTAAAGTAGTTTAACCCATTTTAATCTATTTTAAATCTATTTAATCTATTTCAATCTATATATTAAACTACTTTAATCTATTTTAAATTATATTAATCTATTTTAATATATTTTAAACTATATTAAACTATTTTAATCTATTTTAAATTATATTAATCCATTTTTAATTTATTTTAAACCATATTAATTTGCTTTAATCTATTTTAAACTATCTTAAATTATATTTTTTAAACTATCTAAACTATTTTCCGAATTTCAGATTTTGTAAAGTGGAAGTTTTATATTTAAATCCTTGATTTTTCAGTAGAATACAATCAAGTGATGTTATAACATAAGTAGGGATTTAAATGACGTATTTGAGGAATATGTTGATTTTAAATGAGAATTTAATCTATTTTTAGAAATATGAATTCGAAAGTTATATGATTTCAAATGTGATATAATTTCGAAAGTAAACATGATTTCGAAAATGATATGGTTTTGAGAATATGATATTTTGATATAAATTATAAATCAGTTTTGGAAATGTAAGAGAACCATCCGGTGTGAAATAAGTGTTTTATTGTTAAAGAGACCGAGATCAAATATTATCATACTCTTTGCCAATACCGAAAACCACTTTAACAACTGTGTACGTGGTGGAGATTCCAGAATGAAGTAGGATGGTTTGGCGAACGATTCTGTATGAGGTATCTACGTAGACCTGACTCCCGTGAGTCAACTTAGATGTAACTAAAACAGGAGCTATACTGGGCCAAGTGAGGTCATTCCTCCTATCGAGCACATTTCTTTGGTATCATATTTTGACTTTGCGATTGATTTAGTGGCCACCCCTTGATTTTGATTTAGGAGTGTGTTCCGAGGTGGGCGGTAGTAGCTGCTATGCGTTACCACCAGCCCGGTTATGCAAAATGGTAGAGTCCTACCCTGGCATTGCCTCGAGTGCCGTGTTCACGTGCCCTATCGCGCCTTCTACGAGTTTGTTTTGTACCATACCTATGGAGTGCCCTCTGGGTAAACCTACAGTTTACGGAGGAGCTTAGGGTATTGTATAGACTATGGGAATATATAAAATGTGTTAAGGGGGATATCGGTAACGCCTTAACGCTATTTTAATATTTTACTTTACTGTAGACACTATTATAATAGCGTATTGTACTATGTATGTAGATAGTTTAATGGATCCTTAGGAGATAGAAATCCCGAACATCTCTTAAGTTACTGCACTCACGTTAGACACTGGATAAGAGATGTCAAACCCCGTAAACATTTCTGACGCTGTTACACTCATATTTATTTACTGTTGATTTAACTTACATAATATATTTTAGTTCTGACTCGAGTGTTTTGTCTTTTCAATTCGCTCGGGTCAGTCTGAGCTTATCAGTGTATCGAAGACTGCTTTTGGAGGACGAAGACGAAGATTTAGTACTATTATTATTTATTCCATTTATTCTGCCGCATCATACTGTTCCGCTGCATTACTTATTTATTACTGCTGTTGTACTCTGATTCTATATTGTAAAGATGTAATCAAATGTTATTTGTAAAACCACTTCATGAACTATTTATTTGATTATTATATTTTATCATTCCACTGTGAGATTCTGTGTTTTGTTTTCTTTCTTTTTCTTATTTACCCCATAACAATCTGCCCTTTTGAATGGTTTGAGTCTATCGTGTGTGGTTTATCGTCGATTTAAACCGTCCAAAAAGGCGGGCCGTTACATTTTGTATCAGAGCTTTGGTTTAGCGATAACCTTAGCTTTGTGGGGTCTGACTCATATAGAATAGGGTAGTAATACCCTAGAATGAGTCGCTGAGTGTATATATATAAGAGAGCGTATTTGTTAGTGTTATAAAAGGTTTTGTATTGTGTCAATTTGTTCTGTTTAGTATTTATAAATTCTGGTAGGTACATAGGACGCTTTGGCATCGATAGCAATTTCTAAACACTTAATAGGATAAATTGATAGAATATTGCTTTGAAATATAGGTAAATGAAATAATTTTGCCTATTATATATTTTGTATATAAAATAATAAATTTTAAAAATGATCTAGTTGGATGTAATATGTTGTTTGTTAGGTAGAGAAATTTTATAAACATTGATTGAAAAATAGGATTTACAAATAAAGTAAATATAAATTGGAAGTTTAGAACTGAAGTTCCGGGATTTCTGGAAATTTCTTTCGAAAGATTTTGGAATATAATATTAGTAGTATTTAGAAGTATTTTATGATATAAATATTTCAAGATGATTTGAAAGAAATGTTTTAAAAGAAATTTTTTAAAGGAAATAAGTTATGTACTCCCCTCTCTGTCGTTGGAAAAATAATTCCGGTGATGAGTGCACGCATCATCAACGTTCATTTTCGAGTTTCAAAGTGGAAAAACCATTGTAGTAGTTTTACTGCACGTTTGTTTTGATAAATAAATCTTGATTTTGAATCCCAAAATATGATTTGATCTATAAAGGATATAAATATTTATGTGGAAATTGGTGTGATGGGCCTAGTTATACGGCCCAATTTTTTTCTAGGACACGGGTTTGAAATTAATTTTTTCCAGGACAAATATCTAGGCGTGTGCGTGTTCATCTTCTCAAACCAATCGTATCTTCTGAAATCTACTGCTCAGGGAAATTAGGCCGTCTTTTCTTGTGCAATCAAAACGCTCGTTCCATTTTTTGAAAAATATTAGGCATTAGTTTCTTCTGAATCAAATTCGACTTTAATTATGGGAAATCGTGAGGCGATTTTCTTCATTTGGATAGGCTAATCGATTTTCCCTATTGGATTGCTTGTTCTTTGGTGAGTCTCGATTTTATTTGGTGGTTTTCATTATCAATTCGATGTTTTCTGATGCTCATGATGTTTTTCTATTTTTCTTATCAGGGGAGGCGGTTTTGATCTATTGGAGGAAGGTTTTGTTTGATGTAGTTGGAATAATGGCCTCTGAATGGTATTCTTTTATTCTGATAACACAAGAATTGTGTATTTATCCTGGTTGCATCATTCACTTTAGATTATGATTTTAGTATTTAGAGTATCACTTCAGATTTGGTTTGAGAAATCAAAGTATTTATTTTTGTCAGTCCATTCTGTTTGTATTCATTTTGGGTATGAAATTGGATCTGAAATAATATTAGTTGAAGTTGTTTATTCTTTAGTTCTTGTTGATTTGTGATCTTTAAAAGATAAATTGTTTTATCGTTTTCGAAAAGTGGGATAGAAAATGATTTGTTATGTAGTATTTTTTGCTATAGTTTCTAATTCAGATCAATTTCACATACTTATTTTTTTGTTTACATTTTTTTTGCAGGTGTGATTCATCTGTTATAGTTGTGTTTGATTTCAATAACAATTGTTTTAGTGCTCATTTTGGATTGGATGCTTCTATTTCTTCTGTTAGGAATAGGATTTGCGAGGAGTGGATTAATTTTAGCCCATTATGCTTTGATATTTTTTATATTCGAGAATCAAAGACTACCTTTGTTGAAACAGATAGTGATCTTCAAGCTGTATTGTGTTTGTCTTAGTTTAAAAAGGAAGAATTTTTGGTATTTTTTCTACGGTTGAAGATTGATTCAACGGATAATTTTGTTATTGAAAGTAGCAAGTCTGGTTCAGTAGTTGGTGGTGAGTCAAGTAATAATATGTTAGGTTATGATGATGATTTAGATTCTGGTTTTACTCAACAAAAGGATTTACATGAGTTGTTGAAGAAGAATTCAAATATGGAATTTTTTACTGGGGTTCGTCAACAGTTTGATTCTGCTATTGGATTCCATAGAACGGTTAGTGCTTATTGTTTGAAGAATGGGTTTAAAGTACAATATATTAAGAATTTTAAAGAACGATTGACAGTTCGATGTGCTATAGATAGTTGTCCTTTTAGGATTCATGCTTCTTGCAAACTGAAGCAATTGGACCAACTATTTGTTAAAAACATTCAGCTGATTCATACTTGTGGTGGTGGATTTCATTCACTTGGTAGTCCAACTATTAATAGTGATCTTGTGAAAAGTCTAATCTTCAATCAAATTCGTGATGAGCCAAAAAGAAAAACCAAGGATATCATTAAAAGTTTTAAAAGAGATTATGATGTGGAGCTGAGCTATTATTTTGCTTATAAGGGTAAGAAATTGGCTATGAATGATATTTACGGTGATGAAAAGAAATCTTACAATGAATTAGTTTGGTATTTGAAGGCATTGGAAAGAAATAACCCGAATAGTTATTCAAGTATGGATGTGGATTCTGACACTAATCAATTTGAGAGAGTTTTTGTATGCTATGCGGCATGTATATTTGGATTCAGCTATTGTCGTCCTATGGTGTTTTTAGATGCTACCTTTTTGAAAGGGCGAAGTGGTATTTTGATGGCTACCACTGCAAAAAATGGGAATCAAGGTACTGATTTTGATCTTTTTTTGGCTGTTGTATTTACTTTGTATTGTGTGCATTAGTTCCTTGTTATAAATTTATGTAACATAGTACTGTTTCTTTAAGTGATTGTTCTAGTGAATTTTGTTATGTACATACTGCATTTTGGTTAAGTGATTAGTCTACTGTTATATAGTACTGATTCAAATATAGTGCATTTGGTTGTTTCAAATGTAGTAATATCCAGTTCAATTCATTATAGTTTCTTTTGCGTTAGGGATTAGCATGTGAAATTATTGCAGAAATGAATTTATGTACATTTAATCCAGAACAAACACTGTAAAAGATTTAATGTTATTTAATTTAATGTACAAAATGTTATTGTATACAGGAGTTAAAAAAGATAAATGCATTTATCTTTTAAGATAAAGAAATAAATAACATATTAAGCCGTACTTATATATCATAGTTACTACTACATGTTAAACATATTTATCATTTTTCTCATTATTTGAAATTCTTACATAACATATACAAATGATTTAAACAGCATATAGAAAAGATAATAGCATATATCTTTTAGAAGTTCGAATATAAGTCTTTGTATTGTATGCATGAATTAAGTATCATATCTTTGCAATTTCTACCCTTCCTGCACAGACTACACATTCAAGTAGAAAAATTTAAAAAACAAAAGAAAAAAAGGATGAATTGCCTCTAGCAAATTTATTTTTCCTTTTTTATTTGGGCCAAGGGCATAGTGTTCATGTGATTGTTTACTATTAGATAATACCGTTTTGAACATAGTGCATTTTGTTGTTTCAAATGTACATTAATAAACAGTGAATTAATTTTTTTTTGTTTTTTTTTCCAGGTTTTTTCCCATTAGCAATGGCTCTTGTTCCCAAAGAAAATGAGGAGTGTTGGAGTTGGTTTTTGAAACACCTAAAGAATGCTCTTAGTTGTGATAGAATATTAACTTTTTTAAGTGATAGACACTGGGGTTTATTGTTAAGTATTCCAAATTTTTTTCCAAATAGTCATCATTCTTATTGTTTGCATCATATGCAAAATAATATTGCTAGCATTGTGAAAAGTGGAAGGGGTGTTTGGATAGCTCATTTACTTGAGCGTTGTGCTATAGCTTCTAATCATCACGAGTTTGAAAAATCCATGTCCAAGTACAAAGAAATTGGAGGTGCCAAAGCTATAGAGTACTTGAATGATAAACCATATGATCATTGGGCCGATTTGTTTTTTCCGGGAAACGATATGGTGAAAATAAGTCCAATGTAGCTGAGAGTTTTAATTCTTGGATTTTGGATGAAAGAAGTTTGCCTGTTACTGCTTGTCTTGATGGAATTAGGGTAAAACTTATGATGCAAATGTCTAATCGTAGAGAAGAGGCATTAAAGTAGACTAGTGTGCTATGTCCGAAAATGGAAGCTCGTTTGTTAAAATTGAAGGAAGAAGGATTTGGGTGGAGTGTTTCTAAATCATCTAGGTATGTATTTATATTTTTTTACATGATGTTCACAGTTTCTGAAAAAAGATAAATGCATTTATCTTTTTTCAACCTGCTATGTAGCCTGTATTATGATTTCATTTTATTGGTGTTGCTTGCTACATATTTTCTCTCTGTCTGCATTGGGGCTTATGATAATATGAATAATGTAAGGACCAAGTAATATAAAGCAAGTATCATTGTGGTGTTTTATTTTTGAGATATTGTTATGGTAAAAAATAATGTTGTGCATAGGAGTATGATGCATTAGTGTGTCTGCTTAGGGTTTATTCACATGCATGAGTGTTTTATTTTTGATAGTATTTATGGTTTTTGGTATAACTGAAAGCTTTGACAAGATATTTTCAAGTTTATAAATTTAAACCTAAACAGTAAATATATAATGGAAATATTGAGCAATGCTCACATGCAGAATTCATGAGCAAACATACATTAACTTTTTTTCTTCCCTTATAGTATAGCTTCTGTGATCTTTAAGAATATGAACAGTATGACTATTGTTAATTTTTTTGGTTTATGAGTCTTATTTTTCACTATTAGTTCACTGCACATGAATTGGGTCTTATTTATTACATAGATTAGAGAGAATATATATAGTGCTAATAATCCTTTTTTGGAAATGTAATATGTTTATATATTTTACCTGTTTTTAATTTTACATTTTGTAGGTATTTTTTTGAAGTTCACTCTCCAACATCTCAAAAGGTTGATCTTAAAAATCGCATTTGCAGTTGCAATCAATGGAAAGTGTCAGGTTTTCCTTGTGTGCATGCTTTGAAGTGTATTTCTTTAACTAGAAATTCTGTTTATGAATATATGGAGAATTACTTTACTATTGAGTATTATCTAGCTTCGTATTCGCATTTGATAAATCCTATTCCAACTTTTGATAAGGAAGCAATCGAAGCTGAAGAATCATCTATTGTTCTTCCTCCTAAGCCTATTCGTGGAGCTGGTAGGCCTAGGATGAATAGGATTGAAAGGACTGATTTTCATGCTAAGCAAAATAGATGTGGAAAGTGTAAAAAACTAGGACATAATAGAAGGGGGTGTTCTTTTGAATAATTGAGTTGATTGTTTTAGTTCAATGTATTTGATTGGTTGTTCTATGAATACTTTGAGTTGAATAATTGAGTTGATTGTTTTAGTCCAAAGTATTTGATTGGTTGTTCTATGAATACTTGGTTGTTGTATGAATACTTTGAGTTGAATATTTGAATAATTGCATATGTTGAATTGGTTATGATCTGATTTTGATTATTTTTGGTTGTATGTAATTATTTATGTTTAACTGTTATTTGGAATACAATGTTGTTAGTTCTGTTAAAAAGGATAAATTGATATTTCTTTTTAATTCTTATGTATAGTCTGTTTTTTGTTATTGTGTTTGTCTTGGTTTAAAAAGGCTAAGCATGACTAGTATATTGCTACCCGAAACATACTATCAATAAAAGTGATGTTCTTAGGTATATAGTTTTTAAAAGAGCATACGCAGAATTGTCAATAAAGTGATAGAACATACTGTCAATAAAACATCAATGCGTTTATCTTTTTAACAGAGCATTAAAAACATTAGCCATTACAAATTCACTATCAATTACCATAATTTCATTATCAAATTTAAAATCAGTTGTGTAAGTACTTGCTAGTTAACAATTGATGCAGCGCGATCTGCTAACTTTTCAGATTTGAGTCATTCAAAGATTTTAGGTCGCTCCCGACCTAGTGAAGGTCGCTCACGACCTAGCGAGGTAGCAGAGTTACCCAGTGATGATGCAGCAGCCCAATTTGGTGAAGTGTTAGGTCGCGAACGACCTAACGATTCCTTTAAGTCGCTTCAGCGACTTAGTGAAGCTCGCGAACGACCTAACGAGTTACGACCTAAGTTAGGTCGCGGGAAGATATGGGAAGATAGGTCGCTCACTATAGGTCGCTCCGATCTTTCGAGTACCAGCTTTGACGAGTTACGACCTAAGTTAGGTCGCGAAGAAGAGTTACGACCTACGATAGGTCGCGGAAGCGAGATACGACCTATGTTAGGTCGCTGATGTGGATGCCGCTTTATTTTAGGTCGCTCGACCTTATATGCTGAGAAGTTAGGTCGCTGCCTTTCATTTTAGGTCGCTCAAGAGTTGGTCGCGAAGATTTAGGTCGCGTACAAAGCTTAAGTCGCTGATTACTATAAGTCGCTGAAGCTTATGCCGCCTGGATTTCTTGAGTCACTGTTGTCTTGAGTCGTGTTGTATAAAAGTTATTGTACTTTTTTGTATGTGTATTTGTTATGTCGTTGTATTGAAATATGTTGTTGTGTTGTAATGTTGATCTGTTAGGTCGTTAACGACCTATAATAAGTCGTCTGTTTTAGGTTGTCTGTTTTAGGTCGTGATGTTTAGGTCGTGGCCGACCTAAGTGTTGTGCAGATTTGTGTTGTGTGAGTTGTAAACCACCTATAAATATGCGGGTTGGGTCATTTGTAAAAGGTTGGTTGATTTTGAATAAAACTTTTGTTTTGTTAGCTTTGTGCTTTCATTAAATTGGTAGTTGAGTGTAATCTCCTATCTCCACTTTCGGTTAATCGTGTGCGCTCGATTCAACGACTACTGAAGCCGATTCACGGAATCTAGTGCGCTAGATCAACGTGCGAAGAATCGTAGATCTTTAAACACGGTATCGTGCGCGATCAACGTGTTTGGGATAGCTAGAATTCGGTATCTTCGGATCAACGAATTTGGGCATTTCAGTATCTTCTACTTCATCGATTGCTACTTTCATCATCACATACATTTCTGTTATTCCGCTGCTGCATCATTTGGTATCAGAGCTAGACTTAGCCAATCATAGCTAAGCCGAGTCTTGGATCCAATTCTTATCAAAGAGTTTGAGTAGTTAGTGAAGCCGAGCTACATCAAGCGAAGCCGAGCTAAGTGAAGAGTTTGAAGCCGTGCATCATTTTGAAGTTCATTTGAAGTTGAAGGTTGTACGTCATTTGGTATCATTTTGAATATCCAAGCCGAGAATTGAAGTATTTGTGAAGATCCAATCATGCCGCTAAGAAGAGCTAATCGCCATCAAAATGTTGAAGCATTGTATAGAAGAGAAGAGGCCGATAAGATGGAGCAAAGAATTAACGAAAATTTTAATGAGAAGCTTAATGAAGGAATTGGTCGAATCGAGAAGATGATGTTAGAGATGAATCAAAATCAGAGAAGGGTTTCACCTGAATCTAACCATGGGGGAAGTAGAGTTTCACCACATTCCAATCGAGAGAGAAGTGTCGACAGTAATCATAGAAGTATGGGTCGAGATGGTTATAGACATGTTGATGATCGGAATGTGAATGGTTGTGATCGGAGGAATGAAGATCGAAGGGATGTTGGTGGAAGAAATGGTGGTAGTAGAGATGTTGGTGGTCAGGATCGACATCGATATACATCAGATTTTGAAGAGGAGTTTGATGGTGGTAGTGTTCGTGGACAAGGATGAGGTCAAGGAAGAAATTATTCAGAGTATGATCACAAGTGGGAGTCGGGAATGAAAACGGAAATTCCAGAATTCAAGGGTGGTATGCAAGCTGAGGAGTTTTTGGATTGGATGTCCAATGTTGAAGAGATTTTTGACTTCAAGGAGGTTCCAGAACATCGTAGAGTGAAGTTGGTTGCTACAAGTTTGAGGGGTAGAGCTTTGGCGTGGTGGCAGCAAACCAAACTTACACGTGAACGGATGGGGAAGTCAAGGGTTGAATCATGGGAGAAGATGAAGAAATTGATGAAAGCTACATTCTTACCTTATAATTATCAATCACTTATGTATCCACGCTTGCAAAACTTGAGGCAAGGAACAAAGACTGTGAATGACTATGCGGATGAATTTTATCAACTTATTGCCAGAAATGATATCATGGAGACGGAGGAGCAACTGACAGCTAGATTTGATGGAGGGTTGAGAATGCAGATTCAAGATATGGTGAATATGTTTGATCCCAGATCTGTCGCTGAAGCACACCAGAAAGCGTTTGCTTGGGAGAAGCAAGGGAGACGAGGAGGAGGTGTGTTTATGAATTCCAACAATCAAGTGAAAGGGGCTAGTAGCAATGCGAATGTTTCCAAGGCTGTTGCAAAATCGATTGTTAATGAAGTTTCTAAGACCAAGATCAATAGTGGTATCAAATGCTTTAATTGTCAAGAGGTTGGTCACAAGAGCAATGAATGTCCTAAGCCAAAGAAGCGAGCAATGATAGCTGAGGTCGAGGATAAGGATGAAGAGGTTGAATGTTCTAATTCATTACTAGTTGAGGAGGAAGAATTATTGTCAGGAGATGATGGGTATACATTAATGATGAGGAGGAATTGCTTGACACCGAAGCAGGAGGAAGAGACTAGCTGGTTGAGGAGTAACATCTTTCAATCAACATGCACTATCTTGGGAAGGGTTTGCAAATTTGTCATTGATGCGGGAAGCTGTGATAATATTATCTCTACAGAAGCTGTAAAGAAGTTAGCATTGAAGACAGAGAAGCATCCGAAACCTTACAAGTTAGCTTGGTTGAGGAAAGGTGGGGAGGTGAAAGTTAGTCGAAGAGCTTGTGTAAAATTTTCAATTGGGAAGAAATACAAGGATGAAATTTGGTGTGATGTGGTTGACATGGATGTCTGTCATTTGTTGCTGGGAAGACCGTGGCAGTATGATAGAGCTGTGCAACATGATGGGCGTACAAGCAGTTATAGTTTCATGTTTGAAGGCACCAAAATTACGTTAGTTCCAAAGAAACGACAATAAGAAGAAAGCAAGTTGGAGGAGATTGAAGAGCTTAAAACTTTGCTATCTTTGAAGGAGTTTGTGAAGGAAGTAGAAGAGGAGCCTGAAGTATTTTTGTTGATTGGACGTGAGAGTCAAGAAGTGGTTGAAATTCCTGAAGAAGTAAAGCCAGTGCTGGAGGAATTTGAAGATGTATTTCCAGAGGAGTTGCCAACGGAATTACCGTCGTTGAGGGACATTCAACATCAAATTGATCTTATTCCAGGAGCTGTGTTACCTCACAGACAACACTACAGAATGAGTCCAAAGGAGCACGAGGAGTTGCGAAGGCAGGTGGAAGAATTGCTTGAACATGGGCGTGTGCAGGAAAGTTTAAGTCCATGTGCTGTACCAGCATTGTTAGTACCAAAGAAGGATGGAACGTGGAGGATGTGCACTGATAGTCGAGCATTGAACAAGATTACCGTGAGATACAGATTTCCTATGCCTAGATTGGATGACTTGTTGGATCAACTTAGTGGAGCTACTATATTTTTGAATATAGATTTGAAGAGTGGTTATCATCAGATTCGAATCAGACCAGGGATGAATGGAAAACAACGTTCAAGACACGTGAGGGGTTGTACGAATGGCTGGTGATGCCGTTTGGTCTTTCGAATGCACCGAGTACATTTATGCGGGTGATGAATCAGATTTTTAGACCATTCATTGGGAAGTTTGTGGTGGTGTATTTTGATGACATACTGATATACAGTGGAAGCGCAGAAGAACACTTGCAACATCTGAGAGAAGTGTTGATGGTACTACGACAGGAACAATTTTATGTTGCAACGAAGAAATGCGTGTTCATGACGCATAGTGTTTTATTTTTGGGATATGTTATATCGGGAGGAGGTATACAGGTGGATCAGAATAAAGTTGAAGCAGTCAGAAATTGGCCACAACCCAAGACGATAACAGAAGTTAGAAGTTTCCATGGTTTGGCATCATTCTACCGAAGGTTCATTCCACACTTCAGTAGCGTGATGGCACCAGTTACTGATTGTATGAAGGGGAAACAATTTTTATGGTCAGAGGAAGCAGGGGTTGCTTTTGAACGAATCAAAGAACTTTTAACGACAGCACCAATTCTAGTATTACCAGATTTTCAGTTGTTGTTTGAGCTACATACCGATGCATCCAAGGTTGGAATAGGAGGAGTGTTGAGTCAGAAAGGACGTCCTATTGCATATTTCAGTGAGAAGTTATCAGGAGCAAAGATGAGATACAGTACGTATGATGTGGAATTTTATGCTGTTGTGCAAGCCATTAAACATTGGAGACATTACTTATTTCACAAGGAGTCTGTGCTATACACTGATCATGAGGCTTTGAAACATCTGCAAGGACAGGAGAAAATTTCAGCACGGCATGCATCGTGGATTGCATATCTGCAGCAGTTTACATTTGTTGTGAAACACAAATCTGGAGTTACAAACCGTGTGGCAGATGCGTTGAGCAGAAGGAATCATTTATTAACTACAATGAAAGTTGAAGTAATGGGGTTCGAAGTACTTCCAGAGTTGTGTGTTGAAGATCCTTACTTTGCAAAGTTTGTAGATGAAGTCAAGGAGGGAAAGTCGGACGAGTTTGTATTGGTGGATGGTTTTCTGTTTAAAGGAAATCGATTATGTGTACCAGATTGCAGTTTACGTATGAAAATTGTCAAGGAATTACATGAAGAAGGCCATGTAGGTAGAGACCGTACATTGCAGTTGATTTCTCAATCTTACTTTTGGCCGTCAATGAGAAAAGAAGTGGAGAGATTTGTGGAGAGATGTCATGTTTGTCAAGTTTCGAAAGGAACAGCTACAAATGCAGGATTATACATGCCTTTACCTGTTCCGACAAAACCATGGGTAGATGTGAGCATGGATTTCATGTTGGAGTTACCAAGGACTCAACGGGGAAATGACTCTATATATGTTGTAGTAAATCGTTTCTCGAAGATGGTATATTTTATTGCTTGTAAGAAGACGGCAGATGCAAGTCATGTGGAACAATTGTTCTTTAGAGAGATATATCGTTTGCATGGTTTACCAGAGTCCATAGTTTCCGACAGGGATACCAGATTACTGAGTCATTTTTGGCTAAGTTTGTGGAAGATGGTGGGAACAAAGCTGAATTTTAGTAGTGCTTATCATCCGCAGTCGGACGGTCAGACTGAAGTTGTAAATAGATCATTGGGAAATTTGTTACGATGTCTTGTAAAGGACAATCTGAAGAGTTGGGATATAAAGTTATGTCAAGCAGAGTTTGCACATAATCATGCTGTGAACCGTAGTACGGGTTTCGGTCCGTTTCAAGTCGTATATTCCAGCTTACCGAAGGGGCCGTTGGATTTAACGATACTACCACAACCGAAGGGGACGGTTAAGCGAGCTATTGATTTTGTTGAAGGGTTGACAGAATGTCATAAAATCGTTCAGGAACGACTGGAGAAAGCAAATGCAAAGTATAAACGATCTACAGATTTGAAATGAAGAAGTGTTGAATTTAATGAAGGAGATTTAGTATATGCTGTACTGACGAAAGATCGTTTTCCAGTAGGGGCATACAATAAACTTAAAGCTCGAAAGATTGGTCCTGTAACGATCGTGAAACGGATCAATGAAAATGCTTATAGGTTGAGATTACCGGATGATGTTCATACTTCTGATGTTTTCAATATCAAATATTTGATTCTGTATCATGGAGATGAGTTTTTTGTGGAAGAGGAAGGTGCAAATTCGAGGTCGAATTTTTGTCAACCAGGGGAGGATGATGCAGCGCGATCTGCTAACTTTTCAGATTTGAGTCATTCAAAGATTTTAGGTCGCTCCCGACCTACTGAAGGTTGCTCACGACCTAGCGAGGTAGCAGAGTTACGCAGTGATGATGCAGCAGCCCAATTTGGTGAAGTGTTAGGTCGCGAACGACCTAACTATTCCTTTAAGTCGCTCCAGCGACTTAGTGAAGCTCGCGAACGACCTAACGAGTTACGACCTAAGTTAGGTCGCAGGAAGATATGGGAAGATAGGTCGCTCACTATAGGTCGCTTCGATCTTTCGAGTACCAGCTTTGACGAGTTACGACCTAAGTTAGGTCGCGAAGAAGAGTTACGACCTACGATAGGTCGCGGAAGCGAGATACGACCTATGTTAGGTCGCTGATGTGGATGCCGCTTTATTTTAGGTCGCTCGACCTTATATGCTGAGAAGTTAGGTCGCTGCCTTTCATTTTAGGTCGCTCAAGAGTAGGTCGCGAAGCTTTAGGTCGCGTACAAAGCTTAAGTCGCTGATTACTATAAGTCGCTGAAGCTTATGCCGCCTGGATTTCTTGAGTCGCTGTTGTCTTGAGTCGTGTTGTATAAAAGTTGTTGTACTTTTTTGTATGTGTATTTGTTATGTCATTGTATTGAAATATGTTGTTGTGTTGTAATGTTGATCTGTTAGGTCATTAATGACCTATAGTAAGTCGTCTGTTTTAGGTCGTCTGTTTTAGGTCGTGATGTTTAGGTCGTGGCCGACCTAAGTGTTGTGCAGATTTGTGTTGTGTGAGTTGTAAACCACCTATAAATAGGCGGGTTGGGTCATTTGTAAAAGGTTGGTTGATTTTGAATAAAACTTTTGTTTTGTTATCTTTGTGCTTTCATTAAATTGGTAGTTGAGTGTAATCTCCTATCTCCACTTTCGGTTAATCGAGTGCGCTCGATTCAATGACTGCTGAAGCCGATTCATGGAATCTAGTGCGCTAGATCAACGTGCGAAGAATCGTAGATCTTTAAACACGGTATCGTGCGCGATCAACGTGTTTGGGATAGCTAGAATTCGGTATCTTCGGATCAACGAATTTGGGCATTTCGGTATCTTCTACTTCATCGATTGCTACTTTCATCATCACATACATTTCTGTTATTCCGCTGCTGCATCAACAATATACAAAAACAACATAGACCTAAGTGATTATGTAGTTAATATTTCATTTGACAAATGCATTGGTTCTAGACAGTCTTGCCTTCTTGGTTCACAACATCATAACAGTTTGACAATACATCCCATGGTACTTGGCGGACTGGAGATCGATAGCCTCTACAATCGGGGTCGTAGCATTTCTGAAAGTAGCTACCCCTTTGGAATTCAACAATGTACATAACATGATTACTTTTATGTTCTCTTCCAATTCGTTCATAATATCGACTTCTGGACATGCTATAAATTATGTAGCCATGTGCAGAAAACTAGTACCACCTTCTTATTTTACCCGAAACATTTCCATGAGAGGCAAAAGATGAAATTTTATCATCCAAAGCTGGAAAGGGAGATTTTTCCTGAACAATAGGACTTAGGTATATTGCTTCCATAATCATGTAATGACTTATCTCCCTCGGTGTAGGTGCTATTATCATTGACCTCAGATTCAAAATAAAGAATTTTGCAACAGTCCAAATCCATTTTCCACTCTAATAGCTTATCAAAATCAGCATCCATTCTGCAAATAAGTGATTTGATAAACACTTGTTCCTCATTCAGATTCTTACATCCAAAGCGTCCGCTTGGCAGGAGTAAAGCATTCTTCCTTGCTTTTGATGAGAAAGGAAGACGAAAACAACGATTACGGGTATAAACTCCAGTATCTACAAAAAGAAGCTCCGTATTGTCTGATGAGCTTGAATCTTTCTTGATGTACAGTTTTTCAAACTATGGATCACTTACTCTTAAATTTATTATACGTGAGCATACCTCAAAGATGAATGTTCCAACATGCGAGTTGTCTTTGAAGGCAATATTTGGGATATGAATGATCACATGTCGAGAGAACTTTTCTTCAGTAGATGAATCAAGCTCTATAACCCAATCTTGATTTCCCTGGATTTTGTATTTGTCATTTAGCAGTTTGAAGGTGATAGATATAAGAATATCTATCATTTCATCAACATTTTTTCCAGTGTTAATCTTTTTATTGAACTCCAGATCATAATACAAGTGGCAAGGCAGTCCGACTTGAATAACCTCATAATGGTGGCGTAACTTAGGATTCATGGTTTTGTACCTTCTCCAGAACTCATCATATGTAGAAACAAGGAACCTTCTTTGTGCAGTCAAATGATCTTGGTAGCAAAAAACGTAAGTGTTTGCATGTGTTTGGACAAATCTTAAAGCTTCTTCTTGTCTAGGAAAAGTAGCCCATACTACATCTTTTTGCTGTGTAGAACAACGGAATTAGAAAACATAATAATAAATAGAAAACTATAAATTATCAATAAAAGATAAAAGAATTTATATTTCTTAAAAGAGCAGTAGAATCATATTTTTAAGATCAGTTACTACAAATTCACTATCAATTACTACAAATTCACATCAAATTTTCAATATCATTTACTACAAATTCACTATCAATTACTACAAATTCACATCAAATTTTCAATATCAGTTACTACAAATTCATCATGTAATTCATCGGTAAATTCAAATATACTCCCTAAAATCTATGATCAATTTAGTATCAGCCTTTACAAATTCATCACCAAATTCATTATATAATTTTTAACATCACCCATTACAAATTCGTCATCTCATTCATCAGCCATTACATTTTTATGGGCTGAAGAAGAGCTGCAAAACTTGTCAAGCCAGCAGTATGGTTCTTCGGATAGTATTTGTGCAGCTATCAGTGCTCTGAATGCATTAACTTGTTCAAGACTAATTTTTTCTGTAGTATGCATTCCTTGTGCTATTTTTTGCATGAACATCATCACAAAAATTCCACAGTCGTACCTGTATTTCTGAAGTTTAGTACTTTGAATATAATGATAAAACAGATTATCTTTTCTTTATTTTGATAATGAATTGTAATTAGTATTATGTTTATTTATCTAAGTAATTGTATGTGAGAAAATAATATTATCTAATTGGTAATATGTGTGTAGGTAGTTATTCTGTATCATGAATTTTTGTATAAAATTATGAACTATGTTCAAAATTACCCATTGCTTTGTTGAGCACAGTCAACATTTTTTAAGCACTGAATTTTTCTTGAGAATTGTTTTGTGCCCTTCTTCTTGTAGCTCTTTGTTTAGGTAGTTTACTGCTGATTTCTGCATACAGTGAAGGAAAATTAGAATAAATATAAACACATTTATCATTTTTACTTTTTGTGTAATTACTTACCACATTAATGAAATTTTTTGTATGTCCACTTCTGCAGGTTTTTGATCTCGTGGTCAAGTGCATAGAGTCGTAGTGGTTCCAAGTGCATTCTCCTACAACTAGTTCAAGCAGGCTCCAATGTTCATTGCCATGTATTGGGAATAATATGTTGCAACATAATGGATCTAAAAGTGTTCTTTTCATAAAAGGATTGAACATTTTTTTCTTGATATTTTCCAAGCTTCCATCCGTTGCGCTTTTTTGTAAAAAATTTGTTTTAGAAAATTTATGTTGTATAAAAAATGTTAATTTGAGAATATAGTTCACTTACTGTCATAGTTGTGTTAACATAGATAATGCTATTGCTTTTTTCTAGTTGCTTTGTTTTTCGGAACCAAAACCAATCAATGATCTACATTTGAAAAATAATATGGATAAAATATATAAATTATAATGAAGGAAAGTTTAGTTTGTTGTACTTACTTGACCACAAATACTTTGTTTATAGAGGAGGTCTTCTATCATGAATTTTGTTATGGTGATGAAGTTTTCATCATCACAACTAAAATGCTTCGTCGCTGGAAAATTGGACGGTTGTTAATAAAAGAAATTAAGTTTAGTATGTACTATGTTGTTTGCATTTGATAGTAAAACAAAATAGAAGCCTTTATGGAAGTATGTATTAAAAGTTAAAGATAAATTAATTTATCTTTTTTAGTTTTGTTTAGTTTTTGTTTATTTTTGAGCAAGTGTGTGAGTGTACAATAGTTGACAGATATACTGATAAGTGACCAAACTAAAACAGAACCAAAACAGTACTAATAATTAATCTAACAGATTGTTGATATATAGTTTGTGTGAGTGAAAAGTAGTTTAATTACTTACTTGTTTCCTCCCAAAACTTTGAAAAAAAGTTTCACATTTTGTTGCTGTTCATCAGTTAGATGCTTCATGAGTGGACACTTTTCAACATTCTTTTGCTTCTTCTTTTTTTGTTCTTTAGGAATGACATCTTCAACAACAATTGGATTCTCTATAGCAATTTCTTGACTATCTTGTTTGATATTTTCAGATTTTAAACCGTGTTCGGTTTCTAGAATGCAATCTTGAGTTTCCATCAAATCAAAACATGGAAAGTTAGCAGAACTATTTATGTGCATCATACCAACTATCTTTCTTTTATTCGTACCTTTTTTAGCTTCACTTTTTTCTTTGAAATCGTTTTTTGCTCCACATTATGCTCTTCAAAATTTTCCAGCTTTTGAAGTTTCATTTCAAGATTGTAGAGTCTTTGTTCAGCCAGTTGTCCTAAATGCTGTTCCTCATTCAGCTGTTCTGCCATACTTTTCATCTCATCAGATAAAAAGTTCACTTTCCTCTCTAACTCTTTTATGCTACTAGAGCAGTCCGTAGCATATTTGGCATCTTCCAACCTAGTATATTTTTTTTGAAAAAAATTCTTTTTTCCTCTTTAGTTACATTTGCAAATTTCTTTAAAATCTGCATGGAAGGTATTTGAAATTAAATTTGGACATGTAATATCATTGAATTACTATGAAGTTAAAAATCAGAAATTATTAAAAATATACAGGAAAGAAAATTTCAGACACTTGATAAATGGATACAACATGCAGGCACATTCATATGGGAAGGAGAGAAGACCAGGAAAATCTATAATGCACACACAATAGTCGCTATGTATAAATATAGATATGTAATTAAATAACCTACAAACTACATAAATTTAGAACACTATCCCTATTAAATAAGACACATATAAACATATGTACTCATATAATTTTGTTTATCAACAAATATATATAGTTCATTATGTACTTAAATCATTTTCTATAAAAACATATATGCTTTTATCTTTTTTAACTAGGGTTTAATTTAGTTGTATATTTTCTGTAATAAATTTAAAATATGAGTAAATCAAGAAAAATATTTAATATGTATAACTATATATCAAATATAAGTAAGGCCTAACTTGTTATTAAATCGTTTACATTAACAGATAAATGTTTTTATCTTTTATAGCTTTTAAGCATGGTAAAATTAATTATGAACTGTGGAGTTGGGCAGAAACTGAATTGTACTTAAATCATTATGTACTTATGTATATAAAAGTAGCATACCTCATCATTTTCTATTTCGTCAAGGTCCAAATCTTTTACTTTTGACAAGTCCCATTTTCTCATCCTCGGGATTTTGCTTTCCAAATTTTCTTTTTCATCGATGATTTGCGTCCTTTCACAAAACCAATACTGCCAATAAGACCAAGCAAATAAGCATTAACATTTAACATTTTTGTAAAAAGCATTAGTATAAATATATTTATATTTACTTAAAGTTTTTAAATCATACCAGTAAGACCATAGTACATCCAGGTGTGCTTCTTGGATTAGCATAGTATTTTTGAACATTTTTCATGACATTTTCGCATATTGCTCTCGGCCAAGAGATTGAGTTCAATTTTTTTGAGTTTAACAGCTTTGATAAAAGCCCCATTGCATGTAGTTCTGATTGTTAGGAAAGAAAACAGTAATAATCAGCAAGAGCAACAACAATTTGACTAAATCTTCATTCCCGTTTTCTTCCTCTATCATTTTTTTCAACCTTCTTGTGACTGTCTTCTGGCTAATTATGTCATTTTCTTCGAAATTTGTAGTCAGAAACTCTGAAAAACTTTCCATTGCTGTGGCCTTATTTGAAGTTGGTATCGGAAACAAGTCCTCTCCAGATAAATGCATTCCAAATATAAGGCTAGCTTCTTCAGGTGTGATTTTCAGCAGTTTGTTTCCAATTTTGAAAGCTTTTTCTTTAATACTGAAAGAAGTAATTATTTGGTCTAAATTTGAAGTGCTTTTCCTTATGTTTTGCCGTTCTATGCCATTGCTGAGAACCATATTAAAATAAATTTGAATGGCATTTTGTTGATATAACTTTTTGCTTCTGAAGATAGAATATTTTTTTTCCTTAACCGTCATCATAACTTTGTACACGACATCTAAATTACATCTGTATGTTCCACTGTACAGATGTTTTTTTCTGTCTTTTCAGTCTGTTTTGAATCTCATATTTGTCAACATCATCTGACTCATCTGTTTCAATATTTATTTCTTCAGAATCATAACTTGCTTCAATTAGTTTTTCTGAAATTGTTCCCTCGTTATCTGAGTTTGTTAGATGTTGTTTTTCAGACATTTGTGAGATTTGCTGTGCTAGTTCAGCTTCATCCTACATTAATGAAAATAATATCATTAATTGGGATCCTACATTTATTTCTGCATATTCATGAAGATAATATCATTTTGCTCAAAAATCATAATGCACATAAATCAAAGCAATATTATTAAAAAAATCGTACTGCACAATAGTCTGTATAAAAAGATAATATGGTTTATCTTTTTAATTATTTTGTATTTTCTTGGGATTAAGATATTTTTTGTCAATGAAGAATTGTTAAGTAGTTTGTATACAGTAATGTTAATAATGTAGAAGCTAGTGAATAAAATGCTAAAAATATGGTCCATAAAAAAATATGCTGCAAATTCAATGGTGCCCTTAAACCCTATTGATTATAGAGGGATTTACATTTCCAATAAGCTTTGACAGTTAATGTATATAAAAAATAAGTAACTATAAAAAGATATATATATATTTACATTTCCAATAAACCATTTTGTTGAGTAACTATGTAGTACTGATGGCTATTTTTTTCAAAGTATAGAAAGATACTCTGCTTTATCTTTTTTAGTTGTTTAAGTAATGGTCATTTAAAAATCTGAAAACTTAAAGAGAATGAAACACAAAATAGTCAACAGAATATTATGTATAAAAAAGATAAATGCTTTTATCTTTTTTAACAGAGCATTAGAAACAAATTAGCCATCACAAATTGGTGATCAGTTATTAAAATTTCATCATCACAATAGCCTTGGAGTAATAACAGGTACAATATGTATGAATGCAGTGCACAATGCAAACTCATATGGTCAGAGAATCAAGCTACAACATGAACGAATAGTCAGATTCAAAAGTGACAGTGCAAACTAGTGCACATCACACACATAAAAAATGCAACATGAAAACAACTCAAGATCAATGCAAATGAAGCAACCAAACCTGACTGAAGTGTTCAGACATTACATATATACATGTGTGAAACATCAAGTGAATATGCAACATCATACACATTGAAACCAGAGTCCAATGCAGACATGTCGACAAGACAAGAATGCAAGTGCAGACAAACTACATGATCACTGACTGCATATAAAGCAACAACTGAAGTCAATGCACATCAATCCAATACAAACTACTTGAAGTGAATGCACAAACATATATATATATATATATACACACACACACACACAGACATATGTATATACACATGTATACATACATGTACTGACAGCATAGCAGACTAACAAAGGTAAACAATGCAAGCTCAAAAAATTTATCTATTTTTTTATTTAAAATATGGAATCTAGATTCCAATTTAATATGTATATACAAATTGAAGAGTACAACTAAATATTATAGGAAACATAAGTAGGAAAACAGTTACCAATGGAGTTGAAGATAATGATGTTCTCTGGCTGTGTTCGTTGCAGAAAGGACTAGATATAGGTCGTATGTTTATGCATTGATTTCCACCTTTATTTATGAATATGCAAGTAGTTTTTCGAATGAATAACTTTTATTTAGAAGACCTTGTGTTCATCTTTACCCTGCATAAAAATTGTCATATATAATGAAATGTTAGAAAGAGAGAAGAATAATATTTTTTTGTACTTAAAAGTTGTCATATATATGTAGTAGCTGATATAAAAATTTATATATGATTTATTATAAGATAGATACCTTTATCTTTTTTAACAGATAGATACCTTCAGGACAACTGCTATTGACTTAAATTTAGGACAACTGCAATTTTACATTAATAGATAGATACATTTATCTTTTTTAACAGCTAAACAATAACTTGTTCAGTTTAACACCTAGGGTTTAGTATCATCTGCCATTGAATATTTAGGTATGCTTAATTAAACAAATGTCGATTATGTTAAATTATAACGAGAACTAAAATACCTTAAATCAATTATAAGAGCTATTATCAGCATCAGTAAGAATGAATATTTAACTATGATTTATCATCTAAGTAAAACATTTACATCAAAATAAAATATAGCTTACTTGTTTCGCATTTAAGTTTAAGGTGATTGCAGAAATTGTTCGATGAAAGTATTTTAGTTTAAGCTGAAATCGATGAAGCAGAAATCGATGATGCTGAAGCAGAATTATTGGGAAGAGAAAATGGAATGGAAATTGATATAGAAGAAATCGATTTTTTTTCTAAGCCCTAGTTTTGTTTCGAATTGGCGGCAGATATGGATTCGAGAAGTAGTGGGTTTATTTTTGACCCGTGTCTTGGAAAATAATTATTTTGAACAGGTGTCCTAGAATAATTAGTTGATGCTAAGAGGCCCTTATAGTGAAAATCCCTAATATATATCTTATTTTCTAAATGACTGAAATGAATCCGAGATTTAGTTCTTAGAACTTTTTTGATAATTAATAGCTTTCAATTATTGCAATGAATGAAATCTTGACTATATTAATATTTGGAAACTTTTGAAATGAGGAAAATAAGAAATTGGAAGCTAAATAATTAATGAAATATATATGAGATGAGAAATTGTGATATGTAAATCAAAGGATAGGGAAATTAAGAAATGTGACTATTGAACATTTTGTTAGCTTAAATAAATAAAAGAAACTTATGTAACATTCAATTACATTCTAAAAGACATAATGTACAACTTACCAAATATTAAAAGTTGAAATGTTTAATAAGAATATGTAATAGAATATTATACAAGTAAACTTAGGAAATGAAGTGTTTATTGGAATTATGCTTAAAAGTGAAGAATTAAGGTGTATAAAAATGTTATGAACTTAAGTTAATAATTTGAAAATGCTAGTGGTTATAATTTAATAAATAGGAGGAATACTATAAGTAATGATTATAAACTTAGGAAATGTTTGAAGCGAATTATAATTAGAGTAAATAGTAAAAGTGGATACTATATGTGAAAGAAATAAAAGTGAAAGGTGAAAATCCTTTATAAGTATGAGTTGTTTCACAAATGAATATTTATATAAAAAGGGAAATCAAACTAAATAGTAAATGTGAAGTAAACTGAAATAAAATGTATACAATACTTCAATAATGAATTCATTTATGATCCAAATAATTGAAATGGATATAACTTATGTAAGTAAAGAATGTAAATTAATGAAATAAGCCTTATATGAATGAGAATTAAAATTTTGTAAGTAATGAACGTGAATTAAAGAAAAATCATTTTATGAAAAAAAAGGAAAAAGAAAAAAAATTAACAATAAATGATGTGAAAAAAGGATTTAATAGAATAAACTTAAAATATGTGTTGAATTCTTTGTTTGTTTTGGCTTATAGGACGTTGGGAAGTGATACTTTAAGTTGTTTAAAATGTATAAATAATCTATTAAATTATCTAAGACTGTTGAGTGTATGGTATACTTAGTAGTTTATTTATCATTCTATACGATTAAAAGTTCTAAATCCGAACAAACCATTAGTTTTGGTTGCTATGGATGGATGGTTAATTTCTTTGATTTGCATGTGATGATTGTATGGTTTTGTTTGCATGTGCTATTGTTATATTGTGTTGATTTGTTGTTATAAGTTGAAACAACATAAATTTTCTCTTTTACTTAATTATTAACCTCTTTGGATTATATAAGTAAAATACAGGTTTATTGAAGCAATAGCTACTGCTTTTGGGTTCATAAGTAAGCGTTGTTTGCCCGACAAATAGGTACGTTTTCGGGTAACTATTTTATAGCGATTTTATATTGTTTTTCCGTGGTTTGGGATATTTTATTTTGAAATATATGATATACATTATTATTATTGATATTATTATTTCTCCCAGACCTCTCCGTACAAAGGAGACTCTACCGAAATTTTCTGTGAATTTTGGACTTAGAAAAATTTTGTGAAATGTTTTCCAAACTTTTGTTAACTTGAATATAAAAGGATTTAATTATCATGAACTGATATATTTTATTTAAATTATTTAATTATGTAAATTGTTGTTTATAAATTTAATATTTTGAATAAGATATATCAATTCCTTAATCTCTTCTTTTCCCTTTTCGAGGACGTAAAGTTTTGAGTGGGGGAGAGTGTAACGACCCGCATTTTTTTCGATAATTAAAATATTGGATTAAATAAGATTTTGTAATTTAATGTTGGAAGACAATAAAATCTATGATGTAGGAATGAGAAAACTAACTAGAATGAAGTTTATTAATGTAAATTAATGTAATATATGACTATTTGAATGTAATCTCAAGTAATTGTAATAATTGTAAGTTATAATTGGTTATAAATTTAAATAAGGAAATAAATTTAAATATTATATTAATTGATGAAATAATATGTAATGAATTGAAATTGGATAAAACTTGTGTTGCGTTAGTATCTTTAACATTTGTGTGTAGATAACGAACTTATAAATGTGATTAAATTAAGAAAAGGTAACAAGTGTAATTTGTTACCAATTTATTTAATATGTTGAATTAAGATGGAAAACAATTGCAATTAAATGCAATTAAATATTACGTTAATATGAGTTAAGACGATAACTGTAAAATGTGAAAGTAATAAAATGTACAGAAATGTCAATTATATTCTTAAGGCAATAATTTATTTAATAAAAAGAGTGAAACTAAGATAAATGAATTTATTGGGACTTTAAATTATAACTAATGTGAGAAGCGACAAAAATTCAATATAATTGAAAGATTGCAACTAATATAGTAAAAGATGATAATTGTAGAATATTAATGCAATAAGATGTAAACAAATGCTAACTATGTCCATAGAGTAACGTTTATTGAATAAAAAGATTGAAATCTAATTAAATCAATTTATTGGAATTGGAATATAATTAATTGGAATTAAATGTAATTAAATATTGTGGTTAATGTAAGAAAAGGCGTCAATTGTCGAAAATGAGGATAACAAGATAGAAACCTATGTAAATAATTTCATAAGGTATTGGTTGATTCAATAGTAGGAGTGTAAATCAAAATAAAAGAATAAAAATGAATAAATTTAGTAATGGAGTAAACATATGCTTATTTATTTGAAATGTTTGGCAGCTGAAAGATTGACTGTAGAATCGAGAAACTATTATTTAGTAAGAAATGTATAATTACTGTTTGTATCCAATAGTGTATAAATATGTTTAAATTACTATTAGATAGAAATAATTTTTCTACTTCTCATTACATTCATTTAGTCCATTTTGAAACTTAATCAACTGAAATTGATGTAACTGAAAATTTTCAATTAATAGGAGAGAGAATATTAAATTGTAAATTAATAGGTTAAAAGTAGCTTATGTTTTGTGAAAATATAAGAACGGTTGATTTAATGAAAAGAACATTTACATCAAATAAAATGAATGTTTCATTTGTGAATGTAGGTTTAATTTGATTAAAATAAATAATAGAATGAATAATTTTAAAGGAAGAAATATATATATTTATTTGAACTGTGTTTTAGCTTACAGATTGATTACAAGAATAGGAAAATAATCTATTTCGGTAAGTTATTTATTACTCTTCTGTATAAACAACAAATTTACAAACGTGTTTAAATAAACAATTGTTCTATTTTTCATCCATTTTAGTTGCCTCTTTTGAAATTTAACTTTGTAAGAAATTGCAATTAATGCAATTCAAATATTTCAATTAAAAGGAAAGAAAACGTTGATTGCAATTAATAGATTTAATAAAAGAAACGTACGTTTTTTTTAAACAAAAATGGTGTTTTAATGAAAATATAATATCATTTTGGGAAAACCAAATTGAACGTTTTTATTTTTAAGGAAAGTATAAAGTTTTTATTATGCGTAGATAAAAACCTAAATGCATACAAATTTGAATATTATTTGAGTTAATGAAGTTAATTTGGTTACGTTTCAAAAAAAAATTAAATTTCAAAAGGTTGTGCGATGTACATGGTCCCTTCATTTCTTTTGTTATTAATTGTTGCATGAACGTTTTAAAATAGTTACCTTATTATTGATACTTGATCCGCTCATTTCTCCTTCTATTTAATACTTGAGCCTAGACTTTTAGGTTGTATTTAATTCTTGCCACCACATTTTCACATATACAAAATTTTGCTTTCCTTTGGTTTGCAAACTTTTCCATTCCTATGTACATCTCCTTATACATTATTAATGCCTGGAGCTTTCAAAATAAAATGTGACATTTATTTTTTCCCACCACCTTCATTTCCTAATTATAAATAACCTGCAGCTTATTTCTTCATTTGCGTTTTGTTTCTCCTGACACCTCATATTCAAAAGCTCTTATTCTTGCAAATCCAAAAGCTTTCTTTTATGAAACATGAATTTTTTTTCATTTTTCGTACACGTCCTATCCTCATCTTAGTTGTTCTTCAATCTTTTCCTTAAGCCTCATCTTGAGAAAAACGTAAGTATTAAAATTTGTTTATTTATTTATTTTCATTTTTTTTAATGCGTACTAATTTTCATTTTTATAATATTTCTTATAACATGAATATATTTTGCATATAAGCTTTGATTCACGCGCGATTTCTTCTATTGGATTCATATTTAAATTCCGGACAACAAGAAATTAATTTAGTTGAATTTGGAGACAGTTGAGTTTTTGCGCTTCTGTTTGATTTTTATGGGCTAAAATCAAAGGTGGATGTTTTAACCCACTCACAACTACTAAATTATCTTATGTTAGTTAGATTGAATTTTTGATATGATTTGGAATTGATTGGTTGATGTTTGGTATATTTAAATTGTCATTCTAGTTAAATTTAACTTTTATTGCATTTAATCATCGTTTAATTTAATATTGAATTTAATTGTCAATTTAATACCTGTTAATGATAATCGGTTATCTATTGATGTTTATTGGTTGATTTGGGTGATGATTGTGATGTATGTTTAATTGTTGATATTGGACGATTTGATGTTATATTTATAATGTTATCACACTGCAAGTTCCCTTAGTTATTGTTAGAAAATCCTTATGGGTTGAAATGATACATACCCGAACGGTCATATAGAATAGGGGAAAATCGTTATGGGTTGAAACGATAAACCCAAACAATTTTCATTGATTTGGAATTTGGGATTGCGGGTTGAAATAATATATACCTGTAAATTTAATTTTTTGCGGATTGAAATGATAAATATCCGTATTACTTGACCATAGGGTAGAAAATTATATACGGACACCAGATTGGTTAAATTAAACGGTTTTAAAACCCTTAAATCTTGAACTGGATTAAATGATATTTTGAAGAAAATTGATTTATATAAATTAAATTACTTTGAAAATCCAAGTTTGAAGGTTGGAATTGGAAATTGGTTTAAATCGAAATTCTAAAGTATTTTAATCTATTTTAAATATATTTAAAGTAGTTTAACCCATTTTAATCTATTTAATCTATTTCAATCTATATATTAAACTATTTTAATCTATTTTAAATTATATTAATCTATTTTAAACTATATTAAACTATTTTGATCTATTTTAAATTATATTAATCTATTTTAATCAATTTAAACTTATTGATCCATTTTAATCTATTTTAAACTATATTTTTTATACTATTTTAAACTATCTAAACTATTTTCTGAATTTCAGGTTCTGTAAGTGGAAGTTTTATATTTATATCCTTGATTTTTAAGTAGAATACTATTAAATGATGTTATAACATAAGTAGGGATTTAAATGACATATTTGAGGAATATGATGATTTTAAATGAGGATTTAATCTATTTTTGGAAATATGAATTCGAAAGTGATATGATTTCAAATGTGATATAATTTCGAAAGTAAATTTGATTTCGAAAATGATATGTAACGACCCAGTATTTTGGACCATTCAAATCGACAATAAATCCACACATGTCGGACTTGAATAATTCAAAACAATGGATTCTAAATAAAATTTGGCAAAAACTCAGCATATACAGTAAATAAATAATCACAGAATCACAGACACAGAGTAATTTAAAATAATGCAGCGGAAACAAAAGAATAGTAGTTCATGAAGCTACTACATATATATAACAGAGTTAAACAAGATACAACAAAAGTCATGAGTACATAGATGTCTCAATACAATAGTCAAATACAAGATCTGAATACAACACTGGAATCAACTGAACAACTAAAAGCAGGATAGATAGCTGGATCTCCAAGAGAAGCTCCAACTCCAAAGGTGAGTCTCGAATACTGTATCACTCAGTCTGACCCGAGCGTAAAGCAAAACACAAAACACTCGAGTCAGGATTAACATTCTTATATAAATAAATCCAACTCAAGTGAAATATCAACTGAAATACAAGTAACTCAAAGGATGTTTGGGATAACCATCCTCTAAGGATCCGTTAAACTATTTACTATGTAGTAATATACGCTATTATAATAATGTCTAATAATAAAATAAACATACTTTAAAATAGCATTAGGGCTTTACATTTAATCTGAACTCACCCTAACACGTAATAGTCCCAGTAGTCTATCCAGTATTAGCATACTCCCAAAATGGGGGCTATCCTGGATACTCCACAGGCTACGGGAGAAATTCAAACTCGTAGTAAAGCTCGATATGGTAGGTGACACGGCACAACTAGGCAATGCCAGGGTAGATATACCAATTACGCATCTGGACTGGTGGTGACGCATAGCGGCCACTACCGCCCACCTCGAACAACACTCCCAAATCAAGGGTGCGCACTAAATCAATCACAAGTAATAGAATGGTATCGAAGAAGTGTGTCCGATCAGAGGTGCTACCTCCTTGGTCCGTCAATCGCTCCTGTTTTAGCCACCTTATGCCAACTCACAGGAGTTGGGTCCACATATATACCTTAGAACCGTCGCCACCATCCTACTTCATTCTGGAAACTCCACCACGTACACAGTTGTCAAAGTGGTTTTCGGTATCGATAGAGAGTATGTCCATATCTGATCCCGGTCTCTTTAACAACCAATCGTTATTATAACACCGCGGTCATTTCAAAATATTTTATACATCAAAACCAAAATATCATTTTTTATTTCAAAATCCAATCTAATACAATATCATTTTCACTTCAAATATATCCATTTTCAAAATCATATCACTTTCCAAAGTTATAACGCTTTCAAAATCATAGTCTTTTAAAAATCAAAACACATTGGAAATCACAGCTTTGAAATCATAGCATTTTGGAAATCATAACACTTTCCTTTTAAATAGTTTAGATATTAAAATTAGTATATATAATAAAATAGTTTATAAATAAAATAGTTTATATAAATAGTTATAAGTTAAAATAGTTTAAAATAAAATAATTTATATTAAAAATGATTTATATTAAAATAGTTTATATTAAAATAATTTATAAAGTAAAATATCAATAATTTTAAATATAATTTAAAATTACTTTATAAAATAAAATAGTTTCCTCAAATTTCACAAATCGATTCAAATCAACTCGAATTCCAAAATTTTAATTAAATCAAATCTCAAATCATCAATTTCAACTCGATTCAGCTTCTCAATAAACCATTTCAAATTATCGATTTCAAATACATATCTGAACCATAAAATAAGCCATTTCAATTTCAATATATTTCAAAGCTTTAAAAATTCAACATTTCAAAACTAAATTCGATACTTATATATATATATATATCAAATTCACTTAACTATTATTTAGTTTTGAAACATTTACTTAATCATTTCAATAACATCTAAATACAACTTCAATTTACAATTTAAATAAATAAAATATCCCATTTAAATATATATAAGTTTGAAATATCCATTTAAGTCACCTTTAATCAAATTTCAAGTTGTAAACACTTCTTTAAATTTCAAATTCAATACATTTCAAATCAAACTTATTTAAGTATAATTCTTAAATAAATATAATTTCAAATCATTATAAACTCTATATTTGAAAATATAGATATTAAATAAAAACTTAAACATATTATTTATCAACTTTATTAAATCAACTTTAATAAATCTTTAAAATCAATATTTATCAAAACCATATATTTATTTTCAAAACCATAGAAATCAATTTCAAAATATTTATATATAGACCAACAGTGTCTGTATATAATTTTCTACCCTATGGTCAAGTGGTACGGATGTTTATCATTTCAATCCACAATTTAAATATATATACGGGTATATATCTTTTCAACCCGCAATCCCAAATTCAATTCAAATGAAAATCGCTTGGGTTTATCATTTCAACCCATAATGATTTTCTCCTATTCTACAGATCGTTCGGGTATGTATCATTTCAACCCATAGTGAATTCTATACTAACAGGGAACTTGTAGAGTGATAGCATATATGATAATAATATAACAACAGTAACAGGCATATATCATCAGTATAAATAACAAATAATGGTGTCAGATGTCACAGGTGAACAGATACAGATAATGGCATATATATAACAATGTAAATAACTTACAGCAGCATATTTCAATTGTCGTTTCAATTGAAATCAAATTTAATAAATATAAGAACGTTAATCAGAGTGGTTGCTCACCTTTCGAGGTTAGATAGATTTGACAAAGAAATGAGCTACGAGTACCAAAGCAACGATAGATGGACACGGTTCGACGAACAAAGCTGATAAAATAGGAATAGATGAAATTAGATCAGGACTGGATCGATGAAGGTAATTGGTATAAGTGAACTTGTATAAAATTATATATATATAATCTTATTCTAAATCTAAACACACATTAAATAAAATATATATGTATTTCAAAAATTGATATTAAATCCCAACACATACAATATTTATATATAAAATTGAAAACCAAATTCACACACACAGATATATATATATATATATAAACTAATGTATATACATGTATATACAACTTACATACAAGTTATAAATAAAATCAATATTTATTATCAAATCACTATAACAATTTATTACATCTTAAAACAATACTCATAACAATATATGTAATAAACTATATAAACATACGATTTAAAACCAATATATATATATATATATATATATATATATAATCTAAACACATAACCTAATTATATAAATATAAATATATTAGTTACCAAATATATAAACTGTATATATATAGCATCTACAAACAATACATATGAAGACAAGTGTATATTCATACTTCCAAAATATATGCAGACTTCATATACACATACAACAAGTAGAAATACAATCTATACAGGCAACCAATGCAGACAACTTAGTTTATAATTTATAAATAACTATATACTTATGTAGACTAGTATATAACTAAAATATAAACTTTATGTATAATTAAAACAACACATATATAGCCAGCCTGATATGCCTATAAAAAAAGAAAAATATATATATAACCATAACTAATATATATATATAAACTACAGACTTTATATATATACCAATCAAAATGGCCCTTATGTATGCTTTAATGCCTAAGACTCATATAAACATCAACAAGTATTAAATATATTATAAAAGTATGTATACCGAAATCTAAAAGCCTTTCAGTCGAAAATATGGATATATGTAACAGCACATAAGATGGAAAGCAACGTACATATCAAAGCAATATATATATCTTGAAATATATACTAACAAATATATACAAACATGTACAAATATATATATATTTATACCTTAGATACATACGTGCTGCTGATAGAAAAGCACTGTAGCTCGGCCAAGACTATACAAATAACTTATAAACATATATATATATATATATATATAATATAAAATATACCTTATAACTTTGAATCACAGTAATATATACCAACTGTAATATATATAAACTTTTATATATAAACATAACTTATATGAAAATATATATATATATATATAGGTGCAAACCAAACAATATCACTTATATAAAACATATATATCACTTACATATATTCTACAAACAGATATTTTGATAAACTCATATAAACAATGTTTATATGTATATATAATATTTAAATCCAATATTATAGAGATTCCTATAACTCATTTAGGCAAGCAAAATAATACCTCTACATATAGGTCTGTTAGGCTCGGCTAGATCTAGGTAGAAGCTTCTGCGAGGCATGGGTTGAGAGGGGTGAGCGGAAAGGCGGGTTCAGGTTGGTGTAACTCGGCCTGGAAATGGAAGAATGGCGAATGAGAGAGGGGAAGTAAGCCGAAGGTCGGGTTATGGCAAATGAGGTGGCTGCTGGTCTCGGCAAAGTAGAGTAGGATATGGGTTGCCTAGGGTTTGATGTCTGACTAGGTGGAAGGGATCTGGAGGTAAGGCTTTTGGAGCGATGGTGGCGTTCATGGTGACTAGATGTAGTGGATCAGTGAATGGTTGAAGGGATGGGAAGGCTTTTGAATGGTCGATCGAAAATGGAGATTGGGAATTCTCAGGAAAAATGCAATTGAAAAGAAGAACGAAAAGAAGAAGAAGAAAAAAATATAAATTTGTAGAGAACAAAAGAGAAGAGAGAGAGGAGAAATGAACTGAAAGGATAGATTACCATCAGATAAAGTGAATAGGTTGGATAACCAAAGGTCAATAGTAAAAGTAAAGTACGAATTCAAAGGGTTAATAAAAGCAACTTCCATTCATTTTCTTATTGATGGAACAAACGAATGTCTAGTGCAAAACCAAAAGACTCGAATAACGAACCGCAACGGCCAACCGTTTACTGATTTCGCGGTGTACCGAAGTTCGAAAAACAGAAATGAATATACTGTTGAGATCAGTACGATGAGACGATCAAAACGGTATACAGATATTGGTGGTACGATCATCTGATCAAAAGTCGATATCGGTACGAAAATGCTGATATTTCGTCGAAAATAAGATCGACGGAGCAATAACGGTCCAAATTTGACGAAACGAAGAATGACGTCTCACTCAGAAGATGATTTACAATTTTTTTATGTAAAAATATTCAGATTTTGAAAACATTTTATTACCATCAATTTTTAACTGATATAAATTGGAATAAAATTACACTAGAAAATAAACTTCCAAATTATCTGATGAAATTTTACCAGTTGCTATGTCTAATTAGACGTATTCCAAATATTAAATTTTAATTTCAAAATTTTATTGTTTAAAATTTCACAAAAATTCAATTAAATATATAAATAAACAAATAAAATTATCTAAAATTTACGGGTCGTTACACTCTCTCCCACTCAAAACTTTTCATCCCCGAAAAGGAAGAAGATAGGAGAATAAAACTACCAGAAAGAAAAAATAGATTTGAAATTCAAAATAAACAATAAATTTAAAACCATATAAATTTTAAATTAAACTATTTAACATTCAATAATTTGATTTAATTCATTTGAGTTCACTTAAGTTGAATCAATCTATCTATTTCTAAATTCATTATCTTATTATCAAGTTATCCTCAATTAACAATTTCTAAATCATCAATTTGTATAATCATTTATTATACTCATATTTTATTCAACAAATTTATATTCTTTTATTCCAAATTATTATTAAATTTGTTCCACTTAATATATCTTATCACATATATTTAAACTATATAAATTAAATTGACCCATATAAATTAATTTAAACCATATAAATTTCAATTTAAATTAATTTATATTCAATAATTTATTTTAAATTCAAGGTATTTCCATAAGTTGATCTAATTTCAATTTATTAACTCTTTCAGAACAAAATTTATTCAATTTATCTCATTCAATTAACTTATTATACTGCTTATCTCTATTAACATCTTTATAATAAAATTTAAGTGTATAACATTTATTATAACACTCAAATTTTGTTTATAAAATCATTTCATATTGTACATTATCAAATTTCATTTCAACTTCTTGAAAAATTTAGGTAAGTTGTATTATAATGAAATTGAATATTATACAAATAAAATTTTAAATTTAATTATTCAAGTTTACATTTTATTCAAAATTTTGGATTTATTTATAATTAAAATCATTCTTTAACAAAATTTAAGAATTAAATTTCCGATTCAGTCCAAACCATTTGGAGATAACTATATATATATATATTCAACCCAATTCTATAATTACATACTTATATATATATATATATATATACATTATACATTAATTTATACCTCAGAAATTCAAATCGAATTCAATTTCCAATACAAACGTGTAGCAAAGCTACTAAGTGGCCTCTCCACTTCGAAACTCGAAAATGAATGTCGATGATGTGGCCATCATCACTGAAATTATTTTCCAGCGACAAAGAGAAGAGTGCTGTGTAACGACCCGTATTTTTCACGGATCGAAAAGTTTGTCAAATCTGGAATTTTAGCATTTTTAAGTCATTTCAGATTTTTAGGGAAATTTGTCTAAGTCCTAGGTCGTGAACGACCTAAGAGCTAAGTCGTGACCGAGTTAAGGAATTCGGCGAGTTAGTGTTAGGTCGTGGGTTAGTTGGAGCGACCTATAGAGTTATGCGACCTAGGGTTTGATTAAGTATTAGGTCGGCAGGGCGAGTTAACGACCTAAAGAACTGACCGACCTAAGGAAACCATTGGGAGCGACCTAAGAGTTTCGGTGAGCTAAGTGTTAGGTCGGCAGGGCGAGTTAGCGACCTAGTGGTTACTGGGTGTGTGGTTAGGTCGGCAACGACTTAAGGTTAGAGTTAGGTCGTAGTAACCGAGTTAAGGGATAGGTCGCTATGTGTTAGGTCGTCTGGTAGCTTGGGTGGTAAGGTCGTAAGCGACCTAAGGGTTAAGTTGTTACCAAGTTAAGTCGACTGGGTGGGTTAGCGACCTAAGGAGTTGACAAGTTGGCGACCTTAAAAGTTAGGCTATGTGTTAGGTCGTAACACTGTTAGGTCGCGTAGGTTGCTAAGTTGTTAGGTCGCTAGGATTTAGGTCGCGTAGATCTATCTGTTAGGTCGGGGAAGCTTAGGTCGGAGAGGCTTAGGTCGGCAGCGACTTAAGGGGATAGCCGAGTTACGACTTAAGGGCAGTTTTCAGCTATAAATAGGAGGGGTTGTTCTCACTTTTTGGAATCCGGATTTTGAAGCGACGAAGTGCTGCCATTTTGAGAGCTCGACTTCTACACTTCTTCACTTCTTTTTCTCCACTCTAATCTAGTGCTTCCATCCATCCAAATCGAAGATCAAGATTGAAGATTCAAGAGCTTAGATTGAAGATCTTCATCTTTTCAAGAGAGATTTCTTCATTTGAAGCGGATTTGTGATAGATCAAGCTTCATCCTTTGCTGTCCAGATCTGAAGTGTGTTGATTTGAGGTTGTTTTGGTGATTTGGTGAGTGGTGATTATCTCTCACACGGATCCAAAGGAGTATATCGGATTGTTGGCTCGATTTGGTGTTAAAATAGAGATTTCCATGCATTTTCTTCATCCTAAGTGTAGATCCATATAGATCCATTGTTCATGATGATGTTACATCCATTTTATCATATGTTAACCTATGCAAGTTCATTCATCAAGTTAGTAGAGATATAATCCATGTTTTCATGCTTATTGGACTTTCAACTCTTTAATTACGAAAATGCCATTATTGTTATAATTGTCTACTTAGATCATATTTGAATGTTTGATTGTTTGGATTGATGTTTAATTTGATTGATTGTTATGAACTAGATGATTGATGATTAGATTTAGACCGAAGACGATTCAAAAGCTAAGGGAAAGGCTCTTGAATTGGGAAAGTTGCTCGTGGCATATGTAGCGGGATGATGAAGCTCTTATGCATAGATCTGATGATGTGATGATGAGATGAGGCTTCGCGAGGATGTAATGAAGCAAGGCAATCATATGATGAAGACTTGGTCTAATCCAGACGGGATCATTCCAAGCATGTTGATAACTCGGTGATATGATTCGAGTTGAGGATAATGAATGGATATGAGAATAGTCGTCGAGGAGGATGACTAGGAGGCTTGGATAGCATCGTTGTTGAAGGTTCTAGCATGCTCTAAGCAAGAGTACGTTTGGGCAGATTCGATAGTCCCAACGGCCAACTGTTGATGGTCGAGTACTCTGGGCAGATTCGATAGTCCTAGGCACGGGCTGCGACGACGTGCGGGAGTTATGTCTAGAACCGGGGTTTTCACTAGCCCTTGACGGACGGCTGAAAGAATGTGCCGGTCATTCAATTAACGGTGATATCGAAGCAATGATAACAGTGATAGCCAGAGTCATGGATGTTTGGTTGTATCGTCATTCGGACTCAAGAGTGGTATTTTCTGGGTGCTTATCTGATTTAGGCCTTGGTACTTGGAAAACATCGCCCTTGACTCGAGTGATAGTAGTTTTACTTTAAATTGTATGCTCTGCTATGTTTGCTTCTGCATAGTGTGTGTCTGGGGGCTATCACTGTAGAATGAGGTTGGAGTGGGAGGGTTGTATTCCTATTCCTTTATGCTCTTTTGGTATGTTGTTAGTTAATTTACTGCTCACTAAGACTGTTGTCTGACTCAAGGCTTTATGTTTTAATTCTTATTGCCTTGGGCTGTTCGTCTATTTTGGGACGGGCAGACTAGGTAGCAGGTGACAGGTGCTGTTCTCTTCTCACGATGCTGATATCGAAGACGAGCTAGAGGGTTGCATATTATATTCTTATATGTACTGGATATTCCGCTGTTTTGTACTCTTTGAGAGATATGTAGTGAGGCTGGATGTATTGACTATGTGGATGCTTGTATTCAACTATTATGAAGTTTTATATGATGTCATTTTGTTCTGTAAAGCTTCACTATACTTATGTTCTATTGTATTTTGTCCATGCGCTGTGAGTAATACGATAGATTCTGTTGTTTTAAGTCTTACCTTGACAATCGTCCATGGTCGCCTGACACACTTTACAGCGCTCTATCTCTAGATTCGGTGCAGGGGTCATGGGTGGTCGTCACATTTGGTATCAGAGCATTGGTTAATCGATTTTACCCAACGCTCGCTGAAGTAACTACGTATGAGAGACGTAATTGTATTTTGATGGATGATTACTATATATAATATAGTAGCTTAGTAGGGTTTGAGTCCTTTATGCAGTTGTTTCTCTAGATGTTCTAATCATTCCTTTTTATAGATATTGAGAATGAGTCGAAGAGGGAGACCAGCTGCTAGGGAAGGCCGTGCTACTGAAGAGACTGCTGATTATGCAGCCATGTTCGAAGCTATGATGACTTCGATCATAAGAAGGATACCAGTTCCGGGGGCAGCAGTAGATGTTGGAGTTCAAGTCCAAACTCCGAAACCAGTGGATTTTGCCAAGTTGTGCAAGGATTATACTGCTCTTGGAGGGAAGGTTTTCTTGGGAACAGAATCAACTATCGAGGTCCAGAGATGGATAGATGCTTGTAGAAGGATCTTTGGTGATTTGGGAATTGATGATGCAACTAAGAGGAAGTTGGCATCGAGACAGCTTCAAGGGAGGGCCTCTGATTGGTGGAACTCTATTACCATCTCTACTCCGGAAGAAGAGATTACTTGGGAGCAATTCCAAGCTAGGTTTGAAGCTAAGTTCATTTCTACAGCTCAGAAGTCTGTTCTGTTCAAGAAGTTTGTAGAGCTCAAGCAGGGTGGAAGATCTGTTCTTGAGTATGTTTCTGAGTTTGAAGCTTTATCCAAATATGCCCGGTCATATATTGAGTCTACTTATCAGAAGAATGAGAAGTTCGTGACCGGCTTGGATAGTTATCTTGGGAGGCAGTTGGTGGATCATTTGGACGATTCATTTGAGAAGCTTGTGGAGAAAGCTCTTAGGCATGAGAGTCTGTTTCCTAAGGAAGGACCTGTTGTTGCTGTTACCAAGGGAGAATCTAAACCACAGCAGGGTGGAAACCAGAAGAGGAAGCAGCAGCAGCAGAAGGGTAAGGATGGCCAGAAGAAGCCGAAAGGCGAGGTGACTTGCTACAATTGTCTGCAGAAGGGCCATTTCTCGAAGGATTGTAAGAATCCTAAGGTGCCGATGAAGTGTCACAACTGTGACAAGCCGGGGCATTTCAGGAAGAATTGTCCAGAACCAAGGAAGGACAGGCAGATTGTGCAAGCCTATGCCTTAGGAGCTGTTCCGTCGTCTTCGAAAGCTCCTACTACTGAAGAGAAGGGAAAGAGTGTGGTTGTTCAAGGTACTCTTTTCCTATGTGGTGTTCCAGTTAGAGTTCTGTTTGATACTGGAGCGTCGCATTCATTTGTTTGTAATGAACTCGTAGGCCGGTTAGGTTTGGAACCGGATATTGTTGATAGGCCATTGGTTGTGACTAATCCAGTTGGGGGTTCGTCTTGTTTGTGTATGTTATGCCGTGGTCTAGTTGTGTCGAGTCATGGTTGCTCTTTTGTTTGTGATTGCTTTGTTCTGAACTTTGCGGGGTTCGGAATTATTTTGGGTATGGACTGGCTTAGGAAGTATGCGGCTAAGGTTGATTGCGAAAGGTTGGAAGTGACAGTCGAGAATGTGGAGGGGCGAAAGATTGTGATACGATGTAAGCATGAAGAAGGCGTTTTCATGAGCTTCATGTATTCGCTAGTTGTTCCACGGGATGGACTGTCATCAGTGCCGATCGCTAATGGATTCGAGGATGTCTTTGACGAAGTCAAAGGGTTGCCGCCGCATAGAGAGATCGAGTTTCGAATAGATCTAGTTGAAGGAGCCAGACCTGTTGTGATGCCTCTTAGGCGGATGGCGCCTAGGGAACGGCAGGAGTTGAGGGTGCAAGTTGATGACCTTTTACAGAAAGGATTCATTCGGCGTAGTGTGTCCGAGTGGGGTGCACCAGTTGTGTTTGCAACCAAGGCAGATGGGTCGTTGAGATTGTGCGTCGATTATCGTGAGCTGAATAAGGTGACTAAGAAGAACAAGTATCCATTGCCGAGAATAGATGACTTGTTTGATCAGCTTCACGAAGCTGAGGTGTTTTCTCAGATGGATTTGGCAACGGGATTTCACCAGTTGAGAGTAGCTAAGGATAGTGTGCCGAAGACTGCTTTTAGGACACCATCCGGTTTCTTTGAGTGGCTGGTAATGCCGTTTGGATTGACTAACGCGCCAGCATATTTTGTGGATCTTATGAATAGAGTGTTCAGAGATCAGTTGAACAAGTTCGTACTTGTGTTCGTGGATGATATTCTGATTTATTCCAGAACGGAAGAAGAGCACAAGACGCACTTGCGTATTGTTTTGGAGATCTTACGGAAACATCAGCTGAAGGCTAAGTTTTCGAAGTGTCACTTCTGGAAGAGTGAAGTGAGGTTCTTAGGCCATGTGATTTCTAGAAGTGGAATAGCGGTTGATCCCGCTAAGGTGGCAGCAATCCAGGATTGGGTTAGACCTAAGAATGCATCGGATGTGAGAAGTTTTCTTGGATTAGCAGGATATTATCGACGGTTTATCAAAGACTTTTCCAAGGTAGCTGCACCGTTAACAGGATTGACGAAGAAGAACCAAGTGTTCTGTTGGGATGCTAAGTGTGAGCAAGCTTTCGGAATCCTGAAAGAGAGATTGACGAGTGCTCCTGTTTTGACTATTCCAAGTGGGAATGATGAGATGGTGGTTTACACCGACGCATGTGGTACTGGACTTGGAGCAGTGCTGATGCAGAAGGATAAAGTTGTTGCGTATGCCAGTCGACAACTAAAGCCGCATGAAAGGAATTACCCGACTCATGATTTGGAGTTAGCGGCGATTGTATTTGCTCTGAAGATGTGGAGACATTACCTGTTGGGAGTTCGATTCGAGTTGTTTACGGATCACAAGTCGTTGAAGTATCTTTTCTCCCAAAAGGATTTGAATCTTCGGCAGCAACGTTGGCTAGAGTTTTTAGCATCATATGATTTTGGTATAGCTTATACTCCAGGAAAAGGTAACGCAGTGGCAGATGCGTTAAGTCGAAGACATGCAGGATTGGGAGCCATGTTTTCAGAATGGAAGA
The DNA here is from genome assembly GCA_030737815.1 of Allium fistulosum. Classification (NCBI taxonomy): domain Eukaryota; kingdom Viridiplantae; phylum Streptophyta; class Magnoliopsida; order Asparagales; family Amaryllidaceae; genus Allium; species Allium fistulosum. The sequence continues at coordinate 726,004,008 of CM060901.1, forward strand.
GTCTCGAGTATTTAGCTGGATTCGACTTCAGGCCTAGATGTGAATTGGAACCTGAGATGTTGGCAAACTTATCGATAAGACCCACTCTTGTGGAAAGGATTGGCGAGGGCCAAAAGCGAGATGATAAGCTTGCCAAGATTATCCATGATTTGGAATCTGGATTGGATCCAGAAAAGGATAAAGGATTCAAGGTAGATCGAGAGGGTTGGCTTCGGAAGCAAGGACGACTAGTTGTTCCCGATATAGATGAATTGAGGAGTGAAGTCCTGAAGGAAAGTCATCACTCGAAACTGACAATTCATCCAGGTGGAAATAAGATGTATCGGGATATGAAGAGAACCTACTACTGGGAAGGTATGAAGAAGGATGTTGGAAATTTTATTTCCAAGTGTATGAACTGCCAGTTGGTTAAAGCCGAACAGAAGAAGCCAAGTGGATTGCTTCAGCCATTAGAAGTTCCTACATGGAAGTGGGAACAAGTGTCGATGGATTTTATCGATGGATTGCCTAGAACCAGAACGGGAAATGAAGGGATTTGGGTCATTGTAGATCGTCTGACTAAGAGTGCACGATTCATTCCTGTTCGATCGACTAGGACTGCATCAAAGTTGGCTGAGTTGTATGTTAAGTGGATAGTTCGTTTCCATGGTATTCCGAAGAATATAGTGAGCGATCGAGACCCATTGTTCACTAGTGGATTTTGGAAGAGCTTCCAGGAAGTCTTGGGAACCGAGTTGTGTTTGAGTACAGCTTATCACCCTCAGACAGATGGCTAGACCGAGAGAGTCAACCGAGTTTTGGAAGATCTCCTCAGAGCTTGTGTTTTGGATTTCGGAGGATCATGGGAAGATCACCTTCATTTGGTAGAGTTTGCATACAACAACAGTTACCAGTCAAGCATTGGTATGGCACCTTATGAGGCATTGTATGGAAGACCGTGTAACTCTCCGACATGTTGGTTGGAAACTGGAGAAAAGCTGATGCTTGGGCCAGAGATGATTCGTCAGACTTTAGATTGTATAGAGATCATTCGGCAACGAATGAAGGCAGCCCAAGACCGTCAGAAGAGTTATGCCGATAAGCGTCGAAAGGATTTGAAATTCGACGTAGGAGATATGGTTTTTGTGAAGATTTCTCCACTGAAGAATGTTATTCGATTCGGGAAGAAAGGAAAATTGACTCCGAGATTTGTTGGACCATTCCCGATTATCGAGCGAATTGGAAAGCTCGCCTATAGGTTGGAGTTACCTGAGAAGATGTCGGGTGTGCACAATGTTTTTCATGTATCTTATCTACGGAAGTATGTGCACGACTCGAATACAGTGGTTTCTGCTGATAGCTGTGAAGACTTAGAAGTTGATCCAGTCGATAGAAGACCTCGTAAGCCGCTTCGTGTTGTTGAAACTGACACGAAACAGCTTAGGAGGAAGGTGGTTAAGTTGCTCAAGATACAATGGAGTGATGATGATAACGACTGTACGTGGGAGGTGGAAGAGAGGATGAAGGCAGCTCATCCTGAACTCTTCGAGGTATGGCCCTAAGGTGTCGTGTCATCTCGCGATATTGTAACTTGTTCTAAGTCTTAGAATTCTGTACGCTAAGTTAGAATTGGATGCATGGTTTGATGATTGCTATGGATGGTAGGCGTACAGAATAGTTTTGATTGCTATGATTGTTTGGGATTTCGGGGGCGAAATTCCTAAGGGGGAGAGAATGTAACGACCCGTATTTTTCACGGATCGAAAAGTTTGTCAAATCTGGAATTTTAGCATTTTTAAGTCATTTCAGATTTTTAGGGAAATTTGTCTAAGTCCTAGTCGTGAACGACCTAAGAGCTAAGTCGTGACCGAGTTAAGGAATTCGGCGAGTTAGTGTTAGGTCGTGGGTTAGTTGGAGCGACCTATAGAGTTATGCGACCTAGGGTTTGATTAAGTATTAGGTCGGCAGGGCGAGTTAACGACCTAAAGAACTGACCGACCTAAGGAAACCATTGGGAGCGACCTAAGAGTTTCGGTGAGCTAAGTGTTAGGTCGGCAGGGCGAGTTAACGACCTAAAGAACTGACCGACCTAAGGAAACCATTGGGAGCGACCTAAGAGTTTCGGTGAGCTAAGTGTTAGGTCGGCAGGGCGAGTTAGCGACCTAGTGGTTACTGGGTGTGTGGTTAGGTCGGCAACGACTTAAGGTTAGAGTTAGGTCGTAGTAACCGAGTTAAGGGATAGGTCGCTATGTGTTAGGTCGTCTGGTAGCTTGGGTGGTAAGGTCGTAAGCGACCTAAGGGTTAAGTTGTTACCAAGTTAAGTCGACTGGGTGGGTTAGCGACCTAAGGAGTTGACAAGTTGGCGACCTTAAAAGTTAGGCTATGTGTTAGGTCGTAACACTGTTAGGTCGCGTAGGTTGCTAAGTTGTTAGGTCGCTAGGATTTAGGTCGCGTAGATCTATCTGTTAGGTCGGGGAAGCTTAGGTCGGAGAGGCTTAGGTCGGCAGCGACTTAAGGGGATAGCCGAGTTACGACTTAAGGGCAGTTTTCAGCTATAAATAGGAGGGGTTGTTCTCACTTTTTGGAATCCGGATTTTGAAGCGACGAAGTGCTGCCATTTTGAGAGCTCGACTTCTACACTTCTTCACTTCTTTTTCTCCACTCTAATCTAGTGCTTCCATCCATCCAAATCGAAGATCAAGATTGAAGATTCAAGAGCTTAGATTGAAGATCTTCATCTTTTCAAGAGAGATTTCTTCATTTGAAGCGGATTTGTGATAGATCAAGCTTCATCCTTTGCTGTCCAGATCTGAAGTGTGTTGATTTGAGGTTGTTTTGGTGATTTGGTGAGTGGTGATTATCTCTCACACGGATCCAAAGGAGTATATCGGATTGTTGGCTCGATTTGGTGTTAAAATAGAGATTTCCATGCATTTTCTTCATCCTATGTGTAGATCCATATAGATCCATTGTTCATGATGATGTTACATCCATTTTATCATATGTTAACCTATGCAAGTTCATTCATCAAGTTAGTAGAGATATAATCCATGTTTTCATGCTTATTGGACTTTCAACTCTTTAATTACGAAAATGCCATTATTGTTATAATTGTCTACTTAGATCATATTTGAATGTTTGATTGTTTGGATTGATGTTTAATTTGATTGATTGTTATGAACTAGATGATTGATGATTAGATTTAGACCGAAGACGATTCAAAAGCTAAGGGAAAGGCTCTTGAATTGGGAAAGCTGCTCGTGGCATATGTAGCGGGATGATGAAGCTCTTATGCATAGATCTGATGATGTGATGATGAGATGAGGCTTCGCGAGGATGTAATGAAGCAAGGCAATCATATGATGAAGACTTGGTCTAATCCAGACGGGATCATTCCAAGCATGTTGATAACTCGGTGATATGATTCGAGTTGAGGATAATGAATGGATATGAGAATAGTCGTCGAGGAGGATGACTAGGAGGCTTGGATAGCATCGTTGTTGAAGGTTCTAGCATGCTCTAAGCAAGAGTACGTTTGGGCAGATTCGATAGTCCCAACGGCCAACTGTTGATGGTCGAGTACTCTGGGCAGATTCGATAGTCCTAGGCACGGGCTGCGACGACGTGCGGGAGTTATGTCTAGAACCGGGGTTTTCACTAGCCCTTGACGGACGGCTGAAAGAATGTGCCGGTCATTCAATTAACGGTGATATCGAAGCAATGATAACAGTGATAGCCAGAGTCATGGATGTTTGGTTGTATCGTCATTCGGACTCAAGAGCGGTATTTTCTGGATGCTTATCTGATTTAGGCCTTGGTACTTGGAAAACATCGCCCTTGACTCGAGTGATAGTAGTTTTACTTTAAATTGTATGCTCTGCTATGTTTGCTTCTGCATAGTGTGTGTCTGGGGGCTATCACTGTAGAATGAGGTTGGAGTGGGAGGGTTGTATTCCTATTCCTTTTCCTTTATGCTCTTTTGGTATGTTGTTAGTTAATTTACTGCTCACTAAGACTGTTGTCTGACTCAAGGCTTTATGTTTTAATTCTTATTGCCTTGGGCTGTTCGTCTATTTTGGGACGGGCAGACTAGGTAGCAGGTGACAGGTGCTGTTCTCTTCTCACGATGCTGATATCGAAGACGAGCTAGAGGGTTGCATATTATATTCTTATATGTACTGGATATTCCGCTGTTTTGTACTCTCTGAGAGATATGTAGTGAGGCTGGATGTATTGACTATGTGGATGCTTGTATTCAACTATTATGAAGTTTTATATGATGTCATTTTGTTCTGTAAAGCTTCACTATACTTATGTTCTATTGTATTTTGTCCATGCGCTGTGAGTAATACGATAGATTCTGTTGTTTTAAGTCTTACCTTGACAATCGTCCATGGTCGCCTGACACACTTTACAGCGCTCTATCTCTAGATTCGGTGCAGGGGTCATGGGCGGTCGTCACATGCTGATTTTAAAATTTCTTTGAAAACCATTTTTATTTGAAAATACTTTATATAATATACATTTTAAACTTTAAAACCAGAGTTTGAAATCATCGGAAATTAAATTCTCAAATTCTAAATTTTAAATTCATTTAAATTCCCAAATCAATTTTTATAAACCATGTTTATAAATTCATTTAGAACAATAAATGATAATCAAATATTATCATTTCAAACAACCATTTTAATTAACTTATTAAGTTCCAGAAAATTATACTTATATATATATGATATAATCATACCAATTTATTTCATTTACCAAACTTGAAAATAATATTGTGTCAGTTTGCTCTGTTCAAGTGTTTTGGAAATTCTATCGATAACGTTGATCAGACGAATCAATCGAAAACCCAAATCAACATCAACAACTCAAACAACACAGTATATAAAACATTTTAATATTAATTACAAATACACTCCCTCACTCGATGATTCCAGAATGGATTTCAAATCAAAGATATGGATAGAGATTCAAATTTAGAGGGATCCTAACTAAAAAAATTCAACTAGAAGATAGGCTCGATAGGGAGATAAATATATTGCAAAGAAAGAAAAGAATGGATAGAATTATATAAATCGTGGGCAACCTTAACCGGGTCAACTGTGATTTCCAGAATAGGATTGATGCAGAATTCTGATGCAAATCGTCATTCAATCGCAAGAGATAGAATTCAGGCATAGCAAAAGATAGCAACATCGTAAACCGAGAATAAAGAAATCTTCGGTGAGTCGATGTTTGTTGTAAAGGAGTTTCACCCCTTTACCAATCATTCAAAGATTGGCGAGACCGCCGATTTGTTATAGAAATCATTCGAAGTGGAGTTATGGGATACTCTAGAATCAGAAAACACGAATAGAGGGAGACAAGAATGGATTTCGGAACCGAGGGGAACGTTCCAGAATTCAAAGGAAACCGAGTCAAAGAGGAAAAGGTTCAAGCTCGAACAAAAGTGATTCTGTAATTAAATTTACTTTATATGCTGAGTTTTGCCCAAAACCTGAGCTCTGATACCACAGGTAATGACCCAGTATTTTGGACCCTTCAAATTGACAATAAATCCACACATGTCGGACTTGAATAATTCAAAACAATGGATTCTAAATAAAATTTGGCAAAACTCAGCATATATAGTAAATAAATAATCACAGAATCACAGACACAGAGTAATATAAAATAATGCAGCAGAAACAAAAGATAGTAGTTCATGAAGCGACTACATATATATAACAGAGTTAAACAAGATACAACAAAAGTCATGAGTACATAGATGTCTCAATACAATAGTCAAATACAAGATCTGAATACAACACTGGAATCAACTGAACAACTAAAAGCAGGATAGATAGCTGGATCTCCAAGAGAAGCTCCAACTCCAAAGGTGAGTCTCGAATACTGTATCACTCAGTCTGACCCGAGCGTAAAGCAAAACACAAAACACTCGAGTCAGGATTAACATTCTTATATAAATAAATCCAACTCAAGTGAAATATCAACTGAAATACAAGTAACTCAAAGGATGTTTGGGATAACCATCCTCTAAGGATCCGTTAAACTATTTACTATGTAGTAATATACGCTATTATAATAATGTCTAATAATAAAACAAACATACTTTAAAATAGCATTAGGGATTTACATTTAATATGAACTCACCCTAACACGTAATAGTCCCAGTAGTCTATCCAGTATTAGCATACTCCCAAAATGGGGGCTATCCTTGATACTCCACAGGCTATGGGAGAAATTCAAACTCGTAGTAAAGCTCGATATGGTAGGTGACACGGCACAACTAGGCAATGCCAGGGTAGATATACCAATTACGCATCCGGACTGGTGGTGACGCATAGCAGCCACTACCGCCCACCTCGAACAACACTCCCAAATCAAGGGTGCACACCAAATCAATCACAAGTAATAGAATGGTATCGAAGAAGTGTGTCCGATCAGAGGTGCTACTTCCATGGTCCATCAATCGCTCATGTTTTAGCCACCTTATGCAAACTCACGGGAGTTGGGTCCACGTATATACCTTAGAATCGTCGCCACCATCCTACTTCATTCTGGAAACTCCACCACGAACACAGTTGTCAAAGTGGTTTTCGGTATCGACAGAGAGTATGTCCATATCTGATCCCGGTCTCTTTAACAACCAATCGTTATTTTAACACCACGGTCATTTCAAAATAGTTTATACATCAAAACCAAAATATCATTTTTTATTTCAAAACCCAATTTAATACAATATCATTTTCACTTCAAATATATCCATTTTCAAAATCATATCACTTTCCAAAGTTATAACGCTTTCGAAATCATAGTCTTTTAAAAATCAAAACACATTGGAAATCACAGCTTTGAAATCATAGCATTTTGGAAATCATAACACTTTCCTTTTAAACAGTTTAGATATTAAAATTAGTATATATAATAAAATAGTTTATAAATAAAATAGTTTATATAAATAGTTATAAGTTAAAATAGTTTAAAATAAAATAATTTATATTAAAAATGATTTATATTAAAATAGTTTATATTAAAATAATTTATAAAGTAAAATATCAATAATTTTAAATATAATTTAAAATTACTTTATAAAATAAAATAGTTTCCTCAAATTTCACAAATCGATTCAAATCAACTCGAATTCCAAAATTTTAATTAAATCAAATCTCAAATCATCAATTTCAACTCGATTCAGCTTCTCAATAAACCATTTCAAATTATCGATTTCAAATACATATCTGAACCATAAAATAAGCCATTTCAATTTCAATATATTTCAAAGCTTTAAATATTCAACATTTCAAAACTAAATTCGATACTTATATATATATATCAAATTCACTTAACTATTATTTAGTTTTGAAACATTTACTTAATCATTTCAATAACATCTAAATACAACTTCAATTTCCAATTTAAATAAATAAAATATCCCTTTTAAATATATATAAGTTTGAAATATCCATTTAAGTCACCTTTAATCAAATTTCAAGTTGTAAACACTTTTTAAATTTCAAATTCAATACATTTCAAATCAAACTTATTTAAGTATAATTCTTAAATAAATATAATTTCAAATCAATTTCAAATCATTATAAACTCTATATTTGAAAATATAGATATTAAATAAATACTTAAACATATTATTTATCAACTTTATTAAATCAACTTTAATAAATCTTTAAAATCAATATTTATCAAAACCATATATTTATTTTCAAAACCATAGAAATCATTTTCAAAATATTTATATATAGACCAACGGTGTCTGTATATAATTTTCTACCCTATGGTCAAGTGGTATGGATATTTATCATTTCAATCTGCAATTTAAATATATATACGAATATATATCTTTTCAACCCGCAATCCCAAATTCAATTCAAATGAAAATCGCTTGGGTTTATCATTTCAACCCATAACGATTTTCTCCTATTCTACAGATCGTTCGGGTATGTATCATTTCAACCCATAGTGAATTCTATACTAACAGGGAACTTGCAGAGTGATAGCATATATGATAATAATATAACAACAGTAACAGGCATATATCATCAGTATAAATAACAAATAATGGTGTCAGATGTCATAGGTGAACAGATACAGATAATGGTATATATATATATAAATGTAAATAACTTACAGCGGCATATTTCAATTGTCGTTTCAATTAAAATCAAATTTAATAAATATAAGAACGTTAATCAGAGTGATTGCTCACCTTTCGAGGTTAGATAGATTTGACAAAGAAATGAGCTATGAGTACCAAAGCAACGATAGATGGACACGGTTCGACGAACAAAGCTGATAAATAGGAATAGACGAAATTAGATCAGGACTGGATCGATGAAGGTAATTGGTATAAGTGAACTTGTATAAAATTATATATATAATCATAATCTAAATCCAAACACACATTAAATAAAATATATATGTATTTCAAAAATCGATATTAAATCCCAACACATACAATATTTATATATAAAATTGAAAACCAAATTCACACACACAGATATATATATATAAACTAATGTATATACACGTATATACAACTTACATACATGTTATAAATAAAATCAATATTTATTATCAAATCACTATAATAATTTATTACATCTTAAAACAATACTCATAACAATATATGTAATAAACTATATAAACATACGATTTAAAACCAATATATATATATATATATATATTGTAACGACCCAGAATTTTGAACGAATTAAATTGAGAATATTTAATTTAATTTAAATATTTGAACGATAATCTAATTGGAATCCCGAATTTAAATATTGAAATCGGCGATTAAATTATAAAATTTAATCGATTGAAGTTGAATAAAATTTGTATCTTCAATTTAAAGCTAAAGAAAAATATTTCGAACGCTTGTAAAAATTATATTGATAACACTGAAGATAACAGCAGCTTCAGAATTGAAATTTAAACGGTTTCGTTCAGTTTTGAAAATAATCGTTCAAACCGATATTTAAAATAGTCAATTTTCAAACAGTCTCGGAATTCGACGAAACCAGTTCCATTGGGTCCGTAATATTGAATTATTGCCGAATTTCAAATTTCGTATCAATCGGAGGTTGTAGGTGTGCATACGATAAGAGAACGCATTGGGATTTTATAACAAATTCGGTTTAAAATTTAAATTTTAACTGGTTAACGTCAGCACGTTTCGTTCCTTTAATCACGGAGAAAATCACGCCGAAGACCATGAAATTATCGCGCAAGCACGACCTTCCCTCTGCAAAATCACGTACCCTTGTTCCCTTCTGTTTCTTTATCACGCAAGCAATCAAAGAGAAAAAAAAATCTCGTTCAAATTTGTAATGGCCAAACTAAAATCTTCTCCTCCCCGAATTCGAAAACCTTTCGTTTAAAATCAAATAACAGTCGTGCTCCACCTTCCCTTCCAACCTAAACGAATTCGTATTCCCCTAAATTAAAACCACGTTCCACTTTTCTTCAATCATTTCGATCGAGCTAGGGGATTCGTGGGCATCACGCTCGCGTGGAGACTGGGATGTTTGGTGATGTGCGCTCGCGCACGCGAGGGGTTCCCACAGTTCGACTTCGACGTCGAGGTTGGGAGTAGATCGAGGAAGCGGTGTCATCGCGAGGATTCGCGAGTGGCGATTGGGCGACGGCTAGGGTTTGGGCACGGTGACGCGTACGGTCGCGAGCGCGTGGGGTTCGAGCATCGATGGGTAGCGCGCGATCGATGATGGAAGGGTTGCGGTTGTCGAAGGCGCCTGGAGCGAGGTCACGATTTTCGGCAGCAAGGTATTTTATTTTTGTTTTTGGGGAATTTGTAAAGGATTTAATATGTAGGAAAAAATTATATGCAGTGAATTTTTATAGAAAAAAAAAACTATATTTTGAACAGGTTTAAATTTTTTACAGTTAATTACTGTTTTACTGATAAGAATAATAACATTTTTACAGTTAGAAGTATATATAAAACAATTGTGTTTTAATATATATATATATATATATAATTTAAAAGATAGAAACTATAATGGTTAATTTATTTAGATGACTCATTTAATCCATTATGGTTACTAAAGGGTTTTCCAAGGAAAAATTTATTAGTTTAAAACTAAAACCATGGGTTAGTTTAAATTGTTAATTTAAATTAAATTTATTCAGTGGTAATTGATTTATTTGATTAAATCAAATATTAATAAAGTGTATAATGTTATCCAAGGTCTAAAATTTATGGAGGAATTGGAAAGATGGAAATGGATTGGATTGGATTGTGAAATAAATTAAGCAAAGGTGAGATTATTTTCTCACTCAAAATTGATTGCAGTTATTGATTGTTTGATATGATTGCTATGTTGATGTGATATTAGATATAGTAGGATATATCTATATATATATAGCAATATATACATATTGGCATATGTATATATTGGATTGATTGATTTTCCCGCCTCGTATAGCGGATGAGACCCTATTGCGCCGTTAGTAAGCGGATATTTTTATAAAACCCATATACCGCGATAATTCCGTACTGGAGCGGAATTGGTATTGTGCTAACACCTTTGGATGCAGGGAAACAGGTTGGAGGGATCCAACTGGATTCCTCAACTGTATTTATTTATTTACAGATGTTGATATATATTCTGTTATCATATGATGATATATGATGATTGATGTTGTGATGGACTAATTGATGCGTTGCATCATTGGATTAAATTTTTGAAGTTTTAAAATAACGATTTTAACTTTAAAAGAGATTTTTAAAGTGATTATTTGTAAATATACGTTGTTAAATTTTTGGAATTAATTTACAAACGTTAAAATTATTAAAGTTATAAAGGTTAAGATTTTGGTGAAATATAACCGAGAGGTGATTTTTGAAATAAACAGTTAAGTAATTTATAAAATAGTTTAAATTTGGATTTTCGAATTATTAAAAACGATGTATATAAAAGATGTATAGAATTGATATTTATCAATTAAAATTTTTGGAATTTAAACGAGTTTTTATAAATTGTGGAGATAGAAAATTTATAAATTTATAAGTTGTAAAGATATGAAATTTATAGATTTATAAGTTGTGAAGTTAAAATGAATGAAATTTATAGATTTATAAATTGTGAAGTTAAAATGAATGAAATTGTAGAATGGAAGGTTTATAAGAAATTAACTTATAAATTGGGTTTTTGCCTTCAAATGAAATATGGATCGAATTTGTTAATAAAGGAGATTTACAAATCGAAGTTGTTATAAAGTAGGAATAGAATTTATAAACGTTGTTTATAAATTCGAAATCAGTTGAATTTGAGAAATTAAATATATAAGATTTTTAAAGGAGATATATTCGCGATTTTGGATAACGAATTTTTATTGAGATAAAATGTGTAGAAATGATTGAAATTGGGTTAAGTGAATTATATTCACGATTTTGGACAGTGAATATATTATTAAATAAATGGATTCATTTTTGAAGAAGTGACATTAAAAATGAAGTAAACATTTTAAAGATGTTTTTAAAATGTGGGAAATATCGAAACCATAGATTTCAACATTTTTATTGTTGAAATAGACGTTTTCGAAAAATAAGGAAATGGTGGACTATAACACACTGTTGTTATAGTAAATGATTTCCGAAAGGAAATATTTGGTATAGTATTGGGATTTATATATCTATCTAAATTTCGAATCCCTATACTAGTGATTTTGAGTCGTCGTAACGATGTTTTACGTAACATTCGTTTTGACTCAAATAAATGTTGTTATAGTAAATGTTTTCCTTAAAGAATGAATATATACTTAATATTGATTTAAGTATATCGGATATTTTCCAAGTGTTGAAAATAAAAGATTTGTGAAATACTTATTATTTAATAAGTAAGGAAATACTTTTCCAATATGAAATGAACGTTTTGAGATTTATCTTTGTAAAGATAAATTGAAAATGAATTTTTGAAATCGATTTGAAAATCAAATATCAGTAGATATTCGAAAATATAAATTCACTATGGAATTTATAAAAGGAATGGGAATTAGTAAAAATAAATGTCGATTTATTTTTGAAGTGTGGAAATTTTATATCTAGTAAAGATATTTTTGAAGATAAAAATAATTTGGAAAATTATTTGGAATCTGATGATGTTGCGCATCTTTATTGATAGTTAAATAACCGACTATCAATAATTACCTTGAATGATATTTGTTGTGAATTGGATGAATTTGAATGCCACACTTATTTTTGAATAAGCGCTCACTATTCGGGTTAGCCGGGAAAGGACCATGGGGTCGTATAACCCATTCCGAATATGTGATACGTCGTAATGAATTGCATTCGAAGACCGGTGTTGAAGACCGGATATTTTTGAAAACGGAAGGATTACCGTCGAGTTACTCTACATCGGCTGATCTCCGATTTAGAGGTTTTATCACCCTTAGTGACGGGAAGTCCTGACGTGATTGAAAATTATCCGGATGTGCAAGGGCTTCGTGAGAAGTGCCTTCGGTCCTGTTCGATCCCGGAACAGACTTGTATGGATTGTGTGTCTGACGTTACAATTTGAGATATAAAGCTGATTCTTTCAAATACATTTCTGTTGGTGGCGGAGAATTTATTCTCTTAGCTTAACACCCTTCTCTGAGACGTACGAGCTCAGAGGTTATGTAGTTGAAATTCATCAGCGATATATCCCAATTTGGTAACGTGGCATACTGAGTGTTGCTGTGAAATGATCAGTGTTTGATCATTTGTGATATGATCATTTGTTTGATCTTATATCTTTGTGATCATAGGTTGATCATTTTGTTTGACCCGAAGCATGGCTTTGTAGAAAGCGTAGCTTTGTGGACGAGACTTCATCGAGCCTCACACCCCGGAAATGGTCGAAACAGGAAGGATGCGGCAAGGTTCTAGGGAGTAGCGCCCCTTAGTGTATGTCATTCCTTCTGGATAAAGGTGGTATCATGGTATGGAGCCCAGATACTTAACCTCTGTGGTTACTGCATTATTATTATCTATGTGGTTTGTTGCGAATCGGGGATCCTCGGGAAGATCGGTGACGATCGGGGGATGGCATACGCGTGTCAGTAGTTACCTATTTTTGCAGAGGTAACCCGGCCTTGTGTTGGCAGAGATCCGGTTAGGTTCTCGGGTCGTCTATTCCAGGGACGTACCCATCGTGGAAAAGGAAGTTCCTTAGCCTGACCATTTGTTGGAAATCCAAAGAAACAATACGAGCCTTTACGATTTCAATTGTATAACCTGTCTCCTCAGGAGGCAGCTATAGCAGGCATAATATAATGGTACCTATGCTGGCTAAGATTTATATTCTACTTTCGAAATGTTTTCCACTATGCACTAATAATAATATCCAAAATGATTTGATTTTGCGTAGTAAGCATCTTTGACTATCATAAGAAGAAATCTCCTCCAATTCTGCGTTTGCATTGTGTGTGTGGTGGGAGGTCTTATGGTAGTTTCATTTTCCAAAAGCATTGCGAATTGACTTTAAAAAAAATTATTTTGTTGTTATAAAGAATAACTGTTTTACGATCTCACACCAGTCACCATGACTGACTCGGAGTTTATTGTTTCCCTTCTAAACTCTGGGTGCCCACCAATTTCCACACGGGCAGTCTAGAGTTAGATTATTAGGATATTCTGGATATTCTGGAGCTTGGAGATAAGCTGGATGACGAGACGTAGTATTTGTATCTGATAGTATTTATTCCGCTGTGTATTCTGTATGAGGACAAGTTTATATAACTGTCCATTGTTGTTTATTGACTCTGATTGATGTATGTATAAAATGATATAGTTCTTTGTTTTAAAGATTATTCATTTATCTATTATATATTGTTCCGCTGCGATATGTGAGATTCTGATATTGTTCTGTTTCTGTTGCTGTTCTGTTGTTCTGTTGTTCTTCTCTTCTTCTCTCTTGTTCTACTCTTTTCTTCTTCTTCTACCTTTTTCTTGTTCTTAAAACCCTCACTATTGGAGTTTCCGTCGTTCGATTTCTCGGCAGTCGATAAAGTGAGTATCGATGTCGAATTTTCGAAAGTCGAAAATTTCGGTATGTGACAAAGTGGTATCAGAGCATATGGTTAAGCGACAACCCTGCTCTGTTGGGTGTTACTCATTAGAGATAGAGTCAGCAGTACTCTAGAATGAGTTGAGTGTAATAATAGATATGAGCGCGTATTTGTTAGTGAATATAAAAATGTTTTATATTGTGTTTGCTTATCCGTTGAGATGTTTGTGAATTTTGATCGGTATGTGGGACGCCATATTATCGATAGGGATTTCTAAACACTTAAACGAGGCAAGACGACACAGTATTATTTTAAATAGGGTGAATGAAATAATTTTACCCAAAACTATTTTTGTATAGAAAAGAAATCATTTTCTATGAATTATTATAGTATATGGTTGCATGGTTGTTAGAAGTGATAATATTAATCTATTATCATTGAAATTAAATAAGAAATTGAAATCGTAACTCCAAAGTTAAGAAATAAATTCACATATAAATGAAATTTGAGAATGTAAATTATAATTGTGACTTATAATTTAAACGGAATTCCAGAGAAGTTTTGGAAATGTTTTGAAAAAAGAATTTGAAAATTTTGGAGATTTGGAAAGTTTAAATCATTTTTGATTTGAAAATGAATTTCAAAGGTTTTGAAAAGTGTTTTGAAGAGATGAAAAGCTCTAAACTCTTTTCGGTCGCTGGAAAATAATTCCGATGATGATCGCGACATCACCGGTGTTCATTTTCGGGTTTCCAAAAGAGGAAATTGCTGCCAAATTATTTTAAATGGAAAGTGTTTGGAAAATTTGGGTTTTTGTTTTGGAAATTCAAATGGAATTTGAATTGTTTTCAAAAATGGCTTTGAAAGGTTGAAAAGACTCTGGAATACCATATTTATGAAATGTAAATAAGTTGATAACTTATAAAACATTTGAAATTTGATTGGAATAAGATTCAAATTGAAAAGGACTAAATTAGTGAATGAATGAATAAATTGCGATTGCAAGTGCCAGAAAATGAAATTGAATGTTAAAGTTCATTTTGAATTTGTAAGAAAATGAGACTGAATTGAATTTGATTTGTAATAAACAAAGTGAAGTATTGAAATAAGAAAATTAGTAAGCGAAACTAAGTGAAAAAAATAGTGATATGAATCAGCTATAATTGAAAGATAAAATTCAATATTTCAGAATAGAAGTTAAATAGAATTCAAATTGAATTGAACTTTTAAATTGAACTCAAATGAAAATTGAAATGCAAAAATTGAATGATAATGAATATGTAACTTCAATGGTGAAGTAAAAATGATATAAGAAGTATATATTGAAAATTTTGTAATTGAATGTACGAAATGGTTTGAATATATGTAACTAGATATTATGGCTAGTAGGATATACAGGTGTTATAAAGGAATTGGGATTTTACTTTCAAAGATAAATTTGAATTGCTCGAAAAAAGGTACGTATTTGAATTTGAATATGAGCTTTGATGACTTATTTCTCTAGCCGTTTGGCTTTTTCTTTTTCTTTTTGAAATCTGAGAGTCCGTAGGGACGTTTTGTAGTAGTATCGATCTAGCCGCGCAAAGGAGACGCTGGCGAAATTTTTCGGAAATTTAGGGCGTTAGAAAATTTTTGAGAAATTTTAAAAGTTTGAAATTTGAATTTAAGCTTAAATTTGAATTTTGAAGTAAACAATGTTGTTTGAAAACTATGAAAGGTTTAGAAAGTTAATTGAAGTGATAACAAATCTTTAGTAGAAAGATTTGATTTGAAAATTTGATTAATTTGATAAAACTATTTGAAATTGAGAAAATAGTAGACGAGTTAAGCACTTTTTCTTCCTGACTTGTAATTTCGGGACGAAATTCTTTTAAGGAGGGGAGTTTGTAACGACCCAGAATTTTGAATGAATTAAATTGAGAATATTTAATTTAATTTAAATATTTGAACGATAATCTAATTCGAATCCCGAATTTAAATATTGAAATCGGCGATTAAATTATAAAATTTAATCGATTGAAGTTGAATAAAAATTTGTATCTTCAATTTAAAGCTAAAGAAAAATATTTCGAACGCTTGTAAAAATTATATTGATAACACTGAAGATAACAGCAGCTTCAGAATTGAAATTTAAACGGTTTCGTTCAGTTTTGAAAATAATCGTTCAAACCGATATTTAAAATAGTCAATTTTCAAACAGTCTCGGAATTCGACGAAACCAGTTCCATTGGGTCCGTAATATTGAATTATTGCCGGATTTCAAATTTCGTATCAATCGGAGGTTGTAGGTGTGCATACGATAAGAGAACGCATTGGGATTTTATAACAAATTCGGTTTAAAATTTAAATTTTAACTGGTTAACGTCAGCACGTTTCGTTCCTTTAATCACGGAGAAAATCACGCCGAAGACCATGAAATTATCGTGCAAGCACGACCTTCCCTCTGCAAAATCACGTACCCTTGTTCCCTTCTGTTTCTTTATCACGTAAGCAATCAAAGAGAAAAAAAAAATCTCGTTCAAATTTGTAATGGCCAAACTAAAATCTTCTCCTCCCCGAATTCGAAAACCTTTCGTTTAAAATCAAATAACAGTCGTGCTCCACCTTCCCTTCCAACCTAAACGAATTCATATTCCCCTAAATTAAAACCACGTTCCACTTTTCTTCAATCATTTCGATCGAGCTAGGGGATTCATGGGCATCACGCTCGCGTGGAGACTGGGATGTTTGGTGATGTGCGCTCGCGCACGCGAGGGGTTCCCACAGTTCGACTTCGACGTCGAGGTTGGGAGTAGATCGAGGAAGCGGTGTCATCGCGAGGATTCGCGAGTGGCGATTGGGTGGCGGCTAGGGTTTGGGCACGGTGACGCGTACGGTCGCGAGCCCGTGGGGTTCGAGCATCGATGGGTAGCGCGCGATCGATGATGGAGGGGTTGCGGTTGTCGAAGGCGCCTGGAGCGAGGTCACGATTTTCGGCAGCAAGGTATTTTGTTTTTGTTTTTGGGGAATTTGTAAAGGATTTAATATGTAGGAAAAAATTATATGCAGTGAATTTTTATAGAAAAAAAAAACTATATTTTGAACAGGTTTAAAATTTTTACAGTTAATTACTGTTTTACTGATAAGAATAATAACATTTTTACAGTTAGAAGTATATATAAAACAATTGTGTTTTAATATATATATATATATATATAAAATTTAAAAGATAGAAACTATAATGGTTAATTTATTTAGATGACTCATTTAATCCATTATGGTTACTAAAGGGTTTTCCAAGGAAAAATTTATTAGTTTTAAACTAAAACCATGGGTTAGTTTAAATTGTTAATTTAAATTAAATTTATTCAGTGGTAATTGATTTATTTGATTAAATCAAATATTAATAAAGTGTATAATGTTATCCAAGGTCTAAAATTTATGGAGGAATTGGAAAGATGGAAATGGATTGGATTGGATTGCGAAATAAATTAAGCAAAGGTGAGATTATTTTCTCACTCAAAATTGATTGCAGTTATTGATTGTTTGATATGATTGCTATGTTGATGTGATATTAGATATAGTAGGATATATCTATATATATATAGCAATATATACATATTGGCATATGTATATATTGGATTGATTGATTTTCCCGCCTCGTATAGCGGATGAGACCCTATTGCGCCGTTAGTAAGCGGATATTTTTATAAAACCCATATACCGCGATAATTCCGTACTGGAGCGGAATTGGTATTGTGCTAACATCTTTGGATGCAGGGAAACAGGTTGGAGGGATCCAACTGGATTCCTCAACTGTATTTATTTATTTACAGATGTTGATATATATTCTGTTATCATATGATGATATATGATGATTGATGTTGTGATGGACTAATTGATGCGTTGCATCATTGGATTAAATTTTTGAAGTTTTAAAATAACGATTTTAACTTTAAAAGAGATTTTTAAAGTGATTATTTGTAAATATACGTTGTTAAATTTTTGGAATTAATTTACAAACGTTAAAATTATTAAAGTTATAAAGGTTAAGATTTTGGTGAAATATAACCGAGAGGTGATTTTTGAAATAAACAGTTAAGTAATTTATAAAATAGTTTAAATTTGGATTTTCGAATTATTAAAAACGATGTATATAAAAGATGTATAGAATTGATATTTATCAATTAAAATTTTTGGAATTTAAACGAGTTTTTATAAATTGTGGAGATAGAAAATTTATAAATTTATAAGTTGTAAAGATATGAAATTTATAGATTTATAAGTTGTGAAGTTAAAATGAATGAAATTTATAGATTTATAAATTGTGAAGTTAAAATGAATGAAATTGTAGAATGGAAGGTTTATAAGAAATTAACTTATAAATTGGGTTTTTGCCTTCAAATGAAATATGGATCGAATTTGTTAATAAAGGAGATTTACAAATCGAAGTTGTTATAAAGTAGGAATAGAATTTATAAACGTTGTTTATAAATTCGAAATCAGTTGAATTTGAGAAATTAAATATATAAGATTTTTAAAGGAGATATATTCGCGATTTTGGATAGCGAATTTTTATTGAGATAAAATGTGTAGAAATGATTGAAATTGGGTTAAGTGAATTATATTCACGATTTTGGACAGTGAATATATTATTAAATAAATGGATTCATTTTTGAAGAAGTGACATTAAAAATGAAGTAAACATTTTAAAGATGTTTTTAAAATGTGGGAAATATCGAAACCATAGATTTCAACATTTTTATTGTTGAAATAGACGTTTTCGAAAAATAAGGAAATGGTGGACTATAACACACTGTTGTTATAGTAAATGATTTCCGAAAGGAAATATTTGGTATAGTATTGGGATTTATATATCTATCTAAATTTCGAATCCCTATACTAGTGATTTTGAGTCGTCGTAACGATGTTTTACGTAACATTCGTTTTGACTCAAATAAATGTTGTTATAGTAAATGTTTTCCTTAAAGAATGAATATATACTTAATATTGATTTAAGTATATCGGATATTTTCCAAGTGTTGAAAATAAAAGATTTGTGAAATACTTATTATTTAATAAGTAAGGAAATACTTTTCCAATATGAAATGAACGTTTTGAGATTTATCTTTGTAAAGATAAATTGAAAATGAATTTTTGAAATCGATTTGAAAATCGAATATCAGTAGATATTCGAAAATATAAATTCACTATGGAATTTATAAAAGGAATGGGAATTAGTAAAAATAAACGTCGATTTATTTTTGAAGTGTGGAAATTTTATATCTAGTAAAGATATTTTTGAAGATAAAAATAATTTGGAAAATTATTTGGAATCTGATGATGTTGCGCATCTTTATTGATAGTTAAATAACCGACTATCAATAATTACCTTGAATGATATTTGTTGTGAATTGGATGAATTTGAATGCCACACTTATTTTTGAATAAGCGCTCACTATTCGGGTTAGCCGGGAAAGGACCATGGGGTCGTATAACCCATTCCGAATATGTGATACGTCGTAATGAATTGCATTCGAAGACCGGTGTTGAAGACCGGATATTTTTGAAAACGGAAGGATTACCGTCGAGTTACTCTACATCGGCTGATCTCCGATTTAGAGGTTTTATCACCCTTAGTGACGGGAAGTCCTGACGTGATTGAAAATTATCCGGATGTGCAAGGGCTTCGTGAGAAGTGCCTTCGGTCCTGTTCGATCCCGGAACAGACTTGTATGGATTGTGTGTCTGACGTTACAATTTGAGATATAAAGCTGATTCTTTCAAATACATTTCTGTTGGTGGCGGAGAATTTATTCTCTTAGCTTAACACCCTTCTCTGAGACGTACGAGCTCAGAGGTTATGTAGTTGAAATTCATCAGCGATATATCCCAATTTGGTAACGTGGCATACTGAGTGTTGCTGTGAAATGATCAGTGTTTGATCATTTGTGATATGATCATTTTTTTGATCTTATATCTTTGTGATCATAGGTTGATCATTTTGTTTGACCCGAAGCATGGCTTTGTAGAAAGCGTAGCTTTGTGGACGAGACTTCATCGAGCCTCACACCCCGGAAATGGTCGAAACAGGAAGGATGCGGCAAGGTTCTAGGGAGTAGCGCCCCTTAGTGTATGTCATTCCTTCTGGATAAAGGTGGTATCATGGTATGGAGCCCAGATACTTAACCTCTGTGGTTACTGCATTATTATTATCTATGTGGTTTGTTGCGAATCGGGGATCCTCGGGAAGATCGGTGACGATCGGGGGATGGCATACGCGTGTCAGTAGTTACCTATTTTTGCAGAGGTAACCCGGCCTTGTGTTGGCAGAGATCCGGTTAGGTTCTCGAGTCGTCTATTCCAGGGACGTACCCATCGTGGAAAAGGAAGTTCCTTAGCCTGACCATTTGTTGGAAATCCAAAGAAACAATACGAGCCTTTACGATTTCAATTGTATAACCTGTCTCCTCAGGAGGCAGCTATAGCAGGCATAATATAATGGTACCTATGCTGGCTAAGATTTATATTCTACTTTCGAAATGTTTTCCACTATGCACTAATAATAATATCCAAAATGATTTGATTTTGCGTAGTAAGCATCTTTGACTATCATAAGAAGAAATCTCCTCCAATTCTGCATTTGCATTGTGTGTGTGGTGGGAGGTCTTATGGTAGTTTCATTTTCCAAAAGCATTGCGAATTGACTTTAAAAAAAATTATTTTGTTGTTATAAAGAATAACTGTTTTACGATCTCACACCAGTCACCATGACTGACTCGGAGTTTATTGTTTCCCTTCTAAACTCTGGGTGCCCACCAATTTCCACACGGGCAGTCTAGAGTTAGATTATCAGGATATTCTGGATATTCTGGAGCTTGGAGATAAGCTGGATGACGAGACGTAGTATTTGTATCTGATAGTATTTATTCCGCTGTGTATTCTGTATGAGGACAAGTTTATATAACTGTCCATTGTTGTTTATTGACTCTGATTGATGTATGTATAAAATGATATAGTTCTTTGTTTTAAAGATTATTCATTTA
Source organism: Allium fistulosum (assembly GCA_030737815.1). Lineage (NCBI taxonomy): Eukaryota > Viridiplantae > Streptophyta > Magnoliopsida > Asparagales > Amaryllidaceae > Allium > Allium fistulosum. The sequence goes on from CM060901.1 coordinate 726,025,043, forward strand.
TCTATTATATATTGTTCCGCTGCGATATGTGAGATTCTGATATTGTTCTGTTTCTGTTGCTGTTCTGTTGTTCTGTTGTTCTTCTCTTCTTCTCTCTTGTTCTACTCTTTTCTTCTTCTTCTACCTTTTTCTTGTTCTTAAAACCCTCACTATTGGAGTTTCCGTCGTTCGATTTCTCGGCAGTCGATAAAGTGAGTATCGATGTCGAATTTTCGAAAGTCGAAAATTTCGGTATGTGACATATATAATCTAAACACATAACCTATTTATATAAATATAAATATATTAGTTACCAAATATATAAACTGTATATATATAGCATCTACAAATAATACATATGAAGACAAGTGTATATTCATACTTCCAAAATATATGCAGACTTCATATACATATACAACAAGTAGAAATACAATCTATACAGACAACCAATGCAGACAACTTAGTTTATAATTTATAAATAACTATATACTTATGTTGACTAGTATATAACCAAAATATAAACTTTATGTATAAATTAAAACAACACATATATAGCCAGCCTGACATGCCTATAAAAAAAGAAAAATATATATAAAACTGTAACTAATATATATGTAAACTACAGACTTTATATATATACCAATCAAAATGGCCCTTATGTATGCTTTAATGCCCAAGACTCATATAAACATCAACAAGTATTAAATATATTATAAAAGTATGTATACTGAAATCTAAAAGCCTTTCAGTCGAAAATATGGATATATGTAACAATACATAAGATGGAAAGCAACATATCAAAGCAATATATATATCTTGAAATATATACTAACAAATATATACAAACATGTACAAATATATATATTTATACCTTAGATACACACGTGTTGCTGATAGAAAAGCACTGTAGCTCGGCCAAGACTATACAAATAACTTATAAACATATATATATAATATAAAATATACCTTATAACTTTGAACCACAGTAATATATACCAACTATAATATATATAAACTTATATATATAATCTTAACTTATATGAAAAAATATATATATAGGTGCAAACCAAACAATATCACTTATATAAAACATATATATCACTTACATATATTCTGCAAACTGATATTTTGATAAACTCATATAAACAATGTTTATATATATATATATATAAGATTTAAATCCAATATTATAGAGATCCCTATAACTCATTTAGGCAAGCAAAATAATACCTCTACATATAAGTCTGTTAGGCTTGGCTAGATCTAGGTAGAAGCTTCTGTGAGGCATGGGTTGAGAGGGGTGAGCGGAAAGGCGGGTTTAGGTAGGTGTAACTCGGCCTGGAAATGGAAGAATTGCGAATGAGAGAGGGGAAGTAAGCCGAAGGTCGGGTTATGGCAAATGAGGTGGCTGCTGGTCTCGGCAAAGTAGAGTAGGATGATGGGTTTCCTGGGCTTTGATGTCTGACTAGGTGGAAGGGATCTGGAGGTAAGGCTTTTGGAGCAATGGTGGCGTTCATGGTGACTGGGTGTAGTGGAGCAGTGAATGGTTGGGAAGGCTTTTGAATGGTCGATCGAAAATGGAGATTGGGCATTCTCATGAAAAATGCAATTGAAAAGAAGAACGAAAAGAAGAAGAAAATATATATATATATATATATATATAAATTTGTAGAGAACAAAAGAGAAGAGAGAGAGGAGAAATGAACTGAAAGGATAGATTACCATCAGATAAAGTGAATAGGTTGGATAACCAAAGGTCAATAGTAAAAGTAAAGTACGAATTCAGAGGGTTAATAAAAGCAACTTCCATTCATTTTCTTATTGATGGAACAAACGAATGTCCAGTGGAAAACCAAAAGACTCGAATAACGAACCGCAACGGCCAACCGTTTACTGATTTCGCGGTGTATCGGAGTTCGAAAAACAGAAATGAATATACTGTTGAGATCGGCACAATGAGACGATCAAAACGGTATACAGATATTGGTGGTACGATCATCCGATCAAAAGTCGATATCGATACGAAAATGCTGATATTTCGTCGAAAATAAGATCGACAAAGCAATAACGGTCCAAATTTGACAAAACGAAGAATTACGCCTCACTCAGAAGATGATTTACAATTTTTATATGTAAAAATATTCAGATTTTGAAATTTTTTTATTGCCATCAATTTTTAACTGATATAAATTGAAATAAAATTACACTAGAAAATAAACTTCCAAATTATCTGATGAAATTTTACCAATTGCTATGTCTAGTTAGACGTATTCCAAATATTAAATTTTTATTTCAAAATTTTATTGTTTAAAATTTCACAAAAATTCAATTAAATATATAAATAAACAAATAAAATTATCTAAAATTTACGGGTCGTTACATGATATGGTTTTGAAAACATGATATTTGATATAAATTATAAATCTGTTTTGAAAATGTAAAAGAACCATCCTGTGTGAAATAAGCGTTTGGTTGTTAAAAGAGACCGGGATCGGATATTGTCATACTCTCTGCCAATACTGAAAACCACTTTAACAACTTTGTATGTGGTGGAGATTCCAGAATGAAGTAGGATGGTTTGGCGAACAATTCTGTATGAGGTATTTACGTAGCCCTAACTCCCGTGAGTCAGCTTAGATGTGACTAAAACAGGAGCTAAACCGGGTCAAGTGAGGTCATTCCTTCTATCGAGCACATTTCTTCGATACCATATATTTGACTTTATGATTGATTTGGTGGCCACCCCTTGATTTTGATTTGGGAGTGTGTTCCAAGGTGGTCGGTAGTAGCTGCTATGTGTTACCACCATCCCGGTTCTGCAAAATGGTAGAGTCCTACCCTGGCATTGCCTCGAGTGCCGTGTTCACATGCCCTATCGTGCCTTCTACGAGTTTGTTTTGTACCATACCTTTGGACTGTCCACTGGGTAAACCTCCAGTTTACGGAGGAGCTTACGGTACTATATAGACTATGGGAATATATAAAATGTGTTAAGGGGGATATGAGTAATGCCTTAACGATATTTTAATATTTTACTTTACTGTAGACACTATTATAATAGCGTATTGTACTATGTATGTAGATAGTTTAACGAATCCTTAGGAGATGGAAATTCCGACATCTCTTAAGTTACTACACTCACGTTAGACACTGGATAGGAGATGTCAAACCCCATAAGCATCTCTGACGCCGTTACACTCATATTTATTTTCTGTTGATTTAACTTACATAAGATCTTTTAGTTCTGACTCGAGTGTTTTGTCTTTTCAATTCGCTCGGGTCAGTCTGAGCTTATCAGTGTATCGAAGACTGCTTTTGGAGGACGAAGACGAAGATTTAGTACTATTATTATTTATTCCATTTATTCCATCGCATCATACTGTTCCGTTGCATTACTTATTTATTACCGCTGTATGTACTCTGATTCTGTATTGTAAAGATGTAATCAAATGTTATTTGTAAAACAACTTCATGAACTGTTTATTTGATTATTATATTTTGTCATTCCGCTGTGAGATTCTGTGTTTTGTTTTCTTTCTCTACTTTTCTTATTTACCCCATAACAATCTACCCTTTTGAATGGTTTGAGTCTGTCGTGTGTGGTTTATCATCGATTTAAACCGTCCAAAAAGGCGGGCCATTACATTTTGTATCAGAGCTTTGGTTTAGCGATAACCTTAGCTTTGTGGGGTTTGACTCATATAGAGTAGGGTAGTAATACCCTAGAATGAGTCGCATAGTGTATATATATGAGAGAGCGTATTTGTTAGTGTTATAATAGGTTTTGTATTGTGTCAATTTGTTCTGTTTAGTATTTATAAATTCTGGTCGGTACATAAGACGCTTTGACATCGATAGCAATTTCTAAACACTTAATAGGATAAACTGACAGAATATTGTTTTGAAATATAAGTAAATGAAATAATTTTGCCTATTATATATTTTGTATATAAAATAATAAATTTTAAAAATGATATAGTAGGATTTAATATGTTGTTTGTTAGGTAGAGAAATTTTATAAACATTGATTGAAAAGTAGGATTTACAAATAAAGTAAATATAAATTGGAAGTTTAGAACTGAAGTTCCGGGAAATCTGGAAATTTCTTTCGAAAGATTTTGGAATATAATATTAGTAGTATTTAGAAGTATTTTATGATATAAATATTTCAAGATGATTTGAAAGAAATGTTTTAAAAGAAATTTTTTTAAAGGAAATAAGTTCTGTACTCCCCTCTCTGTCATTGGAAAAATAATTTCGGTGATGAGTGCACGCATCATCAACATTCATTTTCGAGTTTCAAAGTGGAAAGACCGTTGTAGTAGTTTTACTGCACGTTTGTTTTTATAAATAAATCTTGATTTTGAATCCCTAAATATGATTTGATCTATAAAGGATATAAATATATATCTTATTTTCTAAATGACTGAAATGAATCTGGGATTTAGTTCTTAGAACTTTTTGATAATGAATAGCTTTCAATTATTGCAATGAATGAAATCTTGACTATATTAATAATTGGAAACTTTGAAATGAGGAAAATAAGAAATTGGAAGCTAAATAATTAATGAAATATATATGAGATGAGAAATTGTGATATGTAAATCAAAGGATAGGGAAATTAAGAAATGTGACTATTGAACATTTTGTTAGCTTAAATAAATAAGAGAAACTTATGTAACATTCAATTACATTCTAAAAAACATAATGTACAACTTACCAAATATTAAAAGTTGAAATGTTTAATAAGAATATGTAATAGAATATTATACAAGTAAACTTAGGAAATGAAGTGTTCATTGCAATTATGCTTATAAGTGAAGAGTTAAGGTGTATAAAAATGTTATGAACTTAAGTTAATAATTTGAAAATGCTAGTGGTTATAATTTAATAAAAAGGAGGAATACTATAAGTAATGATTATAAACTTAGGTAATGTTTGAAGCCAATTATAATTAGAGTAAATAGTAAAAGTGGATACTATATGTAAAAGAAATAAAAGTGAAAGGTGAAAATACTTTATAAGTTGAAACAACATAAATATTATCTTTTACTTAATTATTAACCTCTTTGGATTATATAAGTAAAATAATGGTTTATGGAAGCAAGAGCTACTACTGTTGGTTTCATAAGTAAGCGTTGTTTGCCCGACAAATAGGTACATTTCCGGGTAACTATTTTATAACGATATTATATTGTTTTTCCGTGGTTTGGGATTTTTTATTTTGAAATATATGATATATATTGTTATTATTGATATTATTATTTCTCCCAGACCTCTCCGTACAAAGGAGACTCTGCCGAAATTTTCTGTGAATTTTGGACTTAGAAATATTTTGTGAAATGTTTTCCAAACTTTTGTTAACTTGAATATAAAAGGATTTAATCATCTTAAATTGATATATTTTATTTAAATTATTTAATTATGTAAATTGTTGTTTATAAATTTAAAATTTTGAATAAGATATATTAATTCCTTAATCTCTTCTTTTCCCTTTTCGAGGACGTAAAGTTTTGAGTGGTGGAGAGTGTAACGAACCGCATTTTTTTCGATAATTAAAATATTGAATTAAATAAGATTTTGTAATTTAATGTTGGAAAAAAATAAAATCTATGATGTAGGAATGAGAAAACTAACTAGAATGAAGTTTATTAATGTAAATTAAAGTAATAGATGACTATTTGAATGTAATCTCAAGTAATTGTAATAATTGTAAGTTATAATTGGTTATAAATTTAAAATAAGGAAATAAATTTAAATGTTATATTAATTGATGAAATAATATGTAATGAATTGAAATTGGATAAAAATTTTGTTGCGTTAGTAGTTATAACATTTGTGTGTAGATAACCAACTTATAAATGTGATTAAATTAAGAAAAGGTAACAAGTGTTATTTGTTACCAATTTATTTAATATGTTGAATTAAGTTGGAAATCAATTGCAATTAAATGCAATTAAATATTACGTTAATATGAGTTAAGACGATAACTGTAAAATGTGAAGGTAATAAAATGTATAGAAATGTCAATTATATTCTTATATATTCTTAAGGCAATAATTTGTTTAATAAAAAGAGTGAAACTAAGATAAATGAATTTATTGGGACTTTAAATTATAATTAATGTGAAAATCGACAAAAATTCAATATAATTGAAATATTGCAACTAATATAGTAAAAGATGATAATTGTAGAATATTAATGCAATAAGATGTAAACAAATGTTAACTATGTCCATAGAGTAATGTTTGATTGAATAAAAAGATTGAAATCTAATTAAATCAATTTATTGGAATTGGAATATAATTAATTGGAATTAAATGTAATTAAATATTGTGGTTAATGTAAAAAAAGGCGTCAATTGTCGAAAATGAGGATAACAAGATAGAAACCTATGTAAATAATTTCATAAGGTATTGGTTGATTTAACGGTAGGAGTGTAAATCAAAATAAAAGAATAAAAATGAATAAGTTTAGTAAAGGAGTACACATATGTTTATTTATTTGAAATGTTTGGCAGCTGAAAGATTGATTGTAGATTCGAGAAACTATTATTTAGTAAGAAATGTATAATTACTGTTTGTATCCAATAGTGTATAATATGTTTAAATTACTATAAGATAGAAATAGTTTTTCTACTTCTCATTACATTCATTTAGTCCATTTTGAAACTTAATCAACTGAAATTAATGTAATTGAAAATTTTCAATTAATAAGAGAGAGAATACAAAATTGTAAATTAATAGGTTAAAAGTAGCTTATGTTTTGTGAAAATATAAGGAATGTTTGATTTAATGAAAAGAACATTTACATCAAATAAAATGAATGTTTCATTTGTGAATGTAGGTTTAATTTCATTAAAATAAATAATAGAATGATTGATTTTAAAGGAAGAAATATATATTTATTTGAACTGTGTTTTAGCTTATAGATTGATTACAAGAATAGGAAAATAATCTATTTCAGTAAGTTATTTATTACTCTTGTGTATAAACAACAAATTTATAAACGTGTTTAAATAAACAATTGTTCTAGTTTTCATCCATTTTAGTTGTCTGTTTTGATATTTAACTTTGTAAGTAATTGCAATTAATGCAATTCAAATATTTCAATTAAAAGGAAAGAAAACATTGGTTGCAATTAATAGATTTAATAAAAGAAACGCACATTTTGCGTTAAACAAAAATGGTGTTTTAATAGAAATAAAAGATCATTTTGGGAAAACCAAATTGAACGTTTTCATTTTTAAGGTAAGTATAAAGTTTTTATTATGCGTAGATAAAAACCTAAATGCATACAAATTTCAAATTTGAATATTATTTGAGTTAATGAAGTTAATTTGGTTAAGTTTCAATAAAAAATTTGAATTTCAAAAGGTTGTGCGATGTACATGGTCCCTTCATTTCTTTTGTTATTAATTGTTGCATGAACGTTTTAAAATAGTTACCTTATTATTGATACTTTATCCGCTCATTTCTCCTTATATTTAATACTTGAGCCTAGACTTTTAGGTTGTATTTAATTCTTACCATCTCATTTTCACGTATCCAAAATTTTACTTTCCTTTGGTTTGCAAACTTTTCCATTCCTACGTACATTCAAAATAAAATGTGACATTTATTTTTTCCCACCACCTTCATTTCCTAATTATAAATAACCTGAAGCTTATTTCTTCATTTGCGTTTTGTTTCTCCTAACACCTCATATTCAAAAGCTCTTATTCTTGCAAATCCAAAAACTTTCTTTTATGAAACATTATTTTTTTTCATTTTTCGTACACGTCCTATCCTCATCTTAGTTGTACTTCAGTTTTTTCCTTAAGCCTCATCTTGAGAAAAACGTAAGTATTAAAATTTGTTTGTTTATTTTTTTTAATGCGTACTAATTTTTATTTTAATAATATTTCTTATAATATGAATATGTTTTGCATATAAACTTTGATTCACACGCGATTTCTTCTATTGGATTCATATTTAAATTGTGATATGTAAATCAAAGGATAGGGAAATTAAGAAATGTGACTATTGAACATTTTGTTAGCTTAAATAAATAAGAGAAACTTATGTAACATTCAATTACATTCTAAAAAACATAATGTACAACTTACCAAATATTAAAAGTTGAAATGTTTAATAAGAATATGTAAGAGAATATTATACAAGTAAGCTTAGGAAATGAAGTGTTCATTGGAATTATGCTTATAAGTGAAGAATTAAGGTGTATAAAAATGTTATGAACTTAAGTTAATAATTTGAAAATGCTAGTGGTTATAATTTAATAAAAAGGAGGAATACTGTAAGTAATGATTATAAACTTAGGTAATGTTTGAAGCCAATTATAATTAGAGTAAATAGTAAAAGTGGATACTATATGTGAAAGAAATTAAAGTAAATGGTGAAAATCTTTTATAAGTATGAGTTGTTTCACAAATGAATATTTATATAAAAAGGATAATCAAACTAAATAGCAATTGTGAAGTAAACTAACATAAAATGTATACAATACTTCAATAATGAATTCATTTATGATCCAAATAATTGAAATGGATATAACTTATGTAAGTAAAGAATGTAAATTAATGAAATAAGCCTTATATGAATGAATGAGGATTAAAATTTTGTAAGTAATGAACATGTATTAAAGAAAAATCATTGAACGAAAAAAGGAAAAAGAAAAAAAAATTAACAATAAATGATGTGAAAAAAGGATTAATAGAATAAACTTAAAACATGTGTTGAATTATTTGTTTGTTTTGGCTTATGGGACGTTGGGAAGTGATACTTTAAATTGTTTGAATTGTATAAATAATCTATTAAATTATCTAAGAATGTTGAGTGTATGGTATACTTAGTAGTTTATTTATCATTCTATTCGATTAAAAGTTCTAAACCCGAACAAACCATTAGTTTTGGTTGCTATAGATGGATGGTTGATTTCTTTGATTTGCATGTGATGATTGTATGGTTTTGTTTGCAAGTGCTATTGTTATATTGTGTTGATTTGTTGTTATAAGTTGAAACAACATAAATATTATCTTTTACTTAATTATTAACCTCTTTGGATTATATAAGTAAAATACAGGTTTATGGATGCAATAACTACTGCTTTTGGTTTCATAAGTAAGCGTTGTTTGCCCGACAAATAGGTACGTTTCCGGGTTACGGTTTTATAGTGATATTATATTGTTGTTCCGTGGTTTGGGATATTTTATTTTAAAATATATGATATATATTGTTATTATTGATATTATTATTTCTCACAGACTTCTCCGTACAAAGAAGACTCTGCCGAAATTTTCTATGAATTTTGGAATTAGAAAAATTTTGCGAAATGTTTTCCAAACTTTTGTTAACTTGAATATAAAAGGATTTAATTATCTTAAATTGATATATTTTATTTAAATTATTTAATTATGTAAATTGTTGTTTATAAATTTAATATTTTAAATAAGATATATTAATTCCTTAATCTCTTCTTTTCACTTTTCGAGGATGAAAAGTTTTGAGTAGGGGAGAGTGTAACGACCCGCATTTTTTTCGATAATTAAAATATTGAATTAAATAAGATTTTGTAATTTAATATTGGAAGAAAATAAAATTTATGATGTAGGAATGAGAAAACTAACTAGAATGAAGTTTAATAATGTAAATTAATGTAATAGATGACTATTTGAATGTAATCTCAAGTAATTGTAATAATTATAAGTTATAATTGGTTATAAATTTAAATAAGGAAATAAATTTAAATGTTATATTAATTGATGAAATAATGTGTAATGAATTGAAATTGGATAAAATTTGTGTTGTTTTAGTAGTTATAACATTTGTGTGTAGATAACCAAATGTGATTAAATTAAGAAAAGGTAACAAGTGTTATTTGTTACCAATTTATTTAATATATTGAATTAAGTTGGAAATCAATTGCAATTAAATGCAATTAAATATTACGTTAATATGAGTTAAGACGATAACTGTAAAATTACTGTTTGTATCCAGTAGTGTATAAATATGTTTAAATTACTATTAGGTAGAAAATAATTGTTCTACTTCTCATTACATTCATTTAGTCCTTTTAGAAACTTAATCAACTGAAATTAATGTAATTGAAAATTTTCAATTAATAGGAGAGAGAATACTAAATTGTAAATTAATAGGTGTAATTAAAAGTAGCTTATGCTTCGTGAAAATATAAGGAAAGTTTGATTTAATGAAAAGAACTTTTACATCAAATAAAATGAATGTTTCATTTGTGAATGCATGTTTAATTTCATTAAAATAAAGAATAGAATGATTGATTTTAAAGAAAGAAATATATGTTTATTTGAACCGTGTTTTAGCTTACAGATTGATTACAAGAATAGGAAAATAATCTATTTCAGTAAGTTATTTATTACTCTTGTGTATAAACAACAAATTTATAAACGTGTTTGTGACGACCCGGATTTTTGTATATTTGAAATTGGGATATTTAACTAATTTTAAATATTTAAGAGTTAATTTTAAACTCAAAATTTCAAATATCATTATTTATTTGATGATTTAATTGTTGAATTTAATAATTGGAATTGAGTCAAATATAGAATTTGGAATTTTAAGCCCGTTAAAAATAATATGAAGGCTTAGAAAATTTATACTGATGATTCTGAAAGTGTTGGAACTTTCAGAATTGAATTTGGAACCGTTTTGTTCAGTTTTAAAAATATATCGTTGAAATTGAATTTAAAAATAGCCGTCCGAGGCACACTCTCGGAATTCGACGAAACTGGTTTCATTAGATCCGTAATATGGATTTTTTTATCGGATTTCAATTCTCGTAGTTTCCGGAATTGTCGTGAGGTCGTACGCTGGATAAACGCGTTGGAATCAAATGTAAATTTAATTTTATAAATGGTCTAGTCAAATTTTCTATCAGCCTACATTCTTTCTTTTCAGCTGGAATTCCTGCTCCACCAGCACGTGTAACGTTTCAAGCACGCCAACATCGCTTCTGTCTCCCTTTTCTTTTTCGTTAAGTAAACAAAGAAAGAAAAAACGAAATCAATCACCGGCCTCTCCCTTTTCAAATTAAATCAAATCGTGCTTCAATATAATGGCCGAAGTTCCCTTTTTCTTCAAATCAAAATAAAATCACCATTTTTTTTTCAGCGTCGTCCCTCCTCTTCGCATACTCGAAATCGCGATGGAGCTTCATCCTCGAGGCACTGAGGGGGAGAGCGCGAACTCGCGAACAAGGATTAGTGAATGAAATATAGAGATGTGATGGTTGTTGAGCTTTGGTGGCCGGCAAGTGGTTGTCGCGAGGTTGTGGTCGGATTGGAGTTGCCGCGAGGTGGAGCTTCGATTTGAGGCGTCGTTCGTCTCGGCATGGAATCGATGGAAGTGCGAGCGATGGCAACGTTCGCAGGATTGGAGGAAGGGGTCGGTTTTGTTGGTGGCACCGTAGGTTAGAAGGGTTGTCGCGATGGGCGGTTTAGGGTTCTCGTAGAGCTTGACCTGGTGGCAGCAGCGCGCGTGACGGGAGGGTGTAGCGAAGTTAGACAGTGGCAATCGGGGGAGACTCGTACTCGAGCTTGAGATGTTGGAGGCAGTGAGGTATATATTATATGCAGTTTTTTTTCACTTGTATATGTATAATCGGAAAGCAGAAAAGTAGATTAACAAATAAGAAATTATTTGTAGGTAAGATTTAGGCTAGTAGAAGACTTTAAATGGTGATACAAATTATTTTATAAGGATACTTATAAATATTTTCACTTGCTGTTTCATTTAGAAATAAATATTTAGATAGTTAACTTATCTAATTAGTTTATTTAATTTATTTTACTTACCAGAAATAATTTATTAGAAGGGAAATTTGTTTGGAATCGAATTATTAATTTAAAACCAAATTCCTAATCAATTAGTTTAAAACTTAATTAATTGTTCAAATTTAAATCACATTACTAATGTTAATGTAATAAAGGAAATTAGCTTTTAACCAAACCATTTTGTTAAATTTAAATTGGAAACTGATTACTCGATTTATTTCGAATATTAATCAACTGTAAATATCTATACAAGGTCTGGAATCGTAAAGGAAACAAACTGGGTTGGGTCGGATTGGCAGGACAAAATCAAAGGTGAGTTAATCTCACTCAGTTAGATTTAAATTTAAATGGTTAAATTTAAATAATTGATTGGATGATTGCATTGATTGATGTGCTATACTATATATAGTAGTATATAGCAATATATACATATTGGCATATGTATATATTTGAGTTGTTGATATTCCCGCATTTATATAGCGGATGAGACCCTATGCGCCGCATAATAGCGGATGATTTATACAAATCCCATATACCGCGATATTCCACTTTGAAGTGGAATTGGTATTGTGCTAACGTTTGTGGATGCAGGGAAACAGGTTGGAGGGATCCAACTGGATTCCTCAAAATTATTTAGATTATTTGATATTCTGTTCTATGAATATTGATATCCTGTGATGATTTTATTGATGATTGAAATATTGGATGATATGGTTGGATTGAATATTTCAATAAAAGGAGTTATCAAAATATATTGATTTGGATTTTGAAAGAAATAAAAGAGTAAATTTTAAGTAAATAATTCAAGTGAATTGGAATAAGGGAATTTCGAAATAACAAGGGAAATATTAACTTTAAACTAAAGTGATATTAAATTTAAAGAATAAAGGATTTATTTTGAATGTAAGGATTAAATTTAATTAAAGGCTAAAGAAGGAATTTTGGAAGTTTAAAATTGGTATTTTCAGTTAAAAAGGGTTTTAACTCAAATAAAGGAATAAATCTAAAAGTTAATGTATTTTGAAATAAATGAAGTAGTAAAGGAAATTTATTTCAAAGTAAAGTAAAGTAAATTGGAAAATCAATTGGAAATTGATTTAGTTATTTAAAATTGGAATTTTAAAAGAGAAGTGAGATTTTGGAAATATAAACTGGATTTATAAAGTAAAATAAAATATCAGTGGATATTAGAAAATATAAATTCAAGGTGGGAATTTAAAAAGGGATATGAATTGGTTTGAAATAAATGTTGATTTATTTTAAAAGATGGAAATGAGAAGTGTATTTCTCTGGATAGCCAAGTACGTTTTCAAAGCAATTTTAAATATAAGTTAAAGTTTTAAGTATGTTTTAAAAAGCATGTTTTAGAAAATTTATTATTTCTAAATGTTAATTTTCAAAGTAGGTATATTTTAAAAATCTATTATTGTAGTAATTATATAAAAGTGATTTGCTATTCTGTTTTTAAAAAGAGAAATTTAGTTTATATTTATAAAGTGGTTTAATTTAAAGTATATATTTTTTTTTAAATATTAAAGTAGTTTGATTTCAATGTTATAAAATATATTTTAAAATAAAGTGTTTTTAAATTATTTTAAAATCTAAAGTGTTTTGTACTTGGTGTTTCAGAGAAATAAATATTTGGAAATGTATTCCGTAAGCGGAAATTGTTTGAAATTGTTTTCAAAAGGAGTTTGAAAATTTGGAAATATATCTTGGAAAAATATTTGGGCAAATAAATAATGTGGGAAATTATTTATTATGTGATGGTTGTTTGTGGATGTTAATTGATAGTTAAATAACCGACTATCAATATTGGCCAATGCGCTGATCGTTTCGAAGAGACCGGGATCGAGTTTCCGTATACCGGGATTCTAGGTCTGGAGACTCGAATACCACTTCGATTCGGTTTGTACGTTTCGTGTAACGTGTTCAGAGTCGAAGATGGAGCAGTGAAGTGCAAGGGCTAGTCGCTACTAATCCTGAGGATATTTCCAAAATGGATGTAGTAGGAATAGTGCCTTCGGTTCCGTTCAAACCCGGGACGGACTTGTATGGACGAATGCTTTCGTGACATCGTCAGGTGGACGATGGGCATTCTAAGGGATATGTGCTATAAAGGTATCGTTTAGCCTCGAACCTCATCAACCGGGAATGACTGAAAATCAGGGGTTATGCAGCAAGGCTTCGTGGGTAGCCCCCACTTGAGAGTAAGGTCATCCCTGTCTAGATGTCCCTTTATTTCGGCTTAGTGGTGCGGTTGCTGATCCCAACCGTGGGGTGATTTTATTTGGAATTATCCAGTAAGGGATGATTCCGGCCTTGTGTTGCAGGGGAGCGGGCGTACTCCTCGGTACGGTGATCTAGGCCACGTACTGTGACAGGTGGTACCCCAGTGCCTAGTCATTCGTTGGAAATCCATTCTCCCTACGTGCCTGTACGGTTTTGATTGTGCCCAACTATTGCTGAAACGTGAGATGCAAGCATTTCAGCTAGATTCTAGTTTACTTTCTGTAGACACTATTATAATATCAGAGGATTTTGATATAAAGTGTTTTAGCTATCGTAAGGTAAAAACCCGACATGTTTATTTGTGGCGTGGTCTTACGAGATGCTTTTGTTTTCAAAGGATTTTGAAACTTTAAGAATCTATTTGAGTGTGATTTTCTCACGCTGGTTTTCCAGACTGACTCGGGTATTGTTTTATATGATGCTCGGGTCAGACCGAGTATTATAGGTTACAAGATATGATGATATGGAGCTCAGGAGACGAGCTGGATGACGATACGTACTCTCGTACTTGCTATTATTTTCCGCTGTGTATTCAGTTGTATGATATTGATGTGACGTACTCTGATGATGTATTTGGATGTATATATATAGATACAGATACAGTTTGATTTGTGTAAAGATCTGTTGATATATATATTATATTTTATTCCGCTGCGTATGTGAGATTCTGCTGTTGTTTTCTATTTTTCTTCTTCTACCTCTTCTTCTTAACTAAAATGGTCCGGTTTTTCGTGTTAGAAAAACTCGGGTTGTTACACTTGGTATCAGAGCTTAGGCTAGCGATAACCTTGGCTCTGGTGGGAATTTTGAGAGTATTAATAGATATGAGCGCGTATTTGTTAGTGAATATAAAATGGTTTTATATTGTGTTGGTTGGTTTATTGAGTGGCATATGAACCTTCGTCGGCACAGTCTGCGCAACTGTATCGAAGGGGTTTCTAAACACTCGAATAGAACAATTCGACACAATATTGTTTTGAAACGGGTAGATGAAATAATTTTACCCGAAAAATGTATTTTGATATAAAAGAAATATTTCTTTAAATTATTATATATTTGGATGTTTGGATGAAAATATTCTGACAAATTAAAATTGAAAAAATATGGTAAGATTGTAAAATCGGAATGATTTACTTAACCAATGGAATAAGTGGAGATTTCAAAATGATTTGAAACTAAAAGCCGGGTACATAAGAATTCTAAATCTTTATTTGAATCAGATGGAGAAATAAAATTAAGTTGAGACAAATGAGCTTAAACTAAGTTTAATTTTGAGTTGGATTTGAAGCAAACTGAGAAAATAAATCCAGTTGTATTTGGATTGTTGGGATCGAATTGAAATAAATTGTGATGGAAATGATATTAAGAGAATAATATGATTTGACCGAAGTTAAGTTAAATAAAATTAAATTGTAATGAAATTCAGTTGAATTATAAATAATATTGAGTGAAATTAAAATCCTTACATTAACAAGTAAGAGTAAGATGAATAAGAGATGTGCAGTTTGGAATAGAGATTTGGGTTAAATTAAATTTAGCTTGGATAATGGTAAAGGAATTAAATTTATTGGAAAATTAAATTAATTGTGGCTTGAATGGGAAGTTATAGCTAAGTAAATAAATTTGTTTGGTATTTTGGGAATGAATAAGATCCAGTACTTGAATTATAAAACCCGAGGAGATTAACTAGGGTGATTTGTAAGGATAAAAATCAAATATTGTATTGGTTAAAATGGAAGTAAACTAATTTGGAATAAATTAGTAAATCAAATATGTAAATGGAATTTGGATTTGGTAATAAAAGTGAAAGTGTGAATGAATAATGGAGTTGAAGTATAATAGTGATAATTTGAATTGTAAATAATTGCAAGTAAGTAGAAATGGATTGAAATAGACTTATTAGTAATAAAATACAATTCAGAAATAAATTATCAAATGCGGATTAGAATTTATATTGGATTCAGTGAATTTACCAATTAAATTATAAGTGTAATGGAATTAAAATAAATTGAATTGGAATCAATTCAAATTGGTTGTAAAACCCAAATAAACATTTATTCATATGGATATGGACGAGGCTGCATTAAATAAATCGTCGCTTGACGTAAACAAGGAAGTTAAAATTCTATAAGTTGATAGAAGTTAAATAGATTGATTTTGAGATCAACTGAATTAAATATGAGTTTGTTTTGCTAAAATAAATCGAATGTGAGAATTGAGTTGTAAACAATTTAAATTAATGGTGGAACCCTATAAATTGTTTATAAGTGTTGTTTAACTTGCATTGCTTATTAAAACGCTTATGTTGCTAGTTAAATATGAAAAATGTTGTTAAGTTGCATGATTTTGGCACTTACATCTTTAAATTAAGTAAGTACAGGTTCGGGGAAGCCGTATAGCTGATTTTGGGTTGCACTAATTGCTAAATAATAAGCCGCTTGCTTTAAAATGCTAAAATGAGGTACGCTTACGCAAAAGAATTCAAAATAGGAAATATGAACTGTTTATATTGATATATTGTGATTTCCGGCCTGAGGCCGATGTATATATACATATTTGTGCATCCTGCGATATCGCAGAAGTCCCTCCGTACAAGGGAGACTTTGCCAAAATTTTCCGTAAATTTTGGGAGTTAGAAATTTTTTTGAGTTTTTTTGAAATTTTTCATTTACGATAAATAATCTAAATTGGTTAGCAAATGAAATTGGAACTAGATATTGGAATCTAATTCAAATGTAAATGTAAGGATAAGTGAAATTGAGGGAACTAAAGAAGTGAAGTTTGCGAATAAACTGTTAATTGAAATTTAAAATTAATTAGTAAGTGCAACTAATTAAATATTCGGGTGAAAGCCAAATTGAAATCAAATGGAATAAGTATTTATATTTGAAATGAAGTGGTAAATTGAAGTAAATTGAAATTCATATGAAATTGGAATTCGATTTGAATATATACACTTCAGTGGTGAAGAAGTAGATAAATATAAGAAAATTTATATTGAACTTAAAAAATTGAAGAATGAAATTCTTAAGAAAATTGGTATTGGAAATATACTTAGTAATTTTGGAAAAGATATATATATATACTAAGTGAATAGTTGAATGAAGACTAAAACTGAAGTTGTGAAATAGGATAGTTGTGAATAAGGGGATAACAATCAAAAAGGAATGTGAATAAAAGAGAATTGATATAACTGATAATCAATTGAAATTAATACGTAAGGTGTACGTATATTATTTTATTCGCATAGCTATTTGATCCGGATTCGAACACAGAATTTCGAGATAGTTTTATCGATCCGAATCAGGATTTTTCACTCGATTTTCAACGGCGAACCTGGATATGGATTGTTGATTGATTCTGGATATTCTCTATCATAGTTTGTGGCTATGCAAGGAGAATGACGGTTTCTGATCAAGGAACCAGATCTGAGTCCGCACTAGGAAGTCGGGTGGACGATACTAGTTCGGAAGTGGAATTGTGTGATCGATTGAGCGATCGAATGTGATATTGCGTACGGATGATATATGTGCATCGTACGGGCTTAAGTTAAGTAAATATTGGAAATTTGTAAAGAAGTCGATAAAATGACTTTGGAATTATGAGTGGATATTATTGTTTAGTAGGATATACAGGTGTATAAAAGCAATGGATAAATTGGGATTTTTGATAAAATCTAATGGCCCGACAAAAAGGTATGTATTTGAATTTCTATATGAAATTTGATTGGGTTTTGGATCCAGCCACTTGGCTTTTTGTTTTCTTTTTGAGATTGGGAGGCCGTAGAGCCATTTTGTAGTAGTACCGAGCTAGCCGCGCAAAGGAGACGCTGGCGAAATTTTTCGGAAATTTAGGGAATTAGAAAAATTTTGGAAAATTTTGATAAGTTAAAATTTGAATTCAAATTTAAATTTGAATGGATAAGTAGGTGGTATGGGTTGAACTTATGAATAAGTTTGGGAAGTTAAAAGATGATTAGTGTATCATTAATAAAAGATTGTTTGGGTATTGTTAAAACTGTTGAACTTGGGAAATAGTAATGGGTATTGGATCATTCTTCCTAACTAGTAATTTCGGGGACGAAATTCTTTTAAGGGGGGAGGAATGTGACGACCCGGATTTTTGTATATTTGAAATTGGGATATTTAACTAATTTTAAATATTTAAGAGTTAATTTTAAACTCAAAATTTCAAATATCATTATTTATTTGATGATTTAATTGTTGAATTTAATAATTGGAATTGAGTCAAATATAGAATTTGGAATTTTAAGCCCGTTAAAAATAATATGAAGGCTTAGAAAATTTATACTGATGATTCTGAAAGTGTTGGAACTTTCAGAATTGAATTTGGAACCGTTTTGTTCAGTTTTAAAAATATATCGTTGAAATTGAATTTAAAAATAGCCGTCCGAGGCACACTCTCGGAATTCGACGAAACTGGTTTCATTAGATCCGTAATATGGATTTTTTTATCGGATTTCAATTCTCGTAGTTTCCGGAATTGTCGTGAGGTCGTACGCTGGATAAACGCGTTGGAATCAAATGTAAATTTAATTTTATAAATGGTCTAGTCAAATTTTCTATCAGCCTACATTCTTTCTTTTCAGCTGGAATTCCTGCTCCACCAGCACGTGTAACGTTTCAAGCACGCCAACATCGCTTCTGTCTCCCTTTTCTTTTTCGTTAAGTAAACAAAGAAAGAAAAAACGAAATCAATCACCGGCCTCTCCCTTTTCAAATTAAATCAAATCGTGCTTCAATATAATGGCCGAAGTTCCCTTTTTCTTCAAATCAAAATAAAATCACCATTTTTTTTTCAGCGTCGTCCCTCCTCTTCGCATACTCGAAATCGCGATGGAGCTTCATCCTCGAGGCACTGAGGGGGAGAGCGCGAACTCGCGAACAAGGATTAGTGAATGAAATATAGAGATGTGATGGTTGTTGAGCTTTGGTGGCCGGCAAGTGGTTGTCGCGAGGTTGTGGTCGGATTGGAGTTGCCGCGAGGTGGAGCTTCGATTTGAGGCGTCGTTCGTCTCGGCATGGAATCGATGGAAGTGCGAGCGATGGCAACGTTCGCAGGATTGGAGGAAGGGGTCGGTTTTGTTGGTGGCACCGTAGGTTAGAAGGGTTGTCGCGATGGGCGGTTTAGGGTTCTCGTAGAGCTTGACCTGGTGGCAGCAGCGCGCGTGACGGGAGGGTGTAGCGAAGTTAGACAGTGGCAATCGGGGGAGACTCGTACTCGAGCTTGAGATGTTGGAGGCAGTGAGGTATATATTATATGCAGTTTTTTTTCACTTGTATATGTATAATCGGAAAGCAGAAAAGTAGATTAACAAATAAGAAATTATTTGTAGGTAAGATTTAGGCTAGTAGAAGACTTTAAATGGTGATACAAATTATTTTATAAGGATACTTATAAATATTTTCACTTGCTGTTTCATTTAGAAATAAATATTTAGATAGTTAACTTATCTAATTAGTTTATTTAATTTATTTTACTTACCAGAAATAATTTATTAGAAGGGAAATTTGTTTGGAATCGAATTATTAATTTAAAACCAAATTCCTAATCAATTAGTTTAAAACTTAATTAATTGTTCAAATTTAAATCACATTACTAATGTTAATGTAATAAAGGAAATTAGCTTTTAACCAAACCATTTTGTTAAATTTAAATTGGAAACTGATTACTCGATTTATTTCGAATATTAATCAACTGTAAATATCTATACAAGGTCTGGAATCGTAAAGGAAACAAACTGGGTTGGGTCGGATTGGCAGGACAAAATCAAAGGTGAGTTAATCTCACTCAGTTAGATTTAAATTTAAATGGTTAAATTTAAATAATTGATTGGATGATTGCATTGATTGATGTGCTATACTATATATAGTAGTATATAGCAATATATACATATTGGCATATGTATATATTTGAGTTGTTGATATTCCCGCATTTATATAGCGGATGAGACCCTATGCGCCGCATAATAGCGGATGATTTATACAAATCCCATATACCGCGATATTCCACTTTGAAGTGGAATTGGTATTGTGCTAACGTTTGTGGATGCAGGGAAACAGGTTGGAGGGATCCAACTGGATTCCTCAAAATTATTTAGATTATTTGATATTCTGTTCTATGAATATTGATATCCTGTGATGATTTTATTGATGATTGAAATATTGGATGATATGGTTGGATTGAATATTTCAATAAAAGGAGTTATCAAAATATATTGATTTGGATTTTGAAAGAAATAAAAGAGTAAATTTTAAGTAAATAATTCAAGTGAATTGGAATAAGGGAATTTCGAAATAACAAGGGAAATATTAACTTTAAACTAAAGTGATATTAAATTTAAAGAATAAAGGATTTATTTTGAATGTAAGGATTAAATTTAATTAAAGGCTAAAGAAGGAATTTTGGAAGTTTAAAATTGGTATTTTCAGTTAAAAAGGGTTTTAACTCAAATAAAGGAATAAATCTAAAAGTTAATGTATTTTGAAATAAATGAAGTAGTAAAGGAAATTTATTTCAAAGTAAAGTAAAGTAAATTGGAAAATCAATTGGAAATTGATTTAGTTATTTAAAATTGGAATTTTAAAAGAGAAGTGAGATTTTGGAAATATAAACTGGATTTATAAAGTAAAATAAAATATCAGTGGATATTAGAAAATATAAATTCAAGGTGGGAATTTAAAAAGGGATATGAATTGGTTTGAAATAAATGTTGATTTATTTTAAAAGATGGAAATGAGAAGTGTATTTCTCTGGATAGCCAAGTACGTTTTCAAAGCAATTTTAAATATAAGTTAAAGTTTTAAGTATGTTTTAAAAAGCATGTTTTAGAAAATTTATTATTTCTAAATGTTAATTTTCAAAGTAGGTATATTTTAAAAATCTATTATTGTAGTAATTATATAAAAGTGATTTGCTATTCTGTTTTTAAAAAGAGAAATTTAGTTTATATTTATAAAGTGGTTTAATTTAAAGTATATATTTTTTTTTAAATATTAAAGTAGTTTGATTTCAATGTTATAAAATATATTTTAAAATAAAGTGTTTTTAAATTATTTTAAAATCTAAAGTGTTTTGTACTTGGTGTTTCAGAGAAATAAATATTTGGAAATGTATTCCGTAAGCGGAAATTGTTTGAAATTGTTTTCAAAAGGAGTTTGAAAATTTGGAAATATATCTTGGAAAAATATTTGGGCAAATAAATAATGTGGGAAATTATTTATTATGTGATGGTTGTTTGTGGATGTTAATTGATAGTTAAATAACCGACTATCAATATTGGCCAATGCGCTGATCGTTTCGAAGAGACCGGGATCGAGTTTCCGTATACCGGGATTCTAGGTCTGGAGACTCGAATACCACTTCGATTCGGTTTGTACGTTTCGTGTAACGTGTTCAGAGTCGAAGATGGAGCAGTGAAGTGCAAGGGCTAGTCGCTACTAATCCTGAGGATATTTCCAAAATGGATGTAGTAGGAATAGTGCCTTCGGTTCCGTTCAAACCCGGGACGGACTTGTATGGACGAATGCTTTCGTGACATCGTCAGGTGGACGATGGGCATTCTAAGGGATATGTGCTATAAAGGTATCGTTTAGCCTCGAACCTCATCAACCGGGAATGACTGAAAATCAGGGGTTATGCAGCAAGGCTTCGTGGGTAGCCCCCACTTGAGAGTAAGGTCATCCCTGTCTAGATGTCCCTTTATTTCGGCTTAGTGGTGCGGTTGCTGATCCCAACCGTGGGGTGATTTTATTTGGAATTATCCAGTAAGGGATGATTCCGGCCTTGTGTTGCAGGGGAGCGGGCGTACTCCTCGGTACGGTGATCTAGGCCACGTACTGTGACAGGTGGTACCCCAGTGCCTAGTCATTCGTTGGAAATCCATTCTCCCTACGTGCCTGTACGGTTTTGATTGTGCCCAACTATTGCTGAAACGTGAGATGCAAGCATTTCAGCTAGATTCTAGTTTACTTTCTGTAGACACTATTATAATATCAGAGGATTTTGATATAAAGTGTTTTAGCTATCGTAAGGTAAAAACCCGACATGTTTATTTGTGGCGTGGTCTTACGAGATGCTTTTGTTTTCAAAGGATTTTGAAACTTTAAGAATCTATTTGAGTGTGATTTTCTCACGCTGGTTTTCCAGACTGACTCGGGTATTGTTTTATATGATGCTCGGGTCAGACCGAGTATTATAGGTTACAAGATATGATGATATGGAGCTCAGGAGACGAGCTGGATGACGATACGTACTCTCGTACTTGCTATTATTTTCCGCTGTGTATTCAGTTGTATGATATTGATGTGACGTACTCTGATGATGTATTTGGATGTATATATATAGATACAGATACAGTTTGATTTGTGTAAAGATCTGTTGATATATATATTATATTTTATTCCGCTGCGTATGTGAGATTCTGCTGTTGTTTTCTATTTTTCTTCTTCTACCTCTTCTTCTTAACTAAAATGGTCCGGTTTTTCGTGTTAGAAAAACTCGGGTTGTTACAGTGTTTAAATAAACAATTGTTCTATTTTTCAACCATTTTAGTTGTCTGTTTTGAAATTTAATTTTATAAGTAATTGCAATTAATGTAATTCAAATATTTCAATTAAAAGGAAAAAACGCTGATTGCAATTAATAGATTTAATAAAAGAAACGCATGTTTTGCGTTAAACAAAAAGTATGTTTTAATGGAAATAAAATATTATTTTGGAAAAACCAAATTGAACATTTTCATTTTTAAGGTAAGTATAAAAAATTTATTATGCGTAGATAAAAACCTAAATGCGTGCAAATTTGAATATTATTTGAGTTAATGAATTTAATTTGGTTACGTTTCAAAAAAAATTGAATTTCAAAAGGTTGTGCGATGTACATGGTCCCTTCATTTCTTTTGTTATTAATTGTTGCATGGACGTTTTAAAATAGTTACCTTATTATTAATACTTGATCCGTTCATTTCTCCTTCTATTTAATACCTAAGCCTAGACTTTTAGGTTGTATTTAATTCTTGCCACCTCATTTTCACGTATACAAAATTTGACTTTCCTTTGGTTTGCAAACTTTTCCATTCCTACTTACATTTCCTTATGCATTATTAATGTCTTGAGCTTTCAAAATAAAATGTGACATTTATTTTGTCCCTCCACCTTCATTTCCTAATTATAAAGAACCTGCAGTTTATTTCTTCATTTGTATTTTGTTTCTCCTGACACCTCATATTCAAAAGCTCTTATTCTTGCAAATCCAAAAGCTTTCTTTTATGAAACATGATTTTTTTTCATTTTTTGTACACGTCCTGTCCTCATCTTAGTTGTTCTTCAGTCTTTTCATTAAGCCTCATCTTGAGAAAAATGTAAGTATTAAAATTTGTTTGTTTAATTATTTTTATTTTTTTAATGCGTACTAATTTTTATTTTAATAATATTTCTTATAACATGAATATATTTTGCATATAAACTTTGAGTAACGTGCGATTTCTTTTATTGGATTCATATTTAAATTCCGGACAGCATGAAATTGATTTAGTTGAATTTGGAGACTGTTGACTTTTTGCGCTTCTGTTTGGATTTTTATGGGCTAAAATCAAAGGTGAGTGGTTTAACCCACTTACAACTACTAAAGTATCTTATGTCAGTTAAACTGAATTTATGATATGATTTGGAATTGATTGGTTGTTGTTTGGTATATTTAAATTGTCATTCTAGTTAAATTTAACTGTTATTGCATTTAATCATCGTTTAATTTAATATCGAATTTAATTGTCAATTTAATACCTGTTAATGATAACAGTTATCTATTGATGTTTATTGGTTGATTTGGGTGATGATTGTGATGTATGTTTAATTGTTGATAATGGATGATTTGATGTTATATATATATATATATATATATTGTATAACACTGCAAGTTCCCTTAGTTATTGTTAGAAAATCCCTATGGGTTGAAATGATACATACCCGAACGATCATATAGAATAGGAGAAAATCGTTATTGGTTGAAATGATAAACCCAAGCGATTTTCATTGATTTGGAATTTGGGATTGCGGGTTAAAATAATATATACCCATAAATTTAAATTTTTGCGGATTGAAATGATAAATATCCGTATTACTTGACCATAGGGTAGAAAATTATATACGGACACCGGATTGGTTAAATTAAACGATTTTAAAACCCTTAAATCATGAACTAGAGTAAATGATATTTTGAAAGAAATTGATTTATATAAATTGAATTACTTTGAAAATCCAAGTTTGAAGGTTGGAATTGGAAATTGGTTTAAATCGAAATTCTAAAGTATTTTAATATATTTTAAATCTATTTAAAGTAGTTTAACTCATTTTAATCTATTTTAAATCTATTTAATCTATTTTAATCTATTTTAAACTATATTAAACTATTTTATTCTATTTTAAATTATATTAATCTATTTAAACTATATTGATCCATTTTAATCTATTTTAAACTATATTAATCTGTTTTAATCTATTTTAAACTATCTTAAACTATATTTTTTAAACTGATTTAAACTATCTAAACTATTTTCTGAATTTCAGGTTTTGTAAAGTGGAAGTTTTATATTTAAATCCTTGATTTTTAAGTAGAATACGATTAAATGATGCTATAACATAAGTAGGGATTTAAATGAAATATTTGAGGAATATAATGATTTTAAATGAGGATTTAATCTATTTTTGGAAATATGAATTCAAAAGTGATAAGATTTCAAATGTGATATAATTTTGAAAGTAAATATGATTTCGAAAATGATATGGTTTTGACAATATGATATTTTGATATAAATTATAAATCAGTTTTGGAAATGTAAAAGAACCATCCTATGTGAAATAAGCGTTTGGTTGTTAAAGAGACCGGGATCGGATATTGTCATACTCTCCGCCAATATCGAAAACCACTTTAACAACTATGTACATGGTGGAGATTCCAGAATGAAGTAGGATGGTTTGGCGAACGATTCCGTATGTGATATTTACGTAGCTCTGACTCCCGTGAGTCGGCTTAGATGTGACTAAAATAGGAGCTATATCGGACCAAGTGAGGCCATTCCTCCTATCGAGCATATTTCTTCGATACCATATTTTGACTTTGCGATTGATTTGGTGGCCACCCCTTGATTTTGATTTGGGAGTGTGTTCCGAGGAGCTTATGGTGTTGTATAAACTATGAGAATATACAAAATGTGTTAAGGGGGATATGGGTAATGCCTTAACGCTATTTTAATACTTTACTTTACTGTAAACACTATTATAATAGCGTATTGTTTTATGTATGTAGATAGTTTAACGGTTCCTTAGGAGATGAAAATTCCGAACATCTCTTAAGTTACTACACTCACGTTAGACACTGGATAGGAGATGTCAAACTCCGTAAACATCTCTGAAGCCGTTACACTCATATTTATTTACTGTTGATTTAACTTACATAAGATCTTTTAGTTCTGACATGAGTGTTTTGTCTTTTCAATTCGCTCGGGTCAGTCTGAGCTTTTCAGTGTATGGAAGACTGCTTTTGGAGGACGAAGACGAAGATTTAGTACTATTATTGTTTATTTCATTTATTCCGCTGCATCATACTATTCCGCTGCATCATCTTATTATTTATTTTCAGTGTATGGAAGACTGCTTTTGGAGGACGAAGACGAAGATTTAGTACTATTATTATTTATTTCATTTATTCCGCTGCATCATACTATTCCGCTGCATTACTTATATATTACTAATGTATGTACTCTACTTCTGTATTGTAAAGGTGTAATCAAATGTTATTTGTAAAATAGCTTAATGAATTGTTTATTTGATTATTATATTTTATCATTCCGCTGTGAGATT
The DNA here is from genome assembly GCA_030737815.1 of Allium fistulosum. Taxonomy (NCBI): domain Eukaryota; kingdom Viridiplantae; phylum Streptophyta; class Magnoliopsida; order Asparagales; family Amaryllidaceae; genus Allium; species Allium fistulosum. The sequence goes on from CM060901.1 coordinate 726,050,999, forward strand.
ATGTGTTTTGTTTTCTTTCTTTCTCTGCTTTTTCTTATTTACCCCATAACAATCTGCCTTTTTGAATGGTTTGAGTCAGACGTGTGTGGTTTATCGTCGATTTAAACCGTCCAAAAAGGCGGGCCGTTACATTAACAATCCCTACCTTAAAGGAGAAATGTATTAATTGAAGTACACAACTAAATCCAACATGAAATACAAAATTAATAATTACTATAACATAAGAAGATGAAATACAAAAGGAATTCTAAAACATTTCAATTTTTCATCAGTTATAAAGCCTCAATAAAAAATCCACCAGGACAACAAATGAGAGTGTTGATGTATGAGAAATATTATTAAAAAATTCCCCAAAACCCCAAATAAAGACTAGAAAATAACCAAAAGCTAGAGTTCAATATTTACTTCAGCAGAGTGGAAGAGGTCACGAGCCGGATAAACTTCAACATTTAAGCGTATCCTTGCATCCCTCCTCATTGCTCGAATCGTCTGAATTAACTTAAACAGAAGTTGAGGACTTTGCCTTATTGCGCTCCTCGATCCACAACCTATGGTGGTGCTATTGAGCAGCCTTTACAAGCGCGGAATTGGTTAGAAATCCGAAGCTCACCTCCTCCTCTAGATTGTCAAGGCGCTCTACAAATAACCGTCTCTTTAACTTGCACATATATCTGATAGAGGACATTATAGGCGAAACTCTCAACATCTTTGATTATTAGGGCCAGTTTCTTCTTCGGTTGCTTCTCTTTCCTCTTAGGCTTCGCAAGGTCATCCTCGGCTCTTGTCTCATGAGCCTCAATCTCCGAATATTTCATCTTAAGCTATTGATCTCCTTCTTGTACCCCTCTTCCCATTGACACTCGAGCTCGATGTCCCATTAAGCTTTTGAACTTCACCCAACGAAGTTATCTGCACTGGTTCGACATCCCCTATAACTTCTCCCTACTTGGAGGCCCAAAACTAACGGCTACGGATGCTGAAGTCATTCATATTTATCAATCCCTAGCAATCAAATACATTGGCGTTAGATTCATTGACACACAGAAACACATGAATATGGAAAAAAAATTAAAACATCAAACAAGATCACATTCCATTTCAAAACATTTCCAATTCATTACATAATCCCATAATCGTTAATCCGTTCATAGAAAATATATTTATTACAACGTACGCTAAGAGCGACATATGAAGATGTCCCCTTGGATGATCAAAGTATATACAAGCAATTTAACAACTTTTTCATTACAAACAACGCAGCGGAATCAAATAAAAGAGAACCCTAGATAGCTATCAAGCCTACTGCACATCACCGGAAGCTTTATTCGTCTAATGAGGTACCTGAAATGCTCAACTCTCAAACTACTCAAAATCAACTGAGTACCCAAGAGTTTAAGGGGAAAACATAAAATTCGAGTCATACATAAAGCCTGGTATGAATAATAATCCACCATCTCAAATCATTTAGATATCTAGTGAGACAATGCCGCTTAGCGGAACGGTTTTCCCCTCACTAGTATCTTAAAACCTTTCTAAAGTCATATACCGTGCTCCTGCATCCACAATGGTTAAAAAAATTTCAAAACATTATGATATGATAATAAGCAAAACAAATGAATCAATTCTGGTTTAACCATCCCCATTCATTCTGACTATCTGTCTCAATTATAATTTATAGGTTTACTATTAACCTATTAGTTTTCATGGAGTGACTAATAACCGGTAAAATTTTAAGGACTCCCTATCTAATTACATAGTTTTCAAGGGATCACTATGAACCTATTGGTAACTCCAATACCTTTACTCTTATCCTAGTTTTCAGGGGTTGACTAGGAACCTATTGACATTTGTCAATATATTAATTCGGATATAGTTTTCATGGGCTAACTGCAAACCCGCTGGCCCTTGCCAGTATCAAATCATAGTTTTCATGGGCTTACTATGAACCTATCTTTCTAACATCTTTATTTATACATAGCTTTCATGGGCTAACTATGAACCTATTGGCCTCTGCCAATATCTTTTCTTATACATAGTTTTCATGGGCTTACTGAGAACCTATTGGCCCCCACCAATATCTTTTCCTTTAATAGTTTAGCATCCTATATTCTGGTCTTCCTGACCTCCTGGATGAAATTCTATTCATTCAGGAGTTAACTTAATTTATATTCACTAATGGGTCAACCTAGCTGGTTATTCAGCCCTTCCCCAAAATTCAATTATTTGTCCTTTACAATGTGAATATATACATATATGAAGAAGCATACATAATAACTTGGTTAATCCCTTTAACCATTTAATGGAAGAAAACTTCTTCAAAAACTCCTTTTTAAAATACTTTATTTATTTATGCCATGGTATTCCTTTAAAAATGAGATTGGGTTATTTGCTTTGAAAACTAAGGCTATCAAAACCATCAAAACCTTGCTTTCAACTTCACTCGATAACCTCCTTCGAAAGCATATAAATCACTTTTTAAAACATCAGGCCCCTGTCTTTCGAAACACTTCAAAAATTCTCTCTCAAAACCTTTCGAATGTAATAAAGTATTGCTTTTTATCTTTTAGAAGCATAGCTTCGAAACTCTTGAAAGTACCCTTTTCGAAACCTTTGGAAGTATCCCTTCGGAAACCATTGAAAGTCCCCCTTTCAAAACCATTAGGTTTATACTTAAAATATTATTTGGGTCAAAGTGAATATAAATGAAAGTATCTCTTTCGAAACCATCCATTATCGTAAAAAAATATTGGGGAACACTTGATGGCATCGGCACCATTCCTTTCGAAAGCCTCAAATCATTTAAACAAAACACTGAAGGATAGCATCAAAACCCCCTTTCGAAGCCATTGCCTTCGGAACCCTTGGACCCTTTCGAAAGAATTTAGGAAGTGGCTTAAAACATTTTAAAAACAAGCTCTACCTTTCAAAAGCATTGATGACTTCAATACACTCGAAAGGCTAAAGAACAGCAGTAGGGCTTCGACTAGGTCGGAACCCCTTCTTTCGAAAAAATTATTTTATAAGTAAAGAAACCCATTCGAAAGCTTACTCTTTAAAACATAAGTTGATGGAAACCCCTTCGAAAGCATTTAGAAAACCTCTTTCGGAAACATATGCTTTGACTCCTTCGAAGGCTTTAATTAAAACAAAGGCAGACGCTTTACTTTTAAAACAAACAAATAGGTATCGACCCTATCGGAAGTTATGCATTCGACACCCAGCCTTCTGCCTTTCTCCAATCCACCACGTACAATCTAAGTGATACCTTGTGTATTGGTTTCGGCTTAGTGGGGTTTCGACTAGATTGAAGGCGGAAGCTCTTAGTCGAAAGGTACTTCTAAAGGAGGTGGAACCAACTTTCTTGGTAAACCTAATTTAATACCAATTAAAGAAAACACTTTCTAACTAACCTGCCACGTGTAAACACAAGATTGGTTGCCTTAACTTTTCAAATTCTTTGCTAAAATAACTGCCACTAATTTCAAATCTAAACCATGGTTAAGTTAGCAAATAAGCCTTTCCATTAAACAAAACTAATATTGCAAAGAAGTCCCTCTTCTAAAATAATTTAATTTTCATAGCAAATCGCTTAGGAAAAATCCCCAAATTTTTTCCAGAACTTCACTTTAATCATGTTATCCAACATATCAAAACTTCAAAACCAAATTCTCAATATATTTTCCGAAATAAATTTTTAAACCTAATTAACCATATTTCCTTTCGAAAATTCATAGTAATTTTTCCATAGCTTGGAAAATTATCAAAAATAAAACCCAACTCCAAAATTATGTTTTACACAACATAAAATTTTTCCATGACATTTAAACATCAACATAAATTGGTTTTGCCGTAAAACCGCATATAATCTTATTTAAACATTCTTGTTTAAATCAAACAAATTGTTACTCAAGCATATCATCATCCAAATCATCATAAAAACGAATTTACCCTTAAATCCGAAAACATATGATTATAAAACAAAATAGAGATGGAATGAATTATTATTCACCTTAATTAAGATAAGGAGATTGGATTGGGATTAATTTCCCCTAAGCCTGAATCCCTAAGTTTATTTTGATTTCTCTTCTCTTTGATTATGGTCGGCTCCCCTTCTTACGTTTTGTTTTGCAATTTCAAAATGACGTGGATGAGAAATGAAATGGTAGGAATAGGAATATATGTAAGGGTAAGGGTTGTGTGCGGAAAATTCCCATTATACCCTTATGTATAATTAACCTAAAAATCATTCTTTAGCCCATTTAGTTAATTAATTGAGCACGGCCTAAACTTAGACTTATTCAAATCTCAATCCCCTTATCACTTAACATTTACATAGTTCTATTTAATTTATCTAATTAAATCTCCTGAATAATATTATCAAAAATCAAAGGTGTTACAACCTTCCCTCCTTAAAAAATTTCGTCCTCGAAATTCTGTAAAGACTAAATACTAAACATAGCAATTATCTGTAATGACTCCTAACAACCATACTAGTCAACTTGGCTAGCTAATATCCATATAAATCTAATATAGACATACCCTCAAAGCTGATCAGGATAAGTATCTTGAATCCTATCCTTTGTCTCCCAAGTACAGTCCTTCCCATTGTCGCTCCACTGAACTTTCACCAACTTGACTGTCTTGTTCCTCAATCTTTTCTCATCTCTCGCTACAACTCGAACTGGTTGTCTAACAAAAGTCAAATTAGGCTTTACTACTAAATCTTCCAACCCTGTCGAAGGAATAGTAGTCTCTGAATCATGCACATACTTGCGAAGATGAGACACATGAAATAATTATGGACACCTGCCATACTGCTTGGCAACTCTACTCTGTATGCAAGCTTTCTAATCCTCTCTTTAATCTGGAATGGACCAGCATATCTCGGTGCCAGTTTCCCTGACTTCCCGAACCGTACCACACCCTTCATCGGTGATACCTTAATGAAAACTCTGTCTCCAGTTGAGAATTTTAGGTCTTTATGCCTTTTATCTGCGTAACTCATTTGTCTGGATTGAGCTTCCTTCATCCTTTCTTGGATCAACTCAATCTTCTCTGATGTCTCTCTAACCAAAACTGGACCTAAGACCAATTTGTCTCCAGTCTCCAACCAACATGCTGGTGATTTGCATGGCCTCCCATATAAAGCTTCAAAAGACGCTATTCCTATACTAGTTTGATAACTATTATTATAGGAAAACTCAACCAAACGTAGGTGATCCTCCCAAGATCCACCAAAGTCTAACACATAAGCTCTCAACAAATCCTCGAGTACCTTATTGACTCTCTCTCCGTCTGCCAATGTGTCTTAGGGTGATACACAATACTCATCTTGAGCTTAGTGCCTAACACATCCTGTAAATTCTTCCAGAATTTGTTAGTGAACAAAGCATCTCTGTCACTGACTATGCTACTAGGATCTCCATGTAGTCTAACTATGTTCTTTATGAACAGCTTCGCCAAAAAAGGTGCCGTCCTGCTTGACTTGACTGGAATGAAATGGGAACTCTTGGTCAACCTGTCCATTATGGCCCATATACTTTCATTTCCTCAATTCGACCTTGGTAACCCATCTATAAAATCCATGGATATGGAATCCCATTTCCAAACTGGAATCTCTAAAGGCTAAAGCAACCTACTCGACTTTTGATGTTCGGCTTTCACCTATTGATAGCTTGCACACTGCCTAACCCAAAAGCCAACATCCCTCTTCATACCTTCTCAATAGAAGCTCCTCTTCATATCTTGATACATCTTGGTCCTTCCAGGATGAATCATAAACTTAGATCGATGACATTCTCCAAGAACTTCTTTCCTCAAGTCCTCAACATTCGGAACACATAATCGCCCATTCTTTCTCAACCATCCTCTCTGATCAAGACAAAAATCTTTCAAATCATCAATCTCAGTTCCTATCTTAAGCCTTCTAATCTTCTCGACTAATAATGGATCCTCCTTCTGCTTAGAAGCAATTCTCTCGATCAACACTGGTCGAACTTCTAAATAGGACAATATGACAGTACTCTAACTAGAACTACCAGTCGATCTTAAATGCACATCACAACTAGCCAAAGCTTCTAAATCTTTCCATTCTACTAACATAGCCATACCACATTCTGGTATCTTCTACTAAGAGCATCCGCTACTTTGTTACCTTTCCCTGGTGTATACTCTATATCAAAATCATAAGCATCTAAAAACTCCAGCCACCTCTGTTGTCTCATATTCAACTCCTTCTGAGAGAATAAGTATCATAAAGACTTATGATCTATGTATAGCTCAAATCTCTCCCCTAAGAGATAATGCCTCCAAATCTTCAATGCGACGATCACCGCAGCCCAAATCATGAGTAGGATATGTCACTTCATGCGGTCTAAGCGATCGTGAAACGTAGGCAATCACTTTACCCTTTTGCATTAACACAACTCCCAATCCAGTTCCACATGCATCAGTCTACACCACCAACCCTTGGTTTCCGTCTGGAACTACTAACACGGGTGCATTGGTCAACAAATGCTTTAACTTAAGGAATGCTTCCTCACATTTGTCGGACCAAACAAACTTCACCTCCTTCTTGGTTAGCTTAGTCAAAGGCGCTACTATCCGCGAGAAATCCTTGATAATCTCCGGTAATAGCCAGCAAGTCCAAGAAAACTTCTAATCTCAGTCACCATCTCTGGTCTCTTCCAATTATTAACAGCTTCGATCTTATCTAGATCGACTGACAACCCTTTCTCTGAAACCACGTGACCAAGAAACTTAACATCGTTCTTCCGAAAATGACACTTGGAAAACTTCATCTTTAGCTGATTCTGCCTCAGCGTCTCATGCACAACTATAAGATGATCTTCATGCTTTCTTTCATCCTTAGAGTATACCAAAATGTCATCTATAAACACCAACATGAATCTTTCCAAATACTCTCAGAAGACTCGATTCATCAAATCCACAAAGAAAGAAGGTGCATTCGTTAACCCGAATGACATTACTAACCACTCATACTAACCATATCTAGTCTGAAATGCTGTCAAAGCAATGATGTCCTCTGCTACTCTTAACTGATGGAAACCCGTTGCCAAATCCAACTGGGAAAACACTCTGGATCCACTGAGCTGATCAAATAGATCATCAATTCTCGGCAAACGATACTTATTCTTTATCGTCTTCTCGTTCAGCTTACGATAGTCGATACACATCCTCAACGACCCATCTGATTTCTTCACGAACACCGCGGCTGCTCCCCAAGGCAAACTGCTTGGTCTAATAAAATTTCTTCCTTCTAGATCCACTAGCTGCACCTTCAATTCCTTCATCTCAGTCGGTGTCATCCTGCTAGGTGGTCTACTCACAAGTTCAGCTCATGGCACAAGATCTATCCGAAACTCAACAGCTTGTTTTGGTGGTAGTCCTATGACTGGCTCAAAGACATCTGCAAACTCTTTTGCTACTCGAACCTGACACAGCTCTTCTCCCACTTCCATTGCACTTAACAAAGCACAACTACTCCGGTCAGAATTATCTACTAAGAATATAATTCAGTTATGACTATCAGGGTGTCTTAGTGATATCTCCCCATCCTGGCAAAATATCCTAGCCTCATACCCTCTCAATCAATCCATACCCAAAATGATTCCGAAGTCTACAAAATTGAAAACATACAGACTGCACGCAAACTTATGACCTAACAAATCAAGTTCTAACTTGTCACATCTCATCCCAGAGTTGCATACCCTCCTATTGGATTCCTGACCCTTAAGGAAGTAACAAGGTATGTGGGTTCTAAGCATGACCTATCAACCAAACACTGAGATATAAATGAATGTGACGCACCGGTATCAAATAGTATTCTAACTGGTATACTCTGAATCAAAACGTACCTTCCATCACAATCTTTCCTTTATCAGCTATAGTTGGCTTAGAAGATGATCCAACAACAAAAACCTTTCCCTTGTCCTCCCTAACCAGTTCTGGACCCTGGTTCTTATAATGCCGAACTTAATCACAGTTAAAACACTGCACATTTTTCTTATCTGCAGCCTTCTTTCCTTTTCCTGACCGACACTCATTTGCATAATGACCCTTCTTGTCACATTTGTAGCAAAATAAATTATCCTTTTCCTTCTTGGCAGCATCTCCCTTCTAGGCTCCCTTCTTCTTAAAAGAACTTTCTCTTCTTTCCCTGAGAACCCTGTGTTTCAACTGGCTTCTCTCTAGCACAAACAGTAAGCATTTGTTCATGGCGAATTCTCATCTCCACAACCACATTACAAGGATCACAGATATCTATCATGGTTGCCCTAACAAGCTCAGGTCTAAAACCCCGAATAAACCTCTCATTCCTTCTGATGTCAGTATCAATAATAGCATACCCATATCAAGATAGCTCATCAAATCTAGTGGCATACGCAATAACCGACATCTCTCCTTGAACTAGATCCATAAACTTTCTCATCAATGCTGACTTAGCAACCTCAGATAAAAACCTCTGTTCAAATCTTCTTCTAAATTCAGCCCATGTCAACTCCTCCTCCGGAACTCCGACCGTGACACTATTCCATCAATGAAGTGCTAACCCCTACAGCTATCTAGAGGCCAACCTTCTCTTCTGCTCATCATCTAAACCCAAATCAGCAAAGATACACTCATAAAGCAACAACCAATTCTCTAACTCAATAGCATCCTCCGTTCCCGTAAACGGCTTTCCACCTAGACTGGTGTAATCTCTGCTTAACTTAGCGTAGTTATTCCTAACTGGAGCCATAGGATTAGCTCCTCCAACATTCCTAGCAACTCCAGCAGTAGATCCTGCTTGCATCATATTGACGAAGAACTGATATATCGCCTCCATATCTACTGGTGGATTTTTAGCACCCATATTGGCATCAGCATTTTGGTTAGCATTAGCCTGTCGACCTTGGTTCCTCTTGGTATTAGGTCAAACATTTCTGTTGGTTGTGGTGCTTCCTCCACCGAGATTTCCTCTTCCGTTTCCTGCTTCCATATCTTCTTACTCGTAAATCTGCATACGATCCTTAGTAAGATACAGAAGAATGGTCTAAGAGAGAAGGGAGTACGTACTTATATATATAACTTTTTATCAAATACAAGTACATTACTATAGCATTATCCCAACCCCGATCATATTTCAGATTCGTTGGATTATGTTTCAAAAATCTTTTTGATTTAATTTCTTTTAAAGTTTCATAAATCTATGCTCTGATACCAACTTGTAACATCCCTCTACTTGGAGGCCCAAAACTAACGGCTATAGATACTGCAGTCATCCATAGTTATTAATCCTCGGCGATCAAATATGGCAGTGTTAGATTCATTGACACAAAAGAAACACATGAATATGGAAAAAAAATTAAAACATAAAATAAGATCACATACCATTTCAAAACATTTCCAATTCATTACATAATCCCACAATTGTTAACCACGTTTAGAGAGAATATATTTATTACAACATACGCCAAGAGCGACATACGAAGATGCCCCCTTGGATGATCGGAGTATATATGGGCAATTTAACAACTTTTCCATTACAAACAACATGGTGGAATCAAATAAAAGAGAACCCAAGATAGCTATCATGCCTCCTGCACATCGTCGGAAGCTTTATTCGTCTAATGAGGTACCTAAAAACCTCAACTCTCAAACTACTCAAAATCAACCGAGTACCCGAGAGTTTAAGGGGAAAACATAAACTTCGAGTCAGATATAAAGCCTGGTATGAATAATAATCTACCATCTCAAATCATTTAGATATCTAGTGAGACCATGCTACTTAGCGAAATGGGTTTTCGCCTCACTAGTATCTTAAAACCTTTCTAAAATCATATACTATGCTCCTGCATCCACAATGGTCAAAAAAATTCAAAACATCATGATATGATGGATGCAAAACAAATGAATCAATTCTGGATTACCCATCCCCATTCATTCTGACTATCTGTCTCAATTATAGTTTCTAGGTTTACTATTAACCTATTAGTTTTCATGGGCTGGCTAATAACCGATAAAATGTTTAAGGACTCCCTTTTCAATTACACGGTTTCCTTGAGATTACTATGAACCTATTGGTAACTTCAATACCTTTACTCTTATCCTAGTTTTCATGGGTTGACTAGGAACCTATTGACATCTATCAATATCTTAATTCGGATATAGTTTTCATGGGCTAACTACAAACCTACTAGCCCCTGCCAGTATCAAATCGTAGCTTTCATGGGCTTACTATGAACCAATATTTCTGGCATCTTCATTTATACATAGTTTTCATAGGCTACTATGAACCTATTGGCCTTTGCCAATATCTTTTCCTATACACAGTTTTCATGGGCTTACTGAGAACCTATTGGCCCCTGCCAATATCTTTTCCTTTAATAGTTTAGCATCCTATATTCTAGTCTTCCTGACCTCCTGGATGCAATTCTACTCATTTAGGAGTTAACTTAATTTATATTCACTACTGGATCAACCTAGTTGGTTATTCTGCCCTTCCCCAAAATTCAGTTTTGGGTCCTTTACAATGTGAATATATACATATATGAAGAAGCATACATAATAACTTGGTTAATCCATTTAACCTTTTAATCAAAGAAAACTTCTTCAAAAAATCCTTTTCAAAACACTTTATTTAGTTATGCCATGGTATTCCTTTAAAAATGAGATTGGGCTATTTGCTTTGAAAACTAAGGCTGTCGAAACCTTCAAAACCTTGCTTTCGACTACATTGGATAACCTCCTACGAAAGCATATAAATCTCTTTTCAAAACATTAGGCCCTCGCCTTTCGAAACACTTTAAAACTTCTCTTTCAAAATCTTTCGAATGTAATAAAATTTTGCTTATTATCTTTCAGACGCATAGCTTCGAAACCCTTGAAAGTACCTCTTTCAAAACCTTTGGAAGTATCCTTTCTGAAACCGTTGAAAGTCCCTATTTCGAAACCATTGGGTTTATACTTAAAATATAATTTGGGTCAAAGTGAATATAAATGAAAGTATCTCTTTAGAAACCATCCTTTATCATATAAAAATATTGGGGAAAACTTGATGGCATCGGCACCATCCCTTTCGAAAGCCTCAAATCATTTAAATAAAACACTAAAGGATAGCATCGAAACCACCTTTCAAAGCCATTGCCTTCGAAACCCTTGGACCCTTTCGAAAGCATTTAGGAAGTGGCATAATTTTTTTTTAAAACAAGCTCTACCTTTCAAAAGCATTGATGACTTCAATACACTCGAAAGGTTAATGAACGGCTGCAGGCTTCGACTAGGTCGGAACCCCTTCTTTCGAAAACATTATTTTATAACTAAAGAAACCCATTTGAAAGTTTACTCTTTAAAACATAAGTTGATGGCAACCTCTTCGAAAGCATTCAGAAAACCTCTTTTGAAAACATATGCTTTGACTCATTCGAAAGCTTTAATTAAAACAAAGGCAAGCGCTTTACTTTTAAAATAAACAAAAAGGTATGGACCCCATCGGAAGTTATGCTTTTGACACCCAGCCTTCCGCCTTTCTTCAATCCACCATGTACCGTCTAAGTGATACCTTGTGTATTGGTTTCCGCTTAGTGGTGTTTCAACTTGATAGAAGGTGGAAGCTCTGAGTCGAAAGGTACTTCTAAAGAAGGCGGAACCAACTTTTCTGGGTAAACCTGATTTAATACCAATTAAAGCAAACACTTTTTAACTAACCTGCCACGTGTAAACACAAGACTGGTTGTCTTAACTTTTCAAATTCTTTGCTAAATTAACTACCGCTAGTTTCAGATCTAAACCACAGTTAAGTTAGCAAATAAGCCCTTCCATTAAGCAAAACCAATATTGCAAAGAAGTTTCTCTTCTAAAATAATTTAATTTGCATAGCAAATCACTTAAGAAAAATCCCCAAAAAATTCTAGAAATTCACTTTAATCGTGTTATCTAACATATCAAAATTTCAGACCCAAATTCTCAATATGTTTTCCGAAATAAATTTTTAAACCTAATTAACCATATTTTCCTTTGAAAATTTATAGTAATCTTTCCATAGCTTGGAAAATTATCAAAATTAAAAGCCAACTCCAAAATCATGTTTTACACAACATAAAATTTTTTCATGGCATTTAAACATCAACATAAATCGGTTTTGCCCTAAAAATGCATATAATCTTATTTAAACATTCTTGTTTAAATCAAACAAATTACTTAAGCATATCATCATCCAAATCATCATAAAAATGAATTTACCCTTAAATCTAAAACATATGATTATAAAACAAAATAGTGATGGAATGAATTATTATTCACTTTGATTAAGATTAGGAGATTGGATTGAGATTAATTTCCCCTAAGCTTGAATCCCTAGATTTACTTTGATTTCTCTTCTCTTTGATTATGATTGGCTCCTCTTTTTATGTTTTTGTTTTGCGTTTTCAAAATGACGTGAATGGGAAATGAAATGGTAGGAACAGGAATATATATAAGGATAAGGGTTATGTGCGTCAAATTCTCATTATACCCTTTTGTAAATTAATTAACCTAAAAACCATTCTTTAGCCCATTTAGTTAGTTAATTGAGCACGGCCTAAACTTTGATTTATTCAAATCTCAATCCCCTTATCACTTAACATTTACATTATTCTATTTAATTTATCTAATTAAATCTCCTGAATAATGTTATTAAAAATTAGGGGTGTTACATCCCCCTTGAGCCCGAAGTCACTCTTAATCATGTTTTGAGGTAATTTTTGATATACTTATCTCAATCTCATTTCCATTTACTTTACATTTTTTTTGAATTTTTTGATATACCACCTGATTTCTAGTTGTATTCCATTGTATTTCTAATTTTATCTATATTTTTATTTCAATTTCTAGTGATTAATGAAAGTTGTCCGTTTAGTTATATTATTAATTGTGCAATTAGAAAATAATTAAAACAAAAATACAAACAAAAGCAATTATTTATAACAAAACAATTAAAATGCTCCTTTCGAATGCTCCTTTCGTATCACAAGAACGCATTCCTCTTTCGTGAACTATGCCCCTTCCATGTGCCCTTTTCGTATAGCAAACAAATGCATCCTTGATTGAGTATTTCAAAGTAGTTCTTATTTGCTAATGCATGATGTGTTTTTTGTTTTTTAAGTAAAATTTCGTGTGGCTAGCCACCTATCTTCCAAAAAACTCTATTTTCTCTTTTAAAGATATTTTGAATTTAGATAGACTCTCGGAAAACCTCAATCCTCTTATATTAGATCTACCAATAGTAAGAACAACATTAATGATGATGGTTTCCAAAAAGAATTATTTAGTGGTCAATCATCAAATGTTAATAAAGTTTACAAGCATAGATGGTGATTTGAAACTCTCCAATTTCACGAAACCTAAAAGCCAAGGTGTAATATCTTAATAAGAAATTGTTTTGGTTGAGCAAGAAGATAGAGATTTCAACCTTAACAGTGTCCCACTAATCTTTGTTAATAGTAAAAAGTTTGTTGTTATCAAAGAAAGTATTTGTCTCAGAGTGGAAAGAATAGTTAACATTATAATTGCATATGTAATTGGATCAGAACCCTATTTTCTTCATTTTGGTGCGTACGTTTCAAGAACATGGAAACTCAGTTATGAGTTGAAATTTATTTTAAGAGGCAAAGGTTTCTTTTTAATTAAATTTAATGACCCAACTGCTGTTAAATTGTGTAGATATATCACTCCAAGGCGCAATCGAATCGCCTTCTTTCATGAATATTTTCCCCTATCCCAGACCGTAGAGGGTTTTCAGAAAATATTCTTTCAAGACACAGTGCAGTAAATTTGTGCAAGTTGCGATCACTTGCATAAATCAGAAGAACACTCGAAATGATCAGATGATGCATGCATAATTTGTTGATTCGAAAAGCAGAAAAGAAGTTATGTTTCAATGATGAAGTATTGTCATGCATATATAGGGATATGACTTTTATTGATGGTAATTGTTGAAACAAACAGACATATTTTGGTCCCAACATCATATATGTTTGCTATTTAAATTCGAATTCAAACATTCATGAAAAATAGCCCTTATTTCATTAATTGGGGTGTTGCCCCACAACAAACAGACATCTTTTGGTTCCAACATCATATATGACTGCCATAAGTTGGGGTGTTGCCCCACAACCCACCAGGGTAGTTGCCACCCCCTCTCACTTCCTGTAACAACCCTGTATTTTAAAATTATTTTTAAATTGATATTTCCAGATTTAAAAGCTTTATTTATGAAAAATAATAAATTTTGTTATTTTAAATATAAACTTTGATTTTGATATGGATTAGAATTCCAAATATGTCTGAATAGAATAATTTTCCAAAAAGTGATTTTTGGTTAAAATAGTCAAACATTGACTTTTAAATTTAAATTTTAAATATTTTAAATTTTATCTTTTATTTTAAAATTAGATTTAATAACTTAGATACTGCTTTTTGTTTCGTTGAAAACGGAGTTAAACTGCAAAAGTTATGTACATTTCAATTTTGAGTATAAACTGTTTATTTGACAATTTTGTCTATTTGAAATTATATAAATTACTTTTTCTTTGTTATATTTTATTTTAATATGTTTCAATATGTTAATTTATGTATATTTTCACCTCTAGATATTTTCAAAAATAATAATAGAATTTTTCCAAAATTTACTATGATGATTTCCTATTTTTAAAGGCTGTTTTCCTATTTTCTACTATTTTCTTCATTAAAAATTATATGTAAATTAAATTTTAAATATTTATTTTGTGAATATATTTTTATTTTATGTTATTATTTATGTTTAGAAATATATTACAAGCTCATATGAATATTTCTAAAATTTATTCTACTCAATTTCAAATTTTCTAAACTAGTTTACTATTTTTAGCTATTTTCTTAATTTAACTTTATATGATTGATAAATATTTATATAAACTATTATATTTTGATAAAATTTCGAAATTTTATCTGGGATTATTATATTTTTCCAGAAATATAAAGTTATAAAGATAAAATAAAGTAATATGAAAGGCCCTAAACCTTCTATCTTCCTATGGGCTTTTATAGTCCACCTTTTTTTACGTTTTAACCTAACTTATCATCAATTAGACATTACTATTCCTCATTCTTTTTGTTTCAGCCAACTTCCCCATATCTTTCATGAATTTCAAAGCTTCTTAACCCTAAAAAAAAAGTCATGGCCTCCATCTTGAAAAAAATTAGGTAAATTCCTCTCTTCTTTCTCCTTTTTCTTACTTTTTCTATGCAATTTTGCCTTGCCTTCTCCCTTGATTAAGATCGACCTCTCCCCCTATTTCCACGGCCACCACCTCCTTCCATCTCTTCCCGACCACCACCACCATCTACCCCACCAGATCTGACCATGGCCGAACCCCTTTTGATGGTCAAACCCCTCAAACTACAACCTAGATGCCTAGATCCATGCTTATTTGACCTCTACAGCTCATCCACTTCAACCACCACCCAAACCACCACCATAGCCGCCACCACTCCTCTGACCTGACCACGACACACCCCTCCCCACCTCTGTCCAGTCATGGTGCACCACAAGCCGAGCCCAATCCCCATGGCCGAGCCTTTGTTTTGACCAAAAACCACCTAGTTGCCTCCAAAACCACATCACCTCCTCATGTACAAACTCCACCTTGTCTTGCCTTGAACCCGAGCTATGTTAGCTCAAACCTGACCCAAAACTCGACCACATTTGAACCACATCAGACCCCAAAGCCATACCAAACAATAGAGAAGGCAAAGCAAAATACTGCGTAGTCGTATCTCCTTTTATTTCAATGTTATTGCATTTTAAAGTCGTATTGAATTTTGCTGTTTTGATTGTTTGTTTTGGGTTGTACACAAGAGTTGTAGATTGGATTCGCTCTCCACTCAAGTCCGTAGTCTTGTCATCGTGCTTTTGTTTCCTTTGTGTCATTGGTTTTGATATCTCCAGCACAAACAGGTGAGTTATTCTCACCAGACAATATGTACCTATATAACTAGTAAATTGACACCCTGCGAATCTGTAGAAATATATTATCATGTTATACTTGACTATGTTATGATCATATGATGTTTATACACCTGTTATATCATATGTTACTGTTATTTAATGTTATTCTGTTATTTATATCAGTCATCACCATTGCAAGTTCCCTGTAGACTAGAATCACTATGGGTTGAAATGATACATACCCGAACGGACTTTAGAATAGGGAAAAATCATTATGGGCTGAAATGATAGGCCTGAATGGTTTTTATTTATTTTATTTAACTTGGGATTGCGGGTTTGAAATGATAGAACCCGGATTTTCCTTTTTAAACTGCGGATTGAAATGATACATATCCGTATCACTTGACCTAGGTTAGAAAACTATATACAGGCCCGTGGTTATTTTATAAAGTGTTTTGGATATTTTTAAGTATTTTAAAAATATAAATTTATGAAATTTGATTTAAATAGATTTTGAAATGTTTTAAAATAAAGAAATTATGATTTTTCTATGAGTTAAAATGTAATTAATGAATGGTTTTATTGGATTATTGAAATATAACTTAAGTTTGTAATTTGGAATTTTGGTTAAAATGATATTTTAAGTTATATGAATAAAAATGGAAATTTAATTATATTTGGAAAATGGTAAATATGATAATTTGATTTAAATTTTAATTTAAGTGATTTATTAAAGTATTATTGATTTTTCTATGAATTTAAGTGGTTAAATAAATGAATGCTTAAATTGTAATTTTAAAATATAGCTTAACTGGGAAATGTAAATTTGGTTTTAATTAAAGGTTTAAGTTAATTTAATAAAATTGGAAATTTAGTTAAATTGTGAAATGGTAATTTAAATTTGAAGTGTTAAGTTTATTTGTTGAAAAGTGAAGAATTGGACACTTTTACACTTAAATTTATTAAGTAAATTGTTGAAATTGGATTTGATTAGAAGGAATTTATTATGAAAAGATATATGTTAAATGATATGTAAATGAACATTTTAAATGTTAAAATATGATTTTTAAAATGTTTATGTGTTTTAAATTAAAGTTATTTAATTGCTGGAAATACACTAACACCTGAAATTAACTTTTAATAGCATTCAGAAATGCTATAGATTCTGTTTTGAACTAAAATTGTGTAAAAAGGAGCTATTACATCATTTCTGAAATGCTGTAGTTGCTGTAGTTGAACTTAGAGGCTAATATTGAACTCAGGCCTATTATAGCATTCTTTGGAAATGCTATAATGGTCTGCAGTCTATGCTGAAATCAAAGTTAACCCTTGTTTTGAAATCTGAACTACCGCAGCACTTCTGAAATGCTGTCTTTTCTGTTTTGAACTATAATTCAACTAAAACTGAGTTTTAACAGCAGTTTTAAGTGCTGTCTTTGCTGAATTAAAAATGTTTTCAAATATAACTTATAGCAGTTGTTTTTAAATGCTGTGAAATGCTGAAATTTTAATAATTAGAGTTTTTGACTTAGTAAACGAACTCAGAATGGTTTGAAACTTTGGAAATTGAATACTTGATTTGAAAGTATAATAATTACACTTTTGAAAGGTTTAAATGAATTATTTTGATTGGAATATAAACTATTTAAAAGTGATTTGAAATGATAGTAAATGAATGATATCTTTGAATTTAAAAAGTTATTTAAAGTTGAATATTTGGATTTGAACTGATATGATATTTTATTATATTAAAATGGTTTGAAATGAAGTTTGGGAAGATATGATATTTTGATATATTAAAATGATTTGAAATGAAGTTTGGAAAGATATGATATTTTGATATATTAAAATGATTTGAAATGAAGTTTGGAAAGATATGATATTTTGATATATTAAAATGATTTGAAATGAAGTTTGGAAAGATATGATATTTTGATATATTGAAATGAATTGAAATGAATTTTTGGAAAGATATGATATGTTAATATATTGAAATGGTTTGGAATTGTTTTAATCTTTATTTTGATAAAGATTTGGATTTGAAATGATGTTCTATTTTGAAGTATAAAATATTATTTTAAAATTATAACCATGGGTTATAATAATGATTGGTTGTTAAAGAGACCGGGATCGGATATGGACATACTCTCTGTCGATACCGAAAACCACTTTGACAACTATGTACGCGGTGGAGTTTCCAGAATGAAGTAGGATGGTGGCGACGATCCTAAGGTATATACGTGGACTCAACTCCCGTGAGTTGGCATAAGGTGGCTAAAACAGGAGCGATTGACGGACCAAGGAGGTAGCACCTCTGATCGAACACACTTCTTCGATACCATTCTATTACTTGTGATTGATTTGGTGGCCACCCTTGATTTGGGAGTGTTGTTCGAGGTGGGCGGTAGTGGCTGCTATGCGTCACCACTAGTCCGGATGCGTAATTGGTATATCTACCCTGGCATTGCCTAGTTGTGACGTGTCACCTACCATATCGAGCTTTACTACGATTTTGATTTTTAAGATCCGACCGCGTTAAGGTTCACCATCCCCTTAACGCTATTTTCTATATGATTATACTTTACTAATTAGACACTACTGTATATAGCGTATATTACTACATAGTAAATAGTTTAACGGATCCTTAAAGAATGGGCGATCCCAAGCATTCTTTAAGTTACTTGTACCTTTATTACAGTTCACTTGAGTTGGTTTACATTATATAAGTATATATTGTCCTGACTCGAGTGTTTTGTGTTTTGCTTTACGCTCGGGTCAGCCTGAGTTATTCACAGATTTGGATTTCCACTCTCTTGGAGATTTGAATCGCTGGAGATTTTCTACTTATCTAGTTTTATCATCTCAGTTCTGTTGTTCTATTCAGCTTGTACTTGGTTATCATATTGAGACTTATATTGTATTTTATTTCTTCTGTTGTATCTTATTTAACTCTGATATATTTACATAGTAGCTTCATGAACTACTATTTCTTTTACTTCCGCTGCATTATTTTACTCTGTGTCTGTGATCTGTGATTTTATTTACTGTATATTCTGAGATTTGCCAAATTTTTATTTACAACGCGGTATTTTGAGCAATTCAATTTCGGCATGAGTGTCTACCTATACACTTATAATGGATGCGAATGGTTGAAAATATCGGGTCGTTACACTTCCTCTCTTGGACCCCTCTCTAATGGCATCAATTTAGACAATTTTATAAAAAAATCTTCCAATGCCAGCTGATTGTACAAAGATCATGAAAAATAGCCCTTATTTCATTAATAGAAGACTCATCATTATGAAAAGATGTCCTCATTTATTAAATTAAATAGGGGACTTCTTACGCCATTAACCATTTGGGTTAGATTTCCAAATGTCAAGTTAAGCATATAAGATCAAGAAGCATTTAGTGTCATGGTCTGTTATTGGCAAACCATGCAACTATGTCGATGAAAACGAGAATAAACTATGATAGTATTCTTGTTGGAATAGCTGAAGATTTTGATTTTCTCACAAATTCGATATATTATTGTATAGCAGAGAAGTTTTAAAGCAAAACATGGAATATGAGAGGATTCCCTTGAATTATGATATAAGCGTCGATTTTGTGCACAACAGAGATCAATGCCCGATAAAAAAGTTTGGATCTAAAAATAATCAACTCATTTAGAGTTTAAAAAAAGATACAAATAGAACAAGTTGTAGTAAACATATGCATCATGATGTTGGATCAAACACAGCAACAACGAGGTAAAAAGTGGAAACTTCAAAAAGAATTTCCTTTTTGTTAAACTGCACTAGATCGTAGTTTGTGTTTCATGACAATCATATGGTGAATAAAGTAAAATGAATTTGTTTTTTAATTTTTATTTCATTAATTCACATTAAAACATTTATATTTTAATTTCAATTTGGTTTAAACATTTATATTTGTACATTAAGATTTGTATTTATTAAGTTTGAGATTCAGTGTTGTTTTTTGTCTTTGTTTTAATTCAGTGTTTTGATTTATATTATGTCTGCATTTACAATGCAAACATGGCTAGTATTATAAATGTGGCATATAATTTATGGTGTGCATAATTAAACAAATATCACATGGGAATTATGGTTATTACATTTATGTAACTGATGATGTGATGTCAATTTAATCTTGGAATAGATTGTACAATCTATTAATAATTTTTTTTTACATATTTTTAATTTAATATTGGGCATTAATTAATTTAAGGTAATTTTGTTCATATGGTATATTATATATGCATACATACACACGCATAGATGTATATGTGTACAATTGTGTTTGTATATATATAATAAATTCCATTATAAACAAATTCCCCTTTGATACTTTATGAAATATACATATGTACATATATATATAATGTTTTATTTATATATAACCTTTTCTAATATAAATGAAGTATAAAAATATGTACAATGTTGTTATTAAAACATGATACATATTTATATAAATTTATGTATGTATATTAAATTCAAAGTAATTTTTTTACAATATTCGAAATCAAAAACCTTTTCTCAAACTTTTAATATAAGCATGTACATATATATGTATGTGTGTGTATGTGTAATTTGAAACCAAAAATTATTTTGTTACAACTTATATGCATATATATATATATATACACATACACATACATATACATATACATCTACATACATACATACATATACATATATATATATATAAACACATATATTCATGGTGTGGTTGTGAATATTTTTCTTTAATATATATGTATGTATGTGTGTGTGTGTATTTGTAAATACAATTATATGTTAAATAAAATGATTACATACATACATACATATATAACAAGTTTAAAATTAATTTTATAGTTTTCTTTTAGTTATCATTGCTAAAATTAAGAGCAAAAGAAGAGGATAGGATGCTCTATCATTATATGTTTAATTATATAAAACATGTACTTTAGATCCTGTCGGTTGCCGACACCTCTGTTGTTAGCTGTTACCTCGCCTTTTGGCAAGGCCGAGATATCAAGGAATCGACTAAAAATAAGGATCGCTCAGCCCGAGTGTCGGATAAGCACAGGTTCACTATGGATGTCGATGAATTTTGTCCGAGTCCGGATCAAGCTACAATTGACAAGGCACGACCAGCAAAGCTATGAAAGCTAAGGAAAATCAACCCGCTATTTCGCATCGATCGATTTCGTATCCATCAACCAGTCAAGGAAGACCCAACTTCGTATCGATGAGGTTCGAATCGATCAGAGGTGCACAGTTTTGTATCGACCAGGAGAACAGTGTTGTTCGTATCGATCAAGCCTTCGTCGTTCGTATCGATCGAGCCTCCGTTGTTGGTATCGAACGAGCCTCTGTCGTTCATATCGATCAAACTTCGGCTGTTGGCATCGTTCATTAAGTACTATTTCGTATCCATCAAATGCGTCATGTTGTATCCATCGGACAAGCGCCCTTTTCGTATCCACGATTACCGTCGATCTGAGGTAGTACCTTGAAGGTTGATACGAAGAATTTGCATAAGGATGGATGCAAAATAGACTCTAGTCACCTATGGTTATCGATACGAACGGAGCAACATTAATCGATACGAATTGAACCACCTCCATCGATGCAAACAAGGCAGCGTCATCGACGCGAACTAGGCAAAAGTACTGGGATGACTCGGTCAACTCGACATCAAGAGCGGATCTATCCAGAAATCACACGCTATGTCATCTCCTGAGCATGTGCCCAATATCGATTCGAAATAATCGATGCGAAGTCATCGATTCGAAGAGAGCAGCCCACCGAAGAACGTCAATTCGTATCGATCATAACTCGAGATCTACAAGTCCAAATGCCACCAAATTTTCACAGGAGCTTACATACGACCTAAAGAACATCCATGCCAAATTTCGACTCGATTGGACCAAATCTTGATCGATACGAAATTCGTTCGTATCGATCACGGACCGAGTGCAAAACAGCACGGAATCGATTGTGTGGGCCCGCCCACACAAGAGAAAAGGTCTCCCGAGATCTGAGCGAGATATTTGCAGCCTATGCCTATAAACAATAGCCATGGACCTATAGAAAATGGACTTTTGGCCTCTCTACGCCGATATTCTATCGAAATGATTGTCAAACTTCATTCATACTGTTGTAATCTTTTGTAAACAATGAGTGAAATTCAATAAACATCAATCATTTCATAGTGGACATAGGCAATTCGCCGAACCACTCTAAATCCATGTGTTTCTGTGCATTTTCTTATCTGTTTATTGGTGTGTTTGTTAGATCTGCTTGATTTTACATCTATTTTCTTAATTTTATCTCTTCAAACACATCCGAAGAGTGTTGTGCCCAATTTTGGTACAAACACTAGCAATCTTCACCTTGAATTCCAAATCCCTTATCCTTAAATGGACATTGCAATTCTCCCTTTTAGGCTTCACCAGTGTTTCCTTTAGTTTGAGAGAGATGGAGGCTAGCTTTATATTTGTCGTTATGTACTAGGGCTAGAGTGAAAGATATGTATTTACAGGCATTTTAGTCCATGGGATAAAAGGCAACCTTCCTTCTTTCTCTCCAATCAACAAATGATTACCATAAATCAAAACCTAACCCCCTCTTCTCCCTTTGCGTCATTGTCCACCCCTTGTGGATTTTATGGACTTGGACCTAATTAACTTAACTATTAAATTAATTATTTAATCAATCATTAAAGCCCCTTAATTAAATTAACATATAACAATTATACATCGTTTCAATTAATTTTTGGGCTTTAAATAATTAATTAAAATGCAATAAAAAGTCAACACAACATTTGTGTTAATTTTTTTAACATTTGTAAATTAATTTAAAATTGGTTGAACTCATAAATTAGCTAACAATGTGGTTATGTAACTGTGAACTTGGTCCTTAATCAATATTCAAATAATGTAAATATTGAAACTTGCACGAACTTTGTTGAACTACAATATCGGGTGCAAGTTCAATGCTTATAGATTGGGTAACATTAAATTTCTAATCTATTTTAAGTTAACATAGTAAAGATATTTTGTACATTTATTCTTTTCATCATCACTGTATCAATTGGATATTTAGAATTTGGCTAAGGACAAATACTACAATAATATTTGCATTTAATTGCATAGACCATTTTAAAGTCCTTCGTTCAATCCGATAACATTTATCGATTAACCGATTTACTTTAGTCGGAGATTTTGACTTTTAGTTGCCTATAATTTATGATGATACTAACCTTCTACAATGAAGGAGATGAATCCTCTCTTTGGTAGTGTTTCATTTCCAATAATTCAACATATACCCAACTATGGTCGTAAAATCGTCGCTATGTCGACAAGCACCATTGTCCCAGTGGTTAAGTGATTCGACTTTGGTACGAGAGGACATAAGTTCGAAACTTCCATAGCGTGATTCGAATATTTATTGACACATGATTTGTGGTTTGTTGTCCCAGTGACATGTTGTATCTAAGTACCATTTTTAAAAAAAATGGTCGCCATGTCACATATTTGACCATAATCAAAGTACAGCCTAGCTACTTAAGATCAATGGTTCCATCAAGCCTGAAGATTGTTGTATGTTGTTACCACGAGATCTTCTACTTTGACTTGGTTGTATTAACTTATAAAAGATTATTGTCAAATCATTCTATGACTGATCCAAACAATCACAAGTATGTAACCCTCGGTGTCCCCACATGAGTAAATTCACTACCCAGCATATAGAAAGCTTTACTTACACTTGTCTCAATAGATGTATCGATATTCTTTTCTCGAAACATATAGACTAGGGCACTCAAGAAGTATTTAAATATTAATTCAATACTCATGGCTATGGACACATTCGTAACAACAATCAATGAAATATTTTCGTAAGGATTTCTACTTATATATGTTTAATGTGTTAATTAACGTTACTCATTTCTCTATATAACAACATATAAAAGAAAGCAAAACCAAAAGCATACTTCATTTCGGACAAGATTCATTTATAAGAGTTAAGTTACGTAATAAATTATATAATTTCCCGTAGGCCACATACACCGTTAACTCTATTATTCTCTCACTTGCACTTAGGGTCAATTATGGTATTATTCAATATTAAAAAATTGACTAACATATAGATATATTTATTAAAATAAATTATTTAGATTCCACTATACATACATACACATATATATTATATATACATAAAATCTTGTTTTGGATTTTTCAAATAATTAGATTATAAAATCATTTGACCTTTTCAAAATAAATAAAAATAAATTTTTTATTTGCTAAAGCCAAGATCAAATTAAACATGTAACATTTTAATTTAATTGTCGTTCACAATTACTTAAATATATACACATTGTTTTTTTAAACCTTCGGTTTTAGAAATGATTAATATTTTTTTATTAAATCAAAAAATTATTTAAAATCAAAATGATAAAAACTACATATATTGTAAAATATAAATGCGTGCGTGCGCACGTGTTACAAATATATCAATGTGTATATATAATTATGTACACACATACACAGACATATGTATGTATGTATGTATGTATGTGTGTCTATATGTAAGTATGTAAGTATGTATATATGTGTGTGTGTCTATATGTATGTATGTGTAATTAGATCTAAAATTTAAGAAAGATTAAATATATTTTTACAATTTTAAAGCCCAATATATATATATATATATATATATTATAGTATAATTTTTGTATTTGTTAATCAATTATAAAATTATAATTAAATAATTTTTTATTTTTCTTATACCATGGCCAAAATTAATATTATCCACACGTAATTTAAATACCACCAAACCAATTGCTTCCTGTAATAGAGTTAGGGGTATACCCTAGAAACAATTATATAATTGTTATATATATATATATATATATCAAACTTAATAATCAATCTTGTTCGAAATATAAGGTGTTTTCTTTTTATTATATACTTAATATAATGTATTATATATTAATTAATTAAATTAAAGGTATATTTAATAGAAAATCCATAAATTGTATATTTTATGATAGTAGTTATAGTGCATTGTAACAATGAGTGAGTTATCACAATAAAATAAACATACCGTCTTAAATATTCCTAGTCAAGATGTATCGAGACTGGATATCGATATATCAATTGAGACTAGAGTATGTAATGCTCTCTAAATATTGGGCAATGTATTACTCATGGCTACCGGGGGCATCAAGAAGTTACATACTGATAGTTATTGCATAACTCGGAATGATTCACTCGATAGTTTTCTATTGGTTAATATAATTAAGGTCAAATAGAAAATACTGATGTGACTAATTTGCATAGTTCTCTTGACTTGAGAATACTATCGATGTTCAATACCAAAGCTCCACTTTGATTATGGTCAAATTATGGCATGACGTCCATCGAGTGACTATAGTTGGGTCGAGTAGAAGTATTGGAAGTGAGATATTGTTCAAGAGAGGATTTGTTTCCTTAGTTATATGAGGTTAGTATCACGGTCAACTGAAATCAACACAAAGTTATATTCTCTGGCTATAGTAGTTCGATTAATAATAAATTTTATTATTGAACCAAAGACTTTGCGTTTGGACTATAGAGTTGAATATGGACAATGTTGGAACTTGACCATTCCCAAATTCCATAAAATCAAAATGATATAGTTTTGACAAATATAATTAGTGTAAATAATCAACACTACCGGATAACACTTAACAAAGTAAAATTAGTTTTTACCAAAACCAAATAAGCGATAAATTTGACCAGAATGTCACACCACCTGCTAAATGACATGTGAACGTTAATATTTGAATAGTTCGATATTAATCGTTGACCAAATTTACACCTAAAGACTAAAGAGTTACACAACCGAAACGTTTAATACTCATTTGATTAAATAATTTAATTAATTTGTAAATTTTATAAATTAATTAGATTAATTGATATTTATGAAATATTAATTATAAATTTTTTATTGAATGTGTTAAACAATATTGATAAATATGCTTATAATAGATAAAAATATATTAATCGATATATGACATCGATACGTATTTAAATATGATAAATATTGTTCGAACTTGAAGTGAGCTTAAAGCCCATATCGGGCAAAAGAATTTTAGCCATTGTATGACCATGGAATGGCCGACATAAGATACTAAAGGGGCTTGGGTTTTGATTTGATAAAAGGGAGAGACTGAGTAAGAGAAAAAAAGGGATCTTGATCCTACTTTATCTCTCTAGCCTCTTCTCTATAAAAGGATTATAACCCTCACCCTACTACTACTCTTTGGCTGCCTCATCCAATCCATTGTTAGTCTAAATTACCCCTCCCCTCATATCCTCCATTATTCAAGCTCAGATCAATTAAAAATAAAAGCTATTCGATAGCCGGTGGTCAACAATTTGAAACTAGCAGCTTCAAATTTGGAATAGGATTCAAAGGAGCTTGTATTGTCATTTCAACCTGTATTCAATAGGGCTTGGTAAAGGCATGTCTCTAATTTACAAATACAAATTAATGTTGTATTTTATACCATGTGATGTTTAGATCGATAGGTTACAAATCTAGTATATCGATATATCGTCACATTTATGATGGTTGTATATTTATGTGCTTGTGTAATTTAAAATTAAAAAAAATTATGCAACATATACATACCTTAATACTAATGGCATGATTAAAAAATATTTTTTATTTAAAATTAATTTAATATATTATTTAATTCACATAAGTTTCATAATTTAAATAATAAATATTACATTATACAAAAAATGTTTCAAAATTTTATATAAATAGCTTTATACAAAAAAAAATTTGGCATAATTTTTTTTTAATATATATATATATTAAATATTATTTAAATCAATTAAACTTCATAAACTCATAATATCAATAAATATATCGTATAAAATATGTTTTAAATTTTATTAAATTAATTTCATACATAATATACTTTTGGTAGGAAAAAATTTAATTTTTGTATAAATTATATATATATATAGAGAAATTAATGACTCAATTTAAAATTTATTTTTAAATTATAATATATATGTGGAAATATTTAAATGTTAAACTATTGGTCAGATTTTCATAAATATAAAATACAAAATTTTATTTTCAGAAATAGTTTTTTTATTTTATTTTTACTAATTTACGAACAAAAATTTAGTTTTAAAAAATATTTAAAAATAAAAATAAATAACAAATTTTTGCCATAAGCATTATTGGACGTGTATATTTATATTTTTATGTACTATATATATATATATTTCAAATATGTATTAATACACACACATATATATATATTAGTAAATTATTTATAAGCATATTTATATAAATATATATATATATAATACATTTATTTATAAAATAATAATAATTATAGCAAATTTAATTTTGTTTTCGGATTTTATAATAAAACTAATAGATAAATTTTTAATATTTTGTTTACAATTTTTTTTACATTTTTTACCTTCATATACATACGTACACACACACAGATATATATATATATATATATATTTATATTTATAAGCTCCATATATATATATATATATCTATTATTCAAAATTAAATGAAGATATATATATATATATATTCAAAATTAAATGAAGATATACATATACATATATATATATATATTGAATTATATATATATATATATAATACTTTGTAAATATGACTTAAAGCACATAAGAATACATTTAGATGATATATTTGTATACTAGTTTAATGTGTCCGTTGTAGTATAAATCCCAACAGTTATACACGGGCATAACCTTACACCAATTGCTATGTTACACATGGACACACACATATATGTGTATATGATACACACATATACATAAAATAAAACTATAATATAAATTTAAATAAAATAATGATTTTATTTAAAATAAATTTAGAAATGTTCTAAACGAATTAGACTTCATAGGTCCAATAAAAATTCAAAATGGTAAAAAAATTTGAAATTCACTCATTTCTTCTACTACGGACTGACACAGTTCCATCAATGGTATCAGAGCTAAATATCATATGCGGTCTAAATTAGTCATGTCAGAAACTAACTAATTAAGCATACAACCTAATTAGTAGGGTGTCTAAGAAAGGTAGTGTATATGTTGGATTGTTGGGTAATTAAGTCGCCTAGTCCGAACGGTTATGTGAGCTCAAAGATTTCCTTTAATAGAAAAGTCCTAATTTGAATTGGGCCTTGGACCAATTTCAAAACTATTTTGAAATTAAAAATAAAAGTTTTAAATCTAAATGTTAAATTTAAAATAAGATAAATATTGTAAAAGTTGTAATATAATTTTTCAAAATTGTTATTTATTAATAAGATTAATAAAATAGATGAATTAGTTAAATAAGTTAATTAATATACTTATATACTATATATAATGAATTTTTTTTGCTAAGCAAGCAGGGTTGACTGGCCCTTACCAGTTATTGCATTAAAAAACATTAAAGAGAAAGATTGAGATCGACATGCTGAAGCTCAACCAAAAAGAGCAAAAATAAGAAATAAGGGTAAATAAGAAAAGAAGACCTAAAAAACACACAGCAAAAGAAGAAAGAAATAAAAGCAAAACACACTGAAACAAATTATGCTAAACCTTTAATTTGCCCACTTTTCCTTGTCCTGAAACTCCACACTGCAGCTTTCAAGACCCAACTTAATTTCTTCTTGCATTTTCTTTATTAGTGCTTCCACAGCCAGACTTTCACCTTTGAATACCCTATTATTTCTCTTCTCCCATATCGCATAAAGAAAGACTTTTAACATAATCATGAGGGCGACTGCTCTAGAATTTCTCCGCCTAATGGATCTAAAAATTAGATTCCACTCCATCTTATTGTCTCTATATGGATTGTGCATGCCACCTTTGCCATGTAATCTCCTCCACATATCATATACCCCTGCACGGTTGAAAAACAAATATAATGTGTCTTCCTCATTAGCATTACAGAAACTATATCTTGTATCCATGATAATACCACGTGCCTCTAACTTTGAATAGGTTTTCATAGCATTCTTTAACATTTTCCAAAGATGTGTTGAATTTATATGATTCAAATACTTCAAAAGAAGAGAAGAAAATAATTAATTGATTCAGTCAATCAATTAATTAGATTGTATATGGAAAGATAAAGAGGAAGGATATGTGTGATATCTTTTAAAGAAAGGAAACTAATTAATTGCTAATCAATTAATTAGTCAGATATGTTATATGAAGATAGACAAGTTTCTTATACAGGGAGATTGATTTAAGGAATGGAAATTTATGGAAACATAGATTTTTTGTCATTTATGTGCATTGGAATCAATTCAAGTAATTTGAAAAGGATGTCACATAATCTGGAAACTAAGTTTCTTCATCTCCAAGTAATCCTTCATTCTTAAGTTTATTTAAACGAAGGAAGTCCATCTTCATGTGAA
Source organism: Allium fistulosum (assembly GCA_030737815.1). Taxonomy (NCBI): domain Eukaryota; kingdom Viridiplantae; phylum Streptophyta; class Magnoliopsida; order Asparagales; family Amaryllidaceae; genus Allium; species Allium fistulosum. The sequence goes on from CM060901.1 coordinate 726,080,418, forward strand.
TGTGAGAGCATCCACCATTATCCTCTTCTTCAGTAAACCCTAATTTCTGCAGTCAATCAATTAGGGGTTTTGAGCGTAAACAAGTCTTTGGATAAATTGATTATTTCAATTTGTAATTTATAGGTTAGTCTCTCCACTTTACTACCTATAATTTTGTAATCTCTCTCTTTTGTACTCTCTTTCTTCAGTGAAATAAAGAATAGTTGTTGGGTCCGTGGACGTAGGCAATCTAGCCGAACCACATTAAATCTCTGTGTTCTCTACTCTTATGTTTTTATTTCTTTGGTGATTATTTTTCATTGACTTGGCGGTTGATAATTAATCGACAAGCTAGATCCTTGTTTTTGATTATTTCTGCACTTTAGTATTCCGCTGTAGTTTTGGAGTTAGTGCAAATTAATTGAAATTTCCGCTCAACAGTTTGTTATCAGAGCTAGCTGTCTTGTTTTAGATTAGTTGTCAATGGCAAATTCTTTTAATAGTGGCATGAAAAATTATGGCATCATCAAATATGTTAGAAAAGGATTTTTTGGGACATGGAAGGTGAAGAATAATGACGGTGTTCTTCAGCAACAACTTCGTTCATCTAGAGGAAGAGATAAAAGTCAGAAGAACCTTGGAGGTAGAAGAGATATGCGTAGGTCTCATTTCATGGGTCCTAGAAGGGGTGCTTGCTATTATTGTAAGAAGAAGGGACATTTCATACGGGATTGTCCAACTCTTAGAAAGAAGAGAGAGAAGAAGAAAGCTTCAGTTTTGCCAGCAATTAGATCGGATGTGGATAGAAGTGATAGTAATACATCATTATTTTCAGCCAGTTTTTCACCTTTTGAGCATACAAGTTGGGTGATTGATTCTGGAGCCTCTTGTCATATGACGCTAGATAGGAGCTGTTTTGTCAGTTACAAGAAGATTGATGGTGAAGCAGTTCATATAGGGAATGACACATCTTGTCATGTTGTGGGCGTTGGAAGTGTGAGGTTTAGGATGCATGATGGTGTTGTTAGGACTATCACAGATGTTAGACATGTTCCGATGCTGCGTAGAAGTTTGTTATCAGTTGGAGCTTTGAGTAGACTTGGTATGAGGATAATAATAGATGGAGAGAATTTGAGAGTGGCGAAGGGTTCCTTGGTTGTGATGAAAGGGGTGCGAGTTAATGATATTTATGTGCTTCATGGAGAGACGGTCTTAGAAGAGTCGGTAGTTTCTACTGATTCTAGTATTTCAAATTCTACTCAGTTATGGCATCTTCGTTTAGGTCATGTTGATGAGGAGAGTCTTGAAGTATTAAAGAAGTGTAGGTTGATTGATGATGTTTGTCAGTTGAAGCCTAGCTCTTGTGGAGATTGTTCTTTTGGAAATAAGAAGCATGTCACATTTGATGTTGGAAGACCTAGAGCTACAGAGTTTCTAGAGTATGTTCATTCTTATGTGTGGGGACCCACCCCAGTTGCATCTTTTGGTGGAGCCAATTACTTCATCTTATTTGTGGATGATTTCTTACGTAAGGTCTGAGTCTATTTCTTAAAGGCCAAAGACGAAATATTTGCCCAATTTTGTAAGTGGAAGACCTTGGTAGAGAAGCAGTCGATGAAGCGTTTGAAGGTTCTCAAAGTTGGAAATAGTAGTGAATTTATGTCACAAGAATTCACTAACTATTGTGCGTCCGAGCATGTAATTAGAGATTTTTCTATTTCTATTGAGTCACATTGTTATGGAGTGGCGGAAAGCATGTGTCGGATATTGTGGGAGAGAGCTATGAGCTTGAGAACGACTGCTGGTCTAAAAGTGGGATTTTGGGCAGAAGCGATATTTATGGCAGTATTTCTCATCAACCGCACACCTTCTATTGCCATAGATATAAAGATCCCAGAAGAGATATGGAAAGGAGAGCCTGTTGATTATTCATTCCTTAAAGTGTTTGGTTGTTCTGCTTATTTAGAAGACGAGAGACACGATAAGTTGAAGCCTAGAGAAAGCAAGCACATTTTGTTAGGCTATAGAGAAGGAGTGAAGAGGTATAGGTTGTGGTGTAAAACAACTAGGAGAATTGTGACTAGCAGGCATGCGATATTTGATGAGAGGTCTTTGTTGAAGGTGGAGCCTCTATCAAGTGATGACATTAGGAGGACAGAAAATTTCCAAACACATTTGGAGTCATCATATTGTTTCCATATTCGAAGAGATATTGGTATATCCGATGATACCATGGTTGATGAGAAGATTACAGAGGTTCAGACTCTAGGTGGAGCTCACTTGTTGGAAAGGCCTTTTGGTTCAGTTGGCCCTATTTGTAAGCATATTTGTAGCGATGATTCTTCATCTTATGCTTTCAATATTGTGGAGCTTGTTGGTGAGTCTGCTGATGTTGACTTAGGAAAGTCTAGCAAAATTATTATGGAGGAGATTGGAGTAGATAATATTGAGTATGTCCTCACTCAATTTGGAATGGAGAAGGTGAAGCGCGCTGTTAAATCTCCATTGGTCTCTCGAAGCTTAGTATCTACATGTTCATCTCCAACATCGGATTTGTTGAAGAATTTTGGTATTTGCTCGTATGCATTATGTTTGCTGATGTGCATACTATCTTTCTTGTGCTTGGGAAAGATTTGGAAGCTCTGTTTGGGCAATATTGCCCAAAATAGTTCACATTGAGCTTGTTGACGTAGACCCAACAATTTGTGGAGATGTGGTGATGCAGAGAGATTATTATATTTGAATCAAGGTGGAGTGTTGAATTTATATGATTCAAATATTTCCAAAGAAGAGAAGAAAATAATTAATTGATTCAGTCAATCAATTAATTAGATTGTATATGGAAAGATAAAGAGGAAGGGTATGTGTGATATCTTTTAAAGAAAGGAAACTAATTAATTTCTAATCAATTAATTAGTCAGATATGTTATATGAAGATAGACAAGTTTCTTATACAGGGAGATTGATTTAAGGAATGGAAATTTATGGAAACATAGATTTTTTGTCATTTATGTGCATTGGAATCAATTCAAGTAATTTGAAAAGGATGTCACATAATCTGGAAACTAAGTTTCTTCATCTCCAAGTAATCCTTCATTCTTAAGTTTATTTAAACGAAGGAAGTCCATCTTCATGTGAATGTGAGAGCATCCACCATTATCCTCTTCTTCAGTAAACCCTAATTTCTGCAGTCAATCAATTAGGGGTTTTGAGCGTAAACAAGTCTTTGGATAAATTGATTATTTCAATTTGTAATTTATAGGTTAGTCTCTCCACTTTACTACCTATAATTTTGTAATCTCTCTCTTTTGTACTCTCTTTCTTCAGTGAAATAAAGAATAGTTGTTGGGTCCGTGGACGTAGGCAATCTAGCCGAACCACGTTAAATCTCTGTGTTCTCTACTCTTATGTTTTTCTTTCTTTGGTGATTATTTTTCATTGAATTGGCGGTTGATAATTAATCGACAAGCTAGATCCTTGTTTTTGATTATTTCTGCACTTTAGTATTCCGCTGCAGTTTTGGAGTTAGTGCAAATTAATTGAAATTTCCGCTCAACAAGATGGATATTGTATACTTAGGTGGATTGAAGTTGTTCAAAACACTGTTTCTCTAGGAAAAGAAAGCACCATCACCATTCATAACCATTGCCTTATAAATTGCAACAATGCTATGAGTACTGCCCTTATCATTCCAAATATACTTTTTCTCAGTTACTATAGGAATGCCAAATATTTGCAGGTAAGCCCAGAAGGATCTAATGATTGGATTGCTTGAATAAGGTAGGGTTGTTTTCCCATTAAGAATATACGTGTAAGCTCTAGCTTCCGTGGAGATTCCTATTTGTTGCCTCTGAGAATGATTCAAAACATTAAAGGGGATTAAACCTTTCGTTGGGCCATGATTCATGCCAGAAGCTAGCATTTTCATTATCATTTGAAATTTTGAATACACCTGAATATGAGGCAAGACAGCATCCTTCATCTTCAAAATAGTTCTTCACATCGACCCACAGTCATGCTTTTCCTTTATAGCCCATATCTTGCAGTTTCCTAGATGATGCAATTCAGAGCCCATGCAGTCCATAAATTATTTCTCCTCTTGAGTATACTATCCAAATGCTTAGAGAATGCATTATTCTCCTAATACCTACTCCACCATATGTAATAGGCTTTTCCACTTTTGTTAAATGCTATAGGGACCATCTTCTTGGAATACATATTCCAGACCATCTTCTTGGACTTCCATGACCATAATGAATAAACAAGGTGACATGGGATCAACCTATATTATTCGCCGTGTTCCTTTAAAAAACCCATATGATTTCCATTGAGAGATAGGCAATACATTAGAGCTGAGATGCAAGTATATATCCAATTCACAAATTAGCTTGGGAAACCCATTTCAGCCATGATTATAACAATGCATTCCCCTGTATAGAATCATAAGTTTTCTATAAGTCTATCTTCATCATTGTTCTAGGAGATATTGCAGTTCTGCTATATCCTTTCAACAGTTCATGAGATAATAGAACATTATCAAGAATACTCCTGTCTAGTAAAAAGGCAGCACGGTTTGGAGATATCATAAGAGGTAGTGTTGAGAATTACTGAAAGCAAAAATGATAAGGATAATAACAGTTTTAATAAATTGCACTTCCTACCTTTCTTTAACAAACAAGCTGGCTTATATTGTATTGAGTAGTCGAGGGATTCAGGTTAATCTTGACGAATACTGGAGGAGCTGAGGAGCAGGAGGCTTCAGCGTGTAGATATATAGAGTTTCCGCTGTGTTTGTATTAGTCTGTATAGTACTGATGTACTTGTGTTGTATAATAGACAGAAGTTTATAACTGTCTATTCTGTGATATATAAATTGTGTACTCTGATGTATATGATACAATGTAATATCTTATGTGATATAATATATTTTTCGTTCCGCTGTGAGATTTCTGATGTGTTGTTGTTCTTTCTTCTTTTCTTTTCTTCTTCTATCCCTTTCTTTCTTATTAATGATGCGTCTTTCTGGGCAAAGAAAGTCAGGTCGTTACATTTGGTATAAAATGACCTATTAAACTGCAGCACTTTTAGCATCACAGTAGTGCTTTTATTTGAGAAGGCTAATTAAAATTCTAACAACTAATGCAACTAAAGATAATAACAAATACTACGGTACAATTTTGAACCAGTAAACTTATTTATTTCCTGCTTCGTTTCCTCTCCTAAACTAACTGCGGTACAACAGCTAGTTTAATGCAGCTACAGCACAGACTCCCAGCATTCCTCTAAGCTTCTGAAACACCTCCAATTTGAGAGGTTTTGTCATAATATCTGCTGCTTGTTCATGAGTTCCACAGTGTTCTAGCTTAATGCTTCCATCTTTCACAAGCTCCCTTAAAAAATGAAATCTAACGTCGATATGCTTGCTTCTCCCGTGCATTACATGATTCTTTGACAATTTAATCGTCGAGCTATTGTCACATTGTATTACAGTGCACTGCCCTTGTTCTTCACCAAGCATCTTCAAAACCCTTCTCATCCAAATGGCCTGACTTGCACATCCAGCGGCAGCCACAAACTCAGCTTCTGTTGTAGAAAGAGTGGCGATAGGCTGTTTTTTTGACAACCAAGACACAGCACCAGAACTCAACAAAAAAACGTAACCCGATGTGCTTTTGTGATCCTACAAGTCACCAGCATAGTCACTATCCGTGAATGCCATCAATTCTTTAGTGTCTCCTCTGTACATAATTCCATAGTCATATGTTCCCTTCAAATATCGTAGAATCCTTTTGGCAGCTAACAAATGCATCTTTGTAGGTTTTGTCATAAACCTGCTAATGAGACTGACACTATACATCATATCTGGACCTGTGGCAGTGAGATACATTAAGCTGCCCACCATTTGCTTGAAAATAGACTCATCAACTCTCACACCATGCTCATCCTTGCTAAGTCTGTGACTGGAACAATTGGATTGCTAACGGAATTGCATTCTTCCATTTTAAATCTCTTCAGTACATCTAGAGCATAAGCCTTTTGACACATGAAAATGCCATCTGACCTCTGAGCGACTTCGGCCCCGTTTGGCTTATCGTTTTTAGTTTTGTATTTTCGTCTATACAAAAACGCGTCCGTTGTATGTATCGTTGAAAAACAAAGAATTTTGAAAAATGAAATTAACATGTAAAATAGAAAACAAGTTTATTTTGTTTTTCGTGTTTCGAGAGATAACAAAAGCACGGAGAACAATCCAACTCCTTTGTTGTCCGTTGGTCGTCGCAATGGCTAAGAATTATACATCTTCTTCTCTTATTTCTTCCTATTTCTTAGTGCAAGTTGAAAACACAAAAATCAAAATATAGAATGAAACCAAACGGGCTCTTCAATTCCAAGAAAGAACTTCATTTTCCTAATATCAGTCATGTCGAAGGAACTCATCATGGATTGTTTGAAATCCTCCAACGACCCACTGTCATTTCCAGTATAAATAACATCATCAACATATATGCTTACAATCAACAATTTACCACCAGTGCCCTTCTTTGTGAATAGAGTCTGCTCATTTGCGCATCTCTCAAAACCTTCATTGATGAACCAAGCTTCTATGCGACTGAACCAAGCCCGTGGGGCTTGCTTTAGTCCATATAATGCTTTATGAAGCTTGTACACCTTGTCTTCGGCTCCTTTCTTCTCATAACCCTTTGGCTGCTCAACAAATACGTCTTCACTAAGCTCCCCATGGAGAAACGCTGACTTCACGTCCAGTTGATAGATCTGCCAATCCCTTTGAGCTGTTAGTGCCACTATCATTCTCACTGTCTCCATTCTTGCAACAGGAGCAAACACTTCGTTGTAGTCGATCCCATATTCTTGAAAATAACCTTTTGCCACCAAACGTGCCTTAAATTTATCCACCTCTCCATTTTCATTAAATTTTGTTTTATATATCCACTTAACCCCAATCCTTTTGCTACCGACAGGCAGGTCGACTAGTGACCAAGTTTTGTTTTTCTCTATAGCTGCAATCTCTGCGTCCATGGCCTTTCTCCATTCCATCTTTTGCACTGCTTCTTCATATCTCACTGGATCAACTACACCAATCGTAGCCATGTTGGCTATTATTTCCTCCTCTGAACAGTCCTCACCACTTGTATATTCTTCCAAGTAACTTGGACGTTGAATTACTCTTCCTGACTTCGTACGTGAAGCTGCTCTATTTGTGCCAGCCAGTGGTGATTGATTTTGAGCAGAAACAACTTCATTTGTAGTATTCTCACATCCTTCATCTTCTTTGCTGTCTTCGTTCAATATAGCCATCCAAGTAAGCTCCTTCCCGTTGTTGGATCTGCTATCATCCCAATTCCATTGCTTGTCTTCCTCAAAAACTACATCTTTGCTAATCACCATCCTTTCATTAATTGGATCATACAATCGATAAGCCTTAGACTTGTCACTTACACCCCTCAACACACAAACATGACTTTTATCTTCAAGTTTATTTCTCTTAACATCTGGAATATGAACATGCCCCAAACAACCAAAAACTCGAAAGTGACTTACTAATGGCTTGTTGCCAGTCCACATTTCCTCAGGTGTAACATTTTCAACAGCCGCAGTTGGACTTCTATTCAGCACATATGTTATCCATTTGACTGCTTCTGGCCAAAATGACTTCGGTACAGCCTTTCCTGACATTGTGGAACGAACAAGATTCATCAAAGTTTGATTCTTACGCTCGGCAACTCCATTCTGTTGTGGAGTGTATGCAGTAGTGAGTTGTCTCTTGATTCCACGCTCTTCACAAAAAAGATTGAATTCCTTTGAACAGAATTCTCCTCCTCTATCAGTACGCAAGCACTTGATACTCATGTATGACTCCTTTTCAACCATACTTTTAAAGCTTTTAAAGAAGCTAAATGCCTATGATTTCTCAACAAGAAAGTAAGTCCATGCTTTTCTACTATAATCATCAATAAAGCATAAAACATACCTCTTCTTGTTGTTAGATTCAGGAGTAATTGGACCACATATATCAGCGTGTATAAGTTGAAGCTTTTGAACAACCCTCCAAGTGCTTTCTTTTGGGATTGAGTCTCTGTGTTGTTTTCCCACAAGACAACTTTCACACACATGCTCAGACGGTGTGAGTTTTGGCAGCCCATGCACCATATCTTTCTCCCTTAGTAGTTTCAATCCCTTGTGACTCAAGTGAGCAAAACGACGGTGCCATAAACTTGCTGATTCTGTCTTTTGTGCATGAGTGTAATGACACCTTCCTTTTATAGACTTGGTAACATTCACAAACATTCTAGTGTTTGTCATTCCAGTTTGAACAATTATCCCTTTGTCTGGATGATATATTCTACACATTCCTTTACTCATAAGAACCGTCAGCCCCTTTTCTTGTAGTTGACCAATACTTAACAAGTTATTAGTCAAGCCTGACACATAATACACTTCAGAGAAGCAATAGACAATACCATTGATTGACACCTTAACCTTGCCTCTTCCTTGCACCATCATTTTGTAGTTGTTGCCTAACTTGATATGATGCCGAAACTGATTATCAATTTCATAAAATTTTGATATATCTCCACACATATGGTTTGAGCAACCAGAGTCCAAAAACCAAACATCTTCTTTTCTTCCTTCATAGGTGTCAACATGAGCCATGAGTAACATTTCTTCTTGCTCCTCTACTTCAGCATAGTTAGCTTCCCACGTTGGACAATTGTATTGAAAATGACCAATCTTATGACAGTTAAAGCATTCTACCATAGCCTTGTTGAAGTTTCTACCTCTTCCACGCCCTCGTTTCATTCCTCTACCACCTCCTCTGTCTCCTCTCCCTCTACCAAAGTCAGCCGTGACATTTAACATTTGCTCTTCTCCATTGCTGACATTTCTCTTTTTAAATTTTTGCTCATGAACCAGCAACGAACTTTGGAGTTGGTTTACTGAAAGACTTTTGATGTCTTTAGATTCTTCAATAGAGCAAACCACAAAATTCCAGCTTTTAGGAAGCGTCCTCAGTATCTTTTCAACAATTTTCTGATCTTTCATTCCTTCTCCAAGATTGCTCATATTATTTGACACTAGAACCACTCTTGAAAAATAGTCAATAATTGATTCACCAACCTTCATTTCAAGTTCAAATTCCCTTCGAAGAGCTTGCAACTGTGCCGATTAAACCTTTTCATCTCCTTGGAACCTCTCCCTCATTGAGTCCCATAGCTGTTTGGCAGTGTTCTTCTAGGTGATTGTTTTCAGGGTTGTCTTGTTAATGGCCTGAAATAAATAGTTTTTCACTTTGAGGTCCTTCAGCTTCAGATCAGCTAGATGAGCTCTCTGCTCTTCATTCAATGCTTCTTCTCTGATTGATTATGCATATCCATTCTCCACCAAGTGCCACCATTCCTTAAAACGCAGCAGGTTTTCCATGAGCATCTCCCAGTGCTCGTAATCACCATCAAATTTAGGAATACTTAGCAAGCTGTCTTTTTCTGCCATCGCTCTCTTGCCTTCTTGTCCTTACGTTATTTGAGGAAATTGCACCTGTCCTTTTGTCTCAGATCACAACCTTGCTCTGATACCAGATTGTTGAGAATTACTGAAAGCAAAAATGATAAGGATAATAACAGTTTTAATAAATTGCACTTCCTACCTTTCTTTAACAAACAAGCTGGCTTATATAGCCTTTACAACTTAAAATAAAATGACCTATTAAAAGCAGCACTTTTAGCATCACAGCAGTGCTTTTATTTGAGAAGACTAATTCAAATTCTAACAACTAATGCAACTAAAGATAATAACAAATACTACGGTACAATTTTGAACCAGTAATCTTATTTATTTCCTGCTTCAGGTAGGACTCTTTTCAATCTAGTTGTTATGACCTTGGATACGCATTTATAAATGAGATTGCATCAAGCTATTGGTCCAAAGTTAATGACAAAAGTAGGGTTAACAGTTTTGAGTATCATAGCTAAGTTTGTTCCATTAATGCCCCTAATCATTTTACTATGCCTGAAAAAATTGCTAACAATCCTAAACAAGTCATTTTTTATTATTTCCCAGCAAATTATAGAAAAATTGGCATTAAAGCCCTCAGGTCCCCCAAAAGAATCCCTATTCATCTGAAAAATAATTTCTGCATTACTAACCTTAGAGCTCAAAAATGCAAAGTTTTCAGGACTAAGTTTAGGTAGCTGAAGACCATATAAGAACATGAGATTTGGTGTTCCTTAACGTTTATTGTAGTAATCCAAAAAAGCTTGTTTCATTTCTTTTTGATTTTCGCAAGCTTACCTTTAATGTCCATTATCTTAGTTACCTTAGTTCTAGCTTGCTTGGCCTGGATGCTGCATGAAAGAATTTAGAGCTATCAGCCTCCATGAACCATTTTTGTCTAAGCTTTGTCTTTTAATATTGCACTCCACCTCTAAAGCTTTGTTGAGCTGCTTAGTTAATTCATGCTCCTTCAAAGACAACATTACGTTGTTGGGTTGATCTAACATTTTCTTCTGAGTTTGCTCAAGCTTTCCAATTAACTCACTTGTTTATTCACCCTCCACCATATTTTTCCTTTGACCATATCCTTAATGCTTCTGTGGTTGCTTTCAATTTCTCCTAAAAAATACACATAAGGTTTCCAAAAAAATAGTTGACTAGGCAAGATTAACAGTATTTAAAAAGTATTATCTTCATCCCAAATGTTAATTACAATTTTATTTTATTTTAATGGCTTCCTCCCCTAAGGATATAAGGATGGAGGAATGATTTGAGAGTAAAAGTGGGAGGACTGAAATGGTAAGATGTGGCCATTTGTTGAGAGCTTTGAAACTGTGGAAAATGTGATCAATTCTACTCACTATTCTAACTCTGCTTCTATTTTTATTATTCCAGATATAGTTAGGTTTGGAGCTTTAATCAAAGAAGAGGATGCAATCATGTCATTCAAGGGAACGATGTCTCTGAAGTTTAATGGGGATCTACCTATTCTGTCTGTGGTTTTCAACATGCAGTTGAAGTCACCCAAAGCAAACCATGGGTGTGATTTCTGTCTGAAGGGTGGTAAGTAATCAAGCAACAGTCGTCTAGCAGAAGGAGAATTATGGCCATACAAAAAAGCGATACACATTGAGGAAGAAGTAGAAAGATTAAGGAGATGAGAATGCATGAATTGAGGGTGGAAAAGAATAGGTATAAGCTGATAAGCTATAGGCTCACTCAAGGCAAGGAATCTGCCAAAAGGGAATTGATCATGGTTATGAAAGAAATTCCAGGTGGGGTTGATGTAGTTTGCTGCCCTGATGGATAAGGCTAGATTGAGCTTGGTTTCTGAAATTGCAAGGATTTTTATGTTATGCTTTAGTATGAGATTTTTTACCTGGTCAAGTTTAATATCACTGTGGGCACTCTTAATATTCTAAGCACAAATGTTGCTTATCATTATTTAAATAGTATAGGATTGTTTTTTGTTCGCTTTCCAAATATGTTATGTTGTCTTGAATTGTTTAAGATAATATGAGTATACATGTGCATATAAAAGAATTTTCAAAATTAATAAAATTTAATTAAAATTGTTTAATTAAATAAATGTAATTAATAAATTAAATACAAACGTGTGTATATATATAAGATATATGTATATTGCTATAAAAGTTAGAGTATATATATTCAATATAACATGTTATAATTAAACAATATAATAATTGAAGTGTTATTTAATTATATTAAGATTTAATTAATATAAAATTATACATAAGATTATTATATAAGTAATTAAATTATAAAAGTTGTATAATAAAACTTATATAATATAAATGTATAATAAAAGGTGAAACATTAAAGAAATCGTAAATAGACTTAAGGAACAAATACACACATAAAAATATGTATATCATGATTTTGATGTGTCCACCACTTGAATTTTGAGGGTATTTCATAAGAATTACATTATTCCATAAGTTGATATCACTCAATTAAATATATTGAAGATTATGAATGTTTAATAGTTGTCCTCTACCATTTATATATTAATAGATTACTTGCATACTCCTTGGTTGTCGAGCTTTCCTCATGCTAGGAATGTTGTGTGTAATACTATTAATATATAGACTAGATGAGGTAAGATACTTACATATTTGTTGAGCTTTCCTCAAGGTATGTATAACGTACTTAGGCCATCGTGAAATGGTGGATACAAGTGAATAATCACTCTTTATTTATTGAGCTTTCCTTGAAGTAAAGATGAGATTAAGACAAGGATCAAAAGGTTAGGGGTTGTATGTGATACAATTGATAAAGAGTTATCCATCTTGTATGTGATTGTTGAGCTTTTCTTAAGGTTAGAATCCTAAGACATATGAGCCCTAACACTCATTAGTGAAGTTTAAAGACTTCTATATTTCATCTTAGGTTTTGGAGAAACATAAAAGACTAGTAGGGGTCTTATTAGAAAAATGAAATGGTAACATTTAACCTTTCTAATATTGTAAGAACATCTATTATGTATAATTAAAATAATCTACTTCGAAAAATTTATGCATTAAGTATAATTGATAGTGTATCAATTAAAATATACAAAGGAATCGAATTAAATATTGACGAAGAAATATTAAATATACTTACCAATAAATCTTTACATGTTGACCCACCCAAGTGTTTAATTATACAACCACTAAATATATTCGTAACTAAGTCATCCATGAGTTTATTTACCCGAGATCGTGTATTGTCTTCAATGAGTTTTGACTCTAAAAGCAATATAAGAATATGGATATTTTATCCATATACGATCACATATAGATGTTATATTGTGAACGATCACAATTCATATTGTACAAAACCACGGTGAAATTAGTTTATTGAAATAAGCAAGTAAACTATAGTGTGAGATTGTGTATTCAATATGATTGATTAAAATAATGATATTGTTATGTTAAATATAACATTAGGCCAAAGGCTACAAGATATATCTAAAAATTCGATCACAGAAATGTCAGTTTGATTGGTTTGCTTAAAGTGCAATATATTTGATATCCTTAAATATTAAGGATGACTAAATGCACTTTGTAAAGAGTTCTTTATGATATTGTAGTAATGATTTCCTTTGAATGGTTCGACCGTTTAGAAAGGAAATCGAATGTATAAGAGTGGATGTAACCTAAGGCATCGTTAGGATGAAGAGAGTGAACGGTCATTTCTACTTCATAAAGAAACATCGAAAACGAGAACTGTAAAATAATAGTTGATACTTAACATTGGAATAAGAAATATGATTTCTATTCTAAAATGTATTTTCATATAGAAAATTGTTTTCTATGAGGTCTAATCTTCTGAGTTTAAGATACTTGATTTGAAAACACTCGACTGCAAAACTTGTTACAGTTGATAAATATCCTACATTGAGTAGTTGAATGGACCTCCGTATTTTGCATGCTATTATAGTAATGGTAGAAATAGTGGGAGCTTGCTATATAGCACTTATTGGTCACATCAAGTTATGAAAATTATTTTTATAAAACATACCAAACATATTTATGAAATAATAACCGTTTTTTTAGTGTCGACTGGAAATCAGGCATAGTTTTATTTCAATTATTTTGGAATTATGGACTAAGCCACAATTTTGAGAAATAACTTTTGTTATATGATTATGAATCATATGGTATTAGTATATTATATATCAAACAATTAAGATCAAAACACCCATTCAATGGGAGCATCATGAGAGTTAGTGAACTTTGTGGATTAATACATATGCAATTAACTATCTATTAGTTACAAAATAGTTCCACGTACCTTGTTGTATTCACCGATGAATTGTCACAAACACGTACTGTGTATATGATACACATATGGTATGTTAATGCGAGTTTATAGAATATGAAATAGAAGTAAATGAATAACGTGCAAAAGAAAATAAAATAATTCGATTTGATCGAATAGGCGAGTATATTGGAAAGAGTTTCAAACATACCTAAAAATAAATAAAGATTTGGTCTCAAAAGTCACTCCTTCCTATGACACATAATGATTTATCAATAAGGAGTAATTGAACTTTATTGAACAAAATATAATTAATTGTGAGTCAAGTTGAGTTAACTTCTTTCTGCAAGGTCGTGTACTTAAGAGTAATACATAAGGTTAAAATTAATTTCATCTAAAAAATGGTTTACAAAATCATACAAGATAAGGGTTTATAAGAAATCCCAACATATCCTAGGCTAAGGAGTTGGCAGGTTGTGCGAGTGGAAAGACTACGTAATAATTGTTCGTGAGGGTTCTTGTATGAGTCACCCCAAAAGGAGTTTGGGACCGATTGTCATTAGACGACCAATTTATGTTATGAACATAAGTTTGGTAAACTTAAAACCAAACTAGTTTTATATATAAGGCAATTCATAAATTTTTTATGAATACCTATTTCTGTTGCACCGAGAAACAACCGTTGTTTCAAAATATACCAACTTCATAGCGAAGGAATTCATTGGAGAAATTATTGGTAGTAAAATGGATTTGGATATGATCCGAAGATGAAACTGATTACGAGCAATGAATTGAAATTAACCGAAACTAAATGAACACAACATATTAGAGTGTCTAATAAATATTCTCGCATATTGAAGGGAGACTATGAGTTACTTATTAATGTCGAGAATTGATAATCCTCGGTTGTTAATTAAACCATTAAGGGTATTGATTCTATGATATGGTATGATGCAAAAATCTGAAAGGATTCCAAGTAAAAATCTGAAAGGATTCCAAGTACGTTACCAAATATAATGTTGGTAGTCCTACCCAAAGGGATATGATTCATTGGCCGTGATTGTATCTTTAAGAGTAAAGCTAATGTAGTTGGAATTTAATGAGCAATGTTAATATGAATAACATAGTAAATTTCAGTTATCGGTGTAACAGATTCGTCATTCAACTTGCTCAAGTTAATTAGATTTACTCATAAAATTATTTTTTGGTATGACTTTGTGTTTTGGTACATATGTATTGAAATGGAAAATGCTAAATAATGATTTAGAATAGGCTATTTACACATAACAACCAATGTGTTTCGAAATCAGTAGGAGTGACATCGAGTTTGCGGGTTTGAATATGATCCAAGAAATGATACGAAAGTATCATTTTTTAAGCATCAGAATTGAATGGGTATTTTGATAAAAGCATCAAATGGTTTGATTTTCAGTCAAAATGTAGAGGAAGCTTATGTGCATAAGAAATAACCACTAAAAGGTACATAGATATTTCTAAACTATAAGTACACAACATATGGCTGAATGTTAATGATGTACTTGTGTTAAAATTAGTAAACTTTGATTGTTTACTATTCGATATTGGGTTCATAATTATATCTTTTATATTAAGTATAAAGGATATTGGGAATATCCCAAATAATATGCAATGACACCTTATTAAAATGTTTAATAAGGAACATGTAAGATGGATTCCTTATGCTTTTACTATATGGATTATTATACATGTTGTATTGTCTACAGTATCGTGATTTGCTAATGTATTTGATACATGAAGCGAATATCATATCCAAATAAGTTCACTAAATAGTAGTATAGAGTATTCTTGAGTATTTACAAAATATTAGAGATTTATTCATAGAAACAACAAACTCCTTATGAAGGAGTGTACAAACTAAAACTTTATGTGTGATATTGGGTATAATTGTTAACTGGGTTTTTAACCAAGTAGGATTCAATGGAAGTTAGAACGATGAGATGAAAGCGAAACAACTTGAAATCTTGGAGGTATGCTTAGATAAAGAAGTGGCTCGAAGAAAACTCATCTAAAAATAGGCTAACTAAACATGTTGGCACTGACTTGTTCATGTCGGTGACGACTTGTTTTGGCTTGATAATTTTCTACTTCAACTGCACATGAGTCATTGTCTACTTCTTACATGCTTGCTCTATTGATTTCCAAGGGTTTTGAATGACCTATTTCAAGAGTTGAAGAGTTGAACTGCTAGAACGGCAGAATAAACCAAGAAATAAAGGAATGATTATCACAATCAACCAACAATTGGTAGAAACAACATGGGACACCTCAAAATGAAGTAAGAAGAAGAGTACAAAAAATCTCGATGAAAATCAAACTAAGAAAACATGTCAGCACCGATACTGTAACAACCCTGTATTTTGTAATTATTTTAAATTGAATTTCCTGATTTAAAAACTTTATATTATTTATTAAAATGGATAAATTTTGTTATTTTAAATATAAATTTTGATTTTTATGTGAATTATAATTCCAAACATGAATAAATAGAGTAATTTCCAGAAATGTGAATTTTTTGTCAATCTGGTCAAACTTTGACTTTTAAATTTAAAATTTAAATATTTGAAATTTTTAATTTTATCTTTTATTATGAAAATAGATTTAATTTCAAGAATACTACTTTTTGTTTCGTTCAAATCGGAGTAATATTGTGAAAGTTATGCTTTTTACAATATTGTGTGTAAATTGTTTTATTTAACAAATTTGTTTATTTTAAATTTATATAAATAATATCTTTGTTTGTAAAATCATGCTCTAATTTGTGTAATATGATATGTGTTGCATATATCTTATTTTTAAAACATTTTTAAAGTATAGTTATAATGTTCAAATGTTGATTGTATATTGTTTTCAATCTTTAATATTAGTTTCCATTAAATAAAGTATTTTCTATATTTATTTCCTACTTTTCCTACAACTATTTATTTATTCTTCATAATATCTAATCTACCTTATTTTTATTATTTATACCTTCATTTAGTAATTAAATGGATAAGTATTTAGATCCCTATTTATTTCTTGGAAAGAAATTTCATATATATACACGTTATTGTTTTAAAAGGGCATACCTTTAAATGTTTATTTTAATTAATATAAGTAATATTTTTGGTTGATATATCATGTTATAATTGTGTATATATATGTAACATTTCATGTTATGTATATATTTACAACATTTGTCCGTTTTTGTTTCACTTAATTTGGATATATACTTTGTAAATTAAGTAACATACAAAGAAGTAAATAGCAATTAATTTATACGTTTCTATAACCGTTTTCTTATTTATTTATATAGTGTTTATATAAACGGTATGTATTTATTGAATTATTTCTTTGGCATATATTTTATTAAATAGATAGGAAACAAATCAAATTTAGATATGTTACCTATTTTTAATTAAAGGCATACGTTATGTTTTAATTTATTACCTTTTTATCTTCCCATCCCTTGATTTTCTACCAAAACTTCTCCTTGATAGCCGTGACTTTTTCTTTATGAAATTCACGTGAAAACATCTCTTCTTATTTCACTTTACATGCCTATTTTCAGATCTGAGAAAAAAGGTAATGGCTTCCTTCTCTTTTCTCCACTTTTCTTCTTTGTTTTGCCTTGTTTTTCACTTGATTTTTCTTGATCTTCACATATATGGTTCTCGGCCTAACCCCTTCACCTCCACCGACCACCACCACTTCTTCCCCACCTAATCCATGGCCTAACCACCATACTCCTCTGACCTGAAAGTGCCATGGCCTCCCCTTGAACAAAACTTCACAAAAACTATGAAAACTCCACAAAACCAGGCTAACCGAGCCCTATATGCAACACCACCTTCATTGCTTACCACGGCCACCTCCTTAGCCACCACCACCATCAAGCACCACCTTTGAACACCATTACTAACCTCTGACTTGACCTGTAGCAGCCTTTGGCTGAGCCCAAATATGCCTTTGACCGAGCCCAAGTTGAACCAAAACCCTTTCTAGCCTTGCCTTTTGACCTTCCACACTTTGTAACTTCCAACCCTTCCTATTCTTGACCAAGCCTTGTTATTTTCAGTCCAAACCTGATCCTTTACCACCTGAAACATGTCATGGCTGAACCAATTTAGCCTTAAGGCCGAGCACATGTTAAATCAAGAGCAAGCAAAACTTGTTTGAAACTTGGTGATGTCTTTGTTTATCTCTATTTCAATTTGTTTCAATAATTTGGTATTGTATTTATATTTATGTATGGTCTTGTTTTATTGTTTACATACAAGATATACATCTTGGCTCTCTTCACACTTGAATCAAATTATGCTATCGTGCTTTCGGGATTCTCTTTTGTGTGTGTTGTTTGCAAACTCCAGCTTTAAAGAGGTGAGTAATCTCACCTGACATTTATACTTATGCAAATGTGAATTGACAACAATTGAACGTGTAGAACTATTATATTATATTATAATTACCTGTTTTATAAATTATATGATGTTAACCCTGTATAGTAACCTGTCATATTATCTAATACTGCTATATGTTGCTATATTGTTTATTTTATTCTGTTCTCACACTGCAAGTTCCATGTAGAATAGAATCACTATGGGATGAAATGATACATACCCGAACGGACTTTAGAATAGGAAAAATTGTTATGGGCTGAAATGATAGGCCTAAATGATTTTTATTTATTTGTATTTGTCTTGGGATTGGGATTGCGGGTTTGAAATAATCAAAACCCGAAATTTTACTGATTACGGATTTAAATGATATTTTCCGTATCACTTGATTTAGGTGTGAAATATTATCCGGACCCATGGTTGATTTCAAAATATGTTTTCTTATAAATTTTATGTATTGTAAATGGAAAAATATGAAATTTGACTTATATTGGATATAAAATGTTAAGCAGTGATTTTCTAAAAGGGTTAAATTGTATAAGTTAATAGATGGTTTGAGTTGTAGTGTGGAAGTTTGATTTAACTTAATAACAATGGGAATTTAAATAAAAATGGAATTATAAGCTTAACTTGGTAATTGATAATTGATGTATGAATTGCATAAATTTAAGGTAAAAGAAAACATCAAGTTATTGTAAAGTATAGTTAAGCAACTTATAGTCGATTTTGACTGTATGTAAGGGAATTATAATTAAAATTGGATGTTCATTTAATTAAGATGTAAATTAATAAAATTATAGGTTAAATGGTATCCAAATAATGAATTTTGAAAGGTAAAATAAATTGATAAGTTAAAGGTGAGAAAATTTGAATTGGTTTAAAATGTTAAATAAATGGATAGTTAAATGGAAATTTGGAATATAACTTAATTTGGAAATTGGTGATTTGTTTTGAATTGGAAGTTTAAGTAAATTAAATAAAATAGAAATTAAGTTTTACTATGAAATGGTAAGTTAAATTAAAGTGTCAAGTTAATGTAAAAATGAGAAAATTGTACACTTGAATCTAATAAGTAAAGTACTGGGAAAAAGTTGGATTTTTTTATTGTAAAATTTTTCTTATAAAAATCATAAGTTAAAAGAGTATTTAAATGATTATTTTTGAAGAGGGAAAATGTGATTTTTATAAGTTAAAATGATTTTAATTGAAGTATTTAACGGAATAAATGAACTCAGAAAAGGCTAAATTTTTGGGAATTGAATATTTGATTTGATGGAATAATGACTTCACCTTTTAATGGTTTAAATGAATGATTTTAATTCGAAATTATAAATCATTTTGAAATTATAACCACGGGTACATTTCTTTGCGTACCATTTGATCTCCTTGTGATTGTTTTGATGCACACCCTTAATTTAAGAGTGTGGCTAGAGGTAAGCGATTATTGTAGCTCTGCGCTACCCTAGTCACATTAACACTGTTATTTGTATTGACTTACTTTAATATGGATATTTCTATGATAGTGTTATGACTGCGTAATTAATGGAAATGACTCCTTAAAGGATGGGCGATCCCAAGCATCCTTTAAGTTATTGTGCATTTATATTACAGTTCACTTGAGTTGGTTTACATTATATAAGTATGTATGTCCTGACTCGAGTGTTTGTGTTTTACTTTATGCTCGGGTCAGCCTGAGAATCACAACTTTGGATTCACCTTCTGGAGCTAGAGTTTTGGCTGGAGCTTATCTATCTATCTATTCGTTTACTTCTTCCAGTTATTTCCTATTCAGTATTGTCCCTGTATTATTGATTTATGTATCCAGACTTCTATTGTATCCATTTTTAAACTGTGATATTTTGTATATGTTTTGAGAGCATGTATATAGTAGCTTCATGAACTACTATGGTATTTTATTTCCGCTGCGAGTTATTCTGATATTTCTGTGTCTGTGATTCTATGAATGATTTTATTTGCTCCAAATTTTATTACAATCTATTATTTTGAATTATTCAAGTCTGACATGTGTGGATTATTGTCGATTTGAATGGTCCAAAATAGTGGGTCGTTACATTTGGTATCAGAGCTTTGGTTTTAGGCAAACCTTAGCCTGCGGAGCAAAAACTCATTAGAGATAGGGTAGAAATACCCTAGAATGAGTGAAATCAATCTCAGAATCATTTCTTTGTGAGAGAACGTATTTTTAAAGTATAAAATAATTTTCAAATGATTTTAAGGAATTTTCAAAGATTATTTTGATATAAATTTTCTTGCTTTGAAAGTAAATTTTTTCTAAACTTCATTCCTTTCGTATCCACCTTGTTAGTAATTTCTTTGATTAGGATCCTCTTAAATTTTGAACTTCTAGCTTGTTTGATCTAGATTCATTGTTGATAGGAATCTATTTTGGGTAGGGCAAACCAGTAGTATGTTAGGTTGTTTTAAGTAAACCCTATTGTATCTTTTGCTTAGCTGAAATTGTCAAAACTAAAGATATTTATGCTCATGTTTTTCGTATGATATGAATTTGAGTCTTTTCCAAATTTTGAATGAGAATTCTTTTGTATTAATATAGGTTATATATCTCTAATCTTGGTTTGGATTCTTATCGATTAGGAATCCTTTGAACTTTGGAATGCTCCCACTTGTCCTGAGAATCCATCCCTGTCTCCTATCTGTATTCTTTTGATTTTAGAGCAATGCATAACCCCACTTTGAATGACCTTTATAAGGTGGCGATCCTGCCAATCTTTGCATGATTTGTAAAGGGATGAAACTCCTTTACAATTGTGTGTGTTCGTATCCATCGCAATATTGCTTGTTCGTATCCATCAAGTCGAAGTGACTTTAATCGATACGAACAAGGGCTACATTCAACGATGCGAACAGAGCCACCATTATCGATACAAGCAAGCCATCTCCATCGATTCGAACAGGGCGTGCTATAGATCGATACGAAAGAGCATGTTGTTGATCGACTCGAACTGGGCAACGACCTTCGATACGAACGAGGCGAAGTTCAAGGATGACTCGGTTAACTCGGTGTAAAAGGTGGATCGATCCGAAGAGTGCGCGCCAAGTTGTCACAAGGGCACGTGCTACCATTGATTCGAAGGGATCGATTCGAATTGATTGATTTGAACGAAACGATCTACCGAAAAACACCATTTCGTATCGATCATAACTGAAGATCCACAAGTCCAAATGCTATGAAATTTTCACAGGAACTTACGTACATGCTAAAGAATGTTCACACCAAGTTTCGACTCCATTGGACGAAATCTTGATCGATACGAAATTCGTTCGTATCGATCACGGATCGGGCCGAAACTTCACAGGCTTGGTCGCGTGGGCCCACTCACGTGCTAGAAGAAGTCTCCCGAGATCTGAGTGAAATATCAACCTCCTACACCTATAAATAGACCCCCAGGGCCTATAGAAAAATGATCTTTTGACGCCCTAACGCCCAGACTCTGCCGGATTCAATTCTAAACTCCATTACTACTGCTACAAACGAATTTTACTACTGTAATCCATTGTAATCTGCTGTCATTCGTTGAAATCAGTTGTAAACATCAAAGAAACATCAATAAAGTGATCAATTTCATAGTGGACGTAGGCAATATGCCGAACCACTCTAAATCCTCATGTTTCTGTGCGTTTTTATCATTTACATATCTGTTTTTTGGAGTTTTTGTTAGATAATCCTCTTTTTCTATTTAATTTCTTCATTTTATCTCTTCAAAAACTTTCGAAGAGTGTTGTGCCCAATTTTGGTACAAACACATATAGTTTACAAGACTTTCACCACTATATTTCCACTTTTAATGAGTTGGTAAGAAAGTTTTTGGAACAGTTTAGACTTAACACTACACGACCAAAGGACATGATGTCCTTATCTGGCTTTTATCATGGGCCCAATGAGTCACAAAAGGCTTTCTCTAACTGGTTTAACGTCATGGTTACTAAGGTAAGCAATCTAAAGGAAGACATGGTATTTATGGCTTTGGTCTGAACTATTCATCCAGATATAGATTACGGTAAATGGATTAAAATGAAGCAACCAACTACTATGAAGGAATTTCATCGAAAGGCAAACTAGTTTCTAAAGCTGGAAGAAGCAAGTATGATTGAAGGCAGAACCATCGATTTGCAATCGAAGGAAGAAATTCAGAGCAATGTTGTAGTTAAACATGAGGAAATAGCTCTATAGTAGTTGCAGGAAGTGCAGGAAAAAATGCAAATCAAAAAAAGAGGAACCAGAATTCTAGTAGGCATGATGGGAATGGAAAATGTCTTAGGAACCTATGGCCTGAAGACTATACACCATTGAATGATAGTTTGGAAAACATCTACCTTGCCATTTAGGGAACTGAGCGATACAACAAACTGCCCAAAAGGGAAGCGTCCGAACAATAAAAGCGATCGGGAAAATTTTGCTGCTCCACGAGACTTATGGGCATAACAAATAAGTGTTGGCATCTAAAAGACTTGATTGAGGAATTAATAAGTAACAATAGGGTCCAGTATTACATGAAGAAACCTCAAAATCTTGATCAATCTGCTAAACCCTAAGCATCGAACGCTCAAGAGAACCAGTTCGGACCCAGTAGAGAATAGCCTGGATGAACAGATCAAAGGTTAGTTATAAACACCATCACTGGAGGACCTCATCCATTGCAGAAGAGTTAGGGTAAAATGGAACAATATGCTTGTACTCTGAAGCATGCCCCTCAGGAGAGTTGCTACGCTGTTGAGGATGGAGCTTCGGCTAAGCAATAAAGAATGATTATCAATGACATCGTATTATGGAATCAGGACACTAAAGGCATTGAAGCGCCAACTCTTGACCCAATGGTAATCATGGTTGGGCTCGGTCCAGCCATTGTACATCGAGTTTTGGTCGATAGCTGGAGTTTGATCAACATTCTATTCCGAAAGACGTTAATCCTGATGAAAATAAGCATGAAGGATGTGATTGCATGCTAAATGAAGGTTCAGGGATTTATAAGTGAACCTAAGTAACCAATTGGGACGATCAATCTAAATATAGAACTTAGAGAAGGAGAACAAAGAGTGGTCCTTATCCAGACATTTATGATCATTAATTAGTATTCTACTTATAGTGCTTTCTTAGGGTGACCGACCCTCGTTGATTTTAGAATCGCTTTAGCTTCATGGTGTCTCACGATGAAATTCCCAATAGAGAACGGGATAGGAGTAATAAGAGGTGACCAATGTGCTACAAGAGAAAGCTATGTTGCTGAATTATGTGAACCAAAGCACCTTGAAAAAGGAAGAATATGGGAATGACTCTCCACCTTCATAAACCGCAAGCATAGCAATTATAGAACCGACCCTGCCTTAGGGACCATAGTCGCTTTGACTAGGCTATGGACCCTAGGAAGTAGAGTACAAGGGAGGTTGGGTAGCACCGACGGAGTTTACAGGGGTTGTCCTTGTCGATATGTTTGCTTAGATGCATTTCGATATGTAGGGAATATCGTCGGAGATAGCGTGTCACACACTTAATATGGATCCCAAGTTCACATCGGCAAAGCAGAAATGATGCAATCTGAGTCTGGAGCGATTCGCTGCATTGAAGGAGGAAGTGGATAAGCTGTTGGCCAACAGCTTCATTCGTAACATAGCATATCCTGAGTAGGTGTCAGATCCTATGTTGGTTCAAAAATCGAACGGAAAGTGGCGAACTTATGTCGACTACTTGAATTTGAATAAAGCTTGACCAAAGGATAGCTTCTCGTTGCCTAGAACCGACCAGCTAGTTGACGGAACCATTGGACATGAGTTGCTTTCATTCATGGATGTCTACTCAGGATATAATCAGATTATGATGCATGAGCCTAATAAGGAGAATACCAGCTTCATTATAGACTTAGGGATGTACTACTACCATGTAATGCCATTCAGCTTGAAAAACATTGAAGCTACCTACCAGAGATTGGTAAACACAATGTTTGAAAACCAGATCGGACGAACAATATAAGTGTATGCGGATGACATGCTAGTGAAATCACGAATTTTTGGAAACTATATGGATGATCTCTTAGTGATGTTTGAGATCCTTCGAAAATATGGAATGAAACTGAACCCATTGAAGTGTTCATTTGATGTTGCTCTAGAGAAATTTCTTAGATTTATAGTGAATGCAAGAGGAATTGGGGCCAACCTAGAACAGATTGTTGCATTAGAGAATGTTAGAGCCCTAAAGACAAAAAGGAGTTGCAAAGTTTGAATGCAAAATCATGTTGAGTCAAGATTTTTATAGAGTTTTGATTTCTGACAAAGGGATAAGCCGTGATCGACAAAAAGAAGTTATTCATTGTTTTAAAGAGACACAAAGAGCTCCATACATTAGAGGTTGATTATTTGGTATGTTAGTAGTGTTATTTATGTTAAAATCTATCCTCAAATAATCTCATACCTTCAATCTTTGAATATATGTGTGAGTGCACATTAACTGTGCAATCTGAGCTAAACCGGTCGACCGGTTAAAACCAGGCGGTCGACCATTTCTGCCCAGAATGCACAGATAACGTGCACAAGTGTACATAACGTATATATATTCAAATTCCTGTCTACTGGTCCATTTTGACCTGTCGACCGTTTTCAAACAGAAAGCAACCTTTCGTATAGACACTTCCCTTTCTTCAACGGTTGCTTCTCTTTCTCTTCACCAATGATCATGACTTTTGTTTGTACCTTTTCACAAAGGGTTACAATTGTTTATTTCTTATATAAACATCATGAAATCATTATTACAATTAGACCAATTCTATTATTCTAATCTCTATTCTATTGATCTCTGTCTTGAACTCTCAAGCGCTCGAATTGCTCATATTCTATCATATATCGTTTTGAATCCTAGAATTTATTTAACATTCTTTTGATTCAATACGATATCCACTTCCAAATCTTCATATATACAAATATTCTATTTGAGGATAAGATTATAGGAAGTCTGTACTACAAGTGATAAATTTGTGTTAGCAAGAACACATACCGTCAACAAACAATTATATTCATCTTTGTTGAAGTTCTCGGTGTTGTAAGAGGCAAGTGTTGAAGTCCTCAGTGTATTAGAGGCGTGAAATCCCATTCGTCTGCTCGGGTGTTGTAAACCTGTTCCTCCGGGTGAAGCGAGGTAGTTGGTAGTGAAAATCCAGATAGAAGTCTGGGACTGGACGTAGGACGGTGCTCCGAACCAGTATAAAAATCTCTGGTGTGATTTTTCTATTTTTACTAAATTTTCTATTATCTGTGATTAGTCATATATTTGTGTGTTATACATCATATTACACGATCCGTGTGTACTACATTAGCACGTACACATTTTCATTTGGTATCAAAGCATGGTCATCATATAACCGTAACACAGTTATTTGATATATTCTTGTAATATGGCAAATAACGCAAGTACTAGCACTCAAAACACCACTTACACGGAAGGTCAATCGACACAAAGACCTCCATTTTTCAATGGTCTTAACTATAGCTATTGGGCAACACGTATGTCATTCTTTATGCAATCAAATAGTTATGATGCCTGGAATGCTACTCAAAAAGAAATAGTGAATCCAACAACTGATTATTCAGAATGGACAGCGGCTGAGAAAACGGCAGCAGCCGTAAATGCAAAAGCAATAAATATGTTGTTTTGTGCATTAGACCAAAATGAATATAACCGTGTTAGTATCTGCACTACTGCATATCAAATTTGGCAAACTCTGAAAACCACTCATGAAGGTACTAACAAGGTAAAACAAGCTAAAATAGCCATGCTGAAAAGTCAGTTTCAAATTTTCAAAATGAAACCAAATGAGACAATCAATGATATGTATTCACGGTTTCAAACTATCCACCATGCACTTATTGGCTTAGGACAAAAGTATTCTGATTTTGATGTTGTTTCAACAGTCCTACATTCTCTGACTAGTGAATGGGAAGGAAAAGTATTAGCAATTGAAGAAGCTAATGACCTTTCCGTCATGAAGCCAGATGAATTGATAGGAAATCTAATGTCCTATGAAGCTAACTTGCAGACTAGACAGTGGTTGCTCGAAGCACATGACTGGAGACAAGAGCTTTTTGACAAATATTATCATATTGTAGTGAATCTTAACTCTTGATCAATGGTAGTAGTTTTATGTTGCTTATACTCTGGCTTATATCATTTACATCCTCTATTTAACAACTCCTTTTCGTCGATGACAAAGGGGGAGAAAAATTATGCTAACAGTATATATGCAGGAAAATATAGATTTACGGGCACAATCTCAGGGGGAGATCATATACAGGGGGAGATTCATAACTATGTTGTCATCAATCAAAAAGGGGGAGAATGTTGAGTCAAGATTTTTATAGAGTTTTGATTTCTGACAAAGGGATAAGCCGTGATCGACAAAAAGAAGTTATTCATTGTTTTAAAGAGACACAAAGAGCTCCATACATTAGAGGTTGATTATTTGGTATGTTAGTAGTGTTATTTATGTTAAAATCTATCCTCAAATAATCTCATACCTTCAATCTTTGAATATATAGATATATATATATGTGTGAGTGCACATTAACCATGCAATCTGAGCTAAACCGGTCGACCGGTTAAAACCAGGCGGTCGACCGTTTCTGCCCAGAATGCACAGATAACGTGCACAAGTGTACATAAGGTATATATATTCAAATTCCTGTCTACTGGTCCATTTTGACCTGTCGACCGTTTTCAAACAGAAAGCAACCTTTCGTATAGACACTTCCCTTTCTTCAACGGTTGCTTCTCTTTCTCTTCACCAATGATCATGACTTTTGTTTGTACCTTTTCACAAAGGGTTCCAACTATTTATTTCTTATATAAACATCATGAAATCATTATTACAATTAGACCAATTCTATTATTCTAATCTCTATTCTATTGATCTCTGTCTTGAACTCTCAAGCGCTCGAATTGCTCATATTCTATCATATATCGTTTTGAATCCTAGAATTTATTTAACATTCTTTTGATTCAATACGATATCCACTTCCAAA
Source organism: Allium fistulosum (assembly GCA_030737815.1). Lineage (NCBI taxonomy): Eukaryota > Viridiplantae > Streptophyta > Magnoliopsida > Asparagales > Amaryllidaceae > Allium > Allium fistulosum. Next base: position 726,107,627 of record CM060901.1, read on the forward strand.
TCTTCATATATACAAATATTCTATTTGAGGATAAGATTATAGGAAGTCTGTACTACAAGTGACAAATTTGTGTTAGCAAGAACACATACCGTCAACAAACAATTATATTCATCTTTGTTGAAGTCCTCGGTGTTGTAAGAGGCAAGTGTTGAAGTCCTCAGTGTATTAGAGGCGTGAAATCCCGTTCGTCTGCTCGGGTGTTGTAAACCTGTTCCTCCGGGTGAAGCGAGGTAGTTGGTAGTGAAAATCCAGATAGAAGTCTGGGACTGGACGTAGGACTGTGCTCCGAACCAGTATAAAAATCTCTGGAATGATTTTTCGATTTTTACTGAATTTTCTATTATCTGTGATTAGCCATATATTTGTGTGTTATACATCATATTACACGATCCGTGTGTACTACATTAGCACGTACACATTTTCAAATCACAGCGTTGAGCCGCTTCATATCTAGAGCAACAGATAAGTGCATACCATTTTTCGATGCATTGAAGAAGGGTAAGAAAAAATTTAAACGGAATCAGGATTGCCAGACCTCTTTTGAAGAATTACCGTGACACATGGGGACATCGCCTGTTCTGTCCAAACTGGTAGCTGAAAATGATCTATTTATTTACTTGGCAGTGTCTGCCCACATGCTAAGTGCAGCACTTGTGCATGAGGAAGCCCGGATTCAGCGACCAGTTTAGTATATCAGAAATGATTCACTGGAGCTGAACGAAATTACCTATAGTTGGAGAAGTTGGCATACTGCTTACTGATAGCTTCAAGGAAACTGCAGCCTTATTTCCAAGTTCACCCCATCAAGGTGTTGACATATCAACCCTTAAAGCAAGTACTCTACTGACCCGAGACTTCGAGATGACTTCTAAAATGGAATATTGAGCTGAGCCAATATGGTGTAACTTATCATCCTCGGAGAACAATTAACGGACAGGCATTGGCTGACTTCATCGCTAAGTTCACAATTCAGGATGATGAGGAGGAGCACATATGGTTGTAGCATCACAATGGAAGTTGTTTGTCGATGATGCATCAAATGAATTCTACTCATGAGCGGGAGTTGTGCTTGAAACTCCCGAAGGACTATCGTTTCCTTATGCTCTAAGGCTAATATTTCCTACTGCTAACAACGAGGCGGAGTACGAGGCGTTAATAGTAGGACTGAAGATTGTGAAGGAACCGGGAGTAAAAGCTCTGCATATCTACAGTGACTCTCAACTCGTCGTCTGTCAGGTGAAGAGAGAATATCAAGCTAAAAGTACGAATCTCGCCCCTTACCTGTCGAAAGCATGGAGATTGCTTAATGACATTGAACACTAATCAATAACTCATCTTCCCGGAGAATAAAACACGAAGGCCGATTATTTAGCCAAACCGGTTAGTTATGGAGATGCACGGTCGCTAGGACTGGTTCCAATAGGAGTATTATCTACTCCCACCATAGATCAAATGGATGTCAATTGGGTTCTTGAGATCGCGGAAGAAGAAGAATCGTGATGACACCAATCAAGGACTATCTACTCAGAGGAATACTCTCCACTGTCCAAAATGACCGAAAGAAGCTCCTCCGGAAGGCACCATGATTCGTAATGTAGGATAAAGTGTGATACCGAAGAGGGTTCTCTGCCCCTTATTCAGGTGTGTAACAAAAGATGAAGCTAGAAAGATCCTCATGGAAATCCACGATGGCAGCTGCGATGAACGCACCACGGGGTAAATGCTGGTGAAAAAGGCTCTCTACTATGGATATTTCTGGCCGACAATTAACAAAGATGCAACAGACTACAATAGGCAGTGTAATCGATGCCAGATATTTGCGAAGGTTCTTAGGACTCAATCTTCAGAACTTACGCAAATGGTCAGCCCTTTGCCATTTGCGATCTTGGGAATCGATTTAATCAGAGCTTTACCAATAGCAAAATAAGGACCCAAATATGCTATTGTTGTAGTCAATTACTTTACAAAACAGACCGAAGCGAAACCGCTTGCCACGATTATTACTAAGAAAGTGATTAAATTTGTAATGAAAGATATTATTTGCCAGTTTGGAGTACTGTAGAAAATCATCACAGACAACGGAACTTAATCCGAGAGCGCTGAGTTCAAGAACTTCTACAAGCGTTACCAGATTGAGAAGAGCTTTTCCATGGTAGTGCATCCACAGGAAAATGTGTAAGTGGATGTAGTGAACAGAATCATCAAATCCACCATAAAGAAGAGGCTGATGAAAGCTAAAGGAAATTGGATTGATAAACTTCCACTTGAACTATAGGCTTACAGAACGAGACACAAACCTACGATCGGACATACATCGTTCACTTTGGCATATGGTTCAGAAGCTATGATACCAGTGGAATTGGAAGTCCCTTCTCATCACAGAAGATACTTTAATCAAATAGAGAATGAGTAGCTACTATTCGAGTCACTCGACTAGATTGATGAGAAGCAGGAGGAGGCCGAACTGAGGACTGTTGCTCACTAGAAGGGAGTGGCATGCCACTTCAATGCCAAATTTGCCACTGTACCTTCAAAGTGGGAGATCTCATTCTAAATCGGATCTTCCTAGGTATAGGAGCATTTGGCCTGAACTAGGAAGGTCCCTATGTGATCGACCAAAAACTTGGAGACGGAATATTCAAGTTAGTACTATTGGTGGAATTTTGATTCCACGTGCTTAGAACAATGACTTGTTTTGGCACTACTACATTTGATACCTATACACACACACACCCATTTCCTATTTTCATAAATAAGCCATCCAGGGACACTAGGGGCATTGTAAATAGACAGGAGTTGCCTTTTCCTTTCATTTTATTAATAAAGAGAGCTTCTTGAACCAATGGAACTGTGTTCTTGTAAGCAAACCGCCGAGTCGATGAAAAAATCGACTCAAACTGCCTGATCGATGGGGGAAATCGATCCAAACCTTATGAAAACTGGTGTTGCTCCGACACTATTGGGAAGGCTCAACACTGCCGGATCGATGGGGAAAATCGATCCAAACTTTCTGAGAACTGGTGTTGCTCCGGTAACATCGGGAAGGTTCAAAGCCGTCGGATTGACAGGGAAAATCGATCCACACCTTCTAAGAGTCGGCGTTACTTCGGTGGTATCGGGAAGTCCCATATTCATGTCCGCTATACAATAAGCCGCACGATGCTCCTTGAACCAATGAAATCGCATTCTTGCAAGCAACACTCTTGTGTGCCATAGAATAAGCTACACAACTAAGAAAATACTTGTCAATCTCCAGATAAGAAGTATGGACTCTCAATACCGCCGAATCAATTGGAAAATCGAATCAAATCGCCAGATCGATGGGGAAGATCGATCCCTACTTCCTAAATACCAGAGTTTCCCTGGCAACGTTGGAAAAAGCTTCTATTTTTTGGTTATCGGTGTTAGCTCAACAACACTGACAGACTAACAAACTTAACTTTCTAAGTACTGGCGTTGCCTCAACAACATCGGAAAAGTTTTCGATCGCTGAATTGATGGAAAATTAATCCTTATTTTCCAAGGATCGGCACTGCTCCGGCAATGTCGAAAAGACTCAAAACTTCCGAGTTGACAGTGAAAATTAACTCAAACCACCGTATCAACGATGAAATTTGATCCCTGTCTTTTAGATACTAGTGTTGCCTTAGCAATGGTAGGAAATGAAAAATCACTAAACCAATTGAGAAATAAACTCATAATCATCAAAAGTTGCCATCACTTGGAGATCGATGATAATAAAAGGAATAAACCGAGCCCGATATAGGCAATGTTGAAGGAATATCCAGGGATTTGAGCTGTTTGTACATAAATTCCTAGAGAGAAATTAATGCACAGACGAGATCTCAACCCTGAACTTGGAAAAACTTGTGATGATGAAAAATTGGAATAACACGTATTTCCAAAGCAAACATCTAGTTTGACATTGGCTGATGATGTGAAGCTAAAAGAAGTCGATCATAGTCAAAGAATTAAATGCTCAGACTCGAGCAACAAAACCACAAAGTTCCCAGAAATAGGAGCTACCGTACAACTCATACTGCGGGGGAGGGGGGAATCAGACAGTTGCCCAGAATACCTGGTCTCTTATAAAGAGCTTAAATCCAGTATTTGGAGCAACCAGTCCTGTGGAGTGGGGGCACATACAGTAACATATGTCGAGTTGAGCTCGAATAAAAAATAGCTAGGGAGTTGGCTAGACAGAGACACACCATAGTTCTGTCACGCCGGACGAAGTATTTTGGTAGTCACAATAGAGCTAAGTAATAAAATATGCTAAATAACCACGGGTATATAATTTACAAGCACAAAGCTAGGATAAGTACCCAAATTACGATACTTATATGCATAGAGTTGCGATAAATAGACACATCACACAGAAATATAGATATATACATGAAGTGATACACAAACAGACACAGTACATAAAATACAGGAGAAGTCTAAAAGAGAGATTACAAAAAAGCTAATCTTTCATTACTAATATCTTCTTATGTACATAAACAAACAGCAAGGGCTGTACCCACACAATGGCCTGTTTTAGACATCACAAAGCAAAAAGAAACATAGCGTAGACTCGGTCAACGCGAAAAAACACTCGAAAACCAAAATTAAGTATAATATGATAACAATATAAAATTCATGTTCAAACCTTAATTAAGAAGCTTTGAGTTGGAAATGTTCCAAATAAAACATTGTGGCTAATTCAATGAAAAAGCTAAGTACATCATCTTTAAAAGTGCCACAATAAAAGGAATGTATAAATATAAAAGCACAAATTTATAACCAAGCTATGGGGGCTTCCAAGTATTAAGAATACTAATCATTGTTATATAGTAACAATGTAATAATAAGAGCTCACTAAAGGTCGAGAAACATACTTCGAATAGTTCCACAGGATAAATGTAGTTTATCAGCATCAGAGAGAGTTAACTGACATAGTAGATAATTAAAAAACATAGCAGATCCATTCATGAAGGGTCTAACATGATCAATTCTCACTAAACTAATCAAAGGGATGGGATTGAGATTCCACAATTAGCCTCAAGTGCAAGTGGGAGATTGATAGAGTTAGAGGTATTCCCTAGGAGAAATTATATAATTGTTATATATATTTAACTTAATAATCAATCTTGTATGGTCGGCCTTGATATGGCCATCTTGGAATGCCATATTTTGATCCAATCAATGATTTAACAATTAAATAGATTATTTAATCAGTTTATCCAAAGTCGTTTATAAATTAAATCCACGATTATACAACATTTTAAATAATTTTTTAGCCATTAAGTAAATAATTAGATACCACTAAAAATTTATTACAACATTTGTATATAATTTATTATTAATTTACAACATTTATAAATTAATTTTACATTGGTAGAATTCGGAAATAACTGACAACTTGGTTGTGTTGACTCTAGGTATGAACTCGGTTCTCGATCAATGTTTATTTAAATACTAAAGCATGTATAGACATTGCTAAAGCACGCTATAGGGCATAATCTCAATGCTTACAAATCAATTAGGGGAAATCAAATTTTTAATCTATTTGGGGCTCATCTAGTAATGATATTTTTTCACATATTATGTTCATCATCATTATATCACTTAAATATCTATAGTTTGGTCTATTGTAACGACCCAGTTTTTCGATCATCTGAATACATAATATTCAATTAATTTAAAATATTTTTAAAGTAAGTTTTATGAGTAAAATCGGTTAAATAATTGAATTTGGAATTTAATAGGAATAAAAATGATTTCTAACATTGTTTTAAATTCTATTTGAATTAGAATGATGTTAATAAACTTTTAAAATTGGTTTAAAAGTGAATAAATAGAAATTGGAAATTTCTAATTTTAATTAACGTGTAAATAGTCATTTTTGACACTGTCTTAGATTTTGATGAAACCAGTTTCATTGGATCTGTAATAGCGAGTTATTATAGGATTCCAAATTTCGTGTCAATCAGATTTACGGTTTGGTCGTGCGAAGTTGAAATGCATAGAAATTTATTTAAATAATTTTAATTAAAATAATTCAATTCGAAAACCTATCTTCCAAATAAGATGGAATTGGCTCCCAGTATATATTCTATTATGTTCGGAATAGGGGTAAAACATTAGAAACGCCAAGCGGCACACTTTGTTTGGAGTCCGAAAATATTTCATGTGAATAGTGTCGTTTAAGTTGTCTATATAAGGACCTTCATTTGCAAACCCTAGCTTCAAATTAGGGCAGCCGCCACAGCAAGAACGAATGGCCAGAAACCACCCAACTTCCTTCTCATTTTTCTCTCGGTCCGTCAACTATTATCGAAAAGTTCCTAAATGAAAAACGTTAAGCTCGCCTAGAGCTATAAGTTCAATGGCTATGATGTAGTTTCATGTGGTGGATCGCCGGAATTTTGGTCGCGTTTGGTGCTGCAGTTTGGGTTCATCGGAGGCAGCGTTCGTTGCGCGAGGTGCGTGGCCATGGGCACGCAGGGTGGCGCAGCGCTGGGAGAGGGTGGCGACAGGTCGGAGGCGAGGCGGCGTCGTTTCTGGGTGGTGGCGCGATGATTTCATACGTGTACAAAAAAAGAACGCGCCTGTTACGCGTGAGCCTGGGGAAGAAAATTAGGTTTATATTTTTTAATTTAAAAGTTAATTAACGATAATTAATAATATATATTATCGTTATGTTTAAAAATCCATAACTTCTTCATACAAGGTTCGCTTTGTACGAAACGAATTGCGTTGGGTTCGTATCAAGAAAATACTATGCTATAGAGCTGGTTTGGATGGATTTAGAGCTGTTGAAAATTTTGGTTAAATTCGAACGCCTATTTGTGTTTAATCGAAATAAAACGCTACAACGACGAATGCAACCAAAGTGAGTAAACCCACTCTTTCTGACGCGCTTATATTTTTATATAAGTAGGAATATTTTATTATGCTATTTTGATGACTGTTGGATGTTATAGATATATATCTGTGTGTGTGTGTGTGTGTATTGGATGTTAGGCTATAGTAGTTAGTAGTTGGATATATTCTTGCCTATCGGAGCAGATGAGACCCTATACGTTCCCGTGTATGAGCGGATGACCCTTTGTACGCGCGTCTGCCTCGAAGTAGACATGTACATATTTCTCATATATATATTTGTTGCAGGTGATAGGTTGGAGGGATCCAACAGGATTCCTCACTATGGTTGATGTTTATTTACATATTGTTATATATGCTGTATTTTGTGATGTTTAATGTGATGGATGCCATGTTTGCTATTATTGATGTGAATCCCCTTATTTAGTACTTTAGTAGCATTGGGCCATATTTTTGGAAATTTAAAATATTAAAATGATGATTTCAATTTAAAATGGATTTCAAAGTAATTTTGGAAATATATACGTTTTAATAATTTGAACGAATTTAAAAGGAAGGATTTTAGTGAAATAAATAAAAGTCAGATTTTTGATGTTATTAAATTTATAGTTTTTGAAATACTTGAAATAGAGATTTCTAATGGTTTTATAAAACTATATTTTATAAATAGCATAATAGCTTTTAAACGGTGTTTTATAAATTTATATAAATGGGTTTGAAATTGAAATATGATTAATAGTTTTATAACTGGATTTGAAACTAAAATTTTATATTGAATTTGAAGTCAATATTTTATGAATGGGTTTATATAATTGAATTAGATTTTTTGTGAAAAGAGTTATAATTGGATTTTCATAGTAAATGAAATTTAGAAAAGAATGGATTTATAAAATAGAATTTTATAAATATAAGTGAGTACGAAATGGAAGTTTTATAAAATGAAAATAAGATTTACAACAATGTTTTATAAAGGCGAAATCAATTTAATTTAATAAGTTAAATATAAAAGTTTATAAAAGAATTATATTCACGTTTTCAAAGCGAATAATCTATTAAGAAAATGGTTGAAAGTGATATTTATAAATGGGGTTTAAATGGTTCTGAAAAGTGAATTAAATTGTGTTGAATATCGAAAACATAGATTTCAGCATTTATTGTTGAAATAGACGTTTTCGTGAAAGTAAGGAAGGCATGGACTGTAACATTTTTGTTGTAGTAAATGATTTTCGAAAGGAAATATTAAATATAGTTAGTTGAATCCCTATACTAGTATTTTTGGGTTGTCGTAACGATGTTTTACGCAACATTCGTTTTGACCCAAATAACATATGTTTTGAAGAATGTTTTCCTTAAAGATTTGCATATATACTTAATCATTGAATTAAGTATATGAAATATATTCTAAGTGTTGAAATGAAATGATTTGTAAATTTACTTATTATTAAAATAACTATATGAAAATGTTTTCCAAATATCCAATAAGTGAAACGGTTTTGAATATTATCTTTTTAAAGATATTTTGAAGTGAATAATTGGAAAGTGATTTGATTTATAAACAATTAATAAAATCAGTCCCAGTGACTACTTATGTGCTAGATTTTGTTTGTTGGTTTGATAGTTAAATAACCGACTATCAAATTTGGCCATTTTAGCTTCTCGACTTGATGTAGAAACAAATTAATCATACACTTAGTACGTAACTGATCTTGTAGGCTTGATTATCGTTTGTGTTGAGAATGTTGATGCATGTAGTGCAGGGTGATTACTCCAATCTATCGAGCTTCCTTCTTAGCCGAAGGATAGCAAGTTGAAAGTTGGAAACGTGATAAGTCTACGAGACTTGTTTCTATATGAGGTTGAGTACCGCTTTTGCATTGTTGGTGCGAAGGGACTAGGATCAGATTTATCTGAAAACCACATCGGACCAACATATATGCGATGATTGTGTAGGTTGGTCGATGATATTGATATTTAGGATTTTCATAGTGAAAGACTGCTTGTTGATCATTTAAGGTTAAAATCCCAATATACATATAGTAGCAGTAGTCTCTTCGTTATGAAATATCCATTGCAAGGGCTGTCCCTACTAATTCAAAAGGATGTGATGGGAGAGTACATTCGGTTTGTCCTGTTCCTGGAGAACTTGTATGGATGAGTGTCTGACATTTCATTTCAAAGATTATGTACATTAGTTTTTACAAACGTACATCTGTGGTGGCGGAGAAGGAAACTTCTCTTAGCTTAACACCTTCCTTGAGATGTATGAGCTCAAGAGTTGTATTTTTGTGGAAGGTAATTAGCAGTCAACGGAAATGGCAATGTGGCATTCAAAGATGTGATATGTGATATGTGAAAGGTAATCGATACCTCTTTTGGCCTCACTCTCCGAAAAATGACTGAAACAGGGATAGAAGCAGTAAGGCTAAGTGGGTCTGTAATAACCCACATATTTTACGATTGTATATTTAAATATTTTATTTAAATGTAGAATCGTTAATTGGATTTAAAGTCCGAAAAGCTACTTTTTGTAAACAGTCGAATTGGGACTCGAGACCACTTCCATTGAGTCCAAAATAGCGTTTGCGACTTTTTTGAGTATAAATATCGATATGTTTGGAGTAAGTTGAATTTTGCTATTTTCTAAGTGGCATTTTGGGTTTGGGTTTCACCCAAACTCATTCTATTACCCTAACTCAGCCCTCCTTCATCCATCCACTTATTTCATCTTTTACAAACACTCAAGCAAAATTGAAAATGGGGGAAGAGTATAGGAATTAGAAATTCCAAGCCCTAGATTCCACTTGCAAACTCAAGTCTTGCTCCAAACTCTTGGAAAAGCTTTGGTAAGCCTCCTCTTCATCTCCTCGAACTCATTCTCTCTTTAATTTCAGAATTTTCCTAAACCTAACTTAGGAAATGTTCTTCTTTTGAGCTTAGATTCAAGCCTCTTGAGTTGAAGTTGAAGAGTAGTTGATCTCCCTTGCTTTCAAGCTTCTCCTTCATTATTTTGGGTTTAAAGGTGAGATTTCTATCTCACATCTATGTCTATAACTATCCTTGATTGTTAGGTATGAATTCCTAACATCTTTACATGTTCATTTGATTTTGATTTGGATTGATTTGGTGAACATTTCAATTTTTGGTGTTTTGAAGTCTTAAAACTCTAAAAATCTTAGCTTTGATGTTTGATCATGCATTTGGTGGCGAATCGGAAAGCCTATAGGGCTGGGTTGTCGATTGGAAAAAACCCCTAAAGTCCATTGCTTGTCCGATCGCGAATTGGAGGAGTTTGCACTTCATTTGAATAAGCTGAAAAACAGCCCCAGTGCTAGTCAGTCGACTGACCCTCTGCAGTCAGTCGACTGGCTGTAGAAATCAGGCAAATTTGGGTCTGTCTGCAGAGAACAGAAGCCTCTGTTTTCTACAATCAGTCGACTGGCCCTCTGCAGTCAGTCGACTGACTATAGGAAATGAAACATTTTGGTTTCTGGATCAGCCGACTGACCCCCTGCAGTCAGTCAACTGACCTGCTTCATTTTGCCTATTTTGCCTATTTAACTTGAGATTCCAACTTTTATCGATTCGTGATTATCCGATTTATTGTTATCTTTTATTATTGACTTTGATGACTTCTTTTTTGAAATTTTTGAGAATGTCCATTTTAATGGAATTGGTATCAATTTCTTTGGATTTAATTCACGTCTTCGAATGTGGATTTTTGTGATTGATTGTTTCTACAATCATTTTGTGATTTGTCACTTCTAAATATAAAGGTTTCTATACTAGTAGTAAATATTAAAACTCTTTTACAAAGATGATTTCAACTCTATTTTTAATACAAAGCTCTTTTATAAAACCGCTTTCTAATCTATTAGTATATACAAACCTTTACCTCACTCGTATGAGAAAATCTAATTAAACGGCTTAGCAAAACAAGTGGTATGAAACACTTGCGTTTACTTCGTCGGTTAATTCTTGGACTTATTCGATTGAACTCTTATGACAATTTTCGAGTGGGAATCTACAATTTGTTCGTAACTATTTAAGTTAAGCTAGTGGTTATGGGACATGAATCTAAACTCATATATTTACTAGCTTAGTGTAATCGACACTTTTATTGATCGATGATGATCATTTTGTGATTTAGACTAGCGATGTGCGATGTCTATTTGTCTACGAGGGAGACTAAACCCCGTTTCTGTGGAACTTCGGTTCAATTTGGCGGGGTAGCGACCCATGGTCTTTGGATCGTTTGTGGAGCTTCGGCTCAATATTTATGGTTAGCGACCATGGAATAGCGTTCCCTTTGTGATACACGTGTTGGTGAGTTTTCATGCTCCCGTTTGTGATAGGCCTCCCCCTTTTGATTTTTGGATTTCTAATTGATGATTTCTAGAATTTGTGTTTCACCAACTTTTGTCATTGGCATTAATATGTTTGTCAATATTTGTAGTTTGGTGAATAAAATAAAGAATATGACATTCTTTTTGGTGCTTTGAGATTCTTGAGATAATTTATGATTTTGTTGTTGTTTAAATCATACTTGTCCTGGTATGACATTATTGTTATCATACGTTCTTATTATATCTCTGTTTATATCTCATTTCTTTAATGATAATTATCGCTAGACTGATCCGTTTATTATTTTCTTATTAAATAATACTCGGGTCAGACCGAGATGTTACAGGTACTTCTACTTGACTCCTTATCTGGTATCATCTTCTGACTTTTGTCTAACTACAGAATATTTGTAGTTTTTGTTGTTATACATTCGAGATATAGACTCCATGATGTATACATATTCTTTTGTCTAGCACTTGTATCTATTCTTTTGTGATATTGTGGATCTTATTTGACCACTACTCTGATGTACACTTCTTTGTGTTATATATTCATATATGTTTCTGCCTTTGTGATATGAACATCTGTGACTGATTTATGTTATGCTTATTTCTATATTTGTTTCCGAAGGCCCACTTAGCCACTGTATGGTAGCTTTGAGTTTGTATCAGTATGTAAGATTTCCTCTTGAAATGAAATGCTTGTTATACTATCTGACATATCGGTACTCGCACAAGGCAATTACACAGATGGTCGCTCCTCAACAACCTTATTCTTCGCGCTAGTTGACGGCATTTCTCCGTAGTGTCCTTGGCTAGTGTGAGCATAGAGGTGGGGCGTCACAGGGTCGCTCCCAATTAGGAGATGTCATCACTCTTCTAGATGTATCTTTACACGCTATGATGTCGTGCATCTGATTATTGTTAATGTATTGTAACGCCCCACCTCTATACCCACGCTAACCAAGAACACTACGATGTAGTGCTGTCAATTAGCACGGAGAATAAGGCTGTTGAGGAGCGACCATCCATGTAACTTCTTTGCGCGAGCACCGATATGTCAGATAGAATATAAAAATCCAACATACCGATACAAACACAAAGCTATCACACGGTGGCGATATATAATCTTCGGAAACAAATATAGAAATAAACATAACACAAATCAGTCACAGACAATTCATATCACAAAGGCGGAATAAGATATGAATATTACACCTAAAAGTGTACATCAGAGTAGTGGTCAAATAAGATCCACAATAACACAAAAGAATAGATACAAGTGCAAGACAATAGAATACGTATACATCAAGGAGTCTCATCACAAATTCATACAACAAAAACCTACTAAACTAGAGTAGTTAGCCAAAAGTCAGAAGATGGCTCCAGATAAGAAGTCATGATGAAGCACCTGTAAAAACTCAGTCTGACCCGAGTATTATTTAAGAAGAAAATAATAAACGGATCAGTCTAGCTATAATTATCAGATAAAATGAGATAGAATATGAGATATGATAATAGAACGTATGATAACAAAAAGGTGTCATACTATGAAAAGTATACATTAGAAATCCCACAAAAGTCATACAATATCTCAATAATCTCAAAACAGAGAAAAGAATGTCATATTCTTAATTTAATTCACCAAGCCACAATAAAATGACATACTCATCAATGTCAATGGTAAAAGCTGGTGAAACATAAATTTCCAAAAATCAATAATTAGAAATCCAGAAATCACAAGAAAAGGATGGCCAATCCCAAACAGGAGCATGAATGCTGGTACATTGACGCAGTGCAAACGGTACGTCCAATGAACCAGAAAGCCAAGACATCGATGTAGTACAAACGGTACATCAGATGAATCAAACATTGACGCAGTGCAAACGGTACGTCCAATGAATCGGAAAGACAGAGACATCGATGTAGTACAAACGGTACATCAGATGAATCGAACATTGACGCAGTGCAAACGGTACGTCCAATGAATTGAACAATGACGCAGTGCAAACGGTACATCCAATGAATCAGAAAGACAATACAATTCAGAACATTGACGTAGTGCAAACGGTACGTCCAATGAATCAGAAAGCCAAGACATCGATGTAGTACAAACGGTACATCAGATGAATCAAACATTGACGCAGTGCAAACGGTACGTCCAATGAATCAGAAAGACAATACAATTCAGAACATTGACGTAGTGCAAACGGTACGTCCAATGAATCAGAAAGCCAAGACATCGATGTAGTACAAACGGTACATCAGATGAATCAAACATTGACGCAGTGCAAACGGTACGTCCAATGAATCAGAAAGACAAAGACATCGATGTAGTACAAACGGTACATCAGATGAATCGAAACACATTAAAAGTACTTGGGTTGCCAGCCCACAAAGAAATGAGACGAAGCTCAATAAAATGAAGTACAGTCCTTCATATGGACAAAGAGACATCGCACAATTGCTAGTCTAAATCATAAAATGATCATCATGATCATTGAGAAGTGTCAATCACACCAAGCTAGTAAATATATGAGTTTAGCTTCATGTCCCATAACCACTTGCTTAACTTAAATATTTACGAACAAGCTGTAAATCTTCACTAGGAAATTGTCACGAAAAGGGTTCAATCGAACAAGTCCAAGAGCTAACCGACGAAGTGAACGCAAGCGTTTCATACCACTCGTTTTACTAAGTCGTTTAAGTCGATTTCTCATTCGAGTGAAGTAAAGGCTTGTATATACAAGTAGATTAAAAATCGGTTTGAGAAAACGAACTTTTGATATTTAAAATAGTGTTGAAATCGCTTTTCTGAAAGAGTTTTGATATTTACTATTAGTATTGAAACCTTCATGTATCTTTAAAGTGACAAGTCATAAAACGATTGTAGAACAAATCAATTCACGTTCGAAGACGTGAGTAAAGTCCAAAGAAGTCAATCCCAAAACCATCAAAGTAGAAATTCTGATAAATGCTTTGTCAGATAAGATTGCCTACGCAGAGTAATACGGCGGGGTGCGGGGCAGCGCCCCGTCACGGTACGACCTAGTGAAGGCAAGCGGTCTCGAGAAGCCAAACCGGTCAAATGACCAAGTATTAACTCGCGAACGACCTAGGGGAAAAATAGGTCAAACGACCAAGTACTAACTCGCGAACGACTTACGACTTAAGGGAGGCAAGCGACTTACGACTTAAGGGATAAGGTCATACGACCTAAGTGGAGAATGCCACGCGACTTAGCAGAAGAACAGGTCGAACGACCTAGGGGAAAAACAGGTCAAACGACCAAGTACTAACTCGCGAACGACTTACGACTTAAGCCTCTATTCGAGCTACGAGCTAAGGCTGGAACGACCTAGTGGAGTTAGGTCGGGGACGACCTACGACTTAAGGTCATACGACTTAACGGTTTAAAAGCCAACGACCTAGGACTTAAGAGCCATACGAGCTACGACTTAAGCTCAAATACGAGCTACGACTTATCACTTAACTCGCGAAAGACCTAGCGAAGGCAGAACACCCAGAACGACTTAACACTTTAACTCGTGAACGACTCAGGCCTTTAACTCGTGAACGACTCAGGCCTTTAACTCGTGAACGACTCAGGCCTTTAACTCGTGAACGACTCAAGCCTTTAACTCGTGAACGACTCAAGCCAGGCGAACAGAAATGCACGCGCGCGACTTAAGCCCTTAACTCGTGAACGACTCACGACTTAGGCTTAACTCGTGGACGACTCAGCGAAGGCCAGAAACGACTTAAGGCCAGAAAAATCACCAAAATGCTGAAAATTAAAGTTTTTCGCCAATCCAATCCAAACCAAATGCAAATGTTGATGCAAATACAATAGGGGATCATTCCCAACAGTCCAAGATAGATATAGGCAAGATGTGAGATCAAAAATCTCACCTTTTCACGGAATTTGATGAAGATGAAGCTCGGGGGCAAAGCAAAGATCAACCACAAGCTTGAATCAATGTCTTCACTTTGAATTTGGAGTTAGATGTTGAATTTGCTAAAGAATTTGAGCTTGGAATTTTAATTTCCTACTCCCTCCACCATTGTTGCTAAAGCTTCAAAGTTGATGAAGTGATGAAGAGAAGGAAGGGGTTGGGCTGAGGTAGAAGAGGTGCAGCCCAAACCAAAAGCTCAACACAAAAAGTGACGAAAATTTCACTATCTCCAAACATATCGAAGTTTACACTCAAAAAGATCGCAAACGTCATTTTGAACTCAATGGGGGTGGTCTCGAGTCCTAATTTGACCGTATGCAAAAAGTAGCTTTTCGGTCTAACATCCGACTAACAATAAAATATTTAAATATAAAATCGATAAATATGCGGGTTGTTACATGTATGCTTGTGGCCGTGGATTTAGGTCGGTAATGACCAGAGTGATGACATATTCGGTACTATCCAACGAGGGGTAGGTCGGTCTTGTGTTAGTTTAGGCGCACAATATCTGGACCCTAGGTACATCCCTCTAGAGGTGTACCGAGTATTGGAAAGGTAGTCCCTTCACCTAGTCATTTGTATGGTAATCAAAAATCCAATACATGCCTGACATTTTCTATTGTAGAAAGCCTTGTATTACAAGGTGTATGCTGGAATTTAATAATGTAACAATTTCAGCTGTGATTAGTATTATTTGTATAATGGACACTATTATAATACAAGAGAATTTGATATGAAATGTTTTGGTTATCGTAAGGTAAAAACCTTGTCGGTATTTATTTGTGACGCGGTCTTACGAGATACCTTTTGTTTTGATAAAGAAAAGTTTTGGTAATCTTAAAACTTTAAAAATTCAGTTGAGATGTGTTTTTCTCACGCTGGTTTACCAAACTGATACAGGCGTTCTTCCCTTTCAATGCTTGGGTCAAATCGAGTATATTTACAGGTTTAGATTTGGTGCTTTTGGAGCTTCCGCAAGGCGAGCTGGAGATCTTCATGTCGTATACACGTATCATTTTATTTTTCCGCAGCATCGTTGTTGTTGTATATTATCAGCATTTGTGAGGACATGTTATTATAACTGTCCAAGCTGATGATTACTTATTGTGTACTCTGATATTGATTTATGTATATTATAGTTTCTCTTTGTAAAGATTATTGATTTATATTATATGTTATTCTGCTGCGAGGTGAGATTCTGTATTGTTTTGGTTCTGCTTCTCTTTCTTCTTCTCTTCTCTTCTTCTTTCTTCTCTCTTTCTTCTCACCCTCTCTTTTCTTTCACATGATCATCTGTAATTCTCTTCACTCTGGGTCGAAAGGCATGGTTTGTTGTCGGTTCAGAGGGTACGATTTTGCAGGTTGTCACATCTATAGTCAAAAACTCTACTAATATCCGTATTTAAGTGCATAGACTACTTTAAAGTTTTTGGTTAAATCCGATAATAGTTATCGACTAATCGGTTTACTTAAGCCAATGATTTTAATTTTAAATTGACTGCCAATTATGGGGATACTAACTTTTACAATGATGAAGACGAATCATCTCTTGAGTAGTGTTTCACTTCAAGTGGTTCATGTTGTTTTTGTCAATTTGTTATATCATATCATTTCTTGTATGTTAATTATATATTATGTCAATTAAATATTGCTAAAGAGGAAAAGTGGAATCAATCAATGGTGCCCTTTTCTTCCCCTTCCTTCTAGATCTTGATGCAATCTAGATCTAATTTCCTGTTTATTTTTAACCTTTAACACCTGACAATTACACTTGCTTCATGTTTCACATGTTTAACACCCAATTTAAAATATAAACATATTTGATATATTCAAACCTTTTTAACTTTCACACTTAATTAATAAACAATTAACTAATAAGATTAAGACAATATTCATACATATGATTTTTTTAAAGATTGTACTGGATCCAGTGAATTCCATTAGACTTCATAGGTCCACTATGATCCAAATAGGGGAAAAAATTAAAATCTACATATTTTACCCATTGTAGACCGAACCAGTTCCTTCAATGGTATCAGAGCTCAAATGGTTTATGCGGTCATCTTATTAACAACTATATGGACAACTAATTAAACCTACCTATCTGATGGGTGTTTAAAAAAGTAGTGTTTAGGCTTGGAGTTGAATAATCAAGTATTTTCCCTTCCCTGGCTACTAGCTTGATCCAATGGGTATAGTAAGTCCAAAAGTTGGCCAATTATAAAGGTCGACATTTATTTAGGCCTTGGGCCGATTTTCAAACCTTAGTTTAAAATTAATTGGCACATAGACACACACACATAAATACATACATATATATATATATATATATATATTTGTGTGCGTGTGTGCGCGTGCTCGTAGCAGTAATTGTTATAGTTAAATATTTATCAAAAATTTGTTTAAGATGGAGTATATTAAAATTTCGAATTAATTTAAACATTTAGTTAAATTGTATAATTAAATAAATGAATTTATTAGATAAAATTAATTAAAAGTTAATTAATTAATATGTATGCATATATTGATTTGTAGATAGTTTTTTGATGGAAACAATGTATGACTCGAGGTTCAAATAGCTACCGTAGATATATAAATATATATAATAATTTAACGGCCAATATGGCTTAGCCGGTTGCCCATCGGATTTTAAGATGATCCGTCCACCCCCATAAACATTATAGCATAGATGTGAGGCATAAGCACATCAATTGCTACTAATCACAAACTACAAGCACTATAAAATAATATACTCAACAATGCAAACAAACATGCCCATGGACTGTAATTCCAAAAGGAAGAAGCACATCATCCCAACTTCCAATTTTTGCATAGGTAGAACGGAAGCTACCTGAATTTCCTGTTAGTAACAAAAAGGAAGTTAGTTAATTCCAAAAGGAGATGATCTCTGATCACAAGAAGCAAAAATTACAATAATTAGACATATATCCTAACAAATCATTATCACATAATAGATCCAGCCAAGAGAGTAAGAGAGGAAAATGAGCTCTAGCAAGCACACCTAAACATCAATTTGGGATGCTCATGAAGCACAACTATACACGCCTAAAGGCTTACACTGGCTGCTTGAGACAATCCTCATGGAGTGAAAGAGGCTAAGGTCAGACATAGCTCACAAAGTCGAAAAATGACACCACCCCACCCAACTAGACCAAAAATTATAAAGAGGATCTATAACACACAACCTAATGCCTATACATTTACATGCTTAGTATACATAACCATGCAGAATTATCACAACCCACTAACTACCAACCTGTTTCCTAACAAAAATGAACTTCATGCCAAACAGTTGCTACCCAATCACCTATTCCAAGAAATAAATAATGTTAATATAATAAGGCAACAAAGAAACAACAATGCCAAATAGTAGCATTGAGAAACGGAGCAATGAAAAGCACTAAAACACATAATAAACAGCAAAGCACAACACCGACGAGCATCCAACCTGTATACACCGAACAAAACCATAACAATCTTGACCAAAGTGACCTACATACTGAAGCACAGTAGCACTACCAGACTAAACTGCACATGAATAACCCATCAAACAAAAAAGTTAATGCTAAAACTATACCTTATTAAATCAGACAACCATAAGGGAACACTGGAGAAAAGACAAGCTGCCAAGCTTAAGATCAATGTGAGCGAAGCCTGATCGCTACTTCAAAAGCAAGCCAACAACCACTAATTTCAAATAGGGTGCAATGAGGCTTGTGATGCCAAATCCATAACCATAGACATAAGATCTAGATGGATTATTGACAGATAAGCAGAGCATGGGGGACGACAAAAGAGAAAAGAGAACGAAAATGAAAAAAGAAGTAAGGCACTTACAGCAATAAAGAAAGCAAAGGAAATTGGAGGGCAGAAAAGAAAAGTGTAACGACTCGAAAATTTTAATAAATTTTATTTGTTTTATTAGTATATTTAATTGAAATTATGTGAAATTTTAAACAAAAAAATTTTGAAATTTAAATTTGATATTTGAAATGCGTCTGTTCTAACATTGCAACTGGTAAATTTTCATCAGATAATTTGGAAGTTTATTTTCTAGTGTAATTTTATTTCAATTTATATTAGTTAAAATTGATGATGATAAAAGTGTTCTGAAACCTAAATATGTCAACATGATAAAATTTATTTAGAACACTCTGAATAAGACTGTGTAATTCTTTTCGCAAATTTCGGACGTTTCTAGCTCCGTTTGGATTTTTCCGTACGGAATGGCAACGTATATCAGTGTCCGTATCGACCTTCGATCGGATAATTATGCCACTGATATCTATATACCGTTTTGATCGTCTCATCGTGCTAATATCCGTAGTATATTCATTTTTGTATTTTGAGGTTCGATATGCGACGAAATGATTGAACAGTTCGTTGTAACGGTACCGAAATTTTGACTTTATATTTTCCTTTACGTTTCAAATCTGAAACGTGTTGTCCAATCAAACAATTGCCATTATTATTACTTGAATTTAGCTTTTGATTTTTCCCTGATATTCGCATCTGACCTTTTATTTCCCATTTTTCCTAACTACTGGTTCATTAGAGAATATATGAAACACATCTATTTCATTCCAAAACTATTTCCTCTTCTCCTAAATTTTTGCCGAGCCACTTGTTATGCTCCATGCCATTCAACCTTCTCTCCTCTCCACTCGCTTACGCGATCTCCGCCCTGGCCTCTTCCGCGTTCTTCCCTCATCAGCAGTTCGCTGAACGCTCTCCTCCCTCCTCTGTTTTCCTCTCTCCTCTCTCTACTTGAAACCGAGTTTCACCCAACCCCATCCATCGCCGAACAACTACCAGCCTCCGCCTATTTTCTTCTTCCCTCCATGGCTGAGTTTTTCTACCGGGTATGTGAATTTATATATGTATAGTTTGAATAAAATACTAGTTCATATATATTCATAAAGATTTATATATTATGTTTGTATGCTCATATAGGTTGCTGTACATATTTTGTAAAGCCTAAAATATATTAACTGTTGCGTTTGAGATGCATATGAAACTATATATGCTTCTGTTTTAAATTATTGTTGTTTTAAATATATTTTGCAAAAAGTATATATATTATAAGTCGCCTACATTTTTTCCTTTATGCTTAGTTCAAGCCTGTATATATATTGTAATTCCAAGGTATATGTTAGTTTATATATATTTGAAATAAACAGAGGAAGAGTGTTTCGTTTCTTTTGGTTAGTAAATTATATAAATATGTAGGTATATTATAGAATTTTGTTTGTTTGTTTATATCCTGTTGTACATATATGTAGCTTTATATAAGATTTAAAGGCTATGTTAGTCTGTTGGTATGTAAGTATGTTTCTATATATATGGTTCGATTTATATATTATATAAGTTACGTATAACATTAACTTTGGAGCAGTCTTATATATTATAAGCTATATAAGTTATAAATGTAGATATTTTATCATATAGGTTTGTAATATATATTTATCAAATATTTGTTAGTTATATATATATATATATATATAAGTTGGGACTGCTGTACTTACATATATTATAGGCTGATTTATATATTTGATTTAACATTGCTTGTTGCGTCACATGTGTACATGTACTGTGTATATATTATTCGATTTCTGAAAGTGTACATTTTAATAATATAAATAGATCTATTTATATATGTATATATTGATTTTAAATGGCATATATATTGTTATATATGGTTATATACAAGTTCGCTTATACTATCTATCTTCAGCGATACAGTTCTGATTTGATTTTGTCAATTTCTGATTTGTCAGCTTGTCCGTTGAATTCGTGCCAATCTTGTTTTGCTTTGGGATTCATGCTTAGATTCGTAACTCGACTTCATTGTCTATCCTCTCTAGCCTCGAAAGGTGAGCAATCACTCACGATTAACGTTCTTATATTTATTAAATTTGATTTCAATTGAAACGACAATTGAAATATGCTGTTGTTAGTTATTTACATTGTTATATATGCTATTATCTGTACCTGTTCACCTGTGACATCTGACACCATTATCTGTTATTTATCATTGATGATACATTCCTGTTAATAACTGTTATGTTATTATCATATTTGTTATCACTCTGCAAGTTCCCTATTAGTATAGAATTCACTATAGGTTGAAATGATACATACCCGAACGATCTGTAGAAAGGAGGAAATCGTTATGGGTTGAAATGATAAACCCAAGAGATTTTCATTAAATTGAATTTGGGATTGCGGGTTGAAAAGATATACACCCGTATATATTTAAATTGCAGATTGAAATGATAAATATATGTATTACTTGACCATAGGATAGAAAATTACATACAAACACCGTTGGTCTATATATAAATATTTTGAAATTGATTTCTATGGTTTTGAAAGGAAATATATGGTTTTGATAAATATTGATTTTAATGATTTATTAAAGTTGATTTAATAAAGTTGATATATAATATGTTTAAGTATTTATTTAAAATTTATATTTTCAAATATAGAGTTTGTAATGATTCGGGTTGTAAAGATAAATTTGAAATTGATTTGAAATTTTATTTATTTAAGAATTATCCTTAAATAAGTTTGATTTGAAATTTATTGAATTTGAAATTTTAAAGAAGTGTTTTACAACTTGAAATTTGATTAAAGGTGACTTAAATGGATATTTCAAACTTATATAAATTTAAATGGGATATTTTGTAAGTTGAAGTTGTATTCAAATGATATTGAAATAATTAGGTAAATATTTCAAAACTAAATAATAGAAAAGTGAATTGATATATATATAAAATTATCGAATTTAGTTTTGAAATGTGGAATATTTGAAGCTTTGAAATATATTGAAATTTAAATGGTTTATTTGCGGTTCAAATCAGTATTTTAAATCGATATAACTTGAAAATGTTTAATTGAATTGGAATTGAAATTGATGATTTAGATTTGATTAAATTTGAATTTGGAATTCGAATTGATTTGAATTGATTTGTGAAAGTCGAGGAAACTATTTTATTTTATAAAGTAATTTTAAACTATATTTAAAACTATTGATATTTTACTTTATAAATTATTTTAATATAAACTATTTAATATAAATCATTTTTAATATAAATTATTTTATTATAAACTATTTTAACTTATAACTATTTATATAAACTATTTTTATTTATAAACTATTTTAACTTATAACTATTTATATAAACTATTTTATTTATAAACTATTTTATTATATATACTAATTTTAATATCTAAACTGTTTAAGAGGAAAGTGTTATGATTTCCAAAATGCTATAATTTCAAAAGTGTTATGATTTCCAAAATGCTATAATTTCAAAGTGTTATGATTTCAAGCTATGATTTCAAAGAGTTATGAATTTCAAGGTTTTGATTTCCAAAGTGTTTTGATTTTAAAAGACTTATGATTTCGAAAACGTTATAACTTTGGAAAGTGATATGATTTTTTTGGAAATGGATATATTGTAAATGGAAATGATATCGTATTGATTTGGTTTGAAATGAAAATGATAATTTGGTTTTGATGTATAAACTATTTTGAAATGACCGCGGTGTTATAATAACGATTGCTTGTTAATGAGACCGGGATCGGATATGGACATACTCTCTGTCGATATCGAAAACCACTTTAACAACCGTGTACACAGTGGAGATTCCAAAATGAAGTAGGATGGTGGCGACGATCCTATTGAGGTATGAACATGGACCCGACTCCCGTGAGTTGGCATAAGATGGCTAAAATAGGAGCGATTCTCGGGCCAATGAGGTAGCACCTCTGATCAGATGCATTTCTTCGATACATTTCTATTACCTTGTGGTTGATTTGGTGGCCTCCCTTCGATTTTTGATTTGGGAGTGTGTTCCGAGGTGGGCGGTAGTGGCTGTTATGCATTTCCACCAGCCCGGATGCGTAATTGGTATATCTACCCTGGCATTTCCTAGTTGTGCCGTGTCACCTACCATATCGAGCTTTACTACGAGTTTGGATTTGTGCCGTAGTCATGGAGTATTGAGGGTAGCTCCCGATCTGGGGGTATGCTGGTACTGGATATACTACTGGGACTATTATGTGTTAAGGTGGAAAATGTAAAGCCTTAATGCTATTTAAAAGTAAGTTTATTTTATATTAGACATTATTATAATAGCGTATATTACTGCATAGTAGATAGTTTAACGGATTCTTAGAGGATGGTTATCCCAAACATCCTTTGAGTTACTTGTATTTCAGTTGATATTTCACTTGAGTTGGATTTATTGATATAAGAATGTTAATCCTGACTCGAGTGTTTTGTGTTTTGCTTTACGCTCGGGTCAGACTGAGTGATACAGTATTCGAGACTCACCTTTGGAGTTGGAACTTCTCTTGGAGACCCAGCTATCTATCGATTCTGCTATCAGTTATTCAGTTGATTCCAGTGATGTATTCAGATCTTGTATTTGACTATTGTATTGAGACATCTATGTATTAGAGACTTCTGTTGTACCTTATTTAACTCTGTTATATATATATAGTAGCTTCATGATCTACTATTCTTTTATTTCCGCTGCTTATCATTTATTACTCGGTGTTTGTGATTCTGTGATTTTTTTATTTACTGTATATGCTGAGTTTTTCCAAATTTAAATTAACAATCTGATATTTTGAGCAATTCAATCCGACATATGTGGATGCGAATGGTTGAAAATTTCAGGTCGTTACTTGTGGTATCAGAGCTCTGGTTTTAGGCTAAACTCAGCATATAGAGTAAAATTCATTTACAGAATCACTTTCATTCGAGCTTGAATTCCTTCTTCTTTGACTCGGTTTCCTTTGAATTTTGGAACGTTCACTTCGGTTCCAAAGTCCACTCTTGTCTCCCCTGTTCGTGTCTTCTTGATTCTGGAGAATCCCATAACTCCACTTCGAATAATCTCCATAATAAATTGGCGGTCTCGCCAATCTTTGAATGATTTGTAAAGGGATGAAACTCCTTTACAACAGGCATTGATTCACCGGAGATTTCTGTATCCTCGGTTTAGATGCTGTTATCTTTTGTTTTACCCGAATTCTATCTCTTGTGATCTGTTGTCAATTTGATTCAGAATTCCGCATCGATCGTATCATCGTAGGGCTGTCAATTTCCTACACGACCCGAAACCCGCACGGAAATTAGCAGGTTAACCCGACCCGTTTAAGTTGGCGGGTTATTTCGGGTCAACCCGAATTTGACCCGTTTATAAACGGGTGGGTTTCGGGTTGACCCGCTAACCCAAAATTGACCCGTTAACAACCCGTTTATACTTATATAGGTTCACCCGACCCGTTTACAACCCGACCCGTTTATGACCCGTTTGTATCTTATACGGGTTATACGGGTTGACCCGACCCGTTTACCACCCGTTTCGACCCATTTACGACCCAATTATACCTTATACGGGCTGACCCGACCCGTTTATGATCCGTTTACGACCCGTTTACACCTTATACATATTGACCCGACCCATTTACGACCCGACCCGACCCGTTTATAATAGGGTTACACGGGTCGGGTTCGGGTTGAGCTTTTTCTGACCTGTTTAATAAACGGGTTGACCCGACCTATTTAAAATCAACCCGAACCCGACTTGACCCGACCCAAACCCGACCCGACTCGACCCATTGGCAGCCCTAATCGATCGTATTCTTAAAGTCACGGTTGACCCAGTTAAGGTTACCCGCAATTTATATAAATTTATCCATCTTCCAATTTGAAATTCAATCATCTTATCTCCCTATCGAGTCTATCTTTTAGTTGAATTCTATTTGATTAGAGTTCCTCTACTTTGAATCCCATCTTTGGTTTGAAATCCATTCTTGAATTACCGAGTGAGGGAGTGTATTTGTAATTAATATTAAAATGTTTTATATAGTGTGTTGTTTGAGTTGTTAATGTTGATTTGGGTTTTCGATCGATTCGACTGATCAACGCTATCGATAGGATTTCCAAAACACTTGAATAGAGCAAACTGACACAATATTATTTTCAAATTTGGTAAATGAAATAAATTGGTATGATTATATCATATATATAAGTATAATTTTCTGGAATTTAATAAGTTAATTAAAATGGTTGTTTGAAATGATAATATTTGATTTTCATTTATTGTTCTATAAATGAATTTATAATATGGTTTATAAACCGATTTAGAGTTTAAATGAATTTAAATAAAGAATTTGAGAATTTAATTTCCGGTGATTTCAAACTTTGCTTTTAAAGTTTTAAATGTATATTATATAAAGTATTTCTGAGTATAAATCGTTTCCAAAGGATTTTAAAGAAGTTTAAATCAGTATTCTTCTCTTTGTCGTTGGAAAATAATTTCGGTGATGACGGCCGCATCATCGACATTCATTTTCGAGTTTCGAAGTGGAGAGGCCATTCAGTAGCTTTGCTACACTTTTGTTTTGGAAATTGAATTTGATTCAAAATTTTTAAAGTATGGCTTGATTTATAATATATAGGTATATGGTTGTAAATCTGATTTGATATATATAACATATGTATATATATTTATCTCTAAATTATTTGAAGTTAATCGGAAATTTAAAATTCTTAAAATTATGATTTAGGATGAAACCAAAATTGGGAATAAATATTTAAACTTGAATAATTGAATTGGGAAAATTTTATTTGTATATTATTCAATTGCATTCTAATACAACTTACCTAAATCATTCAAAAGTTGAATATGTAATCGAATAATATACAATCTATAATGACTTTATAAGGAAAGATTTGAGTGTTATAATAAATGTTATGCACTTAAATTTTATTATAAATATGTTAATAGAGATAAATAAAATAATAAGTTAATTGAATAATAGATGAAACAAATAAATTTGTTTTGAAAGAATTAATAAATTGAAATTAGATTAACCTATGAAAATACCTTGAATTTAAAATTAATTATTGAATATAAATTAATTTAAATTGAAATTTATATGGTTTAAATTAATTTATGTGGTTTAAATATATGTGATAAGATATATTAAGTGGAATAAAGTAAATAATAATTTGGAATAAAAGAATTAAATTTGTTGAATAAAATATGAGTATAATAAATGACTATACAAATTGATGATTTTAGAAATTGTTAATTGAGGATGACTAGATAATAAGATAATGAATTTAGAAATAGATAGATTGATTTAACTTAGGAGAACTCAAATGGAGTAAACCAAATTGTTGGTATTAATTAGTTTAGTTTGAAGTTTATATGGTTTAAATTAATTGGCTTATGTTGTTTTCAAACCTAATTTCCTTTCTGGTTGTTTTAATTCTCCTACCTCGTTCCTTTTCGGGGACAAAAAGTTTTGAGTGGGGGAGAGTGTAACGCCCCGAAAATTTTAATAAATTTTATTTATTTTATTAGTATATTTAATTGAAATTATGTGAAATTTTAAACAATAAAATTTTGAAATTTAAATTTGATATTTGAAATGCGTCTGTTCTAACATTGCAACTGGTAAATTTTCATCAAATAATTTGGAAGTTTATTTTCTAGTGTAATTTTATTTCAATTTATATTAGTTAAATTTGATGATAATAAAAGTGTTCCGAAACCTAAATATGTCAACATGAGAAAATTTATTTATAACACTCTGAATAAGACTACGTAATTATTTTCGCAAATTTTGGACGTTTCTAGCTCCGTTTGGATTTTTCCGTACAGAATGGCAACGTATATCAATGTCTGTATCGACTTTTGATCGAATAATCGTGCCATTGATATCTGTATACCGTTTTGATCATCTCGTCGTACTAATCTCCGTAGTATATTCATTTTTGTATTTTGAGGTCCGATACGCGACGAAATGATTGAACAGTTCGTTGTAACGGTACCAAAATTTTGACTCTATATTTTCCTTTACGTTTCAAATTTGAAACGTGTTGTCCAATCAAACAATTGCCATTATTATTACTTGAATTCAGCTTTTGATTTTTCCCTGATATTCGCATCTGACCTTTTATTTCCCATTTTTCCTAACTACTGGTTCATTAGAGAATATATGAAACACATCTATTTCATTCCAGAACTATTTCCTCTTCTCCTAAATTTTTGCCGAGCCGCTTGTTCTGCTCCATGCCATTCAACCTTCTCTCCCCTCCACTCGCCTACGCGATCTCCGCCCTGGCCTATTCCGCGTTCTTCCCTCATAAGCAGTTCGTCGAACGCTCTCCTCCCTCCTCCATTTTCCTCTCTCCTCTCTCTGCTTGAAACCGAGTTTCACCCGACCCCATCCATCGTCGAACAACCACCAGCCTCCACCTATTTTCTTCTTCCCTCCATGGCTGAGTTTTTCTGTCGGGTATGTGAATATATATATATATATATGTATAGTTTGAATAAAATACTAGTTCATATATATTCATAAATATTTATATATTATGTTTGTATGCTCATATAGGTTGCTGTACATATTTTGTAAAGGCTAAAATATATTAACTGTTGCGTTTGAGATGCATATGAAACTATATAAGCTTCTGTTTTAAATTATTGTTGTTTTAAATATAGTTTGCAAAAAGTATATATATATTATAAGTCGCCTACATTTTTTTTCCTTTTTGCTTAGTTCAAGCCTGTATATATATTGCAATTCCAAGGTATATGTTAGTTTATATATATTTGAAATAAACAGAGGAAGAGTGTTTCGTTTCTTTTGGTTAGTAAATTATATAAATATGTAGGTATATTATAGAATTTTGTTTGGTTGTTTATATACTGTTGTACATATATGTAGCTTTATATAAGATTTAAAGGCTATGTTAGTCTGTTGATATGTAAGTATGTTTCTATATATATGGTTCGATTTATATATTATATAAGTTACATACAACATTAACTTTGGAGCAGTCTTATATATTATAAGCTATATAAGTTATAAATGTAGATATTTTATCATATAGGTTTGTAATATATATTTATCAAATATTTGTTAGTTATATATATATATATATAAGTTGGGACTGCTGTACTTACATATATTATAGGCTGATTTATATATTTGATTTAACATTGCTTGTTGCGTCACATGTGTACATGTACTGTGTATATATTATTCGATTTATGAAAGTGTACATTTTAAAAATATAAATAGATCTATTTATATATGTATATATTGATTTTAAATGGCATATATATTGTTATATATGGTTATATACAAGTTCGCTTATACTATTTATCTTCAGCGATCCAGTTCTGATTTGATTTCGTCAATTTCTGATTTGTCAGCTTGTCCGTTGAATTCGTGCCAATCTTGTTTTGCTTTGGGATTCGTGCTTAGATTCGTAACTCGACTTCATTGTCTATCCTCTCTAGCCTCGAAAGGTGAGAAATCACTCACGATTAACGTTCTTATATTTATTAAATTTGATTTCAATTGAAACGACAATTGAAATATGCTGCTGTTAGTTTTTTACATTGTTATATGTGCTATTACCTATATCTGTTCACCTATGACATCTGACACCATTATCTGTTATTTATCATTGATGATACATGCCTGTTACTGACTGTTATGTTATTATCATACATGTTATCACTCTGCAAGTTCCCTATTAGTATAGAATTCACTATGGGTTGAAATGATACATACCCGAACGATCTGTAGAAAGGAGGAAATCGTTATGGGTTGAAATGGTAAACCCAAGAGATTTTCATTAAATTGAATTTGGGATTGCGGGTTGAAAAGATATACACTCGTTTATATTTAAATTGCGGATTGAAATGATAAATATCTGTATCACTTGACCATAGGATAGAAAATTACATACAAACACCGTTGGTCTATATATAAATATTTTGAAATTGATTTCTACGTTTTTGAAAGGAAATATATGGTTTTGATAAATATTAATTTTGATGATTTATTAAAGTTGATTTAATAAAGTTGATATATAATATGTTTAAGTATTTATTTAAAATTTATATTTTTGAATATAGAGTTTGTAATGATTCGGGTTGTAAAGATAAATTTGAAATTTTATTTATTTAAGAATTATACTTAAATAAGTTTGATTTGAAATTTATTGAATTTGAAATTTTAAAGAAGTGTTTTACAACTTGAAATTTGATTAAAGGTGACTTAAATGGATATTTCAAACTTATATAAATTTAAATGGGATATTTTGTAAGTTGAAGTTATATTCAAATGATATTGAAATAATTAGGTAAATATTTCAAAACTAAATAATAGAAAAGTGAATTGATATATATATATATATATATATATATATATATAATTATCGAATTTAGTTTTGAAATGTGGAATATTTGAAGCTTTGAAATATATTGAAATTTAAATGGTTTATTTGCGATTCAAATCAGTATTTGAAATCGATATAACTTGAAAATGTTTAATTGAATTGGAATTGAAATTGATGATTTAGATTTGATTAAATTTGAATTTGGAATTCGAATTGATTTGAATTGATTTGTGAAAGTCGACGAAACTATTTTATTTTATAAAGTAATTTTAAATTATATTTAAATCTATTGATATTTTACTTTATAAATTATTTTAATATAAATTATTTAATATAAATCATTTTTAATATAAATTATTTTATTATAAACTATTTTAACTTATAACTATTTATATAAACTATTTTTATTTATAAACTATTTTAATTTATAACTATTTATATAAACTATTTTATTTGTAAACTATTTTATTATATATACTAATTTTAATATCTAAACTGTTTAAGAGGAAAGTGTTATGATTTCCAAAATGCTATAATTTCAAAAGTGTTATGATTTCCAAAATGCTATAATTTCAAAGTGTTATGATTTCAAGCTATGATTTCAAAGAGTTATGAATTTCAAGGTTTTGATTTCCAAAGTGTTTTGATTTTAAAAGACTTATGATTTCGAAAACGTTATAACTTTGGAAAGTGATATGATTTTTTTGGAAATGGATATATTGTAAATGGAAATGATATCGTATTGATTTGGTTTGAAATGAAAATGATAATTTGGTTTTGAAGTATAAACTATTTTGAAATGATCGTGGTGTTATAATAACGATTGCTTGTTAAAGAGACCGGGATCGGATATGGACATACTCTCTGTCGATACTGAAAACCAGTTTAACAACCGGGTATACTGTGGAGATTCTAGAATGAAGTAGGATGGTGGCGACGATCCTGTTGAGGTATGAACGTGGACCCGACTCCCGTGAGTTGGCATAAGGTGGCTAAAACAGGAGCGATTCTCGGGACAATGAGGTAGCACCTCTGATCGGATGCATTTCTTCGATACATTTCTATTACCTTGTGATTGATCTGGTGGCCACCCTTTGATTTTTGATTTAAGAGTGTGTTCCGAGGTGGGCGGTAGTGGCTGCTATGTGTTTCCACCAGCACGGATGCGTAATTGGTATATCTACCCTGGCATTGCCTAGTTGTGCCGTGTCACCTACCATATTGAGCTTTACTACGAGTTTGGATTTGTGCCGTAGCCTGTGGAGTATTGAGGGTAGCTCCCAATCTGGGGGTATGCTGGTACTGGATTGACTACTGGGACTATTATGTGTTAAGGTGGAAAATGTAAAGCCTTAATGCTATTTAAAAGTAAGTTTATTTTATATTAGACATTATTATAATAGCGTATATTACTACATAGTAGATAGTTTAACGAATCCTTAGAGGATTGTTATCCCAAACATCCTTTGAGTTACTTGTATTTCAGTTGATATTTCACTTGAGTTGGATTTATTGATATAAGAATGTTAATCCTGACTTGAGTGTTTTGTGTTTTGCTTTAAGCTCGGGTCAGACTGAGTGATACATTATTCGAGACTCACCTTTGGAGTTGGAGCTTCTCTTGGAGACCCAGCTATCTATCGATTCTGCTATCAGTTATTCAGTTGATTCCAGTGATGTATTCAGATCTTGTATTTGACTATTGTATTGAGACATCTATGTATTCGTGACTTCTGTTGTACCTTGTTTAACTCTGTTATATATATAGTAGCTTCATGGACTACTATTCTTTTATTTCCGTTGCTTATCGTTTATTACTCTATGTCTGTGATTCTATGATTTGTTTATTTACTGTATATGCTGAGTTTTGCCAAATTTAAATTAACAATCTGATATTTTGAGCAATTCAATCCGACATATGTGGATGCGAATGGTTGAAAATTTCAGGTCATTACAAAAAGGCAGAAAGAGATTTAGGGAGAGAGCGAAAGATGGGAATGAGATGTTACGTGGAGAAAGTGAAAGCTAAAGAGGGAACCCTGGTCTCCCTTGATGCAAGCATGAAGAGAAAATTTATTGATATGTTGATATAAACAAACATAAATGTTATAGTTAATTATTTATCTAAATAGTTTAAAATATATAATATGAAATTTCATAAACTTATATTAATTAAATGTGATTTAATTAATATTAATTAGTTAAATATGATTTAATTAAAAAATACAAATTATATAAGTTAATTAAATGATAGAAGTTATAAATAAATTAAAACTTATATAATTATATAGGTATAAACCTAAGTGGAACTAATATAAATCAAAAGAAGATTTTTAGAATAAGTACATATGTAAAGTACATGTACCATGATTTTAGATGTGTCTAATACTTAAATCAAGAGGATGTTTTCATAAGAAACACATTATATATATACATATTAAAGGCTATGAATCCTTAATATATATATATATATATTGTCCTCTCCTATTTATACATTGACAGATTACTTACATAATTTTTGGTTGTTAAGAAAATTCAAGCTAGAGAAGTTATGTGTAGTACTACTAGTATATTGTTAGACGAGGTAAGATACATGCATGTATTTGTTAAGCAAACTCAAGGTACGTGCATTATACTCGGAGCGTCACAAAATGATGGTATGAATGAATAATCTCTTTTGATTTGTTGAGCAAACCCAATATCGAGATTGATATTAGGATAAAGACTGTGGGTTAGCGGTGGTATTTGATACAAGCAGTAAAGTATTATCCATCACTTGTGGGCCTATGATTTGTTGAGCAAACTCAAAGTCAGAATCCCTAGGCAACTGAGTCCCAATACCCACTAGAGAAATCGAAAGATTTCTATATTTTTCTAAGGGTTTTGGGAAACATAAAATATATGGTGGGAACCTTACAAGAAAAGTGAAATTATAACATTTAACCTTTCTAATATTGTAGAATATATGTTATATAAAGTTAAAATAATCTACATCGATAAATTTGTGCAACTACTATAAATTGATAAAATATTTATCACTATACAAATGAACTACATTAAGATTGACATAGAAATATAAAGTATACTTACTAATAAATCTTTTGGCATGTTGTCACATTGAGACCTATGCAAGAGCCAAATTATACAACTGCAAAATACATTCATATCTTGGTTACCTATGTCTTTATTTTCTTGAGACCCTTTATTGTATTACATGAGTTTTGAACTCTAAAGCAATGTAAGAATATATATATATATATATATATATATATATATATATTTGATACATATTTGATCACATATAAATGTTAATATGGTGAACAGTCGTGATTCATAATGTACGAAATGTCAGTGAAAATTAGATCATTTGAAATGAGTAAGTAAACCATAGTGCAAGATGATGTGCTGAATACAATTGAACACAATGAGTATCTAGTCATGTCAGAAGCAGCATGGACCAAGAATTACTTAACAGGATGAGGAATGTGATCATTGAAATGTCAATTAATCAGCTTACATAAAGTGCAACTTATTTTATATCCTTAAATGTTAAGGATGACCGAATGCACTTATTTAAAGAGTTCGATGTAATCTTATGGTGAAGATTTCCTTTGAATGGTTCGACTATTTGGAATGGAATGCAATTATATGAGAGCGTGTTATGGTTGGGATAAAGAGAGTGAATGGTCACCTCTGCTTCATGAAAAGGCATCGAAAATAAGAATTGAATAAAGTATCAGTAGATACTTAATATGAAATGAGAAATGTGATTTCTATTCCAAATGTATTATATTATATGAAATTATTTTCTATAAAAGTAATTTATATAGTTTATGCGATTTGATTGATAACTCTCATTTGTAAACTATTATGGTAAAAGAAATAAATAACTCATAATAAGTTGTTGAATAGAGCTTCGTATTTTATGCATTGTTATAGTAACGACAAAAATAGTGGAAGCATACCATATGACGCTTATAAATGGATGAATTAAGATATGAAATATATTTTTTTGTTTATATACCAAACATTATTTGTGAAATAATAAACGATTTTAGTATTAATTGAAATATATAGTTTTATTTTTCCATGATTATCTTGAATGGTCATTGTAAAATTAATCTAAAATAACAGTATTTGTTGCATTAGAAACATAACATAGAAGTATATAAAATTTTAACAATTATTTTTGCAATTATAGACTAAGCCATATCTTGGAGAAATAATTTTTTAAATCATATGATTGTGAACCACATGATACTAATGAATTGTACCTCAAGGATTAAGTGCTAAGCACATAGTCAATGAGAGCAACAAAAGAGTTGGTGAACTCTTCAAATTGACACTTATTGATGTATGCAGTTGAAGGTCTAATGATACCAAAATGTATCCACTTACTTCATTAAAATCCACTGATGAATTATCATAGAATTGAACATGTGTATTTGTTAATTATTACATAAAAAAGAAATAACAGAACTTGATTTGATCGAATAGGTAAGTGTACTGGAAAAGAGTTCCAAATGTATCTAAAACGAATAAGATTCAATCTCAAAAGTCACTCCTTCCTATGATACATAATGATATAGCGATACGGAGTAATCAAACTTTGTTAGACAAAGTACAGTTGATGTTACAAAAATTCAAATTTATACAAAATATAATATATATATAGTTTAGTCCATTTAACTTTATATTTTGTAAATTCACTTATATACATCTTGAGAAAGATTTAACAGAGATGAGTTTAAATTAGAAATTATAGCTCTCCAGAGGGACAGACATATGGATGTATTTATCATTATATTTTCGTACCAAATATTTGTTATTGTTTAAGTAGTAAATTATTTATTTGTTTGAAAATTTCCATCTTATTAGTCTTATCATGAATGTTTGAAAATAAGTTACTTTCATTTACAAAAAATAAAATTTGAAAAAATAGAATTAATATGGTTCAATGCTTATTTATTTATAAGAATTAAGACAAAATATCATATTAGAACTTATTTAATTTAATTATTTTTCTTATTAGTGAGTTCGGACCACTTGAGACATCAAAATGAGTACTCATCTTTCGAGTAAAGTAACTCTTATTCTAAAAAAAAACTTACTAATATCACCAATAGTTTTGTAAATATGTTATTTTTTACCAGTATTTATTACTTAAAAACACATAATAAAAGAATTATAATATATGTTATAAAAATTATAATTAACATATTCAAACTTGGGACCTGATATAAAATGGAGTGATTAAGGTAAAGTAGTTGTTACAAAATATATTAGGTAAAATGAGGTTTTTAGGAATCAAACTTAGGTGTTTCTTGAAAATAGAGTGAATCAATGAGAGAGGAGTAATGAGACAATTTTCCATGAAGATGCAACCAGATTGGGGAAGTATGTCCAATCTAATGCAATATTTTAGAAAATGAATAGAAAATAAACAAAAATAATGAACTTGCCAAAGAGTGGTAAACACATGATTAAGATGATGAAAGGGAACTGCATGTCATTAAATTAAAAGTAAAAAAATTCATATCAAAAAAAGGAGTTTATATTAAAGATGCATAGGAAAATCATTATTTCAAAGTTAACAATGGTAAAAGAAGTAGAATTTGTAATGACCCACTATTTTGGACCATTCAAATCGACAATAAATCCACATATGCTGGACTTGAATAATTCAAAACAATGGATTGTAAATAATAATTGGCAAAACTCAGCATATACAGTAAATAAAATAATCACAGATCACAAACACAGTAATATAACAATAATGCAGCGGAAACAAAAAAATAGTAGTTCATGAAGCTACTATATATATATATAACAAAGTTAAACAAGATACAACAGAAGTCACTAATACAAAGATGTCTCAATACAATAGTCAAAGACAAGATATGAATACATCACTGGAATCAACTGAATAACTGATAGCAGAATCGATAGATAGCTGGGTCTCCAAGCGAAGCTCCAACTCTAAAGGTGAGTCTCGAATACTGTATCACTCAGTCTGACCCGAGCGTAAAGAAAAACACAAAACACTCGAGTCAGGATTAATATCCTTATATCAATAAATCCAACTCAAGTGAAATATCAACTGAAATACAGTAACTCAAAGGATGTTTGGGATAACCATCCTCTAAGGATCCGTTAAACTATCTACTATGTAGTAATACACGCTATTATAATAGTGTCTAATTATAAAATAAACTTACTTTTAAATAGCATTAAGGGGTTACCCATATAGCCCTTAACACATAATAGTGCCAATAGTCTATACAGTACCTGCATACCTCGAGAGGCTACGAGAAGATACTCCATAGGTACGACACAAATAGAAACTCATAGTAAAGCTCGATATGGTAGGTAACACGACACAACTAGGCAATGCCAGGGTAGATATACCAATTACGCATCCGGGCTGGTGGAAACGCATAGCAGCCACTACCGCCCACCTCGAAACACACTGCCAATCAAAATCGAAGGGTGGCCACCAAATCAATCACAAAGTAATAGAATGGTATCGAAGAAATGCGTCCGATCAGAGGTGCTACCTCATTGGCCCGTCAATCGCTCCTGTTTTAGCCACCTTATGCCAACTCACGGGAGTCGAGTCCACGTATATACCTCAATAGGAATCGTCGCCACCATCCTACTTTATTCTGGAATCTCCACCGCATACACAGTTGTTAAAGTGGTTTTCTGTATCGACAGAGAGTATGCCCATATCCGATCCCGGTCTCTTTAACAACCAAACATTATTATAACACTGCGGTCATTTCAAAATAGTTTATACTTCAAAACAAAAATATCATTTTCATTTCAAAACCCAAATCAATACGATATCATTTCCATTTCAAATATATCCATTTCCAAAAATCATATCACTTTCCAAAGTTATAATGCTTTCGAAATCATAGTCCTTTAAAATCAAAACACTTTGGAAATCACAGCTTTGAAATCATAGCATTTTGGAAATCATAACACTTTCCTCTTAAACAGTTTAGATATTATAATTAGTATATATAATAAAATAGTTTATATAAATAGTTATAAGTTAAAATAGTTTATAATAAAATAATTTATATTAAAATAGTTTATATTAAAATAATTTATAAAGTAAAATATCAGTAGTTTTAAATATAATTTAAAATTACTTTATAAAATAAAATAGTTTCCTCGACTTTCACAAATCGATTCAAATCAATTCGAATTCCAAATTCAAATTTAATCAAATCTAAATCATCAATTTCAATTCCAATTCAATTAAACATTTCAAGTTATATCGATTTCAAATACCGATTTGAACCACAAATAAACCATTTCAATTTCAATATATTTCAAAGCTTCAAATATTCCACATTTCAAAACTAAATTCGATAATTTGGTGTATATACATATATATCAATTCACTTTTTTATTATTTAGTTTTGAAATATTTACTTAATTATTTCAATATCATTTGAATACAACTTCAATTTACAAAATATCCCATTTAAATTTATATAAGTTTAAAATATCCATTTAAGTCACCTTTAAATCAAATTTCAAGTTGTAAAACACTTCTTTAAAATTTCAAATTCAATAAATTTCAAATCAAACTTATTTAAGTATAATTCTTAAATAAATATAATTTCAAATCAGTTTCAAATTTATCTTTACAACCCGAATCATTACAAACTCTATATTCGAAGATATAAATTTTAAATAAATACTTAAACATATTATATATTAACTTTATTAAATCATCTTTAAAATCAATATTTATCAAAATCGTATATTTCTTTTCAAAACCATAGAAATAATTTTCAAATATTTATATATATATAGACCAACGATGTCTGTATATAATTTTCTACCCTATGGTCAAGTGATACAGATATTTATCATTTCAATCCGCAATTTAAATATATACAGGTATATATCATTTCAACCCGCAATCCCAAATTCAATCAAATGGAAATCGCTTGGGTTTATCATTTCAACCCATAACGATTTTCTCTTATTCTAAAGTCCGTTCGGGTATGTATCATTTCAACCCATAGTGAATTCTATACTAACAGGGAACTTGCAGAGTGATAACAGATATGATAATAATATAACAATAGTAACATGCATATATCATCAGTATAAATAACATATAATGGTGTCAGATGTCACAGGTGAACAGGTACAGATAATGGCATATATATAGCAATGTGAATAACTAACAGCAGCATATTTCAATTGTCGTTTCAATTGAAATCAAATTTAATAAATATAAGAACGTTAATCGTGAGTGATTGCTCACCTTTCGAGGCTAGAGATGAACGAGACCGAGATGAGTTACGAATCCAAGCACGAATTCCAAATAAAAGCTAGATGGATACGGATTCGACGATAGAGCTGATAGATAAGGAATCGACGAAAATGAATCAATTTAGCTTGATAAACTGAGACAAGTAAATATTGTACCCATATATATATATATTCACTAATAATTAATATAAAATTTTAAACTCATAGTTAAAATAATATATATTTCAAAAATCCAAATCATCAGTTATCATAAAAATCAATATTAACAATTTATTTTTAACATATACAACTTATACCCTGAACCTGAACTAGCTGTAAAGCAACACTTCAAATTTTCATATATATACTTGGAATCAACAATATATATATATATATAACTATAAAATCCAAATAGATATGCAGGCCTGAATACTGGCAAAACGAATATGTATGCAACTTAAAATATATATATATATATATAAACACACTAAAACGTGTAACAGGAATAACTACAAGATATATGTACACACACATTTATATACTAATATATATAAAACTGTAAGTTTTGAAAACTGCAATGGAAGAACCTAGAATATACATATATAAAGATATATATAAATTTACTTTAGAAAACAAACAACTTCATACTTACCAATATAACCCAGGCATGTTATAAACTTATATAACATATGTAAATCCATATATAGACAACATATTTTATAACTTATAAATAACCATATACATTTATATAAGGCTTCTGAAAAATCAATATTTAAAACCAACAGTACTTTCAACTTTAACCTTACCCATATATATATATAATATAACTAACATAATAATATATATATATATATAATAGGCTTAAAATATTTGTTACTAAACAATATGTTTAGATGTACTAACTTCATAGAATAACATGTAAACTAACTTATATATAACTTATGTATCATACACAACAAAATATAATATACTTTCGAAACAGCATATGGGTTATTTCAATATGTATATAACTAATACTTATACACACACACATGTACAAAACATACTTTAAGATCAAAAATATGAATATATAATATATGTTAATAAATTTTGTTATAACAGGTGAGATATAAGTTATGTACCAATATACTGTAATATGAATTATAAAACAAAAGAAACCACGGTCAAAATTTATATAAGTTAATATACGTATACATCACGTCTAAAACTTTAACTAATATATACTGCTAAACACAGTTTAAAAACCCAAACATACTAAAAATATATATTGTTTACAACCATATATAAAGTATACCTTGATATATATATGTGCACAGAAAAGCTCGGTTGTGCTAGGCTCGGATCTCGAAAAGCAAGGGGAAGGAGGTCGGTTTAGAGCTAACATTGCTCGACTGTGTGGGCCACGCAATAGGGGATTAACGAGACAGAGGCTACAGGGAGGATCAGAACAAAGGGAAAGAGAGGCAGGTTGTTTGGGAATTGGCTGCACGTGCTGCGTGCTTGTGCCGGTTGGCTGCCTGCCGACATGGAAAGAAGGGAAGGCCGAAAGGGAGGGGTGAAGGCGAGTTGCTGGAAGCTTGGGATCGGGTCGAGTGGAGTTGCTGCCGTGCATGGTTCGGCTGGACTGAGGAGCACGTGTCGGCTAATCTGGTTGATGGCTTCAACAGATAACATATATTTTACTTCCTTCATTTCTTCAAATGAAAGGACAGAGCAACAGTGGGAAAGAGAAAACAATAAGGTGAATAGACGAACTGAGAAATATAAGAACAGTAGGAATAACAAAAGGTTGAAAGGTGAAAATAATGATTATTGATGA
Source organism: Allium fistulosum (assembly GCA_030737815.1). Classification (NCBI taxonomy): domain Eukaryota; kingdom Viridiplantae; phylum Streptophyta; class Magnoliopsida; order Asparagales; family Amaryllidaceae; genus Allium; species Allium fistulosum. Next base: position 726,147,135 of record CM060901.1, read on the forward strand.
CGTTTGATTACACGGTGGATAGGTTAATGGTCAAAAGAAAACAAAAGGCATATTTTGGATACCGATACGGCTAGCCGTTCCGTGGGTTTCACCGTCAACTAGACTCCAAAACTTACAAATGAATATACCGTGGAGATCAGCACGACGAGATGATCAAAAAGGTGTACAGATATCAGTGGTACGATCATCCGATCAAAAGTCGATAATCGGTACCGATAAACACTGCTATTCCGTACGGAAAAATCCAAACGGAGCTAGAAACTTCCAAAATTTACGAAACGAATTATGCAGTCTTATTCAGAGTGTTCTAAATAAATTTTCTCATGTTGACATATTTAGGTTTCGGAACACTTTTATTATCATCAATTTTTAACTGATATAAATTGGAATAAAATTACACTAGAAAATAAACTTCCAAATTATCTGATGAAAATTTACCAGTTGCTATGTTAAAACAGACGCATTTCAAATATCAAATTTAAATTTCAAAATTTTACTGTTTAAAGTTTCACAAAATTTCAATTAAATATATAAATAAACAAATAAAATTATCTAAAATTTACGGGTCATTACAGAATCACAAGATGTTATTAAAATGATGGTGGACCAATACTTCTTTTATAGAGAAAAATGAAAAGTTAATTTCACTTAGGGTATTTATATTTAATTTTTATTGCATTTTTTTAAAGAAAATCAAGGAAAAAAGAATGAAGAATAGAATTTAAAAAAATAGGAGTTAGATGGAAAATGAAAAAAAGACAAAGAAGAAATTTATTCATCTGTAGGCAAAAGAATTCATGGTACTTAAGTTACCTTTATGTTAACCCTTTTTATTTGGAAAGAGTAGATGACCCATTACATTTTTTCGAAGACTAAGAAGCCTAGATTTTTTTTCTTCCGAAAATAACGGGAAAATAAATCAATTAGCCTTAGTTTTCATAGAGTATATAGCATTAATTAGCTCTTCCAAGTTTGTTTTTTCATATTTAATAGTAACAAATGAAAACTAAAGTTCATGATTGAATGTACAAAAACATACATACATATATATGCATAGACATACATACATATGTTCATACATACATACATACACACACACATATATATATATGTTTGTGTGTGTGTGTGTATGTATGAATATTGAAAAAAAGGTGAATCGTGAAAAGAGCTTAAATTAGAAATTATTGATCTAAACAAGATATAAATGCAAAATTTTCAATTATTATGCTTTGCTGTAATGCTAATTATTTTTATGCTGTAATTTACTTAGTATTAACTCAAACATAGGTCATGATTAATTTTTAAAACTAACTACAAAATGTATATCTAGTCATTTCAGTGGTCAAGTCTGGATAAACTGAGTGGTTCATTTTATAACTTATACATTACATGAGTTTAGTGGTTGAATTAAGAAATGGTTTAAAATAAAGTTTTAACTCACAAACTGAATAATAAGCATATAGAATTCTTCATTATTATACTTTGGATTTTCTCATTCTTAATGTTGTCATTAGTGTTTAAAAAATGGTACTATTCAATGAAATTTTAAAAAAACATCATACTTACTCAAAACAACAACAAAATATTATTTAGTATGATTTGAGCTTGTATCTTAAAAGTAATTTATAAGTTGGAAGAGACTAGGTAGAAAAGTTGTTAAGATTTTTAAATGGACTAAGTAATTCTACAATGTATTGGATAAAATGAGGTTAACTCGATTCGAAATTGGGTGCTTAATTTTAAACTTAATAAAGGTAAGTGAAGTTATTCTATAATATTGAGTGGCTAATGGGATCTGATCTTGTGACTTTTTTCGAAATATACTCAATCAAGGAGAGATGAGTATTTTAATCCTAAAATTATAAGGAAAAAGTACAAATATTGAGTCAGATCCAACTTATATATATATATATATATATATATATATAATATAAGAGTTATGTAATTGCCCCTAGAGCATACCCTTAACTCTATCAATCTCCGGTTTGCACTTGAGGCCAATTATGGTGTCTCATGCCTATGCCTTCAATCAGTATACCAAACTTAGACTAAGAAGGGGTCTTAGTAAATGAATCTGTGATATTAATATTTTGTACCTACTTTTTTATTATGTTTTCCCGTTATTGATAAACTCTTTCATCACATGTTCATTGTTGGATCATGTGCATCAATAGTGGGGTAAAAAGGGCGAATTCTGAAGTCCATTTGTTGATTTTCACAACATTGTATTTTGTGTTAATATGAATATTAATTTTATGTTAAATCATATTTAGTATTTGTTAATAAAAAAGTTAAGAGTATATTTTCAATTTATTTATTTGTATTTAAAATATTTATTTGTTATGGTTTAATAATCATGTTTTATTATTAATTAAATTTAGATTTATTTTACTAGTTTAATTTTACGTTTTAATATTTTGACATGTTCATATTTATAATAAATACATTGTAACTATATTAAAAGAGTTTATCCAACCTAGGGGTGATATGGGAACATGTGTGCAATTAACCATTATGATTACCGTTAATGATTATATACGTTATGGTCATATGTCAACGATGATGTCAAAATAGATATATCTATATAGGGAATAATTACATCTACATTAATAAAAATATATATAAGTAATTTATATATATGTGTGTGTGTTGTATGTATGTATTTTAGGGATATATATATACACATATACACATGCATACATATTATTTAATCTGATCATTAATCGGTTAATTAAGATTTGTATATGTGTGTGTATTTAATATGGTATTATTCAATATATAGATATATATATAGTTTGAACCAAAAATGGAACAAATACCCAGAAGATTAAGAGAGAATAAATAAAGAAATATAAATGAAAACGAGTTGAAAAGAACATACAACAATTTATAGTTGTTCCGCTAATCTAGGCCTACGTCCATTTAGTGATTTGTTTAATTATCTTGCTAATTATAGGCAGGAGTTCTTATGGATCGGTATAAATCCGACAGTGATTGCAAGAAATTAGAGTAAGGGAAAGAAAGAGCCAAAAGATCCTTAGAAATGAACCTTCCCCTCTATTTATAGATGTAGGAAGCCTAAAATGTCGCCTCCATGATCTCACCTCGTTTTCCATGCCAAGTCCAACTCCCTTGGAGAAAATCACGGCCACATCATTAGTTTACCTGGATTGGTACCGATCCAAGGGGCTGGACCGGTGCCGATCCATAAACTTAGTGTATGGATCTTCGTGAACTCCTTTACCTAGCTTGATTAGTTGTTAGCTTTATGATTCCATAGTTATTTGCACCATTATTAGTTGTTTCTAAGCCCAAATGATGGATCTATGGAAGAATAGAGTTGCTGACTCATGTGCTCATGGAGATCGACAGAGAATTGCATGGGATCGATGAAACAACATTGGAAGTAGGCTTTTAGCATCAAGTAGAGTGGATAGGCAGAAGATGGGAAAATTTGGATGATGGAAGTTGGATTGTACCAATCCATGTTGTTGGATCAGTACCGATCCACCACTTAGGTGGATCTTGGCTTCTGATTTCTTAGGTTAGTTTGCTGTTTTTCTTGCAGTTCTATTTGTACTAGGTTTTTGGACTTTTGGGCTATCTCTTTGGGCTTCCTGCCTTGATAGTTTCCAAGTTTGATTCGTCCAGTCTTTCCGAATATTGCCTGGTCAAAAGGCTGGATAACACTTGCCCCACAAAGTACATCTTGTTTCAAACATGATGTGCTTTGAATCGAGACAAGTCGGGATTGTCAGAAAGGACTGCGCTCTATGTTCTGAATGGTCATTTCCTTCTTGTGAATCATTTTCTTGAAGAGTTATATCTATAGCCATTCGCCGCGACGCTTTATCGGCATCCAGTACTATAAATCTGGAGTGTATTCTCATTATCTGTTGCTCCAAACCTTATAGATTTGAACTGGTTCCTTTCATGGATTCTCCAGGTTTGAACCTGGTTTCTTTTGGCTTTAGTCATTGGGTGTTGGACAAGTACACGTACATATACTAACGTGCATGCTTATGTAGAAGCTCGCAATCATATGCTCACACTCACATAGGCATGTATGTAGGCTGATTCCATCAACCATTCAATATCCTTTTTTTAAATATGAGTCGACACTGATCCAACTCATTGGATCGGTACCAATCCAGGACTTGGGAGAAAAATATCCCATTTCCATTGCTATAAGATTCGGGTTTGCCAGGTATATAACCCATTTTTCCATTCCACTTTCTCACTTGCTTTCTTGCACCGGTCCAAGCTTGCTCCACCATTGAAAATTCTTAGCCTTCGACTCGAACTTCCCTTTGCCTCCAAACACTAGCACCCATTACCTCCGACCTCAACTACTCCAACGCCGCTAGCCAAGTCCTATCTGAACCACTGCCTTGCCTCTATTGGAAGTTCACCGATCCAAGCCCTAAATCTTAATTCCTTGAATCAAGTTTCCCTCTGATCATTTCTAGGTAGGTGGCCGAGTTGTATATGGCATGGGCGAGGTCACCGCCGATGGTCGTGGTTTTGGAATGGAGAAGATTGAGGAGGAAGAGGACGAGATTTATCCAATGGGTTGGATTGGCATAAATCCAACATTTGGTGAATTATGTGAATTCCAAGTTCATAAGTAAACTTTGCCTTTATGGACTAATGACCTCTTCTTGGTTCTGAAACATTTCCAAAGCATGGCTGATAATGTGATGCTCGTCGAACGGTTAGCGATGACGGTCACTTCGGACGATGTCCAAATTCTTAAAATGAACTATCATATAATATCGAAAACCTGAGCTGCACGACATTGCACAATACCTCACTAGGCTTCACTTTAGCATGGGGGCATATCTTATAATTAATCTGATATTGATGATCTATTGAGTATTTATAGAAATGAAGCATAGATATCCCAAGCGTCTTGCTGCTCTAGCTGTAGGTCCGTTTGCCTCCAAATACATTGAATCTTATGTCGAATCAAGTTCTACTACGACTCCTGCACGACATGAACCAATACAGCCGACACATCAACAATAAAATCCATAAGTTGAACAACGGATTCTGGAAAATCTAATAGAGCCCATAGAAGGGCCTAAATTTGAATCTGCTCTTGACATTCTCGAAGCTGTTATTCTTTTAGACGATCCTGTCAATTCCATTGGTTCCAAAATAGAAGAAGGATCGCTCTATAGAATCTGTGATAAGCATGGAATTCCATTTGAGGATGCACTAGTCCCTTCTCATCGCCAGATAGTTCATGATCCCCCGGTGGGTTATACTACTTGTAATAGATACATGTATCTAGCAGGATGTGTTCCACCATTCAAACCATTCATTTGTCGAGTTCTAAATTTCATGAGATTAGCTTCGATGTAATTCTTACAAATAGTTATCCCTTCCTTCTCGGCACATACATCGTCTTTGTCCAACATTTACATTGAGTACCCAGTAATGAGGAGATCCGGTACATTTACAATTTCAAGAGCCGAAAAGGAAGTCCTTCTTTAACTTACTTGAAACCAGCTAAGAGTTGCAGAGTTGTCACTGACACATGAAACAAACTCATTTATTTCAAGAGTGAATGGTTTTATGTTCGCTGTCCACTTGGGTTTACACGTAGATGACCATTCGGATGTAAGTTCCATTCTATGTGATTTATATGAACTTGCCTTATAATCTATAAGCTTGACTTATACTCTTTTTATCATTCAGATGCCTCGGTCAGGTCCAGTAGCATGGTGCTTGCAGATGCCATTGGAGCTCTCATAGAACTCCCGGTAGAAGATAGAGATATTGGAGTAATCCTCTCTGATGAGAATATATTAGCCCATAACTTAGTGGAAGCAGGCCGCAGCACAGGTCAAGTCCAAGTGGTCGACGATGATGACAATGATGACGACGATAATTTTCCTAGAGGTAGCAATGTAAATCCTGACATGCCCCCAGTGTCGAGTCCAGGGGCGGAAGTTAAAGAAAATGTTGAAGAAGACGCAGAACATGTCGAGGAAGGCGACATTGTTGGTGGAAATGATGAGACTGGCCATGACGGCATTGATGTGGGTCACGAGTCTTTGATCAAATAACCCAAAGATGACTAGCAGTCTGCTCCGAAGAAGAGATTAGTTGTGAAGATTTCCAAAACGCAGACTTCTACTTAGCCTCTACCAACCACAACTGCAGAGAAAACTCCCTCTTTTCCCTCAACAGATACATTCTCTAAGATGGGGCTGATTCCTACCGAGTTTGGCTCCTTTGATATTGGGAACATGAGCCTAGAGGGTCTCGATTCTCCTATTCGCTTTGATAAGGACATCATTCCTACAAGTGTGGGGGAGATCACTCCTATGAGCAAAGCTTCAGTATACGGTTCGTGGGGGGACACTAGAAAACTCACGCATACATGCACCTCATAACACTACATTGCACTTAACTCATGTCCTTATTCATCGAATCTAACTTGTTCCCATTTATTTTATAGGATCCATGGACAGGAAGAATTACATATCTCAATCTCTTGAGGAAAATGTATCTCGATCACACATGCATCGTCCAAGCACATACCATCACGGCAATAGTCGAGATTCTAAATCCGGTTGTTGGTCAAGCCATGATAGAGGCAATAACGACAGAGGTTTTTTTGATAGAGATTATCCATCATGGGACTACTTTTGAACATCGTTCTAGGTCTAAATCACCTCCGCCTAGAGGCTTGGATGAACACTTTGACCATTGCGATGACATTCAATCGGGTGATGTTTCTCATACATTCCCTCTAACTTCCATTCCTGTATAGCATTTGGCACTAACTCATTCCAATCGATCTTCTAACCGTAGACATCATAAGAGCAATTTCGAGACTTTCCAGGCTGACAAGAAGCCAATTGAAGCTCTGATCGTCACGGTGGAGCAATAGCTTGCCACCGATGTTCGAATGGCTGAACTAAGAGAACGGTCCTTGGATGTACGCTTTGATGAACTTATGTTTATGCCCAATGTAAAGGACATCCCATTAGGAATAAAGGATATGATGGTTGCTTATGATCAATATAATGAAAGGAAATGGGTAGCCGCGAAGATCTCTGCAGTTTCGAAAGAAAGAAAACTTGAGATCGGTAATCTGAAACTTTTAGAGGCATAAGACAAAATGATCATTGCTAGTCTCGACGTCGAACTTGAAAACTAGAGAAAATCACAAGCCGAAGCCGATAATGGACTTAAATTTGTTGGAGTATTTAAGAAATGCACTTTCCATTCAATGTACTTGCGATTCATTTCTTTCCTTAGTTATTAACAGACCAAGTCACTAGCTCGCTTCGTGGTTTACTGGCCTTTTTTCATTCTCATGAACGTGAAGTGAGTGTTGGAGTGCCAATCTCTGGGCATTTAGATATAATCATAATAGATCCTGGAATCCGGTTAGGATTCGGTCGCTTGGAAAGGTGATTTAAGTATTCCTTTTCGAGGAATTTTAAAAGTGGTCGTGCCCGTCCTTGGCTGTCGATCGAGGTTCGGATGAGATTTTGCCTAAATCCTATCAATGATCTTTGATCTTGCCATCCTTTGGGCAAGACATTGATGCTTTGCCAAACTCTGGGCAAGAGCTAACAGATGGATGGTCCAGTCACATCCTTTTTGGATTTATACTCATGCCCCATGTCAAAGGCAAGAATTAGCGGATGGATGGTCAAATCACATTAATTTAGGTTTATACTCTCGCCCTCAATCTAAGGACAAGAGTTGAGTGACGGATAGTCAAATCGCATCCTTTTTAGGTTTATACTCCTGCCCCCAATCCAAAGACAAGAGTTAGCATATGGACGTCAAGGGCAAGAGTTAGCTGGTATCGATCTTTGGACACCAAGAGTAATCAAACTTCAAGGGTCCGATCATATGCCATGGATGTTTGGTTGGCACCTAACTCCGAGTACCTGCACACCAGCATTGCATACACGTAAATTCATTCGAGTCGGTCATATTTCACAACTCTTAAGCGATGTTAGGACGGGAACATAGATCTGGAAATTCCATTTCTTTTATTGAAGAAAAAAATGATAGGTTCTGTCTTATTATATGGATTTATTCAATTACGTACGAATTTATTTCTATGTGAAATAGCATCGTAAGTGCTCGCTATTCCCTGCCCTCGGGAGTGAGAACCTGTCAACCGTTGCAAGCCTGAAAGTGCTATCTCCAAGCTTTAGCTCTATCATGTATGGACCTTTCCAGGTTGGACCCAAGTTTCCAAGGCCTGGAAAGATTCATTTAAGAACAATGGTCGTCGGTCTCAAAGTTCTGATTCCTGACCTTGGCATTGTAATATCAGAGGACTCGGTTTCAATGTGCAGCTGCTCTCAAGTTAGCTTCATCTCGGTTCTCATCGACCGTATCAAGAGACTCCTGTAGGAGTTGCTCATTCGAACTGTGGATTGGAGTGAATTACCCGATGAGAAGGTACTTCTAGTTTAACCGGAATCATAGCCTCCGATCTGTAGGCTAGGGCGAATGGAGACTGGCCAGTCGTTGACTTATGGATCATTCGATAAACCCAAGGCACCAATAGAAGTTCATCTACCCACTTGCCCTAATGCTTTCCTAATCGCTTCTTAAGAATGGATTTGTTAACCTTGTTTGCAGCTTCAACTTGTCCACTCATCTGGAGGTGTGCTACCGTAGAAAATCTCTTCTTTATGCGATGCCGACGGTAGAAATCCTTAAACTCGGTGCTATCGAATTGGGTTTCGTTATCAGTAACAATCACCTGTCGAACTCTAAAATGATAGACAATATTCTGGACTATGAAGTTGATCATTTTCTTTATGGTAATCATGGCTAATGGCTCCGCCTTAGCCCATTTGGTGAAGTAATCAACTACGACAATGGCGTACTTCGCACCACCTTTAGATATCGGCAACACTTTGATAATATCGATTCCCCAAACTGCAAATGACCAAGGACTGAAAATTTAAGTAATCTCTATCGACGAGGACCTCAGATCTTAGCAAAACTCTAGCACTTGTCCCACATTCTAGTGTAATCAGCTGTGTCTTAGTTAATGGTTGCCAAAAGTACCCATAGCGAAGAATCTTCTTCGCCATGGTTTGCCCCTCAGTGTGGTCGCCACATGCCCCTTCGTGCACTTCTCTCAGGATTTGTTTGGCCTGATTGTGAGCGACATACTGAAGCATAGGGACGAAGAAACCCGTTCTGTAAAGTACTCCTTCCTGAATGATATATCTCGAAGCTTGGCGAAGGAGTTTTCGTTGCTCATTCCTCTTGTCAAGAAGGATTCCTCTCTGCAAGTAGTTTTTTTATCAGAGTAATCCATGACTCACTTTCAGGTTCATCCTCCAAGATCCAATCGACATCCATCTGGTTGATGCTCGGAGCTAATAATATTTCCACTAGAACCAAGCCCATGAGCTGCGCATCTCCGGAACTGGCCATCTTAGCCAATGAGTCGGCCTTCGCATTTTCCTCTCTAGGAATATGTGTTATCGCATAATATTCAATGTCAATAAGCAGCTCAAGGACTTGGTTTAGATAAGGAGCCAGCCTTGCTCCTTTTGTCTGAAACTTTTTCCGCACTTGGAATACCACCTGTCACATACCGAAATTTTCGACTTTCGAAAATTCGACATCGATACTCACTTTATCGACTGCCGAGCAATCGAGTGCCGGAAACTCCAATAGTGAGGGTTTTAGAAAGAAGAAAAAGTAAGAAGAAGAAGAAAAGAGAAGAACAACAACACAACATCAGATACAGAAGCAGAAAACAATATCAGAATCTCACATATCGCAGCGGAAAATATACAATAGATAATTACTAGTCTTTTAAAACAAAGAACTATCAGTTTATACATACATCAATCATCAGAGTCACATACAACAATGGACAGTTATATAAACTTGTCCTCATACAGAATACACAACGGAATAAATACTATCAGATACAAATACTACGTCTCGTCATCCAACTTATCTCCAAAGCTCCAGAATATCCAGAATATCCTGATAACATAACTCTAGGCTGCCCGTGTGGAAATTGGTGGGCACCCAGAGTTTAGAAGGTAAACAATAAACTCTGAGTCAGTCATGGTGACTGGTGTGAGATCGTAAAACAGTTATTCTTTAAAATAAACAACAGGATAATTTTAAAGTCAATTCGAAATGCTTTTGAAAAATGAAACTACCATAAGACCTCCCGCCACACACACAATGCAAACGCAGACTTGGAGGAGATTTCTTCTTATGATAGTCAAAGATGCTTACTACGCAAAAATCAAATTCTTTTTGATATTATTATTAGTGCATAGTGTAGAAAACATTTCGAAAGTAGAATATAAATCTTAGCCAGCATAGGTACCATTATAGTATGCTTGCTATAGCTGCCATATTAGATGGCAGGTTCTACAACTAATACCGTACAAGTCACGTATTGGGAAATGGATTTCCAACAAATGGTCAGGCTAAGGAACTTCCTATCCATGATGGGTACGTCCCTGGAATAGACGACCCGAGAACCTAACCGGATCTCTGCCAACACAAGGCCGGGTTACCTCTGCAAAAATAGGTAACTACTGACACGCGTATGCCATCCCCCGATCGTCACCGATCTTCCCGAGGATCCCCGATTCGCAACAACCACAAAGAAATAAATTTTGCAGCAACCACAGAGGTTAAGTATCTGGGCTCCATACCATGATACCACCTTTATCCAGAAGGAATGACATACACTAAGGGGCGCTACTCCCTAGAACCTTGCTGCATCCTTCCTGTTTCGACCATTTCCGAGGTGTGAGGCTCGACGAAGTCTCGTCCACAAAGCTACGCTTTCTACAAAGCCCTGCTTCGGGTCAAACAAAATGATCAACCTATGATCACAAAGATATAAGATCAAACAAATGATCATATCACAAATGATCAAACACTGATCATTTCACAGCAACACTCAGTATGCCACGTTACCAAATTGGGATATATCGCTGATAAATTTCAACTACATAACCTCTGAGCTCGTACGTCTCAGAGAAGGGTGTTAAGCTAAGAGAATAAATTCTCCGCCACCAACAGGAATGTATTTGAAAGAAATCAGCTTTATATCTCAAATTGTAACGTCAGACACACAATCCATACAAGTCTGTTCCGGGATCGAACAGAACCGAAGGCACTTCTCACGAAGCCCTTGCATATCCGGATAATTTTCTAATCACGTCCGGACTTCCCGTCACTAAGGGTGATAAAACCTCTAAATCGAAGATCAGTCGATGTAGAGTAACTCGACGGTAATCCTTTCGTTTTCAAAAATATCCGGTCTTCAACACCGGTCTTCAAATGCAATTCATAACGACGTATCACATATTCGGAATGGGTTATATGACCCCATGGTCCTTTCCCGGCTAACCCGAATAGTGAGCGATTATTTAAAAACAAGTGTGGCATTCAAATTCATCCAATTCACAACAAATACCTATCTAAAGGTAATTATTGATAGTCGGTTATTTAACTATCAATAAAGATGCGCAACATCATCAGATTCCAAATAATTTTCCAAATTATTTCATCTTCAAAAATATCTTTACTAGATATAAAATTTCCACACTTAACCATTTGAAAACAAATTCAAATATCCACTTTTCAATTTATCTTTAAAAGGTAAAAACTCAAACAGTTCATTTCACATTGGAAAAGCATTTCCATACTTATTTAAAAATAAGTAATTCACAAATCATTTATTTTCAACACTTAGAAAATATTCGATATACTTAAATCAATATTAAGTATACATTTCATTCTTTTAAGGAAACCATTTACTATAACATTTATTTGAGTCAAAACGAATGTTACGTAAAACATCGTTACGACGACTCAAAATCACTAGTATAGGGATTCGGATTTTAAGATAGATATATAAATCCCAATACTACATAAAACATTTCCTTTCGGGAATCATTTACTATAACAATAGTGTTATAGTCCACCATTTCCTTATATTTCTCGAAAACGTCTATTTCAACAATAAATGTTGAAATCTATGCTTTCGATAGTCAATATATTTTAAAACATCTTTTAAATGTTTAACTTCATTTTCAATGTCACTTCTTCAAAAATAAATCCATTTTTCTTAACAATATATTCACTGTCCAAAATCGTGAATATAATTCACTTATCACATTTCAGTATTTAATTCATCAAATTCAATTAATTTTGAATTTATAAAACAACGCTTATAAATTCCATTTCTGTTTTATAACAACTTCGGTTTATAAATCTTCTTTATTAACAATTTCGATAAATATTCCACTTAAAGGCAAAAATCCAATTTACAAGTAAATTTCTTATCAGCCTTTATTCTACAATTTCATTCATTTTATAACTTCATACTTTATAAATCTATAAACTTCAAACTTTATAAATCTATAAACTTCAAACTTCACAATTTATAATCCTATAAATTTTCTATCTTCCCAAGTTATAATTCTATAAGTTTCATATCTTTACAATTTAACACTTATAAAAAAAACTCGTTTTAAAATTCCAAAAATTTTAATTGATAAACATCAATTTTATACATCCTTTAAATAAACTGTTCACAAATATTCGAAAATCTCAGTTCAAACCATTTTATAAATCGCTTAAACTATTTATTTCAAAAATCACCTTACGGTCATAATTCACAAAAATCTTAACTTTTATAACTTCAAAATTTTTAAACGTTTATTTATTTAAAATAAATCAATTTAACAATTCAATAAAACGTATAATTTCAAATATCACTTTAAAATCCTTTTAAAAATAATATCGTTATTTATAACTTCAAAAATGGATCCGATGATGCTACAGCATCAACAATCAATCACAACAATCAAATATCATATATCAACATATGACAACAGAATATATATCAATATCTGTAAATAAATAACTACTGGTGAGGAATCCAGTTGGATCCCTCCAACCTGTTTCCCTGCATCCAAAGACGTCAGCACAATACCAATTCCGCTCCAGTACGGAATTATCGCGGTATATGGGTTTTATAAAAATCCGCTTACTAACGGAGCAATAGGGTCTCATCCGCTATACGAGGCGGGAAATCATCAATCCAATATATACATATGCCAATATGTATATATTGCTATATATATATAGATATAACCTACTATATCTAATACCACATCAAATAGCAACAATCAAATCAATCAATAACTGCAAATTTAAATTTTCCTTCGAGTGAGAAAAATCTCACCTTAGCTTTTATTTTCCCATCCATTTTTATTCCAGCTCGTTCTTTACAGATTTTGACCTAGTATAAATAATTTTATACAATCGATTAATATTTGATTTTACTCTATCCAATCAATTAAATTTCAAACAAATTTCCTTTTAATACAATATTTGAACTAATTGAATAATCCCTTGTTATCATTTAAAATTTTCCTTTTTCCCAAGATCTTAGATATATACATATATTTTCTTCTGACCAAATCTTAAATTTCATAACGGGGTATATATCACACTGTTCATATTTTTTTTAAAACCAAACAGTGAGCATAAATCTTTGTATAGATCTTATCCTTTACTAATCGAAACTGCTATTATTATTTTTTTTTATAAAAATTCATTTTCCTTTCACTATAAACTAAAATTTTACTTATATATATATATATATTTACATATATATATACATTGATTAAATTGAAATAAAGAAAAACATTACCCCTTACTGGACAAAGATGAACCCCAGTATCGCAACTCTGCCTCGTACGACTGCCGAGCAAACCCAAATCCTAGAATCGCGAAAACGTCGCAGCACCCTCCCCTGATCCACGCGCGAGACCCCACTATGCTTGACTTCGACAACGCGATGCCTCTAGCTGCATCCCAGTCGTTTGCGCGTGAACCAACCCAACTTACATCGACGAAGTCAGGTCGTGACCCAAACGAGGCGTGCGATTTGATGAAGACGATGGGCACTCGCAGCCTCCACTCGAACTGATCGGAATAGGGGGGAAAAGATTTGGTTTGAACGAAAAAAAACTCGGCTTTGATTTCTTTTTCTTTTGAGAACAATCTGATTTTTAAAGAGAAAAGGATGCGGCCATTATTTGTTTTGAAAGAGCAGAGACGAAAAAATGTTTTCGTTTGAATTCGTTGAACAGAGGGGTATTTTAAAATTAGAAGGAGGTATGGCTGCGTGATGAACTACACGATTCACTTACGTGATTTTGGGCGTGTTTTCAGGCGTGAGGTAAGGGAGAGATACGTGGCTGATGCTTTGACCAATTTTAAATTTAAATTTAAAATTGAATTCAATTTAATCTCAACGCGTTTAACTATCGTATAGTCACGTATTAACTCTGAAAAATACGAAAATTGAAATCCGACAATAATACAATATTTCGGATCCGATGGAACTGGTTTCGTCGAATTCCGAGACTGTTTGAAAAATGACTATTTTCAAATATCGGTTAAACGATATAAATTTCAAAACAAATCAAATCAATTCGAAATTGGATTCTGAAGTTTCTGTTATCTTCAGAATTATCAATACGAATTTTAAAAGCTTTCGAAATATTTTTCTTCGGCTTAAAATCGAAGATACAAATTTTATTCAACTTATAATAGATTAAATTTTCTACTTTAATCGTCAAATTCAAATTAAAATCGGGGATTCAACTTAAATCATCGTTCAAATATTTAAAATTAATTAAATATTTCAAATTTAATTTGTTCAAAATTCTGGGTCGTTACAAACTTCCCTCCTTAAAAGAATTTCGTCCTCGAAATTACAAGTTAGGAAAAATGGTTCTTAACTCGTCTACTATCTTTCAACCTCTAATAGTTTTATCAAATTCTTTCAAAACAAATCTTTCTACTAAAGATTCGTTATTATTCCAACTAGTTTTCAACTTCAATTATAAGTTTCAAACAACATTGTTTAACTTCTCAATTCAAATTCGAGTTTAAATTCAAATTTCAAACTTTCAAAATTTCTCAAAAATTTTCTAACGCCCGATATTTTCGAAAAATTTCGCCAGCGTCTCCTTTGCGTGGCTAATACGGTACGACTACAAAACGTCCCTACGGACTCTCAGATTTCAAAAAGAAAAAGAAAAAGCCAAGCGGCTAGAGAAGAAATCATCAAAAACTCATATTCGAATTTAAATACATACCTTTTTGGAGCAATTCGAATTATCTGTGAAATCAAATTCAATTCCTTTATACCTGTATATCCTACTAGCCATTATATCTAGTTACACATTCAAACCATTTTGCAAATTCTGTTACAAAAATTTCAATATAACTGCTTATATCATCTCTAATTCGCTATTGACGTTATATATCTATTCTCATTCAATTTTACATTTCAAATTCATTTGAATTCAATTCACAATTCCAATCTAATTTGGTATAACGACCCGATATTTTGGACCATTCGCATCCATTATAAGTGTATAGGTAGACACTCATGCCGGAGTTGAATTGCTCAAAATACCGCGTTGTTAATTTAAATTGGCAAAACTGAACATATACAGTAAATAAAATAATCACATATCACAGACACAGAGTAATAAGTGCAGCGGAAATAAAAGAGATAGTAGTTCATGAAGCTACTATATGAATATATAAGATACATCAGAGTTTACAACAGAAGAGTAATACGATACATCAGATACAAATCAGAATACATCACTGGAATCATCGAACACTGAAAGCAGAATAGATGGCTGGATCTTCAAGCAAAGCTCCAACTCCAAAGGTGAGTCTCGAAAGCTGAACCACTCAGTCTGACCCGAGCGTAAAGAAAAATACAAAACACTCGAGTCAGGATTAACATTCTTATATTAATAAATCCAACTCAAGTGAAATAGCAATTGAAATACAAGTAACTTAAAGGATGTTTGGAATAACCATCCTTTAAGGATCCGTTAAACTATCTACTATGTAGTAGTGTACGATAAGTAGATAATGTCTATCAGTAATATAAAGATATCAAAATAGCGTTAAGTCATGGCCCATTCCACCCTTAACACATTTTTATTCCCACAAGCATATACAAGACCGTAGTTTCCCCAAAACCGGAAGTCACCAGAGGGCAATCCATATACTCAAGGTACAAAACAAATTCGTAGTGGTCGCGCATAAATGGAATACAAGTATGACAAGGCACATGAGGCTATACCCAAGGTAGTGATACTACCGTTCGCCTGATCCGGACTGGTAAGAACGCAACGCCGCAGCGCCCGCAACACCGTGAGACAACACTCCCAAAATCAAGGGTGCACCAATCGACAACAAGTATAAGTAGTTCGAAGAAGTGTGTCCACTTGAGGTATCAATCCTCCATTGGCCCGGCACAGCTCCTGTTTTAGTCATTTCCAATTTGACACAAGTGTCAAGGCTATCCATTATCGTTCTCTTTCTTCAGTCAACACGTACATCATTCCAACCACTTCATTCTGGATCATCACTCCGCGTATAGTTATTAAAGTGGTTTTCGGTTTAGATAGAGAGTATATCCATAACCGAATTCCGGTCTCTTTAATAACTTTCGTAATTATTACACCGATTGGTCGTTTATTTATTTCAAAAACCAAATCAATTCAATTTCAAATAGAATTCGTAAACCAACAATTCATTTGTCATTCCAAATCAATTTCCAAAATTTACGTTTCAAACTTCCAAATTATCATTTCAAAATTTTATAATTCAATTTCAATTTCTATTTAAAACAATTCAAATATTGATTCAAGTTCGTATATAAGTTTCATTTCAAAATCATTTAAATTAATTTAATTTAACATTCAAATCAATTTACATTCATTTATCGATTCCATTCAATATTCGTTAAGTAAATTTGTTATTCAAAACAATTTCCATTAAATTTCCAATTCATTAAATCCATTCTTAAGTTCAACTTCATTAAATCAAAACTTACAATTTTGAATTAAATTAAATTCATCAAATCAAATTCTTTAAATTTCAAGTCTTACATTAATTCCAAAAATATCACATTTTATTTCTTGTTAAAGAAATTCAATTTCACCTATTTACTTACTTAAATGATTTTCCAAACTTTATTAATAAAGAAACTCAATTTCAAGTATTACGAAGTAAAATTCACTTATTCCAAATTCAATTTAATTTAATCATTAAATAATTCAATCTTATTTAATTATTAAATAATTCAAAACTTAATTATTAAAAAATTTCAAAGTTTAATAATTTCAAACTTAATTATAATTTCCAACTTAACTCAATAGTTTCTCAACTTAAACAACATTCTTTCATCAATTACATTTTAAATATTTTGTTTCAGATTATTAAATATTACAATTTCCTTTCATTAAAATTCAGATTTCAACTTCATTTCAAAACCATAATATTTATTCAAATAAAATCTTCGTTTTATTTTTAAATCAAATTATTGACCAATCGGGTTTTTATTTAATTTTCTATCCTAAGTCAAAGTTCAATTTGGGTATTTATCATTTCAACCCGATTCCAATTCAATTCAAAATCAAAACATATCAAAGGGAACTTGCAGTGTGATAACTGGGATGGTGTCAAAGTAAATAAACAAGCAATAACAGCAAACAATATCAATCCAATAATCAATTCAAATAATCCCGGAATAACCGTATTAATTCGCATTGTTATTTGTACGAATTAACATAATTATTTCTAGAATCTACACTATCATTTCATGTAGATTAAAGATTATTACATTACAGTTTTTCACTTGTCGTCTATTACGATTACATACATCATCAGTTTAAACAAAATACAATTCAATGGTTCAAGGTATAGTTAACACTATTCTACGTGTCAATTTATTTAACATTTAAAGGGGTCATACTATACAAATGTCAGTTAATCAAATTTAACATTCAAATATCCTATATCAAGTTCAATTTCATACTGTTTATCATTTAAACATTAACAATTTAACGTCCAATATAAACATCAACAATCAATCAATTGACAACCAAACTGGATTATCATTTCATATATATAACAGATAATGGTGTCAGATGTCACAGGTGAACTGATACAGGTAATAACAGTGTAAATATCTAACAGCAGCATATTTCAATTGTCGTTTCAATTGAAATCAAATTTAATAAATAAAAGAACGTTAATCGTGAGTGAGTGCTCACCTTCCGAGGCTAGATAGAATTTGACAAAGCATTGAGCTACGGATCCAGGCACGAATCTCAAAGCAAAGCAAGATTTACTCGAGTTCGACGGACAAGCTGATAATAGGAAGTGGTGGGAGCGAATCAAAACTAGAACGATAAAGATAACTGATATATGTGAATTGATATAGATATAACAAATTTTCTTTTTTTTTTTTTATACGAAATCATATTCTAATTTCAAACATTTATACAAGAATATATACATATATATAGTTTAAAATTAAACATATTGACTCATGTATAACATACTTAAAATCAAACCCCCACTTGATAAAATAAACTCAAAATCGATAAACAAAACAGTACAGGAATTATAAATAATATAATATTTATATCAAGCAGCAAAGCTACAGACTTTAAAACGTGAAAACTGCTTTTACACGCATACCAGTGGCTATAAATTATCATAACTTTGATTTATAAACCAATAACTTTATAATGTAAAATATAACAAGTATATAAAACATACATATATAACTCAGAACAACCGAAAATCTTAAATTGTAACAACTAATTACATATTAAAACTTTAACTATTTATATATTAACATACAATATGCTGTTAACCCAAGTGTGAAACCTACCTATAACAACATACCTAAAATCAATATCTTATACAAACTTATATATACTGACACTAACCTAAACTTACATATATATAAAACATTCCGATGTTATACTACTGCAAATAAGCATTGTGTATTCAACACAGATATAAACTAAAGCATATTATACTTTACTGGAAATTTACAAAAAAACTAAAGCCAATGTATATAAATGTTTTTAACACATATATTAAGTCTATAACTTCAAAAGAATATGTACAATAGCAACATACATGTACCAAAAGAAATTTTGCAGGGGCCGAGTCATGTAAACAACGAGGAAGGCGAAGTTTCAGGGTTTACCGATCTATGGGGTGTCTTCACGCACGAGGGAGAGGGAGGAGAAGAGAGTGAGACGCTCGGCGAAGTGCCGAGCTCGGCTGGCTGAGGTGACTTGCGGGTTGCAGGCGGAGCTTCGGAGTTTAGAGGGAGGAAGGTGGGGCGGAGAGGCAGGCTATTCGGTTTGGGTGTTGCGTGATGAATTGTGGCGGAGGCCTTGGTGTTCGTGGTGGGGCGGAGATCTCGGTGGCGGCTGTTGGTGACGTGGGAACAAGACTTGCGTGCTCGGATGCTTTGGGCGGAGGGAGGAGAGCTATGGTGGACTTCGGTTGGAGGAGGGTAATAACCTGGTCACGGTTTTGATGGTGGATGAGGAATGGCATAGGTGATGGGTGCTGTAGCTTGGCTCGAAGGTGGTGGTGGTGACGTGGCGAGGGTGTGGAGTTCTAGGGTGGAAGAGTGTAGAGGAGGGGCTGACGAGATGATGGCAGAGGCTAGGCGCGAGGAAGGCTTGCGGCGGGTTTCAGTGGCTGGCATGGGGAGGTGCTGGGCGCGAGGGTTTGAGGAGGTGGTTCGAGTGGAACAGCTTGGCCCGGGTTCGAAGGTAGCAGGGCGGCGTTTGGCGCGGTGGTGATGGGAGAAGAAGACGTGGAGGGGAAACATTAAAAGTTTGATATTTTATTTTATTTTGGAACAAGAACTGATGGCACCAGAAAAAGAAAGAAAATGTTGCAAACGAGAAGAAGGCAGGAGTGAACCAACGTAATAATAAATAAATACGTGAATATAGGAACTAGTGAGAATATTAAAAGTTTGCTATTAATATCTGGGAATATGGAAAACAAGTGGCTGTTTTGAATTCAACGGGTAGGTATATGAAAGGGGAATAGAAACCAAAAGTTTAAAACGTGTACCGGTACGATTAACCTTTCCACAGATTTTATCATGTACCGAATTTTCGAAATACACAAATAGATATACTATTGCGATCAGCACGACGAGATGATCAAAATGGTATACAGATATCAGTGGTACGATCATCCGATAAAATCGATATCGGTACCAGAATGCTGCATTTTGCAGAAAATAAGAACGACGGAGCAATAGATGTCCGAATTTGGAAAAATGACGAACTGACATCTTGCTCAGAAGATGGTTTAGAATTTTTCTATGTAAAAATATTTTGGTTTTGAAAACGTTTTATTTACAACGCTTTTTAACTGATTAAATCGAAGTGAATTTACGCGCGAAATAAACTTTCGTATTTTCGGACGAAAATTTACCAGTTGCTATGTTAAACTAGACGTATTCCAAATATTAAATTTTTTCCAAAATTTTATCGTTTAAAATTTCACAAAATTTTAACTAATTACGTTATTAAAACAGTTGAAATTTACGGGTCGTTACATTTGGATTCGGTTTATCTCCTGAATATTGAATTTTATCAGCTTTCATTCATTCACAACTGCACTCTTTTAAATTAGTTTCAGTTACTAATTCATTTCAATTCTAATTCATTTATTCACATTCGTTTTCAACATTCAGTTCTAATTCCAGTTTTATCTTCATTCAATCATCAACTTAGAATAATTTCAATATTCGAATTTTACTTAAGAATTTCGCTCTTCATTACTTAGGTTCAATATAAATATTCTTATTTTAAATTTACCACTTCGGTTAGATCTATTTACATTTAAACTGAATTTCCAACCCCCATACGAATTTCAATTCATCTTTCATTTCAATTATTCAATTCAATTCATTTGCTTACGAATTCGAAATGAATTTCAACTTTCAATTTCATTTTCATTTAATTGATTCACTTGTACTTATATTCATTTAACTTCATCCTTTAAGTTAAATTTATTCTATCAACCTTTCAAATTGTATAAGTTATCAACTTGATAATATTTCATAAACATGGTATCCCAGAGTCTTACCAATATTTCAAAATCATTTTGAAAACAAATCAAATTATCTTTTGAATTTCCAAAACAAAAATCCAATTTTCCGAACAACTTCCATTTAAACAATTTGGCAGCAATTCCTCTTTTGGAAACCCGAAAATGAACATCAGTGATGCTGCAGTCATTACCGAAGTTATTTTCCAACGACCGAAAAAGAGTTTAGAGCTTTTCATTCCTTCAGAACATTTTTCAAAACTTTTGGAATTCATTTCCAAATCAAAAAGGAATTTAAACTTTCCAAATCTCCAAAATTTTCAAATTTTTTTTTCAAAACATTTCCAAAACTTCTTTGGAATTCCATTTCAAATTACAAATCACATTTATAATTTATATTCTCAAATTTCATTTGTATATGTGAATTTTATTTCTTAGCTTTGGAGTTTATAATTCCAATTTCTTATTCAATTTCAGTGATGATAATTCACTATTATTACTTCCTAACATCCATGCAACCATATACTATACTACTTCATAGAAAAACATTTCTTTTCTATACAAAAATAGTTTTGGGCAAAATTATTTCATTCACCCTATTTAAAACAATACTATGTCGTCTTGCCTCGTTTAAGTGTTTAGAAATCCCTATCGATAATATGGCGTCCCACATACCGATCAAAATTCACAAACATCTCAACGGATAAGCAAACACAATACAAAACATTTTATATTCACTAACAAATACGCACTCGTATCTATTATTACACTCAACTCATTCTAGAGTACTGCTGACTCTATCTCTAATGAGTAACACCCAACAGAGCAGGGTTGTCGCTTAACCATATGCTCTGATACCACTTTGTCACATACCCGAAATTTTCGACTTTCGAAAATTCGACATCGATACTCACTTTATCGACTGCCGAGCAATCGAGTGCCGGAAAATCCAATAGTGAGGGTTTTAGAAAGAAGAAAAAGTAAGAAGAAGAAGAAAAGAGAAGAACAACAACACAACATCAGATACAGAAGCAGAAAACAATATCAGAATCTCACATATCGCAGCGGAAAATATACAATAGATAATTACTAGTCTTTTAAAACAAAGAACTATCAGTTTATACATACATCAATCATCAGAGTCACATACAACAATGGACAGTTATATAAACTTGTCCTCATACAGAATACACAGCGGAATAAATACTATCAGACACAAATACTACGTCTCGTCATCCAGCTTATCTCCAAAGCTCCAGAATATCCAGAATATCCTGATAACATAACTCTAGGCTGCCCGTGTGGAAATTGGTGGGCACCCAGAGTTTAGAAGGTAAACAATAAACTCCGAGTCAGTCATGGTGACTGGTGTGAGATCGTAAAACAGTTATTCTTTAAAATAAACAACAGGATAATTTTAAAGTCAATTCGAAATGCTTTTGAAAAATGAAACTACCATAAGACCTCCCGCCACACACACAATGCAAACGCAGACTTGGAGGAGATTTCTTCTTATGATAGTCAAAGATGCTTACTACGCAAAAATCAAATTCTTTTTGATATTATTATTAGTGCATAGTGTAGAAAACATTTCGAAAGTAGAATATAAATCTTAGCCAGCATAGGTACCATTATAGTATGCTTGCTATAGCTGCCATATTAGATGGCAGGTTCTACAACTAATACCGTACAAGTCACGTATTGGGAAATGGATTTCCAACAAATGGTCAGGCTAAGGAACTTCCTATCCATGATGGGTACGTCCCTGGAATAGACGACCCGAGAACCTAACCGGATCTCTGCCAACACAAGGCCGGGTTACCTCTGCAAAAATAGGTAACTACTGACACGCGTATGCCATCCCCCGATCGTCACCGATCTTCCCGAGGATCCCCGATTCGCAACAACCACAAAGAAATAAATTTTGCAGCAACCACAGAGGTTAAGTATCTGGGCTCCATACCATGATACCACCTTTATCCAGAAGGAATGACATACACTAAGGGGCGCTACTCCCTAGAACCTTGCTGCATCCTTCCTGTTTCGACCATTTCCGGGGTGTGAGGCTCGACGAAGTCTCGTCCACAAAGCTACGCTTTCTACAAAGCCCTGCTTCGGGTCAAACAAAATGATCAACCTATGATCACAAAGATATAAGATCAAACAAATGATCATATCACAAATGATCAAACACTGATCATTTCACAGCAACACTCAGTATGCCACGTTACCAAATTGGGATATATCGCTGATAAATTTCAACTACATAACCTCTGAGCTCGTACGTCTCAGAGAAGGGTGTTAAGCTAAGAGAATAAATTCTCCGCCACCAACAGGAATGTATTTGAAAGAAATCAGCTTTATATCTCAAATTGTAACGTCAGACACACAATCCATACAAGTCTGTTCCGGGATCGAACAGAACCGAAGGCACTTCTCACGAAGCCCTTGCATATCCGGATAATTTTCTAATCACGTCCGGACTTCCCGTCACTAAGGGTGATAAAACCTCTAAATCGAAGATCAGTCGATGTAGAGTAACTCGACGGTAATCCTTTCGTTTTCAAAAATATCCGGTCTTCAACACCGGTCTTCAAATGCAATTCATAACGACGTATCACATATTCGGAATGGGTTATATGACCCCATGGTCCTTTCCCGGCTAACCCGAATAGTGAGCGATTATTTAAAAACAAGTGTGGCATTCAAATTCATCCAATTCACAACAAATACCTATCTAAAGGTAATTATTGATAGTCGGTTATTTAACTATCAATAAAGATGCGCAACATCATCAGATTCCAAATAATTTTCCAAATTATTTCATCTTCAAAAATATCTTTACTAGATATAAAATTTCCACACTTAACCATTTGAAAACAAATTCAAATATCCACTTTTCAATTTATCTTTAAAAGGTAAAAACTCAAACAGTTCATTTCACATTGGAAAAGCATTTCCATACTTATTTAAAAATAAGTAATTCACAAATCATTTATTTTCAACACTTAGAAAATATTCGATATACTTAAATCAATATTAAGTATACATTTCATTCTGTTAAGGAAACCATTTACTATAACATTTATTTGAGTCAAAACGAATGTTACGTAAAACATCGTTACGACGACTCAAAATCACTAGTATAGGGATTCGGATTTTAAGATAGATATATAAATCCCAATACTACATAAAACATTTCCTTTCGGGAATCATTTACTATAACAATAGTGTTATAGTCTACCATTTCCTTATATTTCTCGAAAACGTCTATTTCAACAATAAATGTTGAAATCTATGCTTTCGATAGTCAATATATTTTAAAACATCTTTTAAATGTTTAACTTCATTTTCAATGTCACTTCTTCAAAAATAAATCCATTTTTCTTAACAATATATTCACTGTCCAAAATCGTGAATATAATTCACTTATCACATTTCAGTATTTAATTCATCAAATTCAATTAATTTTGAATTTATAAAACAACGCTTATAAATTCCATTTCTGTTTTATAACAACTTCGGTTTATAAATCTTCTTTATTAACAATTTCGATAAATATTCCACTTAAAGGCAAAAATCCAATTTACAAGTAAATTTCTTATCAGCCTTTATTCTACAATTTCATTCATTTTATAACTTCATACTTTATAAATCTATAAACTTCAAACTTTATAAATCTATAAACTTCAAACTTCACAATTTATAATCCTATAAATTTTCTATCTTCCCAAGTTATAATTCTATAAGTTTCATATCTTTACAATTTAACACTTATAAAAAAAACTCGTTTTAAAATTCCAAAAATTTTAATTGATAAACATCAATTTTATACATCCTTTAAATAAACTGTTCACAAATATTCGAAAATCTCAGTTCAAACCATTTTATAAATCGCTTAAACTATTTATTTCAAAAATCACCTTACGGTCATAATTCACAAAAATCTTAACTTTTATAACTTCAAAATTTTTAAACGTTTATTTATTTAAAATAAATCAATTTAACAATTCAATAAAACGTATAATTTCAAATATCACTTTAAAATCCTTTTAAAAATAATATCGTTATTTATAACTTCAAAAATGGATCCGATGATGCTACAGCATCAACAATCAATCACAACAATCAAATATCATATATCAACATATGACAACAGAATATATATCAATATCTGTAAATAAATAACTACTGGTGAGGAATCCAGTTGGATCCCTCCAACCTGTTTCCCTGCATCCAAAGACGTCAGCACAATACCAATTCCGCTCCAGTACGGAATTATCGCGGTATATGGGTTTTATAAAAATCCGCTTACTAACGGCGCAATAGGGTCTCATCCGCTATACGAGGCGGGAAATCATCAATCCAATATATACATATGCCAATATGTATATATTGCTATATATATATATAGATATAACCTACTATATCTAATACCACATCAAATAGCAACAATCAAATCAATCAATAACTGCAAATTTAAATTTTCCTTCGAGTGAGAAAAATCTCACCTTAGCTTTTATTTTCCCATCCATTTTTATTCCAGCTCGTTCTTTACAGATTTTGACCTAGTATAAATAATTTTATACAATCGATTAATATTTGATTTTACTCTATCCAATCAATTAAATTTCAAACAAATTTCCTTTTAATACAATATTTGAACTAATTGAATAATCCCTTGTTATCATTTAAAATTTTCCTTTTTCCCAAGATCTTAGATATATACATATATTTTCTTCTGACCAAATCTTAAATTTCATAACGGGGTATATATCACACTGTTCATATTTTTTTTAAAACCAAACAGTGAGCATAAATCTTTGTATAGATCTTATCCTTTACTAATCGAAACTGCTATTATTATTTTTTTTTATAAAAATTCATTTTCCTTTCACTATAAACTAAAATTTTATTTATATATATATATATTTACATATATATATACATTGATTAAATTGAAATAAAGAAAAACATTACCCCTTACTGGACAAAGATGAACCCCAGTATCGCAACTCTGCCTCGTACGACTGCCGAGCAAACCCAAATCCTAGAATCGCGAAAACGTCGCAGCACCCTCCCCTGATCCACGCGCGAGACCCCACTATGCTTGACTTTGACAACGCGATGCCTCTAGCTGCATCCCAGTCGTTTGCGCGTGAACCAACCCAACTTACATCGACGAAGTCAGGTCGTGACCCAAACGAGGCGTGCGATTTGATGAAGACGATGGGCACTCGCAGCCTCCACTCGAACTGATCGAAATAGGGGGGAAAAGATTTGGTTTGAACGAAAAAAAACTCGGCTTTGATTTCTTTTTCTTTTGAGAACAATCTGATTTTTAAAGAGAAAAGGATGCGGCCATTATTTGTTTTGAAAGAGCAGAGACGAAAAAATGTTTTCGTTTGAATTCGTTGAACAGAGGGGTATTTTAAAATTAGAAGGAGGTATGGCTGCGTGATGAACTACACGATTCACTTACGTGATTTTGGGCGTGTTTTCAGGCGTGAGGTAAGGGAGAGATACGTGGCTGATGCTTTGACCAATTTTAAATTTAAATTTAAAATTGAATTCAATTTAATCTCAACGCGTTTAACTATCGTATAGTCACGTATTAACTCTGAAAAATACGAAAATTGAAATCCGACAATAATACAATATTTCGGATCCGATGGAACTGGTTTCGTCGAATTCCGAGACTGTTTGAAAAATGACTATTTTCAAATATCGGTTAAACGATATAAATTTCAAAACAAATCAAATCAATTCGAAATTGGATTCTGAAGTTTCTGTTATCTTCAAAATTATCAATACGAATTTTAAAAGCTTTCGAAATATTTTTCTTCGGCTTAAAATCGAAGATACAAATTTTATTCAACTTATAATAGATTAAATTTTCTACTTTAATCGTCAAATTCAAATTAAAATCGGGGATTCAACTTAAATCATCGTTCAAATATTTAAAATTAATTAAATATTTCAAATTTAATTTGTTCAAAATTCTGGGTCGTTACACCACCAGCTAGAAATCACAGAAAATATGTAGAGTTTTTATCCCCAGTTCCTTGGGAGTGACAACTAGCACCAGAACATCGTTTATTAAACGCACCATCCGTGTACATCTTCCACATAGCATTTTTCTTACCACTACTCTCCGGAGTATCATCTCACCCGGTGAACTCAGCTATGAAATCCGCCAAAGCTTGACCCTAGATAGCTCTCCAAGGGTGATAGGTTATATCGTATTGGCTTAATTGGATGTTCCATTTCAACAGCCTTTCAGAAGTCTTAGGTTGTTGCAAGACTTGTCGCAAAGGCTGGTCGGCTAAAATTTTGATTGGATGAGCCTGAAAGTAATGGTGAAACTTCGTTAAAGCGATCAACATGCAGTATGTAGGATTTTCTAGCTATAATTTTTTTCTACTGCTGTCAATCATTTACTAATGTAATTGACCAGTCGCTGGATGCGGGATTCCTCACGTACGAGTGCGGCGCTCAAAGCATGCACCGACACTGCCAGATATATAAAACAAGTCCTTGTCATCCCTTGGTTTTGAGAGAATATAGGATCTCTCTAAGTGATCCACTAGATCCTAGAATGTGTCTACACACTCTTATGTCCAAGCGAAGTTTCTTTTTCCCTTTTGACCTTTTTCCTTCTTGATTATGTCAAAGAAAGGAATGCATTTGTTAGTGGCTCTGGAGATGAATCGACTAAGGGCGTGACCTTCTCGTTCAAACTCTGGACCTCCTTGACTGTCTTCAGGGCCTCCATGTCTCATAACACATTTATCTTTTTCGGATTGGCTTCAATCCATAGAAGTTCACAATGGAGCCCAAGAATTTCCCTGATGCAACGCCGAAGGAGCATTTGAAAGGGTCAAGCTTCACCCAGTATTTTTGGAGGACACTGAACATTTCAGCTAAGTCGTCAATATGGTTTCCCAAACATCATGACTTCGTGAACATGTTGTCCACATAGACTTCCATCGAATGCTCGATATGATCTTTGAACATCTTATTTACCAGCCTTTGGTAAGTTGCTTTAACATTCTTTAGTTCAAATGGCATATCCAGATAACAATACAGTCCTAGGTCGGTTATGAAGCTAGTGTGTTCCTGGTTCGGGACGTGCATTGGAATCTGATTGTATCTAGATTAAGCATCCATGAATGAAAGCAATTCATGTTCGGCCGTTGAGTCCACTAATTAATTAATCCTCACAAGCGGGAAGCTATCCTTTGGGAATGCCTTATTCAAATCAGAATAGTCGATCCATGTCAACCATTCCTCATTAGCTTGCTTCACCAAGACCAGATTGGATACCCATTTCGAGTATAAGGCATCGCAGATAAAGCCATTGCCTTTCAACTTGTCCACCTCTTCTTTGAGTGCAGCGGATCTCTTTGGACCCAAGTTGCGGCGCTTTTGTTTCATTGGAACACATTTAGGATTTACATTTAACACATGGCTCACTATCTCCGGCGAGATCCCATACATATCAGAGTATGTCCAAGCGAACACATCAAGGTTTTCCTCGAGAAAACCAAATAACTCCTTCATCATCCTGACATCAAGATGTGATCCAACTTTCAAGATCCATGTTGGGTCATCTCGACTGATCGGGACATTACTCGTTAGCTCGGCTGGAGCTGCTCTTCCACCTTCTAGCTCTTTTTTGTGGATCCATATCCTTATGGAACTGACTATGCTACCAGAGCCAAGGCCCAGGTATTGGTTGTTATGCGTCCAAAGCCTTCATGCAGAGAGTCCCCTCTATACATTTTCCTTTCTCTCTTCCCTTCGCCTCCTTTAGCTCGGTGACATAACCTTCACGGCCAAGCCCTTGAACTCCGTGCACTACTCCCACGGCGTTATCTATAGGAAATTTAAGCATTAAGCACCAAGGAGCTATAGCCGCTCTGAATTCAGCTAGGGTCAGTAGGACCAAAAATTCATTGTAAGTGGAGTAAATATCTAACACCACAAAAGGCACGACACACACTTGTCTACGGTCGCCTTCTCCTAATACCATCGGTAGTTCCACATATCCAAATGGCTCCGTAGTTATCCCATTAAATTCCTGAATCCGAGATTTACAGGGTTTCAAGTCCTTTCCCTCTAGAAGCATCTGGTTTTAGGCTTTTTTGAATAAAATGTTGACCGAACTCCCATAATCAACCAACACCTTTCGTACATAGCAGGGCCAATCGTGGCCGTTATAACCAATGGATCAATCGTCAAGGCTACCACCCCATCAGCATCTCTATTTTGGAAAATAATGTCATATGTCTTGGTTTTGAATTATTTTGCCGAAGATCCATCCTCAGCTATCTGACAGCTCTCGCACACGGTATGCTTCAAAGCACCAACATAACTTTCCATCTCATTCAAACTCTTATCGGCTGGGTTGGCCCACCGATCGATGATTGTGTTAATAACTAAACGTTTTTAGGCTGCCTAGCTCCTCACCACTAGGACCAGTTTGCCCCCATTGGGATGACGACCCAAAGCATTAGAATTTCATTATCCTCCAACCTATGGTGCTTTCACAAACTGTTGCAATTTATTTTTTTCGAATTAGCTCCTCAATCATATCGAGCAAGTGTCTGCATTCATTCATGTTATGTCATGCATCTTATGAAACCTGTAGAACTTGCTTGATCTCTTCTTAATCGACTCCCTCAGAGCCGGCTTCCTACATTGCTCGGTACCTTGAGTTGCTAGATAGATATTCTCGATTGAGTTACTCAACTCAGTATAACTATCATACGTAGAAATCCTGGGTGATTCCTGTTATCAAGCTTTCTCTTTATGACCCCATTGTCAGTCCATTTCTGACCACCTCTCTTATTCCCAATGTTTACATCCACATTCCTGGAACTCCATATGGACTATTTTATAACAATATTGCTCTATATCACTTCAGTTGAACTCCAAACCTCACCTCTTCGAGGATGATTGTGTTCCTCCTCCAAATGCAATAATTGATTAGCCTTCCTGTAGGAAGTATCCATTGTCGATGAGGGTTTCATTTCCAACCATTTACCCAAGTCAGTATCGGGATGAATCACTCTGATCAGTGCCATCAATACTATATCATCATTGGGATTTGTCACTTCCATCACAGCTGTATGGAACCGATTTAAGAAATCCTTTAACAACTTTCCCGCTCTTTGGAAGAGGTTTGATTATGACATCACATCTTTCGGACATGAATTATATAAGTGGAACTGCTCCAGAAACTTTCGCGACAACTTAGCGAAAGACGATATGAATCTCGATGGGAGCCGAGTGAACTACATCGTCGCTAATCCCTTCAAGAAAATTGGAAAGCAACGACATCTCAAAGCATCAGATGCTCTAGCTGAATCCACTTGCCACTCATACCTCATCAAGTGATGCCTTGGATCTGTCTTTCCACCATACATCGACATTATTGGAATTGCAAACCCCCATGGATACTTCATATGCAGAATGTCCTCAGTACATGGATTACAACTAGGAGAAGTACCTCATTCATCATTACTACTAAATCGGCTTTCACTTACAAGTCTCTTGACCATATCTTCCAATTGATCCAAGTCTACATGTTCGATGGAATGGTGGTAATTGGGGTCTTCCCTGAGTGTTCGGCACGATGAACGCTCTCAAGTAGGCTCTCCATACTTCAAGAGATCCATTCATCTAGCAGTCCTCCATGTTTGATTCCCGTGAGTTGTGTCATTAGCAGCAGTTCGATATTTCAAGTTTTGACCTTTATTAGCACGTCCAGAGGCTAAGTCCGCGTCGCCCTTCAGAGGCCAACCCCAGATTGAGCATAAGTTGGATCAGTACCGATCTATAATCCATGATCGGTACCGATCCACGGTTCTTTGTCGTAGGTCGGGCTCTTCTACTGATATGAAGCTCCAGTTGTGTTTTAAGTCTTCTTCTACCTCATATCCCCCTGTCTCGCTTGGATGAAGAGGAACTTTCAGATTCTGATTAGGAAGGTGTTAAATCTCTCTTGGTTCTCCTATGGCTGTTCTAAGTCAATTCATTCAACAGTCTCAAGCTCTACTGCATCTGTTGATTCATCTCATTGTGACTCTCCTAGAATCTATCCTCCATATGCTTCATCATCTGATCCATTTTCGCTCCGGTCAGGACATCAGCTGGATTCTAGATCTTTGCTTGTTCTGGTTGGGCAGCTCTATCCACACGATGAGTGTCATGGTTCTCTGCATCATTAGTAGCTCTGGAAGTTGTAGCACATTCTTTTCTTGATGGGGCCATGGTGAATAACTTCTCTTAAATTACTAAACATCTGAATAGTAGAACTGTAAGGTTGGAAAATTGGATCTATCTCTCGGATCTAAGAAATCCAATAGTAGATTATGGATCCAAGTAGCCTGAGAATATCCCTCTCAGTGAAAGCACTAAAAATATTTGAACCAAAAAGGCATAAACACCCAGAAAATTAAGTAGAGAATAAAAAGTGAAGAAATTTAAATGAAAATGAGTAGAAAAGAACACGCATCAATTTATAATGGTTCGGCTAATCCCGGTCTACGTCCACTTAGTGATTTTATTAATTATCTTGCAGATTATAGGCAGGAGTTCTTATAGATCGGTATAAATCCGACAGTGGTTGCAAGAAATTAAGGTAAGGGAAAGCAAGGCCCAAAAGATCCTTAGGAATGAGCCTCATCCCTCTATTTATAAATGTAGAAAGCCAAAAATCCCGCCTCCATGATGTCACCTTGTTTTCTACGCTGAGACTATGTCCCCTAGAGAAAATGGCGGCCACGTCATCAATTTCCATAAATCGGTACTGACTTAGGAAGTTGGATCGGTACGATCCATAGACTTAGTGTATGGATCTTCGTGATCTCCTTTTCCTAGCTCGATATGTTGTTAGCTTTGTGATTCCACAGTTGTTTGCTCCATTATTAGCTTGTTTCTAAATCCAAATAATGGATCTATGAAAGAATAGAGTTGCTGACTCAAGTGCTCGTGGAGATTGATAGAGAATTGCATGGTATCGATAGAACAACACTCGAAGTAGGTTTCTAGCCTGAAGTGGAGTGGATAGGCAGAAGTTGGGAAAATTTGGATGGTGGAAGTTGTATCAATTCTGATCCAAGATGTTGGATCAATATCAATCCAAGCTGTTGGATCGGTATCGATCCACCACTTAGGTGGAACTTGGCTTCTGGTTTCTTGGGTTAGTTTGCCTTTCATCTTGTGGTTATGTTTGTACTTGGTTTTTGGACTCTTGGACTATCTCTTCGGGCTTCCTACCTTGATAGTTTCCAAGTTTGATCCGTTCAGTCTGTCTGAATATTGCTTGGTCAAAAAGCTGTATAATATATATATATATATATATGCATGTATGTATAAATATTATAGACAATTCAACTTCTATATAGATATCTTTACTGAAATAAATTATCAAGATTCCATTGTACATGTATATATACATAAGGATTTATATATACATAGAATCCAATTTTGGATTGTTCAAGTATTTAGATTATAAAACCATTTGACCTTTGCAAATAAATAAAAATAATTATTTATTTGCTGGAGCCATGTTCAAATAAAAAATATATAATTTTTTTGATTTAACTATCATGCACAATTATTCATATATATATATATATATATGCATATATATATATAATTTAAACCAAGAGTTTCAAAAATAATAATTTTTATTATTATGTCTAAAAATTATTTCAAATCAAAATGATAAAAACCATGTATATTTTTTGTCAAAGTCAGCCTGTTTTTTGAGTGGACAGTCCACTTTTATTAAAATAAAAGAAAAAAAAGTACAAAGCTTAGAGAAGCTTAAACAATAGGGCTAAGGGTTGATACATAGGCATTAACGCAAGCATATTGCGTAAATAAATATGTAACAAATCATCTTATAATTTTACACAATACATCAGATATGGATGAGTGTCTATTGGCAAATCTACGCATATTCCTCTCTTCCCATATGGCAGCCACCGTTAACTTGAGGAATTTGAGAAGACGGAATGAAGATTGCGATTTCCATCGAGTTGCTTTAAAAATACGAATCCATTCGGTTTTGTAGTTACGAGCAGGAGGATGTTCATGTATATGAAGGAGAGTACGACGCCAGAGATGAAACGAGAAGAGGCAGTTGAATAGAAGATGGCCGACATTTTCAGGAGCACGATTACAAAGAATGCATTTAGAGTGTTCGATGAAATTCCTCCTTATTAAGTTGTCTTGAGTATGCAGGGCATTACTAAGGCATTTCCAGAGAAGTAAATTATGCTTTGGTTTTGATCCAGTATGCCAAATTCTGGAATGCCAGGCAAAGTTTGAATTGGTCGTGTTGCAAATGATCGAGTTGTAAACATTGGAGATGTTATGGGGTTTATCACACCATGTCAGAGCTTCTATAGTAGGTTTAGTGTATTTTCTTCTGATTAGGCTCCAAACAGAAGTCAGAATGGTCGAGGAGACATGGGGCAAGTGTATACCATCTTCGGAGATATAATCAGTAGCAGTTGCTTGAAGAGGGATACCTGAGTTAGAGATAAGATTGTAGTCGACAAGAGAGGATAGAATCATAACTGGAGAGCACCACGGAGAGAACCAAAAGGTATTGTATTTATCACATTGAACCATAGGTAAATACTGCTGCCTATGCTGTAAATTTTTTTTCCAATGGTAACTAGCATTGGTATCGGAGTTCATAGTCCAAAAGTTATTATTTTTGAGATTATAGTGTCTGTTCCAGATAGCCCATAACCCAAGCTTATCAGTGAGAAGTTTATTGACATGATTAGAGTTAGCAGCAATATTCCATACTTTAAGATTGATAATACTAAGTCCACCCAGTTTATAAGGTGTGATAATTTTTTTATATGCAATAGGAATGAGTTTGTTTGAATATATATTTCCATGCCAAATAAAGTGATTAAAAGCACGATTAAGCATGTTTATAAGCTTGGCAGGTATGATAAATAAACGAAAATAATAAGTGCACAAGGCAGTAGCAATGCTTTTAATGATTATAAGTCTACCAGCTTGAGATATGTTAGAAGTGTTCATAGAATTAAGCTTTTGAGTTATTTTTTCGAACATAGGGAGACATTGAGATGTGTTTATTCTAGCTTTACATAAAGGAACACCTAAGTAGGAAGCATTTATATCCATGATTTGAAGACCGGAAAGATGAAGAATGTTAGAGATCCAGGAATCAGTCACACCCGCAATACTTATGTGAGATTTGGTTTTATTAATTTGCAAGCCAGTCATGGTTTTGAAAATATCTAAGGTAGCAAAAATATTAGAAATAGATTTGATATTTGGTTTGGAGAATAGTAGCAGGTCATCAGCAAACATTAAGGAAGAGATTTTATGTATTTTGCATTTAGGATGGTAATCAATATTTTTAATAGAGGTTTCCCTGCAAAGTAATTGAGTTAGCACTTCCATAACAATGACAAATATAGAGGAGGAGATGGGATTCCCTTGTCTAATTCCTTTTTCAGTTTTGAAATATCCAAAGCATTCACCGTTAATAGATAAAGAAACTTTAACAGTGGATATGCAAGTGTGTATCCAAGCTAGAAAGGGGAGAGGGAAGTTCATTCTAGACATAATGGATATTACAGCTTCCCATCTAATAGTGTCAAAAGCCTTTTGAATATCAAGTTTGAGAAAGCATCTAGGAGAAATATTTTTTCTATTGTAGCCTCTTATCAATTCTTGGGATAGAAAAATGTTGTCAGTAATAGATCGACCAAGAATAAAACCATTTTGATTTGAAGAAATTAAATCATTCAAGTATATTTTCATACGTTTAGATATGATTTTAGCAATGCATTTGTAAATGACATTGCAACAAGCAATGGGTCTAAACTCAGTGACACTTTGGGGTAAGTCAGATTTTGGGATTAAAGCAAGTTTAGTATGATTAATGCCATTAAGGAGAGTATTGGTTTTAAAAAAATGAAGAATGGCATTACAAAAATCTGTATTAATAATGCTCCAACATTTTTGAAAGAAATGTGCTGTAAAACCATCCGGGCCAGGAGAGCTATCTTTTTTTCATTTTAAAAATAGCATCTGTTATCTCTTCAATGGTAATTTGTTTTATAAGGCAATCAGACTGATCAGCAGAGATGGTCTTAAAGTTTAGGTCAGTAAGAAGATGAAGATCAGGTTTGTGATCAGAGTTTGTGAAGAGATATTTATAGTAAGAGAGAAAAGCATTTTTGATACCAATCTGAGTAGTAGCTTCATAACCATTATTATCTTTTATCTTATGGATGATGCTAGCAGCTTTTTTTATCTTCAATGAGTTGTGAAAGATTTTAGAGTTTTTGTCACCTCCTATTTCCCAATTGTTCCTATTTTTTTCTTTCAGCATATTGAGTTCAGTGTGGATAGCTGATTTTAACTGTGTAGTTAAGGCTTGCTCCTTCCTTGATAAGTCAATGTCAGTAGGATTAGCCTGCAACATAATATGTATATTGTTAAGATCATTTCTTATTTTGGAAGATAGCTGATTACCTGTTCCAAATTTTTCTGCAGCCCAAGTTTTGATATTGTTTGAAGAATGTACATAGGATTGCCAAATTTATTAGCACTCCAAGTATGCTGAATTAATCTCATAAAGTCATTATCTTGAGTCCAGGTATTGAAGAAACTGAAGGAGGAGGGCCCTTTTTCATAAACATGACCCCAGTCAAGAATGATTGGACTGTGATCCGATAATGACGGAGGAAGGAAATGGGATAGGAGGGAAGGCCATATAGTAAAAGAATCTATGTTTAAGTAAGATCTATCCAGCCTACAGAAAGTTCGAATTCCAGTTCTACTGTAATTATTCCATGTAAAGAAGGCTCCAGTTTTCGGAATTTGATGAAGCTGGGAGGTTTGAATGGCGTTATTTAGAGGGGAGATGTCATTAATAGTAAGAGGTAGCCCACCAGATTTATCATCAGAGAATTGCATGCAGTTGAAATCACCCAAGCAGATCCACGGTATAGCAACAGGTTGAAGAGAGGGGAGCAAGTCAAGAAGGTATTGCCTATTATGTTTAGAGTTTTCTGCATATATAAAAGTAGAAACAAAATTTGTATTAGTGGCCAAGTGGGTTATACTGCAGTGAATATATTGCCTATGAGAGGCCAAAGTATTAATGGAAAATATATGAGGATTCCATATAATCATAATGCGTCCATAAGGAGCATTAATGTGGTTGTGTATCATAGACCAAGTGGGTGCAATATTTTGTATGAAAAAAACCATGTATATTGTAATACACACACACATACATATGTATGTGTGTGCATAGGTACATATGTATAATTGTATGTATATATTTGTGCATATATATAAATGTATATACATATATCTGTGTATACATATTCAAAATTTAAGAAAGGTCAAATATATATTTTATTATTAAAACCTAAATTATATATATATATATATTATTTAGTTATATTATACAATATAATTATATTATTATTAATCAATTATCAAAATTACAACTAAATAATTTTCAATCTTTTTCAAATCATGGCCAAAAATAATAATTTTTTTTTTGAAATTGGGTAAATATTTATTAGGGCAATTTGGCCCAAGAACCGATCGACCCAAATAGGCCGCCAATATTACAACAAATACAAAAGTAAACTTTTACTTTAACTTAGTACAAAACTTAGGTTCTATTCTTTCTTCATTCTCTCATATCTATATAAGAGCTTCGGCTTCTTTCATGGTGACCGGTCATCAAAGCTTGTACCTGAGGTTCCTTCCATTCCTTGCCTCAGATCTACTACTTTAGACTCGATTAATACTCGTTCCCAGCTCATGGTAAAAAAACTTATCAGAAAATCTCTTGAGTATAATTTGCATGTCAATTAACGCAACTTTGCTTGCTTCGGTTACGTTCCTTTTCTGCTTTTGGAAAATTCTCCTGTTGCAATAATATTATTCATATGTAAATATAAATATATGTATATAATTAAATAGATTAAAATTAAAGATTACCTCCTCCTTGCGATCTTGACAACCTTGGTTATTGTGTTTCCTCCATCTCCTTGGCTATAGTTTGCAATGCCGCCTTGTTGATTTCACTAATGTTTTCTATATGCTAGGGTTAGGGATTTCTCTTGTGTGTTCTAATTGGAGAGAGAGATTTATTTATTGGCACTTTAGGCGATGGATAAAAGGATCATTTTCCTTTATTCTCCCTAATCGACAATTGATTCATCATCCATCAAATCCTTTGCTCCCTCTTGCCCTCCTTGTATGGCAGGCCTTGATATAACCATCTTGGAATGATATATCATGTGTTAATCAATGATTTAACATTGAAATCAATTATTTAATCGATTTATCCAAAGTTGTTTATTAATTAAATCAATATACAATGTTTATACGTCGTTTAAAATAATTTTCCAACATTTGAATAAATAATTAAATACCATTAAAAAAATATTACAACATTTGTATATAATCTATTATTAATTTACAACATTTATAAATTAATTTTACATTGGTTGAATTTAGAAATAACAACTCGGTTGTGTTAACTCTTGGTGTGGACTTGGTACTCGATCAATATTTAAGCAATTTAAATATTGAAGCATGTATGGACTTTACTAAATCAACTATCAGGCGCAACTTCTTCACTTATAGATCAATTAGGGGAAATCAAATTTCTTATCTATTTTAGGCTCATATAATAACAATATTTTGTGCACGCATTCTTTTCATCATCATTGTATTACTTAAATATTTAGAGTTTGGTCTAAAGTTCAAAACTCCATCAATATCTATATTTAATTGCGTAGACCACTTTAAAGTTCTTGGTTTAATCCGATAACATTTATCGATTAGTCGATTTAGTCAAGCCACTAACTTTAAGTTCACTACCATTTACGATGATACTAACTTCTACAAAGATGGAGATGAATATTCTTTTGAGTAGTGTTTCACTTCAAGTAGTTCATGTTGTTTTTAGTATTTTGGTGTACCATATCATTTCTAGTATGCTAATTATATATTGTGTTAATTAAGTTTTGTTAAAGAGGAAAGGTGGAATCAATCAGTGGTGCCCCATTTCATTCCTTTCCTTTTAGGTCATAACGTGATTACATCTGGTTCTATTTTCATGTTTATTCTTATCCGTTAACTCCAACAATTACACTTTCTTTATGTTCCACATGTTTGTCACATAATTTAAAATATCAATATATTTGATATATTCAAACTTTTTCAAATTTCACACTTAATTAATATATAATTAATAAATAAGATTAAGACAATACTAAAAAAATTCATAAAAATAACTAGGTTGGATCTAGTGAAACCCATTAGACTTCATGGGCCTACTATGATCCCATAATGGAAAAAATTGAAATCTACTCATTTCACCCGCTGTAGACCGGGCTAGTTCCTTTGGTGGCATCTGAGCCCAAATGGTCTATGCAATCTTGTTAGCAACTTTAGAGCCAAATAATTAAACTACCTGTAACACCCTAGCTCTATACCCATGCTACCAAAGAATATTATATAGTAATATGGTCTGGTAATATGGAGAATAAGGCTTGTTGGAGGCCACCACACTTGAATTTTCTTTGATTCGATTCCAAATTCTTTTGATTTCTTCGTACCAGCTACAGAAAGAAGTTCGATATGATGATGGCTCTACGAATCGTTGTAGAAAATCCTTACTTCGTATCTTCATCAGTTTTTTATCAGCTTTTCGATTTAAACCTTAATGAATTTGAAATTGTGAATTTTAAATAAACTTGAAATTTTGAATTGAGTTAACTGGATTAATAAAATATAGGATAAATTGAATTAAATCGATAAAACGATATCGTTTAAAACCAAATTTTGAAATTCTATTGTAATTTCTTTTGAATACCGAAGTCCGAAGAGGGACAAATTGGTATGTATTCTGAAATATTTCGATTTGAATTCGGAATCCGTATCTTGTGTTTGAGGAATTATAGAAGATCGAATCTGTCTATCTCTGTTGTTGTTTCGTGCCTGCGAATTTCGAGGACGAAATTCTTTTAAGGGGGGAAGTTTGTAACGACCCCAGATTTTAATTTAATTTAAATTTATAATTTATTGAATTTTTGAATTTAATTGAGTAATTAAATAAATTTTTGGATAAAAATTTGTTAATTTAATTAGAAAATTGGAGCGAGTTTCCCCGGATCCAAATTAAAATTTGTTAGATCATTTAATTTTAAATATTGTATATATAGGTGATTTGAATCTTTGATAAATGGTTTAATAAATAATTTAAGTTAAAATAGAAGTAAATGTTTGAAATAGAATAAACCTTATAAATATTAAAGCATAAGTATAAAATAAATTATAACAACGTATTATTTTAGAATGTCATTGAATTTCAAGTAAATGGATTTTAAAATAAATATATAGAGAAATACAATATAATTTGTATTAAAGTAAAATAAATAATTTAAGATAGAAATATAATTATAACAATATATTAATGAACTTTGTAGAAATATAAGCAAATACATTAAAAAATAAAAACAAACAACATATAGAATAAAGAGGAAATTAGTTTAAAGGAAAAAGTTTAATAAAATTTAATTTTAACGGACGTTAAAATTAAACTTTGGTCTGAAGGACAAGCGCCAAAAATTGTATTTCGTTCGTACTTCTGTAGTTTCATTTCTTCTGCAAACAATACTTCTGTAACAAAATTTCTTCTGCAAACAAAATTTCTTCTTCAACAAACAATGGCAACCCAAACCGAAATCAATTTTCTTCCTCAAACTGATTTAAAAGCGCAATCGACTTCAGAATCTAAGTCGATCGACGTAAATCAAAATATTTCAATAAATCCTGAACAAATAAACGATGAACCTACGATTTCAAAAAGTAGGGTTTCCAATGCTATGCGTACAGCAGTAAAGAGAAGGCGAAAAACTACTTCATCAACGGCTGTTGATTCGGATGAGATTGACGAAGATACAAAGAGGACGAAAAAACCTAGGGCATGTAAAACTATGAATGAAGACGAAAGGAAGAAACAACAGCTTACTGATGAAAACGTCAACAAAAAAAGAAAAACAAAGGTAAAACAACTGATTATTTGATTTGTTATTGAATGATAGATCAATGTATCATTTGAATTGTTGCATGTATAATATTGATGGTAAAAAATAATTAGATGGATAATTTTTTAATGATAGTTCAGTATATCATTTGATTTGAATGTATCATTTGATTTGTTGCATGTATAATATTGATGGTAAAAAATAATTAGATGGATAATTTTTTAATGATAGTTCAGTATATCATTTGATTTGCATGTGTAATATTGAAATATGAAATGATGGATGAACATAGCATTCAGTCTTTGACAGATGATAGACAATGATAAGATGAATATTTATAGAATGATAGAAATATATAGCATTGAAAAAAATGTTGGAGAAACATATCATGATAGAATGATAGTTGAATATATCATTTTATTTACAGTATTTGCTAGTATAGTATGATAAATGATAGTTCAATATATCATTTGATTTACTGTTTTTGAATGTTATAGAATGATAGTTCAATATATCATTTGATTTACTGTTTTTGAATGTTATAGAATGATAGTTCAATATATCATTTGATTTACTGTTTTTGATGGTTATAGAATGATAGTTCAATATATCATTTGATTTACTGTTTTTGAATGTTATAGAATGATAGTTCAATATATCATTTGATTTACTGTTTTTGATGGTTATAGAATGATAGTTCAATATATCATTTGATTTACTGTTTTTGATGGTTATAGAATGATAGTTCAATATATCATTTGATTTACTGTTTTTGATGGTTATAGAATGATAGTTCAATATATCATTTGATTTACTGTTTTTGATGGTTATAGAATGATAGTTCAATATATCATTTGATTTACTATTTTTGATGGTTATAGAATGATAGTTCAATATATCAGTTGATTTGTATGCATCATATTAAAATATAATATGATAGATGAACATATGATAGACAAACATAGCATTCAATATTTCGACTTTAGAAGCATACAGTGAAAAAAAGAAATGATAGACAAATATAGCATTTGAAAAAAGAATGATAGATGTATATATCATTAGTAAATTATGCTTTCATAGTTGAAAAAATTGATAGATAAAAATAAGAAAGCATTGAAAAAATGAGACATAAAAACAATATTATAGTTTGTTAAATACCGAATTATTCATTCACAGTTTTTTGTACAGGGATCAAAAGGTAAAACATTGGAGAAAGCAAAAAAAACTGAAGGAAAAAAACCAAAGAAAGTATCTCAAAAACAAATTCAGTATAGATGTAGCTTACTGCCAATGATAAAAAATTTCAAGAAAATTAAGGAAAAAGGAGGTTATCTTATAGACCAATTAAATTATTTAAAACAAACACCGTTTGAAAAATTCATGCTAGTGTTTTTTAAAGAAATTTTATCCATACCTGCTTTTACAAAATCATCTACAACCTTAGATGATATAATAGAAACATTTTCTATCAATGATGAAGCTTTTAAAGTAGGGAATATTTTTTTAAAAATCAAACCTGAAGATATTGCAATTATCTTTAGCTTACCTTTGTCTGGAGTAAATATTTTTCCAGTACCGAAAATGAGTTTACAAATACTCCCAGACAATTGCAAAGATTTTGTACTGAGAAACTTTGGAACAATAGAGCACATAACAAAGGATCTTACAATTTCTAAGATAAATAATGTGCTAGAAACACAACAATTTAAACATGAAAATGATTTTCCAAAATTGCTTATAATTCTTGCAATGATAACCTTCTTCTTTCCTGATAACCAAAGATACTTACCATGGGGATATATTCCCTATATCCTAGACCAAAACAAAATGAATTCAGTATCTTGGCCAGTTACAATTCATCATTCACTGATTAGAGCTTTGACAACTTTCAAAACAAAGCCAAGAAACATGCCAGGTTGTTCCATGCTCTCTATTGTAAGTACAGCAATCTAACTTTATGTTCATGCATCCATCTGTATAAATTAAATTATACACATTATATGTTTTAACAAGTAATATTTTATTTGTAGTTTTTCCTATGTGAGCATGTGAATTTGATACCTCCATTAGCAACATACTGTTCAAACTTACCTAGATTTGGGAGGTGGAATGTTGCAAGCTTGAAAAAGGTGATCTCAAGAAAAGCATTGATAAACATGGACAGTAGAAAGGTATTATTTATCACACTAGTATAACAAATATAAAATGATAGATAAATATATCATAACATAGTGTATATCAACAGTTGTCATTTTGTTATTATATCATAACACTAGTATAACTAAAGAACGATAGTCAGATATAGCATCACATGAAAAATGACAACTATATATAAAATTAGTTCATCCTTGTATGTTACCTGATTCATTACTATTTATGTTATTACATAGATTTTTGTTGAAATAAGAAATCTGACTGAAGATGAAAAAGCACTTCTTCAACAAAAAAGCCAACAAAAATTTGTCCAGCTGGATAATAATGAGAATATTGGGATGCACAAAATAGAAAATGTGGAAGAGACATCAAAAGACCAAGTTGAGACAATGCAGCAGTACATCATACAGTTGGAAAATAAATTGAAGAAAAGTGAAAAAGAATTAGAAAAGGAAAAACATAAAAGAATACAAGCAGAAGGCACTGTCATACAATTGAAAAAGGAAATCAAGATTTTAAGATCAAAAGAAAAAGTAGAAATAGAACCACCAT
Organism: Allium fistulosum; assembly: GCA_030737815.1. Lineage (NCBI taxonomy): Eukaryota > Viridiplantae > Streptophyta > Magnoliopsida > Asparagales > Amaryllidaceae > Allium > Allium fistulosum. The sequence continues at coordinate 726,189,908 of CM060901.1, forward strand.
CATTTGATCTCAAAATAACTCAGGAAATTGAAAAGATGCGGAAAGAGAAAGAACAACAGGATCAAAACAAACCTTCAGAGGCAACAGAAAAATCACCAGCAGTGCATGAAAAAACGCAGAAGAAACCAAGCTCTTTAGTTTTAAGGGTTAAAAAGCGCCAACGAAGGAGTAAAATTGATTCTGATTGCCAATATGAAATTGTGTGCAGAAAAACAAAGAAAAATGTTGACAATGAAAACCAAAAGCAACAATTTGAAACCAAGGAAGGTCAGAAAGAAAATACAAATGAATAGAAACAAGAGGAACAAAATGAAGAATCAGATTATGAACATGAATCTGAAACTGAAACAGATGAACAAGTCAGAACAACTGATAATGAAGAAATTATTGATGTTGATGGATACTCGCAATCAAGTAAAACCTACAAGAGTAAGGATATCACAAAAAGCAGTATTCTACAATTATTGAATGAAGAAAAGCAAAACAAAATTCTTACTTTCTTCAACTTTAACAAAAATGAGAAGTAAGAATTCTAATATTTTTTATTTCATTATATTTGTTACTAAATAAAATTGAAGGAAAATATAGTTCAATTATTAATTTTCAATTACAGCACTGTAGCATATGAAAAAGATGAAGGACACAAAGGAGGAATCACAATAGTTAAATCTATGCTGGAAGCTGTTCTGTTCGAGGGGGTTACAGATGGACATGTATGCATCAAATTAAAATTATGATAACTGTCTAGGATGGGAGAATGAGTAATAAAACTAGCATTCATAGTTTTTTAAGTGCATATAAGTGTATAGAATGAGAGAATGATAGTTAAAACTAGCATTCAAATTTCAAACTGCATATAAATGTATTGAATGAAAGAATGGGAGTTAAAAATAACATTGATATTTGTAAACCACATATAAATATATAGAATGTCCAAGATGACTGATTAAATGATCATTTGCATTTTTCAATGCATACAATGTAGTAAACATATAAATGAAAATGAATACTAGCATTAATATTCCTGATCCAAAATAAATTAATTATCCCATGAAACTTACAACCTTTGTTGTTTGGTTTAACAGATTATTGATTGGTTTTATTACAATCAAGAAATGTATGAACACAGTTACTACTTCACCACAATGATGATGGTATGTATAATCTTTTTAATATAAATGTTAAAAATTAATATAAAGTATTCTAATACATATAAATGTGCAGAATGCTTTAACACATGATCAGCAAACTGTGATCAAAGACATAGTTATACCAACAGTAGATGCCATTGTCAAAGATGAATTTACAGAGAAAATTTTCTTCCCTCTACATTACGCAAACCATTGGAGCTTGTTGATGCTAAATTATGAAACAATGCAGTGGAGTCATTATGATTCAATAAAACCAAAAAATAGATCAACAAGGACTTCAAACCCCAGCTACAACCAAGCCTTCGTTCTTGTAAGAAAAGTATATTTTTGAAATCACTCTAACATTAATATACAGCACTAATTTTACTTCTTGCAGAAAGACAAAATTGAATTGATATTCAAGACAAAATGGGCAGAATTAGGAATACTGAACAAAGAATTTCACAAACCTAAAATGCTGCAGCCAAAAAGCCCACCACAGGATTCAGATTCGTAAGTAAATAATTTCATTTCTTCTCTTGTTTAAACTATCATTTCTATTTTTAAATTGCAGAAGAATGCATGAAATATGCAAAATGATAATTAAAACTAGCATTGCTAATTAACAGTTCATTGATCTGCACTTATTGAACAAAAAGATAATGTATAAGCATGCACATTCCACACACAGCAATGTTGTCTCTATGAATGCATTGATTAATATTGTGATCGAAATATAAAGCTATGTTTTAGAATTCTGGAGTAAAAATAGCAATATTATTTTAGAATTAGGTTTTACTGTAATATGAACTAACATTTGTATATTTGAAACAGACTTGATTGTGCGTTCTTTGTCATGGTAAACATGAAAAAACTGGACAAGGATGAGGTACTAGAAAAATATCCAAAGGAAATGCTTAGAAACCTAAGAGCTGTAGTGGTGTATAGCATACTCAATGATCCACAATACAGTTGGTCACTGGAGAAACTCTGCAAAGATTCTACATAAAAAAAGCTGTTGCATTGTAACTTCGAAAAACTTTGGATATATTTGAACTCTTCGAGAAACTCTACAAAGAGTCTGATATGGAGTCTAAGATGGAATCTGAGATGGAGTCTGAGATGAAGTTTTATATGTTTTCCAGTAATTGAATTTTGTTCTCAATGTATAAACTGTGGAGATGAATTTGAACTTCTTGATTTGAATTTGATTTGATAATAGTTGTCTAATTTCAATGCATGAACTACAATGTATAAACTATCAATATACTCAAGTGTCATTTTTATTTGTTTTATAATGCTTTTATTGTATGTCTGATGTACCAAATGATGTTTTATACTGAAATGCTAGATAGAACTAGCATTATGCGAAAATACATTTCTCAGTGATTGAACAGTGATCAATAATGTGTGAATTTATCCATATCGAATTTTTATATCATTTCCAATGTTTCAACTCCATTTCAAATATGTTGGCTATTGTTTACACTGTAATGCTACTTATAACTAGCATTAAACTGAAATGATAAACAGATATAGGCAATTATGGATATGGTAAGTGCTGGGGTAGAAACATGGAGATAGTGGTTTTATTGTAATGAAGATATCTCATTTACAAATAACAGAAGATATCTCATTTACAAACTGAAATGATAAACAGATATAGGCAATTATGGATATGTTATTTTCTGAAACAGAGAGATGCAGTTTGCATAATGAAGATATCTCATTTACAAATTACTATTAATTATTTTTTCCAACTGCTGTTTTTAACAATAACAGAAGATATTCAGATGCAGTGTAGAAGAAATATGGGAACAGATGTTCCACAATTTCATATAAACAAAACATCATCATACTGAAAAATCATTACAAAACCACTAAAATAATCTAACCAAGTAATCATATAAACAGTATATCATCATCATCAAATCCTTCATTCTTGCTCAAAAGCTTACTCAGTTGTATACAATGAAAGATGATTGATTTCAATGACAGAACACTGAATACTAATTATAATTAAATGCTAGTTACAACTAGCATTCAATTGAAATGATAAGTACATATAACATTGAATACAAATATCAATACCAAAATGCAGAGGAACAGCAGATATCACAAATTTTAAAAAAAATGACCAAAACATATCACATTTTATTTTCTAATGATTTCACAATGTCTAACTGCATTTTTCTATAAGCTTTAGCAGCTGTAAACTTAAAAAACTTCTCAATTGCAGTAACAAAACACATAGATTTTATTAAATTTTTGAAGAACCAAGACAATTCCTTTTGTTGTGGCCAACTTTATTACACTGACTGCATCTGTTTCTTTTACTTTGAGAATATCCAAATCCACCACGCCTCTTTGTAGATGGTCTTCCAGCACCACGAATTTCTTTAGGAGGCCTAATCAAAACATTATTTTCAGCAACAATTGGCTTATCAAAATCTGGAATTGGATTGATAGCATTAGCATATGAAGATCTGAAAGCAGTAACAGTGAAATAGTCCTCCACAAAATCATAAACTGATAATCTACACTTGTTAATGCACTTAATTGCATGAGCACATGGAAAACTAGTAACTCTCCATTGATTACAAGAGCATAAACGATTTTTAAGATCAACAACCTGTGACTTAGGAGATTTAACTTCAAACACAAATTCCGAAGACTTAAAAACTTCCCAACCAAAGCCATCTTCTACTAACTTTGACAAACGTTCCTCCATAACAGGACAAAGATATGTTGTCCATAGACAACATTCCTCTCTTCGTCTCGCCATTTGCTCCATAACTTTCACACGAATACCATCCAAACAAGAAGTTATAGGCATAACTCTATTTTCCAAAATCCAGGAGTTGAAACTTTCTGCAACATTAGAAGAATACTCACCATAACGCTTTCCTTGAAAAAACAAATCTGCCCAATGGTCAAACGGTTTATCTCTTAAAAAAATTTCTGCAGATATACCCCCAATATCTTTAAATTTGGAAAGATATCGCTCAAAATCATACACATTAGAAGCTCTAGCACAAAGTTTAAACAACTCCACAATAGATGAATCACCTTTACCCGCCTTGACAATAGTACCAATATTCTGTTCCATGTGAAGTAAACAATAGCTATGATATGAAGAAGGAAATATTTTGGGAACACCTAAAACAAGACCCCATTGACGATCAGACATAAAAACTAAAGGCCGATCTTCATTAAGCATTCCTTTCAGATGGGATAAAAACCAAGACCAATTAGATTCATTTTCGTGCGAAACAATACCCATAGCAAGAGGAAAGAAACCTACAAAATAAATAATTAAGGACAGCTCAGTAATGAGAAACATGGATTATATTAAACATCAAAACCATTATTAAAGGTTAATAATTTCTGTTATACACAGTTAAAGTAAATTCAAAATGATATATGAATATAGCATACGTTATTTAAAAGTCTTTTAGGTACTGCTGCATAAAATTTTATTTCATGTTTTTGTAAACATTTCTACCATAAACATTTGTACTATAACCAGGTCAATCATTTAATAAAATAAAGCCAACAATTCTTGTGTAAACATGGCTGCACTATAATTATGAACAACTTTGAACAATGATAGTTTAATATATCATCACTAGAAAAACAAATGAGTAAATAAAAAAAACTAAAATGGAACTCATACCTTGATTACCATTTTTAGCAGTAGCAGCTAACAAAATACCCGGTCTTCCCTTCAAAGCAGCTGCGTCTAAAAATATTAATGGCCGACAATGTTTAAATCCAAGTAGACAAGCACCAAAACCAATACAAACTCTCTCAAACTGATCAGTTGAACCATTAACTTCCAGGGCCACATAACTACCAGGATTATACTTTTGCAACGCTTCTAAATACCAATGTAAATCATTATATGACATAGCATCATCGCCATATATTTCTTTCAAAGCCAATTGTTTTCCGCTATAAGTATAATAATATAAAAGAGTAAAATTGTAATCTCTTCTAAATTCCTTCATTATATCTGTTGGCTTCTTCATATGAGCATCTCGAATTTGATCAACAATCAAAGATTTAACAAATCTACTTGAAATATTAACTTTATTAACATCTCACTCTCAAAAACTTTATTAACATCTCTAAGACCGCCTCCACACGAATGAGCAAAATTGTAGGTTCTAATAAAAAACCAAGAGAGTAGACCGGGATTCGAAGAAGCATTAAGATAAAACTTACAACCATCCTTCAACCAAGAGCAATTAACCGATATTCTATCTGGAGAATTTCTTATAAAAATCAAATCATAACCATTTTTTATTTGATATGCCATTAAAAACTCCCGAAAATCCTCAGCTCCATTAAAACAAAAACCAAGAAAATCCACAATAGTTTTTTGACAACCTTTCTTCAACATATCTTTCAAATAATAAGAAGAATCAGCATGTGAATCACTATTTGAACCAGAAGTACTACCAATTGAAGAGCTTTGAACACTTGCATTGCCTAAACCACAGCCAGCAATATCAGCTTCCTTAACACAAACATTTTCCTTAACAGTAAACTTAAAATATTGACTCTTCTTGAAAATTAAAAAACACACAATACTGATCAAATCTGAATTAGTATCAATGATTATATTCTTATTCTCAAGAACATAAGATATCTCAATAGAAAATGGACTTAGATGTGGCCAAACTTCACAGATTTCAGTCTTAACACCAAACAAAGAGGAGCCCGTCGTGAGATGACAAGAATAGCAATTCCCATTATGTTAAAAAATAACTAGCAAACTTTTTGATTCATCATCATAGATATCAGTACTGCAAAAGAAATTAAAAAAACAGTTAACAAACTTACTTAATATTATGATAGAGCAACAACAGAAAATGTTAAATTAACATAGCATAACAAATCAAAATGATAATTAAGACATAAATAAGAGAAATATAAATCAATTAAAAAGCAGATGATAAATGAACAGAGCACAAGCAAATTACAACAAAATATGAATACAACAGCAAAAAATGCTATATAAATATAGCATAACGAAAAAAACTACATATGAAATTCACTCGTAAGATAGATGAACAGTAAAATTGTAAAACCTTAAACTATACTGAAGAAACAGAATAATACACAATAAAATCTTACCTTGCCATTGAAACAAATCCAAAATAGGAACTGAAATATGGAAGAAGACAATCTATACAACGTACAAAAACAAAAAAAAGCAATTACTAATCGAACGATATTTTATCAGAGAAAGATAAAAAGAATATCGAAACAAATAAAAGTAATATACCTGAATGTAACGAAATTGTAAAGATCCAGAGCACGATGAAGATCGACGATGAAAAAACACGACGAAGATGAATGACAATCGAGAAGATCGAATACAAAACGCGTCCTTGAATCGAGAAGATCGACGAACACAGATCAGTAATATCAAAAAGAAGGTGGAGAAGAAACACAGAGGAAAATTTAAATTTTATAGAAGTTTTTCCTTAGAAAGAAAAAAGTAAGCCCGCGTCCTTTAGACGAAAAAAAAACATGCGCGTCCGTAGGCCCAAAAACAGAAATAAAAACTTCTTTCAGCCCATTTTCCTGTAGAATAAAATAGAAACTTATTTACATTTTAAAGTGAAAACAAATAAAGCAAGTGTAAACATAGATAATGATAATAATAATAAGCATTAGCTTATAATACAAGACAACAACAACATTTAATTCATTTATATTGCAAAGAAGAGATAACAAATAAAAACAAAGTAATTAAGCAATGTACATAAACAACAAGTATGGAACAAAAGAAATAAAGTATGTGGATTAAAATAAAATAGTAAACAAAACAAAGTATAAAAAAGGATTTGTTGTAAACAAATTTATATATGCATATATAGATCAAACAGCAAAGTAGCTGCAAAAGAAGTAAAATAAAATACAAAAACAAACAAAAGATAAAATAAAATAATAAACAAGTATGTAAACCATCCCTAGTTTCATCTATCAGCCGAAAGCAAAAGCAAGTATATGCCACCATATCTTTTGTACAAGCAAAATCACCTCAGCCATACCCTGTCAACTTCTCTCCTATATACCAACCCCTCAACATCAGTTCGTCCATAAGTTATGCAAAACTGAAGTGAATATAGTTTCAAACTTAAACAAGAAAAACTTCAACTTAAAACAACTTGAACCAATTCGAATCAGAGATCAAAAAGAGGAGCTGCAGTTAGTAAAATGTCAAGCCTGGTTTAACATTTCAAAATCAATTCTGTTCTTCTTCTCTGCCATTTTCAAGATGAGCAAATTCGTCTTTAATCCATGATATGTTAAGATGAATGCCTGAATCAATTTGCTTCTCTAAGATATGACATTCTGGTTGGTATGCGTATACTTGTTGCTGTAGGTATGTATATTTATATATATACAATAGAAAAATCTGATTATGCCTGTGTATATAAAGGGAAAAGAAATCAGCCCCTGTTTCAATAATAGGTTGATAAAAATCAAGAAGAAAATCATATCTCAAATTTTAAAATGAATTAAGTACTGATCTCAAAATGAAACTTTGTTATGACAGAGTTATACTAAGTTTAAAAATGAATTCAAGCAAAACAAATTGATATTTTCTTCTGGAAAGTGAAACTACAGGTTTCAAGCAAAAATTTGATAAAAATAAAATGTTGTAAATTGTTAATTTAGTCTTATAACCTGAATCATCATAGAAATTTATGATTTTTAAGACTCGAATGGTGATTTTTAGTCGAGTGTGCTTGGAGCAGTTTATAGTTGAACTGAAATGGGTTTTTATCCAATTTCTGGTGATCGGCAACATCGTTATCCTCGTGATCGAAGTTGGAGCTTCCTGGTAGGTCATGAAGTCTGGGAAAAATGCTCACGAATTTTTCTGATGGGTGTGGTGATTGCGGTGGATCAATGTAGGGTTTAATTTGGTGTTTTGGGTCGCGTTCGAAATGTCGTGACTGGAAGTTGAAGGATGGATCGAGTTCGCCGTGGTTTGGAGGAATGATGGAGGTGACGTCGACGAAGCTCTGATGAAATTTCCATGGACTCCGATGGCCAGAGGTAGGGGGACGAGTCGATTCTCTGGTGGGTGTTTTGATGAAGTCTGGGTTGTATATCTCGATTTTGATCGGCAACTGGGTCGAGTAATCTGGGAGGTCAGGGGGCTCGGGGAAGTGATCGTCGACGTGTGGGTATCGGCGACGATGATCGAAACTGGCGGCGGCGTGTGTGCACGTACACGTGCACTCGCGTGTATACTTGGCATTGTGGAGTTTGGGGAAGACGAAGAAGAGGAAGGAGACTCGGAGTGTTACGCGGGGAAACAGGCGTTCGACTCGAAGTCGAACTCGAGTAAAATTGAAAGGCTACCGGGTCGAAAACACTTGAACAAAATTTCGAAAAAAATACTCACTCGGGTCGATTTCTGGAAAAACTCGAAGCAGAGGCAAAATTTTCTCGGGTATGACTCGAAGCAGGCCTGGGATTGTATATTTCCAGATTTTAAAATTTGAACAAATTTAAGACAATTTAATTTGTAAACTTATTTTTCCTAAAATAATTATTGTTAAGTACAAATATGAATTTTTGTTGAAAGGCTTTGTAACAACAATATTTTTAAAGTTAATTAAGTTTAATTAAATCATTTTAAATTTATATTTGAAAAAAAAAGAAAGGGTTAGTTTAAATAAAACTTAAGTAAGTAATTAAATAAGTTGATTTAAATGTTTTAATTTGTTAACTTAAAAGTTAAGTTAATTTTATATTGATAAATGATTCAAAATCAACTAAAGATCAATTGATTATAGATTTAAAGCTAATTAATTTATAAGAAAGGATAATTAATTAAATGGTAATGAATTTAAGGTTAAAAAATAAATAAAATAAAAGATAATTAAATAATTAAAAGATAATTATTTAATGATTAAAGATTAAAATTGATCAATTTAATGATTAAAGAATAATTAATCAAAATAATTTGTAAATTATTGAAATAAATTAACCAGGATTAGTAATTTATTCATAAGAAATTTATCTGATTTAAATTTATCAGATAATAAATTTGACCTTACTTATGAATGTTTGGATTCTATTGAATGTGAATTGTTTGATATCTCTGATTATGGTGCTTTGTGATATACCCTGATTTACGTTGTGATCTGTAATTTACTTATCTGTGATATATATATCTGTGATGTGTACGATAAGCGTTATAGTTTGTATCGCTTATCAACTATATTCTGTATTCTGATATGTGATGACTGATGTTGCACTATTGTGTGTAAAACCCCTGGAGTACACTGTTACACACACAAATATGGATTTCACGTGGAAATCGGTTAAATCACAGATAATTTAAATTTGATGATTTTGAAATTGAAATTTTAATTTCAATTGATTTTGAAAATTAGAAATTTGGGTTTAAATGTGAAAAGCTTTTGAAATGGAGTTTCAAAGATAAGACTTATTTTTGAATAACTTAATCAAGTTTTTGAAATTTAAATAATTTGATTTAAATTTAAATTCAATATTTGAAACTGAATTCTATGATTTGAAACTAGAGATTAAAGATGTTATACCAGTTATATAAGGATTAAACTATTTTAAAAGTATTGATTTGGAAATTTGAATTAAATTCAAAAGCTTTAACTCGTGTAAATAAAATTTGATTTTTCTAAAACGAAAACTATTTGTTTTCAAATAATAACAGCTTTCATATAAGAAGTGAACTTCCAATTTGTGTTGAAAGGTTTCAAATTTAAAATGAAATTGAAATGTTTTTTGAAAGCTATGAATTAAATCTGTTTATTTTTAACAGATTTAAAATGATGATTTGTTTAAACCATTCGAAATGAAATTGTTTTGAAAGCTATAAGTTGAATCTTTGTTTTAAAGATTTAACGAGTTAATCCAATTGAAACGGAAATTGTTTTGAAATCTATGAATGGATCTTTGTGAATGGGGTTATCTTTGTGAAAATAAAACTTTTTGTTTAAAGATTTGAAAATGGTAATTTGTTTTAACCATTCGAATGAAAAGTTTTGGTCTTTAAGCTGTGATTTAACTGAGACCCCAATATCCATATATTTTAAAATATTACACTCACTATTCGGGTTAGCCGGGAAAAAACATTTGTGTCATATAACCCATTCCGAATAGTGATACGTTGTATATGGATAGCATTTGAAGACCGGTGTTGAAGACCGGATATTTTCGAAAACGAAAGGACAACTCGTCGAATGTCTCTGCATCGTCTGGCCCCGATATAGAGATTTTATCACCCTTTGTGATGGGAAGTCCGGACGTGATTGAAAATTATCCGGAATTGCAAGGGCTTCGTGAGAAGTGCCTTCAGTTCTGTTCGAACCCGGAACAGACTTGTATGGTTACATGTCTGACATTACACTTTGAGATATAAAGCCGATTTTTTTCAAATACATTTCTGTTTGGTGGCGGAGAATTTATTCTCTTAGCTTAACACCCTTCTCTGAGACGTACGAGCTCAGAGGTTATGTAGTTGAAGGTCATCAGCGATATATTCCCAATTTGGTAATATGACATGCTGAGTGTTGCTGTGAAATGATCATTGTTTGATCATTTGCGATATGATCATTTATTTGATTTTATATCTTTGTGATCATTGATTGATCATTTGTTTGACCCGAAGCATGGCTTTGTGACAAAGCGTAGCTTTGTGGACGAGACTTCGTCGGACCTCACACCCCGAAATGGTCAAAACAGGAAGGATGCAGCAAGGTTCTAGGGAGTAGCGCCCCTTAGTGTATGTCATTCCTTCTGGATAAAGGTGGTATCATGGTATGGAGCCCAGATACTTAACCTATGTGGTTGCTGCAAATTTATTACTTTGTGGTTGTTGGAAATCGAGGATCCTCGGGAAGATCGGTGACGATCGGGGGATGGCATACGCGTGTCAGTAGTTACCTATTTTTGCAGAGGTAACCCGGCCTTGTGTTGGCAGAGATCCGGTTAGGTTCTCGGGACGTCATTCCAGAGGCGTTTCCATGTGGCAATGGGAAGTTCCTTGGCCTGACCATTTGTTGGAAATCCAAAGAAACAATACGAACCTTGTACGGTATTAGTTGTAGAACCTGCCATTTAATATGGTAGCTATAGTAGGCATACTATAATGGTACCTATGCTGGCTAAGATTTATATTCTACTTTCGAAATATTTTCTACACTATGCACTAATGATAATATCAAAAATGATTTGATTTTGCGTAGTAAGCATCTTTGACTATCATAAGAAGAAATCTCCTCCAAGTCTGCGTTTGCATTGTGTGTGTGGTGGGAGGTCTTATGGTAGTTTCATTTTCCAAAAGCATTGCGAATTGACTTTAAATTCTTTTGTTGTTCGTTTTTAAAGATAAACTGTTTTTGTTGCTCACACCAGTCCCATGACTGATCCAGAGTTTATTGTTCTTTCCTAAACTCTGGGTGCTCAAAATTTTCTACACGAGCAGTCTAGAGTTTGGTTTTTCAGATAATCAGATTAGTAGGTTTTCTGGAGCTAGTTCAGTCTTTGGATCGGACTGCACTTGCTTATCTTTGTGCATCGTTATTGGGAGTTCGAGCTATATCTGGATTGGCGTTTTGAAGATGGAGATTATCCGTTGCTGGTGTTATCGTTTTCTTTTCCGCTGCTATTTGTTGTATCATATCTCTGATGTATATTGATATTCATTGTATCACTTTGTTGAATAAAATATTGTATCAGATATTGCATATCAATATATTATTCTTTTTATTCCGCTGTGTTATTTACTTAATTGTTGTTATAAGCTCCGGCGACTTGGATTTGAACGGTCGAATCTATGACATTCGAGTACGATGTAAAGTATGGATGTCGATTTTCGAGCGGGCAAAATCCTCGTTCGTTACAGTACTCTTTTATTTGTCATGAACACACAATTGGATGCCACTAAAGAATTTCATCAACGATTTATAATGTCGTGGGTTTGACATTTGGTAGTCATACAAGCCTTTCATAAATGATACCAATTATAATGTCTTATTTAGATGTTTGGTAGTCACACAGGTTTTTCATCAACGATATCAATTATAATGTCGTATTTAGATATGTAATTCCCAAAAAGGCCTTACATCACTCATCGTCGAATAAGAATTGCTTCAAAGTCATTCCATTTGTATTTATATTCTTACAAATGTTTTAATTCATCTTCATATAGCTTAACCAAGCTTTATCTCTTCTTTACTCTTTAGTTAAGTTATTATTTCTTAACTTACAGTTTCCTAGGTTCATTTCATACTTATAGTCAATCATCACTTTTGTAACGAACCGGATTTTCGACCCTCGAAAATCGACACTAATACATCCACTGTATCACATGCCGAACATTCAAGTGTCGGAAATACCGATTTATTAGGGTGAAAGAAGAAGGTAGAAGATAGAAGAAACTAAACAACACAAAATCTCATAACGCAGCGAATAAATATAATACAACAATGATCTTTACAAAAAGGAAACATCTTTATTCATATATATAACATCAGAGTACACTAGACTTATCCTAAATTCGGACAGTTATAGAAACATGTCCTTACATAGACTAACATACAAACTCTATAATACATCAGAAGAAAAATATACGTGAATACATCTTGACCATCTAGCTCCTCTTCAACTCCAAAGTATCTAGCTAAATTTGGGAAAACATGCTTGGTCTGACCCGAGCATTACATGGAATAACGCCCGGGTCAGTCTGGTAAACCAGCGTGAGTAACACTTGATAATAAGTAACAACCAAACTGATTTCTACATTTGAAATTTTTTCAAACAAAGGGTATCTCGTAAGACCACACCGCATACAAAAACAGATGGGTTTTTACCTTACGAAAACCAAAACATTTTATATCAAAATCCAGTGATATTATCATAGTGTCTAGGTTTAAAGTAAATAGAAAAAATAGCTGAAATGCTTGCATCTCACATTCCAACATACTAGGCTCTGCAATCGAAAATGTAAGGCACGTATTGGAGATTGGATCCCAACAACGGAAAGGTAAGGGATTACCTTCTGATGATACACCTCTAGAAAATGCACTGATGCTAACATAGAGCCTGCTGCCCCTTTAACATGACAGACCGGATTACCTCACCTCCTTGACACTGAGGCCTTATACTACCATGGTGTTCGCGCACAAACCAACTCTAAAAGGGACATCTAGAATGGGGTGACCGATCCTAACGGTAGCTAACCACATAGCTCTGCTTCATGCCCTATTTTTACCATTCCTCCTAGTTGTGAGGCTTGAGGCTATGTTTTACCTTTCTGAGTAGCAATCCATCTTGGAATGCTAACACTGCCCTCCAAACATCAATGCAATGCCAGCATTCATCTATATAAGTTCGTTCTGGATCTGAACGGAACCGAAGGCACTAACTCTACTACATCCATTTTGGAATCACCTCCAGGATTAGTAGTAGTAGCCCTTGCACTTCAAAGAGCATCATCTTCAATCATCATTAAGATTTCTTCCACTCGAACGTACATGCTGGTTCGGAGTGATTTTCGGATATAGATCCAATCCTGATCTCTCCGTATCAACAACCGATAATTTCCGGTTGACTCATTCCCGGTTCTTTTGGAAGTAAGTATTCAAGACCTTATCAGAAAACTCGAATTTACCTTCATACTTCCTAAGTCAAATTAGGTCAAACTTGATAGTCGATTATTTAACTATCACATAAACAAACATACAGTCATGGTTTAATTTTCATATGGGAACCTCTAAGCCTTTATTAATTAAACTTTAATTAATAAAATCACTTTATAAAACTTGATCAAAAGATCTTTTCAAACCCTATTTCCAAACCTCTTACATTCCTTTTTACTTGAAAAAACAATATAAGTATTTACCAAACATTTTGGAAATTCCATTTCCTCAAAATTCCATATTAAATGGCCAAACAATTCCCTTTCAAAATCATCACCTCCTATAAAACACATTTACTTATTCCTTATAAAAATTCTTTTTATAAGTTCACTTCACATTTCAAACCACTTAAAAGTTTTCAAACTAGATTTAAAACTTCTTTCAAAAATATCTAAAATGATTTATAAAATCTCTTTCTATTTTTAAAACTATTTAAAAATCTTCCTTCATAATTTTTTTATAGAATCTCCTTTATAAAATATCATTTTCAAGATATTCTTTGTAAATGACTCTAGGTAAAACTTTTTATTTAATAAACCCCTTTTTAAAAACAAGATATTATTTAAAAATAACTTTATAAAATAATAATAAAATTTGAAAATCCTTTATAACCTTTAAATCCAAATTGATTTAAGAATTAAAGTTAATTCAAAAACATACTTTAATAATTCGAAAAGAGGCTTAGCAATCCCAATGGTACTAATTTAAGTTACCATTCGATTTTAATTCCAATTCACTTAACAGTTATTTACATAGGTCAACATATATGTAATACAACTCATATCCAAAACAGGGAATAACATGTCAATGTGAACTAATTATTATATACATGTCCAAATAACATAATGTAGGAAGGTGATTTGTCCTGCTAAACAGATGTTCAAATAATCCAATCAATTAATAGTAGAACGGGGATTTATTATGCTAAACACATGTCCATACAATTACCCTATAGCAGAATGGTGTTTTATTCTATGAATGAATGTCCATACAACCCAAACAATTACATTATTACTTATTCACAGTTGTTTGTCTATTTAATATCATGGATAAGAGATCCTTTGGTTAAAATCAAACCACTTAGAAAGAACCCAACTTAAAACATAACCGATAAAGTTTAAAATAACTTTGAATAATTAAATCATAATTTTATATTAATTAAAGCTTTATTAAATCTTAAATAATCAAAATCGAATCATAATTAAGTCTTAAGTAATTAGAAGTAAATTAATAATTAAACTTTAAACAAATAAGCATTTACTTAAAATTAATCCCTTCTTAATTAATTAAAAGTAAATTAATAATTAAACTTTAAATAAATAAGAATTTACTTAAAATTAATCCCTAATTAAGTAATAATTAAGTAAATAATTAACCTTTAATTAAATAATAATTAATTTAAAAATTAAACTTTAATTAAATAATAATTAAAATAATTAAACTTGATTACATGAAATAATTACCCTTATTAACTTAATTAATCACTGATTAAACTTCTTAATAACTTGCTTAATTATCACTAATTAGTTACTAATTACTTAATCTAATTACCGATTAATTAATAAATAATTATCCTTAATTAGTAAATTAATTAATTATTAAACATACTCAATCAAGTTATAATTAACTTATGTGTTGCTAATTACGTTTGAAAATAGGTTTTCAAATCATTTTTAGAAAGAAACTTTAAAGTTAGAATTCAAACTTTTCCGAACTGCATCCATAGCGACTATCGCTATGGATGCAATAGCTTAGAATTACTTCTCTAATTTACCATCTAAAATTTTAACCTTACTTCGGATTACTTTTTTAATACATAAAGAAAAGGTTTTTGAAAACCTTAACTCGAGTTAGAATTTAAACAAAAACATTTCCTAACTCCAAACTAGTAAATGATTAGATTTTCAAAATGGATCTCAAGTCCCTTAACAACTCAAGTTCCTATCTTCCATACTATTTAACCATAATCCAAGCATATATGAAAGATACCAAATCACATCATCATCATATGGTAGTAAAATCACCACATTCATATCCAAACAGATCACCAAACCATCAATCTCAAATTAAATGCTAAACTTCAAGTTAACACGTACACAAAACTTTCAAGCCATATCGTATTCCAAACACAACATCATATATATATAACCATATAACCAACAAATATATAAAGATAAGATCTTTCCCAAAAAGTTAAGAATTTACTCACCAAAGGCTATCAAATTTTTGCTGACTTGAGTATGTCCTAGCACTTTCATTCCTAAGCAAAAAAGATGGAGTCTTGAATCCTAAATGTACTAGGTAGGCTAGGCCATGGATGAACAAGGAAGTGAGACATGTTTTGGTAATGTACAACGACTTCGGATAAACATCGATTTCTCAATAATAAACCCGAAAATAGGTCATTTTGCAACTAATTTTTGGGCTATCTACTAATGGAATTTCAAAAAGTACACAGAGAGAAAGTTATTGGAATTTCTTTTCTCTATCATTTTAGAAAAAGAATCACTCACTTTCGATTACTTTTGAAGAAGTTACGATCAAAAGAAGAAGGATAATTTTCGAACTAGAAATTCTAGGTGAAATATTGCTTTGCAAAGATTGTGTATTTTGACATAGCTATGATAGAAATTTGAAAAAATGGTCAACAAGAATGTTGTAGCCATTAAAATTTCATTTGGTTTCAAAAAAAGAAATCCATTTGAGTTAGAAATGAGGAAGAAAATGTTGGTGGAAAGAAGAAGAAAAATGGAGAAACATATGACTATTTATAGGCAAAGTTCATATGTCATCATTATATCTAGTCACATCACAAATCTTTTATAACATATATATATATAATTATGTTTAATCGCATCACTTATATATATATAATTATGTTTAGTCACATCACTTTCTTTTATATATATATAATTATTATGTTTAGTCGCATCACTTTCTTTATATATATATATATATATATATAATTATTATGTTTAGTCACATCACTTTCTTTTATATATATAACTATTATGTTTAGCCACATCACGATCTTTTATATATATATATATAAGTTTAATTATTAATTAACTAAGATGTGACAAGATATGGTTAATGATTGCAAAATCTAAGATGTGACAATACTTAATATATATATTTAAAAAAATGTTTATTATTTTTAAAACAATGTCTTGTCACATCACTTGCTAATCTAAATTAATATACGATAATTTATTTCTAAATGTATTATTATTTAGTTAATGAACTCTTATATATATGTGTATATGGTGCATAAAAGACGAACAACGTTCCCGACAACTTTCCAACATCGAAAGGTAGAAATTTTGGAAACGTTCTTCGGTCACATTTTCTATTTTTCTACGAACTATTTAATATGGTAAACAAGTTTTGAAAATGATTTTACCATCATTATTAGTTAATTAAAATGTGATCATTTTCATTATAAAACCTATATGTTGAATATTTAAAATTAATTAAATATTCACTAATCAAAGCAGTGAAATTCTGGGTCATTACAACTTTGCACGAAGTCTCCATTCCTTAATTCAGTTTATTATTCAAACTAAAATTTCAAAATCATCGCATACAAATCCACCTAGGTTTGTCGCATGCTAACACATCGCATATTAACCTCAAGTAGCAATCATGAGGTGACTTTCCCATAACCATCATATAGTAATCCCTCCTTAACCATCATGTAATAACCCATCTATAGCCATCACATGCTATTTTACCCATAGCCGTCATGTGTTATTCCACCATAGCCATCGTACCTATTCCATCTAAAGCCATCGCGCCTAATTCACCCTAAGCATCACGCCTAATCCACTCAAAGCCATCGCGCCTAATCCATATATAGCCATCGTGTATTGTCTTATTCAAAGCCATCGCACCTTATCTCCATAGCAGCCATCGCATGCCATTCTACTTGTAGCCTTCATAAGCTTATCCTTCCAAAGCCTTCATGATCTATTTCATTTATAGTCATCGCATGCTAATTCTATTCGTGCTATCGCATGCTAAGCCCTATGCTTAGCCTTCTTGGATAGATGGCTTTAATTGCCATCGCATATAAACCCATTTGGGGTCATCATGTTATATTCCCTACTTAGTTTACATTAAAAAGGTATAAATAGGGCTTTCGTGTGTTATACGGCACACTCGTAATTATATTGAAAACTGATTTATTTCCTTACTAATTAATCGCTTTACACCAAGTCCCATTTAATATCGAATTCTCATTAGCCACACCCTTATTTTTCAGTTTTCTTTTCATAATTTGTTAAACGCCCAATTAATTGATTAATTAACTTTCCCTTAATTAATTAATTCTTCCCTCCATAAATAATTCATATAAAATCGAAAATTGATGGGAAAAATTCCAGAATTCACCAAAAATCATATTTTACCTTTTCCCACAATTTTATATAAAAATGATTAATTTTATTGTTTTTAATAAATAATTTACCTAAAATTAACTATATTCTCAACTTAAAATATTCATAAAATGTTCATATTAACTTTAAAAATTATGAAATTAAAAATCTATCTCTATTTCATCATTATGAACATCATATAAAAATTTCTTGACATATGATTTAACCATGTTTTACCCTAATACATAAACTATTTCACCCTAATTAAATTTTAAACTATAATTAAAATAATATATTATCATCCAAATGCATTAAACATCATTAAAGCATTTATACTCAACAAATTCTGAATTTAAACATGCTAGCAAAGGTTTTAGAGAAATATTTTTACTCATATAGATTAGGAAAACCTTGTCAATCTTCTTTTCCTTAAAGCTGAAATCTCTTATTTTCTTCTCCTTCTTTTTTCTCAAAATGGTGTCTGGCATAAGCTTCTCTCTTTTGTTTTGTGAATAAAGGGAGAATGAATGGAAGTTTGTGAATGTAAGGGGTTATTGTTTAGGCCTTGGGCTAATCCCATTTCTGGCCTAATCTTAATAAATTCTTAATTCCTCTTCCTTCATTCATTCTCTCCTTCTTAAGTGGTTTGTTTTCATTTAATTTTCTTATTCAATTAATTTATTTATTTTCCCCATATTTTGTTACTCCTAAAAATATGGGATGTTATAGTCTCCCCTCCTTACAAGATTTTCGACGTCGAATTTCAGACAAGGCGAGATAAAGACCATTATCATCGAAACAGTGTACAAGTATTATCGTAATCAAACTAATTCCCCACTAATATAAATCATCATCACTCAATTATTATGTATTAGTATCATTGCTAACACATACAAACATCACATCATCATACTAGAGTTTCTACTTGTCTATGTAACAAACATATATGTCTCAATTATACATGTCAAAAGAAGTTGAGATAGTTATTCCTAACCCTATCCTCTACCTCCCAAGAATAATTATCCACATTGTCACTCAACTGGACGCAAACAAGTTTAATAACATTGTTCCTTAACTCTTTTGTAGCCCAATCCACTATGCCCTTCGGTCTTCTAACATAAGTCAAATTTAGTTACACATATAGTTTCTCGACTGCCATCGGTTCCACCATTGAATCCGGATCATGCACATAGTTTCTCAAATGTGAAATGTGAAAATGCAAGTTTACTGATCATCCCAATCACTGGGAATGGTCCTACATATCTAGGTGCCAATTTCTCTACCTTTCCAAAGCGCACAACTGCTCGCATCTGAGAACCCTTCACAAATACACGATCACCTATCGAGAACTTAAGCTATTTCCTTCTATTGTTAGCGTAACTCTTTTACCTTGACTACGTAGCTTTATTCTGGCGCAAATCAATTTTACCTCCTTAGTAGTATCTCTTACCAAATCGGGCCCCAACACAAGTTTATCTGCTATGTCCAACCAATAATTGTGACTTACACGGTCTACCATAAAGTGCATAGAACGGTGCTATCCCGATACTCGAATGGTAACTATTATTATAGGTAAACTCTACCAAATGCAAATTATCTTCCAAAGATCCTTCAAAATCCAAAACACATGCTCTCGGCAAATTCTTGAGCACATTGTTCATCCTCTCGGTTTGACCGTGGTTTGTAGGTGCTAAGTTGTTCTTAAGTTCAACTCCATACCCAATGCACTCTGCAAACTTCTCTAGAATTCACTAGTAAATAATGGGTCCCTTTCGATAATGACACTGCACAGTATCTTATATAGTCTCACCACATTCTTCACATATAGCTTCGCTAGGCTAGCTGTCGTCCTTGTCAACTTCACCGTGATAAAGTGGGAACTCCTATTTAGTCTACTATGACCCAAATGTTATGTTTCTTGTTCTCAAACTAGTCAATCCATCAACCAAATTCATAGACACTGAATCCCTCTTCCAACATGGTTCTTCCAAAAATTGAAGTACATCACTGGGCTTCTGATGCTCATCTTTCACTTGTTGATAAGTGAAGCACTTCTCCACACATTCTCCTACATCTCTCTTCATCCCTTCATGGAAGAAGACTCTCTTCATATCATGATACATCTTCGTGCCTCTAAGATGAATAGTAAACGTTGATCGATGACTTTCCTCCAAGACTTCCTCCCGAAGATCTCCAATATCCTGAACACACCATCTTCCTTCCTTTCTAAGCCATCCTTTCAAGTCAATCTCGAATCCCTTTAGATCCTCAACATCTGCCTCCATCTCTAATTGCCTAATTCTTTTTGCAATTAGTGGGTCCTCTCTTTTCCTTGCGGAAATCCTATCCATGAGTGCTAGACGTACCTCCAAACTTTAATGTTAACCCTCTTTTGATTTGCGACCTAACGACCTATGGGGAGCAGCGACCTAACGACTCAATTAGTAAGCGACCTATCGAGCTCAATGGTCTAGTTCACGACTTAACAATTCATAACAGGCTACGACTTAACGAGATAAACAGTTTAAGCGACCTAACAGGTTGCGACCTAGCGACCTAAGAAGCTACCGACCTAAGAAGCTACCGACCTAAGCAATGCCATGACCTAGCGAGCTAAAGCGGAATGAAGCTATGTTCCATGCCGCATCCATTAGGTCGCTCACGACCTAACAACTCCTTTAGATGAGTTCAAGATCAGTTGAGATATAATCCCCTAGGTCGCTGCCGACCTACGACCTATATTAGGTCGCGTACGACCTACTAACTCGTTCAGAAGAAACCAAGTGCACTAGAGATAAGTCAGGTTACGTCCCCTAGGTCGCTGCCGACCTATGACCTACCTTAGGTCGTTCACGACCTAAGACTTGGTGATTAAATTCTGCCCAGAGTCTTCCCTATAAATACGAGAGCTACTCCAACTTCAAGGGGACTTTTCCGATCATTCTCTAAAGGCCAATACTCTGCCACTTTCTTAACTGAACCAACACTTGAAGAACTCCAAACACCGAAGACGCTACAAAAAGCTTCGAAAGAGATCTTGCACATCCGACATGGATTCAAAGAGCCTCGTTACATCGAAGTTTGAGTTACTAGTCTGAAGTGTTTTGGAATCAAAGTGTATTGTGTTTTGAAGTGCATTGTATCAACTTGTAACCAAATCAGCAATAAAAGAATATAAAGTGGACGTAGGCTTAATTACGAGCCGAACCACTATAAAATCGTTGTCTCTTTACTTTTCTGCTATTTTCTGCTTATATTCTGTTCCCGTACCAACGGGTGGTGCTTTCACATTACTACTACACACACCGGGGTGTTAGCGTTCAATTTTCAGCGTTAACATTTAACATACCCTAACCTTTACTCAAATTAGTGTTCTACTTATAATGTACTCCACAAAAGTCTAATGTCTTTAACATCTTCCATCGTTCAATCATGGCTAACACTCTATTATGATGCTTCCTACTCAAAGCATCGACAACATTGTTCCTTTTTCCTAGTGTATATTTCATCCTAAAATCATATGTCGCCATGAATTCCAACCACTTATGCTGCCTCATATTTAATTGCTTCTAAGAGAATAAGTACTTAAGGGATTTGTGTTTTGTATACAACTCGAACCGCCTTGACGCATAAGCTTACTTCATGCAATCTCAACCGCCTTATGCCTATAAATCTTCAAAGTGAATACTACTGCTATCAACTCCTAGTCATGAGTCGGATATCTTACTTCATGCAATCTCAACCGCCTTGACGCATAAGCTGTCACTCGCCCTCTTTGCATCAACACCACCCCAAACTTATTCCACAAGCATCAGTATACACTACCAAATCCCGGTTCCCCTCAAGCATGATCAACGCGGGAGCATTCCTTAACAACTTCTAAAATGACTTTACACATTTAAGTCCACACGAACTTCTCGTTCTTTCTGGTAAACTTACTCAAGGGTGCTACTATACATGAGAAATCCTTAATGAATCGGTGGTAACAGCCAGCCAATCTCTAGAAACTTCTCATCTGCATGACAATCTCTGGCCTCTCTAAACCATCAATAGTTTCTATCTTTAATGGATCTACTTGAAAGTGCTCTGATACCAAATGAAAGTGACTGTGCTATAGGATCGTGTAATATGGATAAACTACTTGTGCGGAATAATAATTAAGTAAATAATTAAAGCAGTAAAGTAAATGACACCGAAGATTTTTATACTGGTTCGAACTCCCGTTCTACGTCCAGTCCTAGACTCCTTCTGGAATTAAACTAGCAACCCTCACTTCACCCGGAGGAATAGGTTTACACTGCTTGAGAAACCGAACAGGACTTTTACCGCCTAAGCAACCAAATAGGACTTCTACCGCCTGAGCAACCGAACAGGACTTCTTTACAAATAACAAAAGTATCTGACTGTAGTATGCTCTTTGAATAGCACTGATAAGTCAATTAAGTACAATCTTCCTATAATCTTCTCCTTTATGATATGTAGTGTAATGTGCTTGAGAATTGTGGAAGATAGAATGATCAACGATCAGAGAATGTAAGCAGTTTGAGTGAAGTTTGAAAATAGAGAATAAGAGATAATAATTCAAGAATATTAAAATCAATTGTTATTAAATGTTTGTTGAATTCTGAAATCTATTTATAGAGATTAAAAAGTTGCAACCATTGTTGAAAGGTAACAAAGAAACAGGTGCAACTGTTGGTTTGAAGATGTTTCTCTTTGATGAAGAGAAGTGTCTTTTCATAAAATAGCCGTTGAAAATATATTCAGCCGGCTGAATGGATTTATTCAGCCTTTTGAATTTTAAAAATCGAAAACAACAAAGAAATAGGCTATTTTTGGCCTAATTCAGCCGGTTGAATGGTTTCTAATTCAGCCGGCTGAAACTTCATATCAATTTATGAAAGTTTCAGCATTCAGCCGTCTGAATGGAATTATTCAACCGGCTGAATTCTGTTGATAAACAAAAGTTACCATAGCTCATTTGGTTAGAGCACTTGCCTTCTAAACTGGTGGCCTAGGTTCGAGCCCCGCTCCATGCAATTTTTGAAAACTTGATTTTTCATTTAAAATATGAATGTATATGTATGTATACCATTTTGAGAAGATTTTAACATTTGTAAACTCTAGACACGATACTCTATGACTAATAATACATTGTTTGTCACCTTCGTCTTGTCTCTATCGTGGATATCTCTTCTTGTATATCCATATACATACTTTCATCCTTTTTGTACTGTGTATCTTAATTTTGAACGTATTTGTTTGTCTCTTTTGATGCTCATGTACCTGCAAATTAGCTTAGAGATTCTTTGGCATAATTGTATAGTTGTTGTCATTAAAATCCAACAATAGAGGTTCTAACATTCTCCCCCTTTTTGATGATGACAACTGTACAATTTTTAAATAATATAAATAATATTAATATGTTTAAAGCTCCCCCTAAGTATAACATCTCCCCCTAAGTATAATATCTCCCTCTATTAATATGAATTTCTCCCCCTTTGTCATTATCAAAAAGAATGAGGGAATATAATAAATTTCATAAAATATCTTGTAAATAGCGGGATAAACTCAATATTAATTATGGAGAAAAATAGATTTTACCATATTTGTTGAAGTTCATATTTCATTGTAAGCACGTAATTCTATTAAACGTATGGAACATCCTTTAAAATTCCAAAATCTTTCCTTCTGTTTCTCTGAGTACCTACAATAAATAAAAATCATTTTTGGTACCCACTTACTATGTTAGGGTCCGGGGGGTTAGGTCTTTGGAAACCATACCCATTTGGGTGTGGTTGAACCTTTATAAATATAATTTTCATTATTAACTACCATATCAAAATAATCATCAATGTATTTTTCTCTATTTTTCCAATTAACAGGAACCCAAATACTTAGATAATTTTTATTCATATTTTCGGTCAATAATTTTGTACTTCTAGAGTAATTATAAACATTATTGGTCATAACAGTATTTGAATTTCTATAAAAATTGGATTTAGACTTTACTCGAAATTTAGTACTAGCACTAACATTTTTACTATATATGAAAGCGTATCTAATGCTATTTCTACGATCAGTTTTATTATATCCTAAACCACTTTTGTCAAGTAAAGGTCTAGAACTAGATAAAATCATGTTTAAATCATTTTAACCTTTATTAAATTTTGCGACTTCAGTGTTAAGTTTATCAAATTTAGCCTTGAAGTCAAAATTATTATTTTCAAAACAAATATTACTGTTTTTCAAAATATCAATTTGCTTGTTTAATTCAGAATTCTCTCTTTATATCGTACAGTTCTCATTTTCGAGAAGAAAAATTCGAGATTCTGAATTATCTAAAGATGATTGTAATAAATCATTTTGTCTTTTCAAATCAAAAATTTCTTTTGAAAATTTTTCTCTTTTTTTTCAAATGTGGTGTTTTGTTCATCTAGAAAATCTTTAATAGTTATAAAATTATTCTTTACAACACCAAGTTGATTTTCTGAATTTAACTTCACATTTTTCAATTTCTCATTTTCAGGTTCAACAGATTTCATATTTTCTAAAAAATAAAATTAAGCTTTGAAATCTTATCACTTATACTAACCAATTCATTATTATCTTTTACTGAAATTTGTAAATCAGAAAGTACCTTTTTGTAGTCCTCATTGGTGGCTTTGATAGGGCTTTTGCTTGTTGTATTTCGATTGGATCTTTTTCTAGCCATTATTCTATGATGTTGTGACGATCGATAGAATCCCAGGCTCTGATACTAAATGAAAGTGCTCTGATACCAAATGAAAGTGCTCTGATACCAAATGAAAGTGCTATGATACCAAATGAAAGTGACTATGCTATAGGATCGTGTAATATGGATAAACTACTTGTGCGGAATAATAATTAAGTAAATAATTAAAGCAGTAAAGTAAATGACACCGGAGATTTTTATACTGGTTCGAACTCCCGTTCTACGTCCAGTCCCAGACTCCTTTTGGAATTAAACTAGCAACCCTCACTTCACCCGGAGGAATAGGTTTACACTGCCTGAGCAACCGAACAGGACTTCTACCGCCTAAGCAACCAAATAGGACTTCTACCGCCTGAGCAACCGAACAGGACTTCTTTACAAATAACAAAAGTATCTGACTGTAGTATGCTCTTTGAATAGCACTGATAAGTCAATTAAGTACAATCTTCCTATAATCTTCTCCTTTATGATATGTTGTGTAATGTGCTTGAGAATTGTGGAAGATAGAATGATCAACGATCAGAGAATGTAAGCAGTTTGAGTGAAGTTTGAAAATAGAGAATAAGAGATAATAATTCAAGAATATTAAAATCAATTGTTATTAAATGTTTGTTGAATTCTGAAATCTATTTATAGAGATTAAAAAGTTGCAACCATTGTTGAAAGGTAACAAAGAAACAGGTGCAACTGTTGGTTTGAAGATGTTTCTCTTTGATGAAGAGAAGTGTCTTTTCATAAAATAGCCGTTGAAAATATATTCAGCATTCTGAATTTTAAAAATCGAAAACAGCAAAGAAATAGGCTATTTTTGGCCTAATTCAGCCGGTTGAATGGTTTCTAATTCAGCCGGCTGAAACTTCATATCAATTTATGAAAGTTTCAGCATTCAGCCGTCTGAATGGAATTATTCAACCGGCTGAATTCTGTTGATAAACAAAAGTTACCATAGCTCATTTGGTTAGAGCACTTGCCTTCTAAACTGGTGGCCTAGGTTCGAGCCCCGCTCCATGCAATTTTTGAAAACTTGATTTTTCATTTAAAATATGAATGTATATGTATGTATACCATTTTGAGAAGATTTTAACATTTGTAAACTCTAGACACGATACTCTATGACTAATAATACATTGTTTGTCACCTTCGTCTTGTCTCTATCGTGGATATCTCTTCTTGTATATCCATATACATACTTTCATCCTTTTTGTACTGTGTATCTTAATTTTGAACGTATTTGTTTGTCTCTTTTGATGCTCATGTACCTGCAAATTAGCTTAGAGATTCTTTGGCATAATTGTATAGTTGTTGTCATTAAAATCCAACAATAGAGGTTCTAACACTACTGCTAATCCATTCTCTGAAACAACATGCTTAAGAAACTTAACCTTTCGTTTTCAGATATTTCAAAAACTTTACCTTCAACTTCTGTTTCTCAACCTCTTCAACACCAGTATTACATAGGCTTCGTGATCTCTCTCATTCGTAGAGTATATCTAAAGATGATCGATGAAGACTAACACAAATCTATCCACCTGATCATGAAAGATTCGGTTCATAAAATCAACGAAGAACATAAGGGTGTTGGTCAGTCCAAATGGCATCGCTAACCATTCATATCAACCATACCTTGTTCAAAGTGCGGTTAATGGAACACTATTTTCCATTACTCTCATTTGATGAAATCATATTACCAAGTCTAGCTGAAAGAACACCCGAGCTCCACTCAATTGATCAAAAAGTCATCTTCCTTAGGCAAAGGATAACGGTCCTTCATTTTTAATTCAAATACACATTTGTAAAGATCCACTCGACTTCTTTATGAAACTATGGATGCTCCCAGGGCAAACTATTCAGCCTAATAAAACTTTTATCCTTAAGTTCCAATAGCTGCTTCTTCAATTCTTCCATATTCGTGGGCAACATTCTGCTAAGGGGTCAACTAATAGGCTGTGCCTCGGCATCAGATCTATCCGGAATTCGATTGCCCTTCTTATCGGTAATCCAGTTATAGTTCGAAATCACTTACAAAATTTTTGACTACACGTACTCTATTGATCTCATCTTCTTGATCTTGCATAGCACATAGCATAAAATTCAACTCCTCCTTTATTATGTCGAACGCTGCCATGATTATTTCTCCTCACCTTGGTTTTTGTACGATGATAATCCTATCTGCATAAAAAATCCTACGCACTAACCAGTGCATACTCAAAATCACCCGGTACCCTAAGAAGTCAAACACATATTGGTCGTAAGAAAACAAATATCCACACAAATTAAACTCAAGGTTGGTGCATGTTAACCTAAGAGTAACATATCCACTGATCAGATTAATCGCAGTCAAGGACGTAATAAGATAGGTAGTGTCTAATTCTAACCTATCAATCAGACCCTTTGAAATGAAAGAGTGAGTAGCACCAGTATCAAACAGAACTCTAACTAATATACTGGAAATAAAAATTGAACCTCCATGCATGTAACGATCCCGAATTTTGAATAAGTTCAAATTGATAGTTAATTGTATTTTTGAACAAATATAGTGAAATAAATTTATTAAAAGTGATGCGAGTTGCCCCGGATTCAAGTATATTCTGTAGAAATTATTTTAATTTTTGAAATATATGTATATGTATTTAATTTGGAATTTAAATTTTAAATAAATGGTTCGAAAATAAAGATACAACATACAAGAGATAAATTATAGGAAAATATGTACATTTAACAAACTTGTTAAAATAAACAAATTACATAAATTAAACAATCTATATTAAAAATAGAAATTCGGTATGAATTCTAAAACAAAATAAAATGAATACCTTAGTTTAAGTATAACAACATATGAAAAGTAAAATAAAAATATAAGTTCACTTATTCTATAAAGAAATAATAATTAATACTTAAGTTATGAATAAAAATAAAAACATTGATATATAAGATAAATTATATAGTTATAAATAAAAGCAAACAACATATTAATGAATTTTGTAAAATAGAAAGTAAACAAATTAGCTATATTATAACATAATGAAAATAGGACTTTATTCATATTGTAAAGCAACAAGAAAATAAAATAAAATAAACTAAATATACACTCAAGTATAAACAAAGATTGGATAAGTATGGAATAGAATAAGTAAACACATAAGTATGTAGACTTGAGAAAGTAAAGCCACAACACATATCATTTCAGCCACTTAAACAAAACAAGAAAAGAAAATATCATCAGCCGAGTCAAACAAGCAAACCAGGCAAGTAAAATTTTATATGTGAAAAATTGAAATGCAAAACAAAAGAAACAAACAAGGTACATATGCATTTAAGGGGTTGCATCTCTAAGTACATACCACATTATCAGCCGAAAGGAAAGCAAATAGATATTTGTACAACTCAATTAATGCAAGCACACTGAAAATTCACATCAGCCTCCATATACAAATGAAAAATCTCGATGCATAATAAAGAAAATTTAGAACTCTGCACAAATCTTATTACTTTGTACAAATATATATTATCACCTATACAAACATCTTTCTCTCCACATATACGCATCTATATAGTTCCAGTTCAAAGTTTCAAGGATCAAAACAACATTCCAGTTTTCAATTTGCAAATTCCAAGCCCAGACATTTTTCCAGGCTTTGCATTCCTGTTCTCTGTTCCACTATTACAGGTGAGCAAACTGACCTGTTCTAATGTTGAATTTATTTATATATGTGATGTTGTGGTGGATACTTCTAGCTGTTGTGAAAGTTGCTTTGATCTATGTTGTTCTGCGAGAATGCGTGTTTGTGAGTATGTTATATATTCAAAAATGTATACTCTGTTAAATTTACAAGCTTAAAACCCATTACAAAAGAAAAAGAGGGAAAAAATCCATATCTCTTAAACCAATCAATACTAAGTATTAATCTCAAAAGGGAAAGTGATTATAATGTGGTAATATCAATTTTGAAAATAATCACAAGTATAGTTGTGGGATAACTGTTTTGGAAATGTGAATATTACAGTAATGATCAAAATAAAGTGGAAAATCAAATGATCTAATTTCGAATTTCAATTATATGAGCGGATTCGCATTTCAAAATAATGATTTTTGAATATCATTTCAAGATTTTTAATTTAGTAAATTGTGAGAAAAGATGAGATGAACGATATTGACATTCTCATCAATCTCTGGTGATCAGCGTAACTAGAGGGGTCAGGGTTTCGACTGAAGTAAGCTTGGTGATAGTTGGTGTAGGGAAAATTGGTTGGAGGAATTTTTGTTACCAGTGGTGGCCGGACGAGATGAAGATAGGGTTTAAAAACCCATTTTGGTCAATGATGTAAACGGGTCAATTTCGACGCCGAGAAGGAGCTGGAGGCGATCGGTCGAAGGGGAAGACGAAGCTGGGTTTTCGAGGAGGTCGTGGTCATAATGGCGGGGATTCTGGTGACTTAGATGATCGATACGAGGTAATTTGGTTGATCGTGGCTGGGTTCCAGTTCGTTCAACAAGCTCGATTTTGATTTTTTGCCTCTGCAATTGGATTGAAGATCAAAATGGTGTTGGGGGATGATCATCGACTTGCGCGTGTGGTCGCGAGTGGTAGGCGTTGGCTACAGTGGCGGTGCACGTGCACGATGATGAACGTGTGTCAGGGGATGTTGTTTCGTGGAAACTCGAAGGGGAGCTGGGAATTTCGTGTTTTGACTCGAGACCTGGGTTGTTTGTGTGTGTTGCCTATAAGGCTTCTACTGTTTTTAAGTTAACTTAATCTAAGCTTTGACAAAGGGAAACGTGAGAAAGGAAGAAGGGGATTCGGGGAAGATAGAATGGAACTCGAGTATTTACTCGATTAAACTGAAGACTTGTTCGGGTTGTTTCCCAAAACCTACGAACAAATAATAGTAAGTTAGGTAAATTTTTTCAACAAGTTTAGGGGGCGACGACTAATTAACGAATGACAAATTTAAGGCAAGCCTCTATTACAAGTTAATGAATTAAGTAAATACAAAGTTTTGGAATCTAATCAATGCTTTAATTAAGTAGAAAATTCAAGTTAAGTGTTTAATTAATTAACATTAAAGTTTTGTAGTTAGTAATAAATTAAATTTCAAAGTTTAGAGAAGAAATTTTTTTTTGTTAATTAAGATAAATAATTACTATAGATTAATTGTTTGGAGAATAATTAAGAATGATAAATTTCTAGTTGTAATTAAAGATTTGGTTAATTAACAATTAAGTATTTAATTTATTTGTAATTAAAATTGTTAATCGAAGTTAATTAAGTAGTAGTCAATTAAGATAATTGATTAATGAATAATTAATTAGAATATAATTATTTTATCATTAAGAATAGTTAATCATTGGTTTAAAAGAATCAATAAAAATAGTTATGTTGTTAATTCTTTTAAACCACTTTTCCCTTAAATTGAAAATGGTTGACTGTCATTAAATGTTGTGTTTTGGATTGATATCTTGTTTGTGATTGTGATACTTAGTGATATATCCTGATTATGTTATGATCTGTAATTTAATTATCTGTGATGCATATATTGTTATATGAATATGCAACCCCTTGGCCCGTAAACGACACTTGAATTTCGATGCGACAGGGAGTCGGATTCCAATTGGTTGTCCGAAACCCACATCGAATTGTAATGATGAATCTGTGGATAAAAATAAGCGTTATGAGTTATACCGCTTATCGATATTGATATATCTATGTTGATTTATGCTGTGCACTATTGTGTAAAACCCTTAGACCACACTCATACACACACAAATATGGATTTCACGTGGAAATCGGTTAAGTCACAGATAATTTAAATTTAATGTTTTTGAAATTGAAATTTTAATTTCAATTGATTTTGAAATTTGAAATTCTGGTTTAAAGTGAAAAGCTTTTGAAATGGAATTTCAAAGATAAAAGTTGTTTTGAATAACTTAATCGAGTTTTGGAATTTAAATAATTTGATTTAAATTTGAATTCAAGTTTGAAATTGAATCCTATGATTTGAAACTAGGGATTAAAAATGTTATAAATGTGTTTATCTAAATTTAAACCATTTAAAAAATGTAATTTTGAGAATTTGGATTTAACCCAAAGATTTTGACTCGTATGAATGAATCAGATTTCCAAAATAAAAACTATTTGTTTTCAAAAGAATAAAAGCTTTCAGATAAGAAATGAAATTCCAGTTTAAGTAAAGGAATTTCAAGATTGAAGCGAAAATGGTTTTCCAAGTTGTGAATGAATTGTTTTGAAAAGCTATGAATTAAATCTGTTTATTTTTAACAGATTTAGAATGATGATTTGTTTAAACTATTTGAAATGGAATTGTTTTGAAAGCTATGAGTTAAATCTTTGTTTTAAAGATTCAACGAGTTAATCAAATTGAAAGGGAAATAAATTTGGAAAATCTGTGAATGAATCTTTTGTTTACAAGATAAAAATGTGGAAAATTGTTAAACCATTTAAGGTTGTTAAAATGAATCTTTTTATTTAAAGATTTGAAAATGGTAATTTGGTAAACCATTTGAAAAGAGAAGTTTGGGTAATAAGTTGTGACTTAATTGAAATCCCAATATCCATATGTTTTTAAAGTATTGCGCTCATTATTCGGTTTAGCCGGGAGAGGACCTTTGTGTCATATAACCCGTTCCGAATACTGATACGTCGTATATGGATAGCATTTGAAGACCGGTGGTGAAGACCGGATATTTACGAAAACGAAAGGACAACTCGTCGAATGTCTCTGCATCGACTGGCCCCGATATAGAGATTTTATCACCCTTTGTGATGGGAAGTCCGGACGGGATCGTGAATACCCGGATTTGCAAGGGCTTCGTAAGAAGTGCCTTCGGTTCTGTTCGAACCCGGAACAGACTTGTATGGATACATGTCTGACATTACACTTTGAGATATAAAGCCGATTTCTTTCAAATACATTTCTATTGGTGGCGGAGAATTTATTCTCTTAGCTTAACACCCTTCTCTGAGACGTACGAGCTCAGAGGTTATGTAGTTGAAATTTATCAGCGATATATCCCAATTTGGTAATGTGGCATGCTGAGTGTAGCTGTGTGATGATCAGTGTTTGATCATTTGTGATATGATCATTTATCTTTGTGATCATAGGTTGATCATCTGTTGACCCGAAGCGTGGCTTTTTTTGAAAAAGCGTAGCTTTGTGGACGAGACTTCGTCAGGACCTCACAACCCGGAAATGGTCGAAACAGGATCGTTGCGGCAAGGTTATGAGGGTCGCGCCCTTTAGGGTATGTCATTTCCTTCTGGAAAGGGGTGGTATCATGGTATGGAGCCCAGATACTTACTCATGTGGATACACTTTCTTTATGATGTGTGATGTTGGATACCGAGCTCGGATAAAGGTCCCAAAGGACCGGGAGGTGGCATATTCGTGAGTTACCTGTTACAGGGGTAACCCGGCCTTGTTAGCAGAGAGCAGTTTGTCTCTCGGGACGTCCCGCCAGAGGCGATCCCATGCGGCGGAAGGAAGTTCCTTAGCCTGACCATTTGTTGGAAATCCATTTCTCCAATACGGAACTTGTACGGTTTTAGTTGTAGAACCTGCCATTTACGTACGGTGGTCACCACTGTTTAGATGGTAGCTATAGTAGGCATACGATACTGGTCGTATGTTGGCTAAGATTAATATTATACTTTCGAAATATTTTCTGCACTATGCACTAATAATAATAATCCAATGATTTTGCGTAGTAAGCATGTTTGACTATCATAAGAAGAAATCTCCTCCAATTCTGCGTTTGCATTGTGTGTGTGGTGGGAGGTCTTATGGTAGTTTCATTTTCTAAAAGCATTGCGGATTTCAATGTTTAAAACCTTTTATTGTTGTTTAAAGATAAACTGTTTTTGTTGCTCACACCAGTCCCATGACTGATCCGGAGTTTATTGTTCCCTTCCTAAACTCTGGGTGCCCACTATTTTCCACACGGGCAGTCTAGAGTTGGGTTCTTTCAGATATTCAGGTTGAGTAGATTATCTGGAGCTAGCTATGGATTGGAGCACTCTATTGGAGATATTCTATCCGCTGCTGTTGTTATCTTTTCTTTTCCGCTGCTATTTCTTGTATCATATCTCTGATGTATATTGATATTCATTGAATCACTCTGTTGTATCAGATATTGTATATCAATGTATTATTCTTTTCTTCCGCTGTGTTATTTACTTAATGTTGTTATAGCTCCGGCGAATCGGATTTGAACGGTCGAATCTGCGGCATTCTAGTACAATGTGAAGTACGGATGTTGATTTTCGAGCGGGCAAAACCCGATACGTTACAATGCACACCCTCTCCTTTCTCCTCAGTAATCAATCCAGACGAAGGTTCTTCCAAAGAAAAAAATATTTGGCTGATTTATCTTGGGACAATCTTTCTTCTTGTGCCCGGGCTTATCATAAAAAAAGCATTTAACCTTCACTATTCCTACTGGCTTCAAACACTTATTTACATTGTGCCCCTTCTGTATATAATTATAACAGGTCACATCAGCAATCTCCTTTCTTTCTGCTCCTTTCCGAGCCTTTCCTTTCTTCTTCTTCTCAACTTGAGCCTTATTCCCATACACACCATCTTTCAGCATACATCAACTCATACATCCTTACCATATCTACCACTTCATCGAATGGAAGTGCTAGATGAGCCATCATCTTATCACTCAGACCTAGCCTCAACAGTAAGATGTACTTCTTCACTTTCTTCTTTGGAGTTCTAATCAGATCAGCTCCATATTTGGATAGCGCATTAAACCTCTGCACATATTCTAGCACTGTCA
This sequence comes from Allium fistulosum, assembly GCA_030737815.1. NCBI lineage: Eukaryota > Viridiplantae > Streptophyta > Magnoliopsida > Asparagales > Amaryllidaceae > Allium > Allium fistulosum. The sequence goes on from CM060901.1 coordinate 726,223,666, forward strand.
TACTACACTGCTGCAACTCCACGAACTCTTGAAATATGACTTACAGCTCTGATCCTGGAATATACTACTCCTAAGACATCTCTTTAAACCTTTCCCAAGTAATTTTTTGCTTAAGAATCTCTTCACTCGTAGTCCTCCATCAAACACCTATTATTCCCTTGAACTGCCTAGACACCAACTTTAACTTTTGGGCATTCGTTGGTTCCAAATCCTCGCAAATCCTTTTGCTACTAATAGCCAATCACTAGCCTCTAACACCTATTCATTCCATCAAACATTTCTCATCCAAATCCATGGAAATTCTTATTCATCTTAGAAAATTCTTCCTTATCTGGCTGCTCCGGACCTCTGACTCCATTCTAGGCCTATAGTGGTATCTGCTGCTGCACCAAATTCATTGAAAATTGCTGAAAAAACATACTCACATCTAGGTTCCCTATGGTAGGGGCGGGCATTTCAATACTGGATTCAGCACAAACTTCCGGGACTACCTCCCATCCTTGGCCATTGGTTTAAGTATTGTCGTCTCCTCTACTAGCATTCACTCTTGTACTTCATATGGTCAAATGTCTATTACGTAGAACCATTCTCGTCTTCTGCATAAGCAAGGGTTCGTAAGAAATGAAAGTAAAGAGAGTGAGATCAATCATAGGGGATAGATATATTTTAACCAATATATTCAACTCTGTTTTACTTAAGTGTTCCTTTATCATAAGCTCTAATACCATGTTGTAACATCCCCCACTTTGAGACCTAAAAATGGATGAAGATAATGCTGCAGTCATCACTAGAATCATTTTCCAATGATAAAGTGAGTTCGATGTTATATTGCACAACATAAGTAAACATAGCAGCTAAATAAATTTTTTTCTTCGTTAGATCAATTTGGTTTACACATTCATTACATCAGCTTTAACCCAAATCAATCCCACGTAGGGATAAATATAAATAAAACATAGATAGAGTAGTATTATGCTCGACATATGAAGATGCCAACATAACACATAACCAGTTATAAATCCTAGTTTTACACAGTGGAATTTTAAAATAATTTTACTAAACGGCAAGCCACTTGCTTTACCTTCGAAATCTTTAATTATCCATCAAAAGATACCTATCTAATCCATAAATGCAACCTACTTGAATTTGTACCCATGAGTTTACTGGAATAATAAAAACATGAGTCAGACATAAAGTATGGTATGAGTAAAACTTATATCCTAAGCATTTATTACGAGACCACGCCGCTAATGTGGAACAGGTTTTTCCCTCACTTCAACATCTAAGTAATATGCATTAGATCATACAACCAAGCATGATCATTAATTGATTATTTGTGTGGGATTTCTTCCATACATACATGACTAACCATTGTGGTCATGTTTTAGATTGCCACGCAAGTCTAACTTTACCAATTCAACTTCCAGTTCTTAACACTTATGGGGTATTCATAGGCATTACATCTTTATTATATCAGAAACGGATAATTTGGTTACCTCACATCTTTATTATATTATAAACATATAATTTGGTTGCCACAAAGACCTTATACCATCGCTCCCACAATTTGTCATGAATAGACAATTGGATGCGATGCAAGCCTTACTCCACCATACTCTTTTATTTTTCGTGAACATACAATTGGATGCCACTAAGGACTTTCATCAATTATACCAATTATAATGTCGTGGTTTTGACATTTGGTAGCTATGCAGGTATTTCATCAACGATACCAATTATAATCTCGTAGTTAGACATTTAGTAGACATACAGGCCTTTCATCAGCAATATCTATTATAATGTAACATTTAGACATGTGATTGCCACAAAGGCCTTACATCACTCATCATCGAATAAGAAATAGGTTATACCTCTTATTGCCTCAAAGGCCTTTCGTGTTCATTTATATTCTTACAACTAATTTCATTCATCATCATATAGCTTAATCAATCTTTATCTCTTCTTTACTCCATAGTTAAGTTATTCTTTCTTAACTTATAGTTTCATAAGTTTATTTCATACTTAGGATCAATAATCACTTTTCACAAAGCCTTCACTCCTTAATTCAGTTTATTGTTCAAACTAACATTTCAAAATCGTATACTAACACACCTAGGCTTATCGTGGGCTAACACATCGCATACTAACCTCAACTAGTAATCATGGGGTGACTTCCCCATAACCATTGTATAACAAACCCTCTTTAAACATCGTGTGATATCCCACTACAGCCATAGTGTGTTATTTTACCCATAGCTGTCTTGTGCTATCCCACTATAGTCATCATGCCTATTCCATCTAAATTCATCGCACCTAATCCTCTCAAAGACACCGTGCCCGTTACACAAAAAATCAATTTAACGCCTCAGACGTTTGTACAATATAATATTATTCAGAATGGCCCTTTAATGTCCATGGACTTTTACTGTGGTTATGATGTTGTTTAAAAGTTCGTGCCATATGTCCAATGGTAGAATAGGTAAGTCACATAAATGTGCAATAATCCATTAACTATTTGTTAACGGACAAAATAGGTGATTCACGTAAGTTACAGTCCATTGTTCATATATCAATAGGCGTGGTAGTCATTGTACAAAGTGATATTTAATTTAGACAAGGGATTAATAGTCTTATCTTATGTATAAGTCCAAGTCAAGTCTAAAATTAGTCATATGCACGTACATAATTTGATAATAATTAAATATGCATAATTCAAGGGAAGTAGGCTATGCAAAATTGTTCGAGTCTATTGTTCGCATAAGTTTAAAGGATTACAATTGGTTTTTAATTTCCCCAAATCAATTTAAGGTTTACAATTCTTTAATTAGGGAGAGGGAAAGAAATGATTCATGCCATTTGAATGACAAAAGGGTCTATTTATAGTGGTAGCGACAGGTGAAATAGCTGCCACGTGTCCTCCTAGTTTACATTCGCTGCCCTCTTTGTACTGTCAATACTCGACACCTTCTTTATATGGTTAATTTTGGCCGTTTGTAAATGCTTTACAACAGTTAGTGTTGTAAAGGTTCGATAATTACTTTGAGCCAAAATCTCGATATCCGCCTTTACGTTTAGATTTTCGGCATCATCCTATTCTTGCTATTGAGATTCGATATCAGTTGTTATAGAAAAGACTTAAATAAGCTTGCTATCTTTATTGTCACCATTTGTTAGGCTTTCATAGTAGATTAACATTACTGTAATAAGCATAATAGCTTCATGTTAGAAACTCGGCATCATTAGATGGTACAACACTCTTCCTTTATTTCATGCTCTACAACATTATGCTGTAGAGGCTCGATATCATTAGGGCTATAGAGACTCGGTATCCTATGTTTCTCCAAATCAGTTATAGCTTGATATCTCTTAGTTTAACATCTTCATTTACCTTCTAAAAAATCGATATCTTCTTAGTGTTAGGCGTTCGACATATGTATTTGTAGTAACACTATCTTTCATTGCTTTCATATCCTCTTGTTCATTCTCTTAACATGGTAGTCAAAAAATATGTGGATAACATTTTCCCCCTCCTTGTACAGAAGAAGCTTTTTACACTTTAGTGTAAAACCAAGTGTCTTCTCACCTTTAAAACTTTTTGTGAGTTCATCAATCCTGTTTTCTTGGAAAACATAAAGCAAATAATGATGAATTTCATTATTTTCTTTAAATTGAATTTTTCTTTTGGGTTTTGGTAAAGACATGGATTAGTTTTCTTCTTCTTTATATAAAGGAACTTTCTATATTTGAATGTAAAGCTAAATTTAATTAAGAAGACCAGAAATCTGCTCGATAAGAATGCCATAAGTTCAATTAGCAAGAAGACCATAAATCCATCTGGTAAGAGGTCCCATAGATTTGTTTGATAGAAGTCTAGAAATTCAATTTATAAGAAAACTAGAAACCCCTCTGGTTTGAAATCCATAAATATGTTTGGTAAGAAATCCATAAATTCTTTTAATAAGAAGGTCAGAAATCCTTATGACAAGAAGATCATGAATTCATTAGTTAAGAAGACTAGAAATGGTACGAATACCATAATTTCATTTGAATAGAGGTCAGAAATGCATCTAGTAGGAAAATTAGAAATCCGCTTGATAATAAGACCAGAATTCCATCTAGTAAAAAGATAGGAAATTCTTCTGCTAAAAAGACTAGGATTCCATCTGGTAAGAGGATTAGAAATTCCATTATTAACAGAGAGTCTTGTTATTTGATAATTTGAGTTCCAATCTAGAAATCAAAAACTGAGAGCTAATTCAATATTTCGAAGAATGGAGCCTTAAGCGCATGTCAAAATTTCTCAAACATCCATATCTAACATTAAAATCTTCAATTCTGGATAATAGATAGTTCTTGATCCTTCCTTTAAAGGTTATTTTAACTTTTCCTTGGTGTAGAACTACATGTGTTTGACTATTCTTCCTCTAGAAGATTACTTTGACCCATCTTTAGGATAAGTTTAGACTTGCTTGATTGATTTCTTATGCCCTTTACCACTCTTTGGGTAGTGACTCAAGCTTTGATTCTTTTCGCCCCTTATCACTCTTTGGGTGATGATTTAGGCTTTAATTGAGCTCCTTATTACCTTATAGGTAATGATTTAGGCTTTGATTTCCTTATAGTTTCTTTTTTCCACTTGATTGTCGATTCCATAGATATACTTGTCTTAATTTTATTATTCATTCATTGTTGGAAAGTATGGTCTCAAATGTTTGGCATTCCATGTTCTTGTTATTACATTGCCATCAGGTCAGCATAGTCCATAGGTCCTTGTAGGATTACTTTCTGGATAACGAGTGGTCCTTCCCAGTTTGGTCCAAGCAGCCCATTTGTTGGCTTTTTTGTATTTTCCATGACCTTTTGGGGTACCATGTCTCATTTTTGGAATGATCTTTCCTTAATCTTGGAATTATAGTACTTCGATATCCTTCACTGATATTTGGCCATCCGCATGGCCTCTTCATCCCTTAATTCTTTTATCAGATCGAAGGATTCTTTTCTTAACTCTTGATTAGGGTAAAAAGCATATGCCATTCTTTGGTGAGATGGTATCTCAATTTCGATTGGAATCCTTGCCTCACATCCATATGTCAAAGAGAATGGAGTATGCCCTATTGCATTTTTAGCAGAAGTTCAGTATGCCCAAAGCATGAGTGGTAATTCTTTTACCAAATTTCCTTTTTCTTTATTCAGTCGCTTCTTAAGGATGGTCTTAATAGTTTTGTTAGCAGCTTCAATAATTCCATTAGCCTTAAGATTAACTACAGGCACCAAAATTTTGATTATCCCATCCTTGTTGTAGAATTTGGTGAATTCCTCACTTTCAAATTGAGTTCCATTATCGTATATCATCTTTTAAGGTATTCCAAACCGGGTGAATGTTTTTGATAACAAACTTTAGCACTTTTCCTAATGTTATATTTGGTAATGGTTCTACTTCTATTCATTTGATAAAGTAATCGATGGACACTATCGCATACTTAGCTCCACCTTTGGATATAGGCAACAATCCTATTAAGTCGATTCGCCATACATCAAAGGGCTATGGGCTTGAGGTCGGGGTTAATTCACTTGGTGGCATATGTGGAATTGTTGAGAATCTTTGACATTTCTCACATCTCTTTACATAATTCATCGCATTATTGGTCATATGGGGCCAATAATAACCTTGTCTCAAGACATTTTTAGCCAATTTTACGCCATTTGAATGCTCTCCGCAAAATCCTTCATGGGCTTCTTTCAACAATTTTGTGCAATTTTCTGAACTGACACGTCTCAAGTATGGGAGTGAGTATTCCTTTTGTAGAATGTCCCCTCTATCATAAAAAAGTTAGAGCTTGGTGTTTTATCCTTCTAACTTCCCTTTATCCTCTTGTAGGTTTTCTTCTACCAGGTACTTAACAATAGGTGTCATCCAGTTATTCTCATATTGTTGTTCATTTCGTATGAACGGTTCCTTCCTAGACGGCTTCACTTCCACCTCCCATTTCTTTTCCTTTTTCTGCGTGCGTAAGAGCTTAGGATCAAGTCAATACCATTGCCTCATTTTTTGACTCGAGGGCATTTTCTTCAATACTAGGACTTTGTTGGAAGGTTGCTGGCACAATTTGGGTCATTGGTGCTCCTCGTGAACTAGCCAGTTTGGCCAAAAAATCAGCTTGGGAATTTTTCCCTTTAGGTACTTAGTTTATTGAAAAATCTTCAAACTGAGTTAACAAATTTAGCACATTTTTGACATAAAGGATCAATTTAGCATCATTCACTTTGATATGTCTGATTCAACTAATTAACCATCAATTGAGAATCAATAAAAAAATTGATCCTTGGGATCTTCACCTGAAGGGTTAAGGTAAGTCCTGCCACATTGATTCATACTTAGCTACATTATTGGTAGCGAGAAAATCTAACTTCATCGCGTAATGCAATCGTGTCCATTAGGGCTAATGATTAGGTGACCTACGCCAGCCCCTTATTCATTCGACGCCCATTAACAAACAATTGTCATTTAAGCTTTAAATCCTTCTCCTTTCTAATTGTTCATTAATGAACCATGTGCACTCGTTAACAAAATTGGCCGGGGCCTGTCCTTTCATCGCCATTTGAGTTTGGAACTCAATATCATATTGGCTAAGCTCTATCCTCTATTTATCTTCCTGACATCTCAAGTTTACTGAAAACTTGTTTAAGTGGAAAATTGGTTAAGACCTTGATTGGGTGTTCTTGAAAGTATGCTCTTAATTTTTGTGCGGTGAGAATTAAACAGTATGCCAACTTCTCTATAATTGGATATCTAATGTCTACATCTTTAAGCCTTTTACTAGTATAATATGCCGAAAGTTGAGTATTGTTCTCCTCTCTTACTAAGACCAAACCTACATGTTCGAAAACTGCTATGTAGAGATATAAATTTTCCCCTTCTATAGGGCTAGATAGAATCAGAGGTTTTTCAAGATGATCCTTCAATTCTTTGAAGACCCTTTGGCAATCTTCTTCCCATTCAAAATTCTTCTTTTTTTTCTAACCACATCAAAGAAAGGGAAGCACTTATCGGCGACTTTAGAGATAAATCTATTCAGAGTTGCCACTCTTCCGTTTAGGCTCATCACATCTTTGCTTGTTTTTGGCTCTGTCATATCCTTAATTGGCTGGATTTGGTCAAGATTGGCCTCAATTCCTCGAGCATTAATAATGTATCCAAGAAATTTCTTAGATTGTACTCCAAAAGAACATTTATGTGGATTGAGCTTCATTTGGTACTTTCTTAATACCCAAACATTTCTTCACGGTCATTTAAGTGGTTATTTTCCTCCTAGGACTTAACCAGCATATCGTCTATATACACGTCCATATTTCGCCCAATTTGTTCGGTGAACATTCTATTTACGGCCTTTGATAGGTAGCCTCGCCATTCTTTAGTCCAAAAGGCATGATCTTGTAGCAGTAAGTTCCCCAATTTGTTAAGAAACTTGTGTTTTCTTTGTTCGGTTTGAACATAGGGATTTGTTTATAACCTGAGTATGTGTCCATAAAGGATAAGAGCTTATGTCCGCTTATGGCGTCAACCAGCTAATCTATTCTAGGCAAGGGGTTGAAATCTTTAGGACATGCCTTATTCAGGTCTGTATGGTCAATGCATGTTCTCTATTTTCCATTAGATTTCTTAACCAACACAGGATTAGCTAACCAATTCGGATAGAGAACCTCTCTAATGAACCCATTCTCAAGTAATCTTTTGACTTCTTCTTTTAATACATCAGCCCGAACTTTATCGAATTGCCTCTTCTTTAATCGAACGGGAGCAGTATTTGGATCTATGTTTAGAGAATGGGTCATGATTATTGGATCTATTCCAACCATGTCCGAGTGAGTCCAAGAAAACACATCCTTACTTGACTGAAGAAATTAGATCAGTTCCCCTCTGAGCTTGTCGCCTAACTCTTTTTCGATTTTTACCATTTTGTTGGGTCAAGTGAATCTAAGGTTACCTCTTCTAAGTCTTTAGCAAACTTCATTCTTACTTTCTCTTTTCTATAATCTAATTCGATAATGATCACTTCACTATCTATTTCGTCGTCTACCTGGTCTGCACTTTTCGTTTACTTTTCCTCTCGAAAAAGTTAAATCCTTTCAGCACATTCTTGGGTTTTTTAGCTATACTTGTCTTCTTATTTGCCTTTGATAGTCGGCTTAAAAGGACTATCGCCCAAGGGCTTCTTAATTTCAGTTTTACTTCACTTCTCTTTGAATCATAACAAGAAACACCATCCCTTTTGAAATGCTTACGTGAAGCAAAGTATAGTTCTAAGGAGCTAAATTTCTCCCCTCTTATTATCGCCCAACCATTCTTGGTTAGAAATTTTACCATTATATATTTCAATGATACGAATGCATTCACTTCATCTAGGGCTGGCCTCCCAAAGAAAGCGTTGTGATAGGAAGGTTAGTCCTTTATTTCCGGGTTTCAAAAGTCCTAGAATGTGGCGGAATTCCCATCTGCACCAAGAGCTTGATTTGTCATATTGGAGTAGACCCTTTATTGTTGAATCCAAAGATTGGCTTAAAGCTTGGCTCCAACTTCTCCTCTGGTATACCCATTTGATCAATAGTGTTCTTGAAGATGACCTTTACTGCACTTTCGGTATCCACTATGACGATTGTTACCACATAGAGCCCAATTTTGAAGTTATCATTAGCTGATCATTATGTGGGTGATAGACCCCCTCCCAGCTCCTATAGGGTTATTGTTAAGTTGAGCATTCTAAGTTGATATTTACAATTTTTGAGTGGTGGCTCCTCCTGAATAGAAAAGACTCCATCTCTTGCCTCCCTTACGTATTTGCTCTTGGCTTCTTTGCTGCTTCCAGCGAGATGGGGACCTCCATGGATGACATCTATGCGGTTGATTGGAGGAATGGAGTCCGGTTGAGAATCTTTCTCTGCAATATTGCTTGGGGGCTTTAGGTTGTTTCTTTCAGGATTGGAGGGTTTTTGATTCTCCTTACCAAACTCCTTCAAGGACCTAGATCTAATCATGTTATGGATTATCCTGGCCAAAACACGACATTCATCAGTTTTATGTTTGTTTGCCTTATGGCAAGCGCAATAATCTCCCCATCTTCGATTTTGGATTACTCCTTGCCTTGTAGGAAGTAGGGAAGTTTCCTCCATCTTTAGCCATTGGAAAAAATATAGGAAATGGGTTCACTCAAAGCCGCATAGTTAGATTTAGGATCTCCTCCCATCTTTCTCTTCTATTTCCATCCCATCTTAACTTTTTGTTGAGGTGATCATAGCTATATTTTCCTCCTTCCTTCTTTGGTTGGGATTTCTTCTTAGCATGGTACATTTCATCCATATGGATAAACTTATTAGCCTCGAAATGAAAATCTTGAAGATCCCTACACCCATGGACGTAGAGTTAATTTCAAAAGGGGGTTTGTTCAATTAACGCTAAGTGCACTACCATTAGTTTTTCTCTATCAGTCATGTTTTCCGCCTTTGGTGCCTTAATAATGAATCTCTTCGGATATTTACCGTGCAACTCTCCTGGTCTTTGTTTGACATTTGCCAGCACTGTAGAGTCAATAGTAAGATCTTTGCATATGCAGAATTATGCTGAAAACTCACTAGAATTTTTTTTCCAAGAGTAAATAGGTTTCTCTCTATAGTGTTTGTACCATTTGGCAGTTGTTCTTTGAGAAGTTATAGGAAAGATTCTGCAACGTACTACCCTAGAAGCATTGTACAAATCCATTTGGTTCTCAAAAGCTAAAAGATGGTCGCCAGAGTCAGTGGTTCTGTTATACTCTAATGATGGGATTTTGATGTACAACGGAATTATAACTGACATTATTTCCTTTATAAATGCAGCTTCACGAGGATTATTATTTACCCTTGGGTCAAGGGTCCTCTTTCTTTTAAGATTAAGCATGTCATTTACTATTTTATTGGTCATGTCTTTCAGGTATGCTTTGTCATCGTGATAATCCCTTCCGGAGGACCTGTATTATTTTCCTAAAATTGACCTGCCTGACTGCTTGGTAGATCTTCTTATTCTCCTTTCTTGGCTTTCTCTTTAATGACTTGTCTTAATTTCGTTGTGCTGCAAGTTCGGAGAATAAACCATTGACCCTTCATTTTGAGTTTCTTTTTTTCTTTGTAGACCCATGATGCTTTTACCCTTATCTTTGCTTTTGAGCGACGAGGTATCTAGATTCCTCCTTGGAGATTCCACTTCTCCTCCTTCAATAAGCTTTGTTGTTTTAGAAGACTTCTGGTAAAGAACCTTCTCAAGGAGTTCTTGCATCAATGCAAGCCATTGAGTTAAATCTTGAATCTTAGCCTCACTACTTATTGGATTCACTGGTGTCAAAGGCTGCTTAGGTTCTACATTCTCTGAATTGACGTTTCGAGCGATATTTTCCACCAAGTTTGTTCGTTTCACAATCTCTTCGTTCGAAACATTGACTTTTTTAGCTCTCACCATTTTCCCACAATAAAACTTTACATAATTATTTTTCTAAGTAAAGAAATAATAGGTTGGAGGTTCAAGCCCTCCTTCTAGCACCAAAATTTTAAACCAAATATTGGTTTAACACTCAAGAAGTTTGTACAAGATAATATTATCTAGAATGACCCTATAATGCCCATGGAATTTTAGTTTGGTTATGATGTTGTTTAAAAGTTCGTGTCATATATCCAAGGCTAAAATAGATAAGTCACATAAAAATGCAATAATCCATTAACAATTTGTTAATGGACAAAATAGGTGATTCACATAAGTTACAGTCCATTGTTCATATGTCCACAGGTATGGTAGTCATTGTGCAAAGTGGTCTTTAATTTAAACAAATAGCCTTATCTTATGTATAGGTCCAAGTCCAAGTCTAATTAGTCATATGCACATCAATAATTTGATAACAATGATATATGCATAATTTAAGGGAAGTAGGCTATGCAAAACTGTTCATGTCCTTTGTTCGTATAAGATTCAAGGATTACAATCGGTTTTTAATTTCTCAAATCAATTTAGTGTTTACAATTATTTTGTTTGAGATAGAGGAAAAGAAATGATTCGCGCCATCTGAATGACCAAGGGGGTATGTTTATAGTGGTAGCGGCAGCAGAATAGCTGCCATGTGTCCTTCTAGTTTACATATTCGCTACCCACTTTGTGCCGTCAATACTCGGCACCTTCTTTGTATGGCTAATTTCGGCCATTTGTAAATGCTTTACAATAGTTAGTGTTGTAAAGGTTCGATAATTGCTATTGAGCCAAAAACTCAATATCCTCCTTTATGTTTTGATGTCATTCTTGCTGTTGAGATTCGATATCAGTTGTTATAGCAAAGACTTAGATAAGATCGCCATATTTAATTCTCACCATTTGATAGGCTTTCATAGTAACTTGACATTACCATTATAAGCATAATAGCTTCACGTTAGAAACCCAACCCGGCATCATTAGATGGTACAACACTCTTCCTTTGTTTCATGTTCTACAACATTATGTTGTAGAGGCTTGATATCATTTGGGCTATAGAGACTCGATATCCTCTGTTTCTCCAAATCAGTTGTAGCTCGATATCTCTTAGTGTGAAATCTTCATTTACCTTCTAAAAACTCAATATCTTATTATTATTATTAGACGTTCGACATACGTATTTATAGTAACATTATCTTCCATTGCTTCCATATTCTTTTGTTCATTCTCTTAACATAATAGTCGAAAAATATATGGATAACAGCGCCAAATCCATATAGCCATCATGTGCTATCTCATTCATAGCCATTTCGCCTTATCTCCATGGCAATCATCGCAAGCCATTTTACTTAAAGTCATCGTGAACTTATACTTCCAAAACCCTCGTGAGCTATCTCATTCATAGCAATCACATGTTAATTCTATTTGTGCTATCACATGCTAAGTCTTATACTTAGACTTCATGGATTCATGGCTTCGAGTGCCATCATGTATAAACCCATTTGGAGTCATCGTGTTATATTCTCTACATAGTCTACGTGAGAAAGGTCTACATAGGGCTTTCGTATGTTATATGGCACACTCATAATTATATTGAAAATTGATTTATTTCTTTACTAAGTAATCACTTTACACGAAATCTGATTTGGTATCGAATTCTCATTGATCAATCCCTTATTTTCAGTTTCTTTTCAGGATTTGTTAACTACCAAATTTATTGAGTAATTAACTTTCCCTTAATTAATTCTTTTTTTCACCAAATAATTCATATAAAATCGAAAATTAATGGAAAAATTCACCAAAAATCAATTTCATCATATTTTACCTTTTGCCACAATTTCATATCAAAATAATTAATCTAATCATTTTTAATAATTAGTTTACCCGAAATTAACTATATCTTCAACTTAAAAATTCATAAAATATTCATATTAAATCCAAAAATTGTGAAGCTAAAAACCCATCTCTATTACATCATTATTAACATCTTATAAATATTTCGTGGCATTTGAATTTTATTTAACCATATTTTACCCTAAAACGTAAATTAATTCATTATTTAAATTCTAAACCGTAATTAAAATAACGCTTAATCATCAAAACGCATTAAACATCATCAAAGCATTCATTCTAAACAAAAATCCAAATATAAACATGTTAAAGAAGTTTAAAAAAAAGATTTTTACTCATTTAGACTAGGAAAACCTTGTTAATATTATTTTCCTTAAAGTTAAAAGCTTGGATTCCTTATCTCTTAGTTTCTTCTCCTTCTTTCTTGTCAAAATAGTGGCCAGCCTAAGCTTCTCTCTATTGTTTTTTGAATAAGGGGAGAATGAATGGAAGTTTGGGAATGTAAGAGGTTATTAATTTAGGCCTTGGGCTAAAACCCCATTTCTAGTCTAATCTTAATAAACTCTTAATTCCTCTTCCTTCATTCATTCTCTCTTTCTTAAGTGATTTGTTTTCATTTTATTTTTTTATTCAATTAATTTATTTATTTTCCTCATATTTTGGTACCCCCAAAAATATGGGATGTTAATGTAACCCACCCAATGGTCGTTAATCTGATGTCACCAAGAGGTTCTTAACATGATTCAACATCCAATGCACTCGATACTGATTAAAAGGGGAATATTATTATAAAGTTCTAATTTCTCAAGCCTTTGTTTTATTTTATTTTTTTTCCAAAATCACCATGGATTTTAAAGAGGTTTTTTTATAAATTCCCCATGTATATTTTTTTGAAATCTTTATTTTAAACCTTTTTATTCGTTATAAACTTCAAACCTCTACTCCCTTTAAAATAATAATTAATACATCAAAATTTTCACTTTAATCCCTTAGAAATGCTATAAAGGAGTTTTTAATTATTATTTTTCAAACTACTTATAAAATCAAATTTTATGTATATTATTTCAAATTCAAGAAATATTCCCAACAATCAATATTTAATTCAAATTAATATTTAAAATAATCCTTATATATTTTCAAACCCCTTTAAAACACCTTTGTAAAATAATTTATTAAACTAAAATTTCCTTCTATGGAGTCTTCCAAAATTTTACATTACGACATCAACTTATATATTTCACTTTCATAGCCAAATCCATAACTTCCCTTTCTAAAATAAATTCAATTAATTCTTTTTTAAAATATTTCCAAAGGGTATATTAAATTAAATTTCTTTTATAATATTTCAAATAGGTATATGAATCAATTTCCTTATACAAGAGATTACCAAATATGAACCAAATTACATCCAAAGATCGTACTTCACATAATATAATAGTCAATTTTGATTAATAATATTTTTCATAGAATAAATAAATCATATTCAAACTTTTTATTATTTTGTAAAAGTTAACTTCTTTTTAGCTTCTATAAAAATGAATCGCTTTTAGAATATAAATTTTAGAGTCCCTTTTTATAAAAAAATCGATCAAATATTTCTATAAACATAAACATAGATAAATAAAGTATCTACTCAAAAATCGATTTATAGAACAAATATCCTAATTTCAATTTCTAAAAATTAACTTCTTTTCAAAAATATTCATTTTAAAATATATATCTTCTCTTTAAAGAATTCTTTTATATAACCAAATTTCAAAAATAATACACTTCAAGCAAATTCTATTTTTATAAATACATCTAAAATCTTTTAACTCAAAATTTCCCCATCTAATAAATATCAAATGCAATGTCCATCCATCAATAAAGAAAAGCATTGACATGCAACCAACATTTATACAATTTTAAATCATTCTATAACTAAATTATACTCAACAAACAATGAATCTCATCCAACATCGAAGAAAACATTCATATATTGTTGAAGTTAGATTCAACAACTAATTTTCAGCTAAAGGAAATTCAAGTTTATCACAACAGTGTGTAAACAATAGCATGCAACTAATTATTCAACAAATTCAATCAATTTTCCAATCAAATTCATTGCATGACAATCAACGACCCATGCAATGGGAATAGAATCTGAATTGTAAGTTGAAAAATAACTTACCAACAATGCAATCAAAATGAGTTCGCCTCAACCAAACGCTTCAGCTAGCCATCGTCTTCATCCTCCATTATGCCCCACACTCAATCACGGAGCTTCTCAATGCTGCACCCATCCCATTTAGATCAACGCTACACCATGCTCCATCTGTGCTCCTCAACCTGACATGCCTACCTACTCTAGCCCTTCCAACTATCACGTCGCCATTTGTTTCCACCCATTGTGATCAACAACAATGCATGCACCACCCCCACATTCTACATGAAACTTCTTTTACTATCGTGAGAGGATGTTGTGTTGAGTTCCATATCATGGGTGTTTACTCTTACTTCTTTTTTGAAGTTTTTTTTTCTATAATTGAATTCAAGATTTAGTGCTAAGCAATGAAATAGGGGAATTATGTGCTTTGGGTTAGGGACTTTAGGAAAAGAAAAGAGGAAAATGGGTTTGAAGGGAAGATGAATGGGTTGTGTTTATAACCTAGTTAAGTTAAATTAAATTAAACTTTCTATACTTTACTTATTAACAATTTCATCACTTTGTTATAAAATTATTTTCAATTTAAATTAATTTGCGAAGTTCGACCAAATATATCCTGATAAAATTTTACCACGTATATAAATTCAACACTTGTTTTACCCTTAGTAATTTATTAATTTCATCGGTATCAAATGTTATTTCTTTTGATATATTCCAATCAAATGAAAATAATTTACAATATAAAAATAGTTTGTCCATTGTAATATTTTATTTAAGTTCAATATATTTTTGAAAATAATTTATTAATTAATTCAATATATTATCAAAAAAATTTACTTCATTTCAAAATAAAATATTATCCAAAATTAAATTCAAAAATGAAATTTTTTATTAAATTTAATTTATTTTGTCGGCCTAGAAACTTGAGTTGTTACAGACTTCTCCCTTAAGAATATTGCATCCTTGAAATTTCTTATAGGGAAGATATCATGCACAACTCAACCCCGAACTTTCATCGTATTCTACGATCTTCAACCATGCTAAAGCTCACTCAATCCTCTATGTGGCACACTTCAAAACTTATATTATTATATGCTATAATTTTAAATAGACTCATTCATCGACTTTCTATTTTCCGCATACTATAAACTTTGTGAAAAATTTCTAAGTGTTGGATTTTCCATAAAATTTCGACAGAGTCTCCTTTGTACAGAGAGCTTTCCAAAAAATCACAACACGAAAAAATCACTACACACACGCACATCCCAACCATGGGGCATCCTTAAACATGAGGAAACGATTTTTTTTGTAAATGGGTAAGATTTTATTAAAGGCATTACAGCCCAAGTTTCAACCCAATACAAAGCCCAAGAACGAACTGTGTAGGGATACATACAAAGCAGACAAAATCTTACAACTCAAAATTACCATAAATAATTTCTTCATTCAGATTCATGGCGGCCGATAGTAGCTCGTACTTAGGATTTCTTCCGATGCTCGATTCTGATCCTCTCCTGCAATTCGAGCTTCTCCTAGTTCCCTCGAGGTATTATTCCAATCCTTGATTCTCCTTCGTACAGTTTCATGTCATTTCTCACTAGTTTGCTGACCTCTATATGATTTCTCTGTGTTTTCTTAAATACTCGACGATTTCGTTCCTTCCAAATACTCCAAACGGTCGTAGTAATAGCAATACTGGCCAATTTGGTTTCCACATCTACATCGTTTCTCCGCTGAACCAGGTGAGCTATTTCTTCCTCCAGTGTACTTGTATCCTTTTGTAGATTTGTTTGTCTTTTGCATAGTTTCCATACTTCATTCGAAAATTTGCAACATGAGGAAACGATTTGATATCATATATATATCCGCATAAGCATAAGACATACCCTGTTTTTTTCATTTTAAGCGAGCTTGTTTAAGTTTATTATGCGAACATAAGCATGCATGCGCCAAAAATCCTTCAATGAAGCCTTCATGCACCTTAGCTCGACTCAAACAAACTCTGTAAGATCATAAACATTCAAATTTATAAATATCAAAATCATACAAAAAAGGAACAACATTGTAATCCAAGTTAAGCCACTTTTCGATAAAGTTTAAGGGTCAAAAACACAAAATTAGAGATGGGTTTCAGAAGCACAATTGTTACCTAATTTATAAGCTTCCCAAAACAACACTCAGATCATAAATATGTGCGGTATATCTTGAGTTATAATATTTTTTTCTAAAGTTTGCATATCTGCAATTACTTGAAAAACGTAGGCCCACTTTGGGAAATAGCATTTTTAGCATAGAGAACAATATAACTTTACAAAACTCCTAACATAAAAGTTGCTTCTTAGGTTCTTAGATTTCCAAAAAGTGCAATGTCATTGAAATCGGCTAAACTAGCTAAAAGTTATGGCTAAAGCATTTCAGCTCTACAATTCTGAAATGAATATTCTGGCTTGATTTTTAATTCGATTTCGAACCTTTTTTAACACCAAAGTATTTCAAAATTGCAAAAAGTGACGAACATGAAAGTTGTTCCATATTAAAATATATTCAAATAGAAAAAGATTTTCCAAAATTGGATAACAAAATTAAAAGTTATGCCCATATTACTATAGCACATTCAAAGTGTAAAATTTCTTTATTTTTTTCCAACTCATGTTTATCAGTAAGCACATATCATTTGTATGGTTCTCATCCTTATATAGATTCTTCTTTGAATTTATTTTTTCAAATAATAAATTCATATCGTTTAAAAATTTTCATTAGTGTTTCTTCTCCTCCATAATTTTAGTATACCCATATTTTTAAGGACAAACCAATAATATATTTTCCTTGTGAATTTTTTTTCTTTTTGAAATTATTCCATAAAGCCCAGAAACTTTTATATAAACTTTTCTTCAAGTACTTTAATTCCTTAACATCAAAATCCATATCATATAATTTTTCCACTTCATACATACATATGTGTGTGTATATATAGCTTTTCAAGAATTAATATTTTACAATAAATTCAGAATAATCAAAATTTACATTTTAAATAATCAAACGTTCCCTTACAATAATATTTTTGATTGTTTGCGTACCTTTGCCAAAATATAAATTTTGTTTTAACAATTTTAAATTAAAATTCCAAGTCATCACTTTTTTCGGTTACCTTCCTTTCATGAAATTATAAACTTACTTCATTTATTTCTTCCTCTTTTTTGTCATTGTTACTCTATTTATGAAAAATTAACTTTCTAAATTTATTTTTCCAATAGTATATTATAAATTATATCTCTCATAACTTGTATATACATTTTCAAAAATCAATTAACACCTTCATAATTTTTCTTTCATAAACCAACCGTTTTAAAGTTTTAAAACCTTTATAACTCATGCATAAATCCGCAACATTGCTTTACAAAATTACATATGTGTATAATATATTATACACCAAATACAATAATAAACCAAGTTGTCTATATTATTTATGTCTTATCTTAGTTAACTAAGAGTTTCCAAAAATTCAAATGCACTTTAATAAATCTAACAAAGTCTAAAACAAATTTGTTCTTTCCATATACTTATCTTTTTTCGTATACTTATCTTTTATTCAATAAATAAACATATCTTCTGATGTGTTTTATTTCTTTTAAATCTAACTTCAAATATTTTTCTCCATTTTTTCCTTGGTAAAAAATATTTTTTCCTTACAAAATTATCTATTATTTTGTAGATATATCATTAAATAATGGTTTTGAATCCAACTTTAACAAGTATATATATATGTGTGTATGTATATATGTATATAATTTTCAAATTTAATTTATAATAAAATATATAATGTCACAGTGCTATAAACTTTTAACGATTTGTCTTGTCAATTGGTTGTAATGTTGACTATCTAATTTCATATTAATAATGCCTCGCCATTATCTCAACTTCACGCTAATCTTATGGCCGTATATGTTATTGGAAAATTTTCAAATTTGGAAACAATATCTATAGTTTTCTAAATTAATACTCTACTTCATAAAACAATGTAAAGCTCTAAGTAAAACATTTCTTGTTATATTTCCAAAATATTATGTCAATTCTACCTTGTTTAAGCATTTAGAAATCTCTATTGATATGTTAGGTACTCGTATCGGAATTCATAAACCATTCGACGGACCAATTGACACGACATAAACCATTAAAATTCTTCCAATCATTTTATAAATTGAAACTCATACTTTGCCAAAATCTTTGCTTGCTCACACAAAAATATTAACTCATGATGTTTATATATGTACACATCCATTATTTAATCATTTCCAATAAAAGCAATATATCACACCACATTCATCGATTCAAACAAGCAAGCATCCAACAAATTAATTATATTTTTTAATATTTTTTACAGTTCCACATTTTAATTATATATAATTTATCATTCTATATATACGTTATTAGTATAAATTGCTTAGACATAACTACTATCCCCTAGCACTTCTGCTTGAAGAAACTACTAGTTTCGGTTAATGATCAGGTTCGTCCAGATACAAGTGGATTTATAAATTTTGAGTGGTAATTTATACTCAATTCCCATATTCTAGACTAACCTGAATAGAAACAAACAATAATACAACAATATACATTTCAAGTAAACAATTGCCTTCAACGAAAAGCTATCTTCCAGCTTATGTTGTACATTCTGATCACAACTTGATCCTTCTATTCAAACTCGCTTCATCACTACTTAGGGTTGTGACATACAAAAAAATGTGAGATTCGATTTAGGTTCCATTAAAGCTTCCCTAAACAAATAGCATCATACCCACAAAGAGGTTTTATTCAACATCATCAATACCAACACTACTGGTCTAACTAACAACTCCTTCCATCAACCATTCTCATCTTGCATGGAGAAAAGTATTCAAACTAGGTAGAAGTAAAGATATTATATGTTACGATTAACAAATACGTCCCCTTATGATTACCTCAGTAATCATCAAATTATCATACTATCATTTTAATATAGGATAACTACCACACACACAAGGGAAACAGGGACTCAAAGTCACTTCTGAGGTCATGACTCGTGTTCTATGTATATTTTATATTGTTCTGAACCTGCTCTGGTACCAAAATTTAACACCCAGCTCTATATCCATACTACCAAGGAATATTATATAGTAATATTGTCTGGTAATGTGGAGAATAAGACTTGTTGGGGGTGACCACATGGAAATATTCCCTTGGGCTAACACTAGTACGTATTCTTGCCTCATAAAATACATTAATACATGTACTTAATATCGGGACAGAGCAATAAACGCGTGTGTTTTCCAAAACAGAACAATGTAATATAAAAAAAGTACACAAAGCCTCAGAATGTAGTGAGACAAATAATATCATAATATATATCACAAATAATACAAATTATATCTCCCATAATGATATATAACATCATACATATTGCATCATACTGCATATATGATATCACCAAATCAAGTATCGTTATCGTCCTTTACTCCTTCACCAACTCCAGGCCAAAGAGAAATGTGCATTCACGATAATATATCCTATCAAAAATAACCTCGGTTTGGCCAGAGATTGTTAAATAAATAACACACCCTGAATTAGGCAAGAACAAGCTGTGAAAGTATTAGTGTGAAAAGCCATAACATGATATAACACATGAAAACAAATATGGGTAAATATAGCACACTCGATAACTACACATCCTATATATCAAGCACATAATGTCATAACCCCCTATTAGGTCTAATAATGCGACTCACAATCATTTACTGTAACATTTATTATTAAGCGTACATTGTTCTAAATTTGATCGATAAGTTTCTATATAAAAATAACTAGTACACCCTAGTTATTTTCTCTCTACCATAAGCTTAGTCGATACCGCTGGGGTGCAACATCCTCCTCGACTCAAAAATTATGGGTGCCTCCACATGATCTATTAGCTACACTAAATACCTCTTCGGTCCTCGCTAGCAATCCTCACTATCCATCAATCACATCTTATTTGCATATCATCGCTTTTGCAACAGACCATTGGACCTATGACTACAGCCCAAATTATCATGACCTGAGGTGCTACCCCATAGTCGATCCAGCTAAGGTGGATATCTAGTTCATCGGTTTCTCACATCGCTTTAATCAAATTTTTATTTATCCTTTCTACATGTTCATATTTATGATAGTAACACACATAACCATCGTTAACCTATGTCACTAAAGGGCTATTAAGACGATTCAATATCTATTGCACTCGATATTGATTCTAAGAGGATATTATTATAAAATTCTAATTTCTCGGACCTTCATTTTATTTTATTTTATTTTATTTTCAAAATCACCATAGATTTCAAAGAGGTCTATTTTATAAATTTCCCATATATATTTTTTGAAGTCTTTATTTTAAACCTCTTATTTAGTTGTGAACTTCAAACCTGCTACTCCTTTTAAAATAAGTAATTCTTACGATCAAAATTTCTATTTTAATCCCTTGGAATCCTATAAAGGAGTTTTGAATTTTTTTCAAACTACTTCTAGATTCAAATTCATTGTACATTATTTCAAATCCAATCTAATATTTAAAATAATCCTTATTTATTTTCAAATCCCCTTAAACACCTTTGTAAAATAATTTAATAAACTAAAATTTCCTTCTATGGAGTCTTCAAATTTTTATACTACGATGCCACATATATATTTCACTTTTATAACCAAATTTCAAAGCTTCCCTTTCTAAAATAAATTCAATTAAATCTTTATTATAATATTTCCAAAGGGTATATTCAATTAAATATCTTGTATAATATTTCCATGGGGTATATGAATCAATTTCTCCATACAAGGGATCATCAAATATGAACTAAATTACTTCCAAAGATCATGCTTCATAGAATAAATAAATAATATTTAAACTTTTATCATTTCATAAAACTTAACTTCTTTTCAATCTCTATAAAAATAAAATCATCGTTTTAGAATATAAATTTTAGAATTCTATTTTTATAAAAATCAATCATATATTTCTATAAACTTTTATAAACACAAATAAATAAAGTATCTACTTAAAAATCAACTTATAGTACGAATATCCTAATTTCAATTTTTAAAAATTAACTATTTTTCTAAAATATTCATTTTAAATATACATCTTCTCTTTTATAAAATTCTTTTATCGAACCAAATTTTAAAACCATAAATTTCAAAATAATACACTTCAAGCCAATTCTTATTTTATAAATATTTCCAAAAGTTTTTACTAAAATTTTCCCCTTCTAATCAATATCAAAAGCAATGTTTGTCCATTAATAAAGCAAAGCAATGACATGCAATCATCATTTATATAATTTAAATCATTTTATAACCAAATCATACTTAATAAACAATGAATCTCATCTAATATCAAAGAAACATTCATACGTTGTTGAAATTATATTCAAAGGCATATTTCAGCCTAAGGAAATTCAAGTTTATCACAATAATGCATAAAAAATGGCATGCAACTAATTATTCAGCAAATTCAATCAATCTTCTAATCAGATTCTGTGCATAACAATCAACCACTCAAGCAATTGGAATAGAATCTAGATTCTAAGCTGAAGAATAAGTCACCAACAATGCAATCAAAATGAGCTTGCCTCAACCAAACGCTTCAAAAAGCCATCATATTCATCCTTCATCACGTGCCACACCAAATCGCAGAGCTTCTCAATGTTGCACCCATCCCCGTTCAGATTGACGCTACAACCATGCTCCGTCCACCCTCCTTCGTCTGACTTGGCGGCCTACACCAGCCCTTCCAATTGTTGTGTCAGCATTTGTTTCAACCCCTTGTAATCGACAACAACACACGCACCACCCCCACACCACCCGTCGGCCCCATCGATAAGCTGCCAGCACCTCCTACATGCGAACTTCTTTTGCCATCGCGGGAGGAGTGAGTCGAGCACCAGATTATGGGCATTGCTTCTCCTTCTTTTCTTTGACATGTTTTTTTTTCTCTAATTGAATTTGAGATTTAGGACCAAGCAATGAGATGGGGATATCAGAGGCTTTGGGTAGGGACTTTTAAGTAAAGAAAAGAGAGAACTGGGTTTTAAAGGAAGATGAATGGGTTGTGTTTTAGGCTTAACTAAGTTAAATTAAATTAAACTTTCTCTACTTTACTTATTAACAATTTCATCACTTTCTCGCAATTTTGTTTTCAATTTAAATTAATTTGCTAAGTTTCACCAAATATATTTTGATAATCTTTTACCACATATATAAATTCAACACTTCTTTACCCTCAATAATTAATTGATTTTATCAATACCAAATGCTATTTATTTTGGTATATTTTAATCAAATGAAAATAATTTACAATATAAAAATAGTTTATAATCACTGTAAATATTTTATTCAAGTTTAGTATATTTTTGAAAATAATTTATTAATTAATTCGATATATAATCAAAATAATTCATTTCAAAATAAAATGTTATCTAAAATTAAATTCGAATGTATAATTTTTTTATTAAATTTAATTTGTTTTGTCAGCGCAGAAAGTTGGGTTATTACACCATTTATTCAATGGGTGTTAAGAAAAGTAATGTTTAGGCATGGGATTGAATAATCAAGTATTTTCCCCTCCTTAGTAACTGGCCTAGCCCAAAGGGTGGATAATTCCAAAATGTTAGCCCATTTGTAAAGGTCCAAATTGATTTGGGCCTTGGCTAATTTTCAAATTCAATTTGAAAATTTAAAATATATTTTAAATTTAAAAGTTAAGTTTAAAATATAAAAATAAAATTTTGTGTTGGCTATGAAATGGATTGAAAATTTTTAATTTTTTTTGAGAAATTGAAATAAATAATTTTGATTTAGTATGTATAATTAATTAACTTAAATTAAACAATTATTTAGAAGTTAATAAAGAAACAAACACACATATAATATGATATATATATATATATATATATATATAAATATATGTGACTTTAATTTTTATAGCTATATATTTGTTTTAAATTTGTTTAAGATGAATTACATTAACTTTTTGAAAGATTTAATTAAATTACTTAATAATATAAATGAACTTATTAAATAAAATTAACTTAAAGTTAATTGATTAACATGTATACACATATTTTGCAGGTAAAACAAAGTAATATTATTTTGCACAGGCAAGCCGGATTATAGTGGTCGTACCACTTTACAAATGATATATCAGGTGTGTGGAACAGGTGCCTAACAACTATGAGAGGAAAGAGGAAAAGGTAAACAAATGCTAAAAGTACAGGGGTTGGGCCAAATATCTAAACTACTAACAACAACCAAAACAATACTAACCTCCCTCATCAGAGCAAGAGTCACTACCCGACTCAGTGCCAATCATATAAATGAAATCTGAAAATAACCCAACCAAGTAAGGGACAAATATTGGTGACTCAAGTGTATAAATGAAGCTCCTGCACCAAGAGGCATCCCCAAGAATCTCTTTGTTGCTTTTACCAAGTTCTCCTATGTATACATATATTGATATGTATATATAAACAAACTATAAATGTTATAGTTATGTATTTATCTTAAATAGTTTAAGATGAAGAATATGAAATTTAGAAATGCTACATAAATAAATAAATTAAATGTGATTAAATTAATGAAGTTAAAATATGATTTGATTAAATATGAATTAACTAGATATGATTGAATTATTAAAATACATATATATAATATAAGTTAATTAAATGATAAAAGTTATAAATAAATTAAAAATTATACAACTGTATATGAATAAACCTAAGTGGAACTGAAAGAAACCCAAAACAGATTTTTGGAATAAGTACATACCTAAAGTACGTATATCGTGATTTTAGATGTGTCCGACACTTGAATCACAAGGATGTTTTCCATAAGAAACACATTATTCCTTAAATCGATATCAATATTCATATATATAGTATAGATTATGAATCCTTAATATATAAGTTATCGTCTAACATTTATATATTAATAAATTACTTGCATATTCTTTGATTGTTGATCAAACTCAAGCTTTAGATGTTATGTATAGTATTATTAATATATTGTTAAACGAGGTAAAATCATGCACGTATTTGTTGAGAAAACTCAAGGTACATGCATTATACTTAGGCCATCATAAAATGGTGGGTATGAGTGAATAATCACTTTTGATTTGTTGAGCAGGCTCAATATCGAGAATGAGATTAGGACAAAGACCATGAGTTAGGATTTGTATATGATATAACCAATAAAGTGTTGTCCGTTGCTTGTGGGCCTATGATTTGTTGAGCAAACTTAGTCGGTAGTGAGTCCTAACACCCACTATAGAAATTAAAAGATTTCTATGTTTTCCTTAGGGTTTTAAGAAAAAAAAAATTCTAGCGGGACCCTTATAGAAAAATGAAATGACAACATTTAGCATTTATAATATTGTAAAAACATATGTTATATAAAGGTAAAATAATCAACATCAATAAATTTGTGCAACTAGTATAAACTGATAAAACGTTTATCAATTAAAATAAATAAATAAATGAACTACAATAAGATTGACATAGAAATATAAAGCTTAATTGCTAATAAATCATTTGTCATGTTGTCATGTCGAGATCCGGGCAAGATACAAGTTATACAACTAATAAATATATGCATACCTTTATTACTTATTTCTTTATTTGTCTGAGACTACGTATTTTCTTCTGTGAGTTTTGAACTCTAAAGCAATGCTATAATATGGATATTTGGTCATATTCGATTACATATAAATGTTACATGGTGAATAGTTACAATTCATAATGTAAGAAACCTCGATGACAATTAGATCATTCGAATGAGCAAGTAAACTATAGTGTTGGATGATGTGTTCAATATGATTGAATTGAGTATCCTAGTGTGTCGAAAGCAGCATGGACCAAGTACGACTAGACAGACCTAGGAATTCGATTACTATGAATTTGATCAGTTTACCTAAAGTGCAACATATTTGATATCCTTAAATGTTAAAGATAACCAAGTAAACTTATTTAAACAGTTCGATGCAATTTAGTAGTGAGGGTTTCCTTTAAATTGTTCGACCATTTGGAATGGAAAGAGAATGCACCAAAATGGATATAACGTAGGCATGGTTGGCATAAAGAGAGCGAGTGGTCACCTTTGCTTCATAAGGAATATGGAAAACGGGAATTTTATAAACTACTAGTAGATACTTAATATGAAATGAGAAATGTGATTCAAATGTATTGTGTTATAGAAAATTGTTTTCTATAAAGGTTTTTTATACGATTTTAAGATATTTAATCCATAGCTCTCGACTATAAACTGCTACAGTAAAAGAAATAAATAGCCCATAATAAGTAGTTCAATGTAGCTTCGTATTTCATGCGCTATTATAGCAATGGCAGAAATAGTGGGAGTATGCCATACGACACTTATAAATGGATGCAGCAAGATACAAAAGATTTTTTTCATTTATATTCCAATATTATTTATGACATAATAGTTGTTTTTAGTATTGATTGAATACATACATATATATATATATATTGTTTTATTTTGTCATGAATATGTTCATTATAAAATAAATCCAGAACAATGTTATTTGTTGCATTTGCTACATAATACAAAAGTATCTAAAATTTTAACAATTTTTTTGGGGATTATAGACTAAGCCATATCTTGGAGGAATGATTGCTTAAGTCATATGATTGTGAATCACATGATACTAGTGAATTGTACCTTAAGGATAAAGTGCTAAACACTCATTCAGTGGGATCGATAAAAGAGTTAGTGAACTCTTCAAATTGATACATATATATATATATGTATGTATGCAGCCAATGGTCTAATGATACCAAAACATATCCACATACTTTGTTAAAATTTGCTGATCAATTATCATAGAATTGAACATATGTATTTGATATATAAGTAGTGTGTCAATGATAAACTCAAATATAAAATGGAAGTATAAAATATTACATGTAAAAGAAATAATAGAACTCGATTTGATCGAATGGGTGAGTATATTGGAAAAGAGCTTTGTTGCACCAAAAAATGGTACAGCACCCTAATTTAGATAAAAGTGAGTTGAATCAAGTAAAAAATAAAATGAAAAACGAGGAAAGACATGATTTTTAAAAGGTTTGGCCACAATTCGATTACCTACGTCTACTATTAGCTTTGTTTCAGTCAACTTTCATAAGTACAACTGGAATGCAAACTAATTTTGATATAGAATAAGATAGAACTTGAAAGATGCAAATCTCTCCCTACAAAAGTTTCAAAAGTCCAAAAAGTCCTTATTTTCTTTGCTGAATCATGTGTTTTGATAGTCGAATCCTCCCTTTAAAATTGCTAGCTCACGGAAGAACAAGTAAGAAGTCAAACCAAGCTTTTAAGTATAAAGAACGTGCAAAATTCGGCATCCATAAGCACTCGGTATCGATATGATTATGTCGGTGCTGACATGTTTCCTTAACTTGCATCTTTGACTCTTCTTTGTACTTGTCCAAGTCCTAAAGCTTTGGGCCCATGTCGAAAAAATTGGCCTCCAAATCATGTTGGTATCGACATGATTTTTCCATCTCGATCCTTGTCATTTTCTTCAAAGCATCACGTAGCATCAACCATAAATCAAAGTAGGTCTCATGCACAAAACAACTAGATATCGACATGACCAAATAACATGGTATTGAATTGTTTTTTCTAGCACAAACCTTGATCAAACTTCTCATGCTCCATCTATCTACCATTATTGACACCCTCTAAGTTTCTTGATCTATCTCTTCGCCATCTTGAACTCCAGATTCATCAGGACATCACTTGGTTCAGACGTAAGATAACAATTACCCCCCAAAGTATGCTTTATAGCAATAAATCATGCTTTGGATAGAGACAAGTGAAAGGATTTCATCTACAAAGATGTTATCCCTATCTAAACTGCTATCACATTACAGCTATTATGTGAGTGTCGACATGTCTCCTGGTACAGTTGTCGACTCATATCCTTTCTGTATATTTAAAAGTTGCAGTCTTCCACATGAATCCTTCAATTACTTCTGAGATTTCCTAAAGGCTATTACGCAGGTAAATTTTTCTTCTTTTCCTATTTTTATGTGAAGTTCATAACCACTTGGTACCGATATGATTTATTCGTTATTGACATGTTTTCCAAGTGTAGTATATATTAAACACATAACAAAATTTAAGATCTCACTTTCATTTCACAAGCTTTTTGTTCCTTTGCTTTGTGAATCCAAACCCGCAACTATTACAGCCTTCTTGATGCATTTGCCACATCTCAAGTGCCACCACCATTGTTATTCTTTGGATCACCCCAAATCAATGGTTCCTGATTAGTAGCACACCACCACTAATTAACTTCACCAATTCCATATTTCTTCTTGGTTTTAACTTGGAGGTGGGTTCTTACCTTAATTTCGGCATTGCCACCCTTTGGGCTGCCATTGTCTTGAGCTCGACTTTGAACACTATGAAGCCATTACTCTAACATTGGTCCACGATCAACTCTTCCTTCATCACCACCACTTCCTCCTTATCAACCCCAAAGCGCACTTCGGGTTTTCCAAGAAAGCAGTCTAGTCTAATTTATGCAGTTAAAGTGCTTAGCAGTTATATAGTGTTGGAAGTGCAAAAAGTTATAGCAGTGGTGAAGCGAGGATACAGTAAAAAATAGCGGAGGTTCAAAAAGCTTCATTTGATATAAAACCAAATATTTAAAGTTGATTTATTCTCATTCGCACATCATTTGTGTAGAAAAAAGAAATATTTTTTAGATTTGGTGACTACAATAAATTTCTAACATATATTGAGCAATTATGCCTTAAAATTAGGTCTCTTCCCTAACTTTGTTGATTTTGTTAAAAGAGAACTAGTCAAATCAATTTTAAATATCGATATTGCTAAAGCGGATGCTAAAAAGCCTTGATTTAGCAGGTGTAGCAGAAAATAACGGGACTTAAAGCAGGTCTACTGTTTACTAGCGCTAAATTGAAATAGTGTAGCGGTTGAAGAGCGCTATGCGCTATAGCAGGGATTTTGTGGGGTTTTAACTGCATAGGGTCTAATACATTAGCAAGGTGGAAATGGTGAAGGAGAAGGGGACATATAGTTCTCTTTGGGTCGTCAGTGAATATGGATCGATGGCTCTGGCTTCGATGAGACGATTTCAGGAATTCATGACAACGAACACATTCAACATTTTTTTAATTCAAGTGTCGATGTTTTTGGTATTTCCGTTCCATTAACACTGAAGGTTATGGTCCACAATCCTATGATCCTATAAAGAAAGACTCCATGTTGCTCTAGATAACGATTCCATCATCGCTCATTCTATAATAATGAGTAAGATTTGATGCATAGTTCCATCACACGATGGAGTTTGTTTGCCAACACAAGCGGTCTATCTATATAGAATATTCTTGTACATCATGATATGAACATAGGATATACACCGCATATATTGTCACATTGCACCACCTCGATCAATGTATTGAATCTGATTGGTCAACTAAAGCACCTACGACTCTGCTCTCGACACTACTACTAATGTAAGCTACAATCCTGACTTTCTGATTTTCATCCCTCTAATGATCCCCCCTCTTTGCCTCCACTTTCAAAAGTTCTCGAGGAAGGAGAAATCACCTAGAAACTACACCTGCGAGAGGTACATCTTTGGCATCATCAATCTTTGAGAAACTGTAAATCTTTCAGCAGCTCATTTATCTCTTTCCTATGCATCGACGACCATCACTGCTGCATTGGTCGTCGTCACAACTTCGAATCTGATCTCTACTTCCACTACATGGTTCATTCCCGGCCCTTTAGCTGAAAAGATTAGCGCACTTGAGGATGAGACTCCTAACAAACTAACCATTGTTGCTGATAAAGATGATGATGAAATCAACATTACAAAGATCATGGGTAAGTACCCTCAACGGCCACCAAAAATATTATTGATGCTAGTAAGTTAAAAGCTATGAAGGAGGAGCCCGGGTTGAAATCATGCAAACCCCTATCTTATGTTGCCCCTCCGATCTCTCTACTTAAGATAGTGCTACCCTCAAGCCATAATGTCGGCGCTTCTCTAACACCCCAAGGAACTTACGAAAAATCTGAGGATCACCTGGACTGGAAAACCAAGAAGGAGAAATCTCGCCTGAACAAGGGTAATCTGGAAAAGGAGAAGGATAAGAAACGCCATGCAAAGTAGCTGACTAAGGGAGAGAAGAGAGGTAGGACTAAGCGATCAATCTAGACCACTACTAAAGACAAGTTCCTTTTGCCTTTTTGTATTTTGATCATTTTGGCTTTCCTGTGTACATGGGCTGTTATTGTGCGAAGCGGCCCCTGCAAACCTTATATGCTAAAATGATGTAAATAAAACGTTGTTTTCTGTTCAATTCCGTCTTATTTACTTTATTGCATCTTTTATTTTCTTACCTATGTATTTTCCTGCATGTATAATATATGATTACCTGTAATGTAATCACTTATATATCGTACATGCCCGTGTCTATGATTCGTGCAATGCTATTATTTACTATAACTATGTACAAATAAACAACTTTCTACAATTGCTTAGTATGGTTTTGTTACTTAGTTACATTTATCAGTGGCTAAACGTTTATTGCTTGACTAAGCAAAGTTGTATCTTGTCAGCCAACTCTGTTTATCTTCAGCTGAATGTATCTCATTTTGTCTATTAGAAAAGTCATACATGCAAAAAATTCAATTATACACCAACTTCTATCTGTAGGAATCTGTGTTTTGGATGCATATCTCCGGACTTCCTCCTTTGACCTTGCCTATCTTTGGACATTGGTCAAAGTTGCAATGCATATGGGTGAATAGTCCGATCAACCCCGATTTGATTATAATCTAGTGACATGATTTTGGACAAAAAGATTTCACCGTTACCTATCTTCGAGTACCTAGCTATCTGATTATCAAAATACAGAATATCTAATTGTGCTACTGATCATGCAGTACAAAGTTAGACCTTAACAACAAGGTTCCATCGATTCAAAAACTCAACTTTATTTATGAACAAAATAAAGAGAATCATTGCCATATTATATCAAATCCGAATAAACAGGATGCCTAATTTGCAAAAAAGGAAATCAAGTGAAATAGCACAGTAAGTGCTAGTTTTTCTATGCCCGTGGAATTGGGATCCTACCTACGGTAAACGGCTTAAAATTTCCATCTCCAGGCTTCTATGAAATCACTTAAGGACCTTCCCAATTCAGACCAAGTGCCCCGTACTTGGAAAAACCCATTTCAAAATGAGATTGCCTATCTTAAAGTATGGTTTCTAACTTTAGCATTGAATTGCTTTGCCACTCTTATCTAATGAGAAGCTACCCTTAAGTCAGCCTCTTCAAACTTTTGTTCGACCAAGTAGAGAGATTAAGCAAGAGTTTCTCATTCATCTTGGGATCATAGTGCAATCTTCGGTGGGAAGGGACCTCAACTTTGATCAAAATTACATCCTCGGTTCCATAAGCTAGAGCAAATGGAGTATGACTAGTCGCGGACTTATGGGTTGTCCGATAAGACCATAATGCAAGTGGTAACTCATCCATCAAGTTGCCTTTAGCACTTTTCAACCTTTTTTAATGAAGGGTTTGATGATCATATTCAACACCTCCACCCATTCATTCGCTTGTGGGTGTGATACTATGAAGAAGTTCTTCTCAATTTGGTACTAAGCATAAAATTCTTTGAACTCGACACTCTCGAATTGGGTTCCGTTATCAGTGATTATTTTCTATCGAACTTTGAATCTACATAAAGTATTCTTTACTACAAAGTTGATTGCTTTCCTTGAAATGATCATCGCAAGTGGTCCGCTTCAGCCCAATTTGTGAAATAATTCACAACCACTATCATTATTTTGCTCCACCTCTTAACATCGGTAGCACACACCAATGATACATCTTCCCCATGTCGGAAATGGCCATAGGCTAACCATTTGCATAAGCTTGTTGTTTGAGGGATCGATATCTTCACAAACCTCTAGCATTTATCACATCTCTTAGAGTAGTAGCTACATCTTGGTGGTAGTTGGCCAGAAGTATGAATAGCGAAGAACCTACTTTGCTAACATCTCTCCCCCCCCCCCACTTCCTTCATGCACCTCCATTAGGATCTTCATTGCTTCATCTTTGTCGAACACCTAGGGTATAGAACCCTCTCCTTATAGTACTCTTTCTTGCATAATGAATCGAGATGTTTTACATATCATTTTTTGTTTATTTCTTCCATTTGAGAGAGTCCACTTAAGCAAATACAATTTAACTAGAGTCATCCACAACTCCTTCTTTTCTTTGACCTCCAAGATCTAATCAATATCCATATCTTCAATGCTCGAGCTGAAAACCCTTCCACTAGCACAATTCCCAAAGTTGCACATCCCAAGAACTTGCAATTTAGATAATGATCTGGTGTCATCATTCCCTTCTCTAGGGATGTCCATTTTTGTGTAATGATCGACATTGCCCAATAGTTTGAACACCTTTATCAAGTAAGGAGCAAGTATCGCTCCCAAAGCTTGAAATTCTTTCTTTACATGACGAACTGCTTGTTGAGAGTCACGGAAGATATGCAATGTCTTAACTCCTAACTCTTTTGCTATCTTGAGTCCCGCAACCAACGCCTCATATTCGACTTTATTGTTTTTTTACTGGGAGCTCTAGCTTCATTATGTAGCATATCCTTCATCCTTTCGGGGTCACAAGAATAATTCTCGCCCTGGAATCATGTTCATTGGAGGTAAGGATGTAAATTGGTCGGACCGAACCGGACGGAGGTGTGTTCAGTTTCTGTCCTAAATAAAATCATACCGGACATGGACCGGATGAGATTTATATTCGTACAAATATTGTTGTCCTAGCTTGTGTCCTAAATGAAATCGAACGGACACAGACATACGTTTTTCGGACATGGACTTGGACGGACACGGATGGACATTGCTATTTACAACAAAATTTATGTTGTTTAATAGAATTTCCATCAGCTATATTATTTTTATCAATGTGTATTGAAGTATAAGCATTTTATGAATCCTTACTCAATTAATCGACCAAATAGTTGTCATATATGTTTTGAGAAACATAGAGGATATACAGAATTATAAGAAATTCGAACGAATTCAAACAAACATGGACCGGACGAGATTTTTGCTCGTACAAATTTTATTGTCTTAGCTCGTGTCCTAATTGAAAATCGTACGAACCCGGACGGACGTATTTCAGCCACGAACATGAATCAACATCGGACACTTGTACAAAATTAACAGCCCTAATTGGAGGCTCTATCTACATATACCTCCGTAGAGAAAGTTGGACCAGTTCTTCTTTCGCTTCATCATCTAAGATGGTGAATTCAGCAATGAAATATGCTAATACCTATCCTCGAATCTCCATCCTAGGATGATAAGTAATGTCATACTTTCTCAACTAGATGTTTTGCTTTATCAATCGTCTCAAAGTCTTGGTTCGATACAACACTTGTCTCAATGCCTGATTAGTCAACACCTTTATTAAATGAGCCTAAAAGTATGGCGTTAACTCCCTCACAACAACCAACAAATAGTATGTCGATTTCTCCAGCTTTGGATAGTATTTTCCTTCTCCGGTAAATCGTTTGCCGTTATAATACACAAGCCTTAGATCTTTAGCTCCTCAAGTACTAAGGCTACACTCAGTGCATGAGTAAACATAGCTAAGTAAATAAACAAATCTTCTCCCGCCGAAGTTTTGACAATG
This sequence comes from Allium fistulosum, assembly GCA_030737815.1. Taxonomy (NCBI): domain Eukaryota; kingdom Viridiplantae; phylum Streptophyta; class Magnoliopsida; order Asparagales; family Amaryllidaceae; genus Allium; species Allium fistulosum. Next base: position 726,256,937 of record CM060901.1, read on the forward strand.
TCGGTGATCTCTCCATGTGGCCCAATAGATTATGGAAAGCATGTTGACATTCCTTAGTCTACATGAACTTTCCTTTCTCTTTATTGAGAGTATCACAGAAGGGTATGCATCGCCCTTGAAATGAATCAACTCAGCACTATGACCTCCCCATTCAAGTTCTGCATTTCCCTCCTCGTCTTCGAGGCAGTGACCTCTCTTAACACTTTAATTTGTTCTAGGCTTGCTTCAATTCCCGTTGATTTTACAATAAAGCCCAAAAAATATCCCGATGCGACTTCGAAAGAACACTTTAATGGGTTCATTTCATTCCATACTTCCGAAGAACATCGAACCTCTTGGATAAGTCGTCCATATGATGATTTCTTGAGCATATCATCTACATAGACTTCCATTGCCCGTCTGATCTAATCTTTAAACATTAGATTTACCAATCCTGGTAGGTAGATCTAATATCTTCATACCGAACAACATAACTCTTTAGCAATAAATCCCTAAATCTGTGATGAAACTAGTATGCTCTTGATTTGAGACATGCATCTCTATATGATTTTAGTTAGAGTATGCATCTATAAAAGATAACAATTCATGTTTGGTTATTCCGTCTACTAGTTGGTCAATTTGCGACAAGAGGAAATAATCCTTTAGGAATGCATTATTCAGATCATAATAACCAATGCATGTCTGCCATTTCTTACTTGCCTTCTTGACCAACACAGGATTCGGTACTCACTCTAAGTATAGTGCATACAGGATAAAGTAGCTCACCTTCGACTTATCCACTTCTTCCTTCAACATAGTGGATCGCTTCAGTTCCATACTGCGCTTCTTTTGCCATACAAAAGGGTATTTTGGATCACATTAAATGTGTGGCATGTATCTCTAGTGAAATTCCACAAATATTAAAACATGTCCAACCAAACATGTCTGTGTTCTCCTAGAAAAGCTCTACCAACTCATTAATCAACTTCAAGCCGAGATGAGACCCGATTTTTAGAACCTTCATAGGATCTTCATCGTCGATCGGAATGTCGATCATTAGCACTATCATGGCCACCCTTGCTTCCTCTAATTTTTTTCATCGGTCCATATGTTCACAAAATTTATTGTTGGACCCGAGCCAAGGCCTGGCGTAGCTACTATGCTTCCAAAGATTTGATGTAGAGAGGCTTCTCTACATTATTCTCCTTCTTTCGCAGCTTCGCCTCTCTGAGCTCTGTGACATTACATTCTTGAGCGGTGCTTTGGTTACCTTTCACTTCTTCTACACTTTTTTTGATGGGGAACTTCATCGTCAAACACTACAAAGCAAGCATGATCCTAAAGCTGGTAAAGTTCGGTTGACCCACGTACCAAACCACCTTTTGGTTTCCTTTACTCAACTCAACGGTTAAATCTATGTAGCCAATGGGTTCTTTAGCCTCTCTAGTAAATACTAGGATATGAGATTTACAATGCTTTAGATCCTTCTTGCTGAGCCACATTTAACCAAAAATTTGTTTGAACAAAATCTTCACTGAGATTCCATGGTCAATAAGGATCCGGTGCACTGCCACTGGTCCAATCACGGATATAATCACCATCGAGTCAAGCATCGGTGCTTTGGTCGTGTCTGCGTCTCTATTTCAAAAGTCAATGTCATTGTCTATTAGTTTACGTTGCTTGCCAAATCACCTTCCTCTATGGTGTAACACACTTCTCGAGGCACGTGCCTAATGACCTGCCATAGTGCTCCATCTCATTCCACCTGTTTTCCACGGGATGCAGACCTCTCTAAATCATATTTATTACAATTCCTCTAACTTGATGTCTTGGTCGCTCTCCACTAAACCCAGCCTTGGGTAGGTTGTCCTTAAAGTTGATTGTTACCTTTTTTGCCAACCTATAGGTTTCAGACATACCGTTGAAGCTTCTTTTTCTGAATTAAATCTTCGATAATATCCCTTAGATGTCTACACTCATTCTTATTGTGCCCATGGGCCTCATGGAATCTACAATACTTTCTCGAGCGTTTCTCCTCTTTAGTAGCCTCCCTCAGAGGTGGCTTCTTACAACACTTTGTACCTTAGGTTGTAGGGTTTGTATTATCAACAGAATCCGTCAATTCCATGTAATCCCTTGATCTGGTATGCCTTGTATGCTTCTTCGCACCTGCTTTTTGCCACTAGCAAATTGGCTCTTCCTTTTACCACCATTGTTGCAATAATCACCGTAATGTTTCTGACGATATCACCACTCTATTTGATAGCAACGTTGCTCCTTCTACATTACTTGATCTTTTCTAGCCTTCAATAGCCAATCCTACAGCAAATATGCCTCTTACAAGTGCAAAATTGAGAAGTTTTGCAGTAAAAATCCTCCAGCCCAGATGGTTGAGCCGCCTATGGAAGTCGATTTTCAAATAAACCCCTTCATAAATGCCATTAGCACTTGGGTTGCTCACCTCCGTGATTGCAGCATTGAATATTTTCAGAAACTTTATAGAGTCTCTCTAGTCCTCTATTGCACGTTAGATAATGACATAAGGTATTTCGGTCACCGTGTGGACTTAGAACTACTCCATAAACTACTCAGGCAACTAATCAAACATTAATATAGACCTCGACGAGAACCGAGTGAACCAAATAATAGCTATTCCTTCGAGGAATATAAGAAAACATCTGCACCTGAAAGCATATGTAATGAAAGCACTGTCCTATGTCTTTTGCACTTCAATAGATGATGCCTTGGATTAGTAATGCCACTTTTAGTTGACATAGCCGGTATCACAAGCTTCTTTAGATACCTCTCTTCAAAAATTTCCTTAGTGAATGTCTGATTTACCGATGAACCCCACTCATCGTCAAGCCTATACTAATTTTGACTAAACAGTCTCTTTACCATATCAATGGTATACTCCTCACTATTCTAAGCAGTTGGATAGTGATCATTATGAATGCCTCAGAATGTTTGACTCTACAAAGAGTTTCAATTAGTTTCATGATGCCTAAGTTCCCCTCTCTCTGTGGAAACCATTCATCCTAATCCTTTCTGGCAATTGGTTAGACTACATCCCCTCCTAACTGGTTCCGCATTGTTTGTTTATGCATTGGTAGTCTGAACTCCACTTGTCTGATGACTAGTAGCCCATCCTTCATCGATGCTATCATCTTGCAAATCCTCTTCACCGTCGGACAAATCCAAAGCTTCAACAAACCTCTAAGTGCTGACTCGATTGGACCATTTGGTACTGAGTTGTTTTGAGCTTGTCTTATTTATTCCATCTTTCATAGCTCTCTTTTTTGCTACTCCAGCCCCTCTCTGCATTAGTTGTTTGTCTTCTCACTTGTTCCATTCTAATGGATACAAGCTTTCTTCACTAGAATCAGAAGATGGTGAATCTTTTCTTCTTTTTTGTTCATGAGAATTAATCCATTGTCCTAGTTGGGCTAACTTCGTCAACGTCTCTTGCATGCTCCTTATTAATCCCACATGAGTCCTCTATTGTTTAAACATCTTTTCATCCATGTTAGACACCATCTTCTCCATCTCTGCCTTTGTTACAACTTCAATAGGCAAAGATGAATGTCCTGCTAGAGCAATCAGTTTATTAATCTCCTCTTTATAATGGGATCCTTCATTATCCCCATTAATGACAACTCCAGGATTAGAAGGAACTTTCCTTAGAGCCATCTCTTATTAGATTTGCTTGTAGATTCTTATTCCAAATCCAAGTAACAATAGATCCACAATAAAGAGCACTAGCTCTAGCTAGTAGACTTCTTCAAATCTAAAGTGAAAGCATAGATCAATGCTTGACAATGATCGTTCCTAGTGAAAGCACCAAAAATGTTGCATCAAAAAATGGTACAACACCCTGAATAAGATAAAAATGAGTTGAATCGAGTAAAAACAAAATGAAAAACGAGGAAAGACGTGATTTTAAAGTGGTTGCGCCCCAATTTGATTGTTTACGTCCACTATTAGCTTTGTTTCAATTGACTTTCACAAGTATAACTAGAATATTAATGAATTTAGATATAAAATAAAATAGAACTCAAAAAATGGCAATCCCTCCTTGCAAAAGTTACGAAAGTCCCCCTTTTTGTTGCTGAATTATGTTTATTTATACTCAAATCCTTCCTTCAATATCGCTAGCTCAAGGAAAAATATGTAAGAAGTCGGATCCAAGCTTCAAGGCAAGAAGAACATGTAAAATTCATCATACACGACAACTCGGTACCGACATGATTATGTCAATGCTAACATTTCTTAACTTGCATCTGCGACTTTTTCACATTTTTTCAAGTCTTCAAACTTTGGGCCTATGTCTACAAAATTGCTCCTTCAAATAATGTTGGTACCGACATGATTTTCCCATCCAGACCCTTGTCTTTTTCTTCAAAGCATCAAGTAACATCATTCATAACTCAACGTGGGTCCCATGCACAAAACTAATTGGTACCAACTTGTTTTATCTTGCACCCGTGATCAAACTTCTTGTCCTCCATTAATCCATCATTCTTGACACCCCTAAGTTTCTTTACTCGTCTCTTGATCATCTTGGCATCCAAATTCATTTGGACATTGCTCGGTTCAAACACTGGATAACAAGTTCCAAATGTACTTAAAACAAATAAGATACAATCCCAAAAGTCACTCCTTCCTACAATACATAATGATGTATCGATAAGGAGTAATCGAATTTTGTTGGATAAAGTACAATTGATGTTGTAAAGATTCAAGTTCATATAAAATATAGTATTTAGATTATTTTGTTTAACTCTTTATTTTTTAAGTTCACATATATCCTTCTTGAGACGGGATTAATAAAGAGATGAGTTTAAACTAGAAATTATAGCTTTCCAATTAAATAAATATATAGATGTATTAATCATAATATTTTTATATTAAATATTTGTTATTATTTACGTAGTAATTTTTTTTTTTTTTGTAAATATTCCATCTTATTAGTCTTATCACGAATGTTTGAAAATAAGTTATTTTCATTAACAAAAAATAAAACTAATAAGATTCTAACATAGAATATGCTTATTTATTTAGAATAATCACAATAAAAGATCATATTATTACTTGTTTATTTTAATTTTTTTTCTTATTAATGAGTTTTGACCCCCCCTCCTCCCAAGACATCAAAATGAGTACTCATCTATTGAATGAAGTAACCACTCTTATGTCCATAGGTATGGTGCAATGGAAAAGAGGTGCCTAGGTCTGGCAATAGACCCAGGTTCGAGCTTTGCCTTGCAAACACTTCTCACAAAAACCAGTACCCTGGGGGTTATAGGTGCCATGAGTTGAAGCAAACATGCATAACTTAATCCCCCATTGGAGTTGGTCAGTCCACGGTCCCTCCAAAAGGTCCTCTGTATTGGGAGTTTCTAAAAAAAGTATCACTCTTATTCTTAAATAAATCCTTCTAATATCATCATTAATATTGTAAATACGTTATTTTTTACTTGTATTTATAACTTAGAAAAAAGAGAATAAAAGGATTCTAATATATGTTATAAAAATTATAGTTGATATACTCAAACTTGGGATCGGTTATAAAATAGGGTGATTAAGGAAAAATAGTAGTTATGAAATACATTAATTAAAATGAGGTTGTTAGGAATCAAACTTGGGTTTTCTTATAAATAGAGTGAATCATGAAGAGAAGAGAAACAAGACAATTTTCTATGAAGGTACAACCAGAATGGGGAAATATGTCAAGTCTAATGTAATATTTTAGAAATGAATATAAAAGAAATAAAAATAATGAACCTGCCAAAGACTAGTATATGCTTGATTAAGATGATGAAAGAGAACTACGTGTTATTAACTTAAAAGTAAAAAAATTCATAGGAAGAAAGGAGTTATATTTTTAAAATATATAGGAAAATCATTATTTCAAAGTTAACAATGCTAGAAGAAGATTCATAAGTTATTAATAAAAAACGATAGTGGATCAATATTTATTTTATAGAAAAATGAAGAGTTCATTTAACTTAGGATATTTATATTTAGTTTTTATTGCATTTTTAATGAAACTAAAGATGAAAAAAAGAAAGAGGAATAAAAGTTAAAAAAATAGGAGTTGGATGGAAATATGATAAAAACACCAAGAAGAAATTTATCCATCTATAGAGAAAAGAATTCATGACACTTAAGTTGCCTTTATGTTAACCTTTTTTTTGGAAAAAAGAGATGACCAACTATATTTTTTGAAGACCGTGAAACTTGGATCTTATATGAAAATAATGTGAAAACATATCAATTAGGCTTGATAAATTCATAGAGTATATAATATTACATTAGCTCTTTCAGTTTTCTCTTTTTCATATTTAACAATAATAAATGAAAACTAAAGTTCATAGTTAAATGTACATAAACATACATATATGCACGCACACACACACAAACAAACACGCACACAGTGAAAACAGAGTGAATCAAGAAAAGAGCATAAAACAGAAATTATTGATCCAACCAGATAGAAATGCAAATTTCTTGATTATTATGATTTAGTGTTAATGTTAATTGTATTTTATTTTGTAATTTACTTATTAATAATAAATCTCAAACATAGGTCATGATTAATTTTTTAAACTAAATACAAAATGTAAATCTAGCTAATTCGGTGGTTAAGTCTGGAAAAACCAAGTGATTCATTTTGTAGCTTATATATTACATGAGTTCAGTGGTTAAATTAACAAAAAGCTTAAGATAAAGTTATAGCTCTCAAATTGAATAATATGCATATAGAATTCTGCATTATTATACTTTTGATTTTCTTTCGTTCTTATTATCGTCATAAGTGTGCAGAAAATGTTACTATTCAATGAAATTTATATTTCAAAAATTAGAACCAATGAAATTTGAAAAATATCGTGCTTGTCATAAACGGTGGAAATAATATTGTATGGTTTGATCTTGGATCTTGAACGTAATTTATGAGTTGGAAGAGCCTTAATAGGAAAAAATTAAGATTTTTTAATCAACTAATTAATTCTAAAATATATTGGTAAAATGAAGTAAACTGGACTTGAACTTGGGTGCTTGATTTTAAACTTAATTTTTTTTTGAAATGGTACTTTAGATACAACATGTCACTTGGACAAAATATCACAAATCACTTGTCAATATATGTTCGAATCACGCTACGCAAGTTTCGAATTTGTCACCTCTCGCACCAAAGTCGAATCACTTAACCACTGGGATAATGGTGCTTGTCAATTTAAACTTGCGTAAGGTAAATAAGGTTATTCTAAAATATTGAGTGGCTAATGGGATTTGACCTTGTGATCTTCTTTGGAATATACTCAATCAAGGAGCAATGAGTATTTTAATCCTAAAAGTATGAGAAAAGGGAACAAATATTAAATGAGATCTGACTTTTATAAATAAAATATAGTATAAGATAAGATGGGTCTAAATGCTTTAAGCAACATGACCTACTCATTTATTTTTCCTTCACTTATACACCTAAGTGAAAATACATATAACAAAATTACCATATTATTTACTAATATCTCATTTAATTAACTAATAATTAATTTACTAATTCTACTAAACATCTTATTTAACCAGTTAGTATACAATTTCCCACTCGACCACAACATTCTTATGAGCCCATCATTTCTCATCGTATGATTGACGTCGCATAATAATAATAAATATGGTGATAAATAGTATACTAAAATATGAGTTGTTATGTGAATTCCGATGAGAATCGAACAATTAATCTTTGATACAACCACATTTGTTCTATGGGTATTCCTAAACCACATATAGGAGAAGTGCTTCTTTGTTATAATATTGGATTGGTAGCATAGGAAGTGAAACCAGTATATGAAAAATTAAGGTAGCGTTTGGTTTGCGTTTTGAGTTTTCATGATCATTTTCAGTTTTTCATTTTGAAGATTTTCCTTATTTCCCAAAATGCATTTGGATGTTCCTTTTTTGGAAACATGTTTTCAAAACTGAAAATAGAAAAATGCGTTTGGTTTGAAATATTGTTTTCATATTTTGAAATTTTGAGTTTTCATTTTGGCAATTCAAACCAAATTAAATAAAAACTAGTGCCATTATATCCATTTACTAATTAAAAATCGAAAATAGATAAAAGATAATACACTAAATTCTAAACATAATAATTAAGCATTAAACATAACACAACATTTTAAAGTACTTGAGGCCAAATTGTATAGGAATAAAATTACAATAAAAAGATTCATAATAAGGTCTTATACAAACATGAAAGATACATCAAACAAAGATAAAATTGAGAGCGAACAACTCAAGCATCTTTCACAACTATATATGATGAGTTGTTACGTACTCGTTCCACATCTGTATGGCTAGTTGATCTCTAACTTGCCCTATTTGAATTGTTTGACTAACATTAAACTGCACAACTTTTGTGCGTGACTTGACTCCAATGTGGATTGAAATATCATATTTTCGGATGAATATTCGGCAAATAGAGTATCCAATGCGTGCTCCTTCCGAATGAAGTTGTGTATTGTGCAACATGCAATTGGAATTTGTCTTTGTCTAGAAAGCGAAAAATTTGTCATCAGCTTTAAAATGGGAAATCTTGCTTTTAGAACTCCAATACAACGCTCAATGATGTTCCAACATGATGAATGTCTATAGTTGAATAAGTCTTCCTTTCCACGTAGCCTTCCTTGTCCATTATAGTCATGTAAATGATATCTTTGTCCACGATAAGGGGAAAGAAACCCAGGTATGTTTGGATATCCGGAATCAACAAGATAAAATTGTTCTGCAAATAAATAACAAAAACCATCACTTGAGAAAATTGTATTTTTGCGTTAGAAAATTAAAAACATTTGTAAAAATGTTGTTATCCATCATAAATAAAGTTATTTGAGAGTACCTCCTCGTGGCATTGGAAAGTTATTGCTTGGTTTAGAAACCGCATCAATAAATACTCGGGAATCATTAGCTGTACCTTCCCATCTAGCATATACAAATACTAATCTCATGTCAAAGTCACATGCAACCATCACATTTTTTGTCACAGCATTTTTCCTTCCACGAAAAGAAGTTTGCTTTGAAGAAGGAGCCCATGCTGAAACATGTGTTCCATCTATTGCCCCACTACAATTCTGTTGTATGATATCAAATAACATATTATTTTTATTTTATTGCCAAGTAAATAAATATTCTATATATTTAACTATATCACCTTGAAATGAGGATATTTTCGCAAAAGACGTTCATGGATGGTATCTTGATTTTTTGGTTGAATAATCTCCGTGCCTAATGAGCAAACAGCTCGTAAAACTTTACGAAACCATTTTGAGATTGTATGATTAGAATGTTGAAAACGATCACCAATCACACTATAGCGTGTAGTGTGTCCTATAACCATCAAAAACATAGCAACCCCCTCCTCAACGTCGACTTTTTTACCATTTCTTAATAATCCCTTTTCTTTCAAAACATCACAGAAGTTCAGAAACACATGTTTCTGCATGCGAAACATTTGATGACAGATAGTTGGATGCCCATTTAAAGTTTTAAACATAAACCTTTTTCCGGTAAGAGATGATGTCCTACAAGGTCTCCTACTAATAACACTTCTTCGGTTAGCAACTAAATAGCTAAACATCATTATATCATCAATGTCATCTGATGTATGGTCATCCATTAAATCATCATCGCTTGAACCATCAACGCTTGAACCATCATTAGAGACGTTAGAAATTTCACCAAACTCAGTAGGCATCTCACTGTACAAAAACTTGTTATAAATTCACCACTAAGTGGACTTATATATTTAGAATAAATTTTCAAAAGATTATCCAAAACTAACACACTATAAATTGTAAACATACCTAGTAGAATTCACCGAGCTCTCTTCATCCATGTTATAGTAACTTCGATACCTAAAACAAAAGTTTCTTTTGTAATATCCAAATATGCGATGTAGATAGGTATATATCTTTTACGTTTTCATTCATTTTACCAACTGTAAGCATGAAAAATACATTGAATACATGGTATTTCATTCATATTACAGTGGTCGTTATACACAAGCATGAAAAATACATTGAATACATGAAAAATATCCAAATACGCGATGTGTGTGTTGGTTGCAGGCAGAACAAATGCTTCATAGTTGAGGCATGCACAAGAAAGTACACGCTACACATGAATACACTACAAGGAAATTGCAAATAAGGTGCTACAAGAATATACTTAAAAGCAAAAAATGAGAATAAAAATGATTATACTTTGAAGCAAACATAAGGAAATGCACAGTTTCAACGTTCTGTATAAAAAAAGTGGCATATATTAAATTAACATAATATCTAGGTAATGGCAGATGCTTTTGAATGCCAGATGAAGAATGGCCCCATTTGTGTGAAATAAAGGTTATCACTAGTAATGTTAATGCTTAATTAGAATCACGCCAATGGAATGATAATGCATAACTTCATTATCAATGGATGTTTAGTGACTATCATCATGACAAGCACGTATAATTGTTATTTGTCACGCATTAAAATAGCTGCAACCAAAACACACTGTAGTGAACATAACAGTCTAAACATGATATGATAAATTTCCAGGGTACAGAAATTGCTTCCTGCCAAATAATATAGTTGGCACATGTTAACCGAGTTATATGGAACTTACAACCAATATACATCATTAAGAATGAAAAGCAGTTGGAAAATAATGAACTATAATCCATTATAGCAAGTGCATTCAAAAACAAACTCCTCCAAAAGCATTTGTGCAAAAGCAGAGCACCAAAATAGAAGTGGTACCTGAACTAATATTAAACTGCAGATGAATAATTGGATCCATTAAATTCATAATAACCAAGTATGTATCAACACAATGAAGACATATTTCATAATATCCTTTAATACATAAGTTCAAAATACTTAGTCAACTACCATATCTAGCAAAATATAAAAATAACATGAGTTTAAATTAATTAAGCTCCTAACACATAATTTGGACAAATATTATGTGAATCAAAGAAGTTCTAAAATAGGCAAGCGTCTATGCTCCGACATCATCACGAACGTCATTCAAAAATCTGGATCCTTAAAAGCCTTTACTGCTTTAATATAGACTTCATTAGTCACCTCCTTCCTGCTATTTAATATATTCAAACAAGCCATGTGTGAGTAAGGATCCGAAGCAGTTGGGCGAATTTCCGAAGTAGGTGAACTTCTTTGAAGACGTGCAAGCTTTTCTTTCAGGTATGCATTTTTCAACTCAGCTTCTTCACTTCGTATATTAATCCATTGCTCCATACAAGCATCAAGTTTGTCACCCTTGCTAACTTTTGATTTCTTATGTCGACGATCAGTACTAATTGTATCATCACTCGGACGAACGCTTGTTCCATCATCATCTTCAACTTCTACATGCACATGCACTCCTTTGTTCAAAAAATTCTCTTCTAATTGTCGTTCTTCTTCTGAAGTAGGAGGTGGTTGAGTAGAAGCATTTCCTAGTCTCCCTGTAGCAGTTGTCCCATCGAAAATCTCTCCAAGAATAGCATAATGCTCACATCCTTCCTTCCTAAATTTCTTATACTCAGTCTTGTTTTTCTATAATTACAAAAGTAATATATTTTACATTATTTAATTAGAATATATTTAAATATCATAAATTTTAATATAACCGTATACTTTTTACAACGTATATTACCATATAGAAGTGTTGCCAAACTTCCTCAGGAGCATTGACTTGATTTGTATTAGGATCCCATGTGACGCCAGTATGTGCTAAAAGATCAGAAAATAGACGATGCTCGGAACGGAGACGGTTCCATTTTCCTTTTAGCTTGTCAATCCCGTAATCTAATTTCGTTGCTCAAATCATTTGCTGATTAATCTGGCCCCATACATCTTTTGTGAAAGTAGAACACTGTAATCTTCCAACTTTCACATTCTCATAGAGTATATCAATAAAAATCTTCTCGTTCTTTGCATACCATGGCATTGGTTCTTTTGTTTTTCCACCTCCCATGTTCTATTTTTTTAATATGAAAGCAACTTTATAAGCGTATGCTATTTAATATATCATCTTCATATTTTAAAACAAAAACTTATAGTATTATGGCATTGGTTCTTAACTTTATCATTTTGGCTTGTCTAGGAAGAGAACAACTTAAAGTCAATTGTATCAAGTTCTTTACTTACTTGATACAATATCAGACGAACAACATAAACAAAACGGCAACTGTAAATAAGGACATATGCGAACAAAAGTCACTACTGTGAAAATGGAAACTTGAAACAAGATAAATTTTATGTGCACAGAAATATCACTTTCAATTAGAAAAGGTTCTTAAATTACGAAGTGTGGGGGTTTAATATTTTAAGTATAAGCGAACAACGCATTACGCTGGAGCTTAATAATTAAGGAGAAAGTAAATGTAATTACTCTTTTATTTATGCTCAGAACTTTTAATTATTAAGAGATAAGCTGTGGGGTTGTCTAGTTGAAGATGCTTTTACTATTTTCAGACCTAGGATTACTTAAGGGAATATTAACTGTATTTGTATTGCAAGTGAGAAGGATGGTGGTAATCGGTTCCCTTAAGCAAATGCAAGAGATAGATTGGTTAATGGTGAGAACATGTCTATCGAAAGTTAAGGTTAGTGGTTTCCATTACATAAGGTGGTTAGAACCTTAAGAATATCATTTCAAAAGTAGATATTCCTAATCAATATCTCTTGGATAGAGAAATTCAATAATATGACATATACTTACCTTCCGGTAGGAGTTAGTGATCACTCACCAATCCTAGTTACCCTAGTAGAACAAAACAAGCATATGCAGAGGCATTTAAAATTTTGAAATGTTGGAGCATATAGGAGGGATACCAAAGCAAGTTTGATGAAGGATGGAATGTTAAGGTAGGCCGATGTACCAATATCATAAACAAAAGGCTGTTAATGATATTTTAAGAAATTGGAGCAGGTATAAAAATGATACAAAAAAGGAAGTGGAACCGTAAAGAGAGAAATGTACTTTGTTGCAGAAGGAACTAGAAACATATAATAAGGAGGAGACCTGGAAAGAGCTGTAGGAAATGAAATTCAAGTTGGAAAAAGTTATTCAATAAAAGTTAGTATAGATACTAAAAAAGCAAAATGTGACAAGCTGCTCTTGGGCAATGTGGCTACATCTTTCTTCTATGCCAAAATGTGAAACGCAAGAAGTCAAAGCAGACATATCAGTTGAATGTAGGTTATGTCATAATCAAATGGAGTTTGTTGATAAAGTGGTAAAATTATACTTGTGGCTTTTTAACCAGGACCAAAATGAACATCTACCGAGAGTGATTTGCAAAAACAGCATCATAGATCATGGGGAAAAAATTCATAATTATCGTATGGAAGAGTATGAAATCGAGGAGGTTATTTTTAATGTTAAGAACATTACCGCTTCAGGCCCAGATGGGATGTTACAAAGTTCTATCAACATCAATCACAAAATGTACAAAGCAAACAGAAGCAGCAGTCATCGATAATAAGATTAGGTAGAAACACAAATATCTTTGAGTCAACATAGCACCAAAAAATAAATCATAATTTACCTTAGAATGGTGTTGAATCAGAAGCAGCTTGAATGGTGAGAAAACCCTAACCCATTTTGGAGAGAAGGAGCTACTACAGTAATCTTTATGATTTTAACGGAAATCGAATGTAGGGTGGCGCAAAAGAAACAATAAATTATGATTTTAACGGAAATTTTGATAGTCGACGAAAATGGAAGAAGAAGAATAGTGCGGCCAGAAAATAGATTAGGGTTTTTCAACGTGTTTGCTTTACATTTTTGGATTCTCGGTTTTTGATTTTCACTTGGGCCTGAAAACAGTGAAAATGAAAAAAAATTGTTTTTAGTTTTCTGTATTGGGCCCATTTTGCAAAATGATGATTTTTCAAAATGAATTTTTCAAAATGATAAAAGGAACAAGTTTTCGATGTTTTTCAAAACTGAAAATTGAAAATGATTTGAAAACGACAAACCAAACAGGTTATAAATAATTCATCGTTACATTGTAATAAGATGTCCATTTTAATACTTTTATTAAATAGTTGAAAATGGTCCAACTTTCACAAGGTCATACACAAGAAATCCTCTTCGCTATGAAACAAATACTACCAATTAACCCATAGTAAGTACAGATATTCAAGGAGAATTTTTCTCTCGTTGCTAACATTGAAGGCCTTATAGAATTAAATTTATGATCAGCATATATTTGAAAGGACTTGTAAATATTTATATTTCTTCATTCGTAAATTTAATTTAGATTTCTCCTTTATAAACAGTGAGGGGTTTGGAATTGAAACTACCAAAATTATGGAAAATGAATTGACTTTAGATATTTGATAATTTATATGATTTATTATCAATCATCACTTCATTTAATTACATATTATAAGGCCTTTTTATGGAATAAATAAATTTAAAAAAATTAGGTTGCTTGCATCATAAAAATGCAATGTACTACGAAACAACCAAAACAGTAGAAAATGACATGATTTTGAACATTTAATAAGTAATATTGATTATTATCGTACAAGGTTTCATTTAACTACATATACAGGATATTTTAGTCAAAATAAGTTAATCTAAAACTTATTCAATTAACTTCCATTGTAAAAGTGCAATGTACAACAAATCCACCAAAATTATAGAAAATGTATTGATTTTGAACATATAATAATTTATATCAATTGTATTCGGAAAATAAATAACTTAAATTTTTTTAAATAACTTAATGCAAGATATTGATGACTTGTAATGTATAGATTGTAAGTTACTAAAATGTGTATGTACTTAGATTTCAAAATGTAGGTCATTTTTTCCAGTTTCAACGTGTATAAAGTTTACCAAAGATCAAATACCATTTTCAATAACCATATTACAAACTAAAAACATAAAGATATCCTCTGGTTGAGAAGCCAGAAAAAAAAGTCCGAAAAAATGCTAATGGTAACAGGCAAAGAAAATCCTATTCCCATCTTCTCCTACCACATCCTCTTTTCCGTTTCCTCTCTCTAATTCTCCATCTAATTTCAATCATGGCCCTAACCTCTCCCTTAATGGTCTCCCCTTATACTCCTTCAATCAATCTATGTCCTTGAGCCACATAAACTTTTCCTTCCATCTACCTAGCAAAAGTTATGCCAAAGTTCTCAAAATCCACCGAGCTCAACCTCCATCTTCTTTACAACCACATAAATCAAATCCAAAATCTTTATCCATTGTGTTCTCATTTTCCCCGCGAAAGAATGAGCAAGCAAAGTAGCATAGTCCCTCACAGCCCATCTCAGTCAGTATCATTTCCAGCCCAAGAGCATACCTACCATCTGTATCTCAGCCCGCAAAGAACCTATCGCCCAGTTACTTTAGCATCTCCAATATCAACAAAGTGCCTCAGACCTCACGAATAATACCCTATGTCCTATTAACTAGCAACCAAGTCATGTCGATATAACTCTTCCTCCTTAACCTCTTGACCTCCCATTGGTCCCGCCTATGCTTCCTTATGGCTACCACAGTTCCCTCTACCAGTAAACTCACTGGCCACTCAAGTTCTACATAACTTGAAAAGCTTCTAACAAAAGCCCTTATTAGCCTCTGCAAAAAGATGTGAGGACTTTGTACTTTTCCCTTTAAAAAATTGGCACAAACGACACTATTCATCTGACTAAGGTATCATCGTGCAGCAACCACTCTTTGTACTTCACTACCCAATTGGTGAAAGTGCCATTATGCATCAGTTACTCCTTACTCCATGTCATCCTTCTGACATAAGCATGTCATAGTTTGGTCCGCCAACTGGCATACAACTGATTCATTCCTCAAGGCTACATACAAGTTGGCCACGATATGTGGTCACGAAGAAACTTATAACTCGGGCATCAATATAAGCCTTTCAAGGCATGATCTCTTCAGCTGTAAAAAATGGATCCAATACACTTCTATAAAGATCGAATTTTCAACTCTCATATGTATATACTTGCTAGCTCAAAGCTCTTGTAAAATTCATTAAAATCATCTCCTGTAATTAAAAGGCTAAATAAAATTATCAACAATAATGGACATAGATCTTTACTAAGATCGAACCACTCTACATCTTATGTTATTTAACTTATTTGTTCTAGTTATAACAATCTCAATCATTCCTCATTTTTCATTTTTAACCATGTTTTTAGTCAGTAATCTTTGCTAATATCCATCTATAATTGTAATATGAGGTTGCTAGAAATCTAGTTAACACCTTGGACCTAATGGAAACCTTTGACTAGATTCCTCAAGAAATGTCCCATTCTCTATGTTTATTGCGGATACTATGGGCAGAAGCAACATTAATGTGTGATGAAATAACCTCATAGATCGAAACCATTTTCCATCATTAATCCATTTGACCAATGCTTAATTTTTGTGTGAAGTTTCTTGCATTGAGATTTTAGTTAGTATCAATTATTCATCCTTTTGCAACTCATGCTCTAATGGCTCAAATGGCTAAATGTAATGGCCATAGTTATAAAAGAGGAGTAATGAGTGGATTTTAATAGTTTATTTAATTAAAATTAGGTTGAACGAGATAAGAGTGTTTTTGGGCGTAAAAGATGAATTTTTGAAAATGATGGCAATAAGACATAAAACTAGTTCCATTGTATTCAGAATGTCATTTACGTTCAGAATGTCATTTACATTCAGAATGTCATTTACGTTTTAAAAACATATAAAACTTCAGAGAATCAAAGAATGGAAGAAACAGAGATGAAGAGTGGTAAACTTTGAAATGCGTAAGGAAAGTGTTTTTATGAGACCAAATTCTGGAATTTGCTCCTCACTTTCTCATTATTTTCCTATGTCTTCCTCTCCCTCTATCTTCCTATCATGCCCTATCTCTCCTTCCTCTCTTCCTAACTTCTTCATTCCTTCTCCTAAAATCCCAACAAAAATACTCTAAATTCAAGTAAGAACGTTTTCTATAATACCCTTAAGATGAAATTTGCTAGAAGTGAAGAGTTGATTTAGAAAGCACTGAAATAAGGATTTCAAGAGTTATTGTAAACTAATTTGAGGGATTTCTACTTGCTTTGTTGAGTGGGAATGATTCTCTACCTAATATGATTTTCTTTATGCTTTTATGCTTGATAATCGATATGTTACGTTAGGGCTTAGCCATGAGTGCTTTGCCTTTTATTGAATAGTTTAGTATTGGATTATTGATCAAAAATGTACTTGAGTGAGTTTAAGGGATGTTGAATTAAAACGATGAACTTAACCACTGAAATTAAATAAATGAATTAAACTGAATTCGACGGAAATAACATTGTTTGTTAGTATTTTTTGGGAATGATTGTTGTTGGTTTATGGTTGCATCAATATGGATGGTTGAGAACCTTATATTCATATGGTTTATAAAGCATTCAAGTTCTAGGATGGTTCATTAAATTGCTTTCAAGCGGTATTCGTCCTACGGTGGATCTTCAATAAGGCAAACTCAAGTGCAAGACATATATGGTGGGAGGAAGGTTGTAATGCCATGGAACACAACGTCAGGGAGAAGGAAGTCGGGATGAAGGCCGAGTGGAGTTTAATGGGTGGGATAAATTTCCTTAAGGAAAATTACCTCATCAAGGTTCAAACCCGAAATTCTACAGGCAAACTGTTGATAGACCAAGGTGCATCGGTAAACTAAATGAAGTAGAATGTGCATGGTTTGGTGGCCGAAAGGAGATAAGCTAGTTTTGGCTTTTAACAGTCGAATGGTTAGGTTCAACCAGTCAACTATCAAAGAGGTCAATCGATTAATTGAACTAGAATAGTCTATTGTTTGCCTATAGCCAAATTCATCTAAAATGGATCAATCAACTAATCCAGATTGGTCAATTGATCAATTGCAGCTTTAAGATCTAAGGATTCCTTTAAATATTTTTGTTATTCGACCAGAGTTTTAGGTTCAAACGAGACTCGTTGAGTTCAACATGATAATAGAGTGATGTAGAGTTCTTTGGCATAGGAGCATGCATGGCTCAAGATCGAGGCTTTGGTGGTACGTATTACAATGTAAGGTGACTAAGAAGTGATCGGAAGTAAGATTGGAATGTGATTCATAGGTCAGGATACTCGGAAGGCCCATGTGAGAGACGACTAGGTGGTTGTGCTTATCGTGACTTCTACACGGTTTTTGCATTTGGTACGACCTTAGTATCCAGCCATAAAGATATCGAAGGCACGTGGATCATGATTAGGTATAATATGGCTTTACCCATAACTAAGGCCTATAGCTAATGCTTGGAAATTATTATATTCCATCGAGACTGTTGGGGATCAGCCACGGCTTTCATCGAGTGTGATAGTTGGAGAGAGATGTGAACACTCATTTATATCAATAAACAACTAGATGTGGTGCTAACCACTTTGTTTTCTCTAACCTATAGCGTTAAAGGGAATGGTGTTTTGACTCGTTAATATCGATTCCAGATGCGTTTATGGGCAAGATACGTTGTTACCTTAGAGCCTTGGTAGGAGGTGCGATATAGTGTTATCTCAAGAAATGGTTATAGGTATGATAAGGCAATACCTTTGAGTTTTGGCTCATTGCCATAGGCATGCGGACTTCTATATGTCTTTATATGATGCTTATGGTAATTATATTAGCACCATTATTTATTTGGTAACTAGTTGGATATAGGAGAAGAGCGGGATTAGGTATGGTACAACATTACTCTAGAGCTCTAGCTCACTTATCATATGAAACTTAGTTTACATATGTTGTTTATTCTGGAGTACTACCTAGTATATTAATCATGTCATACTAGTGTATCAGACATCATGTTTAGCGGTGATGTGTCTTTTTCAGCAGAATTTATCTCTAACCCTCTCTATAATTTCGTTTTTATCTATTTCTTAAGTAGATACGGACTATAGATTGGAAAGACATTGCTAGCTAGAGCATGTTATAGGGCCATAGTAGTCTACTGCTATGATTATTTATGCAGTGTTTTTGTGTATGGACATGTTAGAATTTATCCTATATATGAGACAAAATTATTTTGGCATTTTGTTCCATGTGACAACCCACACCCCACTAGGCCTGAATTTTAGCTAAATCGAAAACCTAAGTCCACCAATTACGGATCGTTGGTTTGGTATCCTGCAAATAAATAAATGCATATCAAAGCACTATCGATATAACTCATAGTAGAATAGTAAAATATAATAAATCATATATTACTAGCCAAGGTTAACACTTTTGTTAGTTTGCAGAAAATGGATCTTAAAGCTAATTTAATAGTAGAAGGGGGTGAATAGTGTTTGTTGGTTTTTGTGAATCTTTTGAAATTATTTTAATATTATAATTAAACAATGCAGAATCAAAAATCACAGATGAATACACAAACAGATATAAATGCAGTAAAAGTAAAAAGTAAAGAGTTGGAGAGATCACACCAGGAATTTTTATACTGGTTCGAAGTTACTCTACAATCAGTCCCGTATAATTTCTTGTATAGATTTCTTTTTGAATATCAAAGTCGATACAATCTCGCTTTCAAGGCTATGAGTCAAACCTCCAGACTTTCCAAGCTCCGGGTAAACTCATTGGAACGAATGGGACACCAGCACACCCACTTGGATTCAAACAAGATACCAAGCACACCCACTTGATTCAAACGGGACACAAGTACACCCATTTGGGTTTCGGACACCAATCATACCCAAGATTATAAGAGTATGATTTGGTAGAATTTACAAACTCGGTTTCTTGATATTGAGTACAAATGATACTATAACCTCTTAAATAGCACTTTGATCTTGTTTTGAGTGATAAAGATGAGAGAGATCAGAGGGTAACTGATAGAGAATCAAATCAATAGAGTTTGAATTTGATTCTAATTGAATTTGAGAAAATTTTGAGTAGATTTTCTTTAGACATCAAGGGAGTAAAAGAGGAGAGAAAGAATGAGAAATTAGTTTAAAATATAGAAACAACGGTCATGTCCATTCGCATAGGATATGACAAAAAAACACTTCCATTCAAATTTGAATTTTGAAAAATTTGGCATGTATGTCGACATATGCTATAGGAGTATGTCGACATACCCTTTTTATTTTTGAAAAACACTTTATAAAAATTGCTTTGAAAATATTAAGATTAGTAAAATATTTTGAAACTTTGTACAATCATCTAAACGTAGTTTATACATATTTTAATCATATCTAAACTTAAGAAAACTTTATAAAATTATTTTGAAATATTTTTAAATATATAATGGATTTAAATATGAATTTCTTTTGGAAATAATATATATAAACTATAAGTGAATATATATTTAAAATCAAAGTTATAATAAATAAATGTTATAGTATACTTATAAACATTTAGAAAGCATAAAACTAAAACCATAACAAAGTATAATAGATTTAAAAGTATATTTAAAAAATACTTAAAAACTTAATTACTCATAATATAATAATCTTGTAAATAAAATTAGAAGTTAGAAATCATTTGAAGGCCATTTTGAAAGATCATTTTGAAAACAGGGATTATTTAAAAACATTTTTGAAATTCAGAATATTTGAAAACCATTTAAAATTAGAGAATATATTTTAAAACCTTTTTGAAAATTGAAGAGAGAGATCAAAGAAGTTCTATCAGGGTTTTAACAATAATCTATGACTCTATAACTTATCCGGATTTGTTGAATCTTCAATACTCATGAGTCTTCGATCTCTAACTCTTGAATCTCTATATCAGCCACTTGAATACGCTCTTGATACTTGACAGTCTTCTTAATCAACATTTGTCTAATATCCGGCAGTATATACTATATATATCTTGATAGAGACATTAGTATCTATATTTTATATGATGTCATATGGTTGTTGTAATCAAAACCAATGCCTAAGGTACTAACAATCTCAACCTTTTTTATGGTGACAACCATATTTAATAAAATATGATATAGCTCCCCTCGAGTTACAAAAATCCCCCTTAATCTATGCCTGAATATTTTGTATATTTCTTCCCCTTTGTCATTAACAAAAATTATAACCCAAACACCCCTAACTAAGGAACTAGATAATATATAAAATTAATAAGAATGATAATAGTCAAATCAAACTAAACCAAAGTCAAATCAATTCTTACCCTAATATAAGTCTATACACACCAATCCTAATATCGATCCAAACTAAATCAATCATACATATCAAACAATCCAAGAAACAATAATTCAAACTAATTAGACATCCTTATCCTAAAATGAACCAACGTGATTTCCTAATAATTAGGGATTTATGAATAGGGCAAAAAGGATAATGGAGACAGAAATTCCCTTTTTGCTTGACCAAATTTCCATTCTTGCCAAAGCATACTTCTCCAACATGCTTGACCTCATCGTCACCGACTTCCTCTTCCTCTTCTTCTTCCTCCTCTTCTTTCTCTTCCTCTTCACTATTATTCATAGGATCATGAATGCCCAAATTTACAGCATCATCCTCAATAACTATTGGATTTGTGGGGTTATCCAATAGGTATTTCTGAAGATTTCTTAGAATTCTTCCTTGTTTCTTTTGTTCCTTCTTCATTCTCAATTGAAGGCATCCATTTTAGAAAGCATATTAAGGGAATGCTTCAGATCACTCTCAATCTTAGTCACTTTGGGTAATGTAGAGTTTGGAAGAGGGCATGAGGTGGGAGGATTGAAGGAAGACGATGTAGATTCATGCCTTGGACGTACGGAATGGTTAAGATCCATTAATTTTATTTTATTTGAGATTTTCAAAAAGAAGAAGACTGTAAGATGGGTTTGATTTCGAAATAAATTAGTTATATATAGCAGTTTTAAGTTTTGAATTAAGGAGGAAAATTTGAAATGTGAAAATAACTGCATATGTCAACATACATAGTAAGGATATGTCGACATATCTAGTGTAATTTTGTTGTTTCGATTCTCGTTTTAATTCTTAATTCATATGCTATTGTTTTTATATTTCTGAGAAAGAACATATTCCTAACTCTCTTCTTGGCTTAATAAATGATGTTTGATTTAATGGTTTTGTTAATATATCAGTTGTTTGATTTTCAGTATTTATAAATTCAAGTGAGATTGTTTATTTATTTACATTATCTCTTAGAAAGTGATGTCGTATATCTATATGTTTAGTTCTTGCACGATGAGTTGGATTTTTAGATAAATTAATCGCACTAGTATTATCGTAGTATATTGGTGATTTAATAAAATTTAGACAAAAATCTTTTAATGTTTGTTGCATATAAATATCCTGAGAACAGGCTAACTCTGCTGAAATATATTTTGCTTCTGTTGTGGACAGAGATATAGAATTTTTCTTTTTTCTAAACCTGGAAACTAGAGAGTGTCCTAGAAAGTAACAAGTTCCACTTGTACCTTTTCAGTCTGATTTGCAACCAGCATAATCAACATCACTATATGAAATTAAATCAAAGGAATCTTCTTTTGATAAAAGAGTCCATAGTCTAATGTGTTATTTACATATCTTAATATTCATTTTATAGATTTTTGATGAGTTTCCTTAAGTTGAGATTGATATCTTGCACAATGACATACACTAAGTAATATATCAAGTCTACTAGCAGTTATATAGAGTGGTGATCCAATCATACCTCTATATAATTTTTTATCTATATCTTTTGGATTTTCTTCCTTGTTTAATTTTTCATTTGTTGCCATGGGAGTTGGCTTACTACTGGTATTTGACAAACCAAATTTCTTAAATAAAATTTCAACGTATTTTTTTGACTTATGAAAATACCATTACTTAATTATTTTATTTATAATCCTTAAAAGTAATATAGTTCTCCCATATGACTCATTACAAATTCCTAAGTCGTTATATCTAAAAATTCTTTATTTAATTGTTCATTGGTTGAACCAAAAATAATATCGTCTACATATATTTGTATTATTTGAATATTATTGTTATTTCGTTTAATAAACAAAGCACCATCTACTTTACCTATTTCAAAATTAGATTGTAGTAAATAGGATTTAAGTCTATCATACCATGCTCTAGAAGCCTTTTTTAGACCATATAGAGCTTTCTTTAATTATAAACATGATTTGAAAAATTATCATCTTCAAATAGAGTGGGTTGTTCTATATAAACATCTTCTTTAATAAAACCATTTAAATAAGCACTTTTAACATCCATTTGAAATAATTTGAAATTATTATGATTTGCAAAAGTGAGTAAGATTCTTATTACTTCTAATCTGGCTATGGTTGAAAAGGTTTCATCAAAATCTATGCTCCTTCTTGACAATAACTTTGAGCGACTAAACGTGATTTATTTCTTACAACTTCTCCTTGTTCATTCATTTTATTCCTATATACCCATTTTGTTTCTATTATAGATTTACCTTTAGATCTTGGGAGTAATTCCCAAAACATCATTTCTTGTAAACTGATTCAATTCCTCTTGCATAGCAAGGATCCATGAATAATCTGATGATGCTTCCTTCGGATTCTTAGGTTCAATAGTTGAAATAAAAGAAACAATACTTATTTTATTTAATTGACTCCTTGTTTTTACAATAGATTCTATATTTCCTAGAATTATTTCTATAGGATGATCTTTCAAATATTTTGTTCCCTTATTTGGATGTAAATTTTCGAAATTATTATTATTTTCATCATTAGTTATATCATTATTAGTAATTTCATTTGTTTTATCAACATTTTCTTCTTCATCAATACTAGTATTATTAATTTTAAAATTTTCATCAAATGAAACATGTAATGTCTCTTTAATAGTATTAGTTCTAGTATTGAAAACTCAATAAGCTTTACTTCTGTTTGAATATCCAATAAAAGTACCTTTATCTAATTTAGCATCAAATTTATCTTAATTTTCTATAGTATTCAGTATAAAACATTTACTACTAAAAACTCTAAAGTATGATAATTTTGGCTTTTTAATATAAAATAATTCGTATGGTGTTTTATTAGTCAAAGATCTTATTAAAATACTACTTAATATATAACATGTTGTAGCAACTGCTTCAGTCCAAAAGTTTTTAGGTAAATTACTGTCATTTAACATGGTTCTAGTGCACTCTTGAATCATTCTATTTTTATGTTCGACTACTCCATTTTGTTTAGGTGCTCTTGGAAATGAATAACTATGGGTAATGCCTTTCTTATTACAATTTTTTTTCATTTTCAGATTCTCCACTGTGATCACTTCGAATTGTTCTGGTTTTAATAGATGTTTGATTTTGAATTCTTTTAACAAAGATTTTAAACATCTCAAAAGCATCACATTTAAGTTTTAGGAAAATCGTCCACGTAAACCTATAAAAATCATCTACGATTGCAAATACATATTTATTATGATTTATAGATTGTATTTGCGAAGGACCGAAAAGATATAAATAAAGAAGTTCAAAGGGTTGAGAGGTAGAATTCATATCTCATGCATCACATAGATTACTAACATCAGAACTCATTTTAGGAAGACCCCTAACTAGATCGTATTTGGCAATTTTAGATAGTGTTTGAAATTCAAATGGCCAAATATTTTGTGCCAAATCCAAGGGTCACTTGATTCAGCCAAAAGACATAAATTATCAATTAACATTTCATAGTTAATATATAGATGTTTCTTTTTCTAATTCCTTTGAAGATAATATTGACTCATTATCTTCTATGTGACACTTATCTTTTTCAAATTTAATTTTAAACCCTTTACTAATACTCAGCAGGTTATATTTTAAATTCCTAACTAACAAAACGTTAGAAATAATAGAAGTTTTAGAATTACCGACATTTCTAATGCCAATTACATATCCTTTAGAACTTTTTCCAAAGTTGATTGATCCTCATCTTTGTAAACAATATCATTTAAGATCCCCGGAGTTCTAGTATGTGCCTTGAGCATCCACTATCCATTTATCCTTTTTGATTTGCAAAGTTTGATCATTAGGTATCCGTTCGTCAAAAGCCATGTAACACATCTATTCCTGCAATTTATACCTTTTCAAAAGATCAAGTGGTTTTTCATGATGAATGGATGCAAATTTATGAAACAATGTCATGTTGATTTTGCAAAATTTCTTTTAAAATAGTGTTAAAAATATAATCAATAACTTTTGCCATTAAAAACTTTCAAAAATAAAATTATGAATACTTTTAAAATCTCGCTCTGATACCAAATGTTAGTTTGCGGAAGATGGATCTTAAGGCTAATTTAACACAAGAAGGGGGTTAATTGTGTTTACTGAATTTTGTGAATCTTTTTAGATTCTTTTAAAATTATAATTAAACAATGCAGAATGTACAATCACAGATGCAAATATAGACATATATAAATGGAGTAAAAGTAAAAAGTAAAGAGTTGGAAAGATCAGACCATAAGTTTTTATATTGATTCGGAGTTACCCACATCCAGTTCCATCCAATTTCTTGTACAAACTTCTTTTCAAATATCAAAGTCAATACAATCTCGATTTCAAGGCGACGAGACACACTCTTTAGATTTTCGGAGCTCTAGGTACACTTACTAGATTTTAACAGGACACCAGCACATCCATTTGGATTCAAATGGGCCACCAAGCACACCCACTTGGATTCAAACGGGACACCAAGCACACCCACTTCATTCAGACAAAACACAAACACACCCACTTGGATTTTAGGGACACCAAGCACATCCAGAGTAAGAGTATGATTTGATAGAATTTACAGACTTAATTTCTTGATCTTGAGTACATATGATCTTATAACCTCTTGAATAGCATTTTGATCTTGTTTTGAGTGATAGAGATGAGAAAGATCAGGGAGTAATTGACAGAGAATCAAATCAATAGAGTTTGAATTTGATTTTGATTGAATTTGAGAATATTTTGAGTAGATTTTCTTTTAGAAATTAAGAGAGTAATGGAGGAGAGAAAGAATGAGAAATTAGTTAAAACAATTTATTGGAAAATCCTTCTATTTATATAGAAACAGTGGTCATGTCCATTCACAAAAAGATATGACAAAAATATACTTCCATTTAAATAGTAATTTTGAAAAATTCGGCCTATATGTCGACATATGCTATAAGAGTACGTCGACATACCCTTTGTATTTTTTTAAAACACTTTATACAAATTATTTTGAAAATATTAAGCTATGTAAAATATTTTAGAACTTTGTACAATCGTCTAAACATAGTTTATACATATTTTAATCATATCAAAATTTAAGAAAACTTTATAAAATTATTGAAATATTTTTTAATATATAAAGGATTTAAATATGAATTTCTTTTGAAAATAATATATATAAATATAAGTGAATATATATCTAAAATCGAAGTTATAATAAATGTTATAATATACTCATAAAACTAAAACCATAACAAAGTATAATAGATTTAAAAGTATATTTAAAATATAAAATACTTAAAGACTTAATTACTTAAAATATAATAATCTTGTAAATGAAACTAAAAACCAGAAATCATTTGAAGGCCATTTTGAAAGATCATTTTAAAAACAGGAATTCTTTAAAACATTTTTGAAATTCACAATATTTTAAAACCATTTAAAATTAGAGAATAGATTTTAAAACCTTTTTGAAAAATGAAGAGAGAGATCAAAGAAGTGCTATCGGGGTTTTAACAATAATCTATGACTCTATAACTATTTGGATATCTTGAATCTTCAATACACATGAGTCTTCAATCTCTAACTATTGAATCTCTATATCAGCCTCTTGAATCTGCTCTTGATACTATACAGTCTTCTTAATCAATACATGTCTAATATCATGCACTATATACTATATATATATCTTAATAAAAACATCAGTATCTATATTTTATATGATGTCATAGGTTGTTGTCATCAAAACTACTGCCTAAGGTACTATCAACTTTATTTTATATAATGTCATATGGTTTTTGTCATCAAAACTAATGCCTAAGATACTATCAACTTCCAGTAACTAGTATCCTTGTTAGTGCTTAGCATGCATAAGAAAACATTTCCTTCCACTGTTCTCGCCTTGCACCACTACCTATCCCACAAAAGCTATCATGAGGGTTTAAATGAGGAGGGGGTCAAAACAACTTTCTAGTGACTAGTAAATTATACACTTTGTACATAATACTAGTTTATGTCAATTTCCTTCCATCACATGTTATGTCTTTTCATTTTACTTAGTAGCCTCGACTCCGTATATGTATGATATGGCCCCATCTACCCGATGTAGACCATAACTACATGTGTGTGTGTGTATATAATATAAGTACCAAAATCCCTCTTTGGACCAAGATACCATCCCCGCAATTATCCATAACCCAGCACCCCATTAGGATCCATCATCAACGCGGTATCATGTCATTATCATCGTGCATGCCAAGGAACCCCCGTAGTGTCTAATAACGATGTCGCAATAGTTTAGCCCTATTCTATCTCATCTTGGGAATTTACTTATTTGTTTGCTTCCTATTATGTATTCATCTCCACGGACTATAGAGGACTCAGCTCCATGTACTACCCCACTCGTTTTAAAAGACCTCGGTTAAGGGTTATCTAGCCTTGTCTCCTAACAACCAAACTAAAAAAACAACTATGGCGGTGCATGACCTAAATGTGACCTACACTAGGAGGAAGTGTAGCCCATTTAGGTGTAACCCTCGTATATCCGCTGACCATTCAGGATCGATGACATTCTCGACCTATGTACACCTCCTGTTCCCTAATATGATGCCAAATACATTGACATAGCATCGAGCCTTGTTCACCATCCCATTTAGATTGCCTAATGCAATCAAAGCAGTACCCATACTAAAAAGTTGAAGCAAACCCTACTGGGGTATTCCTTCACTTATGCGCGAGCGTATATAATTCCATGGGTCCTATAGTTGGATATGTCTCATATCAGTATAATATATACACAACCACTGGTAGCCCCTTACGGTAGGCAGACTTCCATTGTGTAACACTGCTGACCTCGCATTCCAAACCATTATAATGAGTATGTGATTCTTATCTATCTAAGTTATTAGCTAACTTAATAATTCCTATTTTCTAATCCTTCGACCTCTCCCTATGCAAAGCATGTGGCATTTCGAAAATCAGAAATCTTCTTTTTTTTCTACTCAAATCATTTTATGTATAACTTTTGAAAAATTTAGAAAATTTTTAAAATTTCATCACATAGTATTTTGCTTTTTTTTCAAAACTTTTCATAAAAGTATTTTATTTTTCAAAACCAAGAATTTTGAACAAAATTTTCAAAAGTATATACTTTTTTTTCTTTCAAAACAATTCATGCCACATCCTACGCAGTCGGGGTTTAGCCAATAGTTTAACGTTTATATTGGACTCTATTCTATTACACAGTAAATTTCAATTTCAAAAACTTTTTCATTTACTTTAAAATAACAATCAGCACACAAGTTCATTTATAAATTTTGGCTTTTAAGGCATAGGGATAGTGACCCATGGTATCGCAACAACCATTCCCTATCCTTTACTAGCCAAAATTTATCTCCCAAACCTTTATCACTTTTTGGAATTTAACTTTGTTTTTCCTTTATTAGCTAATTTGATAAATTTCCTAATTTATTTTATAAATTTCAAGCCTTTTATTTATTTATTTTGCATTAGTTAAGTGTCTACATGAGATTTCTTTACTTGGACGGTTTTCCAATTAATATAGCGGTCCATTATGAAAACCAATTTTCAAAAGGAACATTTCTCATGATATCGTACGTGTTTTATACAACAGAAACAACTAATGCTTACAACCCAAACCTGAATGAAGCAATTGCTGGAAGCTGCCATTCAACATCAACTGACATTTATGATGTTGTGACCCCATCACCCAACTAAAATTAAATAGACCTTTCTAACATATCATTTTACTATAAACCACTTATCTTAACTTCTTTTTTTAGCTTGTAATAATTAAGGTCCATTCACTACTTCCATTATCACAACCAACTATGGCATAAACTGTGCATCCCCACACTATACTGGATAAGAAATATAAACTATGCACATTTAGAATAATTCATTGGCAAACTGACTTGGTGGAATAAATTTTTCACCATATATCTTGCCTTCCTTAACCTTGAGTCTACCAATGTCCTTTTTGCATATTTTCCATCTTGTCAACCTCTATCACTATCTTCTCTTAATCTAAATCTCTTGATAGTATTCTCAAATCTTGGTATTTACTTTGCGAGCTTGTTCTAACTTGCAGAAGTGTATTTTGATATCATTCATCATTCCTTTGTGTGTTCTTCTTATGGCTTGCACACATGTCTAATGAAACATTCCTAGGTTCACATCAATATTCCTTACACTTTATGGGGATTCCTTATTGCTACTCTATGAGCAATTATCGTTATATTCTTCATAGTCTTACCTTTTATCCCGCTTATCTAGGCAGTCATCCCTATCTATTTCATATTAAAAAAATTGGTTTGGTATTCGTCCTTTTTTTCAAAATTAAAACTTTAAAACTTTAAAGTACTTAATCCCAAAACTTTTATCTTTAAAAGTACAAACTTAGAAAATTTTCTATTAAACTCAAAAATAAATTGGTGTCTCAACCTTTAAAACTACAATTTAGGATTTTTGAATTAAGCTTATTCATCAAGTCCAAAAGAAAATGTCAGCAATTTAATTTCTAAAAAGTTCCTTTCCTTCAAATCAACTTTTTCTTTTAAAGTCCTTTTTTTCAACAACAAGGAGTTTTTTATTAACTCAAACCATTTATTAAGTTTTGCTTTTAAAAACTCAATTCTTATACCAAACCATTTCTTTAAAAATACATTTTACAATGTTTCCAAAACATCTTTTACAATTTTAAACAATAAAAACTGGAGTAGACAAGCACACTTCCGTCTTATTATATTCCTATTACTCATTCCATCTCCACTTTCAATCATTGATGGAGTCTCTAATATCATATAAGAGGAACTTTTTAAAAGACACATACAATCAATGCGCAAAACAATGGAAGATATCCATTTTCCTTTATTTTGCCTTTAATTTCGTATGTTTCTTCTAATTAGATTACTAGCATTATTATTTTTATATAGTCTCCTAATGTTATTTAGAATTATTAACGTTATTTTATGCAAATTCCTAATATTGTTTCTATTTATTTTCACAATGTTACTACCATTCAACTTTCCTCTACCTAAATTGCTCTTATTTAAATTACTTTTATTTATATAGCTTTCATCTCAATTGACTGTCTTCTTTATTGAACCATTGCAGGGCGTTCGCTTATTGCTTTTATTTTCGAGTTTCAACTCTTCTTCCATGTACTACTTATCCCATTTTAAACTTGTACCACCTCCTATTATCCATCTCTAATAGGAATTTTTACAACTGAAAATTTTGGTTTCATCTCAAAAAAATAAATGAGCTATATATGCTCTATTATTTATTTTCAAAAGAATAACTTTTTACAAAATCCCATTTACTAAAATTTTCGATTTAACTCATTTTAATTTCTATTAAAACTTTTTATTTAAATAAAATATAAATATTTTATTTTTCAGAAAAATTAATATTTACTTACTTTTCAAAAATAGGGTTTTCTAACTTTGAATAATTCCTTTGAAAATTATTTCAAATATATTTTTTATATATTTTTTTCGAAATTTACATTAAAATCATTTCAACTTTTATACTAAATTCTTTCATATGGGGTCGAACTTAGAGTGGATTTTTATTTCTCCCTTCTTTTGGACTTTTCTTCTTTCAACTTACTTACTGACTTACCTTTTTTCAAAGTATTAAAAATCTGGTTATTATCTTGGAGTGGCTGCTACACATCTTCCTTCGGGAATATATTTGATTTTTACTTCCGTGTATCTGCAATATATAGATTCTTACTTTCCTCTTATTTGCTTCTAGTGTACATCATCAATAAGCAATCCTACAGGGTTCTACAACCATTGGGCTATCGATAGCCGAACTAAGGAGTCACGTACTATGCAGCTTCAGGGACCTACCATATGTTTCACTCATGCTCTTCTTAAGTCAACGCCTTTCCCATACGACCTATTTCTTATGGGTTAATCAAGGTAGGTTTAAATCTTAAACTTCATCCATTGTTCTAACTCATAATCGACTTACCCATCTTTATGGTTGCAACTATTTTATAATCAGAATTTATAGGATTTGGTGCATAATATATTTATACTTATAGGAAAAATACAAATATGTTCACTCAATGTTTTCTAATTTCTCAAGATCGACTTACCAAAGCACTGATACAAAATATGGCAACCCACACCCTAATGGACTTAATTTTTGCTAAATCAAAAACTCAAGTTCACCAAAGTATGAATCGTTGGTTTTGTATCCTACAAATAAATAAATAAATAAATGCATATCGGAGCTCTATCGATATAATTCACAATGGAATAGTAAAATATAATAAATCATATAGTACTAACCAAGATTGACATTTCCAATAACTAGCGTCCTTGTCAGCGCTGAGCATGCATAAGGAAACCCGTCCTTCCACTATTTCCACCTTGCACTAGTACATGTCCCTCAAAAGCTATCATATTGGTTGTAATGAGGAGGGGGTCATAACAACGTTCTAGTGGCTAGTAAATTATACACTTTATACATAACACTAGTTTATGTCGATTGCCTTACATCACATGTTATGTCCTTTATTTTGCTAAGTCATCTCGACTCTACATACGCATATTATATGCCCTATCTACTCAAAGTAGACCATAATTATATATATATATATATATCTGTGTGTGTGTGTGTGTATAATATAAGTACCATAGTCCCCTTTTGGACCAAGATACCATCCCCGCAAGTATCTATAAGCCAGCACCTCATCAGGGTCCATCATCAATGTAGTATCACGTCCTTGTCATAGTGGATACCAAGGAACTCCCGTAGTGCCTAATAACAACGTCAAAATAGTTTAGTCGTATTTTAATTTTCCTTGGAGACTTACTTAATTGTCTGCTTCATATTATGAATTCAGCTCCACGGACAATAGAGGACTCGACTCCTCGAACTGTCCCCTTGTTTTGATAGACCTGTCTTAAGAGTTATCTAGCCTTTCCTCCAAACAACCAAACTAACAAACAACCGTAGCGCTGTATGACCAAAACATGACCTACACT
This sequence comes from Allium fistulosum, assembly GCA_030737815.1. Classification (NCBI taxonomy): domain Eukaryota; kingdom Viridiplantae; phylum Streptophyta; class Magnoliopsida; order Asparagales; family Amaryllidaceae; genus Allium; species Allium fistulosum. The sequence goes on from CM060901.1 coordinate 726,289,103, forward strand.
AGTAGGAGGTCTAGCCCGTTTAGGTATAACCCTAGTCTTTCCAGTGATCGCTCAGGATCGATAATGTTCTCGACCTATGTACAGCTCCTACTTCCTAATATGGTTACCAAACACACTGACATAGCACCGAGCCTTTCTCACCATCCAATTTAGATTGCCTAATGCAATCATGGTAATACCCCTATAGAAAATTTGAAGCAGACCTTACTGGTGTATTCCTTTATCTATACACGAGCGTATGTAATTCCACGGGTCCTTCATTTGGATATGTCCTACATTAATATAATGTATATACAGTCGCTGGTTGTCCTTTGTTGTGGGCAGATTTCTGTTGTGTAACACTATTGACCTTACATTCCAATCCATTTTAATGACTGTCATTCTTATCTATCAAAGTTATTAGCTAAATTTAATAATTCACACCCATCATAAATGTATACTTGAGGCTACGTGTATGTGTGTGCATGTATGTGTGTGTGTATTTATACACACACATAATTGTTTAATTATTATGCCTCCATTATTCAATGTCAATAATATTCTTTTACTTCTTTTCATGCGTTTACTTCTTATTCCATTAATACCAATTTAACATCATTTGTCGCTTTCAGTAAAAGATCTAGATATCTTTTCCTATTTATTTCCCTTTCTCATTAATGAAACTTTATTTCTAAAAAATTTGTAACTTTTACTACCCTCCCTTGTTTAGTGGACTTTCCATACTCTTTTTATTTAAAATTATTACTTGCCTACCTTTTCATTGTTATTATTTGATTTTTATCTTATTTCTATTGCATATATTTTAATGGTTCACTTAAACCATTATTCTTATCACATTTACTATTCTTTAGTTCTTCTAAGAGGATTTCTGCATTTTAATGCATTGGAATTACATCTCCCTAAAAAGGAAAAGTTAACACTATGAATTTCTATGTCTTATCCAAAAAGAGAATTTTTGTTACATCAGGAATTACAAGGAATTATCTTTTCGTTGTTATTGAAGTAGACAGTACAAAATACGGTAAATATCTCTATTTTATACATCTCTTTCTTTTAGGAATATTCCTTGTTATTTCAAATGACACGTTTTTATTTATGAATCTGAACTTGATAATCTATAGAAATTTACATTGCAACCCCCAACACTGCAACGAATTAAAATACTGCTTAAATCCAACAATTTACTATGATAACTTCTAATTTACATTTACTTACATAACTCATTTAATCAACAAATATGGAATTACAATATATATTATTAAATTTAGGGACAACTGCTACGAAATACTAAATTTAAGGACTATAACTACCCAGTACTTTTTAGATTCAAGTACATGCAATATTAAATTCGAGTTATCAACCACAGAATATGCAGGCAGGGCTTGTAAATTCAATTCACGTATATAATTAGGCCTACAGCTCTAATTTTACATTTAGGCATACATGAATAAATTTACAAAGATATAAATCCAATATTATATAAAATATTTATAGTTTCCCACTCACTTTTTAAGCTTTCCAAATCTCCAAATCTAATCCCTATTATTCCAGTTTGACTCCCCTTATACTCCCTATTTGAATACATATACTGTAAGCATACATATCTATCAGAAATCTTGATTAGGTATGAGATTTGGATTTAATTCAAACTTTGATGATTTGATTCGACCCTATTCTTCTTCTCAATTATCCCCCACTATTATCCACTTTTATATATGTATATAAACTATGATTTTATTTAGAATTAAGAATTTGTGGAGAAGAGAAAATGACAGAGCTTCATCATTGCTTCAGAAAATACGAGAAGAAAAGTGACGAGTTAGGTGCGTATTTAAAGAGGTTTGAATCAATGCCAGCCATTAGATTAAATTATTTTAAATCCAAACCGTTTGGCCTTGGTTCGATCTATAGCTGACATACTTAAGCAGTAGACCGCTTGTGCACCACCGGTTAACCACTAGCGGTTGATCGATTGCCTATTTTTGTGAGGCATTAATTTGTTTCCCTAACTATGTTATTTTATATATATTTAAACAGTTCGATTAACATTAATTATACATTGACGTTAAGAAACCATTAATGTTAACCGTCGTTAGTTAATTACATTTATTTCCTTAATTATATATATAATTATTTAGGATCCGAAATATTCAAACATCAATAACTTTTTTTCTTGAACTCTGATTGAAAAACTTTATATATGAAAATTGATCAGAAAATCCCCATGAATGCAACATAGACGTTAAGAAACCATTAATGTTAACCGTCGTTAGTTAATTACATTTATTTCCTTAATTATATATATAATTATTTAGGATCTGAAATATTCAAACATCAATAACTTTTTTTCTTGAACTCTGATTGAAAACATTTATATATGAAAATTGATCAGAAAATCCCCGTGAACGCAACAGTACAAGTTTCCTAGCCAAATTTTGAAGTTTACAATAATTCTATCTTTCGATTTTATTATTAATTAATTTTTTAATTAATTATCATTAAAACTACTAGGTGTTGCATGTCATTTGAATGTTATATGTTTAGAGTGTTATCTATTATGATGATGGATCCTATTGTCTTTATATTGTTATGATATTGGATAATCTTGCACAAGCATATATTATTATTATATATTATTCTTCCATTGTGAGTTATGTATGAACCTGTGGTGGATATGATCTATTTGTTTCTTTTTTACCTCCTTTAAGAGTCGTCATTTTTGTTACTTGGGAATTTGGCAGCCATTGTGCATGAATTTTCTTGTACTATGGATGACTGGTCTTTACATTTGGTACCAGAGCTTAGGTTAACTAATAAGAAACTTAGACGACGTTAGGAGAGAGTGATGGGAGTTGGAAGTGCAAACCAAAGAGGTGTTGAGGAATGGCTTTATTCAAAGGAGTACTTTGAAGTGGGGCACCGATCATATTTTCCACTAAGGCCAATGCTGGTTAAGGCTTTGCGTCGATTATAGAGGATTAAATAAGTTGATTCAGAAGAATAAGTATCCATTGTCACACCTAGATGACTTGTTCAATCAACTTAGCAGTGTAAATATATTCTCGTAATTAGATCTTATGATATGGTTCCATCAATTATGGGTAGCAGAGGATAGCATGCCAAAAACCGCTTTTAGGATGCCCGATTAGTTCTTTGAGTGAAAGGTCAAGCCATTTTGATTGAACAATTCCTTAGTATATTTTATTGACTTAACGAGCCATGTTTTCCAAGAGAAACTTAATAAATTTGTGATTGTATTCGTGGATGACAGCTTGGTATATTCGAGAGATGGAGGGCACAAATCACATCCTAGAGTGGTGTTGGAAGTTCTGAAGCAACACCGGTTTATAGCCAAGTTTGCTAAGTGTTACTTTTGGAGTGAGAGATATGATTCCTGGGTCATGTCGCGTCAGAGCATGTGATCTTGGTAGCAGGGCCAGTCTTAGGAGTTTTGATATCTTAAGCGAAAAGCAAAAACAATGCCCTTATACATAAACTAATGCTATTATCGTTAAATAAATCATCAAAGTAAGTTATATTGTTTATAAATAATGAGAAGAGCAAAAAATGAAATAACTTTATTCGTAACAATAATTCAAGTTATACAATAAAATTAATATTAATTACTTATGAATATTTTTCTAGCCTTTTGACTGGCAAAATTACCAATAATATTTTCATATTCAAGTTCATTAACTATATCTTGTACAATCGATAAAAGTGCCAAACTATTTAATCTTTCTTATGACATAGTGGAATGAAGATAAGACTTCATCAACTTTAGCTTTGAAAAACTTCTTTCGGCCGAGGCAACTGTAACTTGTATAGTCAAAATTATTCTATATGCAATCCAAGCATTAGGAAAACTTAACTCCCTCCAACAAAAATTTATGAAATTCAGCAACTCAATTGCTTTTGTTTTTTCCTTTGGAAATATAATTTTCAATACTTTTAATTCTGAAATAGCTCTTTTCCATCAATATCAGAGTGCAAATCATGTCTCAAATATTAATCTTGTTTTAAATAGTGACCTTTTAGTTTCTCATCATCTACAGAAGTGGATTTTTTTAAATCAAATAAGAAGCCAAACTTATCATATTCCTTGAATTGCTCAAATCAAGTCATCAACGAAACAGGAGCTTTGCTTGTAATTTGTAGTAAGTAATTGATTTGGACAGATTCTTCTAGTGTTTGCATTGGTACTTCAACATTCACATCTTCATCGGACTGTTTCTATCTATGAAAAATTATTTTTTAAGGAAAAATGGGTTCAATATCCAACATTTTGGCTATCTCTTTGGCATCAACCATTGTAGAATCAAATCCTGTGTTCTTGAAATATTCAAAAAAATCAATAAGCTCTTGTAATCTAGTGGTAGCAACATCAATTTGCATAACTTCAATTTGAAGAATCTTGCTAATAGTTTTTACATTTTTCAACATTTCATAGCAAATGCACAATCCGACCAAGAAATCAAATTTTCAGTCTCATTTGTTACAAGGCTTCTAGCTTCACTCTTCGCTCCAGAATCCTTGGTGCTATTTGATAAGAAAATTAGAGCATCTCTTATCTCCATGCTTTGATATCTTATAGATTTTAGTGCTTCGGTGTGAATTTCCCAACCTGATACATGATCTTTAAAAACTTGCCATCTCTGTGTGGATAAAGAAAATATATAAAATATCTATTGGATCACTCTAAAAAAGTTTGATGCTTTAGGACATGTTTTAGCCATATCACATAGCAGAATATCAAGACTATGACAACCACAAGGTTTGCAGAAAGCTCTTGGATTAATTTCTAATAGTCTTTGTTGCACCCCTTTGTGTTTTCCTTTCATATTTGATCCATTATCATAACCTTGTCCTTTGATATTGTAAATACAAGCTTAATATCTTCTAATACTTCTTTAAGCTTGTTAAAAAGTCCAAGTCCAGTAGTATCATCTACTTTCAAAAATTCAATAAAAAACTCTTCCACATTTGCTGGATTGATTGAAACATTAACATATCTTATTACAAGAGACATCTGTTCAACGCGAATAATATCTAGAGTGCATTCTAATATAATTGAAAATTATTTGGCCTTTTTTATTTTCTTAAGAATTTCATTCGCCAATGTGAGTATTAACTCACTTTGAATTTAATGTCCAAGGTAATGTATAGAATTTCATTTTGTTCAACCCATCTAACATTTTCCTACATTACTGGATCAAATTCTGCTATTATTTCAATTAATTTACAAAAAAAGGCCATTATTTTGTTCATAAAGCCTTTCGTTCTTTCCACGAAATGCTAAATTATTGGAAGCAAATGTTTTCACAACAACAATTATTCTTATCAACACTTTCTTCCAACGTTCTTTTTTCTTATTTATTTGATCTATTACATTCGGGTCTATGGCTGCTTTGACTTTCAATCTTGTTTCCAACTCAATCTAACTGCTCATATTCAGAAGATGATCTTTACTACTTTCATGTTGTTTCAACTTAGTACTAAGATTGCGCCGATCATTAATTCCTTCAGTAGCAAGATGACTAGTCATTGTTTAATTCGTGAATAATTTGCAGCAAAAACAAAATACTTTATCAAGTGATTTTGAATATACCAGCCATGTTCTATCTCCAGGTTAGGAAAATGTCTGACATATAATGTGGAGGAAAAATGTCTATTAATAGCATCTTTTGGAAAATCAGAGTCGTTATCTTCTAATATCTAAAAGGACCTCTTTCAACCAGCAAGTCTCTCAATTTTTGATTAATTTTTTTCCATGTACCAGGGCCATTTGACACTACACTAACATTCTCCACATATGATGATGAATCAATGTTTGCTTCCACTTCGCTTATATTTTCATTCTCATGTTCACCCACTGAATTATCATCTTAATATTATCATTATTTTCATCAATAAGGAGGGCATTATCCACATTCAAACTCGAACTTTCTAGTGGACTACTTTTGATGAGAAATTTATTAAAAGCGTCTTTCTGTGAATTATCGAGTTCTTCTATCTTTCTTTTTCTAGCCCTTTTAGCATGTCCAGATTCTTGTTTACGCATTTCGAAACACTATAGCAGTAACACTAAATAATATTGTATATTAATAATTATTATAATAACAAAAAAAATTATGAATGTCTAATCTATTAGCTATAATTTATCAAAAATATTTTCAACGTAAATTTAAAGTAAAAATTATTTTTAACTAATCGATTGGACTAAAAACTTTAACTATAAATTCCTACGAAAACGTAGTTATTTATTGGTAGTTTCCTACGAAAAGATAGTAATAATTTGAAGCAAAAATTCTTTTTAACTAATCAAATTGGCTCCTATTTCTGTCTATAAATTGGTAGTTTCCTACCTATAATTTCTTCTCAATAAAAGACACTACTTTTTTTTTTAAATAGTCTATAACAATGGAAGTGACACAAACTGCAATGAAGACTCGGTACGATAAAAGAGAGAGGTGTGATAAGGATTTCAATTACTTCCAAATGCCATTGCATTATCCAAGGTACACTAAATAAGACTACTTTCTTAATATCATCAACCAATTTGTAAAGATAACAATTTTTAGTATTATTCACTAAGTTTGTACTATCTTACATTAAAGTTTTTTAAGCTATTAAAGTTTGTACTATCCCATATTATTTTTTAGTTTTATTTACAATCAGTTTGCAAATTATGATGTAGCTCTTAGATTTAGTTGATCCATTACTTTGAAGCTATTTTCTATTATAACTACAATATGTTCCTTAAGTTAAATAGCTATACGTATGGGTTGATAACATGTGCATATTATGGCATTCTAATTGGAATCGAAGATTTTAGAGTTCGGATTTAGAATTAAAAAAATGTCATATATCGATTAAATAATGCAGGGCAATCAAGGCAGCATGCACTTACAATTAGGTGGAATATCTTTGTCGGTTCCAAGAGATTGGTAGCGGGGTTGCATTTATTTAATTAACATACATGCTTTATAATTTGATATATCGATTAAGTTTGAAGAAACAATGTCAACTATGATATTTTTTATTGCATATAGTGGTATTCTTTGCTTCGTTTCTAGTTCTTCATAAGCAATCTTTACGTGATAACATGAAAATTTATTCACCATTTACAACTCCAAAATAAAAGGTAATTATCTTCGTGTAATTTCTTAAATGCTCATGCAGCGATTGTATAATCAACATTTACTTGAAGAATGTTAGGATTAATCTACTTAAGCCTATTAAATAGCCATCACTTACATTATTAAACCAAATAACAACAAAGCAATAAAAAATATTTGAAGTATTTGATTTCTGATGCAGGCCATTTCTACAGATTCATAGTTTTAATGTATTTATTTATTTTAAGATGCATAGAGTAAAAAATAACTAGGTAAAATTATGCAAGTTTAACTTCTGTAAAACATTCATAGATATAATACCGACCAAGTTTAACTCATGTAGAAGATTTTTACAGTAGCGAGACTTGTGAGAAACCAACTTATGATTTTTACAGTAATGAGCTAGTCCTAAGATTTTTAATTTTTTTACAGTAATTTACAAAAATGTAGTAACAAAAGAAAATGCGGAATGCGTTGTTCACCAGAACCAATAACTTAGGGCTAAAATTAGAATTACACTGTAGTACATAGATGTTTTCCATTTACAAATTACTAAATTAGTAAACAATACAATAACTAAACTAACTCAAAAATTAAAAGTTTAAAACATAAAAAAATCCAAATTAAGTAGTGCCTTCAACTGAATTTATGCGTTATTTGTGTTGTGCCTTAGCTGCCCAGAGCCTGCTCAGTCGTTGCTTGCCGCCTCGATCGAGTCCAGTTGCAGTCGTCAGATGTCGATTGCCATCGATTCACGAATGGCGATTTAGTTTTTTCCCCCTCCTATATCGTGTTGGAAAATTGGTGCCCTAGGTTTTTTGGGGCCATAAGCGGAAGCTTCTCCCGCTTTGGTAAAGGGTTGTGCCTGCCTGGTAGATCCAAGTGAAGTAGCCACAGTGAAAGGTTGGAAGGTACCAAAGACAACCACTGAAACCTATAGTTTTCTTAGGTTAATTGGGTATTATCATATGTTTATTAGACTTCTCGAAGGTGGCGACTCCTTTTACTTGCTTATCCAAAAAGAATCAACAATTTGTTTAGGATGCCCGTTGTGATCATGCTTTCGCTAAGTTATAAGAGTTGTTGATTAATGCATCGGTTCTTATTATTTTGAAATGAGCAAAACCATTTATTGTACACACCGATGTTGTGGCATGGGTCATGAGGCGGTATTGATGTAAAAAGGAAAGGTTGTGGCTTATTCAAGTCAAAAACTAAAATTACACGTGAGAAATTATCCTACTCATGATTTAAAGTTAGTGGATATTGTGTTTAAAAAAGACTTGAAGGCATTTCTTGCTAGGTGAAAAGTTTGATTGGTTCATATAAATTATTGAAGTACCTCCCCATAAAAGGATCTCAACCTTCGTCAATAAGGATGGTTGAAGTTTCTTGCCTCTTATGGTTTTGGTATATTATACACTCCCAAAAAAGAGAAGGTGGTGGCTGATACACTTAGTAGAAGGCATGTCGTTTTGGAGTCTATGTTCGTGGAATGGAAAAGGTTGGAATTTATTACGAAATTTGATTTTCGACCCACATGTGAATATGAAACAAAGTGTCTAGGGAACATGGAGGCAATGCCTACTCTAGTTAAGAGGATTGGACCTTGGCAAAAGTGTGATGCTAATATAATGGAAGTGATTGTGCAACTCGGTAACGAAGTGGATTCTAGTAATATGACGCAGTTTAGTATTGACTGGATGGGATAAAGTGCTTTGTGAATGCCATCATTCTAGGATGGCAATTAATCCTAGTGATAATAAAATATATGATGATATGAAGCATTCATTTTATTGGAAAATCATAAAACGTGATGTCTTCGAATTTTTGCTAAGTGCATGACTTGCCAAAGAGTCAAGGCATAGCAAAATAAGCCAAGCAACTTCTAATACCACTAGACATTCCGGGATGGAAATGGAAGAAACTTTCCATGTATTTCATTGATGGATTGCCAAGGAGTAGAAAGGTAATGAGAACATGTGGGCCATTGTTGATCATTTAACTAAGAATGTTAAATTTGTGCCGGTTAAGTCTACGAGAATCATTATGCCTCTATCCAATTTGTATGTGAAAGAAATTATAAGACTTCGTAGGATTCCAAAGGTATTGGGAATGATAGATCCATTATTTATTAGTGATTTTTAGCAAAGCTTGCAACTTGCGATCGACATGAAATTGAATTTGAGTACCAAATACCATCAGAAAACTGACGGACAAACGAAGAGGGTAAATGGAGTATTCAAAGATTTATTGATTCTTGCATATTAAATTTTAGGGATCTTGAGAAGGTCACTTTCATTTAGTAGAATTCAAATATAGTAATAGGTTTCAATCGAGTTTTGGTATTGGAACTATTTGATGCCTTATATGGAAGCTCGTGCAAGTCATTATCATGTTGGTGAGAGATAATCGATTGATTAAAATTTGGGCCGGATATTATCCAAGTGACTTCAAAGAAAATTGAATTAATTAGGAAAAGAATGAAAGTGTTACAAGATCAACAAAAGAAGTATGTTGATGATTTAATAAGAAAAGAATGAAAGTATCACAAGATCGACAAAAGAAGTATGTTTATAGAGTACATACTTATTTGAAGTTTGCATTAGAGGATTTCATAATTGTAAAAGTTTCACCATTGAGGAACGTGCGCTACTAGAATTACAAGGGTTATACCAATGCCAAAAGTCATCGGTATATCATCAGTAAACCATTTACCAACGGTGTACCAACGATCTTTTAGTCATCGATAAAACCCTAGTAGAAAAACAAGGGTCAACAACTTGCCAACAACAAGCATGAGGCCCATACCGACGACTTGGCGATGACATCATTTTCAACGACTTGCTAAGAACCTCTTTGCCAAAAACTTATCAAAACGCATTTCCAAATTTCTTGCTAAACATTTAATATAGGTTTCGACTTGCTTCCTCTATGAGGCCATCTCTTCCTCATGCCTCCTCGTTATCTCTCTTTTTTCAGTCATCTCCTCCTCGTGTTTCTCAGCAGCTCTAGTCATCTTCTCCAATTTAGCCTGGGTATGCATCTGAGTCTGAATAACATTGTAGGAAGAGCCTCTCTCACTAGATTGATACTATAAATCAATCATGTTCAAAAAATTGAGCATCATACTATAAACTAAACCGCACTTTAACTATTTACCAAATATTTGAACATGGAACTAATATATAGTGTTCTATTCCATTATATAATGCGCATTATGTTATATTGTGTGTTTACTAAGTCCTTGATATTTTTGGTATATCGAAACAAATTTAAGAGAAATAATGCAAACAAATGATGAAATAATGGAAAGAGTAAACAAATATATAGTACTTTGTTGAATATTTCATTGTCAAAAAAGATATTTAAAAAAGGAATCTAAAACAAATATAAGATGCATGCAAATATGCTTTTGCACTAGTACAAAACAGATCAGTTGCTTCGCCTCATTTGTGTCGGTTGTCCATAAAACCGACACAAATAGTATAATTTGTGTCGGTTGTTTATTAACAACCGAAACTATTGACTTATGGGGTAAGAAGAAAATGTTAAAAATGTAATTTGCATCTGTTGTTCTTAATAAACCGACACAATTGAAGAGAAACAATAGATTTACTCGTGTCGGTTGTTTGAACAACCGACACAATTAAATACAATAGCATCGGTTGTCCAAAAACCGACACTATAGGCACACAACTTTTTCACCCAAATCCATTTCAGCCGCCCCCGCGAACCCTAATAATTCCTGACTAATTCGTAAATCATGTCCGAAATCCTAATTCTCATTCTTCTCCCCACCTCCAGGCCTGACCACCTTCCTCTCCTCCCTCCCCCTCTCCGATCCCCTCAACGCCAACGACTCCTTCCTCACTCTCCCCTCCTCCCTCAAAAAGTCCCTCTCCCTAAGTTTAAATCTCCCTCGCCTTTGGAATCTCATGTGACGCCTTCATCGTTGACCAGGTCCGGCATCGCCTATAATGTCTGTGACATCAACTCGGCCTGTCAATGTCTTGGCCCGTAGTCTTTCGAAGCTATGCAAGATGCCTTCCCTCCACTTGTTTAATCCCTGCTTCGGTTATCTGCTGCTCCTGACAAGGCTCCGGCAATGGCGTGCAGCCCTAATGACGTTACACGTTTAGCCACGCCGAACCCTTTTAGAGCTCTGGTTTTTGATTTCACATCCTCGGTTGGGCCTGTTTCAGGTGTTTCAAATATTGAATCTTCCTCTCAGATTTCCCCCTTTCTTGTTCAAGGTAAGGATGTAGGGTTAATACAGATTGTTGCACGAGTGAATTGGTTGGTGTGCGGGATGTATATGTTGAGCATTTGAGTTATGGGCCTGCTATTTTTTAGTGCGCTCCTACTGTTTGTGTGAACGCCAAGGCTGCCAATGTTTATGTGAATGCCAAGGCTGATGTTTCCAATCGGGAACAGTCAATATCAAAAGATTATTGTAAGGTTGTCAAGGTTTCTGGTGATGTTGAAGTAAATTTGGGTGAGAAAGTGGTTTTCGCTAATGTTCACGAAGTGGAGGGGCCTGTTTCTGTGGCAAGAGCGCAATAGACACTCAAACTATTTGTGTTAATGCCAATGCCAGCCGTCAGCCTGATGTTGTTGGTAATGCTAAACCACCAAAATCATCATTATAGTCTGATGCGCAGGTGTTGATCATCTCTTGATATTATATATTGCTTCCAGTTTGCCACTGTACCATGTATAACAGAAGAATCTACACACACAGTCACCCCAACCTAATTTGTTAAATATTAAGTTTTATTATTGTTGAAATATTTAATAATTTAACAATGGATGAAATGAGCAGCAAGTTTATTCTTTGAATACATCTTATATGCTTATAAATAGCAGTAACCCATAATTCATATATATATATATATATAATTATATTTAATACAAACCAAACTAAATATAATTAAAGTTTAATATCTACTTATCAGATAGTATATATATGGGAATGTAAATCTAAGATTAACAAAAGAATAAAGTGATCCTTTACATTATATTATTTGGATGTTGCTTTAAGTATGCGTGTTTATGCGAGTACCAATGTTGTTAGCAATAGGAGAGTTGGTTTTACTTTCGTGCATGCTTATATTTCTAAGATCTAGGCCTTTCCAGCATGAGTATTTTGTTATGGATATGTTGATCCATTGATTTATACAACTTGTACGTGAATGTATGCAATAAACTGTATCATAGTTGCACATATATGCATTTTTAAATAAAGGCACTTTTGTATCAGGTATTTTCAGGTTTGTGATAAAGTGTTTTGTGCATGTGTTGTTCCATTCCACGTCTCCGTCCCAGTTTACGTCAAGCTCGCCGGCTCCTTCTCTACCGCCGCCCTAGACACCCTCGCCTCGTTCATCTCCGCCGCGATCGAATTCTTCTCCGTCCTCGGCGGACATCCCGACCACCGCCTCTCCATCTCTCACTCCGTCAAAGAAATTGAAACTAAATCCCAAAGTATTCGGAATTATTTTTCTCGAGGACATGGATAATTTGCTGTTCCGATTCATGCTGTCAATCATTCTTTCGTCGTGTATTGCGGTCAGATCGTTCAAACGTAAGTCGCTCGATAGATCGGGAGCTCTCACTGGATTCTTGGTCATGGCGATTCATTTGTGTGCTGGGTTTAGCTTCGAACCTTCAAATTCTTCAGTATTTATTTTACTGTTCTGATATTATTATTGTTTAATGCTTAATGATTTCAATGTAGGTTTGGGGTTGTTTTGTTGGTTTTCTTCTTTTCATCCTCCAAACTTACAAAGTATGGAGAGGAGAGGAAGAGGAAGCTGGAGGATGATTTCAGAGAAGGCGGACAGCGTAATTGGTGAGATTTGTTTCTTCTTTTTAAAATGGATTTCTTGGTTGAAGTGAAATTTTAATTTGAGGTTGTGTCTGAACAATTTAAAATGGATTTCTGTGTTGGTAAGATAGGTTCATATCCATGCATTTCAAGTTCATGAATGGGTTTAAATGCAGTTACTATATGGACAGAGTTACTATATATGTTGTGTGCGACATATAAACATATGTAAGCATGCACATACACACATACATATATGTATGTATAATACATATGCAAACCGCAAAATATTGGGTGGTTTTAGACTATGCAGGTTAGAACAATGAAATTTATGGAGTTTATTTGGAATTTTGTAAAAGCCATTATAACCCAACAGTAAATAGTCATTGATTTTTTTATCTGTATCATTACAACATTAATTTTAACATCAAAATATGTTATATTCATTTTTTCCCCCATTTCTTATACGGTGTTGATCAAAATATCAAAGCGCAATCATGTTTCCATTTTCTATGTACAGTGAAATCAATTTCATTTTCACTAGTTGGTTCTCTTAAAAGCATTTAGTATAGAAGCATGTACTGATTATATTTGAAGAGGGACCACATCTTGTATCAACACAGTAGATGACCACCTGCTTTGGTATAAAATCAGAGTAGGAAAACATTCGAACTTCTGGGTCATTGAATAAGAAAATATAATACCCTTCGACCAAGGGTGCATTATATCAGATTCAATGTTGCTAAAACGCACCGTTGGTTAAAACTATAGGTGGTGTAAGATTGGTAATTTGGTATTAAGGTACTTCAAATAGCATATAGTATGAATTCCAAACTCTCATCAAGTGCATATTTGCATTGCAACGGCAGTAAACTAGGGACTGGTAGCAGAAAGATTATTTTCACCAATTAGCCAAGTACTATTTAGATGGTACTGCAGAAATTGTTAGGTTGATGCTCTCTGCGGTACAATATAAAAATTTGACACCTTTCCACTGCAGTGACCCCATGTAGTTGGTGCCACTTTTAAGATTTGAAGCAAAGTCTAAACCAAATCCAATCATAGGCTCCACGTACGTTTGTTGGAAGTCTAAATACATACATATATACATGCATACATATACACACATATATATATATATACACATACACACATATATATAATATTTTATATACATATAGATATACATATACACACATATACATAAACACACATTCACGCACACATGCACATAATAACATATATAAACATAAGGAAAACGTAAATTTATTGGTGCTTTTATACGATGTTAGTTAGTCAAATTAAATTTGATTTCATTATTATACATATAAAGTGGAAACGGGTTTGCAGTTTTATATTTCGATGATAAATGAGGATTGTATAAGAAACTAAAAGTTGAAAAAGAATCAATGAGTATAAGATATTTGGATACTATATAAAAATAAGATCGAGATAATAGAAGTCTAAATCCGGGATATACCAAATATATCGCACAGTCAACGGGTGCTTGGTGAACTTTCCAACCACATATTCACGTTCATTATTTCAACCATTGTCATGATGAATTTTGGTCCCTCGCCATTAGCCTCAGTTAATGGTTCAAATTTGTTAAAATGATGGAACACATTTGTGCTGTGAATCATGTTAGGGGTAGGGTACCTTTAGTAGTGGCACAATCATTTTGGGTCTAATTTTTACTGTTGCTGGTCAACAGTTCTTACCCTACGGTCCATAAGCATCTTAACTTTCACTTTTGCATATCATGGGTATAAACATTGAATGGCATCTCATAAGGTTACTGTTTATGGATCTTGTCCAGTAAGAGACAGTTCCTAATACACACGAATGAAGATGTAACGTGAAGGTTAAGATGAGTGAAACTTGTTAGTAAAATTAGATAGACAAAAAAGGGCTTGTTTGATGACTGTGTTAGATAGCCATTACGTGTAATATTTATCGGTTTAGATAGGTCCAAGGCCTTATTCGGTGGGATTTCACTGTCAAACAATAAATTGAATACTCAATAGAAGCACAAGGCACAAAATTACAACTTATAAGGATGCTTCTAGTTGGCTATATTTGCGAATGAAGTTGCATTGCTGTCTGCTGGAATTTTTGAAAAGTAAAATAAACTATTGCTTTACGTGAAAAGGCTGTGAACGAAAGATATATTTTTTATTTTTTTTCCAAAGTATGTTTATTTCCCAAATTCAATCATCCAAACTAATATTCAATCTTATTTTGGAGATCAGATCCCAGCTCCTCAAATGTTAGTACCATTAAACAAGTGACAGATGAATAAACATGATATATTGGATGGATTGAAATCACCTACTCTGGGTCTGGGAGATCGGAGAAGGGAGGCTCTTTATCTCTGCATGTGCCATTTCCATGGGTGTCAGTTTCTGTCTCTGCAGCATTTGTGTTTGGATTCTTTTATGCTTTTTCGAAGAAAGACAGGTTTCTAAAAAGCAAGAGGAAGCAGTTCTAACCATCATCTATGTATTTGGACTCCTGGGAGCTGTAAGTTCTTTATATATCGAACTGGATGTTATGTCACTAATATTCTACAATGCCATTAGCAACGTTATAGAAATGAACATTCTTACGACTTGTATAAAA
Organism: Allium fistulosum; assembly: GCA_030737815.1. NCBI lineage: Eukaryota > Viridiplantae > Streptophyta > Magnoliopsida > Asparagales > Amaryllidaceae > Allium > Allium fistulosum. Next base: position 726,304,673 of record CM060901.1, read on the forward strand.
AAAATCATAAAGCTTAACTTTACTTAAACGTATGTTCAAACGTGTACAAACGGCATAAAATAACATTAATTGAATACAATTTAGTATGAACTTTCTCTCACAGATGTCCACCCACAGAGTTCTGGTATTCCATCTCTAACTTCGTATTGAAACATAAAATAATATATTAAAATTTGCATAGCTTAAACCACAACAAAAGGTTAAAAGCAAAATATATTTTTGTTGCCGATCGCTTTTGACGTGCACCTAACGTTGTCGTAGGCATTGTTGAACAAATAATACAATAAAAGCGAGCCAACACGCTTAGTTTTTTCATCGGGGGTAATAAAGGAGTATATATCGAGGAGTTTCTATGGATCTGTGTTTTGAGGTTGATTTCCGATGAATACACTTTTTGCTTTGGCTCTCGTGTCAGTCGGAGTTATGATTTTGTCATTTCTACTGAGTTGCTCGTGAGATAAACACCGCCGTGTCCTAATTACAATATCTTAAATTGAATTTTGATGCAGCTTTCTATACCTGTCCGGCCCAGAGATTCACGCCTTTCTTAGACTGATGGTCGCCGATGTTTGTGCGGTCAGTCGTAATATATAGCTCGTTGCCTTATGAAAGTCATGATGGTCAGTCTTAATATATAGCTTGTTGACTTAGCTATTAAGTTAATCATATGCAGGTAATATCCGAATTATATAATATTTTTTCCTGTCAAAATTTTATCCATATCTGATTATTCTGTTCGAAATTTGAGTAGTTATGAGTCCCAGTAAACCAAAAGACAATATATTTCCATGCGTTTAACAAAGTGGTGTTGACTAGTTCCCTTTTTTGCTAGTGTCGAAATTGTTCACTTATTTTTTAGTTATATATAACTAGTCTAACATGTGTGTGGTTGGTACATAACAGCTTTAATATCCCGTGGGTAATTAAAAATTTCATTGTGTTGTGGGAAAATTGTGCAACTGTTGTAGATAGTGGGGTGATTAACTGTACGCAGTTTCCATAACGGATGGCAGTTCCAACAGTTTTTTGTTGGCATTTAGTCAAGTTTTCTGCTAGAATAGACAATTTCAGAATAAATAATTGTAGATTCAAAGTAAATTAAGGAAAACTCCTCGATATAATAGTAGCCTGCTGATTGATGATGATATGCGTTTCAGTTTACTTGACTGAGCGTATTAAGTTCTAATGTTTACCTTGTAGTTTGTTAGGATTATGTTAGCAGCAACACTGATAGACCCTGAAACATATTTCATTACTGATTGACCCTATGGCATGCCTTTTTACTGTGGTTGTTTTGGAATTCAATTATTTGCTTTGTAACTTGTTTTGAATGGTATACTGAGAAATAACAACTTGTACATCTTCGTTTGTGGATTGTGTACAAGTTCTGGACAAAGAAAATAATTATGGCTGTAATTTGTTTTGTGAAATGCAAAGTAGATGAATTTGAAATCATAACTGATATATTTTTGAAAAATTAGGAATTGGATTATATTTTCTAATTGGAAATAAATAGTAAAGATATTTGTTTATAATCGAGTAAAATATTGAACTTGACAAATTGGAAACGAAAATCAATTATTAAATGGATTGTATGATATGGATTGGGGATAATACATAATATATTCAGCTTATGGTTCAACCTGTGTTTGAATTACACTCTCAGATTCTTTTATGCAGAGCATTCCTGACTTAATTATTGTCTTTTGTATAACAATTCTCTTAATTGTAGGACTTTGTACGAGACGGTTCTTATAACCAACAAGAGATAGACGAGGTTTGAGAGAATTTAGCTAGTTATATCATGTATAATTGGATGTAGTTGTTTTTTGTTATGTACGTTGATCTTTTGTAACGTACGTTGGTATTTTGTTATGTACGTTATGTTTGTGATAGATTATATTCTATTTTGTTCTGTAAACAAGAATTATGTTGATGGATAATATAATTATATTTTTTGTTCAATCAGTTCATAGTAACGTTCGTTTATAAAAAATTAAAATTCAATTTCATACTGTTTTTATAATCTTAAACGGTAATAATATATTTTTTTTGCTTCAGATATAACTTGTGTCGGTTGTTACTTCAAAGGGAACCGATACAACTGCATATCAATTGTGTCGGTTGAAAAAACAAACATAACCGACACAAATATCAATCATTTGTGTCGGTCGTCAATAAGGAACCGACACAAAACAAGCAACAGTTGTGTCGGTTTTTCTTAAAGGACCGACACAATAAACGGCGGTTTGCTTCACTATACAAGCTGATTTGTGTCGGTCCTATTAGAAAGACCGACACAACTGTTTATAGTTTTGTGTCGGTTCTCTATTACCAACCGACACAAATAATTGATATTTGTGTCGGTTGTACAACCGACACAACAGAAAAATATCTTTTGTGTCGTCTTCATTTGAGTCGGTTGTAAAACCGACACAACAGGGGTTACACAACCGACACAAATGACCAGTTTTGTACTAGTGTTGGTTTGGTAGAACTTAACATAAATGCTTTCTTTTTAAAAGAAATTTCTGTTTGCATTATAACTTACCGTAGGAATATCCCAAGGTTGGATATGCAATCCCTCCTCTTTTTTAGTGAATCAGACAAATCGAGAAACACCTACTCTTCCGCCACAAGAGTGATCGTAATACCCTGCTCCATCAGCTTTTGAATCCTAGTAGCATATTTTTGTTGATTCATAATTTTTCAATTTTGTGAAAATGAAATTGAATTAAATTCGATTATAATTAAATCAATTCATGTGATTGACTTACACAGTAAATTCAGTAGCAGTAGCATCATCCAACCTAGACGGCCCATCACTCGACTTGAACTTGTGAGTTCGAACATACACCTCCTAGGCAGTTGCGTCTGTTCAATACATTGTAGATTAATTATATAAAAAAATAGGTATCAACACAACAAATTATAATTTAATTTAAAAATTAATTTAAGCATAGTAAATCCTGTTGATAGTCTACAAAAAATCTGGAGCCACCGCGGTGTAATCTTTATTTTTGCGCCTTATTTACTGCATTTATTTTAGCATGCGGCTTCATATTTTCCCTCTTCCAATATGACTCGAACTGATCGCAGATGTCTTGAGCAAGCGCCTTAGCCTTCTTCTTGCTTTTCTTCATCACATACTCCACTCTTTGTATTTTATGCTTGCTTTCTATTCCTAAAGCTTTTTGATAAGTACTTAAGAGTGTCGGGTTTCCATTGATATTTACTCTACTTTTGTATCTAAATATATATTATCAACATATAAATTTATATGTGAAAAATCAAGTTTACATTAAATTTATTTTACAATAAATCATTGAACATGACGTCTTTGACATCAGATGAAAAATCCGAGAACCTAAGACATAATTGATTCACCCTAGCAAGAATCAAATCACGAATGTTATCACTCATGATTACGCTATTGAAGTAAGCTCTGCACATACGTAAATTGTATAATAATTGTAAAGTATTTGAGATGATAACCTAGCGATCAAAAAATAAATATAAATGTTATTTTATCACCTACCCTCCTTAAGCACAATGAATAATGTCGACTGTTGGACGAATTCTCATCACCAAACTAAGGCCACTACCAACCCATCTCTCTCCCTATGCTACCAACCCATCCTCCTTCTTCCAAATGCCTCACCGAACCAGCCCATTCGGCGTCAATCCCTTCAACCCCTCCTGTCCACCGAATGAAGCTGTCCACCGAATGAAGCTCTCCACTGAACAAGCTCTCCACCGAATGAAGCTCTCCACCGAACAAGCTCTCCACCGAACAAGCTCTCCACCGAATGAAGCTCTCCACCGAACAAAGTTCTACCGGTCCACTCAACTTCCTCCGCCGAACCAAGGGAAACCGGACCAAATCCACCAGGCCAGATTGCATCAGCCCAAGCCCACCAGCAGCTATATACATTCAAGATCCCTGCTCCTAGCCTCACTCTATAAATAGAGGGGCAGGGGTACAACAATGGAGGACAAGTTTGAGAGCTCAAGCACGGAGAGAACTTTCAAACAACTTTCTTTTACTTATATCAAAGCTTTGTACTTGTAATCAAAACAAGAGAAGAGAAATAACATATAAAGTGGACGTAGGCACATTCTGGCTGAACCACTATAAATCTGCGTGTCTTTTTATAGTTTAGCCCCTACTTTTCATATATTTGCATAAAACACCCAAATCACTAAGAACAATATAAAATCTACTAAATCATACAACTTTGAGGTGTTTGTCCATTTTTTGTGCAAACATCGACCGACCTGCGATGCGTTGTAATCTGTAATGATCACATATGTAGATGGACCTACATCATCGCGCTCATTAATATGATCGGAGCCAATGAATGGTGATAACATCTAATGAGGGTCATCGCCTACAATAGGTGATTGAGACCCTCTCTTGTTAAAAGATTTCCTAATGGATTAAGATGTTGGGGGTCGTATGCTGCTGAGCAATGGATTTCGACACCACTGTTTTTGCATCTATTATCATCTTGAGTACTCATATTTGTAAAAGTTTCAGTTGCACAATAAAATAAACAATTCATATCATTATTTAATATAGCAAATACTTAAGTGTGTAGGTGTTTCAAATTACGATCCAGGTAAACTTGAAAAAAGCAATAATGAAATAAACATTTCATGATGAAGAACAATCAAGCAGCAGTTAAACAGTTCATGATGAAGAATAGTCATACAAACGTACCAATAGATTTCAAAGGAAAAATACATACCGACTAAACTGAATAAATTGAAATTTATATTTATTATAGCATCAAAATACATACATTATCAAAATTACATTAAAATCTTCACAATCAAATGTACAGACTATGAGTCGACATTTTTGTCATCAATGTCGTTATTTACACTATTCTCTTCAACTTCAAAGTCATCTTCTTCACCTTCGTATTCAACCTCGGAATCGGTGTCATCTTCATTTCCTTGGTCCTTTACTTCTTCATCTACGTCAACATCTTCATCTAATTCAACTCCATAGAATACTTGTTATTTGTGATCCTATATCGTTTGCATCTTCTGTTATTTGCATTACTTCATTTTGGTCAGGATCGTGTTGGTACAAATGATCATCAATTATGTCCATGTCCAAGTTAAATAACCACCTTGGTTTTGTTCATACAAAGGCCCACCAATCTGCCTTGATGTTGTTCATAGTAGGATAAGGTGCATAGTATACTTGTGCTCTTACGTCACCAACATAAATAGATCGTAACCGTGATATAGCCTTTTGTGATTTACTTCGATTAGTGAGTAATCTTTGTGTGCACATCGAATTTCTATATTCTTTCTAGTATTGAATCAGTCGCATTTGAATAAAAATATTTTAAGCTTCGGTACTATTCAATAAGTAAGTTCAATTATTTCTTGTAAAATGATATAATAATCTTCTAAATCATTACTCTCATTGCCACCCATGATATAGCCCCACTGTTGTACGTTATTTTATTTTCTCCAAACTCAGTTATATGAAATTTAAAACTTAGTGTACACAATTGAACAGTTCATGTATCTAATCATCAGTCCAAATGCGAGTGTTCGATAACAAACATCTTTAACTTCATTATAAGAAACCTATATTTTTTATTATTAAGTTATATATAGCAATTTATTATGAAAAAAAGGATATATATTGAATCATACTTACATATTTCTTGAACCATCCTCAAATCCTTAACCTGAGGCAATAATTGGATCTGTTTCTTTGAATTGACATTTGAACAATTAATAAGAACAAAGAATAACATATAACACGAAGAAAATGTTGTGTTACATACCAAATTAAATCTGAAAACTCTTCAAGATTAAGGAGCACTGTGATTTTTCCATATTGAATTCCTTAATTAATTCGAAACCTCCATTCTTCAATTTACCAAATGGCGTCCCCATTTTTGAAAAAATGATAGAAATATCGGGTGAATTAACCTTCTCATCATAATCGTGACCACTATTAAAATTTAACTTAATATAGTCTTTGAAATATTAACTAAAAATGTGGATTCTTCTACATTACTAAAAAATGTGGATGCCAATAACTCTTTAAATACCATCGAGAATAAAGTTTTGAGAAATACATTAGAGTCGTGATTCTTCATACCCGATAGTTGATGGTCCTCTGTATCAACACAACATCTTAAGATAGAAGAAATCCCTTTTGGGAACCTCAAAAAATCTACACATTCCAACTGTTTTCTATGCTAATTGCTTTCCAACTCATAACAAGCTAATCGTTTAAAATTTTGTCGTTATTATCGATTTTCAACTCTGGATGATTACAGTACAGTGCATGATCATTCCTGGACTTCAAATCAATCTTTTATTTTTCCTTTCACATTCATTATCTTATTAAAGCAATTCTCAAAAACATTCTTGTCAACATACATTATGTAACACCCTACCTTTATACCTATATTACCCAAGAGTATTATTGAGTAATATTATCTAGTAACATGGATAATGAGGCGATGTGGGTGATGCACACGTGAATGTGCACTTGGTCCAACACTGAATACGTCATATAATATAAAAATCTCTCACCTAGAAGTAAACAGTCTCAAAACAAAGCAATAAACACGTGTGGTTCCTGAGGATAGAACAATACACAATATAAGTTAAATCACAACGAACACAGAGTCATCAATGTAGTGATAAAAATATGATACATCACATAAGTTTGAGTTGGATACAAAAAGTCAAATTCCCACTAATTCTTAATTATATACAAGATAAATATAATACATCAAATCAAACATCATACACATACACAGGTCCATCTATTAATATATAATACAACTAATAATCTATCCTCCAACTAAGCCTAATAAGCCAATCCGATCACATCCTCCCTAGACCTGAAATGTCTTGGACTGACTCGAGTATTATATAAATAATAAAAGGATTAGACTATATCTAGATTTAATGGTGAGAATATAAATTATATCGTAAGGAATAACACATACACAGCTTAATAAAGAAATCTCACCCAAGGAATGATAAAACATCCACAACACATCGAACAACATCCATAATACAATGAACACATCAAAAAATCCATAAGATAACAAATGCAATCACAAACATCCCAAAACACACATCAAGCATCCATCGTACACATCACATAACTCACACTTCGCACTCATCTACACATCACGCATCACACACATCGTACACATCACATACATCGCACACATCACACACCTCAAACATCAATTCATTTATATTTATTTAGCAGTATTAAATTTATTCGTTTTATTCTTTATTTTTATTTTCATTACCGCTACTACTATTATATGTGTTGTTGTTATTACTATAGCCAAATGTCAAGTCTATACCTAAGCCTCGCTATTCTCAAATGCAAAGAGACACCATACTCGTAAAGATTTTGTAATGACCTATAAATATATCACTTTAAATAAATGATCGATTCGCTTTATCGATATAACAATAAATTTTGTAAATAATTATTTTTATTAATTTATATAGTTTTATAAATAAAATATAATCATTTTTATTATTTAAGAATGATAAGAAAATTTATTTTTAAAATTTGTTTACAAAAATATGCATATTAATTTAAATGAGAAAATATGACTGAAAAATAGAATCGGGATTTGTAACGACACAACGTGTGGAAGTTGTGCCACATTATAGGAATACGTAACATATACATACACATGTATGTGTGCATACATAAGAACATGCACATAAACAAACATATATAAATATAATTAAGTATAAAAATATAATATAAAATATATGACATATTTTAAGCTTTCTTACTCCTTAAGCATACATATTTCAACATATGCATACATGAGATGATGGAAGTGATGGGCACATGGAGGGGGGATGTTTGTCATGCCTGGGGGGAGGTGATGATGGTGAAGCCATGTGATGGTGATGCAAAAGATGATGTGTGCATAGATATTTTTACTCTCTTCTTTTTCTACAAATACCCTACCCTCTTCTCTTCATTTTCATTCGTATTCTTCTTCATATTTCCTAAGCTTTGTCTTCCTCTTTAATGGCTTCTACTCTAAGAGGAATAATGTCAAAATTTAATTCAAAAAGAATATAAATTATAATATATAGTTATATATACTTAAACACCTCAAAATAATCCCAAAACTCCACCTTTTCTCCTTGTTCTTCACAACCTCCACACCACTTCATCATTAGGACAAACACCCCTTGCTTCACCATAGACCGTGCGCCCCCAACCATCTTAAGACTTGGTCGAGGCATCTAGGAGCTAAAATCTGAAGAATAGTGAGCTTCGAAAACCGAGTAGCGAAGCTATAGCGAATTTTTAATTAATCGTTTAAAACTCAAGGTGAGAACTCCTAAACTATTATATTATATGATGGATGATGATATGATCTTTACAAATGGATGTTTAATATGCTTTGATCATCAAGTTTGAATGTTTTCTTATGAATATTGAATATATATGCAAGTCACAGAAATACATGTCGATAAGCACAAAGGAATCACTTTCCTTGAATTAATGAAATGGTGTACATAGACTGCTAAACCTTTTTAAAAATGGTTTAAAATGAGATTGAAATGTGTTATAAACATTGAAAAGCATTTTGGTGAAGTTTGAAAAGAAATGGAAAATTTAGTTAAAAATAAGTGCATCGCGTAACGGTAGTTCGCGATTTCGCGCCATAAAGTCAAACAAGTATAAAAGTTGGAGTATAGCTCGGAATTCTTCGACATAAGAATTTTACGAATTATTATATTCATAGTTTTCCAACGAAGAAAGAAAATTGAGATTTCGATAAATAGATTTTGAAATATGAGTAAAACATGTTTTGGAAAAATCGCGGTTTTGCAGTTCGGAATCCAAAACTGGATTTCTTTGGAAATGATGTTTTAAATTTGTTTAAAAATATGGAATAAATGATTTAAAAGTGATTTGAGTAGTAAAAATGAATTTTCAAATAATAAAAAGTCATTTTGATCAATATAGCTTAAAAAGCACTTTCCGCGGCACTTTTCTATAACTTTTGAAATATAGTTTTAAACTTAACAATTCTTTTCCAGTTATTTTATAAATGTTTTTAAATGATTAGTAAAGTTTTTCAAAGATGATTTTAAGGATTATTGGAATGATTAAAGATTTAGAGTCGATCAAATAACTTGACCCTTTATGGGTGTTAGAGAGATAGTGTCTAGGCTTGAGTTTGGCAAAACAAGTTTCCTGCTCTCTCTGGCTATTCGAACTGGCCCGACGGAGAGGATAGTGAATTTGTTTTACTCAGATCAATATCTTCCTAAATGAAAAATGAAATAATTTTGAATTTATTCTTAGTAAAAAGGAGTTTAAAAGTTATCAAGGGATTTTATTAGAGAGGTTTAATATCTCAATTTATATCGAAAAGAATGTTTTAGAAATGTATATCTCCAAAAGAGATTTTGATAAAAGAATTTAATTAATTAAAGAATGATTTCTTATTCATTTGACCTCTTTTATCGATGATTGGTTCGGAGGAACCGGAGTCGGATTTGGATAATTCCTGTTCGAAGACCACTTCGAACCAATTTACATATTCGAAGTGAAGATATGAAGATAGTTGTGGAAGAAGGAATGTAGGGCAACTTGTCACTGACCCTCGGGGGAAATTTCCCATGTCATATTTTGTGGCAGTAGTTCTTCATTTAAGATCTTCGATGCAAGGACTTCTCGCTACTAATCCTAGGGTATATTCCCGATAGGATGTGGTAAGAGACTGCCTTCGGTTTCGTTCAGTCCCAAAATGAATCCTTATGGACAAATGTATGATATTGCATTTCTAGTTACATAAGTGATTTCTATGAATGTATTATTTGCTTGGTGGAGGAAAAGGCAACTTCCCTTAGCTTAACACCCTTTCCTAAGACGTATGAGCTTGAGAGTTATACGTTTGTAAAGATCGGTTGTATGACCATGGAATAGTAGTGTGGCATTCAAAGAAAGATGATGTGCTATGTGAAAGGTAATCTTTACCTCAAGCCTCACACCCGAAAATGGCCAAAATAGGGTAGATGCGGAAAGGCTATGTGGTTTGCAACCATTAGAGTATGATCATCCCCTTCTAGATATATTTCTACCCGCTATGACGTTTGGGTTTAAATTATTGTGGTGTATGCTAAGAGATGTATCGTATAGGTCTGTAACGACCAGGGCAATGACATATTTGATACTATCTAAGAAGAGGTAAGTCGGTCTTGTGTTGGTAGAGGACCATCAGTTGGGCCTCAGTACATTCTTCTAGAGATGTACTGCCAGAAGGTAGTCCCTTCACCTGGTCATTTGTATGGAAATCATTCACCAATAAGTGCCTGCCATTTTTTTATAGAGCTTAGTATGCTGGAATTTAATAATGGTAACAATTTCGGCTAAGATTGATATGTTTACTTGCAAATGTTTTCAAGGATGTGTCATTAAAAATAATATCAAGTATGTTTACGTAAGAATGTTTTGGTTATCATAAGGTAAAAACCCGTTCTGTGTTTACGTGCGGCATGGTCTTATGAGATACCTTTCTGTTTTCAAACAACGTACTTTGAGTTCTCACACTAGTCCCGTGACTGACCCGGAGTTTATTTTGTTTTCCTTTTAAACTCTGGGTTCCCTATTTTTTCCGAGCAGCCAAGTAGTCAGGATTCTGTTTGGAGTATTTTGGGAAAGAGTATGCTGGAAGAGGTTATTGGAGCATGGAGCTGGAGCACCCGATGTGGATGTCTATCTATTTATTTCTTTTTCTTTTTCCGCTGTGTCTAAGTTAGTTAATACTGGCAAGTTTGGGAGAAGGTGGTTATAACTATTCCTGGCTAGGTTAGTTCATGCAAAAATTCTGATGTACCCTAGTGAGGATGGTTGTATGTACTATCTATCTATTTTAATGTAATGTGAGAATTTGTATTTCTATCTTTTACTTTACTTTACCCCTGAAAATCTGCCTCCTCGGCACTTGGATTTACGGCACGTGAATATCATGGATGTATTAGCGTCGATTTTAGAGAGTTGAGGAAATGGGTCTTCACATTTGGTATCAGAGCTGAAGGTTAAGCGAGAACCTTGGCTTTGGTAGGGTATAACTCATTAGAGATAGGGTTAATTACACCCTATAATGAGTTTAATCTTTGAGAGTGCGCGTTTAGAATCCTTATCTGAATAAAAATTGTGCTATATACACGTTCCCAAAGATAATTTCGTCTTTGTATTCCAAAGTTATCTTACTAAATTCAGGTAGTAAGACATGAGTACTCATGGAGGACGAAGATGAGGAAATAGCAGCACCACAACAACCAACAGTCGAGCTCCAACCGCCACTGTAGAAGAAGTAGCTCCTATACAACCCAAGGTTAATTTTGCCACGTTGTGCAAGAATTTTATCAGCTTAGGGGGAAAACCATTCAAGGGTACAGAAGCTACCATTGAAGTACAAGCTTGGATTAAATCATGCGATAGGATCTTTAAGGAGTTGAACATCAGTGATGAACAAAAGAGGTTTTTGGCCTCATGGCAACTATAGGAAGGGGCTCGGGCTTGGTGGGAGTCCGGTACCCTAAGTGAATCAGAGGACAATTTCCCTTGGGAAGGTTTAAGGAGGTCTTGGAGGAGCAATACATGCCAGCGTCCGAGAAATCTTGTCTTTACAGAAGCTTTATGGATCTGAAGTAGGAAGAAATGACTATTGAAGAGTATGCTAATAAGTTCAATGAATTATCTTGTTTTGAGCCAGGTCTAATTGACGTGCCTTTAAAGAAAAATGAGAAGTTTATTTCTGGGATGAACGAGAAGTACCAGAGCAGGATGACTGCCCATGTTAAAGGATCATTTATAGACTTGCTGGATATGGGGTTCCGTTATGAAACATTAGACAAGAAGAAACCTGTGGTAGTTCAGATCAACAACAGCAATGCCAACAATTGGATGAAGAGAAAATTAATCAAAATGGGAAAAAGCCAGGTCCATGCAAATCTGGAGGAGGAGTCCAAGGTAACTATTTGAAAGATGTTGCGTGTTATAATTGCCAACAAAAGGGTCACCTAGTGACTCATTACAAGATCCCCAAGGTTCATAGGCGACTACCAAATTGCTGTAATTGTCATCAACCGGGGCACATGATCAAGGATTGTCCGATCATGAGGAAAGGAGAGCAAGCCAGAGTCTATGCAATAAAGGATGAGCCTTCAACCTCTTAGGATGTGGAGGGCAAGGGAGTTTTGGAAGGTAATATTTTTATCGAAGATGTTTTAGTTAGAGTATTGTTTGATACAGTAGCTTCTTATAGTTTATTGCTAGGGAAACCGTAGAGGAATTAAAACTTGAACCTAAGTTAGTGGATACCCCTATTTGCGTGACAAATCCTATAGGTGGTACTACTAACCTTTGTATTAATTGTGAAAAAGTCCAAATTTCCCACTCTTCCCATAAATTTCCTTTCAACCTATTTGTCTTAAATTTATTGGATTTGAAATTTTGCCTGGTATGGATTGGTGGACTATGTATAAAGTTGTTCTCGATTGTGTTAGTAGGATGATAACCTTATGGACCGGTTTCGGGAAGTTTATAGAAATATCTTATGAAGATCCTAGTCCAAGGAGGGGAAGTTTCCTATATGCATTAGACTCATCCTAGGAAGGATTAAGAACCGTACCTGTTGTCAAAGAATTCCCAGACATCTTTGAAGAAGTAAAAAGTTTACCCCCACATCGGGAAATCGAATTTCGTATTGATTTGATTTCTGAGGTAAGCCAATTAAACAACGGGACCGAGGATGGCTCCAAAGGAGAGGGAGGAGTTAAATAACCAAAATCAATAGCTATTAAAAAAGGGTTGATAAGGCCGAGTCATTCAAGCTGGGGATCGGCAGTAGTTCTTTTTGCCAAGTCGGATGGATCTCCAAGGTTGTGCGTAGATTACCGAGATCTGAATAAACAAACGATTAAGAACAAGTATCCTCTATCTCGAATAGATGACTTGTTTGATCAGTTGCATGTGCTCGGGTTTCTCGAAAATGAATCTAGTTATAGGATTTCATCAGCTGAGAATCGCAGAAGAGTGCATCCATCTAACTTCATTTAAAGGTCCAAACACTTTCTTTAAGTGGTTGGTTATGCCTTTGGGCTAACCAATGCATCCGCTTATTTCTCAGACATTATGAATAGAGTATTTAGAGATGTACTCAATAAATTCATGTTAGTCTTTATTGATGATATCCTTGTCTATTCTAAGACAGAAGAAGAACACGAAAGGCATCTAGAAATTGCGTTGGAGATATTGAGAAATAATGTGCTTAAAGCCAAATTCTCAAAATGCCATTTCTGGGAAAAGGAGGTAAGATTCCTTGGACATATAGTATGAAGGGAAGGGATTTCGGTAGATCCTATAAAGGTTGCAGTTGTTCTAAATTGGAAGCAACCACAAACTCCTAAAGAAGTTCGTAGCTTCTTGGGTCTGGCAAGATATTACAGAAGATTCATTCAACACTTCTCAAAGATTGCCAACCACCTAACAAAGTTGACCATGAAAGATGCTAAATTTATCTAGACTCTTAAATGTGAAGCAGAATTCTAGGAACTTAAAAAGAGGTTAGCAACCGCTCCAGTCCAAGCAATTATAAATGGAAATAGTGGATTAACCGTTTATACATATGCTTGTGGAGAAGGAGTTGGTGCAGTTTTGATGCAAGAAGGGAAGGTGATTGCTTATGCAAGTAGACAGCTGAAGGTTCATGAGAAAAATTATAAAACACACTACTTAGAATTATTAGTTGTGGTGTTCGCATCGAAAGTATGGAGGCATTATTTGCTAGGTAAGAAGTTTTCATAGTTTGTTTCAATTAAAACTTTGAATTGACCTTAGTAAATAAAATTCCCGCTTTTAATTAGGTGAAATGTTTGATCTCTTTGCGGATCATAAATCTTTAAAGTATCTTTTCACTCGGAAAGATTCAAACATGAGGCGACAACATTGGTTGGAATTTCTCGCATCTTATGATCTAGATATTTTATACGCACCCGGGAAAGCCAACGTAGTAGTTGATGCGTTAAGTAGGAAGTATGCTGTTATTTCTTATTTGGTAGTAACTCCAACTCTTCTGGAAAGAATAGCCAGTAAACAGAGAGAAGATAGACAATTTTTGAAAAGTTCATTAAGGCAACTGAAGAAGGAAGAAATTCAAGCTTTGAAGTGGATAAAAGCAGAGTATTACAATTGAATGGACAAATTTGCGTTCCGGTTGTGGAAAATCTTAGGCAGGAAGTGTTAGCTGAATGTCACAAATCCAAACTCAACATTCATCCGGGAGTTAACAAAATGTATAGAGAATGAAGCACACATTTTGGTGGAGAAGTATGAAAAGGGACATATCCATTTATGTTAGCCGATGCATAAATTGTCAACAAGTCAAAAGTGACCAATAGAAAACTTCAGGGTTACTTAAACCGCTGGAGATTCCAGTTTGGAAGTGGGATCAAATATCAATGGATTTCATTGATGGCTTACCTCGAAGGAGGAAGGGGAATGAAGGCATTTGGGTTATCATAGACCGATTAACTAAAAGTGCATACTTCATTCCAGTTAAGCCAACATGGACCGCTGTAAGCCATGCATATATACATATATGAAGGAGATTGTACGATTGCATGGAGTTCCAATCAGTATAGTAAGAGATTAGGGTCCAATCTTTACTAGTCAGTTTTAGGAAGCATTACAAACCGCTTTACGAACAAGGCTGAATATAAGCAATGCCTATCACCCACAAATTGATGGACATACGGAAAGAGTTAATCATGTTTTGGAAGATCTTCTCAGGGCATGTATTCTGGACTTTGGAGGCTTTGGGGAAATCATTTGCATTTAGTAGAGTTCTCTTATAACAACAGTTACCAAGCTAGTATCGGAATGGCACCGTATGAAGCTCTATATGCTCGTCCGTGCAAGTCACTGGCATGTTGGATCGAAACTGGAGATCGGTTAATATATGGTTTTGATATGATATGAAAAGCTTCAGAGAAGGTCGATATGATTAGAAAGAATCTAAAGGAAGCCTAGAGAACACAGAAAAGTTATGCAGACCAAAGGCGTAGAAATCTGTAATTTTCAATTGGAGATTCAGTCTTTTTGAAAATCTCTTCGATGAGAGGAGTAATGAGGTTTGGAAGAACGGAGAAGTTAGCACCTCAATATATTGGACCATTTTCCATTCTTGAACGAATTGGCCCACTAGCTTATCGAGTGCAATTGCCAGAAAGGTTGGCGGGAGTGCACAATGTCTTTCATGTATCTCATTTAAGGAAACATGTACATGACCCAAAACAAATCATAAAAACAGCTGCTCAGAAAGAGTTGGAGGAGGAACCGAATTTGGCGGTTATTAGACGGCCTATTCGAATTGTTGATCGTAATGATAAATGATTAAGGAGGAAGGTAGCAAGGTTAGTCAAAGCTCAGTGGAGTGGAGATGTTGAGGATTGCACTTGGGAAATGGAGGATAGGATGAAAAAGGCATATCCCGAGTTTAGAATTGAAGAATGAACTGAAAAGATCATATCGTTATAGTGTACTCACCGCCTATGGTGTATTCCCCTTATCCATACTTTTGTATATATTCCATCATATCAAATATATTTTCTTTTGAGCTATTTTCTCTTATCTTAATTTCGAGGATGAAATTCTTTTAAGAAGGGGAGTCTGTAATGATCCGTAGATATATCACTTTAAATAAATGATTGTTTCGCTTTATCGATATAACAACAAAATTTTGTAAATAATTGTTTTTATTAATTTATATGGTTTTATAAATAAAATATGATCATATTTATTAGTTAAGAATGATAAGAAAATTAATTTTCAAAATTTGTATAAGAAAATACGCATATTAATTTAAAAGAGAAAATATGACCGAAAATCGAAATCGGGATTTGTAACGATACAACGTGGGAAGTTGTGCAACATTGCAGGAATATGTAACATACATATACACATGTACATGTGCATACATGAGAACATGCACATAAGCATAAATATATAAATATAATTAAGTATAAAAATATAATATAAAATATATAAGATATTTTAAGCTTTCTTACTCCTTAAGCATACATAAGTCAAAATATGCATACATGAGATGATGGAAGTGATAGGCACATGGAGGGGGATGTTTGCCGTGCCTAGGGAAGGGGGAAGTGATGATGGTGAAGCTATGTGATGGTGATGTAAAAGATGATGTGTGCATAGATATTTTTACTACCTTCTTTTCCTATAAATACCCTACCCTCTTCTCTTTATTTTCTTTCATCTTCTTCTTCATATTTCCTAAGCTTTGTATTCCTCTTTAATGGCTTCTACCCAAAGAGAAATAATGTCAAAATTTATTTCAAAATGAATTTAAATTATAATATATAGTTATATATACTTAAACACCTCAAAACAATCCCAAAACTCCACCTTTTCTCCTTGTTCTTCACAACCTCCACCCCACTTCATCACTAGGCCGAGCACCCCTTGCTCCACCCTAGGTCGTGCGCCTCCAATACATCTCAAGTCTTGGTCGAGGCACTTAGGAGCTTAAAATCCGAAGAATAGTGAGCTTCGGAAACCAAGTAGCGAAGCAATAGCGAATTTTTAATTAATCGTTTAAAAATCAAGGTGAAAACTCCTAAACTATTATATTATATGTTGGATGATGATATGATGTTTGCAAATGGATGTTTAATATGCTTTGATCATCAAGTTTGGATGTTTTCATATGAACATTGAATATATATATATATGCAAGTCATGGAAATACACGTCGATAAGCACAAAGGAAATCACTTTCCTTGAATTAATGAAATAGTGTGCATGGAATGTTAAACCTCTTTAAAAATAGTTTAAAATGAGTTTGAAATGTTTTATAAACATTGAAAAGCGTTTTGGTGAAGTTTGAAAAGAAATGGAAAATTTAATTAAAAATAAGCGCGTCGCATAACGGTAGTTCGCGATTTCACGCCATTAAAGTCAAACAAGTGTAAAAGTTGGACTATAGCTCGGAATTCATTGAGATAAGAATTTTCTGAACTATTATATCCATAGTTTTCCAACGAAGAAAGAAAATCGAGATTTTGATAAGTAGATTTTGATAAGTAGATTTTGAAATATGAGTAAAACAAGTTTTGGAAAAATCGCGGTTTTGCAGTTCGGAATCCAAAACTGGATTTCTTTGGAAATGATGTTTTAAATTTGTTTAAAATATGGAATGATTCTTATAAATATTTTAAAATGTTTTAAAAATTATTTGAGTAATAAAATAATTTTCAAATAATAAAAAGTTGTTTTGATCAATATAGCTTAAAAAACACTTTCCCCAGCACTTTTTCGCAGCACTTTTCTATAACTTTTGTAATATAGTTTTAAACTTAACAATTCTTTTCTAGCCATTTTATAAATGTTTTTAAATGATTAATAAAGTGTTCTAAAGATGATTTGAAGGATTTTTGGAATGATTGAAGATTTAGAGCCGATCAAATAACTTGACCACCTTAAGAGTGTCAGAGAGATAGTGCCTAGGCTTGAGTTTGAAAAACCAGTTTCCTGCTCTCTCTGGCTATCTGGACTGGCCCGATGAAGGGGATAGTGAATTTGGCTTACTCGGATAAATATCTTCCTAAATGAAAAATGAAACGATTTCGAATTTATTCTTATTAAAAAGGAGTTTAAAAGTTATCAAGGGATTCTATAAGAGAGATTTAATATCTCTGTATATATCGGAAAGAATGTTTCAGAAATGTATATCTCCAAAAGAGATTTGATAAAAGAACTTAATGAATTAAAGAATGATTTCATATTCACTTGACCACTTTTATTGATGATTGGTTCGGAGCAACCGGGCTCGAATTTGGATAATTCTTGTCCGAAGACCACTTTGAACCAATTTACGTATTCGAAGTGAAGACATGAAGATAATTGTGGAAGATGGAATGTAGGGCTACTTTTCACCGACCCTCGGGGGAAATTTGTCATACCATATTATGTGGCAGTAGTTCTTCATTTAAGATCTTCGATGCAAGGACTTCTCGCTACTAATCCTAGGGTAAATTCCCGATAGGATGTGGTAGGAGAGTGCCTTCGGTTTCGTTCAGTCGCAGAATGGACTCGTATGGACGAATGTCTAACGTTGCATTTCCAGATACATAAGTGATCTCTATGAATGTATTATGTGCTTGGTGGCGGAGAAGGCAACTTCTCTTAGCTTAACACCCTTTTCTAAGACATATGAGCTCAGGAGTTATACATTGGTAGAGATCAGTTGTGTGACCATGTGTAACAACCCGGGGTTTTACGTCGGTTGATTATCGTCATTAGATGATAATCTGCTAGCTAATTGCTGTGGGAGTTTTTAAATCGGTGATATTCTTTTATAAATTTGTTAAGGGTTGGCGGGCTTTAAAAGTTGAATATCGGCCCACGTTTCTTTTTGGGGGTTGCCGTGATAAATTTCTATACAGGTTCCCTTTATTCTTTTGTTCAACGCAAGCCCTAAACTTAGCGAACGAGAAAAACAAAGCTATGGCTGCTAGGGTTTCGTGAATCGGTGATTTCATGGCTTCGGCTGGCGAATCTATGCTCGTCGAAACAAAGGTGAGTAATCCACTCACATCTAATTCACATCTCGAGTTAATTAGAGTTCGAATTTCGTGATTTTCGTTTGTATTCAAGTGTTTGAGTTTTTCGATTCATTTTTCTTGCCGTTCGAATTATATTGTTTGCTTGAGAATTATCCGACTTGCTCTGTTGACATCGGCTTTGTATTCTTTTGGCTTTGAGATGAAAAATTGATTCGTTCATTATCGACTTCGACTTGAATTTTGATATTTCCTTACTTCGGCCTGACTTTGTTATAACTGTTAAATGCTTTGGGTTTCACTGAGTTTGCTCCAGTCCTCAAGTATGTGATGCATGTTTATTCATTTGAGGCTGATGTTCCATGATTTGTAGTTTGCCATTTTCACCATGTCATTGCATTTGAAACTTTGAGCTGTATACTTCACTATGCATTTGTTAGTTCTTTGTGTTGTTCATTTTATTGGCATGTTTGTTCATCTCTGTAGCATGCTTGACTTGTTCGACTGCCGTTCCATGACTTTTGAACTCATGTGCACTTTATGCTATGACTTCGGCTTCTCTATTTATTATTTGAGCTTGGGAGTCTTGGTTTGCATTGAGTTGCACTTGTTCATGATTCAATTTTGAACTTGTTTCATTAGTGATGTACTGTACATTCACTATTCTCACTTGATGTTGTTGTTTGCACTGCACTTGAGTTTGATTGCTGTTGTTCTTTGTAGTAGCCTTGCTTTTGGCGTACATATTGAATTTTCTGACTTGTTTGGTATCGGCTTTAGCGTGAATTTTGCTTTCTGCTTCAGTTTGTTTATCACCTGACTTCGGCTCGTGATAATGTTTGGCTTCGGCTTTGACTATTTTAAACTTGATTTTGTTCTTGTCGTTCCATGATTTCGGCTACTTGAACTATTTGATTTTGGCATAGTTTGGTTTGAACTGTAGATAACTTTGTGTATTTTTGTTGACATCTGCCTATACTTTGATCTTGTTTTAATGATGCATTCATTGTACATCACTCGTTTGCCTCTCTGTGCATTTTCTCGCTTGATGTAGAGCATTGGTACTGGCATCATTTCTTGACCATTTACTTGGTTTGTGTCTTACTGTGCAGCCATATTCATTTGATACCCTGTTGCATTTGGGTTGGTGGCTGCATTAAGTTGTTTTCATTTGGGTGGCTTGACTTGAGTTCGAGTTGCTTCAATGTATATTTATGTTGGGTATGTCGACTTTGCATAAGCTCGAGCTCTATAGCCTTGCTTTGTTCAGTTGCATTATTAGCCTTGAGATATGCCTCAGTGATACATTGTATTTGTCGTTGGTATTTTTTTGAACCTGAGTTATGCTGTGCATTTGTTTAAAACATTATCAATGAGGTTGGTTTTCTTCTTTGGTTTTGAAGTTGTACTCCACTGTATTGATGATTTTGATCACTGTCCGCATATTCACTTGATAGCATTTTGGACCTCGTTCCACCTGCTGTCATGTTGAACTGTTCTATAGAGATTTTTGGTCTTTGACCTACTATTCAATGGCTTCGGCATTGATTGAGTTCATCGTGGAAACTTCTGCCTATCTAGGTGTTTATGTGTTTGTAGTTCACTATGATTTCCTGTTGCCTTCTATTTTTGTGTCTTTGGTTTGGGCATGTGTGCTTCATGACCTTGTATTTGGTTGTATACAATTAACTTGTGGCCTTGGTTCAGGTACACAACAAATTGAACTTGCTTTGGATTTTGCTTTGAGCATGCTTTTGGATTGATGTGCACTGTACCTTGAGAGTTCAGCTTGGATTTGGTCATATCTTTGTTTGCTTTCACCTTCATTCGGCTGTGCCTTCATGTAGTGATACCACTGCCTTTGTGCACTTGGTCATTCGAGCCTTTGTGCTCCGCAGTTTCATTTTGTTGCAGTTATGTTGAGTCATGCTAGCCACGACTTGACCTTTGCAGTTTTGATGTACTGTTGTGGCGAGGCAGTGCACGCGTGCGTGTACTGCAGCCACACAGAAATTTGGTTTGATTTGATCATTGTGGGATTTGTCTAATTATCTATTTGATAATTAGATTATGAGTTTCTAATTATTTATCTAATAATTAGATTTTGTTGTTAATTGCTGTTTAGGCAATTCTGCGGTTTTCATATATCTTCATTGATATTCTTTTTATTTATCCTTGTTGATGATTTGAATTTGCTGATTTGTTAGTTAACACTGTTTAGTATTATATCTACCGTTATCCGATTTCCTGGTTAAAGGATTGGATAGATGAGATTTCTATGACTGTCGTCTATTTGATTATTTAATTATTATTGCTTCTGTGTATTAATAACTGAGTTTGAATTAGACTGACCCGTGTATTATTTTCTTTTGAATCTAATACTCGGGTCAGACCGAGTTATTACAGGTTGTAGATATCTTGCTTTGGGTTGCTACTTGAGCTATGTAGTCTTTTCATATCTTTTGAGGTAGTCTTCGTCATTTTGTAGTAGTCAGTGTATCTGATTTAGGTTGATATGTATTCATGTATATTAATCGATAATGTACTTGTATATATAACTTCCAGAGTCGAAAGTTATAGTTGTATCATATGTATTGTGTCAAATGTATTGTAACTAACATCAGTTATATATATATATATGAGACTTTTATTATCTATGTTCCGCATTTTTATTATCTGTGTTATTATTATATATATTGTCCTAAACTATTATGAACCATCGTAGTTCGTTTTATACTGGAATTGGGTATTTCGATGGGAGTAAATAAATAAGAGATGAAAAATAAAAATATATACCACTCCTATCGAGGTAACCAATACTAGTGTAAGGCCCAACTACAGATGGCCGCTCCTATCCAGCCTTATTCTTCTTAATAATAGACAGTATTTCTTTTAATACTCTTTGTTATTGTGAGCATAGAGGTGGGGCGTCACACCATGGAATGGCAGTGTGGCATTCAAAGAAAGATGATGTGCTATGTGAAAATTAATTGTTACCTCAATCCTCACACCCGGAAATGGCCGAAACAGGGTAGATGCGGCAAGGCTATGTGGTTCGCAACCATTAGGGTATGATCATCCCCTTCTAAATATATTTCTACCCGTTATGACGTCCAGGTTTAAATTATTGTGGTGTATGCTAAGAAACATCTCGGTTAGGTCTGTAACGACTGGGGTGACGACATATTCGGTACTATCTAGGAAGAGGTAGGCTGGTCTTGTGTTGGTAGAGGACCATCGGTTGGGCCTCGGTACGTCCCTCTAGAGATGTATTGGTGAAAGGTAGCCCTTCACCTGGTCATTTTTATGGAAATTCATTCTTCAATAAGTGCCTAACTTTTTGTTTGTAGAGCCTGGTATGTTGAAATTTAATAATGGTAACAATTTCGGGTAAGATTGATAAGTTTACTTGCAAATGTTTTCGAAGATATGTCATTAAAAATAATATCAAGTATTTTTACGTAAGAATGTTTTGGCTATCATAAAGTAAAAACTCGTTCCATGTTTATGTGCAGCGTGGTCTTATAAGGTACCTTTTTGTTTTTAAACAATGTATTTTGGGTTCTCAGACCAGTCCCGTAATTGACTTGAAGTTTATTGTATTTTCCCTTTAAACCCTGGGTGCCCTATTTTTTCTGGGCAGCCAAGTAGACAGGATTCTGTTTGGTAAATTTGGGGAAGAGCATGCTGGAAGAGGTTTTTGGAGTATGGAGCTGGAGCACCCGATGTGGATGTCTATCTATCTGTTTATTTTTATTTTTTCGATGTATTTAAGTTAGTTAATACCGGCAAATGTGGGAGCAGGCAGTTATAATTGTTCCTAGCTGGGTTGGTTCATACACAAACTCTGATGTACTCTAGTGAGGGTGGTTGTATGTACTATCTATCTATTTTAACATAATGTGAGAATTTTTGTTTCTATCTTTTACTTTACTTTACCCCTGAAAATCTGCTTCCCTGGCACTTGGATATACGGCACCTGAATATCGTGGATGTTTTAGTGTCGATTTTCGAGAGTCGAGGAGACGGGTCTTCATAGATTTTATGAGTGTCCTTACCAGTCTTAAGCTGCACAACACGTTGCTTTCTCACTTCCTCGCTCCCATCATCAACCTCGTCACTTCATTCTATATTCGTTCCGTTGGCCCATGCAGCAAACTGTGACCATGCGACGAGGGGGACATGTAACTGCAACCATCGGGGACCTACCCCACGGTCGATCAAGCAAGGATGGATCTAGCAAAAAATTCTAGCTATCACATCTCCATAAGGGACTTCACACACCTCGTTCCACTCAAAAGCAAAGATAATCATTTTCCCGCTTTAAAATAAAATAAAGAATAAAATAATTTACCTCACACATCAAGTCAGAAATCTAAGTAATAGCGATTAATATTTGTGTATAATATAGAATAATTCACCAATATCCTAGTACTAAGTACTCGGTCTTTAATGAATTACTCGGCATTATACTTGTGTTGAGTAAATAATTACACCTCACATGGATGTCCCATAGCATTCGGCGAAATACAATCATATACACAACACCCTCAATTAATTAATATTAAATAGATTTCCACTTTGCTTATTAATTCTCTCTCGCTTAAATCAATCTTCAATTCACCATTCTTCATTTTAATAATTTATAATTCAACACAACGGGTATTTTACTTCATCTCGTCCATAACACATTAATCAACAAATATCCATTTACACATCAATATATTACTCAATTAATATTTAATTAGATAAAGGATTTTTTAAATATATTTCACTTTGTACCCTTTCTTTTATAAATACTTCAATTTAATTTGACAATAAAAAAACTCTATTGTTTATTTTCCACTTTTTTTACAATAATTGATTCTCACATCAAATTTCAAAAATCCATATTTCAAAATAATTTATTTGGTTTCAAAGAAATCTTCATTCAAACTCGTCAATAAAAATTTTAAACCTCAAAAATGCTTTAACTTTAAAATTTCCTCTTTAATAATATTGAAATACTTCAAAGGAATTTATATTTTTCAATAGCCTTTAAAATCTCAAATCCGGAAAATATCCTTGATCCAAAATATTTGCAATCTAAATCTACAACTTCAAAATCATTATTTAAAATCCTCATTTATTTTCAAACACTTCTTTTAAAGCTATTCATCATCAAACTGAAATTCTATTTCAAAAATAATATATTACTTCCGAAAATTCACTTCTCATATTTATATCAAATCCCCATAAATGAAAATTTCCATTCAATATTTAAAATAAATTGCATTCAACTCGCAATGGCATCAAAATATTATTTATATATTTCCCATCTATTAGATTCAAATTACTCATTACTTTAAAAATATATATTTTAAACCATGAGTATCCTTTAAATATTTTTATACTCATCGATAAATAAAAATATAAATCTTCAAAATTCCCTTATTTTATAAAATCTCGGAATACATCGTTTTCCAAAGCAATTTCCATTTACAGAACCCTCAAAATTATTCCACTTGTATTTTTTTTCACAATCATTCATCTTTCAAATTTCCATTAATTCAATAATCTTAATATTAAATAAAAATTCATTTCAAAGTTTATTAATTATTCTCAAAATAATTAATTTACTCCAAATATTCTCAAAATAATCTATTTATTTCAAATTTACATTTTTTAATTTATATATCTCTTTTCCAAACAATTTCAAATTCCATTCAATTATTTATGAACATTTAATTGGTACTCGATAATCACAAATTAATAATCTAACAACTACTTTTACAACATTAAGTAGATCATAACTCATAACACAATACGATCCAATTCAAACAACATAAATCATCAATCATCAACAAACACCTAATTTCATCCAATAAATCAATCATCCATCTAACTAAGCAAATCAAACAAATATATAGGGGACTACACACTAATTAAAATGAAAACGACATAGTTATGAGTGAGATAACTCACAAAAATCAAAGCTAAGCCAATAGCTTCCAGAATTTACATCGTTGCCTAAATCCATTTTCCAATCGTCTGCGTGGCTTACATCCAATCATAGCTCCTCCTCTCGTTCGCGTGCTCCTCATGCCAACATCAGCTGCACTGCAATCCCACGTATTACACTGCGCACTCATCCGCTTGCACAAACTCCTCTGCCCATATCTTTGGCCCGTGCTGGCATCATGACCAGCCACAACACCACCAACAACCACACAAACAGAACCATCTACATCTCCACACACCCAAACACGGTTGTCCCTCCTCGTCTCCGCTAACTCAAGTCCACACCCATAAAACAACAGCCACAGCAGCCCTCCTTCATCCAGCTTCAGGTTGTACAAACCACCAGCCGACATTCATCTTTATTTCGATCTAAATTCGCATGTATCCCCTCCACCAGGTTACATCACTCCAGCTGCCTTCCACCCTCAACGATCGCACGCAAGCCCGTCTCCCTATCGCACAATCCAGGTGGCCTACTCGCGACTTAGATTTTTTTAAGCATCATTAGTTCTCTAATTTTGGGCTATTAGGGCTAAAATAAAACAGAGGGGTACCGGTTCGGGAAGTGTGAAAAAGTGGGTAGAGATTTCAAGAAGCACAGAGGTAATTGAAGCGGATTTTGGGCTTGAATAATTTAGGCTTTTAAATTTTTAATTGAATTTCTTTTTTAATCAATTCCCTTTACATTTATTTATAAATATATATATGTCAATCTAATTTAAATTAATCTACACTTCATTCAATAAAATATATTGCCACATTGTACAATCTCTTTCAATTCGATACTCGCTTATTTTTATTTAATCGTTCATTACTTTATTACATAATAAATTTATTATTATTTTCTTCAACTATTCCAAACATATTTAACATTATTTACACTTTAAAATATTTCATATTGGTTAAAACATTTTATTCAATTACATCTAGTTATTCGAAAAGACTTTATTAATTTAATTCAATTTATTACAACAAAATCTCTTATTAAATAGAATTTAATTAACTAAAAATTTGTTTTCAAAATATAACCATCACAATTTGAATTCAATCAATTTTATTTTAATAAAATTTATTTATTTATATGGCATAAAAAATAGGGTTATTACACATTACGTCAGATTATGTCGAACTTTTACATGCTTCCAATAAGATAACTCCCAAAATATATTCTATTTGCACCAATTATGAATTTGTCCTTTACTAAGGATTTTTGGCTCTTTGTCTAACTTGTGTACTTTTGGATAATCTTGAACGAGGTCATACATTTCTTCACTACTCAAAATGTTAGGTAGCTCTAAAATAATAATGGTACTTGCTTTGAAACTTTTCTTATAAAGTCTAAAACTATCATTTTGATGCAAAAATTGATGATGACTATCCCACCAACATTGTTTGCCACCAAATTTTAGTTGAAAAGATTCTGTTGAATCCATGCAAACATGGTAAGCAAATTTACCATGTGTACTCTATCTAAAAAGCATCCCAGATGTAGGAAAATCACTTATTGTATAGGGATGCAAACATTCTAAAAGTATTTTTAGTTCATCTACTAAAGGCTACAAATATACATGTAACCTTTTTCAGGATTTCACGGGCTTGATTCTATTATAGTTAAAAACATGTATGGGTTCTTCATACACATACATGGTGGAAAATTGTAACGTGTTAGAATGGCCTTATAGATTATGGTTTAAATAAGCAACTGGCATGAATCTATCAGGTAATAAAGCAAATCTTATGTTACGGGATTCTTTAGAAAAATCAGGATATATATTATTGAAATGTTTCCAAGCATTACTATCTAATGGATTACATGAAACATCTTCATCTCGCTTTCATTTGCTATATCATTGCATGTGTTTTGCAGTAGCAGAAGATGCATACAATCTTTGTAATCTATTTGTCAGTGGAAAGTACTACATACAAGTAAAAGGCATGCCTTTACCACTGTTCTTTATCAATTAATACCTTTAGGTGTTGCAGAATTTACAACTTATAAACCTTAATCAGAGGTTGTAAGGTTGGAGGCGTCAACGGAGGTGATGGAGTAGAATTCATGGCCGAAGAACGATGGTGGTGATGGCGATGGGGAGATTTCATGGCCGAAGGCAGTGGAGGTGATGGAGGTTGGAGGCGTCAATGGCATGGCCAAATGAGATTTCATTGTCGAAGGGTTTTTATTTTTAATTTAGAGGAAAATAAAATGGGGAAGGGGTTCAGGTTTGGGAGATAATACTGGAAATTAGTCATCGAAATTTTTGACGACGTACCGACCACTATTATGCCATAGGAAGGAATTTTGTTTTTCCTCAGGTAGTCATCAGTATGTCATTGAAAATTTCAACAACTTACCGAAAAGTTTTATTTTTTGATCATTTACCGATGACCTACTGTTACTCAGCATTTTGGCCCGGTTATATTGAACTAATTGCACAGGTTAGATTTGATTGCTATCAAGGCCGATGAGTCCAAGGTAATGATTGTGGGGTCCAGAAGTCGAGCACAGATGATAACATGAAGTCAAGGTTGAATGGAGTTGATAGATATACAAGGCAGAATGTTCGAAGTATGAAATATGGTTCAACACATAGGAGGGATTGGCAAAAATTGACTTCCATCATGGGGATCGGTATGTTTCAAGGAGCAAGTGTATTTCAATAGAAAACAATTAATATCTCAAGATCCACAAGTCTAATGCATATGAAATTTTGTAAGCAAGATATGGAGGCCCTAGGAAGCCTACGTTAAGGATTGCACCTCAAGAAGATGAAGTTAGAGGGATCGGCATTCTTCCATTGGGAGGGATAGGTAGGAATCAGCAAGCAACCCATATTGAAGCAAAAATCGAGTAATAACTCGAGTTCTACTGATCCAATTGGCATGAAATTTGGCGGCTAAGCATATTTTAGCATGAGGGAACTACCATAGAGATCGCACCCTAAAATTCTACCAAAGTAGGGATCCGTACCAATCCTTCTTCTTTGAAAATTAGGCCGATCCCTCTTGTGGGTCCATATAGTTCTGAAGGTCCTTCTACCGAATTTTCAGGGAGACATTTGGTCACTGCATCTATAAATACAGGCTTAGTTGTTCATTTTTAGGACTTTTACGCTATTGGTTGCTTTATACTCTTTTGTAACTAAGGATTTTCATCTGATCCTTATTGTACTTAGTTTAAAAGGTGATTAATAAAGCAATCTATTCAAAGTGGACGTAGGCAAACAATATCGAACCACTATAAATCATTGTGTGCATATTATTCTTTCGATTAACTGCCATTTTCTTGTTATTATCTACTATTTTCATTTTATATTCTTCATTTATTTCTTTTTAAAACTTCTATTGGGTGTTTGTGCCAATTTTTGGTGCAAACATTTTGGTGCTTTCACTGAGAACCTTGATTCTTAGCTTATTAGGACCCATTTGTTGCTACTGGATTGCATAAATCCCCTGAGGAGATCAAAGGTTACCTTTAAAAAGTTTCCTTGTTCTATTCAGATTTGTAAAAATCTAAGCAAAGCTATCAACAATGGTGCGGAACACTAGATCTACTTCTTAGAACGTGGAAGAAAACGAGAATGCTAGCATCCAACAAGGAGGCCTAAGCAGTCAACCGATGGAGGTGAATGTTGATCCAGTTGAAGCCCAAAATCCAGTTGATTCCATTACAAGAGCTGAATTCTAGAATCTGATGAGAGAGTTAGTGGATAACTGTTGACAATTAAATCAGCAAATTCAAGCCAATATCAACCTAATGAACCAACTCAGTCGGTAACAAAGAGGGAAAGCTAGGAGGGACCCTACCCCTTACTCACCATTAGAGAGTTCTAGTTCATCGAACGAGTATCATTGACACCGGCATCGTGAATAGATGGATATCGTGCAGGGACTTTGGGGCATCAACTATCAGACCTTCCTGGTCTGCTAGGACCGATCGGTTACCATCCCTTCATAGGTATCGGTATCGATCCCTCCTCCAGAGGAGGGAACTTACCTGTACCTGTTGGGATTCAAAATGGAGCTGCTGCGATTGATTTGGATGATGGAGGTTATTTGAATGTTGACCAATTGCTTTCCCAAATGATGATGGGGTGAATGTACATAGTATAGATCATGAGGATGGTGAACCAAGAAGGCGTGGAATGGTCAGTAGACATCAGCTGGACCATTCATGTGAGGTGTAACATGACCACCGCTTGGCACCAACTATCTAAACGCCAAACTTGTCGGCTATGGTTAGACAATTAGTGAGAGAGAGCCAAGGCTTGACCAATGATGACTGGGGACTCTCAAGAAGCCATACCCCATTCACTGACATATCCTACATGCAGAGTATCCAAGGAGGTTCACCATGCCATCGGCGCCTGCTTACGAGGGAAAAACCGACCCCAGACAGCACATCATGAGATATGAATGGCTGATGGATTCCGCACGAGCAGATGATGCAACCAAGTGTATATGTTTTCCTATTACTCTCTAGAATAACAACAATGTGGTTTACGAGGTTACCCCCATGGTCAATCTCTAAATTTGATGATTTGGCAACAAGGTTTGTAAGCAGTTCCGTATGCACACAACTCGCCCCGAAGATGTAATGTCCCTATCCAACGTGATTCAGGCTCCGAGAGAATCATTGAAAGATTACTTGGAGAGATTCCATACAGCTATCACGGAAATCAGTAATTCGAATGACCATGCAATATTGATGGCCGTAACAAGAGGGATTGCTCCAGAGTATGATTTTGGAGATTGGTTAACTGAAGCCACCCACAACGTTGGAGTGCTTTTATGCAAAGGCAGCTCAGTATTTGAGGAAGGAAGAAGCCAGATGTTGTAGGAAGAAGAATGTTGTGGGACCAAGTGGAGAGGGAGTACGGAGTAATATTGCAGTAAAGCAGTCCGATGATAGCCCTGGAAAAGTTCAAGTGAATGTCAAGAACAAACCGAATCAACAAAAGAAAGGCAAAGATAGGAGCCGAGAACGAAAGAAGGACTCTGGAAGAGGAAAGCCTAGGATTTCGATGTAGATACTTACACGCCACTGAATACATCACTAGAGAATATCTATTTCTCTACCTGCAATACCATGCAGTATAGGAAGCCGCCTCCGAAAGATCAACGGAGAAGCAGAAATAGACCGAAATATTGTCGATTCCATGAATGTTATGGTCATAACACAAATGAATGCAGACATCTCCAGGATATTATCAAAAGCTGACTCGAGAAAGAAAGTTATAGCAGTTTGTAAAAACCCCACTGGATGGCGGGCAAGGGACATCTGACCTCAACCGAGGATAAGCACCACACAGGGCTGAGGAACCTGCGCAGACTTGTGGAAGATCGGTAATCAATACAATAGTCGGAGGACCACATCCGACTGATAAGAGTTAGCATGAGATGGAGCCCTACGCTGGCGTGATTAAGCATGTAAATTTTTAATGTTGTTCGAGTACGGAAGATGGAGCTTGGGCAAAATAGCAACGTACAATGACGGATGATATTGTGTTTAGAAATAGAGACGCAGACAAGGTAGAGGCTCCGACAATCGACCCAATGGTCATTTCGATCATGATCGGTCTCACTTTAGTGAGAAGGATATTGGTTGATTGTGGAAGTTCTATAAATATAATTTTCAAAAAAGCTTACGGTCAGATGAGGATAGAAGTTAAGGACTTGAAACCGTCTAAAGCCCACATTCATGACTTAAACGGTGTTGCAACTGAAGCTGTTGTTTATGTTGAATTGCCCGTGGAGTTGGGAGAAGATGACCGTAGGAGAGTGAAGGATTTTTCCATTTGTTGTTTTGGATGTTGACTTTCCATACAATGCTATTCTGGGCCGATCAGCCCTAGTTGAGTTTCGGACATCACTTTCCCCATGATGTCTGACTTTGAAGTTCCCGATGGATAATGGTGTTGGGGTTGTTCATGGTGATCAAGTGATCGGATGTGCCTGTTATGTAGCTGAATTGGGGGATGCTCAACGAAAGGAGAAAGGTAAGGGTGTGGACAAGTCTGCCCGCATCCAAGCCACTGAAGATTAACAACCAGTGCCTGAGCCTTGGCTAGGGCACCACAGTTGGTTTAATAGAAACATAAATCTAAGAGATGATGAGGAAGAGCCCAAAAGGACCAAGGTTGCACCGATTTAGCTGATGATTGACTTCATTGTCAGCCACGATGACCCGTCGTGGGTCCTAAAGATCGGATCATAGCTCAGCCCCCCGATGATGAAAGAACTTGCTAGATTTATCTGAGCGAATCTTGACTGTTCATTTGGACTCACTCTGACATGTGTGGGATCTCGCCTGCCATCATGAGCCAAGCATTGAATATCGACCCGAGGCATGTCCCGGTGAAACAAAAAAGGCGTAGGATGGGTCCGGAGAGATCTGTCGCTCTTAAAGAGGAGGTGGATAGGCTCAAAGATAATGGGTTTGTTCACGATGCCTTCTACTCTAAGTGGGTATCTAATCATGTACTTGTGAGGAAGGTGAAT
The DNA here is from genome assembly GCA_030737815.1 of Allium fistulosum. Taxonomy (NCBI): domain Eukaryota; kingdom Viridiplantae; phylum Streptophyta; class Magnoliopsida; order Asparagales; family Amaryllidaceae; genus Allium; species Allium fistulosum. The sequence goes on from CM060901.1 coordinate 726,335,807, forward strand.
GGGAAATGGTGGGCATGCATTGATTACTCAGACTTGAATAAGGCATGTCCAAAAGACGGTTTTCCCCTTCCAAGGATCAACCAGCTGGTAGACTCAACTGCGGGACACAAATTGCTATCTTTTATGGATGCATGCTCAGGATATAACCAAATCCCGATGCACATTCCCGATCAAGAGCACACTAGTTTCATTATCGATGTTGCATTATATTGCTATGCGGTAATGCCGTTTGGGCTAAAGAATGCGGGAGCAACCTACCAACGCCTAGTCAACTGAATGTTTAAAAATCAGATCGAAAAAACAATGGAGGTATATATAGATGATATGCTCGTGAAATCACGACAGTTTAGCGACCACATTAGAGACTTGACAGAAATTTTTTGACATCCTCCGACATTATAAAATGAAGATTAATCCTCTGAAGTATTATATTGGCATTGCATCAAGAAATTTCTTAGGTTTCATCGTTAATGCCCGCGGAATCAAACCTAATCCTGAGAAGATCCAAGCTATTTGCAATATCCAAGCACCAAAGACTATCAAACAAGTACATAGCTTGAATGGGAAGGTTGCCGCTCTAAGCCGATTTATTTCTAGAGCTATCGATAAAATGCATCCTTTCTTTGACTTGACTAGGAGAGGAAAAAGGAATTTCGAATGGAAACGGGATTGTAAAGACGCATTCCAAGCTTTGGTGAACCACTTAGAGAGACCTCCCTTCTTGTCAAAGTTGGTGAATCATGAAGATTTATACATCTACTTACCTGTGCCGGTACACGCTATAAGTGTCGCGTCGCTCCGTGAAAAGAATCGAATTTAAAGACCGGTCTATTATGTTAGCAAACGATTGGCAAGAGTTGAAAGGAACTATCCGAAGATATAAAAACTGGCATATTGTTTGTTGATTGCTTCACGAAATCTCCGCACTTATTTCAGGCACATCCTATCAATGTTTACACCGACCAGCCATTACGACAGGTCCTACGGTGACCTAAGACGTCACTATAAGAAAAACAGTCTTTTATAGCGGCATATAGCCGCTATTAAACACAACTATAGTGGTTTGATAAACATTGTATATCGACATGTTATAAAAAAGAATTGCACATTTATAACACAAAAAAACCACTAGAAAAGAGCATGATTTCATAGCATAAAATAGCCGCTATAAAATAGTTATTCTATAGCACCTATTTCGTGCTATATATCAACATGTTTATAGTACATTCTACATCCATTTACACCGTATATATACCGCTATAAAATGTGTAGGCCTATTTGCTGCTATTCTTTGACAGTAACCTCATACATTGCATTATCTTTTTATAGCACTTATGTCATATAGTTATAACGCTTTTTAGGAGCTATGCTTTATTTTACCATATATTTGATGCACCCCACTATTACATTTTAATAATAATAATCAAAATGAATCTTCTTTAAATAGATAGCAATTCGAACAATGTATGAACGAAAAAAATATAATAATCAGCAAATGTAACGCATATTCATGATAACAAAATAAAGTATCAACTAACAAAAAATAAGTTCAATACATGAGTTATCAAATTCAATACATATTCATGATAACAAAAGACAACATAGTTCAAATTTAACGTCTACAAGTACCAAATGCATCACTAAGAACTTGAACTGCTCAAAGCCTTTCTTCATGCATGTCTTCGGTCATTGATAGTACTTCCTAAAAATTCAGAACAATTTGAAAATAATTATATAAAACTGTGATGAAAATTACAGGTTATTGGTAGTACCTTCTATTATTAGATGGATGAAGATTTACATAACTTTTTTAAACATCAATTTTTTTTAGATGGATGAAGATAATATCTTGTTGCATGTTGCATTACAACAGCCCGCGTTTGCTTTTTCTTAATAATACAAATGCACATACACACATGCACCAAACTGCACACACACCCAAACTTTCATAAGCACACACAACGTCGCACCTACACCTATTCAATAATTTAAATGAATCAATAGGCAAAATGAATCTTTAATACTCTTTGCAACAATTATGGTATTACCCATTTGGCCCAAATATACAGATGTTTAGTATGATAAGAGTAAATTTCTACTAAGGAAAATACAAATACAAGTACCCATTGCATTTACCTGGCTAGAGCAATTCCCTAAGTAGCCAAGGCATATATGGTTCTTGTCGCTGTTGCTAGTATAGGAGGTGCATCCAGTTTCTTTCCTTTCGACCTACACATGTATTACCATTTCTTCTTCAGTTTCAGAACAGCCAAGTGATCATCAAGTTAAATAATTAAAAGAGGAAGTTAGTTAAACTTATATGAGACAGAAACTTGAAGGAAATCCATGCCAATTCGACTGTTCACTTTAGAAAGAAGAAGTTCTACCAAGACCTTACGTACTTCTTTATCGTACAGATCTCCAAAGGAAACAGTTACAGTGCCTCCAGCATTGAGGTCCTTAGACATTGGATAATAGCCAGTGTTCACATTCTTAATCATTGTCGACTGCAATGGTGGCATAGTAAGTGGTGCCACTGTTAGCGTCAGGTCCTCAACAACTACAGTTAGAAACCATGCCAAACACTGTGAAAATGCAAGGCTCAACGTACTCGTGTTCTGAACATCCGAATAAGTGCCTCCCTTGCTGCCTTTTGCAATCTTGTTCCGCACCTGTTCATATATATGTACATTAGGTTTAGTGGCATTACACACATCATACACACATACATACATATTGATGAATTGATGTTGAAACTTACCGTGGAATCTTGGCCATTGCCAAAGCTGAATGTGAAAACGGGTACCTCTTTCATCTGAAGTTTAGAAATATAGTAATCTTTTTCTTCAATGGTTTTACCAGCTGTTTCACTGTCGGACATAACCATGATTACTATGGTACGACCTATGTACATGTGTGCATTAATTACATCTAAGGCCTCTGAAATGCCAATTGGAATGTTTGTGCCCCTTTAGCTTTTAACTATTGACTATGACTTCGATCTGTTATTGAGAATCTTCAGTTATCTGACACAATCAACATCGTCTTTTTGTCGTATGGTTGAAAGAAGTAATGGACAAACGATCAATTGGGCTAAGTTTCCTAATAAGGAATTGCATCACCATTTGCAATTTGGTTAATTTTTGATCCACTCATGCTCCCACTGACATCTAAGGCAGCCACAAGGTCGAGTCTAGGTCTATCTTCACTCAGTCGAGACCCTGTCAGTTCCATTTAAAAAGATTTATTTCGAAAAGTTTACCAACAAAGGATTTTAAATGGATTATTACAAGGATTATTACAAATGCAACAGTGGTTGAAGAAATTATATTTGTGTTATCCGACCTAAAGTGCAACATTCTTTCAATCATTTCCATCATCCCATGAACATTTACGCCGCTAGCGTCTTCATACCGAATGAATTGTAGATCAATGACCACCGAAAGAACATCAAACCATAGAAAGATCGTCTGTATCGACTACAATGCCAGCATCTTATTCTACTTGAGTATATTCATTCGGTTTTGGGAGGGGGTTGGGGTATAGGGTTATTTTTCTTTTATACGTTTGATATAAGTTTTATCTCTTATCATTTCTCATTCTAAATACAAAAATATTACATGTAAATTAATTATCATTGTATATACAGTACTGTAAAGAAATTTAAAGACTACCAAAAAGAATGATTGCTAGCGTTACATAGAAAACTATGTTACTTATCAAATTTGCTAGCCATGTACTGCATCAAAACAATGTGCATCCCACAAATATTAACTCACCGGATTATATAACAAACTTGACTACTGTTGCATGCCAACAAAAAAAATGCTATTAATCAAAAGTGGATCTGAAATATGGGCTGCAATTATAGAGTGGGAAGACTAATATGTGAAGCTGAATTATTTGTTGTGGACTAAACATCAGCATCGTAAAGGAGAAGAATAACTTGCAATAGAACCAATACTCAGCAGCTTGATCGAACCATGCCTCCGCAATTTCAGAATCACCCTGTAGAATGGCCTATTCTCCGCGGTTGGAATAGGTGGTTCAATTCCTTCCCTTAGAACCGTACTTGAGAGTTTCCTACCTCATACGGCTCAGCAATCAATTCTTTTTTCGGTATCATTTCTAAAAGTACTTCCAAAATTTCTAAAGTAAACAATTTAAATAATTTACAAAATACCCCTTCTCCTTTTATAAATATATAAAACATTTAAGTCTCATACCTTAAATAATTTTATATATCTATTAAAACACTTAGGAAAATTCTACAAAAAATCATTTTTTAATATGTTTTCTAACCTACAATAAGTTCAGACCCAAAACATATATTATTTAACTGTGAATAATTTTTAAACCCAAAACATTAATTCAAAAAATTATAAAAATTGAAACCCATCTCTAAAATATCATTTCTGATCTAAATCTAAAATTGCAAGGCATTTGGATGTCATTTAATAGGGTTTTCAGATCAAAACATATCGTGGAAGCTACATGAATAAACATAAATCATCAACAAGCATACATAAACATTTAATCATTCAAAAACATTGAATAACCTTGCAAAATAATTCGAATTAACCTTGAAACTGAAAACACTAGAAAATATGAGATGTAGTCATTATTCACCTTAGCTTTGAGATTAAGGAGTTTGAGATTTGAATGGATTTGATTTTGATTAATCTTCTTTCCCTTAGCTTTTCTTCCTCTTGTTCTTACTAATGATGGTCGGCCTCAATATTTAATTTTTGCAAATGAATGAACATGTGAAATGAATTCCTAAGGGTTTAGAGTATTAGAATACTCTTATTCCAACTTTGCCCCTCACCTATTTCCTTTACACATTTTATTTTGGTTCATTTTAGTTCATTTATTCTCTTAGGCACGGCTACCCCTTAGTTTAATCACAAACCTCAATCCCCTAATTATCATATCATTTTATTTAATTCAGCTAATAAAATATCCTAAATAATGTTACTAAAAATTAGGGTCATTACAAACGCCTTCTAAACAAGTCGGACAATGGATGGATAATACGATTTCATACGTTTTTCGTCCTAATTCATGTCCTAAATGAAACTCGAACGGACATGGATAGACATTTTTCGCTCTTGGACTCGAGTAGACATTGGACAGTTGTACAAAATTTACAGCCATAATGACTCACTATCTAATATGATTTCCTTTATGCTTTTATGCTAGTTAATTGCTATGTTGTTTTAGGAATTGACCATGATTGCTTTTTCCTCTTGTTGAATGGTTGGATATTGGGTTATTTGATTGAAAGTATGCTTGGGTGAGTTGAATGAACTTAAATCATTGAAATTAAATATACAAATCAACTTGAATGAAATCGATGGATGATGACATTGCTTGTTGGTATTGTTCAAGAATTATTGTTGTTGGTTTATGGTTGCATCGTATGGATGGTTGAGCACCTTACACTTGTATGGTTTATAAAGTATTCGAGTTCCAATATGGTTCGTTGAATTGCCTTCAAGTGTTATTCATCCTATGGTAGATTATCGATGAGGCAAACTTGAGTGCGAGATGTAGATGGCAGGAGCAAGGTTGCAATGCCATGGAACGCGATGTTGAGGCGAGAGAAGCCAGGACGATGGTCGAATAAAGTTTAAATGGTGGGATAAATTTCCATAGGAAATTTACCCTATCAAGGTTCAAACCTGAAATTCTATAGGCGAACGGTCAACTAGCGGAGGGCATCAGTCGACTGGTTGAAGTAGAATGTGCAAGGTTTAGTGGTCGAAAATAAATATGTAATTTTGGCCTTTAACATTTTGCTAGTCAAGTTCTACTCCTCGATTGTCGAAGAGGTTAATCGATTGGTAGAACTTGACCAGTCGACTATTCAGTAGATCGATCGACTAACGTATATAGATCAATCAACTATAGATTTAAGATCTGGATGTTCCTTCGAGATCATTGGTGTTAGAAGGGACTTCGAGGTTAGGACGAGTCCCGTGGAGTTTGGTGTGACTATGGAATGACGGCTTGAAGTTCTTCAACATAAAAGCATGTGTGGCTCGCGATTAAGGCTTTGGTGGTACGTATTACGATGTACGGTGGTCGGGAGGTGATCAGAAGTATGATCGAGATGTGAGTCATAGGTCTGGATGCTTGGATGATTTATGTGGGAGACGACTAGGTGGTTGTGCTCGTCGTAACTATTATGTGGTTTCAGCGTTAGGTACAACCTTTGTTTCAGTCATTGGGATTTCAGAGGCACGTGGATTAGGATTGGGTACAATACGACGTTACCCACACCTGAGGCCCATAGTTATAGCTTGGACGTTATTATTTTCCATTGAGACTGTTAGGGATCAACTACGGCTTTCAACGAGTGTGATAGTCAGAGAGAGATGGGGATGCTCATCTATAACAGAAACCATCCAGATGTGGCAGAAACCACTTTGTTTTCTCCAAAATATAGTATATTGATGGAAAAGCATTGTGACTCGCTAGTATCAGTTTCAGATAAGTTTATGGGCACAATACAACATTACCTTGGAGTCATGGTTGGAGGGTACAATATGGTGTTACCTCGGGAAATAGTTATATACGATACGATGATACCTTGGAGTTTTAGCTTGTTGTCATATGCATGTAGGCTTATATATGTCTTGTATGATGCTTATGGTAATAATATTAGCACCATTTTTAATTGTGCTAACTTGTTGGATATAGAAGAAGAGCAGGACTCCGTACGATACGACATTACTTTATAGCTCTTGGTCACTTGTCCAATGTACCTTAGTTTACATATATTGTTTATTCTGGGTGTCACTTGGTATATTACTCATGTCATACTAATGTATCAGATATCATGTTTAGTAGCGATGTTCCATTTTCACCGTACTTTATATTTGATCCTCTCTATATTTCCTTTTATGTATCCCTTAAGTAGGTAAGGACTAGAGATTAGGAAGACATTGCTAGTTGGAGCAGGTTGCAAGGCCATAGCTATCTATTGCTAGCATTACCTATCCAGTATTTTTATATATGGACATGACAGACTCTATCATGTACATAAGACATATTATTATCTTAGGATGTTGTATCATTCGAACTCCATATGTTTAGAATGTTATGTATTATGGTGATGGATCTTGTTGTCTTCATATTGTTATGATATTGGATAGTCTTGCACATGCATATATTATTATATTTTATCCTTTCATTGTGAGATCTTTAAGAACCTGTGATAGATATGCTCTATTTGTTTTCTTTTAGCACCCTTAAGAGTCCTCATTTTTGATACATAGGAATTCGGATGCCGTTGTGCATGGACTTTCGAGGAATGGTTGGTCTTTACAATGAACTGCTCCACTCTTCCTAGGTTGTTGCTTCTTCATTGAAGAAGTAAAATTCTCAACCGTTACCCTAGAGGCGTGTTAACACTATTGCATCTAATCCAGATATTCGACTCAATTCGGCGGTACCTGGTTCTTCTTCTCTGCATGGATTTACTATTGATTCATTAAGGCGGCCGAATACATCTTTTGGTACAGTTTTGGTGATTGGGGAAGACTCATTTACAGTTGTTCTGACTTCAGACAATTTTATAGTCGAGTCTGTTAGGAATATTACTTGGATGTTGAGTTATGAGCCTTGTCTTATAATATTGCTCGTCGTGATCCTGAAGTTGTAGTGTTAGTGAATGAGAAACGAGATCTTGTAGTTTATTGTTCCTCCCTCTTTATTTTTGATGTCCACTGCATATATGCAGCAAGATTTAATGGAAGCACTCAATTTGTTTCATAGAATTTGGATGGCTCAAGTGTTATTTCATGTATCTCTCTTTTGGGCAGTGAGAAGCGTGATTTCAGATCTAGCAGTACCAACAAAATGGTCTGAAGAACTCGTGATCATGTTCTTCTAGGTAGCGTTTATACTCCTATTATCCTTAATACTTTACCCTCTGAATGACATGTCACGTTGCTAAAAAAGTTTCGTACATAGTTCAGACTGCTCAGATTTGAGTTCAGTAAATCCAAAGAATTAGAGATGGCCAATTATATAATTAGATGAAATTGCTAATTGGAACGTATGGCCTAGGCATAGCAGAAAAATGCTCTAGAACATTTTTTTTATCAAAGACTAATCAACCGACATTTACTTCAAGGAACAAAAATAGAGTCTCCTAGTCTAATCTTTTATAAATCAATAGGTAGGAACCTTTTCACGGGGTAGCTTTTTATCCTTCTATCGATGGTTCTAGGGTACTATGATTGGTTGGCGTGAAGATAAATTTAAATTACTTCAATCTATCACTAATCATCACTCTTTACATGCTATTCTTTATGATTAATAGGATAACTCCATTATTAATATCATTAAGGTTTATGTACCGAACGACAAAATTCTTGGGCGAACCCTATGGCAAGAATGCATGGAATTTAGTCGACTCTCTTTTGGTCTTCAGATCATAGAAGGGGACTTTAATGTCACTAGATTTAGGAGTGATAGATCGCCACACAAGGTAGTTTTCCTAAAATGGATACTTTTGTGGATAGAAGATTTACCTAATCAAATGATAGAGAGACCCCTTCGATGGCTATTTTGGATATGTTCATTGTAGCGAGGAGTAGTTGAATAAATTTCGGTTATCTAAGAGGTATGGTCTTGCTTATTATTTCTTATCATTGTGTTGTTTATTAAACTCTCATGTAAAACATATTCATTCAAATTAAAAGAGTAGTGGTTTAAAAGACGGTTTTGAGAATTTAGTTATACCTAAATGGAAGTCAATGAAGCATCACAATCTTTGATAACGCAACAAAAAAAATTATGTTTAAACTTCTAGAACCTAGAAAATGTAAGGACTGGAATAGAATGTAACTGGTAATGTTATAATTAAAATGGATAAGATTTTAAAAGAAACTTTAGATATGAATAAGTTAAACGAAAGAAGAGCTCTTAGTTGAGATGAAAATAAACTTTTAATCAACCTATAAAAGGACTTATATAAGATGATTGACCAAATAGTTATGTGGAAACAACGCTTTAGAATTCAATGGATTAAAAAGGAGATAACAATACTGCGTTCAGAGACACCTTTGATTCATATGATAGTTTTAGATTTTAACTGTTTAATGTGTGATCATATAAAGATAAACATAAATGTGTTGTAGTAGAAAATTTTTAGACAAATTTTAAACTTTGATTCATATAAAAATAAACATAAATGTGTCGAAAGACAATTTAGAAAAAAAATTAACTTTGATTCATATAAAGATAAAGAAAAAAATGTGTGATCGTAGAAAAGAAACGGATGGCTTATCTTTTGAACCGCACTCAGAAGTAAACGATAGTTTTGAAATATGTTAAGAGACAAAAGATGTTTCAGAATTAAGGATAAATGATAGAACCGTAGACATGGTACTAAAAAAAAGATTAAGAAATAAAAGAAATTTAATTGCGAATTTCACATTTGCATGAAGTTGGGTGCATAGAATTAAATTCAAATCCCGATGATTTCAATGAATCATAAAACGTGGCTGCAGACATATTATCAAAATGCACAAAACCACATGGGTTAATAAAATGCTATTTTCACTTACAAACTTGTAAATATGATACAATCTAAGTAAATTTTATATATTTGCAAGCAGCATCTCCGAAATAAAATATCAACCACTGAAATGTAAGTAAAACGCTAGGTTAATTAAGATTACTTTCAAAACAACATTAAAAAAAACTATAATATTCATACAGACCAAGCAAATAGCATTAAGAATTTAGTTGATAATTAAATTCTGAAAGCAACTAAAGTATCAAGACAGTTAAATCCACAACTGACCAATTATCTTCCCTTCACAAAATTGTTATTAGCACAGTGCCCTAATAACTGATCAAGTTGCCTTGTAGTGATAATCATCTATTGTAGAATATATGTGACCAATATCAACATGGTAATCAATAGCTTCCCTGTTTATAGAGAATAGAAGTTTAAAACAGATACAAACATAGACTCTATACTAACATTTGATATTCGTATATTATAAAAGGAAAACTTACTTGATTTTTTTCTCTGGCAGTCCTAAGCGTTTGACAACTTCATTAACATGTACTCCATGATCACTTGCACTAAGCACAAATCATATTAATAATCAAAATGTAAGTTCATACTTAAAATGCAATTATCAAATACCACTATCATCGACTAATCGGCTTCCAGGTGAAAGAAAAGCTCCTACAGCAGGTAGAGATGATATTTTACTTCAAAAAAATGACATACAAGTTCCTTGTTATTGACCAATATTCAATTCTGTAGAAAGAGAAATGAAGATGTAGTCAACCAACAAGGCTGGCTCGGTGGTCGGTGGTTTGAACTATGAGATCAAATGCCACGAGTTCGATCCTCAAGATCAAATACTTATTGGCATTAATGAACTATAGTCAAAAAAAAATGAATGTGGTCATAGTAAAGACCAATTACTCGTCCTCTTCTTCTCTTTCCCCGTGCCCTCAATCAACTCTCATCCATTCATTATTTATAATAAAAAATTAATAATTGATGGGGTTCACGCTCAAAATGAGGTCCAAAGGGCACACCTTTATGGAGACAAATATTTTACTTGCACTAAATACAAAATCACAAAAATAATAAAAATGTAAGTCCATACTCGAAGTGCAATTATCAAATACCACTGTCAACTAATAGATTTCCAATTGAAAGAAAAGCTGCTGCAGCTAGACATTATATTTTACTTTAAAAAAATGACACAAAATTTCCTTAATATAGACTAACATTAAATTCTGTAGAAAGTTTATTCTCGGAATGAAATGAAGATGTAGTCATAGCAGGCATGATATTTTACTTGCACTAAGCACAGAATCATAAAAATAATCGAAGTGTAAGTAATACTTAAAATACAATTATCAAATATCACCATCATCAACTAATCAGTTTCCAACTGAAAGAAAAACTTGTGCAGCTAGGCATGATATGTTTACTTTAAATATGACATACAATTTCCTTAACATTGACTGATCTTCAATTCTGTAGAAAACTTATTCTCGGAGTGAAATGAAGCTGTAGTCGTAGTAAACATGATATTTTACTTGCACTAAGCACAAAATCATAAAAATAATCAAAATGTAAGTTTATACTTAAAATGCAATTATCAAATATCACTATCAACCAATCAATGTCCAATTGAAAGAAAAACTGCTGCAGGTAGACATGATATTTTACTTCAAAAAGTGACAGTTTCCTTAATATTGTTACTGATTCAATTCTGTAGAAAGCTTATTCTCAGAGTGAAATGAAGATGCAGTCATAGTAGGCATGATATTTTACTTGCACTAAGCATAAAATCATAAAAATAATCAAAATGTAAGTTCATACTTAAAATGCAATTATCAAACATCACTAACAACTAACCGATTTCCAATTGAAAGAAAAGCTGCTGCAACTAAACATGATATTTTACTTTTTTTAAATGACACAATAATTCCTTATTATTGACTGATATTCAATTCTGTAGAAAGCTTATTCTCAGAATGAAATGATGTAGGGCATGATATCTTACTTAGGGCTGTCAATGAATACCCGAAAAATCCGAAATCCGTCCGCATCCGCATCCGAAAAACGGATAAATATCTGATATCCAAAAAAACGGATGCGATTGCGGATACGAAAACATCCGCATTCGAAAATTATCCGTCTGGTTTTTATCAAGATTATAGTTCAAATTATGTGTATTTTAGTGCAACGAAATATATTTGTTTATTATTTTATTAAGTTGATGGTTTATACTATATGCATTTAATGCTTATTAACTGCTCGAAATTATTTATTATTATCATATTTGTTAATTTTTAGCACTTTTACAATCAATAGGATTGAAAAATATTTATGTTAAACTAATAATTTCTTTTTATAATTCTTGAATTATCGGTCGTTAGCAAATAGGATAATTATCCGATATCCGTCTGTATCCGCGGATGCAGATGCGGATATGGCACTATCCGCATCCGAAAACATCCGTTGACAGACCTAATCTTACTTGCACTAAGCGCAAAATCATAAAAATAATCATGCCCTACATACTTAAAATGCAATTATCAAATAATCAACTAATCAATTTCCAACCGAAAAAAAGCTCCAGCGGCTAGACCTGATATTTTACTTAACATACAATTTCCTTAAAATATTGATTGATATTCAATTATATAGAAAACTTATTCTCAGAGTGAAATGAAGGTGTAGACATAGTAGGCATGATATTTTACTTGCACTAAGCACAAAATCATAAAAATAATCAAAATATAAGTTCATACTTGAAATGCAATTATCAAATACCTCTATCAACTAATTGATTTCCAATTGAAAGAAAAGCTGATGCTGCTGCTACACATGATATTTTACTTAAAAAATGACATACAATCTCCTTAATGTTGACTGATATTCAATTATGTAGAAAGCTTATTCTCAGAGCGAAGTGAAGTGGAAGTAGTCATAGTAGGCTAACTAGTTAGATAATATAAATTTTACTCAAATCAAATATAGAGCAATTTAGAATTGTATATACATCTTTTATATACTTACAGGCTTGCAGGTTCCTGGAAGACATCCAAGACTAGTTTGTAGATATCAGTTGCGGAACCACCATTACTTGTAGAGGTAAAACTCTAGAAGAGCAAACAGTGCATAAGATTACAGATATTAGTAAGAAGCATTATTGAGTTTGTACAGATTTTTCAAAATTTGAAAAAAGGATGGTTGCAAACACCAATGAAATGTTTCGATAAGCACTAGTAAACCAACACACAGTTGTGTATATGTAGAAAATATAATCTATATTATTTAAATTAAGTTTATTCGCTTTTAAATCGAAATATGAAATACACATGACAAAATATTTACACTGATTTATATAACTCCACATACTACTTAGATGATCTTCTTTTATATACAGTACAGAAGTCAATTTTATATCTTTAACAATTTGACACATGTATTTTAGACATGAAAGTATCAAAATCAGTTGAGGAACCACCATTACTTGTAGAGGTAAAACTCTTGAAGAACAAACAGTGCATGAGATTACAGATATTAGTAAGAAGCACAGTTGAGTTTGTACAGATTTTTCAAAAATTGAAAAAAGGATGGTTGCAAACACCAATGAAATGTTTCGATAAGCACTAGTAAACCAACCCACAGTTGTGTATATGTAGAAAATATAATCTATATTATTTAAATAAGTTTATTCGCTTTTAAATCAAAATATGAAATACACATGACAAAACATTTACACTGATTTATATAACCCCACATACTGCTTAGATGATCTTCTTTTATAAACAGTGCAGATGTCAATTTTATATCTTTAACAATTTGACACATGTATTTCGGACATGAAAGTATCAAAATACCGTTTGATAACAAGAGTATAAAAGTGCAAGTTATAACTTTATAAAATTTAAGTTGGATATTATTATAAATATCAAAATATAAAGAGATATTAGATAGATCTGGTCATAAATATCAAAGATTCAGATTAACATACTTGACTTGGAACAGGAAGTTGCTCTGTTTTTACTGCATTCAAAGCAGCAAGTAAATTGCCTGAGGTTTTGTGCTGTTCAATCTGACTTCCATCCTGCAATAAGTGGCTTGTCAAATTTTGTTCTTTTTCCTACATATTTACACGTTTGGAAAAAGAAACAAATAGCCTGGCAAAGGTATAAGAGAGATTTTTATTGCATTCAAAATTTCCCTAAATTTAAGTGTGATGTACCTTTCCACTAGTGTTCACCATATGTACATGAATGCACTGAATGAAGTGGTGATGCACTGCATTATAATCAGTCACAGACCTGGAAAAATTATAATCACATTTAGATGTAGAAAATACCAAGTCATGAAGATGAACATGGAATAGTTAATCGTATGTTGACCAATACAAAGTAAAATATCTTCAAAAGAATTTGAAGTTTTAGATTTTTAAAATCTATTTAAAGTATACTAGTGTATAGGTACGAACAAGGAAGATTTGGCATATACATCAAATATTTTTTAATTTTAAGTATGAACCCTTATATGATACTTTAAATAAGAGTTCCTCCACTCTCATTTCATCTCTCGTTCCTCTTTCATTATTACATTCTCTTTGTCAAGCTAATTCAAAAGGATAACTTAACTTCACGATTATTTAGAATATGCATCCAAAATTGAATTTTGAGATAATTGACCACTCTCTAGGTAAATAAATTTAAAGGTCATTTCAATATTTTTACAAAGAAAATTAATTACTCTTCCTTTCCTGTTTTAGTTCTTGGGCTCAATTTTCGCATGCCCTACATCTTTCTTCAACCCAACTTTGTTAGTACTTACAGACTCATTCAATTTGTTGATTTATTAATGATTGTTTTCCTTGTAATTCACTTCCAAATTTAATGTGGTAGGTAAACAAACGGACCAAACTGTAAATGATTGAATTTTTCTGCAACAAACTTTGGTCTAAAATACCCCTCAAATATCATTCTGGATTTGCCCTAAATGAATCACTTACTGAAGCAACAGTCAATGTTACAAAAAAAAGAGTAGACGTTAGGCATTGAATATGAACTAGGAATAAATCGTCTAGACGCGGATTAATCTGAGCTAGACATTTTTGAAAAACTAAAGTGTGCTTGATATATATAAAAAGTAGTTGATTTACTACTACTTGGTCCAGACCGGAAATTGGGGTTTTGGGCTTTGGATGGATTTGAGAGCAATCAAGGAGGTAAGATAATCCCAAACTAGCATGTAAATGCTTATTCAAGGATTCAAACTTTAATTAATGACATGCCTAAAAACACATTTAGATGCTCACCTTCATAGTCGAACCTAGGCAGATGTTTAGGCGGTAAGAAACGCTTAGAATATAAGAAGGGTCTAGGCAGGGGCATAGAAGAATTTTAACAACAGAGACAACAGTACTAGATATGTAAAATGCCCTTATAAAAATCATGTATCATGATACTAATAGCTTTAAATGGTGCTTTACAATTGAATGTTTTTACCACACCAACTACCAAGTCATGCAAAATTATTGAATGATTCAACAAATAAAATTTTAATTCACAGCTTAACGATATAATATTCACGTGTAGATGCTCAGTTTTCCCCATATCAATTTTAATCTTAAGATCACCAATTGAAAATTTCTCCAACAGAATATCACAGAAGTAAAATCATAACACAAACACATCAAGTGTATTTGGCAATTTGATGGTGCATTAAAGAAAGTTTGGGTTTTGCATACAACATCATCTCTAAAAGCAGACATCCTCTATCAAACTCTTGGGATTATTTGGACAATAAGTAGTACTGCCTAATATCCAAAAATAACAAAAAAAGGAGAAACATGAAGTGCAATGAGGACAGCTTGATCCTAATCTATAGCTGCAAATTGCCTCAGAAATAATTAGTGTTTGATACAAACTACCAATTGGTTTGGCCCATGGATTCAAGATGAAATCTTGATAGACATACTAGAATGAGATAAATTGTCATTAACTGAAGATGAATATAAGAAAGTTATTAGTATCTCTGCTATTAACAAAAATTTCAAAATTTTCAAAAAAAAATCAAAATCAAAAGGCGCAAACTAGCTTGCGCTTTTCTGATAGTTGCGCTTTTCAAAAAGTTCAAAATTTTCAAAAATAATTTTAAAATCAAAAAGCGCAAACCAGCTTGCGATTTCCTGATAGAAAGTGCAAGTTAACTTGTGCTTTTCAAAATTTTCGAAAAATATTTAAAATCAAAAGTGCAAGACACCTTGCGTTTTTTATTTTTCAAAAAATAGGGACCAAATTTACATATTCATTTCTGCATTGACTTTTATTATAACATCAAAAACAGAGACTCGTAGCTCTTTCCTTGATTAACATAAATAGCAGTGACAGCAGTTGAGATTCTATTCTGACAAAATCTTTTAAAGTTATCATTAAGGGGCTTTGCAGGAAAGGTCCATATTTCTGATGTTGTTACAAGAAAAATCCATGTAGAAATAAGTATGTAAATTAGATTTCTGTTTTTTCTAAATTAGAAAGTGCAAATTAGCTTGCGCTTTTTAAAATTTACAAAATTTTCAAAATCAAAAAGCGCAAACTAGCTTGCACTTTCCTGATAGAAAGCGCAAGTTACCTTGCGCTTTTCAAAAATTTCAAAAAAAAAGTTCAAAATCAGAAAACGCAAACTAGCTTGCGCTTTCCTGATAAAGAGTGCAAGATAACTTGCGCTTTTCAAAATTTTGAAAATGTCAAAAAAGATTTCAGAAGCCTTGCATTTTCTGTCAGATAAGTGCAAGACACCTTGCGTTTTTTATTTTTCAAAAATAGGGACCAAATTTATATATTCATTTCTGCAGGGACTTTTCCTATAACAACATCAAAAACAGGAACCTGTGACTTTTTTCTTGTATAATTAATGTAACAGTTAGACAGTCAACGGTAATTATAAAAAGATATTTTTGCTTTCTTTTCCACCGTTCTAGTTCCAAAAATATTTTTGTCGTTTTCTTAAAAGATTGGACTTGGATTTAAAAAAAGAAACCTTTCAGATTTGCCATGAGAGAATAGATCAAAGTAAGATTATAATTAAAGCTGGAATAACTTACCATAATAAAATCAAAATGAAAATCTAGTATTATAGTAGAAACGTCCGCCGGATAATTTTGTGCACCACAAATTATCAAATTTTGTTCCAAACTATCCTTGATAAAGGAAAAAAAATCCAATTGCAAATGAAAAATAAATATTCGGATTTTTTTTGTGTTGCACACATGCACATAGCTTCTCTGGTAGTTGTTGAAGACTGAAGAGCACTGGCGAAATGGCAAAATTCGTTGGACTAGGACTCTATTCTGAAACCAAAGTACCAAACCATTGTACAATAATTACCAAGTTCAACAAAAGGCAAAGATATTAAGGCCGAAAAACTATGAAAATCTGATGCATTATAAACCAAATTCAATCACCACACGAAATTTAACAGTTTGCATGTTCATATACATGGGTAAGTCAAATTTCCACAAATCCAAACTGTCATTCGTTCAAAATGAGCACATGACATCTTATATCATGCTGGAATTATAAGGTAGATCGAAGTTAACAACAGAACATGAAGATTGTTTCCCTGAAAACAAGTGATGTGGGCAATCCAATGTAATAACAGAAAATTGGCAATAATACAATATTCAAATCATTGTTACACCAACAACATTGTATGCATGAACGCTGTAGGCATGATTCAAGATAACTTAGAAACCATGAGATCAAAAAAATTAACATACCGCACAGAGAATGCACCAAACTGTCTTTTTCCTTGAAATTCTTTTAAGGAACCAATCACTACTGCGTACATTCCACTCCTAGAAGACAAACATAAAACTAAGAATAACAACCAATGCAGATAACGAAACAATCAACAGTAGAGAACAGTTAATACTTACTGAACTGAAGCCATTTCATTTGAATCAGCAGCATCGTTCACCCTAAACCAAGTACATACATCGAAACCAAGTAAATAAGAATTTGAGTTGGGGAATAGACGAAAAATCAATGAAAACGTTATTGCCGATGCTCTTTCAATCTCGAGTTATTTAAAACAATGTTTAAAGGGAAATATATAGACATTTTTTCAAACATCGAGACAAAATATTTAGATTGAATAGTACCATCTGATAACATCAATACGTCCAGTGCCATCATCTAGACTAAAACTAATACTAGTATTCTTCTCCTCTTTATTCATCACAAGTCCCAGTAGCTTCACCTGAACATAATCAACGTTCAAAAACAAAACAACAAAAAAAGTGTAAAATTTATTAAAATATATGTACAAAGTAAATCATACATTTGTAGCCTCGACGCCATCAATAATAAGACCAGACTTATTATCAGCGGAACCATAAGAATCACTGATCTGTTTTACGGTCAACGGGAGCACTGGTTGCGCAACTCGATTCTGAGAGAAATACTGAATTCAGGTTATAAAAAAAACATTGCGGTGGAAAATTTTAGAAAAAGGAACTAAACTGCGGAAAGAAATTACCTTGTTATACGTAGAATCAGGAGTTTGAGAGGACTGAGAAGGCGAAAATCCACCATCGAATTGGCTTGAATACATGTTTCGTCGATTAACTTATATTTTATTAGTTTATTTTTGCCTCCGAAAGTTTCACTGAAAATCTTAATTTAAGGATTTAAGAATTTTGGAAACTGAGCGAGTGGAAAAGTGGGAAATGTAATTAGTCGTGGAGGGAAGATTGGATTTTTCCCGCCAAAACAATGTGTTTTTCATAGCCGTTCTTTCAGATGTTAGGTTTTACTTGCTTGGTCCATATACATCGGTCCATTTATTTTGCTAGAATAGCATTTGTCTAGAATTTTTTTGTCCTTTTGAGTAAATAAATGCTTGAGATTTGTTTCAAAATTTACAACTAAAATTTATTAATATATAAGTTTATCTATCCAAACACTTTGCTTCTAGTAATTCATCCAAAAAAATAATAACGAACGCTTGTCTTTTCATCTGCTTTCTTTTTGAAATTAGGTACTTAGATAGTAGTATGTGACTGTACTATGAGTCTTAGGTAATATAGAACATATTACAAGTTAACAATGTTCAGTGATTCGAATCACGCGTTCTGTGGGATTCGAATCTATGACTTCATGGATCCAAGGATTCGAACTTATGACTTCATGGATACAAGCCATAACACCTAACTATTGGGATAGTGGTATTGGACGCATTTTCCTCGTTTATTCAAACACATTTTGCTAAAATTAATTTAAAAAGAAGCGAACAACAATTGAAATTGAAAAAAAAACAAATAATGGAACCTGGTTCTGAAAACATTTTTTATTAATGTTAGAATAATAAATGTTGGACCAAAATGTGGTACAACACCTCAATCGAACAAAAACAAGAATGCATCGAATGGAATCAAATAGAAATAATAAATAACACATGACTTTTATAGTGGTTCGGCCAAAATTAATGTCTACGTCCACTTTAATGTTATTAGATTCAGATCCGTCGCTATTACAATCACTATTGCAGTGATTTCAGATCTTAAAAGCAAAGTAGACTCGAATTTGATAGCACTTAGTGACAGTGGTTGAAGTAGAGGCTAGGAGATGAAGAATATGAAGGGCAAAGATCAAAGTTCAAAAGTCCTCTCAAAGTTGCTATACTTCTTCAGTTTATAGCTGGAATCGTCCGTCCTAGTTGTCAAATCACGAAAGAACAAGTAGAACTTCATATCCGAGAGAATATGGAGGAAGAACATGTCGTTCTGAAGAGAAAAATCATGTTGGTACCATAATGGTCGTCTCATGGGTATGAATTCCTTCATATTTTTCCAAGTCCCAAACCTCCAAAGTCCATAATGGACCCCCTTTAGAAGATCAACTCGGTACCGACCACAAACCATGTTGCCTTTACCAAATTGACTCCTAATTTTCTAAGATTCCTTCTTGCTGTTCCAAACATGCCCCCAAGCTCTTGATCCATTCAGTCTTCGTCTCGACGTCCATATCCACTTAGAAGTTGCTCGGTTCAAACATTGGATAATAATCCCCCCCCCAACCAAGTACACTTCCATGAAACAAAAGTGTGCTTTGAATCATGACAAGGGATATCGTATTAGTTGCCCAAGGGTTTCCGGGTAGCTAATAGTCCTCTTTGCAGCATTGTATCTGTTATGAAGATATTTGTTCATCGCTTCAAATAGTTAGTGTGCCATCTCTTTCCTTACAACCAAGTGGAAATTCTTATCATCTTGGAAATCGTATCACATATCGATCGGGTATGCCTCTCTTTTATTTCTTTCTTCTCCTTTTTTTACAATTGAATCATGTTTGTATTAGAGTGTAGGCGAACTTGCCTAATATCTGCCCGGCGGGGATCATGTTTAATACAATGCCAAAGATATCTCCCATCAAGAGACCCACTAGATGATTCTAACTTCCTCGTTTGTAAACACTAATTAATATAATGTTCAATATCTATATGAAAATAATTCTATACTTACACATAACCAAGACATCTTAGCTTTAATGTTAAAGATTTGAAAAACACATAACTAACATGTAAACTATTTCACAAAATATCGTCATAATTAATATATTACTCCAATAACATGATTCATTTTAAAAACATTCCATATATTCATATACGTATGTACCGTAATTTAAATTTTATATTTCAAATACATATATTTGAATAAACAATAAAACATTTAATATATTAATTTAAAAGTAAAATTAGCTTGACGGTTGATTTAACTTAACATCGGTTTACAATTTTGGATAACACAAAGATGAATCTGTATAAATATATACAATTCAATAAACTGAATATCAAATCCATAATTACAAGTTAATTAAATTATGAAGGCATATGTAAATTTTATTATACCAGTTGAAATGTACATTAACAAATAGTTTTATATCCAATAAACAATAACAATACACAAATTGAATCAAAAGCAAGGTTGGTTTTATGATTAAATGACAATAGACGTAAGTTTTTAGATTAAATGCATTAAGTGGCAATTCAATATACATATATTGGAATTTGGTTAGGTTAAGCATCATGAATAAAAAAAATAGAAAGGATTTGATCCCGAAAGAGCCTTTCCTTTTGTAACACCTTAATTTGAAAATCCACCTTAAACGACTTGAATCAACAACCAGATTTTGCTACGATTAGATGAACCACTTATTTTATTTTAATTGGATTGAATTTGGGTGAAAAGAAAAAATATTCGGCCATAAGAAAGAAGGGGTAGGCGACCACGATGGAGGAAGAAGAAAAAAAAATCTAGAGGAAAGAAATGAAATCAATGGATTTGTTTTAAGGGGAAGAATGCAACCTTTTTTATTGTCCTTAAGACTTCCCTTCTTTAATTTATATTCAATTGTCAATCATGCCACCACATCCCTTATCAATCATGGTTGGCCATTCACTCCTTGAATTGGAGCAAAGCTTCCAAAAGTTTGTTTGAGTAATTGTATCTATTTAAACTCTGCTTAAATATATATTGACATCGTATATCGATACATGTATATATTGTAAACGTTTGTAGAACGTTTGTAAACTCAAATAAGAAGAAAGAGATAGTTCATATTATTCAGTAGAACAAGACGGCTGAGCAAAAAAGTATGATTAATTATGGTTACAGAGATAGGTTTATATAGATAGAAAGCATAAGTAAGAAAAGGCTAAAAAGCCCAAACAGGAAATGGATCAATATGCTAACATCCCCCCTCAAACACGCGATGGTACTGCAAGAAGCATCGAGAGTTTGTCAATGAAAAAACTATGATGTTCGATAGTGTGAGCCTTCGTGAAGAAATCAGCAAGTTGCGTCGATGACGGAGTAAAAGGCAGAGAAATAGTTCCATGCAGTAAGTGATACCGAGTAAAATGACAGTCAATCTCAATATGTTTGGTGCGCTCATGAAAAACAGTATTGTGAGCAATTTGAATAGCGCTCTTATTGTCACAATACATAGGAGTGGGAGAAGAAATAGAAACACCCATATCCTCCAACAGCCAACGTAACCAAATAATCTTAGATGTAGTGGAGGCCATAACACGATACTCTGCCTCAGTGGAAGACCGCGAAACAACATCCTGGTTCTTGCTCTTCCATGAAATAAGGGAATCACCTAAAAATACACAAAAGCCAGTTGTGGATTTTCTATCCGTTGAATCACCAGCCCAATCTGCGTCGGAGAAGGCACGAAGCTCCAAAGATGAGGTTGATGGGAATAAAAGACTCTGATAAAGTGTTCCTTGTAAGTAACGAAGAATGCGCATGACAGCAGCCCAATGAACAGAGGTAGGGGAAGATACGAACTGGCTAACAATGTGAACAGCATAGGAGATATCTGGACGAGTGATGGTCAGATATACAAGGCAACCAACAATGGAACGATATAAAGTGGGATCAGAAAGAGGACTCCCATCGGTCGGAGTATATCGGGCATTTACCTCAAGTGGTGAATCAACATGACGTGTATCAGTAAGACCAGCACGATGAATAATGTTAGTAGCATATTTGGACTGGGAAAGAAGATAGCCTTTTTCTAAGGAAGCTACTTCAATCTAAAAAATAACGTAGATGACCCAAATCCTTCATATCAAAACAACGAGACAATGTGGCTTTAATGCTCACAATACCATCACTGTCATCACCTGTAATGATCATATCATCTACATACAGTAGAAGAAGAATATGGCCTGCAGAAGTCAATCTAACAAAAAGTGCTGAATCATGGGGACTAGAGGTAAAACCAAGTGATGTAACAACATTCGAAAATCTCTCATACCAAGCACGTGATGCTTGCTTAAGACCATATAGAGCTTTCTTAAGCCTACAAACCTGACCTAGAGCATGAGAAACACCAGGTGGAGCAACCATGTACACTTCTTCCTTAAGATCTCCATTAAGAAAAGCATTTTTAACATCCATTTGAGAGATGTCCCACTAACGACTGGACGCAACAGCAATAAGAACCCGAACAGATGTCATCTTAGCCACAGGAGCAAATGTCTCCTCATAATCCATGCCATACTCTTGGGCAAACCCTTTAGCAACTAAACGAGCTTTGCATCGCTCAATAGAACCATTTGACTTGGTTTTAATTTCATATACCCATCGAAAACCAATAGTTTTCTTCCCAGTAGGAAGGTATACAAGATCCCAGGTACCGGTTTTGTCCAAAGCAGACATTTCCTCAGACATAGCACATTGCCATACAGGAGAACGAACAGCCTTCGAGTAAGAAGAAGGCTCATAAAAAGTGTCAATGGAAACAAGAAATGAAGCAAAAGCTTGAGAGTAACAAGAGTAAGCAAAATCTGGTAATTGAGTAGATTTACGTGTGCGAGTGGGATAGCGAGGTTGAACAGGATCTGTCGTCACAGGAGGTGTTTGAACAGTCGTAGTAGTAGGGGATAAAGTGTAACGACCCTGAATTTTTGACATTTGAAATGTGAATATTTAATTGAGTTTAAATATTTGAATGACAGTTTAATAAAAAATTCGAATATTAGAATGAATTTGGCGATTTAATTATTGGATTTAATTGTTGAATCTGGATTAAAAAAATTTAAATTTTCAAATTTAAGCTGATTAAAAATAACCCGAAAGCTTTGAAAATTCATATTGATAATACTAAAGATAATAGAAGCTTCAGAATTTAATTTGAAAGTGAATTGTTCAGTTTTGAAATTACATCGTTTGAATCGATATTTAAAAATAGCCTTCCGAGGCATAGTCTCAGAATTCGACGAAACCAGTTCCATTGGATCCGGAATATTGACTTATTATCGGATTTCAAATTTCGTATTTTCGGAGTTGTTGTGTGAGCACACGGTAAGTAAATGCGTTGAAATTTAAATCGAATTAAATTTAAATTTAAAATCTGAATTTGGTCAACATCAGCACTTTTGGCCTCAACTCAAAACACTGTAGAGGTAATGTAAACACGCTCTCTCTGCAAAATCATGTACTCTTGTCCCCTTCGTTTCCTTTTATTACGCGAGCAATTCAGAAAAATTTCAAACAATGGCCAGCAAAGAAAAATAAAAAAATAAAACGAAGTCTTTCGTTCAAAACAATATAAATGGCCGCTCAAATAAATCTGCTTTCGTTCAAAATCAAAACTAGGGCGTTCGTCTCGATCTATGGGTAGCGCGCGATGAAGGACACTCGGCGACAGCGAACAAAGAGGCATGTGACGTTTATCTAGGGCAGGCTCGAGCGCGATGCTATCATGTGGGCGAAGGTAGGATCTCGAAGTAGGGGCGACCATCGGGCGAGTTCGCGCTTGCGTGCGAGCTAACAAGGGAGGAATCGCGATCTGGAGTTTCAAGGCAATGGAGGCATTCGCGAGAACTAGGGCATGGGATAGGGTTCATTTTCTTGGCGAACTGAGCGACATCGAGCTGGGTACGTCGTGATGGTCGTCTGAGTTTATTACAGTAGGTATATTGCTTTTATCACTCAATTTAATTAAATGAATGTACAACTTATTTATTTGAATTGATATTGTATGTATATATATATACAGTAAAACAGATAGGAATTTCTGAGATTTTTCCCTTAATTTGAATCTTAATATCCATAGAAAAATAAACATATCAATATATATATATATATATAGGAATTTTAGAAATGTTGAAATTTTATATGTAAAAATAGGTTTATATAAAATCTGTGTAACATATTTTATAGGCTGTTCGAGGAAAATAAACATATGAATATTTTAATCTACTAGTTTATTTCAAAAATAATGGATTTGGAGATTTAACTGTTTTAATCAACTTATTTAATTATTTTGGTTACTCAAAATAAATTAATAAAGAAATTTTTAGTTTAAAAATTTAAAACATTAATCGATTAAATTATTTAATAATAAGTGGGTTTCGATTGATTAAATATTAATAAGTGGTATAAATTGTTATACAAGGTCTAATCCAATGGAGAAAACAGTCTGAAATGAAAATGGATTGCAAAATAAAAAGCTAAGGTGAGATCTTCTCACTCAAAATGGATTTTTGCAGTTATTGATTGATTGCTGTTTGGATGTGATATTAGATATAGTAGGATATATATATATATTGGTATATGTATATATTGCAGTTGTGATTTCCCGCATTATATAGCGGATGAGACCCTATTGCGCCGCATAATAGCGGATGATATTTTTATAAATCCCATATACCATGATATTCCACCTCGAAGTGGAATTGGTATTGTGCTAACATCTGTGGATGCAGGGAAACAGGTTGGAGGGATCCAACTGGATTCCTTAAATTGTTTGAATATTATTTCATATGCGAATGATGTGATTTATTGATAATCTGTGGATGATTTATTGATAATTGAAACTGTTGAAGGCTAAAATTTAGCCGAATGTATTTTTGGTATTGTTGGATACCAGAAATGAATATAAACTGGATTTTGAAATTAAAGTGGAAAACTTTAAGTGAATTTATTTTTAAGAATTGAATTTATTTGAAAGAAGGGATTTTTAAAGTATTGAAATTAATTTTCGAAATCTTACCGAATAAATTCCAAAATATGGGAAAAGATATTAATAAACGAGTTTTGAATAATAGAGTTTAAAAGTTGAAGAATGCATTTAAAAATGGAATTTTGAATAATTTGGAAAGAACAAAGGAATTTATTTAAAAGTGATAAACTTTAAGAAATCAATTTGTAATTGATTTGGTATTTGAAAATGAATCTTTGAGAAATCGATATGGAAATTTATTTGGAGTTGAAAATAAATTTAGAAATCAAATTTGTAATTCATTTGGTGATGGGAAATAAACCATTGGAAAATTTGTTTGAAATTGATTTAGTGTTTGTAAAATAAATCTGGAAATCGATTTGCAAATGATTTGTTATTTGGAAATAAACTTAGAAATAAATTGCAATGTTTTGTTCTATTGATATAAAACTTAGAAATCAATTTGTAATCGATTTGATATTGAAATAAGATTAGAAATCAATTTGGAATTTGATTTTGGGGTTAAAAGTGAATATTTGGAAATGTAAATTCAAATGGGAATTTATGAAATGAAAGGGAAATTTGTTTTAAAAATAAACGCTGATTTATTTTTAAAGTGTGAAATTAAATTTACGGTTTTAGAATGTAAATTTAAAATAAATTGATAAGGATTTATTAAATTGGTTTAAATGGACCATTTTGAAATGGAAGTGTATTTTTCTTGAAAAACCGAGTATATTCCAAAGTACCTTTTTAAAATATAAATTAAAGGTTCTTAAGTTGGGTTTTAAAAGATATATTTGGAAATATATTCCGTGTAAGGAAATTGATTTGAAATTTATTTTCAAAAGTTGAAAGGTGAAAAAAATGATTTGAAATCTGTTTTCAAAGTGTTGAAGTGTGGAAAAATATATATCTTGTGAAGATATTTTGAAAATAAATAATTTGGGAAAATAATTTAAATCTGATGATTGTTGTGAATGTTATTGATAGTTAAATCACCGACTATCAATATTTGCCTTTGAAATGGCACTTGAATTTGTTTTTAAAAACAAACGCTCACTATTCGGGTTAGCCGAGAAAAGACTTTTGTGTCATATAACCCATTTCGAATTAGTGATACGACGATATGGATCGTATTGAAGACCGGTGTGAAGACCGGGTATTTGTGAAAATGAAAGGACAACCTGTCGAATGTCTCTGCACCGAGTTGCTCTGGTATAGAGATTTATATCACTATTTTTGTGATGGGAAGTCCAATCGGGATTGTGAATACCCGGATTGCAAGGGCTTCTTCGGAAGTGCCTTCGGTTCTGTTCGAACCCGGAACAGACTTGTATGGTTACGTGTCTGACATTACATTTTGAGATGTAAAGCCGATTTCTTTCAAATACATTTCTGTTGGTGGCGGAGAATTTATTCTCTTAGCTTAACACCCTTCTCTGAGATGTACGAGCTCAGATGTTATGTAGTTGAAGGTTATCAACGATATATTCGCAATTTGGTAATGTGGCATGCTGAGTGTTGCTGTGTGTTGATCATTTATTGATCAATTGTGATCAAAGCACGGCTTTGTGAAGAAGAGTAGATTTGTGGATGAGACTTCGTCAGACCTCACACCCCGGAAATGGTCGAAACAGGAATATGCGGCAAGGTTATGAGGGTCGCGCCCTTTAGGGTATGTCATTTCCTTCTGGAAAAGGGTGGTATCAGATATGGAGCCCTGGTATTTAACCTATGTGGATACTCCGATCTCATTTATTGTGTGATTGTGTGTTTATCGAGGCGCCTCGGATAAAGGTCCCAAAGGACCGGGGGCCGGGGGATGGCATATTCGTGAGTTACCTAGTTACAGGGGTAACCTGGCCTTGTGTTGGTAGAGAGCAGTTGTCTCTCGGGACGTCCAGCCAGAGGCGATCCCATGTGGCAGTAGGAAAGGAAGTTCCTTAGCCTGACCATTTGTTGGCAATCCATTTCCCAATACAAAACTTATACGGTTTTAGTTGTAGAACCTGTCATTTACTTATGGTGGTCACCACTGTTTAGATGGTAGCTATAGTAGGCATAGTTCGGAATGTCTATGCTGGCTAAGATTAATATTATACTTTCGAAATGTTTTCCACACTAGACATTAATAATAATAATCCAATGATTTGCGTAGTAAGCATCTTTGACTATCATAAGAAGAAATCTCCTCCAATTCTGCATTTGCATTGTGTGTGTGGCGGGAGGTCTTATGGTAGTTTCATTTTCCAAAAGCATTGCGAACAAATTTTATTTTCTTTGTGAAAATAATTGTTTTGCGATCTCACACCAGTCTCCATGACTGACTCGGAGTTTATTGTTTCCTTTCTAAACTCTGGGTGCCCATAATTTTCCACACGGGCAGCCTAGAGTTATGTTATCAGGATATTCTGGAGCTTTGGAAGCAAGCTGGATGGCGAGACGTACACCCGTACTTGTTTATTTATTCTGCTGTGTATTCTGTATGAGGACAAGTTTATATAACTGTCCATTGTTGTATTGAGTTGTATATTGACTCTGACTGATATATGTATAAACTGATATAGTCTTTTGTTTTAAAGACTAGTGATTATCTATTATATATTGTTCCGCTGCGAATGTGAGATTCTGATATTGTTTCTGTTTCTGTTTTTCTGTTCTTTCTTTTCTTCTGTCTTCTTCTACCTCTTCTTTTAACCCTAATGGTTTGGTTTTCCGGCATTCGATTGTGCGGCATTTGATACAGTGGACGTATTAATGTCGATTTTCGAGCATCGAAAATTGTATCGTTACATAAAGTGTCACCTGCGGAAGAAGAAGGAATAGAGTGTATGGATGACGGTGTATCAATGGTAAGAGGTGGTGAATCAGAGGAGTTATCAGCAGGAAATGGATCAATGTGAATAAAATCAGACCTAGTCATACTATGAGGACTAGCAGGAATAGAGTAGAAGGGAATATGCTCAATAAAGGAGACATGACGAGAAACATACGGTTTATTTGAAGAAGGATCATAACAGCGATAGCCTTTTTTTCCAATACCATACCCAAGAAAAACACATATAGCAACGTGTGAAGATAATTTTGTACGCTCTACGTGTGGACGTAGGACAAAACAGGTGGAACCAAGCACTTTTAGGTGAGAGTAATCAGGAGTTTGACCAAACAATTTGGCATGAGGAGAAATACCAGAATTATGAGAAATTGGGAATTAATAAGATAAACGGAAGTAAGAACAGCTTCTCCCCAAAACTCTTTTGGAATGCTAGCCGAAAGAATCATAGAACGGGCAGTCTCAACAATGTGTCTATGTTTTCTTTCAGCAACACCATTTTGTTGCGGGGTATCAGTGCAGGAAGACTGATGCAAAGTGCCATCAGCCGTGAATATGTTAGAAAGGTCTCCCTTAGTATACTCCCCCCTAAATCAGAATGAAAGCATTTAACAATAGCAGAGTGTTGTGTTTTAACATATGCTTGAAAGACAGTATAAATATCAATAAACTCAGACGACGTTTCATCAGAAAAACCCAACAATAACGAGTATAATCATCGATAAAAGAGACATAATATCTGCACCCACCTTTGGTGGGGATGGGTGCTGGACCCCAAACATCAGAGTGAATTAAATCAAAAGGTGCAGTGGAAGTAGAAACGCTTTGATTAAAGGGTAAAGCAGAAAATTTTCCAAGTTTACAACCACTACAGTCTGAAATATCATGAGAACGTAAATCTCCCAAAACCCCAGAATTACACAAGAATTTAAGACGAGAGCTTGAAATATGACCAAGTCTAGAATGCCACAAATAAAACTTAGAAGACAACGGAGTTAAATGAAAAGAAGAAAGGTCAATACTAGCGGCAGCAGCATGACCTAGGATGTGCAAGTTATCCAAAACATAGAGACCGCCCTGCCTACGGCCTGTCCCAATCAACTTCTTGGAGTTGGGATCCTGCACAGAGCAAGTGGTGGAAGAAAAATGAACAAGATATCCAAGATCACAAAGTTGTCCGACCAACACAAGATTCATGGTTAGTTTAGGAATGCAATAAACGTTTGGGAGGGAAATGTGTGCGGTTTGAATTGTACCGATTCTTGTTGATGGCAAAGGTGTGCCATCAGCAGTTAAAATAGAAGGTGAGCGAGAATCAAAAGACATAGATATAAATGATGAACAATCATGGGACATATGATATGAATCACCAAAATCCAAAATCCACAAAAGAGAATTCTAACCTGACATGGAAGGAGCTGACATGGCAAAGTGCTGAGACTGAGGAGCAGTCATGTAGAACGGAATCAACAGAAGGTAAAGGAGTGCGATATAGGATGGATGCACGACAATGCTCGTACTCTGGTCGAAGAGCCATCAACAATTGAACAAGACGTTGTCCCTCCCTACGAGCGATATATGGAGCAAATGACCTAAGTTCAGCAACCTCAGTCATAGCCAATTGATCCCAAAGAGCAGTAATTTTAGAATAAAAATCTTGAATATTTCTATCATTCTGAGACAATGACCGAATATCAGCCTCCAATTGATATTGAACGGCAAAGTTAGAACGCACAAAAAGTCGCTCCAAATAGTCCCAAACTTGCTTAGCAGTATCATACTTAGCCAATTGCATACCAATTCTATTCTCAACAGAATTATTAATCCAAGTGATGATCTTTGAATTGTTGGTATCCCATTTCTCCATCGATTCAACATTAGCAGCTTCAGGAGCCACAATAACACCAGAAATATATCCCCACATCTGTTTTCCTTTCAGAAATTTTTTCATAACATAACTCCAATAAGAATAGTTTTTTCCATCTAAACGAACACTAATGGCCTGTAATGAATCATCACCTCTGGCCATATTTTTGAAGCCAGCAACTTGTTTTTCAAAGCAGGCTTATTTGTTTTAGGAGCAGATCTCGGGTTCAGATCTCAGGCTGGCAAAACAGGTCGATACAAGGCAGATTTGGCTAGGGTTTTGGGACAGGTTTCGAGGCAGGTGAGGCTAGGGTTTCGGGGCAGGGAAGTTCGACGGTAGGGGCTAGGGTTTCGGGGCAGGGAAGTTCGACGGTAGGGGCTAGGGTTTCGGGGCAGGGGCGATCGACGGCAGGTGAGGCTAGGGTTTCGGGGCAGGAGGAAGTTCGACGGTAGGGGCTAGGGTTTCGGGGCAGGGGCGATCGACGGCAGGTGAGGCTAGGGTTTCGGGGCAGGAGAGATCGACGGCAGGAGCTAGGGTTTTGCGGCAGGGGAGATCGACGGCAGAGGCTAGGGTTTCGGGGCTGAGGAGA
Source organism: Allium fistulosum (assembly GCA_030737815.1). Taxonomy (NCBI): domain Eukaryota; kingdom Viridiplantae; phylum Streptophyta; class Magnoliopsida; order Asparagales; family Amaryllidaceae; genus Allium; species Allium fistulosum. Next base: position 726,366,149 of record CM060901.1, read on the forward strand.
TCGACGGCAGGTTCAACCAGGTGGGATCGACGGCAGGGGCTAGGGTTTCGGGGCAGGAGCAGCACAAGTCAAGTTTCAGGAGCAAAGGCGGAGGCAGAGACGAGGCAACGGGCAGAAACAAGAACCTCGCTCTGATACCATGTAAACGTTTGTAGAACGTTTGTAAACTCAAATAAGAAGAAAGAGATAATGCATATTATTCAGCAGAACAAGACGGCTGAGCAAAAAAGTCTGATTAATTAGGGTTACAGAGATAGGTTTATATAGATAGAAAGCATAAGTAAGAAAAGGCTAAAAAGCCCAAACAGGAAATGGATCAATATGCTAACATATATAACTTTTATATATGCGTCCAAATAATCATTAACAACATGCAAAACATTAAATAAGTCATTAATATTTCTTAAATATTAATTAATTAATTAATTTTTGACACTTTATAAACTAATTAACTTGTATGGTTATTCGCAGAATTCACAAAAGCTGCTTTGTGACTCAGATTTGTGAATTTAATCAGCAATTAATATTAAACAATTAAAATACTGACGTTCACGCATCACGTTAGCTAGTGGTGTAATAGTTTGACCGAATTCATCGTTTATAGACTTTTTCCGTAAAAAATCGTATTCTATGCGATCAGCGGTACCAATAGTGGCAGTAATCTACAAAGCACTATACTACATTAGGATGTATGGAAATTGATATTGGTCAAAACTCCAATATCATCCAAATTCAACTCGACCAGTCCATAAACAAAGTCCTAGGTTCAATAATAACATTTATTATTAACCGTTATACTGCAAAAATAAAGGTTAAGAGAGAATCTTTTATTTGGTATCTAACCAAAAGATTTTGTCTCTAAGTTGTAGTTAAGACCAACTTGAAACAAATATTTTTGTCTTTAAAATCAGGTCTCAAAAAAAATTTAGATAACAAACATGGGTCTCAACAACATTAAAGACCTAAAATGGTTTCAAACAAGTCTTTGAATTGGAGTCCCATTGGAGATAATTTTGGATCTCTAAACTAATAGTAAAGACAAATGCTAAGATCTCAAATCAGTCTAAAAAACAACGGTTATGATATAGCAATTGGACGACAAATACTCATTTATAAAACTCGGTTTACAATTCTCCAAATTTATTTGCAACACTTTTTATAAAAACTCCAAATTCATTTATAAAAATTCCTTTTATAAATTTCTCAACATAATTGCAAAACTCCTTTATAAACAACTCCGAATATAAAAACCAAACTCCAACTATAATTATAAATCTCATATACTTCCAATAACATGATTATTCCATATATTGCAATAAAATCACAACTGTGATTTATTACTCCAATTTATTAAAATGATAATATTTTCCCTTTTATAAAATACCATTTATAAACCTTTTATTTATTTATACAGTACCGCTTATAAATCTCTCTTAAATTTATCAAATACCATTTATAAATCCATTCTTTATTTACAACACTTTATATAAAATATTTCATAAATATTTGTTCCCAAAATATTTCTTATCTTCTTATAAACACAAAATCTCTTTAAAATAAAAGATAACCCCTTTTATTTCCTTTAAAAATAAACAATTATTATTACAGTAAATTTTCTATGGAAATAGATATGTTTCAAAAAAATCTTAAAACCTTTACATTTATACATATATTAGAAAAGAATAATAAAAGAAATTGAAGTAAAGTAGAGAAGTATGAAAAACTAATTTTGAACAAAACATCACAGAAAATCCAAAAGGTCAGATTAAAAATCGGTTTTCAAATCGAAAACCACTTCCAAATCAAATTGCAATTAATAATATTTTTTAAAATACTATATTGAGGCCAATAGTTACTATAGCACTTAACCAATGGTACTACCAACTTTTTCTATAAAAAGATCAACTTTTAACATATGTCGGTGCCACATCCACTATGGCCAAACTATCAAATTTCAGCATTTAAAATTTTATATAAAAGGTATATAACTGAAATTAAAATCAACAAGTATGTAACTGGAATTAAAAATCACAATGTCGAGAAATCTGGATTTCTTTATAAAATTCCCCATATTTCATTTTAAATGTCGATCGCTTTTCAAAAGCGGATATTTAACCAAACCAACCAATAATTCATCCAAACACAAATGGTAAATTTTATCTACTATATATTATACCGATTAACCAAAATAGCGAGTTTAACTCATCGAAAATTCAGTGGACGCTTAGGCATTCTAGTTTGAACTAAATTGAACGACGTTCGGTTTTATCCCAAAAATTCACTTGCTCCAAATTCAACAAAACTAGTTCCAACGTGAAGCTATCACCATTATGAGTACAATGTAGAAGACCATGCCTTGATTGGACCTCGTATAAGGGAGATATTCACTTTATAAGATTTTGATATTGATTATGTTAATCAATTACAATTTAATTCACTAATTACCAATTCAAATTCATCTTCCCTCCTCACCCACTACTGTTCACATGTGCACATGCCTGCACAAGAAAACCCACACTAGCCGATCCCTTCCATCATCGATTCCACCTCCGTTTCTCGAAGAAATCGAACGCCGTCAGTTCCGATGACTTTCTCTTCGTGTGCTCCACCTCCCCGACCCTAAATCTTCAAGCTCGATGCCCCCGTGACGAATGTGACCCGTAGGGCCGCAAGCGATAAAGGAAAGTCGCTTTCCTCTTGGTGGTGTTTCACCCCCTCTGGCTATCACCATTCTCTTTGGCTTCAAACGAAACGTTCAACCCAGCTTCCCCTTGGCCAATCTTCTAATCTAGCTCCAATAAGTGAAAACCTAGCTTTCAAACCTTTGCTGTGGATCGTCGATCATCCAAAACATCATCCAACCTGCCCAAATAACCATAGACATGTAGATCTAGCTCACATGAATAGAAACATCTAAACTTTGTATTTTTTATGTGTATTTAATTCTATATTTGAATTTTAAGATGAAGGGTTTTGTTAGATTTGATACAATATTTCCATACTTAAGAAGATTTGGAAGATATTTGAGATAGTTGCTCAAATATATTGCCTTTTTTATATACATTAAAGAGGGCAATGGATTAGCTACATAAGAGGAAGAAATATTTGAAAAAGGGTGAAATAATTAATTAATTCTCTAATTAGATGATTAAAGAAGGAATCTTATCAAATGCATACAAATTGTGGGAAACTGGAAAATTAAAATGATAAATGTTTCCCATATGATTTGGAGAATTGATTAGGTATTGATTTATGACCATAAATTAATTACCTCAACCTCAAGTAATAATCCCTATATAAAGGTAGAGATTAGGATGAACAGAAGCATCAAAAATGAATTATCATCTCTTTTGTATTTCTTCATATTCTTCTTAGTCTTCATTATCAATTCTGTAATTCTTCTCTTTGAAAGTAATAAAATAGCATCTCCCCAAGTGGATGTACACTATCTTGCGATAGTGGAACCACTATAAATCCGTGTATGAACTCTCTATTTACTTTCTTGTGTGATTTGCTGATTTGCCATTTTATTTTCAAGTTATGTTTGTTTTGTCGCACTACAACACGATCTTATTGCTTCTGCATGCATTAGGGTTGATTTGCAATCATTTTTGTAAATTCACCATATAGTTTAGTGTCAGAGTTTTGAAGGTTGTTGTTGAAGCCTAGGGCTAGAAGGTGTTCGATAAAATGGCAAGACCTGGAAATGAGGAGGTCAGACCGACCCAGGAATATGTACCCTACATTAAGGGTTCATATGCAACATCAGGTTCTCAGTTGGCTATAGAGAAGTGGAATAGAGATAATGATTTTGAGAAGTGGCAGTGGAAGATGCCAGCGGTGTTGAGAAGAAATCTTGTTCATCTGGTTGTATTTGACAAAGAATCGTTGCCAGCAGATATCTTAGAATTGGAAAAAAAGGAGATGGAAGAATAGGACTTTACTACCCTCCAATTGGACATGGATGAGAATGTCATTCCAGAGATTAGTGGTGAAACTACTGCTAGAGGCTTATGGAAGAATTTGGAGGATCTCTACATGAAGAAGTCGCTCACGAATAGGCTGATTCTATTGAAGACTTTTTTCACATATAAGATGCGAGAAGGTACGTCTTTGAAAGCACATCTGAACTTCTTCGATGATTTGATGATGAAGATGAAAGATGTTGATTTGAATGTGGACGAGGAGCAAAAGGCTATGGTGGTATTGTGTTCTCTTCCTAAGTGATACACGGTTTTCGCTAACAGCTTGATTTATGGCAGAAGCACGTTGTCACTAGAAGATGTGAAGACAGACTTATAAGTGAAGAAATGAGGAATCATATGAAGAATATGAGCGGAAGTGGAGAAGCTAGTAGTAGTCAGGGGCTGTTTGTGGAGAGAGGAAGGAAGGAGAAGAAGGATAATAATTTTAGAGGGCGTTCCAAGTCAAGGAAGCTTGGAAGTTGTTGGAGAGGTAAGTCTAGAGACAACATGTGTCAACATTGTAAGAAACATGGCCACTGGAAGAAAGATTGTCCATATTTGAGGAAGAGAAATGAAGCGGATGGTTCTTCATCTATTGCGGTGGAGAAGGTTGTTTCTGATGATGTGTTGACTGCATCTGTTTCCGATGTATCAGACCATTGGGTGCTAGATTCAGGGGCATCTTTTCATATGACTCCTAGGAAGGAGGATTTATGTTCTTATGAAGACAAGGAAGGAAGTGCCATATTAATGGGGAATGATGCTACTTGCAAGTCATTGGGAGAACAATCAGTGCGTATTCGCATGCACGATGGTGTGGTGCGCACTATCACTGGAGTCCGCTATGTTCTAGGTTTAAGAAAAAATCTTTTGTCCTTGGGTCAGCTAACATCTTTGGGTGCAAGATTACGATAAAGTCGGATGCCTTGAAGGTGACACGAGGTGCTCTTGTATTGATGAAAGAAACGATGGTCCGTAATCGTTATCTACTGAAAAGACCTACAGTTCTTGGGGAGACGTGTGTTGGAGCTAATAGTTCATGAGCTTTGGATGCCACTACACTTTGGCATCTCAGATTAGGTCATGTTTTAGAGAAGAGTTTGGAGCTGCTTCGAAGAAAAAAGACGATCAAGGGTGAAAGCTTCAACCGTTTGGAATTCTGCCAGGAGTGTGTGTTAGGCAAGCAGACAAAAGTTTTTTTCGGTGTTGGTAGACATGAGTCCAAAGGAGTACTAGAGTATGTTCATATGGATGTTTGGGGACAAGTAGCTACAGCTTCTATTGGAGGAGCTAAGTATTTTATCTCTTTTATTGATGACTACTCTCGGAAGGTTTGGGTGTATATGATGAAACCTAAGTCGGAGTCAATTGAAAAGTTTAAAACTTAGAAAGCACTAGTAGAGAATGAAATAAGAAGGTAGTTGAAGGTGCTAAGATCTGACATTGGCGGTGAGTTTGTTTCTAAGGTGTTCAAAAATTTCTGTAGACAGCATGGAATTAGGAGACATTTTAGTACACCCGGTGATCCGCAACCAAACGGAGTTGTTGAAAGGATGAACAGAATCTACTGGAGAAGGCCCGTTGCTTAAGATTAATGGCGGGCTTGTCTAGAGGCTTTTGGGCTGAAGCTTTATCAACTACAACATATATTATCAATCAGATTCTGTGCTCAGCCATTGATGGGAGGATTCCCGAGGAAAGGTGGAAAGGTACATCTATACATATCACTTATTTTCGTAAATTTGGTAGCCTCGTGTATGTTCACCATACAGGAAATGACAAGTTGGAGACTAGAGCCTATCAAGGTATATTTTTGGGCTATATAGAACGTATCAAAGGGTATCACATTTGGAACCCTGTTGATAGGAAGGTAGTGCACTCAAAACATGTCACATTTGATGAGTCCGCTAGGTTCAAGCCTAAGGAGAATCCACCTTGTTCAGTAGATTCAGAAGCCGAAAAGCCTAAGGAGATGGAAACTATTCCCACATATCAGCCTAGTAGTAGAGTCAGAGATGTAAAAGAAGATAGAGTAATTGCAGTTGCTGATACATCATATGAAGGTCCACAGAATCCCTCTAGCAATGATAGTGACGGTCGTGAAGCTAGAGATGATTCAGCCCAAGGTGGAGTTAACAAGAGTTTAGGCGAAGTTACACCTATTCGACCTAGCTCTAGAACTACAAGGCCACTAAATAGGTATGAAGGCTGGAGTTATGCAAACCTTAGCCTTGAGGATCATTTTGATTATGCACTGCATATAGTGCAAGATGAGCTTTTCGACCTTGAAGAAGCTATGAATTCGAGTGCCAGCTCGAAATGGATGCATGTTATGGAAGAGGAGATGGATTCGTTGAAGAAGAATCAGACTTGGGAATTGGTAACACCTCCTCATGAAAACCGAGCCATAGGATGCAAGTGGGTATATAAGGTAAAGGACGATGGAAGATACAAGACTAGACTTGTTGCAAAGGGGTTTTCACAAAGGAAGGGGATGGAGTATGATGAGGTGTTTGCTCCGGTTGTTAGACATACTTCTATCCGAGTATTGCTAGATATAGTTGCAACTCATGACAAGAAGTTGGAACAATTAGACGTAAAGACCGCCTTTTTGCATGGAGACTTAGAGGAGACCATCTATATAAAGCAGCCAGAAGGATTTGTAGTGGATGGGAAGAAGGAATGGGTTTGCAAGTTGAAAAAGTATTTATATGGTTTGAGCCAGTTGCCTAGGCAATGGTATAAGAGGTTTGATTCCTTTATTCTTACTGTTGGTTTGATAGAAGCGTTAAAGACGCTTGCATTTATTTTAAACATATGGATAATGGTAATTGGATATATTTACTCTTATAAGTGGACGACATGCTAATTGCTTCCAAGGACAAAGCTGAAATTGATAGGTTAAAATTAAAGCTAAAAGCGGAATTCGAGATGAAAGACCTAGGAGAAGCAAAAAAGATTTTAGGAATGGAAATCCAGAGAGAAAGAAAGCTGAAGGTGTTGAGGTTGACGCAGAGAGAATATATCTAGAAAGTGCTTGCTCGGTTCAGCATGGAGAAGGCAAAGGCAATTAGTACTCCCATGCCTTTGCACGTTCAACTTTCAGAAAAGAACTCTCTGATCTCAGACAAAGACAAAGCTTATATGGAGAAGGTACCTTATGCTAGTGCAGTTGGAAGCTTGATGTATGCTATGGTCTGCATGAGACCGGATATTGCACAGGTAGTTGGTTTGGTTAGTCGCTACATGGCTAATACATGAAAAATGCAATGGGAAGCAGTAAAGTACATTTTAAGGTATCTTAGACGAACAACAGATTATGAGCTTATTTTTGATGGCAAGGAGAAAGATTTTAGCTTGGTCGGATATTGTGATTCTGATTATGCCGGAGACAGAGATCGAAGAAAGTCAACCTCAGCTTATGTCTTTACACTTGGAAAGAAAACTATCAGTTAGAGAGCAAGGTTGCAGACTATAGTTGCTTTGTCTACTACAGAAGCAGAGTTGATAGCCGTTGTTGAAGCAGCTAAAGTGGCACTTTACTTGAAACGGCTGATGTGTGATTTAAGCTTTGTTCATGGGAGTATAATAGTAAATTGCGATAGTCAAAGCACAATACATCTGGCTGAAAATTTGGCGTTTAGTTCGAGAACAAAGCATATAGAGGCAGTAGAGTCTTTCCTCATCTCTATGAATGAAGAAAAGCGGGCGCATCTTCAGAAAATTCAAACCGAGGATAATGCAGCAGACATGTTCACTAAGTCCTTTCCTGTTGCAAAATTCGAGCATGCTCGAACTTAATTCACTTGCTAAAGTGTTAGGTGCCACTTGGTGGCACAAGGGGAGAGTGAGTTAGTATACAAAGTTGTTTGTTTTGGAGATTAATGGGTCCTACATGGAGGGGGTACTTTCAACACTTTGTTGGCGAACGGTGGCCTTGCCGGAGTTCATTGACAAAGTGGAATGGGTGATGGCCATGCCGAAGCTCGTTTGGAAAGTATCATTGATGTCTTGTCCGAGAGCTGCTTGGAGTAAAAGAATGTAGGTGGAGTTGGTAGGCTTGTGGGGAAATATAGTATCAAGGTGAAGATTGTTAGATTTGATACAATATTTCCATACTTAAGAAGATTTGGAAGATATTCGAGATAATTGCTCAAATATATTGCCTCTTTTATATGCATTAAAGAGGGCAATGAATTAGCAACATAAGTGGAAGAAATATTTGAAAAGGAGTAAAGTAATTAATTCTATAATTAGATGATTAAAAAAGGAATCTTATCAGACGCATACAAATTGTGGGAAACTGGAAAAATAAAATGATAAATGTTTCCCGTATGATTTGAAGAATTGATTAGGTATTGATTTATGATCATAAATTAATTACTTCGACCTCAAGTAATAATCCCTATATAAAGGTAGGGATTAGGATGAATAAAAGCATCAGAAACGAATTATCTTCTCTTTTGTATATCTTCGTATTCTTCTTAGTCTCCATTATCAATCTTGTAATTCTTCTATTTGAAAGTAATAAAATCTCCTCTCCCCAAGTGGATGTACACTTTCTTGCGATAGTGGAACTACTATAAATCTATGTGTGAACTCTCTATTTACTTTCTTATGTGATTTGCTGATTTGCCATTTTATTTTCAAGTTATGTTTGTTTCATCGCACTACAACACGATCTTATTGCTTCCACATGTATTAGGGTTAATTTGCAATCATTTGTGTAAATTCACCACTACAGGTTTTACAAAATTTTTCTTGCTTTAGGAAATGTGTAATAGAACAGTGAAAGAGGATAGGAAAAGTAGGAGTGTTGAATTTTCTCAAGTGTTAGGTTATGCTTATTCACAAATTTTTGGCATCATGCCGCACAACATTTCATCTATGTACGAACCATGATTGGCAAAATAAAAATATAGTTGCGCTCAGAAATGCGACACGATCTCAAAATAATAGTAAAATACACTGGTTATCCTATTATGTAAAATCACAAAAATATGGTCATTTGTCGAAAAATCGTCAAACGGTAACTTAAATAATTTTCAAATTAAAAATTTTGGAAAAATCAAACAAATTAATTTTAAAATACGCCAATAAAAATCGAGTTGTTATATTAAAAATTCAATTTTCTATTATTTATTAAATTTGAATCAAATCTGAATATTTAAATAAACTAAACATTCTCATTCGAAACGTTAATATTTCCAGGTCGTTACACATCTTGTCTAGCAATTTTGATGTGCTATGGCGATATTTCAACGTATTGTTGAATAAAAAGGAAAAAAAGAGATTGAGAAGTGAAAATGAGTGAACAGTATTAGACTGGCGTCTAATATAGGTGTTAGCATTTAGGCGCTTGTTCAACAAGTACTTGAAGCTTAGATGCTTGTTAAACAAGTGTCTAGCATCTAGGCGTTAATTTCTGGATGTGGGCGTTTGTTCGACCAACGCTTGGTCCTTAAGGCAGTTGTTCAACAAACGCTTTATATTGAAAACCCACTGTGATGCATTTTGTAATCTCACAAAATGTAACTTGTAATTTTTTTTTGAAAACCCAGGAGAACTCGGCGAGCCGATAAACTCGTGAGGAGGGTATAGTAAAGCCGTCCGCTGATCCAAGCCCCCATACCCCTGGATAAATTTATATAGGATAGGGAAGCGCATGGTAGGAATCAAACTTGGGTCTTTTTAACAGAACCCAATCCTCCTTTCCACTGCGCCGCACCCGCGGACAATGTAACTTGTAATCTTATTTTTGTTAGAGAGGCTCTTATCAATCACGACATCCTCCTCATACACTCCTTTCTTCACATGTATATAACATACCTTATAGCCTTTTTTCCCCACCAGCCCCGTTGCCTTCTCACTGCCCCATTCCATCCTTCGCCATCGTTATCTTTGGCTCCAATACCCCACCCATAACAACATGCGCATCTGTGAAGGACTAACCCATAAAAACTTCCTATGAAGCCGCATATATGCATCCCGTAACATGCTCATGATCCTATTACGATCACTAGGCCGTTGATCATGTAACTTCATTATCATCAACCTGTCTCTGTACCTCTTGGTCATGCCCTCGAAGCCGTCCGAGCAAGTTTCCTGGCATGCAGTCGTGGTGCTCAGCCACTTCCTTATGTCAGTGACCTTGGATACAGTTAAGGAGGTTGTTACAGAGTTGACTGAGTACGGACTTGATTGCACTTTTGAACTGGTTTCTGCCGAGGTGGATGGCCAATTCGAACTGGCATCGTTGGAGGTTACACTGACGGTGTCTGATACGCTAGTTTGGAGAGGGCAGAGGAAGCGATGGATAAGAAGGTTATGAATAGGTCTACTACGGTGTGGGTGGTGTTGGCATTTCAGATGGAGGAGATGCCGGTGAAGCAAGAGTCCGGGCATCAGGTTACAGTGCAAAACTATAGGTTTTGGATGTCTTAATTTTCCTTTGAGTTTCAGTTCTTATGCAAATATTGATATTACCAAATTCCATAAACACTCCAAAATCATGCATGTCAACTCAATCTTTCCATTGAGTGGTTTTGTAATATCTCAACTTTAGTAATATGCAAACAACTAGGAATGGGAATAGAACTAGTAGAAAGAGTTGAGTCATGATACATCTGAAAGGGGAAAAATATGTATATATGGCTACAGACTGCTCAAACATACTATCTCTAAACCTATTCACTCGAAAATTAATATGGCTATAAAATAGGAGGGTATTGCTGCCGTGATTTCTGAAGTTGGAGTACATGATCGTTAAGTTAGGAATGGTGTGCCGCATTGGAAGAAATTTTCATGCGATAAGGATGTTTGGTGCATGAAGAAGATGGTTGTGATAATGATTGTAGGGGCGGATGTAAGTGTACATCACATAGGGCAAGGCCCCACCTGAAAATTTAATTTTACTTTACAAAAACTAACATAAAAAACTTATGCCTCACCTAAAAGTAATAATCATGCCCTATGTGGCTATTTGACTTTTATATTGTGTTGTTTATTTAGGTCTAGCCATTGAACTTTCCTCCCACATTATTTTGTTTTCTCCATATTCCTGTAAGCCTGCAACAAAAGTTTACATGCTCTAAACCTAGATATTAAATTCTTAATTACTTCTAATCTTTGTAAGTTTTCTAGTTTGATTATAATTTTACTAATAAGCATGCACTTTAAATGATAAATTATTTGCCTTCAGTTTCTAACTTCTAACCAATTTATCATTTATGAATATATTTTGATTTGCAATTTGGTTTGATATATTTTGTTTGTAGGATAAACAACGAAGTTTATTGATTTATTTTTGACATGAAGAAATGTTTCACCGTCATTCCTAGTATGCAATTTTTTATCATCTTTTTATGCTTATTTTACTATGACTTTTTTTTTGGTAATTCTGTATAACAAATGTGATATTTATGTAGACTTAGTACAAAATAGCATTCTAGGAGAAAAGAAATAACTAATGCAATTATGCACATAAACTTTTTGGTTGAATTCCAACTCAATGTTATTCACTTTCAATTCCTTATTATGAAAAGAATTCATTTCTTCTATTAAATGTCTATAATTTTATGCCAATTGTTCAAAATTTATGCATTTATCATCAGGAAACTTGAGTTCAATTTCTACACAAGATGAAGATATTGTAGAGACAATTTTCTCTAAAAAAGCTCGTAAAGAGATAAAGCTTAATATTGCATAGCTTCCCGTAGACCTTAAGGAAAGAATTCGTATTTTCGAATATGGCAATCGTCAAGAAGAAGTCTGTAGAGCTTATTTATCAAACAACCCTTGTCAACCTTCAAATCATAAATTTTCAAAAAAATACAAAAATCAATGATAATAGACGATTTAATCCCTATTGGTTTCGTCAATACCCTGGTTCGTTAGAATATAGTATCAAAGAAAATGTTGCGTGCTGTTTATATTGCTACTTGTTTAAATATTATCACAATCATCATGGTGGTGGTGATTGCTTTGTAACAAAGGTTAGACAATCTTGTAAAAACAAATCTTTATTAGATATTCATGCAGGAAGTCATGGAAGTTTACATAATCAACTTGATAATCAACTTGAAACTTACATCATTGATATGTGTATGGATACACGTTTTTCAGATTTAAAATGCATTGGAGATCTTTCTCAAAAGATGTAGAGTTAAATAAAGCGGAAACATTTCAATTAGTGTATTTAATTTGCAACTCGCATTGACTTTGACCATAGCTACAATAACTATTGAGAGGGCATTTTCTGCAATGAGGATAGTGAAAAATCGACTTAGAAATTCTATGGAAATAAATGGTTAAATGACAATCTAGTTGCGTATATTGAAAAAGATATATCTAAATGCACCGACGATGATGCCTTTATGCTGCGTTTTCTAGAAACAAAAAATCGTCATCTACAACCGAAATGGGACAAAAGTACACTTATACCGAATTTGAAGATTTGCTAGTTGTGATCTTGTTTTGTTTAACAATTATTCTAATATTTGCTAATGTGATCATCTTTATTTTGGCAAAATCAGTACCATTTTGTTGTCGACAATGTAATATAATGTGTAGCAACTCCATTGAATTAATGTTGTTTATGAAGTTTGTATGATATGAATATTGTGGTAGTAATTTACACATGCCTAAGTAGATTGATTCTGGATTAATTACATTATAATTTTTTTCAGTGATTTTGAGTTGCAAAACTTCAGCTATTCTTCTACATGAAGATTTGGTTCTTTCCAAATATTTTGTTACAACATTTCTTTTTAAATAAATATGTCCTCACTAAATTCATGTGCATTGGATAATTGGAGCAAGTCCATCATGCCTTCTAGTGCTGTTATATTTGTTCAAATAAGTATATATACAGTTGTAAGATCATAATTAATCACCTGCTTTGGTTCAAAATTATTTTGAATCCATTAAATCATATATATCTACCGCCTTCTAGAAATCTGATGCATTTTAGCGATGCTATCGTATTATGGTAAATTTAACACTACCAAAATACAATGGATTTTCTAAGAGCTATTTGATTTATGATCTCGATTTTTAAAGGTGGACATGGTAAAAAAACATGGAAAAGACGGACCCATTCTCACTATAATATGTGCGTGCATGATTACCATGATGGGCATATATATGTGTAGCGTAATAGTTGGTTAAAGTTAATTTATAGCCTTATAGTTTTGTTGTTGAGTATATGATGTCCGGATAGCCGACTTGGATAGCTGACTTGAAACTTTTTTATGGATTCAAAATAAATTAACTAATAATCAAAATACACTATTATTAATTATTAATATTAATTACTAAATACAAATTATTAATTATTAAATATCAAATAAATAAGTAAAAATCAAGAATGTTTAGCTTAAGTGGTTAAAGGTATGACGTTTTAAGTAAAAAATTTAAAGGTCATGAGTTCGAGCCTCTGAAACATTAAAAAAGTGCTTTATTTAAATAAAGCATCGGCCATACCATCAAAAATAATTAAATATTAATTATAAGCATAATTTACTAAATACTATATAAATATTAGTTATATTAAATAAGAATTATATATTATAATTATTTGTTTAAATATCTTTTGCTTGTTCATGTGCTCTTGTATAAGTTATTTATTTTCAACTAAACAGCTTTTAAAAGTATGAGTTTCGAATAAACATTTAATGTCTTTGTAAATTTGTATGTATGAGTTTTAAAAATATTGCAATTTATGCCTCCATCGTGGTTGATTCAAACCTCCTATCTCTTCTCATCAACGCCTAAATGCAAGATTAGATATTTGCTAATAATTTCAGAAGAAAATATCAATTATTTTATTTTCGAACCAACCCATGTTCATCGTAAAGGCTTTCATACTTTGATTCTAATACCCTAATGTTGTTTCCCGGTAATCCACCATAAAAATTAAAACCACAATTTTGAAGTCATAATTCATAACTATAACTTCTTCCACGGCAACTACATGATCAATATACACGTAATACATTTATTCACCACAAAAGTTAAAGTCGGTTTTAAACTTAACACTTCACTGTGCAGCCTACAAATCATACCCGTTTTGTAGTGCTTGTACTTTAGCAATAATATCTAAAACCATGTAACGTTTTGAATGCTAAATTGAGTACTTACTTAATACCGCACAATGTCACCATACTTGGATCCAACAACCCAAAATCAATCAAAATAATATACACCAACCATTTCAGTGTCACTGTAGAAAAATCACACACTTTAGAAACATCTGATGTGAAGCTGTTCACATAGTAGAATCATAGGTCGCACCACTCACTCCCATCCAAAAATACCTGAACTGTATAGTATACCTTGCCGCCTCCCCAGTGCCAATTGCGGACCTATACCCGATCCATTTAACCCTTCCCACAACGTTCAAGGCATCAAGCTCGTGCCAACATTCCGAGACTCCGCATAATTTATCGTAACAGGCGGATCCATCCCGTAAATCCACGGCAACCTGTTAAATTTTGGTTATACAAAATCACAAATAGAAGGAAACAAATATGCAAAAGGGAAAGTAATCACGTTTGTTCATTATGGAAATGCATTAATAATTGGATTGCATTTGAATGAGATGGCAAGTAAGTTTATGCATGCGCACGTTATGGAATAATATATATGCAAAAGGTATGCATATTATTTCTTTCTTCGTAATCGCATTGCTTTGGGATTACTTTCTTCCATCTTTGGAACGAGTGAATTACTTGCTATGTCTGCATGATTTGTTACCGTTGTAATTTGCCTCCATTATCTTCTTACCATATTTTGGTAATTTGATTGATGACTCACATGAATTTATATTGGCTATATATTGAGGGTAGACTTCATTGTAAACCCATCCTGGTATTCAGCCAGTGATCTCTAGATAGAGTGTCTCTTTTTTGTTATCCCTAATTGGGGCTTTGGTATGTAAACTCTTATCTTGTAATCTCTTGTAATTCTCTCAAGTGTAATAAAATCTCTCTTCTTTGGACTGGACGTACACTATCTAGATGATAGTGGAACCAGTATAAATATTGTGCGTCTTCCTTTTTTTTATAGTTATTTACTATTTATTTGGAGTATAGAATAATTGCTGCTAGATTAAGTGATGTTCAAATTGGCAAATCTAGATCCTGTTTACTGTTTTTCCGCATTTGTGCAATTTCCGCAAAACAGATTTGTATCGGAGCTAGGTGATTTGTTCAGATTTGTGCATCAATGGCTTCTAGAAAGAGCGGTAGATCTGGTGGTGATTATGCTATTACTCATTTGGATGGAAAAAGGAGATTTTGTACAATATGGAGTGGAGGAGATTATGTTGAGAGAGAAGAGTGTTCCAGTCTTGGAAATTTGATGATAAGGAGTTTACTGTGTTGAAGAGACATCTGGATTTGGGAACTTGTATCTGCTTTATGGCTCGATGTTGATGTGAGAGTCTTATGTTGATTTCCATGGGAAATTTGTTGTTTGGCAGATAAGGTATGTGGAAGGAGAGAGATTTGTCTTGTATACAGAGATTTGGATCAGCCTTGTTATGTCTGTTGGCCTTTTGTTTTCTAGCTCTGTATTTGATTGGTGATTGAGAGAATTTTTTTGGCCTTGGTGGCTTTGAGATTATTTTGATATCTACCTTCTTTTGATTTTGGATATTTGCAACATTTTGTTGGCAGGCAGGGACATAGTCTGAGCTCGTTAGCAAGGTGTGATGGGGGATGGCCTTGCCGGAACCCTTTGGGTAAGTATTCATTTTTGGTATCCATCTCGTTAAGAGATTTTGGTTGAAGGTGGAGTTTGATTTTAAGAGTTTTATGTTGAAAAGAGAATTTGACTCGAGGTGGAGTGTTGGAAATATGTGATTTTGCATCAAGGTGGAGTGTTAAATTTTGGTGATACAAAATCACAAATAGAAGGAAACAAATATGCAAAAGGGAAAGCAATCACGTTTGTTCATTATGGAAATGCATTAATAATTGGATTGCATTTGAATGAGATGGCAAGTAAATTTATGCATGCGCACGTTATGGAATAATATATATGCAAAAGATATGCATATTATTTCTTTCTTCGTAATCGCATTGCTTTGGGATTATTTTCTTCCATCTTTGGAACGAGTGAATTACTTGCTATGTTTGCATGATTTGTTACCGTTGTAATTTGCCTCCATTATCTTCTTACCATAATTTGGTAATTTGATTGATGACTCACATGAATTTATATTGGCTATATATTGAGGGTAGACTTCATTGTAAACCCATCCTGGTATTCAGCCAGTGATCTCTAGATAGAGTGTCTCTTTTTTGTTATCCCTAATTGGGGCTTTGGTATGTAAACTCTTATCTTGTAATCTCTTGTAATTCTCTCAAGTGTAATAAAATCTCTCTTCTTTGGACTGGACGTACACTATCTAGATGATAGTGGAACCAGTATAAATATTGTGTGTCTTCCCTTTTTATAGTTATTTACTATTTATTTGGAGTATAGAATAATTGCTGCTAGATTAAGTGATGTTCAAATTGGCAAATCTAGATCCTATTTATTGTTTTTCCGCATTTGTGCTATTTTCGCACAACACAACCACCGACCAATCAATAATATACCCAGTATCATTCTACATATAAACTATGGCTGAATAAGCCTTCCAAGGCAGGCCCAAGTAGGTCAGCGTCGTCACTTTATCGAAGGGGGTTATGGTGCAGTCCTGTATGGCTGTCTCGGTGTTCTCGTTTGGATCCTTCTTGCCCTGCGCGGTGATGATGTTCTTCTGGTTCGGAAGGGACTGTCTAGGCCGAATCTTGCATCTTTGGAAGACAACTGCTGTGCGTTCCCGAAAATGAAATAGACCATGCCGGTAATGTCGCACCTGCGGTAGAGCGTGTCTTCGTATATGTCGATGTAGCAGCAGTAGAAGATGGCACTGTCGGATCCGGAGCGGAGTGTTACTGGTTGGTGCTTTTGTGGGTCGGCTATGTTTTTGAAACCCGTATCACTACCACTTACATAGTAACAAAAGCATGTGGCGTTAATGGTGTAACATTGGAAAAGATGATGTTGTAGCTTAAAAGTATGAATACTCTGCTGTTTTCCGTAAAGCATTTTTGCCAATGGCAACGTTAACTGATGAAGTGAATGATGAAGTTTTATCGACTGTTATGTAATTTATTTCTCAAAACATTGAACATTAAGACTGTAAAAAATAGTTTTAACACATGATTGTAATTTATTTGAAAACTTGTTACAAAACTAGCCCTAGGTCAGTATATTAAGAAAATGGCTGACCAAATTAAAAGGTTTCAATTTACTTCGCAGCTCGGATCAACATTTGCTTATTTGAAAATATTTCTATACTTATACGATTATGGTTATAATATTATTTGAGGTGTGGGACTATTCAAGCATTATCAGTAGAGCTGGTTGAACAAAATCATGCATTATTTGATGGTTATAAAGCAATATGAAGCAGCGACGGCACAATAATGTCACTTTACAAGCACAATCTATGTCTTACACTAAATCTGAAACCTGAAAACACTACGTGAAGTTTCTTTTTGCAGCAAAGTTTCCTTATAAAATTTGAAATTACATTACAGTATATAAAAAATATGACTGAAAATGAACAGTTAGAATCATCACAATAATATGAATTTTATCCATGTAACACGTATGTTAAGCTTCAAAGCAGAGACTTCACACGCCTGCTTTTATATATAAAGTGTAGCCACATCCCTATACCGTACCCATCACAATTTTATTTATGAATTTTAGGGCTGCAACATCCCAAATTAAACAAAAATTGGTTGACACATTCTAATATGATTAAAAAATATTTTGTTCGAATAATTCTCCCATGTTGGACAGACAGATTTTACTTATAGGCCCAAACAAAGAATCGATTCGTTCAAAATTTATTACAAAAATAAACTTCTTATTCACTATATTGTCATTTTATATTTGTATGATTTTAAATTGAAAAAAAAGAAAATTATATAAATGGAATTGCTAAAATACAAACTTCAATCTGATGAAAATCTGATTTATATTTGTAATAAGTTTGCAAAGGGAGTATTTTAAACAAAAGTTAGACAATAAAATTAGCAATGACTTTAATGATAATGCATGAATTTAAAATAACTTTAACTACCGAAAGCAGCAGTAGAAAAACTAGGCGTGTCACCAACAAAATTCGAACTTCCAATAACTGTATCGTACATCCCATCTCCATACATAATCATGTTCCACTTATTTTTATCAATCAACACATTCTCCTACGATACCCATTTCTTATTAACATATATAACGTACCTGTACAGATCCACTTCCCCGCCATCCCTATCACCTCATTGATCGTTTTCACGAGCGTCGTTCCATCCTTCGCCACCGTTATATTCGGCTCTAAGATCCCCACCTGCAACAACATGCATCTCTCACGCCCACAATCCCCGTTACGATCCCCAGGCTGTTGCTTGTGTACTACATCGACATCGTCATCGTTGACTCAAACCTGTCTTTATACCTCTCTGTCATGCCCTCGAAGCCATCCAGGCAGGTTTCCTGGTCGGTTGCAGCAGCGCTGAGTCACGTTATTATGTCAGTGATCTTGGATTCTGTCAGCCACCCAGTCGTCGAATCGATGGCATCCTGGATGGAGTCGATCACGTTTTTGAACAGGTTTTTGCAGAGGTGGATGGCGGATTCGAGCCCGACGTCGTTTTAGGTTACAAAGATGGAGTCGGATACGGAAGCTAGTTTAGAGGGGGCGACAGATAAGCAGATTTGAGTTGGCGTTTTCGACTGAGGAGACATATGCTGGTAAAGCAGGAGTCCAGGTACCGGGTTACGAAGCAGGCAACATTTATGGAATTGAACGTGGAGGATGCAGATTCGGGTTTTGCGTGACCTTGCCGTAGCCTTTGAACGACATTATTGTGTCCATCGTAGATGGGTTGGTTAGACTATATCAATGTTAGTGCTAAGGATGTATATAATACGGGGAAGATGAGGTTGGTTGAGGTTAGTTGTATGGAACTGATATGATATGTCCTTGATTATTGACTTGAAAGAGGTAACGGGGGAATGTGTTTATGAAGAATGAGACCGGGTAGAAATGCAGCATATGGAATCATGTGTGCTCGCCTCTGTATGTTGTTAATTAAGTCAATTAGTTATGACGTTAACGTAGTTAGTCTGTATTGGTTTTGGATCATGTATGCCGACAGCAGGAAAGCATCCTTGAAACGGAACTTTAAGATCTAAAGATTCAACGTTCAAGAAGAGAACATGCTGCATGCATGCATGAACTATTAGACCCTCTCCAGCATTTACCAAATTCAACTTCTTTCTATACTTCTCTCGTTAAAGCAAATGTTTAATATGAAGTTAATTATAAAGTAACAGTAAAAAGGCATCCTTCTTCTTTTCCGTGTTTTCTGTTCACTGTAAATGGGTATCCAAAAAATCCGATATCAGTCCGAATTCACATCCGAAAATATGAAAAAAATTCGTTATCCGAAAAGAGGATATGGATATCCGAAAAGCTTTCCGGATACAGATATGGTTATCGTGATATCCGTCCGATTAACTGATTCATATATATATATATATATATATATAATTAATATATGATTTTCCAACTATTTCCAAACCATTGAATAATATTACGATATGGTTATTTTGCTCATTTTTAGTGAAAACGGACAGTTTTAGTGCTTAATTTTTGAATATTTTCGGATACGCATATGAATATTAGTATAAAACAATGTTTTATCGTCACATTTTTTATTCATTGGTTTTTTTATGAACATTAGTACAAAAACTGTTTTATGTTGATCCAAACCTTTTCATTTATACTTTTAAATTTATTGATTATGGGCGGAGTGGATAAATATCCGATATCCATTCGTATTCGAAATTAAGTGGATACAGATATCTGATATTTTAAAATTAAGCGAATACGGATATCCGATATCGAAAATGATTTCGGATACGGATACAGATATGACACTATCCGTATCCGAAAGTATCCGTTGACAGCCCTACTTTTAAATATGTTTTGAAACGCTGAACACAATATTAAAGTTCAAAGCACACGGATCTTAGGGTTTTGAACGATGGAACACAAGACGAAGATTAAGGACGATCTTCAATTTCCTTGCACCAATAACTCTTTACTTGCAGCATAATATTATCCTTTTATCGTATAACTCATGTTTATCCAAGCCCGATCTTTCTAAACCGACAACGAGAGTTTAAAAACTGGCCAACGTTTGATAATCGGTTGTTTAACTATCAAATAAACAATAATCAAATCAGAGACTTACTTCAATATGGAAACCAATACTGGTTAAGCATATAAGCTATGACTAAGCATTCTTAAATAATCATTTTGTTAATTAAATCCACTTTGGAAATACTTGAATTAAAATACTTTTACAAAGATATATTCACAAGTCTCCTCTACTCTTTTCAATACTTAGGAATTATTCATATACTCATCCCAGCTGTATAAGTATACCCACAAAACATTTCTCCTTTTAAATACTTTAGAAACTTTTCCATATACTTACATCAACACTTAAGTATATTCACAAACACTACATTTCTAATATATTGAATAAGTACCTATATACTTATCTCAACAGTATAAGTATATTCACAAATCTTAAGAAATATTTCATTTTCAAACCCATACTTAATCGAGTTAAAACAAATGTCATTTAAAACATTGATAACAATAACCCAAACACTTTCATTTTGGTATAAGTAAATAGATCGTATAGAAACTAGACCAAATACACTTAACTCCACTTTTCGATTTTAAATATTACTATCTCTTGATTAACAATGAAATCAATCAATTAGAAAACTATTCTTTCCTTGATACACATTCTTAATTCTCAAGATAGTGACGAGTTTCCATACCTCAAAATTTAGTACTAAGTATGAAAAGAACAATTTCCATACCACTGTAACTTAAAATGTTCATTTATGGAAATCGGGTCTTAGTCCTTTTAGTTTATAAAGCTCTTTATATTTACAAACTCCTTTTATAAAACATTATTTATAAATTATAAAGTTCCCTTTATAAATATAATTATAAACCACCTCCTATGAATCTCTAAACTTATTTTATAAACCTCCTTTTATGAACATTCTTTATACTTTTATAAAATTCATTATAAACCTTTTTCAATAAAATAGTCATTTATAAAACTCGGTTTACAATTCCCTAAATTTATTTGCAACTATTTTTATAAAAACTCCAAATTCATTTATAAAAACCTTTTTTTTTAATTTCTCGGCATAATTGCAAAACTCCTTTGTAAACAACACCGAATATAAATATCAAACTCCAACTATAATTACAAATCTCATATACTTCCAATAACATGATCATTCCATATATTGCAATAAAATCGCAATTTTGATTTATTACTCCAATTTATCAAAATGATAATATTTTCCCTTTTATAAAATACCATTTATAAACCTATTTTTTTATTTATAAAGTACCGATTATAAATCTCCCTTAAATTTATCAAATACCATTTATAAATTCTTTCTATATTTACAACATTTTATATAAAATATTTCATAAATATTTATTCCAAAAATATTTTTTATCTTTTGTCAAACACAAAATCACTTTAAAATAAAAGAAAACCCCTTCTATTTCCTTTAAAAATAAACAACCATTATTATATTGACTAAAAAATCTTAAAACATTTACATATATACATATAATAGAAAAGAATAATAAAAGAAATTGAAGTAAAGTATGAAAAACTAATTTTGAATAAAACATCAAAGAAAATCCAAAAGGTCTGATTAAAAATCGATTTTCAAATCGAAAACCACTTCCAAATCAAACAGCAATTAATAGTATTTTTCAAAATACTATATCGAGGCCAATGGTTACTATAGCACTTAACCAATGCTAGTACTAACTTTTTCTCTAAAAAGGTTCAACTTTTAACATATGTCGGTGTCACATCCACAATGGCCAAACTATTAAATTTCAGCATTTAAAAATTTATATAAAAGGTATATAATTGAAATTAAAATCAACAAGTGTATCCTTGGAATTAAAAATCACAATGTCGATAAATCTGAATTTCTCTATAATATTCCCTGTATTTCATTTTAAATGTCAATCACTTTTCAAAAGCGGATATTTAACCAAACCAACCAATAATTCATTCAAACACAAATAGTAAATTTTATCTACTATATATCCAAAGTCATGAGTTTAACTCATCGAAAATTGAGCAGACGCTTAGACGTTCTAGTTTGAACTAAATTGAACGATGTTTGATTTTAGCCCAAAATTTCACTTTCTCTAAATCCATCTTCCCTCCTCACCTACTATTGTTCATGCATGCACATGCCTGCATAGGAAAACCCACACTAGCCGATCCCTTCCATCACCGATTCCACCTCCATTTCTCGACGAAATCGAACGCCGTCGGTTCCGATGACTTTCTTTTCGTGTGCTCCACCTCCCCGACCCCAAATCTTCAAGCTCCATGCCCCCTTGACGAATGCAACCTGTAGGGCCACAAGCAAAAAAGGAAAGTTGCTTTCCTCTTGGTGGCGTTGCACCCCCTCTAGCTAGCACCATTCTTTTTGGCTACGAATGAAACGTTCAACCCAGCTTCCCCTTGGCCAATCTCCTCCTCTAGCTCCAATAAGGTGAAAGCCTAGCTTTCAAACCTTTGTATAGATCATCGATCATCCCAAAACGTCATCGCACCTGTCCAAACAACCATAGACATGTAGATCTAGCTCACATGAACCCAAACATCTAAACTTTGTATTTTTTTGTTGAGTATTTGATTCTATATTTGAATTTTTAAGATGGAGGGTTTTATAAAAAAAATTTGCTTCACGAAATGGGTAACAGAACAGTGAAAAAGGATAAGAAAAGTAGGAGTGATGAATTTTTTCAAGCGTCAGGTTATACTTATTTACAATTTTTGGCATCACGCTGCACAACATTTCGTCTCTGTACGAACCGTTATTGACGAAACAAAAATATGTTTGGGCTCAGAAATGCGACACGATCTCAAAATAATACTAAAATACATTGGTTATCCTATTACGTAAAATCGCAAAAATACAATCATTTTTAAAAAATCGTCAAACGATAACTTAAATAATTTTCAAATTAAAATTTTTGGAAAATCAAACAAATTAATTTAGAAATACGCCAATAAAAATCGAGTTGTTATATTAAAAATTCAATTTTCAATTATTTATTAAATTTGAATCAAATCTGAATATTTATATAAATTAAATATTCCAATTCGAAACGTTAAAATTTCCAAGTCGTTACACATTTCCTCTAGCAATTTTGATGTACTATGGCGACATTTCGACGTATTGCTGAATAAAAAGGAAAAAATATGAGATTGAGAAGCGAAAATGAGTGAACAATATTAGGCTTGCGTCTTGGTGTTAGCATTTAGACGCTTGTTCAACAAGTACCTGAAGCTTAGATGCTTGTTAAATAAGCGCCTAACATCTAGGCATTAATTTCTGGATGTGGGCGTTTGTTCAACTAACGCCTAGTCTTAAGGCAATTGTTCAGCAAGCGCTTTATATTGAAAACCCACTGTGACACATTTTGTAATCTCAAAAAATGTAACTTTGTAACCTTTTGTTTGTTAGAGAGGCTATCAATTACGACATCTTCCACATACACTCCTTTCTTCACATGTATATAACGTACCTCTATAGCCTTTTTTCCCCACCAGCCCCGTTGCCTCCTCACTGCCCAATTCCATCCTTCGCCACCGTTATATTTGGCTCCAATACCCCACCCACAACAACATGCGCATCTGCGAAGGACTAACCCATAAAAGCTTCACATGAAGCGGCATATATGCATCCCGTAACATTCTCATGATCCTGTTACGATCGCTAGGCTGTTGCTCATGTAACTCATTATCATCGACTCGAACCTATCCTTGTACCTCTTGGTCGTGCCCTCGAAGCCGTCCGAGCAGGTTTCTTGGTCTGTGGTCCACTACACCAAACAAGCCATTTTGTCACACTTTTTTCGTTTCATTTTGTCACGGTTATTATTGTTGGAAATTTGTAGCGGTTATTATTGTTATATTGTTTTGTAACGGTTATTTCCGTGACAAAATTTGGGCTTTTCATAAATAAGCAGAAGACATTGGGCAGAGTTGTCATTTACGTTCCACTCCCTAGCTTCAGATGTTTGTCACGGTTCTAGCTCGTATCTTTCTTCCTAAAATCTAATTAGGTTAAAGCCTTCCTTCATTGTGAGTCGCAGCCTTCCTTCATTGCGAGTCGCAGCCTTCCTTCATTGCGAGTAGCCCTATCGCCCGCCGATTGCAGCCTACTTCCGTTTGTATACAAACCTACTTCCTCGTCGCAGCCTTCCTTCATTCCGATTTCTTCCTAAATCTTCCTTTGCGAGTCGCCCGCCGATCGTCAGGTAATAATTTTTGTTTTTGATTTGCTTTTGTATGTTTTGATAATTCTTTCTCCTCTAATAATTACAATAGAAAACAAAATATAAAAAATCGAAATAGGCAAACACTTATCGCTGAATTATTGTAAAAAAAATTGATAATGGGTTGCGATTCGAAGTCTAATTTTGGTCAAAAGGCTGAGGTTGCGGCGGTTGATTGGGTTGGGCGTAGATGAAGGAAGGTTGATTTGGTGATTGATTTGTGATTTGGGGTTGTGGGAGTGTACGATGTAGTAAGGAGGTGATTGTGGTGATTGTTGCTGGTGCTTGGAGATGGTGATGTGGACTTGGGAGGTGGTTCGAGAAGGACATGAACCGAGGCTCATTGTGGTTTTTAGTAGTGGTTGTGTGCAGTTTCAGTTGGAGATGATGATGGTGGTGGTGGTGGTAGTTGTTGATGGTATGACTAGTAGGCAGAAGTGCAGCAGGTTTAATTTTTGTAGCCGGAAAGGTTGGGTTGCGGCAGACAGTGGGTTGTTGTGATGTAAGTAGGGAGGGATGTCTGGTGGGGATGTTGATATGCAGTTGTAAGCAGAGGTGAAGCAGCTATGGCTTTGGGTTGGTCGGTTGCTGGTTGAGATCAGGGTTGTAGTCTATTATATGGTGATTTGCGTTGAAGCAAGGGTTTGAGGGAGGTGATTGTTGTGAGATTGTGAAGGCAATACGCAAATGAAGTTGTGAAGGCAATATGAGTTGAGATGATGGTTACAGTAGTGATGCAAGGTGATGGATGTGATGAGGAAGGCAGTGAGTTGTGCAATGGCTGTTTGATGGAGGTGCACTGATGAGGCAAGTGGCAAGTGGTAGTTTGAAGAGGATGGTTCTGAAGGAAGTAATGGACGTTGCAGTGAAGGTTGTTGGAAGTATAGTGGTATTGGCGGTGAAGTGGTGAGGTGGTGAAGACAGTGAAGTGTCAAAGTGTGATTAATTGCTTGAATGAACTTCCCTGAATTGAAAATTGAACACCACTTGCATAACTTCTAGCTATTCCATTTTAATCTCCTCCCAAAGCAATTTGTAGAATTTAGACTTGAATCCATATAGGACAGGAAAAATATTTCTAAGCAACCTGGTAAGTGAATATATTATACAAGTTTCAATATGAGTGATATTTGTCATATATGATTCAAAATATCTTGTTATTGAGATTATAAAATGGTTGGTACCACCAACATGTTTGATTTGGCTGGTTGTTAGTTTAGAATCCGAGATTAAAGATTACCCATTTTGAGAAAGTTTGCATGAAAATCACAGAAAGAATTAGTTCTATAATCCAACCTTATATCGTTCTTCAGTCATGTTTGCACAAAGTGTTTTATCAAACTTTCTCTTCAAGTTTCAGAACATATACGAACCTCTGGAAAACAAACTTCATGGAACACCGTTGTACTTATTTTTACGGAATTGGCAAGTATTTTCTTATGATTAAATGTAGATTTATTTTTTGGGAAAAAAGAAAAATAAATAATATGAAAAATGAAATGGCGACTGTGTTTTAACAAGTTTGAGAAATTAGGGCACCTCACTTATTTCCACAATGATTTATATGTATCGTTAATAAATGATAGCAAGTTTATTTAATATATTATTGATGATGTTCTAAACGTGGGTTCTTTCGTTAGCGTATTAACTAGCTTTGTTGATGGTTACTATAGGTTTGTAGCACTGGCAATGGATACCGTGTAAGTGGGTATCAGTGTGTAACATAACTGCAGAATATTCATGGTTTTACTAATATATTTACTTGATGTAGGGGCCGATTAGATGCATTTATCTTAACAATTGTTGCAAACAAACAATCACCTCTGTCAACTACTCCCCTTACAACTTCCTCTACCAAATTCCAGTTCAATCATCAAAACAAAACCCCAAAAAAATACCATTTACAAGTCTCCCAACAACTGCAAGTTTACCCAAAACAAACTGCAGCTCTCCACCAACTTCATTCTACCATATCGTGTTCATGTGAAACCTGAAAACTTTATATATGTTCAAAGTTCATTATATGAATCTTCAATGCATTTTTGAACGAATAATTGAAAATAAAATATGACACTGTCAATTTATGAATTGTGTAGGCATTGATAGAAGAAGCCGAAGAAAGACAAAAATCGGAAGCTAGTGTTAATGGAGAAGATGGAATAAGAAGTTTAGAAGATTTTGAAAAAGATCCCGTTGCTGAAGATTTTCGGGATGATAAAAAGCGAATCTATTGCCGAGCTATTAGCTCTACGTCTACTGTTAAGCAAGTAAGACTCTCTCAAGCTTCAAAAGCCATTACCAATTACAAAGAGAATGCAAATCAACAATGGAAAACAGAAATGCGTGAAGAGATGAAAACAACGAGTTTAGCTATAAATGATATGAGACAATGTATAAAGATGCTTGTAAATCATATTGGAAGAAATGTGCCGACACCAAGAGGAGAAGCCGCTTCTAATACAGAGCAATATCTCAACAGTGCTGGAGATAGCTTAGGTGCTCCACTAAATGGAATAATGGGATCTTCTACGAGAGAGAAACAACCGGTAATGCTATTGTCAGTGGATTTGACGGAAGTAGCAAAAGGACACATTGGGACGCAAAAGATATGTCATGGTAGAAAGGTGGTTGAAGGAGAGCAAGTTGTTTGGGTGGAGAATGTTTACGATCCAGAAGCTTCAATTTATGAAGCACCACAAAATGGCCATTACACACTATCCGAATTGGTTGAAGGGGGTTTTGTGATTTGGCCCGAGTATCGTTTGCGTTATTAGTAAGTTACCGAACACTATGTAGTTATATTCTGAAATTGTGTTTTAAAGTTTGTTATATATACTATGCGTGTATGCTATAATTTGTGGTGTTGCTATGAAGTATCCTTTGTGGTGTTTGAATGAAACATAAATGTTTGGTGTTGTTTTAATTATTGATCGTATGTTTTCTTAATGTTAATACTATATATTTTTTGTATAGATTGTTTGTAGCTGTAACGAAATATTGGTGCTATATATAGTTTGTTTGATACTGTTTTAGTTATCACGATTATAAGTGTTAGAAAATAACCTTTCGTAATGGTTATAACTGTGATATAATTTGCATTTGTCACGGTTATAAGTGTTAGAGTTTCCTTTTTCGTAACGGTTATAAATGTTAGAAACCATTGTTCTGTCACGGTTATAAGTGTGAGAAATTACTATTTTCTCACGGTTATAACCGTTAGTAAACACTATTCTGTCACGGTTATAAGTGTGAGAAATTACTATTTTGTCATGGTTATAACCATTAGTAAATACTATTCTGTCACGGTTATAAGCGTGAGAAATTACTATTTTGTCACGGTTATAACCGTGAGCAAAAGTGTGACTGAATTTGCCCACAGTACCTATTTTCACGGTTATAACCATGACAAAATAGTTTTGTCACGCTTATAACCGTGAGGAAATTGCCTTTCTGGTGTTGTGGTCGTTGTGCTTAGCCATGTCCTTATGTCAGTGATCTTGGATACAGTTAAGGAGGTTGTTACAGAGTTGATCGAGTATGGACTCGATTGCACTTTCGAACAGGTTTTTACCAAGGTGGATGGCCAATTCGAACTGGCATCGTTAGAGGTTACACTGATGGTGTCTGATACACTAGTTTGGAGAGGGCGGAGGAAGCGATGGATAAGAAGATTATGAATAGCTCTTCTATGTTGTGGGTGGTGTTGGCATTTCAGACAGAGGAGATGCTGGTGAAGCAAGAGTTTGGGCATCGGGTTACAGTGCAAAACTATGAGTTTTGGATGTCTTAATTTTCCCTTGAGTTCAGTTCTTATGCAAATATTGATATTACCAAATTCCATAAGCACTCCAAAATCATACATGTCGACTCAGTCTTTCCATTGAGTGGTCTTGTAATATCTTAAATTTTATAATATGCAAACAACTAGGAATGGGAACAGAACAAGTACAAAGAGTGGAGTCATGGTGCATTCAAAAGGGGGAAAAATATGGATACATGGCTACAGATCGCTCAAACATACCATCTCTAAACCTATTAACTCAAAAATTAATATGGTTATTAAAGAGAAGGATATTGCTGCTATGATTTCTAAAGTTGGAGTACATGAACGTTAAGTTAAGAATTGCTTCATGTGATAAGGATGTTTGGTGCATGAAGAAGATGGTTGCGGTGATGATTACATGGGCGGATGTAAGTGACATCACATAGGTCCAAGGCCCACTTGAAAATTTAATTTAACTTAGGCTTCGTTTAAAAGTAACAGTCATGCTTTATGTGGCTATTTGATTTTTATTTTGTGTTGTTTACTTAGGTCTAGCCATTGAACTTTCCTCCCACATTATTTTGCTTTCTCCATATTCCTGGAAGCCTGTAACAAAAGTTTACAAGCTCCAAACCAAGATAGTAAATTCCAAATCACTTCTAATCTTTGTAAGTTTTCTAGTTTGATTATAATTTTATTAATAAGCATGCATTTTAAATGATCAATTATTTGCCTTCAGTTTCTAACTTCTAACCAATTTATCATTTATGAATACATTTTGATTTGCAATTTGGTTTCATATTTTTTTTGCAGGATAGAATCGTTAGTTGATTAAAAAATTAATGAAGTTTATTGATTCATCTTTGACAAGAAGAAATATTTCACCATCATTCGAAGTATGCAATTTTTGTCATCTTCTTTATTCTCATTTTTTCTTCAATTTTTTGTGTATTATGACTTATTTTGTATGGTTATTATATATAATAAATGTGATATTTAAGTAGACTTTGTACAAAATAACATTCCAGGAAAAAGGAAGTAACTAATGCAATTATGCGCATAAACTGTTTGGTTGAATTCGAATTCAAAGTTATTCACTTTCAATCCCTTACTACGAAAAGTATTCATTTTTTCTATTAAATGTCTATTATTTTATGCCAATTGTTCAAAATTTATGCATTGCTCATTAGGAAACTTGAGTTAAATTTCCACCCAAGATGAAGATATTGTAGAGACAACTTTTTCTAAAAAAGCATATAAAGAGATAGAGTACCTTCCCGTAGACCCACTACTAGAAAAGGGTTAAATAGCGACAGAGTGAGGCGACGGCTTTCGACGGCGATTTTCTGACGGCTTCCGACGGGCCGTCGGCGGCCGTCGGAAGCCGTCGGAAAATCGCGAACATCAGGCTCCAGCCGAGCCTCTTCTTCCTCATTTCAGCATACGAAAAAAAATTCTCCAAATTACCAAATTCGCTCCCTAAGCCTCCAATCACTAATTTCGTATTTTTGCATCCTCCCCGACAACGTATTCAACCTCTCTTGCTTTCTAGCTCATGTATAATCTCTTATTTTCGTGAAAAATTCAATTTTTACCCTATTTCTAGATTTGCATAAGTTGATAAATTAAGGCTAATTGGTGATTGAAATTGTTTCCAATAGTGTTATAATAGTTTCTTGCATTCCATGGTATACCTATTTCATCTTTTATCGTGAAATTGTGAAAAATATGTATAATTTGTGGTTGTTCGTGTATATGTAAATCGTTGTGCATGCCTTGATTCTACGATTGTATATGTGTGTAGCGCTGCTATCATTGTATTGTGTTAGTTGGAATAAGATAAAATAAATGCACGAGCTAGGAGTATTATATTGTACGTGCATGTATTGACTTATGCAAAAAAAATGCATGAGTCTAAATTGTAATTGTGCGTATTGAAAAATGACAAAAATGTTAAACCAAATTTAAGTTGATGTAATACGTCGAATAAATGTGTTAAATTAAAATATAGTTTTGTAAATGTGAACAGTTAGTAAAACTGTATTTTTTCGTAAAATGCGCACATTTAATTAACTAATGTCCATTAGAGAGTTTTTGGCCCCGTCTGACGAGCGTTGTACATGATCGTTATATAAATAGTCGTTTTTTTTCAAAAAATGACCATTTATATTCATCTGGTACAATGTTTGTTGGATTTGTCCCTGTATTGGACTAGTTATGAACACAGTTAGTATTTACATTTTTTATACTACTTCGTCTCAAACGGTTCATAAAATTTCGACCTAACTTTTCTTTTTTGTTTCCTGCATACACGCATTTGTGTACAATACAATGCAGGGAACAAAAGGGAAATGCTGCCGAAATTTTGTTGAATTGTTTGAGACGAAGTAATATACGAAATGTAAATGCTTATTGTGTTTGTAATGGGAAGTAGGATGCCTGACCATGGAAAAAAATATCTTTTTGTACAAAATTTTGTATCGATACGTTAAAAAATAAAATGTGTCATATTTGAAAATATTTTTTAATTTGTGAAATAGTTATTTATATTCAAATATTATACGACTATGAAAATAATCTTTTTCGAATTTGTATTCTTGAAAATAAATATTAAATTTTGAACATGTGACTCATTTTCTAAAATAGAAAAAATGATTGATTATTTTGTTGATCGGAGGAGATGGATGTACCAAAGAAAAGGACTGAGAGGCTCAATAAAAGAAGATTTTTATAACGATATAAACGTGTTTGTTGAATTCGCTTTAAGTAATAACGGAAACGAACCAAAATTCATTGTCCGTGTAGTAGGTGTAGACATTTGAAGTATTTGTTACCAGACATTGTGAAAGTTCATTTATGCCAAAACGGTTTCGTACCCGAGTATTATGTTTGGGATCGGCATGGAGAAGTTGTAGCAAATACTTATGTAGAGTCCGAAAGTGTCGTTAACGAAGCAGTTACGATGACCCGTATAGAAAATATGGGCGAAGATGCAGCACAATCAATGTTTCATATGGTTGAAGTTGACAACGATGATGGAAATGTTGAAGAACCAAATATTGAAGCAAAAAAAATTTATGATTTACTAGATGCTGGTAAGAAACCTATTTGGGATGGTTGTAAAAGCGGCACTCAGCTGTCTGTAATCGCATAATACATTGCGCTGAAATCAAAATACAACATCACTGAAGTTGGGTTTACGGCCGTTGTACAAGCTGCAAAAAGACACATGCCGCCCGATAATCTAATGTGTGAAAATCACTATGAAGTTAAAAAACTTATGTCGGCTTTTGGTTTACCTTATCAGAAAATAGATACATGTTTAAAAGGCTGCATGTTGTTTTGGAAAGAAGGCGCAAACCTTAGAAATTGTAAAATTTGTAATCAGGAAAGATACAAACCAAGAAAAAAGAAAGGGAAGAAAGTTCCGTACAAGCGTATGCATTACTTACCCATCACTCCAAGGCTTCAAAGAAGGGAAAGGAAGCCGTCGGAAGCCCTGCACCCCGACGCCTTACTTTCAGACAGCTTCCGACGACCGCCGACGGTTTTCAGCCGTCGGAAAATGCCTTTTCCCTTGTAGTGACCCTAGGGAAAGTATTCGTATTTTCGAATATGGCAATCGTCAAGAAGAAGTCCGTAGAGCTTATTTATTAAATGACTCTTGTCAACCTTCAAATCATAAATTTTCAAAAAATACAAAAATCAATGATGATAAACGATTTAATCCCTATTGGTTTCGTCAATACCGTGGTTGGTTAGAATATGGTATCAAAGAAAATGTTGTGGCTGCTTATATTGCTACTTGTTTTTATCTTGTCACAGTCATCAAGGTGGTGGTGACTACTTTGTAACAAAGTGTAGGGAATCTTGAAAAAACAAATCTTTATTAGATATTCATGTAGAAAGTCATGGAAGTTTACAAAATCAATTTGATAATCAACTTGAAACTTACATTATTGATATGCATATGGATAAACGATTTTTAAATTTAAAATGTATTGAAGATCTTTCTCAAAAAATGTAGATTTGAAGAAAGCGAACATTTCAATTGGTGTATTTACTTTGCAACTCGCATTGACTTTTCCCATAGCTACATCAACTATTGAGAGGGCATTTTCTACAATGAGGATAGTAAAAAATCAACTTAGAAATTCTATAGAAGATCAATGGTTAAATGACAATCCAGTTGCGTATATTGAAAAATATATATCTAAATGCACCGATAACGATGCCATTATGTTGCATTTTCAAGAGATAAAAAATCATCGTCTACAACCAAAATGGGATTAAAGTGCACTCCTACCGAATTTGAAGATTTGTTGGTTGTGATTTTATTTTGTTTAACAATTATTCTAATATTTGCTAATGCGATCATCTATATTTTGGCAAATCAGTACCGTTTTGTTGTTGACAATGTGATATAATGTGTAGCAACTACTTTGTATTAGTATTGTTTATGAAGTTTGTATGATATGAATATTATTGTTGTAGTAATTTA
Source organism: Allium fistulosum (assembly GCA_030737815.1). Lineage (NCBI taxonomy): Eukaryota > Viridiplantae > Streptophyta > Magnoliopsida > Asparagales > Amaryllidaceae > Allium > Allium fistulosum. The sequence continues at coordinate 726,398,863 of CM060901.1, forward strand.
CGCATTAGTAAGTAGATTGCTTCTGGATTAATTACATTATAATTTTTTTCAATGACTTTTGAGCTGCAAAACTTCAGCTATTCTTCTATATGAAGATTCGGTTCTCCCCAGGTATTTTGTTATAGCAATTTTTTTAAAATAACCAGGTCCTACCTAAAATCATGTGCTAGCTCTGCCACTGGATGATTGGAGCAAGTCCATTATGCCTTCAAGTGTTGTTATATTTGTTCCAATAAGTATATGTATAGTGGTAAGATCATAATTAATCACCTGCTTTGGTTCAAAATTGCTTGAAATCGTTAAATCAAATGTATTTACTGCCTTCTAGAAATCTGCTGCTTTTTAGCAGTGCTAGTGTATTATGGTAATATTTAACACTGCCAAAATATAATGGGTTTTCTAAGAGCTATTTAATTTATGATCTCGATTTTCAAAGGTGGATATGGTAAAAAAACATGGAAAAGATGGACCCATTCTCACTATAATATGTGCATGCATGATTATCTTGATAGGCATATATTTGTGTAGCGTAATAGTTAGTTAGAGTTAATTTATAACCTTGTAGTTTTGTTATTGTGTATATGATGTCGTGATAGCTGACTTGGATAGCTGACTAGAAACCTTTTTATGTTTGGCTATTATTTCATATGGTTTAAAATAATTTAACTAATATTCAAAATACACTATTATTAATCATCAATATTAATTATTAAATATGAATTATTAATTATTAAATAAATAAAAATCAAGAATGTTTAGCTTAAGTGGTTAAAGGTACGACGTTTTAAATAAAAATTCTAAAGGTCATGAGTTCGAGCTTTTGAAACATTAAAAAAAGTGTTTTATTTAAATAAAGTATCGGTCATACCATCAAAAATATATAAATATTAATTATAAGTATAATTTACTAAGTATTATATAAATATTAGTTATATTAAATAAGAATTATTAATTAATACTTATAGATTATACTCATTTGTAAATACCTTTTGCTTATTCATGTGCTCTTGTATCATAACTACAAGTTATTTATTTTCAACTAAACAGCTTTTAAAAGTATGAGTTTTGAATAAACATATAGTGTCTTTGTAAATTTGTATGTATGAGTTTTAAAAATGTTGCAACTTATGCCTCCATCGTGGTTGGTTCAAACCTCTTATCTCTTATCATCAATGCCTAAATCCAATATTAGATATTTGCAATAATTTCAGAAGAAAATATCAAATTTTTTATTTTCAAACCAACCCTTATTCATCGTAAAGGCTTTTCATACTTTGATTCTACGTACTACCCTAATGTTGTTTCCCGGGAATCCACCGTAAAAATTAAAACCACAATTTTGCAGTCATAATTCATATTCATAACTTCTTCTACGACAACTTCATGATCAATATATATGTCATACATGTATTCAACACAAAAGTTAAAGTCAGTTTTAAACTCAACATTTCAGTGTGCAGGCTACCAAATCTTACATGTTTTGTAGTGCTAGTACTTTAGCAATAATATCTAAAACCATGTAACGTTTTGAATGCTAAATTGAGTACTTACTTAATGCTGCACAATGTCACCACACCTGGATCCAACAACCCAAAATCAATCAAAATAATATACACCAACCATTTCAGCGTCACTGTAGAAAAATCACACACTTTATAAACATCTGATGTGAAGCTGTTCACAGAGTAGAATCATAGGTCACACCACTCTGCCCAATCCACTCACTTCCATCCAAAAATAAGTGAACTGTATCACTACTAGAAAGGCTTCAGAAAGCGACATAGCCTAGCGACGGCTAGCAACGACTAAAAAAAGCGGCCTTCGCTAGCCGTCGCTTATCGCGTTATACAAACCAGCTACCCGAGAGCAAAAAAATTCATTTTTACTCTCCCCAAATCAACTCAGATCCCCCCCCGCAACGAGCCGCCGCCCTCCGCCACCAGGAGCCGTCGCAACCTTCCGTCGCTAATTTCAACCTCTCCAAACTTGCCGGTATCTCCTATTTTCCATTATCTTTGTTTAATTTAGGTTTAAATTAAATTAGTTGATGATTTATGGATTTGGAATTGGATGATTTAGGGGTTTGGAATTGATGAATATATGTTATTAGTTTATGATATATAGTTTATTATTTGAATTGGGTATATAATGGTAAACCTAATTTAGAAATTTAGTTGATTATGTGTTTGAAAATGGTGATTATTGCGTATTAGGTGATGATAATTAGTGTTGATTTGGTGGTATTAATTAGTGAATTTATTGTTTACTATGTTGTTAAAAATTATGGCTAATTTAAAATCCAAAAAATAGTCCATGATTATTGAATAATATGTTTACTGATAAGTTTACGAGAATGTTTGTTATACTTTTGTAAGTGGTAACTACTTATTTAGTTCACAAAATCGTTAATTAAAATTTATGTAGTTAAACAAAATTTAACATACGTTTTAAAATTTTAAATTTAATTAATAAATATTTAAATAGTTAAATGAATTATAAAATAGTTTTTGTAGTTGTTAAAATAGTAACTCATAGTTCCCATTTGTGAGATAAGGCATATTTTCCGAGTTATTGATAGTTCCCATGGATTTTGATTCATAATTAAACGAATTCTATTTGACTACATTACTAAAAAAAATTAAGATCATTATTTCACTACAAATCACTGATACTTCAATATTAATATTTTTTAATTTGTGCTTTATTTATGTGAACCCCTTAGAGAATTTTTTGCCCCGTCTGACAAGTGTTGTATATGATCGTTATATGTATATTCGTTTTTCCACAGAACGGACATCTATATTCATCTGATACAAAATTTGTTGGATTTGTCCTAATATTTGGACAAGTTACAAACACATTAAAGTAATCATATTTTATAAATCATTTCAGTAACTCAGTTTAAACGGTTCAGAAAATTTCGATGGCACTTCCTTTTTCCCTGTGTACACGCATTTGTGTACGATACAGGGAATAAAGGGAAGTGCTGCCGAAATTTTTTAGAATCGTTTAACCTGAAATGATTTATAAAATATGATTACGTTATTGTGTTTGTAATGGGAAGTAGGATAACCGGCCGTCAAAGTAAAAAAACAATAAACTTAAGAATTGAAACCAGGCTAATAGGAATTATCGGCAAGAAACAAGGCTAATAGGAACAAAAACCCCGCTTTACATCGTGGTGGCTCGAAATCCTTCCAACAACATAGGAGGGAATTGGTAAATAAATTAACCAATATTTATGTTATTGATGTATATATTTACTAGTGTCTCTTTACCATATATTCTATTCTTGTATATAATCTATTCTTGTATATACTCATGCAAATTATCAATATAATCTATTCTTGTATATATTCAGTGGGCAAAGTATGAAAGGGAGCCTACATCGGCTGAGGTTTTCAGAGTCACACATGCAGTGGAGCATACAGATGAGGATGAGAATGTTTCATATGATTGATCGGACGACAGGGCTGCTTCTGTAATAGTAAATATGTTTATTTCTGTAATGAAAATATTTCATATTCATTTATTTCACAGTAAATAAGTAAATTGTATAGCAATTGTGTCAAATATCTGTTTGTAATTGTAGGAGAGATATAAAGTAGAGCATGCACGAGCGATACAAGCGAGTGGACGGGAGTCGCTTACGGTTGATGAGTCTAATCGGATATGGGATTAGATCATTGAACCAGCAAGTAGAAACAGGCGTTACAGTTTTGGCAATATGGTATGTACTCAACGTTTACATAGTTGAAACATGTATGCCATGAACTTCTTATTCACTTGAGTTTATTACCAATAACTTGAGTTTTCTTATTGTTATTGTATGCCATGAACTTCTTATTCACTTGAATTATTTCACAGACTCTTAATTTCCAAAGGGCATATAGGAGATCCATAAATGAAGAAGAGATTTCTCAGATGCAAACACAATTGGATGAGCTCAATGATTGGCGGAAGAGTCAGTTGGAAACGCAGATAGATGGGCGTATTGATGCCTTCTATCAGGAGCATGGGTCAATGCCCGGGGAAGGAGGTGCAGATGCTGATGATGATGATGATGCTTAGTTGGTTTGTTTTGATGGGTACGCTTTATATATAGTGGAAATTACCGAGGAGGGCCTTGTAGCCTGGTCCAATTATTTTGTAGGACTCGAGTTTGAAATAATAAATTTCCAGGACAAAAACACAAATACGGTTGACTTTCAGTTCATTCTCAAATCCAAACGTCTCGCTATTTTTCAAAATAGATCAGGCACGATTTTTTCACATCGATCATGTGTGATTTTCATCAATCGAGTGCAATTTTTTACTAATCGATCAGGCGCGATATTCCTAAATCGATCAGGGAGGCGCGTTTTTCCCAAATCGATCAGGAGATTTGCCCAAATCGGATTGGTTACATTCAAGATTTCATATCACGTCGGAAGAAAGTGTCGATTGCTGTTTATGATTTTGTTCTTCGATTTCTTTAGTTCTATCTATGGGATCTGAAACTCGAAGTTCAAGCAATCAGTTAATGGATCACGGTGGTCAAAGGTACTATTTTTTATTTTTGTTGATTTTAAGGATCTGTTTTGTTTGTTTGTGATAAAAATTCATTATTTTATGTTATTATTTTATGCTGTTCGCTGACAAATTATTGTCTATAAAGAAATTTTGGTTGATACTGAATGTGGCAATTAGTTCTTGATTTCTTATTTAGTTTCGACAATGCTTTTTGGAAGAACATAAAATCTATTATGGGAAAGTTAATTTATAGGATGCACCGGTCATTTTTAATATGGATGATATTGTCCTTTTTAATTCAATATTGATTCATGTAAAGTATTATGCAAAAGATAATCGGTTTTATCTTTTTTTGAATACTGGGCTAAAAAAGGATCTGGCATATATTAATTAAGATATTATGTAGTAAAACATTTTTACATATATTAATTAAGATCTGGTCAACAATTTGATTCTGCTCTTGGATTTCGTTGAACAGTTAGTGCTTGTATTGTTTGAAGAATGGTTTTAAAGTACAGTATATTAAGAATTGTAAGGAACAGTTGACAGTTTGATGTGCTATAGATGGTTGTCCTCTTAGGATTCATGCTTCAAATTAAAGCAATTATTCTTTTTGTTTACAGTTGACAGTTCGATTTGCCAAGCAATCAATTTCACCTACTTATTTTTTTGTTTACAATTTTTTTTGCAGGTGTGATTCATCTGTTATAGTTGTGTTTGATTTCAATAACAATTGTTTTAGTGCTCGTTTTGGATTGGATGCTTCTATTTGTTCTGTTAGGAATAGGATTTGCGAGGAGTGGATTAATTTTAGTCCATTATGCTTTGATATTTTTTATATTCGAGAATCAAAGACTACCATAGTTGAAACGGATAGTGATCTTCAAGCTGTATTGTGTTTGTCTTGGTTTAAAAAGGAAGATTTTTTGGTATTTTTCTACGGTTGAAGATTGATTCAATGGATAATTTTGTTGTTGAAAGTAGCAAGTCTGGTTCAGTAGTTGGTGGTGAGTCAAGTAATAATATGTTAGGTTATGATGATGATTTAGATTCTGGTTTTGCTCAACAAAAGGATTTACATGAGTTGTTGAAGAAGAATTCAAATATGGAATTTTTTACTGGGGTTGGTCAACAGTTTGATTCTGCTATTGGATTCCGTAGAACGGTTAGTGCTTATTATTTGAAGAATGGGTTTAAAGTACAATATATTAAGAATTGTAAAGAACGATTGACAGTTCGATGTGCTATAGATAGTTGTCCTTTTAGGATTCATGCTTCTTGCAAACTGAAGCAATTAGACCAACTGTTTGTTAAAAACATTCAGCTGAATCATACTTGTGGTGGTGGATTTCGTTCACTTGGTAGTCCAACTATTAATAGTGATCTTGTGAAAAGTCTAATCTTCAATCAAATTCGTGATGAGCCAAAAAGAAAAACGAAGGATATCATTAAAAGTTTTAGAAGAGATTATGATGTGGAGCTGAGCTATTATTTTGCTTATAAGGGTAAGAAATTGGCTATGAATGATATTTACGGTGATGAAAAGAAATCTTACAATGATTTAGTTTGGTATTTGAAGGCATTGGAAAGAAATAACCCAAATAGTTATTCAAGTATGGATGTAGATTCTAACACTAATCAATTTGAGAGAGTTTTTGTATGTTATGAGGCATGTATATTTGGATTTAGCTATTGTCGTCCTATGGTGTTTTTAGATGCTACCTTTTTGAAAGGGCGAAGTGGTATTTTGATGGCTGCCACTGCAAAAAATGGGAATCAAGGTACTGAATTTGATCTTTTTTTTTGGCTGTTGTATTTACTTTGTACTGTGTGCATTAGTTCCTTGTTATAAATTTATGTAACATAGTACTGTTTCTTTAAGTGATTGTTCTAGTGAATTTTGTTATGTTCATACTGCATTTTGGTTAAGTGATCAGTCTACTGTTATATAGTACTGATTCAATTCATTATAGTTTCTTTTGCGTTAGGGCTTAGCATGTAAAATTATTGCAGAAATGAATGTATGTAAATTTGATCCAGAACAAATACTGTAAAAGATTTAATGTTATTTAATTTGATGTACAAAATGTTACTGTATACAGGAGTAAAAAAAGATAAATGCATTTATCTTTTAAGATAAAGAATTAAATAACATATTAAGCCGTACTTATATATCATAGTTACTACTACATGTTAAACATATTTATCATTTTTTTCATTATTTGAAATTCTTACATAACGTATAAAAATGATTTAAACAGCATATAGAAAAGATAATAGCATATATCTTTTAGAAGTTCAAATATAAGTCTTTGTATTGTATGCATGAATTAAGTATTATATCTTTGCAATTTATACCCTTCCTGCATAGACTACACATTCAAGTAGCAAAATTTAAAAAACAAAAGAAATAAAGGATGAATTGTCTCTAGCAAATTTATTTTTCCTATTTTATTTGGGCCAAGGGCATAGTGTTCATGTGATTGTTTACTATTAGATAATACTGTTTCAAACATAGTGCATTATTTTCAAATGTACATTAATAAACAATGAATTATTATTTTTTTGTTTTTTTTCCAGGTTTTTTTCCATTAGCAATGGCTCTTGTTCCCAAAGAAAATGAAGAGTGTTGGAGTTGGTTTTTGAATCACCTAAAGAATGCTCTTAGTTGTGATAGAATATTAACTTTTTTAAGTGATAGACACTGGGGTTTATTGTTAAGTGTTCCAAAAAAATTTCCGAATAGTCATGATTCTTATTGTTTGCATCACATGCAAAATAATATTGCTAGCATTGTGAAAAGTGGAAGGGGTGTTTGGGTAGCTCATTTACTTGAGCGTTGTGCTATAGCTTCTAATCATCATGAGTTTGAAAAAGCCATGTCCAAGTACAAAGAAATTGGAGGTGCCAAAGCTATAGAGTATTTGAATGACAAACCATATGATCATTGGGCCGATTTGTTTTTTCCGGGGAAGCGATATGGTGAAAATAAGTCCAATGTAGCTGAGAGTTTTAATTCTTGGATTTTGGATGAAAGAAGTTTGCTTGTTACTGCTTGTCTTGATGGAATTAGGGTAAAACTTATGATGCAAATGTCTAATCGTAGAGAAGAGGCATTAAAGTGGACTAGTGTGCTATGTCCGAAAATGGAAGCTCGTTTGTTAAAATTGAAGGAAGAAGGATTTGGGTGGAGTGTTTCTAAATCATCTAGGTATGTATTTATATTTATTTACATGATGTTCACAGTTTCTAAAAAATGATAAATGCATTTATCTTTTTTCAACCTTCTATGTAGCCTGTGTTATGATTTCATTTTGTTGGTGTCGCTTGCTACGTATTTTCTCTTTGTCTGCATTGAGACTTATGATAATATGAATACTGTAAGGATGAAGTAATATAAAGCAAGTATCGTTGTGGTGTTTTATTTTTGAGATATTGTTATGGTAAAAAATAATGTTGTGCATAGGAGTATGATGCATTAGTGTGTACGCTTAGGGTTTATTCACATGCATGAGTGTTTTATTTTTGATAGTATTTATGGTTTTTGGTATAACTGAAAGCTGTGACAAGATATTTTCAAGTTTATAAATTTATACCTTAACAGTAAATATATAATGGAAATATTGAGCAATGCTCACATGCAGAATTCATGAGCAAACATACATTATCTTTTTTTTTCTTCCCTTATAGCATAGCTTCTGCGATCTTTAAGAATATGAACAGTATGATTGTTAATTTTTTTGGTTTATGAGTCTTATTTTTCACTATTAGTTCACTGCACATGAATTGGGTCTTATTTATTAGATAGATTAGAGAGAATATATATAGTGCTAATAATCCTTTTTTTGAAATGCAATCTGTTTATATATTTTACCTATTTTTAATTTTACATTTTGTAGGTATATTTTTGAAGTTCATTCTCCAACATCTCAAAAGGTTGATCTTAAAAATCGCATTTGCAGTTGCAATCAATGGAAAGTGACAGGTTTTCCTTGTGTGCATGCTTTGAAGTGTATTTCTTTGACCAGAAATTCTGTTTATGAGTATATTGAGAATTACTTTACTGTTGAGTATTATCTAGCTTTGTATTCACATTTGATCAATCCTATTCCAACTTTTGATAAGGAAGCAATTAAAGCTGAAGAATCATCTATTGTTCTTCCTCCTAAGCCTGTTCGTGGAGCTGGTAGGCCTAGGATGAATAGGATTGAAGGGGCTGATTTTCATGCTAAGCAAAATAGATGTGGAAAGTGTAAAAAACTAGGACATAATAGAAGGGGGTGTTCTTTTGAATAATTGAGTTGATTGTTTTAGTTCAATGTATTTGATTGGTTGTTCTATGAATACTTTGAGTTGAATAATTGAGTTGATTGTTTTAGTCCAAAGTATTTGATTGGTTGTTGTATGAATACTTTGAGTTGAATATTTGAATAATTGCATATGTTGAATTGGTTATGATCTGATTTTGAATATTTTTGGTTGTATGCAATTATTTATGTTTAACTGTTATTTGGAATACAATGTTGTTAGTTCTGTTAAAAAGATTAATTGATATTTCTTTTTAATTCTTGTGTATAGTCTGTTTTTTGTTATTATATGTTACTGTAGTTATTATGTCTATTCTTAAAATATAGTCTTTTCTATTCATGAACTCCAGCCCTGACGCTGGTCACTACAAGAAAATCAATGTGGTATCAAATAGCAATGAGATATTCTATATCCTCAATGCCAACGGATATTCAAACCAAATCATCTGTAAATCCACGATTTTCACGCACATCAGTAGGAATACAAATCAAACAGAACAACTGGAGATGAGTATGACTAGTATATTGCTACCCGAAACATACTGTAAAATAAAACATAAATGCTTTTATCTTTTTAACAGAGCATTAAAAACATTAGCCATTACAAATTAGTTGTGTAAGTACTTGCTAGTTAACAATATACAAAAGCAACATAGACTGATGTGATTATGTACTTGATATTTCATTTGACAGATGCATAGTCAGATTCAAAAGTGACAGTGCAATCAAGTCTTTGTGTGTAGTGAAAGTAACGTTCACGCCTGGTTAGACAGAGACAGTTGTTGAATTTTCAATTGCATTAATTATCAATATGCAGCAGAATGCATGCACCAACATGTTTTTTTTTCACTGCATTCGCTAAGTTTCGTTATACATTGTGATTGAACAGTGAGGTAATGCATATGACATCATAAACAAACTCAAGTCTACAACATTTGCAAGTAGGTTTTACAATTGGTGGTGGTTTCCATTGTTCAATTACGAAACACCACCCAAGAACTTGAGATTAAAACTCAAGTTCTCCATGAAAATACTCAAATGCTGTCAACAAAAGCTGATGAAATCTCTACAGTATTGTCCACAGTGCTTCAAGAACATAAAGATACCAAGAAGTCTACTGAAAAAAAAATCCTCCTCAACAACAAACAACCCCAAATGCCTGCTAATTTGGGATCTAATACTTCCACAACTCTGGTATATGTACCACTTTATCAGAGGTACTCATCATGAAAGCATCGAGAAGCTACCTCAAATTCAGAAATGGTGTTAACTTAACCGAGAAATAGCTAGGCCTTACTACGAATACCCAGATTATTGCAACATACAGTTATCAAGTTAGATTTCCCTACTTTTTCAGGGCAAGATAATGTTGTTTACTAGCTTAGGCAAGTGAAGCATATTTTTAATTATCATGGCATTCCAGAAAGTGAGTTGGTACAAGCATGTTCATTCCATTTGTGGCAAAAGTCAGATTCAAAAGTGACAATGCAAACAAGTGCACAACACACACATAAACAAACTCAAGTCTACAACATTTGCAAGTAGGTTTTACAATTACAAATTCATCAGTAAATTCAGATATACAGTCAACCATTACAAATTCATCAGTAAATTCAGATATACTGTCAACCATTACAACACACACATAAGCAAACTCAAGTCTAAAACGTTTGTGTGACCTAAGTCAACCATTACAAATTCATCAGTAAATTCATATATATCGTCTAAAATCTATCATCAAATAAAATTTTAACAAATGTATGATAAAAAGACTGTTAGATATCAAATAATTTGTTGCTATCATTGTCAGTTGAAATTTTTTGTTGCTGAAGCTGAACTGCAGAATTTTTCAATTGTCCAGCAGTATGGTTCATCGGAGAGAATTTGTGCAGCTATCTGTGCTCTAAATGTGTTTAGTTTTTCTGGACTGATTTTTGATGTTGTGTCCATTCCTTGTGCTATCTTTTGGATAAACATCATTACGAAAATTCCACAGTCAAACCTGCATTTGTTAAAATTTTAGTTATTGTGTAACATGGATTGGATTGTTGTATAAATATCTCCAGTATCCTGAAAATTACCCGTTGGTTTGTTGAGCACAGTTAACATTTTTAATCAATGTAGACTTTCCCAGAATTGTTTTCTCGCCTGCGCCTTGTAAGTCTTTATTGATTTTGTTTACCGCTGCTTTCTGCAAAAAATATATATATCTTTTTTTATAATAATGATAAATCTATTTATCTTTTTTACTTTCTGTGTATTTTACTTACCACATTAATAGCAAACTTCGAATGTCCACTTCTTAATGACTTAGATCTTGTGGTCAAGTGTAGAGAATCATAATGGTTCCATGTACATGATTCCACTACTAGCTCTAGCAAGCTCCAATGTTCGTTCCCATATATAGGAAATAATATATTGCAACATAATGGATTTAGAAGTGTTTGTTTAATAAAAGGATTAAACATATCCCTTTTGATATTTTCCATGTTTCCATCTGTTGCACTTTTCTGTTAAAAAATAATTTCAGAAAACTTATCTTAGAAACAAATTAAATTTGACATTATAGTTCACTTACTGTCATTGTTGTGTTCACATATATAATGCTAGAACTTTGTTCTAATAGTTTTGTTTTTCTGAACCAAAACCAATCAATAACCTACATTTCAAAAAAAATTATGGATTAAGTATAGATTTTATAATGAAGCAAAGTATAGAATTTATAATGAAGCAAAGTATAGTTTTTTGTACTTACTTGACCAGAAATATATTCTCCATAGAGAAGTTCTTCTATCATACTTTTTGTGATGGTGATGAAGTTTTCATCATCACAAGTAAATGCTTCAATACTGAAAAATTAAGATTAGTATGTACTGTGTTGTATGGGACTTACAGTATAAAAGGTGTGACATCCCAGAATTTCGAACAATATCAATTTAATAATCTATATAAAATATTAAATTTATTTGATATATAATTGTTAATAAGATATGAATTGATTTAATAATTTTCTTTTAAATGTATATTTAACTGATAAATTATCTTTTAAAGGCTAATAAATTGTTTTCTATTTATTTATATATATATATATTTGTATATATTGTAAATAGTCAATGTCTGTTTTAGATTTGATTTAAATTCAATATTTAATAAATAACCATTTGGCTTTAAAATATACTCAAGATTTAAGTTAAAATTGTCTAAATGATTTTAGCTTAGATTTAAATTAAATAAAAGGTTTGTTGTTCTTTTTAAAGTATAGCTTGATAAAATTAGTAATTAAGTGATGAATTCTTTTATAAATTATTTTAATTTGATAATGAGCTTTATTTATAATATAATGTCTATATAAGTAGATTTTTTATTTATAAATGAAAATTGTTATATATATTTTGAAAAGGAATTATGGTTTTAAAATTTATGTAAATCTCTAAAATAAATATAATAATTATAGAAAATAAAATATACCTTATAAATATTTAAGGTAAGTATAAAATAGAATGTAATGGGTAATTATATATTGATAGTTTATGTTTTAAAATAGAAATAAATACACTTATGTTAGAAATAGAAACAATAACAAGTTAACATAATACCACAACCATAACAATCTTTAAAACTAAAAGCTTAAGTAAACTATTATGTACACTTTAGAAATACTTGCAGGCAAGATAATCACCTAAGTATAAGAAGATAAGACAAGTAAATATTTTATACTCTGCAACAAAATACAATTGCAGGCAAGAAACATCTCAATGTATATTTGCAGGCATGCAAGATCACTATAGTATATACGAATGTAAAGGGGAAAGTATGATAAGCTTAAAGTTAAACAATATACATATGCAAGTTTGTACTTAAAAGAATAATAAAAGTATGGCTGTTGTAGGCTTGATATGGAGCAAGGCATTGAATGCCATCACCAAGTACACGAGATATTTAATTCTCAGCTTCTTTTTAAAATAAAATCCCTGAATTTTCGTGTACTGGTCAATAAACAAGTGAGCATACTTGTTTTATTTATCAATTGCCTCATTCCATTTAGTATACAAAAGCCAAGCACCCAGTTTCTAAAAGTCTTTAAACAAATACAAACCTAAGGAAAGAAAGAATGGGAAAAAATATACAAACCTGAAAACAACTAGAAGGCCAAACATTTCAGTTTCAAGATTTCCAGATCAAATTCATGTTCAAGTTTCAAGCTGTTCAAATTTTCTGGAATCAACAACAAAGAATATGCAAGTTTCAAAATCCCAGTTTTCAAGTATTCCTGTTTTCAAATAAAAAGAGCAAGCTTCCTGTTTTAATAGCCTGGTGAGTAAACTTTAAAAACTAAACCTTAAATAATCTGGAATGTCTGAGTTAAGGTTTGTTTATATGTGTGTGTTGTGCAAGTTTCAGTGCAATTATGTAAGTGTGTATATCTGTTGCTTTTAAATATCTCAGATCTTAGTCAAGCCTCTAACTTTAAAAACTGAAACTTGAGACATCCTTCTGTTTTGATGCATGTGACTTTTAGTTTAAGTAACTTGTGAAGTATGTATGGAAATGTGTTTGTATGATGGTTTTTTGAGACACTGTAACTTGTGAATATGTCTAGATGAACCACTGTGATCATCTCTGTTTTTAAGTCCAGAGATTTAAACTTAGATCGAACTTCAGATTCTTCTTACTCTAAGCTTCTTTAGGCTTAAGTATGTAAACCAAAGTTTGTTGTTTTAAACTAGACTAGGCTTTAAAAATAATTGCAATAATCATAGGTAGGAACATTGTCTGGAAACAATGAAAACACAGAGCCACTTGAAACTTGTTAAAAATCAAACATTTAATTTTGTTGATTTAATTATATATCTGAAATTGTATCTAGAAGATAGGATTTTTAAAATCAAGATTACAATTTTTAGTGTAGTATTGAGTGTGTTCTGGGGTGATGTCTGTATTTTGAGTTATTGGGTCTCTCTGGCGATCTGGTTGGCCTGGGGGTTTGTCGTGTTTCCTGGAGGTGGTAGAACGAGTGGGGATTTCGGCAAAATTGTCCAATGGTGGTATATGTCAGAGGGGAGGTGGCGATTGTCACCCAAAGTTTAGAACCCTAGTTTTTGCTTAGCTAGGAAAATGGACCACCGTGGTCACTATCGTTGATCGAGCTTGACCGGGCTCTGGGGAATGGAAGTTGACGCATAGAGGGAGTCGAGGCCGGAGGGGTTGAGCTGCCGATGATCGGAGCGGCGAGCAGTGGCGTTGCCAGGTTTGGCGTGTTCGAGATGTTGGGTTTCCAGGCTTCAGTTTGAAATCGAATTTCGTATTCGAGTTGAGATGGGAGAATCTGGTGATGACGATGGTGTTTGGGCATGGTTGTCGACGAGGGAACGTCGTCGAGTTCGACCGGAATCGATCAAAACTCGTGTGCACGTACACGTGATTTCTAGTGCATGTGGAATTCTGGTAGCAGGGAAATGATACTCGAGTTTCTCGAGTAAATGGAAGAAAGGCCCGAAGTTTTTATTTGTTTGACTCGAAGTAAAATAGGATAGGCTCGGTATATTTGTGTTTCCAGTTTTAAAGTCTGTAAGGCTTTAAGTTTTGAATTTGGAAGCAGGGTTTTAACAGAGTTAAAACCAAAAATTTAAATGTGGATTCAAATTAAGTTTTGTCTCCATAGTTTTAAAATAAAAATAAGTTTTATAAAATAAAATGTTTTAATAACTTTAAATTGTTTAAAGAATATTTTAAAGAGTGATTTAAATCTTGCTAAGATAAATTTGTATTTATTTGAATCTAAATTTAAAAAGGAATGTAAAAGTAAATGCAAAAGTAAAATGGTTCAAATACACTTGTAAGTGATAATTTGATTTTAGATAAGGAAATGTTTTATTCTTAAATAAATGAAAATGTAGGAGTTGAGACTATTAAAATACATATTAACTAATTTGATTAATTAATGATGGAATTAATTAATTTAGTAATTAAAATTTAAATTAGTTAATTAAGGTTTGATATAATTAATTGGTAATAAATAGATATTTAAGAATCATAAATTAAATAAGAGTTGAATTTTAATCTATGATTATTAATTAATAACGTAAGCAAGAATTAATTAAGTGATATTGAATACTTAATTAATTAAATAATTAAGGATTTATTAATGAGTTATTAAAGATGAAATGTAATTGTAAATAGATAATAAATCTTAATTTAATTACTTTAAGTAAATTTAAGAAGTGTTAATGATTAATGAAGGCTATTAACTAGTATTATAAAATAATGGATTAATATGATCATTTGATAATTTATTAGGTTATTAATTTAAGATAATAAATGGTGAATTATATAAGTATAATTTACTTAGGGAAGTAATTAAGAAATTAATTTATCATTTTAATAAATCAAGTTTAATATGAATTGTTTAAGTTAATTAATTAAGTTTAATTAATTTAAATAACCATTTGTTGATATGATAAGTATAATTACTTAAGGAAGTAATTAATTGTGATGATGTAATAATGAAAGTAATTTGAGTATAATTACTTTGTATAAATTAATCAAGGGATTAATTAGAGAATAATTAATTATGGAGTAATTAAATTATTAATTGAAGTAATTAAGGGTAGTTAATTACTGAATGGAGTTAATCAAGGTGATTAACATTTTGTTTAATTGAAGATAAATTACTAAATGTAATAAATGTAATTAGAGATCATTAATTATAGTAATTAATGATGTAAGTTAAAATGGATTTATTTGGAAATAATTAATAAATGAAGGAATTCATGAATGTAATTAATTAAAGAAGTAATGTAATTAATTTTAGTAATTTAAAGATTACTTTCTATAATTGGTATAAGATAATTAAATTGTGAAAAATAATTAAATGATAATTACTTAAATGTAATTAAAGATAATTAATCAAGAAAGGTTAATTAAGATGGAAAAGTAGAGAATGATTAATTAATTGACTTGGAATTAATTAATGGTTATGTAAGCTAGATTAATATTGATAAAGTAATTAATTTAATTTACTTCAAATTAATTAGAGATTTGTAATTAATTTAATTCATTTTAAATTAATTATAAATGAGGTGATTATTAATCTTTGTTTATATATGATGGATGATATTGATTTCCATGATTGATTGTGATCTCAGATATAGATCTATTGTGTTATGGATGCTTGGTTAAGTATGATGATATTGACTATCTGTTTGAGTAGATAATATGGATTATCTGGTTATGATGATGATGTTATATCTATTGTTATATTGTGATTTATCTATCTGTGAGTATATAGGTAATTGAATTAAATTGTTTTAACTTTAAAACAACTTGGCCTTAAAAGACACGGTTTGGATTCGATGAGACCGGGATCGGGTTTCCGTATACCGGGATTCCAGGTCTGGAGACCCGAATACCACATCGATCCAAAATAACGTTAGGTCGTGAAATTCAAATGGAGCAAGTGAAGACTCGAGGTATAAGAACTATACGTCAGTATAACTCTGTGGGTGATTCCGTAATGAGTTTGACGAAGATAGTACTTGTAGATTCGGGATGGTGATTCAGAATGCAAGGGTTATTGTCGTTAACTCTGAGGGTGATTCCAATACGAGTGTAACGAAATAATGCCTTCGGATTCGTTCGAACCCGGAACGAACTTGTATGGATTGAATGCTTTCAGAACATCGTCAGGTGGACGATGAGCATTCTAAGAGATGTGTTCTCTAAAGGTAATCGTGACCTCAAGCCTCATCAACCGGGAATGGCTAAAACAGGGGAGGTGCAGCAAGGCTTCGTGGGTAGCACCCACTTGAGAGTAGGATATACCCCTGTCTAGATGTCCCTTTATTTCGGCTTAGTGGGCAGTTGGAACTGCAGCCAACTGCGGGGTTATCTTATTTGGAACTGTTCAGTAAGGAATGGTTCCGGCCTTGTGATGTAGGGGAGCGGGCGTACTCCTCGGTACGGTGATCTAGGCCACGTACTGTGACGGGCGGTACCCCAGTAGCCCAGCCATTGTATGGAATCCAATCTCCAATAAGCGCCGTACGTTTTGATTGTGCCCAACTATGTTGAAATGTGAGATGCAAGCATTTCAGCTATTTTCTATTTACTTGAAAACCCTAGACACTATTATAATATCACTGGATTTCTTATAAAATATTTGGTTAGCGTAAGGTAAAAACTTTTCCATATTTATTCGTGGGAAGTCTTACGGGATACCTTTGTTTTCAAATAATTTTAAAAGTTAAGCAACTTTAACCGTTTACTCATACCAGACCCATGTCTGACCCGAAGTTTATTTCTGTTTTTCATAAACTCTCGGGTACCCAAATTTTTACGGGTAGCCAAGGGATTCAGGTTAGCTTTGACGAATTGTGGAGGAGCAATGGAGCAGGAGGCTTCAGCGTGTAGATATATATTGGTTCCGCTGTGTTAGTATTTATCTGTATTTCCGCTGTGTTATATTTCTGTGTTGTTTGAGATGTATCGAGTTGTATTAACTAGACAGGTGTTTATAACTGTCTAGTATGTGTTGTATTATCAGTGTAACTCTGATATATATGATATTATGTAATCTCTTATGTGATATATTATATTTTATTCGTTCCGCTGTTGAGATTCTGTGGTTGTTTCTTCTTCTTCTCTATCTTTTCTACTTTCTCACCCCTTTCTTTCTTTTCGATGATGCGATTTTCCGAGCACGGAATTTCGGGTCGTCACAGATGGTATCAGAGCAATAGGTTGAGTGAATACCTAGGCTCTGGAGTGGTGTCTATCCTGAGAGAGCGTACTTGTAATTTTTATCTATATATATATATATTTTTATATCTATTTCGACCTATCTGTTGGGTTACCTGTTTGGGTTTTCCAATATAAGTTATAGAGGTAGATAGTGTAGTGGTGTGTGAAACACGACTACCAATGGTTGGAAGTGTATTTGTCGAGACTGTAAACCTAATACCGTCTCGAGTGAGCTTTGTTGATGTAAGGATTTCATCGATCTCTGAAGGAAACCTGTAAAGGTTCGGAGTCCATCATTGAGCTAGAGTTTGGATCTGCCAGTTGGGCAGAAGCTAGTGACGATATCTTGATATCTCAGGGATTAGTAGCTGTGTGATGAGACGCAGTGACTATGGATGTTTCCGAAGATGTTTCTTTGGAACAAGTTTTAAGAAGTGTGTCTGCTTCGGTGATGCGGCTGAGTGCAGCAGGGTGTTTCTGTTTGGTTTGAGGTTCGAGTTTCTCGAGGAGTTCCTAGATTTGAAGTCTTTGGGCATTGGTGTCAGCAGTGTAGTTCGGAAGGTCCTGTATGCTGGTAAGGAAGCTTTCTAGCTTAGCAGTGGAGTTCAGAAGCAGCAGAGTGGTTTCGTTTCTTTGTTGGATTGGCTAGTTAAGTGTAGGCTGTTCTGATTGGTTAAGAGAGAACAGTTTTTCTTTGGATATTAGTTTGAGTTGATCGCAAAAGTGACTTACGATAGTCTGAGTGTTCTCTTGGGTTTCCAAGACTTTCTGGATGTCTTTAGGAAGTCAGAGTTTTGTTAGCATCTGGAGATCGAGTTTGGTATCGACTGGATTCCAGAAGTGGTACCAATGGTTCAGCTTAGTAGTAGGATGATTTTTGGAGGAAGATCTTAGTGAAGCAGCTCGGGGTTTTGGAGGAACCGCTGAGTTTTATTTTTAGATCTGTTGAACCATATTTTTGGAAAGTGTTTTCCCAGTCTTTGCTTATGTTCGTCATCAGCATTTTCATCTGCTCGGATCAGAGTTGTGCAGCGGAAGCAGTTTGGAGAGCATCTGTTTTATCTCTTTTGGATAAGAGAAGTGAGATCCGTCTTTTGATTCTGGAATAGAGTGGAGTTCTGAGTTGTGGTTGATCTTGGAAAGATCATTTTGTTGATTATTTTGGTTCAGGATGTTTCGGGAGGGCATCAGCGAAGGATAAGCTGATCAGTAAGGATATAGGAGACCCAGAATCGTCCGAAGTAATTTGAATTATCGGAGATTTGATTTTGGATAAGTGTTTGATCTGCAGGAGTGAATTGTCAGTTTGGATAACTGAGATTCGTTGTGTTTCACGTATCTTTGAGGGAGTACGTGTATGAGTTATCTCTGGTTGTAGAACCAGCAGTTCAGGAGTTTTGGATGTTGAGTCAGACTTGTCTATAGTCTGATTTCCTGTCTTGTTCGTAGATCTAGATGTGTGTAGCTTTGTAGTATTGATTGTTTGGATTCTATAGAGCGAGTAACCCGGTATTTATACTCGGGGAAACTCGAGAAAATTCTATCCAGTATTTTGTCTGGATAGTTAGATTTGTTTGATTGAATGATTGATTGCTATGGTTGTTAGTATATATTGATGATATATGCTTGTGTTTTTAAAATTAAATCATTAATGAGATTATTAAATTACCTTTGTTTTAAATTTCGGGGACGAAATTCTTTTAAGGGGGAAGGAATGTGACATCCCAGAATTTCGAACAATATCAATTTAATAATCTATATAAAATATTAAATTTATTTGATATATAATTGTTAATAAGATATGAATTGATTTAATAATTTTCTTTTAAATGTATATTTAACTGATAAATTATCTTTTAAAGGCTAATAAATTGTTTTCTATTTATTTATATATATATATATTTGTATATATTGTAAATAGTCAATGTCTGTTTTAGATTTGATTTAAATTCAATATTTAATAAATAACCATTTGGCTTTAAAATATACTCAAGATTTAAGTTAAAATTGTCTAAATGATTTTAGCTTAGATTTAAATTAAATAAAAGGTTTGTTGTTCTTTTTAAAGTATAGCTTGATAAAATTAGTAATTAAGTGATGAATTCTTTTATAAATTATTTTAATTTGATAATGAGCTTTATTTATAATATAATGTCTATATAAGTAGATTTTTTATTTATAAATGAAAATTGTTATATATATTTTGAAAAGGAATTATGGTTTTAAAATTTATGTAAATCTCTAAAATAAATATAATAATTATAGAAAATAAAATATACCTTATAAATATTTAAGGTAAGTATAAAATAGAATGTAATGGGTAATTATATATTGATAGTTTATGTTTTAAAATAGAAATAAATACACTTATGTTAGAAATAGAAACAATAACAAGTTAACATAATACCACAACCATAACAATCTTTAAAACTAAAAGCTTAAGTAAACTATTATGTACACTTTAGAAATACTTGCAGGCAAGATAATCACCTAAGTATAAGAAGATAAGACAAGTAAATATTTTATACTCTGCAACAAAATACAATTGCAGGCAAGAAACATCTCAATGTATATTTGCAGGCATGCAAGATCACTATAGTATATACGAATGTAAAGGGGAAAGTATGATAAGCTTAAAGTTAAACAATATACATATGCAAGTTTGTACTTAAAAGAATAATAAAAGTATGGCTGTTGTAGGCTTGATATGGAGCAAGGCATTGAATGCCATCACCAAGTACACGAGATATTTAATTCTCAGCTTCTTTTTAAAATAAAATCCCTGAATTTTCGTGTACTGGTCAATAAACAAGTGAGCATACTTGTTTTATTTATCAATTGCCTCATTCCATTTAGTATACAAAAGCCAAGCACCCAGTTTCTAAAAGTCTTTAAACAAATACAAACCTAAGGAAAGAAAGAATGGGAAAAAATATACAAACCTGAAAACAACTAGAAGGCCAAACATTTCAGTTTCAAGATTTCCAGATCAAATTCATGTTCAAGTTTCAAGCTGTTCAAATTTTCTGGAATCAACAACAAAGAATATGCAAGTTTCAAAATCCCAGTTTTCAAGTATTCCTGTTTTCAAATAAAAAGAGCAAGCTTCCTGTTTTAATAGCCTGGTGAGTAAACTTTAAAAACTAAACCTTAAATAATCTGGAATGTCTGAGTTAAGGTTTGTTTATATGTGTGTGTTGTGCAAGTTTCAGTGCAATTATGTAAGTGTGTATATCTGTTGCTTTTAAATATCTCAGATCTTAGTCAAGCCTCTAACTTTAAAAACTGAAACTTGAGACATCCTTCTGTTTTGATGCATGTGACTTTTAGTTTAAGTAACTTGTGAAGTATGTATGGAAATGTGTTTGTATGATGGTTTTTTGAGACACTGTAACTTGTGAATATGTCTAGATGAACCACTGTGATCATCTCTGTTTTTAAGTCCAGAGATTTAAACTTAGATCGAACTTCAGATTCTTCTTACTCTAAGCTTCTTTAGGCTTAAGTATGTAAACCAAAGTTTGTTGTTTTAAACTAGACTAGGCTTTAAAAATAATTGCAATAATCATAGGTAGGAACATTGTCTGGAAACAATGAAAACACAGAGCCACTTGAAACTTGTTAAAAATCAAACATTTAATTTTGTTGATTTAATTATATATCTGAAATTGTATCTAGAAGATAGGATTTTTAAAATCAAGATTACAATTTTTAGTGTAGTATTGAGTGTGTTCTGGGGTGATGTCTGTATTTTGAGTTATTGGGTCTCTCTGGCGATCTGGTTGGCCTGGGGGTTTGTCGTGTTTCCTGGAGGTGGTAGAACGAGTGGGGATTTCGGCAAAATTGTCCAATGGTGGTATATGTCAGAGGGGAGGTGGCGATTGTCACCCAAAGTTTAGAACCCTAGTTTTTGCTTAGCTAGGAAAATGGACCACCGTGGTCACTATCGTTGATCGAGCTTGACCGGGCTCTGGGGAATGGAAGTTGACGCATAGAGGGAGTCGAGGCCGGAGGGGTTGAGCTGCCGATGATCGGAGCGGCGAGCAGTGGCGTTGCCAGGTTTGGCGTGTTCGAGATGTTGGGTTTCCAGGCTTCAGTTTGAAATCGAATTTCGTATTCGAGTTGAGATGGGAGAATCTGGTGATGACGATGGTGTTTGGGCATGGTTGTCGACGAGGGAACGTCGTCGAGTTCGACCGGAATCGATCAAAACTCGTGTGCACGTACACGTGATTTCTAGTGCATGTGGAATTCTGGTAGCAGGGAAATGATACTCGAGTTTCTCGAGTAAATGGAAGAAAGGCCCGAAGTTTTTATTTGTTTGACTCGAAGTAAAATAGGATAGGCTCGGTATATTTGTGTTTCCAGTTTTAAAGTCTGTAAGGCTTTAAGTTTTGAATTTGGAAGCAGGGTTTTAACAGAGTTAAAACCAAAAATTTAAATGTGGATTCAAATTAAGTTTTGTCTCCATAGTTTTAAAATAAAAATAAGTTTTATAAAATAAAATGTTTTAATAACTTTAAATTGTTTAAAGAATATTTTAAAGAGTGATTTAAATCTTGCTAAGATAAATTTGTATTTATTTGAATCTAAATTTAAAAAGGAATGTAAAAGTAAATGCAAAAGTAAAATGGTTCAAATACACTTGTAAGTGATAATTTGATTTTAGATAAGGAAATGTTTTATTCTTAAATAAATGAAAATGTAGGAGTTGAGACTATTAAAATACATATTAACTAATTTGATTAATTAATGATGGAATTAATTAATTTAGTAATTAAAATTTAAATTAGTTAATTAAGGTTTGATATAATTAATTGGTAATAAATAGATATTTAAGAATCATAAATTAAATAAGAGTTGAATTTTAATCTATGATTATTAATTAATAACGTAAGCAAGAATTAATTAAGTGATATTGAATACTTAATTAATTAAATAATTAAGGATTTATTAATGAGTTATTAAAGATGAAATGTAATTGTAAATAGATAATAAATCTTAATTTAATTACTTTAAGTAAATTTAAGAAGTGTTAATGATTAATGAAGGCTATTAACTAGTATTATAAAATAATGGATTAATATGATCATTTGATAATTTATTAGGTTATTAATTTAAGATAATAAATGGTGAATTATATAAGTATAATTTACTTAGGGAAGTAATTAAGAAATTAATTTATCATTTTAATAAATCAAGTTTAATATGAATTGTTTAAGTTAATTAATTAAGTTTAATTAATTTAAATAACCATTTGTTGATATGATAAGTATAATTACTTAAGGAAGTAATTAATTGTGATGATGTAATAATGAAAGTAATTTGAGTATAATTACTTTGTATAAATTAATCAAGGGATTAATTAGAGAATAATTAATTATGGAGTAATTAAATTATTAATTGAAGTAATTAAGGGTAGTTAATTACTGAATGGAGTTAATCAAGGTGATTAACATTTTGTTTAATTGAAGATAAATTACTAAATGTAATAAATGTAATTAGAGATCATTAATTATAGTAATTAATGATGTAAGTTAAAATGGATTTATTTGGAAATAATTAATAAATGAAGGAATTCATGAATGTAATTAATTAAAGAAGTAATGTAATTAATTTTAGTAATTTAAAGATTACTTTCTATAATTGGTATAAGATAATTAAATTGTGAAAAATAATTAAATGATAATTACTTAAATGTAATTAAAGATAATTAATCAAGAAAGGTTAATTAAGATGGAAAAGTAGAGAATGATTAATTAATTGACTTGGAATTAATTAATGGTTATGTAAGCTAGATTAATATTGATAAAGTAATTAATTTAATTTACTTCAAATTAATTAGAGATTTGTAATTAATTTAATTCATTTTAAATTAATTATAAATGAGGTGATTATTAATCTTTGTTTATATATGATGGATGATATTGATTTCCATGATTGATTGTGATCTCAGATATAGATCTATTGTGTTATGGATGCTTGGTTAAGTATGATGATATTGACTATCTGTTTGAGTAGATAATATGGATTATCTGGTTATGATGATGATGTTATATCTATTGTTATATTGTGATTTATCTATCTGTGAGTATATAGGTAATTGAATTAAATTGTTTTAACTTTAAAACAACTTGGCCTTAAAAGACACGGTTTGGATTCGATGAGACCGGGATCGGGTTTCCGTATACCGGGATTCCAGGTCTGGAGACCCGAATACCACATCGATCCAAAATAACGTTAGGTCGTGAAATTCAAATGGAGCAAGTGAAGACTCGAGGTATAAGAACTATACGTCAGTATAACTCTGTGGGTGATTCCGTAATGAGTTTGACGAAGATAGTACTTGTAGATTCGGGATGGTGATTCAGAATGCAAGGGTTATTGTCGTTAACTCTGAGGGTGATTCCAATACGAGTGTAACGAAATAATGCCTTCGGATTCGTTCGAACCCGGAACGAACTTGTATGGATTGAATGCTTTCAGAACATCGTCAGGTGGACGATGAGCATTCTAAGAGATGTGTTCTCTAAAGGTAATCGTGACCTCAAGCCTCATCAACCGGGAATGGCTAAAACAGGGGAGGTGCAGCAAGGCTTCGTGGGTAGCACCCACTTGAGAGTAGGATATACCCCTGTCTAGATGTCCCTTTATTTCGGCTTAGTGGGCAGTTGGAACTGCAGCCAACTGCGGGGTTATCTTATTTGGAACTGTTCAGTAAGGAATGGTTCCGGCCTTGTGATGTAGGGGAGCGGGCGTACTCCTCGGTACGGTGATCTAGGCCACGTACTGTGACGGGCGGTACCCCAGTAGCCCAGCCATTGTATGGAATCCAATCTCCAATAAGCGCCGTACGTTTTGATTGTGCCCAACTATGTTGAAATGTGAGATGCAAGCATTTCAGCTATTTTCTATTTACTTGAAAACCCTAGACACTATTATAATATCACTGGATTTCTTATAAAATATTTGGTTAGCGTAAGGTAAAAACTTTTCCATATTTATTCGTGGGAAGTCTTACGGGATACCTTTGTTTTCAAATAATTTTAAAAGTTAAGCAACTTTAACCGTTTACTCATACCAGACCCATGTCTGACCCGAAGTTTATTTCTGTTTTTCATAAACTCTCGGGTACCCAAATTTTTACGGGTAGCCAAGGGATTCAGGTTAGCTTTGACGAATTGTGGAGGAGCAATGGAGCAGGAGGCTTCAGCGTGTAGATATATATTGGTTCCGCTGTGTTAGTATTTATCTGTATTTCCGCTGTGTTATATTTCTGTGTTATTTGAGATGTATCGAGTTGTATTAACTAGACAGGTGTTTATAACTGTCTAGTATGTGTTGTATTATCAGTGTAACTCTGATATATATGATATTATGTAATCTCTTATGTGATATATTATATTTTATTCGTTCCGCTGTTGAGATTCTGTGGTTGTTTCTTCTTCTTCTCTATCTTTTCTACTTTCTCACCCCTTTCTTTCTTTTCGATGATGCGATTTTCCGAGCACGGAATTTCGGGTCGTCACAAAAGGAAATTAATTAAGATTAGTATACTAAAAAATTAAGATTAGTATGTACTGTGTTGTATGGCACTTACAGTATAAAAGAAAATTAACTAAGATTAGTATATTTAAAAATTAAGATTAGTATGTAATATTTGTTAATAAAAGAAAATAACAATATTTGTAGAAGTTTGTCTGAAAAGATAAAGATAAATTAATTTATCTTTTTTAGTTTAGTTTGGCTTTTTTAATCTCTATATGACAAAAAAACATGGGTATTAAATCAGTCCTGGTTTTATGGCACTTACAGTATAAAACACAGATTTGATCTCTATATGACAAAAAAATATGGAGAATTCATGGGCAAAAAAGGTTCATGACTTGTATATGACAAAACAAATATATGCCGTGTTGCAAATATTATAACTTCTATATGACTTTAGTTATATTAGCCTATGCATACCAACAAAAGTTTTTCTATAATTTGTATGCATATCATAAGTTATGTTTGCAAAAGATATAACTAATATGTTTCATTCTATTTGTTAATGTTACAGGTTTTTTCTGAGTAACTGTATTTGGAAATCCGAAAGAACATGACAAACTAATACAACAGTTCATCATTAATGTTACTGATTGTGGTTTTTAGTGCTAGCTTTGAGTACATCTTCCGACCTTTTATTACTAGTGCCTAAATTTGTGTAGTGTTTATCGTATATAATTAACAAACCTAAAAATGCAAAGCATCAAACCTAATAATGAAAAGGTGAAGATAAATTAAGCTATCTTTTTTAGTTTTGTTTAGTATTTTTATTTTTTTAATTTGTAAATCATTAGATTTTGATGCTGGAATAAAAAGCTTTATTTGAATTATATGTTGTACTAGAAATAGTATGATATTGTACTAGAAACAATATCTTATTGGAATAAATATATATTTAAGTCAATTGAGTGAAAAGTAGTTTAGTTACTTACTTGTTTCCTCCAAGAATTTTGAAAAAAATTCTTACAATTTCCTTTTGTTCTTCAGTAAGATATTTGAGTAGTGGACATTTCTCAACATTCCTTGGCTTCTTCTTCTTTTTTGGTTCTTTTAGGACAACATCTTCAACAATAATAGGATTTTCAGAAGGATTTTCTTCAGGAAGCACTTTCAGATTGTCAGATTTTAAACTATCTTGTGTCTCCTTTTGTAGTATGAAATCTTGAGTTTGCATAATATCAAAAGTTGGAAAATTAGCAGAACTGTTTATGTGAATTATACCAACAATTTTTTTTTACCTTTTCAGCTTTGGATTTTTTGTTCAAATTATCTTTTTCCTTCACATCGTGCTTTTCTAAATTTTCCAAATTCTGGAGCTTCATTTCAAGAATCTGTATTCTTTTTTCAACCAATTCCCTTAAATGTTTTTCCTCATTTAATTGTTCTGCAACATTTTTCATCTTAGTAGTCAAAAAATTGACTTTTAACTGTAGCTCCATTGCGTTATTAGCATATTCTTTCGCATATTTTTTCAGACTGTGTCTTCCTGGCACTCCTCTAATTTTCTTTTGTTGTTTTGGTTTTCTACCACCTCTATAGCTATTATTTTATTGGAAAGAAATTCTTTCTCTTCTATTGTTACAGCTGCAATTTTTTTTAAGATTTGCAATGAATATATTTAAAGTTAAGCTTGCACATATACTGTCGTTGAAGTACTAGACAAGTTAAGCTTGCACATATACTTTCTATACTCATTTGGTTTTATTTTTTTTAGGCTACTAACATTTCAAAAAATTGCATTCCAAGAAATAAAAAAAATGTACAGTTTAAAAAAAAGCTAGCATACTTTGTCACTGTCAACTTCAGTGAGTTCCAAATCTTTCAGTTTTGATAAATCCCATTTTCTCATTCTTGGGATTTTGGTTTGCAGATTTTCCTTCTCATCAATTATTTTTGTTCGTTCACAAATCCAGTACTGCAAGAAAAAGATAAATACATTTATATTTTTGTAATAAATATAAAGTTGAATATATTTATATTTAGTTGAAGTTATGAAAGCATACCAGTAACACCATAGTACAGCCTGGTGTACTTCTAGGGTCAGCATGATACTTTTTAACATTTTTCAAAACATTTTCACATATTGCCCGTGGCCAAGAGATTAAATTTAATTTTTTTAAATTCAGCAACTTCGACAAGAAACCCCATTGCATATAGCTTTGGTTGTTTGGAAAAAGGAAAGTTATAACGAGCAACAATAATAACTATTTCACTAAATCTTCATTTCCTTTTTCTTCTTCTAACAGTGTATTCAATCTTTTTGTCACTGTTTTTTGGCTGATTATGTCTTCTTCTTGAAAATTGGCAGTTAAGAAATTGGAGAAACTTTCCATGGCTGAGGCTTTGTTAGAAGCTGGTATAGGAAATAAGCCTTCTCCAGCTAATGGCATTCCAAATATTAGACTGACTTCTTCAGGACTTAATTTGAGTAATTTGTTTCCAATTTTGAAAGCATTTTGTTTTTCATCAAAAGAAGTAATGATGTCATCTAAGTTTGAAGCACTTTTCCTTAAATCTTGTCGTGTTATTGAATCTCTATGAAAAACATTGAAGGAGTTTTTGAATGGTGTTTTTTCTAGAAAAGCTTTTGCTTCAGGTGAAAGAATGTGTTTCTCCTTTATAATTGACATCACTTTATAGATTGCATCCAAATTGCATCTATATGTACCTGTGTACTGTTGCCTTTTTTGCTTCTTGGCTATTTTTTAATTTCATACCGTTCAACATCATCTGAATCAGTACTTTCTTCAACCAGTTGTTGTGAAATCGTTTTCTCATCATCAGAGTTTTCTATTTGTTTATGTCTGAAGTCCTTATCTGTGAAGTCTTCTTTTTCATCAGCATCAGGTAATTCATGTGTCGGTCCAGTCTGATTATACATTTATGAAATGAAAATCAAAAAATCAATTAGGAGGTAAAAATAACAAGTTTATGAAAAAAATATCTTACTACACAAAAATTTAAATAAAAAGATAATATCTGTACTAGTCTCTGTTTGGTTTTGGTTTTTAAATATTTTATTTATACTATTATTGTCCAGTTAGTCTTATTTTGGTTTTTATTTCCTTCCTTATTAATACATATATATGTATATTTATTATATAAATATACATATATATGTATCATTCTAATTTTTTCTTTAGTCATTTTCCAGTTACAGGTATGGGAGATAGGATATCAGATTCATTTTGCAGGGTTTTCAGATTGCTGGTCACCAGATGGTAGATAGGTAAGCAGAGCATAGTATCTTCATCCAGGACTACTAGCAGTTTTCTCCTCAGATTTAGGATTCTGCTATCTTCATTATGGAGTATTTTTTTCAGGAGGATATATGGTTACCCCTTTCTCTTGATCAGAGGATTCAGAGCGGTTTCTCTTTACAGTAGATCCACTTCAGAGCAGATGCTTATTCACCTCTCCTGATTCAGTTGGTTGGAGCTTCCTCATTTGTTTGGGACGTCATCCAGTAGTTTTTGTTTTTTCCCCCTAGTTTTTAGATACTTCTAACACCTTAATATCGGGCGGTGGCCATGCCGGAACTCGATATCGGGGTGTGATGGGTGGTGGCCTTGCCGGAACTCATCTTAGAAGTACTTGAGATTTGATATATATGTATTAGGTTTTTGTTACCTGCCAGGCATGTTGACAGCACTTTATATTCGTGATATATATATATTCGCATGTGTGCTCTCCTCTATTCGTAGAGGATCACACATTTTTCTCAAAAAAAAGATAATATGGTTTATCTTTTTAATTATTTTGTATTTTTTTGGGATTAAGATATTTTTTACTGTATAAAGTACCTTTATTTTAAAAAATAAAAGATAAAGCACCTTTTTAGTATATAAAGTACCTCTTTTTTTTTTAAAAGTACAAATTAAATCCAACAGGTTTTTTTGTAAAGAACAAATGTTTGAATTTTTTTAGACCAATTTCAATTTTCACAGTTTCAAATTTTCACATTTTCAAATTTTTATTTTAAAGCAGTAAAAGATAAATGAAGATTCACAACTGAAAATCAACAAGAATTATTTAATGAAATGAAAATTTACAATTAGAAAGTTTCAAAGTATAGAAAGATAATATGCTTTATCTTTTTTAGTTGTTTAAGTAATGGTTAATTAGAAATCAGATAACTTAAAGAAAATGAAACACAAAATAGCCATCAGAATATTATGTATTAAAAAGATAAATTCTTTTATCTTTTTTAACAGAGCATTAGAAACAAATTAGCCATTACAAATTAGTAATCAGTTATTAGAATTTCATCATCACAATAGCCTCGAAGTAATAACATGTACAACATGTATGAATGCAGTACACGGTGCAGACTCATATGGTCAGAGAATCAAGCTACAACATTAACAAATAGTCAGATTCAAAAGTGACAGTACAAACAAGTGCACAACATACACATAAACAAATGCAACATGAAAACAAATCAAGATCAATGCAAATGAAGCAACCAAACCTGACTGAAGTGTTCATATATTACATATATACATGTGTGTAACATCAAGTGAATATGCAACATCATACACATTGAAACCAGAGTCCAACGCAGACATGTCGACAAGATGAGAATGCAAGTGCAGACAAGCTACAATATCACAGACTGCATTTAAAACAACAACTCAAGTCAGTGCACATCAACCCAATACAAACTACATGAAGTATATGGAATCTAGATCCCAATTTAATATGTATATACAAATTGAAGAGTACAACTAAATATTATACATAACATAAGTAGGAAAACAGTTACCAATGGAGTTGAAGATAATGGTGATCTCTGGCTGTGTTGATCGCAGAATGGGCTAGATATAGGTCTAATATTTATGCATTGAGTTCCAGCTTCATTTATGAATATGCAAGTTGTTTTTTGTACGAATAACTTTGATTTAGAAGACCTAGTGTGCATTTTTACGCTGCATAAAAATTGTCATACATAATGAAATGTTAGAAAGAGTGAAGAATAATTTTTTTGTACTTAAAAGTTGAATAAGTATATTTATTTCGCATAAATCCTTCAAGACAATTGCAATTGACTTAAATTCATTATTTATGATGTTATATGTAGTAGCTAATATAAAAATTTATCTAGGATTTATTCTGTATTTTAATGTTTGACATAAAAACATAAATGCTTTTATCTTTTCCAACTAGGGTTTAAATTAGTTTTATATTTTTTTCTAATAACTTTAAATCATGATAAAAACAAAATCCTGTCTAATAAGTAATTGTAAATATCGAACACAACTAGGGTTTAGCATGTAGTCTAAATATTTTACATTAATAGATAGATACGTTTATCTTTCTTAACAGCTAACCAATAACTTGTTCAGTTTAACAACTAGGGTTCAGTATCATCTGCAATTGAATATTTAGGTATGCTTGATTAAACAAATGTCGATTATGTTAAATTATAAAAAGAACTAAAATACCTTAAATCCATTATAAAAGTTATTATCAGCATCGGTAACAATGAATATTTAAGTACGATTTATCATATAACTAAAACATTTACATCAAAATAAAATACAACTTACTTGTTCCGCATTTAAGTTTAAGGTGATTGTAGAAATTGCTCGATGAAAGTACTATAGTTTAAGCTGAAATCGATGAAGTTGAAATTGATAATGCTGAAGCAAAAATATTGGGAAGAGAAAATGGAATGGAAATTGGTACAGAAGAAATCGATTTTGTTTCTAAGCCCTATTTTTGTTTTGAATTGGCGGCAGATATGGATTAATGAAAAGTAGCGGGTTTATTTTCGACCCGTGTCCTGGAAACTAATTATTTTGAACAGGTGTCCTAGAAAATAATTAGTTGATGCTAAGAGGCCCTTATAGTAAAAATTCCCTTATATATATACATATTATGATGAGTTTGACATTTGGTACTTTGGATGTTGTGATTGATACTTAGTGTTTTAGTGGATTTGGTATTTTGGTTGTTGTGATTGATGTGGTTTGGTTTGGTGGATTTTCATATTTGGTTATGTTGATTTTCTTATATGATTTTGTGAATATATGTTGGAATATGCAATATTTGATGATTTGGTTGTGTTGATATTGATTATATGGTATGATGGAATGGTATTATATGTGTGGAATGATGGAATTATATTATTTGGATTGATTGGGATTGAGGGTTGAAGGTGCTGCAATGTGGCAACAAATTTGTTCCAGTTTTGCAACGGCCCTTTGGTCAAATATAGCGATGCCTAGCAACGGCTATATTGCAATGCTTTGCGACGGTTTGCATCAACAACCCGAAAAACCAACAATCCCAACGGTTGCTTCCACGTGGACACTTAGCCGTTACAAGCCGTTGCAAAAAGAACAATGGAGTCGTCGCTAAGGTCGTCGCTTTCTTTAGTTGCAATGAGATATTTTGCAACGGCTTTTAGCGATGGCCGCCAACGGCTATTAGCCGTCGCTAAACAGTGCTTCTTTTGTGACGACCGCCCATGACCCCTGCGCCAAATCTAGAGATAGTGCGCTGTAAAGTGTGCCAGGCGACCATGGACGATTGTCAAGGTAAGATTTAAAACATAAAGAATCTATCGTATTACTCACAGCGCATGGACAAAATACAATAGGACATATGTATAGTGAAGCTTTACAGAACAAAATGACATCATATAAAACTCCATAATAGTTGAATACAAGCATCCACATAGTCAATACATCCAGCCTCACTACATATCTCTCAGAGAATACAAAAAAACAGCACCTGCTACCTAGTCTGCTCGTCCCAAAATGGACGAACAGCCCAAGGCAATAAGAATTAAAACATAAAGCCTTGAGTCAGACAACAGTCTTAGTGAGCAGTAAATTAACTAACAACATACCAAAAGAGCATAAAGGAAAAAGAATACAACCCTCCCACTCCAACCTCATTCTACAGTGATAGCCCCCAGACACACACTAAGCAGAAGCAAACATAGCAGAGCATACAATTTAAAGTAAAGCTACTATCACTCGAGTCAAGGGCGATGTTTTCCAAGTACCAAGGCCTAAATCAGATAAGCACCCAGAAAATACCGCTCTTGAGTCCGAATGACGATACAACCAAACATCCATGACTCTGGCTATCACTGTTATCATTGCTTCGATATCACCGTTAATTGAATGACCGGCACATTCTTTCAGCCGTCCGTCAAGGGCTAATGGAAACCCCGGTTCTAGACATAACTCCCGCACGTCGTCGCAGCCCGTGCCTAGGACTATCGAATCTGCCCAGAGTACTCGACCATCAACAGTTGGCCGTTGGGACTATCGAATCTGCCCAAACGTACTCTTGCTTAGAGCATGCTAGAACCTTCAACAACGATGCTATCCAAGCCTCCTAGTCATCCTCCTCGACGACTATTCTCATATCCATTCATTATCTTCAACTCGAATCATATCACCGAGTTATCAACATGCTTGGAATGATCCCGTCTGGATTAGACCAAGTCTTCATCATATGATGCCTCGCTTCATTACACCCTTGCAAAGCTTCATCTCAACTTCACATCATCAAATCTATGCATAAGAGCTTCATCATCCCGCTACATATGCCACGAGCAGCTTTTCCAATTCAAGAGCCTTTCCCTTAGCTTTTGAATCACCTTCGATCTAAATCTAGTCATCAATCATCTAGTTCATAACAATCAATCAAATCAAACATCAATCCAAGCAATCAAGCATTCAAAAATGATCTAAGTAGACAATTATAACAATAATGGCATTTTCGTAATTAAAGAGTTGAAAGTCCAATAAGCATGAAAACATGGATTATATCTCTACAAACTTGATGAATGAACTTGCATAGGTTAACATATGATAAAATGGATGTAACATCATCATGAACAATGGATCTATATGGATCTACACATAGGATGAAGAAAATGCATGGAAATCACTATTTTAACACCAAATCGGGCCAACAATCCGATATACTCCTTTGGATCCGTGTGAGAGATAATCACCACTCACCAAATCACCTAAACAACCTCAAATCAACACACTTCAGATCTGGACAGCGAAGGATGAAGCTAGATCTATCACAAATCCGCTTCAAATGAAGAAATCTCTCTTGAAAAGATGAAGATCTTCAATCCAAGCTTTTGAATCTTCAATCTCGATCTTCGATTTGGATGGATGGAAGCACTAGATTAGAGTGGAGAAAAGAAGTGAAGAAGTGTAGAAGTCGAGCTCTCAAAATGGCAGCACTTCGTCGCTTCAAAATCCGGATCCCAAAAAGTGAGAACAACCCCTCCTATTTATAGCTGAAAACTGGCCTTAAGTCGTAACTCGGCTATCTTCTTAAGTCGGTGCCGACTTAACACCATGCCGACCTAATGCCTTGCCGACCTAGTGCCTTGCCGACCTAAAAACTCATCTGCCTGCCGAGTTAACCAGCCTATACGACCTAACGACTTAACTGCCTCGCCGACCTACGACTTAACCAAATGACCGACTCAACGAAGCAGACTTATCATACTGCCGCAAAACCCAAGTCCTAAGTCGGTTGACGACTCAACAACAAAGCGCAACTGCGACTTAACACATAGGCGCGACTTAACTTAGGTCGTTGCCGACATAAGTGCCTTGCCGACTTAAGACATACGAAGGAATACAACTACGACTTAACTCGTAACTGGGTTACGACTTAACACAAGAGACGTACTGCCGACTCACAACTCAACACACGTTGCCGACTCAACTACCTACCGACTCAATTACCCTGCCGACCTAACACTTAACACCCAAACACTTA
This sequence comes from Allium fistulosum, assembly GCA_030737815.1. Classification (NCBI taxonomy): domain Eukaryota; kingdom Viridiplantae; phylum Streptophyta; class Magnoliopsida; order Asparagales; family Amaryllidaceae; genus Allium; species Allium fistulosum. Next base: position 726,432,738 of record CM060901.1, read on the forward strand.
GGTCGCTCACAACATGTCCTTAGGTCGTTGCCGACCTAACTCTTAAGTCGGTCAACCCCACTTCCTTAACTCGGCAACGACTTAACAAATAACTGGTCAGACATACTAACTACTAAGTCGTCCAGGTCTTAAGTCGACCACTATCTTGACTCGTCAGCCGACTTAACACTTAACTCACCACTAGCCTTAAGTCGGTTAAAACTATAAGTCGGTCACTTCCTTAGGTTGTTATCCCTTAACTCGGCAACGACTTACAACCTACGACTTAACACTTGCCGAGTAAACTTCAACCTACTAACCTAGCCCAGCTACGACTTATCTCCTTGAGTCCTTAACTCGCCCAGAACTCCTCTCCTAAGTCGTATACGACTCACGACTCATGCTAAGTCGTGAACGACTTAGGACTTAGGCAAAATTTGCCTAAAATCTGAAATGACTTTAAAATGCAAAAATTCCAGATTTTGACGAACTTGTCGATCCGTAAAAATACGGGTCGTTACATTCTCTCCCCCTTAGGAATTTCGCCCCCGAAATTCCAAGCAATCAAAAACTATTCTGTACGCCTACCATCCATAGCAATCAACAAACCATGCATCCAATTCTAACTTAGCGTACAGAAATTCTAAAATTAGAACAAGTTACAATATCGCGAGATGACACGACACCTTAGGGCCATACCTCGAAGAGTTCAGGATGAGCTGCTTTCATCCTCTCTTCCACTTCCCACGTACAGTCGTTATCATCATCACTCCATTGTATCTTGAGCAACTTAACTACCTTCCTCCTAAGCTGTTTCGTGTCGGTTTCAACAACACGAAGCGGCTTACGAGGTCTTCTATCAACTGGATCAACTTCAAAGTCTTCATAGCTATCAGCAGAAACCACCGTACTCGAGTCGTGCACATACTTCCGTAGATACGATACGTGAAAAACATTGTGCACACTCGACATTTTCTCTGGTAACTCCAATCTGTAAGCGAGCTTTCCAATTCGCTCGATAATCGGGAATGGTCCAACAAATCTCGGAGTCAATTTTCCTTTCTTCCCGAATCGAATAACATTCTTCAGTGGAGAAATCTTCACAAAAACCATATCTCCAACGTCGAATTCCAAATCCTTCCGACGCTTATCCGCATAACTCTTCTGACGGTCTTGGGCTGCCTTCATTCGTTGCCGAATGATCTCTATGCAATCCGAAGTCTGTCGAATCATCTCTGGCCCAAGCATCAGCTTTTCTCCAGTTTCCAACCAACATGTCGGAGAGTTACACGGTCTTCCATACAATGCCTCATACGGTGCCATACCAATGCTTGACTGGTAACTGTTGTTGTACGCAAACTCCACCAAATGAAGGTGATCTTCCCATGATCCTCCGAAATCCAAAACACAAGCTCTGAGGAGATCTTCCAAAACTCGGTTGACTCTCTCAGTCTGACCATCTGTTTGAGGGTGATAAGCTGTACTCAAACACAACTCGGTTCCCAAAACTTCCTGGAAGCTCTTCCAAAATCCACTAGTGAACAATGGGTCTCGATCGCTCACTATACTCTTCGGAATACCATGGAATCGAACTATCCACTTAACATACAACTCAGCTAACTTTGATGCAGTCCTAGTCGATCGAACAGGAATAAATCGTGCACTCTTGGTCAAACGATCTACAATGACCCAAATCCCTTCATTCCCTGTTCTGGTTCTAGGCAATCCATCGATAAAATCCATCGATATCTGCTCCCACTTCCATGTAGGAACTTTTAATGGCTGAAGCAATCCACTTGGCTTCTTCTGTTCGGCTTTTACCAACTGGCAGTTCATGCATTTGGAAATAAAATTTCCAACATCTTTCTTCATACCTTCCCAGTAGTAGGTTCTCTTCATATCCCGATACATCTTATTTCCACCTGGATGAATTGTCAACTTCGAGTGATGACTTTCCCTCAAAACTTCACTCCTCAATTCATCTATATCGGGAACAACTAGTCGTCCTTGCTTCCGAAGCCAACCCTCTCGATCGACCTCGAATCCTTTATCCTTTACTGGATCCAAGCCAGATTCCAAATCACTGATAATCTTGACAATCTTATCATCTCGCTTTTGACTCTCGCCAATCCTTTCCACAAGAGTCGGTCTTATTGATAAGTTTGCCAGCATCTCGGATTCCAATTCGCATTTGGGCCTGAAGTCGAATCCAGCTAAATACTCGAGACTCTTCCATTCTGAAAACATGGCTCCCAATCCTGCATGTCTTCGACTTAACGCATCTGCCACTGCGTTACCTTTTCCCGGAGTATAAGCTATACCAAAATCATATGATGCCAAAAACTCTAGCCAACGTTGCTGCCGAAGATTCAAATCCTTCTGGGAGAAAAGATACTTCAACGACTTATGATCTGTAAACAACTCGAATCGAACTCCCAACAGATAATGCCTCCACATCTTCAGAGCAAATACAATCGCCGCTAACTCCAAATCATGAGTTGGGTAATTCCTTTCATGCGGCTTCAGTTGTCGACTGGCATACGCAACCACTTTATCTCTCTGCATCAGCACTGCTCCAAGTCCAGTACCACATGCGTCGGTGTAAACCACCATCTCATCATTCCCACTTGGAATAGTCAAAACAGGAGCACTAGTCAATCGCTCTTTCAGGATTCCGAAAGCTTGCTCACACTTAGCATCCCAACTGAACACTTGGTTCTTTTTCGTCAATCCTGTTAACGGTGCAGCTATCTTGGAGAAGTCTTTGATAAACCGTCGATAATATCCTGCTAATCCAAGAAAACTTCTCACATCAGATGCATTCTTAGGTCTAACCCAATCCTGGATTGCTGCCACCTTAGCGGGATCAACCGCTATTCCACTTCCAGAAATCACATGGCCTAAGAACCTCACTTCACTCTTCCAGAAGTGACACTTCGAAAACTTAGCCTTCAGCTGATGTTTCCGTAAGATCTCCAAAACAATATGCAAGTGCGTCTTGTGCTCTTCCTCCGTTCTGGAATAAATCAGAATATCATCCACGAACACAAGTACGAACTTGTTCAACTGATCTCTGAACACTCTATTCATAAGATCCACAAAATATGCTGGCGCGTTAGTCAATCCAAACGGCATTACCAGCCACTCAAAGAAACCGGATGGTGTCCTAAAAGCAGTCTTCGGCACACTATCCTTAGCCACTCTCAACTGGTGAAATCCCGTTGCCAAATCCATTTGAGAAAACACCTTAGCCTCGTGAAGCTGATCAAACAAGTCATCTATTCTCGGCAATGGATACTTGTTCTTCTTAGTCACCTTATTCAGCTCACGATAATCCACACACAATCTCAACGATCCATCTGCCTTGGTTGCAAACACAACTGGTGCACCCCACTCGGACACACTACGCCGAATGAATCCTTTCTGCAAAAGATCATCAACTTGCACCCTCAACTCTTGCTGTTCCCTAGGCGCCATCCGCCTAAGAGGCATCACAACAGGTCTGGCTCCTTCAACTAGATCTATACGAAACTCGATCTCTCTATGCGGCGGCAACCCTTTGACTTCGTCAAAGACATCCTCGAATCCATTTGCGATTGGCACTAAAGACAGTCCATCCCGTGGAACAACTAGCGAATACATGAAGCTCATGAAGACGCCTTCCTCATGCTTACATCGTATCACAATCTTTCGCCCTTCCACATTCCCGACTGTCACCTCCAGCCTCTCACAATCAACCTTAGCCGCATACTTCCTAAGCCAGTCCATTCCCAAGATAATTCCGAACCCCGCAAAGTTCAGAACAAAGCAATCACAAACAAAAGAGCAACCATGACTCGATACAACTAGACCACGGCATAACATACACAAACAAGACGAACCCCCAACTGGATTAGTCACTACCAATGGCCTATCAACAATATCCGGCTTCAAACCTAACCGGCCTACTAGTTCATTACAAACAAATGAATGCGACGCTCCAGTATCAAACAGAACTCTAACTGGAACACCACATAGGAAAAGAGTACCTTGAACAACCACACTCTTTCCCTTCTCTTCAGCAGTAGGAGCTTTTGAAGACGACGGAACAGCTCCTAAAGCATAGGCTTGCACAATCTGCCTGTCCTTTCTCGGTTCTGGACAATTCTTCCTGAAATGCCCCGGCTTGTCACAGTTGTGACACTTCATCGGCGCCTTCGGATTCTTACAATCCTTAGAGAAATGGCCCTTCTGTTGACAATTGTAGCAAGTCACCTCGCCTTTCGGCTTCTTCTGGCCATCCTTACCTTTCTGCTGCTGCTGCTTCCTCTTCTGGTTTCCACCCTGCTGTGGTTTAGATTCTCCCTTGGTCACAGCAACAACAGATCCTTCCTTAGGAAACAGACTCTCATGCCTAAGAGCTTTCTCTACAAGCTTCTCAAATGAATCGTCCAAATGATCCACCAATTGTCTCCCAAGATAACTATCCAAGCCGGTCACAAACTTCTCATTCTTCTGATAAGCAGATTCAATATATGACCGGGCATACTTGGACAAAGCTTCGAACTCAGAAACATACTCAAGAACTGATCTTCCACCTTGCTTAAGCTCCACAAACTTCTTGAACAGAACAGACTTCTGAGCTGTAGAAATGAACTTAGCTTCAAATCTAGCTTGGAATTGCTCCCAAGTAATCTCTTCCTCCGCAGTATCGATGGTAATAGAGTTCCACCAATCAGAGGCTCTCCCTTGAAGCTGCCTCGATGCCAACTTCCTTTTAGTTGCATCATCAATTCCCAAATCACCAAAGATCCTTCTACAAGCATCTATCCACCTCTGGACCTCAATAGTAGATTCTGTTCCCAAGAAAACCTTCCCTCCAAGAGCAGTATAATCCTTGCACAACTTAGCAAAATCCACTGGTTTCGGAGTTTGGACTTGAACTCCAACATCAACTGCCGCCCCCGGAACTGGTATCCTTCTCATGATCGAAGTCATCATAGCTTCGAACATGGCTGCATAATCAGCAGTCTCTTCAGTAGCACGGCCTTCCCTAGCAGCTGGTCTCCCTCTTCGACTCATTCTCAATATCTATAAAAAGGAATGATTAGAACATCTAGAGAAACAACTGCACAAAGGACTCAAACTCTACTAAGCTACTATATTATATATAGTAATCATCCATCAAAATACAATTACGTCTCTCATACGTAGTTACGACAGCGAGCGTTGGGTAAAATCGATTAACCAATGCTCTGATACCAAATGTGACGACCGCCCATGACCCCTGCGCCAAATCTAGAGATAGTGCGCTGTAAAGTGTGCCAGGCGACCATGGACGATTGTCAAGGTAAGATTTAAAACATAAAGAATCTATCGTATTACTCACAGCGCATGGACAAAATACAATAGGACATATGTATAGTGAAGCTTTACAGAACAAAATGACATCATATAAAACTCCATAATAGTTGAATACAAGCATCCACATAGTCAATACATCCAGCCTCACTACATATCTCTCAGAGAATACAAAAAAACAGCGGAATATCCAGTACATATAATAAGAAGATAATATGCAACCCTCCAGCTCGTCTTCGATATCAGCATCGTGAGAGGAGAACAGCACCTGTCACCTGCTACCTAGTCTGCTCGTCCCAAAATGGACGAACAGCCCAAGGCAATAAGAATTAAAACATAAAGCCTTGAGTCAGACAACAGTCTTAGTGAGCAGTAAATTAACTAACAACATACCAAAAGAGCATAAAGGAAAAAGAATACAACCCTCCCACTCCAACCTCATTCTACAGTGATAGCCCCCAGACACACACTAAGCAGAAGCAAACATAGCAGAGCATACAATTTAAAGTAAAGCTACTATCACTCGAGTCAAGGGCGATGTTTTCCAAGTACCAAGGCCTAAATCAGATAAGCACCCAGAAAATACCGCTCTTGAGTCCGAATGACGATACAACCAAACATCCATGACTCTGGCTATCACTGTTATCATTGCTTCGATATCACCGTTAATTGAATGACCGGCACATTCTTTCAGCCGTCCGTCAAGGGCTAATGGAAACCCCGGTTCTAGACATAACTCCCGCACGTCGTCGCAGCCCGTGCCTAGGACTATCGAATCTGCCCAGAGTACTCGACCATCAACAGTTGGCCGTTGGGACTATCGAATCTGCCCAAACGTACTCTTGCTTAGAGCATGCTAGAACCTTCAACAACGATGCTATCCAAGCCTCCTAGTCATCCTCCTCGACGACTATTCTCATATCCATTCATTATCTTCAACTCGAATCATATCACCGAGTTATCAACATGCTTGGAATGATCCCGTCTGGATTAGACCAAGTCTTCATCATATGATGCCTCGCTTCATTACACCCTTGCAAAGCTTCATCTCAACTTCACATCATCAAATCTATGCATAAGAGCTTCATCATCCCGCTACATATGCCACGAGCAGCTTTTCCAATTCAAGAGCCTTTCCCTTAGCTTTTGAATCACCTTCGATCTAAATCTAGTCATCAATCATCTAGTTCATAACAATCAATCAAATCAAACATCAATCCAAGCAATCAAGCATTCAAAAATGATCTAAGTAGACAATTATAACAATAATGGCATTTTCGTAATTAAAGAGTTGAAAGTCCAATAAGCATGAAAACATGGATTATATCTCTACAAACTTGATGAATGAACTTGCATAGGTTAACATATGATAAAATGGATGTAACATCATCATGAACAATGGATCTATATGGATCTACACATAGGATGAAGAAAATGCATGGAAATCACTATTTTAACACCAAATCGGGCCAACAATCCGATATACTCCTTTGGATCCGTGTGAGAGATAATCACCACTCACCAAATCACCTAAACAACCTCAAATCAACACACTTCAGATCTGGACAGCGAAGGATGAAGCTAGATCTATCACAAATCCGCTTCAAATGAAGAAATCTCTCTTGAAAAGATGAAGATCTTCAATCCAAGCTTTTGAATCTTCAATCTCGATCTTCGATTTGGATGGATGGAAGCACTAGATTAGAGTGGAGAAAAGAAGTGAGGAAGTGTAGAAGTCGAGCTCTCAAAATGGCAGCACTTCGTCGCTTCAAAATCCGGATCCCAAAAAGTGAGAACAACCCCTCCTATTTATAGCTGAAAACTGGCCTTAAGTCGTAACTCGGCTATCTTCTTAAGTCGGTGCCGACTTAACACCATGCCGACCTAATGCCTTGCCGACCTAGTGCCTTGCCGACCTAAAAACTCATCTGCCTGCCGAGTTAACCAGCCTATACGACCTAACGACTTAACTGCCTCGCCGACCTACGACTTAACCAAATGACCGACTCAACGAAGCAGACTTATCATACTGCCGCAAAACCCAAGTCCTAAGTCGGTTGACGACTCAACAACAAAGCGCAACTGCGACTTAACACATAGGCGCGACTTAACTTAGGTCGTTGCCGACATAAGTGCCTTGCCGACTTAAGACATACGAAGGAATACAACTACGACTTAACTCGTAACTGGGTTACGACTTAACACAAGAGACGTACTGCCGACTCACAACTCAACACACGTTGCCGACTCAACTACCTACCGACTCAATTACCCTGCCGACCTAACACTTAACACCCAAACACTTAGGTCGCTCACAACATGTCCTTAGGTCGTTGCCGACCTAACTCTTAAGTCGGTCAACCCCACTTCCTTAACTCGGCAACGACTTAACAAATAACTGGTCAGACATACTAACTACTAAGTCGTCCAGGTCTTAAGTCGACCACTATCTTGACTCGTCAGCCGACTTAACACTTAACTCACCACTAGCCTTAAGTCGGTTAAAACTATAAGTCGGTCACTTCCTTAGGTTGTTATCCCTTAACTCGGCAACGACTTACAACCTACGACTTAACACTTGCCGAGTAAACTTCAACCTACTAACCTAGCCCAGCTACGACTTATCTCCTTGAGTCCTTAACTCGCCCAGAACTCCTCTCCTAAGTCGTATACGACTCACGACTCATGCTAAGTCGTGAACGACTTAGGACTTAGGCAAAATTTGCCTAAAATCTGAAATGACTTTAAAATGCAAAAATTCCAGATTTTGACGAACTTGTCGATCCGTAAAAATACGGGTCGTTACATCTTTTGTAGTGTATACCTTGCTGCCTCCTCAGTGCCTATCGCAGACCTATACCCGATCCATTTAACCCTTCCCACAACGTTCGAGGCTTCAAGCCCGTGCCAACATTCTGAGAACCCGCATAATTTATCGTAACAGGCGGATCCACCCCGTAAACCCACGACAACCAACCAACCAATCAATAATATAAGTATCAATCTGCATATAAACTGTGGTTGAGCAAGCCTTTCAAGGCAGGCCCAAGTAGGTCAGCGTCGTCACTTTATCGAAGAGAGTTATGGTGCAGTCCTGTACGGCTGTCTCGGCGTTCTCGTTTGGATCCTTCTTTCCCTGCGCGGTGATGATGTTCTTCTGGTTCAGAAGGGACTGTCTAGGCCGAATCTTGCATCTTTGGAAGACAACTGTTGTGCGTTGCCGAAAATGAAATCGACCGTGCCGGTGATGTCGCACATGCGGTAGAGCGTGTCTTTGTATATGTCGATGTTGCAGCAGTAGAAGATGGCACTGTCAGATCTGGAGCGGAGTGTTACTGCTTGGTGCTTTTGTGGGCCGGCTGTGTTTTTGAAACCCGTATCTTTGGCCATGAATCCTTTGCCCACTACTACTTACATAGTAACAAAAGCATGTGGCGTTAATGGTGTAACATTGGTAAAGATGACGTTGTAGCTTAAAAGTATGAATACTCTGCTGTTTTCCGTAAAGCATTTTTGCCAATGGCAACGTTAACTAGTGAACTGAATGATGAAGTTTTATCTACTGTTATTTAATTTATTTCTCAAAACATTAAACATTAAGACTGTAAAAAATAGTTTTAACACATGATTGTAGTTTATTTGAAAACTTGTTATAAAACTAGTAGCTTTGGGTCATTATACTAAGAAAATGGTTGACCAAATTACAAAGTTTCAAATTACCTCGTAACTTGGATTAACATTTTCTTAATTTAAAATATTTCTATACTTATACGATTATGGTTATAATATTATTTGAGGTGTGGGACTATTCAAGCATTATCAGTAGAGCTGGTTGAACAAAATCATGCATTATTTGATGGTTATAAAGCAATATGAAGCAGTGACGGCACAATAATGCCACTTTACAAGCACAATCTATGTCTTACACTAAATCTGAAATCTGGAAAAACTACGTGAAGTTTCTTTTTGCAGCAAAGTTTCCTTACAAAATTTGAAAATTACATTACAGTAGATAAAAAATATGACTGAAAATGAACAGTTAGAATCATCACAATAATATGAATTTTATCCATGTAACACGTATGTTAAGCTTCAAAGCAGAGACTTCACACGCCTGCTTTTATATATAAAGTGTAGCCACATCCCTATACCGTACCCATCACAATTTTATTTATGAATTTTAGAGCTGCAACATCCCAAATTAAGCAAAAATTGGTCGACACATTTTAATATGATTAAAAAATATTTTGTTTGAATAATTCTCCCATGTTGGACAGGCAGATTTTACTTAGCAGACAGATTTTACTTATAGGCCCAAACAAAAAACCGATTCGTTCAAAATTTATTACAAAAATAAACTTCTTATTCACTATTTTGTCATTTATATTTGTATGATTTTAAATTGCACAAAAAGAAAATTATATAAATGGAATTGCTAAAATACAAACTTCAATCTGATGAAAATTTGATTTATATTTGTAATAAGTTTGCAAAGGGAGTATTTTAAACAAAAGTTAGACAATAAAATTAGCAATGACTTTAATGATAATGCATGAATTTAAAATAACTTTAACTACCGAAAGCAGCAGTAGAAAAACTAGGCGTGTCACCAACAAAATTCAGACTTCCAACAACTGTATCGTACATCCCATCTCCATACATAATCATGTTCCACTTATTTTTATCAATCACCACATTCTCCTACGATACCCCTTTCTTATTTACATATATAACGTACCTGTACGGACTCCACTTCCCCGCCATCCCAATCACCTCATTGATCGTTTTCACGAGCGCCGTTCCATCCTTCGCCTCCGTTATATTCGGCCCTAAGATCCCCACCTGCAACAACATGCATCTCTGACGCCCACAATCCCCGTTACGATCCCTAGGTTGTTGCTTGTGTACTACATCGACATCGTCATCGTTGACTCAAACCTGTCTTTATACCTCTCTGTCGTGCCCTCGAAGCCATCCAGGCAGGTTTCCTGGTCGGTTGCAGCAGCGCTGTGTCACGTTATTATGTCAATGATCTTGGATTCTGTCAGCGACCCAATCATCGAATAGATGGCATCCTGGATGAAGTCGATCGCGTTTTTGAACAGGTTTTTGCAGAGGTGGATGGCGGATTCAAGCCGACGTCGTTTGAGGTTACAAAGATGGAGTCGGATACGGAAGCTAGTTTGGAGGGGGCGACAGATAAGCAGATTTGAGTTGGCATTTTCGACTGAGGAGACATATGCTGGTAAAGCAGGAGTCCAGGTACCGGGTTACGAAGCAGACAACATTTATGGAATTGAATGTGGAGGATGCAAATTCGGGTTTTGCGTGACCTTGCCGTAGCCTTTGAACGACATTATTGTGTCCATCGTAGATGGGTTGGTTAGACTATATCAATGTTAGTGCTATGGATGTATATAATACGGGGAAGATGAGGTTGGTTGAGGTTAGTTGTAGGGAACTGATATGATATGTCCTTGATTATTGACTTAAAAGAGGTAACGGGGAATGTGTTTATAAAGAATGAGACCCGGTAGAAATGCAGCATATGGAATCAAGTGTGCTTGGCATCTGTATATTGGTAATTAAGTCAATTAATTTTGATGTTAACGTGGTTAGTTTTGTATTGGGTTTTAATTATGCATGCCGACAGAAGAAATGCGTCTTTGAAATGGAACTTCAAGATCTAAAGATATATATATATATATATATATATAAATATATAATTAATTAATATATGGTTTTCCAACTTATATACTTTAAACTATATTACAGCATGATAGGGGGTTCTCGCTTCGTGTTTGGTGGCGAACGGGAGACTCTTACCCCTACATGTCCCTTTGAGGTAGTATAAGGCCTTGGGTTGGTTACGAGTCGAGAGGCTGACCGTAAAAGCAAATTCGAGGTACCAATGTGTGCCACGGTGGGTCTGGGATGGTTGCAAAGCCTACCGGTCGCCACTGCCGATGGTTGAAAAGCCTGGGACATCACAGTTGGTATCAGAGCAGAAAGGTTAAGCGAGAACCTTGGCTGTGGTGGGGATTACTCATTGAAATAGAGTCCATAGTACTCTAGAATGAGTTTGAGAGTAATAATAGATACGAGCGCGTATTTGTTAGTGAATATAAATGGTTATATATTGTGTTGATTGATTTATTGAGTGGCTTATGAACTCTGGTCGGAACAGTCCGTACAACTGTACCGATAGAGGTTTCTAAACACTTGAATAGAACAATTCGACATAGTATTGTATTAAAATGGTAAATGAAATAATTTTACCCAAATTATTTTTATATATGAAGGAAATAATTTTCAGAAAGTATTATAGATATATATATATATATATATATATATGGTTGCTAGGAAATGATAATATTAAATTATTATCATTGTTGTGAAGGGATTGAATAAGAAATTGAAAACCATAACTAAAAGTTAAGAAATAAATTCATATACAAATGAAGTTTATAAATGTGAATTATAAATGTGATTTATAATTGGGAATGAAATAAAAATTCCAGAGTGATAGTTGAATGTGAATTGAAGGGATTTGGGATTTGGAATTTTGAGAAAATTTAATTCCTTTGGATTCGAAACGATTTTCAAAGATTTGGAGGAATAATAGGGATATTATTCGGAAATATTTTTGAATTGGATTTGAAATCTGGAGTGATTTGAAATTTAAAAAAAAATTGAATCGTTTTTAAAGAGTAAAAGCATTGAACTCTTTCGGTCGCTGGAAAATAACTTCGGTGATGACTGAAGCATCATCGATGTTCATTTTCGAGTTTTCAAGAGAGAAATTGCTGCTTGGAGATTTTTAAATTGGGATTGTTTGCAAAAGTTGGGTTTGATTTTAGAAATGCAAAGGATTTTGGATATAATTGATTTCAAAGGTGATTTTGAAATGTTGCTTAAACTTTGGAAGGTAATTTAAAATGCTTATGGAATTTAAATAAGTTGGAAACTTAAGGAAGTTTAAAATTTAAATGGAAATTGTAGAATTTTGGCCCAAGGAACTAAAGAAGCAAAAGTTTAGAAATAAACTTTTATTTGAGATTTGGGAATGGAACCCAATTTGGTAAAATAGAAGTTGAATTGTGAAATAAACTCGGGTTATAAATAAAATTCAACTGGGATTGAGAATGGATTAATGTAAGTGGAAATGTTGTTAAATGAAATGGAATTGGATTATAATAGAAAATGATTTGAGTTGCAAATAAAATCCAATTCGAATATAAATGAGTTAAATATGTGCTCACATATTATTTTGATAAATTGAGAATGTGAATTAAAATTTAAAATGGGATGAAATTTATATAAATTGAGTTGGGGTCAATTTAAAATGGTTATAAGCTTAAGTAATTATTTATTCACATGAATATCGTCGAAGTGCATAAGAAATTGGTCGTTCGACGAAAATGGAATTGAATAAAATTCTATGAATTGATAGAAGTAAACAAAATTGATTTTTGAATCAATTGACATGAATATGAGTTGTTTGGATTACAAATGAATTGAATGTAAGAAAATGAGTTGAAATCATTCCGAATTGGATAGGATGATATACAAATCAAGTAAAAGCAATTGAATTAATATTGAGACCTTATAAATTGCTTATGAAAACTGTTTTGTGAATATTGCTTATGAAATGCATGTGTTTAGCTATTGATAGTAAGTGAAATGTTAACAAACTGCATGTATATAGTGCTTACATGTTTAAATTGAGTAAGTACAGGTTCAGGGAAGCCGTTTGGCTGGGTTGGGTCATGCAAAATGCTAAAATAATAATCCGCTTGCTTAAAAATGCTAAATAAGGTACGCCTACACAATAAAATTAGGAAATATGAACTGTTTTTGTTTTTCCGACCATGTGGGTCGATGTATATATATTTATATCTCTTGTCAAATTGCAAAAGCTCCTCCGTACAAAGGAGACTGCCAAAATTTTCCGAAATTTTGGGAGTTAGAAATTTTTTAAAATTTTCACCAACGACAAATGATTTCAAATTGGAATTTGAGATAAAGGTAAATAGAATTCAATATCTAAATTGAAGCAAATTGAAATTTATACGGAATTGGAATTCAATTTGAATATATACTTCAGTAGTGAAGTAAAAATAAATATAAGGAATATATATAAAGTATTGATATTGAACTTAAGAAATGAATGGTGAAATTCTTAAGTAAATTTGGTATTGGGATATACTAAGTTAATCCTTGAATGTTGATTAAAAAAAATGTGAAATGGGATAATTGTGGATAGTGAATGGAAATCAAAATGAATGTGAATAAAAGAGAATTGATATAGCTAATAATCAATTGAAATTAATACGTAGGATGTACGTATATTATTTTATTCGCATAGCGATTTGATCCAGAATTCGAGCACATAATTTCGAGGTAATTATACCGATCCGAGTTGGGATTTTTCACTCGATTTTCGACGGCGAACCCTGGATATGGATTTTTGATTGATTATGGATATTCTCTATCATAGTTTACGGCTATGCAAGGAAGATGACGGTTTCTGATCAAGAAACCAGATCTGAGTCCGCACTAGAAAGTCGGATGGACGATACTAGCTCGGAAGTGAAATTGTGTAATCGAGTGAGCGATCGAATTGGGTATTGCATATGGATGATATATGTGCATCATACGGATGTGAGTGAAATGGATATTGAAATTTTTGTAAAGAAAGGTATAAAATGATTTTGAAATATGTAATTGGATATTTTGCTAAGTAGGATACACAAGTATCTAAAGGCAAAGGATAAATGGATGTTATGATTTTCGAAGATAAATTTGAATTTGCTCGACAATAAGGTATGTATTTAAAATTTTAGTATGAAATTTGATGGGTTTCTGATTTTGCCATTTGGCATTTTGTTTTCTTTTGGAATTTGGGGGCCGTAGATGCATATTGTAGTTGTACCGAGCTAGCCGCGCAAAGGAGACGTTGGCGAAATTTTTTCGAAAATTTAAGGAGTTAGAAAAATTTTGAGAAAATTTTGATAATTCAAAATTTTTGGTTTCAAATGTAAATTTGAATTGTTAAGTAAGTAATATTGTTTGGAACTAATGGATAAGCTGGAAAGTTAGAAAGAGGGTTAGTGTGTCTTTGATAAAAAGATTTCTTTTGGCAAGTTGTTAAAAACTATTTGGGTTGAGGAAATAGTTAATGGATTATGGACCATTCCACCTAACTAGTAATTTCGGGGACGAAATTCTTTTAAGGGGGGAGGAATGTGACGACCCGGAATTCTAGACGTTTGAAATTGGAATATTTAATTGATTTTAAATATTCAATAGTGAATTTTTAGCTTGAATTTCAAATATCAATATTTATTGGATAATTTAATTATTGAATTAAACAATTAAAAATTGGATAAAATGTTGAATCTGGAGTTTTAGGCCTGTTAATAATTTGAAGGCTTGGAAAATTTACATTGTTAATACCAAAGGAGATAGAACTTTTAAAATTGAATTTAAAAGTGTTTTGTTCAATTTTGAAAATATATCGTTTAAATTGATATTTAAAAATAGCCTTCCGAGGCACAGTCTCGGAATTCGACGAAACCAGTTCCATTGGATCCGTAATATTGTGTTATTATCGGATTTCAAATTTCGGAGCGTTTGGAGTTGTCGTGTGATCGTACAATAGATAAACGCGCTGAAATTATATCGGAAATTGAATATAATAACTGAGTTCAAAAAGCTATCTTCTCCTTACGATCGAATTAGAACTTGAAACGTTTTCCATTGCATTCGGAATAGGCGTATAACATTAAGAATGCCTGGCAGCACGCCTCGAGATTCGAGATTTTAAGATGTGTAATATGAGGAATGAATTTTATTTATCTATTAAATAATAGTAAAGCGGAAGAGTTTAAAGCTCTCTCCTTAATTCTAGGAATTTCTTCCTCTCTCCTTAATTCTCTCTAAATAATTTATTTTCACATCCTCATAATTTATTGTTATTATAATTATTACAATGTTTTAACCGGTTCTCTCTTCTATCATTAGAATTTAATACTGAATTTTACAATTATGTACATATTTCTTTCAAGTTTTTAATGTTATTTTACATTTAAGTCCATATATATTAAATTTAGTTAAGTGATCTTAAATTTAAGCTTTTTAAATAAATACAATTAACGAATATTCATTAATTGATCTAATAAATTTTTAAAAATAACAATTTAATATGCATACCACGTTCATATTGACAAAAATAGTAAAACTAATCTTTCATTCAAGTCCAGATAGATTTAAATTTCCGCAATTATATACAAACTATTACAATTCTACTAATATTCTCTTCAAACATTTTGCATTTAAATGCCAACATTCAATAATTTTTACAATTATTTACGAATTTCTCCTAAGTTTTCTTATATTATTTTACATTCGAGTCTATATATTTGAATTTATTAATTGATCTTGAATTTAAATTTTTTAACTAAACACTTATTTATTAATCTAATAAATCATAAAAAATGATAATTCAATGTGTATACCGTATTTGTATCGACATAAATGGTAAAACTATATTTTCTTTCACGTCCGTATAATTTAATATTTTCACAATCATATACAAAATTATCTTTGGTACTTTTACATTTTTCTACAATTAAGTTCATAAAATTTCTTTCTTTCTAAAATTGGTTCTTTAATACAAAGAACCATATATACATAATTTTTTCTTCCTAAAGTTGGTATTTCATTACAAACAAATATATACAAAAAATTTGTTTTCAAAATTATCATTACAAACATATATAACGTTTTTCCTTCGTAAAATTGGTACATCAAATGGACTTTTTATCCTTATTAAATTATATTCTGTGAAGAATAACATTATAATTATCGATAAGTAATGAATGCTTGTATTCTTTAATATTGAAAAAAGAATAAATATTTCCAATTAGTCATTTTTGTACAAAAAATTACATTTTAATTATGTATATTCTTAATCTGAGTTAATCAATGGACAAAAATGATACCATATTTTGATTAGAAATAATTTTCTTTCATATTTTATATCTTTTTTACATAAATGTTAAGTATTTTTTGAAAAGTTTTTTTATAAAAAAAAAATAGTAAGGTATGAAACAATGAATTAAAAATCATTTTTTATATAATTACAATGACAATGTGATTTGTAACGTTTCAGGTCTTATTTTCACTTAATATTTCTTTTAGTAGTTATAAATAAATATTTTTTATCACCCTGATAATATCATATAATTATTTTGTTAAATATGTGCTGCAAGAACTATAAATGCATACGAATATATTGAGCCTTTGATATTACACTTTTATTTTTAGGTATTTGTCATCATTCTCTCAAGAAATATTTGAAATTTAATGTATACATCATTTATCTTTGTCAAATGTATCAAAACCTAAATGTCAATTTTAGAATATATGTACAAGAATATTTATTTATGAAATTTTAAAAAATTATTAATTTCAAAATTTATTAAGAATACTTATTTTCATTCATTTGATTGATAAATAATGAATCCTAAAAATTAATAAATCGGTATATAACTCATTTTTATCAACAAAAATGATAATTTAATTTTTATTCAAATATACAAATATACGAATCTCATAACAAAAATACACGGTTATAAATAATACAGTAATTTAAATTTACAAATCATTTATCCTAACAAAATTCATCGGATATTGCATGATAAATTATATTCTTCAAAAACAGTTATAATATTATTTTTCTACAACACCGTGTGCAATGCACGGGTTTCCCACTAGTCTATTAAATAATAGTAAAACAGAAGAATTTGTAGCCTTCTCATTAATTATAGGACATTTCTCTCTTCTCCTTAATTCTCTTATGATATTTTATTTTCAAATCTTCGAATTTATCTATGTACATTTGTTTTGCTAAATCTCTCCCATCATTTTACATTTTGATATGTATATTTGAAATTTAATAAAATAATTTACAATAATTCATCAATTACCTTTAACATTTTACATTTAAGTCAATGATATTATGTTAATTACATAAACAATAATTTAATCTATTTAGATAAATTTAATTAACTAATATTTCTAATAAATACTAAAAAATGACAATTTTAATATGTACATCGCTACTGTACGAACCAAAATGGCAAAACTACATTTTTTTTATTGGATTACAGTATATAAATCATATAAAACAATAATACAAATTTAATTTGTAATTCAGTTATCTTAATAAATTTATCATACACTACATTGTAAAATTCTACTTTTAACTTCAAATAACTAAATTTAAAATTACACGGCTATTTACAAAACTCACCTCGCTTTTCTATTTATAGTTTATGTTTCAGTCCATATATTTAAATTAATTATGCAGTATTAAATTTAAACTAATTAGATAAATACAATAAAATGATGTTTGTTGGTTCGTCTACCAAAATATGAAAATTGCAATATGTACGCCATACTCGTATTAAGAAAATTAGTAAAATTACTCTTTTTTTAACTAAATTAAGATACATAAGTTGCATACAAATACATGCATAAACTAGAATAACAAATTTAATTCATTTATTTCGTTGAATTCATCGTATAGTACATTACAAAATTTATTTTTTATTTTAAATGCCTTCATTTTAAAATTCCTATAACCATTTACAAAACCCCCCTCGGTTTCCTTCTGATATTTTACAGTTAACTCCATACATTATAATTGTAATTAATCATGTGATCTTAAAACTATTTTAATAACTTAATAAACTATTATTCATTGATTTTAACAAATGAATCATAAAAATAAGAAAAATTCGATATTTGTACCATGTTCATATCAATAAAAATGGGATAAAGTTCATTTAGATATATAAATACATCAATCGCATGACGTAGATATATACATAAATAATAATTATGAATTTAATTTATAATCCATTTATATCAATATAATTACCATGCATTGCATCGTATTTTTTTTAACGTTAAGTATCTACATTTTGAAACTTCTACAGCTCTATACAAAATCCTACTTAATATCGTCTAACATTGTATGTTTAAATCACCGGAAACAACATCTTCGCAATGCGAGGGAAAGACTACGTACATTATCGACCTTTGCAGAGCTCGCTATCGTGTAAAAGTCTCGTGCACTGGGTTCCACATATTGTGTGTTTGAATCAATATATGTTTATTAATTATGTAATTTTGAATTTGAACTGCTTAAATAAAATTCAGTTAACAAATATTTGTTGATTTATCTAATAGATTCTAAAATATGACCGTTTCAATATATAAACAATATTCATACGAGTGTTACGGCACGCACTTCGCGCGTGATAGTAGTACGCCCTTCACTGATAAATTGACTTTTTACAAATTATATATGCTTAACATATTAAAAAAAATGATTTTCACAAATATTTAGATATGATTTTACGTTGAAATCATATGTAGTCAGTTTGAATTTTTATTTCTAAGTTACATTGTTTAATTTTTTTTTATTAGTTTGGATTTTTATTTCTAAGTTGTATCGTTTAATTTTTTTGTTAGTTTGAAATTTTTTTCCGTTATTAATTAATAAAAAGAAAAAATGTATAGAAAGTTTATTTGTTAGATCATATTTGTAAACGGTATTAGGTTTGGTAATATATGTAAAAGAGCGTTATGAATTTGCAAAAAAAAATTTGCTAGATCCTATTTTTAAGTAATATTAATATTTGTTAATATTTATAGAGAGACGTTTTTGTAAGTTGACATTGATACCAGACAAATATCATGCTTTCACTTAAATTTATGAACAAAAAATTATAATAATAAACTCCCTATTTCAATCTATTTTGAACATAACGTATAATAAAATTTTAAGCTTCTTAACGCTACTCACCGCAGTATGCAGTTGACAATAATATTACACTTAATAAACGTGCGGTGTTATATGCATAAGTTTAGGATCAGGTATGTAGATGCTATTTCTTAGGATCAACTAATAGATGCACTGAGTTTAGAAACAGATATGCAGATGCCATTTTTTAGAATCAATTAGTGGAGAATTTTTTTAAAGAATTGTATATAAAGGACAATTTTGGAACTTCGCGGTCGGACCAAAAGATTGCGCTTCCAAGCCAACTATTAATAAAGATATAAACAAAAGTGGTAAAATTGTTTTTTCAGTCAAATATAAAGATATATAAATCACACATCACAAATAATATACATAAACAATATAAATTATTATTCATTTATCTTAATAAATTTATCATGCAATTTAAATAAATTTATCTCAATAAATTTTGCATTGTAAAATTCTATTTTTATCTTCAAAAACCTACATTTTAACATTTTTACGATTATTTACAACCATCTCTCTCAACTCTTTCCTAATGTTTTATATACCAATCTATGTATTTAATTTTTTACGAAATCTCAAATTCAAACTATTTAAGTAATCTCGATTAATAGTTACTTTATTCATTTAGTAAATCCTAAAAACAAGTGTCAATTTTAATATATATGTACATACACGCATGTATATACATACATATATATATCGCTACATTAAATTATGTACTTAAACAATAATAACAAAGTTAATATGAAAATCAATTATAATCATTTATCTCAAAATATAGTCATACATTGCATTACAATTTTTTTAACTTCAAATATCCACATTTAGGTTTCTACAATTCTTTTTTACAAAAAATCATTTTTAATTCTTTCATGCTATTTACTTTCAAGTCTACACATTTAAACCAATTATGTAATTTTGAATTAAACATATTTAAAAAATCAGTTAAATAATTTTTGTTAATTCAATTAATAAGTCGTTAAAATGTATCGGTTTTAATACGTATACTTTATTCATATAAACAAAAATGATAAAATCATTCTTTTACTCAATATATAAAGATATAGAAACTATATAACATAAATTATATATAAAAAAATAAATTAATTTGTAGTTTATTCATTTCACTAAATTTATTATTCGTTACATAACAAAGTTGTAATTTTAACGCTTAAAATTATAAATACTATATTTTACAATATTATCGTGTGCAACACACGGGTTACTACACTAGTTTATAATTAAATCCAATCTTATCAAAACTGTCTACTCAGCCACCCCTACAATCTGCACACCCTTACTTTTTCGTGTAAGCCACGCCTCCTTTCTTTCAAATCGCGTGCCTTCTCTCTTCCCTTGGAAGCTTAACTCGAATCAAACTTCAAAAAAAAACGAAATCTCTATTCCTCTTCAAACCTAAATCGAAATCAATTTCGATTCAAGCATAGGGGAGACGCTGTTTTATTCATCTGGTTGTCGCGGCATGGGCATGGGGCGTTGTTGAGTCGCGTGGCACGATGGTGGGAAGAGGTTCGCGTGAGCGGGGCGGGGATCGACGCAGGGGAAAGTCGATATGATGAGTCTGGGTTCGTGGAGAGATTCGATCGAGGCTGTCATTTTTGGGGATTTGGAATGTCGAGCTCGAGTGGCGCTCGCGAGCAAGGTAGAGGGCTTCGCGGTGAGGCAGCGACGTAGGGTCATTCACAAGGCTTTGGATGGTGGCCAATGATGGCGACGCGTCGAGCTGAGGAAGTGGTGGTCGAGGTGTCGACTTTGTGGTCGGGGTGCACTCGCGTGAAGCTGCCGATCGAGGAGGAGTATCGACAGCTTGTTTGGTGAGAAACTTCGATCTGTCTTTATCTCTGCATTTCAATTTTTAGTCCAAGGTATTATTAGTTTTTGTTAAAAATATATATATATATATATATATGTATTTAACCAGTATTTGATTTATTTTACAGTAAAAAAAAATTTTAACAGAAAAGAATATATTTGTAGGTAAGATTTAGGTAAGTAGAAAACTTAAAAAATGGTAATATAAATTATTTTTATAAGTGTATATATATAGTTCCAAAGATAAGATTTGGGGAAAAATTATATAGGGATTTTAAAAATGTTGAAGAGTTTAGTTAAGTTGGATTTTGTATCTATATGAGTTATTTTATAAGTATAGTATATATATGTGTGTGATTTCAAAGGAAAAAGGAAAAAATAAATATACCTATATATATATATATTTTCACTTACTGTTTCATTTGGAAATAAATATTAAGACGGTTAACTTATTTAATTACTTTTTAATTTATTTAAGTTACAAAAGATTTTTAAAGGTGTATATAGGGTGTTTTAATAATAATAATAAAATAAGATACACACATATATACTTATATTTATTTACTAGCTTAATATATATTATCATAATGGGGATTAATTTGTTTAACAAACTTATTTTGTCACTAAAAATATTTATTAAAAGGAAAATCGGTTTAAAAATTTAACTATTAGTTAAATTAAATTATCAGCTAATTAAATTTATTTCAAATAAACAAATTGTTGATTAAATCAAAATGTTAATAATCGTATAAATGTTTATACAAGGTCTGAAATTGTGAGGAAAACAAATCAAGTGGAAATGGGTTGCAAACAAGGTCAAAGGTGAGTTAATCTCACTCATCTGGGTTTTATTTAAATTTAAATGGTTAAATTTAAATATTTGATTGAATGATTGAATTGATTGGATGTGATATTATATATATAGTATATAGTATATATTAAAGTGATTGATTTCTCGCATTATATAGCGGATGAGACCCTATGCGCCGCATAATAGCGGATGATAATATTAAACCCATATACCGCGATATTCCACCTCGAAGTGGAATTGATATTGTGCTAACATCTGTGGATGCAGGGAAATAGGTTGGAGGAATCCAACTGGATTCCTCAAAATATTTAGATTTGTTAAAATATTCTATGATATAATTATTCAATATTCTGTGATTGATTATATTGATAATTGGAGATGATGGATGCTATGGTTTGATTGAATATATTTGGGTATATTGTGTTACCAAAATATATAGAATTGGATTTTTGGAAAGAAAATAAAAGAGTGAATTTTAAGTAAAATAAATTATAAAGAAGTTGAATAAATTAAAGAATGAATTGGGAAAGGATAAAAGTGATTTTTAAATTCTGTTAAATAAATTCCGAGTATGGGAAAAGAGATTTTGAATAAAAGGGGAAATATTAAATTTTTAAACTTAAGTGATATTACTTAAAGAAATAAAGAATTTATTTTAAAATTCAAGGTAAATTTATTTAAAAGGGATAAGAAAGGAATTTGAGAAATCTGGAAATGGGTATTTTCAGTTAAAAGATTGCAAATCCCAAGTAAGAAACAAAATCTAAAGTTAACGGATTTTGAAATAAATGGAGTAAGTAAGGAAATTTATTTCAAATGAAGTAAATTGAAAATCAATTGTAAATTGATTTAAGTGTTTGGAATTGGAATTTAAAAGAGAAGGGAGATTTTGGAATTTATATAATGGGTTTATAAAGGTGAAGTAATATATCAATGGATATTTAGAAGAATAAATTCATGGTGGGAATTTATTAAAGAAATGAGTAAATTTGTTAAAAATAAATGGTGATTTATTTTTAAAGATGTGAAAGAGAAGCGTATTTCCCTGGATAGCCTAGTACGTTTTCAAAACAAACTTTTAAGTACGAGTTAAAGGTTTAAAGTTGTTTTTAAAGTATGTTTAGAAAATTTATTATTTTTAAATGTGTAAAGTTTAAAAGTAAGTATTTATTAAAGAAATGGGTAAATTTGTTAAAAATAAATGGTGATTTATTTTTAAAGATGTGAAAGAGAAGTGTATTTTCCTGAATAGCTTAGTACGTTTCCAAAGCAAACTTTTAAGTATGAGTTAAAGGTTTAAAGTTGTTTTTAAAGTATGTTTAGAAAATTTATTATTTTTAAATGTGTAAAGTTTAAAAGTAAGTATTTCTTAAAATTTAATTTAGTAGAAATTATTTAAAGGTAACTTGGTATTGTGTTTTAAAAGGATAGAAATGTAGTTTTATATTTTATAAAGTAGCTTCATTTTAAATATTCTTAAAGTATATATTTTTGAATAAAGTATTAAAGTAGTTTTAAATTAAATGTTTTGTTTAAAGTATATTTTATAATATAATGTTTTAAAAGATATGTTACAGCATTTTTAGTGTTTATATTAATACGATATGGTTTTTTGCTCATTTTTAGTGAAAACAGACAGTTTTAGTGTTTAATTTTTGAATATTTTCGGATACACATATGAATATTAGTATAAAACAATGTTTTATCGTCACATTTTTTATTCATTGGTTTTTTTATGAACATTAGTACAAAAACTATTTTATTTTGATCCAAACCTTTTCATTTATACTTTTAAATTTATTGATTATGGGCGGAGTGGATAAATATCCGATATCCATCCGTATTCGAAAATTAAGCGGATACAGATATTTGATATTCAAAAATTAAGCGGATACGGATATTCGATATCCGAAAATGATTTCGGATAAAGATATGACATTATCCGTATCCGAAAGTATTCATTGACAACCCTACTTTTAAATATGTTTTGAAACGCTGAACACAATATTAAAGTTCAAAGCACACGGATCTTAGGGTTTTGAACGATGGAACGCAAGACGAAGATTAAGGACGATCTTCAAATAACTTTGGGCAGACTGGAGTGTCCAATTTTTTTTAAAGAACACTGAATTGATTAGTGGAGTGTCCAGTTATTTTTTTAAAGACACTGAATTAAGTATGAGTTTTACGGATCTGGGGATTAAGGGAGGAAATAAGGAGGAGGTTCAAATTTTGATAAAGGCGATGTCTTCCAGGCTTTGATCCGGTTGTAAAACCGGATCAGGTGGCATTAGCGATTTTTAATAATTTCTTCTTGAATACTTATAAAACTAGTACAACCGTTCAACGGTGACAAACCGATCGTTTATTAGTTAATTTCAGAGAAAACACTTCATAACTTTTACTAAATTTCAATTAAATGCATAATTATAATATGCTGAATAAAAAAAATATTTAAATTACAAAAACATCACTATTCACTGCAAAAAAACAATACATTCAAAGAATTTAAGCATTTAGAATTACAAAGATTACTTGATAAAATCTTAGGACATCTGCTTCTTAAGTTTCTTTTTAACTTCAAGTCTAGCAAGAGTTTGCTCAAATTATTCTTTAGTTGGGTCTTATGTTGCTTCTGTATTGAATCTAGAAAGCAGAGAGGAAAATAGGGATTAAAACTTCTCCACGCTTTGACCTTGACGCTGAGTGACTATAATGCAACAAAATCATTCTCTTCTTTCTTCTTTTTCTCTGATCTACGGGTATATGATTTATGAATTAGGACATAAATATGTAAGAAATCAGAAGGAAACTAGAAAAAATAAAATAAAAGTGAGCTCACTTTTACCTTTGAGTTAAGAGGATCGGACCAATTAGCAGTACTAGTCTAGATATTTGTTTTGCCCATTTGTTATATGCTTTAGTTGTTTAGCGTTCTTTTTGCTTTTGGCGTGTTTACAATAACCGACACATAAGATTAGACATTGAATTCTGGAATGTGAAGTCATAATATCTTCCTTGTAAATATCCTTGTAAACGTAAGCTTAATTCTGGAAAGTTTAACAAAGATGGAAGATAATCTTTTTTTATTAAAGGAAATTTTAACGATTGATAGAAGAAAAATCAAAAGTAGAAAATATAACAAACTTTCCTAAATACCAAAGCTTAATTTAGGAAAGAGATTTTGTATTCAAAGCATGAAAATAAACTATAAATTCAGAGACTTGCGCAAGGTAAAGTTATAAAAAAACATAACAATAAAAAAAAACGGGAAAAATGACATTTTCCTTGTTGAAAACGTTTACAATCGAGAGGGACTTGTTATTAGCTGAAAAGCTCAAGATATATGATATAATTCAAAACGATCAGAGACAAAGTTACATGCTGTCGAATAAGACGTCAAAGCTTGCGCTTCCCAGATTCAAAGACAGTTCGTTCAGCATTAATCAAGATCGAAAAAAGGTACTCAATGCTAACTTAATTATAGGATACATTGTTATTAGTCACTCCATGTTATTATCTTCATTCATATATTGTTTACTTGTATTATAATTGATTTTATATGTTTGTGCACGAGGCAGTACACAACAATATTGTTTGTATTGCAAATAATGTACTAGTTTATTTTTCTTCAACCAAATTTTTCTTTCTAGCTATTTTTTTTTAGTTTTTGTTTCTGTGCTCTTCTTACTTTTTGTATTCTTTTTAATTGTAAGTGTCTATGGGTTGCTTCCGTATGCATGGCTGCCTGCAAGCTCGGTTGGCATGATTTATTCAGGGGGTTCAAACTATGCTGGTTTGGTAGGATATCTAGTTCATTTCCTCGTTGTTGTCTACCAAGGGGTGAAGCACTGAAGGGATTTTCATGTTGTGTTTGGTTGCAGTCTTCAATAAATCATAGTTTGAACCCCCTGAATAAATCATGCCAACTGAGCTTGCAGGCAACCATGCATACGGAAGCAACTCATAGACACTTACAATTAAAAAGAATACAAAAAAGTAAGAAAAGCACAAAAACAAAAACTAAAAAAAAATTAGCTAGAAAAAAAAATTTTGGTTGAAGAAAAATAAGCTAGTACATTATTTGCAATACAAACAATACTGTTGTTATTGCATCGTGCACAAACATCTAAAATCCATTATAATACAAGTAAACTATATATGAACGAAGATAATAACATGGAGTGAATAATAACAATGTATCATATAATTAAGTTAGCATTGAGTACCTTTTTTCAATCTTGATTGATGTTGAACGAGTTATGTCTTTGAACCTGGGAAGCGCAAACTTTGACGTCTTATTCGACAGCATGCAACTTTGCCTCTGATCGTTTTGAATTATATCATATATCTTGAGCTCTTCAGCTGATAACAAGTCCCTCTAGATTGTAAACGTTTTCACCAAGGAAGATGCCATTTTTCCTGTTTTTTTGATTGTTATGTTTTTTATAACTTTACCTTGCGTAAGTCTGTGAATTTATAGTTTATTTTCATGCTTTGAATACAAAATCTCTTTCCTAAATTAAGCTTTGGTATTTAGGAAAGTTTGCTATATTTTCTACTTTTGATTTTTCTTCTATCAATCGTTAAAATTTCCTTTAATAAAAAAAGATTATCTTTCGTCTTTGTTAAAATTTTCAGAATTAAGCTTACGTTTACAAAGATATTTACAAGGAAGATATTATGACTTCACATTCCAGAATTCAATATCTAATCTTATGTGCCGGTTACAAACACTAGTACAATCCATGGCATAATCGGATATTCTAATGTTTTATTTTATAGTCTTAGTGTGCTCTGAATAATTTCCTTGCACCAATAACTCTTTACTTGCAGCATAATATTATCCTTTTATGGGAAATATGGGTGAAACTACCTTACAAAAACATCAATATCAAAAGCGTGACAATTCCCAATACAAAAAAAAATTCAGATAAATACCAGATAGTCGTTTACATGACTTATGGCCAAAAAAATATAGGACAGCGAACCTATTTCTAAACAAAGATAAATACTATGTATTTGGTAAAACTAGGCATACGTCCTGTAAATTCAAGCCATTGCTAAATAAAAAGGATAAATACCAATTTTTTGTCTGCTTTAATTTAGAGGTCTAACCATTGCCACATAATGTTGGTTGCTATCGTTCATTTGATTGAAAAGTGCTTAATTAATGGTTCTCATATTTTGAAATTTTGAATTTTCTTTTTTGTAATTCGAACACCAAAGGCCAAACCTTATGATACAGAAAACACGCAGATATTATTGAGATAAGGCTAAAACAGAATAGTAAAGGCCAAAATAAAGATAAAAAGCAGACTATTTACTTACCAAAATGCCGATATTTGTAAGATTTTAAAGCTTACATATGTGCATGCCTTGCCACTTAATAACAGTTGAAGCTGCAAACAAAACAAAAAAAAATCACATTGTAAAGTTGGTTAGAAGAATGCAGCAAACTGGTCCTGGAAAAGTGATTCTGGAAGCTGCAAACAAAACAAAAAAAATCACATTGTAAAGTCCAAATAGAAAAGCGGTTTCTGGAAAATGCAGCAATGGTGTGGATGATGCATACATAGGTCAAGAGCAAGGAAAACTCAGAACAAACATGAGGCTAGAATGAATACGCATAATTCTTAACGTAAATGGTATACTCAGAACAAATTGTATAATGAAGTCTTCTTGTATTGTTTTCTAGCTGAAGCCCTTTTTTATCATATTTAAGTGACTACAAAAATGCATGGTAGCTAGAATTGAAAATAAGTTCAGATTATAAATATATGACACCTGGAGTATAAACTATATTTTAAGAAGTGATAATTCCAAACTTAGTTATATCCACTGAACAACCATATTTTCTTTAACTTAGTTATATCGCAAGTTGTAGATTATAGCCGTCCAAAACTTAAGTTTTGTCTTTGTGCTGCCTTATAGGTAGTCACAGTGATTGATTTAATCCACAGATTCAGCTGTATAGCAAAAAAAATTTCCTTTTTAAGCGTGATATATACCTTATTCACATCGTATGTACTGGTAGCTTCCGTGCAACAAATCAACATGGTTTGTTTATATATAATCTGGAACAATTATATTTATGTGCTTATAAATTAACCAGCTGTCCATATTTTTAAACTGGTGGAATCATTTTTGTAATTACACTCAGGCATTGCCAGCTTCATCCATTTTGCATATAGTTGAGGACACTAACAGTAACCCGTTTTCATCTTCATGCTTCTATTGATCAAATAAATCGTTGTTTCAATTAATATGTGCAATTTGTACTTATATAACAGATATCTAACACTAAACATGGTTATATGTAGTGCGTTTTTTTCAATTAATATGTGCACTGCAATTCACAGAGAGATCAGATAGGTGGTCACAATTTATAGGTAGCCACAGTCATTGATTTGAAAACATAACTTATTCACATAGTATGTACTGGCAGCCTACGTGCAACAGATCAACATGGTTTGTTTATATATAATTTGTAATAATTACATTTACGCACTTATAAATTAATCAGCTGCCCATATAATTACACTCAGGTTTGGAGCGAGTGAACAATTATTTTTTAAGAGCATTGGTAAAACGACCAGCTAAATTGAGTACGGGTTGTACGGATCTGGGATTGAGGAAATAAGAAGTAGGTTCAAATTTGGATGAAGGCGATTTCTTCCGTGCTTTCATCCGGCTGTAAAACCGGTTCAATTAGCATTAGCATTTTTTTAATAATTTCTCTTTGAATACTTATAAAATAAAAACGTAGGATAACAATTATTGATCATTTGTAAAATAACCCCGTTTCATAGTGAATAGTTGTCCTATTCCAAAATCATGTTACAAATTTTTTTTGTATTTTCAAGTTGTAGGTTGACTATTAGTAAGTTTCACTCTCTGAATATTTGCAAAGTTTTCTGAAAACGGCAAATATTTGCAAACATATGATTATTATTTAGAATTAATTTCAACAATAAAAAGAATTTTTTTTACTGAAACTTGAAAGACGGATGCAATTTAAAACATGATTTTGAAAATAGTTTTTCACATATCACTTTTGAAAATAAGGGAAGGAATTAAATTTTCACTTATTTCGCCTAAATGTATTAGCAACTATTATTTTTATTTTACACTCCAACTGCAATAGAAAAGTAAAACTACTTAGTTTATCTCTATGCATTACAAACAATATGACAAAATGATTATTTTTATATTCATTATTCCAAGCCCCATTGAAAATATTTTATAAAATTCCATGTTTATATCTGTTTTTAATCAATGAATCCAACATGAAGAGAAATTTGATTCAGTTTTGCAAAATCCAAAAATTATTAAACAATTTTGAAAAACAAATGTGTTATAAACTTCAACAAAAGAAGGAAGAAATGAACAACTACTTTCTTTTAATGATTCAATTTTCAATTTTTTGACGAATGATAAAATTTAGAGTAGGCTTCATTCTACTTTTCATGAATTGAAAATGATGAGAAGATAGAGGAGAAATTAACTGTAAGAAAAAAAGAAAATGAAATCAAAATAAGAAAAAAGAAGAAGAGATGATAATTCTTGTTAAAGATGCGATAAGAAAAGAAAATTGCGGGATGTAATACTTTGTTATAACTAAGTATAGGGTAAGATATAACCAATATTTTTAGTTAATTAACGTCCAACTATATGAGGAAATTTGTGCGTTGCAACTGACAAGAATCTCAAAGCACTATTAGAAAAATAGTGAATTACCTATCTAAATCTACCAATTTCATTTTGAAGTCATTAGACGGAGTATTAGGAAGTGGTCGGGAAGAGGTCGAAGACCATAGTAGCATGAAAACGATGTCAAAAGTTCATAGGATAATACTTACAACTTCCCGACGTTTTTCCATTGCCATATGATGCCTTCTCTTTGCTAAACCCACACAAAAGAAGTTCAACACCGACCCATCCCCCCTCCCTCTCCCTACAATATTATTATCATTATCCTCATACTAAAAAATAGACCTAAATCCCTCCATCACCGCCTCACCCACATTCATTTGGCACCGCCACTGCTCTCTTCAGGCTCGTCCCTGCCATCCCAAAGACCCTAAACACCTACCACCCCATCCACATGTCACCTCAACTCCATTCTCACACCGCCTTAAATCCTCATTCTCATGCCTCCACAACACCTTAAGCATCTTAGAAATCGAGCACCCTTGTCTCATTCTGTGAAAATCCCAACATACCATCTCTTAGCCTATTCACTCGAAAATTAATATGGCTATGAAAGAGGAGGATATTGACGATGTGGTTTCTGAAGTTGGAGTAGATGATCGCGAAGGTAAGAATGGTGTGCATGAAGAAGTTGGTTCCTGAGGAGAGGGTTGCGGTGAAGATTGGAGCAAGTCCATGCACGCCTTCTAGTGTTGTTATAATATATTTGTTCATCCTCATGAGTTTTGAAAATAAGTATACGTACAATGGTAAGATCATAATCACCTGCTTTGGTTCAAAATTGCTTTAACTCCATTAAATCATATATATCTCCCGCCTTCTAGGAATCTGATGCATTTTAGTGGTGCTAGCGTATTATGGTAAATTTAACACTGCCAAAATACCATGGATTTTCTAAGAGTTATATGATTTATTTTCTCGATTGTCAAAGGTGGATATGCTAAAAAAGACATGGAAAAGGATGGACCCATTGTCACTTTAATCTGTGCATGATTATCGTATAGGCATATGTGTAGCGTAATCATTGATTAAAGTTAAGTCATAGCCCTGTAGTTTTGTTGTTGAGTATATGATGTTAGGATAGCGAACTTGAAACTTTTATATGTTTGGATATTATTTCATATGATTTAAAATAAATTAACTAGTAATAACAAAATTCACTATCATTATTTATGAATATTAATTATTAAGTATGAATTATTAATTATTAAGTATAGTTTACTAATTATAAAATAAATATTAGTTATATTAAATAAGAATTATTGACTAATAAATATTGAGTATATTTTATTTGTTTGAAATACTTTTTGTTAAATTCTGGCGACACTATATGGAGAATTATAAAGGTCGAAAGTAGCTTCGCAATGGAGAAAACGGTTCGCAAATCGGAGTTCGGAGGTGGAAGTTATAAGGGAAAAGGCAAAGTGGGCTGAGTTGATACAGCCCAGACGTCTGACCAAAAGGGTCAGACGTTTGAGTATGGGCAGAAATGCTTCCAGAGCTTCCTATCAGACGTCTGATCAAATGGTCAGACGTCTGAGCTGAAGCGAACTTTTTCCAGTGACTTCAGTCAGACGTCTGACCATTTTGGCCAGACGTCTGAGTCGTCTTTCTGCCTGTTTTTTTCGTACGGACTTGGCGTGAAGATTTGTGACAACTACATGGGCAATTTCGGAACATTGCCTAGGGTTTCTATTCTCCTATATAAGCTAGCTTCAGGTTTCAGATCGGAAGGGCATGCGTGCAAGCGACTGCAAGAGATTAGCCTCCACCAATTAGGGTTTATCAAAACCTAAGGGCCTGTTTGGTTTCATTTTGTATTTTGAGTTTTGTGTTTTCAAATTGCACTAAGAAATAACAAGAAATAAGTTATAATTCTTAGCCATCGCTACGACCAATGGACAACGAAGAAGTTGGATCGTTCTTCGTGCTTTTGTTATCTATCGAAACACGAAAAGCAAAATAAACTTGTTTTCTATTTTACATGTTAATTTCATTTTTCAAAATTGTTTGTTTTTCCACAATACGTACAACGGACGCGTTTTTGTATGAGCGAAAACACAAAACTAAAAACGACAAGCCAAACGGGACCTAAATTTCTTCAATTCTTTTCTCCACAAATCAATTTCTAATTAGAATTTTGATCATTGTATTCAATCTCTTGTACTATTCTCATCAATATTAATAAAGCTCTCTCTTAAAGTGGATGTACACTAACACAACATTAGTGGAACCACTATAAATCACTGTGTGTTTTATTTTTCGTTATTGCTTTGGTTTCTATATTGCTTGTTTGGGATTGTGATTGCTTTTGGATTGGTTGATATTGGAATTGAGTTATTGATTGGTTGTTTTTACACTTCTTACCACGATCCCGTCTTCCGCTGTGCTTGTGGGGTTTTGATTTGAGTGGTCTCGAGTTGGAATCCCGACTCCAACATTTCGTATCAGAGCATTGGTGTTGGTAGGTGCTTGTAGAAATGCCAAAATTAGATAATACCTCAATCCTCAATGGGTAATCCAAGTGGAGTAGCTCCTTATGTACGTGGTTCGTACGCAGCTTGAGGATCACAATTGGTTATACACAAGTGGAATGACATAATGATTTTGAAAAATGACAATGGAAGTGATGCAGCGCGAAAACAAGAGGAGCGATTTACCTTAGAACGCGCGCTTGATAGCCCTAGGTCGCGAGCTCCGAAGGAAGAAGAAGAACGCGCGCTTAATAGCCCTAGGTCGCGAGCTCCGAAGGAAGAAGAAGCTTGATAGCCCTAGGTCGCGAGCTCCAGATCGGCATGCCGCACTTCTTATGTCGCGATTTCCCCAAACTTGGCTCGTGAGCAAACTTAAGTTGCGGACGAGCTACGACTTCCTTAGGTCGCCAGAAGCAGGTCGCGAAGAATGATAAGTCGCTGAAGTCTGATGGCAGAGATGTTAAGTCGCGAAGTTTATTTTAGGTCGTACTTTCTTAAGTCGTAAGTCGTTCGTTGATTTTAGGTCGCGTGAGTTGTATTTTAGGGTATTGTGTTGTAATTTTTCTTAAGTGTGTGTTTTGTTGTAACCCTATAAATAGGGATGTTGGTCATTTGTAAATGGTTGTTGATTTTGAATAAAATTTCCTTTGTTAGCTTTGTGCTTTCATCCAATTGGTAGTCGAGTGTGATCTTCTATCTCCACCTTCGGTCAATCGAGTGCGCTCGATTCAACGATCGTGAAGTCAATTCGCGGCATCAAGTGCGCTTGATCAACGCTCGAAGAATTGAAGATCTACTTTCACGGTATCGAGATCGATCAACGTGACGTAGATAGATAAAATTCGGTATCTTCGGATCAACGAATTTGGGCATTTCAGTATCTTCCAATCCATCGATCGCTACTTTCAACGTATCATCAATTTTTGTATTCCGCCGCTGCGTCAGGAAGTTTAAAGCGGTTCTAAGGAGGAACCGGTTGCATCAGGTAGTGTTTGACACACATTTGTTGCCATCGGACATCTCGGATGTTGAGAGAGAGGAGACAGAAGAGTGGACATTCACTACACTTCAACTTGCTATGGGAGATAATGTTATCTCTGAAATTAGTGGTGAAAAACCGTTAAGGGTATTTGAATCAAGTTGGAGGAGTTGTATATGAAGAAGTCATTGACAAATCGTATGATCTTATTGCGAACGTTCTTCACCTATAAGATGAAGAAAAGTACTTCGCTAAAGGTGCACTTGAATACTTTTGATGATTTGCTAATGAAGATGAAGGCGGTAGATTTGAAGATTGAGGAAGAGCAAAAGGCGATGATATTGTTGTGTTCGTTGCCAGATCGCTATACAGGTTTTTCAAATAGTTTGATCTATAGCCGAGATACATTGACTCTTGATGATGTCAAGACGGGTCTTCTTAGTGAGAAGTTGTGAGATCAAATGAAGGAGTTAGGTGATGGAGGTAGTGGTGCTAGTAGTGGTCATAGTTTGTTTGTGAAGAAGGAGAGGTATGTGAAGAAGGAAAACCGGGGGCGTTCTAAATCAAGGAACCCCGGTTGGAGAGGAAAGTCGAAGGAAAGAAAAGACAAGTGCTATATTTGCAAGAAGCCCGATCATTGGAAGAATGAGTGTCCAGACAAGGAGAAGGCAAAAAAAGAAGTAGCATATTATTATGGGAAATGGTGCTATTTGCAAGTCGAAAGGCATTGGTTCCACGCAAATTCGGATGTTTGACGGAGTGGTTCGTACTCTCACTAATGTACGCTATGTTCCGGGACATCGGAAGTCTCTTATGTCTTTGGGGCAGCTGGATTCTTTAGGTTGTAAGATAACTATTGAGAGTGATAGCTTGCGGGTTTCGAAGGGGGCGCTTGTGGTGATGAAGGGTGCTAGGACTCATGATATTTATTTGCTTCAAGGAGTGACTGTAGAAGGTGAAACTTGTATAGGAGTTGATAGTTCTCGTGGCTTGGATGCGACTAGGTTGTGGCATTTGAGGTTAGGTCATGTCTCAGAGAGGAGTTTGGACGTTCTTCGGAAGAAGGAGATGATCGATGGAGAAAGTTTCAACAAGTTAGAGTTTTGCGAAGAATGCATCATGGGGAAGCAAGCTAAAGTTTCATTCGGTGAGGGAAAGCATGATTCGAGAAGGGTTCTTGAGTATGTTCACACGGATGTTTGGGGACCGGCACCTGTAGCTTCTTTGGATGGAGCTCGCTATTATATTTCTGTCATAGATGAATTTTCTCGAAAAGTTTGGGTGTGTAATGAAGGCCAAGTCGGAGGCATTTGCAAAGTTCAAAGCATGGAAAACATTCATGTTTGGTTGAAGGTAGAAGAAGTGATAGTTGGTGCTATCAGTTGTCGTTGATGGTATGGTACCATTAAAGTTAGAGATGGATATAGTGTCGAGGTGGAGTGTTAAATTCTGGGGACACTATATGAAGAATTGTAGAGGTCGGAAGTAGCTTCGCAACGAAGAAAACGGTTCGCAAATCGGAGTTCGGAGGTGGAAGTTATAAGGGAAAAGACGAAGTGGGCTGAGTTGGTACAACCCAGACGTCTAACCAAAAGGGTCAGATACAGCCCAAACGTCTGACCAAAAGGGTCAGACGTCTGAGTATGGACAAAAATGCTTCCAGAGCTTTCTGCCAGACGTCTGATCAAATGGTCAGACGTCTGAGCTGAAGCGAACTTTTTCCAGTGACTTTAGTCAGACGTCTGACCATTTTGGCCAGACGTCTGAGTTGTTTTTCTGCCTGTTTTTTCGTTCGGACTTGGTGTGAAGATTTGTGACAACTGCAGGGGCAATTTCGGAACATTGCCTAGGGTTTCTATTCTCCTATATAAGCTAGCTTTAGGTTCCAGATCGGGAGGGCATGCGTGCAAGCGACTGCAAGAGATTAGCGTCCACCAATTAGGGTTTATCAAAACCTAAATTTCTTCAATTCTTTTCTCTACAAATCAATTTCTAATTAGAATTTTGATCATTGTATTCAATCTCTTGTACTCTTTTCATCAATATTAATAAAGCTCTCTCTTAAAGTGTACACTAACACAACGTTAGTGGAACCACTATAAATCGCCGTGTGATTTATTTTTTGTTATTACTTTGGTTTCTATATTGCTTGTTTGGGATTGTGATAGCTTTTGAATTGGTTGAGATTGGAATTGAGTTATTGATTGGTTGTTTTTACACTTCTTACCACGATCCCGTCTTCCGCTGTGCTTATGGGGTTTTGATTTGAGTGGTCTCGAGTTGGAATCCCGACTCCAACACTTTTTTCTTGTTTATTCATATGCTCTTATATTATGGCCTACATGTTTTAAAAAAATAAAATAATAAACAACTTTTAAAAATACGAGTTTTGAATAGTAAGCATCAATGCCCAAATCCAATATTAAATATTAATTATTACAAAAGGAATTATTCTAATAGTATCAAAAGCAAATATCAAAAATTTTATTTTCTATCCGACACTTATTCATTGTAAATGCTTCCGTACACACATACTGTACAGTTAAAGCGCTTAGCAATTCTATAGCGGTTAAGGTGCAAAAAGTTATAGCAACGATAAAGCAGAGATATAGTGAAGAAT
Organism: Allium fistulosum; assembly: GCA_030737815.1. Classification (NCBI taxonomy): domain Eukaryota; kingdom Viridiplantae; phylum Streptophyta; class Magnoliopsida; order Asparagales; family Amaryllidaceae; genus Allium; species Allium fistulosum. The sequence continues at coordinate 726,468,330 of CM060901.1, forward strand.
AGCGGATGTGCAAAAAGATCCATTAGATATAAAACCAAATATTTAAACTTTAATTTATTCTATTCTCACATCATTTGTGTAGGGAAAAAAAATACATTTTAATCTTATACAATAAAATCGAATATTATGATTTATGCAGACAAGATTTTGTGACTATAATAGATTTTTAACTTATATTGACCATTTATGTTTTACAATTTGGTCTTTATCCAAACTTTTTCGATTTGGTTTAAAAGAAAATTAGTCAAATCAACTTTTGTATATTACTGCTGTTAAATCAGATGTTTAAACAATTTTGGTTTAGCGGATGTAGCGGAAAATAGTGGGGCTTAAAGCGGATCTACCGTTTAATGACGCAAAATTAAAATAGGATAGCGGTCAGAGAGCGTTACGCGCTATAGTGGAGAATTTTTGCGGCTTTAACTACACAGCACACATACCAGTTAACCATTGCTGTTTGTAGTCAGCCATATTGTACTTTAGGAGAATTAGACCGCTAAAAATTGAAAACATTTTCCAGAAGATATGCGGGGCAGATGCACTATTTGAGTTCAGACCAAATAACACTGTCAGAAATAATTAATGTTCATTCTCAGGTATATGCTTGCTTCGCTTAATTTTCAACTATCTTTTGGACTGTTAGCAAACTAAACTGATTTCCATTTTCGCAGCTCACATCACCTAGTAATCAGAGTTCAACTTTGGAACTGTCCAACAGCATGAACAAAAGCTCTCTGTCTAGATCAGACATCAAAGGAAAAGAAAAAAATTACTCTGGTCGACTGTACAACCTCTCACAATGTTTCCTACTGACTAATCAATATGTTATTATTATGACCCTCTATTTGTTCAGCAGGAGGACGAGCATCCCTATGACCCTCCATAATGTATAGCTGACAAACTACACCTGAAGAAGGGGCACAAGAGAGGCGTCATCATTCAAGTAAGGGTATTGAATGTTTTTTCTGACAATGAAATTTTGCTACTTCAAACTTATATACGAGAACATGCTGGTCATGCTCAGTGTGTGAAAATAATGTCTGTATTCAAACTTATATACGAGAACATGCTACTTCAAACTTATATACGAGAACATGCTGGTCATGGTAATTTGTACTGGGATAGTTTGGAGTTTGATAATTTGGGTTAGGGCAGTTTTGATAAGGATTTTTGGGTACTGGTGGGGTTTCTTGAGGGTATAAAAGAAGATTCATGAAGCGTGGAGCATTGCTTGGCAGTGGCAGGTTGGTTCTTGATGAAGAATTGGAGATCCTTGGGCCTGCTTGAGGAATTGCAGGCATAGGTGGGGCATGATGTGTGGTGTATGGAATACGCAGAAGGGGTTCTTGATGATTTCTTGGAGCAGTTGCAGGAATTTTAGGTAGTGGAGGAGGTACTGGTTGAGGAGCTGCTCGCATAGGAAATGTAGTATATGAGTTAGGCAAATGAGGATCTTGATAGTGCATAAGTGGTTGTGGAAGAGGATGGAGGCGCTGATTCTTGATTTGTTGGACTTCTTGAACTACAGTGATGAGTAGCATGTGTATATCTTTAAATTTTGTATTCAAATATTGATTTAACCACTCCAAATTCCTGTGAGATTGCTCCAACCTTTGGGTAGTAAGATCCAAATTTTGGGTAGTATGCTCCAAATTCCTCAAAGTGAGAGTAGTTCTGTTATTAATGGCATCCTGCTTTGCCCAAAAATCTTGATTTTGAGGGAAGATTTGGGCAGAGTTGCTGATGAGGTTAGGATCGGACGGTTGTCAGAGGTTGTCTCAGTCAGCTGCTCTGATACCATTCTTTAAGGCGCAGGTTGCTTTGGTGGGTCTGAAGCCATTGATGTGGAGTTGGCAGCAATTTTCAGTGATGATGTATGATGGTTTGATGATGAAGATGATGATATTGTGGCAGTTTTAGTGAAATGTGGTGATGATATGAAAGCAATAGTTGATGCAGGCAATAGAAATGATGCAAGAAGATTAAAAATGAATTATACTTAGAGAAATTACGAAGTAATTGAATTATAGCTTGCTGGAATGTGAAGAACAGAGGAAGAAATGCAAGAATAGACAAGAAGAACTGAAATGAAATGAGATTTTGCAACTGGGAATGTAAACTTGCAGAAATATTAACAAGAACAAATATGAACAGAAATGATAGGAGCAACTGGAATAAAATTATAAGAAAGAACAAGTACTTGAGATTGTAAATTGTAAAGAAATGAACTAACAAAAGAATACAAGGAATAACAAGAAAGATAAATGGCAGAAATGAGAACAAGTCACAATTTGGTAGAATTAACAAGAACTGGAATGGAATAAATGCAGGAATGTAACAAAAGAAAATTAAATTGCAGATAAAATGGATAAGAAGAAGAACTGATAATTGAATTAATATTGTAACTAGCAATTGATTAAACTAAGTAACAAGATTAAAGGAAAAAAAAGGACTTATCTAAAGAATTGCAACTGGAATAGAAGAAAATGAGATAAATTGCTTCAGGGTTCTCACTATCAATACATGCATACACTACTGTATATATACAAACCAAGCACTTACTAACTCAACTCAATCACGTGACTCAACCGGGCCACAACCCACACTGGTTGAACCATACATACAAACCGACCTACTCAACATCATTCACAAATGTACATGACCTTCAAATATAAAAGCAACAGACTTAAAACAAGCCCGTATCAGTGTGCACGTATACGGCATGTACACACATGTACACACTGATACATTCTTGTATCTTTCCCCTCAAGCCATGGTGATAGCAGCACAAGCACTTGCTCCACCTCTTACATCCACAACCACCATCTCCGACGAACCCAAGGCTGCCTCTGATGAACTTGGCCAGAAATCTGCAACTTTTCCCTGTTTTTGCCTTTCAACAGATAGGTTACCGTTTCAGGGCTGTTACAACGATGGAACGCAAGAAGAAGATCAAGGATGATCATCAACTTGCTTTGGGCAAAACTGGAGTGAACAATTATTTTTTAAGAGCATTGGTAAAACGACCAGTTAAATTGAGTGCAGGTTGTACGGGATCTGGGATTGAGGAAATAAGGAATAGGTTCAAATTTTGATGAAGGCGATTTCTTCCATGCTTTGATCTGGCTGTAAAACCGGTTCAAGTAGCATTTGCATTTTTTAATAATTTCTCCTTGAATTATTACTTATAAAATAAAAACGTAGGCAAACAAATATAGGGGCTAAATATTAATAACAAAATTAACTAATAATAAAAAAATTCACTATCGTTATTTATAAATATTAATTATTAAGTATGAATTATTAATTATTAAGTATAGTTTACTAAATATTAAATAAATATTAGTTATATTAAATAAGAATTATTGATTGAAAAATATTGAGTATATTTATATGTTTGAAATATTTTTTTCTTGTTTATTCATATACTCTTATATTATGACCTACAAGTTAATTTTTTTTTAAAACAAATACGAGTTTTAATAGTAAGCATCAATGCCTAAATCCAATATTAAATATTAATTATTACAAAAGAAATTATGCTAACAATACCAAAAGCAAATATCAAAATTTTTATTTTCTATCCAGCACTTATTCATTGTAAATGCTTCCATACACACATACTGTACCGTTAAAACGCTTAGCAATTTTATAGCGGTTAAGGTGAAAAAAGTTATAGTAATGATAAAGTATGAATATAGTGGTAAATAGCGGAGGTGCAAAAAGATCCATTAGATATAAAACCAAATATTTAAACTTTAATTTATTTTCATTCTCACCTAATTTTTGTAGGAAAAAGAAATACATTGTAATCTTATACAATAAAACCGAATATTATGATTTATATGCAGACAAGATTTTGTGACTATAATATATTTTTAACTTATATTGACCATTTATGTTTTACAATTTGGTCTTTATCCTAACAGTTTTTAATTTGGTTTCAAAGAAAATTAGTCAAATCAAATTTTATATATTAATGCTGTTAAATCAGATGCTTAAACAACCTTTATTTAGCGGAGGTAGCGGAAAATAGTGCGGCTTAAAGCGGATCTACCGTATAATGACGCTAAATTGAAATAGCATAGCGGTCAAAGAACGCTACGCGCTATAGTGGAGATTTTTTACGGCTTTAACTACACATCACACATACCAGTTAACCATTGCTGTTTGTAGTCAGCCCTATTGTTCTGTAGGAGAATTGGACCACTAAAAATTGAAAACATTTTCTAGAAGATATGCGGGGCAGATGCACTATTTGAGTTCAGACCAAATAACTAAGAGATGAGTAATACTAATAGTGTCTTGAATGTTAGAGGAGTTACTAAGAAAGTAATACTGTCAGAAATTAATGTTCAATCTCAAGTACATGCTTGCTTCGCTTAATTTTCAACTATCTTTTGGACTGTTAACAAACTAAACTGATTTCCATTTTCGCAGCTCACTCCGTTGGAAATTTTAGAAGGATCTTCAAACTCTGAAACCATTGTTGGGAAATTTCTATAGGAAGAAGGAGAAGAGAGAAACTTTTAATTTACTAAAGGAGATTGAGAGAATATTTTATAAAGGGGAAAATAACATTATTTTCTTTGCTGTTTTATTCTTTTTGCTTGCTTATAAATACATTTGCTTACTTGGCTTTTTATACAAAAGGATAAAGCATTCATATTTATAGTTGTACATTCCCTATATAGATGGAGATGAATTTAATTCTCTGGATGATAATCACTCTTCAGAGTTTTCTTCAACTCTCTTGAAAAATCTGTTCTCTAGGCTTTTCTCAAATTCTTTATTAGAAAACACTAGACCTTTCTTTTATGCTTGACTTGGCATATCCATTATACCAAAATTAATATTATCCAGAATAATTTGTTTTCGAAAATAGTCAAGTAAAACTAAATTTAAGTTTATTTCCAACATCCCCCCTTAAACTTGATTTTGTAACTCCAAATATAATTTTCAATCTTTGTATTTTACGTGTTTCGGTAGAAATAAGGATATTATCCAAACTTTCTTTTTTGTGTTCTTCTTCTTTCTCATTGTCAAGAGCTTCGATGCAATTTCCTGAATCTTTGTTATGCTCCATTCATTTTTTCTTCCTTTATTACCATAGAGTACTCCAAAAAACAAGCGTTCTAACTTCCATCTTGATCCAGTGTCATAAATTTTGAATGAGTCATATATGTTATCTTTCCATCCTTTCTTAATTTTACTTTTACAATCTTTGACCCATTCAATTTCTTCGTGCGTTTTCCAAATTTGACTTTCACATGAGAATCCAAAATAAATTGATGGAAAAATAAGATTATTTGAAATAGAAAGGATATAATCTTTCCTCATCAATTTGATCTCGCTATCATAGAGTTCATCACATGTCTCTTTGACTTCCTCTTTAACCACTTTTACTTCTTTGTTTTCGCACTTTTTATGGTTTGCATTATCTTTGTTGACTTTATCTCCTTCGTCTACTTCATTCTCTTTCATATTTAATTTCTTAGTAGACTCTTTTTTCACTTCATTGCTTTCTGTATGCTCTTCAACTTCTATCATTTTGACTTGTTCTTTATTTGCTTCTCCGATCATCGATAGCTCTCTGTCTTTCATTTGCTAATTTTTCTCTTTCTAGCGATCAGAGTTCAACTTTGGAACTGGAGTTGAACAGCGTGGAAAAAATCTCTCAGTCTAGATCAGATATCAAAGTAAAGGAAAAAAATTACTCAGGTGACTGTACAACCTCTCACAATGTTTCCTACTGACTAATCAATATGTTATTATTATGACCCTCTATTTGTTCAGCAGGAGGACGAGCATCCCTATGACCCTCCAGAATGTACAGCTGACAAACTACACCTGAAGAAGGGGCACAAGAGAGGCGTCATCGTTCAAGTAAGGGTATTGAATGTTTTTTCTGACAATGAAATTTTGCTACTTCAAACTTATATACGAGAGCATATGTTGTGTACATGCTGGTCATGCTCAGTGTGTGAAAATAATGTCTGTATTCAAATTTATTATTACGCGTCCCTTCGTCCTTTAATACAAAGTAAAAAAAAAAGTACGAAACTAATCAGTTGAATACTCCAACTGAATCAACTACATACTTGATTCTGCAGATGTATTTACTCTTATCTCCCTGTAGCACTTTTCCCCTTAGCATGTGCATTTCATATCCACGACCATTAATATTGATGATCAAACACCTGTAGTATACCCAACTAATTGCGTACTCTGGGCCCTTTACACAGGATGGTGATAGATCTCAAAATGGCTCCACAACAGCCGATGACAAGTGTCCGGAGGCAACAAAATTAATACGTAAAAGTTCCACCTACGTTAGCATTTTGCTCATTTAATGTCTGAAAACCCTGTTTTTCCTTTCCTGCCATTGATTTTATTATCTTTTGCTTGTATCTGTTGATGTAATGTCATGTGAACCACTTCATTTTCCAGTTCAATGTATGTGTACTTTTATTCCAGATATGTTCTCTTCCTAGGGCTTAATTTATTTTATCATCCCACAACTACATGAAACTCGATTTGTACTTGTATAACAGATATCTAACACTAAACATGGTTATATGTAGTGTGTTTTTTTCAATTAATATGTGCACTGTAATTCACAGAGAGATCAGATACCTTTTACCTGGAAAAACATTGTGTGCCTTCAATATAGTTGTTAAACTAGCTATTTCACACACTCAACTCCTAGAATAAAAGATTTTTTCTGTCAATGCAGATGAATGAACTGAAAGCTGACAGTGGTATATAATATATTTATCAATATTCCTTTAATAGATTATATCACAAGTTATAGATTGTAGCAGTCTAAAACATAAGTTTTGTCCTTTTGCTGCCTTATAGGTTGTCACAGTGATTGATTTAATCCACAGATTCAGCTGTATAGCAATTTCCTGTCATTGTAGCTTCCTTATACTACGTAGTCACAATTTATAGGTAGTCACGGTGATTGATTTAAAAACATAACTTATTCACATCGTATGTACTGGTAGCCTACGTGCAACAGACCAACATGGTTTGTTTATATATAATTTGCAACAATTACATTTATGTGCTTATAAATTAATCAGCTGTCCATATTTTTAAACTGGTAGAATCATTTTTGTAATTACACTCAGGCATTAAAGGCCTTGTCCATTTTGCATATAATTGAGGGCCACTGATGGCAATGCGTTTTCATCTTCCCTTCTTATACTGATCAAATATTTCGTCGTTTAGCAATTTTTTTAATGATGATTAAGATTGCCTGATGGGTTAGGAATACATTAAATTGTATAGAAGCCCAGATATAGAGGAAGCTGTGATCCAGTACAAGGGCAAGATTGGAAATTGCATCCACATACTGGGTTGAATTTTGAGCGAACATTGGAGAGCACGGGTTTCGGAAGCATGAAAAAGCAACAATTTCGCTAATGTATGCCTGGCAGGTTACATGATATGTAGGTCTGCTGTACTAAGAATTATATTTTTACTGTTTGATACTTCGATGTATCACATGTAAATTATGCATGAGTAATACTTGTTATCTTTCACCATGTTATATTCTTAACTGCTTATATAAAATTTGCTAAGGAGGGGTAGTTGTCAACATGCATTTGCCTTGGAAATGATGTTTGCATTACAGCACTCATCTAACTTCAACATCTTTCAAGTTGGGTAGCAGTTGAATGTATTTGTTGTGCTTGCAAATTCAAATATTATTCACGCTTTCAATAATGGAGTAGTTCTGTGCACACAATGCAGCATTGTTTTCTGTTTAAGACATTCTGTGTGAATATATATTATACCGAATGTGATCTTCTAACTCTAAATTTGTATTATGTATGTCAGATCAAACAATGTGAGCAATTTGGGCATGATTCCGACATCTACGACCAAACATTTTATGGAAGCAGTACAACTTGGTGTAGATATGAGCATGATTGTTCTATTTTGTCCTCATGTACTGCCCAATTGTTTAGTTTCCCATGTTCACAAAAGTTTTTAAACCAGACATTTGAATGCGGTATTTAGAATGGAAAATACGATTGGAGCTACGAACGGGATATTTAAGTTGTAATTTTTTGTTTCATCAATTTATAGTTATTTAATTATTTATTTTAATTATGTAATACACATTTAATAATTGCAAATCACACGAAATAGATTGTGAAATTTCATTAAAAAACAAATACATTTTTTAATTCAAATAAATAAATTGTAAAATTTTAAATTGTTCGAATTCAGTTCAAACCAACTCCATAATATACAGCACTTCGATATGACTGCAATGTAAAAAACCACGTCTCAAACGGACCACATTTGGACAAGTTATTAATTCTTGAAATTTATAAAAATTTAAATCTATTACTTAACATTATTAAAATAGTCTGATAACGGGATTAACATCGTTGGGGATTCGCACATGTCGGACGAATTCCCAACGGAAATGTACTATTTCTTTCAAACGAACGGCACCATAGTTCACAAACACTAGAAATTTATCAAATACGAGATATTTTGGTACGTGCAACACACGTGCATATAAGCTTTTTATTAAATTATTAACTTTGAAAGTTCTATGTAGTTTGGTAAAAATAAACATTTAACCATTCCCACAATGATCGTGCCCGTGCCAACATTCTGAGACTCCACATAATTTACCGTAACAGGCGGATCCACCCCGTAAACCCACGACAACCAACCCGACCAATCAATAATATACCCGGTACCATTCTGCATATAAACCGTGGTTGAGTAAGCCTTCCAAGGCAGGCCTAAGTAGGCCAGCATCAAGGGAGTTATGGTGCAGTCCTGTACGACTGTCACGGTGTTCTCGTTCGGATCCTTCTTGCCCTGCGCGGTGATGATGTTTTTTGGGTTCGGAAGGGGCTGCCTAGGCCAAATCTTGCATTTTTGGAAGACGACTACTGTGCATCGCCGAAAATGAAATCGACCGTACCGGTGATGTCACACCCGCAGAAGAACTGGCCTACGGAGTGAGCGTAGAGCGTGTCTTGGTATGTGTCAATGTAGCAGCGGTAGAAGATGGAATGGTCGGACCTGAAGCGGGGGTTAGTGGTTGGTGCTTTTGTGTTTTTGAAACCCATATCTTTGTTCATCAATCCTCTGTCACTACAGCTTATTTAGTAACAAAAGCATGTTGCATTAATGGTGTAACATTGGTAAAGATGATGTATTAGATTGAATGTATGAATACTCTGCTGTTTTCCGGTAAATATTTTCAGTAATAGTAAAGTTAACTGATGGAGTGAATGATAAAGTTTTATCTACTGTTATTTAATTTATTTCTCAAAACACTTAACATTAAGATTATAAAAAATAATTCTAACACACCATTGTAATTTGTTTGAAAACTTGTTATAAAACCAGCCCAGGGTCATCATATCGCCATGATATATAAGTTATACTGTGTATTAGAAATATTTGTACAAATAAAATTATAATTAATTGAATTACAAAGTTTCAATTTAGTTTCCAGTTCAGATCAATATAATCAAATAATTAGAAATATTTATATTTTTATACGATTTTGGTTATAATATTATTTGGGGTGTGGGACTATTCAAACGTTATCAGTAGAGCTGGTTGAATAAAATCATGCATTATTTGATGGTTATAAAGCAACATGAAGCAGCCACATCACAATAATGTCACTTTACAAGCACAACCCATGTCTTACACAAAATCTGAAATCTGCAAAAAACTACGTGAAGTTTCATTTTGCAGTAAAGTTCCCTTACAAAATATGAAATTACATTATAGTAGATAAAAAAATGTTACTGAAAATGAACGGTTAGAATCATAGCAACAATATGAAATTTAATCCATGTAACTCGTATGTTAAGCTTAAAAGCAGAGACTTCACAAGCCTGTTTTATATATAAAGTTTAGCCACGTCCTTATACCGTAGCAATTACAATTTTATTTATGAATTTTAGAGCTGCAACATCCCAAATTAAGCAAAAATAGGTGGACACACTTTTATTTGATTAAAATAATATTTAGTTTGAATAATTGTACAAAAGATAGATTTTACTTATAGGCCCAAAGAAAAAACCGTCCCATTCAAAATTTACTACAAAAATAAACTTTTTATTCGTTATATTGGCATTTTATATTTGTATGATTTTAAATTGCAAAAAAGAAAAAAATTATTATTGGAATTGCGCAAATACAAACTTCAATCTGATGAAAATCTGATTTATATTTGTAATAAGTTTATAAAGGGAGTATTTTAAACAAAAGTTAGACAATAAAATTAACAATGACTTTAGTGATAATGCATGAATTTAATACCACTTTAACTTCAAATTATTCAATAATTTAACAGCAATAGAACCTAGCTTTTACGTACCAAAAGTAGCAGTAGAAAAAGTAGGCATGTCATTAGCAAAATTCAGGCTTCCAACAACTGTATCTTACATTCCATCTCCATACATAATCAAGTTCCACTTATTTTTATCTATCTCCACAGTCTCCTACGACGCCCCTTTCTTATATTAACATATATAACATACCTATACGGACTCCTCTTCCCTACCATCCCTATCGCCTCATTGATCGTTTTCACCAACGCCGTTCCATCCTACACCACCGTTATATTCGGCTCTAACATCCCCATCAGCAACAACATGTGCGACTCTACAAATGGCTAACCCATAAAAGCAACCTATGAAGCAGCATGTCTCCATCCCGTAAAATGCCCATGGTCCTCGTTACAATCGCCAGACTGTTACTCGTGTACTACATCGGCTTCGTCATCGTTGACTCAAACCTATCTTAATTTGTACCACTCTATCATGCCTTCCAAGCCATCCAGTCAGCTTTCCTGGTCGGCCACAGCAGCGCTGAGTCACGTTCTTATGTCATGTCAATGATCTTGGACTCTGTCAGCGACCCGATCGTGGAATCGATGACCTCCTAAATGGAGTCGATCGCATTCTCGGACTGGTTTGCACGGAGGTGGATGGTGGATTTGAGTCTGACTTCTTGGAGGTTACAATGATGGAGTCGGATACGGAAGCTGGTTCAGAGAGGGCGGCGGAAGCAACAGATAACAGATAACAGATTTGAGTTAGTGTTTTTGACTGAGGTGATGTTGGTAAAGCAGGAGTCCGGGTACCAGAGCATATGGCTTTTATCGAGTTGAATGGCGTAGATGTTTGATTATTAGAGTGTTTGTTCGTGATTAGCATGACTGTTATGACGATGATGGTTGAGAGGAGGAGGGCGGTGGAGGTTTTTGCGTGACCTTGCCTTAGCCTTAGAATGACTTTATTGTGTCCATCGTGGATCGGTTGGTTAGACTATATCAATGTTAGTTATATGGATGTATATAATATGGGGAAGAGGAGGTTGGTTAAGATTAGTTGTAAGGAAGTGATATGATATGTCCATGATTGTTGACTTGAAAGAGGCAATGGGGATGTGTTTGTGAAGAATGAGACAGGGTAGAAATGCAGCATATGGTATGTGCTCTACTTCTGTATGTTGTTAATTAAGTCAATTAATTATGATATTAACATGGTTGGTTAGTTTTGTATTGGGGCTTAATTAATCATGCATGCTGATAGCAGGAATGCATCGTTGAAGTGGAACTTCGGATCTTGGGTCAAAAGATTCAACGTTCAGGAAGACAGCACGCTGCATGCATGCATGAACTGTTAGGCCCTCTTTAGAATTTACATAATTCAACTCTTGTCTTTACTTCTCTAAAGCCATGTTTAATTTGAAGTTAATTGTAGATTTAACAGTCGAAATGCATTCTTCTTCTTTTCCGTGTTTTCTTTTAAATACATTTTGAAACGCAGAACACAATATTAAAGTTCAAAGCACAAGGACCTTGGCGTTTTGGACGATGGAATGCAAGATGGAAGATTTATATTAAGCAATATTAAAATCTGCTTTCTTGAATGGTCTACTTCAAGACGAAATTTACCAATGAGAATGAGAGTATGAACGGCTGATGATATTATCTCAAAGCAAATATAACAAATAGAATGCGGTTACAATAGTGTGCTTATATAACCGGTCCAAGTTAATGTATATTAGTACGTTATAAATAGCAGGCAGATACACAATGTAATATTATTCAATTCATTTTTTCAATTAAAGAAAATCTGCTTCACTACAATCCCTCTCATTTATATCATCACATTATCTGAAATCCTAAGTATCAGATATCAAATATTACAGGTATCTGAAACTTTAATTTGGTATCAGAGCATAAAAGCTTTACAGCGATAAAACTCAGTATCATCAGATTCAGAGCTCATCATTTGTTACTCAGAAACTCATCGAAACAGATTCATCATCTGAGTTTTTTTTTGAATTTACGCGATATCCATCAGGAAAACAAGTGTCATGCAAAAGAATTAACAACATTCTCGCTCCAACAAGTTCTCCATTGCAGAACTAGTAAATTCATATTATAAATCATGAAAAGTAAAAGCAGAAAGCAAGAAAACCCTCAAAAAGCATCAAGAAAATGTCGTGCCAAGAATCCATCAGAAAAAATTCATCATTTGAATTCTTGGTTACAACAAACCTGGTTGTCTCCTTTTAGAATTATCTTTTTGCAGTCAGAATCATTTTCTTAAAATCTATGCGTTTCATAACAATCAAAAGTGTCTGATCAAATCTTATCATCATGTCTCAAGACAGTGAAACCTTTGAAAATACAAAAAGCGCTCTTCAGGAGTTAATGACAGGAACTTGATAAAAACCATGGTCGGTCCCTAAAGCCAACTCATCACTGTTCATCTGGATGAAGGCAATTATCTCCTTTGGAAGTTTTAGGTTGAAACCGCCATTATAGGATACGATCTAGAAGAATTCGTTCTTGGTACACTCACAGTCCCACCAAAGTTCACAACTAATCAAAAAGGAAATTATGTAAGTAGCTATAAAGGTACTATAAATATGTATGTTAGGAGAGTCATTTTTTAATTAAGCGTTTTGGTATCGAGATTGTTTCTAGATTTTGAGATTTTTCTTGGAATTTTTTAGTAAATTAATAAAGGCTTTGTTTGGAGGGAAAAAATCATTTTTTTTAAAACTTTGTATCTCTTCTAAAATTAAATTGCTTAGAAATCCTAGGAAAAACCAAAACAATGACCTGGTTTAGCATTGAAACCCATATCTTTGGCCATGAATTCTTTCCCCACTACAGCTATATAGTAACAAAATCATGTAGCGTTAATGGTGTAAAAGTTTATTATAAAATTATGGTTGATTGACTAACAAAGTTTCAATTTACTTTGCACGTCAAATCAATCGAATTAAATTAAATTAAAATATTTCTATACTTGTATGATTATGATTATAATATTATTTGGAGTGTGAGACTATTCAAACATTATCAACAGAGCTGGTTGAACAAAATCATGCATTATTTGATGGTTATAAAGCAATATGAAGTGGGGACAACACAATAACGTCAGATTACAAGCACAACCTATGTCTTACAAAAAATCTGAAATATGCAAAAGCCGCGTGGAGTTTCTTTTTGCAGCAAAGTTCCCTTACAAAATTTGCAATTACATTACAGTAGATAAAAAATGTGACTGAAAATGAACAGTTAGAATCACCACAATAATATGAATTTTATCCATGTAACTCGTATGTTAAGCTTCAAAGCAGAAACTTTAGCCACATCCCTATACCGTACCAGTCACAATTTTATTTATGAATTTTAGAGCAGCAACATCCCAAATTAAGCAAAAAAAAAGGTGGATACATTATTACATGATTAAAATGATATTTAGTTTGAATAATTTTACCATGTTGAAAAGACAAAGTTTACTTATATGCAGACAAAATTTACTTACAGGCCCATAGAAAAACCGTCTAGTTCAAAATTTATTATAAAACTAAACTTCTTATTCACTGTATTAGCATTTTATATTGGTATGATTTTAAATTGCACAAAAAAAGTACAATTGGAATTGCGGAGATACAAACTTCAATCTGATGAAAATCTGATTTATGTTTGTAATAAGTTTGTAGAGTATTTTAAACTAAAGTTAGACAATAAAGTTAACAATGAATTTAATGATAAAGCATGAATTTAATACCACTTTAAATTCAAATTCTTCAATAATTTAACATCAATAGAACATAGCCTTTACATACCGAAAGTAGCAGTATAAAAAGTAGGACTGTCATCAAAAAAATTCACGTTCCATTTAATTTTATCAATCACCACATTCTCCTAGTACGGCCCTTTCTTATTAACATATATAACGTACATGTACGGACTCCTCTTTCCCGCCATCCTATCGCCTTATTGATTGTTTTCACCTACGCCGTTTCGTCCTTCGCCACCGTTATATTCGACTCTAACATCCCCACCTGCAACAACATGCGTCGTCGGTGTCCACAATCCCTGTTACGATCGCCAGGCTGTTGCTTGTGTACTGCATCGACTTCGTCATCGCTGACTCAAACCTATCTTGGTTACTGTCAATTGTTCCCTCGAAGCCATCCAAGTAGGTTTCCTGGTCGGGTACAACAGCGCTGAGCCACGTTCTTATGTCAGTGATCTTGGATTCAGTCGGTGACCTGGTGGTCGAATCAATGGCCTCCTGGGTGGACTCGATCACGTTTTCGAACAGGTTTTTGCAGAGATGGACGATGGATTCAAGTCTGACGTCGTTGGAGGTTACAATGATGGAGTTGGATACGAAGGCTAGTTCAGAGAGAGCAGCAGAATCGACGGATAAGCATATTTGAGTTGGCGTTTTTAACTGAGGAGATATTTGTTGGTAAAGCAGGAGTCCAGGTACCGGGTTACGGAGCAGATAGCTTTTATGGAATTGAATGAGGAGGAGGATGATTTGGGTTCTGCGTGACCTTGGCATAGCCTTTGACCGACTTTATTGTGTCCATCGTGGATGGGGTGGTTAGACTATATCAATGTTCGTGCTATGGATGTATATAATATGGGGAGGAAGAGGTTGGTTAAGGTTAGTTGTAGGGAAGTGATATGATATGTCTATGATTGTTGACTTGAAAGAGGTAATGGGGATGTGTTTGTGAAGAATGGGACAGGGTAGGATGCATCATTTAACCCTTGCTACCTCCTCCGTGCCAATCACGGACGTATACCCGATCCATTTAACCCTTACCACAATGTTCGAATCCATGCCAACATTTTGAGACTCCGCATAATTTATCATAACGGGCGGATCCACCCCGTAAACCCACGACAACCAACCCGATCAATCAATAATATACCCAGTATCATTCTGTATATAAGCCGTGGTTGAGTAAGTCTTCCAAGGCAGGCCCAAGTAGGTCAGCGCCGTCACCTTATTGAAGGGAGTTATGGTGCAGTCCTGTACGACTGTCTCAGTGTTCCCGTTCGGATCCTTCTTGCCCTGCACGGTGATGATGTTCTTCTGGTTCGGAAGGGGCTGTCTAGGCCAAATCTTGCATTTTTGGAAGGCGGCTGTTGTGCCTTGCCGAAAATGAAAACCGTGCCGGTGATATCGCACCTGCTATAGAACTGGCGCATGGAGTGAGCGTAGAGCGTGTCTTGGTATATGTCGATGTAGCATTGGTAAAGATGATGTATTGTTTAAAAGTATGAACAATATGCTGTTTTGCGTAAAACATTTTTGCTAATAGCAAAGTTAACCGATGAAGTGAATTATAAAGTTTTATCTACTGTTATTTAAATTATTTCTAAGAACACTTAGCATTAAGATTATAAAAAATAGCTCTAACACACCATTGAAATATGTTTGAAAACCCATTTATTAAAAATATATGCATGTAACAATATTACAAAGTTTCAATTTACTTTGCAAGTCATCGATCAAATCTTAATTAAAGTGTTTAAAATATTTCTATGCTTATATAATTATGGTTGTAATATTATTTGGGGTGTGGGACTATTCAAGCATTATCAGTAGAGCTGGTTGAACAAAATCATGGATTATTTGATGGTTATAAAGCAATATGAAACAGCGATAGCACAATAACTTCACTTCACAAGCACAACCTAAGTCTTCCACAGAATCTGAAATTTGCAAAAACTACGTGAATTTTCTTCAGGATATTATTGTAAAAGACAAAATTTCCCAGCATTTTAGCCTCAAGGACAGACCTTCAGTATTTTAGTCTGAAGGACAACTTTCTTTAGGTATCAGTTTTACAGTTTTTAGTATCAGTTTGTAGTTATCGGTAGCAGTTTTTAGGTATCAGTTTTTAGTTCGGTAGCAGTTTTGGAAGAATGTTTGTCCTTATGAATAATTTTGATGAGAATGTTTGTTCTTGTGGTTAAAATATCGAGGTCGTGTCCTTGAGGCTAAAAATATACAAATTTTTGTCCTTTAAATAAATTCCCCTAATTTTCTTTTTACAGCTAAGTTCTTTTACAAAATTTGAAATTATGTTAGAGTAAATAGAAAATGTGACTGAAAATGAGCTGATAGAATCATAATGACAACTTCATTGATGTATGAATTATACCCCCACGTAAATGTTAAGCTTCAAAGCAGAGACTTTCACACGTCGGCTTTTACATATAAAGTATAGCTACATCCCTATACCGTACCAACCACAATTTTAGTTATGAATTTCGGAGCTGTATTATCACAAATTAAGCAAAAGCCCGTCCATACATTCTTATATGATTGAATTGATATTTACTTTGAATAATTCTATAAGTATTCCAAAGGGCAAATTTTTGTTATGTAGTCCAGAAAAAAAACCTATCTAACTTTAGATATCGTTCAAAACTAATTAAAAAATAGATTATTTTTATGTTTGTGCAATTTTAAATTATGCAAACCCAAACTTAAACTTAGACCATCTCCAACTGATCCAGCTTTAAATCCACACTTTCAAACCACTCCAACTTCGTGCACATTATCAGATAGTGTGGGAATGGAGGGCGAAAGACTGGGAATTTCGGATCATACGAGGCGCCTAGTTACCAAACGCCTGTTGAACATGCGTCTCATATTGAGGCGCCTGTTCAACGTGCGCCTGGTATCTAGGCGCCTGTGCAAAAGGCACCTTTATTCAACGGACGCCTGTTGAACAAGTGCTTGGTCTTCAAGCGCCTGTTCAACAGGCGCCTGGCCTCATTTCTGTTGGAAAAATGAGGTCTCCAACATTTCAAAGTGCGGAAAATCTCATTTTCGCACTCCGAACTATTGGAGATGCTCTTAGAGTTGTATAAATGCAAATTTTGATTTATTGAAAATCTGATTTATTTTTGTAACAAGTTTGCAAGAATACATATGTTTTTGTTGGGTCTATCAATACAAGTTGTCCTATTCAAAAACGTATTTTTAAATCCATGGGTATAATGAATTTTAAACAAATGTGACGCAATAAAATTATGAATGAATTTGATGATAATGCATGAATTTAATACCACTTTAACTTCAAATTCGTTGATAATTAACCATAGTAAAACGTAGCTATTTTATATACTTATATTAATCTTACTTGTATTATTTTTGCCATTAGCCGAAGAAGTTGAAAAACATACCGAAAGTAGCCATAGAAAAAGTAGGCGTGCCATCAACAAAATTTAGGCTTCCAACAACAACCGTATCGTGCATCCCATTTCCATACATAATCATATTCCTCTTATTTTTATCTATCACCGCATTCTCCTCATACACCCCTTTCTTAACATATATAACATACCTGTATGGACTCCTCTTCCCCATCATCCCTTTGGCCTCATTGATCATTTTCACCTGCCCCATTCCATCCTTCAACACCATTATATTTGGCTCTAACATCCCCACATGCAACAACATGCGTCTCTGACGCCCACAATCCCTGTTAGGATCGACAGGCTGTTGCTTGTGTACTGATACAACATCAAACGCTATAGAATGGGCAATGTCACAACTGCTAAACAATCCAGAAAAACCGAAGAAAGCACAAATGGAGATCGATGAACTAGTAAAGAACGAACACTTAATACAAGAATATGATATATCCAACCTTCCATACCTGGAATGTGTGATAAAATAGACATATAGGCTTTACCCTGGAGGCCCATTACTGCTTCCACATGAGAATTCTGAAGACTGTATTGTGGCAAGATATGATATACCTAAAGGAACGATGCTTCTAGTGAACGTGTACGCTACACAAAGGGATGAGAGCAGTTGGAAAGATGCCAATGAGTTTATGCCTGAAAGGCTTTTTGATAAGGAAGAGACGAATATGTTAACATTTGGAATGGAGAGGAGGAAGTGCCCAGGTGAAGAAATGGCGAATAGGGTGGTGGGTTTGGTATTGGGAAGGATGTTACAGTGCTTTGATTGTGAGAGAGTTGAGAATGAATTGGTTGATTTAAAGGAATGTTTTGGGTTGACTTTGCCTAAACTTGTGCCTCTTGAGGCCATGTATAGCCCCAGAGATTGCATGAGAAAGGTTTTGGTAGATCTTTGATCTGGCTGTGGTTGGTGTTGCCGTGGTTACGTCCAAAAGTCTGGGAAAAAAAGACTATACCTTTCTTATACCTCTCGGTCATGCCCCCGAAGCCATCCAGGCAGGTTTCCTGGTTGGCTACAACAGCGCTGAACCACATTCTTAAGTTAGTGATATTGGATTCTGTCAGCGACCCAGTGGTCGAATCGATGGCTTTCTGGATGGAGTCGGTTACATTTTCGAATAGGTTTTCGCAGAGGTAAATAATGGATTCAAGTCTGACGTCGTTGGAGGTTACAATGATGGAGTTGGATACGGAGGCTGGTTCAGAGAGAGCGGCGGAAGCGACAGATAAACAGATTTGAGTTGGCGTTTTCAACCGAGGAGATATATGCTGGTAAAGCAGGAGTCCGGGTACCGGGTTACGGAGCAGATCAACTTTTATGGAATTGAATGAGGAGGATGCTGATTTAGGTTTTGCGTGACCTTGGCGTAACCTTTGACCGACTTTGTTGTGTCCATCGTGGATGGGTTGGTTAGACTATATCAATGTTAGTGCTATGGATGTATATGATATTGGAAGGAGGAGGTTGGTTAAGGTTAGTTGTAGGGAAGTTATATGATTTTGTTAGTTCTATGGATGCAAAGCCAGTTCAAGTAGCATTAGCATTTTTTAATAATTTCTCCTTGAATTATTACCTATAGAATAAAAACATACGCACACAAATATACACTACATGGGACTAAGCTATTCCAACGGCTCCAAGCCGTTGACGGCCGTTGGGAGCCGTTGGAAATGCCGTTGGAATAACGTTTACGCTTTCCAACGGCTTGCAACGGAAGCAACGGGGCTATTCCAACGGCATTTCCAACGGCTACCAACAGCAATTAACCGATGGACGCCGTTGGAAGCCGTTGCAATAACCTGACAAATAAGCCGTTGGTAGCCGTTGCTAATCTGGGCTATATACTGTATTTCTAGTAGTGATAGAGGCTAAATATTAATAACAAAATTAACTAATAATAAGAAAATTCACTATCATTATTTATAAATATTAATTATTAAGTATGAATTATTAATTATTAAGTATAGTTTACTAAATATTAAATAAATATTAGTTATATTAAATAAGAATTATTGATTAATAAATATTGAGTATATTTATTTGTTTGAAATACTTTTTTTGTTTATTCATGCTCTTATATTATGACCTACAAGTTTAAAAAAAACACAACTTTTAAAAATACGAGTTTTTAATAGTAAGCATCAATGCCTAAATCCAATATTAATTATTACAAAAGAAATTATGCTAATAATATCAAAAGCAAATATCAAAATTTTTATTTTCTATCCAGCACTTATTCATTGTAAATGCTTCCGTACACACATACTGTACAGTTAAAACGCTTAGCAATTTTATAGCGGTTAAGGTGAAAAAAGTTGTACCAATGATAAAGTATGGATATAGTGGAAAATAGTAGAGGTGCCATTAGATATAAAACCAAATATTTAAACTTTAATTTATTTTCATTCTCACATTATTTATGCAGGAAAAAGAAATGCATTGTAATCTTATACAATAAAACCGAATGTTATGATTTATGCAGACAAGATTTTGTGATTATAATATATTTTTAACTTATATTGACCATTTATGTTTTACAATTTGGTCTTTATCTTAACAGTTTTTAATTTGGTTTAAAAAAAAATTAGTCAAATAAACTTTTGTATATTAATGCTGTTAAATCGGATGCTTAAACAACCTTTATTCAGTGGATGTAGCGGAAAATAGTGCGGCTTAAAGCGGATCTACCATTTAATGACGCTAAATTGGAATAGCATAGCGGTCAAAGAACGCTATGTGCTATAGCTGAGATATTTTATGGCTTTAACTACACAGCACGCATACCAGTTAACCATTGCTGTTTGTAGTCAGCCATATTGTACTATAGGAGAATTGGACCACTAAAAATTGAAAACATTTTCCAAAAGATATGCGGGGCAGATGCACTATTTGAGTTCAGACCAAATAACCAAGAGATGAATAATACTGATAGTATCTTGACAGTTAGAAGAGTTACTAAGAAAGTAACACTGTCAGAAACAATTAATGTACAATCTCAGGTATATGCTTGCTTCGCTTAATTTTCAACTATCTTTTGGACTATTAACAAACTAAACTGACTTCCATTTTCGCAGCTCACTCCACCTAGCGACCAGAGTTCAACTTTGGAACTGGAGTCGAACAGCGTGGACAAAAGCTCTCAGACTAGATCAGACATCAAAGGAAAAGAAAAGGATTACTCAGGTCGACTGTACAACCTCTCACAATGTTTCCTACTGACTAATCAATATGTTATTATTATGACCCTCTATTTGTTCAGCAGAAGGACGAGCATCCCTTTGACCATGCAGAATGTATAGCTGACAAACTACACCTGAAGAAGGGGCACAAGAGAGGCGTCATCGTTCAAGTAAGGGTATTGAATGCTTTTTTTTGACAATTATATTTTGCTACTTCAAACTTATATACGAGAACATATGTTGTGTACATGCTGGTCATGCTCAGTGTGTGAAAATAATGTCTATATTCAAATTTATTATTACGCATCCCTTCGTCCTTTAATACAAAGTAAAAAAAAAGTCAGAAACTAATCAGTTGAATACTCCAACTGAATCAACTACATACTTGATTCTGCAGATGTACTTACTCTTATCTCCTTGTAGCACTTTTCCCCTTAGCATGTGCATTTCATATCTACAACCATTAATATTGATGATCAAACACCTGTAGTCTACCCAACTAATTGCGTACTCTGGGCCCTTTACACTGGATATGGTGATAGAGATCAAAAGGCTCCACAACAGCCGGTAACAAGTATCGGGAGAAGAGGCAACAAAATTTATATGTAAAAGTTCCACCTTCATTGCCATTTTTCTCATTTAATATCTGAAAACCCGGTTTTTTTTCCTGTCATTGATTTTATTATCTTTTGCTTGTATCTGTTGATGTATGTCATGTGAACCACTTCATTTTCCAGTTCAATGTATGTGTACTTTTATTCCAGATATGTTCTCTTCCTAGGGCTTAATTTATACTTTTCATCCCACGACTACATGAAACTCGATTTGTACTTATGTAACAGATATCTAACACTAAACATGGTTATATATAGTGTTTTTTTTCAATTAATATGTCCACCGTAATTCACAGAGATATCAGATAACTTTTACCTGGAAAAACATTGTGTGCCTTCATTACAGTTAAACTAGCTATTTCAAGCACTCAACTCCTAGAAGAAAAGATTTTTTTTAACCATGCAGATGAATGAACTGAAAGCTGACAGCAATATATAATATTTATAAACATTCCTCTAATAGATTATATCTCAAGTTATAGATTATAGCCATCCAAAACTTAAGTTTTGTCCTTGTACTGCCTTATAGGTAGTCACAGTGATTGATTTAATCCACAGATTCAGCTGTATGGCAAAAAAAATTCCTTTTTTAGCGTGATATATACCTTATTCACATCGTATGTATTGGTAGCTTCCGTGCAACAAATCAACATGGTTTGTTTGTAGATAATTTGGAACAATTACATTTATGTGCTTATAAATTAACCAGCTGTCCATATTTTTAAACTGGTGGAATCATTTTTGTACTTACACTCAGGCATTGCCAGCCTTATCCATTTTGCACGTAGTTGAAGGACACTAACGGTAACGCGTTTTCATCTTCCTGCTTCTGTTTATCAAATAAATCATTGTTTAGCAAAATTTTTAAATGATGATTAAGTTTGCTTGATGAGTTAGGAATACATTAAATTGTATAGAAACCTAGATATAGAGGAAGTTGTAATCCAGTACAAAGGGCAAGATTGGAAATTGCATCCACATACTGGGTTGAATTTTGAGCAAAGATTTGAGAGCATAGGTTTCGAAAGCATGAACAAGCAACAAGTTCACTAATGTATGCCTGGCAGGTTACATGATATGTAGGTCTGCTGTACTAAGAATTATATTTTTACTGTTTGATACATCGATGTATCACCTGTAAATTATGCATGAGTAACCTTGATTATCAGATTGACCTAGCTAGTTATATATGGATACTTTGGTAAAACTTATTATCTTTCACCGTGTTATATTGTTAACTGCAATATATAAAATTTGCTAAGGAGGGGTAATTGTCAACATGCATTTGCCTAGAAAATGACGTTTGCACTACAACACTCATCTAACTTTAACATCTTTCATGTTGGGTAGTAGTTGAATGTATTTTTTGTGCTTGCAAATTCAAATATTATTCATGCTTTCAATAATGGAGAAGTTCTATGCACACAATGCAACATTGTTTTTTGTTTAAGACATTCTATATGAATATATATTATACCTGCAGTGAAATTTGTTTTAATTTGAGCGAAAGCGAATTATTTGATCAGGATCTAGTATTGTCTATTTAGATATCAATGGAACTTCTAAAAAAATTCAATTATGCAGTCTTACAGAAATAATAGCAAAAATAAGAGACACAGAAGATTTAACGTGGTTCGAATATGAATATTCTACGTCCACGGAGACCCAAAACTTCTTTTATTCTACTGAAGAAAAGAGTACAAAAGAGAGAGAAGAATAATGGTGGATGCCTCGCACACTCACTTGCATATGAAGATGGAATTCCTTCATTTAAATAGACTTAATAATGAAGAGTTGCTTGGAGATTAAGAAAATCAATTTCCCGATTACCCAAATATATTTCCAAATTGCATGATTTGATTTTAGTACAAATAGATGGCGTAATTTTGGTTTCCATATCTTTCCTTTGATTGATTGATTATCCATGCCTAATCATTTATTTCTTCATATAACAAATGCATTGACTAATTAATTGATTGTCTAATTAATTAGTTTCCTTCCAAAATATCCTTTCATATACAAGCTAAATTAATTGATTGATTGAAGCAATTAATCAATTTCTTTCCTTTTCAACAAATATTTGAATCATCCAAATTTAACACTCCACCTTGATTCAAATATAACAATCTCTCTTCATCACCTTATCATCAAGCAATCAACATAGAAGTTGTTGTGTCTAGCGCCCCATGGCGCTCAAGTAACAGGAATCAAATTGATCAAGTTTGAGCAATGCTCAAACTTGTCCTTTGGAAGTGACTTTGTCATCATATCTGAAGGATTATCCAAAGTAATCACCTTCAACAATTTGATCTTGCTTCATTCTTTCTCAAGCATAAGAAAGAAACCTCTAACATCAATGTGCTTCGTCCGTGAACTATAAGCTTGATTCTCTACAAGATGAATCGCACTCTGACTGTCTGAAAATAGCTCCGCTGTCCGCTGCACCATTGAAAGATCATCCAACAACTGAAGTAAGTATAATCCTTCCTTTGTTGCTTCCACAATCGGTATCAACTCTGCTTCGGTAGTTGATAAAGCTACAATAGATTGCAGCTTTGATCTCCATGAAATCGAGTCCATGCCAAGTGTAAAAACATAGCCCGACACTGACTTCCTAGCATCTCTATCCCCAGCATAATCAGAATCACAGTATACTCTAATAAAGATGTCACCATCGACTCCACCATATAACAAGCCTACCGAAGAAGTGCCTCAAAGATATCTAAGAATCCACTTCACAGCTTGCCAATGCTCTTGCCTGGGTTAGACATATATCGACTCACAACACCCCCTGCATGAGCCAAATCTAGTCTTGTGCACACCATCGCATACATAAGACTACCAACAGCACTAGAATAAGGTATATCAGCCATATACCTTTTGTCTTGTTCCGATGAGGGAGATAAGTCTTTTGACAACTTAAAATGAGAGCCTAATGGAGTGCCAACCGGTTTGGCTTTCTCCATTCCAAATCGAGCGAGGACCTTCTCGATGTACTGCGCCTGAGTGAGCCTTAACTCTCTCCGCTTCCTATCCCTGCTTATCTCCATACCCAATATTCTTTGTGCCTTTCCCTAATCGTTCATGTCAAACTCTCTACTGAGCTCCGCTTTCAACTCCTTAATTCCGACCATACTCCGAGATGCAATCAGCATATCATCAACATATAACAACAAATAAATCATATCACCATCACATCTCCTGAAATAAACACACTAGTCTTTGAAACTTCTGGAGTAACCCTGTGAAAGCATAAACTTATCAAATCTCTTATACCATAGTCTATGAGACTGCTTCAGTCCATATAAAGATTTGTTGAGTTTGCAAACATAGTCTGGTCTGCTACTATCAATGAACCCTTTCGGCTGCTTTAAATAAATCTCCTCATCCAGATCACCATGCAAGAAAGCAGTTTTAACGTCTAGTTGCTCTAATTCCATATCATCATGAGCAACTAATGCCAAGAGAATACAAATAGAAGTATGCCTAACCACTGGAGGAAATATATCATGATACTCTACCCCCTTCTTCTGAACATACCCCTTTGCGACTAATCTTGCCTTGTATCTGAGATTACCATTTTCACCGTCTTTCACTCTATAGATCCACTTGCATCCAATAGCTCTCTTGTCGGTGGGAAGAGGCACCAAATCCCAAGTATGATTTCTTTGTAATTATTCAATCTCCTCCTCTATAGCAACTAACCAACTGGAACTGTTAACTGATGCGATAGCTTCTCTATAATCACAGGGCTCATCATGGACAACATTCAAAGCATATGTTGCCATATCATCGAAGTTAATGTCTTCGATGCTCAATCCAACAAACTCATCAAGCCACTTAGGCTTTCTTCTTTGTCTGATAGGCCTAGGTTCTGAAGGAGCTCCACCTTGAGTCTGATCCTTTGTACCAATATCGGTACTACCCTCATCAACCACGGTGTCATTGGAAACACCATCTGAACGTCTATGGAAAGAATCAACAAATGACTTGCTTTGTGTCTGGTATTCTTCACATGTCCTTTCATTGTCATACGATGAGGAAGGCTCCACCTTCAACATAGCCTTCTCATCAAAAGTCACATGCCTGCTCATAACGATCTTCTTGCTAATAGGACACCACAGTCTATATCCCTTCACTCCTCTCTTATAACCTAGAAAGATACACTTGCGAGCTCTAGGTTCCAGCTTCCCTTTACTCTCATGCACATAAGCTGGGCAACCAAACACTCTGAGAAATGAATAGCTAATAGGCTCTCCTTTCCATACTTCTTCAGGGATCTTCATATCAATGGCAGTAGAAGGTGCGCGGTTGATGAGGAAAGCTGCCATAGATAAAGCTTCAGCCCAAAATCCCTTCTTCAATTTAGCAGTTAGTCTAAGACATCTTGTTCTTTCCAGTAATGTCTGATTCATCCTTTCTGCAACTCCATTATACCGGGGTCACCTGGTGTAGTGTAATGTCTCTTAATGCCTTCAAACTCACAATAATCGATGGATTCCTATGATACAAATTCACCGCCATTATCTAAACGGAGAACTTTCAATTTCTTCCTTGACTGCTTCTCAACCATAGATTTCCACTTTCGAAACATGGTAAAGATTTCACTCTTTGACTGAAGAAAGTATACCCATAATTTACGAGATAAACCATCTATAAATGAAACGAAATACCTGGCTCCACCTAAAGACTGACAAGGGGAGGGACCCCAGACATCTGTATAAACATACTCCAGGACAGCTTTTGCTTTATGCTCTCCTATACCGAAAGAAATCTTCGTCTGCTTTCCAAGAACACACTCTTCACAAAAACCAAGTTTTGAATGATGAACTCCATCAATCAATCCTCGTTTTCTCAACTCATCCATGCTGCACTCACCGATGTGACCCATCCGTAAGTGCCATAATCTGGAAGAATCCGAATCAACAGATGTAATAGACGCTGATACACCAATTACAGTAGTTCCCTTTAATAGATAAAGATTTATTTCCCTCACACCCCTCATAACAATCATGTAACCTTTCGATATCTTCATTTTCTCTCCTTCCACTACAATCTTCAAGTCAAGTCTACTCAATGCCCCAACAGAAATCAAGCTCCTCCTCAAATCAGGTACATGTCTAACATCGGTGTTCGTACGATTAACACCATCAAACATCCTAATCATCACGCTACCAACACCAACCATACGACAAGAAGCATCATTACCCATCATAACTTCTCCTCCATCAATTTCACGGTAAGTGGAAAAGCAGTTCCTATTAGGTGTTATATGATAGGATGCGCCAGAATCAATCAGCCATAAGTTGCTCTTCCCAGAAGAGCCAGAAGCTGTAAATACATCAGTGTCACTTTCTGTATCCGATTTCTCTGCTGTAGAAGCTGAGGCTTGCTTTGAATCTTTTCTTCTACCTTCAAGCTTGGGACATTGTGCTATGAAGTGCCCTGGTTTCTTACAATAATGAAAAGTCAACTTCTTAGGCCACCTGGACTGAGACCGTGAAGAATTCCATCCTCCACCTTTCTTCGACCTGCTTTGGCCTCTACCTCTCTGAATAGATAAGCCTTCGGTATCACTATCCAAGCTAGTGCTCACCAATCTACCTCTTAATACTTCATTATGAAGACCAGCCTTTACATCAGATAGGCTAATTTTACTACGGCCATAAATCATGGAATTAACAAAAGCAGTATACTCCTTAGGCAAGGAACATAAGAGGATCACAGTTTGAGCCTCATCGGTAATATCAACTTCCGCTGCCTTCAGGTTCATAATCAAAGTGGTCAAAGCATCTACATGCTCCATGAGATCATCTCCAGGCTTCATCTTGAACGAATAGAGCTGTTGCTGAAGAATAATCCGATTAGTGAGAGACTTGTCTTGATATGCATCCGATAATGCATCCCATAGTTCCTTCGCCGTCTTATTCTGAGAGAATTCTCTAAGAACTTCATCTGAAAGACTCAACTGAATTGTTGTGAGAGCTTCATCTTCCATCTCTTCCAAATTAGCTGCATCAATGCCTTTCAATTTCTCAGGCGCAGAAACAACTTTATAAGTCTTCTCCTTCTTTAATACAGCCTCCATCTTCATCTTCCAAGTACCAAAATCTCCCTTTCCGTCAAAACGTGTTACTCCATAATTGACACCGGATCTACCAACAGACTTATTAGAAGTAGCCATTAATACCCAAACAGGAACAATAACACTAGCTCTGATACCAAACTGTAGTGAAATTTGTTTTAATTTGAGCGGAAGCGAATTATTTGATCAGGATCTAGTATTGTCTATTTAGATATCAATGGAACTTTAAAAAAATCAATTATGCAGTCTCATAGAAACAATAGCAGAAATAAGAGACACAGAAGATTTAACGTGGTTCGGATATGAATATCCTACGTCCACGGAGACCCAAAACTTCTTTTATTCCACTGAAGAAAAGAGTACAAAAGAGAGAGAGAAGAATAACGGTGGATGCATCACACACTCACTTGCATATGAAGATGAAATTCCTTCATTAAAATAGACTTGATAATGAAGGGTTGCTTGGAGATTAAGAAAATAAATTTCCTAATTACCCAAATATATTTCCAAATTGCATGATTTGATTTTAGTACAAATAGATGGCGTAATCTTGATTTCCATATCTTTCCTTTGATTGATTGATTCTCCATTCCTAATCATTTATTTTTTCATATAACAAATGCATTGACTAATTAATTGATTGGCTAATTAATTAGTTTCCTTCCAAAATATTCTTCCATATACAAGCCAAATTAATTGATTGATTGAAGCAATTAATCAATTTCTTTCCTCTTCAACAAATATTTGAATCATCCAAATTTAACAATACCGTATGTGATCTGCTAACTCTAAATTTGTTTTATATATGTCAGATCAAACAATGTGAGCAATTTGGGCATGATTCCGACATCTACGACCAAACATTTTATGGAAGCAGTACAAATTGGTGTAGATGTGAGCATGATTGTTCTATTTCGTCTTCATGTGTACTATCCAATAATTTAGTTTCCAAGTCCATAAAAGTTTCAAAACGTTGAGGAAAGTACATAGTTCACAAACACCGAATTCATCAAATATATGGTTACCAAAGACACACTCTCTATCAATAAAATAATATTACCAATACACATACCATTCTGAACTTTAATTTGCATAGCTGTTCCCCGTGTGAGTTGAACGGGCCACACTCCAGTACCCTGATACTATTTCTGGATAATCCACCAAAAAATTAAAACCATAATTTTGCGGATTTATAACATTCTTCTAGGATAACTAAATATCAATATACATGCATGTGACACATTTATTCAGCATAAAATTTAAAAGTCTAATTTTGAACTTATATACATAGAAAAAAAAATCTTCACCGTGCAGCCTACCAAATCATGCAATTTTTATAATGCCAGTACTCAGCAATAATCTCAAAAATTATGTAATTATAATATTTTGAGTGCTAAATTGAGTCCTTAGTTAATATACAATATCACCACACATGTTCCAATAAACCAACTAATCAAAATAATATACACCAAACATAGCATCATGCAAAAGAATACCTCACTCTCTAGAAACACCCAATGTGATACTGTTCACAAAATCGAACCTTAAGTCACACCAGCTTGCCCAATCCACTCATTCCCATCCAAAAACGCATGCACCGTCTACCTCATTGCCTCCTATGCATCAATTACAGGTCTACATCCGACCCATTTAACCCTTCCTGCATGGTTCAATTCCGGATCCGTATTCTTTAACTCAGCATAGTTTACCGTAACAGGCGGATCCACACCTTAAACCCATGGCAACCAACCCGACCCATCAACGATATACCCAATATCATTATACATGTAAATCGTGGTCGAGTAAGCCTTCCTGAGCCAGCCCAAGTAGGCCGATGCCATAAACTTATCCGAGGGAGTTATGGTGCAGTGCTGTACGACTCTTCCAGTGTTCTCGTTCGAATCGTTCTTGTCCTACGCTAAGACGATGTTCCTTAGGTTTGGAAGGGGCTGCTTGGGCTGGGTCTTGCATTTATGGAAGATGATCGATGTGCATCGCCTAAAATGAAAGTGACTGTGCCGGTAATGTCGCACTTGTAGTAGAACTGGCGCATGGAGTGAGCGTAGAGCATGTCTCGGTATGAGTTGAAGTAGCAGCGGGAGAAGATGGAACGGTCGGATCCGGATTGGCGGAGGGCTACGGCTTGGTGCTTTTGTGGGCCGGCTACGTTTTTGAAACCCATATCTTTGGCCATGAATCCTTTGCCCACTACAGCTTATATAGTAACAAAAGCATGTTGCGTTAATGGTATAACATGGGTAAAGATGATGTATTAGTTTCGAAGTATGAATACTCTGCTGTTTTTCGTTAAATATTTTCACTAATAGCAAAGTTAACTGATGAAGTGAATGATAAAGTTTTATCTACTGTTATTTAATTTATTTCTCAAAACACTTAACATTAAGATTATAAAAAATAGTTCTAACACACTATACTGTTTATTATATATTTATACTAATATTAACCATAATGAGACAGATTATTGTTTTTTATTAAATTATATTTAATTAAATAGTAAAGTTTTATTTTACCTGACCACCCACACAATATGTCATTGAACACTTAAAACTATTTCTATACTTATAGGATTGTGGTTACAATATTATTTGGGGTGTAGGACTATTCAAGCATTTCCAGTGGAGCCGGTGGAACAAAATCATGCATTATTTGATATTTTGATGGTTATAAAGCAATATGAAGCAAAGATAGCACAATAATGTCACTTTACAAGCATAACCTATGTCTTAACCAAAATCTGAAATTTGCAAAAACTATGTGAAGTTTCTTTTTGCAG
This sequence comes from Allium fistulosum, assembly GCA_030737815.1. Taxonomy (NCBI): domain Eukaryota; kingdom Viridiplantae; phylum Streptophyta; class Magnoliopsida; order Asparagales; family Amaryllidaceae; genus Allium; species Allium fistulosum. Next base: position 726,498,554 of record CM060901.1, read on the forward strand.
CAATGTTCCCTTACAAAATTTGAAATCACATTATAGTAGATAAAAAATTTGACTAAAAACAAATAGTTGAATCATCACAGTAATATGAATTTTATCTATGTAACTCGTATGTTAAGCTTCAAAGCAGAGACTTCACACGCCTACTTTTATACATAAAGTTTAGAAACATCCCTATACCGGACCAATCATAATTTTATTTATGTATTTTAGAGCTTCAACATCTCAAATTAAGCAAATATAGGTGGATGCATTCTTATATGATTAAAATAATATTTACTTTGAATAATTCTACAGCGTTGAAAAGACTAATTTTACTTATAGCCTCAAGGAAAATGCTGTTTTTTTTCAAAATTTATTACAAAAATTAACTTCTTATTCACTATAATATTACAAGAACAACACTGGTTCTCGACGACCCAAAGCTGTCGGCGGCCGTTGGAAGGCCGTCGGAAACCTAGATATAGCCGTTGGAATACAAATCTTGTTCAGTAACGATTTCCAACAACACCAACGGCACTTTTCCGATGGCCTCCAACGGTAATCTCTGACCGTTTCCAACAGCCAAAATGGCCACGTGGTAATCTTGAAAAACTAAATAGCTGTCCCAGGCTGTCGGAAATGGTCGGAGTTTGTCGTTGGAAGCCGTTGGAAAATTATGACCTATATGCCGTCGGAAACCGTTACAAGCCGTCGGTAATCTGGGTAATTTTTTTTATGAATTTGAACCTGCTGCCTTCTAGCCACTCCACATCCATCAATACTAATAACAGCTCCTTTTCGAGCATATATAAACCAATAATCATATAGATAAGCATACATAATATTTCATCCATAAAATCCATATCCAAATCCAACATAATCCACAAAATCAACATCCAAATCACAAACTCAACATCCAAATCCACATAAAATAATATACAATCCATCAAAATGTATCAGACACATCCTCATCCACTCGAAGCGTATATATACAGATAAAAAAACATAATAGAACATACTTAGCATCACTGATCATCATCCCCTACAGAACCACCCGACGAAGGAAACCTCCCATGCTGCTCCATATACTCCGCCAAGCGCTGGTTCAGCTGCTCCATCTGCGTAGCACGACAGCGATCATGCTCCCGCAGCTCGACGATCTCGGTTCGTAGCTCTGCAATTTCTTCATTGTCTTGAGCCACCTTATACGCCTTCTGCGATGTCCTAGCCTGCGAATATAAATAAATTGTTATACTGCCTCCAACATCATAAACGTAATTTACATAACTTTAATTTAAAAATATGCAATATTTGAATTTAGTTTCTGAAAATTATCGCTTGGTTCCCAAATCCATAGCGCCTGCTGCAGGATGGTGGATCCATAACAGACTCAAAAATAGCATCCTCCTCACGTGTGCAATTATAGAAGAAATATTGCATTATGTATGCCGATATCGCCATTCAGATGTTGTGATACGTAAACACTACAATTATAGAAGAAATATTGCATTATAATTAACACACACGTGTGCATATGTATATATACGCATATGTAGAGGATATAATGCATTAAGAAGAATATATGTGCATTACCTAACAAATGGTGCAACTTCAGCATAATTGAGAAGAATATATGTATGTGCTACATGGTAATCTCTATCGTCCACCCATAATTCCACGCATTTACCAACAGGTCGGCCATGTTTTTCAAAAATAGATAAACTCGCTTGACAATCTTCTTGATCAATGCCTTCATCATTACGTGTAGCACTTTCAAATGATAAGTTCACAACACTAAAATAATGAGAGAAAAATACGAAGCTTCTTCTTCGATATATGATTTGCAAATC